>JACCHX010000001.1:33400000-36025000 GCA_018907135.1 Kradibia gibbosae | reverse complement strand
CATTATTGAAGGTTTACTCATAACTTTGACATGTTAAATGATGATTTACGACCAGAAACTGATAAAACTCGACTAAACATCTCACACATTAATAAAAGAGTGAAAATAGCAGATAAGCTAATAAATTAAAACTTCTTTTGTATTTCAGTTCCAAAAATGTTTATACGCGATGTAATTTAAATTCTCAAATTATTCCTAATTTTTCTAATAATTCCAATTAAAAAACTAGCATCCTATATTAATATGCACAAAAAATATGAGCACATTTATATAAAAATTATCTTTTTACGATAACGGAACAATTCCAAGATTAAAATCTTCAAGATCACAGAATCATAGAAATGTCTGATAATGTCTTATTTTTTTGTTTTTTCTTGAATTTACTTATGCCTATATAAAACTCAAGATCCACACAAGACGATGTAATATCTGAATGAAAAACTATAACTAATAATAAATATTTACAAAAAAAGATGTAATACAAATTATAAAAAATAATCAAAATGTTAAATGCTTAAAAATATCTAATGCGAACATGATCACAGGTAATCTTAAATATTACAAATTTAGATTAATAGAAATGGGATAAAGAAAAGTCATGTAAGGTTAGTTGATATAGTTTGAGAACTTAATAATTCATTAAAATAAGTATTACTGTAAATAACAATCAATTAAAAAACTATCTACATGAGGATAATGTAATACTAGAAAAGAACACAACAATTTTTAATTTTTTGAAACTAAAACATAAAAAAGTATCTTGACAAGAAGTAATTCCACATGATGGAATTCTTTAATATGATTAAAGAAAAAAAAATTAGTAGATTTTATGTTTAAAATAACTCAGCACAATAGGATCTCTTCATAAATAGACAAGTTATTAATTAAACTGTAAATTTTTAGCAGTGTTAGCTACAAAGATAAAAAAATTTCGTCTTTTTCGTAGCTAGAATAGAATGTTGATAATTAATGAAAGGAACTATTGAAAACTATACATTTTAACTTTTAAATTGGTATAATTTTCAGTTTTTAATTCTATTTCATTTAATACAAATTTAAATTCTAATATAATAAAATCAATGAACATGTTATCGATTGCACCAATGATAAGTGATAAGTGATAAAAACAATGAAGAAATAAACAATACGTTTGAAGGATATATATTGCAACATAAATGTAAAAAATATGATAAATAAGGTATTATAGCAATAATATAAATAAAAATTTTTTTAAATGATATTAATCCAGTAAATTTAAATCACATATCCATATAACTATAGATTTTTAAAAAAAAATTATATTTACTTTTCATGTACTATCTAGTAGTTTTAGAACATTTATCACGTTACTATAAATGAGGCAACAACTAGTATGTAAAATTATTGAAAAACGCTGACAACATATATCATTAAAAATAAACAACTTTTTATTCATTATAATCTACATATATTAGAAATTGTTTTGCATGATTATCTAGTCCTTGTTTTTAAATAATCACAATTGTTACATTATTTATTATTATTTAAATTTCATTCATACAAAATTGGTAAAAACTAAGGTATTATGATAATTGATTATAATAAATATGAATTATACATTGATATCGCCTGAAATAATTTAGTAAAAACCATTATGTTTAAGGCTTTGTTAAAATGTAGTTTTTTTTAAATGAAAAAATATACCCTGTACATATCATCTCTCTCGTTTTAATAGACTTTTCTTTTAAATATATTTCATTGATATATAAAATAAGCAAAATTAGATTTGATAGAAAAATATATAACTCGATTACTGATACTAAAGGTTATCTGCGTGTTGAACAAATGAACACATGATAAACATTATACTGATGAGTTTGATAAGACTTACTTTATTATCTTTTTAAAGCAGTTATGCTGAAAAATGTAAACTTTTTACAAAATATCTTACAAAAACTATTAATAATTTAAAAATTTTAAATGTCAATGCTCATAAATTATAAATCTATTAAAATCACTTTAAAAAATATATTACATTTGATTATTTATGTTAATAACTACATCAAACGTATTGCAAATAATAAAAAAGTAGAATAAAATAAGTATATAATTAAGAGATTTTATTTTGTGCAAATGAAAACACTTCGATAGGCACTTTATTTTATCTCGTATATAATTGATTTACTGCATCAGATATTCACAAAAATGTAATAATAAAAATACGGATGATACGTTAATAAATTATAATAAATTTCATTTATAATCTCAGATAAATGCCGCTTTTTGTCTATTATCATATCATGATATAATAACTGTGTGTTTGGACATAACGTCTAGATGAATTTAATTCATTTCATTATGATATTCAGATAAAGCTGTAGTTTATTAATAAGTATGAGTATTAGTGTATTTGATTTATTGATGTGATATTACTCCATTCAATGTAATTACAGTTGTTTTCCGCCAATAACATTGTAATGTATTTGTAAATACAAATTTCAATATGTAATTTTTTGTTTTGGTTTTAACTGATAAAATTTTGTACACATGTAAAGAAATAAATAAAAGAAATTAATAAAATGTTTTTCATAAATGTAAATACACATTTTTGAATTATAATTTTACATGTTTTATCTAATGCATTAGCCTTACTCTATAGATATTTGACATTAAAATACTTATTTATAAACTTATTTCGTTATAATAGTCAATATATTTTTTTAACATTTTATATAAAATTTTCTATTCTCATCTCGTTCTCACTAGCGAACAAGAATATTTGATGTTAAACGATTAATATTTATATATGAAAAGTAGTACTACTACTTTCTTAGCCATAACAACAAATACAGATTTTAACAAATTGCATGAAAATAGGGTTAAAAACTTTTTAAATACTAATTCGTGTAAAATAAGTATATAGCAATTTAAACTTAAAATTAATGTTATTCCGTTTCTTTAAGAACTTGTCCCGCTATTGATCTTATGTACTTGATATAAAAAATTTAACTTTTATTTAGACACACGTAAAATTTTTAATTAATATATAAATTAATTATTGTTGAGTGAAAAAATGTTTTGTAATTCACAATATTTTATTATATTTTTAAAAAATTTAACAGATGATTTATTTAAATTATGAGGCATTAAATTAGTATTAATAGAATAATATTAAATAGTACATGTTAACAAAAATATTTAGACAAATTTTAGAAATTAATAATACTATTTTGTTATTCTTACAAAAATATATGGGAATAAATATTGAAATTAAAAATCAGTCTATAAATTTTATTAAGAAGAAAATGAATTTCAGAGTGCTGATCTCTAAGTTTAAAATTCTTATATTATAGAAGGTTAACATAATCATGTTTATATATCAACCAAAAGAAAATATATAAATATTTTAATCATTTTTTATTCTGATAATTTACTTCTCTTATCTAATAAATAATATTGATGCAACGTACATTATTCAGCATATTTTCAAATGGGGCACAGATAATATAATAAATTAAAAGTTTTTAATATGTAGAATAACAACAAATAATAACAGAATACATTTAATGTGCTTTTAAATATTTTGATTATATTAAAAAATATGTATTTTACCTTTTTTATATTATATATTCTATAAACTTCAAAAAAATTTTAAGTTGGAGATAATTAATTGAAGGAAAAAAAGACTGTGTTTTATCAAAAATTAAAATTTTTTTTCTTCTTAGAAATATTTTTACCAATTTTTTGACATGCATTATTGTTTTGTAAAAAATATTTTAAATTTTTATAAATTTTTTATTTTCAAAAAAGAATGCTGGTATTTTTAAAAAATACAAAAATACTTTTGTTTTAAATAAAACAAAAGTTTCTAATTTTAGTTTACCTATATCATATTTTTACTCTAGTGTTAGAACTTAATATTGTTTCTTAATTTTATAACTACAATAATATTCTTAAATTAATAATGCCACCAAGTTGTATAATCACATCAAGTTATGAGGTAGTAAATGATTATAAAAATATTACTTTGTTTAGTAGGAAGAATTTTGAAGAGTAAGAATATAATATTGACATAAAGCTTTACTGTGACAATTTAAGGTTATAAATTTATTGCATAGTTGGCATCGTTGTTGCAGTGGAAATATCTGTAGCATCTCCAGTACGCCATAATTGAGTGATAGTTTTTGTTTGAGTATAAAAATTGATTCCCTAAAAAAATATTAAAAGTTAGTAATTATTAATAACAAAGAACTTAATCTAAATTTTATTATTTTATCATGTACCAAATTCAATCATTTAATAATAATTAAAAATTCAAGTGAAATATTAAAAAATAAAATATATTTAAACACAAAATTAATTATAATGCACATGAAATTTAAAGAAAAACTTTTTTTGCAACCATTCAAATTAAAAAAATAATTTTTAAATGTTAAAAAAAGTATTAAAAATTTTATTACTATTAACAGCCGAAATAAAATAAAAGTTAAATCGTTAGTAAATTGTTGTGATAAACTTCATAAAAAATGCAAACAAATTAATTACAAAATATTTGTTTACTTAATAAAAATTATTTACTAAAAATTAGTTATACTTTTTGATAATTAAAAGTGTTCTTAGAAATTCTCGAGGTATCAATTTCGAATCACTAATATTTTTGAAAAATCTAACTTTTTAAAATTTTTAATAAAAAAAATTAAAGTCACAAAATAAAAATAAAAGAGCTTGATAAATTTTTAAAGTTTAAACAATTTACGGATTGCAAATTAATATTGCATTTTGATAGCTTGCAAAAAAAAATATAATTAATGCAAAATTATTCAATCGCTAATCATTTATTAACATTTGGAGTTAATTAAATTTTTTTTCTATGTACAAATGATTTGACTCTATATTTGATCCATAAAAAAGAATTGTATAGAACGCAATCTTACAGATTTTCCATAAAAATTATTACTGCCGAAAAATGACTTTTTATTTCCTGTAAAACTGAACATGGGCAATGGTACTGGAATAGGAACATTGATTCCTACTTGGCCAGCCTCGATCATATTAGTGAAGTGCCTAGCAGTAGCTCCATTGGTTGTAAAAATAGCTGTTCCATTTCCATAAGGATTGTCATTAATTAATTTTATAGCTTCATCTAATGATCCAGCTTCCATGCATAATAAAACTGGTCCAAATATCTCTTCTTTGTAGCATCTCATATAAGACTGAAACAATATATACATAAGAACAGCAGCTAATGCAAAATATAATAAAAGTAGGCTTTTGAATTATCTGAATCCATATTTCCAAAAGATAAAAATATTTTTCAAATTAATAGCTATTTCTATTCATTTTTTCATTCACAAAAACTAATAATTATTTGTAAATAAAAGCAAACTTAAACCTTAACATCTGTGATAATAGTAGGTCCAACAAAGTTTCCATTTTCATAATAAGGTACTTTTATCCGACGGCCATCGAGTGATAGTTCTGCACCATCTTTCACACCAGACTCGATCAATTCTAAAATTCGACTTTTTGATTGCGGAGATATGACTGGCCCTAGATCAACACCGGGAACGTGTCCAGCATTAACGTTAAGTTGTTTGGCAGCTTTCACGAGTTCGGGGATCCAATCCTTAGAATTGCCTACGAAAACGGCAACTGATAATGCCATGCAACGTTGACCAGCTGCCCCAAATGCCGCACCTACAATCTGTGATATACTTTTGTTCTTGTTTCCGTCTGGCATCACTATGCAATGGTTTTTTGCTCCGTTGTTGCATTGGACACGTTTTCCATTCACACTGCTTCTTTGGTAAATATACTTTCCCTACAAAAAAAAATAAAAAAATAAAAATAGTCATTAAATATCTGACTATAATAAAATAACATCGTTTAAATAGAAAAATTTTTTTTCAAAGCATTATTATTTTTTAATAAAGCAATTATGTCAAGCATTTATTATAAAGTTGATATATCCCGAAAAATCTGAATCACTGTCATATTAAGAAATTCCTTGACTATCTATTTAAAATTATTAAAAAAATTTTGATATGCATATTTATATTTTCTACAAACAAGTAAAAAAGTTCTGCAATTGTATCTTCTGTATAAATTTTACACTATAAACAAAAGCTCTTTTTTTACTTTTTATTAAAAAAAGTCATAACATTAATGATTTAAAAATCTTTTAATAAAATCTTAATTGTTTTACTCTTTATAAATGTGATAAGATGTGAAAGAAATGTGATTTTTTTTTGGACATCGTTAATTGATTTCATTCAATTATTCAATAATATATTATTACCCTGTTTGATCAAGCAACTAAAAATTACGTGCACTAAATATACGTACGGCTAAGTCCGAACCAACGAAAGATACAGCCTTGATATCTGGATTATCGCAAATGAAGTTAACAGCTTCGTGTTGACCATGAATGATATTAAGAAGCCCAGGTGGTGCTCCGGCTTTTGTAAAAAGATCAGCAAGTATCATTGAAGCACCAGGAACTCTCTCAGAAGGCTTAAGGATTGTGGTGTTTCCACATGCTATACTGATGGGGAATGTCCAAAGCGGCACCATTGCGGGAAAGTTGAATGGACAAATTGAACTGGTCACACCAAGTGGCACTTTGTACGATATTATGTCCATATCCATAGCAATATTGTTCATTGACTCGCCAAGCAGAAAGCTTGGAATTCCCGCACACATATCGACGATTTCTAATTAATTAATTATTCATCGACCATTGTATCAATTTAATTTGAGGTGATATTCAGGTCATGCTAGGTAACACTTTTTTTAGCTTTATTTAAAATAGCTCAAATACAATTAAAAAGGTACATATTCGTAATTTATTAAGTAAAAAATCAATAATAAATGAGAAATCTGTTAAGAGAGTATCTCAAAATTATTTAAAAAATCTAAGATGTCTTTTAAACTCTATCGCGATCAGAAAGGAACGCTCGGCAGAAATCCCAAAACTGAATGGCCTGAAAGGGCTCGGATTAAATCATAAATGCCGGGAAGCATTTGTCATCGACTGAGAGCACTTTCCTAAATAATAACGATCCTCCTTCTGTTTTTCCGATATAGATTCGCGACTAGGAGGAAAGTTCTGTCTCACTTCCCGATCCTTAAGCGTTAGAACGAGAGCCTCCTCGAAGTAAATAAAATGAATGAAAGCTTGAATAAATTAATTTAAAATAATTGTTGAATAAATTATTTTTCAACCTTATCGAAAGTTTACTAACAATGACACGATTCCTTCTAGTAGCTCTATATAAAACACGCATTGCAAATAATTCTTTTCTAGTATTATTAAAAAATATAACTAATAAAACTTACGAAGACCACGTAAAATATCGCCCTCAGCATCCGCCATAGTCTTTCCATTTTCTCGCACTAGACTGACTGCAAGCTCTTTCTACCGATAAAATGATGAAGTTGCCGCTAGAATTTAGTTTTAACGAGCAATGTAAATGAAAAGCGAAATTATAATATTTATAAAAAATTGCTGACCGAATGTTCGCGTATGAGTCCCTGGTACCTCAGCATAAGCGTTTGCCTGGTTAAAACGCTACTATATCGCCAAGTACTGAATGCATTTTTTGCACTTGATACCGCATCTTTCATCTCGGATGTAGTACTCATAGGTGTATGGCATATAAGCTGATTGGTTGCTGGATCGTGCACTTCAGAGAATTCCGTACTTTTTGATTCTATAGTTCGAGTTTCCAAAAATACGTAATCTTATTTCTATTGTTATTAAAAATAATTATAAAACAGTAAATTTTATTGATGTGTAACTAAATGACGATCTTAATGCCAATTTTCCCTATAATTATTAAAAATAATGAAATTTATGAGCGAGATCCGATTATAATATATTAATTTAGATGCTAACACCCTATCATTGATTTATGTTCAATTTTATCATATCCTGCTATTCATTGTGAAACAATCCTATTTTTTTAAATTTTTCAATTACATCGTTTGCAAAGTAGAAATATAAATTGCAAAAAACCTCAATGAAAAAAATTCGATATTTTCTAAAAAAAGTATAATATTTAAATTTACGGTACCTTTGTTTTCCTATAGAAACGTATGTTCAATTATTTGTGAATTAAAGTATTAAAATTTTAAATAATTAAAATTTTTAATCTATACGTAAAATATGAAAAAAGCTACATCATAAAATGTATTTTAGTACACACTGTTAAACTTTAGATTTCTTACTTGTTTATTTAGGTTACTAAGATTAAATACAAAAAAGATAACTCTACCTAAGTAATGAAATTCGGTCAAATTAAATTAATTTCGTCCAATGGTTCACAAAATTATCTTACAATCACTTATGTGTGTTTCGAAAACTGAATTTCGAACAAAAACAGAATGGAATTTATATATATAATAGAATTTGCTATCTATCTTTTTTTATCTACTATTTATATTTAAAAAAAAATAAAAATCACTATATTTATCTTATTAAATTTGTAAAAAAATTTTTACAAATATATAATAGATTTAATAATTTTTTTTATTACAAAAAAAAAATTTTATCTTTTTTTAAAACCAAAATACGTAAACTTTACATATTTAGTGATGAAAAACATCCATAATTTCCTTTATAAATATAACTAAAAATATTATGCTATAAAAAAATTTCAATATCAAAATACTTTACCCACAAAATGGCCATTAATAAACATTTTAACAGTCGGTACAGAAGAGCTGTATAATCTTATAACCGCTAATTTCTGTAAATTAAAAAGAAAAATTTCGATCAAAATATGTCTTTATGCTTCTCAAAAAAATTGTCCAATCATTTCAAATAAACAAAAATTTCAGCATTAGAAATTACGAAATAATAAAATATTTACTCAAATAATCAATATTTATTAAAAATTCTAACTTGAATACAGTGAAAAATTTTTTACTGAGATTAGTATATTAAAAAATCTTTAAAATACTATTAATCGTATTAAAAAAAATTTACTTTTTACAAAAGTTGTGCAAAACATATTGCAAATATTTTGATTATATGTACAATGTAGCTCAAAGATTATAAAATTTGACAAGATACTTCAATTCTAATTAAAAGTGCTTTAATATTATTTAAACCATATCATGCAGATAATCATTACAAATATATAAAACATTATTTCTTATACATCAAACTATATAAATTACGATTGTGTATAACATAACCATTATATATATATAAAATAACATTTATTTTTCAAAAATGATTAAAATTTATTTTTTTTACGGATAATTCTGTTTTTTAATGAAAGTGTCATCAAAATTCTCTATTTAATTTACTTTTTATTTTCATTTCGTACATATATATATATATATGTGTAGTGTACTATTTTTAAATGTGCATAATTATGTAGATGTTTCTTATAAATTATAGCAAACTTTCCTCATGAAATTGAATAGTATTAAAAATATACACAAGTATAAATAAAAAAAGATTGATCAAAATTTATACTTAATCAGTATACTGAAACCAACGCAGGTAATAATTATAAATTAAATTATATACGCATAATTTAAATGGAATTATAACTCTATCAAGTTCTTCTTTTCTTAAAAAATGAGTTGTCAAATACATTTATGTAAAGGATATTTTTTTTAATCGTTTAAATTTGATTTAAGTCTTAGTGTATTACTGCTATAATTTTTTCTACATTAATAAAATGTCATCATTATACAAAATTATGATAAAGTTAAATACAGATTTAATAAATTTAACAAAACATTCGTTTAGATTATGATCGTATTTTTTATAGACGTATTTCTTTACCTACTGTAATGAATAGATATAAAATAGTTTTAAATTTTATATTTTTTTGAAAATTAAAACAGAGGGTGTGATGATTTTACCAAAATATAATTTTCAAAAAGGTTATTTGAATATTTTTAATGTAAATATAAAAGTAAAACAAATAATTAATATATAAACAAAGAATAATATGTATTTAACTATCTACTCTAATTGCAATGAAGAAAATTAAGCTAATAAGCTTCTAGTATCTTTAACAAAATATAAAATTTTTTTACTTTACATTATCAAACAGATATTCATTTATTCTAATTACTCTTGTTTTATTAATGCTTGTAATGCTAGTTGAGCATAAAAGTGAGCTTGTTGTGAGAAATCTGCATGAATATAACTGGTTGTTTCGACATCAACTCCAGATATAATACGTAAGTATGATATACAATATAGCTGTTGAAAAAAATTAATAGAAAATTATCAAATTTTATGACCAAAAATCTAACGTGTAAATAATTTGTGCAAATTACTGATTTTATATTTTTAACTGTAAAGTACGTGCATTAATAGTAATTTAATAAGAAATGTTATAAAAATTTGAATTTATTATCTTACATGTACATTGTCAACCAATATGATTTATTATACAATTGTTCTTAGTAATTTTTATCTCTGAACTGAAAACTATATTTATAAATTAGAATTCAAATAAAAATTAAATACTTATTCAAATAAATATTAATTAGACTAATATTGATTTTGTGTTATAAAATTTATTTAGAAATTTCTTTTAAAAAAACTGCTAAGTTTCATAATTTAAGATTTCCCATGTATACTTTTAATAATATATTAAACTTGAGTCTTTTTACAAGCAATCAAGTATATGTATTTAATTATATATTAATCAAAGCGAAAACGATTTATAATAAATATAAAAAGGGCTTTTCCACATGATAAAAAAAATTTGTTAGAGTCAGATATGTCTGGTTAATAATGCTCTCTGTCTTTTTTTGTGCGTATGAGTAAATATGTGTAAGGTAAAAGTACGCAACATATTGTTTAAACGATTATAGAAAAGTGGTCAGAATCAAATTCGAGGGATTCCTTAAAAATCGTAGTTTTAATTTGTTATATATAAAATATACAATTACAAGTTACTACTCTGCAAAATGATAAGCGCAGTATCAATTAAGCAATGTAAAAAGAATTGCTGGGCAACTTAGTTAATTACGTTAACTCGAATTAATGGTTTTAATTATTTGGTCTTGTCCGTCTACAATTTGAACCGATTTGTATTGTGTAATAATTTTGTTTAAAAAGGAAGCAACCAAAAAATGTTCAGATACTTTCAAAGAAAAAAAATGTATCGACTTCATTTCGTAGCAAAAGGGCTACAATTAGAATAATAATGAATTTATGAATAACTTTGAAGAAATGTAAAATGTAATAATGGTTTTCGAGAGTAAAAGACGAGGCGGAATGTAGGGAAAGAAAGTAAATGTATTATTCGTACCTCGCATTTCGTCGTAATATTTATTAATTGCGTCATTGTGACTCGCTGCTGATCGAAAATGAACTGCTGGAAGCACGCTGGCACATTGACGACGGATTGACTAATCGCACGGATGATCGAGAACTAGAGACTAGAGCTAGCTTTACTGATATCCCTCAGTTAAAACACCGACAACAAGCGCATGTTTTCTTGACGGTTCGTACGTTTGGCGTTCAGATCCGACACCTTTTCAAGTTTCCAAAGAATTGGGCAAATCTAAACACTCAAGCCGTCTTGATGTTCCGAATATCTTTACTATTTAGCTGCTTGGAAGGATCATCGATAGTTTATATACAAAATTATACACAATTATAATATGTAACACCTATTCTAATTTACGCATGTACTGCGTATTGTGCTTTAAATAAAGATTACTTTGTGCTACATTTTTACTATCATGAATACAAGAAAAATATCAGTAAATCGTTATATGTACAATTATTAAAAAATAAATTTTAATTTTGTTAAATATTAATTATTAATGATAATTAATTTATTTTACTTTAATCTTTACTTTAATGCATGGAGAAAAAACTCTTTATTTTTCATAAAATAATATTGAAAATTTTTATGTCCATAATAAGAAACAATTGTTTTAACTCATTATACAGTTCACGGGAAAACCGATAAGTTTCATAATGAAAATTTTTATTTCCAAAGCTAATCCCGAGCTACAATAAACAATCCTGTAAATATATTTTAAAGCAATTTATAAAAAAATATTTCCTTGTCTACAGAATGTTTTTTTTATTAAATTTTATTTAAGTCTATTTAAAAGATTATCAATAAATTTGGTTGAAGTCGTGTACATTTTGATATATATATATATAACTAGATTATACCATGTATTATTTATGCTCTCTTGTTATACAAATTATTCCATTAGATAAAAATGAACGTTCTTCTAATGAGTTATGTTATTTGTATGCCTTAATAGAATTGTTCCATTTTTCATTATCCTTTTCACTATTTTTTCCGCTATTAACACTGATCCGTATTTAATTTTAGGCATACAATTCATAGTACATTTTGAGCGTAATGTATTATTTTTAATAATTTTGTGCTATTGTAATATACAAATTAACGAGACAATGCGTCAATTAAATTTCAAAATAATGTAACAAAAAATAAGTAGCTACTCTTTCGAATAAATAAAATGCAACTCGAAAAATATTAAATGGTATAAAAAAATTCTGAATAAAACGATTATAATTTTTAATCTACTAAGGTCGGAGTACACTAAATTTTCCACTACATAAGTTACAATCTTTAAGTGATTTAAAAAAAATTTTCTACAACACAAAAAGAATTTTTCAATTTAACGATCTATCATTTAACTAAAAGAAATTTATTGTTATAAAATTATATAAATTAAATTATATAAAATTTCATGAAGCAATAAAAAAATGATATAGAATTTTACTTGCATTAAACGACCATAACGATATTTAATGTTACTTGTAAACATTCAATGTTGTACGACAATTTACAAAAATAAAGGTTATTTGAATAATATTCATTTGTACGAAAAAAATTCATATAGTACAGGATATTTAAATATTTTAAAAATTTTTAATGTAATTCATATAATAATATTAATAGAACATGGACTTCATATTTTATCTATAAAATAATACGCGAATAATATTGACTTTACATGTAAATTATTGTTATATTTGTTTTCAAATTTAATAGTTCTCTTCAAAATGATTTTAAAGAGAAGTTTTCATTTTTATTGTAAAAATTATAATTTGATTTCAATTTGAGTTTTAAGATTTCTATTGCTACAAACATACTATATATTTATTTCTAATTTAATGTTTCATTTCTTTATAATCCAAAATGAAGTTTTATGCAGCACAAAATATTTGTTGTTGTATTATACTTACTGATTAAGTAATATGTATAATTATTTTAGATAAAATACTCAAAATATTTCAATATTGCAATGATAAAATTATACTTTAAAAAACATACATTTCTGTAAGACGCTTACATCCATAGCTTTTTTTTAAAAAATTAATTTTTATTGAACGATACTGTTTTTTTACAAATTATCATTCTAATATTTTTTCCATAAAATTAACTTAAACATTTTCAAAATATTGAAAAATGCGATTTCATTCTTAAAGAGGATTATTTTCTTGAACGTATTTTATGTAAAATATATAGTATTTAATAATACTTTTCCGATTAATCAAATATTTTACATTAAGCTTATAATATACTTCCAATAGGTGGTGCTGTATGTACCATACTCTTGCTAATTTTTGCGGTGAGATTTAGTCAAAAAATTATTATTAAACTTTGACTTGATTTTGAAACCAATTTCAATAAATTTGTGAAGCACTTTTTTTGGAAAACAAATTTTTTTTAATCCATTTTATTCAAATGGCTTTAAAGAACCTAAAACTTGTAAACATTATTAAAATACAAAAACGAAACCTTAATTTTGCACGTTAAGTTTATTTGCAAATAGCCACAGTCGATAATATTTTTGTGTTTTATAATTTACACTCATATTTTTCAATACAAGATATTAAGAGTTGAACAACGTGTAATATACCAAAGTAGCTACAATTCGTTCTAAATTAAGAATGATTTAAGAAATTTTCAGGCAAAGTTAACAACTTTTATTAATAAAGAAGTTGTCCAAAAGTATTGACTTTTTTGTGTTTGTTCAGGATACCTCCTTAAATCAAAATTATTACATTTTTCATTCATAGTATTTAATTTAAACGATTTATTGAAATGAATTTCAAGTAATAATCAGACGTTTCATTAAATTCTAAGAAAATTTATTCTTAAAATGCGGAGAAAATTTCCCTTGCAAACCATCGAGCATATTTAATTATTTATTAACTGAATTACAGCACTTAGTGTGTGTGAAGAACATAAATGCTCCACCGTCATAAGTAGTTTCTAGGTAATTACTATTGTTATGAATATATATGTAAATTTGTTAATGCGCTTTAGCCTTTACATTTTAAAGTATAATCGAATAATCGAAATCTATTGATTTTACGATGTATATAATATAATTAATTAGTTTTGTAATATATGTCAAAAACTGTCGTATGTATAGCTAATAAGAATAACATTAAAGTTTACTATAGCTCAAATTCAGGACACTTGTTAATTAATGGTAGAAGGCAATAAACGAATTCATCGTGAAAATTATCTGGACAAGGGTCTAACCTCTCACAGTGTCGAAAAATAGTTAGCATTTGGTCACCTCCTAATTCCCAGAGAAATAAGAGCAACAAATTAAGCGCCTTTTTTCAATTGCTCAAGAAGCTTGAGTTTGTCAGAATACCTTTTACGAACCGAGAAAATCTGATTGTAGTGAGAATAATACAATGCAAGGAGAAAGTAATGATTGGCTTGCACTTCTTCGGCAGCTCGTCCTATCCTCTAGCTTCCTTTTTCCGTGGCTGAGTAAGAACGTTTTCAATGCATATTAATCAATTAAATTTAAATACATTTTATACAAAATTTTAAAAAATCAATAATTATTTATTAAACTAGAAATTACATTACTGTCGTAAATATATTGTAATTTTAGTCACAAATATGACAAAGCTTTTCTTTCAAGTAACTAATAACGTCTAAAAAATGATTTTTGACTATTTATTCGATAACAATATATGAATTATTCAAATAGTGAAAGGAGTCTTTGAACTACAGTACACGTGTGAATAAATATATGTAATTTGTGAATCAATTTAGTGTATGTTATGAATAAACGTAAAGTTACATTCATTTGTTTACTATATTGTTGTAATAATAATGCTGTTACGTAGAAGGATTCGATCTCTCATAGAAGTCATCATTTTACATTACCAGCAAAATAAACAATATTATCTAAAAGTGACTTTTCTTAGCAATTACAAATGTGATAAGAATTTGTGTTCATGCAAAATCATTGAGTTAGCCATTCATTATCATATTCTTTTGTTTTATAATATATATAAAAAATCCACACTTTAATAATCTGTCATCTAATTGATTAATAACATTTCTACGCATGTCGTACTCATAAATCTTCATATATTATTCCATCAGTAAGAATGTACTCGATTACTTATTATTTACAAAAAATATTTTTGAGTTCATAGGTGCTTGTATTTAATTAATTAAATACTTTATTATTTTCCTAAATAAAGCATTTTCTTATATTTTTTCAAACTAAACTTTGTAGTATAATGCAGTAAATAAACATAAATACTCCTTTACTATTGTTTAAATACAGTTCGACAGTCTTACTATAATTTTGTTAATTAAAAAAAACTTTTGAAGAAAATTATATTAAATAATCGCTATTTAACTCGTTATTACATTAAAAAACTGATAGTATTTAAGTAATGCTAATAACAATCGTATCAGAATTATTAATAATGATTATGAGGATAAGAATGATTATAATGATGTGAGAAACAGCTCAATGGAGAAAATATTTTTTGCAAGATAATATTAGGCCTGTCAAGTATTTTGGTTGTACAAAAGCTGTACGAAAATTTCACAGAAAAGTTAGGGTCAACGACAGGGCTAAATATATACCTCTTTTTCAATGACAATGTATATTACAATATTAAAGACAATATAGTAACTAATTTTAAGTCGTAGCCAATAATTATTGTCTTACATATTAATTTGTTCATTGTATGCAAACAGAAATGTTTCTATATATAATCAAAACTTTAAAGAAAACTCTAGATAAATACCTTTAAAAAATATTTTATAAAATTTAAACGAGCAGCAATAGCGTATAGATTTCCAATAAATAGATTAAAAATAAATATAGGTGTAGGTGAATAAGCAAATGAAAGGTGAAGGTTTTTGAGGAGAGTAAATAAGTATTATAATTTTATTCGCAAATATATTGATTATACAATCAAAAACATATATTGCCGTAAGAGTGTGCATAAAGATTGATGGCACATATTATGCTTTAAAAAAATGAAATTCTTACTTTGGAGAACTCATAAACGATGAATCATAATGGAATATATCAATTTGAAATGCAACATTAAAAAAACTACTAATAATTGATAAAAGATGAGATATTATGAAATTTAAGTATGACTATAGCCTATTATCCTAATGTTCAAAGTACAAGTTTCAACAAATGTCTTTGATAAATATAAAAATGGATCTCAACGTTGGTATCGCATAAAAATCGCGGAAACAGGGATGCATAGCATAGCGCAACGACAATACGGTAAGGATTAAATTTCAGGATCAAGGAAACATGGACGAGAAAAAACTGGAACAACTAGACTCTGATTCCCAAGATTACCATCATGATAACAACGGTCTGCCGTAGGCAGCTTTATAAGACTCCGTCTAAAATTTAATTGTGAAAATTAGCTTCGAGAATAAGTACGTGTTGAGAAGGTTGTGTACTAGGGCGCCGACTCATCCATCGGAACTGGCGCTTCGAGGCTTCGGCCAAGCGCCCGAGAATGAAATGCACAACGGGACACGGACTCCTTTCTTCCTCGAGGCCATGAAAGCCTCCCCTCCGCCCATTTCGGTTATGCTAAAATAAATATAGAATTAACATGTTTATTTGAGTTGTTTTTAATGCATGCAATGAGTTCGGGATCAGGCGTCGAGCCTTACACCGACTCTCCCGTCTTCTCCTCCTCCTCCACCTCACCCCTCTCACCCATCAATTGAAAAGCAAACTTTCCCTTTCAGAAACTCGACCGGTGAGCTTCGATCCTTGCCGATCAGGGCCGAGTCTATCCGACGAACGCTGAACCGCTTTCTTTCCTCCACTACCTTCCGCCTCCTCAAGCCACCTCTCTCCGATGATCCGCGGCGCTACCAATTCTTTAACGCAGCCTTCCCGTACATACCCCACCACCATCTCATCATAACTCTCTATCAGGCCGATTCAATCGCCATTGCCGATCGCTGTTAACCTTTACGTCGTTTGCGTTCGCTTTTGGCTGACAGCCATTTGCCATTTCCCATTTCTTTATTTTCATAACCTTTGCTGCCGAATTATTTTCATTCCGAAGTGACTGCCTGTTTTATATTATCTCATAATTTTTGTAGAAGCCAGTATTTTGTTTTGCCCATGCAACGTCCGCCCATCTTCCTGCGAAGCCAACCTTATAAACTACCACAACCAGAACCAAGCCATTATAAACTACACAATGTTGGAGTTATAAATACCGATCGTTAATTATTTAATTCCTTATTTATATTTTGTAAACTTGCTTTGCAAAAAAGAGGCACGTGGAAATTAACTCGACAGTAAAACATTTAACGTGTGAAAAATTAGTCCTATTCAGTGCAATTGATAATAGCCTATGTTGATCTATAACAAAAAAATATTTTAACTACTTTTCTCTATTATATTAATCCATACCATTCATTAATCCATCCTTAAAGATGTTTGACGGTTACACACATAAATTACTGTAACGTCATTGATTAGTTCAAAAACATACATTCGCAAAACTTTACATTACACAAATTACACAAAAGATTCGTATTGATCTCTTGATTTGTCGAGAATAATTTGTTAACCACTATTCTTTTCAGAAATAAAATACATATTATACATTGAATTTATTGTGACTCGAAAGCAGTTGTATAACAACTCATTGTATTATATATATATATATTTTATTCATTTTTTAATTGATTTTAACTTCGATAAATAGAAATATTTAATATACCCTCGGTATGTATGTGTATTTTTTTTATAAATGGTTTTATGGCAAAACAGAGTAAAACGAAATGGTTCTGAAATAAAAGACGAGAAAAGGAGAAAAAAGAGAAAATATAAAGGTTTTTTATACATCTCTTAATATTATCAATCTACACTTAAAAATTTTTGTTTAGAATAAATTGATGCAGATTTAATATTAAATATTTTATTGTATACAATATATAAACTTATATATTGAATACAAATCAAACTAGAATATCAAGTAATTATAATATTTTTTTGTTTCTTAAATATATTGTTAAAAATCTTTACGATTCAAACAACGACATTAATGCTAAAATTAAATAAAATTATCTATTAATTTTAATTAAAGATTAAAATTTTTTTAAACCAATTTAAAATTGAAAAATATTTTATTATCTCTGGTTAGTATACTGTTAATTACATTAAAAATTTGTGAAAATTTAGTAAAAAATAAATTCTAATAAGAATAATTTATATTAATTTTTTTTTTAATCTTATCTCATGAAACAGGTATTGTACATTTTAATTTTTGAATAATTAATAAATAAAAAAATAGTGTAAGGCTAATTATTATGAATGACGGTGGTTATTGTTAAATACTAATTGCGAGGGATTTACTTTTATAATCTTTTGTAAATTCATGTTGAAAAACTATTAATATATATCTGAATCTTATCTATCTGAAAGAAACTCAATTTTTAATCATCATATGATCATATTATCATCATATTTACATCATCAATAAGATAATTATTGTATTGTATCGATACATAAATTTTTATTTTTCTATTTCTAGAGAAACTGTATACAATATTATTTAACAAGTTTCCGTTAAATTCATAAAGAAATAAGCTTCTTTTATATTCAATAAAATGAAATACACGTTTTTTAAATATTTTGTTCGTACCTTTATAATTAAAAAAACATTCTTATGAAGAAGTACGTATAAGGACTCAAAAAAAATAGTTTGTCCAACTAATGTAGAAATATTTGTACATATAGTCAAAATACAAATAAAATAATTATAAATTCAATGGAAATATGCATAATAAATTGTTCAATTACAAAAATTAAAAATTCTACATTTAAAATTTATATATTTATTTATATATGAATCATTTATAAAAAAAATAGTTTTTATATTGTTTAATTTTGCTAAATAATATGTAAGATTACTAGTTAGTAATGTTTTAGACATTTACAGTCTTTAATAATTTTATATATTGATTTATATTTTTTTTAAAATATTAAATTTTTTATACGTGCTTTCATTTTATATTTTATGAATTGCTGTAATTATGTGTTTTATACAATTTTAAACGTGACTTTCTCCAACTCAATATATATTTACGTTAATAATAAAAATATCAATAAGTATATGTTTAAAAGTTGTACCTTTGTAAATAAGAATAAAATTAGAATACAATACATTCTAGTGTAACTTTTAGTCATATAAATTCAGTATCGCATGATAACAATGTTTCAAAAATAAATACACTTAATTTTAAATATTGTAATTAAAACTTAATTATTAATCCATGAAAAATTATTATTTTTTTCAATACAAAGCTAAATAATTTTGTTTTTTGAAGAACATGTAAATTTGAGAATAATTTTCTTTTATCTGAGGATTAAAAAAAACAGAAAACAGTTCAACGACAGGGAAAGCATAGATAAAATTATAAATAATATGAGGAACGAATATATTCATGGACCAGCGAAGTAGCGGATTCAGGACGTTTGACCGAACCATAGGTGGAGAACTTATATAAGATAGTCAAGATTGAAACCGGTTGTCCCCTCCACAACTACTAACATTTACTTGAAAATTTATATCTACTTATCGTTAAGTTCCCGAAACTCTACATGTAGAAAGGATTCGAGAGATATTTGCATGAATTTTTAGTGCGGTTAACATATTTCTCAACTCGTTTGCATTAACATTATAATTTTATTACACACGAAATATATATTTTTAAGTTTTTTTATACTTAATAACTTTATATAAAAATACAAACATATAGCATTAGGCATCAAAAATAGTTTTTTTCACTATTTTCAAATAACTAAAGATATACAGAATTTGAAAAAAAAAGAAAATTACCATATGTTATGAGGTATTAATTACCATAATAAAATTATTAAGTTCAATATTTGATTAATGTTCAAATAGTACATTCAAAATTTAAACATGCGTATTTAGAAATTGATTTGGCTTTCAAAATGTTGGTTGTTATATAATTTTATATATGTACATATGTTTTGTAAAATGTTAAAAATACTTTGTTATTAAATAAATTAATTAATATCAATAAAATTTCATAACATTCAACTGTAAGGTCTTGATAAGGGATTTAAGAAGGTGCTTTGAAAGTGAACGAAGGAATATAAAAGTTGAAGAACAAATATTTGCTATTTTCCAATTCCTAGTATCATCATCGACTGCATCTTTTACTTCTAATTGTACAATGTAAGTGCGTTTAAACAAAAGAATCGAAGCAAATAGAGAAATATGTTTCTTAGGATATTCAATACGAAAAAGTGCATGGAGCTGAACACGAAGAATACACTGTGCGACAAGATGTATTAAACAATAAATTTTTACCGTGCGGGCACAGAATGAAGAGTATTTTTGACGCAATTAAGAATAAAAAAGTAGACGATTTTTCAAGAAAAGTAAAATTTGCGAAGAAAACTGCGAGACCAGCTATTAGTAACAAGTGATAATTTTCATAGGTCATCGACCTGCAGACAAAGTGACAGGGAGAACTTCGAGAACTTGGAGCTGCGCTTACGTCAGTCCGCGTATAGTATGAAATGGCCTCTTCAACACCATGAAGTTGCATAGATGACGACCAAGCATAAAACCAAATGATACAATCATAGCAAACACGTAACCTATTTAATGTGAGAAATTATCAAATCTTGCGTGTACAATTTGATGGCACCTTATTGTGATTTCGGTAAAGAATATGCTACGGTCATAATATAACTTGTCGAACTATCCTTCCGTAGAAAAATTTACTTCTATAAACAATACTTGATCTTATTAAATATTTATACTAAAATGTTTTTTCAAATTATTAATTAATTAATTTTTCTATACACTTAATTGTATCCCTTTAGTACAGGTTATTATTCTGAATTCAAAATGACAGTAGGTTTAGATTATTATATGTATATAATGTATCCGGATATTTTTTTAATAAGTATAATCAAGCTACAAAATAAGCCAAAAAATATTATAAGCATAGTACTGTTTGTTTAATTTTTATTTACAAGTATATTATCAAGTTATTTTGAGGATAGGATCAGAGGAATGTGATATAAAATGTAACACGTTTCACTTTCTTTATAATAATAAAATGTATTAAATAATGTATCGTTGGCAATACTTATTGTATATATTATATTATATATATATATATATATATATATATATGTGTGTGTATGTGTGTATATGTATATGTAGATGTGTGTGTACATATATATATATATATATATATATATATATATGTATATGTATCAAATTACATCATTCGTGATACATGAGACTTGTGCATTTGCCATTAAGCTAGAAATCAGCGAACACAAATAGGTCGGAATCAATGTACTATCAATTTCGATGAGGCACTTTTTCATAATTAAATTAATTCCAATAATAAATATAAGGCACTTTCGCAACGAACTACATCGAACACTTGATTCTCTCCCTAAATTTACAAATAAACGCTGTTTTCTTCTTTATGGCGCGAGATTATTCTCTAATAACGAAAATCTATGTTCTTTTATCACTTTTGTGGTCCCATTGTAAAGTCGGTAGAAGTCGTTCGCTGACATGTCTCAAAAGTTATTAAATAATTTGCTTTCTTACTAATTTTTTCTCTCTATTAGCAATACATTTATATAAAACTAAAAAAATTCTCTGAACGACAACTAAAGTATTTATTTCATTCTCTTCATATAAATTATAACATAAATTTAGAATTTAAATTGAACTGAAAATAGTAATTTTTATAACACACACACGCGCGCGCACACACACACACGCACACGCACGCACACACACACACACAATCATATACATTTTTGAAAAAAGTAAGACACATTTGAACGGCTCCTGCCATCCTATCAGTTGGCTCCCATGCGTATATGTGTGTATACATAGTACGTATTTTTGGGGTTGCATATGATTTTTTTTTTTAAATCGAAGGAAGCACGCGATTTACACATGTATTAATAACAACAATAAGTTTCAATCCTTCGCTCTATCCGCTCTTTATCACATGGAGAAATTAAGTATGCACTTTTCAATTACTTAATGAATGCATATGCGTGTGTTCTTTGACCAATTGATGAAAATAATAAATATAATAAACACAATTCTTTCGCATGTTTGTCTATACGAGAACCTGAATTTATAAAAAAGAAATTCTACAATTGAGCTAGGGCTGAATCACAGCTGGAACGAAAAAAAGATATTTTTCTCGAGTGTTATGTGGCGGGCGGGCAGGGGAAAGACAGGGGCAAAGAAAACTACGCCGATACAAAAGGAGTTATCGGGATCTGCGATTTACATATATGTGTAGTTTATAAAGAAAAACGTGAGGAACTTTGGCGGAAAATTCAAAAAAATAATATAAAAGTATTAACTCGAAGAACACGATGGTTCGTCTGAGAGCCAAGAGATCGACCTGCACGTTGGCGTACATTATTGTATTTGTAAATAACTGTGAAGGACGCAGTATAAAATATTATATAAATATATAAATACGCAAGAAAAAAATAAATATATTAAATTAAAAAAGACGTACACGTTAAAGTAAGTTTCATTGTTATCTTATATGTATGTGCTTTGCATTCATGATTTTGCACATGCCTTGTTCAGTGCTGCATTTAATCATGCGACTGAATCTATGAAAAACCGAGGCCCCACTGGAGGATAAAAATGAAAAATGCTAATCCTTAAATATTCATGAATAGATCCCTCATTTATTTTTAAACAGAATTAAAAAAAATATTAAAAAATAAAAAAAGGATTTAAATCCCTCCGGTTATAAAAAACATTAAGATGTCTTTAAAAAAAAGTCTTCCGGAAAGATCGCTCCTCAAGAAATGTAAGTTTTTCTTATATATTTTTCCGAGGAATGTAGCAGCATCAGCAACGTAATTAAAGTATTTTTATCGAGTAAGAACTTAATTTTCCATTTTTTATTTTAATAAATAATTTTTTTTTAATCATTGAGCCGACAGACCTTTTTCATCCCGGAAACATTTCATTAATTTAAAAGAAAATTTAATCAAAATAAATGTAAAATAGTAGTAGTAACCCCCGAGAGAAGCGAATTTAATAATGTCAAATATCTTCGAAGGTACGAATAAATGTTACCAATTCTGATAGAGCGATATAATGACAAAAGATGGTCAAAAAAAATGAAAGAAATCGACAGAAGAATAGATGGCAGTGACCTTGTTTTTAAAGATTAATAATATTAGCAAAAATATCAAATATAGTAATATTTATAATAATAATAATAATAATAGTAGTGGTAGCAGTAGTAGTAGTAGTGGTATGGTAGCAGTAGTAGTAGTAGTGGTAGTAGTGGTAGCAGTAGTAGTAGTATAGGTAGTAGTAGTAGTAGTAGTAATAGTAGTACTAGTGGTAGTAGTAGTAGCAATAGTAGTACTAATGGTAGTAGTAGTAGTAATAGTAGTAGTAGTAGTAGTAGTAGTAGTAGTAGTAGTAGTAGTAGTAGTAGTAGTAGTAGTAGTAGCAGTAGTGGTAGAGGTAATAGTAGTGGTAGCAGTAGTAGTGGTGATAATAGCAGTAGTAGTAGAGGTGTAGTAGTAGTAGTGGTGGTAGTAGCAGTAGTAGTAGTGATAGTAGTAGTAGGGTAGTAGTAGTAGTGATAGTAGTAGGGTAGTAGTAGTAGTAGTAGTTTCGAATAAATAATGATTTTGTGAGTGCATGCGAGTAAAACTGCAGTATATATATTGTTGTTTTATCTTTCTATTTCTCTCGGGGCTAGAATACCATGACAAACTACTTGATTTTTTGCAAGACTCGACAAGGCTGCTTGCACGTTAAAAGCCGCACAATTCGCGATAATAGGTTAATTAGTATAGAATCAATAATATTATCAATCATAATATAATATAATATAATATAATATAATATAATATAATATAATATAATATAATATAATATAATAATAATAATAATAATAATAATAAAAAATAATAATAAACTAAATCTATAACATTTGCTTCCATAGATAAATTAAACGAAAACATTCTCCTCGTCTAAGGAAGAGTATATATAATATATACAAAATGTATTCGATTCTCCAAAAAAAAACCTCGTCACATTTTTTACTTTCTGCTTCCCCTGGCTCTGTTGTATTCTCTCTATCTCTATCTCTATTTAACTATTTTTCACATCCCTCTTCTTTTTCTTAATTTCTATGCCTTTGTAACACCTTTATATTTTCTTTAATTAATAAATTTTTTATGCATCAATTAAAATTGAATCATTGATCTAAATACTATCATTTTACATATCACGGGCGACGAAATTTTGTATGGTGTTAATCTAGATTAATTTACGTAAACTCGTATTTTAATTAGTTATTAATTTTGAAATTACAAAAGTAAATATTAAAGTGGATAATTGGAAATATTATTATCGATTATTGCAAGAATAAAATATCACATGACAGTTTAACAAGGAAAGAGCAATGATGTAGCGAAATCAGTAGAATTTCACTGATTTGCGGTTATTCTTTGTCATTCAAGAATAAATCTCCATGTCATCTAAAATTACTTTCCGCGTCGTTATTATTAATTGTGTGAAATGCGTTGTAATTATTATTTTATTATTATTTAATTAAAAACCTTTTTAAACGGAAGCATTTATTAACGTAGCATTTACACATACACCGACTCTCAAGATATTTGTGACTGGATTACTATTCGGGTCACTGAGAAAGGAGAAATCTTGAGTTCTTCACGACTAAGTAAAACTCATATTATACTTCCCTTATTCGCACATTTTTATTATTTCATGCTGACATACACATACTACTTCCTGTCTCAGTCTTTCCCTCGATCACTTACCCTCGTATTTCCCTTTCTCTCATACTTTCACGCTCCACCCATAACATTCACACCCCCACTCTTTCAATATCTTTCTCTTTTTCTATCTATTTATCTCCATCTGGGTCCTTCCGCCTCTTTGTTTATCTCTATCTTTAACACGCGCGCCACGCGAGCATAGATACACAACAGACATGGGCAGACACACGCACGCACAGGACGAGGGAGAGAAAGGAAGTGAGAAAGAGACATGCTCATATCTTATACAACCATATGCGCAACTGCATATGCGAAAACATGTGCATGCATGTACGCGTAAATAAACAAACACATAGGCAAGGCATCCTTGATTGGAAGACAATTGGTATCGTCGAAAAGTTTAGTGATTTATCTGATGGAAGAGGCTTTGATTACGACAACAAGGTGGAAAGTCGCTGAAAACTCGAGTGCTTGTTGTCAGTACGATCAAAAGGCTGCTGTTGTTGGGATCTTTGTTGGAGAAAGCGCTCGAGTTTCGTTTCACTTTCTTGCCTCTCTCCAATTGCGTGTGCCCGTTGTATCTCTCACTTTAGCTCACTCTCGCCTTCTTACGTGAGAGTTCGGCCCCTCGGAATCGCGCGAAAGCGAAAGCCTAGATCTTGAGCTGCTCGAGGTCGGACAGGGTGCTGCTGATCCTGTTGAAGACGGGCAGCCGGGACTCTGCGCTCGGTGATATCGGTGACGGGGTGCGAGGCGAGAGTTCGTCCAGCACCGCCTGGGGACTTGGACTTTGTCGAGCGCTCAGCAGCCCAAAATCCTGGCCAAAACCAAAGGCCATCGCGGCTAGACCCGCCTGCGGTTCGTCGCTGAAGAAGCTGGCCATCGAGTTGGTCGGTGACTGGCTGAGGCTTGACGAGGGCGAAACCGAATCTGCGGCGCTTCCGAGGGAGAAGGTTGGGGAGAGATTGAGAGGTTGAGGCCTCTGGGTGACCGGCATCGGTTGCGCCTGTTGCTGGTGCTGTTGACCCGGCCGTTGAGATCGCGACTGTTGCTGGCGCGACTGTTGCTGTTGCTGCTGCAGTTGCTGCTGTTGCTGGTGATGATGATGATGATGGTGGTGGTGATGATGATGATGAGGTTGTGGCTGCTGTTGCTGGTGCTGTTGTTGTTGGTGCTGATGTGGAGTCGGCAACTGGGTCTGCGGACCGTAGATAGTAGCGGGTCCTGGTAGCCCCAGGGTACCGGCGGCACGCGAGAGGGGCGCGGAGGCAGCCGCAACAGCAGCTGCAAGTTGCGGCGAGGCCGCGAGCTGCTCAAGGAGACTCACGTTGACACTAAGGGCTGCCGCGGTTGCGGGCTGAAGCAGCGGGCCCAACCCGACTATGTTGGGCTGGGGCTGACCGAGTTGGGCGCTCACCTTCAGATTATGGATACGAGCCTCCTCGAAGTTGTGGACAAAATGGCACCGAGGCCCGTAGGGGCAGAAGCCAATCTTGTGAAAGGTGCGACAGAGCTCGGTCTTGTACTTGGGGTGGCGCGCGAGATTCCGTAGCTCGCTGTACCCGTGGGCGAATTGGCATTTGTCGCCATACTTGCAACTGCCACTTTCTTCAAAGGGTCGGCAAAGCTCTGTTTTGTATCGCGAGGTCGGCTCACTGACGCTACGGTCGAGCTTCCGGTGATGTTCTATCAAGCTCACTAGGCTGGTGTAGCTACGTCGTAATGGCGCAAGTCCGTTGCTGGGTACACCGCCGGTCACACTCCCCGGTTGTGCACTCGTCTGGCTCTCCTTTGGCTTAGCAGCGTTGGGGCTCTGAAACAATGATGATAGAGATCAGTTAGACGTATTCAAATTTTGTGTTTCATTAACTTTACATGCCTAATTAAAAATATGAATTCACGTCGAACGCATTGTACTTTTCGCGCTCTGGCTCTCGGAATCTGGCCTTCGTGGGACTTTATAGGAACGAACATATAAAGTAACCCTCTCGAATCCTCGTAATTTGGGGTAAAAAATTGAATTCGTTATTCAGATAAAACACAACCACAAAGTCAAACAGTGCTGATCATTCTATCGGTTCTTACAAAGACCCCCATACTCCAAGACAACGCTGTTTAATAATTAGCTTCGTTTCTTTAAAGAGCAAGTTAAAATTAGAAACTATTTAAGAAAAGTACATCAAAGCATGAACGGCTTGTGATTGTCAAGGGAAATTATTTTCATTAAAACATAACTTTCAGGGAGAGTTTATGAATTATTAGTTTTTACCTAGAAAGATTACATGTTACTGGGATACCTGTATATATATTAAACTAAAAACGACATATACATGCTGCATCTTCATGACTAAATGAAAACTTTTTCCGTAATTATATGAGATTCTAAATAGACTTTTTCCTAAGCCAAAAGTTGGTCGAGTCTGTAAGAAAATAATAATATTAACATCAACAACAATTGTTATGGTTCATATTATATTTTTAAAAGTTTGCGTCATTCTTGGTGCTGTTATCGTTATTATATTGTTAATATGAAAGAACGAGTGGAAAATTTTTAAGACATTGTAGGGAAATCATTGTTAAAAAAGAATAAAGCTTGTTTCGTAGGAACACACGAAAATGAAGAAATTGTTTAGCGGAAGAGACATACTGTAATGAAAATAAAAAATAGAAAAGACGATTGCTGAGCAAGTGCGTGTGCGTAATGCACAGAATGCCGTCGAGAATTGAAAGTGCGGCAATAAAGAGAAAAGAGAAAATATAACGCGTGTACGGGCTCGAGTGAACGCAATCAGCTTGACGGTATTTTTCCGCTAGCGATTTAGCTTATCAAAGGCTCCAAGAAAGCGAGTGAGCGAGAGAGCAACTGAGCCAACGGACGACGATGTAGCTTATGAATAAACGAATGACAGAACGAGTATTCAAATGCTCGAGAGCCGTTCGTAATCGTAAACCCTATTTCCTCTTTCGCTTCCTCCCTCCCTCTCCAAAAATTTCTGCTATCTATGTGACCCGGGGACATCCCCACACTCCGATCTCCCCCCATCATCCTTAAGGACCCTTCACTCATTCTCATTCCCTTGTTGAACTTGGCAATAACTCATTTTTTAACGATGATACAGGCAGACATGAAGTATCAAAGTCTGCCTTGCAAAAGTATGCAAATGTGGGATATTAATGGAAACTTGTAGTTGCGTTTTTACAATATTAATTACTATTTCAATAGAACTTGTGACGTATGAGTATTCAACAACGAACTGTGATCATTATCATAATTTTGGTCGTCAACGTCATCATAGTTGTAATTTTTATTGTGTAGTAATTAAGTATTAGCCAACTTAGTGTGCTATACAAAAAAGTAGAAAAGACAATGAAAATACAATTTGCGTGGATTTACAAGGAGCTAATAACATTCTCTCACCAATAATACGTGGTAGGTTAACCTTATGCGTTATCAAGCAAATAAAGTTTTTATAACTGAGAATTGTAAGTTTCATGCCTAACAGGTATGCCCAGAACACATACGCATCGCATACACATATACACATACCCGAATAAGATTTGAAAAGGTATTGTAGATTGGAAAACTGATTTCGGACTAACACTAAGTTGCTTTGTAATTTAGGTCCCAGGAGTAAGAAACGTTGTAGACACTCGACGAGAAGAGAAAAGGTGGAATGGGACACCAATAGTACCTGTTTGAAAATGTAAAATAACGATGCCATGCGCAAGCATTGATGCGTAACAACGGAGCATCAGCTTCGCTTCATTTGTTCGAAATCCAGGCTGTTTTTACAAAGATGTAAACGAGGCCTCTACAGAGATAACGAATAAAACGGGAGAGGAGGATTTAAACGTAAGGATAATCTATAGAAATATACGGAAAAGAGCGAGAAGAGTACGATGGATTCGCGACTGAACAAGCACGGACAGGGGAAAAGAGAGACAGAGAAACTATCGCCTGCAGATAATCGAGCTTCGAGAGACAAGGTGCACGTGTGTAGTACACATAGCAGAGGGCTGAGGATTGGATCGGATCGGAATTGCGGGCAGCATCTAGCGGGTGGGTGAGTGGGGAGTAGGTGTGCCACAGCGCTCAGGCACATCGGTCATTCACGACTCCGCTCACATAGCCGTGACCGACACAAGTGCGCTCCCTTTCAGCGGGATCACTTATAGCGGGTGCACCGAGGTCTCAGTGACCGATGGGCTCGTGAGTCGCCGGCAACTCGTTCCTGCCTACATCCGCCCAAAGAGCGCAACAGGTTTTAACTAAGGTCGGCGGTTCCCGCAAGCTTCACCAACCGACCCTCGCTTGTACTCGCTACTCACGGCCTCCGATAATAGCATTCAAAACGCACGATGAGGAGGAGCATCGGGGCTCTGGCAACGTCGCCTCCCGCCGTCGCAGGCGACACGCCTCGTAGCTTTCGAGAGCGAGAGGTATCCGAGTGTCAAAGACACGCTGCTGTGCTCCTACGGTGCTCATCCCCTCGCGACCGTCGTAGTCGAGGCGCTCGGCTTGGCCAGCCTTCACTTTTCCCTACGTCGAGCTCCAACGCGAACTCCAGATTCCCAAGCGCGAAGACGAGAGCTAGCTCGGGCGAA
This sequence comes from Kradibia gibbosae, assembly GCA_018907135.1. Classification (NCBI taxonomy): domain Eukaryota; kingdom Metazoa; phylum Arthropoda; class Insecta; order Hymenoptera; family Agaonidae; genus Kradibia; species Kradibia gibbosae. Next base: position 35,995,303 of record JACCHX010000001.1, on the reverse strand, counting down.
CGCAGGTCTCGCCCATCCGCGCGCCTTACGTACTCCCCTCCTCCACCCAATAACACACCCCCCAGTTTGAGCACAATCTGCTCCGGCAGCCATGCTTTTCCGTTTTTTCGAAGTGGTCGCGTTAAGTTGAAGTACCAACCGAGCTCAATTCCCCCCTCCGCCCACAAAACAGTTCCAATGCAGTGTGGGTCCACCTCTTGCATTGTGCTCCTCGTGGATTTCTGAACCAAGAATGTAAAGCAAGAAAAACCCATTGTCGTCGCTTCTCGCCAAGTTCAAGCAGATATAAGCCAGAGTATCGGCCATGACTCATAATTTAAAATGTTTACTCGTATCTATACGCTGCCGTTATTACAAGGTGCAAGAGTCCTCCTAGTCCTTAAAATACATCCACAAGACGAACTTTCTAAAATGTTTCCTCTTTTCGTGTTTAGCATGCATTACAGATTGCAAAATATAACCATACAGGTGAAATCAAAAGAATCAACAACTTTTACGAACTTATTACTGATGTTAAACTGCCCATAAAATCTTCTCTTTATCATTTTTCACCATTTATGGTATAACGCGTCCAAATACAGATTTATCCAATGGCTAGTGCTTTCTTATCATCGTTTTCCTAAATGTTTTTAATATATATAATAATCAGAACAACAAATGTAAGGTAACGATAATTGTAATTAAATGTCAAATAAGTGACTAGTATAGTTATTGCTTATAATAGTATATCTTATGAAAGGATGAAAAATCACTAATATATATCGATGGAAAAAAGAAAAGAAGCAATAATGTACTCCCCTTCCCCCAAAAGCGGCTCCAGTCAAAGTCCACCACGATATAGGAGACAATTGCTAGAACGTATAATCAAACTCGACACTAGCGCTCATTAATATACCTATGCGAATTCATCAAGTTGAGTGTGGATCAAATTCGAATTTCATCTAGCATAAACGTAAAATCTAATAATAAATAGAAGTAAAAAAAAGAAAAAATAGGCGATTGCGAGGGATTAAGGTAGCAGGTAAAATTTTGATGTCAGGCCAAGACTTGTGATAATTTAATTTAAAAATGAAAAAAATGTAAGCGAAACGTCGCCAAGCTCGTCAGGAGACATCTAAGATCGCATAAAATTCCGTTAGCCACTAAGGGACAAGACAGAAAAAAGCGTAGGAAAGAAGTGTAGTCGGTAATCACCCGGAGACTTCTCAGGAAGCACGGCGCCGGACTCCGCCGGTCCGTTTTGTTTTGGGCCACACAGACACGTGCGCGCGCGAACTTGCTTCCCTGTAAGCGGCCATCTTAATAACAGGGCCCCAAGATATTCCGACGCGCGCAGCAGCGGCAACTCGAGATGATGAGACTCAAAGAAATCACTTTCGGGGCCACGCTACACGGAACTTTTCTAGGGATTCGCAAGACACCGTTTCCCCTGCCCCCAGAACCGCGGAAATATTGTAAGGACAGAGAAGGAGGTGAGGCAGCAATGTTCCCCTCTTTTTCCCGCCACCGCCTCGCTGCCATTCAATTGCTGGCCTATGCTGCCGAGTCCCATGGATAAAAAAGGTTCGCGACGAGCATCGATATGCCTGAATCGACATCAGCTAGCATCGGATTACGTAAGTGGCGCCAGGGCGAATTCAACGCTGGCCCGAACCAACAGGAATCAAAAACGAAAGGAGCCGGTAGTATAGCAAAGGGAAGGAGAAGACTGCTACAAAATGTAAGGATAGATCACAATGGAGGGGAAATAAGACACGCAGGCAGTCTAGTCTCACCTTGAAGAGCTCGCCACACTCGAACATAGGACTGCTCATGACTGCCGTGGACATATTTCTTCCAGTCTTCTTCCGCACAAAAACACTATAAAATATCGAGGGTAAACCTCGCGTCGTTAATTTCTTTCAAAATTCTCAGGAAGCCAAAACTCAGCGATGCGTAAGTGCCCAGTGCAGCAACACTAACAGTTCAACACTCTCGATCTCTTCTCTTCAACGCGGACTCATTGAAAAGCTAGAGAGCGAGTCGGTCTCGGTCTCTCTCTCTCTTAATATATATGCACACGTGCCTAAGTGTAGTGCGTGCGATCACGCGCGCAAGTGTTTGTGTGTGTGTACAATATGTATAATTTAAAAATTATGAATCGTATCCACGACCGATCACGAACAACCGAGTTTCAATTTAGTCTTGTTAAGTTGCGCGAGAGTTGCGATGGAATCAGATTAGTGCGCCTTCCTAGCTGCGCCGCGCTGGTGCCGTTGCTATTACACGGGACTAAACTGAGGAACGAAAGTGTCGGGGAACTTCTATTCAGCAGTCGCGTTGCTCCACAAGGACAATATCCGTGTCCCCGTAATCACTTTTCTTAACTTACTGACGAGATACGCCTCATCGAACGCACGAGAACCGACTGAAGAAACTGGAGGACTTGGCTGCCCACTGCAACCTACGTACGAACACGGACACAGGCAAAGCTGGCGAGTGGCGCTGCTTCACCGGATAAAGCTTGAACGACGAGCTCCGGGCTCCGCGCTCCGGACAGTCGGGGTTCGGAGGCTTGGGGAAGCGGCAGCTCGGTTAAGGCCGGACGACGACGACAACTAGGCCCAACAAGGAACCCGTGATCGAGAAAGACAAGAGTGAAACAGATATATCAGAGCGACATCGTCTCTCTCTCTCTCTCGTTTGGATACTTTAGTTGAAAAGGACGCAGGACTGGAGCCTACCCTGCCTACCTTGCGAAAGGCGGCGAAGCGGCATCGGTGGCTCGACCAATCCGATCTCATCCCCACTCCGCCCCCGCTTTCAGCCTGCTCCCTCTGACCACACTTACCAATATCGCTCGTTCCGTCCTCCGTTTTATACGATACGCTACCTTCTCTCCTAACCCCCTCCGACAGCAACCCGTCCCAGTCCCCGCAACCCTCTCTGACCCCTGGCTACTCCCGTCCCGACACCCCCAACTAAATCTTATTCCTCATCGCACTTGTGCAACTTCTTTCATTTCTAACCTCACTCATAACTCCTTTCATCCATTCGGCTTGACTCTTTTGTACTCGACACTCTTGTCTCTAGAACCTCTTTTCGTTATATCAATTTTCCTTATCATTGTCACCGTCTCCCTTAAATTCATTCTTGTTTCACTATTTCCATCATTTATGTATTGTGCTGTTTATTATTCCCTTTGCCTCTACTTATTTTGGAGCGTAAGCAACCACCGAGTAAATTATGTTCTTGATTTAGTCTCATACAACGTCTTTTGCGTTTTTTTTTAATTTTACTCGTCTTTTTACCTCTCCCTCACTCCTAAATCTCTCTTGCGCTCTCATTATACGTCTGCTTCTGACACTTCTTCGCGTTTTCTTTCTCCTGCCTTTCATAACCCTTTGGTTTTACTCATCTTTTTAGGTTCAATCTTTTTTATCAGACCCACATTCTTTACTGTCCCTTCATTTAATCTCTCTCTCTCTCTATCTCATTTCAGCTTTCGCTCTCCATGGGGTTTATTTTCATTTTTTTTCTGCGAAGTTACGTCGCAGTTTGTGATTTGGCACTTTTTTTACTCTCCTGCTCTATGAAGAAGCAAAATCTACGAGAAAGAGCTGCTAAGCAAAATGATTGACATCCCCGCATCAACTAATTTTGTTTGTTTATCTTTACAGTAATCTCAACGGACTTAATCGATCTAATCGAACCTCTCCATTTCCATAACTCATTCTTTCTCCCTTTCACACACACAAATTAATTTTCAAAACACTGTTTCTTTCACAATTATGCCACCCACCATATACCATTAATTATTAACCACCACAAGCGATGTGTCTCATTAATTTGACTCTCAGACATGTGCACATCCTTAAATACAAAAGAGAAAGAGAAAAACGTTCGAGTTTACTCATTCCTTTTTTATGAGAGATGCTAGATTAAACGTATTGGAAAAATGCTTAACAATCTATAGGACCTCGGTCAGCCTGACAGTCATAAGTAGCTGATAAAAAATTTTCTCCTGCTGTGTTCGCGATTGTACTCGAGTATCGCCTTCTCTTCTTATCCCAGCGTTGAGTCCAGAAGACTAAAAGGAAGTATGGCAACAGTGTGCGGTTAACGCAGCGAACAAAACTCGACTTAAAACGATCCGATCGGTAAAAACATTACTGTATATCGAGAACCTGGTACTTTTCTTTTCATTCTTACTTCTTTCTGAATCTGGGCTCATCTTCGTTTCTTTTCACTCAGTTTGGCGCTCAAGCTATTTTACATTTTTCGTATTCGTTAACAGAAGTCGATATCGACGACTAAATTGCAAACACCTACCTTATACTTATATTCGGAGCCGTATGAGCGGCTTGAGTTTTCTTGTTATGCTTAACTCTCTTTGTGCCCATACAACAGAGCCCACCCCCCGTGTCACTGCTCATCCATCTATCAGTTCATCAATTTATGTGGACGCTAAACAAGTATGCACAGGGAGTTTTCATTTCATTAATTACAACAATTGTGCTTGCCAACCTAAAGCAACTATTTCTTCTGAAAATTCTACCTCTTTTGCGGACTTAAGAGGTTTTTTTTACAAATTTTCAATTATTTTTATTGCAATTTGTATTTAATAAATAATCGTGAAATATTTTTCAAGTTTCTTATTTTATAATTTCAAGATGAAATATATGAATACATGAAATATAAATTTCCATATTTTCCAACTGTAAATATTACATTAAATTTAACAAAGAGTCACATTAATGAATTATCGTCATTAAAATTAGTAATACGACGAACATAGTTAAATAAAATTCTAATTGAAGCAATATGTATTTTTATTAGATTTATTTGTCGTAGCCCTATTTAGTTACAACTCTCTTTTTTAAACAAAAAATTGTGTATAATATAGATTGTATTATAATAAAATAATTGTATATAAAGATAGAATCAACCAAATATATGTGCTTTTTAGAAATATTACAGATTTATAAAAGTATTAAGAAACTATAAAGTCAACAAAAATATTTATTTATATCAGAAAATAAAAATAAAGAATTTACAAGAAAACTAATGAAACTAATGAGAAGAGCAGTTATGTAATAATTAATCTCCAAATTCCATAAAACTAAGCAGCTATGGCAATTTTAATTGGTTAATAGTCCTACGTAATTTATCTTTATCGTTGTGGATTATTAAAGAGAAAAACTCAGATATATATGGAAGGAAATAAAAGCTAAGGTTATATAAACAACACTAAGAATAGTGAAAAATATAATTTAGACTTTGAAAAAGTCATTGGATAGAAGATAATAAATCATGTTGTGTATTAAAAGAAAGGAAAATTATTTAATAAAGTTGATGCATGATTAAGAAGTGCCCTTTACGAATTACTAAAGAAGATAGGATTAATCTAAGTATTGAGATTGAGGGTTATTGCAACGTATAGCGAGGCACCATACAAAGTAAAATATAATGTGCAACAGGGCAAGGAAATCTTAACGAGTAAAGATTTTAAATAGAAGTATGTTCGCAATCTAATTTCTTTAATATATACATTTCAGATTTGTGATGGGTAGGTTCAAAAGTTATCGATAGAAAAATATTTTTTTAACTTATGGTCCACGGATGATCTGTTATCAGTGGCATATAAAAATATTGAAAAGATTCGATAGATGTATATCAAGAAAAAAATGGTTGCTCGCATACATTAGAAATATTGTGTTTAAAAGAAAATTAGAAAAAAGGAAGAACGAGGCTTTACTGTGGAAAACAGAATGCATATAAGAGCTGTAGGAGCATAAAAAAGAGATTCTTCAAATGATGAAATAGGCGTGTTGAGAAATACATAAAAGAACGGATAAGGTAAGTAAATGTTACAGTGAAATATGTTTAAAATTTAGTAGAGAGAGAGATCACTTTACGAAAATTGTCCAAAAATAGAAAAGATGTTTTGAGTATTAATGGATAGTGTGATGTAGCAAAATTTTGTATTATAAAAAAAATATACAAAATGTTGCCTAGCGATTGAATCAATGAATTCAAATTTTACAAAGTTAGAAAAAAAGTAAGCAAAGACGAGATTTAAAAACATTAAATGAATCAATTAAATGTGAAGAAAGGGTAAAAGCTTCGCCGAAAGTGCTTGTCAAAGAGATTTTAAAAGAGAAAAAGGAAATGTTTAAGAAAAGGAAGGTAAGGGAGTTACCATAAGGAATGGATTTTAATGAAACAAGCCAAAAAAGAAAAAGTATTACAGAAAAGTTAACTGAAGAAATAAATTCGGAAACAAAAGAAGACAAATTGAATATATATAAAAAATTAAAATTTAATGAATAGTACAAGAAAATATGGATGGAAGGGATGGATGAGTACTCAAAACTGGTTAAAGAAAAAGGTGCGGAAAAAGAAATAAAATAAAACAGAGAGACTATTAAGCGATCAAGGAGAGTAGAAAGTGTAGAATATCTGATGAGAAGATGGAAATATTAATGCAAGTATTAATAGTGGAAGTTGACGTAGAAAAAGTTGATGAAATAAAAAAGGGCTGAACTATAGGAAGACAGGTTGCAGTGGATATAAAGAAGCGAAGAAATGAGAAAACGTTAGAAAAATTATACGATCATTGGTTCAAAGGTGTGGTTGTTTATACTGCTTAACTTAAGAGAAAAAGTAAGAAATAAGGAACAAAGCTGGAAAAACCAATTATAGCATAAAATTATAAAATTAAGTATTAGTTGTAGTCATATGAAAACATTGTTAAGAACTTTTACTATTTTTTAAATATGAGTATATATTTATTGTTTCCGTAGTATTATAAGCTATGCTATAATGAAATTAAGTAATTAGGAGCAAGTAATAAAAGAGATAAAAAACGTTTGTCCTTAATGTATCTGATAGTTAAGACTGTAAAATAAAGATTTAATAGATTTCTTTGGAAATTACGTTAAAGCAAAAGTATGAGCTTCCGATCATCATCTGATTGATGTTAAAAGTATATAGAGGTAGGGGGATTTCTAGGAAACAGAGTAAATTATAATAATGGGTAATAAACGCACAAAAATAAAATAAATTATTAGTCATAATAATTCTCGGACGCTAAGTGCAATACAAGTTATTCGAGGATAAAAAATGTGTTTCCGAGAGTATTATTGATCTTAAAGATATTAGTGAATCTACAACACATTATGAGTTGTGAGTTGTGAGTTAGTGCATCAGCTTTGATACTCTTATGTCTTGCTTTTCCTTTTCTTTTCAAACCATCTTTTTGACTAAAAGTTTTTTTTTATTTTCAATTACTATGTATCTTTCCATATACGAATACGACTCGTCTCTAATTTTCCAGAGCAGATTGTTACAAATTGAAATAATTTGAAAGCCCTTTTTTGTGTTGTTCTTCGAGCAAAATGCAATTTATAATAAGCTACTTAATGTCTTGCATGTTTTGCATTTACAAATATAATAATATAAGCGACCTTAATACACATGCCTTGATCGCAACATATCGTCGTTATTATTTCAAATATTTTTACCAGATCGAGGAATAAATTTAATGAAGTTCAAGTGTTTTCGAAATGATTTTAAGAGAGTGTTATTAAAACTTTAAAAATCCAATTCAAAATAAAACTTAGAACATTAACGAATAGCGAGAAAAGAAAACATTTTATTCATTTTATTCTTTAAAAGAATTATTTATTAAAACCTTAATATACTTTTGAGGTGCTTAAGGAAACTTTATCGAAAAACTTGTTTATAGATATATCATAATATCTGGTATATTAGGAAATCTCTAAAAATGATAAGTTTGACAGTATAAACTAATAAAATAACACAAAGCGCGCAGTTAAAGACTTAGGCCCAAAAATTCATTTAATAAATTACTATCGTCGAAATTGTCATAAAGTAACACGAAAACTTTATTCAAGTAATAACTCCAAAAAGTCAAATAAATAAACTAATTCAAAGTTAGGCACAATATAAAGTGACAGGCACAAATATTTATAGAAGGCAAAGTAGTGTAAACTATATTTTCCTTCTTTATTTTGATTTCACGACACATTTATAGTTTCGCATAAATTTTATTACATGATTTTCTGAGTTGAATGAAAATTAATATTAGTTATTTTTAAATTGTGTATTTGATTGATTCATTAGATATAACATATTTATATTTTTTATTAAATTGATATTACACGTATCTGATACATTTGTATATATGTATTATATATTACGCTAATTTTTATAAATATTTTCTAAGCATAAAATTAATTTAAATGTTATTTCTTTACAATAGCAAAAATTATTGAATGTTCATTATACATTACATATTTCTAGAATACCTGAAAGTTATCTCAAATATCTGCAACACATATGAAATTGCTACGTTTTCTCTACAAAAACGTAAATTATTGCCTATAGATGTGAGTGTTCTCGACTGATAACTCATCATATATACATTATGTATACCTAAATGCGAATGAATATGTTACGCAAATAAATTCGCGAATATGTATATATTAAACAGGTAATGCTACTTAGCAGTTCCCAAGCTTATCAAATTTGAATGATAAATTTTTTTATCAATTATAAATTGCAAAGTAGTTTTTTATATATTATTATTATAATTATATAAGCATTCGATTGAATGATAAAAGAAATGGGAAGAATTTTAAAAATAAAAATGGAACATAAAGAAGTGATTGTTGTAATGGAAAATGTAAATGAGAAAAACATAAAGAATAGAGAAAATGAAAAAAAAAGGAGTTAATAATCAATTAAATATTTACAAGGAAAAGTAAACGAAAAGGGGGAAAATACAAGGCAAAGGACGAAATGAAAACAAAGTTACAGTTTCAACTCGATAACCAAGGATTCAACTTAGCCGTATACAAGTACATGCATTGACTAGATACATGTACTTATTCCATCACATACTCATATATAGTACATGTGTGTCGTACAAATAGAACTTAATGACTGAAAGCTTGTACCTCAAAAGAACTCATAACAAGATAATTTTCTCTACATCTGGGTGACATTTGTGATACACTATAATAGACAAAGCATCGTCAGCGATACATTTCAATATAATGTGAATCTTGGCGTGTCTTATTTATCATTTTCGGATCCAGAGTCCAGACTCCCAAGTATGAGTTTATCTACAAAACGAGGCACACACGTGTCGTACAGACCTTCGTCGAAAAGCATAAGACAAAGTCGGCTTTGCATAGTAAACGTGTTGTATTCGTATATTTCTATCCTACTCCAGCACTCCCTCACCATCGTGGCATCACTTTGGTTTTCTTGTATTTCTCATTGGGTTTGAGTATTTTATACTTAATAATATAACGAATAAGCACCTCCTTTTAGTGAAAAGGAAGAAATGTGATAATAGTTGATCTGAATCACCTAAAATTCTAAGAAATTTTTATTAGTTAAAAAATATTAATTAGTTAATTTTTCTTTTTTTATTTAGGCTACATCGTTCTACTTTAACATAATAATTATGAAGTCACACTGAAATACATGAAATGTTTTTAAATTAAATATAATAGAATAAATAATAGCGTAAAAATATGTACAAATATAAATACTCGTAGCAATTTAAAAACAAAGTAATCGGTTAAAATTTGAGAATTCTTAAATTTTTATATTTTTTCATACATTAAAAATATATCTGTATTATTAATACTCATTCTTTACTATATATTTACTATATTTATTTGTCTGATTTTTTTGTGAGTAATAGCTTAATAATAAATTTGAAATAGTGCTTGATTATTAATTACTTAAAATACAAAGCAGTGTAGTTTTTATATGTATGTATATATATATATATATCGAATTCAACGGTTTAGTTAAAATAATAATATAAAAATTGTTTTCGAGATCTTTCGATCTTTTCGATCAGCTTTTTAATTAACCAAAAGTCTAATATCAATTCTATAACTTAAAAAACGTCATCGTGTTATAACTATTTACTCTTGTTTTATAGAAAACTATTAAAATCTTTATTGTGTAGCCATTGTTGTATTTAAAAGAAACAATATTTTCTATTTATGTTTTCAAATAGTGAATAATTGCACTAGTCTACGAATTTTAACGGACAGTTAAATGGTATGTAATGGATAGTAAAAGTAAAATACGTTGTACTATGTAGCAATGGATAAAAATTCTACTGTATATATATATATATATATATTCAAATATGAGTATTCTTATTGAAAAACATTATATTTGTACAAAATTACATTTGGGTTCACATGTTGCAAAGAAATACTCTAATTTCTTAATAGTAAAAAATCGTGCAGAATTTAATCAGAGATAGCATGAATCAAAATGAATGTGAAGGATTTCTAAAATAATCATGTTTTAATTATTGAATCTAATTTAAACATGCATATTCTAACGAATATTTTTCCGTTGAAAAAAACTTAATACATGGAATCGTGGTGTTCATTTGCAGTTGTTTTGAATCTTTTTGATGTAACTACTTAATATGCTTACTAATTTTGTGACGAATAAATTTCTAATAGTTTCTAAGAACGAGTCATGAACGTTTTTATCGACTTATCATGAGCGTAGCGTAAACGGAAAGTGATAATGCGCAATGCGTGTTTATAATACTTTCTAAAGCGTGGGCATTGCGCGAAACTCTTTTATCATTATTCATTAAGCTTTCTTTTTTTAATTACTTAGGTATAATTTTAATTCTGAAAATAACGCTCACCAAAATTCATTCCATAATTCAAAGCAGTCATAATTAGATAGAGTGATCAAAGATGGCGATTAATATTATAGCATCATGTAATAACGGATTTTAATTTTTTGCAAATTATTCAAAATTTCAAATTAAGAGGAAATAAATAATAATCAATCGAAAATTTTTTAAAAGACTAACTTTATTCGCACAAAGGCATTTTTCAATTAACTCAAAAATCCTGTTTTTTTTTTTATATAAACACACTGTCTCAAGTTCATCGAATATTAATATTCAGTGTAGTATTAAACCTTGATATATTTTACGACATCAGTATTTAGCGAAAAGCATTATCTTTGAATATAATACAGTACGACAAAAAGGGTAGAGTAATCATCTTAAGAAATTAGTCAATGAGACCTAAATTAAATGTATTTATTCTGTTCATCATTCCTGTTTAGCGAGATTATACAAGCAAATGGAAGACTGGATTTAATCCCTACATATATGATGTTCAATGTATGTGCGATACATTAAGAGCATTTTCAGGTAAGTACATGCTCCCCCCTTCCTAGTCAATCCTAAACATTGGACAAGGGATTGATGTATTCTTAGATTTGTCTTTCAAATAATTCCAAGAATCGTATAATGAAAAGGTTTGGAGAGAAAAAGAGGTCGAAGACTACAAAAGCTTTTGTAGCAGGTATAAAGGCATCCTGGGCTTCAAAATTCAGGTAGACCTACGTAGATTCTCAAAGCGTGCTGCGTCGGGATCCGTTGAAAGATACAGGTAAACTTAAATAAAGCTAGATTTAACAAAAATAATAAATCAGAGAGTATATGAATCTTATGAAATAAAATTAAAAATCGTATAGAAAAGAGTGGACAATTAAAGAAAAGAATGGAAAAATAAACTCCATAGACCCCACAAACAAATAAAATGACATTTGCCTTATAATTTTCTCTCACTTCTATTATTTTCTTTGTTTTTCAATTTTCATTCAATATCAATGTTTTTCCTAATGGACAATATACACCAACATTCCTCAAATACTAGAATAATAGTAACTCGGATGATAAAATGCACTTTTAAGGTAACAGGTTTTAGGTAAGCGTAACAGTTGTTTTTCAACACCAACCTAAAAGAAGCAGATGCATGCATTACTACTATAGATAAGACGACCCTGAAATATGTACAATACGCTGAGATTCGCGTTTATCTTTTCAACATTTCGTTGCATGTCTCAGTTGCATGCTTGCATATTTCAATAATTCCCTGTTTTGGAAATATATATTGCTCTAAATATTAATATACCTTTTTTTCACACAGATTCTAGGACGATATACAACATCGTTTGTAACTCTGTAGAAGCAATATTTGTTATCTTACTGATTTTTTACCTTATATATATGTTATGTTTTATATATTTTAAAAATGTTTATATAAAAGCAAAATCAAAAAGTATATAAAATAAATATTTGTATTCTTCTTACAATTAAATACTCATGATATGTTTTAATATTATATTTTCGTATTTTGTTACATAAATAAAACAAGTAATTTAAAAAAAAATTAATACTTAAAATCGTACAGAAATATTAACTTTAAATGTATGTATATTCGTAGGTTACTTAATATTTCCTGCTTTTTCGTCACATTATTATTTATTTGTTGAATTATATATTCGACTTTATGCTTTAAAGTAACAGTATTTTCATTACATTATTTTCTCCTCCTAATTAATATCATAAAAATAAATACTTTCATGAATTAAATATTATGTATTGAACAATATTTAGAATTTTATTTTATAGAAAATTAAAAATTTCCCATAATGAGTATTTTAAATTAAAAAATAAAGAATAATTTTATGAATAATTAACTATTAAAACATACGACAAAATTAGTGATGGCTTTTAAATTGTTAAAAGAATTTTTATGTTTAAACAAAAAATGTAACAATTATTGCTAACTGATTCTGTAATTTGCACTTCATGAAATAAAAATTAATAAAACCGTACTACAACTGGTCTACATTCGATATCTATTAACCTATAAAGGTTTATTGAAATATTGCATTACATATGAAACACGTTAAATTCCAGAATAAACTATATGGAGTAATTATGTTTTAATAAAAAAATAATGATTAGTTTTTTGGTTGATATAATCATTTTTTTATGAATTACATACATTCTTATTCCTAAGAAGATTGTACGTACATTTTTTATTACAGTTAAAAATATTTTTAAAAATTTAGCAATTTTATGATTTCTTTTTCTAGTAGAAACATATATTTTTTTTAATAATTTGAAATATTTATTTATATCTTTATCTTAAAGTTTTAGATAAATGAATTAGACGACACAAACAGTTCAGAATTGTTGATAGGAAAATACTATAAATATTAACTATTATATTAACTTATCAACTTAAACTACAATATAATTAATTATTGCCAAAAAATTTTTAATACAGCTATAGATAAAACTTTTAATTTCTTTATATTTTATAATAGTGTATTTTATCAACAAAATTTTCATGTACGCATGTATAAAATATATACATATCAACAAATTTCAAATCTAATTTGGAATTGAATAAGTACAAATGAATAAGGTCCAGCTGTAAAAAATATTCAAATTTATTAACGCTATAAAATTTTTTAACAAAAATTTTTCATCCTTATATTTATTTGAAATTTGTTACAACTTTGAGTTAATCAAGATTTGTTGATAAAAAAAGAATGCGTGAAAAATTAAAAAAAGATCTTTAGTTTTAAGCATTTAACTAAAAAGCAATATGTTTAAAGTATTTTGTATTCATTTCGTTTAAATGATTCTTTATGTATGTTTGTATATGTATATATATGTATAAGAAGCGCAACGCAAGCTTAATATTATCTAAGATAACAAGAACAACGACTGAATTGTGATAGTTAAATTATAAATTAAATTGATAAGTTTCCCATACATGATTTAAAATTTTCCTAAATTTATCATACAGTCACGATTTGTAATATTTTAAGTTCTACATAATTAGCGCATTACAAAAAATGATTATAAATATATCCTTTTGATTATACTATTAAATTTTACATTGTAATTTTTTTAAAAATATTTGCTTTTTTAATGATAAATAAAATACTTGTCTAGACTGCAAATCAAATAGTAAAAATAATTGTTTTATAAATATATGTTTACAAATGTTTAATTGGTCATATATTACAAATATTATGCTGATATTTTTAGTAAAATATATTAACCTATTCAAGCTAATGTACACTTTTATAAATTGTCTATTTATCTCAAATTGTAATTCAGTATATTATTTAAATATTTTATATTGTAAAAAAATAATAATAACTGTTATTGTAGTATATACTGTACTTTTTTTTATTAAGTAATATTTTATGTGCTAATTAATTATATGATTAATCGACAATAGTTTAATAAATATATACATACCATACTATATACAATACCATTGTCACGTTTTGCAAAAAAAAATTAAAATATTTATCAAAATTTATATATTTATTAAAATATCTATATTTATCATTGAAATTTAATAGAAAATAATAGACGCATTTTTTCTTACAACCTCTTTTACATTCTAAAGCTCTAAATATTACTGATAATTTTGAAAAGCAGAAACAGAAGCTTGAATAAGATATCAAGTTGATATCTATGAGGTTGATTGAAGATCACACGTGAAGGCATTTCTGTATTCGTGCGATTGTTTATAAATCTTGTATTTTCAAAATTTGTTATTAAAATGTGTTTAATGTTTCCAGCAGTACTTCTTCAAATAAAGTGCATCTACTATGAAAAAAATATAAATAATTCGAAAACTTTATAAACATATCTCGTTATTGAAATTCAATGCTTTTAAGATTACTATAATTTATAATACACATATATTCGAACATAAAAAATAATTAGATAGACAAAATTATTATGCTCTTAAACAATTGTTATATTTGATTATTTACTTGCAATTTTATTTTTTAATTCAATATTTACTGTTTTAATGAATATTAAATGTTAAATAAATAATCATGATAATTACTAATCTAAATCTCAATAATAGAATAACTTTTTAAAATATAATTTTTTAAATTATATAACACATACTAGAGATTTTTTATTTCTATAATAATTTTTACATTACTGTGTTAAAACATGAAACATAAAACATGTTATATATATATATATATATATTAGTAATATCTCAATACCAACAGATTATTGGATAACTGTTATCTTTCCAAAAATTTGAATTAAAAATGAAAAACAGTTAATTTTTTATCAAATTGCATTCACCAACAAAAAATTTAAAATTATATTATCAAAGAATATTATTTTAATGAAAAACACTATTTTTCAATTTACACATACATCATATATATATGAGTGGAATAACAAAATATACATGCTATCATATTGTCAAACCCAATACATAATAATTGCTTCAACTATGTAAATATTGTAGTGTAAAAAAAAAAAATAAAAAATTAAACATTTTGTTGCTATATATCACTAAATAAATAAAGTATGTTCAACAAACGACTTCAATAAAATATATAAATAGTGCATTTACATATATTATAGACTACCCATATATTTATTATAAATGTTATATATCAATGATTGCAACGTATTTTATCCGCTTCTATTAAAATATACTATAAAACTATTTCCAATTATATTAAAATTGTCAAACATTTTATATCAATATATAAAATTTTTTTTAATATAATTATTTTTATATAATTTTTAAATAATTAAAAGTACATGATTATGTCAATAATTCCAAATATAATAGTAGTTTTACTTCTCAATAATTTAATATTTAATTTTTGTGACAAACATATTATCAAATTTAATAAACAAATACTTAAAAACTATGTATAAGATACATTTTACGTGTACATACATCTTTCTATTAATCCCTCTATTTGTACATTTATATTATCTCATAATTATCTTACATCTCTCATGATTTAAAATAAATATAACTTTTATTATAAAATGTTTATCTATTATCCAATATTTAAAAAATCTAATTAAAAACTTATAAATAATTTAACAAGTTATTTATAAATTTTTAAAATAAATTTTTTTTGAAGGTTGAACGAAAATTTTGTATACCTAGCCTATTTAAAAAAATGAAAAACATTATACATTATTTTGTAATAAAATAATAAGTTTTAGTGTTTCATCCTTAAACAAATTATAGGCACATTTTATGGTTACTTATTCAAAAGACCCAGTATATTTTTCTGATAATTATTATCAAAAACCGAAATAAGGAATAAATAAAAAACGTATTTATTTGTATTAATTGAAATTTAATAATTATATTTGAATTTAATTGTGCAGAACATTTTGTATTTATACTATTAATATAAAGTTTTATTCAGTTACAGTTCAGTATTAAAATTTTTCTTTTTAATGAACATATGTCTTTCTAATTTTTAAATTTATTCCAACCAATTTATATTTTTTACATAGTGATATTATATAATTTGGGAATTAAAACAGGTTATTTTATAACCATATAAAATGTGCGTATTTTCAACATACACAAAAACCTAATAAATAAGATTAATTGATATTGATATAACTATAATATAATTAAAGTAAATTGCAATCATATGCTTATAAGTAATATATAATAGTCTAAGAAGAGTGTATTAATTAACTTTATACATTATTTAGAATTTAGGCTATGTCTTATTTATCCTCGTGCAAAACATGTAAAATCCTGAAACATTTTGAAAAAATTATCCATAAAATGATAGTTCTAAAATATTATTATTTAAGCTCGAATAGTTCAAAGTTCAATTTTGTATTTCTGTTCAGTCTATTAATAAAAGTGTATACCTAAATACTAGTAAAATAATGTACATATATCTACATATACAATATTGCAGTAGTAATACTAATATAATATACCTAATATAAACATTTATTCATTGATTGGTGTATCAGAGATACCATGAACTTTAGGCCTGCAAATTGAACAAAGGTATTCATACTATTATAGTATTGGAGAATAAAAAAATTATTTTTTAATAATAGAAAATATAATATTTTTGTAAAAGTTAAAATAATTACTCGAGGATGTCAATTTAAAAGTGGAATTTCTGAGAAGAAAACGCAGTAGAGTAACCATAGTATTTTGTAAATAAAAATTAATAAAATTTTAAGCATTTGGTAATGGTATTGAATTCATATAACCGCTAATAACTTATGCTATAAGTAAATGAAAAGAGCAGTATTAGAAATCAGATTTCCCGAAAGTTTCATATCGTACCTCCGAACAATAATATCTATCTAATCGATTTCAAATATTGATGCAATATACGACGGTTAAGAAAATGATTAGTTGTATTGAATATTGAATCGCTATTTCGAATTGCTACCATTAACCATTGAGTATTAATGAAGGAACCATAAGCCAATTTGAAAATGCGTAGCATGGGTAATAATGTGCCAGGAGACATTGATCAACTTGATAAACAAGACAGAAGTTATCCAATGAATCAGGAAGGAAGCCCCACGAGGAAAAAGATACTCTAAAGAACCGAGAGTTTGGTACAGCGTAGTTTGGTAATACACTCATCCAATCAGGCTCTACGGCCTCGGAGATGACCCGTTTTATCGGAAACCTCGAGTTGCTGCCCATCCTCTCTAACAAAAGAGCTTGTCGGGTTCATTGAGCGCAGTTCGCTTTCGCCGAAAATAGCCGTCTTATAAATAAATGGTACAACTGGTAGCTGAACAATTGCGTTTCGATTTTCGGGTGCTGTTACAGTCGTCGGTAAAATTTGTAGATGATGCTCTAAAGACGGGAGCAGGTGAGGCGGTAAGTGACGACGGGGGTGGATATGTGTGCGTATATGCCCGTACGATTATATGCGCAAGTGTACGGTAATCGTCGATCAGCGATCTGTGTTCGGACTGTAGGCTTGCTTGTAAAGCCGTCGATCAATCCGAACGAGACGTAGTCGCGCGGCCTTCCTCTCTTAAAAAGCCCAACTTTCACCGTTCGGTCAATCCCTCGTTTCGCCGACGCGTGACTCGTGAACATTTCGACTTTCCTTTTCTGTAGCTGCTCTCAGGAGACAATTCGGAGCGAGTCTACCTCTTTGCTGATCTCCATCCAGAAAGAAAAAGCTTCGTTGCTGACACTGTGTAAACGACGATTGCTTAATTCTTCTACTACAAGCGTGGATCTCTTCTGATCCTAAACCTGATGAGGATTGCTTAAAAGGTGTTAGATAACGTTTTTGAATCAAAGCAAACCAAGCTGAATTGTCGTTTTCTATATTTGAAAAAATGATCGTAACTCGCTTGCCTTTCCTTGTTTTGTGACAAACACCAATGAGTTTAACCTTCGTAAAGCAATCACTGCTTTAGTATACCAGCAGAACGTAATATGGACTTTGAACAACTCCGAACCCTTTTCTCTCCTATTTTCTAATGTCCTCGTAACTCTTCGCAAAGCTCAAACATGTTTATGAAAATAATTATGTAAATGTAAAAAAAATTTCAACATAAATCTAATATTATAATCACAAGAAATTATTATTTGTTAATGCTGAGACATATAAAGTGTGTTGAAATATCAAAAAGATTATTTTATAAAAATCCGAAAGTAAATTTGTAATTTTCAGAGCATGTCTATTATTTAAGTTACAATTATATTAACGGAGAACACAAAATCCAATAGTATTTAAAACGCAACTGAAGTTTAAAAATCATCTACAGTTTATATTTTACAATCGAACGAAAGTGAAAACATTGATAGATAATTCATTTAATACGCACAAGAACAAGAAGAGTTTTATCCTTTCTGAGAGATTACGCAACCATCTCCTTGCATTAAAAAACCTTTTTGTTATTATTTGAAGGAATTATATTCATTTATAGCAATCAAGATCAGATTTGAAAAACTGATTATATTTATATTATCATATTTTTTTACTTATACACTTACTAGTCGTTTTTACATATTTCTGATAAAAAAAATATTTACAGAATTTCAAAAGCTCATTAATCAGCGAATTTCGTAACGCGTAAATTTTATCTGTAATCAGCAGCAAAATCAATTTATTTCTGAAATCACTAACTTTAAAAAAATCAATTTTTTATTTATCAATAGTTATAGTGGCTATATAAAGACATATTAATTGGAAAAATTTTTTCCGTGTGAGAAAATTAAAAATTTTACGTATAAATTAAGATTTTTTTACTTGATTACACAGTTTATTTTAACTTCCTTTTTTAATTTGGTATATTTTAATTTACAGTTTTTAATTCAAACTGAAAGATTAATTAAAAATCCCTTACCTAATACGCATAATCTGTAATCTATTCGACAAGACTGTTTTGTGTACACTTCAAATGTACACAAGTATTTACTTATTGTATGTAACTAAATTATTTTTACTTCCTTTTTAATTTAGATTGGATTTAAATTTTGAAGTTACCGATAAAAAATATTTACTTTAACATAAACATTAAATTTAAACAATTTGTGTTCCAATTATAAATATATGTAATATGTTTGTATGGACATGTGTGTGTACATATATATATATATATATATACGTATATCTTAAAATATATATAACGAATATTATCATATATCATATTAAACATTAGTGATGGAAGAAAGACATTCACATAGATAAAGAACATAATATTATTTGTTGTATTGCAACCTTCTTACATTGAAATATACTATACTACGTTGTCTCCGTTGATCAAGTCATTGACTTTTTCAATGATAAATCTATCTCTTACTCATAGGCATCATTATTTTAAAATATTTAATTCTATTAACACATTACTGAATAGTTTTGTAGTCTATTATATATGATTAACATAATGTAAATTTACTTTATATTATTAAAAAGAATTCATTTATTATTCTTCATTATTCTTCGATAATTCCAGTGCGTAATATCTTATTAATTATTACATCATTAGGTTTATTTTACTTAAAAGAAATCCGATAGTAATTTTAATAGTCATTGTATTTCGCAAATTTTGAAATATATAAAAATTATTTAAAATCCTTGTAATAATTTATTTCTTGTAATAATTTTTATAGGATGTTGATATTTTTAATAAATATAACGTAATAAAATTGATTGTTAATAAATAATACCGTTTATTTATTCTTGCAACTATATATTAGTATAAACATCAATCACGCTACATATAATTATATTTTAATAATTTTCATGTAATTATTTAACAATTTCGATGTATCGGAAATATATATGTTTAAAGTTAATAATTTAGTTGTAAAGATATTATATCTGTAATAGAGGAAGAAACAGACACAAAATTTTAAGCTTAGGAGAAATGAAGTATTCATTCAGTATTATAATTGTTATTTTAAAATTTTATTATATTCCCAAATTATAAAAATTACATGAACACATTTTCATTAAGATTAATTAAAAAAAGCATTTGTCTAGCGTACTCAAATTTATATTAATCCAAACATTTAATGTAGATAAAATTAAGTTGGAATATTATACAAAAATTATAAATAATACAATATTAGTGATTTTGTTGATATTTGCCTCGTTAAAAGACATACTATTTTTAAAAAATTTTAAATTATTGTTAGGTATTCAAAATTAGTTATTACTTAGAACCATTATTATTTTAAGTATTGTTTTCTCTTATTACCAGCTTCTCAAATTAGCAATTCTTCAGCAATTTTTATATAATTAGCTTTCAACTGTTTAAAATAATTATTACTATGAATATTTAAATAAAATAAACATTCTATATAAATGCTACATTTATCGAGCTACAAACACTAATTTTATCTTGCAAATAATGTGCCATTGAAAAAAAATAAAGATATCATATATAATAAAAATATATCATAATTTAAAAAAGAAATAATAACATAATTTAAAAAATTAAATATTAATCGATTTCAAAATCAATTACAAATTAATTATACATCTTATTTAGCGATGACATTATTTTTAACGAATTTATAATTAATAACTTGAAAAAATATTGTCATCTAAATATTATAGTTTAACGGATAATAAATTCACCAAAATTTCCCAGTAATGCATCTGTTTTAACAGTAGAAAATACTTTCGTAAATTTTTTTTGTTAAGAATAATTTTTTAAATAATAGTGGATGTGTGTTAAAAATGTACTTTAATTTTTAATGCAATTGTTAATGTTTATGCTAATTAATATTTATTTTATATTTAATAAAAAAATATAAAACTGCTTTCGCAATAAAATTACCGTTATATAAAAATTTCTATTCATGGTTCTTTTTATTGAAATGAAGGTATTAAATTAAATTTTAAATTATATATATTTATGTTATGAATATAAGTTCTTGTATCGCTCAACGAGAAAAACAAAACACTGTAAAAGTTGACATTGACTCTTTACGGTAATTAGTTTTTTATTGTTATTTATTAAAGTTTTGAAGAATCTGATACAATTACATAAATATTTTTATCTCTGAGTTTTTACATTGCATAACAAACAAGACGCGCATTTATAAAGAACCTTACATCAACTATAATTTACAAATGTAAATCAATGGATACTTTTTTTACCATTATTGAGTAATTCCAGAAAAAGTAGAATAAACAACTTTCAAATGAGAAAAAGAGAGGGAAAGCGGGTGTAAATAGAGTGGAGGAAGGGGCGTGCGAGGGAAAGAGGGAGAAAGGTTAGATATTAATGGAAAGCAAATGTGTTATATGCAGGATTTACTCTCGGATTTTATCTAACTTAGTAGGTGTGCGTTCATGTTTTTAGGATATTCATGTATGCCTAATATACGAATTATGCACAGGAAATTCTTATTTTAGCTTATTTTAAATTTAATCCGTAAAGCATGCAAACTCTCAATCCATAATTAACAAGGCTTTAGAAAAGTTATCATTACTTTCATTTTCTTTAGGTTGATAATAAGCCGAGATCAACAAGAGGAAACCTTAGCTTCTTCGCGAAAGCAGCAACGTGTCTAATAGAAGCTCGAAAGTTGGGAATCCCACAAATTGGACGACCTAAATTATGCCGTTTCATTGCTGATGGTTCTTATAATAGTTGGGCTTACTGCAAATGAGGAGAAGAGTGGCAGATGAGAATTATTTAAAAAGAGTTAAATTCAAAGACATAGAAAAAAAGAAGGATACGGGCATCTTCAGCTTCAAGCCGAGGAAATTTCCAAGCGATTATTTACAGAGCGCGACTTCACTGACCTCCTCTCCTCGGTTCGCGAACACTTTCATTTTCCAGAGCTATCGGAAGAAGACACGAGAGCTACTTTTCAAGCTTTCAGGGAATGGAAGTTGTCGTCCCCGCCGCTAATAGTATCGTTACACGTCCGGAAGATCATCTGTTTTTATTGTAGGATTCAGAGAATATTTAGTCGCTGGAAAGATCATTACCTGAATGTCACGGTTATTGTTGCAGTACCTTATTTGATTCTATTACTCTATATTTTGTAGATTAATATTCCCTGAATCCATTAAATTTAGGAGCATGAAATTATTTCCCTTACATAATGTTCAAAACCGATTTTTATTTAATAAAAAATTAAATAATTTAAGAAAACGCTTCATTTTTAGTAACTACGCCAAAAAATGCTTTTATATCTTAAGATATCGTTGAAACGCATGGACGCACGCTTCTTGCAGAAAACCTTGGATAACTGTCATCCGTCTCCAATGGTATTTGATTTATTTGCTTAATTTTTAATTTTTCACACGTAATACACACCTTATCCCAATCATTAGCTCGTGACTTAAAGTTACATTATGCACGTCGTAATTATTAATTTTTATCGAGCAACGGAAAATTCATCAAACGTTGTATATTTTATAATCATTACGCATAAATTCTTTTCTTTCATTCAATCAGTCTGAAAATCAATATGGATATTATTTAAAGTGTTTAATTCAATAATTACTTAAAATTTATTAACGCAGTTGTAGTAGTAATATTTTGATTGAATAGCGTGAAATGTAAATGGAATATTATGAATTATTATTATTTTAAAGGGAGAGTCCAATGATCATGAAATACCGTAATGTTTTATAATTATTATTAGCAATTCTGATGCAAAATTTTGTGTGGTCTTATTCCTTATCACATTACAACCTGTTCTATATGTTGAGTGCATAATTTATAGGAATTCCTACAAAAATTAAAAAAAGGTAGTGTCGAATATTTAAATTTTGAAACAATAAATACATTAAGTACTTTTTCTACTTTTGGCACTACTAATCCAATTTCAATAAATATTTTTACTTTACATAGCAAATGCAATTTTTATGCTCAAACTTATGAATTTATATTAATAAATTCATTGTTCATTTTATTTCGTAATACACATTATTTATTTATTTGTCTAACTATTTTAATCATTAAAAATCCTTCATCGAGTTTTAAAGATCATTGCAATCAATTATAATATTCACTGTAATACAATTACTAATCTTATCAATTGTTAAGATTTAGCATTCAAGTTATGTAATTACTGGACCTAAAAGCTTAAAATTTAAACAAATTTTTTATTCTTTAATATAAGAAAAATAAAATATATGCTTAGACTTCAGTGTTTTTGACAACTGTTATGAACTTTTCAAAAATTCTTCCTCGAGACAGAAATAATAATTTACAATTATATAAGGACTACAATATATCTACACCGAAAATATTTATTAGCAATTTATATTATTTTATTGTATTTACATGTTATGTAAATAATTTAAGTTTATATAATTAATTAGAATATAACGAGAAATTACACAATAAATGGTTAATAATCATATTATTTATTACTTTCAACGCTTAAAAATTAATGTAATTTCGACCAATAAGGTTTCCAAAGTAATATCCAAATTTGTAACAATAAATTTACAAATAAGTGAATTAATAATTTTTACTTATGTAATAATTACAATCTTTATAAAAATTATCTTCAAATTTACGATCATGCACGTTTTTGACAGCATAGTTACCTGCATTATAATAATCTAATCGGTAAAATACGAAAAACTGTTTTTTTATAAACGTTTATTTTTAGAAACTTTATTCTTTTCAATTTAAGAGATGCTTTGTTTTAGAACAAAAAAAGATTTCTCTACTAGCTAAACATTTTTAATTTAAATATTGCGTTCTAATTTAAATATTTGCCTTTTTAATTTCAAAATAATAATTGGTATATTCATTCTCTTCTATCATTAATTCTGTCGTGTGTATCTCAAATTTTTTGTTCTCCAAATCTGCCACATTCTGCTAAAAATTTATTTTACCTATTTATCTATTTTATATTTTTTTTACTTTTCTAATATTTTAATTTCCTTTACTTTTTAGTTAACATTTCAAACATGTTCCATTATAATTACGTATCCATTAGTTATCGTGATTCTTCTTTTGCATACATTTCTTAATAGTATTCTCAATATATTTATATCTTAAACTATAATATATACTTTCATGATGATTATGCATTAATATGGATTCTCATATATGTTAAACGGTTTTAAATACCGAAAATTGTTTGTAAAAGTATTGATAATACAACCGCACTTAAATAATATGAATTTGATGTAAACAATCGCCAATTTTTAAAAGAATTCATACTGAAAAATTTAAATAATATATATTTTTCTTAATATTTTAACAATCACAATTCACATACATTAATCTTAACCAATTTTTTTGTTAAAAGAAATCTTTTCATGTTATAAATACTTTACCGAAAGTTTTATTTTCTATAAAAATAAGTAATGATAATAAAAGACTAAATATTAATAACATTTAAAGTTATCGAGCTCGATTTTAAT
Organism: Kradibia gibbosae; assembly: GCA_018907135.1. Lineage (NCBI taxonomy): Eukaryota > Metazoa > Arthropoda > Insecta > Hymenoptera > Agaonidae > Kradibia > Kradibia gibbosae. The sequence continues at coordinate 35,970,763 of JACCHX010000001.1, read as the reverse complement.
TTAAAAAATGGTAAATTTATTAGAATATTTTATATTACATGTAAATATTATACTATTGTTTTAATAATTTTTTTTTATTTCACAAATGAACGATTTTACTTTTACAGCAAAGTAAACTACATTTAATATTCAGTAAATATGATTGGTGCATTTTATATTAAAATATTCAAATGTACAAAAATTAAAAAATGTCGTACAATATTTTGTTTATAAAACGACTAAGGTAATATTAAATATATATATCAAATAAAATTTTGATATAGATTATATAATATTTTCTAAGAAATTAATCATTTTAAATATTAAGATTTCAATTAAAAATATTTCACGAGCGCGGCTCTCTGTTTTGTATATGAGTAAATAAACAGATTTTACTACAGTTATTCTCGAAATAATGTACTTATAATAGAGTGCGGGAATACCTGCTGACTATCACGAATTTAGTATATAATAATATTATATTTTTTTGGAATTTAATGTGTATTTCATTATCCAAAAAATTTCATTATTCAAAAATTTATATTACAATCGACTATCAGAGGACGAAATCTTGGTTGCATGATGATAGCAAACGTGCATTTAAAAAAGTACCTATTGCTATGAGGTTTACGTGTAAGCTGTAATAATATAAAATTTGAAACAGGAATGGAAATATAGAAATTGTAGCTATGTATTTTAAAGGGAAACACTTAAAAACGTAATTTGTAAATAAGACTTAAGTTGTAAATCTCGGAATTTCGAGTTTCCCTCGCGTTAAATCCGATATTTGCTGAAATTACAGATAACCTCGCCTGGTCTTCCACGCAATATTTATTCTGGCTATAAGCAATGTTGGACGAGATAACAACCATGCCTATAAAAACAGGAAATTTTAAAAGAGAAAGAGAGATCCAGAGAGAGAAAGAGAATATTAATGAATGACAAAATACTTATTATACTTATTTATTAATTTTATTTTTTCCTGTTACCAAACATGCTATTATATAATAACGAAGAGCTTTTTGTAGTTGCGTCAAAATATGCCTCTTTTCACTTAAATCAGCTTAATATAATGCGCATATGTGTTTTGCTAACTATCCACAAAATGCAATCCTTTAACACCTCTTATCTATTTTTTATTTTAGATAAAAAGTCCAATGAAAAAATCTCCGGGAAACTAAATAAAAGGCATTGCATTCAAGCGGCTAGAAATTCTGCGAGCTATTGGAACTTAACGCAAGAATCCTGTACGGAACAATTAATTTCAGAATATTTTCGATTATGTAAGTCATTTTGTTTATCTTTGTATTTTTCTTTGTACATTTTCCGCATTATCTATTACTTTCTATCTCTAAATCTCTACCTACCTCTATTTGTTGTTCAGTTTCTATATACATATATATACATATTTATATACTACTTATGGTTGTACTAAACTAAGAGGTTCAATTATTGTATTTGCTTAAATCAATCTGAATTGCATTGCTAATCTCATTTTAATATGATGATACAACTGTGACAAACTTAAAGAGGTGTAAAAATAGCTTTATAGATAACAAATACTTTTAAGAATTAAAATTTAAAACAACGCAATTTTTAATAAATGAGTAGGTTGAAAAATATGCTTTGAGGAACCTTATCCTTATACATTGTATACTTAAATTATGATGAGTAAAAAATGTAACTACTTTTTAATTTTTATCAAGTAATAGATGAACTGTTTTTAATAAACTTCATTAGTAAAATAAAAATCATATTTCAAGTCAAATTTGCGTTAATTTAATCATTATATGCATAATATGCAGTGACATTTTTTGCAGAAGCTTAATTTTAAAAAAGTTCATATATTCTGTCAGTGACCTAAAAACTTATTGTTATATTGTAATTATTATAAAATATTTTTTCTTACTAAATTTAACGTATTAATTTATAATAACAAAGAAAAAATGCTCCACTCATAAATGTATAAAATTATAATTATCAAATTAAATTAATATTATTATATTAGAAAAAGATTTTGACAATTATAGTATTTGTATTTATTGTTACTTAATTTTTTATATAAATTATTTGATTGTCATATTTTGGCGCTATTATTTAAACAGTGAAAGTGTTTTCTTTAATTGTCTTTTTTCCATTAGCTAAAGGTAAATTTCAGAAGTAGCTGTTGTGAAGATCCGTATTTATTTTTATATGAATGTTACGACATGGAATCATACTTTCACTTCTTGACTATTACTTATTTGCTTCTCGATCTTGTAAACACATAAGCAGTTGATTAAATATTTTTTATTACGTTTATTTATAACTTAAGTTAAAAAATAATAAAAAAAACTTCATTTCTTTTTGTCTTAAAATAATATCATTTTTAGAACTTTTTTACAATAACATGTATTATGAATAATGTAAAAACAGTTAATTATTTCAATGATTTCTAAAGTCATAACCAGGTTGCTTGGACAATTGATATTTAATATTCAAATATTAATCTAATATACTACAGCATTTGTAATCATTTCAAATTTTAAATTAATTTACAAAATCAATAATGTATAAAAAGAGTGGAAACCTGATACATTTATAAATAAAACTTTATTTTAAATACACTATTAATTTTGAATCTATAACTATAAATAATTGATAATAGTACATTAATTAGATTAAATAAAAATTAACATATTAAAAAATATATATGTATTCATACGTTGTTTCATTTATAGCATTTCAAAACTAGTTATTTTTGTATTTTGAATAACTTGTTATTTAGTATTGTTGAACGGAATAAGTAATATTTCTCGTATTTTATTATAAAATTTAATTCTACAATTCATTAATATATTTTAGGATTTCACAATAATATTATGTAAATGATAATATTTAATGTTGATTCGAATAATAAAGCCAAAATTTATGCGTCTACACACACAAATATATATATATATATATATATATATATATACCTATTTCATTTATATATAAAATAAAAATTTTACATAAAATAAAAGAACACACATTTTTTTCTGAATAAAAATAAAATATTTTTTAAGTTTTCATAATTATTTGCTTAAATCGATTAAATAATCCTTTTTACTTTCATTTTGAAACTTTCAAAATAGAATGTTTGTAACTTTACCTTCTAGTATCTACATAAATTAAAAACATAGATAATGGAACGTAAGTCAAATTATAAGTTAAATATTTGCATAAAATGCAACTTTGTAATAAATAATATTTAATTTGCGAAAAAATAAATTAAAAAAAATTTTTTTTTCTATATTTATTGAAAGTGAGAATGAGAGTGAAAGAGAGACAGTGAATGTGCTTATATATGTAAGATACAATACCTGTAATTAGTTTTTTTTTAATGTTGATTAAAGAACAGTTTTTAAATTTTGTTAAATACATAAATGATTATTCATTTAGAATCCGTATCATCTTATATAAATTTTAACATTCAAATAAATTAACAAAATTTTATAAAAAATAGATAGATTATGATATGGAATAGTATCTGTAAATGTATTTATAAATTGATGTACTGGAAGTAGAATAAAATTAATGGTAGTGTATGTGTAAATTTGGGAAGTTTGGAAGGGTTATTGTTTAAATAAGCAAGAACTGTGCAGCCTGATACTTTTATGATGATAAGGCTTGGGGATGGGAATGATAAAAGAGTTTGTCAGTGATGCTAGACGAATGGGTTACGGAAGCCTCAGTATATAATTAGGGAAAAATCGGACGAGGTTGAAAAAACTGTAAAAAAGGGTATCACGTAAAAAAATTGTTCGAAAAGGGAAAAAAGATGAGTCTATGAAAGTGTTGATACACGTGAGAAAATCTGAACGAAGTTTAATAGAGTCAGTTTTGGTCGGCGTGCGATAATGAAAGCAAGAGAGGGAGAGAAAATACGTGCGTATGCGCGGGTCCGTGTTGTATAGAACAGAAAGTAATAAACTAGAAAGTAAAGCATAGAAAGCAGCGAGTTGCAGCCTGAAGTCCCAATCAGTTGAACGCAATAATTACCTACATAAAGAACCCGCATATATCCACGTGGTGCACGGGAGCCAACTAAGGCTTAGGGAAGGCACGAGTGAAGCGTAGGGAAAGAGTGTGGGCCTATTTTAATCCCAGGTTTCTGTTTTCGCCGACGGCCTTTCGACCACTTCCGCTCCTAAATTAGAAGTGCTAATAAAAGGCACTATTCTTCTCATAAAGACATAACAAATTGCCTCTGCCCCTATCCTATATTACTCCACCAACCCTAGAAAAGATAAGTTCTCTACAGCTTTGCACCTCTTATTCTTAGTATATTTACCCCTCTCCTTTTGCTCATCCCACTCAAAAAAAACAAAAAAATTGTAATCGATGAAAATTCCTAACGAGCGATTTTCCGCGCTTTTCTTCCCTTCGCATCCTTAATCTGCCTCATTATTCTGTTTATGGACTCGCTACAATGACGATAAGTGTTTTCGTGTGTCGCTTGCTATAAGCTAATCACGACCTGTCATCCTCGATAACAGGGACAGTACACTTATGAGTCGTGATTTTTTCTTTTCTTATTGCCTAACTTATTAAAATGTTCTACTCTGCATCGCTCCACCTCGTCCCTAACATACGATATGACACCGCCGCTACGTACCCGTTTTGACGCAACGCTTCCCACAGCGTAACATACATCTCACTAAGCTAATGAATTTTACTAATACATTAAATCATCATTTATCATTAATTATTTCTTCTTATAAAAGACTTACGCTTCAAGTTCGCTCTACATTCCCATCTTATAATGTACTCGTCCATATATAAATTCAATATAAATGTTTCGATTTTCTTCTCTTTTCATTTTCTAGTGGTCACATAGTACGTATACGCATCATACCAGTAACCACCATTTACCAATTTGAATATGATCTGACTTACTGAAATTATTTAATATATAAAAACATTTTGTGCCAAGGTGCCACAACTTTTTGTTTATTTTATCATACTATGATAATACTTAATTATTTAAATACTCGTATTTGTCAATCTAATTATTTCAAATAAATATTAATATTAATATCAAATAAATTTTGATAACCAATTTCTGAAACATACGACAAGATATTTTTGTAGATGCTTTTTTATTTATATAAGAATTTCAATTTTTTAAAATAAGGATGTGAATTCCTTGTACTAATAAATCACTGATATTAAATCAAATAAATTTGTGTTTCAATATTTGTTTTCAATATTTCTAAAATATTTATTAATTGGAAACGGAAAAACTTGAAGAAACTAACATATGTTGCATTAATTTTTTTGTGTACAAAATAAATACTTTAGAATCAAGGAAATGGTCCGACTATCTTATTACATTTTATGATTTTATTATATGCATTTACTTATTTTCTTTATACTTATTCAACGTTTCCTTTTTTCTTTTAATTTTGTTTACACTATTATAATAACAATTTTCATATCAATTTTTCAATGATAAATAATAATAATTAATATATTAATCTAAATAACAACTTTAAAGGTTATATGTATAATTAAATTAAAAGCATAAAGTCACATTAATGATTTCAAATTTATAATTAAAAATCCTAAATTGAATACAATATTTGATATAAATAGATGAGATAACATTTATTAATATTATATATTAACGATCTATAAAAATGTATCAGCAATTAAAATTTAGTTTATTTAATTGACTATGGATATATAGGCAAATTAGAATAAAATTTATTACTACTTAATTGAATTAATTGTAGAACATATTTTATAAAAAGATAGTCTGATATTTTTAATGTATCCGATTCTTCAAATTTGTTTTAAACTAATTTATTATTGTTTACATAAATTTGTAGCTAATATGTATACATTTTTTACAATGTATAAGGGAAATGTATATTGTTAAAATGTAAATATCCCTTGAAAGAGATTTATTATTTTTTTCAAAATTTACATCTAATTTCGTTGATACTGGGCTAAGCGATGACATATATCATTCGAAATACAACTTGAAAAAAAAAATTTTTTTTTAATTGGAATGTAACACAATATTAATGTTGAACAAAGTTTTTATGATATTCCTAAATGAAAAGGTACATATGATAAATAATTGACAAAAAGTTCATTGTTTATTTTAAAAATTTATTTTTTAATATATATTTTTCATTAAATTGAATAAAATTTGAAAGAATCTTTTAAAACAAGGAAACCTTAAAAAACTGATTTATGCAATATTTTTTAATATATCATAGTTTGTAATATAAAAAAGAAATTGTGAAATAATACAATAGCATTATAATATGGCCATATATTAAAAACAATAAAAAGTCAACGTGAAAAGTGTATGATAAACAAAATTAGAAATAACAGACGTTAAACAAAAGAAGAAGGATATATTGTGAATGAAAATTGAAGTTATTAATATGAAATAAATTATTATAAAAAAAACTTAGAAAAATTAAAAAAAATAAGTAATATAAATATAACAATAAAAGTATATGTACATTTTGGTAATTAAAAGTAAAAAGGTGATATTTACAAAGTTTATTGTTATATTGAAGATGAGGTACGAGAAATCACAAGTTTAGAGAAATCAGAAAAAATCGCGGGAACTTTAACTTGTAAGCTCTTTTTCTTGCCAGTAACAACGATAACTGTCTGTATTATGCTACAGGTATAGATTTTAGGGGACGAAGATTGGTTGCTGCACATGTAGGGGCCCCTTCGATGAATGTACGACAGACATCCGGGCACAAGTGAAAAGACAAGAGCGATTGGAAAGCTTAAGGATGAAAAGGACCAACCCATACATAAGCGCGATGCGACGTGGGAAAGTGCTAGAAAACGATACTCAAGGCAACTTTCCAGGCGTCCTACTGCTTTTCTTGCCCTTGCAAATGTGTATGTCAGTTTTTCTTTATTGTTTTCTTCGTCCTTAGTCTGTAGGGCTCTGAATGTCATGCTAGCGGCATGGTTGGTTGGGCCTTCTCTCATAGCCAACATTGGGCTTTTTTAGCACCTTAATTTATATTCCTCTGAATTAAGTATATTGATCTCTTCTTCAAGGATCCGAGTTGTTTCCAAGTAGTTAAAAAAGACCAAGCGAGTCCAGAGCCTAGTAACTCAAATAATCGTTTTTCGAAGATAAAAGCTTTGTTATTGGTTAGCGAATCTTCGTGACGAGTCTTGATGATTCTCGTATGAGAAAAGGGAGAGAGACGACTTGTTTTCATGACACGTAAAAGCATCGATGTAAAAGGCCACAGAAAAGGGTCCGGATTGCTATTGACAATGTTCATCTATAAAATATATAAGTAGGAGCTTTACATGATAGGTAAATACTAGTAGACGCTCATTCTTGGGCCCTAGGCAGGGCATCCCTAGGTGGGTGTACACATTTGCAGCGTACGTTTTTTTTTGAACAGCGAGTTTAAAATTTGTTGAGCAGCGCATAAAAAATATAGAAGAAAACATAAAAAGCGAACTCGAAATAAGGAGCCAAGCCGTAAGGTATGCAAATGTCGTTAGCCCAAGACTCGTAGTTTCTGCAAATATTAAGTTATTTCTCTCTAAAAGTTTGTTAATTTATTTTACCTACCCATTGTACATTTTTATTTATAAAAATAACCACTGGATAAATGCGATTACTAAACTTTCGTCTATTAACTTTATCATTAAATATCAATCGAGTTAAATTTAAATCATATTTCTAATATTTATTCATTTTGAATGAGACAGCATCTATACAGACCGTTCCTAAAAATAAAAGCCCAAACTTATCATTTGTGCAATTATATCAATTATGTGTTTTAAAGTAACTTGTTTATTTCATCATCTGATAGAAATTTTCGACAATTTCTTTATTTTACTGAATATCTATTTCAATAACCTTATCACCTTGACATTGCAATATTTGTGAATCTTGTACATGGCCGATTGCAAAAAATTACCTTAATAAATTACTTTCTGAAAGTCATAAACTTTTATTTTTAAAAAATACTAATAAAATCATGTATGTAATAAGATTGTCAGACGGTTTCACAGATTCTTAAGTAATTTATTATGTACATCTAAAAATGAACACTACATACGTTATTTTCTTCAATTTTTTTCCGTTTCCTTTCGATACCGATTATAGAAATATTTAAAATAATTAATGATACACAAATTTATAATTTGATTTTAAAATTAGTCATTATTAGTACAAGGAATTCATATTATTATTTTAAAAAATTGAAATTCTTATATAAAAAAGCAGCTAGTTTTGAAGAAAATAAATATCATATTTTGATAAAAAGATAAATAGTAAATAAAAGCAATATAATATTTACGTTAGGACCATTACGTTAGTAATTAATGATAGTAAACTCTGCAATTTTCAAGTACTTTTAAGGATAATTATATTATGTTTTCAAAACTTGTCTTAAAGAAATGTTTGAAAAGAAGTATTAGTTGTTAGAAGAATACAAATCTTTGTTGATTAAATTAATTTCTAGTAATATACTTTCGAGTTATCTTTGATTTTGCACTCAGATAGGGCGATTTTTCATTTTATCCTTTTTTTTATTAGTTATCAAAATATTAAGATTAATGAAAAACATTAGATATAGTTGACACTTTTATTAGTCATTGTTTTTGGAGGAGAATCTAAAAAAGTGGTGTAATTACTACTACGAAAGTAAAATTTTTTTTTAAACTTAAAATAAAAAAAATTATTTATAAGTAGAAAACATTATATAATTCGTAGATAAGGTGGACATACATTTGAGGTACGTTTTTCGTAAGTAGTTGGCTGTATGCAGGTTATATCCCCATAGACTAAACATCGCCATCGTTCAACCTAACAGGTCGTACTTGTCAAACGACTTTTAGATGAGAAAGGACAAGGGATAGAGGGACAAGATGATAATATCATGTAGACAGAGGTACAGAAATGATTAAGAGAGGTTGGACAAACAAAACAGAGTAGTGGAACGAACCAGATCAGGGTGAAGTGAGATAGAAACAAAAGCACGTAAAAAATGCTTGAGACTGTCTCTCAATAGGCTCACACATGGGAAAACATGCCGTGCACGTGTGTCGTATTTACCTGTGCGGTGGGACTGGAGAAAGCGAAACCATGGATTGCATGGCTTTTATAAAGAGACCCTGGCAGTGTTCGCCCTCTCTTCCTCCCTACCGACATAATGTCTACCGGCTCAATGAAACACCTGCGGCTTAATAAACCCTCTTCCACTCCCCTACCGACATCACCATCCAATGCCCCAAACCAGCCGACTCGTCAACTCCACTTACAAAACATATTCCGAGCTAGCTCCACACAAGTAGTTGCAGTGTGCCTCGACGACATGCCTCCTCGAGCAACAGGTACATCTACCTGTTGGATCACCCTTGCTCAGATTCATCCTCTGGAGTCCTCATTCATCTGACACGTTTTCCATAGCGCGAGTTAGTAACATCCTGATGGACTTTCGCGTCACCACGATCTATACAAAACACAGAGTACACCTGAGTAGCTCAGTCTTGCTATCTTAGAGGGAAGCATAGGCAAACGACACTACTTCTTAATTTTTCACGCCTAAGACAGTATGAACTACAACCCGTTCTTAGCTAACTACGATAGATGAAACCGAATTTACTTCGACATACTTACGTATCACTTGATCCAATAGAACATATTCGAAATTTTATCGGCTTGAGTAATACTTTGAAGGTCGGAAGGTTCCAACTCTGATTATAGCCCATCAAGGCTATTAATTTGGCTCACTTTTTACAAATTTACCGATGAATACATTTGATTGTCTATTTATAGTTTATCTCTAAACACTAATTGGAAATTTAATTAAACAGCAATGAGTTTTTACAATTATTCGACAAATGAACAATTTTTAATTGAATTCCTTTACTAATTATATTTCTTAAGAATAAAACCCCCAATCACTCCTGCTTGTCTTTTATTTAAAAACGGTTTTATCTCAAAATAATACATATATAAATACATGTATATATATATATATTTATATATGTTTTTTTATAAATCCATACTTCAAATGACACATACTTCCGAATGATAAATAAATATCAATAGACATTTGAAAAAATATGAATAAAATTGAAAAGCATTTCGACAGACCATTTCTTTTGTAGGTTTTTAAATAAATATTTACTCTATATACGAATAACTAAATAAAAGTACCATACGTTTTCATTTATTTTTAAATTAAGTATTTTAGTAAAAGACAAAAACTTTTTTAAAAAATGAATTCGTTATTTTAAAAATTCTAATATTTCAAAATAATTTGCTTTAAATTTGCAATCTAATAATGGCTATTATTTCTATTTATGACAACGGTTTAAGTTTTTTAAAATTTAATACAAAATTTTATTCTTAATTTGATTAGAATCTTTGATTTCAACTTAGTTAAATAAAGTTCTGGTTCAATAAATGATTCTTTAATAGTTTAATAAAATTATGTTTTTCATAAATGGTTGGCACTGTTCGAAGTGATTGTTTAGATTTTTTTAGACAATCACTTTTCGTACATTGGTTTGATAAAATATAGACTGTACAAGAAAAGTAATATATCTTTGAAAAAATGTGAGATATCCAATTTATGAAAAAAGGTGAAAAAAAATTTTGAAACAAATGCAATTTATTTCAGAGTCAAATCTAAAACATATTTAAGAAGTTTCAAACTTTCAAATAAATAAAAGTAGTATAAATAAAAATAAGTCTAAGATTTTTGCTTTAATGACTTAGGCACCTGAGTAGTATTAGAGATTGACACGAAGGAGTAAAATGTACAATCATATAAGAATAAGATTTGGCGATAGAAGCATATGTACATCGTCTTACGGTTATACCAACTTCAAGACCTCGTGTTTATGGGTATCTTGCTCTTAGCTTAGGTTGAAGCCAGCTCAGGGCCGGGGTCAGGACTTTTGAGATTGTCTGACTAAAAAAGAAAAAAACATAAGCGTTCTGTCGTAAGCCCTCTAGACGCGGCCATGTTCCAAGATTTGACCTTGATGAAAGAAAAAATATTTCAAGATGCTTAAGCAACTGTGGGAGAGACTAAGAAAGACTGAAAGAGAAGAGAGAGAGAGAGAGCACAACAAAACCGCAGTCTTTTTTTCTTTTCGCTTGGCATTTCTTCGTCTACCTATTCTGCTTCAACTAAATAGTTCTTTTATTTCATTACATCATATTCTACATCCGTGAGCAAAAGCATATATTGAATAGTCCAGCCACTCACGCTATGCATTTCATTGTTATTCCTTCCTTTTTGCCCTTACTACAATTGCTCTTTGTCTTCCAAATGCAGACAAGCCTTCCTTCTTCTCTCTACATCTAAGACGTTCTCTCTGCTACACATTTGCCCCACTCTCTCGCGCACTTAGCTATACTTAAACGCATGTGTTAGTGAGTACTACATTCAAGCACGCACATGATACACACACCCATTGTATCGCTATATCATCTCTCCCTCTCGCGTCGCTTAATTCGTTGCCTTTCCCGATCTCTTATTCTTTTGCTTCTCGCCTCCGCAGCCTTCCTCTCCTCTGCCTTGCTCGTCATCTTTTCTCATTTATTTTCTACCTCCTCATTCGCCCATACGTCTTGGTCTTCGCGGCTCTTTTCTCAACCATTCGAGAACCGCAAGATGAGAGATTATTTGTACTAATGCTCGCAAGTGAGATTATATCAATTTCTTCGCATAACAGAACTATTGCAAGTGCAGTTACTTTTAAGATCACTCGTAAATATACGTTGATATTTTCAAAAAATGACATTTTTTCTAGCTGTGTTTCACCTTATTATTTAGTAATATACGATACTATAACTTTTATTTACTAATTTTCTCTTTTCAAATAAATTACATTTAGCTTTTTTATTTATACCTGTTTTGATTTCCTGTACTTTATCTTAAGAATATATATTTAAAGTTTTTATTTAAAGTAGTAATATATTTCTTAACACAAGTTTAAGTATTATTTTAAAATTATGTTTTAATGTTGGTAATTATGTAAATTTATATTGAGGACATCATATTAATTCATATTTTTTAATAAAAAATATATTTTTACATACATTGCTTACTTGTATCAATCATTTTAATACGTAAAAAAATTATTTTTAATATAAAAATACTTAAATTTTTCAGTCTATCAAATTTCTAACTAACAAACTCTATTCGTATTACTAAAACTATTGAAAAATATCTAAATGTTTTTATACATACATTGTAACAATTTCTTATTCTTTCGTAACTTTTTTTTATCATTGTATTAATTACGATTGAGCATATAAATACTTCTGTATCTATCATTAAATATTTCTATATTTTACAACTATTTTTTTAAAGTGAAAACGACCCATATTTATATAGAATTACATAATGAACTAAATTTAAAATTAAATCAGTATTCCAAATTTTCACTTTACAATTAAATAATAATTAAGTCAAGTCCTTAAGATTTTAACAATAATAAAATTTATTGGTTAGTCAAAATAATTTAACACGAACTAACATGTCAGAATTTAAAAAAATATTTTTGTATTTATAAACGTATAAATACATACGTAATATTTATGTGCATGTGTGTGTATATACATACTTACATTCCACATGTACATGTTTTCTAGAAAAATTTCAAGTCATTATAAGCATTATTCCAAGTCTTAACACTATCGTTAATAAATTAAAAAACTATCTTTATAAAAAAAGAAAAATATATTTATAAATTATGACATTTATTATAATTTTTATAATAAGTACAAATCATTTTATATTTTTCTAATTATATTGCATGCAATTAAATGATGTTGTATTATTTAATTATATATTTCATTGGAATTTGAATGCTTTTTGAAATTTATTGCATTTTTTTAAACCTTTGAATAATAAAAAAACAGAAATTATCAATTAAATATTATGTAACTATCTGAAAGATCTGTTTTGTAATATAAGAGAAGGAAGAGGAGAGAAATATTATTCTTCGTGTAAACAGTTTATGAAATGTCTAATTGAATAATCAAAAAAATTTAGTTAATATAAGATAGAAATTAGCATTAACACTATAATTGATAAATTTAACTTGATAATTTTATATTGATAATTTCAATCATTAATAATTTATATAGTTCTTTAATATGCTTAGATAAATTACACGTATGTGAATGTTTTAAAGCAAGGTTTGCTAATGTGAGCTCTTTGTACTCTTAAAAATATATTTTTTACGGTTTTTTAGAAAATAATTTTTTTTAAATAATCCAAACTTATATTTAATATATAAAATAAGTAAAATTGTATTTTATGTTCGAGTTAGATAATTGTATTGAAAAGAGATAAGAATACTAAGAAAGTTTTGAGGTGCGAGAGCAAAATGGGAGACGTATTTTGTATGAGTGGTGAGTGTTGTGCCGTTGAATTACGAAGCGAACTCTGGCTTGGGCAATGGTGGAAGACAGTCCTGATAGAATAAGTGTTAGGAAGGGATGGAAGGTTTCGTATTTTAAAAGATATCTGAAAGCAAAATACGTGATAAAGTTGTCATTGATTCGTGAAGGAAAGCATTGCTTTTTATATCAATAGGTTTTTAAAGTCGATAACAAGAATATGTACCGCTAGTACCCATAAATAATAATATTTCATAATGGCGTTTTGGTTGATTTAGTTATGTATTAGATCTACATATTTTAGTAAGAGAGACACGAATAAGTAGAGAGAATGAGAGAGAGAGATAGAGAAATAATGAGAGACATACAGAGAAAAACAGAGACGAATGAAAGCTAGGTAAATAGTATACTTTGGTGGGAAATTGTTTGTTACAAGTCCAAGTAGGCCCACCATTTGTCAAGGGATGGAAAAAGCAGCTCTTTTTAGCTGATTCGACTGCCCCCGTGCATGTTTTCCAACCCTGAATTTGTGGACTTGTGGATAAGAAAAAAGAAGCAAGGCACTTTTCTTCTGATATATTATGTATTTTGCCTCCGGAACGACATTCTTTTATCACATTTAGAGTGCATCTTATTCCTGATCTTTCATAGCGAGCAATTATAAAATATCAATGAAAAAAGCGATTGCTATGTTGTGCATGGCAAATCGACTCAAAAAGAATCAAATGCTTTCGTATTGCAGAACCCTTTGAACCGATTAATAAGATAAAATATTTCTTTTTCACTTACCTCAAAATATACTCATATGGCTTTATACTTTTATTTATTTATAAAAATACCAATAGTCTAAAAATTATTGTACAACTAAAAAGGAAAAACATTAATAACAATCTTTCTTTACACTACCGAGTTGCAAATTTCAGTTACAAATCTCGAGTTCGAACGCAACACTGCAGGTACTACTTAAAAATTTTCAATGTTCATACGAGCATGCTTTAAAAATATGTAAAATTTTTTTACTCCCGTTACTTTAACTTTATAATCAATTGAATAATCTAATTTTTAGGCATTCGAAAATATTCGAAATAATACATGAGCATGTACTGAATAGCAGCATATCATAAATATATTGACTATTATATTGATGAGTGAATCAGTGCTCAACCGATAATACACAAAATTCGAATAATCTGGTACTAGTAGCTTTATATTGGCCCCTTATCATACTGTAATATCTTATAAGCCTATGTGAAATTGACAATATCAAATTCACGCATTGTATAACATTAAATCAGTAATATTCTATTAAATATTTAAATGCAATATTACGAATTTATAATTTTATAAAATTTTTTGCATTTTAAACTTTAAAAATTTTTTTGTATATTAAAACTATTATTATTGTCGTTATGTGTAATGTATGTTAAATTACAATCTGATGTATTTTTTAATCAATATTATGTATAATTATTGAATATTAATTGAATTGAATTTTTAAACTCATTATTTGAATTAGTATTGATATTGCAAAAGTAATGCGTACTAACTTTAAGAAATTTTTTTATATTGTTTAAGCGACAATAACTGACGATTTAATATTACATAATCCTGAGCTTATTAACAATTAAATGAAACGCCAATTGATAATGCAGTTCAGATTATTTACTAAAAACAATTGTAATAAATATACGTCGTTAGTGAATAAAAAAATATTAAATATATTCAACTAAAAAATAAAGAAATAAATATAAGAAAATATAAGTTTTTTGAAAAAATTTTTTAATTTTTTTTAAGACTGTATCTGTTTATAACGTCAGTAAAAGATAAACACAATTTGAGTGCTATTTTGAAAATTTTCTGAACAAATATTGATTTAGAAAAACTGTGAAATCTAACTAGACTTTTTTTTCGTGTATCGTAAAATGTAAAAATAAAAATTCACAGAAAAGTTTTGAAAAAGTTAGTATACTTTTTTTAATTTAACATCTGATATATTTTGTACAATTTCAATTTATCATGATGATCAATATTTATAATTTTCTTTTTAATAAAAAAAATATTCTCTTTACTTTTTAAAATAAAAAAAATATATTTCTTTTGTAATTTGTAGTAAGCACTTATAGTATTTACAATTATATAAAAATATTAGAATATTTCTAAATATTAATTTTTAAAATTCTTAAAATTAATTTTTTTTAAGATTTCAATGAATAAACGGAATTGGCTACTTTGCACTACTCGTACTTTATATTATGTATATTTTCAGTATAGTAATATTAGACAATTTTAATCTATTTAATATCTCAAGTATCTACTTTTATAAATGGAAATTTTTTAAATATTCTAAATATCATATCTCTGAATATTAAAATCTTATGTTATATTATTATTATGTATAAACATACTATTGTCACCAATTTCTAGATGTACATATTTATTTATTAACATAAAGGTATTAAATTAATATTTTTCAAACTTTTGATTAGTCCTTACCATCAATATTATTCTTTAAACTAAAATTATATTTCTTGAATTGTAAAATTTCTAGTCATTACTTTCCAATTATAAAAAATTATCAAAATAATAAGTACAGTATATATAAGAACATCATATACAACTAAATATCTGGAAAAAATCTAATTTTCGAAAAAATTAAATATATATAAATATAGATCTTTTAAATAAAGATCATTTAGATACCTCTTTTACACAATTGCAATCTATATACTAACCGATTTATTTATATACCTTATCATTTAGTTTACAGCGATTTTTAAATTTGAACACACTTGTTTTACAAACACATCCGTATATATCAATTGCATTTTTCTTGATTTTTTATAAATTTAAAATACAAGTTGATTGAATTTATACAATTTAATAAAGTTAAAAAATATAACCATTTTTATATATACAATATGTAAAAGTAACACATTGTTTATTTTTTTGTAACTTCATATATGATTTAAATAGTCTTTATTAATATTAGTACTTATAATTACAAGAAATATTTGAAATTAGCAATTGAAATTTATGTCAAACTAACAATGAAAAAGGAATTTTCTAGTTTTCACAGTTTTATAGATTTTACATCTATATAAAAGGAAAATATTTTTATGTACTACTCATATTATTTTTAACATTGCATAGACATGTTATATATAATGCACCGTATGGCAAATTATTAATCTACTACTAAACTTTTATTTGAAGATAATTTAGAAATTTTATGTATTAGTTATCTACTAGTACATAAACAATATTATTGTATAAGTAATGTTAAGTACATACATAATTTTATTTTGTACCCTAAGCAATAGTATAGAAAGTTCTCGAATACAAAGTATTGTATTTAAGTTCTTAATTTCTATATCAATTTTTGTTTTGAGGAATTGTCATGTGTTTATTAATTTTATATAAATCTTAAAAGAAATAATGACAAATAGATTCTTATAAGAAATTCTATCTAGAAGTGATGTAAATTAAGATGCACATACATCCTTGAAACTCAGTTTGTTAAAAAAAACTGGGAACTTTTTCTAATGTAAAGAAATTTTTTTTAATGTAAAGAAAAGGATGTAATAAATATTTTTAAAATAAAACAAAATTTTTTGTAATTAAACTTTTATGTATATTCACAAATTGATAGGAAAGTATATTCTCGTTTAACTTAAATATTTCTATTCTAGTTTCAAATATAATTATCAAGAACATAATCTAACAATCTAGGTTTACCTTATCTGTTTGACAGATGCTTTTTTTTTTAATTTTTTTAAAACCATTGCTTCCATTGCATATACTTGATTTTTTTATTCAGTTTTATGTTTAATACAAGGCTTTACTCATACGTTTACCGTGAATAATAATATTAGTAAATTCTTCGTAAAATTTTTAAAAGAAACTAAGTAAAAAATTGTTAATTATGAATCATTTTTATTGTAGTTAAAAATATTAGTTACATCTTTTGATAACATTATTGATAAGCCTACTACTTTGTCTCTTAATATAAGATACGTATTTGGATAATTTGATAAGACATTTCAACAATTTTTTTTTTAATTTATTAGAATTTGATATAATTTAATAAAAGTAATAAAAGTGTATATTTGCTGTTAAAAAATAATCAAATTAATAAAAAAAATGCAAGCACATAAACTTATACAAATGTAAAAAGAATTAAACAATATAGAAAAAATGTTTCTTATCATATGGTTCGCAGCTGCTACTGTCGTTCAATGAAGAAAATGCTAATATTAGCAGATTCTTAGTTGATGTTAAAAACTTTTGACAATGACTGTACCACCCATAAAACGCTCGCTGCTTCTCTTTATTCATCTCTTTTTCTCTCTCTTCTCTCTCTCTCTCTCTCTCCTCTCTCTTCTCTCGCTTCTCTCGCTTCTCTCGCTTCTCTCTCTTCTCTCGCTTCTCTCGCTTCTCTCGCTTCTCTCTCTTCTCTCGCTTCTCTCTCTCTCTATCACTCTATCTATGTATCTACGCATGGCTCTGTTAAGCTGCTACATTTTTGCACGGACTATACTCAGCGCAGTTGTTTACATTTGAACTAATGGCGACGTTGCCAAGTCTGTAAACCTGTTGCCCACAACTCAGGAACCAGACCAGCTCCTACATTGAGTATCGAGTGTTAATAGTAAGAAGGAGAGGGAAAGAAAGAATGAGGAAGAAAAGAAACAACAAAAAGAACTAACAGAAACAAGCAAAGACGGAATGAAAAAAAGTAAGTGCTTGGGAGAGAAGGAGAAAGAGGGAGAGTACGTATGTATCTGCTAGAAAAAAAAGAATAACGCTGTGCATATGAATAAAAGAGACTGACAACGAAAGACTTGGTTGGTTAAGTGCCAAGGAGCGGAAGCGAGAAAGTGATGGAAGAAGAAAAAGAGAACGAATAAGAAAGAAATAGAAACGGGTAGTGCTTTTTGAATCCCAATCTCAACTTTTTTGTTATTGTTATTAAAATAGGTTTAGATTTTTCGATTTACTTACATATTGTATTAACTTTCAATATATTTTTACTATTGTACCGATTGGATATACATGCAAATTTCTAATAAATTGTTTATATTTATTTATCTTAAAGATCTCCATTATATTTATTTGTTCAAATTATAAATTAATTGACAATATTGCAAAGCATGTCTCATAAAATGATTTTTTAAATATTATAGTACAAGTATTTTATAATTTTGTTATTTTACAGATGTACTCAATGTAAAAACGCTTAACAAGGTAGCTAAAAATGGATATAATAAATAAATTATGCTAATACATTACTGTTTATATTTTATTTAATAAAGTATCTTATTCACAAGATGCATAAGATATTTAATTTTGATGTTTATATAGAAATAAATAAACAAAATGTTATGATAAGGCTTCTACAAGTTTACAAGTAGTTTACTTGTAAGCTTAATGCTACATGGTAATGTCAAAAAAAACTCTTGAAAATTTTTATAAATATTTATTTTTGTCATAACTGTTCGAATGTGTTTAATAAAATTTTATTTAGATGAATTTCAGAAAAAAATAGCTACAATTGCTTCTGAAACATAAATAGTACTTAAAGATTTATGTACAACTGACATGATGTATATTTATATTTATATACTTAAAAGTGAAAAATTGCTAAAAACCTATTTTTTGTAAAAAAATGAGCTTAAATTATTTTTGTTCACTATCATTTATAATTTCCTTATGAAGATATATTTATGATATTATACCAGATCTATTTTTATACGTGATAGACTAACAATAAAACTTATGCATTTTATAGTTTACTTAACATTAAAGGTTCATTGATAATCATGAGGATTATGCTTATTTTAAGAATTTTGGTTTGTATTAATAAATAGGTATGATTATAAAAAAAAGTTCAATATCTCATTATAAAGAAATGTAGATTTTTTTTATTATTACATTAAACAAAAAAAAACAAAAATTAATCATTGAATACATTAAATAATTGAATAAATATATATAACAGTATATTAAAAATAAGTATTTGAAATCTTTGAAATGAACCGATAGTCAGTGTCAGTGTGTTTAATATTTGGCTGCCTACATTCGCGATACTTATTGTACGAGCCAACAATGCGGGAAACGGATAACCTACTTAGTTCCATACACTGCAAATCCACGAGTGCGTGAAATTCTAATCGTGACAATATTCACGTGCATTAAGTTCTATTTGAATTTTTAACATTTAAAGACAATTTTTGTTCATTTTTATCGTGCAAACGCGTGAAACAATAATAGATTAGTTTCTATAAATGTTCTGATTGAGTTCGAAAATGCATTTTTTTAAAGTATAAATACAAAAAAATACAGAAATTACAATTAATTTCGTTAAATTTTTATTATTCAGACAGATAAATTTTTTCCAAGAAAATAGTTTTCTATATGTAGCTGCCTCAGGTAAGGATAGTAATTAAATTATTTAAATGTACTACTGTCACGGGGATAGCGAGGGGGGGGGCTAAGGGTCACATCAATCATAAAAAGTTTAATCGTATATCGAAATTAGTACAGGTGCAAGAGTGAATAAGACTTGATATACTATTTTCTATAATGGAGAATAGTATCTAATAGTATTCAAGGTAAGGTGAAACTAACTGAGACTCATTGTCGACTTGTACCCTCATTCCACATAAATGCATGTCCCATAGATCAGCAACATGAGCAACATGTAGCACTTGAATTTACATCCCTCAAAAATCTCCTTTACTCGAACCTTAATCAACTTAGTATTTATTATCTAAAAAATCACGATTTTTTTTTTTTATAATTAAAAAGAGAAAAGTAAGAGCTTCCCTGCTTGAGAAATTTAAATTAAAGCAGCGCATTCGTTTTGAGCTGCTTTTAAATTCGCCTTATCTTCTCGTTTTTCATGTTAGGATTATCTTGCACTATCAAATTTTGATAATAATACGACGTTAGATAACGATAATTTTCAGAAAATAATATTAAAACATTAATCTAACATCAAGCTGATAAAATCATATCTGTTATCTTTATTATGTTGCTGCTGCTACAAATGAAATTTTGAATATCCCTTCCTTATAAATTATTTAATTAAACTTTTTATAAAACAATTATATAGTTCTTGCCAATATACAACAGACTAGAAAATATTGATGTTTTTACATTTATAATTTTGTTTACTACATATCACATTATCAATGATTTCATACGTTACTAAATTTATCTTAATTTAATATATTGTTTCTAACTGAACTTTTAAACTGAAACAATCATCGACGTAATTAGATGTTTGTGATTTTTGCTTTAATACAGTTAAATCAAAATTTTATACAAAAAATTTTAAACTTATCTTAAATCAATTCGTGAATATTTTATAAGATAATTTTACTGTAAGAACTACGAATGAATAATTAACCTTAGATACAAATCATTGTTGTGAAGATTTATTAAATTTTTTACAAAAAAGGTTAATGCAATGATCATGATTCCAAAAATTGTTTCTTCAAAAATTAAATGGTAATAAATCAAATGACGGAGGAAAAATAGAAACATCTTATCGCACAATAACAGCACAAAAAGATAACCTAAAAACCTTTATAAATAATTATAAAATTCTAAAAATAAGTGCACATAATTTTAATATTAAAAACAAAAATCTACGTCTGTTAATAATTCATAAATTTAAATATTTGTTTGTTTTTTTTTAAACATTGAATGTAATAATTACGTTTAGTATACAAGTATTTTCCGTAGCTTTTGTGTTTTTGGTCAGCTAATATTATTCTGTATAAAGCACGATGAATGCACATACATCCTTTATGTATACTTGCAAATTATAAAATACAGTGTAATTGTATTCAGTCTAGTATAAATATTCGAGTTTAAAAATAAATACATAAATTGTGCATGGAGTAGGGCGTGGGTAGGAGTATGTGTCTGTGCATGTGCATATATACGTGACATGCGCACGTCGCGTGTACATAAATTACTCTCAGTATGCTTGAAGAAATGTAGATATATGATAAAAGTGTAAAATTAAATCGTGTGTTTAAAACATAAATAGATTGTAGGGTTTGCTAAATTTTTATGTCACATGGAATATGAAGAACATATAATGTAGTTCTGTTATACTTATAGAATATGAAAAAATATACCATTATTTGTATAGTCAAGCTTATAAAATAATAACAAAAAGTATGCTTTAAAAGTTTGCATGAATTTTATGCTAAAAATTAAGGAAATCATAAAACTTCAAACCAAAAAATTGAATGTTGGAGATTACCCAGTTTAGGTACGCAAGAAAGATGGTACTTATACGTAAAGGCGATAACATAATATCGAAGCGATAAAGGGTCGCACTAATGTGCAACCTACACTTGTGTCCATGAGCATCCATCCGTCCGTCCGTGGCGATAAGAATTTTATCGTATCCGGCTCTTCTTACATATATTACTTGATAAAACCTAACACGGTATAGACTTGGTATGGCCGCCCTCATACACGTCACACACTCACTTTTATCTCTCTCTTTCTCTTTCTCTTTTCTGCCTTTCTGATTCTCGTTTTTCACGACAAATTTTCATTTCTACATGCACCGATTGTTTACATTAATGCTGAAACTCAATTCATGAATGACATTGAAGGTACGCATGTCGTTTACATATTTTTCTTTTCATTATATCAATTAAATTTCTACCAAATTTTTCTGCTTTTTTTTACCTTCTCTTTACATTTAAAAAATGTAAAATAAACCCATAAGATGTAATAAATATAATTTATATTTCCATTGTAATTGGCAAATTATTGTTGCACATTCTGTTTACCCTAAAGTAAAGAAGTACAAATTATTTTATACTCGAAGTACACTTATATACAAAATCTCATCGAACCTATAGAACTCTTAAAGAATATGATTTATAAATCGCTATATCTTCATTAATTATTAAAATTACAAAAAAAATATTTTTTTTAATTAATTGGTTGGCACTTGTCCTTTCAATATAAGTTTTTGATTATACTATAATATATTTTACAAATATCTTATAAACAATACATTATAGATTAAAGTAAATTAATTTTAATAAAAAACCTACCAACTATCATTGATTATAAATAATTATAATTTAAAAAACAAATATCTAATTTTAATTAAATCAAATACTGCATTAAAATTTGTAAACATTTATGTAAAAAATTTTTATAGTTTAACGTTAATCACAAGTATTAAGTAAATTATTTTATATAAATGATAATATTAGTACTGCTGATTTATAATTTATAGAAAAATATAAAGGAGTATTAATTAAAATTATTTGTTTTTTAATAAAAATAATAGTGTAAAATGTACAACGAATGTAAAATTCGTTGTAAAATATAAAAAAATTAGTAAGTTTTCATTTTACTTGAGTTCAACAAAGAGATTTAAAAAATGATTGTTGAAATTTTATTCAACAATTATCATTCTTTAAATTGATGCAGTCATGTAAAAAATACTCATTTTTTAAAAATAATTGTATTAAATACGTACAAATTTTTTTTAATTTATTTTTTTTTATTTCATTTTAAAAGAGTCGCAATTTTATCCAATAATCTCAGCTCTAATATGAACATAAATATTAACTTTCATTTTGTTTCAAGATATGATATCTAAATGACATATGGATATCCCAATTTTTTATGTATTTTTACATATAGTATTATCGTCCATATCAAGTTCCCCTGCTGTATGTATAAAAGTATTTGAATTTAGCATAATATATAAGATACATAACATCAACTGAAAAACTGTAGTTTAAGATCTTGCGAAATGTAAATATCGGAGTTATGAAACTATTTCATTATCATTGAATTGTATTAATATAATTTACACATGATATGTAAATAATTCGTTCAACGTACATTCATGAAAGGATACAATCTCTTATCAATATAAATCTCAGTACTCATTGATTTATTGTCATTTTAGTATTGATACTAATACTAATACTGGTATATTTAGCCGATGCGAGCGCAATAGTTTCGTCGGTGATGACATAATCTTTACGAATAGAAATGTCCGTAGCATTCCGACACGTAAAGAGAAAAACGCTCTTAAACAGCCCCAAAGTTGTTTTGAATTCGCTTCAGAACTGCTGTGAAAATGACCGGGAACATCAGTTGTCGGGTCGAGTGTTTGCTACTTGGTACGCAGCACTACTTTTTTAGTTTATCACAACGAAACCATTTACTTCCCTGTTTTCTACTAGTCTGGTAATATTCTACTACTAATTCTATTGGCTTCCGTTTCCACTATTGTCAACCATGTCTTATTCCAATGATCTTATGCATTAGTTGTAAAAAGTTAAACTTTTACATTGTGAAATTTGCCGCGTAATATTCGACATAAGATTCCCTTCATCTAAAGTATTTTTAAAACCGATCAATACTAAAGCCACGTTCCGTTGGCCAAACGGCCACGGATAGTGAAACAAAACATAACAAGAACATTACGAATGAACGTTGAAATAAAAATAAAGAAGGATATTGATGTCGATATTAAGTTACCAAATTGGATGGGGAGAACAGCCAAACAGCACAATTCGTAATGTTCAAATAAACGTTCGATTAAAAAGGTTAGTTTATTTAGAAAGAAAGAAATGATATAATGCAGGCTGATTTGAGCCATCGGTTTGTTGCATTTCTTTAAAATATCATGCTGACTATAGGCTTCGAGGTAGCACACGCGGTTCGAATTCTGTTCTGGGAGTGGCTTCTTTTACTTCAATATGTAAATTAAGTAAGGAATAAGAATCGGATGATGCATATTATATATATATACATTAAATGCCGCGAAAGGTCGTGTTGAGTGCATCAAAAGGGTTGTCGAGAAATCTAGGGCTCGAAAAAGGACGTAAAATTTATGGAAGCAACCGAGCAGGAGCAGTGATTGTCGTGGGCGTATCGTCATTGCCTGGCTTAGACTTATCGCACCGATGGCGCTCATCTTCATACTTCGTAAAGAAAAAAAAAATAAGTGGAGCGAAAGAGTCTCTCACTCGTCTCACGCTCTTTTACGCCATACGCTGATGGTGGGGTACATTGTAT
Source organism: Kradibia gibbosae (assembly GCA_018907135.1). Taxonomy (NCBI): domain Eukaryota; kingdom Metazoa; phylum Arthropoda; class Insecta; order Hymenoptera; family Agaonidae; genus Kradibia; species Kradibia gibbosae. The sequence continues at coordinate 35,946,306 of JACCHX010000001.1, read as the reverse complement.
GGTGACGTAGAGATTCATCGGAGTAACTCATATATATGCTGTGCTGTATATAGGATTGGTAACAACGTACTTACGCGTACGTAGCGTCCATTCGCCTCTTGCCTCGTTGCCGTGTCCTCGCTATCTCGGGAACTCTGTCCAATTCGCTTCGGTGCCTATGTTTTTCATTTCGACTGTACGCTTCTCGGAATTGCGCGGATCTCCTACAAGAGATCAGCGCGCTGGCTGTACATGTGCATTTGACTTCTCTGGCCGTCGGTTATCCTCGACAGTGTTTCTCAGTTCTCGACAACGCACAGACTTGCAATTATTCTCCATTTATTTATCATTCCTGACTTTAAACTGCGGTATCCTCTACACTTCCGCGTATATCACCTTCTTGCTTCTATTTTTAACTTAATTTACTTTTTCGTACTTCACCTTTTCTGACGCGATTATTACAACTGCTTACTTCTCTTCAGTTTCTTTTTAGACATACTTCCAGTTGTCGTCAGCTCGCCGCAAGGTCACACAATTGTAGATCTGATGACTGAATTTTTACTTGTTCATTTAATTTTTACGTTTGACTCGACCGCTTATTTAATTATGTATATTACAATTTTATAACTTTTTTATCTATATTTCAGCCTCATCATACACGTACATGAGCATATTCTTCCGGCTTCAATAATTATGAAATCTGTGCCTTATATACGGTTCAATACATACAGTACAGTAAATACATTTATTTTAACATATGTATAATGGCAACATTGTATATTATTTAGTTAGTGTCTATGATACATTGAGGAATAAGTATTACTTGTTCATTTCAGTATTTGGCTGAGTCGTAAGGTCAATCCATATTAGCTGAATATAACTAATCGTCAATCAATTTTTAATCTTGATTCTAATCATATCTACTTAATAAAATTTTTCAAAATTTACATAATACACTGCAACTTTTAAATTCTCCAAAATATACACGATTAATTAATGTATCATTTTGATTACTTTTTGGATTTCTATTAAATATTTTACAATAAATAACCACTTGGATTGACAAAAGAGGGCATGTTAGAAATAAAATTTCGTGAGGTTACGTAAATATGGTACCGAAATAGTTTTCATACATGCTGAGCAATATGAAATCCGTACAATGACACGCAATAATATGAACTTATAGAATCAACTATATTTGCGAACACAATTATTGATCATCTTGATTTACGTTATGATATTTTTTTTTAAACATCACGTTTTCGTTATATCTATTGGACGTGTAATGTATTAGAATAGTGTTTTTTAAAGTTTAAGTCTTCTCAATTTTCGTCCTTACTCATTCTTTCACACACACACACACTCTCATATCTCTCTCTGTCTCTTTTCTTTTTACACTTGCTCTCTTACTACTCTCTTGCTGCTTTTAGGTTTTTCAGTTCTTGGTAAATCTAAATAAACGAAAACCTTAATCTACTGAAACCAAAAATTTTACTACATGAAATTTACATTGAAACTTTAATTGGACATTATCTGCAAAACAAATAAAATTTTTAAATTTTATAACTATTATCTGTTACATTACAGAATATTATACTGTTATTTATCAAATAACATGTTGAAAAGTTTCAAACAATGTAATACTAATAAATTATAAATTATAGCTAAACTGTGGTGAGTATATATTTCTTATATACATATTAGGCCTTTAATTAATTTCAACTAAAAAGAGCGTTTTTGAAGTTATAAAGTAAATTTGTTTTGTGTTTAAAGCGTGTACTACACATCTAAAATTACTGATGATAACAGTGTGTCAATTTTTTTAAATGTTTACATCAATATTGTAAACAGAACAAATAATTAAAATATTATAATTAGTTCTATAAGTAGAAATTAATATTAAAAAAATCGTATTTATACAAATTTAAAGTTTCTTATTTAAAAGAATTTTTAATAAAAACTTTTTACTTGTAGGAAGACAAATACATGAAATATTCAAATTTGTATACACAAATTTATTAATAATTTTGTATTTATTATTTCAGGTTTAAAAAAAGGACATTTTTAACAGTAGCACCTGAAAAATGTCACATTTTGTCAAAATATGATATCAAATTTATAATTTCAGAAATTATGTAAAAAAATGTAATATTAAAAAACAAAGTCTGATAGCATATATACTCATAAAAGATAATACGTAGAAAAACAAAAAAATGGTTAAAAGCATTTAAAAATGATTTGTACGTATTTTATGCTAAATTAAAATCTAAATGAACTAATATATATCGATTGGAATAGTATAATTATATAATAAAAAAGTACGAAAATGAAAGTGTTGAAATTCAATATATAAGTGTATAGTTTGATTTGTTTTAAGTAATTCTGAATTTACACATTAAGCGTAAAATCTATAAATTAGTACATGTATGCTGTAGAACGAGATGTTAAATACGTTTGATCATTGCTCCAGAAGATTAAAATTTCTGTGTCAATATTTTAAAAAATCTAATTAATTTGGAGGTTAATGATCGAATTTAATGTGAAGCAAATTTTAAACGCGTGTATAAACGTAAATGTACTATGTACATATTTTTTCTTCTTTATCGCTTAGTCCTTATTTCAATTCTTTTCTCTCCGCTCTTTTCTTTGTTACGTTTTTTGTATAGTCTTCTTTTTTTTCCCATCTTTTTTTTTTGCATACCTTTTCTCTCGGCTTTAGCTGCTGCATTTATCTCTGTCTTCGTGCGTGAAAAGATATAGGGTATAAGAGAGTTATATACATAAATATACGAAGACAGAGTAAGAGAGAAAAAATAAAGAGAGAAAGGGAAAAGAAAGGAGAGGGAGAATCAGAGAATGAAAATAAATGAGGAAGATAAAAGACAGAGAGTGTGTGTGTGAGAGAAAGAGAGAGAGAGAGAGAGAGAGAGAGAGAGAGAGAGAGAGAGAGAGAGAGAGTGATTGTTAGGTGGGGGGACGGATGGCTGGACGATTACGGGTAATTTTTGGTATAATGTTAGGAGAAACAGTACAAGTGAGAAAAAAGAATAAGTATATGCAGAAGCTTTTTGAGTTCACACGAGAAAGAGGCAGGCAAGAGTTACTTGTACGCTTGGTTGTAGTTTCGTTTTTTTGACGCCTGGAGAGCGCTTTGTCAACTGCGTTCATATGGGTGATGGACAGGGATAAGGGGGAAAGAGACTCAAATCCGAAATAAGAGTGTGGGTTGTCACATTATTACGAGGAACGACAATTTGACCTTACTTACTACTTCTAATTTCACAAAAAATTGAAGCAACTTTATATGAGAATCGGTACAAATTTACGTACAGTACACACGAGAAACCACTTTATATTTTTCGTAAATATGTTAAATATGATTGATGAGCATATTAAGAATTGCGAATAACTGAGAGGTAAGGCCATATAAGCTTTGTGGAATAGGAAAAGAGTCATCGGAAATACGTCATTAAGTAAAATTTCTACTATTGATTATATATATTTATATAAAGTATATAAAATATATTTTGTTCTGCTACTTTTTCGCTTCTATTTTTTTAGTGTTTTCCTTTTATTCTTTAATAAGTTCAGTAAAAAAGCGCTAAATTTTTATAACAATGTTGTCTTTCATTTAATACTTAAATTCTTTTTTCTTATTCTATCATAAGCTTTTCTAAGTAAGCCGAAATTATTCTTGCTTGTCGACAAATTACTTGTTTTTAAACGATCGAATTACGCTTTAATATATGTTGGTATATTTGATTTTTAGTTATGAAGACATTTCTTGATGAAATTTTTCGATGTAACAATATATTTATTATAATTATAGAACATTCACATCGCGGGTTAAGCGGAATGGGAAAGTAACAAAGGTAGAAGATGCGCTTAGTTTCAACGTTGTCGACGGAATCAAGAGTTCTTTTTTTCATATTATATTCATAACATGAAAGAAGTCGATAAAGTATGCATAAATAGCTTTTTTAGTTTTTATAGGAGTTTTAAGCTTTAAGAAAGTATTATGCCGACATTTTGGAGAGGTCGTGGGCTCGCAATGCTCGATGTAAGTATTGTAAATTTTGGTGTCATCGAGTGACGCAAACTTATAATAGCTTTTATGGTGCCGCCATCGTTTTTCCCTCACTCATTAAAAAGCAGCTGCGCATAATCTGTTGTAATTACGCGCAATTATCGTGTTGAGCTAGCATCGCCTATCCGCAACACAAGAGAACGCATTTTCAACGCGATACATCCGTGTCCTTCGGGGGAACATAAACGGCGTCTCTCTCTCTTTCTCTATTTCTCTTTCCTCCTTCACTTTCTGTTTTAGAAAGATATAGCCATGATTACGTATGGCGAAGTAGCCGAGTATTATATGCTCATTTTAGGGATCTTGCCTATCATTCCAGACGTTGTCTGTGGTATCTTTTTCTCGTTTTTCCGTTCACTCCTTTTATTATTTCTAACTTTCATTATTAAAATACACAAGAATTATTCGAAACGATTCAGTTTTTATGCATAACGCGTCCAAAACTCTTTGCTCACGAAACTGAGTTCCTACGACTTTCTGACTCTTTTTGAGAATACCTATTGCATTTTTATATGTGATACTGGTATTAGAATTGTCAACTAACCGCATCTTATAATGTGTTTTACATACAGATCTTCTCAATATACGACAATATTTGCCTCTCTTACTTTTTAGACTTTTTGTATTCTTATTCCATTATTTTCTTTCCTCCGACAATATTCTGATATCATTGTTTAATATTAAAGTACAGAGACAAATTTTTTCGATAACGCTATGCGTAATGATTCCTTTTTATTTGGTTATTTTCATCTATAACTTTTATGCATCTCATTAAAGGTTATAAAAGTCTTATTTATTATCATAAAGTTTACAAATGTTTAAATGTCATCGTTTATTTGATTAAATTTCAATATTTATTGATTTTTGTAACAAGTTATGGCCGAAGAGTCATCAATTTTTCGTAGAAAATAATTGCTTTCTTTTTTTTAATTTTGTAGATTTTTAGAAAAAACGACTTTACTTCTTGTATACCGAAGCTTCTTTTCAGTCAATTAATGAGTACTTTACCAACTTCATCGACTTTGTATAAAAAAATGGCTGATGTTGCGTTTAGCATATACTTCGTGTACACTGACGTACAAATATAAGCATAAGTATCGTTTATCATTCCACTCGCAACCTTGGGGTCGCTAACACACTGATGCATTCATGCCTGTGTATAGTTTTAAAAAAACTCTTCAGATAATTTGAAGCAATTGTTTTCCCTTGAAATTATCTACAAAAGTTTTTAAAATCTTTTTTGTCGTTTACTCATTTCACTCAAAGCTCCTTCACATAAATGCAGAACTGTATTCAAGCTTTTGCCAATAAAATCTAACACATACAACTTTTATTGTTAAGAGATGGCTGACGAGAAACCTATTGGTTTCTATTACATTAACTATTCATCAAAAAAATCCTTTTTGTTATTTTCTTCAAAATTATAAATCGGAACATTCTGTATCTTATTTTTATTGTTTATTTGAGAAGGAAGCTTATTGAATAAAAAACGATTACTTTTATTGTATTACACATTTAAAATTTGTTATAAATATCTATTTAAAAACAGGTATAGTTATAAAGATTGAAAACTATAAACCATATCTACATCTATTTTGATATTTGAGCAGCTTCTACGTGTTTTTCGAAAATCAGTTAATAGAAATTCGTAATAAAAATCAGGCAAAAACTGCAAAAAACGAGTTGAATACCTTTGAGCAAACTTGATTGAAAAACTTAAAAATAATTTAAATGTGTTTTAATTTTGTAACATGTATACAATAATCATTAACCAATTTAATGAATTTTGAATCTGTCTTCATTAATTGTTTAATTAAAAAAAGTGGCTTCATCATATTGGAAACTATTAATTGTCATAAGGAATTATTTTATGGTTTTTATAAGTCAGTAAATTAAATTAAATAATTTTTACATTATTTACTTTATATGTATTTTATTTGTGCAAGTTACTTTTTCAAGAGATTATAATTATTTGAACATTTTTTTAATTTTGATATTTCCCAATGCTATATTCAACACAATTGTACTAATATTACCATCTGATTTAAATTCGTTAAAAGATTGTCTTGGTCAAGTCCTTGAACTTTATTAGTGTCAGTATCACAAAATAACGAAGGAAACGTATAAAAATATTTGGTAGCCTTAGATATAGTATAAATGTCATGAATGAGTGCAACAAGTGTGCCTAACGTAAAATGTTCGAACATTTATCCATTAATATATGGAAATAACCTTGAGCTATGACATTCGCCATATACGAAGATTCGCAGAAAATAAGCAGAACTTCTAATCTGGTGGGCCTTCTCAAAAAATAAAAAGACTTTTACGTAAGCTACTATAACCTGTCTGACAACTCTTAGTTCTTCGTTTTCAAGTTTCAACGAATGTTTTCTTTTACTTGAGTTTGACGTCATTTCGCACTTTTACTTTTTTAATTTTTTTTTTCTATGAGCTTATCTCCTTCATGTAAAGTCAAAGTACTTACAAATTGTTTTATTGCAATATCAAAATCAGCCCATTGTTTGTAAAATTTGTATTCATTCATTGATAAAAGTCTATAACGATTTATACAAAAAAGTTTTCATTGATTCATTTCGTAATATTTGGTTTATTCTAAATATATTTTCAAAGTGATTTTTATATTGAAAAAACATTCAGAATTTGATACAATATCTAGAGCATTATAATTAAAGTATCAAACGAATGAACAATTTATTATTAAATAAAAATGCTTTTGATGTTAAATGTTATTTTAAGTTTAGTATATATTTTTTCCAATTGAATTAAATGAAATAAACGCCATTCGAAAATTGTTATAGTGTAAGGAACATTTTTCAGGAAACCCTATTTTAGATTTATTATTGAGTTAATGTGTGGATTTATTATTGTTCGAGAGAAATGAAAATTTAAAGAAGTATTGATGGGAACAATATTTTAAGACATAACAAAATCTTCGACGGACTAATGCAGTCCAATCATACACGTAAACAGAGATACTTATTATATGGCAAGCAATCGATACGACCATCTAAGATAAAAAAACCATTTGAATTTCAGTCTAAGATTTCGGCCTAGATTTTTTATGTATAAACATGAAAAAGGCATGCAAGTATAATCAACTTTAATCGGTGTGTATAATCTGGAGAAAGGTTCGAAGGCACAACAATTTATATCAGACTTATTAGGTTTTTGAGAAAAAAGTCAAGGACCCGTAATAAAACTGCATCTCGACGTCTCGCACAAGTCAAGGTAGTGGCGCGTTCCATGCGTATTGGTAATACAAGACTTCAAGAAAAAGCGTAAAAAGAGTGGAGATGGAACAAAAGACGGTTGTATTCGTGGATGCACAATTTCCATGAGTAGATACTAGAGAACTTGCTACCGTGTACAACTGCACGAGTTGATCTGGCCTACTACTCGTATCATGTGGGTTGCTTTATTGCTCCTTTATTAGAGTTAATTAAAGCACACGGCAATGAGTTCATCCTTACTGTCATTTTTAACCCCCATTACGTGTCATGAATTACTTATGTGATCCAACTTTTAGGGAAAACTTTCATATACTCTACGTGTACACTGATTTTCTTAACTTTTTTCAAACTTTATCATTGAAAATTGCTTATTTCGTTTGTATCTTGCAGATTAGTATGTGCAAGCACAATTTTTATATTATGTCGACCGGCTATATACCGTAAAGTAAAATTTTAATAAGGCAATGCTCTTGAAAACAAATGAGTTATAATAAATTTACGTGGAATGATTATTAAGAAATAATCATCCTTAATCCACTTATGACATACTTACGTGATTAAACTAACATGATTTGTACACTTCCAATTTATGATCGATATTATGAAAATCGAATGATGGATCGATGAAAGAAATTATATTTATTATTTATATTTTTTCATGTTGTTAACTCTTTAAATGAATATATTATTTTAAATATTATTTTTTACTAAATAAACGTTTAATCTTTATATCTTCTAAAGACTTTATTTGGTAATCTGTAATTTATTATAACTTTTCTTTTCTAACTTTTATTTTACTTTTGACTTGATTTTCATTGGTCCAATTTTATTTACGTAACAAGAGTATAATTTTTTTCACGATTAAGTAAAAGTTCCAGTATTTATCTTTTAAAATTAAAATTCTTATTATACTTTTTAATAGATTTCATAATTTATAATAATATAAATTATGTTTTATACTTTTGAATTGAATTTTCTAACCTCCACAATTTGTCAATTGACTTAAACAAGTAAAATATATGGCCAAATATGTAATTTAAAATACAGGGTTACCAATAAGAATTTCACAGCGGGGGATAATTAACCGTTCCTGGTAAGGAAATTGCGATTAAAGTGTAATTACTTACATGATATCTGTAAGAATTGTGGACTTTACAATGCTTCTAAATATTGGAATGTAAAAGATGGTTTGAAGTGAATATATCAATTTTATGCAATAGAAAAAAATGTGTTCGAGATGTATGTATTTGAAAGAAATTTAATTTATATAAAACGGTTATTCAATTGAAATTCGAGTGATAAGATAATAATATACTTTCTGTTTGTATTGTATGGCTACAGCTACATATCTATTCATATATATATATATTATCATCCATGAAGCTCATAAGAAAAGGTATGAAGGAACACTGGAAATGAAGTAAAAAAGTCGTATAGCCTTACATGCATTTGCAAAGAGATCGTAGAAGGTTTATTGCTTTTTAGGTAGCTCATCCTTGATCTCAGGTAGGAAAGATTTTGGTCATCCCTAGAGACAAGCTTTCTATTATATGCGTGACAGAGAGAGACAGAGTGGTAAAAGCGTAGAAGCGGAGAAGTAGTGAACAAGCGATACTTAGGCACCTGCGAGAATCAAAGAAAGAAAAATGAGAAATACAAAATAAAAAAAATTTGGCGTTCACAAGGTGGGGGACCGGTTCGTCTGGTCTTTGATTTGAAGCCAACTCCAGTCACCTTATTTTAGTCGGTTCTTCTCTTGCTCACAAAGTTGCTCTTGTCTCACTTTCAGTCTCTCTCTCTCTCTCTATTTCTTTTTCCCTCTCTCTTGCCTACCTCGTGTTCTTTTCTCCCATGTCTCTTTCCTTATGTTTTCTGTCTCACTTTTTAAATCTAGCATTATCTCGATTCTCTTTGTCTCGTTTTATGCTTATCGCCCTTTCTCTGTTTTTGTCTTCTACCTTTCCTTCGGATGTGCAAACACATATGAATACTTACCCACTATTATTTCTTCTTTTTCTGTTGTTAATTCATCGAAACAGCAATGGCGCTGGATATTGCAATAACATGTAGGAAAAAAATATTTGTAAAATCGTTTATTTTAAGAGTTCAAAGTCTGGTTTATAGCTTTTACTTTTAGAATACGTATTTGAAATTTTAATAAGGAACAAATGTTTTTTTCTATTTTCTTTTTTATTAATAAAGTGTATATTCGACATCGAAAAGTAACTTTTGTTTACAATTATAGATGTTCATAATTAAAAAAAAAATTAAATATAATAAATTTAATTTGTTTACGATTAATATACTTTTGAAATATATTTAGCTTTTAAAGATAGAACGGTGTTAAATTATTTTATTTATGATAATTGAAAAGTAATAATTATTGATCTTATTACATTAAAAGTAAAACTTAATTCCATTCGACGGTATTTCATCCATAAATCAAGGTTATACTAGGGATAAGATATGGTTTAAATCATCCATAAGATTGTCACGTAGGTTGGAATTTTGTTGCTCAAAAGTCGAAGATGTGGTTAATTAGTCGTGGTTAATGAAAAGCAGCCCTGTCACTTTAAGTGAACCATTTCATCAATATGACCTTTAAATAACAAAGCCAAGGGTTACATCAATCATAATCGAGACAATATATCAGCCATCGAACGAGAACTACGTCAGTCTAAAATATGCGATGCAAGAAATTACACAATTATACAATTGTCTTATTTGTTTACGAATAATATATAAATATATATATATATATATATACATATGTATAAATATATATAGTCGAAGCATAAAATTATAAATACTCAAGAGCGAGTTTCGGATCTTAGTGACTCTTAGTGGGCAAGAGTTTTACGGAGCATGACGTGAACGAACGAATATTGGCGTGCAGCAGCTGAGGGAAGGAGATCGATCAGCCGCAGAAGAGAGGCGAGAGCAACGAATAGCCCGACTGCGTTACGGCTTCAGAATTGTAGGCAGATACGCAGAAGGATCGCACTCGAGGACTAAATGTAGAGTATTGGATTCGCGGTAGTACCGACGCCGTCCAGGGAAAGTGCTGTCCTACTTTGTTGGGTTATACTTGCACTTACGCAGAGGCCGTCGTGGTAGGCCTTTTGCTAACCATTAGCCGCTTAGGCCTAGTGCTTTTAAACTAACGAGTGCCTTGGCTACATTGCCATGCCGTGGCAGGACAATTCCGCAGACGCGGATGATCAGTACTCTCCGCCATTTTTACCATCTTTTGTGCGTCCCTCTTCTTTGTGGATTAGTACTCACCGTAGCCTCGCCATACCCTAGTCCTTCATCCTCATGTTACCATTTTGCCTGGCTTATTTTTATACGTTTGTTTTACATTCTCTCGTACTCCTCGAGATGGCTTCGAACTTAAGTCTAGTCTCGCATGACAGGAGAGTCGACTGTACATTTTTGAGCTTCACAATGAAACCTAACTCACTCAATAGGGTCAATTGTCTCGATCACTACATCGCGCTTACTTCAATCCTCGCATTTTTATTTGATATATATGTTTAAATTTCATTTATACCTAAAGCTTAAAAATCAATATTTCTTGAAATATTTTAACAATTTTTTTTCTGAATATACTAAAAAAATTATTGATATAAAGTAGAACTCCTCGATTTTTCAAAGCAATTGCAAATATTATTATATTGATTATTGAAAAATAATTTCAAATGACTATTCTTATCTCTATCTTTCCTATTTGTTGTCGTTAATCAATTTATTATTTAACCTTTGTTTTTAAAAATATTTATGATGAAATTTCATAAACACTCGTCATAAATTTCATAAAATTTATGAAGTTTTCGATGAATTTGGAGAATCTGAAGACAATTGTAACTGTAATTAAGGCGATAATTGTATATTTCTTGTAGGTTTGTTTGATCTTGCGAACACTTATTCCTATCTTTTATTACAAATATGAAATTTTATTATAAATATGTGATAATTTACTTTATCCCTGAAATAAATGTGAAAATATTAAAATGCAAGCAAATTTTATATTTTATTACACAATTTAAAAAAAAAAACGAAAATAAAGCTATTCTATAAAAATCAGCTACACGATATATGCCTATTTATTTAATGTTTTAATTAATTTGTAATTTTTATGCTTTTGACATGCATGTATAAACAATTTTTAATTATTTTGTTATATTAATCAGTATTACGTCAAAATATATAAAATATTGGTATTGGTCAGTTTTTAAAGCCCAGATTTTTCATTTAGTTTAATTCACATAATCGCGTAAAACGTGAAGGAATGAAAGATTACTTCGAAGTTTAGTCCACCTACGAATTTTTGTTTATAATACGTAGATGGATGAATCTCGGATGGTTGATGATTGCTTAGCGCAGTTGTATGCTGGTGCACGGAGATGAGCCGTTGTGCAGCATTTTTGAATACGGAAAAAGACGACCTGAAGACGACCCCCGCAGAGATTATTTCTGTAGCATTTCGGCAACGGTTGTGTAGAAACGAAAAAAAGAAAAGATAGGGAGAGTTGCCCCTGGATACGCGTTCTAAAGACCACACCAAAGGACTGACAAGTTGGAAAGATTTTAAAATAACGACTCAACTTCACTTCTGGCTCATAATTTTACTCTACTCACTAAAAAATTTTTATCGAAAATAATATAACACCGATGATCTACGTGTAGTAATTTAATATCATTAAATAACCTACAGAATAGTTAATTTTTAATTGTTATGCTATACTAAATTTTATCACATATTATCGAAATGGATTATTGGAACAAAAAAGTAAATTTTTCCGTCACTTTTAATGTTAATTATTTAATTTATGAATGATTAAATATTAATAATTAGTTAACAGTATCTCAAATACATAACATGCTTGCATAAAAAAGAACATATAAATAACTGTTTATTTTAGTATTTGCATGCTTTTATTTTACATTTGTTTGGTATTTTGTTATTCATACAAAACCATAATTTTCTTAGAGTAATTTAATCATTTTTAATCTCACATTTTATTTAATTATGATTTATTATGTATTTATTATATAACATATAATATTATTCTTTGTTGTCTAAAATTATTTGTAAAAAATAATTTAATAATAAAATCTTAAGAATTAATTGGCCATTATCAATTACAGCTATATAAATTAAATTCTTTTTAAGGTAGTTCACTATTACTATATTTTTTATTTAGTACTTTTATGTTTCTTCATATATTCAATTTTGAAATTAATTGAAAAGTTTTGTAAATTAAATATAGTGATGTATTTTATTCATTTTAATTTTTTTATATAATTACATTCCAAAATTTTCATTGTGTAAAATAATAAACAATGACACAAAAGACACAAGAAAATAAATAACTAAGATAAATTTAAGTGTAATTATATTTAATTATTTATTATTAAAACCATTTCAATCATTGATAAAAGATTTCTATCTTCATTATTCTATTTGTTTACATCAACCCAATTTGGATTATCGTATAAAATTTTAGTAACTTTAAATAATTTTTCCTAAGAATCGGTAAGAAAAATAAGCATCATGATTTAGGTTTCTGCTCTTATAAATTACTGCAAGAATTATAACTTCACATTTATTTGATGTTAATCCAACATTAAATACTTTAATAAAAATACTTGAAATTAGTTGCACATAAAATGTTTTTTTCTTTATCAAATCATTGTAACATTTTCATTTTATAATAAGGATTACTTTTTTTTTTATCCGACATAATTAATGTAATTATAGCGATTCTAGAAATATAAAATGTAGGTTCAATTCATAAAGAAAAATTATGTAAATCAAAATACTATGATCAAATTAAATTGAAATTTTTTTTATTAGGTCTGATAAAAATAAAGTAATTTAAATACTAATAAGTCAAAATTTAATTTTGTTCAATATTTTTATTTAAATAGATTGCTCTTATTGAAGTATAATTTAAATCCATAAATATTTGTATTTATCATGAAAACATGTCATTGAAACTACTTTGACTTTTTCGTAATTAGTTACAATACATACAAATACTTTGTTTACGTATTTTCATGAAACTCATTTAAGTTTCTAAAATTGTGGATCACAAATTTGTTTATCTATAATAGTCATATTCAGATTTATTCAGATATAACCCACTTACAAGTTATGCGACATTCCTATTCACCCGCCCACGTACATATACACACGCACACACATTCAAAAATTTGCTAGTAGGAAAGCAAATTTAAGGTTAAAATATAAAACAATTGTGAAAAAAAATCCATTTACAAAAATAAATCATCTAGATTAATAAATTGATCATTAAGTATCAAACATGTTTAAAGTTGTTGGCTGAAAGTGACTTATCTTTTTGTCGTATTGTCACATATGAATGATTAAATGAATGTATATAACATAAATAAGGTAATAATAGATAGCTAATATATAGAAAAAAATATAAAAAGTTTACAATAATATTATCTATAAATTTTACAATTCATTACAAAGTTATATATTTTAAATTATTAAATAGCTTGGACGGCATTTTTGGCGCATTTGGAAATTATGCATCCAATCATTTTCTTCCTCTTACTCTCTTCCTTTTTCTATTTTCCGTTATTTTACTTTTTTCCTTTTGTTTTGAAGCATCTTTTTAAATTAACAATTATTTTTTAATTTTTTTATTAATTAACACTCCATTGGAGAACACTGGTGTCGCTTCCTCCGCTCGACACTAATCGAGTGTCATCTTGAAGAAAGGATACTTCTGTTACATGATTTGAATGTCCACTATAACTGTGATACAAAGACTAAAGAAAAAATAAAGAAATATTTAGTATACTGTACTGATAATCCTTTTATGATTATTAAAATAACTATGGTTACAACTAGTACGAGTTCATTCATCATTTAAAATAATTTTCAGATAAGTACAACAATTGTATGCAATTAAATTTAAATAAATTTAAAAATTTTTAAATGTAACAAAAAATTTATAAAGATTAGATACAAAATATATAAATAAAAAATGAAAATTTAATAAGATTTTAATACAATAATAGCTACCTTTGGCTGACATGCTGGGTAAGTATATAGCTTAACTTTCCCTAAATCATCTCCAGTTACTAAAAGTTTACCATCTCCACTACGATTGCAATTGTTTACATCAATTCCTTCTGGTCCATCCGACCAAATTCCAATAGTTTGAAATGATACAACACAGGAATGAGTGGCCCAATCAACATCTTTTAAAAGTGATCGTTGAGAAATTTGTCTGCATATTCCTGCATTCCCTATGAAAAATGGTAAAGATAATTTAGATTTCTTTAATAATACTAAAGTATTTATGAAATGCGTTTTAAAAATTTAACCATTGTCTGCATTCTTTGGGGATATATCATACAATTGTAGTTTTCTAACTTACCTTCCACTTAAACTATAAGATAGGAAGCTAAGTAAAATATTTTGACTTTTTAAAATGAATTAAAATAATAATATAAATTATAGTATAAAAATCATATAAATTTATGCACGGGCCTACACAATTCATAGGCAAGTTTTTTTTGATATTATGTTTATTTGTATCAATTGAACTTAAAAAAAATATTGAATACTTCAAAATTAATTAAAATAAAAATCTTTTAGTATTTAGATTCTCTTTTTCTAAATAATATTATAAAAAAATGAATTGAAACTAATACAAAATAAATAAATTTAACCTTAAATATGTTTATTGATAGTGTGAATTTATATGCACCAAATATAAATTAATTAAAAAGTAATTTTTTTTAAATACTCTTTCAAAGAAAGAGCTTTAAAACAAAAATGAATATATTTATGTAAATATACTCACAATATAGTAATTCATAATCACCACTATTACTTCTTAAATATTGACCATGCAAAGACCAATCTAAGTGACTTATAAAACTAGAATGTCCCTAAAATGAAAATTTTTTTTTAACAACACAATTTTTTTACAATTAATACTGCATGAATGTATATAAATACGCTTTGAATAAATATGATCCATTAATTTTATTTTTAATGAGTAATCACTTAATCACAATTAAAATTTATTTGTTGATTAAAAGTAATTATAATGACATTTCGACATCGCTGTGTGAATATCGTTAATAATAAAGTCTTATCAAGATGAATTAGAAAAGGAAATAATATATGACAGTATTATTATATATTATATAAAATTTTAAACTTAAAAAGTATCAATTTTTTACAAATTTAGTGTCATATTTTTTAATTTTTTTAGTAGTAAATTAGAAAGAAACATTAAATAATTTTCAATTGCTTAGTTAAATTAGTCGAAATTTTGGAAAAAATTCAAAAATAACAATGAGACAAATT
The DNA here is from genome assembly GCA_018907135.1 of Kradibia gibbosae. Classification (NCBI taxonomy): domain Eukaryota; kingdom Metazoa; phylum Arthropoda; class Insecta; order Hymenoptera; family Agaonidae; genus Kradibia; species Kradibia gibbosae. The sequence goes on along the minus strand of JACCHX010000001.1, from coordinate 35,930,630 downwards.
AATATATTCTTTATAAACGAATTGCAGTAAAAAGTTATTTAATTATTCATTAGACTGAGAATTAGCCATTATAAATGATTAATAGTTACCATACAACGTCCTACACGACTGTATTTAGTCGCGTCTTTATTGACTTGGTAAATATAAATATTATTGTCTCTAGATCCTAAAGCTAATAGCGTTCCATCAGGAGAAAATTTGGAAACCTAAAATTTGAAGTTTATTGGTATATATAATAGTTTTATTATTGGTAGGTCATCGTTTTTCATTTGTTATATATTGTACCTGTAGTGATTCTGATCCGTCGGAATGATAACTATAAAGTTCTCGCGTTTCACTGTCAATAGCTAACCATTTTCCAGAGAGACACCCAACTACCATGACTGTGCCATTAGGTGAAAAACAGACACTCTGAGCTTGTTCCTGTACGAATATTAAAAAATTAAATATATATTTAATTTTAGAACACAATTAAAAAAGTAATTGATAAAAAAATAATTGAAAAATAAATGTTTTCATAGTTGCTCATGTCAAACCAATTTACATATTTTAAATGTATGCATTTATACAAACATAGTATTAAACTTTCATGGTAAGATATCGGAATCAAGTATTTAAGGTTTGTCAATATATCACATTCATTCATTCAATTATTTAGAACTTTTTTGCATTGCATTAAATGTGAAGGTATAGAAACAAATGGGTAGATGCACTGATTTTTGTGATTAGGTTTAGATGAAAGATCCGGGCGAGGGAGAGGGAGAATGGGAATGGGGGAAGGGAGAAAGGTCAGAAACTTACTCCAATATCTTTGCTCCAAACTACAGTATGGCTAAGGCAATCCCACATTTGCAGGAGGCGGTCGTGACCCGCTGTGGCGAATTGAGGCAAAATTGGATGTGCGGCTAGACCCGATACTTCTTCTGCATGCCCAAGCATCGTAGGGTTAAAACCCATTTCCAAGTTTCCTAATAGAATACAATTCCTGGTAGTTCCTACTAAAAGTTGATTACCTCTTCCTTCTGCCACAGTTCGAATTCCCCCAAAATGATCCTCAATCTAACCATCAAATACATTACATTGCTATTCAACATTTTTCACAATATTTTTGATTAAGTGATATTAAAAAAAAATTAATGAATATATATATATATATATATATTTCATATTAATAATATGTAAATACACAAATTTAAATTAATTGGTTTAAATATTTCACTTTGGAAAAATTTTTCACAGTAAATAAACTATGATTTTTTTTATAAATAGTTAGACGATTAATAAACTAACAGCATTTATAATAGTAATACTATCTTTCATACCTGTGCCTCTAGTCCGAGTGGATTTAAAGAAGCATCCAAAAGAACGATTCTGCCATCTTTTCCACCCCCAGTTATAATGTTTCCGTCTTTCAACACACACATTGAAAATACTGAACCTTCATGAAGATTTCTAATTAATTTGGTAATTGTATTCGTTCCTAAAAACATGTAGATTTCATGTTATTCTGATATTAAAGCATTATATAATATTATTATTGTTTATGTATAAAAAATACAATATTTCTTCAGATTCATTCATGAAATAATAAACACTTCAAAAAAACATTCTAAAAACTTTACAATGTAAAAATGTCTGATGATACTATGAAATATGCTTTCTATTTTAACTATTTTTCATCAATTTATTTTTCACGAAGTGTAATAAAATATTTATTTGGTTTACCATTACCTTGCTTGATTTTATCTAATGGCCTATGGATAGAAAAGTATATTTTTAATTAAATCCTCTTAATTGCGTATAGCTTCTTATTATATTGTTTATGTCTTTTTTCATATTTTCTTTATATATTTTTCTGGTTTATAAAAAGTTAAAAATTAAAAATTTGTTTACAGTTAAAATAATTAAGAAATCACATTTACTCTGCTCTAATTTAACAGACTTGTTTTTCATGAAGAAATTTAATTTGCATTTGTTAAACTGCTATCAATAATATTATATTAGTTTAAATTTACAGGTATTTAGTTAAACATAAATGTGAAACAAATATTGATTTTGATGATCTTATAATAATCAATAATAGGCTTAAAATTATTTTGTTCAATAATAATATAGTATATAATATATTTTAAATTTTATTATAGTTCAATGAATATAGAAATAAATGTCGCATGTAAAAAAACATAACTTTGTACGAAAGCAAAACATTATGAGCATACGAGAAATTTCTTTATATGTTATATAAAAATATTTGCTTTACATTCGCAAAAGGTTTAATTTGAAAACAAAAATAAAAAGTTTATTACACAATAGTAGTTTCTATATAAATTTCAATCAAGTAGCACATAACTTACAATAATTTCAAAATTGTATGTGTTATTCCTCAAGTTGGTATTTAATTATTAGTAATGAATTTTCAAATCAGACATCAATTTTTCTGATTGTTTTGATTAGTTTATATTGGTTTTGAAACTAAACTTTGACCGACTATAATTTGGAGAAATTATGTAAGTAAAATAAACAATAGTATTTGTATATACTTAAAATTATTGTTACTTTCTTTCTACCCCCTCTTTTACTCTCTAAATAGACATAATATCCCTAATCCCTATACTCATTCTCTTCCCTTCTCTCCCCTCTTGTAAATGGTATATTATGTATATTATTTGTTACCGTATAATAATTAATGGCCCTTTCTTATTTTAAAAAAATTTAATAAAATAACTTGAACTTTGTGTCTATAAATAAGCCAATGATTATCGTGAAACAATTTTTTTTTTAATAAACTACGTGTGAAAATGGTTGCTTTCAAGTAAATATTTATAACTTTAATACTGAGATCTATTAGTACTATTAATGATACTATTAATACTGTGGTAATTTTATTATTTAGGAAAAAATGATTAATTAAGGAAAAACAGTGATAGACATTAATAGTTATTAATGGTCCTTGATCATTTATTGATTAAAGTATTGTCATTTAATATGCAGGAAAATTATGAAAGTAAATGCATTGGTAAAAGCTTGTACCTCTTGCCCATACGATGACATTACCGTTGCTATCACCAGTGAGAACATCGCCATTCTGATTGAAGGCAACGCAGGTGACGTATTTCGGTTTTTCACGACTCTCAAACATGCCCATACGCTTGTACAACATTCCACCATTGTCCAGAGACCAAAATGACACGTGGCCTTTTCCGCAGGAAACTATTTGTGTTCGTTCCAGTGGATGCCACTCGGCGCAGACGACCGTATCGACCGAACACTGCAATCAATCATCGAACTCCAGCTTTAAACTGGACTTTAGTTAAATTTTAAATTAAACATCAAGATTGTTCTTATTCAACCCCATTAATATGCAAAATGTATTATGTTATCACATTTTGCAATTTTTATGAATCTATTGCTTGTTAAGTGCTACTGAAAATCAAACATTAAAAAAAAAACGGTTATGCTTTAATTGGTAGTTATCTAATGGGATTTATAATTTCATAAAATTGAAACAAAATTTGAGCTTTTTATTTAAAAAATAAAAATATTACTTTTGTTTCTGTCAGTTTTAATCCTCGATCTCCTTTTTGCCATTCCCATATTGAAATGTTGTGGTCTGAAGTTTCATCGACAGCCGCTAGGAAATTTCCTCCGTCGGCTTTTGAAAATGACAAGCAACAAATCGAGCCTTCAAATTCGCTTAAACCGATTGTGCAAACAGTTGATAAGCTTACGGAATTCCATATCCGTATGTGTGCCTATTAAAATATAGGATATTAAAGCATTAATATTTATTTAAAATAAAACACTAAATAATTTATAATACCATAGTATCTCGTCGTTTAGCACCCGAAGCTTGACCAGTTGCTACTATTAATTTATTTGGATGAATCGCTATGCTATAACATTAAAAAATATTAAAATGACTGAGTTTAAAGTGTACTGAGTATAAATGTTGTTATTACATTTTTTTTAAATTCTTTATATTTACTCTTATTCGTACTTAACTTTATTGCAAAAATGTGTAAAAATTAAATAGGAATCTGCAGCATCAGTGTATTAATACGCTATGTAGTTAATATTGAAAAATATTCATTACGCAAGTTAGTTATATTAATTTTAATTTGTAATATATAGTTAAATGTCTCTTATCAATGTTTTGATAAACATTATTTTCTCTTCCTTTCGATACTGATTTTTAAAATTATATAAAAAAAAATATTCAATGGCTGAAGTAGCACGAAAAATTCGAATATAATATAAATTAATGATTGACGTTATAGTTCAGTTCTCCTGCATATTATTTTTCTTAATAAATTTATGGTTTTATATTAATATCAGGATCAATAAATAACATTTTTATATTACAATGCCAAGTGCTTTTGTTAAATTAAGGTTTTAGCTAGTAGAGACGAGTTTACACGAATCTTAATAAATTAAGATTGAGGTAGTAATTAAAGATGTGTAGCATCAGTTGAAGAAAATTGTTTTTTAAGCATCTAATGCAGTTTCAAATATTCCTTTTTCTAATAAAATACACTAATTTTGTTAATAATAACTTAAACTTATTTACATTTAAATTAGGGATATTTAATGGAAGTATTTAGTTATTATCTTTATTTTGTGTGCGTAGTGAAATACATATTTTATTAAAAACAATAAAGAAAAAATTTGATTATGCTTACATGAAGTACACTAAAGCACTTGTATAATAAGAACACAGTATATTGATGTGATGATTACTTATCTATTCGATTCCTTTAAAAAAAATTAATTTAAAGAAACCATTTTAAATAAAGTCGAGATAACGAGTTAAAAAATTATGAGGATATAAAATTGGATATTAATAAGTAGCTTATCTTCGATAATACATCAATTTTCTTTTACAATTTGCTGTAGTAAACATAAATTAATAGTTTCTACTCTTGGAAAATTTGATATCTATAAATTAAAAATAAGGGAAAGTAAACTGAAAAAAAAGGATGAGTCACAAAAGTTAAACTAATACGACAAGGCTGCCCTTAGATAGAGAAAAAGAGAGAGACGGAGAGAGAAAGAGAAAGAGAGAGAGAGAGAGAGAGAGAGAGAGAGAGAGAAAGAGAGAGAGAGAGAAAGAGAGAGAGAGAGAGAGAGAGAGAGAGAGAGAAAGAGAGAGAGAGACAGGAATATTATAAACAAATATGTACTGACCATTTGACGTCATCAGTGTGCCCAAGGTAGTGCCTCTGGCAATGCTCCTCTGTGTTGTACAGCACGACAACTGAAGCGACAAAGTAAGCTACCTCGCCGGTCGGCAGCAGATGTAAATTATTTCTGCAATCTTTACCACGATATCCATAGACCCAGTCCAGTTTGAGTTTACTCTGCGGAGGCACATTTACCTTGTGTGGGTCATAGCTCTTAACGATTTCTGAGGGTAGGCACATGCTCACTAAACGACCACGTAGATACATACGGATGGTGTTATCCTCCTCGTTGTATTGAATTTCTCGTGTACTAATCCAAAAAGAAAATTTGATTAATTTACGTCATTGACCTCTTAAAAAATGTTCTATCCTTTTTTATTTTATAACTCGTCACCATCTTATTGCACTACTACTTAGTTCTTTGCATTTAAGATATATGATTTTGTCCATGCTACTAATTTTTTTTATTCTATTTCGCTTTTTGATAATTTTAATCCTAACCCCGCAGCAGGAAGAGTTTGCTTTAAGCTTCAATTAGTAGACCCAATTTTCACACATGTGTGCGTGCATACGTGAGATCATTCATGGGTCAATACGTGTAAGTGTATTTTATTCTTTTTTTCTGTTTTTAAAATGTTCTCTTAGATTCAAAAGCAGTATCTTTATTTGTTTACTTGTCAATTTTACATAGTAATTTATTTCTTAATCAAGCTGTGTACCCAATTCTTGATTGACTGCTTAATATATTGTTTACTGTAATCAGTATTTTTTAGAGATAAATAATCTAAAAATCTAATAGTATATTTATTATTTAAAAAAACTTGCCTTCCAACATTTAAAAAAAAAACTATATCAGTCAATATTGAAATAAAAAATTTATTAAGCTATTTCATGAAAAAAATTAATACTGAAAATAATGTTAATAAAAGAATAATATTTTGGTGCGTGTATATATATATATATATATATATATATATATATACACACACACGTAAACTCACATATTAATTAATGGCTTAGTATTTTTATCATTAGTAATCTTTGTAATATAAATAAAACAATCAAGGAATTTTATATTTATATTGGTGATTCAACGCTTATTTTGGAATTGCGACATGATCTTTTATGCGTGATTTTTATATAAATTTTTTAACATTATTAAAAATTTTGTTTTTTAAGTTTTTTACAATTTGTATTAATATAGTTTAATATTATGTTAATAAATAATTACGAAAATTTGGTATTAAATAGCATCTTTAAAAATTATCACATTTTTATATGATATAAATATGACACTTGACAAAGTTTATTTAAACTTACATTAGAAATAAGTACTCTTACATAAAATTTTTTTAGCGATGTATGGAAATCGATCATTTGATTTACACTAATTTATCCAGTATAAGAGTATACAGAAATCTTAAAAATATTATGTTAAAAAATATTTATTTAAATTTAATTTTTTAATTAATAGCATTTTAAATATTATAAAGAAAGTTTAAACTCTGTTTACAGACACAATGAGTTTTTTTCAACTAAAAAAAAAGGTAGATGCGGACTCATTGAAAATTTTTCTCCGTTTTTATAAATATACTATTACAACTGTACAGGGTAAATTTTAATATTTACTTGAGTTATTTAAGAAGTATGAAAATATAAATATAAAGTACTTATTTACATTATTGACTGAGCTTAATAAGACAAGTATTAAATAAAAATCGATAAATATTATGTAATATAAACCTTAATTTTTTTACTTGAATGGAATCTTATACTATAAAATATATATTATGTACAAAAATGAATATTAGATTATATTGTATAAATATTAATTACTATTTAAATGTAATGAAAGTTAAAGGTACTTTTAATTCTATAAATGAAACCTATTTTAAATTATGTAGAGCAGTTCAAGAATATTTAAAATTAGAAAGATGTTTTTTCGATTAGCGGGAGAAAATGTGTACAGCTCTATGATAATCAATTATATGATAAATAAAATTGTCGTTTTAATTGTAGATTAATTTTGTTTAAAAACTTTTTTTGTAATTGTGGTAAATTAAAAATAATATGACAATAGAACATAAGTATGAATGTATATTACATAAATGAAAAAAGAAAGAAAGAAAAAAATTCCATCCTTTATTTACCCATGTTTCATGTTGTTGAGAACTGGAGGCTTGAAGAGGTTGAACAAGGACTTGGTAGATGTCGATAATCTACAATAAATGAGAATGGAAAAAAAATATAAATGTTTCTCGAAACTAATAAATTAAAATTAGTCCTATATTGATTTGCTATATTTGATACGAGTTAACTATAATTATTTATCTAGATAAGTAAATTTTTTGATTAAGAAAATAAGTGTTTGCAAAATATTAGGTATTATTAATTGAAAAAATATTATGTAAAATAATAATTTACAAAGTAAAAGATGTAGGTGAATTCATATTATATTCATAGCCTTGTACGTTCATTAAAAAATATAATTATTCTTGAATCTAGTATATGAAATCTATATTTACAAAATGTCATCTTGTAAAAATGTGTTTATTAAAATTTATAGGCTGTTGGTCTAAAAAATAATTATATATGTACAATAATATTTGTATTATTAATAAACATATAATAAAACGTTTTTTGTATCATTATTATTTCGGTTTTTGAATATAGTTTTAGATTTTTATAATAATTTTAATTAAAATTAATTAAACAATCTTATCAAGCATTAGCTTAAACTAAAATTTCCTAAAAATTTCTTTTGTTCTATTTCATAATACATTTATCAATAGAAGAATATTTAACTTTATGTTTTGTCAAATAGATAGCGTTTTGATGTCTAAAATTGTTAAAATTTTTTGATTTTTAAATATAAAATAAAGTTCACAACATAAATGTGACGTCATTGTTTAATACATTTAAATAATATATTTTCGAATAAATAGATTTATATAGACTACCCGAAAGAATGATTAATTTAATCAGGAATGATTAAATAACAATATTATTATTATTTAAAGATAAATATGATATCGATAATAAAGTTATAAAAAAGTATGCTAATAAGCATCCTTTAATACATAGATTATATTGTATTAAATATTTTACAAGCTCTATAGATTTATGAATAAATTAAATTAAATTAAATAGTTCAAAATTTTCAAAATAATTATTTAAATGAAATTTGCGATACCTATGTTTGAAAGGAAGCAACGAAAGTTTGACAATAGTAGCTTACCTGGAAGATGCTAGCTGAACATTATTTCCTTGATTAGCTGGTGAATGTGTGAAATCACCAGTCGAAGACCAACGTTTCGCTCTTCTGAGACTGCATTGTGGTGGTGCATTTGATCTTACTGTTGATGACCTACTGGATCGTTTTATCGCTCGTCATTACTAAAGCAACGAGTTTATACGACTTTCGATAAACTCGATAAGTCGATATTTAAAAAAAAAATCTTTCTTAATAGTTGGAATTGCTTATAGAGCGCGGACTTGCGAAATAAAAAATCCAAATTTCTTTTAGAGTGAAAGACTTATAAGCAACGCAGAGGCTAATAAATATAACACTGTTCGGTATTTAAATGTATATAAAGGTACTATATTGAAGACTATAGGTACTATAGAGAGAGAGAGTATCGAGAGAGGGATAGAGAGAGGGAGCAGGCGAGATAAAGTTTATCATTCAAGATACAATCTCAAGTTCAAGCTATGCGGAACATAAAATTGATGAGAAGTTGATGCTAGAGCAATACAAGATATTTACCTTACATGCGGAAGTGGTGTTGCATGCGGACTGGGGGAAGGCACCGGGGATACACTACTGCTACTCGGGCTGTCCGAATGTAGTGAATTACTTGACTGATAATGAACGAATCTTCTGTAAAATCAGTTTCATTGATATTGCACATAATATTGCATCTTCAGATTTTTTAACATAACAGAGGACAGCTGCGCTAATATTTATTTATCCTTTATAAATTTGCAAATTAATCAATGATCAATCTCAAATAATTTAAAAAAAAATATGTTGGTTATGTATTTGATTAGAAGTTATTAGTAAACAACAGATATTAAATTTAAAAAATGCGTTGCTTGCACTCTTTTTTCTTCTATTCTATTCTGGCATAATATGTCTTCACTATTCATCAAAAGGTAAAATAATTTTCATGATCCAAGATAAAACATTTGGCATTTAAGGCAAGAACAGAGTCTATATCAGTGATTTATTTGACTATTTTTCACAAACTTACGATTTCGTTTTTCCAGGCTGTAGGCTGTATCAGCGTTTACGTACTGCCTGGATTCATACATAAATATATTAAGTTTGTTTATTGCGGAGACAAGATATTTACCTTTGAGGAAGTTGTGATGGAGTTGTGTAACTAATAGGTCGTCGTTGGATCAGTGACTGAGACGAGCCGTCGCGTGATGTATCGTGCAAGGAAAGTCCTGTCGTAGTCCCGTCAGATTGACGTCCCTTCGTATCTTTCAACGAGTTCTGATCTAAACAAGTAATTTGTATCTATGTATAAGTAATTCATTGCATAGTAACTAAGGTTTTAAGTCGTTTTTCCTTATTTTTATACTTTAATTTGTATTTGTTCAATAACGCACAAGATAATTTTGAATATGTGCTCAAATAATAATTTGTGGAAATTGAAGAATGCGCGGTGTAAAATTCATCAATTGTGAAAATTTTCTTATAAGGTAGTCTTTTCGGTGGCAAAAAATCGAGATTTTAAAGAGTTTACTAAGTTTACGAAGCTTGGAATTTAACTTGAGAAACTTTCAAGCTTCTCTTTGATAAAAGATCAAGTATGATATTCATATTACTGGCTAACTTGAGATCGAATAAAGTTGTAAGATTTAAGTTGTTGAATTTGAATGCATAATTAAATGAATGAGCTGGTGAAAGGATAAAAATTTTAAAGGGATAAAAGAAAATGTTGCACCACTTACTTCTAAGAGGTACGTGCCCGTTTCGTAATGGCGACGATACTCTATCATTTCTCTCATTTCTCTCGTTCCGTTCGTCTCTGTTCTTTAATTGATCTATTCTTCGAAGAGCATCCGCCAGAGTAGCACGTAAACAAACGATTTCATCTCTTTGAGCCAGCGATTGTCGTTCTAAATCAACAACTCTTTGCAGTATTGAACTTGCTTCGCACTTCAGCATCTCATCTGTATATTTAAAGTTTATTTTAAGATAAGTATTTTAAGATTTCCGTTTTCTTTTTCTTTTTATCATTATCATCATTAATGATATTATCATTATTGTTACCACCACCACTACTATTATCATCGTTGTTACCATCATCAGCATCGTAATTTTTACGATTATAGAGGTTTATAACTATTAAATATTCGAATGGATTGATAAAACTATATTCTCAATCTACTAACTTCTGTTGTTTTCGAAAAACAATAGGAAACAGTAGGTTTTGGAAAATGAAATGGCTAGAAGAAAGTATTCGACTTACAGCGGATTATTACAGAGCTGTGTCAAAATTTATTCAGAGAAGAAGAATCAGAATGTAAGATCATAGTCGTTGGAGTATAAGCAGAAGTTCAATTACCGATAATCAAATGCAACTTACGATTTTATTCGACATTTTGGTAGCTTAAATTGTCGCAACTATTTATCACTTTGGATATATACAAAAAAATGGTTGTTTCTCATACTAATGGCAATCTTATCCATCCTTTTTTTAATACACTGATTTACGCTTACCCAATTTAATCACTTTTATCTACAAAAGTTTTTTCAATTTTATACCGAATATTAAAATTATTAAATAATTATATGAAACTTGAAAACATAAGTTTCTATAAATAATAAAAAATATATAATATAAATATAGAAAATTAAATTTTCTTCTAAAGAATGCCTTAATAGAAAATGACGTTAATTTCTTTTTTGCATAAAAATATTTCGACTCTGATTATGTTTAATAATCTGTAATGATAGTATCGGTATATTTTAGAGTTAATAAGCCTGCTTTTATAACTATTTATCAATTTAAATTTGTTTGTATGAAGATATATATTCAATACATTTTTTATTATTAAAGCATAAAATAGATAAATTAATTTAGTCTCAAAATTAGCTTGTTTATTTAGATAATTTCGGATTTAAGAAATTTATATATATATATATATATATAAATATATAAATGAAATCGTATAGTAAAATTCAATCCATAATACTGAACACGAGGTTAAATTATTTTCATTTCCCAAAATCAAAAAACTATTAATAATAGAAATTTTCTCTTTTACTTTCAAGTTTCTACGAAATAATACCACTAGCTTATGCTTTTAATTGTAAAAGCTACATAATGTCATTTATGCCCATTTATTTAATTTATATAGTATTATTAAAATTAATTCTTGGGAATCCGTGAGAGACTGGGTGTACCGGACTCTGTTGGTAATTTCACGCAAGGTTGCCTCGGACTCGGCAATAGCTCGGGTCGCGGCAGATGACGACGTGTCCGGGCTCTAAGAGAGTCGAGCGAGTTCCGGCCACCGGAGTCTAGCTGCTATAAATGGCGAATACTCACGCCAGGCTCGCTCGGCTTCCGTGCTGCTTACTACCATTCGAGCGGCCTGGAATCTGGGGATCATCGTCATGCTCATCCCTCGCGAGCCCTCGACTTTCGCGCTCATATCCGCTTGGCTGGAGAAGGTGAGATGACAGCGGCACGTCACGTGACGAGCTCACCGAATCCACCCGGCTTCCGACTCCTGAATGCAGCGGACGTCTCGGTGGCGTCCGGTCGACTGCGCCAGGAGCGCCGTTGTTGACGGGACTCTGCGGTGCTCGAGGCAATGCTTGAGACCGGCGTCGGCGCACTGCCGCAAGGAAATGAGCGACCGGTTAATCAATACCTCAGAGATGCCGTAACGCTGAGCATTAGATACGTTGGGATACACGTTAGGAGATGCCTTACGACCCGTACATCTCACTTTTTCAGACGTTCACTCGGATAGTCATAGCTTATCGATCGTGCTCGGAACTATCATATCCACTCAACAAGCCCCGTAGAGCTCTGGACTGCGGCTTCTCTAGGATCCCAAATAGACCTCTTCATCCGTAATTACGAAAACATGACTGACGTATATTCGAGGACAGATTCTCGTACTCTCTGCGAATATTCCTTCATCCCGCGCCACCCAACTAATAACAATGCCATTAATTCGCTTGCATTCGAGTTACGAGCATAGATACACGTTTTAATCAATGTTAAAGTTATACTTTCTGCGTTACGTCGCTTGTTGATCCTATTGTAGATAAACTTTCATCTCGTTTACGAATTTAATTTTAGGGAGTCACTATTATTTTCGTGACTCGTTGAACTAACTGATATCTTGTGCTTATAAACTTGTCATTTGTTCATTAGAACATTGATGATGAACTGCTGCTTTTTATTCATAGTACTAAGACAATTTTAAGAGATTAAAATGCTTAATCGCAAGCTGATTACCTTAATAAGACGATTTCAACAAATGAAATTTTAAAAGCGTGATCATTAAAATCTACGTTTGCAAACTTGTCAAATTACTTTTTACACGTCTATTAAACTGCACATATTGTTATATATTGTTATGCATTCATGATTTATAATTACAAATTATAGTACTTTAAATAAAAAACAATTGTTTATAAATTAAAATAAAATTTTTCTTCATTGCATAAATAAACGTAAAAATGGTATTTTAATAAATAAATTAATACGCAAAGCTGAGCTCAAAGCGAAAGTCACCTAACTGTCTAATCCGCATAATATAAGTATAGAAACTGAAAGAAATATTTCAATAATCTTTAAAAAAGTTTAATTAAATATGAATTTATTAATTTGTAAAATCAAATTAATTTTCATTATAAACGATTTCGGTTTGTTAACAAAGTTTTTTGAACGAATATTTTTTTTAACCTTATTAGTTTATTAATTTAATATTCTTCATTACTTAAAGTAACAATTATTTAGTAAAATATACATCAGATGAAAGTTTATTTATACCTTTTCTGAATGATTTAATCATTGAACATTAATCATTAACATGAACATTAATCATTAATGTCATTAAATAAATGTATTTTTATATCTTTGTTTTATTATTAATGTTTTGTATTTATAAAAATATTTTCTCCCTTTTACTGAAATGATCATGGTAAGAAAATCGATAAGTTTGACTTTCTTATAACTAGGCAACGAGTAAAAACAAAGGAAGTTCCAATAAAGAAATGATACTGTTATAAAATATGATTAAGCAATCAGTCAAGTGCATGAGGGGAAAATAGTTGGAGGGGGAGGAGATACAAACAAAAAATTAAAAACGTCTGAATAATATGTCTTTCTTAATCTTCATATATAAGAATATATGAATATAATTTTTTTTCGTATTACTGTAAATTGTTTTGAATAATGAGTAGATCTGATAGCGTCTGAATATAGTTTTGAAAAGAATCGTGCATTTTTATTTTACAAGTATATTATAAGTATGTATAAAGATTAGGGTTTTTTAATAAAAAGAAAGTGTATTTTATAATTATACAACTGTGAAACGTTTTCTGGTTCAGTCAATATTTAGCTGTTTGGTCAATTATCTTGTATGACATTTTTTCATGCTAAGCACCAAGTACATCACTCATTGTTTTCTAGAAAATTTTATTTATTGTAATTTTTAAATCTCATTTTATTTTCTTTTAAATTACTTTTAACTTAATGTAGTTATCGATATAATTATCAAAGATATGTCAATTATCTCAAATATCAATTATATTTATACGGAATCTGTACTGTCTTATATTATCAGCATGCTATCTGATATCCATAGTTCATTTGTCTTTAAATTAATTTAAATGTAGAAGATATGACCATTCATTGAAAATAAAAAAAATTATAACTTTTTTTTACTAAGCGAATTTGTATGAAATCATATGAGATTAACTTTATATAATGAAATATTTTCTAAAAAATAAACTCTAGAAAAAAAATTTTTAAAATAATCAAAGTTTAAATTTCATTTGTAGATGTTATCATAATAAATGACAATCATCAATAGATTTCAAAAGTTAAATAGTTAGATCTTTATATTTAATACGTATGAATACAAATAAAAAAAATTAAATTATCAGATTTGTTAATTTTAAATTCTAAAATTTTAAATGTTCATACAACTAAAACTATATATACTTTGTAAGCTTTTGAATATTACTTTTAAATATCCTTGACAAACACCGATAAAACAGTGTTTCTTAAATTTTTAGAGCTTCAATTTGCACTTAATTATTTTAAAGGGCCTATTTACCTATTTTAAGTAAAATTGTATACGTGAAGTTTTCGTTGCTATGGCCAAAGTTTTATGAAGAACATGAAAAAAAAACTATTATCATGTTGAAATAAGTAATTAACAGCAAAGGACTTAGATTATTAGTAAAAATGGTAGAATAAAAATTTTGCTTTGAAAGTCTTAAGGGTTGACGTTCATTGGAAGTGGCTGAGATGAGTCGCGAAGGATTACATAATGAGGTCCTGTATTTTACGAGATGCGGAATTGAAAAAGTATATATGCATGGAGTATGCAAGTAGACGCACACAGGAATGAGGAAGGAGGAAAGAGCGCTCGGCTAAGAATTCGTGGTGTCAAGTGGCATGGGAGCGCAGTGTAGCACATGCGCAGCTCGTGAGAGGCGAGATAGTCTTGAGAAGTGCGCCGGTGACTGTGTTTACGGCGTAGACTAAGCTCACCCTGTGATTCGACTCGAGTCCCCGATTCCTCGAAAAAATAAGTACTCCGAGTATTTGAACCGGCTCTGAGCTGAATAAACGCTCCAGTGTTCGCATCTGCGAATGAGTCGCGAAGGAGTGGCTACGGGTAAGTGCTCGCCTCTGGTGATTGGCACAGTAGTGCTCCAAACTAATACGAACACACCTAGGACGATTCTACGATCCCCGACATTTTTCTCCTCATAGGACCGATCGCCCTTACCTAAACACCGTTCGTAATACTTCATTTATATTTTGTTGATCTTTAGCTCGAATTTACATACGACCAGCACATCGGCTGCTACTGCGCCTACCCCTACGTGCTGCCCTTACATACGGCAAATCAGACAAAACATACTTTTTTCTTTTTTGCTAATAGCAGTTAAACAATAAATGTTGATGATGGTATCGATGATTTAACCAAACAATGCACATTTTTCCTTGTTGGCCTATCAGGATTCACTCTTGAAACACTCATGTAACGTAAAATAAAAGTTCAGTGCCTTGTCTATATTTCATTTAGACAATGTTTATTTTAGTCGTTAGTTCTCCTATTATGTTTATTTTAAGCATTGATTCGCTTATTATTAGTATAAAATTCACATATAAGCATATATTAGTACATGTATTATTAAATGCATTATTTTTCTACTTTTTTATAATAGCTAGAAAATATATTTACAGTATAATGCTTTTGGTTTTTATGAATTTTTTTTTAACGAACACTTGCTATGCTGTCAATTTATGTACAATTACGAATTATGTCAAGGAATGGTAAGTTTAAAGTTTTGGATGCTAAAATTACATATTAACTTATTTGTTTAGAATAATTTTTGTTTTATATAATCAGAGAAACCGACAGACGGAAATACTGTATAGAAAAAAGCAGATAAAATAGCTTTTTTAAGCTTTAATTCTAAGTACAAAAAATATTTTGCAAAGATTATAATAAAAAATCTCTTTCATTGCCAAGAGTTTCTCGAAATTTATATTTGCTATTTATCAACTTTTAAACGATTTTTTTTTAACTGTTGGATCGATATTTCTCTAAGTGTACGCCAAAAATTTGTGTAATTACTGTTTTGATTTAAAATTATATGGTGCTGAAAGAAATTAATTGGGTTAGGAAACATAAATATAAACAAAAAATTTTGTAATTTTGGCAAATCTTGTAGTAATGTCTCATGTGCTTAAATTTGTAGCATAATTATTTTTAACATTTTGTAATAAATCTTCAATGTTTTAATATGTATATTTTTTAAAGTTTTAATGGACTTTTTTTATCGACACTACAGAAAAACATGCAATCAAATATTTTCATATATATTTCGTACTAGCTCATTTATTGTTTCTAATGAAAAATTTTTTTCACCAAGTGTTATTAAAAAAAATTCTAAATGATTAAATTAATTTATAGAAGATTAGGATCTTAAATTAATGTTCTCATATTAAAAGAAAAAAAAGTATATAATAGGTGGAAAAAAAATGATATATTTTTTTATTTCTTAATCAAAAGCATCCAACTCGATGAAAATTTAACAAATAGTAATATTTTAAAATTAGTACCAACCCATATTTTGTTCCGAATTCGGCGAATCCTCGTTCACACGCATTCTCGAAACCCCAGTGTCAGTAGCTTCTTCTTCATAGCTCGTATTTCTGAAATAATATAAACAATATTCAAATTTGTAAAACTATATTAATAAGCTTTATATTGTGTGCAAAAATTTTGATGCCTCAAAAATTTTGAGGCCATAATGATGCAGTGGGAGGAAAAGGGGGAAAATAAGGAAGTTGGAAGGGCTCGGAGGGCGTGGGAAACAGTTCCGTAGAAAGGGTCCCCGCGACCGGGCCCGAAGGAGTGACGACGAGTGAAATCCAGCGCCGCGGCGGGCGGCAGATGGTGTATGTGATGATGTGTGAACGTAAGACCCGAAAGCAGCAAAGAAGCAAAGAGGTACTGGATCTATACGATCCATCCAAAACCCAGGGAGGCTTGTATCATCGTAAGTCCTGGCAACGGTCTCGGTGGGTGGCTATCTCACAAATGGTCGGGTCACGGCGAGCATGTAGAAAGAAGAATAAGAGGAAGGGTCGCTGGATCTACACGATTCATCCACAACCCAGGCAACCTAGCGTTAGCGCAAGGCCTGGGCAGGGTGCTCGGTGCGTGGCGATCCCAAAAGCGTTCGAGCCACGGCGAGGGCGAGCTCATAGAAGCGGCGGTTGGTCAATTGTATGTTTTGATATTTTTTTCAAATATCAATCACAGAAATATTTCGATATTTAATGAAAAATTTCATTTCTTGTAATGCTGAATTAGGTACCATTTTATGCAATTTCGAAGTATTAATGACAGTTTCAAAAGAATTGTAAAATGAATTGTAAGTACATTATCGAGGTGTAAGATTTATATTTGGTTTTTATATGAAGTACAAATATGATTCTTTAAAATAATTAAAATCATTGCTTAAATATTGCTATACTATTCTTTTTATACCAATTCTTTTATACTAATACTTTATTATTCTGTAAATTATTAAAAAGTCATAAGCGTGTATTATTTTTAAAAAGTTTTTCTAAATTTTGGAACAAAATATTTGTATTTCATTATAACTAAGTAATTGCGTACCGATTTAATTACGAAACAATTGGCATGTTTGTACCCAGATCATATTAAAAAATTAAGTATGTTCAATGTGAAATGAATCATGATTGGCTGAGATATATCAATTTGACAAAATATTTGACCAAATTAAACGACAAAATATTTGTAGTTCATAGAATTGGCTTAATGAGATGAAAAATAAAAACGATGTACAGAATAAAAAAGTGAGTAAATAGTTTCTTACAATGTATTTTTACAAATTCGTAATATAATTTATATAAAAGCTTTGACAGTATAATAAACAAATTTCATAATAACCTTGAACTGACTTTTAATGGCTAATTTGAAATTATTTTTACGCATTATAAAAATGTTTAATATAAGTCCATATTTGAAGCTTCAATTGTGTAACGGACGAGACTTTCTATTTAAATCAAAATCACTTACAGTTTTAAATATTTTAAAATGAAATTATGTGCCATTTAAAAAAATATTCTATTAGGATATTTATCATTTACTTTTTAACATTTAATATTGTATATTTTTTTGTACAGGACATTTATTGTTTATTTTTTATTACAAAATAATGTAGTATAAAAGAAGGTGAGCAAATAAAAACATGAAAAGAATATTGCAATTTAATAATCAAATTAATCAACTTTGTTATTATTTAATATTAATTTATCTTTGTTGCAGTGTTTTTTCTGCTTTACTTACTGCTATGTTACTTCTGCTTTAGGTAGCGATAATGGAGAAAGTGCAACTTAACAGTCAAAGGTTGCGATATGTAGCGCTTTTTGTAGTTTGGAAATAAAATGTTTCCTTATAAGCACTCTTTATATAATTTTATATGAATTGTATTCAATTATATATACTTTTTAAAATCAGAATTATTTTACAACTAATCATGCTAATCACGAGCTTATTATAGTTAAATTCCAGGATTGATTACAGGCGAGGGCGCTTAAAATAATATAAAAACGAGGGAAATAATAATTTAATATTTATTTTAAAGTGTTTAAAAAAATTCTGGTATTTGACCTTCATTTTTTAAAAATAATGATATTAAAATATTTATGAAATTATTATAATTATTAAAATAATTTGATGTAATATTTTAAAATAAAAAATCTGTATATAAAATATTTTTGTTCCGAATTCAATCCCAATTAAGCTTCGTAATAAATTCTTTGCATTTTAAAAAAAGCTATATTGTATATATATATAAATGTATTATTCTGTATAGTAAAATAATTCAATAATTCAAACACAAAATTCAAGCAACAATATAATTTTATTTCTTATACATAAAAAATATTCAGCTACCATTACAATAAAAATTAAACCTGCTTTAAATTAAATTATTTGCATAAACTCAATAGTAACTTTATTTTGTAGTGATTGTAATAGTAATTACAATTTGTATTTTTATTTAAAAATTAGTTTGTATTTTATGAAAGCACTTTCCTATTTTAAATCTTAAGCAATGAAAATTATTAAAAATTGCTTAAAAACAGTCTTTAATAAATAGAAAAAAGAACTTTTTTACAATAGGGTGATGTTTTTTTTATCAAAATCTTAGTATTAAAAATTCTAGAAATGTACTTACTGTCATAAAGTTTAAAAGCTGTTTATAGTATATAATCTTACATTATCCGTCTCATCATACTACATTACATGTCTATATAAGGCACCGCACAATCGTAATTCAAGGAGAGTTTTGCGAAAGTTGCAGTTTTGGAAGACTTATTTGATACTATATATATGAACTGACAGCGAGGAATTTTTAATTACGAGTTAAGCCTTTTGGCTCGGAACGATCGTTGTCCTCATCGGCGTTCACGTCGTGTTATACGTTTATGTGAATGATTTAAGTATTAGGACAAAATAAAAAACTGGTAAGCATTGACCCAGAGAGTTACCTTATTGGTAGATTTTTGCAGAGCATACTTTACTTGAAACTGTAATACTATGCTTTTTATATATTTACAACTGGTTTATATACTTACATGTGCTAAGTGTCATGTACAAAAGTCTTAATAAAGAACTGAATCAAACCAATAGTATCCTATTGTAACCAATTATCCTATTGAACCGATATTGTAAATGTGCTTATTTCAAATAATATTTGTTATATTCTCTTGGATTTTTTTTCAATTCACTTTTGACTGTAGGAGCTACACAAATTTTACACAAGTGTTGAATTTTACAATACTTATAGGCAGTTAATTATAAAATTCATTATCAGATTATCAGTTTTATAACTGATTTTAAACGTGAATATCTTAGCTATAACTGTTTTTATATTTCTTAAAAGAAAAAAAGTTATTATTATTCACACATAACCAAAGGAACTTATATTTATTGATATCATGCAAGAAAATAAAATGTGAGATAATCATTAAAAAAAATGCTTAACCGCCTAAGCTTATTCCAAATGTTTTTCAAATTATGCTTTAATAATTATATAGTAATTTTCTAAACGTGAAAAACTTGATTTTGCTAAAGTTAATGCCCATAAAAAATGTTCAAGTGAATTTATTAAAAAAAACTACATTTAAGAAAATTTGGTTTTTCAATTGTCTCAATAATAAAAATTTTTTAATGTTTCATTGGCCAATAAATTAATTTTTTTCTACAATAATTAAGAGTAGACAGTCGAAAACAAAAATATTTTATTATAAAACTGAACAAAATGATTTTCATAAATCGAAAAATGTGAAATCTAAGACAGCAACATGAAAATATTTATTTTGGGTGTTTATAACCGTATAAATAAATACATTTAACGTTTAATCTTGACAATTATTTTAGATAATTATTTATTATTACAATTATTTAGAAAAATTTTAGAAATAACATATATTTAAATAATGTTTTCTAATGATGTTTGTTGATAGGAAATTATTTTTAATGAATTTATTCGAAATTCTTTAGTTTGATAAAATTCTATTCTGGTAATGATTAAATTTTTTTTAATAAAAATCAAATGTAAGTTAATCGATTATTTTTTTATAAAAATTTATGCAATTTGAAGAAATTGGCCAAAAATAAAATAAAAATAAAAAATATCTTCTATTAAATTTGATCAGCGATTTTTTTTTATAATAAATTAATTTGTTTCTAAATCAAGTTAATATTTGGAGAACATTACTTCGAAAAGTATTTGAAGAGCAACAGTGGCTTGTCTTTAAATTCACTATGTTTACTTTGTTGTTGTTACGGCTGTAAAAAGGTTGATTATATGATAAGTTATCAGTATAAATATGTATTTTTTTATATAAATGTATTATTAATTGAGAGGCGATAAAAAAGAATATTCCGTGGTACAATAGGTAGTGTTAACAAAGATGGATGATGGTGATTTTGTGTAGCTCAGTGTGATGAAAAGATTTAAAATCGGTAAAAACAGGTTTAATATACATAACAAGGTAAACATAGCATGGTCTACAATAATATATTATTATTGTTGCATTATAACCATGCCTTTTTGCCCTTACAGTTAAAAAAAATATTCTGCCAATGAATTGACATACGGTTTATGTTTGATAAAGTAAGTCAAGTTTAAATCTCGATTTTTTAGTCTTTAGCTTTGAAAATAATTTGATTTATAGTATATTACAATTTTGAATTATCTTATGAGCTGTGCCCTTGCATAGAAAAAATAAAATTGTTAAATGAATAAGAATGTGGAGGAAAATCTTACAGCGAAGCATTTGATGTTTGTATTGTTATCCTTATCCTTTTAATGATTATATTATTTTTACTGATTTTATGCCATTTTTTACTTAGAGAACAGTGTAAAAAGAGAACTTGGTGGCTTATATTAATTATTCTAGAAGTAGACGTTCTCAACTATTGGAATAGAGAAACAGAGTGAGTAAGAGAAAGAGAGAAAGAGAGAGAGAGAGAGAGAGAGAGAGAGAGAGAGAGAGAGAGTGGGCGCGAGACAAATGGGGAGATAAAAATGAATTAAGGAGGTAGACAAGGAGAGAAATTAAAGGTAAAAAGAAACAGCAGAGTAGAGTTGGTTTACGATACACTTTTGTAGTTTTATTTTGTATAAAGTTATTTAAGTTTATATTAATTAAAAAAAAGAAAAGAAATCAATTCATTACATTACAACACTTTTTGAATATTATGGTTTTTGAAGGCGATAGTAAACTATTCATGTTTACTTAGCCACATTGTCAATATTGGCGTAAAAACTGTCTTGTATTGCTTCTTTTTTACAAATGAGTTTTTAAAAGGGATCGCGTATTTAAATATGTTGGGAAAGGATAAAAGCTTACGGAGGTATATATTTAAATTCATTTATAATAACGATGCCCAATTGAATTAGTTCACTTACTTTTGCAGGCTAGATCTTAAATTTTCATAGTGCAAAACGAGTTTACTAATTCTTAGGATGATTCGCATTACAGACTTGTCCATTATTAGAAGTGATATCTCTCGTAATACAAAAAAATTAACTCATTAAAAAAAGAGTCCTTCCAGATGTCCTTAGGGATTTAAAAACAAAACAAATTCATTAAGCGATTTCGTGTTTTGGAGTTCATCAGTCATTAGGCGGCTCAACCTCAAGAGTAAAAAAAGCGGTGAGGTCGGATGGAGCCGTGATTTCCGAAGGACAGAGGGTATCGACGGTAAAATATCGAAGGGTTGGTAAACTTACAGTGTGCACCGGTATGGTAGTGGGGGGTGGTCGGAGCGGCGAGATTCCGAGAACGACATGGAGTCAATAAGATCGTAAGGGGGTATTAAGGATATTTGAAGTGGCACTGGCCCAGCTGGAAGGAAGGGGGCTTAGACTGAAGAGGTCTTCTCGTGGCGGTGTGCGCTCCGGTTACCTGGTACAAGAGTTTCGGCGACGGCTGCTCTCGCGGTTCGACGGTGACTCCGAGTAATCGTCAATATCCAGGAGTCTCGGCCCCTTGATCTCTGTCCGGCAGTTGTCGACTCCGTGATTCTAGACTCTCGTGCACCTGAACGACGGACCGGCGATAGAGCATGAACTGTCTCGATGTCTGGAATGGAGCACTTTGGACTTGCGAGGTGCAGCAGATGCGAATCTAGCCTCGGCATATGGCAGGTCAATGCCGAACGCACCCGAGTACATCCGATCGAGTGCCAGTCGAGTTTACGGCTCACGGCCGATGCCGTGCCCCGTGAACCGACGCTACAGACGTTTCTGCGAGTTTCGACGTTCTCCGATAGCGATTCGGAAGCTTCGACGTACGATTTCCAACGCTTCTCAGATAATACCTGAACCACACGACGTACGACTTGGCTCAGTCCCAAGTTTACCAACGTTTCTGATGGGTGATGCCTTGCCTCCTGTAGGGGATCGGGATCGCGAGACTTTGACAAGCCTTCGATTCTGGGATCGAGCCCTTGGACAGCTCCGAGGAACCCGTTTTCACCCTCCTTGGCAAGAAGCGCGCTTCAATACCTCCAACGTTACGACTGAGCCGAGATTTTAGAATCGATCAGAACTCGAAAATCTGTCCTGAGTTCCGACTGGTTTTCTTTAAAATTTCAGGTTATGTTGACGTTGCGTTTGTGACGTGGCCAAGGTACTATCTCGTCGAGCTAGTTGAGAGAGATCGGGGGAGAGAGATTCCTTTCTCCCTCCCCGTTTCCCTCGTTACTGAATAATTTCTCTCACCTGTCGCTAAGCACCTGAGCGTATGAGAGCACGCAGTTGGCCGAGTATTAGTGTTAGCGAAAAACGAGGGCGAAAGCAGGCTTTCCTATTCGGATGTGCACAGTTCATCCATAAACGAGTGTCGCCGATTCGCGTTTGCGCTCTTGGATACTTAATCGCTAATTTTGTTTTAGAAACTATAATTGCTCCTCGTCCTAATTTTTGGCTTTGGAGTGCGGTAGCAATAGAAATTCAGCCAGATTATTGTATCCTTCCTAACGTTTATTTTTCATTTTCCTCTTCAGCTGACTTACTTTATTACCAAAATCATTGTACTGTTAATGTAGTATATAATGTGACTCCGAGTCCCCTCATCTCCATTAGTTGCTCGGCTTCTCAGTCGTTCTACTTGTTCTTAGTGATCACTTTCGCAATCATATTACTTTGAAACATCCATTTGAAATAAATTTCAATATAGATCTGTTGTTCTTCCGTTCGATTATTTACATTTGATCTAACATTTTAAAATTATTTTTTCAAATTAAATTCGTAAATACATTTTGTTATTTACTTCTATTTTACCGATGTCACTTTATGGTTAAATATGTCTATAAAAGTTCATTGAAAACGCATTCGGCATTAAAATGTTTTTAATTAATGATTATTGGAAGCTTTTATTTCAAGAAGTTAGATTACGTTAATTTTAATATTATTATTCATAAATTCATATATATTAAATACAAGAACAACTATAGGAGAAATTAGTATCGTAAGCTGCGGTGTCCGAGTGGTTAAGGAGTTGGACTCGAAATCCAATGGGCTCTGCCCGCACAGGTTCGAATCCTGTCCGCAGCGTTTCTTTTTTATCTTGAGATAAAATGATATAGAGTAACGTTATCATGTTTTTCATCTCAATTATTTTATTTTTCCTCATCATCCTTTATGACAAAATATTTATTTGGTCTTTAAAAAATGATGCATTTTATATATGCATTAAAAACAGAGCATTTAGTGTCATATTAGTACACTTTTTCAAAAATAAAAAGTAATAAATATTATCTAATTTATTGGCGGCCATTGCAAAATAATAAGAATATTACACACTTAATAATATTTAATATTACTTATAAAATTTTCTGTAATTTTTATCAATAAGTGTAATTTTTTATCCATTTTAAATTTTATAGAAATTAAAAGCTAGAGCATAAGAATTAAATTAGACATATCTATTCGTACTATTTTGCTTATAAATGTACGTATGCTACACAATATTATTTAGAATACTTTCAATTCTTTTGTAACTATAAATACGTGATGTCATTGTGATAGTGATATACAATATTTAGATTTAACATAGTTCAAATTTCACGATAATGTTATATTTGACAAAATTTCATTCTGAGGAATTTTATATTTAATTATATATAATGGTTTAGATAAACTTAAAATGCATAAATTTAGGAATTTGAGTATATTTCATAGAATATTTACTATTGTGTAATATAGCAGTTTTACAGTTCATTTATAGCGTCAAAATAGTAAGATTATTTTTTCTTTGCAAATATAAATATACATATTAAATTTAAGAATTTTTTTCACAAATATTTTCTTGTGCTAGAAAATATTGTACACATTTCAAATTTTTTTTAAACCAACATTGTTGCGATATTTAATCGAATAAGTTCACAACCATTATTATTTATTTCAATATTGCGTTTATATGGTAAGATACAGAGTAAAGTTTATTTTTTGTACACTTCCGTATACTAATGCAAATGGATAATTGTTTACACATATAATAAAATATTCAAAACTTTAAATTATAAAAAAGCATTTTTCCTAATTTATTTGCTAACTTCAAATATATTTAAAAAAAGTATATTTCTTTAAATCAAAAATATTTTTAAAATGGATGTAGTGTGTAAATTTTAATAAGAAGTAAAACTTCATTTATAGTATTATAAAGTTAAACGTCAATAGAAATAATTTACATATATAATTCTCATTTAATAATGCAAAAATTATTTACTTTATTGTAACATTTTAAAAGTTTATAATTATTTTGTATTATTATGATATTATTCAACATCAAATACGACACGAAATACGAATTGTATTAAATACTATATTATAAATCTTCTTGACTTTTAAGTACTCGCTAAATCGTAAAAATGTAAAAATATCGAAGCTAGTAATCTGCTAATGGATAAGCGTGTCATTGATAAGTATAAGTAACATCTCGAAACAATTTATATACAAAAATATATAATTTAGTATAATTTATTATTTATATGTATTGATTCAATCACCTTTAATATAATTGTATATTTGAAGTTATTAAAATTTTTTATCTCTAGAAAAGTTTTTATTTAACATTTTATATGGTAGAAAATAAATATTAATATATAAATATTAGTTTTTACTTTTTTTAATATAATATAATAATATATATAACAAAAATATATTTTGTTTTGTTTTACAGGTATTATACTGTCTTTGTTAAAAAAAGTCATTTATTTTATTGATTTTAAAATTTTATTATCATTGTAAAAAATATTATTTATAGAAGATACATAATTTAATGAAATCTGTTTTTACTGGGAAGCTAATTTTTAAATTAATATAATATTAGATTGCAAGGATCATTATAAGCCAAACAAAATAAACCTAAAAATCTTCTTTTTTTTTTAAGTTAATGCTGTATTTTTTTTTAAACCTTTTTTAAATATCATAAATTTATAATTATACGTTGTTATTTATATTACAGATCTACTAAATATGTTAAAAAATTTATTAGAAAAAAATATAAAATATGTCTGGTAATACATCTGGTAATCTGAAAAATAGTAGTAAAACAATGTTTTTATATAATTATAAGAAAATGTTTGTTTATTTGTGTTTAAAAAGCTTTTAGCTGTTACAAATTAGTTGATGTAAGTAACCCAATATAATATTTTTATTAGTCTTCGAAAATGTTTTTATATGTTATAAATTTTTTATGTGAATATTTTATTAATAGCATTCAATGAAATGAAATGGTGATAAAGATAACTAATTTCAATTTTTCTTTTACTTTACTAATTTTATTTGGAATATAAAGCAGCATGTTTCTTCTTCTTTGTTGACATTCCATAGTTTCCATTTAACATCAAATGGTCTCTACAAAAAAATAATGAAATATTGATTAAAATTAATTATCATTACAGTAACTAGTATTGAGTTATGGATAATTGTATTTATCATTTCTTATGATATTGTATTATATGCTGACATATAATTTATGAGTAATATTTCGAAAATCTAGCAAATTATGAAAATATTTTTTTTTTATTTCGATTTAGAAATGTAATTAAGCGTGAAACTGAAGTTCAAAAAGATATTCAATAATTGCCTCTCCTGTAAAAGTATTATAATATATGATTAATAATAAATTTTAATAAATTTACTCCCATGAATCCTACAAAAGATATACTTTATATTTTAAATTATGTATATAATAATTTAGTATTACATTGAATATTTTTATTCTTAAAAAGCAGTTATATATTTGAATACGTATGGCATAATGTTTTCTTTACTAACTGCAGAAAATTGAATATTAAAAATTATTGTATAAAAATATCTAGAGATTTGTGAAAAGACATTAGATATGTAGCTTATGTTACTTACCACAGGATATTTCTTCGAAATCGGTAAATTAATTGTATACGTATTTTTAACATCTTTGTTTATGGGGCAAGCTGTTCCATCTTTACACGCATCTGTTTTCATACCCATTAAAGGTAAGTCTACAAGTTGGTTAGCCCAATAAGCCCGAGATTCCAAATTTGACGAGGTGAATTCTAAATTATTAAATTAAATATTAAATGTAATAAAATGTTACTAATTTAAAATTAATGTTTGAAAATTTCAAACTTTAAGCGAACTTGACCGTACTGTTTTAGATGTATCACATATTTATTAATAATGAAAATAATGAGCACCCCAAAAACGGGCCTTTTTTAATTTATAATCATTCATGTTCAAATTTATAATAATTTAAATATTTTACGTTACGAAATAAAAAACAATAGATAATATATACGTATAGGTTTGAAATATAGGTGTATTTTCAAAAAAAATTTGTTTACATGTAGCCTCATTTACAGATATTTTTGAAACAAAACATTTCATAAAAGACAATATTCTACAAATACATGTAGTTTATTTTTTTTTTATTATATTTGTACAACGTGATGATAATGTCCGGTTCCCGTTACTTTAACGATATCAGGACTATTTGAGTTTAAGAAATTTATCAATAATGCTAGATTTAATTGGAAGTTTAGTTGTCAAGAAAGTGAAAAGTCTCAACTTCATCAAGTTGTTTTTCTGCAAGACTCGTTACTCATTTTAATTCCTTTTTCAATCATCGTGTAAAATTCAAATTTCTATGATTGTTTTAATTATAATTAAATTCGCGGACTACGTATTGAAGACAATGCAAAAGTATAACATTTTTTAAAAATTTCTTATTAAATGAATCTTTACAATAATAACAAGTAATTAGTTTTATTAATTATAAATTACTATTTTTTCATGTGAAAATTTTTATTAATAACAATGGATAGAAATTGGAATTTTTTAATTACTTAATGAGTATACATTTATTGGCCCAATCATTTACTGATTTTTTAAAAAGTTGTATCACTTTTTCATTTAATAATGAAAGGCATACTTGTTGAATCAACAAGGTTTTTTTTTTTTTCCTATATTAAAATAATAAGTTGACAATATTATATTAAAAATAATAATATTCAAATAGTAAAAAGTCGAGTTCTTTTTTGTATTAGTAACACTTATTTTTAAATTTATAGAGTAAAATATTTTAATATATGGAACAAGGAATAAGGATTAATATATTCTATACTAGAGAATGAAATGTTCAATAATTGAACATTTTTTTTATTAATTTAATTAGTTTTAATATAGTGTAGAATTAAGCTTTAGAAATATTTAGCTTGAACGAATATTACGACAATGAGAAAACATTTCATATTTTACGCAGAATTTTAAATTAATTTGTCAACTACTATTAAATTATACAATCAGTAGTCTCATCTCATTAAAAGAATAAAACTTCAAAAAAATAAATAAGATTTAAAAAATATAAAGCTGCATATTATATTAAGTGGAATTTGTCGATATTGTAATGATTTATATTTAGGTTTAATCAGTGACTAAGAACAAAATAACTATTGTAATTAAAATGTCATATAAATTATTCATAATAATCACTATTGATAATTCTTTAATTGTTTAGATGTAGAAAATATTCTTAACATGAATTTATAATTAACAGAAGCATATGAAAAGAAAGATAAAATGTATAAATTATGCATAAAAGAAGATTAAAAAAAAAACAGTTTTATTCACTTAATTATATGTTATTCATTTTATAAAAAGTTGATTTAAATGTTTGATAATTAATTGCATCATTTTTAAATGAGATGAAATATTGAATAAGCTTCATACTTTTTTAAACATGTTTAGACAATAAAAAATAAGTATTGTTACACTAGGAAGATATACAAATTAACTCTATTTAACTTATATTAACGCATGAAACATAAAATTTCAAATCTTGACAAATAGTATTCTCAGTTATACGAATTGAAAAAAAAACAGATTACTACATTTATTCTTTGTAAAAAGTAAAAAGAAACTCACTCGGGGTGAAATCAAAGCTGATTTTTGCATCTTCTCCTTTTTTTATACTGCATGCTTTGCCATGAACAGCTTCTTTGCAAGGATTGACTCGAACTTCATTTATTTCACAAAAGCTTGGTGCATTAACTGTAAGTAATAGTTTTATAATTAATACATTATTTTTATTTAATTTAATGCATTATTTATTAGTGTCAAAAATTTATATATATTTAAAGTATTGATTCGTCATTAAGACTCTTAAACGTTTATTAAAAATCGTGAACTAATATATAAGAAACATTTTTTTCCTTTACATTCTTATATAAATATTCAAGTGAAAATGCTATTAAATTTTGTCCAAAATTTATGATTACTTTCAAATACAATAAAGTAAAATTCCTAAAAAGCATGATTAATATTGAAGTTGCTGTAAAAACGTATTAATAGATAAGTGGATATTATAAACTGCAAATCAAATACACATCAGAATGAAATAATACATGAATCGTTAGTTCTGATTTAAAATATAAATTTAAAATGTGAATAAACTAGAAAAGCGAATTAAATATTAAATTGTATTATATTTATAAATAAATTATTTATCTGAAAATTCTTACTATTTTTATTTTTTAAATTATTATAATACCCTTGGCTGGATATATAAATAAATTTATAGATAATTAAGTCTTAATATTCTAGTATTTTAATCATTGTAGAATATAATTGATAAGTTTAGGTAATAATACCATTAGAATAACAAAATGACCATAATATAAATATTAATGAATAGTGTACAATAATGACAACGAGGGTAATGAGCGGTTAAGATGGGGCCATAAGAGGGTTTATAGTGACGATGGTGATGAATGCTTATGTGAGTATTTACCTTCAATAAGACATGGTTTCCATTGGACGACATCAGCACTAGTCGTAAATAGAAGGGCAGCGATGAATATTATCAATGAGCTGGTCATTCTTGCTGCGGGTCTCGGAGTCAAATGATATGAAGTAAGGGAGAAGACAAGAGACGAGAAGCGAGATAACTGGAACGCTGGAATGCGATTGAGGGCATGGGTCAATTCAGACGGTATCTTTTCAAGATAATTTACTCGTAGAACAAAATTCGTACAGCTTACCCCACCGAACATTGTGACTTTTCTTTTCGAGACGTAATTCTCCGAGCCATGGTATTTCGTTTCCCATGAAACGGCTTTTATTAATATGACTTGTAGTATTTATTCTTTAGATGCAAGAGACTAGACATGAAATAATCTTTTGATATTGTTTTTATCATAAATGTTCAATATCGTATTATATATTAATTATAACATTGAATTACTTTTCTTCAATGTATTTTTTAAAATTAATCTCCATAATATTGTCACCCAAATGCAATATTCTAATCGACTAACGCTATATTAATATAAAAATCCTTATTCATGATTCTTTTTAAAATCTCTTAAAAATTGAAAATCTTTTATTTACCTTCTACCTATACATTCGTAGGAGTTTTTCTTTAGTCCAAGTCCATTAGCTACTTTTAAAAAATAATATAACATCAAAACTTGGAAAAAAACTAACACGTCTTTAAGTTATAATAAATTTTTGCCATAATTTTTATAAATGATAACTTCATGGTCGATCTATAGTCATAGTTTGTAGCTTTTTTAATTTTTATCGATGAAATATGTTTTATAATATCTCAAAAGGCATATTTCAAAAAATTAAAAAAATATGTATTTTTTTTATTTTCTATATTTGATGTCAGTTAAAACTATATTATAATTTTTATATAATTATTATATAATTGAAATGATACCTTTGACCGTTTTTTAAAGCAAAGATAAATTTATATAATATATTGTTGCGGTGTCGTGCCGACATATGTGTTGAGTTTTACTCTCGGTCGGTGGACCGTTGGAGACGCTTTGAAATAAAAAATACATAAACTCATGTGCTTTAATGTCTTACTACTAATTCATGTCCTAAATGATTAAAATTCTATATTCCAATTTTCTTTGTCCTTCAATGTATTAATAATATTTAGTTTCTAAGTTATAGAAATTGTAAATAAGATATAAGATAATAAGATAAGTTTACCAGATATGTGATTGTTCTATTAACTATATGTATGCAATGCTACTGTATTTTGATGCAGAAAAAATGATATCAGTATGATTAAACAGTCCCTACACTTTTACGTACACGTACTAATTACGTACACGTACCATCGAAAATTAATAAAGCAAGTTTTTGCGCTCTCCATTCCATTCTGCAAATCTAATCATCGTCGTAACCCTCTTTATATAGCCATGAATCGATATCTGTGTTTTATTGTGTGTTTAATTTCACTATGTATATTCCACGAAAATTTTTTAACTTTATCCACTGTTAAAATCTTACTAGTTCAATTACGTTATTCATCGAATAACTAGAACTAAATGAAATATCAGTAAAGGTTGCAACTAATTTCGGTAGTTGTAGGGAATCGTAAAAAAATCACAAGACGATATTCGATATTGTTCGTGGCCAAAGATCCTGAATAAAATCAATGATAAAAATTATTTCTATTTTTTTTACTATAATAGATATAATAAATATATAATAAATATATAATAAATATATAATAAATATATAATAAATATATAATAAAGGTATAATAAATTTATAAGAAATTATTAATAATTCATGAGTAAATTTAAAATTTCTCAAAGTAACGTATTTAAAAAAAAACCTTTAATTCAATTTTTTGTTATTTTTTTAAAATTTGTTTTAATTTTTTATAAAACATAAATGTATAACAATAAAATTTTTTACTTGTCAATTGCGAATATTTATAAATTCACAATTAATATAAACACTGCCAGATTATAATAAGACAGCTTGTATACTATTTGAGCAAATTTATATAATTTAATAATACATAATATGAATTTGCAAATCTCAATATTATATTATGTTAATATATTTTAATTTGTATTAAAGTTTTGTAAAACTTTAATACGTTTTAGAATGTTACTTCTGGACTGAAGCGTCCATTAAATAAAAGTTATTGCCATTGATGTAAAAGATTTCTAAAATATATCTTACTTTAAAAAATGGCATTTTTTAAATTATAAAAGTTAATCCAGATACAAAGTTAATTAATAATCTACTTGATAATTGTAAAAATTATAGTTTATATATAAAAAAATTACGTGATTAAATTTTAATCAAGCGTTTTATTGAATAGTATGACTATATATAATCAATTTTTTTAATTTAGCAAAATTTTCGATATATATTTCTAACACTTTTTCAGCTGCATAAAAAACCTGTTTTTAACATTTTTAACTTATGAATAGTATTATTCCTTATTAACTTTTATTTTTATAAAATATTAAAAAATTCTAATAAGAAATTGGAATTTTAAAGATTTTAACTATAGATATTTTTTTATAAATTCAGATTTTTTGCCTCTTTAAAAGAAATTGGTTTTAATATTTGCTCAAAAACTGTATATAATATTATTAAAATTATAATATTTTATATCAATCTAATATTATTTTTTTTACATGTAATGTATATTGTTTTGCAATCATGAATAAAAAAGAAACAATACTAAAAAAATTTTTTTGTATAAAAAAAGTTATAAAAAAATGTCTTTTAATTTGCTTGTAAATTAATAAATTACTATTATATTATATAATGTTTTTTTAATAGTTTTTGTAGTAATTTTACTAAATCATATTTTTAATGATATGCGTGTAATTTAATAAGCTTTAACGAATTCCAAGTAGTATCGTTTCAAGCCTAATTTCTTTTTAAGACAATGCATCAATTTGTACATATTATAATAGCGCGTTAAAGTAATATTATAAATTATAAGAAAAGTTTCTCATAAGGTTTTTCCAAAATATAACATTCTTTGTACTTATAATTCCATATTTAGAACTCAATAATTCCTCTGCGTTAAATACGATCTTTACCGATGATAAATTCTAACCAAAAAATAAAACCAAATTAAATTAAAAAAAGAGGTTTTTATTTATAAATCTTAACACAAAATTTGATCCTTCAAGTCGATTGATTATTTGAAGAAAACACGATCAAACTAGAAAGTCAGTATCAATCTCTATCAAAGCGCCTAGCATATCAAAACATCAGTAAAACTTCGATAGTAATCGAAATAAGATTAGATACAGCAAAAAAAATATTAAAAAGTTAAAAAATCAATGATAGCATCAGAGAGAGAAACCAAAAGATAAGGGCAGCTGTTAGAAATGCACCCAACAGAGGTTGCTCAAAACAGTCTTCAGCATCCCTAATCCTCATAGCTGTCTATAGGTCCAGAAGCAACCTATCATTAGCAATTCGATTGAGCCGACTTTAAGGTACCAGATAATGACGACGATATATAGAGCTCTGAGAAAGTGATAAGTCACCTTAAAAATAATTAAGTACTACGCATATCCCCTTGCGATATAATTATAATATGAGGCGTGAAACATATTAAAAATAAAAAAAATTGAATTGAAAGAGATTATTCGGGCGCGTGCATCCATCAAATCAAAATTTACAATGTTAAAAAAATTTCTAGATAATTACGAATTAAACTCACATTCTTTCACGTAAAAATTAAGAACTGAGAAGTTTAAGTGGAAAATAGATAATTTTAAAAAGATTAAAATGAGATTGAATGCGTGTGCAATAATTTTTAAGAGCAGTTGACGGAATGAGTCAGGTTTGAAGATAATATTCTATAATAGATATTATATATTATCTATATATTATATATAATAAAATATACATAACGAAAATAGAGAAAACTTTACGAAATGAGCGTTTTAGACACTTTTAAGATAAAGCGTCCCTTGTAAGCTTGGCAGATTATTTAAATAATATCTCACACAATAACCACAGATATAATCATAAATGTCGAAAAATCTGCATAAATTGGAGTTACCGAAAAATTAGCAATTTGTGCGAAATGTGGCCCAGCTATTCGGACACCTTTCAAGCTGCGCTTCTTAACTTCCCGCGGACAAGTGACACGCAAAAATTAATATATCTCACTTGTGTTCAATTTATAGGGCCTTGGAAAAATAGAGGCATTAGAGACGTTTGAAAGAAACTATTCTGTCGCGTCGGAATTACTTAAGAAAACGTATAACGATCCGATAGCATCTGAGTTAAAACACATAAAGTTAATTGCCTTCCTTCCTGGAAGCGACTGCTAATAATTTAGATAGCATATTAGTTTAATTAGTTTAATTGATTTAATTTTTTAGAGCATTTAGTTTTTGAAAATCTCATTTCTTGAAATATTTCCCATATACGCTATCTATAACACCTGTAGTTTGAATGAGGAATCACGGCAAAAATGGAGGGAAGTTAACAATAAGAATGAGGTCCCATCATTGAAGGCTTGCTCGAACTTATACAAGCTACACAAAGAGTAATAGAAGACGATACATTTGAACGTTCCAATAATAATATGTATCAATCTTTCGCAGATTCAAAAAGCACTAATAAATATTTTAATGTTCGTGGTAATCACGTTACAATCAGCGGAAATCGGGAGCCGATCGGTATCTATGTAGTACAAAATGGTCCATATTGCTAAATTTGTAAAGAGGTTATTATGCACAAGTATGTGTTGAATTACAAAAGGCCCTTATCTCATTTGACTCGTGTTTCTAAGCTAACTTCTTTACGGAAGAGTTTGCGCGTAACCTTCAACTGTCGCGAAGAGAGATTAGAGTACCAGTTGCAGGGATAAACGAAAAGATAAACTATTATACGAAAGAAATAAAAGCAAGAATCTAGTAAATAAATATCATTTCAAAATGACGTATCTACCAAAATAACGAATGTTTTAATGAATTACTTTCGTCGCTCGAAATAGATGCGAAGAAAATAACAATACTATAAAACATCATGCTAGCCGACCTGGAATTTCATCCAGTCTGCACAAATTGATGCGTTACTAGAAGCGAAAATATGTTTTAAACTATTATGCGCAAAGAATATTAATATAATAACGTAATAACGAAATATTAATATAATAATATATTAATATGTCCCTTTGCGACAAGTCTTATCGGGAAACCAATGCATGCGATTTGTATAACAGAAGATATATCGTTAGATATGTCGTTCATGACAGAAAACAGAAAAATCAACGAATCATACATTGCTCTGAAACATTTTCTCGCGTTAATCTTTTGAAAAGCATGAGTTATTTAAAAGTCAGTACATCAAATTCTTACGCGAATATAAAAAATTAGGGCACATGTACAAGAGAAAGTCATTAGATGTCGTCTATCTACCACACCATGGGATAATTAAGCATTAAAGTATCATTACGAAGTTGCGACTAGCTTTCAATGCAACTTGTGAAACTTCGAATAGAGAATCGTTAAATGATAGGTTATGCGTTGGGCTCTACAGAGCGACTTATTATATATTATGTTGTGATTTCAAATCCACAGGTATGTCTTAACAACAGACATTGAACAAATGTATAGGTAGATTGTAATGCACCCGTATGATCGCGTCTACCAAAATATATATCCTGATACGAAAATAAAAATCAAAGAATAAAAACATTTACGTTAAATACGCTAACATATGGCACCGCTTTATTGTGATGCCAGTGAACGTGCATATGGGGCAAGCATTTATATTAAAAGCGAAAAATCTACTGAGAAGTATAAAGTATAGGGACTCTGTAAGAAATAAAAAAAAATCAATATTTGATTGTCGTTTGAAAAGGTAATTTATTATACTGACTCGATAATAGTTATATAATCGATTAATACTCCTCTACGGTTATTTAAAATATTCATAGTTTATCGCGTTTCCAAGCTCCAAGACAGGATGAAATCAAATCAATGGCGGCATATACGTTCTACCGATAATTTTACTAATTTATTATCTAGAAGTATAACAGCCGCCGAATTAAAATGTAATAAATTATCTCTATTTTTTAATAAATGTAATCAATTTAATTACTTCTACGCCCGTAATACCAAAAATTACATGCTTCATCCTTTGGTAAATTAAAGCGTTATATCTAGGATTAAAAAAAATGTAAAAATAAGGGAAATAAAGGAATAGGATACGTAAGCACTATAAAATTAAAAATGCAGAGGATAAAATTATAAGAGTTATACAGAGGATTTATTTAGCGAGCGATAGAAGGGCACTAGTTTTCCAACAAGATATTCAAAATAGAATCGTGCCACTACCACTTTTTTAAGACAAAAACGGGATTTTTTAAATCAGAGGACATATAGATCAGGCACGGCAATCGAACGATGAAAGGCGTTAAATGTTGCTGCAAAAGAATAGCCCCGTCACTAAGTTACTAATTAAGGAAGCGTATCTACAAGGCGACCATGTTGGGGCTCAAGCAA
The DNA here is from genome assembly GCA_018907135.1 of Kradibia gibbosae. Classification (NCBI taxonomy): domain Eukaryota; kingdom Metazoa; phylum Arthropoda; class Insecta; order Hymenoptera; family Agaonidae; genus Kradibia; species Kradibia gibbosae. The sequence continues at coordinate 35,894,331 of JACCHX010000001.1, read as the reverse complement.
CGCTCAGTCTGTTCAGAAAGAATTACTGGGTTGTTAACGAACGTCAAATCATTAAAAACATGATTCTTCAATGTGTTACGTGTCGCAGAGCTAATAAAATTGAGCCAAAATATAATATAAATGGTTTACCCTCCAATCACTGTGACCTCGTCGTTGTCAAAGACTGGCATTGATTTTGTGGGACCGTTATTTATTAGGGAAAAACAAGAACAAGGTTAAAGTTTATGTATCACAATTCATTATTTTTTCCACCAAAGTCGTTCAATTATAATTAGTGGAAGACTTAAGTAACGAGAGATTTTTAATGGTATATAAACATTTTATCGCGCGTAGAGGAAAGCAACTGATTCAGACACCGCGACGAAATTTGTCTTTTTTTGTCTCTTTCGCCCACATACATAAACGATAAAATTATAAGTAAACTCACTAACAAATATTTATAATGCCATTTTAATCCTTCGCGATCGTCGCACTTTGGAAATTTTTAGAAAGCGGCTACAAAATTTTCAAAAAACACCCGATTGTTTATGAAATATTATTAACATCTATAAATGAAAAAGAAGCTGCATTAAATTCACAGTTGATTAGTTCAAAATTATCCGATCCCCATAACCTACACGCTTTACCTCTGCGCATTATATCATAGGCGAAGTAATTACAATCCTTTAATGAGACTTAACTAAGATACCTAACACGAAGTTAACATTATGGAAAAAAACAAAACATTCGATAATATTTTTGGCAACGATGGCACAACGAATATTTCCATACCATTACGGTACGCCAAAAATGGCACAAGGGCCTTGCAACGAATATGAAATTAGACAGCATTGTAATTCTTAAAAACGAAAATACACCACCTATTCGATGGGCCCTAACACGAATAGTGGACTTATAGATTTATCCGTTAGTAACTGTGCGAACTGTCCGTGACGAATACAAACGACCAATAAAGGGCTTATTACTACTACCTGTAGATGTCCCAGTGTAAAAATTCAGTATAAGTTCAAGGGAGGGCTTGTTGAGATTCGAATGTTTGAAAATATGCTGCCTGCATATATGTATATATATGTAGAAAAATTAACGTAAAAGTAGAATGAAAACAATCTATTGAACGGAAAAGTAGGAAATTTTTCATTTCTAAATCCTAGCAATAATAAATAAAAATAAATTAAAAAAAATTTAAATATGAATTATAAAAGTTTTATTGGTAATGTTAGACAACGTATATGCTTAAAATTAAAAAAAAAGTAGTATTAAACTTCAAGAGTATTTGAATTAATATTTTTGTCTAAGAAGTTTGATATTCGATTTTGATTTTTCGATAAATATTTTTTGTTATGTGAAAAATGAAGATTATGCAGGCCATATTTAGATAAATTAGATTTAATATCAAATTTTGATTTTACATTATCGTTTTTTTTCAATTTTTTCAACATGTTTTATTTCAGATGATCAGATTTAGATGCTAAAAATTACGAATTGGTTATAAAGTATATCTATGTGAGTTACACAAATCATATTAAAAGTGCTTCTGTTAAAAATTGAAGAAGCTATGGATTTCTATAATAATGTAGGCGACGATCTAAGAAACAGTTTCATCGAGTATTATTCGGCCTCGGCTTTTTCTGCGTCTTCATCAATGAACGTGACATATTATATGCGACCACTTAAAGACGAGCCCATTAGAAAAATAATTGGACACAATTGTTAAATTGTGCATTTCCTAATCCAGATGTAAAGTTTCTTTCTCCCTCTCTCTTTGATTCTCTATTTTTTTATTCTTTTTTAACGACATAGCTTAAATTCGGAGTTTGTGTACAATTAATACGATATAAATCAAAAACTATTTTAAATTAATTAAATTTTGTGCTACTAAATTTGATTAATAAAATTACTTATCTTATTATTGAATTATAAATGCAATTTACAATTCTATATTTATAGACTATATTAAATGTTTTAATTAATATTCAAAATTAGATATTTGAATTTCATTTATAATTTGTAAATAAATTTGTTGCAGTTTATTACATAAATTTTAAAGTTATGTTAACGTTATGAAATACACGCAATAATATACCAAACATCTATAGATTTAAATATTTTAAAAATCATTACTCCTATAACTGCATATTACGTTTTGACGAACTCTTACTGTACAAATTTTTTATCATATTTCTACATTCATGATAGTAAAATTGTGACATATATTGGAATATATTATTCATTATACGACAAGTTTATACGATATTTGTTTAACGAGTTTGTCTAATTAATAAAGTTTCACTTCGTTGCATTTTAATTTCAAAATAAGAAATGCGAGTAAATCTGTAAGATAAAAAAAAAGTTTATTAAAAATAAAAAATCAAAATAAATTGGAGGCTACGTACTTTAAATTTATGAAGAGTATCTAATCATTATCGTATTTTCGGGACTAATAATCAATAAAAAATTTTAGTTTTTGAAATGAGCATTGTTCTTAGGTTTTTTTCATACTGCATAATAAAAAGTAGAGATAAATTAATAAAATATTTATTTTAAATCAATTTTTAATGTCATGTATTAAAAAAAAGTATAGTGTGTTAATTTATAATTTTAAATTTTACTTGGTATACTATGACTGAAATAAATATTAGTAAGAAACACTTTGAGAAAAAGAATAGACAAGCTTTGATAGATAATGAATCTGAAATCTTTTATTTTGACTTGGGAATTGGTATGTCAATTAAATCTACAGATGTATGCGTAGTTTTTTACATCAGTTGGTATATAATTGCACATTGAAATCGAATACCGGCACTACGTCATACAAACTCGACGTTTAAATTAATGTTAATTTAAATTTGATTTAAATTTGTCGAAAATTTTATTCTGATATTTTTATTACCGAATAGAAAATCTTTTAAAATTCAATTTCGTACGAAATTTTAAATTATATAAAATGACCAAAATAAACTATTTACTCTAATAAACATATTTGTACGGTACATATGAAATGATTTGAATATTGTGTTATTAATAGTGAACAATATTTGTGTTTGTATTTAATTTTTTAGAATTATGGATACTCAAGTTAAAGCGTTCACATTTCCATAAACCAATGCGTGAAAGTTTTAACTCACGCACTACTTTGAAATTACTGTTCATTTCGATTACTCAACCATTTATCACGTATGACCGTATTCTTTCACTTAAAGACTTCTGATTATCCAATTTATTGAAAGGGTTTTGGATTAATGGAAAGCAGACACATTTTTTTACTATCTACTATTAATATGTTTTTTATTTATCGCTTTTCTTAATTTCATCTTTAATAATCTTTTTTATCTTCTTTCCATTGATGTAAAACTATTTTTTCAGACTTACATTCGATTAAAATATTTATACAATTTAATATTTATTGTTTAAGTTTTACAACTTATGTGTAAAATTAAAATTATTTATTAATATTTAAATTTAATTTTATGATTATTTATAAAGAAACTTTTCACACATATAGTGTTATATAGTAAAAATGTATTAATTCATATATCATTAAATTTGCTAAATAAAGATTAATGGTTTTTTATATTAAGTACATTGTAATATTACTTTATCATATTCTTTTATCGTCAAATATACGAAAAGTAGAGTTACTTTAATAATATTACATTAAATATTATTGAAATGTTTTCTCTTTGAAAAAGTTTATACTTGAAATTTATTCAATGTAATAACGATTTCTTCCAATAAATATTAAGATAAATAATAAAATTAAATAATTGAATAAATAATTAAATAAATAATTAAATAAAATAATACGAAACACTTTTTTTTAATAGTATTAATGCAATTTATAAAAGAGTAATTTGTATTTAAAAACGCCAATTATTTTATTATAATGATTATTTGTAAATTCATTACATTAAAATAAAATGAGTGTAATCAAATACACAAAAATTTTAAACAATTATATTTAAAATAACGAAAAATTAAACAATTTTATAAATTTGTTATTTACTAAAATTAATAAAAGAATAAGATGTCTTAAGTACAGCATTTTTTATATTAGTTACATAATTTAAAGTAAAGATTTAGTTTAAATTATAAACACTTTAATTTACAACCTAAATCTATTGCACACCTTATTTGAATATTAAACGTAGTACTTGAGCAATAAAGAAGATCATATATTATTATTAGGAAAACTTTGTTAAGAACGGTAGTAGCGTAGGAGTTAGAGGATAAAAAATTACATGATACGCGAGAGTAGACAGTCTTTTACAATAAAAAAATACGATTTAGTTGGAGTAATTCGATCTGATTATCAAGAAGTATCATAATTGAGATCGTTTTCTTGTTATGGTCGAAATTGCTCCAGTTGTCCCGATTTAATAGTGTAGGTAAAAGATGCGTAGTCATTTATATTGAGAAACTCAGTGAAGTGTACTCTTAAAAAATCTCTTCCTCTTTAACACTATCTCATTCTCTCTCTTCATCGCTCTTTTTCTTTTTTTTCTTTGGTAAAATTTCTTTTTGAATGATGTATTGGACGGATGTATTTTTTACAAAGAGCGGATAAACCAAATAAATTTTAGATTGTAAATGATCAATTGATTGGCATTTTTGTTAAATTACGTAGATGGGATCCTTGCAAACAGATATCCTGGCTTCTTGAAGAATGCGAAGTCGAGGTCCTAGTGGTATGCCCATTTTTTGCAACCTTTCCTCACTCAAGTATGGGAGTTCCACCATTCCTACTTTTTCTTTTTCAAAAGCGATTGCGTATTTCTGTAAATAATTATTAAAAAATTGAAACAATAGAAATCAGTTGTAATAATGCAATACTTACAAAGTGTATTGTCTTTAATCATTTATTATATTTTCATTTATGTATTTATAATTCAATATATTTAATGTGTTTGTCATTAACATATTATTAATTGAATAACTTATAAAGATCTTTTTATGTAATTTATCCAAAATTGGTTCCTTTTTTCTTAATTATGTAAGTAAAAAATTATTAAGTTAAAAGTTGTTTATTATTTTTTTTTAAATAAAGATTAAAAGATAGAAAAGGTCTTATTTCAACAGTGTATTTATGAATAAAAGTGAAAATTAAGGTGTAGTATTTAATATATCGCAATGTTATTAACACGCATTGTAAAATAAAATTTAATGATTACAAAAAAAAAAATTCTTGTATAAAAAATTTTAATTAAATATCTTACTAATATAAAATTACTATGCAAAAATCGTAAATTTGTCGTTCAGTAGTCAATAAATGTTAAAAATATACAATGTTAGAATTTATAAAAAAATCGTACTTCATAGCCAAGTTCTCGAAGAAACAGTCTTATGAGTGGTGGCTCTGTGCCAAAAAATTTAGTTAATTTTTTAACACGAGATGGATTTGATAGCGCCGGTAAATCTGAATCTTTAATTATTGGTTGAGATTGAGATCGTACCATTGCCATATTAGTTTGCGTTCGAAGTGCTGCTATCTCACTTCTAATATTTTCCATTTCCTAGAATAATTGTACTTTTATTTATAGTAAAAATGCATATTTTTATTGTTATATATTTAATAATTATATTATTATATAATATATGTATTTATATATAATGAAATTATTACTACGTAATAGTCTTCTTTTTATACCTGTATCATTAAATGTTGTGTTCTCATTTCAGAACTTAAATGTGCGACCGATCGTGCAAGAGTAACTACGTGAGATTCTAGTCTTTGAAAACGCTTGTTGATACTCTACAAATTATAACATAAATTATAGTTTTACAAGTATTAAGGAAATGCGAACGTAATTGAATAAATTAACTAAAACTAACAACTCCATTTTCGAATTAAGTTAAATTACTTGGTAAATGGTTGATAATGGTTCATAAATTAAGGTAAAATATAGAATTTTTTATATTTGTAAATTGTTTTTTTTTTAATTGAAAGACTTGTTAATTTCATCGTTTAATCTCGAACTTTTAAATATTTATAATTATAGTTTTCGGATATAAAAAAATACAGTATAGTATTTAAAACTATATACATTTCATCGATCAAATAATTTTAGCTTACTTACTTTAATATCTTTAACTTTTCTGATTCTGTCATCAGTGTTATGAGATCTTCGTTTATCATGGTGTCGAATTATAGGTCTAGATGATACAGATGAAGTTGGTAATGATGATACCGATCCGTAACTTGTTAGACCGCGTGTTTTCCTTTTTTTTTTTGTATTACCACCAAGGAGCTTTAAGACCTTAAAATAATATTAAAAGAGTTATCATAGTTTTTTTAAATTCTATTATTTCAATAGAAACTACATTTATTTAATTTTTTTTCTTAGAATCAATAAATCATTCCATTTCCATACTTCACTGTACATATTTTCAAGGCCTTCAAGCTGTTTTTGGATGGTTCGAGCATCATTTGTACTTATATCTGAATCGCTTCTATCTAACATTGAATCTAAATCGAGTCCTGTTGTTGATGTTAATTCACCAGTTTCTACACCAAATACTTTTGATAAAATTAATAAAAATCTTTAAATAATATAGCTTTTCTACATTCAATTATTGCATTTAAAACTATAACTTTCAATGCTGGTATATGGTTGTTGGTTAAATTTAAAAAAATTAAAATTATATTAATGATGTTTGTCAATAATCACTTGTATTAATTTAATTTACTTACAAAAAAGAATATAAGTTATAAATTGTTTATTTCAAATTGTAATCAATAAATTTTAAATAATGTTCATTTTTTATTTATAAATTAATTCCAACAATCGAAAAGTACGTAAGCTTTGCATACAATATAAATATTTAACACTTTAAAAACTTATTTTTATTTCCCAATCACTTACGATGGTTGAATTTTTTCGTTATTTCTTTCTTTGGGGTGAGTGCATTACGATGTTTCGTGTTACTTGGGTAACTTCTTTTTTCAGAGCTTTTGACATACTCACTATAATTTGGTTTTGCTCCGTAGGGTAAACTAGAAAATACAATTAAATAAATCATTAAAAATATATTTAAATGTATACGTATACATATTGATTTTGACATATGTTATACACAATGTAAAATCTAAATTGTCTGTTTTTGTGAAATTTGAAAAACTTTTTATCTAAAAATTAAATTTATATAAATAAGTATTAAATTTAAATAAATAAGGAATTCAAAAATTAGAAATTTTTTATTATGAATGGCTAAATTTTTGTACTGATGGAGTTATTTTAAAAATTCGTTTAATACTACAATAATAATTATAATAGTATTTAAATGGCTTTAAATTGCTTAGCCTTGTGATAATTTAATTATTATTTTGTCCATATATGTTAATGTAAAGGCAAATTTGTGACGGATGCTGCCCGTCTCTCTGCACCGCTCTCATCGTGAGTGTGATGTATGTGATAAGCGATGTATCGAAAGTATGATTAATTTTTAAATCACTCAGAGCAGCGAGGTGAAGGATAACGAGGAAAACATGAAATTGTGTCCCGGGAAGTAATAAGCGCATGTAAAACGCGACCCACGCTACGAATTTGGCGTCAGTAACTGACTTTTGCCGTTATTAGCGTGTCCGGATCGTTGACCAACCGAACTTCTTTTGGTCATCGACGGAAAATATTTTGAGGTTGGCAATTTAAATCGCGAACTAACAATCACTTAGAAAAAGGCATAATCCTGGGTACACGAAAACCCGGGCTACTCGGGCGCTCGCTCTGACCCAAGGTCGTGTCGAGTTTCTGAAGGTGCTGGAGGTCGTGGGCCCTTCAGGGCATCAGGATACCGCACCACTCCCCCCATCATCGCCACTTGTGTATGGAGAAGATAACAGTGATGACAAGGGCGGAGGTAAACCGGAACCACCTGAAGGTCCGTGGAAACGTATGCCAGGATCAAAACCGAGGGCTGCAAGGAAGAGGCGACATCGCACCTCACCCCGGAATTAAGACGTAGAAACGTGTAAATACGCATAAGTCCAACCTTAGCCTAGTGCAGGCTGATAAGTAAAAAAAAATTTGACTACGAGTCAGACTAGGTTCTAAGGTCTTCGTTTTGCCGAGACCGAATATCGTCCCGCCCTCCCTTTGCACATCCTGCGAAAAACTTTTGCTACGTTAAAAACGAAGCCGACGCAATCTCCGCGTAGAACCGGCAACGCCTTAAAATTAAATAAATTCACAAAAAAATAAATCAAATATTCATAGTAATTTATTGAGCAGAGGATTATTTTTTTTTTTTTTTTTTTTTGTAAAAACGATTTGTAATATAAAATAGACTATACTAAATTAGAGTTAATAAGCACCTTGTTTATAAATTATATTTTTCTGTAACTCGTCTTATTATTATTATTATTATTATTTATTTTTTATAATTGTTATTAATAAATCAGAGAACGCACGGCATCGACGACCGGAGGGGCGTTAATATTAAAAATTTAATATGTTTGTTTCATTTATTTAAACGATGCTTCCTCATCCTACTCCCCTCACCTCGCTACCCCTCATTCTACCGAACTCTGATACCGGCAAGGTCCTTTCTGGCAACCTCCTACCTCTCTGTACCATAAGGAAAACAATCTTGCGTCACAAATTTAATATAAGATTAAAATTTTTTAAAATCATTAGAATCCTTCATGATGATAATTACCTGGTTGAAACTCGTGTTTTTGAAGTTCTTGGGCTTTCTTGGGGTGTGAGAGGTGGCAGGGGAGGTGTCACAGATGAAACACTGTCCGAAAAAGTAGAATGCATCACTGGCGGTATATCTTTTGGTTCTAAAATACTTCGTAGTTCAGATTCAACAATGTCAACCCATTCTGCATCTTGCTCTGCGATACAATTGTTACTAATTATAAATAAATAATAGAAATTTTCTCATGTTTTTATTAATAAATAGTTAATGATGATTGTTTAAGAAAGTACTTCTGTTTACGAATATAGGTTACATCGCAAATTTCTTTTAAGCAAAAGATAGTAAAAATAAATAAAAATAAATGCTTATTATACATTTATCAATAAAACCCATTGGATTAAAGTCCAAAGTAGTGATTCAATTCTAGTAGTTCAATTCTAGTATTCAATTCTATTAGTGATTCAATTAATATTTTGTATGAAATTACTGTTTCTTCTGAATTAATAAAAGAAGAAAGAAAGCCTTTAACAATTGTTAAATTAAAAAAAATATAATTACTTAAAAGTTAAGGTAGAGATTACATTTAATGTAAGAAATTAATCTGCTTTTGTTAATAAAAATTGAATACTTCGTCACATAATAAAAAAAGTATATAGCATTATAACTAACCCTGAGTATGATTTAAATCTTCAGTTTGTAATCTTCTACCACTGGAATAAACGGCGGATCCTCTACCAGAATCCACATTTGAAGAGCTTTGTCCTGTTTTATCGTAATCTGAACCAGATCCTTGATGTTGTATTTTCAATCTTCCCATACCATGTTCTAACCCATCTTTTTTCTGAGAAGCATTGGATTCTTTGGTACAATTGTAAGGTACAGATTCTCTTTTTGCGATATTTGTTTCGTCCATTCCTATAAATGGTTTTTTTATATTTTCAACTATCTGGAACTTTTCTTCTCGTTTTTGGCCATTGATTTTTCCAACATTTTTGAGCGTTACTCTTGAATCTTGACAAATTTCTATTTCACTTTTTTTACGAAGCTCTTCTATACGTTTTTGAACTGATGTTACTGTTGATTCTTGTCTAACCAGAGCTCGATCCCTTTGGCTATCTTTTCTTGAAGGCAATATAATTTCTTCTGAACGAATAACAAAGCTTGTTTCCGGTCTATGTTCATCCGTAATTATTCTTTTTGAACTATTTCTGCTAAATTGCTCTGTCTGAGATTCTTCCACTGATATTTCATACTTTTTATTATCTGTACATTCGGGTATAAGACATGTGATCGTTTGGTTATATTCCTCAACCCCTTCATTTTCAGTTTTTCCTTCATCATAAGACAGTTGTGGTTGAGAAAGAGCTTTTTCTATTCCCTTACTTAAATTTCTTCTTTTAAATTCGTTTTCTTTATGATTAGCATTATCATTTCTAGAGTATATTTGAGGTGTTCCAAATCTATTTGTCCTATTTTGATTATAATGATAATATACTTCTTGACTAGGTATTCTTATATCGTGTGTTAATTGCCTTGATGTACTAGGTAAATCGATTTGTGATCTTGATATAGATTGTCTATTTTGTTGATATTGTTGATAGTTCAATATGGATCCATTACCACCGTTAATGTGCGAATGTCGTATTATATTCTGAGAATTCGGCAAGCCAATGGAATGTTGTTGCTGTTGCTGATGTTGAAACTGTTGATGAATAATTTGACGTTGATGTATATTTTGAGTATGTTGCTGGGAAAAGCGAGGGTTCGGGTGTTGGTTTTGATGAATAATTTGTTGCAAATTTTGACAATTTGTACTACTGTTTTGCACAACTCCAGACGCTTGCGATGATTGTTGAATCAAATGTTTTATTTGAACCATAGTCTGATTCTGAGAATCAATAAACTTATGAAAAATACCTTTATTAATAATGATAATCAAACTGTACCTTATTGTGACTAGATGTTTGTTGCGAACATGAATGCATCACTTGATTTATTACTCCACTAGAACCTTGTATAATATAATCTCTATTAGTATTCTGTATAATACTTGCGGATGGTGCAAATGTAGAAATTTGAGTTTGATGAACTGTTTGGATACCACCAGGTGGTGTATGGTGTGTTACATGAAGTTGAGCACTTTGGCCGTTAGGTAAAGTTGGCTGAAGATGATTAGGAGATTGTAGTTGTCCAGGAAGAGGAACATTTTGTTGGACACTTGAAGTACTATATGAGTGTCCATATTGACCTATTGAAAAGTCAAATATGATATTAAAATTGAGACAATGAGTTAAGCTTATGAGTTTATTGTATTTTAATTTACCATTATTATTTTTAGCATATTGTTGCATGTTTATAGAGAAATCTTGGACTCGAGATTTAATGTAGGTAGGCTCTTGCTTGTTAGTTTCACCTTCATTGATACTTCTGCTAGATTTTCTTAACTCTTCAGTTACGTTATTTAAACTGGCTTCAGATTCTGGATCAACATCTTTTCGATTAGGACCAAAACGACTAGATATCATATCTTTAATTGTATGATATGTTCGAGATAATGATTTTATTTTTTCTTCGTCTAATTTAATAAGTTTACTTGTAGAAACTCCACTTGGCACACTAAAAATTATGAAATTTAAAAAATAAATATTGTATTAAAAATTTGATAGTAACTTACGAATAGTCTTCGAAAGTTTGGAAAGATTTGCCTCGTGCATCTGTTTTTGATTCTTGTATCTGTGTTGTCTACAGTAAAGAAAAAGCATTAGATTAATAAATACGTAACAAAGAAAAACGGATTATCTATTTAATTCTAGTCATTAATTTGCATGTAGTCATGGGCTTAAATTGAGTGCATCCCGCCATTTAAAGAATTCATGTAAATTTTTATATTAATATTGTTAAGCTTTTAACGGTAAAATAAGTTTTAATTAAGTAAAAATAAAATGATAATTTTTAAAATATTGACAGTAGAAACTGCATATAGTACTTATAACTATTGTTTCATAAAGTTTTCAATTTTAATAGTTATATTTTGTATATAAAAAACAAAACATTATTAGTAAAAGGAATAATGAAAGGAATAATGAATTAGGAATAATGAAATTCGACTAAATATATATACTATTAACATTATAATTTTATTTTTAATATTTTTTATATTGTTATTATTGCTATGAATACGAATTTTATTACTATAGTTATATACAGCTCAATTAATAATATAAAGTGAACTTGAAGAGATTTTAAGTAAATTTTAGTTAAAAGTATTTATTAAAGTATATTATATATTTATTAAATTATTTTTATAAGCAGTAAGAGATTTGTTTATGTAGATGAAAAATTTATAAATCATTAAACGTTATTTTACAATGCTTATTTTACAATACAATTATAACAATTCTTCATTATAATTCATTTAAATTAAAATCATATTTAATAACATTATACAAAAACTTTCTTTCTAAAAGTCATCTGTCAAAAAGTAAGCAGTATCGAAATAAAAGTAACTCAGTTTCCTAAATTATATACAATTTTTATTTATAAAGGGAAGTTAAATTTCAAATCAATATACAAAGCAGTATGAGTTTAACAGGAAATACCTGATTGAAAAAACTCTAATATACTTATATATTGAAGCTCATTGAATCGAATAAGCCTATAGGTTTGTGACTACCAAAAAGACGATCGTCGCGAAATAGTCATTTAAAATTAAAATTGGCCGAATCAAAGTCAATTGAAAAGTCATTAATTTCGTGTATTACATCCAAAAGAATTCAAAATCGACTAAATCAAAGTCGATTAAGAAAATATATGTAATTTTGCACATATTGTGACCTCTAATACTAAGGCGACCATTAATAACAACTATTTATATTGAAAATAATGTAAAATAAGCAGGTAAAAAACTGCTAATTAAGCCAGCAAAGCCGCCGATATATGTTCACGAGTATAAAAGGGCCTGTAAAAGCTTAAATAGGTTCGTTCTTACGATTTCTTCTATTCTCGTTTTCTTAATATTCATCTACCACCAGCACCTTGCACTAAGATATAAAAATAAAACAGTTTACTTAATCTAATCTCTGTAAACAAATATCTCTCTCTCTCTCTTTAGCACCTACCCTGCCTGTGTCTTGCGCTAACACAGCGGGATCTTACTTAACTGTAAAATCCATATAAACGTTTAAATGGAAAAACCTTATCATCATTTAGAAAACATGATTTTTTAATATTACCCAGTACTACGTGTCGGAACTGAGAATTCTTGTAAACTGTATTTTACACTACTTATGATAATGTTAGTAACAAAACAATATTGCAGGAGTAAGAAGGAATTTAATATTAACTTTTTAATCTCCATTGGGACCAGGATATTTACCGCTACCAAACCTAAGTGGCGTACGACGACAAAGAAGATTTACAGAATAAGTTTCTGATATAAATATCGACTCTCTCTAATAAAAAGAATCCTGGTCCGACTCACAAAATCCAGCATAGAAAAAGATCAATTATTTTATAAGTAAATTTTATATAAAAAATTTCGTTATTAAATAAAAATCGTTACGGATTTATCAGATATGTACGTAAGTAATGATTATCTTAAATAGGCACTTAGGTACAGTAAAATAGATATACAAATTTGTTTATTTTTATACATAAAAAGGTACTTTAAAGATCATTATTTAAATATATTATGAGTAATATTTTTTGTTAATTAGAAAATATTATGGGGATTTTGTAATTTTGGTAAATCATGCATCGTGTAAAGGATTATGATGCGGCGCAATGACATTATGCGTTATATTAAAGTGAAATTTTTTAAGACTAAATAAAGGCATTAATGATGTTAAAGTATTATCGGAACAAGGAATCGATTATCAGAAGACAAAAAGTACTACGATTCAATAATTACCAGTAAATTTATCAAAGCTAGAATTATTCAAATAAATGCAAATAGAGCTGCTATTCATGATGATCCAAGAATTGGTGGTTCACAAAAATAATTATTTGCGCTCGCGTCTGAGGGGGATGGCAGCCAATAAAATGGAAGCCTTAGAAACGATTAATCAAACTATTTGGTAGCGTGGGAAATTTTGGAAAATCCTAGATCTCCAAATCATTTTGCAAATAAATTTGAAACAAAAAAGGGTTAATATACGTGTATTAATAATGATGTCGTCCATTATAAGGAAGAAATTTTAACAACACAAGTATTAAGAACTAGTAAATTCTTTTGTAAATTAAAATTTCTTTTAAGAGACGAATTTAATGAAAATACACAAAAACAAAATAATTATACCAAACAACATAACATTAGCAGAGCTAGATTTTAATAAGCCAGCAAAAAAAGATATGTTGCTAGGCGCTATTGTATTTTTTAAATTAATATATGCTAAATAACAAAATATTAAAAAGATATATGCAGTATTATAGAAAACACATTTTGGCTGAATTATTTCATGCGAAGTGCCAATCATGATAAAATCGGTACCGATAAACTATTTGCCAGGAATGGACCATAATAATAAGGATGCAGAGGTTAAACTTGGCACAATAGTTATTATTAAAGATGTAACGCACCGCCGCTAAAATGACCTTTAGGATGAATCATTGTGGTACACCCTGAATAGGGTGAAGTTACAAGGGTGAACGGAACCTTCAAGGAACCTTTAAAATGATCTCTGCTACTAATAGAAATAGAATAACCTTTTGTTTACTTTAATAAGCCTCTGTAATTGTATGAATTTAAGTAATGTAATTTAGATTTAAAGTTTAAAATATTATTCAATTATTAAGTTCAAGGCGACCAGTATATTGCTGCGTAATAATAATATACGTTATATTAAGGCGAATAGATGTTTTATTGAACTTAAAATGTAAGCTATTACAAGGGCATATATGTTTTACAAAAAAATTATAACGTAGGTCGGTTTTCTGTTATTACTATTGTAGACTGCGTATTGCCTTTATCTTTGTAATCTGAGAGGTTTTTTTGGAACGCACGCATCAACTAGCACCGATAATGGTTTTAGATATGCATAGACGGAGAGTTTCGGCGATTGTGGATGCAAGGCGCCCGATCTTAAAGATATAAGAATGACTATCGATTGTGACATCAAGCCCGTTAGTATATAAATCCGTAGCAAGTCCGTCGCTAGCCTTCATTTTTAACAAAATACAAAATAAATCAATTTGTCTTAACTAATGCATTTATTCTATTCGATCATCCTATCTTAACTTAATGAACGCGAAAAGAATTGCTTACAGATTAAGCTTTATAAACAGCTTTAATTTACCGGAAATCTGTTCATGAGATAATAAAAAATAATAAAAGAAGTCAAGAAAATAATCACTATATTTAACTTAAAAAAAATAAGAAAATTCTATGATTTCATATAGTGGACAACGAATCGAGATTATTTCAATATCTTGACATACATGCTTTTCGAAGCGCAATATTTATAATTTTACTATATATATTCACTCTGAATATTTTGGGAAAACAACTTGTGAAGTGCTTTTTCAGCTTTTAACAATTTAAAATTTAAATCATTGTAATTCTAAAGTAAAAGTATATTTTTTTAATTACAAAATATTCAAATGTAAAATTTATAGAATTATTCGATAAAAATATTGAGTTTTATAATACAAAAATTTATTAATTTTTTTTGAGATAATAACTTTTGTTAGAGATTTATAATATTAAATAGTAAACTTGCAAAAAGACTGCAAGTTGTATTTAAAAATAATATTTTAGTTAGAAATATTAACTATTTCATTAAATTGATTGTAAAAAAATCGAAAAACTCACTTCGTGAACCCAGGCTTGTTGTTTAATTGGCGCATCCGGTGCTATTGCTACTTTGCCAGATGATCTTTGTTTGTATTCATGCAAAATTGGGATTTTTGAATTTTTTTCACCAAGCGATAATACGACTTCTCGTTCGATCTGTAAAAATTGCATATCCATTAAAATTATTATATTTTTTTTTAATTCGAACAATAAAATTTTTTAACATTGTCACCTGGTAACATTATTGCGTGAAACTATTTTTAACCAAATACTTTTACCGAATTATTAATTTATTTCTTAGTAAACATAAACTTGTGCTCACTCACTCATGTATTTATAGTAAATATTTGTTATTATTTAATTTAATACAATGCAAAAAAGTTTTTATTATTTGTTTATTATTTTTTTTAAGTTTAGTATTGAAACATTCGAATGTTATAATAAATTAATTTTTTCAAATGTATGGTTAATTTGAAATAAAATTATTTTCTTCAATCAATAAATAATAAATGTATATATTATATATAAATGGTTATATCAATCAAAAGAAATAGCGTTATGTACTATTATTATTTTGTGTAATCCTTACTGTTTTTTATTTTTTTAGAATAAGATTAAAAAATTTCATAATGTTAATAATGGTTAAAATTCTCAATATTATTATGTTTTTATATGTAAAATATAATTAGTTTTAAAGTGAATTTATGTACTAATTTAAACTTAGCACTTTTTGTTAACATCTTTATTACTATATGTTTATTTATAAAAATGATTAATGTATTTAATGTATTAAAAAACGTTTTTTCTAGGAGTAAATGTTTTATGAATGTTTTGTTAAAATTTAAAAAATTTAATTTTGTTTAATGTTATATTCGGAAATTATAGAGTCTATGTTAACCGGAAAAGTCATTATCATGAACCAATATGATCATCAGTGGTAAGAACAGAACAAGGAAAAATAAAGAGATTTTCCAGACTACGAGGGCAAATGTCAGAAAAAAGATAAAAAATAAAAGGAGAGTCGATATTGGATATACAATCTCCAATTGTAATGGTATGCGAGCTCTCGACTTATTTCCGGTATACGGTACACATTCGTCCAACCAATACTCCGCAGTTTGCGTGTATCATGTAGAAAAGGTCTTTGTCTACCTCTGAGAAATTTCCCATTGGAAGAAGACAAGCAAGAAGTTGATGCAAGTATTGGTAAGAGCAGTAACGGCACTTCTATTACCATTGCCAGCGTCATGATCAGCACCGATACGATGAACCGACCAAGTTACAATTCTCCTAACTAAATTGCATTAACCGACGCCTTTTTTATTGCACTTCGTAAAGGCAATAAATTGCAAGGTAACAATATGCCTACTTACACGTAAACCAGGAAAGTATGTTGTGAATCAAAGCGCGAACTTTCACTAGCTTTGATAGTTTTTTTATTTTCACCTCGTCAAACCGAAACCCAATGAGTTCGGTACTACAAGGTTACTGTAAGTAAACTTACGGACTTTAACTTATTTTTCTTCAATTCAGTGGACAGTAATCAAACAATAAAGCATACCACCATAAAAAAAGTTGTTTCTACTTTTAAGAACAACGAGACATCGCATTGAGGATTCTGATTTCCTTGAATCTTTTACACAATATTAAAATAGGATGATAAACATTATCTCATATTATGTTCTACTTTTTGCCTAGGTAACATATTATTAGCTATATATTTAACGAAGTATATTGGACCTTTAATGTCGTACATGGAAGCCAAGTCTTTTTTCTTTACCATTTTGAATTGCAATTAGATTAAATTACTATAAATTATTTTTTTATTGAATAAAATCTATCTGAGTCAAATGTTTTACAACTCAATTTTATCTTTTTATGGTTTTGACATCGTATCTTAATTCATTTATCTACAATTATTGTCCAAAGTTCTACCGAATTCAATGAAAAGCAATAATGAATTATTTGAATTATTAAAAAATAAAACATCAGAAACACTCACGTTTTATCAAAAAAATTAATCAAAATACATTTCAAAACTATATAAGATTTAACTGAGCACACAAATTTTAATAGTCTTTAATAAACCAGTATTAATTTGATGATAAGTTATTTTATGAACCTTGTTCAATTAGCAACATTTTTTAAATATTAATCTGATAAATAAAGTATTTTATAACAAATATCGGTGTCTGTTATAAAAATTGTTACAAAATTATTTTCTTTCACCTTACAATTAAAGTAAAATAATATCAATTTTATTAATTAAAATAGTGATATTTTGGTTTTACGTAAAATATAAATAAACTAAGAGTACAAATTATATTATTGAAAATTTATACGGTAATATTTATATTTTTTTAGACGCTTTTGTATGTAAAAGAACCATATAGCCAATAGAATCAGGTTTTCGATCAGAAAATTTCTCTGCGAAAAATACGTAGTAGGTATTGGTTTATGTTTTATCGAACAAAACAATGTTAAGATACATAATGAACGACGTTCATTATTTCTGCACAAAAAGAGGATGAATTGTGAAGGGGTATTCGCCGATAACAGGTTCATTAATCGAGAGTCTACGACAGTCAGTGACAATGCGAATCGTGGAAAAAAAGTAGAGACGGGTAAAAAGTCGATGCAGTTGTACGTTAATGCGAGAAAAATCGAAAGCCGCGGCATGCAACCCTCCCCGACGTGACACTCCATCCGTCGATACTTTCCTCGTTCGCCCAGCCTGCGAATTACCGGAAACTTGTTGCTGTGGGTCTGGAGGCTTGCCGACTGCTGCTGGAACTGCTGAGTCGTCGTCGTCGTTGTCGTCGTCTGCTCGTCGCCGTAAAGCGGGGGCATCCTGTATTCTTGAGAAAGGACGTCCGTCTTGCTTAGAGACCTCTGCTTTATACAACCGTAGGACACAACGACTCCCAGTCCGCTTTTAGCCTTTCACAACTGCTCCTGCAACTTTTGATGTTGCCTAAAGTTTCGTTGTTGGTCCCAGATATTCTCCAACTCTGTATCATTCGACGGCGAGTTCGAGGGCAGAAGTGGCGGAACTGGTGACACTGATTTGCATGGATTTTCCTCATCTACGAAAAATACAATTTCATGGATTAGTTTTAGTTAAGGTCATATTTTTATTCAAACGATTGAAAAAATATAACCCATTTTTCCTTTTTTTATAATATATTTATTGGTAATTACTGTTTGAACGTTCTCCATCTACAAGTTCTTACATCAATACCGATTAGAAGTTAACAAGACCCTGCAATCGATTAACGAAGATCTGAATATTTTTATTACTAAAACATTTAAAAAAATAAAATCAGACTTTATGTATTCATAATTTTTTTTGTTTTAGATAAACAGTTTACCAACATTTAATGAATTTTTTGAAATATCAAGAATATTTTCTTACAATTCAAATCCAATATTATTTAATAATTAGTTACAATTTTTATAAATTTCATTTTTTAATGTTATTTAAATTTTTTTTTATTATTATTTCTTAAGTATATAGTTTTTAAATGCTTCAATATATCATATGACTATACATACTAATGATAATTTTCTGATAAATGTGTTGCTTTGTATAATGTTTTAAAAATCTTCAGAATTAAAAAATATTTGAATATTATATTAATAAACTTAAATTAATTTTCAATTTTCTTTTTTGAATTTTCGGTGAACTAAAATTTGTTTTGTACGTCAACATACTTTAAAATATTAATAGTAATAAAGGAGTATTTCATGTTTTAAAATTTTTTTTTAATGATATGTTAGCAGTGTTTTCAATTGATTATATTTAGGATATATGAATAATAAATATTTAGTAGTATTTTAATAAAATTTAGAAGTTGTTCATGGATTGAACATAGATGGATTTTATATTATAACATATTTCGATTTTCATTGTACATACCATCAAATGATTCTCAAAAAATATAAATTATAGTTTGAATGATTGCAAATATCATTTCAGACAAAAATTAAAAAATTTAGTCTGTTTATTTATGAATATTATTAAATTTTTTTCAAATTTCAAATAAAAAACGAATTCCAAATTGAGAGTATTTACTATTCTCGAAGCTACTAAACGTAAAATATACGTGATTAAAACATTCAAAATACTAATCGTGTAATGCGCTAATGATAAAAGAGGTTTTCGTAACTTATTTTTGATCAGTAGATTACATATGAATTACAAAAAGTAGTATTTATAATCAATTCTAGACGTCTTATGTATGTGTTGATAGAGGATTTATAAATCAGTCTAATCGCTTATACATGATGAAATACATTTGTTGAAAAATTAATACACCAAGTACTTATCATAATGAATTAGAAATTTTTATTGTTTCTTGTTTGTAAATTATGTCACGTAAGGAGGAAAGTATAAAAAATGCGCGAGTTGGCACACGAAGCAATCCGTGAATGGGAGGTAATAAGCCAGGTTCGACCTGACGCTGGTACCCAGTATTATGATCGAATTAATTTGAAATCGAGACGATCGCATGGCAGTTGTTCCTCACTATTCACCAACGCACCAGACGGTATCTTGAATAATTTTATTCTGCCGCTTCAGTTGATTCTCTTGCTTGATTCTGCGAACGGCTGTGGCCATATTAGCCGAAAGAGAGACGCTTGCGATCACTCGTGCAGTTGTCATCGCCTCTGCTTCGTTCACTACCATCCCGAATACTGCCTTAATTAATTATAAAAATACGACGTCCGTGTGCGAGTGTGCGTGGGAAAGAAAAAGAAGCGGCGATATGGGAAGGGAGGTGGGTACTACTGTATCGAAGGCAGCGCAAGCCCACTGAGAGCCTTGGACTTTCCGATGAGCGAGTTTTGGGTTCCGCAGTTCTGATTTCGTTTCCGGTTCCGTCTCACGGAGCATGGAAGAATCGTTACAGCTCGAAAGACACTTCACTGCATAATGTGTAATACCTACTTGTAGAGAGTTCATACGTTACGCTAGTCACTAGTGGAATTAACGTAGAATAATCTTCGTACCTCTGTAGCGCTTCGTGGATTTTTGCGACGATCGTTATTCTCAGCTGGAAAAAATGCGAAGGTGTTCTCATCCAAACCGTCTGACGGTCTCCTACAAAAACTGAGCTTTTACTTAGAATAGCAAGTTTAGACTTCCACATTCTTTTTTAACAAGAGTATTCTGTATAGCAGCATCTTGAGAAAACTTGCGTATTGCTCAATACAATGCGAAACGATAAACTTACATCGTATCATTTATAATAGTGTGACGAATTTTTGTGGCTTGTCTCGATAATGTGAGCTCAGAAAATTAAAATTTTTTAGTTTATTCCTGTATCCATAAAGAATAATGTTATGTTTAACTTTATTATGCCTTAAAAAGTTTGCATCTTAAAATCTGGATTCTCATATCTTCCTAGAATATAATATTTTTTAATCATATTATTAGCGCTCATTTAAGGAAAAAGAATTTGTTTTTTATATCATAAATCTATAAAAATGTTGATTTTTCAAATATAATCCATTTTGAATTATTAATGTTTTATCAAACAGTATTAATATTAGTTTTATTTAAGTGTGATGTAATGTGGATATTTGCCTTAGAGCTATAATTTTAAAATAATATTTAAATGCAAAAGTGAATAGTTTTAATGTTTAGTTGAGTGAGTACTCATCTCAAAAACAAAAAGTCTTTGGTCTCATATTCCGTTAAGTGAAGCAATTTAATTAGTTTTTGATTTATATATTAATATATTTTTCTTAGTTTTTAAAAAAAAGCGTTTTAATATTTACGTATTATAGTTATGCAATTGTAATAGATTACATTATTTTATTGATTATACGCGATTCATATTCTTATTAATAAACAATGTTAATTTTCTAATATTAAATAAAGTTTTTGTTGTTTTTTTAAAGAAATGTTTCTAATAATATTAATTTTTATTGGATGATGAAATATGAATTATTGCTAAATATTTTAAAATTATTGAAATTTAATCATAAAACTGTACAATTATTGTAAAATATTGTCTTGGAAAGCTTATATATTTTACATTAATTTATACAGTAGGTCATTAATAGTTCAGATGTGACTCTTTGATTATCCTGGATTATCATCCACGTCCACATTTGCGCTACTTTAACGTAAACATTCACATCGTTTATAATTTATTCAATAAAAATTTCACTTGTTTACTTTAATTTATGCTTAGATCAAATCATTTACGCAAAATAAAAACAAATTTATTTTCATAGAAAAATTATGGTTGTGAATCATACCACACTGAAATATTTTTGAATTCGGAAAATTTTTAATGATTGCTATTTAGCTCAGTAAATCCTTTACCTATGTTCCATATTTTGTAAAAAGAGATATAAAGTAATATATATTTATGAAAAGTTATTAAATTACATTTAATCCCCTCACCTAACACAAGTACATATTCATAGTTTAATAATAATTTATACTATGTTTGTAATAATGATATTTTCAAATGATTATTTATCATCACCTATAGTAAAAAATTACATTACTAACAAATCTACTCTGATCAGTTACATTAATTAATAACAAGCTATAAACAATTATGTTGTGGTAATAATATCCTCAAGTAAGAAAATTTGTGAAATTTTTTCACCATCTCCTCTTATAAATTTGACACAAATAAAATAATTTTATATGCTGTAATTACAATTCTTTTATAATTATTTAATGACATTTAAACAACTAATAATACAATTTTTCAAATTTTTCAATATTAAACTAACTTTGTATTGGTCATATATAGTTAGTTGTGCACCTTGTAACACTGACATACTGTTTATTTGAATAGAGTTTTAAAAATAATAAGGAAATGACGAAATGACAAAAAAGCAAAATTATCAATTTAAAGAAAGAAATAATTCGTAAAAAATTTAATTGATAAAAAATAATTCCCTAAAATAATGAATGTTATAATATTTATATTTTATTAAAGTTGTATAAAATTATTAATTATTTGATTAATTTATAACAAATATTAGAAAAACACTTATTCTAAATAAATTTTCTGATTGTATCTTACGTATACTAAAGAGTTCCATTTTCTTTAATCATAAAATAAATAATTGTATGTGTTTTTGATAAGAATGTTTTTTTATTATATTTTTATAGTATCGACTTGTGAATAATTCAGAAATAACTGTAGAAAAAAATAAAATAACCAATTAATTTATATAATTGTTAAAAAATATTTTATGGAAAAAGAAAGAGTCTACTGAAAGATCAAAACGAATGTTTTATTCAACTGAGGGGCTATTAAGCATAATAATTTGTTTTTACAATTCAAGAAATATATTAGAAATATATTTAATGAAAAATTTTGTATTTTTTGTCGATTTTTCATGCATTTATAAGATTCAAATTCTTTCTTGTGAGAAAATTTGCAGGAAAAAAACTTACGATATAATACAGTTTCTTAAAAAAAAAAGAAAAAGGGCGACTGATATATCTCGTGAGGTGGTTACTGAATCTGTATTTAAATGTTATTTTTATTACCTACAGAACGATTAATAAGCTTCTAAGGCTTTGCTGCATAAAATTGATGTGGTATTGAATGAAATGAGGTAACACTGGTTGTCACAGTCATGTCAAGTCGGATTAACATTCTTGATCATGATAATGAATAGATGTAAACCTATTCTTGGATTAAGAAAGAGCAGTAATTAATTTGCTGCACCTTTGATACCGGCTTCGGCTGTTAAAACATTGTGCATTGTTGTTATGGTTGTTGTACCGTTACAAGGTAACTTTTAACTTAGAGCAAGAAAGCAGGGGTAAAGGAGCGAGTACAAAACTTCGATGGTGATAGACTGATCAGTACAAATCGGGAAATAACGCAGAGAACTTCAGAAGGTTAGCTAGGTCGAGGTAAAGACGGGGCAAATAAGTGTCTGAAAGCGATGCCTATATGAATGGCGAGGAAAGCGGCGCGACTCAAAAGCCAGCCTACGCCGATGTGGCGCTTAACCAAAAGAAAACTGGGACGCAAAACTCACCGGCTGCGAGCTCCAACACCTGTTATCTCTTTGGTTCGAATAAACACAGTGCGTGCATCGCTTGTTTTTTACATACGGCTCGAGGGGAGAATGGAAAAGTATTGTGGTCGTTGGCCGATTTGTTTGGGAAGTAAACGTTGCGAATGTTCAAATGTTCTCGATGGTGGGAACGCGCTTGCTTGGGCTGCGTGTCGCGGTCACTTATGATGCCTCTCTCTTCCTCTATCCCTCTATCCCCCTCTTAATCTCTATTTTTGTCTATCTATCTATCTTGCTATCTGTCTCTTGCTCTCTATATCTTTTTGTCTCTACGAATCTTACACTCAGTTGCTTACTCTCGTACTCGTTCTTCCTGATGTGACGCTAAGTAGATCAAGGCCTGGGTTTTCGCTTGATGCGATTTTATCTTTTCTCATTTTTTTGATTTCTCATTTAAAGAATTCAATTTTTACGTAGCACAAATAAATCGTAGTAACATTGTCTATACTTTTATTTTATTAAATAAGCGCTTCTATTTATAATTTTATAACTAGAATAGAATTTCAACTTAATATTAATTAAAAATTTTTACACAATCTATTTATCTAATTAATTTGTATTTAATATGTATGTCAAAATCAATCCAAAATCTTTCTTATATATTGTGTAATTTTTTTATATTATGCTTAATAACTAAGTGTATTTTCAACTCTACATTGAACCCTCAATTTTCAAACATACAATTGGTGATTATCAACAATGTTGTATCATTATCAAATGCGAATAATGCTTAAAACATTTTTCTTTTATACCTTTTATTAATAAGCGTACATTAAGCACATCATTTTCTATGTATAACCCTCTGCTTTTTTTCTCAATCTGTACCAGCATTAATGAAATAGTATTCCTAAATATTAGAAAGTAATTCATTTTGAGATGCTTACATTGTTTTTAGCGCAAATTTTCACTTGTTAAGGAAAAATCATTTAACATTTATAACTTTTACTTATATCAATCTCAAGAAGTTTATATAAGATAAGCAGTTCGCAAATATAAAATAATTAAGGTTTACATTTATATATATTTATTAAAATGTTATTAAAATTTTATTAAATTATTCTGTCACTTATTTCAGTTATGTATTTAAATTATTGTGTTATGATGTATAAGCGAGAAGTACGCATAGTTTGTTTCTGAGTTTATGGCAAGATTAGGGTATTATGTGTGATTACAATTTTGAGTTAGATTACTGTCTAAACACGATTGATTTGAATACCATCTTTCAAATCGACGTTATCGAGTGAATTATTATAATACACACAGTTTGCATGGTAAAATATAAAAGTACAAACCTGTTTTATATCCGATGCAGGATTAAAACAAAAGTTGAAAACGTAAAAAAATCAAGCAAGGTTATGGTGCGGGTAGGTTAAAGAACGGGAAGTACGAGGGGAGAAAAAGAATTAGTATAGACTGAACGTTGATTTG
The DNA here is from genome assembly GCA_018907135.1 of Kradibia gibbosae. NCBI lineage: Eukaryota > Metazoa > Arthropoda > Insecta > Hymenoptera > Agaonidae > Kradibia > Kradibia gibbosae. The sequence continues at coordinate 35,869,409 of JACCHX010000001.1, read as the reverse complement.
CTGGTATGAAATTAAATACTTTAATTTGAATTTTGGGGAGAATTTCGATGCGCTCACTATACTATATATATTCTTGTCTAGCTAATTATCAAAAAGGTGTATGAAAAAGGATGGCTTCTATTTGAAGGCATACTCTAGACGCAATTCTGGCACAAACATTTATTTCTCTTCACGTCAAAAGTAATGGAAACACAGATGGAAAGATACATGGAAAGAGAGATGGAATGAAAGAGAGAGAGAGAGAGAGAGAGAGAGAGAGAGAGAGAGAAAGAAAGGTAGATGAGCACCTCAAGTTCTCTGCACATTCACCTTTCTCTACACTCCTCGTTGTTTCAATCTCTTTCTCGGCCTCGCGTTGGAGGTCGGACTAGCACTCTTCGTACGCTGTGTTGGGCCATGTTTTACTTCCTGACTTCTTCGATTCTTGCGCAAAACGACTTCCACCGAAGATTTATTTATATATGAATGCGATTCCCAATATTCAGGGTGTTGAACGCACCTTTCCGCCAGAATTCCGAGTGGCTACGAAGAACATCTGCACCCGTCCTCAATTCATGTCTGAGCCTATACAGGCTGTATATCAAGTGACTTACCTGGCATCTGAACCCGTTGACTCTAGGTGCATGTCTCCCCTCGGTGTTGACGGCTCTCCGCGCATTCAGCAGGATTCGCCTTGCGCACTCGTAATATTTTGTAACTCGATCGACGGAGCTACACTCGATACTAGACGAGGTATGAGATGGGGCAGGCAACGAAGTGCATATACAACATCGGGAGATGGAGATCGCGCACTCTTTACTTCGAGGGAAATTTCCGTCCTGAAACCAGGGAGTCCCGAGCTCGACTTTGGGCCCGCCGCTGCGGAGGGAGGTCGAAGACCAGGATAGGCCGACGAGAGCATCTCGCGCGCCATTGGTCGGTAGGGGGGAGCTATTGTGAGTTTCTATCCCGCTTCTCTTCACTTTCCGCCGAGTTCTTACGCGTTCCTTAGATACCACATCTAATTAGTGGCCTGCCTTACCAACTCAACTCAGATACCTCTCTGAGTAAATACATTTTCGAAAAAACACGAATTTTAGTGTCTTTCCTCCGTATCTCACTCCATACTCCACTCCCGCTTCTTCCTGACATCGTGCCTCCCACCGGACAGTTCGCCAACTGCTCTGACCGTTTTCGATGTAGTTGGAAATCTCGCACTGTCTACCTTATTTATTTAATCACGACCGTACAACGACTTATGCGTTGCTCAATTTCAAATATCGATTATAGATCTTTTATTGCACGGAGTACATATCCACATCCACATGGACATTTTTTTCTAAGCTGTGTCATTTGAATTTCTATTTTTTGATACTTTTAGATATATTCAGATAAATTCATTAGTAGAGTAGATAGATAATTAGTTAACTTATGCTTAAAATTTCGAATCATACTCACATTATATTACTGTAAAATAAAATATTTTTTCCAAATTCTCATTCTTTCGAAAATTTTTTGAAACAAAGAATTATGTAGATTTAAGGAGGGAATTATAATTTAGAGGCATATAGGTCATTTTGTCATTTTTAATTAACTTGGTTTTGAGAACTTGTGAATTTATAATTATGATAAAAAGAATAGTAAAATACGTTTTAATATTATTTTGTCTATCTAAAATTTGGTTTAATTTGTATTTCTTTTTATAGCTATTAAGCTTTAATAAAATTTTTGTAATAATTTTATTATGTAATGTATGAATAATTTGTTTTTCAAATTTATATGAAATAAGGATTTTTGAAATTTTAATATGACATTTTACTGCAATAATATTATTATTGATGTTTTATTACATTTTCTATAGAATTTATTTCTTGTTTGTTTTAAATCTTTATATCAGATGAATATTTCTAGAGTAAGATTTGTTTTATAAATAATAATAGTTATATTTACCTGGGGTTAGATTTTCTAAATCCTTAACTCTTCTAATTTCAGTTTTCTGTGAACAGAATTTTGATATTAAAAAAAAGCAACAAAAGAAAAGAAAAATAAAATATATATGTAAATCTAGAATAAGAAAAATTTTTGTGGAATGGCATTGTTTGAAAGTATATATAAAAATTTAAATAGTGACGTGTAAATAGTTTAAGTCTACTTATTAATTTATTGAAAGTATTAAGGAATATTATATATAGTAACGTTGAATAATTGTATTTTTTATTTAACACAATATTCTCAAAATACACCGATATTATGAATAAAGCAGTAAACAGTTATGATGATTCCGTCAAAAATATAAATAAATAATAATATATGTATGTATAAATAATAAAAATTATTTGTAATTTAATATATGTAATTAGTGATTAATCGTAATTAGTAATTTATAATAAGATTTTATTTTTCCATTAGAGTAGTACAAATCGTAATAAATTTAATTTAAATGATATATGTGTAACAGTGATTTTAATACGTTTTTTAGTATGAAAACTTAATTATCTGTATAGTTCTTATATATTTTTTGTCTTGCACTTTATGTAGTTGCGTTTATGCAAGTATAACTTTTAATTAATTATATAAATATAAACATTTTAAAATTTTAAGTCAAATTATAAATAAAATTTTTTATTTACACTTTTTACATTAATTTGTTTAAACAGTTTAAAAATCATTAATACTGGCAGATTAGAAAACATGTTTGAATTTATTATTATTATGGCAACTACATTAAAATAATTTAAAAATATTAAAAATATTTTATCAAGTATTTTCTATAAAATATGAAATTTTTAACCATTTCTTATATTTTATTAATAACTGTTATATCTTTAAAAATAGAGTTTATAAAATAGATGAATAAAGTATGTTTAAGAAAAAAAATGTTTTAGAGTGTCCTTAACGGAATAAGGAAAACGCTATGGAGTGTTTACAAATCGCGATATCCGGGATAAGAAACTAAACAGTTGTGTATGTGGCTGTTATTATTGTTTATAATTATGCGATTGAGCACGATTGAATTTCTCAATATCGATCATGGTGTCAGTCCAGTATAGACTACGTTTGTAACGGATAAAGCAGTAGCAGTACAAACTTACTTCGTGTTGGTTGACATTCTTCGTGTGCATTTCCAAAAGCCCCTTGGATGTATAGGAAGTGGTTAAAGTGGCTCAGAATGTGGACATGTAGCGGGGAACTTTCAAACGTGGGGATTAGCAAGTGATTAGTTGCATAGGAAGGTTTTTGGAAAAGAAGGGCGCGACGAACCGAAACGCCCGAACAAACGGGCTGACCGAATCTTCTGAAGATTTCTCGAGGCCTTACGTGATGCACGCCATTATTATACGGACTGCTCTTCATCGCTCAACGAACCCGAGCGCCGACACCGATTCCTAATTATATGTCTAGATTTCGAGTACCCGAGTGCGCGAGCTACCTTCCGACATCTACTTTTATTTTTCTTTTGAGCACGAGCGAACAGTCCACGCTGCACGGCATAAGATACCTTGGATAAATCATATTACTTGGCTATTATTTCACTCTCCTGTCCTACTATTGAACATTCCACCAAAGTTAAACAGCCCCGTGTCTTTAATGCCTGTACGATGATTTTTTTACTCCTGACCTTCCTACGCTCTCCTCTTGCAACTCACACACCAGTAACACACTCAAGTATGCACACGCCCAAACACGCACCCGATTAAGGACGTTCCTCTGATTTCGCTCATTTATCACTGATGACTATTTATAAACCAAACTAAATAATGAGTATTGATGATATACAGGTTTTAGACGAAGTCGTGCCACGGAAAACTCTAAACCTCACATTATGTTCATTAAAAACTTCATAAAGAACTTCTATTTTTATTTATTCAACTTATTCGATTGGCTTTTTTATTTTGATAAAATCAGTACAACCCTTTTTATATCAGCATACATTTCAACTCATACTTTTTGTCCTTCGTACGATTTATTGAATTACAGAAACGTAAAATCCATTAATATTATGTTAACTAAAATCCTACATAGTACTTACTAAAATCTGTATTCATCATTCACTTCAATTATTTGGCATTTTTTAACATACATATACAAAGAGCTATAGCCACATTTATTTGAATATTTTTATTAAATTCTTTTAGCACTTTATAATATATCACATCAGGGACAATGGATTTGTTTTAATTCAAGCAGATATTTGAAATACATAAATTAAGTAATACATAGTTTTCTTTTCAAAATTTAAAAATTATGTCATTAATCTCTAAATCAATTTTTTGTAATTGCAATAAATATTGTATTACAAGAGTGATTATATTGTTAATGAAAACATACATTAATTGTAAAACCAAGTCTTACTTCTGTATAATTAAAGTGAATCGTAAATTGGAGGATGCATCAGTAAATCCTTTGCATGTATAAAAATTCTAATACAAAATATCGAAAAGACTCTGATAAATGACATCTTTAATCGTAAGGTTAATTCCTTACAATTTGTAATATTGCTTTCTAAAAATCGCAGAAACTATAATTTACAACGTAGATTCGGCATAAATGATACAATGAGTGTATAAATTGTTTGTTAAAGTTTTACGCAAAGAAAGGATAGGATCTGTCGTAAAAATACATTCGGATATATGAATCGAAAAAGGAAATGAAAGTCTATTCGTAGGAAGTTGGTGGAAGAATGAGAAATTATAGTCGAGATGAAAATTGCGGAAGAGTAAGGGCGCAAGAATGTGGAAGTGCGTACGTGTGTGAGCGGGCGAATAGATTCTTGCAAGTTTGAAGGCAAGAAGTGCGACAGTAGAGCGTCAGGAATGGGCAGTCGAGAGCGAGTGAAGGGTGAAGTGGCTTCGGTCCAGAGAGTCGGTAGGGGCTGGGGTCAGGTAGGGAGCAGCGAGGCCGGGCGCCGGCGCAGGAGAAACGAGGAGCGCCGATCCGCGCCCTACCTCGGCATCTGGAAAGTAGTGAGCCTCAGATGCATCCTGGAGGGCTCCTGACCACGATCGATCGATAAAAGGGACGCTCATAGGCGCTTCAGCAGAACGGCCTTCACTCGGACGAGCGAATCCTCTGTGTGGATGCGTCTGGCTGCGAATCTGGTTCGGGAGTCTCGGAGGCGCGCGCATGTGCCCCCTCTCTCACCCCACCCCTATGTAGCCACCCCCACGCAAGACGATGGAAGGAAAGAGCACCGTGGTGCCTCGAGCCCGTGCTCGTAGTCTCGACTCGACCACCTCTGGGTTCTCGACGACGTCTCGCCACTCGGGCAGCAGGCGAGAGCCGTGGGAATCGCGCAGCGCCTTCGGGACGCGAGTCCCCTTCGACCCCGTGGGTGAAGGGGCGGCTTTCTCCGGATGGAGGCGCGATCCCCGACGTCGGGGACAGCGTCGCGAGCCTCGCCGGTGCCTACGCTCCCTCTCGCGAACTAGCCTGTACGCCATCCTCAAGGATGGGCTGCGAGCTCGGGAAGCTAGCCTCTTCGGCGACGGCCCAGGGCCAATGTGCGAGTTCCGGTCGCGAGAGTCCACCCCCACCACCGGCCACGGACCCCCGGCTACCCCTCTCCGCCAGGCAGAAGTATCTTCTCACGGCTAGCTGGAAGGCTATCGCCAAGGCAATGGAGCCCACTGGCGTCTATATGTTTGTCAAGTAAGTCTTGCGACGTTTCTTTTCTTTTATTTCGAAGCTTTCACACGTCTTGCTTCGCCTCACTCCGAGGGACGAGCTGACATATGTCCACCCTCCGACTCGTGTATCGTTCCCAGTTATTACCCACTCTAACCATCATACCGCGCGCGCACACGGGCAAGAGCACCCAGTACCCACTCACCCCTTTTCATGACAATCCTCCTTACCGACGACTCGGTCTCTGCTCGTCGATCTTAACTCGTCGAGCTATCGAGCACCGCGTGAACCACTTTTGCCGGCCATGTGGCTGAAAGCTGACTACAGCTGAGTAGCCCTGCACTCGTGGCATCCCCGGAGTTCTATCCGCGATTGGGAGCTACCCACGTTTGAATGACATGCGCTACCTATCGTAACCGCGCCATTTTGGCGCGTCTCCCTTGACTCGCCATTCGTATGCACCACCGTCCAAATTATTACCATTGCGCTACTTGACGCCACTACCCCTTAAGCTAGAATAGTCAAATTTTTAGCTTCGAAGCTAGATCTCAATTTTAAAATCTCCAGTCGGTCTACCGACCTACCCTTGCTTGCTTCTTCTCCCGATTCGTGCGCGCGCTACACGCGTATTGCAAACTTTCCATCCCTTCATATCTCATCAATGTTTTTTACAGGAACTAATATTCCACACAACTAGCAAACATATTCAATATTTCCACTTTCGCGTTTCTTCCGAAGTCTACTTAATTTATTAATTCTCTGTCATTATTATCTGCAATTTTTTTTCTTCGTCATAACGTCTTTTAAGTAAACTAAATGTTTATTTAGAATTCAATAAAAATGAAAATAATTTTTTTTTTATTAATTAATTTTTTTTATATTTCAATTATATTTACCGTACAAAAATTTTATATTACTGATTTTGTAATTTTTTATTAAATCTTTCTTCAAAACTACTGAATTTTACTTTTTGGCAATTGATTCGAAACGTTTTTTCAGAATATCTGACGTTTTTATAATCTTTCTACATACCTTTCGATTTCAACCATCGTTATTATCTATTGAAACGGATATTTATGACTTTAAAATGGTATACAAGTGTAAAAAGATTATACCGTCAATATATTTCTTATGTATATCCTTCCGTTATCACTATTTATTGTTGTTTATTCTCTTCTTCAATTTAATTATAACGTACGTATTTACCAATATTTGTAAATCGTATGACTATTTTTTTTTCGTATAAAATTATTACATAAAATAAAAATTTTTATATAAAAATGGGTACTAAATTATCATGTTAACTTTTTATATGTCCTTTATAATTATATTATTTATTAATAGTTCTCTAAATAACGCACAAATGATTTTATTATTAAAACAATACTATAAAATTACTTATAAAATTCTTATTTCAAACGTGATTCATGTATTGTGGAAATATAATTTGGATTAAAATGATTAAATCATCTATTAAAACTTAAAACGCGTTCTTTGATTTTCATTATTTGTATATCCTCAAGAAAATCAATAACTGTTATGCTTTGTATTTATAAATATAAATAAAACTTTTAAAATATAGTAGATCTACTTTGTTTCTATTAAATTTGCACAATAATAAGTTCGAGATTTGTCAAAAATATGAACCATCACAAATAAACTGTTTTATTACTTAACAATATTTTTTTAATTTTTAAAAATAAGGTTATCACCAATGAATATAAAGCAAGTTCATTAATCGTTATTCCATTAAGAATCACAAATTTACTATTATGAAAATGAATGGAAATTATTTTGTATAAATCTGGTGTTAAAACTACTTATAATTTCGACTACTATTTATAATTTTAATTATTAAGCACTTAAACATATAAGAAGAAAAATTTTAGAAATGAAGGAAGTATATTGTTGTAAATTTATTTCAGATTTATGAATTGATGATCAATGTTTCAGAGTAGATAATCAAAAATGAAATTAATTACGAGCCATTTTAATTTTTTCTATAATTTTTAATATTTCAGATTCAATTTATAAACAATCTGTATAATTTATTCATTATTAATATTCATTTTATAAAAATGTATTTTTATGATCTAATATCTTTATATTATGCATAAGAATAATATTTATAGTTTCATTACAAATATAATAAATGTATTAAAAGGTCGTTAAATTGTGTTTAATATACCAATTGAAAGTAACGACATGTCTCATAAATTTTTATACAACCTAATATTATTTTTTTAGAATTTCTTATATATTTAAAAATGACATTGTTGACAAAAAATTTTCAATATCTTTCATATGAACATTTATGATGATAAAAATGAATTTTTATATCACGATTATTTATACTATTATACTTTAGGCAATCATGTGATTAATTGCAATAACTCATATATATTTCTTAAAAAAGTAAAAAAAAAAACAAGTTCAACTGACTAGTCGGGGTGTTATCATCAGAAATCGTCATGCATCACTTTACCTACGTAGGCATAAAGTCGATGATAAAGAAATCTCCTAGTTGTACAACTGGTGAGTGAATCTATTACACATGCTGGTTAAAACGAGTCTACTTTTATATACTATACAATAATCACTTAAAGAATATCCTTTACAGAATGTCAAGATTTTATAAACTAATTATTTATAACATTATGCCTTTCTAGTTTCATATAATAATAACTTTTTATTAAAATTTTTATTAAATTATACTTTAGTCTCAATAGTTTTAGTAGAAATAGTATTTAGTTCTCGTTAACATCTTTCGTAATAACTTTTGCTTTTACGAAAGATGTTTGTAGTTTTAAATTTATATTTTATGGTATTTAAATATTAATTTATTAACTACATTTTTAAAGATTTATATAAAAATTGAAATTTACATTTTTATTTATTTATTACATAACTTTGTATAAAAATGGCTTCACCTTTTTGTATATATTTTTAAAAAACATATTGCTACAAAGAATATAAAAAAGTGAAAATATCATTACACTGTTTTTCCTAACATAAATATTTTAAAATGTAAAAACAAAAAAACAAAAACTATTTATTAATAAATTTTTTTATTAAAATAAAAAATGATTAATATACTAATATTTATAAAAAAAAATTTTTTACAAAAAGAAAAATGCGTATATTACTAGAATAATAATGCATATAAATTGATTAAAATTATGTATGGTAACTTCTCAAGAAAAAAGCCTAAGATTAATAATTTGAAACACAAGTTTTGAAATGTACTTTAGTATTAATTAAGTAACATGCATATTTATTGATATATTACAAAAAAATTTTATTAAATATAATTACTATTAAAAATCTAATTGTTAATCAAAATGAGGATCTACAAATTTACATATAGTATTTAATTTCAAAGTATTATTGTAACTGGCTTGACATTATTTATTAAATTTAATTTAATTAAATAATATTATCTTTTTATGAGTATTAAACATTTTAATTTTAAAAAAAGTGAACATTAATTAAGTCCTTATATTTTTAGTTAAATAAAATACAGGGGGTATTATTAACTAAAATACAATAAATCTAATCCCTTAAGCAAGGAGTTATTGCGAAACTTCCTTCGAATGATTAGTTTGATTTTTTTGTTATCTGTTTAGTGTTTTTCGTCCTTAATCCATTCTCCATCTCCCTCTCATCGCTTCAAATATTCCTCCCGACATCGCTCTCTCAATATCTCATTCGTTATGCTTCTTGTCTCTCTTTCTTCATCTACATTTCTCTTGCAATTGCACCATAAACAAAACAATAGTTAGCCTATTTAAAATGTAAGTACATTCTACAGAAAATGAAAGGTAGTAAAGAGAGCAAAAGTAAATAGGTGATAAAAGTATTCAAATAATAGTAGTATGATAAAAGAATTTAAAGTCATGAGGAATTTGTGAATATTATCTAGGAGTCTGTAGACAAAATACTGGAGTTTTTTTTGAGTCTTCGGAGGGAAAATGTTATTTATGGAGTGAGAGTAAATGAAATAAGCTGGCCTAAAAATAAAAGTGCGCATGTTATTAAATAAAAAAGATTGCGTCATTCGCACAGACAGAGATTGAGAATCTACTTTTAAGATTACTTCATTAATATTGCGTCGGCGTAGTTGCAAGAAGCGGAAAGCATCAGATTGTCGAAGAGACTCGAGCATGTGCCTTCGGTGAATTCCGGATTTCAGAGTTAGCCTCTAAAATCAATAAATGAGCTTACATATATTCAATGCGTGATGCGTCATGAGTATTCTCCATTCTTTTCTTTTTTATCACCATGCGTACCAGTTGCATTTCTTTTTTTACGCTTATTGATGCCAAGCAAAGTTTAACATATTCAGGCAGATCAGTAAGCACCACCTTTATTATTACCACCTTATAATTTTCCAATGACGATTGAGCACAGTTTATCTTTTCATTTTACTGATTTAAGCGCAAAATTCTTTTTTTGCTTTATTTTGCTTGTAAGTCTTAAATCGTTTTTAATATACTTTAATATTGAGCTACTATTAAATATACATAATTTTACTATATTGTGATAAACAGGTTAATATTTTTTTCACATTTGATACATTAATTTGTTCTCTTTACATAAAATGTATAGAATATCTATGATTAATGACTTCTCTATCTTTTTCTACATACTCTGTTTGGGGATTATTTAGTTTTTCGAAATTAATCTCTATTATCTACTAAGAATACATTTGATTTCTACTTTTACAACAAGATTGTTAATAATATCAAGTTTTTTAATAGCACACTAGTGTTTATTTAATAATACAAGCCCTAATAATTATTAATATGTTTGTGCATTAATATACTTACTAATTGCTAGCAAGTTTGCAATTAATAATTTCTTTAATCTTTAACTAATAATAATAAAAAAGATATTTATTGCAATTATTTTAAATTTTTTATAATCTTTTATAAGTCGTACCATTTAATTGTAATTGCTAATACGATGATCTTGACGTAGATCAACACTTTGTAAATTCTGTGGCTGTTCTTAGTGACTTATTTGTAGTGATCGTAATGCTGTTAATTATTTACACAGCATCCAAATAAATAAGAGAATCTAATTTATCTGCAAATTCTTATCATCAATTTCATTATTCTATGTAAAAACATGTTCGAAAATTTGATGGACTATGATAAAACTATAATATAGAAAATTCATTGGTGGTAATTTCATACATAATATCATTCTATTTATATACATTTGAGTCTTTCAAATTTTTGTAATTTTAAAAATAATTATGCTTAATAACATTTCGCTTTTACATTGCTGCTAAAAAAAATTTTTATTTCTAATTTAAAAATAAAGATGATGTTGTGATATTTATGCACAAGATAAAATGCTAAAATTTTATAATAAAAAATTAGCAATAAAAAAAATTAAAGTTAAAAAACTTATAGAAAATTAATTGCAAAAATATTAAATCCAATTTTATTGATATGGAAATACATGAAGGAATATTTAACTTTAAAAAATGTATTAAAATTCGTTAAAAACATAAACTGAAATCAAGGATATTTAAAAAATTACTTAAACTTTATTTTTCAATAATATTTACTATATGCACATTATTGAATATTAAAAACTAAATAAAATAAGTTAAATTTTCATTTCAATTACATAAATAGTATATAATAATTTTATGTGAAAGGAAATAGTAATTTATATTAAAAATAAAATTATAATTTCGTATTCGTAAGTCTGTAGATGTTTTAATAATTTAACAATAATTTTTTACGACTTTAAAGTAAGTTTTTATTGTACAATTTGAATAATTTCATTTAACCAGTTGCCTCCTATTGGATTTTCAATTCTTAAAAGCTTTTTTATTAATTTTTTTATATTTATCTATTATTATATTAAAACTAATAACACTATACAATATTTAATTAATCAAATTATTTTAAGTTTTTATTAAATTTCATTGCGTTAGAAATTCTTTTTATTAAATAAAGATTTGGAAATAATTTTTACATGATAAAATTATTATAAAAAATTATAAAATTATAATTAGAAAAATAATATTAATATAAAAGTTTAACTAGATAACTATTTAAAGAAGGTTTTTTATGTATTTTTAACGAAAAATATTAAAATAAATATGATTTTGATACTGTAACTAATAATTAAAATAATAAATGTTAAAGTATTAGTAGAATATATTTAAACGAAAGTTTTTTTTTAATTATAAACCAATCTAAGTTATTCATATTTAATCCTTTTTTATGTATGAATTTATATCTGGGTATCCTATAAACTACATAGGATATATTAATAGAAAGAAAATATAGTAATTTTTTATGGTCCCTTAAAGCAATTGTATAAAAAAAATTGAAATTACAGATTGTTTGAGGAAAATGCCGAGCTTTTAAACCTATTCACAAAATTTAAGGATTTAAAAACGAAAGAAGAACAATCAACAAGTATGGAACTAGCTGAACATGCACAAAGAGTCATGAGTACACTAGATGAAGGAATCCAAGGCCTTGACGATATGGACGTTTTTCTCACATTTCTTCATCAAGTTGGTGCGACTCACACAAAAATACCAGGATTTAATCGAGAATACTTTTGGGTAAAAAGATCAAGTCATTTTTCGTATTATCGAATTAATTGCAAAAGCTTATAAAGATACACACAATTCCATACACACTCAGTAATCATTTTATTATTTTATATGTGTAAAATTAAATATATAAAATTAAATTTTATTTAAAAAAAAATACTTACAAAATTAATTAATTTTTATAGTGTTTTAGTGTTAAAATATTGTTAATAATTCTGTACATTGAAAGTTTTTTTCAGAACTATAATTTTTTATTTTATTAGTACTTTTATTAGTACTAAATTATTTGTTCTATTACATTTATGTTCTCATCGTCTTTCGTTTTCTGCATTTATATTGTATTGATATATATTTTCAATATAAATAAAGTACTATAGTATGGAATTTTTTCAATGGTTAATATTTTACATGTATCTATACAATTATGCCAACATTATAATATACTCTACTTCGTTTATCGAATACAAAGGCTTTCTAGTTTTTAAAAATAAATGTTGACTACATCAATAATTGGGCTATCTTATCAATTCGTCTTGTATCACTAAAGTAAAAAACATTTTTTTATTCCATAACATATTTGATTTATATCCAAATATTGATTTTTCATTCATAATATAAAATTTATATAAAATTATTTTATTATAAAAAATAAAATAGATTATTTAATATATCTTATGGCTTGTATTATTATATTTTCTAACGATTTAAAGGAAATGTAATTATTAATTTCATATCCATATTGATCGTCTTTATTATTTTATGTTGTTTGTCATTTATAGATATTCTTTAATATTTTAAACTGTGAAGTGTTTTGATTTTCATATGAATTTTTTACGTATCTGCTTAATTGTATTTATACAGATTTTGTACATACTCCAATTACAATCTTTAATTGCATGCTTTCATTATTATGAGAATCGTTTTCATTTATTTGTTACGAAAATTAATTATTACTCTTCTAGAATATTTATCATTGATATAAGGACAATTTTTTAAATTTGTAAAAGTTTTAATATTTTCTTGGTCGAAAAATATATAAAAATTATAATAATCAACTTGTATATAAGTTATCTGTGAATTATCTATAAAATAGTAAAGTTTTTGTTAATAAAAATTTGTAATAGATAAGATTTTGATTTTAAATTCTATTATTTTATACATATAACTGAAATTAGGTAATTCTTTTTTTTTATATTTACTTTACCTGAAAATTAGTCAAGAAAAAATGTTTGAAAATGTTTGAATTGACAAATTTATGGTTGTATTATTTGTTAGTATAATTGTTAGTATAAAATTGAATAGTGTAAAATTTGCTTTGTAATTTTAATCATAAAATTAAATAGATATTTTAATTATACATTCGTTGTATTAATACTTATGTATATTTAATAAAAATAAAATGTTTTTCACAGAAAATTGAATCACCATTTTTGGCGGCAATGCAAATGACACTACATGATCGGTATACGGAGAACGTAGAGAATATTTATAAACTCACAATTAAATTTATCATTCAGACATTGATTGATGGATTTGATGAAGCAAAAGGTGTCAAAGTGTGAACGCAGTCAATGAGCTCCGAGAACAGAGACAAATTTTAATTGGAGGAGGATTCAACGTTCTCGTGTTGAAACTTTGGAGTGATTATTAAGTTTCTGTGCATTGCATTGGACAATGGTTCATAGCATAAAGGATTTAGAAAATCAGGCGATTGCTGCTGACATAAAGATCGTCGAAATTTTTTCCAGCTTCATAGAATTTTACATAAACGCATTCGGAAAGACAACGGTAGTGCGACTTGACAACCTCGAAAAAAAGCAAAATTTAGCTCAATAACAGTAAAAAGTCTGCAGTAGTAAAGATTATGCCAATAATTAATGGCATAGCAATATATCTCTGCATATATGAATACATATGTGTATATTGTGTTTATGGGTGAATCGCTTGAGGATGGTTAAGCAACTTTTGCATTTAAGGGAAAAACATCAACTTGAAAAGTCATTCTATTCGCTAAAGAAAATAAACAGAGGTCTCTTACTGTCACACTGATAAAGCTACGGTTATCTTGATTTTCTAGGTTCCATACGTGATATTTTTACCCGAATATGAGAACCGACTACAGTATCTGCGGACAAACCTGAGTAAAAGCGTCTCATGATACGATGTCAATTTCCGAGGTGATTCCACAGCTAAATTATTACTAGGATTTAATGAACTTTTTCCATATTCTTTATAGACGATCTCATCTCTTTGATGCTCGCCTTGAATTAACAAAAAATAAATAAAGTTTTGTGAGAAAAGTGAGAAACTTTTTCCATTTACATAAACTGCCATCTTCTATCCTTGAAGATTTATTTATCCACTTATTTTTTTTATCATTACACTTAGCTCTAATTTCCTCTTCATAATTTCGAGACATATGCGTATAAGTAAAAGTTAATTTATCGAATAAATATCTACTACATTTTACAATTTACAGACTTGGAGAACACATTTTAACGGGAAAAATTGTCACGATTAGCAAAAAAAACGGTTCATTATCTTATCCTTCAAATTCAAAATCTTGTTACTCGATTAGCACTTTATTGTCTAGATACATGTATATCTGTTAGATTTTCCACTCCCTTTAAGTCTGTTTTTAAGCTTATTCGAGGAAAGGTTTTTGTAATTTAAATACAAATACGTACAATATTCAGATACATTAAATTTCAAATAATCTTAAAAGGTAAATACTATTGTTGTTTTAAATTAACAGATTAAAAATTTAAAGATATGAATAAATACATTAATAACTTACGTCATTAGTTTATTGTACTTTTTAATATGAAACTAAAATAATATAGGATATTTTATATTAGTGAAATTACGTTTAGTTCAACATTAAAAATCATGATTTTTCGATTTTTAAATTAAAATTAGATTATATAAGTACATAATCACACTTTTAATACATTAATATAAATCATTGAAATTAAATTTCTATGACTAATTTATTTTACATTTTTATATGTAATACAAAGATCGTGCAAAAGTAACTGCTTAAAATTTTCATTAAAAGTATATTTTTACGATACGTACTTGAGTTATAAAACTGTTAAAGTTTCTTAAAATTAATGAAAATTATAGCTATATTTTTTAATTATTGAAATTTTTTTTAAATTTATAGTGTAATAAAAATTAACTTATTTAAAAATCGCCAGTGCCAATTTAAAATTAAAAAGAAATCGTATTGTTTGCCGTAGTGGTATTATATATGCGCGCGCGCTTGTGTGTGTGTTTGTGTGTGTTTATGTATATATAATGCAATGTCCAATTTTAAATTAAAGAAATACACAATTAATATATAAATTTAAGTGCCTTAACAGTTTTTTTAATAATTTTTTACCAGAGAATCCATTTTAAATAACTGAATCAAGAATTCGAATGAAGGATGAATATTCGAAATTATCGTTTTAATCATAGATAATCATGATGGCTATTAAGCTATGAGCTTATTATATTTAAGTACTTTAATTCATTTACTATTAACTCATGGGTTATATGCCATGAAAAAATGTATTAATTATTTGTCGAAGGTGAATCTCAGATTGAAATATCCGTGTGGTCTTTTAAAATTAATTGACGTAAAATTTTTTTAAATATGTATTTTTATTATTCCTGAAACTGTACAGTGAATTACAAAAATGTTTCCAATCATAAGTTTCATTTTTCAAAATTCACTTCCAATTTCGTTATACTATCTGTCGCACAATAATTAACGGTTCTCTGTTAAAATAACTTAATACGTGTAAGTCCCATAGTAACTACCTCTCCATTCAAAAATTGTTGAACAACCTTTCTATTAATCGAATTATTGTTATATCTAAATATTATTCAATAAATATTAGTCAAATATTCTATTCATCTGATATAATTTGTGTTCGTATTAAAAAAAATGGTTGTTGTAACAATACACAGATAGTATAGAAGATTACTTTGTGAAGATTATTGTAAAGAAGCGTCCATATTTAAATTGTGCATTATGAATAACACTAACCCTTTAATGATAATATAGCATATATTGATTATAAAAATACAAACTGGAAAATAAATAAAATGTTTTTGTTACGACGTATTTTTATGTTAAACTATTATATTAATTTACATTTATCAAATATTACGCTCCTTATTGTTAATATTATAATTAATGAATTATTTTTGTAATATTTGAATCGTAAAATCCCATGTTAAATACAAATATTTTTTTACTTATACTATAATATTATGATAAACTTAACAGATATTTTATAATTTAATTACAAACACACATATTAGTTTGAAATAATTAAACATAATTTTTGAATAATTCATTCATAAATTTACTATTCACACTTTATTTAAATTATGAATAAACTTAATAATTAAAGGCTTAAGTAAAATATTAAAAAATTTTTAATGGTTGACTTATATATATATATATATATATATATATATATATTCTCTTTAATATGAATGGTACATGGATGTTTTACTAAATTAGTTTATAACACGAATGTGCCACCTTATATACTATAATGCGCATATAATATAAGGAAAAGTGTATTTAACTAAAATTCTTCTTCACAAAACCAAAAATATATAAAGTCCGGACATGAGAAACCAGCTGTGGAAAAATAATTCATGTATAAGTGCGAGTTTTGAAAGAAGCGTTATCAGTCAATAAAATTGGATTCAATTAATTTAATTCCTAAAATATTTTTTCGTTAAATTATAACATATTCTTCCACTTTAAATATATTCTCAAATAATTATGTAATATATGTGTATCATAGATATGAAGTACTGTAAATTGTTATAAATATAAGATGTAATGTATGTTGACTAAACGCATAAAAATCTATTACGATTGTTATTACTTATTAAATTTTATATTTTAAAAACTAATCTAATTAAGCCTCTTAGATATAAAATGATTGCATGCTTTTACTTACATATTACAATCACTGCCATTCAAAAGTATTAATGTGATGTTCAATTTTACTTTCTTTTTTTTTGTTATTAATTGTTTAATTTTAATTAACTATTTAAATTATATTTGGTACAATTAGTAATTAATGCAATTATTTTTAGGATCGGAATTGTATTGTTATAGATTATTGTATAATGATTTTTAATGATTCAGTCAAACTTTTTTATAATTTGAAAATTGTATTTTTTAATCTAAAAACTAAAAAGTGATATATATATAATTAAATCTAAATAAACAAATGAATTGTATAAATAATTGGTAGAATTTAAAACTTTTTAAATTTTTTTTAAAATATGAAAAATTATTCAAACATTTATGATATATTTATATACACTAATCATAAAAAATTCGAAAACATATTATTGTAAATAATAATATATTATTATATCATAATTTGTATTTTTTAGTTTTGTAATATTACATTTGTAATTTTTTATAGTTTTGCAATATTACAAGTGATCGATTTCATTACGATTTAAAAAAAATTGTTTATTAGAAAATTGACTATAAATAGTACTAAATTATAAAAATAAAGTAAGCAATGCTGAAAAGAGTAATTTTACTGTACTTTATAATTATAAACAGATTACATAAGCAATGTATTAAAAAAAATTTGAAAAGAAGAGTATTTATTATATATTTTTTTTAAATACTCATTTATTTTATTAAATATTTTGTATTAAAAAAAATTGAATTGAATTGATTTAAAATTGTTAAATTAAAAAAAAATAGACAATTGTAATAAAGGAATGTATTAAAGAATGTTAAATGTGTGTATTTTATTTTGTATTTCGTATTCAGGTGTGAAATTTGTTAATGTTTTATGCAGAATATTTCTTCTATTATTGCTCAAGTAAGCATATAAATATCATCACAAGTTTACTATGTGGCAAAGTAGAGTTATTCTCAATATAATTAAAGAAAGGTTTAGTACAAAATGAACAGCTGAAAATAATGATAAATGTATAAAGGGTTACATACTATAATTAAAATGTGATATGTTGTAAAATAGTCCCGTTAATGAGAATAAGGAAATAGACACTGTTCGTAAATTTAAGATGAAATTCATTCAAAAATCCTTATCTTCATATATACATAAAAAGTATGCAATTTTAGTAGAAGAAAGATAAGAATTTTACATTACAAAAAATATTCCTTTGAATTAATAGAGAAACAATCGAATAAAAAAATTACACAAGAAAAATAGAAAAATGCATATTGTACCAATAATATTTATAGTAGTTTATATTTAAGCAGTTAAATCATGTTATTATTCATCTGATTATTTTACAAAAGCCCATATATTATAATCCTTAAATCTATTATAAAATTACATTATATATATATATATAGATGTACAGCGCCAATTAAATGTTACGTACTAATGTTGTATGTAAATACTCAGGTTTTTTTAAATTACAGTAAAGTCAAATAAAGAAATATAATAAAGAAAAAATAATTTTTTAATGTGTTAATAAATTAATATTTTAGGATGAAAAGCATTTTTAGCACTTATTAATGTATTTCAGAGTAAAATATATAGTTATATTACTGGATTATAAAAATAGCATTCCATAGCAACTTCTGCACTTTTTTATATCACATTTTTCCTTGTTCGGCCGATTTCAAGCTTCGTCAGGCCGGGAGTTCTCGATTAGGTGAAGGAGCGGAGGGTCGGTTACGAAATAATCAAGATACACTTTGGGCTTATTCAGAATAGTTTATTCGCCCACGCATTTATATACGACAAAAAAACCCCTCGGTGTAGTGGAAACAGCCTTGCAATTATATTTACTTCGCCGCTACCTTTACACACACACAGACGCTCACCATTTATGCATGCACCCCTCATTCCCGGTTGGCCAACCTCCGCTGTTAGCGATCACGGTCCTCCGTGGTCCGATCGCTGTTGATCGCCACGCACCGAGCGGTTCGCTATGTGCTCGTCATGGTCCGATCGCTGAAGATCGCCATGCTCTGAGCTATCGTTGCCTACGCTTCTTAGCGGTATCGCATGCGCCTTGGTGGTAGATAGATCGTCCCGATCCAGCTAACCTTTCGATTATGCATCCTTTCCGGCCTTACGCTTACACACATTCACACACATAATCTGCCGCCCACCGAGGTGGGGCGTTGGGATTCACTCGTCGTCACACCTTCAAGCCCGATCGCGCAGATCCTTCCTTCGGAACTACTTCGGCCTCCTGGCACTTCCGACTTTCCCATTTTTCTCCTTTCCTCCCACTGCTTACCCTTCGTTGCAGCGCTTTCCTTCGCGCCAACTCCGCCCGCCGTTCACGCGTCTATCAGGCCTTTTTGGTCTGAACAGTCCTCTTTTCTTCATCGTGATCATTCTTTTATTATAAGATTTGTATATTTGAATTGTTTTGTTATTTTTTATCAATTTAACAATGGGATTAGAAAAATCTACGATTATGTCCTAAACTAGATTATAATACAGTAATACAGGAAATATAATAATACTTATTTACACATTTTTTTTATAAATATCTTCCAAAATGTTTAAGAAATTTTTTTAGACATATTATTATAGTTTTGTATATAAAAATTATTTTTATGAATGCAAGAATAGAAAATTATTTCATATAATTAAAAAATTAAAAAAAAAAAAATAAATAAATAGTAGAATGGCCTTAGTTGCATAAATATTGTAAGATTTTTTTTAATTAGATATTTTTTTTATAATATTTTTAAAAAGCAGATAAATCAGTGTAAAACATATTTCATCTTTTATAAAAATGAATGTGCAATGATATAAATGAAAACTGTATTAAAATTGAGATAATATACTATTAATATATATTTTAGTTAAATTGTTTTTGTGTATAGTAAAGGATTTGTAGATTTTTAATGTAATGTTAATTTTCTGTCAGTAAAATCAATTAAAAATTTTGTTTTCGTTTATAAAGTTTATTATCTACAATTGTTATAAAATTATTTTATAAATGATCATTAAGATTTATTACTGGGAAGATGTTTCATCGCGAAGCGTTGGGAAATACATCATAGATAATTGTTTATAAATTCGCTTATAAAATACGTATTGAGTTTGTTGCAAAAGGAGATCCGTTTTTGAATTTTAGTAATTTATAAATGGATTTGTAATTTTCTTTTAATTAAGTGTGCTTTATTTTACTTCTACGGTAGAACTGACTTGTGTCAGACCTACAAAAATTAAATTTTTTAGTTTGCTGCGCATCATAAAAAAAAGGGGGAAAATTATGCCTAAAACAAATGATAGACAAACCACAATTTTATTTTTTACTAACATCAACGCAATGCAGCACACAGTAGTGTACAAATAGTAGAAAAACGCGTATATTAAATTAACTTTTCCTTTTAAATATGCAATAATATATACATACATAATTAAATCACTATGATAAAGCAATTTTAATTTTAACTTATTGTAAAGGTAATGTAGAAACATATTATACAAATCGTTCATATGTTGAATTGTCAGTTTTTATAGTAACGGCTCTTATAATGCCATCATTGTCAGGGTGAATTTTGATGATTCTTCCTAAATACAAATAAAGTGTAGGTGCATTGTCTTCCTTAACTAGGAATATAGTGGGTTTTTTAAGTTTATTGGCATTTAAGAATTTGCGTGTAATTCTTACGTTCAATTCATTCAAAATTTCCTTTGACCATCTTTGTCAAAAGTACTGTTTAATAAATTGTATGTGTTGTCATGTTAATATTCTGTTAAGTTTTATATGACTCATGTCTTGCTTTGGTATAGTATTTAATATATTACCAATAAGAAATACGAATGAGAAAGAGCATTTAAGTCATTAGGGTCTGAGGATAATGGCGTTAATGAACGGAAATTAAGGATTAGTTCGATTTCAATTATAAATGTATTTAATTCTTCAAAAGTAAATAAAGTGTTTCTTATTGTTGAGCAAAAATGATGTTTAAATGATTTAATTCGAGATATTCATGTATAAACTTATTATATTCTTCTTTAAATTATTTTTTTTTCCTAATTTTCTTTCAATTGCTAAAAATCTATTATGTGCCATTTCATATGAATTATAAAAATGATTAATTATTTCATTAAATAATACTTTAACTATATATCTGACCGATATTTTCTCTCGGCGCGTTGTCTCCTTATAATGTTTTTCAACTTGTATTTTGTCTTCAGATAAAAATTTTATCTTATAAAATTTCTTCCAAATCCCTAAAACGTGTAATTTGCTTTTTTATAGCAACCGTTGATAAAAAACATTTTTTTTTGTTTTAATTATCAATTTTACCTGAAACTATCCATCTTAATTTTGTATTATTAAATTTTGCTCCACAATTATTTTTGTCAATTTGGTATACAAATTTTTTGGTATAAACATTTTGTTTATAAATAAACTGTCTTGGCAATGAATCGCATTTACGTGGTATTACTAAAAAATCTAAATCAGTTTCAAATTTAGAACACATGGATATAAATCTTGAATTAACAAGATTTTTTTTCTAATTGTATTGCATTTAACCCTTCTATATGGACATCTATCCATTTCATAGGGATATTTAGTGCTTTGACAAATTTTTTGTAATAAAATTTGATTGAAACCCATTTTCTAAAATCACACGTGTTGTTATTAATTCTCCCGTTTTATTTTCAAATTTAATCAATACTGTAGACAATAATATTTCGATGTTTAAAGTGGCCTTTAATGATGTTTATATAATTAATTCTGTATATAAATTATTATTATAAACTTTTTGTATTTCATTTATAACATAATGCAATAAAATATTATGTTTCTTATTCCATTTTTTGCAATTTTGCCCTTTACATTCATCGTTGCAATGTTCTAATAATAAACAATTAAAACCCCATTTAGACAGAAAAATACTTTCCTGCAACGAAGGCGGCTCATCTTCAATCGATATATTAACAATCGACCTTACCGACATAGTTTTAATGATTTGCCTAGTAAGATTAATTTGTGCAAAGTTAAATTTTAAATTTCATCTAATTCAATTTTAATACTACCTAATAACTCTTTAATCGTATGTTGAATTATTTTTAATTGTTCAGAATGTCATGTGTAACGTATTTGTAACGTATTTCAATTTCAGATCCATTCCCATAATTGTTTTGATTATTTATAAAATTAATAAATCGCATAAATTTGCCTTTTAATTGGCTTCTCTTGTGCTTTAAATTATTCAATTTCGTTTTAGAATCTTTCTTCAGATGCAGATCGTTAACTTATTTAAATTATTCTTATAATTAATTTTAGTAATTGTCCAAATTTTTTCACGGAGCTGTTTTTAAAAAAATTTATATTTTTTTAATATTTTAGTAAATTTGTTTTGAGTTCCACCTTTTAATTTTATTTTAAATTCACTTCTTAATTAATCAACTCATCTTTCATTCTTTGTTACCAATGATGATATTTTCGACTAGAAGGACCACTGTTTCATCGCGAAGCTGACAAATACACCATAGATAATTGTTTATTAATTCGCGTATAAGATACGAAGCAAATATATAGATGCTTTACATTTTTTACGTATTAACCTCGTTGTAATCGACAAGGAGATCCGTTATTAAATTATAGTAATTAATAAATGGACTTGTAATTTTCTTTTAAAAAAGTGTGCTTTATTTGACTTCTACTATGGAACTGATTCGTCTCAGACCTACAAAAATAAAATTTATTAGCTTGCTGTGCATTATAAAAAAGAGGGAAAAAATTATGCCCAAAACAAATGTTTTTAAAACAAATGATAGACAAACCACAATTTTATTTTTTACTAACATTAATTCAACGCAACATACAATACTATTGGGCAGTTGAAAAACACGGACTTGAATTGAAAAGAATTTCTATATTTTTAGAAATATAATTTTTTATCTAAGAAGGGGTTTTTATTATATTTTAAAATAAATGATACTTATTCGTTATGGGTATTGAAATGTGAATTACTCGTACTAGAATATAAAAAACCTGCTTATAATTATTAATTCATAGGAACAAAAATTTAATGTATAATTAAACTATAATAATAATAATATTTAATTAATCATCGAATTAAAAGTCAAAGAATCAGGTATTTTAAATTTCTTTTTTTCCATATTATATTAAGTTTAAAATGGAAAATGTAAATTTGTTTTTAATCATTTATTATTTATTATTAAAATTTATAAAAATCATACTTTAACAATTAAATAATTATTCTACTTTTTTATTAATTTTAATAATGCAAAGTTTCTTAGTTTTCATATTTCAAATAGATCACTGTTTGTTAACTAATAACTACTACATTTAAACGTGATATATAGCAACTGATTTAGGTATAATGAGGTCATATGATTTTGGTACTGTATATGAATATTTTGCGGTTAAGTTCATTGCTGACTTCACGTAAGTCAATATAAATATAATTAATGTAACAGTCGAAATTTTATATCAAATTTTAAGGCAAAAGAAGTAATAAACAGGGTAATGAACGAAAGGTTTTTGTTAATAGCGTGAATCAATATATTAACTGATAATTATATATATATGAAACGAATACGTACATGATTGTTACTACGATAACAATAACGTATTATTCGAGAATTCAATAATTGTAAAATAAATTCCATTGATTAAGTTGAATTTTGTATACAGAGCCTAAACAAATAGCGTCATTATATACCTTTATTATATAGATGATAACAAACGTTAGTATATGGAATTTCTTATAAACTTTTATATTATAAAGTACATGGAAGTAAATTAAATGACTAATCTCATAAATATTTAAATTATTTTATTATATTAATTAGATTTTCATTAGTACAAAAATATAAAATATGATTTTTTTACAGCAGTATTTGTAGTTTGTTAAAGAGTTTACTTAATATCTTTATAAACTTTCAACTTCTAATATGAAGTATCTATAAATAAATGAAAATGTTGTTGAAGAAAGCATATTTTTTTCTTAATTATTTTTGAGGTTATTTAAAAAGTATGTATACTGTTATTCATTTATATTTTTACTTTAACAAGTACATATCTTATTATCTCTTATTAATTAAGTAGATTTTTTATATTTGTACATTTTTCAAAGGTAAAATTTTGTTTTATGTTATTACAAGAAAAATTTATTATTTTTATTAAAATACACTATAAAATAATTATCATTTTTGCATGATTAAAATTTTCTATGCATTATAAAAGAAAATTTCAAATGAAGACAAAAATATTTATATAATTTACATGATTTTAGTACTAGACACGAAAAAAAATTTTTTATTTATAATTTTAGATGCCTAGTATTAAGGATGACTCGGAACCTGAAGGTGAAGAAATGTCACATGACAGCGAAGACAGCAATCGAAACTCTATATCCTGTGACAGTAGTGCAGAGCATAGTGACAGCGATGATTCTTCAGAGATGGATGAAATTGAGTGTGAAAGACGTAGAACAGAGTGTTTAGAAAATCTAGTCGATCTTGAAAGACAGTTTTATTTGCTTAAGGAACAGTGAGTTGGGTTTTTTATTCATTTTCTATGTATGTATTCAATCGATATATTAACTCCTTGAGTTGTTGGTGAAAGACAAACTTTAATGAAAAATATTTCTGTATTTCTAACAGTAATATGATGTGAAGATGCTTGAAGAAGAGGAATCATGTGTTTTATACGGTACTTTTAAATCTATTATTATTAATTTATAAATAAAATATTAAATTTTCCTTTTAGAAAAGTATTATCTAATTCCTTACTCAAGAAGTTAATAATAATAATTTATATTTTATCTTATAATTAAAATTATTATTATTATAATATAAATTCATTTTTTTTTGATAGGTAAATTGCATTTCTTAGATGATTCAATTTATTTCAATAGTATAATAAGAAGAAACTTGCAGAAACAATTTAGTAATAAACTAATACTGTTTCATTATTAGACTAATTTGTTTTTAAAAAATTTTAATCTGATAATCACTATTAATTAAAAAAAGTTTTTATTTAGTAGTTAAAAACTTTATTCGCAATATTTTTTCAAATTTCCTTTTAAAAAATTTAATATTGTATAAATTCGAAAAAATTTTAAATAAATAATTATTGTTACTTACATTATTGATTTATTTCAGGCTTTATAAAGAAAGAGTAACACAAATGGACACTAAATTAGGGGAAGTAAGAGTAGGAAAGTCAGAAGAATATGTTGTACCATTGGAACGATTAAAAGAGAATATGAAAACAAAAGTTGAAGTTGCTGGAGTATTAAAACAGTACAGATTACAAAATATTCGAAATAAATTTTTAGCAGAGGAACAAGCTGCGTCACAAAATTTTGAAAGTGAAAAAGAACTTGTATATGATCATATACATTGTGATCTTCAAGAGAAAATTCGTAAACTTGAAGAAGACAGAAATAATGTTGATATTCACACAGATCTTTGGTTAAATTCGAGTTGTCGAAAAAGGAAAAATTATACAGAAAAGAGAAGAGCTGTTTCTGTTACTGGGCCCTATATAGTTTATATGTTAAATGATGCAGATATTTTAGAAGATTGGGCATTGATCAAAAAAAGCTTGAGCAGTCGAAAAGCAGAAATTCTTTAAGGCATAATGCGTTAATTATTTGTAATACTGAATGATCAAGTTAGAAATGAGAGAATAGTTGAAAATATATTGGAATTCATGTAAATTGGTATAATATGAAACGTAGATCATACAGATATCTTATTTTTCAATAAATGGTTATTTAATTTTAAATGTTGTTTTTATTTAGACTATGTACAACATATAAGTGTAATACGAGATTCTTCCTTAATACTAAATGTTTATTACCCTTGTTTTAAATGCGTCAATTTTTTTTTGCTTCAGATTCTTTTTGTGCATTCGTTCTTTTTTGATGGCTAATTTATAACGTTCAAATAATTAGCAGCTGCTGTTAAACAATTATTTATATACGTTTATAAGTAATAGTGCAGTTGCAACAATTTTGTCGTGACCGAATAAGAATGTACGATCTCTTATATGATATGTTACAAACATTTTTTGTTGTTTTTTTTTATTTTTGTTACTTTTTAGGAACATTCTGCGAAAAATCCACGAACAAATATGTGGAATTTTAATTCACTTATAGGTTTTTTATCACGCTAATTTTATATCACAACAATAATATTAATTGTTAAGAAAAATACAGTTATCAATAGGTGACATTGATATAGACGATTGTTGAGTGGACAGATTTTTAAAATTATGAGTATAAGAAAAGTGAATTAAATTAAAAAGTTTGCTTTAAAAAAATAAGTAAACTATCGATAAATATTAAATTGTAATATCAAAATGAATTAAATTAGATAATGAGTAAATTGTTCAATGTAGTTTAGAAACAGGAATACGTTTTCACAGATTCACAAAATTTCACAATATTTATCAAATGTAATGTACAAGAATTTATAAATATGTATTTGGTACAAAATTTAAAATCGTCTACATTCAAAATCGTCGTTTTATTTCGTTAAGGTCAATAATTTATATAGTCAAATTAAGATAAATTCAATAGTATTTTTAATTTCAAATGATAAAAAAAACTGTTTCTGTATTTTATCGCATATTAAATCAATGACTATTTATCGTAAAAAATTAGAACATAACATTTGCTTCGTGAAATGCTTTATGACTTGTCATTGTACATTCAAGCTATTGATTATATTAGTATTTTGTTTCTTTTTTTTACAACAAAAGCACATAAATTAATGTTTTTTTAATGAACAATGTTCTTAATAGTAAGTGTTAATATATTTTAAAGAACATTGAAAAATTGGCTACTCTAGAATATATCTGTTGATTATGCTATGTAACTATAACTCTGCTATCTCCCTAATCGACAATATTATACCATAATATGTACATTGTACTTTTATTTGAATCTTATAATAAGTGAATGCGAGTTGATATCTTAAGGAGGTTATTATTGAAAAAATTATAAAATAAACTATTCTTATTTGTAAAGTAATCAAATTCAAACACAAAAATATTTTTATACATCAAAAAGTCAGTAAAATTTTATTTTCTAGATTGATATTTTATAATCAGCATTAATATAGAATTTTCATACTAAATAAATTCACTTATGATTTCTTGAGAAATCGAGACATGTATGTATATTTCACAGAACTATTTTATTCTAATATGAGGAATATAAATTCTCATTTTCTAATTAACCATTTAAACTCTATCTATATATACATTAACGTAATTTATAATTAAATATCAATAAAGTAAATTATAATTGATATTATTTGGTACGTGTATAAAATTAATTAGATAATATTTATAATAAGAAAAAAAAAATTTTTTTTAAATAATAAGTAATATAACCTAAGTTTAACAAATTTGAAGCGTAATTATATATTTTAGGAAATATTTATGTTTGTGAATAAAAAAGAATTTTTACATTTTTTGGTTAAATCGATTACGTTGTCATAAATTCTATTGAAATACCATTTTAATATTATACTCAATTACAAGCTTAATTAACTATTTTTGTAAGAAATATTATAAAATCAAAATTAAAAATTGTATATGAAAACTTTATTGCATTAACATATATCACTAAATACAAAAATCTTTTAAATTTTATATTAATTCATGTATTGTTTTATATAAATATTTATTTTTATTTCAAAACATAATATTATTAAATTTACCCTGAAACCGTTCTTTTTAACAAAATGTTAATTAATAAGTACATGTGTTTTAATTTTTTGAATACTTGTATAAGTTAAATTTATAAACAACTACCTTAAATGCAATAACTTTAATATGACGATCCTGTATTTGGTAATATATATTGCGATTATTTTACTCAAATGTTATTGATAATTTAAACATTGTTACATTTTTATAATACTATTTGAATTAATTTTTGAATTCAGTGACATCGATATTAGGATAGTTTCCGTAACAACGCTACAATAATGAACGGCATTTATTTTTTATAAATGTATCACACAATTGTGCAAATGTTCTATCTTTTCAATTGATATTTGTACTAATAAAAAATTAGATTTTATATTTATAAGTTATGTAAAAATGAAAATTGATCGAACTTGAACTTTTATTGTATTATGACGTTTTTTAAAAAATGTATTTGTAAATATTATACTAGATTAACAAAAATCAATCCTAATAATATTAGGCGACATTACTGATAGGAAATGCAAAAAAACAATTTTAATAAAAAAAATTTAGACCTATGTATTTTTTGCGTATTAAAAAAAATTTTTAAATAATATTACCAGAAAAAAATTCATATTGATTTAAAAAATAAATGGTATCGATGTAATTAATTAATGTTTTCTTAATATAATTGAAGGATTGTCGATCGCATTGAAATTGAAATTTTCTATAGAAACGAAATTCTTTTTTTTCAAACTGAAGTAACTGTGTAGTATAAAACAATAAAAATAACTTACTTAATTAAATACTTTAAAAAGATTTCGTGTTACGTAACTATAATCAGTAACATGGCCTGTCTCGATTCCTTTTTTAATAATAACTTAGAACTTTTTAATTTTATTTCGCATTTCACGTATTTTCTTACTTTTTCAGGATTAGTAATCTTTCATTAATGTATATTTCTGTAGAAGAGGTATACGAAGTTATAGTCTCTTCAATATATTTATTTAAGATGTTTCGATAAGCTACCATCTCGGTAAAATCAATATATCAAAGTCTTCGTCTCTTTCTTCAATTCAGAAAATAATAGTGAACTTTTTGTAGTTGATGTAATGTAAAGTTTTTGGGTAAGTAAATAATTTACTCTTCATTGTGACTAGGTGGCAGCTAATTCATTTGTCCGTTTATTCTTCACATTACTTTGTATAATCGTTTTATGTTGTAGTACAGTTATTAGTCATTTTTCTCGCTGAGATCGTTGATCAAGTGCAAAGTCTAGAAGTAAGTTGATTTAATGGTCAGCTAAGGCTCGGTATTTAATGCCGAAAACCTAACACTATTGATGCTTACTGCTTGCTGATCGCGATTGTCCGTGAAGCACAGATTTTGGCTTCAGGAGCCTAAAATTATGTCTGATACTGAAGCATCGGTGCTGCAAGGTTTGGGTGATGAGCTGTATTCATTCTCAAAGCAGAAATGCTTTTATTGTACCATTCGTCCTCGGCTGACATTCCTGTAACACATATATATTTGCATTTTACAAGCGTTAATATATTTTTAAATAAAAATTTCTATTAATTAGGATTTTGTATTTTTCAACAATATATAATATACATTTAATTAATTAGGTATCGAATAATATATAATTATATTCGGGTTATATATTCATGTTCACAAGTGTACAAGTATGTTTCTGAATACAGTTTACAATTTCAAACGAGCTTGATTTGACTACATAATTGTCATATACCTTTTTAATATAACTAACATATAAATAAAATTATTTTTTGTCGTACCTCCGTTAATGTTTCTTTCATTGTGTATTTTTATAAACTAAATATCTTCTGAAACATCTCATAAATGTTGAAAAATGGCTTTTAAAATATACTTTTTACATATTAATTACAATGTGCAAGTTAACAAACTAAAACATTTTACATTTATAATTTCACAACATAGGTAAAACTGGAAAATCATCTATATAACAAAACTATATACGATCCTTTATTTGGACCTTCAAAAAAATACTATTATAGATAAGAAAAACAAACAACGACCCAAACAAATACTTATAATATTTTTAATTTATTGTTAATTGATTTTAACGTAATATAAGTTCGACAATTGCGATCGTGTTATGATAAATGCTTAAAAAAACAGCTTAGCCAGAATTGAGTGAGCAATTTGGAAAGCTATACCTCATTATATAATACACATTTACTTTCTTAAAAATTTACATATAATAATTATAATAATTTTCAAAAAATGTTGTTTCTAAAAATGTATAATAACAATTGCGTTAATAAATATTTACACTTTGATATTAAAGAAAGGCTTTTTATAAATTATTACACTTCTAACTAAATAATCTATCTCAATTTAAAAGAAATTAAAATATCAATTTTAAATAAAATATACACGTTACTGTATGAAATTATATATTATATTGGTATAAATAAATTTTATTTTTTGAAGCGTTTCTATTTTTATTGTATCTTTTTGAATAATTTTAATTTGATATATAAGCAATATTTAATTCCATAACGGAAATGATTTTAAGATGTTACTGGTACGGAAATGGATCGTCTTGGTAAGACGTGAGTGAAACGTCAGATTACTGCTACCACTACTGAGTTTGTATATTAAAAAACTTTTAGAAAAGATGAAAAATTTTCAAGCAAATAAGATCGCTTCATCATTTTTCATTATGTCTGTTCATCATAAAATATTGATGATATATTTTTAATTCCCCGTTTTTTTTATAATTTCATGAAAAATATTAATAATGTCAACATTTTCATATACTCATACAAACATCAATTTTATTTTTCTACTGGAATAATATTATTTTGTGTAATAATTAGTGCAAATATAGTTAAAAAAATTATAAATTTTTGACAGTTATTAGAAAATTGTTTTTTTATCATAAAACAAATGTTACATAAAGATTTATGGGATTTAAACTCATTTCAAAAGTAAACATTTTTATATCATTTATGTTATTATTTATTGCCTGTTATTTATTGCATCTTCACCTCCAAAGAACATTAAAAGTAACTTATTTTTCAATAAACAATTTACAAATAATTATGTTTTTATATTTGTATTGAATAAATTACATACTTCTTAAATAATTTTTTGACGACAGTAGTTCAATTCTAATTAAAAAAAAAATTTTTTCTTCATAAAATTTCCAATTATCTAATAAAATTTTATAATTATTTAGTATTAATTAACAAATAATATTATATAATGATAAATAATATCTTAAATGCTTCCAATAATATAAAACAATAATGAAGACATACCCATGGCATCTTGTCGCATACCAGCAACTGCTGACATATTTGAAGCAGAATGCGACATAGAAAACGGTTGAGTCATACTTGGATAAGATGTCGTACTCATCTGAAAAATACAAGTGTCACAAATTTACTTAAAAAAAATTTTCTATGTGAATGTTTCGTATGTAACGAAACGTCAATCTAAAAATACTTAATATTATATATTATGATAAAAATAGTAAACCAACTATTGATTAAGTTTTTCATATAGTTTACTTATAAATCTACTTTTCTATATTTTAACAATGCTCTGGTGTAAAAAAAAATTTTAAAAAATAATTTGAACGTAATGGTTACAATGGTATCGCAATATCCTATAAATAATATAACTTTAATTTCATGTTTTGGTGAACTATTTAAATTAATTGACAACCGTCTGTTAACTCACAAAATAAATAAAGATACTTTGCAATTTTACACAGTTAACAATTTTTATTATTAGGGTATTGTAAAAAAATTAATTATACATTTTTTGTTAATGATAAAATTATATAATTAATAGTGAATTTGATTATAGTTTCTTTTAAAAAATTATTTATATTAGAGCATCATTCTTTTATGAAAAAATATTATAAGGGGAGAAAATGAGGAAATTCTTGCAACATAAAGTTGAATTTTATCAAATAATATATTGTCTGTTGAACTATCATCAAAATATTAAAGGGTTCATGTAATTAGATTTAACGATTCAATTGATTAAAATTTTATTTCGAATAAAATTTTTGAAATATAGATGAATTATTATAAAATTTTAATTTAAAAATTTTTTGATTGCTTAAAACTTCTAAAAAACCTAATTATTTTTATTTATAACAGTAATCGAATTAATAGAAATAAAAATATAATTGTTTTTATTTAAATATAATAACATCAGTAAATGAAATATTTGTAAAAATGATAATATATAAACCAATTTGGTATAATTTATCTGAAATTACTACTCTCTTCAATTAATTTCATTACATAGATAAAGCATTCAATAATCTATTCGATTATAAAAAATTTCATTATGCTTCATACAGATAGCAAAAAAAAAATATGAATGAAAGAGCAAACGAATGAACGGAATAGGATGATATGAATATGTAGTTCGTTTCATTTTCTAATTTGATATTTATCACGGTGAAATCATTAATAGAAAATGCATTGAATTTATTTTGCCGTACTTCTATATATATAATAAGTGTACTAATATATGGAAGTTTTACTAAATAATTATTTAATTATTATACTAGTATAACGAATACAAATTTTACCAAACGGATTTAAATAAACAGTATTTATATTTAATAAGCTACTATATAAATTTGTTATAATCTGATATTTGCATTTATAAAGATTTATAAAGTGTCTTAGGTTTATGTTAGCTTTTTTAAATACTAATTCTATAAGAGTAAAAACCATGTATGTAGCAAAAGTAGACAATGATGATCTTCATAATTATAACTTTATTGATATAAAAAATTATTAAATACGTAATTTTGAAGTAATTGTATTACTTCCTACATTTAATTCTTTATAAATAGCTTTTTTATTTGATCAAAGGTTCTTATTATGCGATTCATGTAAGTTTTTTCAAAAACTTTTTTTTAATTAAATAGAATTTAATTTATTATTCATGAAATATTAAAAAAAAATTAATTAAAAATAAGTACTTTGATAGAAAAAGAATTTAGTAAATAAAGCAAATAAAATTTAATATTCTCATATAATAATAAAAGGTAGATTATTTACTATTAAAAGTGTACACTTAACATTTTTATATGAATTGAAGAAACTTGTATAATTTATTTTTCGTTATTATATGTATTCTTTAAGTTTTATACTTTTAAACTTTATTGAAAATTAATTGGAATTGAAATAAATAGATAAAAGATATAAGATGTTTACACAAACTTAGGTCTACATGCTAAAGGTATCCAATTTAATATTTTTTATTATTATTACCTGAGGATAACGATTGATACCATTTATACTATTATGAGGATGTGGATATGGTTGGTAACCTCTGCTAGCACCGGGATAAATATTTCTCATCATGGCACCTTGGCAAGCTGGGATGGGTGCAAGTGCTTTCTGCAATTGCTTTTCTTGTTTTCGATATTTAGCTCTTCTATTTTGAAACCATACCTGTTAATTGATTAAAATCAATATAGCCATAGTTATAAAGGAAATAATCGTTAAATGTAGTATACTTGAGTAGTTCTATTCTATTGTTCATATTTATCACAAATAATATTTATTTTATATTTTAAGTATTGATTTACATTGATAGAACCAAGTTTGATAAATGGCTTGATTAAAATGCAAGGTTTTTTGTCCTCTTAATGTTATCACGCCCTTAAAACGGATTGCCAAATAAAATATTAAATTAATACATAAAAGAAATTATCAAATATAATTTATCTTTAAAACATTTGAGACAGGATATATTTTTGTATATTATTTTAATAAATGAATAAAAATTTTACTGAGTTTATCATAGAAGAAACTAATTTATGATAATTGGATTAACTATAGATTAAACAACAATGAAACAGTATATTAGCATATAGTTCCTCAGTTATAGTTTTATAAATTAAAAACATAATAAACTTAAAAAAGATATATTAAAGAATACCGTTTTATAAAAAAAATAATAAAGAAAATAAAGTAAATTCTATACGTATGATGTTAGAGGAATAAACGATGGTGTGAATTTTATTAAAAATCATTATAGTTGTAGGTAAGAATCTTTAACAA
Organism: Kradibia gibbosae; assembly: GCA_018907135.1. Classification (NCBI taxonomy): domain Eukaryota; kingdom Metazoa; phylum Arthropoda; class Insecta; order Hymenoptera; family Agaonidae; genus Kradibia; species Kradibia gibbosae. The sequence goes on along the minus strand of JACCHX010000001.1, from coordinate 35,835,461 downwards.
TAATATTCGTTTTATTTGTAAGAGGGTCGCCATTACGCATTGATCAGGTTTACCAATTGGAAGGCGTAGAGGAAATACGTCGCCATTTTGCATTTGGAGATTTTCATTGTTTCACAAAAGATTAACTAGCCACCCATCGGGGTTCGTAGAGGCGTAGTCTCTTGTTCTTTCTTTATTATTCATTCTCGTATGCTTACAAATTTCAATATGTGCCCACACATAAGTTGATTTATCCCTTTCTACATCATTCCCTCGTCTTTGGATATGTGAGTGACTAAACTAGATGATGAGGCTTTTTGTGAGGGTAGTTTTCGTCTCACTGTCACTCTCTCTCTCGCTGCCATTCCCTTCCCGAATCTGTGAGAAGGCAAGGTTACAGTAGCACTGAGCCGACGATTGGCCGGTGTTGCAAGCTCGTAGCTGCTGCGCTTCGTTCATTGGCCGACGCATTTTATCGACATTCCTCCCATCTCTAAAATAGACAGCGAGACGGCGAAACGTTGCGCGCGCGAGAGAGAGATGGTAGCCGGATAACGAGCGCGAAACAGTCGACGAGAGATGTCGGGGTGTCAGAGGTTAAGCACAAAGCAACAAAATGTAGGACTTAGCATACTGCTTTTTGCTCTTAGGAGAGCAACAAGGTAGATGAAAAATTTCGTACTTTTACTGAGACTTAAGTTTTACCTTTATACCGAATGTTTATAATTAAGTTTAACTTATATATGGATATAAAATTATGCTTGTTATTGCATTGTCATTTCCGATGCAACTTTTTTCAAATTACTTTCTCATTGAGTATCAATTATTATTAGAAAAATTAGCAATAATAGTTGAATTTTTTTTAAATTACTCATTCACTTTTAACATAAATCCTACAGTTGATCTATAATATTAAAATATTTAAGAGTTAGGAATTTAATGTAATATTTATTACCAAAAACGGTAATTATATATAAAGATAACTTCAGTTCTAAAAAAATTTTGTGTTATAAACATATATTTACTTGTGTATATTATAAAAATATATATACCTATAAATTTATATGTACTTATATATACTACCTTAAACCTATATACCTTATACTCATATATGTGTACTAAACTATACTTATAGAACTTATACTATAGAGAATAAACTTATACTTTTAGAAAATTAATAAAAATATATAACTACTTTGAATAATAACTTAATGATAAATATATTATTATTAATATGTTAGATAAAAATTTTGATTTTTTTGACTAGATGAATGGAATATCAAATTAACAAGAAAACAAATTAACTATTGAATCGTTAAAAAGGGCGAAGAAAAATTATCTGCATGAGTTATAATAAAAGAATAAATTAAAATGACTATAGAATATTAGCGAGTCATAATTATTTGTATTGCACGTAGAGATAAAGCTTTACTATGTTGACCGATATGGTTTATATTAACCTTTGTCATACATATGTATTATATATATATATATTTATAATATATATAATATATATATAATTATATATATATTTATAATATAATAACAATTTTTAGGTTTCTACAATATTACTCATTAATTGGATGAAACGATATAAAGCTTCCATGTTGTTGCTGAATTTCTCATAAAATGTAATAATAAATTGTAATTGTATTGGAGTACAAAAGTAGTTAGGGAAAGGATTTAAATTTAAAAAAAAAAATCCTGGAATTATTGTGAGTTTAATCGAATATTTGTTTAAATGATTGAAACGGAGATAAATAGTTCACTATAAATGGGTAGGTGGGACACTTAGAATCAGTAGTTGTTGATATCTTGTGTACTGGCTAAAAGTCAAATATATCAATGATAGAAAAGCTAAGGAGCTGAATAATATTAGTTGGAGAGAAAAGGTCTCGGATAAATGTTTAAGGCCGATGTAACGTGGGAATGTCAGGGTTGAAGGGCTCGAAAAGCTCGAACGCGCGGTGCGAGCCTCAGTGTGAGAAAGAGAGAGAGAGAGAAGGACTGCCGAGGGTGGAGAGAAAATTGAATTTAAAATGGCGGCTTAAATATAATGGCAGCTCCGATGTACATCGCGAGCAAGGGGCCCTGCCCTCCAGTACGTCTCAAGTTTGTCTCCCAACGAACTGAGCAACGTAGCTTGGCCTTAAAGCCCCAGAATCGATTCGACTCTCATGAATACCCTGAACCCAAGAAATCGAATACCTCAAGCATAGAACTCCGAGGATGTGAAACTTTCCATTCCCCCGCTTAGTTGCGCTAAACTGGCCACGCGGTCTGGCGCTGTTCTGCCCATCCTACTAGACTTCAACCCCTCGACCGAACCGAACTCAGCTGAATCTATCGAATTGGATATTAGAACACACCGTCGCCAAAGATGAAGCTTTCCACACCCAGCCCTATTGGCAGAAATATTAAATTCGTCCGAAGGATATCGCGCCGAGGCACGTCGTCGAACCATTTCGTCTTCCTTTAACTCTCCACACCTTACGCGATCGTCTCTATAACACGGCAGCACTTCTTTTTATATTGGATTCTCCCTGATAGCTTGAGAAAATTTTTATCTTTTTATCGATGTATTTTCTATAAAAATCCTTACACAAATATCATCGTCACCGGCATCGCCAGCTAAATATCTCATTAGGAGTCCTCGATATAATATTTTTGTATTGGGCTTCAATATTTAATTGACCATATAATTATTCAACTAATATATAAAATTATTTTTTAAAAACATCAATATAAATATTTATTAAAAACGAATAGTTTTAATTATTAATTTTTTTATTAAACTATTTCTTATCCTAGAATTTTTTTATAATATTCATTATTGTAGTTTTACAAGCCTGACTGATAAAGTTTTATAAATTAAATGGTGTATTAAAAAGAGCCATCAAGGTAACCATCGTTCATTATTATCTATTAATGTTAGCATAAAGTTTAATAAAAATTATATTTTATTATATTTATTATATTTCATTATATAAATATATATACATATTTATATATTATTATATAATCTATTTTATTACAGTATCAATTTTATTTATTATCGCTTATAATTTTTTCTGAATCTATGAAGTATGTTAAAAAGAAATATGCTATAGTGACACAATTGAGTGTGCATTAATAATTAGATGCATATGGCAAAATCAGAACATGAGTAATATTTCTATAAGTTTTTTGTTTAGACCAATATATACATGTATTAATTCCTAACTATTAATATAACTGAATATCTTTTGGATTAAATTTCGGTTTTTTTTTCTATATAACATTAACAAAAAAAACTTTGCTAAAAAAATTGAAAGTTCTTTATAAATATTATGTAAAAACAATAATAGGTATATCACATTGTTATTTTGTAGGCTTATATATACTATAGTGCAATAAGGTAAATATTTGTTAAATGAAAACATGTGAATACTGACTTTTAATATCAACGTAAGAAATAATATTTAGGCAACATTAAATGTCTAGAACATACTATTTCTCGAAAGTACTAGATTTTTTAATAAATATTTTTATATATTTAAATTCATTCGTTTGATTATGGAAAAGTTTTGCAGAAAAAAAAAATTTTAATTACAGAAAAAATTAAGAAATACTCTTGTTTTTAAGCTAATATGGAAATTAAATGATGATCTAATTGAATTAATATTAATAATGTGATCAAATTAAAAGTTAATTTTTAGGCTTTAAACATTTTTCTGAAAGTATTTTTACAAAGCAACGGACACCTATTTTTCAATACGAAATAGATTCTTTGATAATACGGTAGATCATTTAGAACTGTATCTGTATAAATAATTAAAGTTATTTAATTATTGAATGGAGCAAAAATATGTGTAAATTAGTTGTTTCGCTGTTAAAGTAAGTATTAATACTTAATACTGAATAGTGCCGTTTCAGATAAATAATCACCAAGCATTAAAACAATTATCAAAAGCTAAATATTGATACAAGAGGTTCTTTAAAAACCCGATGCTCATCTTAGTCGAAGATGATAAGCAGATTAGAGCATAGAATCGTAAATACAAGGGCCTTCATTTTAAATTTGTAACAAAAAAAAAAAAAATAATAAATTGTAAAAAATGAGTTCTTTTTTATTAGTTTAATCTTTGGGCAATTTCGTTCGCTTATTTATCTTTGTCTTCAAAAAGTATTTGAAAAACTCAAGTATCCTAGTAACAATAAGAGAACTTGAAAGAAAAAAAATCGATTTTAAAGAAAATAAATCAATAATTCCTTTTCATAGATTTATAATCCATATTTTTAAAAAAATTTGGATTGGATGGAATAATTGTACTAAGCTATTTAAACATTAAAATAAGTGTATTTAAATGATTAACAGTTTACGCTGAAATTAAAAAGACTTTGTTGTTCAATTATAATGCTTATTTTATTTATAATAGTATTTATTGTGTTCATTCATTCTTTAAATTTTTGAATCAGTTAACATTTTTACTGCTTTTACATAAAGTGAATTAATAGAGCATGCTAATTTGAATTATACCTTCTTTTTAATTAATTCGATAAATCAATTATTGTTCCAATTTTAAAAAATTGAAAACTAGAAACAGAATTTCTCAACACCTTTATATTTTCACATGGACATTATTTGTAATTGATGAAAAAATAGTCATACATTACAAAGAAAAGTACAAAAACAAATTATATACTTATAAAAAAAAAGTATATTATTTTTAAATTTATTAAGATCATTATTTCAAAGTTACGTATTAAGCATGGGAATTTTTTTCATATATGATAGAATAAAGAATAAACTAGTGATAGCAAACCTGAATTCTTGCTTCATTAAGCTTTGTACTTCTGGCTAGTTCCTCTCTACAGTAAATGTCGGGATAATGCGATTTAGCGAATGCCGATTCCAGCTCGGCTAGTTGTTCCTGAAATTATATAATAACAAATTAAGGATACTTGATAAAAAAAATCTTTAAATTTTTTAAATTAATTAAACTTTAAAATAATTAAACTTGAGTAAAAGTGTGGAGTTAAAAAAAAGCGAGGTGAACCAACCTGCGTAAAAGTCGTCCTATGCCGGCGTCGCGCGGGTGTGGGACAACTTGCGGTTGTTGGTGTATGGCCAATATGTGGGCTCGAAGCACAAGGTTCGGGTTTCAATTTTTTAAAAGCGCCTTCAGCCCCTGAAACCATAATTAGTAGCTTACAAAAAAATAATCATTCGTGTATATTATGCACTAGAGCTTGCTTCCAAAATAGTATTAAATTATTTACGAATTTATATGATTTATAATCATTCTGTAATAATAAATTACTTTTGGTATAAATCTCGTACAGTAAATTTACAAAAAATACATTTTTAATCGGCTTTGTCTCATTTGAATATTCTGCACTTAAATATATTAATTGAGATAAAAATGGAATTTTCACTTTTTTCATATTAAAAATAACTATAAAGTTTTACATAACTGTCATTATAATTTTAATGAAAATAATACATTACTTTGTCATATTGTTAAATTAATTTTCACATTTTTATGTTATTTAAATTTTTGCGTGCTTTGAAGAAAAAACTCTGTAAATATTCAGTATTATAAGTAAAAAAATTAAATGGAAGCACCATATTTAAAAAAATATAATACGAATAATCTAAATGCAAACGAAATTCAATTTACTTCTAATAATTATTCATATTTGAATGAAATGATATAAATTTTAAGTTCTTGAAATAATTATAATAAAATTCATGGGCATAAATGCTGAAATCAATACGCATTTTTATTCAGTAATTGTAATGTGCTTTTGTAAAGGATTCACACTCTATTCACACTCTGTCATGCAATAGATTTAATTACATTTTTAAGAAGTATTAAAAATTTTATATTATTTAGTAATCAATTATGTTGTTTTTACTCATCCTATATACTTTTATTATATTAATTAATACATAATTTAGTTTTAATACATAAAACAGCTTCGAAAAATAAAATTTTTTTTTACACTACTAAATTTAGATTTAAATTCTGAACCATATTATTATTATTATTTATTAATTATTATTTAGAATCGGGGGTTTTTTATTTAAATTACAAATATTTATTTTGTTCGCTTTAATATAGATTTACTTCATTTTTATTAATTTAAGTTTTAACTATACTCTTGTGTACAATAAATTTATTATAATTATAAGTAGATACTAATTATATTTTATTACCAGTTTTATATTTTTTTAATGTAAAATCAGTTATAATCTGCTAAAAAGCTGGTATGATATGGTTTAAAAATTCAAATTTTAGATTGTAATTATAAGAAGAACGTAGCATTCTTTGAGCATAATTTTAAATCTATTTACTTTATGCTTTTTATTGTTTAAAGGTATATCTACACATACTAATGGCAAAAGTAGACACACACCTATATTATTTGTATTGTAATAGATTCAGCAATTTTTATTAAATCAATACTAGATTATTCGAAAAAATTTTTTATTAATAAATGTCTTTAAATATTTAAAAATTTAATGGACTTATATTTGTATAAAGTATTTAAATAATTCATAAAAACAAAATATTCTAAGCTAAATAAATAATGTATAAAATTCGTAATTTATATGAATAATAATTATTATATAATATATATTATTTTAGATGTTAAAATAATGCATTTAATATTAATGTCGCATATTTCCACGTAAAAAGTGAATATATTTTTAGTAAATTTCGTCTAAATATTTTTTTTAAAGAAAATATTAAATTTTGGTATACAACAAGATGTACTATTATAATTTGTAAGACTTTCGCAATATTCTTCGAATATTGTTCTAATTGAAGTGTAGTCCCTAGATGTTTAAAGTGTTCCAGCTTGAAGACCCTTGCAATATGCTAACTTAATTAGAGCGTTAATGACCTAATCATGTTATATGCTGATTCAATGTTCCGAGGATGAATGGTGTCCACTTTACATACCATGCCCACTAACCCATAGAGGTACAGCCCCTAGAAACTCGGTCAAGTTCGATCTGCTATCTATCTTATATTATTTATCTATTTAAAGGCTTTTAATGAAGTCTTAGAATAAAAATTTCTGTATTTTCTCGTAAGTTAATATTTCAATTAGATAAATATTATTCAATATTCAGTTGTACTTTTAATAACATAAATTTATAAATAGACACGCGAGCGCGTAGATCACAAATGCACATGCGTAAATCTGAATTTGTTTAAAATATGTAAAAAAAATTTATGCATGAAGTTTCATTATTTGAAATCAGTTTAAAATGAAATTATTTTTACAAATTTATTTCGACTCACTTAACAGTTCGATACTGTCGATTAAATTTTAGTTTAAAAAAAGTTCATATCAGTATGTAAATTTTAGATTAATTAAAAAAATTTTAATTTAAAAATAGTTTAGCCATTGCTTATTTTAAAATTTGTTGTATAAATACAATCATTGATACTGATATAATTACAATTGATTAATGAAAGTAATTAGTTAATCAATTTGGCAATATATCAATGATGTCCTTATAGTTGTATATTAAAAGTAGAAACAAAAATGTTATTGATTCGTTTCTTAATATCTAAAAAATATAAAATTCTTTTTATCGTATTATGCTATTATATTACATTTTTGTATATAAAATGAAATTATATTGTTTTATAAAAACATTTTTATTAAGAAATATTATTTATAATACTTTATTATTATTATAATAAAGTTATGGTTCATATAATATTCAAATTTTTTCTAATTTGAAAAAGTTGACAATTGCAGCAAAAATTATAAAAGTTTTGAAATAATATGTTAAGTTAAGATATAAAATAGATAAACTCAATGAAATGATTAAATAATTAATACGCTGTTACATTCGAAGAATAATTTTTTCTAAGTATATACTCTTCATTCGGAAATCGTAATTATAATAAAATATAATTTAAATATATGTAAATGTATAATTAGTTAGTGTAATATTATTCTCGATAAATCTTATTATAGAAATAGTCATATTTGATGCTAGAAAATGTATTGTTTCCATAAACATTTTTGTCGAAAGTATTAAAATTCTACTATGAGTGTTTCTTGAATTGTAAGTTTTTATTTTAGTATGCAGTTATAAATAATAAAATATATCTTCTGCTTTTTTTATCAAGATGTTAATTTAATATTAAAAATTAATTAAAATTTAATGTTAAAAAAAAGTTCTGCTTTTAAAAATTTCATTTTTATCAATATATTTTCTTATAATATTTATCTATTAAATATAAATTAATTATTTGCAAAAATACTATCAATTTAATTGTTTTTAAATATGTTTTAAAACCTATTATAAAAAATTTTTTCCATAAATACTTTACATATTTATTGGAAAGGATTGCAAAAATAGTGTATGATAATTTAATGTTAACTTTGTACTTGAAGATAAATATTGAAAAGATGGAAAAACTTTTTAAATGCTTAAACAAGTTATTTAATATTGTATTAATAGTTTATAAAATATATATAAATACGAACACACGTTTAAGTCCAAAGTAATTTTATGAGGTAAGTTTAATTTTAGTTTCTTATATATTGGCGGTATATAATATATTTAAAAGGATATTAAAGAATGTTGCATCATTAATAATTATAAATTGGAATTAAAATTTTTTACTACCTTAATTTCTGAAAATACCCCATTTGTCCTTTATTTGCTTATTAGTTCTTATATGTTGGTATTTGTACATTAGAAGATTAAATTAGTGCATTTTTAATGTGACTGCTTATAGCGATAATTATTTCAAAAGTAAAATAAAACTGTATTTGAAAAAAATATAAATATTTTTGACTCATTACTACTTAAACTCTTAAATTAATAATAATTTATTTTCAAGTTTATGGACATTAATTTATTAACCTTTAGAAACAAACGCAATATTTGTAGCAAGATATTGATGCAAAGATCAATTTTCTATCATAATTACCGCATTAATTTATGATCGGCGATATTCACTTATATATTATTCGAATATATCATCCAGAAGTTTTAATGCATTATGTAGAAATTAGTATCTACTTAAGTCTTTAATTGTTTACTTGTAGTGTTTATATACATTTTTTTTAAATTAATTTTATTGCGTGCAATATCTATTTACATTTCCAATCGTTTTTAAATTTTATCATCAATGATAACACAAAGAATTTCTAATGAGAAATTTAAAAAACAATATACTCACCTTCATGTATTCATGAGATGCTAGTTTTTGTTGAGATGCTATATCGTAAACTAATGCAAAAATGATATAAATGCCTACAGTAATATTGTATTGAAACTAATTTTATGTTGGCAGTTTTCAATACGCTTGATTTAATAAATCCATTATTGAAAAAAAAAAATAAATAAAAATAGATAGTTACAATAATATCTGCTTATTTAACTTGTGCTTTGATATTTAAATTTATTTGTTTTTAAAAATGAAGAGTTTTTTTATATCTAATTGCAGTCTAACAGAATTGAATTTCTTAATGCTTTTAATGTTTAATGGAAAAAATATGATAAAAGATAAAAATTTAAATATTGTTTTTACTTCCTATTGTATACATATTTTGAAAGAGAGAGAGAGAGAGAGCATGAGAGAGGGAGAAAAAGAAAGAGAGAGAGAAAGAGAGAGAGCATGAGAGAGAGAGAGAAAGAAAGAGAAAGAGAGAGAGAGAGAGAGAAAGAAAGAGAAAGAGAGAGAGAGAGAAAGAAAGAGAAAGAGAGAGAGAGAGAAAGAAAGAGAAAGAGAGAGAGAGAAAGAGAAAGAGAGAGAGAGAGAGAAAGAAAGAGAAGAGAGAGAGAGAGAAAGAGAAAGAGAGAGAGAGAGAAAGAGAGAGAGAGCATGAGAGAGAGAGAGAGAGAGCATGAGAGAGAGAGAGAGGTTAGGTAAAGAACCCATTTTTATTTAAATTTGTATTCTTGATAACATTTTTGTATTTATCAATTTCTGTTTCTATTAATAAATATAAAAAATTGTATTAAAAGTTATTTGCATTCATGCTTTTTTAAATAATTTATTTTTACACAAACTTTTTTCGAACTCAATATACATTTTAACATCTTTGAAATCTTTAATGAAATAAAAAAAATTAATTTTCTACTTTTATGCAAAACTTTATCGCTTACTCCTGGAGTAACATTGTTGCAAATAGTATTTTTGAAAGTTTATTGAAAAATTGTGCAGCTATGAATCGCTCTAACTTAATAACACCTAATGTCTCGTAGATATACGTGCAGAGGCAATTGTATGATCTGTTTGTAATACGCACAATCGATTTCAAGTAGAATTATTGCGTTTGAATAGGTTTACAAATAATGTATACGAATTAAATTTAAGCTTATATTAAAATAGGTGGGACATATTTTTCATGTAATGTTTCTACTATAATGAGGTGGTTATTCAAAAACTCCTGTCTATTCGACGGCAGTATAAACATCTGTCCCGAATTAAAGTAATTGTCTTGCTTTAATCGCATAGCCAAGCTGGAACCTACAATTTTTGCTTGAATTTAATAGTTTTCCGGATAAATCTAGTTAATATCAAGTCGAAAATTACTTTTCTGTCGATTCTCTAAAAAAACTCAATTCTTAATTAATTCACTATATAAATATATAACCATATAACTACAGTAACCGTATTATACATAATAAAAGTCTGTCATAAACATCAAAGTTAGGCTAAGAGTTTTGCCCTCAATTACATTAGCCTTTTGAACTATTATGGATATTTTTCTATTGAGTTACGTTTATAGTATTTAATATTCTTTAAAAAATTTATCTGTTAATATAATATGCTGTAACATGTTACTAACTGTTTTCATAAGGATGGAGACAAGTTTCAGAAAACAAATAAGAATATATGTCGAATACAATAAAAAAGCTTCTATATTTAAAAAAAAATAGTATTTATTAATGTCACGTTTAAAAGTGAATTGAAAAATTTCGAAGTAATAAATAAAGATAGTTAAAAATGTATTTATGTTTGAATAATTGTCATTAAGCAAAAAATGGAGAGAAAAAAATGAGTATGCAAATGCCTTTTACAAATGTCTTGCAAATAATATGTCATATTCTAAGCATTGAGTGCAAAAGTTGCATCGGATTAGGGAGTGAAAACAAGGATATAATTGTTTACAGATAGATGCAAGAGTTCGAAAAGGATTGACAGTTCTGAAACAGACTGGGTGATATTCTATTTCGTTTCCCCATCCGCATTTTGCTCGGATACATAAGAAAGCTGTCGTTTTCCCATTAGCCCACACCCCCAGTGCTAAGTCCGTACCCCGGGAGCTCTTAATAATAGCCCTATAGAACAGGTAGTACCATATGTCACTCTCGAGTGCGAGAGCCCATTATGATTTTTCGTGAGTAGTGTCAACTAGTATCAGCCATTTAGCCACTCAGAAGCTCAACGAGCAGAAAATTCATCTATCTCGAGATGGGCTGTGAAAATGTTGATACTCTTTGTCAACCATCTCCTCGATACTCTTTATTTACCCAACCTCTATCTTCGATAAATAACCACTCATTTCTATCCTGAAATACGATCTTTGAATATCCGTAGCCAATTATTTATCTATTTTCTGTATAATGTAATATTAAATATCTATAAATAATACACGTATAAACAATATTATTGATTAGATTACTTCCAAAATTATTGTCTTGTTAACTTTGCCCTAACTCGTAGTTTTTGCTTATGTACGGTAATATAATTTTATATATCTTTCGTACATCAATTTAAGGCTTTTTCTATCGTAATTTGCAATTGGAATTTCTTAATTGTATTCTTAATGATATGTTATAGAGCGTTAGCACTTTCCTGGCAATAGGATCAGCGGGCATCGTATATTAATTCGAAATACTTCTTCGAGTGTTCGAGTGGACGTGATTTAAAAAGAAAAATTATAACGAAGAATAAGCGTCTGAGTGGTTAGAAGTTTTGCTGCATGAAAGTTTGATGAAAATGATCAGAGGGAGGCCTCTAGAGGGTTAAGCATACCCTGAAAATCCTCATAAGATGAGACTATACGGATTAAAAGATGCGATTTATTGAGTATTCTAGACAAAATACGAGAGAAAAAGAAAAGAACAATCATCGTAAGGGCGCAAGGAGATACTAGAGCGGGTATAGTGAGTCGTTGAGCGATACTGACCAACAGCGGATGTGGCGCCGACGCTATTCCTCCCGGGAGTTGCTGCCGGAGTCGGAGGACTGGCCTCCAGAGTTTGGTGTACGCCGTAAATGCCAAAGTCCTGTTCATTGGAACTTGCGCTGCTACACTTACGTTTCTCCTGGTTGTGATTGTGATTGAGATGAAAGGCTTCATTCTCCATGAGGTTGACTCCCAGCAGGCCAAGGTTCGGCCTGAGTTCGTCCATTAGTTTGTTTTGTCCGCAGTTGGCCGCAGCAGCTGCCGAGAAATTAAGCTGCCGACTGAAGATGGCCGGGAAGATATTGAACTGCTGGTGCTCGAGGCTTAGTGCAGCCGTCGATAGGGTCGAGGCTGAGGGTCCGGCTCCACCGCCCGCGTTACCGGCCCCACCGGACCCACCTCCGGCCGAACCACCACCCCCGCCGACGGAGCCACCGACACCGCCGACCGGGCCCGCACCACCCGATAAGTCGTTAGCCAGGGTGAAGCCGTGTGGGTGCGGAAACTCAGAGCCGTGGCCTCTCGCTGCTGGCCATGCTCGCCGAGTAGCCAACCGACCTTGACCCCAGAGGCCCCGAAAGCGACCGTTGACTTGCGGTCTATCGGCTCGGTCCTGCGCGCACTCTTTATGCACGATGGACTACTCTCGCGCGGAGTTTAACGTGGAGGAGCGGCCTCGCGGAGAGGGAGCGAAAGACAATACTCGATTTACTTTATATACACATAAATTTACATTTATATATATACATACATACTTACATATATATATGTATATATATTTGTATATATTATATATTTTATTTATATATATATATATATATATATATATATATATATATATGTATATGTATATGTATGTATATATATGTATATGTATATGTATGTATATATATATGTGTATATTTGTATTCAAATGTGTATGCACATCAGTATATGTAATATTGATACATGTGTCCGTACGTACGTCAAGAGTAGGTAAGGGAGCAGGAAGAAATAGAGATACAGATAGAGAGAGTCAAATAGGGAAAAAGGGGTAGGGAGAGGGAGAGAGAGAGGGAGAGGGAGAGGGAGAGGGAGAGGGAGAGGGAGAGGGAGAGGGAGAGGGAAAGGGAGAAGGAGAGGGGGAGGAAGAGGAAGAGGGAGTGGGAGAGGAAGTTAGAAAGAGAGAGAAAGAAGGAGAGAGGGACAACTTGCACGCACACGCGTAGTGCGATGTTGCGAAAACTCGAAGAGATAGAGCTTGCGATAGATAGAGAGATGAAAGAGAGAGAGGGAGAGATAGAGAGAGGGATGGATAGATAGATATAGATAGGTATAGATACAGAGACAGAGAGAGAAAGAGAGGGAGAGAAAACGAGAACGCGCGAAGAGAGGGAGGTGAGCGCACGCCGTGTACCGCACGCCGCGAGTTCTTGTGGGATTCTGTCCGCGAAATGCAGTTATCCGGGTGACCCAGGGGCCGCGGTGGGGCGCGTATCGGTGTACCGACCACGGCTCTGTCTCATTGGTGCCAGGGGCCAAGCGTTACCCGGGCGACAACCAATCGGCTTATACGGCTCGGGCGGCCCGACAGCATGGCGTTCGCCCAATGGAAATTCCTGCGGAAAGTGGCCTGCCAGTGCTTTTCCGCCTCGCCCTCCGCCCAATGCGCGACCTTTTTTCTCCCCCTTTTTATCATCCCATAGCTGATAGCTTTTTTAATTCTTTTTCCTTTTTCGGATTTGATTGTAACATATACGAGAAGCAAGAATCCCGTCCTCCTCGCTCCCCTTGATCGACTCACAATCCTGCGTCTGCACCCTGATCTACCAGCGTGTTAATCCCTGGTCCTCCGACCACCAACCTATCCTAGAGTTTTCGATTAATGTCCGACTCGTTTGATGGAACTTTTATAAATATTTGCCCGACCGCAGAATTTCTCCGCTCTCTCTCATCGTTTTTAACTGCAGCTTTTTCCCAAACAAATAATCTATCCTTCTACCTCGCGCAATCCTGATCCATACGTGGAACCGACACCACTAGATCATACAAGGCATTTTGCCAATATTGCAAACGACCAAGCATTGTAATCTCATACTAGGAATATTATTCGTTTACAGGCGACTGCTTAGTACTTTTATGTACAGACCCTATTTTATTCGTAACTACTGCTATGTAGGCTACCAGAGGTATTTTATAGCACCAAAACAACGTCTTTACAAAAAAAATAATCTAAAAAAAAACAAGAAAAGTATAATTAAATTTAACAATCGTTCCACGTATGAAAATAGTTTTTCAACGTCATCAATGTCAATTACAATCAAGGCAACAAATTTTGAAATTTTTATAATACTTTTTGTACATGTTAATTTGAAATAGCATTTTTTTAAATTTATACTATAGTAAACCATTTTTTAATATTGAAGATTTTAATTCTTTTTTTCAGTTCTTCTAAGCTTCTTGTCGATTCTTAGCATCAAAAAAAAAAGATAAAAGTAATATTAAATTATTGAAAAAATGGGGGCAATTTTGAGTTGGTATTCTTTTCACAGTTAGTACACAAAAGTGTTGTACAAAACCATAGAATCAGCCAGCAAAGGATTTGAGTTTTATTCTTTTAATATAAAACGCCCAATGATTTATAGACACGTGTTGATGTATGCTGGGTCAATAATTTACGGTAACAAAGCAGACACTTGATATTAAAAGCCAGCCAATTCAAAACCAAAACAGTTCTATTGGGGTTTTGTCCTTTAGTATGTCAATTCATTACATTGATAATTTTTTTCAAATGGAGCGTTGATATCAGAACCTTATGAATTCAAACATATCATTTGTTTGTTTTTTTTAACTTGATTTATTAGACATCATTTTTTTCTCCTAAAATTGAGAAAATAAAATTATAGTTAATTTTTTTTCTATATGATTTGTCTCTTATATTGTTTTTCTTATTTGCATATAAATTTATAAATATATTTTTGGTCTTGAATATATAAATGTATATCCATAAAAAAATGACAAAAATTTTTAAATACTAAGCGTTCTTTATTTATAAAATTTTTAATAATATATAATAAAAATAGTCTATTAAAAGTACAACATTCATATAACTACGTAACATGATTCTGTACAATTTTGAAAAGTATTAGTTATATAATACAATGAAAGTAAATATTATATTATGCTTATAAATAAAAGCTAATATATAAAAAAATATTACTTACGCAAAAATAAAAAATATGGTTAAAAATATTATAAACTTTGTATACATTGCAAGAATATTCATAGTTTTATTATCAATAATATTTTAATTTAAATATTTTTTTTACTATGACTTATTTTTAAATATTAATTTTGTAAAATAAACTTATAAAAAAAGAAATCTGCACAAAAATGTGTTTGAAACTGTAAGTTTCCCTTCAATCTTAAAAATAGTTATAAATGTTTTGTTTTTATTACATGCTTTATAGTAATAAATGCTTTGATTTTTTATAATTCACATTTTATAACAGGTGCATAATTTTTTTACACTCGCGATGTATTTTAATGAATTGTATAAATGTTGCATTTTTCGTTAAATCTCATCTATTGAATTTAAGAATACGTATAAGCATTACAGATTAAGATTTACAGAGTAATTATTATATTAATAGGTGAAGTATTTAAAAAAAATTTTAATATTAATTATTACATGTAAGTTATATTATATATCTAAAAAACACTTAAAAATTTTAAAAGGTAATCAGTCAAAAAGCTATTTATGTATTAGTAGTCAGATATACAGATAATTGAATGAGGGTAGATTTATAAATATGATAAGATTTGTCATGATAAATAGGGAAGCTGACTCGAAGCGAGCAATCTCTAAGGACCATATGCATTTCTATATATTATTCAAAGTAAAGTACACTTGTCTATACGATCTGAGAGAAAATTTATATTCCGACACTAAACATTGTGAATCAGTATTATCCTCTAATTAATCAATAAAATAAATTTTTAGAAGTTTTCTCATAGTGGTAAATGGATGATATGTTGATTTCAATTCTACGCGTTTTATCTTTATACGATTTTCCGAGAAAATGAATAACAAAAAACAGGTAAACTCAAAAAAGTTTTACATACAAATTAGGTGTTATTACCGTTTAGGAATATAAGAAGATGGGAATTCAATGAAATTTAATGACTAATATAAACAGAATCATTATAAAATACTACAAATGACTATGTTATACATTTGTAATACTATCTAAAGATTGTAATATTATTAGACATAAATGTGCAAACATTTTAATAACTTTTTTAATTTTAATAATTTTTTTAATGTAATGGAAAACGCCAAAAGAAAAAAGGAAATAAGTTTGAAATGCAGTGCATAAAGAATTTTGACACACGTATATGTATACATGCATGCGCACGCACACAACTCACGTACATACGCATGAATAATATATGGATAAAAAAAATATTTTCAAATCGTGCAATTTGATCAATGTAACCAGTGTACAAATATATTAGGAATCCGGAAGTACATTGTTTTGAGTCGATGGATGATAGGATGAATAGTAGTGACTATATGTGGAGAGATAAGAGGGAGTACAAGGGACTGCAGAAGAGAAAGTCTATTCACAGAAGTCGTGTGACAGATTTCGACCACGCCTCACCGATATGGTGTATAAGGTTTTCTTCACTCCCTCTCTCTTTTTCTTTATTCCTACTAGAGTTCATCTCGCTCACCCTTTAAATCGAGAGACTCGCCTACTTTCAACCAAAGACTTTGATCTCACTGCGCCTTGAACGGTTTTTAGCTACGTTCATTAGTCTACTAGTGCACTCTTCTCTAATGGTTAATGCGACGTCTTTACTTGAACTTTTCTTAATTTTTCTTTTCTGAAAAAGAAAAGAAAGTAACAATCGTCAAAAATATACGCCAAAAATCAGATTTTTTTATTCTAAATATTCCTTATTATTTTGAATTCAATAAGGGCTTTTAAGTAATTATCAACAATAATATGCATACTATAATGCGTTAACACAAAAATTTAACTTAAAAAGCTACCCATAGAACGAATAGTTATTATTTTTAATTGCATTGATTTACATTGCCAAAAAAAGCTTGAATATGATGTATGCATATCAGTAAACAGAATTGATAATTTTTACAAAAAATTTTATTACTATATTTTATCCATTACTAAAAAACACTACAGAACTAAAAAAAAAGGACGAACATATTTGCTTAATTGATAAGAGAATTCGAAGGTTGTATTTGTCAATTTTCCATAAAATTTCAATTACCACGAATTAACAAATATTTATCCGAAAAATGATTTTAAAGAAAATTTTTGTAAATTTTGTTTTTTAAATTAGTTAAAACAATTTTATTGCATTAAAAAGCCTTAATTCAAGTTGATGTTCTTTTAAGTTTTGCTTTTCGCATAATTAGAGTATTTACTTATGAACAATTATCATTTATTTTTTTTAAAAAGACAAACGTTTATCATAGTTGATTTAAAAAATTATATAAAATATAACAAACAAACGATAAACATTTTAGAATAAATCAATAAGTATAAAAAATTAGTAACCTGAATTAATTGTTACATTGAATTTATTAATTTAAAAACTCGATTCAATTATTTTTAATTACTTTAATTTAATTTATTGATCAAGTAAATAATGTAATATAGTAAAAAAATTTTAGTGACGGTAATCATTATTTAAGCTCTTTTCTAATGCAATATTTAATAAAATATTGTAATTTTGAAAAAATATTACCGTTTCATATAAGTATTAAGTTTATATTTATAAATAATTCTTACCATCACTATCAGTAACTGTTTTAATTTTCATTAAAATAATTTCAATTATTTTCATCACTGAAACATTTTAAATATTAAAATTTTTGTATAAAGAAGTTTAATATAATGCACCATTATAAAAATTGAATTAAATATAAATATAATTAATAATTTAATCTAAGAACTTTCAAACATAAAAATTATATTTTTACAATAATTAGTATTTCAAAAATATAAATCAAGTTTTTAATAAATTATATTAAAATGTGAGAAATTTAATAATAAATTTCTAAAAATCCTACGCAATCGTCAATTTAATCACTGTATTGAAGATTATGAGATGTTTAGAACAAGATTTTGTAGTATTTCATTAAATAGTAACATTAAAAAAAGAAGACTGTTAAGCATGAAAACAGTTATGCATGGAAATTCAATTTATTACTGTAGTTAAACAAAAAAATTTATGAAAACTGTTTAACTATTATAAAAATTATTATTTTCATTAATGGTGAATAAAATAACTGCATGTGACATAATATAAATTATAGAAAACTGTGTAATCTAAAATGAGTAATTATAGTTTTACGAGCGAATTTGTATATTTTTCTCATTTTTCGCTATCATTTTTACTTGAATTTAATATATTTCTTTATTAAAACTGTATTATTAGACTTTTTATATAGTAATATAAAAAGTAGAAATTCTTTGTACTAATCCATTAATATTGATATCTAATAATCATATTTATAAGTCAGATATTTCAAGAATTTCACGAAAACCGCTTGCATTTTTTGACTAATAATTATTTTAATAACTTTTTTAACAAATAAATTATATGTCCTTAATGCGATAATTTATACGAATCAATGCTTAAGCTGTACAGGATATCATGATATAGTTTTAAATTGTTTTTAAATATATTTAATTTTATAAAGAAAATATCAGTTCGTAAATAAATTAACTCAATTTTTTTAAACAAAAAAGTTCAAAAGTTAAATAATTCGCAAACTAAATTTTTTACGTAAAAAGTTTACATTTGATATACGTTCACATATGGGTGGATATATGAAGAAATATATCCAAATATATCATAAAAAGATAAGGTGTTCATTTTTTCCTGTGTCTATTAAGTAATATGTAGTTAAATTAAATTGTATTTCGAGTCAATTTTGAAAGAAATTAATTAAATTTAATAAAATTTTGAAAGTATATACATTAAGTTTACACGATCGGAAATAATCTTTCTAAAAACATTCATTTAGATGGAATATTTATTTTATGAAGATGCAAATATTTAAATATAGTGACGCCTCTATTTAAAGCATTTGGGTAAATTAGCTTATTGGAAGGGGGTAAAATAGCTTAAGATAACATTTATCTTCGACTTTTGCACGAGTCTCGTTCATTCAAGTATTTTCATTGATTTTATTCATTTCCACTTTTAAATTGCTATTATACATCTCGACTTAAAATCAAGACTATTCTGTAACGCTTGTCTTAACTTTAATATGAAGCGGTTGAAAGAGCCAAGAGACTTTCTTTTCTTTTTATCTCATCTCGAAGATCTTTTCTTTTTTTTTACTTTTTCACTATCCTTTAGCTCCAGATTCTTTCTCGTTTTCTCTCATCCTAGTATGCTACTGCTTCGCCTCATCGCTTTTCCTATGAACTCGAGAATGACTCTTTCTCTCACTTACTTACGTAATAATTTCCTCACCTTTAAACATAAATATATATATATATACACACTTACACCCTTTTCTACCTAATTTTTGTTGTTTTTTGTTCTTTTTTAGTGCCCCATCCTTTTTCCGTCTTTGCTATGTTCTAGCTTTTTCCTTGGTTTCCTTGCAATCTATTTCGAAACGTTTCATGCGTTTGTGTGGATATCTCTCTCTCTCTCTCTCTCTCTCTCTCTTTCGAAAGAAAGAGAGAAAAAGGTGAAGCTTTTACGACGGCACGGGCGGAAGCGTCACGTACTGCTCTGAAACAAAAACGTAGCGACGTCAAATCCGATTACGAGAACTGCGAGAGCTCCAGAACGCGGATGCTACGCTAGGTTATAAGGGAGGGAGAGAGGGTAACTAGGGAAAAGGGGGTGAAAGCAAATCTGGAGAGGGAAGCAGGTGGATATGTTGGGCTTTGGAGTTAGAGGGTTCAAGCAGGGGGATTCTATACGAGCTCGGAACAAGCAGCATGCGACGAAGACGAAAAGAGTACGAAAGAGAGTAGTGGGAAAAGTGCTGTCTCCACTGTGTGCAACAACGCGCTACACACTATATTCACCATTACTCGTGACGTCTTTTTCCCTTTCTCTGCCTTATCTCTTCGTATAATTCTTTCACTACTGCTTCTTTCATTACGTGGGAACTCCGAGTATTCGTAAAAAATCGATTATTTACCTCTATACTGGTGCGCAAATTTATACTGTTATCTACTCGTCAAATATTATTACAACCATTTTTATTGGTTTTTTATAGAAATTCTCATTGAAGTCCTTACCCTTAAATATCTGAGATCGAGGCAATAATTTACACCATTTTTTCCAGTTCACTACCGATTTTCTTTTCAATTCCTAGAGCGAAATTTAGAGCTATTTTCAGTAATCATCTTCATCTACATCCTTCATAAATCTACTACCTATTTCATCAATCCTCACCTGGTTTTTCGATTAATATTTATACGACTTCATGTATACAGGCTTAACTGATTTTAAATATTTGAATCACTAGAAACTCTATATTACTATTTACTAACATCGAGATTCTTTTATACATATATATTTTAACAAAAGTTACCGAATTATTTAATCATATTTTCAAATGTTGATAAGGCAAATAAATTTTCTGCATAAGTTTTGATCGCAATCGATTAACATTCACAATTATTATTTCAATACAAGGTTTTAAAACGCGTAAATTCAAGAATCATGAAAATTAAAAAATATTGCACAAAATACTTCACAAGTTTAAATTTCCAGAAAAATTTATAATTATATTGTTTATATACCCTTTGTAGCAGAGAATTATTGTATTACATCATAAATTTATTTATCAACTGACAATAGATTGTTAAACAGTTTTCTTTTATATTTCTGGCAATGTGATGAATAAGTAAGAAGAATTTTTAAATATTGATATCTTAAGCCATTTTTAAAATACTTCCATGATAACAATATTGTATTAATTTTATAGAATTTTGTAGAATATAGAAAATGTATGTGGGAAAAAATATAGTTTCTTCAACATTTAATGAACAATTACTTTCAAGCATGTATTTATAGTATTCATAATTCTTAGTAATATTCTGTTTAACTGATCAGAAAGTAAAAAAAAATAAATTTATAGCATTCATATTGAAATATTGACGAATAAAAATTTCTATTATACATCCTTTTTGTTGAGAAAAAATCTATTATCTGGCAAGCATTACTTACTAATAGCTGAATACTGATTAATACTTTGCTAAACATAAAAAATGACATAAAATCCTTCAGATTCATTTTATAATACTTAATTAACTATTAAAACAACATACCATAATCACGTTCTACTAATAATAACTACTTTACATTTATAAAGATTTTAAATTATCGATAAAAATAAATATTTTTTAGTACTTTGCTCGTATATTTTCAAATTAATTAATATGAATTTAATATTGATTTTTTATATTGAATCAGGCAATTATTTTACTCATGAATTAAATATAATATAATTTTTATTTATTATTGATTAGTAATAAATATTAGAGAATAATAAATATTCAAACTCTTATATACAAAATTAATTAAAAAATATATTATTTTTATTTAATTACAATTATAAAGTAATTACAGTTATAAATGAATTTAAA
The DNA here is from genome assembly GCA_018907135.1 of Kradibia gibbosae. Taxonomy (NCBI): domain Eukaryota; kingdom Metazoa; phylum Arthropoda; class Insecta; order Hymenoptera; family Agaonidae; genus Kradibia; species Kradibia gibbosae. The sequence continues at coordinate 35,813,685 of JACCHX010000001.1, read as the reverse complement.
TAATTGTAATTGAAAATTCAGAAAAGTTTATCATTCAAATATTTGTTCACAGATTTTCTAATTTAATTATATTTTACGTATAGTAATCCACAAACATTACATCCACAAATTGCGACTATAACCTTTTTTTTTTAATACCTCTTATTGGTATTTCCAAATTTTTAGAAAAATTTGAAAACCTAAAAGTGTTTTAGACATTTATTATTGTAAATTAAGTTTCAAAATCATGGAAACGTTAAAAAACTCGTTTCTTTTTCTATTGTAATATAAAATAGAATATGTTAAGTTATAAAATAGTGACTTAATTAAAATTAAAACTTGATTCTAATATAATCTATAAGATGTAAATATAGAAATTGTGTCCAGAATATTTTTGTAATTACCTAACCTTCAATTGAAATAAATATCTATTACTTTACTTGTATATTATTATTTAATTTATTAAAACATCTGATTTTCTAATGATAAAAATTTTTTAATATAGCATAAGTGGACCAGATTCTTACATTATCATATGAAACAGCAGCTTTTGTCATTTAAACTATAAATTTTGTGTACTAGAATTCAACAAAGAAATTTTAATGTTTTTAATTTTTTTTAATGCAACAATAAAATTAAAATATGTATTATTTTAAATGAATAATCTTATTAAAATATACGGCTTTGATTTACTTCGAACATATCTTAATTTTTAATCATGGATGTACTACCTCTATTTTAATATTTATTACGTATTGAGCTTTTAATTACTTCGAAATGAATATAAATAAAATATTACTTTTTTTTAATAATAAACCTTTGAATACCTCATGAATAATCTGATTTTATAGAAGATATAATTTATCTTTTCTTATTTTATAAAATTTAAATGACAGAAAACAAACGAAATCTTATTAATAACAATAAAAAGATCTCTCCTTCATCAATAATTATGATACTGGCAGATTAAAAGGGTTTCGCTTCGTTATATGAGTTACTATGTATTTTTTTTACATGCGAGAAAGAATATGTAGACAACCTGTAACGAGTTACAAAACTTCATTTACTAGAGTTAATGTATGTAGTAATACTAGAATAAAACCAAATGTGAGGTAAAATTACTAAATAATGCTGAAATACCGTGATAAGGATACAATTAAGTCATAGAAGAATAATGTTAAAAAATAGTGAAAGGTAATGGGTCGTGTAAAATGAAGCACGTGTCACAAAGGATGTATGGAAAAAAGGCATAAAGTGAAATGGAAAATGAGAACCAAATGGCAAATGAGAAGGACAACTTGAACGGGAATGAGAACTGGATTGGGAGCAGGATCGGAAATGGTAACGGAAGCGTGATCGGGTATGGGTCGAAAATGGTAATGTTTACGAACTAGCAATGAGATTTAAGGATGGGACCGGAAACGCAAACGCGGATGGGAAAGACAGAATAGGAATGTAATATGTCCGTGTAAAACAAGAATGAAAATTTGTGTGGGCAACAGGATGATCCACAGGGCGCGTGTTTGTAGTACATGCAGTAGGCGGTCCCGAAATTTTGAACGCAGATGGCACTCTTGTGTTAGTTTGGTTGCTCCCTCAATCGCTAGCTTTATCATACTCTCTTTATCTCTCTCATACACATACTCCCTTTTTACTCTTCCCTCCCCCCTCACACTCTTACGCTCTCTATCCATCCATCTAACTACCTATGTATCTTCCTTTTTTCATCTCCCTCTCAGACCGTCGTCATGGCGACCAATAGCGTAGCCTAAAGCTATGCTTTTATTGATTTCAAGCCGCAAACAATGTACAGCACTTCACGTTTCGTACTGTTCTATTCCAACATCCGCGAAAGTACGCTAGAAATATTAGCACGCGCCGCCCAGAAGTCCCCGCCGGATGCCTCAACAGCCCAATCTTCACCACGTGTATTCCGCCCCCTTTTCTTCCCCTTCTACTCTGAGGCTGCTCGCCTTCACTCCTTCGTCGCTTTGGCTTCTATATAATCAAATTATTTATTTTCATTTATTTTCTTACATCAGATTTATTGCCTACTTTCCGATATGCAAGGAACACTCTTATTTTTCTCTTGTATTTTTACATAATCAAACAGCAATTATTTCTTGATGAATTGTCTTACAAGATAAGGCAACCCCATATCAGACCTTTGTCGATAAGCATTTCATATAACACTCTTATTTGAAACAATTTCTTACCATCCACTGTTATAAGAATTTTGTCAAAAAGATAGACTCAAATGTCATATTATTTCATACATAATTATTAAAAAAAAAAATTTACTATGAAACATACTGTTAAAAGTACTTTTTATGAGAACAAAATTTATGAATGGTCAGGTAAAAAGATCATTGTAGTGAAGCCGATATTATGAACGAACTTTTAGATTTATTACTAATGTGCAACATGTTCAAATATTTAATTATTATTAATTATGTATTACATGTACTTGTTTTACATATTTTTTTTTATTTTATTTTCAACCTGGACTTTTTTTCAATAATCTATTTTCATCGCAGTATTATTTTGATTGAAATTTTGTACATAGTACATTATAAAGTTGTATTTAAAATTTTTTAAATTATTTTACAATATTTAAAATTTTTAGCTTATGAAATCAAACCTTTTTATCATTATTTTATAACATAAATAAACATAAAGATAGCGAGAAAAATAAAAAGAGACAGAGTAGGGAAGATAGTGTAAATAGATGAAATGTAGGTATCATTTAGAATAGCGAAGTAAAATATTAAAGACATGTGGAATAATGTTGTAAATATTGTACGTGTAAGGCTGGAAAATTATTTACTCTTTCTAATTACAAATAGTTTTATTAAATGCAATTAAATAAATGTAAAAAATGGTCGTACAAAAACTGCATTACCGTAAATGTGTGAATTCAACGGTAAATATGATTATATCTTATGTAAAGTAACAGAACGAGGCAATTTGTAGTCGCAAATAAGCAAAAATAATGAGAATTCTAATTTTAATTAAAGTTGATGAAAAGTCTGCCACTTTAAGAAATTAAAAAATAAATATACTTAAGTTAATTCTAGTAAAAGAGAATGAAAAATAGAAGAATGTGAAGTTACAAAAATAGAGTAAGTAAGTAAGTAGACGAGACGCAGAAGAGTGATGCATGAAATGTGCCCAAAGGGATGCACCAAGCTTGATCAATGCTTCATCTGATCAGGTAGATGGACAGGCAAATAATATATATATATATATTCATAGCTTCCGGACGCTTGTGTACGAGGCGCCGAGTGCATGTGGTCCGGTTCTATGACCACGCTAACCGTGGAAACCGGACGAAACCAATAACCAACCTCTCCTTGCTTCCTCCTCCCTCTCGACACCTACTACTGCGGTTTCCCACGTAATCCTATAAATCGTTAATACCGCGGTATTCCTTCGTAGACATAATAAAAAATTCCGAGCCCCTATGCATTTCGTTAATTCGACACTTGTCCCAATCACATACTCCGGTGCACCGGAGCATGTAGTAAAACTAAAACTCTACTACTTAATTCGCTTCTTCCCCCCCCCCGTACTTTTTATTATTATTACTGGATAAAAATAAGTTCAAGATAAAAATAAGCTTATCAATAATTAAATATAATTAAATAGATTATATACTTATCAAGAGCAGAATGTTATAGAAATAAAAATTAATGCATCCAAGAGCCTGAAAATATTCTAATAAATAAGTGAAATCGTTTATTGGTATTATTATAAAATCAAATTTTGATGGCATCTTAAAAGCCATTGTTGTTATTATTTTTCATAAATTTATGATTTTTTGGAAATCCCTTTATAAGCGATTATTCATGTATTTTTTGTATAAATAAATGTATAAATACATGTTTGTATAAATTATTTAAAATCAATCATAAGCTAATCAGAAAACAATTGATTCAAGTAAGATGGAATTATTGTTGAATAATTAATTCTAAATATTAGTTATAAATAACGCGTGAAGTGCTTTATATTTCTTAATATCTTATAGGATTAAAATTACGTTAAATAAATAATTTTTGAATCGTCTTAAAAAGTTATTTTTTACAAATATTATTCAACGTCAGTCTAATTTGCATTGTAAAATAATATTCAGATTTTTTTGTTAATTAATAATTTTTAATTTTTACAAAAAAAAGTAAATTGTACATTTATAATAATTTTATATTATATTAAATTTATTAATTAAATTATGACAAAAAAACATTTTTTTATATTAGTTAATTTTTATATTAGTTAGTTTATATTAGCATTAGTATTTTAATTAAAAAAGAAAGACCATTCCAACAACGATTGATTTTATAGGGAATAATTACAAGTAATCTTAAAAAAAACAGTTAAGATTTAAACGCTTGATACATTTCTACCATTTGTCAATTTAAAATTACCGTAAAATACTGGATTTGGTGTAGGCAGTGAGAAAAGAAACTGATACTTGTGCAAATGAAGAAAAGAGAAGGCTTACATAAATAATTAAAGGAGTGATGAACTGGTAGACTCATAATGATTTTAAAAGGGTTGATAAGTCTTGGAATATCACTAAATATCTGATTCCTTTCCTAGTTCTTGATATTTCCTCCGTCATCCTTATTATCTCAACTAGTCTTAGCAAAGGGGTTGGACAAAGGGTCACCTAGTTCGTTCGGCAGCTGAGGGAGAGACCAGGTCAGCTTTCAGGTTAACGTGGTTAAAACAACATTTAAAAAATAATTTTTCACTTATCTTTTTTCTTTACCTTCAAATTTATTCATAACAAAAAATGTATATACGCGTCAGGAGATTAATTTTTGGTTGTTGCGTTTGGATATACTCTTCTGGATACGACATCAATGAAAAATGACAAACGAAAAAGTATCAGCACAATCATATAATCATTATCTACAAGTGAATACGTAAGGTCAAAGTTTCGAAAAATACAACCAGCCCACTTAATTTTCAAACCACCTCGCCACAATATGAGATAATGGACCTTAGAAGCTTCATCACTTTATATTCGGAAATGCTGAGGTCGTGACCTCATTGTGGTAATAGTCATACTTATACCAATGATTATGTTTTATATCAATAATCACTTCTTATCATATTCATTGATAAACAATTAATCTTAACTTTCGTTCCTAAATTTTACTTAATTTAATTTGAATATTAGATGAAGCTAGGTTTCGTTTTGGTTAATATTGGATTTCTCTGATTTAGAATAAAGACTACTACAAGTTGACACTAATTAGGAATAAAATAGACAATGTTTAAATAAACAATTAAATGATTAATATTTATTAAAATATCAACCGACTTTTCTTGTTTAATCTGGCTTTAATAATTAATTAAATTACCAATAACCGTTTTTGTGTTATTTATTTTAGCTTTTAAAAGTAATGAAATTCATGAAGATGCAAATGTATCGATAATTCAATACATATAATTAATAATTAAATACCTTACGGAATGATTTATATTAAAGTTTCTAGTTTTAGAATATAAGACCATGACGAGTACATAATTATAATTAATTGATGTACTTATAGTTAGCTTATCGAATATATAAGTTTTTATAAAAACAATATTATTAAAAAGGATAAAAATTAAAATGAAGTAAAAAAAATTTTAATTTGCATTACATTAAAAGAATTATAATTGGGTTTGCAAATTGCCGCTGGATCAGGCCATGCTTAACAACTTTTTAATAGAGTGATTCGAGAATCATTAAGCAGTCCGTACAATTTTACTTTTCACCTACAAATCCTAATCTTTACGATCGTTTTTTCTAAAATAACAATTATATTTAGTTTTTTCTCTTTGTACAATAGACAAATTAACTATTTTATGTATATATTGCACAATTTTTAACAACACCATACTTCCATATAATCTTATTTTTGTAAATTTCTTTACTAAACAATATAATAATAGTCTATACTATACATTATACAATACATAGGGGTATATATTAAAATATTTTAAATAATCTTTCAAACTATTATTTAAAGGTAATTGAAAAAGAAATTATGAATTGTAAAGACGCATTACATAATATTTAATAGACAAATTAATTTGTCAAGAGGAGGTTATTAATTACAGGAAATGAATTGGGTAAATATTTTAAATTATGAACATTTTGTAATATCTGAGATCAAGGTGATTTATTAGATTAAACTCATATTAATGACAAAACACATAATTAATAATATGTAAAACTTTGATTTTTTAAACTATTTCTCACAATTATTTTATTACGTTACAACTAGAAAATGCGTAATTTTTATACATTTAAAATATTAATAATGAAATGATTAAAAATAAATAAAAAAATAACAAGTCTTCTGAATGATAAAAATTTCTATTATATTGGAAGAGTCCATTAGTTTAGAAAACCAAAAACATTTTTCAGGTATTTAAATAGATAAAATACTAATAATAATAAATAATAAAGTTTTTGCTAATCATTCTAGAGAATTATTACTCATACTAATCAATTCGGTGTTTTAATTGTATTATTAAGCAAATTTAAAGAAACGATATTGGTTATAGGACTTTCAACTTATTGTTCTATGAATGCATACTAAAAGCTTAAGTAATTAACCCTTATAAAAAACTATACTGGGGATAATTTTTTGATTCGTTATACACTCGATTAAATACAATATATAAAAGAAAATTATAATATCTTAAAATGTAGTACATGGCTCAAAATCATTAGTTTCAAAACATAAGGATATTGAAATTGTTGATTATTTCACATTCAGTATACAACAAAGTGTTCATTTATTTTAACGTACTTTGAAGAACTTACTCAGCTATTTATTTAAAACGGATTGATATAAAGTAAGTAAAGTTAAAAAGTTTATATATTGAAATAGAAATTTATGAAAATATTCAAATGTTTTGAACTGTGAAAAGGTTTCTCTACAGAAGTATGAACTACTAAATATTAGGTAGTATAATTTACAATAAAAACTAATTTATTTCTTGCGTTGAAGTAATTCTTTCTGAATTAAAAACGTTAAAAAAATTTTGAAATAAAATACTTTTTTCCAATTTTGCTAAATAAATTTTGTAAGTTTTGCAGTAATTAAAAAAATTTTCAAACATTTTGAGTAGTGCCCTGAGCTGTGATGATATAGCTTTATAATCGCTTAATATTATTTAATGCATAAACTATTGTTACATTAGTTTAACTTATTCAAAAAATAAATTTATTGCAATATTTATTATAAATCTTATTAAATCTCTCATTTTATTATTAAAATAAAATGGCTTAATATATATATTAATGCTCGGACTCGGCGGTTTAGTTATATGTTAGAGAAATTGATAATAAGGATGAACAAATTTAATTTGCTTGCAAGAAAAGGTAAATAGTTTTTTTATACATTCTTACTGCATAAAGTTGTTTCTTAAATTTTTTTCCTTAATTCCGTTTTTAGGCAGTTTTTACATCTATTCTATATTTTTTCGTTAATGGCATCTACGTATGTTATATTGATTCGAATAATTCACAAAGATTTAAAATTGGACGAAAATTCTTGAAGAAAATACGCATATCTTTATTTAGTACGCTTTCCTGATGATTCCTTCGTTAAATGTAGTAGTTACAATACACAATTTTTTAGCCCCAACTGTCTTCAAATTAGGCAACATCCAAAATGAAATCTACTATACTTATACCTGGTAAAAAAAGTTTAATGAGTTTTGTCGACCTACAAAAAATTTAGAAAACAAAAATTTGTATTAGTTTTTTTATAATTGTTCAAATAAACACACACATATATATATATATATATCATGAAATTAAAAAAAAAACTTAATAAAAGTTCGACAGTTCTTATTACAAATAATTTTTGAATTATTAAAAATTATTTAAATACACACACACACATATATATATATATATTTTTATTATACGAACTATCGGAGTTTCATTAAATAAAATTAATTTTTTTATTTGCACATAATATTATTACTTAAATTCTTATTAATACATATAAATACGATTATAAATATAAATATAATATGATTATAAGTATAAAACTAAAAAAAAGACAATTGGAATTAATAGATTCAATTGGTAAAACATAAAAATAATTAATTTTTGGTCAAGTAGAGATGCGTTAAATACTAAAAAAACCTTTTTTTACAAGTAATATATATTACAATGTATAAGAACAAGATTTTAGTAATTTATGGATTTACTGGAACTATTGTTTTAATTACAAATGTCACTTTTCATTCAATGATTGGTAAATTCGTACCATTCAAAATATAATCGTAATCTTATATTATAATTTATGAAATTAATATAAATAATTTTTAAGGCATTTAATTATTGAAAGTAGATTTTTTAAATAGTTGATTCGATACTATAGAAATATTTATCTGATATAGTCAATATGTTTGTATATAAGTTTAAGTTAAAATTATTAAACAAAAATTATTTATTGACGTAGGAAAAAAATCAATGAACTAATAAAATGATAAATTTAATGTAAATAGCAAAAAAATAAATTAAATAAATTATTACAATTAGTGTATTTTAATTATTAAATGCGTATATATAAAGGCTAGTGAATATAAATATCCTAATTCAAAAGTAGCAATGATAAACAGAAATATTAAAATTTGTAATAGTGCTCAAATAAACAAATTATTTAATTATTTATTATAGAATATTATTATAATACATTTATAAATTTTATTACTTTATTTCATTAATTAAATTTTTTATCATTACTCATAATCTCAAATAATTGGAAAAGATAAAAAAAATAATTTATACTCCAAAAGATAAATTATGAATTTAATTAATTTTTTTAGAACACTACCATTTTTTGAAAAATTTATAAATAAAAATTTTTTTTGATAAAGTCAAATATTTTCTTAAAGCAAAAATTAATTACTTTTAAATAAAATAATAAGAAGAATACATTTTTCTGTTTATATTCAAGTAATTATAACGCTTGCGTACAAAATAGAAAAAATTATTTGTCTTTGCACTATTTGTGAGTAAAATATTATCTACAAAAAATTAATAACCTTATGACAATTTCATAGAATGAAATTAAATAAATAAGATCATAAGGTTCCAGAAAAAATAAGAATTAAAAAGATGCAAATAATAAATATGATTGAGGATACTTTTTTTTTTTAAATAAAAATGTTTAGAACATATCAAGTAAAGCAGCTTTAGATTATAAGTAAAAAAAAATATCAAATCGAAAAATTTGTTCAAATAGTGCTGCTGAAGGATTGGGAATAAATATATTTAGGAAGGTTGCAATTTAGCCTTAGTCTTGGAGCGCAACTCTCAAAATACGCACGCTCGCTTATGAACAGAACGTCGATAAACTTGATACATCTTTTATACAATCTTTGTTCAATTGTAAAATTGATTTATAAATATTTCATTTGAGATTGAGTAAAATCATCTACGATTACACCTTTTCCTGAATAGGTAAGTGAAATGATACTCGTTATTAATCTTTAAACTTAAAAATAATTATATAATCAATCTAAGGCTCGATATATACACTGAAAGTTCTTCCGAGTCATTTTTGTTGAAACCTAACCTCAAAGTATGCATTTTCAATGAGGATGAAGAAATCACCACAATACAAATATATCGTATACGATGCCAGGATTTCGCATTATTAATATGTTAAATGAGGTATGTTTTAGTGCAATGAATATCATTTTAAGTTTCGTCTTATGAAGATCATAATCGAAATCAAGAAACATTCCAAAAGGATTCGCAGTGCCTATACTTTATACCACTGCCAAACAGTGGCGGCTTATCTAGCTTATTAACTAAATCATTAAAAATTAACCTAATAAGTTAATTCGATTTTTGTCTATGAACAGGAGACGATAGTTTACATGCCCTCGGTCAACTACTTCTTACTTATAATAATAGTTCTTATACTACATCTAAAAATTAAAATTGTTTATGATATTTCTTAATAATATATAAATAACTAAAAGTCAGATACATTTATTCTATTTGGAGGTCGATTAATTGGTAACAATTTTTTAATTTAATTTTTAATTTTAATGCGTATATAATTTTCGTTATAATTAAATTTATTGTTCGCAAATTTATTATCAGGAGATTAAATCATAAACATAGCACTTTGCATAAAATTTATTTTAAATATAATTTGACTGACTGAAACAATTTAATATTTCATTGAATATTAATTTATAAAGATAATTAGCCATTTATTTGAGCATTTATTTTATAGCATTGTCATTTTCAATAAATTCCCCTTTGTGATAATTACTACTACCAAATCTTATCCAAATAAGAGTTAAGCTACTAGAATTTGCTTATTATGTCGAAAATTAATCGAGTTGCTTCAAAGCTTTGAAAACTCTACGATTAACAGTACATACAAATTGATTACTTAATTCTAAATAAAAAGATAGCATTTCGTGAAAAAAGAAGCTGAAGATTCTTGAATTATTGAAGATTGTTGAAAGAGAAGTCCGGGATCTTAGTGAACGAAAGAAGTGAGAAAGATTCGGTTCGATTACAGGAAATGCGTGTAATGATAATAATACTGATAATGATAATAGAATAGTGGTAGTAAGTGTAGTGGTAATAGTAATAATTGTAGGAGTAGGAGGAGTAGATTAAACTTGCAGGGTATAATAGAATGTAGTGTAAAGTATATGAAAGTGTGATAGAGGGTGTAGTTTGATGTGTAAGACGACACAGGTACATATGGGCTGTCGCTGGAGGCTGAATGGGCCAAATGATATAAATTATTTATAGATTTCGACACCCGAGGAGGGCGAGCCTGCGTGGACGAAGGCGCACCGAGAAAGGTCTACCCTAGCCCCCAGCGGGAGCGTGTGCGCGGCCACGGGGGTCCACTTGCAGTGCGAAGCCCCTTAGGGCTTCCTCCGACATATGCATTTTCAATACACATGCGTCGACGAGCTCACTGTCGCTCTCCCCCTTTCTTTTAGACCCATACGATTTCGCACCCGCCTCTCGATTCGGAAAAATCTTCCGAGTACCCTCTCTTTTTATCTTTATCCTTGTTATTATCGTTATTTATATCGTTGTCTTTGCAGTAACGTTCTGCAGTATTTAAGCTATCTCAGTATATTCCACCTTCATCTACCATACATAAGACTCCTCTGAGCTTCTTCTATATACACTTAGCTTGCCGAAATTAAAAATTTTTAATAATCTTTTTACGATAGCCTCGTATATTTTATTGTCCAGTAACACTAACTATTAAAGACTTCCCTATTTCATAATATGATTTATGATTCGGAAGCTCCTTAATCATAGATGTTCTAACGATTTTTTCTAGAAATAGCTCTTAAAAAATTCTGAATTTATCGCTTACGAATTCTGCGTATTATTGAAGAAATAATTACGTATGTACGAATACAATTTTCAGCTAATGTCCGATCTCATATTTATTAGAATTTCTCTAAAAAAAGTATAGAAATGTCATACGCGTCAGTTTTAAAAGCATCTATCACGAAAATGGTATCTGCTCATAAAGCAGCTAAAGGTATTTCTTATTCCCTAGCGTCTATTTATATACTGGTAAAAAAAGAGCTAAAATTTTCTCCTAATACCTTTAAATTTCAATTTAAATAAAATGATTAATTACATATAAAGTGATTCTCTATCAAATTTACCTTCAAATATTTATTATAAACATCAAACCAACAATATTGTATACAATTGATTGATATAAATCATAATATACACGCAATGTCTGATCTACAAGAAAATCTAATAAGATAGTGACAGAGAGAGAGAGAGAGAGAGAGAGAGAGAGAGAGAGAGAGAGAGAGATTTTGAACGCACGTCTGACTGTAGCGGACCAATCTAAATCAATGGGCTTGTGGGTAATCGCATAATAATTACTCGGACCCCCCTCATCGTCCATCTGTCATCTAAAGTAAGTATCAGAGAAAGGGAGAAAGTGAGTATCTTGATTGTGCTTCGAAAAAATTTCTCTCTCTCTATCTATCTCTCTCTATCTATCTCTATTTTGCTATCTCGCTTACTCTTTTTCTTTTACAAATGTACTTGGCACGCAGCAGGTTCCATTGTTAATGTGCATTGCCCAAAATATTTCAATTGCAAAAAAGACTCCTTTTTTCACTCTACTAGTTTTGCTTACATGATTTGGAATCCAAAATCCTTAATGTTATTTATTTACGAACTTCTCAAAAAAATCAAAGATTTAGCATCACAATAATTGTATATGGTATTATAAATAACATTAAAGATCAAGCATTATTCTATAAATTGTAAAATTTACAAAAATATGTATTTACAATAGATTATTAAATAAAAATGCTCCATAAATCTTTAAATCCTCAAATAATTTATTTTCATTGTATAACAATACTTTTTTATTCCACTTTGTTGCATATACATTTCTAACGTGCAATAATGGCATAACGTTTATTGTTTATTTTTAAGAATCAATTAGAATGAAATAATTGTTTTCAATAATACTCAATAGGCTTCTGTTTAAATAATAACTTTGGTAAAAATAAGTTTGAAACAGATTTGTAATAATAATAATATTATTAATTATGGGAATTGGATCTTTATATTTTTACAAAATGTTTTCAATTACGTATAATTGTAGTTAAGTTTTAGGTTAGAATAATAGTGAAAATAAAATAATTTAATTATAAATAAGATGTATGAATAGATAATGCAGCTAATACTAAAATTTATTAATTTCAAGTGTGTATCAACTAGCTTTCAAATAACTCTGCATGCACTATATAGCGTTTAGAACTACACTTGTTAAAAGTACATTCATATTAATTCTTATATTAAAAATATTATAATGCTAATTGACAAATAGCTTACACTGTAGGTAATAAATTGTTTTAATTAATACAGACTATTTTATCAAAATACTATCAAAATATGTTTTAATTTTACATTTAAATGGGCTATTTTAGAAAAAATAATGCATTAATTAATAAAAAGAATTTTTTTATTGCAATCAGATTATCGTATTTGCAGGAAAGATTAATGAAAAGTTCATCGCTGTAATTATAGCCTTCTCAAAAGTTTATACTAGTTTTCAAGATCACGTTTAATACTACTAATAACATCAAAATTCTATTGTCTTATTGGTTATTATTTAGTAACGTGAAAACTTGGATAGTATTAATTCCAGCACTAGTTCGTTATACTTAAAAAATTCCTTGATGTACAAATTATGAAAAATGCAAGTAAAGTACTACATGCAAGAATATCATTAGCTTTTTAGGCTATGTATGTAATTAATGAGAGATACGATAAGGTGCTATATTTTTAAAAATCGCGTTTAAAAATTATATTAAAATTAGCCGTATAAATATTTTAAACGTGGTTTTTTTGTTTTAGTAAAACAAATAATAGAAAATTATAAACAATATTTCGTGAACAATTTTTTTATATAAATAAGACTTTTTTATACATTTGATGATAAAATAAAACATATTATAATTAAAAATCCATTAATGTCTAAGATCTTTATTTTCTTACCATTTTGTTTTGGCAGTATCTAAGACGGTTTCTTAAGCGTTAATTAAAAATGAAATATATATTACAACTTTATGTTTAAAAGGAAATGATAAAAATGATATTTTATTTAATCTTCATTTATTAAATTTAGTGTACAAATTGGTTAATCGTTTTAACGTATAATAAGTAATAAATGGTTATTGTTTCTATTTTCACAAATACAAGGTATCGTTACAAATATTTATTTGGTTCTAGTTAAGAAATGAAGCCTATCTTATTGATTTTCGAAGTTGTAAATATTGCATCAAGTTTTCGTGGACCGCATCATCCTAAAAGTAGTATTTCGCATCATCATTATGCTCCTCAAGGGCAGACGAAATTAACGCAAGATGAAGAACTGCTTCATGATATAACGTAAGTATATTATTTAAACAAATTATAAATAATTAATATTTATAATTATAAAAAATTAATTAGTAATAAATTAATTTTATAAATTAATTAGCTTCAGAATTTAAATAGTTGAATCATTTAGTTGATAAGACTGTAGCATATTTTAAGCAAATAATGTTTACCAATTAATTGAAAATTTTTTTTTACAGCCAAATATCTTACAATTTATATTTGTAAGATATCATTTATTTATTCTAAAAAAATAATTTAAATTAAATAATATATATTATTTACCTTAATAATGAATATTTTTTAATTGTTGTTTGATTTAGTAAATGCTTATATTACTTATTCTTTTGATTTTTATATCAAAACCGAAAAGGAAGTAGATTATATATAGTATATATAGTATATTAAAAATACCATTAACACTATTAAAAATGCAACATTTAATTATTAGATATAAAGCTACCTAAAATCAATCTTATTGTTAATCTTAATTTACCATCAATTTATATATATATAACTGTAGTAAATGCTTAAGCATATATAAAAATATATTTTAGGCATTTAAAAGAAGATTTGGGTTCCCTAGGAGATCAGTTAGATATGTCAAACATGTCGGCACAAGAACTTGAATTTCATTATTTCAAGTAATCAAAAAACTTTAGTTACTTAACTATTAAAATTAATTTTAAAATATTGTTTTAATACATTATTTTATTTAATAGAATTCATGATACTGATAATAATACAAAACTGGACGGATTAGAAATGCTACATGCTATTCGACACACTTTTCACGACCACGATGAAGAGCTAATTGATAAGAACCTAGACATTGATGATTTATCTTGGATAGTAGGTAAGTTACTTAAACAAAAATAACTTTTTCTATGATCAAGTGAATACTGATTCTTTATTTTTAAGAATTAATTGATAAAGTACTTGAAGAAGATGATTTGGATAACGATGGTTATTTAGGATATATTGAATTTGTACATAGCAGACAAAGAGAACAATATAATAAAAATAAACATATTTGGTAAAATACAAATACAATAATTTAAAAAATTATTCAATATTAAAAATGTGTTTTCGTTTATGTAAATTTGAATATCTATCAATAAAACCTAATTTAACAAAATCTAGTTGTTTTTTTATTAACAAATATATTTTTCGTTCTTCAGCTTTAAATGAATTTGACTTGTTTTTAATAAACTAATAGTTTTTAAAAATGTTAAATTTTGTAATATACATTTAGTGTATAAATTCAGTATCAAAAAAAAACATATTGGCAATGTTTTTATTTACAATTTTAATTGTTAACAATGTATATTCATATAAGCCCACTTAATACCTAAAACCAGAATAATACTAACATGCAGCTAGAATATATTTTTTTCTACTTTAATATATAGTTTAGTTTATGCTAACTTAAAAAGATAAAAAATACTTGCTTTATGCAACTCTTCAAAATGCATAATGATTTTTATTTCACTACGTTGATTGCATTAATCATCATTAGCATATGTTTATACGCAACTTTGAAATTAAAATTTTAAATAAATAGCACGAATCAAATATAAATATTTGAAAAAACAATTAATATTTTAATGTATAGCTAATTTCAAATATCATCTTTTTAATTATCTATGGTAAGATGATACAAGCTAAATTCCTGTTTTTCTTCACATTCAAAAAGGTGTAAAACTATAAAGATATAACTATAAACTATATAATACAAACATTTTAAAAGAGATACAAGTCGCTTCTAGCATAATGATGTGTAAAAGTTATAATTTAAAACTATATGTAAAAGTTAAGTCCGGAAAAAATTCATTTTTATTATAAAAATCAAAACATCAAAAATAGAACCAATAATGAAGTAACTATGTTATATAGTTACTTGATAATCAAAATCTAATGGTGTGTTAAATAAATGAATAAAGTTAAGTTAAAGATGTATGAAATAATACGCTGTAAACAACGATTTCGAAATTTTTTATAATTTGAACAATTAAGCATAAAATGATGATTGATATACTTGGAATAGCATAATGGATCACGAATAAGGTGATTAGGTAAACATAAATAAAAATATTTATATTATAAATAAAATTAATAGGCTGTATAAATGTCAACGTTAATCTATTTATATAATAAAAATGAGTGCTTCATAATACAATTTAGAGATGCTAAACGACTAAATTACATTAAAAATGATCTCCATAATAATAAAATGATTTAATTGAAGGTGTATAATATAATTTTTACAAAATTAAAAAATTATATAATAAGCATAATTTAGGTCGAGTAATCATATTCTATAAATCTCGATAGCTCTTCGTTATCTTTCTTGTCACGTGTATGATACTATGATCTTAATCCACAATACCACACACGATCCCACTTTGTACGTTGTTTACTTAGTTTTACCCTCTCCACGCTCCTATATATTTATGAAATGTATATGTTGCTTTAAGTACTCAGCCGCCAGGGGCATCACGATCGAGTTATTGTAACTTTTCACATATTAACCGCCTTTCTATTTACATTATATTATACTAATTTTATGCCAACATTCAACATTAAAAACAATAAACGACTACGTTAAGTAGTAATAGTACGAATACGAGACTGTAACGACAATCCGTCAGACAATACTTGTTGAGCTTCCGAAAGAAAAGCTTCATTTTCAATTATGATTCGATTTCCAAAGATTCTTGCTGCCACTCCAAAAATCCTACGAAAAATTCTTGATATAAATATAAGGTAAGTATTTTTTTAAATAAACCATTTACGTATAATATTATTATCCTTGTATCTGCGCATCAATTGAGGCATAATTATTAATGTCAATGTATTCGAATTGATGATGACAAATTTCTTCTAATTCTTATTAGATTTTTTATTTTAAAATATGACAAACTTGCTCTATTATTATTATTATTATGTTTATAATTAAAATTTTTTAGATATGTGATTTGCCTATTTTATTTTAATTACTATTTAATGCTTTTGAATTTATGCATATAAAGTTTAAAACGTTATGTTAAAAATTAAAAATTCTATCAGCGTTCCAAGGTCTATAAAAACGCATCAGAGGTCAAGATGAAAAAATTTGTTGTGCCAAGGCAAAGAATTTTTTCATCTTTAATTATATTTGTCTAGACAGGTCATGAACTTTAAACTTTACAAGCAAACTAAACAAGTAATATGTATAAAACTTTTTTTATTTTATATGATAAATGAAATAGTCTGCTTTTATTATCGAACGTATAATTAAAAAATTTGAATTAATTTTTTTCACTATTCAAACAGAAATTAAGAACAATTTTTCCAATTATTTATTTTCATGATATTCCTAGGAACAGTTTTTTTGGCTCTTTCATATTTGTTTTAAGTATATTTTTATTAGAAATGTTCTTATTAATAATCATAAATTATGAAATCGTAAAACGCGTCTTAAAGTAAAATAGTTATATTATAATTATTTAATTTTGAATAATTAATATTATATTTTCTAACAAAAAATATCAACTTTAAAAATTAGATCTCTTGCTACTCAAACTAGTAAAGAATCTCAATCATTTACAATGAACATGTTTCGAGGACAATTGCAAACAAATCAAGTATTTCCTTATCCAAAAGCCTTAAATGAAGAACAAGAAGAAACTTTAAAAATGTTAGTTGATCCAATGGAAACATTTTTTGAGGTATTAAAATACACATTTGAAGATTAAATGATATATAGCATAAAATTTATAAAACATAAAATTTCTAAATAAAATCATTCAAATAAATAACATTATCAATTATATACAAATTAAACAGGATGTTAATGATCCTTTCAAAAATGATCAAAATTCTTCTATTGATAAAGAGACAATGAAATCCCTTTGGAATCTTGGTGCATTTGGGATTCAGGTACCTCAAGAACTTGGTGGTCTTGGCCTTAGTAATACTCAATATGCAAGATTAGTGGAAATTGTTGGTTCTAATGACTTAGGAGTAGGAATTACGCTTGGTGCTCATCAAAGTATTGGTTTTAAGGTAAATTTGAATACATTTTAATATAAAAAAATGCAATTTACATTTTAATTATTGCAATTTCAATATTGTAGGGAATCCTTTTATTTGGAACACCAGAACAGAAAAAAAAATACTTACCTAGAGTTACTGGTGGTGATCTTGCTGCCTTTTGTCTCACTGAGCCTAGCTGTGGGTCAGATGCAGGTGCAGTTCGATCTAGAGCTGTAAAATCATCTGATGGTTCACATTATATTCTTAATGGCAGTAAAATTTGGATTTCAAATGGAGGATTAGCTGAAATCATGACAGTGTTTGCACAAGTACCAATAAAAGACTCTGCAACAGGACAAACTAAAGATAAAGTCACTGCATTTATTGTAGAAAGAGCATTTGGTGGAGTAACTAATGGACCACCAGAAAATAAAATGGGAATAAAATGCAGTAACACAACCGAAGTATATTATGAAGATGTTAAAATTCCAGTTGAAAATGTATTGGGAGGAGAAGGCCAAGGATTCAAAGTATAATATTAAATATATTATTGAATTTCTGAATAATGTTTAATATTTAAAAATATTTTGTATTAAATTTACATAATATTGATATTTATAGGTTGCAATGCAGATTCTCAATAATGGGAGATTCGGTATGGGAGCTGCACTTTCTGGTACAATGCAGAGTTGTATAAAAAAAGCTACTGAACATGCTGTGCAGCGTGTTCAATTTGGCAAAACAATAAATAATTATGGAACTATACAAGAAAAACTGGCTCGTATGGCAATGTTACAGTATATCACACAATCTGTAGCATACATGGTTTCAGGTAATATGGATACAGGTAGTCAAGATTACCATTTGGAAGCAGCAGTTTCAAAGGTAAGTATAAATATTATTAAAATTTATATTAAAAAAATCACATAATTATAAAATTTAGGTATTTGCGTCAGAATCTGCTTGGTGGGTGTGTGATGAAGCAATTCAAATTCTTGGAGGAATGGGATTTATGAAAGGAACAGGTCTTGAAAGAGTACTACGTGATCTGAGGATTTTCAGAATTTTTGAAGGGACCAATGATATTCTGAGACTTTTTATTGCATTAACTGGTATCCAGTATGCAGGAAGTCATTTGAAGGAATTACAGAAGGCTTTCAAAAATCCTACAGCAAATTTAGGTTTAATAGCTGAGGAAGTATCTAAAAGAGCAACAAGAGTAATTGGTTTAAATTCACAGAGCATGGCACATTTAGTTCATCCCAAGCTAGCGAATTCAGCTGATTTATGTGCAAAAGTATAAAATTTTAAATACAAAATTAAAATTAAAAGTCAATAGCAAACAGTATAAGGTTTTTTGTTTTACAGAGTATTGAATCTTTTGGCTCAACAATTGAAACTATCCTTGTTAAGTATGGAAAAGGAATTGTTGATGAACAATTTGTACTCAACAGACTTGCTCAAGCTGCAATCGATACATACACAATGGCTGTTGTATTAAGTAGAGCAAGTTCATCTCTTAAAAATAATATTCCAAGTGCTGAACATGAACTTTTGATGGCTCAGGTATGGTGCACAGAGGTATGTTCTCTACTTATTCATCGAATTATTTACTTTTTATTTCTAACTGTAATAAAACAAAAATAACTTAATGTTCAGGCTTCTAGTCGTGTTGCTTATAATTTAAAAGTTACTGGTGCTGCTAAAAATTTAGATGTATACAAAAAATTAGCAAACATATCCAGAAATATCTGTACTGAGGGAGGAGTTGTTCAAAAAAATCCTCTAGGTTTTTAAGTCACTATTTAATAAGAAATATTGTAATTTAAGAGTGCAGGTTAAATAATATTGCAGCATCGATAATCTCATAAGTAAACAATTGCTGTGATATATTACTGGAAGTTTAAAAAATTTGTATAAAAGAAATGTTACAGTGTTTACACAATTTTTATTATTCTATTTGACAACTTAAAAAAATTTTTACACATTTTTGAAAAATTGATTTTTTATAAATAAAATATTACATATTGTATAAAACATCAAATTATTATATTATCTTAAGTAATTGTACATTAATTAGGGTTTAAGATAGCAAAATACAATGCAATTTATAAATAAGAAAAATATATATGAATATAAAAAAAGAATGAAACATTGTAAATCATTCATTTATAAAGTAAACATTTTTTAAACAACAATAATTTCAATTTGAGTTAAAAATAGAATACATTTTGAAATTAAAATGCTTATCTAATCAAAGATAATATTATATCATAGTAAATCATTTATATTTTATCAATAATATTACTAAAAAATAGGTTATTTTATTCATGGAAAAATTTACTTTTAAATAAAAATGTTTTTTTAATTTAAGATGGAATTTATTTATATTTTTCATTAGAAATTGGTAAAAATATGTAGATAACATTTAGTACCAAAATAGATTTTTATTATATATATAAAAAAAGAGTTGTTTTAAATGTATTTTTAAATACTTTAATTTTTGATACAGTCTTTTTTAATCAATTAAAATATTTATAAGTAAGCACATTATAATAATTTTTATCATTTAAATTATTATTGAAAGTTAATATTATTTATGTAAACTGATAAAAACACGTTTCTTTATAATTTCTATATTGATTTAGCATTTCCTATAGGGATTTTAAGTTAGATTTTTAAATTTGCATATTAAATATTTCGATGTAATAAAGAAAGTGATGCAATTCAAACCGATAATAGATAAAGAGAAGAAAAATGTAATTTTAATATTAAAACTCATAATACCAGCGTCAAAAGTACTGTACTAAAAATAAAAATCGCAGATAAATAAATTGAAATAATTTATTTAAACTCTTAATTAAAATATAATATAAAATTCACGAGAAAATTTTAATAAAATATTTTTGTCTGAAAAACTTTATGTAAACTGTAGAATAAGTATATAAACCATGAACAAATTTATTGTGAAAGAAAAATGAAATGCAGAAACCTTTATGTTAATGTAGGTTTAACAGATATTTTAATGATTGTTAATGGCAGTTTCCTCAATACAAAAAAAATTTATAACACTAGAGTAAATATATTGTTTTTTTAATATATTGACTATACATCTTACAACTAATATAGAAAACAATTATTATTTTCATTTTAATAGTTATTATTAATTACAATTAATAATCGAATCGAAAAGTATATAATTTTTTGACAATACATGTGCTTATAAATTTGCTGTTTACTCTTCGGTTCATAAAAGAATATATTCTTGTTAAAATTAAAAAACTATTATTTTAATATTTTTGTTTGTTTCCGCATTAATTATTATTATGTTTAGTAATTCCTAAGTTTCCCAAAACCAAAAATTAAAGTCTGAACACAGAAAAAATTTATAATTTTTTTTAAAATAAGTATTTTAATTTCTTTTTTTATTAATTTAAAACATCAGTTTTAAATAAGCATATTCTCTGAATTTTATTAAACATTATAGTAGAGTTTTGTAGATCATACATCCCGTACTTATTACATAACAAATACTATAATTAAATATATTTACTTTTTTAATAAACTACGTGTTTTTTTGTTTTTTTAACATATGTAATTTTTTGTAATACAATGTACTTGAATTTTATGTAATCTTACATGTAAGATAGTTCAAAATTCATTTGTATATCACTACTACTTCAATCTTTTTCGACTAACATATATGATATTGTTACTATCATTCTTTATGTTACGTAACCTTTTTTTCGTGATTACTATGCCATAATAATTGCAAATAATATTTGTATTACAAAAAGCATGTGATATATATATATATATATAACCTAGACTATTGATTTCATTAGTAAAATATATTTTATAAGCAGTTTAGAAATTGTCAAATGTTTTATAAGAAACTGCATACTTTGTAAGATTAAATTTTTCAACATAGACTTAATGCTGCATACACATACATCCAATAAATTTATACACTGTTCAGTATTGTTTTCATTATTTTATTTACGTTTAAAGAGACGTATTATGTATTTTTTAATTATAAAATTTAAACATATATCTATTAAAAATTAAACATTGTTTAACATTCGCTTTAACAATTTTTTTTTATTTTAAGCTTAACATGTAAATTAAACTAAATTTGTTTCTTATTAATTAAAAAATTTTGATTTCTAATAATTAAATTAATTTGGTATATCTTTGTTATAAATAAATAATAAGGGCATGGTATAACCATAGTTTTAGTAATTTAAAGATTAATATTGTCAAATTTTTTTCAACAATCCATATTACATTTTTTTATGCAATAAAGTAAAATCGGCTAAGGCAAGAATTTATATTGTACTTTATTCGTCAAAATTTCTTCGTTTTTTAAGCAATAACTATCACTAATAAATAAATATTAATAATATTTTCTTCAGTAAAACGTAAATAGTGTAATCATATCAGCAATATTAATCCATATAATTATAATTTTAATAGAGTAATAATTTTTAGTAAAAGTACATTAATTTTTTTACAAATTCCAGATTTTGGTCGCTTATGTTAAATAGATGTTTATCAAGTTTATATATTATTTATTTTGTTTACTCTTTTCCGTCTATTACATTAAAATTTAACGTCATTACTTAGAGAAATGAAGTAATAAAAGTATAATCACGAATTTTAAGAAATTTGGAGAAACAATATATAATTCATTTTTTTTGATAATTTTAACACTGAGCTAATACGTACAGGGTGATACATAATACAAATAATATTATGTATATTATATTATTTTAATCATGACATTGAATATGATTGTATCTTCTAAATAATGCATATAAATACATTTAACATTAATTTCATATTAAATATTATTTAACAATGATTTTAAAAAGCTTACTAGTATTCTATAATTATAAGTAGTAGTAAAATTGTGCAAAGTATATTTTATAAATTACAGGATAACTATTGAGTCATTATGACATATATTTTTTTATTAAAATGTTTTCTAATTGCATCAATACGATTTATCAAGGTGGATGCTTTTCTTCATTAGCTACGTAACATGTTAATATATAATTTTAAAAATAAGCAGAAAGTTTGGTAGCTTACTTTAAAAATACAAGCAAGCTGGAAAATTAGAAAAGTTCGATAAAATCGCATAGATTCATAACAATCTATGTTATTGATTTATTATATTTAAAAATGAAATATACATAAGATTCTTTTAGAAAACCAATATATTCCCGACATTATACATGTATAAAAAATTAATAAAAAAAATCTTTTTATAAAAACACAGTTTTTTCCTCTTATTGATTACTAATACCTTCCCATCCCTTATATTCGCGCGATTTCTGGCCTCATCAGGCCGTGAGTTTGCGAATGGGTGATGAAGCGGTAGTTCTGGTTTGAAATAAATTACTCACAATTTGGACTCGGTAACAATTCTTTATTAGCCCACGCGTTTGCAGAGGTATAAAAAAACCCCTCGGTGAGGGGGAAAAGCCGGGTGATTCGCCGCTTGTTATATTCATATGCACACACATTCCTTTATCACACCCCACCCCCGTACTCCTGTATCCCCCTACCTGTTGGTGGTTGTACAATCCGCTGTGCTAGTGGAGGAGCTCACTGTAACCCGACCTCAGTGGATCGACACGCACCCAGTCCGTTGTCCAGGGTCTGCACTAGCTTTCAGGCTCGTCTGGGGTACGTTGGATCGCTTTTGACCCAGCGACCTATAGATGATCCTTGTCTTCTTGATCTGCTTCAGCC
This sequence comes from Kradibia gibbosae, assembly GCA_018907135.1. NCBI lineage: Eukaryota > Metazoa > Arthropoda > Insecta > Hymenoptera > Agaonidae > Kradibia > Kradibia gibbosae. The sequence continues at coordinate 35,789,996 of JACCHX010000001.1, read as the reverse complement.
TGCCGTCTACTCACTCCTCACTCGTTCTTGTCGTTATATCGGCCCGCGCATGAAAACCCTTCGAAGTGCTTGCTTCCACTCGTTTTTACATACTGCCCTTCGATTGACCTTTTCCAACCCCCCCCCCCCATTCTCCCTTTCCATTTCCTCATGGTCCACGATCACGAGTCTCCCCGCCCCGCCGTCGTCCGCTTTTCAGGCGCTTATCGGTCCCTTTGTCGGACCGACAAGCCGCCCGCCGTTCATGTATACTTCAGGCCATTTTAGCCCGAACACTTTATAAATCAAAATCCAGGTTATTCAAAATGCATGTAGTCAGATAAAAAAGTAACACAAGTAAATTTACTCGTGATGTAATTAACCGAAAAAAATTTACCACGAGAAACAAAAAAAATGGCAGCTATGCTAAGCGTTTTTGGATAAAAAAAGAATCCTAAGTGAAGTATTTATTATTATTATTTGTATTATGTTGCGAGTGAGACTTACGAATACCGTCGAAGCCCCTGGACGCATGAGTGTTCCCCTTAGCGCCCCCCACATTACCGCATGCTCTTACCACTCCCTACACAGATTAATAATCTAAGGGTAGAGTGTAGGCGGCACCTCTTCAGGCTCCAAAACAGGAACCCCGAAGAGATGCCTCCTTAAATCAAGCAGTGCCGGACAACTGCACAGATGGTTTAAGAGTCTTCTCTACTCCGTAGCCATGCCTACAGAATGAGTCTAATATCAATCCCATTCAGTATTTATGGGCTCTGAGGCTGCCGTGACCGGTAAGGATTTCTACCAGTCTCTTCGCTATGCTCATGCCGAGCCCTAGAATAACCTAGGCCAAGTTCGATGCACTCTGTGCAGTCACAAAGACCTTACTATGTTCACCTGTGACTATCTCATCTCAGGTCCGGCCTACCTCGTTGGTTATTTAGCACCACCTTTTTAATGGGACTCTGGCACAGTCCGACTGCCTTCTTCGGTCCCATGAAGCTGCTATTAGCATCTTGCTTTGCCAGGGTATCCGCCATGATGTTCTCCTTTACGTTGCTATAGTGGGGATCTACGTCAGCTCTACCTTAGATTTAGACACAAGCCGATTCAGGGCTTGATAACAGACCAGTTTTGACCATGTTTTATAATCATCGTGCCCAATCAGGGCAATCTTTCTGACTGAGCAGAAAAGCATACACGGGCAGAATGGCTGCGCAATTGCAGCGACCACTGCCCATCGTATTGTCATCAGCTCGAGCTGAAACACGGTGGCGTATACACCAAGCTAAAGCACTAAGTATGTCCCTCTCTGCTTGCTCTAGACCTCCGCACTCATACCACGTCTGCCTCTGAACCCATCTGTAAACCAATCTATCCAGAAGGAGGCCCCTGGCTCGTTTTAGCATCCCATTTTTCACGAATTCACTTCTTCCCTCCAATTCCTTGAGGAGCCTGAGAGACCGCACTAAATTCCCTTTCTTCAAAGACCTAGTGACTCTGATTAGGGCCTGTGTTGCCGCAGCCACTGAATGGTTCAATACCAAAAATCATCCCCAGCGCTACCGTCGAAGTTGATCTGATGGTACCTGAGATGACTCTAAAAACAAGACTTCAGAGCCTCTCCAAAGTTGCTTAAGAATTGACAAAGGCTGCTCTCCTCCACTAGACTACTGAGCCATAGGTCAGCCTGAGCATGAGAATAGCCTCATACATCTACTTCATCGTTACCGGGCTAAGACTTCTGTTTCGCCCTATGACCCTTTTCAGTTGCCACATGTTGGCCGAGATCCTCCCGTCGATATATTCCAGGTGTCACTTCCAGTTTAGTTTGCAGTCCAGTATGACCCCTAGATACTTTATTTGGGCCTAAGTTCACAGTCATAAGTTAAATTCATGCCCTCCAAGGGTCAGCCTATAACCCTGATCCCATTTGTATCTCCTGGTGACCTGGTGACGGGGCTGATAGCGCCGTCAGGGTAGTCCTCCCATACAATGACCGTGGTCAAGGGATTCTCCCTATTTGCATCCAACACGGTGCCACTCCGAGCCTGTCTCGTCCTGTTGGGAGCGGGTTTTCTCAGGGCTACCATAACGTCGGTAAAGCCTTTCGGTCTCTTTGGCTTGCGCGTGTTCTCTCCTTCTCTGATCTCCTCTTCTGGCCCTACATTGGAGGTAAAATACCTGTTCCTGCAGAGGCCGCAGGGACACCCGAGTGGCCGGCCTCCAGAGCTTTTCGCTCTTTAGCCATCCTCCTCCGAGCTACCCCACACCTACTTCTGCGTTAAGTCCGCCACTCCTCCTCGGACAACTTGGTCCATGTCCCCTCAGCTGACTATAGGGTCGCGACCTCCATAGCCTCAGGGGCGGCCTCCTTCTTGTCCGTCGGATCCATATGGCCCTGTAACATTGAGGCTTCCGCTATTTCTGCATCCTGTATGCCACATGTTCCCGTACCTTCTTTATCTTCATATTTAAGGATGCAGACTCCATTTTTGGTCCCACGAGAAGCTAGGGAAATAATTTGTCCGCCACCACAGAGCTCCGCATAAGGTAGCAAGGCTACATATTTAAAAGGTTTCTCCTAGTTCCTTCGAGAAATGAAGTGTAAGAAAATTATAAAATTCAAAAGATTTAAAAAAGCTTTAGCTGCAATTGTGAACTTATATTGATTAAGAAAATGTAAAACAATTTTTTTTTAAAGTTAGAAGGTATGATTTGATTATATGGAACTTTTTATAATAACATTACACACATTCCTTTTAAATTGTACTAGTAAATTTAATTTCTTGTGAAAAAAAAATTTCGACACTCAAAAATAATAATTTATTAACTTTAAAATTGAGCGGTAAAAGTAAATACTTTTCTTAAATCATATCTTTATTTATACCCTCATATATTATTTAAAAAATGAAGAGATTTTTTTTGTACCCGTATTTTCATTTTAATTTTTCTCATTAAACGTAAAATATGTAATTTTTTTTAACGAACTAGTTAAAAGCTGTAATTTGTTAAGAATTTTAAATTTGTTAATGGTGTTTTTTTATAATTTTTAAAGAGTAGACCATAATTCCTTTATCTTGTAAATTTTATATTTTTTCACACAAATATGTAACATTTAATTGTCTCACCTTTAGATAGATTGATTGAAGTATTTATTTGCTTATTGTTAAGTATTAATCTTACATGTATTCAATTAAATGTAGGTCACATAATCCGTTATAACCTAATGTAAGTATGTATTTGTGGCAATTAAATAAAAATGGAAATTTAAAATATCGTATAATTAAAAAATTTAATTAATAGACGTTTAGATAATAATTAATATGCTACTGCATTAATGTGCTTTGAATCTATTTTTATAAAATATCTGTTTATTGAGATTAATTGATATTTAAATATATTATTTATATTATTTAAATTCATAAAAGCATATTGTTTTACTATAACTATATAAATTAGAGAAACCTTGAAAATGTTATATTTGAATAAATCAGCAATTATATCATTTGTATAATTACATTATGTATTTGCGTCAAAATGTTTGGAATTTCGAATAATGATACGCAAATCAAAAATATATATAAATATAAACTATAAGAAGTATTAAAAATATTTTTGATATTTTACCTTTTTCTAAACAGCTTTGCCCAAAATAATATGTAATATGAACAAATATTTTAGTTTGTTTTCTCGTTTTTACATTACTGGAAACAAATAATTCATAAAATACCGAAAAAGACGCTAACTTTAATAAAATATGAAAATCTTCAAACTTAAAATTACAATTATTTATAAGTTAAAATATATGTATTTATTGTTAAAAGCTGTTGATGCTGATGCATGAAATTCAAGTTTTTATTTACTGAAACTACAGTATATTGTAATATTAAATTTATGAAAGAAATAAAAAACTATAGCATTTAATAAAATGTATGTTAATTTTATTTTATGTATTTATTTAATTGAAAAAGCAAGTTATATTGCAAGTTATGTATTAAACATAGTCTTATTTTAATAATTCATTAATCATCAATCAGACAAAATACAAAATTTTTTACAAAGTGTATGCGAAACAAATTTTTTTTGATCAATTTATATTTATAAAAATTAATATCTTATATAACTTTTTTTTGGTTAAGGAATATATTCCATTCCCTTTTTTTTATATAAATCCTGATTGAATTTTTTTTTTTAATAAAAAATTTGAATTTAAATATTATGTAGGATTATCTAAATAATTATTGACAGTAATACTGTTAAATAAACTGCATTGTTTAAAAATTGTTGAAGAGCTGAGGATTAATAAAAATGTATTGTATTATTTAGTTATCAATATTTGATGCAAATTAAGATAAAAAATATTAATTTTATAATTTTTGTTTTTTTTATTATATTAAAAAAAGTAAAAAAATTGTTACGCTTATATAAAATATATATTAATTTTAAACGATTGTAAGTAAATTACAAAATAAATAATTAATTTAAGGAAAAAGGTTTACGCAGTCTGAAAGATTTATTATAATTACATTTATTATAAGAACAAAGTGACAGAATCTGCTTTTCATATTATTCATTTTTTTCCCTTTTTTAAATGAAAAATTTAATTAGATTTTAATACTTTTTATCATTCACCATAATAGAATTTAATGTCTAGTTAACATCAGTCTACAGCGAATTACTTACTCTTCATAAAAATTAAAATAGTAAAGTACTTATTAATGAATAACTGCCTTTCAACATTATTAAATATCACCATCTATTTTTTAAATTGAATAGTATTTACATAATTCAAAAAGCTTTTCATTGTGTATTATAGAATCATTTGAATTGAATGATATAAATAAACTTAGCTCTGTTCTATAGAAATATTTTTAAAAACATTTCCATTCCAAGCAACAGAAATACAGTAATGCTGTAGAAGTTGAATAAGAAGTTCTCGTTCATCGAGCATTTCAATAAGTTCAATTCTTATTCTCTCTGTCTCTGGTAATGATTCATATATATCAACCATTGTCCAGGCATTAGATCCTTCCCAACCATTTACCGTAAAACTAAAAAAAATATTAAATCGATTTTGATTCAACATTTTAAAAGCTAAATCTAGTTTTATATTAAAAAATATATCCACCGCCTCTGTTGAGATTCTAATGATTCACAATCTTCTACACCGGCTAGCAAACAGCCACGAGTACGCAAATTTGAAAGCATTAATTGTCCAAATTTATCTCTCATATTAACTTGCTCATAATTAATAAAAATACTGTTATGAAATTTTTCTGCAAGATATTTAAGTAAATGTGTAGTAGCACTAGATTCTACATAAACTAAAACACATTCTGCAAGAAATAAGGTTGGTAGGCTAAAATTAACTTCAGCCTGTTTTAACTTATTTGTAAGATCTGATACATGTCTTAAATCTGCACCTACTAAGTGATAGTTAGCAGCATGAAGATCGGTTGTAGAAAATCTAATTTCTCCATCTATTAATAAAAATTGTTGGTTAATTCAGTTAACATAAATATATAAATGTTATTACTTACCTTCTGTATTTAATCGATCAATAAGTTGTTTGTGCTTTTTAATATAATAACATTTTTTTGCTGTAATACTTGGAAAATCTAATTCAACAAAATTGAGTGGTGTATTTCCAGCATCCTTTAATTTCCAATAAAGAGTATCAAAACCTGCTCCCAAATTGATAATTTGCCCATTACCTTCAGATATCTACATGAATTTTCAATATTTTTAATTAGATAGTAAACAATTATATTAAAAATTTGATAATATAATCAATATAATTTAAATTAAATTTATTAACGATTAATCACTCAATTTAATTATTATTATGAAATATAAGTATCATTAGCTTATATTAATCATTGAAAAGGAATTCATAGCGACTTTAAAATTTTATTATTTAATTTTATAATTTCATAATTTCATAATTTCATAATTTCATAATTTCAGATCATCTAGGCATACACTCTGATTAAAGTGCTAAATAAATTATTTACTAAGGTAAATATTGTAATTCTCAAATAAGTTTTCATGTAAGTGTTCATTCAAATTTTATATTAGTTATCAATTATGTTATTTTTTTATATATAATAAAAATATTTTGAAAAATATTAAAAAATTTATCTGAATTTAAAGTAAATTACACAAATTGAAATAATTGTTGTATGTATATATAAAGATAAAAGATCAATAAATACAGTTTGTTCATATATATATTATTAATGGACAAAGTAATAATAGCGCAAGAAATGATAATAGTATACAGAGGCTAGAATACTTTATTATTATACATAAAAGTATACGTTAAGTTTACATATGATAGTTTATAGATATTACATAATTTTGTTACTTGGCTAATATAGGATCATGAACTTTAGATGAGATTGTTAAAGAAAACAGATCAAGGACAAGATAAACTTTTTCTTTGTACTCTATCTATTTAAATTAAAATACTTTTTCTGAATGTGTAACTACATCTATATTTTTTTTGTTTATTTACAATAAATATATACTAAAACATAATGTAATTTTAATAATTAGATAAATTAAAATATCTTAACAATAATACATATTTAAATATATTCAATTTTCACAATTTTATAAATAAAATATGCAATGCTTTTACTGTGTACATGAAAATGAATTTTATTGGTTATGAATCATGTTTCTCAAGGGTGTAATAGTTATATGAATTCAGGGAAAATATATTACGTTTTTGTTTAGTTAACAAAAACTTTGCAAATGATTGAGGGTACAAGTTTCCATGTAAATTAAATTAGTGGAGTGAAATATTAATTAATAATAATGAATAGCAAAATGAACCACCTCACTTTTATTAAAAAACAAAGTTTTTTTATAGTACGCTTAGAAAATATAAATATAAATAATTTATGAAAGTTGATTATAAACTAATTTCTGCAATTGATACTTTTAATATTATAAACATGAATCAATTGATAATTAAATAAAGCTGACCATTTGCTCGATACTACCATGCAAAAGCTAAGTAGTAAGGCAAATTTATATAAAAATCATGTTTTCATAAAAAGAGGGATGAGATATATTTACTTAACGTGTAGAATAGTGCTTAGTTATAAATACGAATGCATGTTCGATAGATGTAAAAGGTCGTTAATGACCTTGAGGAATTTGTCGAGGAAGAGTTCGATGCCTTTGACACGAGCGAAGTATCCGCGGTTGATTTCAGGTGCCTTACGGTTCGGCTGTTTAACGAAGAAGTTGATGAAATTATCGGTCCAGTAGCCAAGTTGAGACGCGCTCCTTTTGCACTCACTAGCATCATAGTTGGTTGCTTGGGTGGCGTCGTCCGCCATGTCTTGTATCATCGAGGACATCGAGACGAATAACACTTAACAGAGCTCAGAGTTCTCAGACAGGAATACCAGAGTCCCAACAACAGCGTCCAAGTTATCCCCGAGCCAGAACGAACTGGCTTCACTTCGCCTTGCGTAATTTCTATCCTTAACTAACGAGTCCATTCAACAGTGCTGAAAGCTCACTTATCTTTTAATAGTCTGGCCTGGACTGCTCCGTGTCGGCTTCTATTTACTAATCTGCTTTTTGGCTATCAGTGCAACGTCGAAACAACGTTAACGTCAAACTGTGTTATCGAAATTGTTAACTTTCACTCGTTAACACACTATTTTTTACTTTTCTTATCATTACTTATTTATAAATTCATAAATCCAAACTATATATTATCTGTATATCGTGCTCGTATAATATTGCAACGATGCGATGAAGTATTTTTTGATTGTGCGCAATAATGATCTCATGCCCATTGGCTCGTTACAAAATTTTATAAATTTGTCGACAAAGACGAATGAATAAGCAACGAGAGAATGGCGGTTGCCTAATGCCTAATGTATCGATGAATCGCTCTCTCAGCTCTGCTAAAGTTTCGAATGCAGTGGTTCATTTACACTCCTCGATATCGCAAGATTGCAACACTAAAGCACACTCTTTAATTATTTAAGATACATCATTTCTTACATTTAAAAAAAGGAATATAATATAATTTTTTGTTCAATCAATCTGTGTTGAATGTGTCTTTATTAACTTTTGAATAAATATTTATAATGATAATTACATATGCATCTGGAATCCTTACTTATGAATTCAATAAATTAAACAGTAATTTATTCATGATTAATAAAAAATAAAAATACCATAGGCCTTTCAAAATAAAAAATAAATATTTAAGAAATTTATTTCTTCTTAACGGATGAGTAATAAAAAGTGTTAAAAGGTGGTAAAGAAAATTTTTAGGGAAGAAAAAACAGGAAGCAAATTTTATTTTTGATTAGAGCAAGAAACAAAAAGTATACATTCTAAATTGTCTCGCCAGTATTTTAAATTTAACATTTTAATAAGTTCTTATATTTAACAACTAAATTTTCATATTAGATTTATTTCTGCTTTGGAATGTAATATTTTACATGCTTCTTATTCATTTCATATATCTTGATAGAAATTAACTTGTTAAAACTAAGATTATTTCTATAATTTAATTATATACAATTATTAAATTTAATAATTATATTTTTTTCGTAATAATTGATGTATCTACGTAAGATGTTATAACATGATGTATTTCTATTGTTCGCGCGTTTATCGGCCTCATTAGGCCGCGAGTTCGAGAAAGGGTGAAGGAGCGTGATCTGGGTTTGAAATGAATTACAAGAGATTTTTGGGCTCATTAACAATTTTTTATTCGCCCACGCGATACATTATTGGCATAAAAAACCCCCTCGACGTAGGGGGAAAAAGCCTCGCACATTCATTCTGCTATCATTCGTACACGCTCGCACCCTTAATTGCAATTATGTCGCCGCATACCTGTGGTTGGCCAACCGCGCTCCCTATGCGTTAGTCGGTCGCCGTGGAAGATCACAGGGGATCGCCACCGGCCGAGGCCTCCTTACGCCGTTGCTCGTCGTGGTCCGATCGCAGGGATCGCCACGCACCGAGTTATCTTTGCCGGGCCTTTGCGGTATCACACGCGCCCAGGTGTGGCTGAACCGTCCGGTCCCAGCCACCTCGCGCTCGTCTACACGGTACCCTAGCGGTACCACGAGCGCGTTAACGACGGGTTCTTCGCAACCCGCCTCGCCGGTTTACACCTTCTCACACAATCACTCGCTATGAAAGGGTGGTTTCACCGCCACCCACTTGCGCGGCTTCGCTCCGGAACAGAGCTCGATGCTCTTAACTACTACACTTGTCCTACACACAACCTTTCCACTCGAAAATCTCTCTCGCGCGACGGCCCGGTAGTACAAGACTCCCTCGACTCCCTCCCATGAACTCTCTCGGGCCCTTCTTCCTTCCCTTTTCTCCCTCTTCCTTCCGCATTCTTTGCGGCGCTTTCTGTGCGCCGCTGCCGCCCGCCGTTCAGGCGTATCTCGGTTCTCATATCATTAACGAATGTACTATCGCTAATTTTATTACATTCAGATAATCATTAATATTATAAATCAAAAAAGAAATTTTTCTTTTTTATTAATTTTTATATACATAGACCTTGTCATATTTTATTCAGTTATTCAATTTTATTTAAAAAACAACGAGTGTTTATCAGTATTAAATCATATATAAATTTTCGAAAACTTTTAGTGTAACTTTAAACATACTATTTAATTTGTAATTTAAGGAATTTTAAACATCTATAATATAAAATAAGCAATAATAATTAAAAAAAGCAAAAAATATTTTTATTAAGAAATAAAAGTTTAATATGTATATACAAATAATGTGAATACGTAGTAATTAATACAAAAAATTATAAATTATATTTACTAAAACGTATCTCAATTATAGTTTATTATTAATGTTCTAAAAATGTATGGATTGTAATTATTATGCACTTTAAATATAGGTAATAAAGCATCATAAACTCAGGCGAATTAGAAGCATAGCAATTTATAATATTTTTATTAAAATTTTAACTATTTATTAAATAATCGTTAAGTTTTAAGCGTAATATATATTTTTAATATGTTTCTTTAATAATTTTATCAACAAATATTTATTAATTTATAAAATTTACTATTAATTCAGAAATATTGTTATTTGATTAAGATTCATTCATTCATTTATCTGATTCGTAGTTAAAAAATATTTAAACATTTACTAAAACAATTTTAAAGCAGGTGTATCTATATAATAACGGAAATTTCACAACGTACATGTAGTAATAATCGTAAAAAATTTTACATTTTGGAGAAAGCGTATCAAGTCTTTATGTCAAGTGTAAGTACTAGTACCAAAAATACATGCATTAGATCACTTAAAATGTTTTTTTACATCTATCATACAGAACAACGTTGCTCTTCTTCTATCATAAAAAAAATGCTTTAAATAGTGTTACGTTAAGAAGTCATAATTTGTAAAACCTATAAATAACCCTCACGAAATACCTATAAACGCAACTCCTTCAATGAGCACACAATTTGGTCAATGAGGTTGTCTTCTTTTTGTGCCTGCACACTCAGGAGGAATAGCACGGGACGGAGAACTTTTTTTAAAGACACTAAAATTTAAATATTTTAAAAGGTTAAACAATTAAACATCAAATACAAACATTTAAAAAAATTTAAATTAAAAAAATTAGAAAAATACTAATACTAAAAGAAATTTTAATAAAAAAGAAATTTTAAAAAATTTTTTTATTATATTTTTTAAAATAACAAAAAAATTTAGATTTTCGAACGATAAAATTAAAATAGTGATGATAAAAATCTTTAATGATTGTTAATGAATGTTTTTAATAACAATTTAACAAAACTTTTTATTAAATAATAAAATAATGAAAAGCTGTTCAAAGTAAAGACAAAAGAAGATTTAAAAATTTATTACTTAAAATATTAAATGAAATGATTAATAAAACTAAATAGTAAAACAAAAAGATTAATTTAACAATAAATCACAAATTATTAACTTAATATTATTATTATTTTTATTAATTTGGACATATGATGACCGTTTTGAGGCCCCAAGACGCATGGGTACTCCCCTTGGCGTCCTCCGGTTGCCATACAATCTACCACACTTCACTCAATCCAAGAAACTGAGTGAAGTGCTCAGGAAGCACCTCTTCCACTTCCAGAACTGGGTTTGCTTTGCTTTTGCTAAGTCCTAGGATGATCCTGACCCAGCCTGTGCCAGCGGTGCATTTTATGCCGTCACAAAAACTTTAGTATAGTCACTCGTGTCTGCTTCATCCCAGGTCCGGCCTGCCTCGTCAGCCATCCATTGTCGCACCTCCTCTTTGATGCGACTCTGGCACAAGCCGACTGCCGGCTTCTGCCCCGTAAACCTGCATTTGGAAGCTTGCTTTGCAACGGTCTCCGCCATAGTGTTCCTCTTAACGCCATTGTGGACGGAGACCCAAATCAGCTACACCCTAGTTTTGGCCTATTTAGGGCCTAATAACAGTCTCAGACCAGCCTCGATCTCGTCACATACTTATCCAAAGCAATCAAGGTGCTCTTACTATCTGAGAAGATTAGCACTCGTGAATAGTGTGGCTGCTCACCCGCAGCGTCCACCGTCCACCATATTGCCATCAGCTCGGGCTGAAACACGGTGTCGTATGCACCATGCGGTATCATTAAGTGTGTCCCGATCTGTTTGCAGTACACCCCTGCACCCGCACCACATCTGCCTCTAGACCCGTCTGTGAATCAGACTAGTCCTGAGGGAGGCCCCTGGCCTCTCTTAACATCACATGCCTCGTAAGGAGGAATGCTAACCTGGTACTTTATTATTGAAAAGGAAAGCTCTGGAACTAATGTCTGAGTACATCATAAGTGCGCCTCTTCTCTCTAGTCCCATAGGACGCTCAAGACGCCCCCCAGCCTTCCCCTCCTCCAAGGATCTGGTGACTCTAATCAGGGCTTACATTTCCGTGCCCTCCAGCGTCACCCTGAAAGGATTAATGTCAAGAATCATCCCCAGCGCCACCGTCGAAGTTGATCTGATGGTACCTGAGATGACTCTAAAAACAAGACTTCAGAGCCTCTCCAAAGTTGCTTAAGAATTGACAAAGGCTGCTCTCCTCCACTAGACTACTGAGCCATAGGTCAGCCTGAGCATGAGAATAGCCTCATACATCTACTTCATCGTTACCGGGCTAAGACTTCTGTTTCGCCCTATGACCCTTTTCAGTTGCCACATGTTGGCCGAGATCCTCCCGTCGATATATTCCAGGTGTCACTTCCAGTTTAGTTTGCAGTCCAGTATGACCCCTAGATACTTTATTTGGGCCTAAGTTCACAGTCATAAGTTAATTCATGCCCTCCAAGGGTCAGCCTATAACCCTGATCCCATTTGTATCTCCTGGTGACAAGCAGGACGTTGGTCTTGGCTGGGTTGACCGAAAGTCCCACGTTCTTGCACCATTCTTTTACATAGCTGAGGGAAAATCACCCATAGATGTATATCCAAACTTCCCCCGTTTTGGAATGAAAACCACATTTGTGCCTCGCCACGCCTAAGGGATATATCCGAGCGTAATGCTGGCTCGAGCCATCCATATCAGAGGTCCTGGGATAGTCCTCTCCGCCCTCTATAAGAGTATCGAAAGTATTCTATCCGTTTTCGGTGATTTGAACGGCTCGAACGATTCAATCACTCATCTGATTCTCCCCGGCGTGCTGATTTTATTGGCCAACCCGTGGTTAATGCCTAACTCGGCATATGTCTGCCTCCGGCTCTCATCGACCTTCTTTTTTGGACGTGTCCGACTTTACTTCGAAGCTAGGGAAGTGTGTACGGACAAGGCGGGTTAAGCACTCCTCGTCTGTATTGGCATACCTGCCTTCTGGTAGTTTGAGGCTGCTTTAGAGTTCTTGCAAGAATCCTATTCATCCTGGCCGCCTCCCTACCTTTCTGGGTACCCTCACAGAACCTCTTTCGCCTCTAGCTCTTAGCCACCTTGATGTTTTTGCGGTATAGGCCCCTAGAGGTCCTGTAGCTGTTCCACTAGTACTCTGTACTTCCTTTAAACCCTAACCCATCCAGTCTTTAAGTCCACCAACACACCTTCCTTTGAGCTCGTTTGGGGTGTCAGTTTCCTTATAGGCTCGGACGATACAGTTTGTAAACCACTTAGCTGCCTTGTCTAAGGACCAGATGTCTCTGATACTCTTTGGGAAGCCCTGTAAATAACCCTCCAAATCTCGTGCATATCCCTCCCAATCAGTTCACTGAGAATTCCTCACCATGATTAGTGGGTCCTTCCCGGGCGTCTCAACCGAAAAGGTTATCAGGGAGTACTCAGACAGCGACGGTTCGTCACTGACTTGCCACTCCCAGATTATGCACGTAATGCTTGAAGATGATAGCGTTAGATCTATCACCTCCTCTCTGAACGTGGGTATATTCTCCACGTTCATAATGTCGAGGTCCGTACCAACGAGGAATTTTAATAGCTAGATTCCCCTCGCATTATTGTCAGTGCTTCCCCATACCCTATGGTATGAGTTAACATCGCACCTCAGTATGAGTGAAATATGTTTACCTTGACAGGACTCCACCAGATGTCGGACCTCCGGTATAGGGTTGTCCTTACTGTCAAAGGCAAGGTAGGCCGAGGCTAAAAAATAGCCCCCCTATTTCCTGTATCTCTGTCATTACCGCCTTTAAATCTTCAGAACAGTAATCTAGCAGTGGCAAAGCGTTGACCCCTTTGAGCACTACACAGGCCCTGGGTCTTGGATTCCTGGTATGTCTAAAACAAGTAAGTCCACCAAGTCCCCGAATGGCGCCTTTAACCACCCAAAGTTCTTGAATAAGCGCCACTTCTGTCTGCATCCTAGCCAAGCTTTCCTGTAGTATCAGAGAGGCGCTTTTCTTTTTTTTGTGTCGACGGGACCATACTAGCTATCTGCCGACTCCTGCCTCTTCTCATTTTAAACCCCCCTCCAGCCTCCTTCAGGCCTTTGCTGATCACCTTCAGGTACCAAAGTAAGGCTTTTCCCCTAGGGCTTTCAGGACCTCGACGTCCGACTCAGGAATGGTCAGCACAAAGAAACGTTTCTCTCCCGTGCCAGCCACCCACTCCTTACCCTCTTGGGCCCCCACAACTCTCTAAGCACCAGTCTTGACCTTAAGTCAAGGATTCATGAACTCCAAGCCCTTGAGAAAGGCTCACGGGCCGCGTTTGTAGCAGACAACTCTAACGATCACCTTCACCCTGACCTGAAGCAATTCCATCTGTCCGTTTCTTACTCCGGTGATCCATGGGATATCCAGCATAAGCATGGCCTGTAGCATCCATTTCCTTGCTCTCTGGTTGGTGGGCACCACTATTATAACTCCCTCCTTCCCGTATATCGCCTCAAAGCATGGGACCTGAGCCACCTGGGACCATCCAGGGCCAGTATTGTCTATATCAGGTACTCCCGGAACCCAGGACAGCTTCCTCAGGATAATTTTCTCTTATAATGACCGTAGTCAAGGGATTTACTCTGTCTGCGTCCGATACAATGCCATCCTCAACTTATCCCGTCTCGTTGGGGGCGCCCCTGCTCGGGGCTGCCTTCACTTCGACTGGGCCTTTTAGCCTTTTCATCTTGCGCGGGTCCAGCCATCCTCTTTTGACCCTGCGTATTTGGTGTCGTAAGGGCGCCCGAGTTGCCGGTTTGCAGAGCTTTACTTTCCTTAGCAAGTCTCCTCTGGGTGGCCCCATTGCTGCGTTAAGCCCGCCACTTCCCCTCGGTCCTATGTGGTCCTTTCAGCTGACGCTGGAGTCACAACTTGTATCCCCTCAGAGGTGGCCTCTTTTCCCTTTATCGGTTCCATGTGGCCCTGATCGTCGGGGTTTCCGCACCCTCTGTACCCAGTGCACTGCATGTACCCACTCCTTCAACAGCTTTTATTGTTTTTGTATTGGTCTCCATTTTTGTCCCACGAGTAGCTAGGGAAATATTGGTCCACCACCACAAATCTTGCAAAGTTCCGCCCGGTTCCTTCAAGGCACCTTTTATGACCATTGGTACCCCGTGGCCAACCAGTCTCCTGGTGACGGTTACACACACCTTTGTATTAGGAGTTGGATGAGTTAATAATTGCGCCTTCTCCTAAGCGCAATGGTGGGTTGCTTCTTGGTTACGAAAGCAAGAAGCTGCCTTTGCTTCTCTAATGACACCGAAGAGCCACTCGGGGAAGGAGGATGAATGGGCCGGAGTCCCGGCCCAACTAGCTTATCAGGGTTCCATCGCCCTTCACTTATACTTCATTCATAATTCCATCTATGTGAGAGCCCCCATTTAAGGGAGATCACAATATTTATGGAAAGACCCGTTTATAGGGTACTCCCCCATTCACTATCATTCAAACGGCGCATTCATCAGAAGGCTCATTTTCACTTGCGCGTAAGCCCCCTCCCCACCATCGACAAGGTCATGCAACCTACAGGTGGGGAAGCTAATGTTAATAAAATTACAATTTTTTCTTTTTTATTTTTTGCGATATTTAAAATAATAACATTAATGTTAGAAAGAACAAAATCCTTTATTTTAGACGCGTTCGAGAAAACATTTATATAAAGAAAAGAAACAATTACAATTTTCAAATACAATCACGAGAAATTATAGAATGTATAAGAGTAGCAAGAGAGGGAGAGAGCAAGAGAGAAAAAAATTAGATAAAAAAAAAAGAAATTTCTGACTACTATGCAAACATATTAAAAGAAATACTTGCGTTTACTTGACTTCAGTAATAATAGTTGTTCCGGAAATTTGAAAAATTTTCTTTTCTAAATTTATGAATAAATATATATATGTGTGTGGCGAGCCCTGTTCGTCCCTTCGCATTCCTCTCCTCCGAGTGTAATATATACAATCAGCAACGTACAAAATATAAAATTAAAATCAATCAGTGCAGCATAGTGAGTAGTAACAAGGGAAAACCGCGAAACTGCGTCTGACCGCGAAACCGGCGCAGGATCTCCACTTTTTTACCGACGGACTATATTTAGGAATTAGTCATTTAAATCGTAAATAAACTCCGAATCGCATAGAAAAAGGCATAATCCCGGGAACACGAAAACCTGGGCTGGTCGAGATCAGAGAATACATGGATCCCGAATGAACTAGAGGTCGCAAGCCCTTCGATGGACACGGGTCTCGTGCTGGTCCCTCCTCTCCACCACTTGTGCATAGGGAAGATAAAAGTGACGACGGAGGTAAACCGAACCAGCGTCGTAGTTTGAGATGACGTGCGCCGGGACCAAAGATGAGGGCCATAGAGAAGAGGCGACTTCCATCCTCGCCCTGGAGATAAGTAAGAATACGTCCAGCCATATAGCGTGGTGCTGGTTGTCGAGAGAAAATTATCTAATGAGTTAGACTCGGTCGCAAGGCCATCATTACGATGAGACCGAGCATTGTTCCGCCCTCACATTGTACTTCTCGCGTAAGACCTTTAATACGCGAGAGTTAAAGCCTGCATGATCTCCGCGGAATGCTATTGACACGTCAAAAAAATGTAAATTCAGTTGATTATAATATAAGTAGTTGATTATAATTTTTTTATAAATTCGATCTGTAATATAAAAAGCGTACACTAAATTAGATTTAAGCAGCGCATCGTTTATAAATAATATTTCGTATTATTCATTCAATTTTTATTATTAATTTTTTTTGTTTGACAGTAAATAGAAGTCACGTACCGCGACGACGACCAGAGGGGCGTATGAAATTAAAAATTAAATATCTTGTTTACTTTATTTAAATTACGAAATTATTTTACGTTCTTTTTATTCTACGAAGTTGGAAAAATTTCTACTACATTTAGTTTCTTAGGGTCTAGATTTAATACCTTTTTACTTATTATATGGCCTAAATATTAAACCTTACGTTTCAGAAATTCGCATTTGTTCAATAGGAGTTTTGAATGGGCTTCTTTAATCTGTGCAAGAGTTTGATAAAATTGTATTCGTGATCTGTAATGATATTAGTGCTAATTATTAAATCTATGTATACAAAAATTCCTATTATTTCCTTGAAGTGCGTTATCAATTTGCCGTTGAAAGTAACAGAGGTATTTTTAAGACCAAATAGCATTCTTTTAAATTAAAAATGATTACATAAGGTGAATGCTGTCTTTTGTGCATCGTATTCATCCAAATTTTCATCTTTTTGATGAAAATCTGATGCTAAATATAGAACAATAAATATTTACAACCTCCAACGAGATAAAATATTTCTGTAATATTTGGTTAAAAATAAGCGTTGCTAACTATTTAAACAATTTTTTTTTAATTAACGAATGTCTAGTACCAATCTTTATCTAGGGTTACTCATAGGGACAGGATTTTCCTTCACGATTCATTAAGAAGTATTGTAAGGAGTACTCGATGGCTTAATAATTTCTGCGTTTAATAATTCTTTAATTTACTTGACTACCTCTTTTATTGGCCATTCTATTACAGTTCCATTAAACTACATTAATCATAGGGTTGTTTGATACTGTGTTTCTACTTGTATAGCAATTGCTTGCAATATATCATTCCTTGTTGCAGAACTAACAAACTGGTCGTTTTCCTTACATACAATAAGTGGCTACATGTCCTGGTTTATCATACAGTTAGCATTTTAATATTTTCGCCAAATGGCCTGTTTGGTTATATATTTAAGAAGTTATAAATGTTCAGCAATTTTCAATTGTGTATCTTTCCAATTTACAGTGATTACAAGATATGTTAGATCGACATAAAGTATTTAGCCTTTTTGATGGTACTCTATAAGCATGTTTTGATGGATCATCTCTGCGTATGACCTTCTGAAACATCAATTCTTTTTCTAAACGAATGGCGTCGCTAAAAAGTTTATTGACTTCATTAGATTTTATCACTCTTTGTTTGATTTAACGTTTACGACCCCTTATAAAGTTTCGGATCTGTTTTCGTTTATCTATTTCCTGAAGGATTCGATTATATCCCTTTTCAGCTATTTTGGCTTCTAATATACTTTGTACTTAATCGCGTAATCTAAATAATATTTTCACTGTCCCTTTGATACTCATTATTGTGTGTTTGTGCATAGTTTTGCATTTAACAATTTAGTCAGATTACCTTCTGCTGTGGCATCAATTACGCTTCTTACATCATGTTAATATTCACTGATACGTATATTGTATCGTTGTATACGTCATAATACATGAGTAAAAACCTTGCGACATCTTTGAGTGGCAATATCTGATTCATAGTAAAAGCCATAATATCCTTTTATATTACTACCGGATCTTTTGGTTTGTCTTCTACAATATTATATTATATACGTGCTCTTATGTCAAATCCTTCGATGTCTTCTGTATTTTTCAATCCGTTATGATTTTTATCTTCTATTTGGTTTTTGCTCTAGATTTTTTTTATTTTAGGGTCTACTTTTAGAAGAGTATTTCTAGGAGTAAATGGGTTTCTAGAAGTAATTGTTGAAAATGAATTTTTTTATAATCGTATTAAACAACAATTTAATATAAATTTATAAATAAATGCAAATTTTTGAAAATTTAATTCTTTTGATATAAATTATGGTAATAATAATTGTTTTCGTTACAAATTAAAAACATATTACCGTCGTGAATATGTTTCGATCGATTTTTATATTCTTATATATAAATACAGTATATACACCACAATGCCTTTCTACGTTATCCACGGAGTGCATAAACGCAATCTGCACAATCTACGATATTCTGTATGATATTGTGCATTTAGCACAGTGTCTGCATCCGTTCATGATTATAACAAAAGTTAGTTTAAAATTGTTACGATTATATTATGATTATTCAATCTTGATATTTAAAATTCACGCACTTTAATAATACGAACATTACTTAAAGTGATTATACTTATTTTTTTTTCATATTTTTTGTTAGGTGAAATATCTTATCTAAACAAATATAATTACTTAATTGATTTTATTAAAGTATACATACGTAATTACCGAATAAATAAGCAAAGAAATATATATACACACGCATACATTTGTCAAAATGGAACAAAGAGATGATATTGAATCACAATATGCACTACAACTTGCATTTCAAACAATGAAGGAAAGATGTCAACAACTTCAAGCAAGATTAATTGTAGTCGAAGATGAAAACATTTGTTTAAGACATCAGTATAAAATATGTAATTCAATATCAGTTTTAAAATTAAACCAAGAAGATCAAAATATTATTCAAAATCAAGAGGTATACAGCTTTATAACATAGTGAATTAAGTCTTAAAAATTTGTAATTATAAATTTCCATTAAAAATTCAGTAATAATAGTAATATTTAGAATTTTGTTCTATAATAATATAATTTATATTTTTAATCATAAAGCTTTTTTGTAAATACTATTCTAATACAGGAAAAAATTGATAAATTAAAAAGACAAAAATCACAACTTGCCCATCACATTTTTATGGTTGCTTCAGAAAACCGTCAATTATGGAAAAAGTTAACTAAATTAATCAAAACAAATAAATCTACAAGTAACCAATCAACAAAAAAATCTGAAATGTTGAAACAACATCCATTGCTAGAGAAATCTACTTTTTTAACTTATAGTTTTAAAGAAATACCAGGAAGTTTGAGAGATGGCATAAATGATAAATGTAATTTATCAAATAATGAAGGTATTATATATTTTTTAATTTAAAATAAGGCCAATTTAAAAATATTTTATTATTTTACTAGAAAAGCACAGTATGGAAGAAATATCGTTAGAGTTAATTAATAGTATAATGATAGAAAAGTCTGAAATAGAGAATCAATATCTACAAGTAAGTAAAATGATAAATTTTATTTTTATAAATATAATTTATTTTGTATAATAAATAAAAAAAATGATTAGAAAACAGAATATCAAGAAAATACTGAAACGAATTTAAAAAATGTTGGATTTACTTATCCGGAGGACATAAATACAGATTCATTGGAACAATTAAAATATCATGATATTAAACTTACACAACTAAAAGAAGAGCTTGTTGTTCAACAAGATAAACTAAAAAACGTTTTGCACAATTTAAAAAAAAAGAAGAAAAGTATGTATTAGCTTTTTGACAATTACATTCTATTCAAATTTCAAATAATAATTTCAATTACTTTATAGATGAAACTTGTTATAATTGTAAAAACAGTTCAGAAAAGTTGATGTGTCAAGCTGAAACTCAGTTTGATTCACATTGTAGTGTAGAACATGGAACAACGCAAACTAGCCTTCCTTTATTGAACATTATACCAGATAAAATGACTCAAACTTCTGAAAATGAAAATATATGTCCTTTATGTGGTATTGTATATAAAAAATCAGTGTCTTTTGAATTGTTTCATGAACATGTTATCAATCATTTTATTGCATAAATTACATGATTTTAAAACTTAAAAAAAAATTAAATAACTAATCAATTGGGATAGTTATAAGTTCAGAAATAACAAACAACATAACAATTTTTAAGAATTTATTTATTATCAATTATTTATTTCTTATAATACAAAGAATAAAAAATGTTTTTATGCTAGATCATTTGGTTTAATTTCTTTACTATCTGATAGTTTTTGTGTTGTTGGTTGAAGTAAATTTTGATGAAACCAGGATGGCCTTTTCTTTGTTACTTCAACAATTCGTTGTCCCTATAAAAAAATAAAATATTTTTCAGATTTTTTAAAATTTTTATATTTCAAGCTTTTTATAATAATTTTATTGTGTATTTATAAACCTTCCAAAATTCTCTTGATTTCAGCTCTTTTTCTCCTGCATATAAAATTACTAGTTCTTCTTTAACTGGTTTAGGCTTTAATTTGTCAATGATTTCTTGAATTGATTTTGTTTCTTTTTTTACATTTTGATAACAGTGTCCTAAAAGTTTTTATAACAAACAAACAAGTAAACTAATATTCAAATAACATCTTAATTAGGGTAAGTTTTAGTCTTAATTTATGCAGTTTTGGTGAAAACATTATCCAAAAAAATAGTGGAGTATATTATATTTTTCATTTAAAAATATAATTGAAATATAATATGTTTTTATAGAGAAATATTTTTAAATTAATATAAAATATAAGTTTACCACAGATAGTGTAGGATTCATGAAACTGTCCACAACGTCTGCACATCAATAAATTAGTTTTCGGCACCAGTGGCTTCCAATTATATTTGGGAAATCCGAATTTTCGAGACAAACGTTTTTCAAGCGAACGTCTATGTTTTGGAACAGCCCATATAAAAGCTTCATTTACAACATCTTTAATACTAAATCTCGGTTTCTGTGCTTGTTCATTCAATGCATTAATGCAGAAACCTTATATAAACAAAATAAAATTGAAAATTGTAATAGATATAAATTTTAAAATATAAAATTAAACATTTTTCGACGACAAAAATACTGTAATCAATTCGTTTAAAAATTTTTAACCACATTGAAAACAAAGTAAAATAACGATATTAATACGAATAAGTATAGATAATTATATCGTACAATAATAAATTATAAAAAAAATATATATGTGAATAAGTATTACATTTATAGTTATCCTTTATAATGTCTATGATAAAAATTGAAAAAAATTGAAAAGTAGGTTATGTAATGCTTAGGACAACTGCTCTACTTTTATATGAAGTAAAGTTAAATAAGTAAATTGAAAAACTTTATAACAAAACTTTTACATACCAGGTTGTAATTGACGTTCTATAATAGATATTATTATGTTTTGGAATTCGATTAAGATATCCCCGCAATATCGAATGAGTTTTCCAGACATTTTTCAAGAAACATGTACAATTATATCAATGCATAAGTTTGATCAATGGTATGTATGTGGTATGTAGTAAATATATGTACCGTTTCACACAAAGTTACAGTGATATGAAGTAATATATTATGTTTTGAGTTTATTTTTTATTATAAAAGAGTATTTTAAAGTAGTTTGCATCGTTTAGTGAAATAATTTATTTTTTAGAAAAGTACTTGTTGATCTTTTATTTTTTAACCTCAGCAAACATAATTGATTTATTATATTAAGTGCTGTTCATATAAATATCTCTAGTAAAATAGATTATCAGATATAATAAATACATCTGCTATTAATTCAGTTATGAGAATATCGAAATTCATTGTTTTTTTATTTACTGATTGGCAATTCGTAACTATATGTTTAAGGGTCGTCTATTTACTTTACGTTTTACTATAAGTGTATCTGTACATTTTTATAATAATACAATAAATTTTTAAACAAAACATGTGTACGTCATCTGCACATTTAGTGAAAACCACGACAGGATATATTTTGTATAATAGAATAAATGGTCAGTATATATATCTCAAGTACAGTCGTACAGTGTCTATCCTTAAGCGTTGGCATAGAGTGTATGTGGCGTAAATAGGTATGCATGTATGCATGTACGATGTGTTACAATCGAATGTAAGTAAACCAACAGAGTAATGTGCGGAACGATTTGAATTATTAGCTGTCATACTTGGGAAGTAGAGAATTCGTAGAGTAAAACGTGCTCGAGCAGTGAAATGGTGTACGAGATATTTAGGTCGAGTGACTTTTCAAGTTGCTTGAAATTAGTGGAGCTACGCAACGTAAGGAATAGAAAATACATAAATTTGTTTAGTTTTTAGAAATAAAAATATATAGGATGCGTACCAATAGAATGGAAAGGATGGGAAAAGAAATGGCAAGCGTTAATAATTTGTAAGATGAGAATAATAATAAAAAGAAAGTGATTATAAATGATTTTAAATTTTAAGAGGTAAGAGATAAAAATATAAATAATTTGATCGAGTTGATGCAACTCAAATGTATAAGTTGTGGAAGGATCAAGAGTGCTGGTAAGCCCATCGGTGGTAGGAATGACGATTCGGTTGGCGGTTTGAATGGAAGGTAAGACGAGGAGGTCGTCGTTGTCGCGTAAAATGGTGTTGTCAAGAACGGACTTTTTAATTTGTATTTAAGCTGCGCGTTAACAAGTTCGATCGAAGAAGGGAAATACAGCGTGGCGTACGGTGGGGAGCATAGGAACTCTCGTCATCGTTGTCGCTTCTCTCTCTTTCCTCCCCTCTCACTCTCTCACTCATTCACTCCCTTTCTTATCCTCCCTCTCACTCTCGCTTTCTCGTCAGTCACGAGTAAATCGCGGATCGGGGGAATCGGGGGCCTCGATTGCCTCGAGTCGCGATCGTCGACTCAGACTTTAACGTCGCAGTCGACTCGGCGGCGCTCGTCAGGCAAGCAGTTTCGACTCACTGCTCTTTTAGCCATGGCGTGTCTAGTCTCGAGTCGACTCTGTGCTCGTGCGGATAAGCTCTGCAAGTTCCATCGAAATATCGCGTCAGCCGTTATCTCTTCCAATGGCTTCCAGCGGGGCAGAGACCAGTGGGCCGCCAGCACCGGACTTCTTCAACGCTATCAGGTCAGTCCCGAGGAAGACGACGGGGATCCCAACTATTCACCCTCGATCGAGCTCATGTGGGTGCAGCAGGCCCTAACCTTACTCGCCAACAAGTACCCTGAGACGTCCTTTCTCTTCTCCTCCTCCCGAGACCCATCTCTTTCAAACACACACACACACCTACACTGACTCTCTTTCTCTTTCTTTCACACACATACTCTCTCTCTCTCTCTCTCTCTCTTTAGTTCTCATTCCCGGGCTCCAATTATGTAACGGAAAATTGGCTCTTCTCAGCATCCGAAGTACAGCACCAGGGCTTTCAGCCAGGGCCACTTGGTCGCCCTTTCAACAATCATCGGCTCAATCCTCTCTATCCTCCCTAAGGCACTGAGCACATCCCCTTTTCCTGCAGATTGTTCGTTATTCGGCTGGCGTTCGTAGCAGACGACGTGACCGTTGATAGCCGCCCGTTGGCTCCGCTGGTAGTCTGCTACACGCTTAGTGCATTCTGCTACGGCGGCTGTGATGTGCGCGGGCGCGTGGTCGAAACCCGTCACTCGCTGAATACCGATAACGACGAACACGGCCACGGCCTTACGAGTTATCCATTCAATTAAGTGTTTTCTCCTCCTTGTCTTCTTCTTGCTTCTCCGTCACCTTTTACTCTTCCTTCTATTTCTCTCGTAAACTTACTCCACGCCCTGTGTCGTCTCGTAACTCCACATTGTCCCGTCCTCACCGATCTCCAGACCTGACAGACCCGGAAGTTCGTGATAGTTCGAATTCTAAGGCAGATACTCTAAACGAGCACCGATATTTTTATCACAATCATGATTACAGTCTAGTACGTGCAATGGCATAGAATCGATGACGTAGCTTTCTCTTAAGATTTTCAAACGTCTCAATCGTTTAGCATTATATTTTCCATCTAGAACAACATTTGGTAAATGTTATACTAAATACTTAAATAAATTAAATAGTTAAATACTTTTCGTCATCATTCACGTATCTGATCTTCCGCTAACATTATCGATATCGTTTATTTTTAACTACCAATTATAGATTATTTTTGTATCAATTTTCTTCGATGCCTCCATTTTCAAATAGTCTATTATCTTTAGATATTTTCTTCCATTAACATTCACAAAGTCTTACCGTCATTAATCTTTTATTACTACTTAATAATCTCTTCGATAAATTTATTGATAATTTTAATTTTTTAAATAAATTACCGATGCTTGCGTTCGCTCTTCAAATCCAAATTTCGTAATTTATACTGTCATTCAGTAATATTCCTTTTCTTGATTGCTTTAACAACTTGTCACTGTGTCCTGTTTATTAATATTTTGTTAACATTTTCTCTATTGTAACAGCAGTAATTGTGTTAAATTAATAATATACTTGACCATAATCGATTTGAGCAATAGTTCTTATTGAAAACAACAGTCGTCTCTTTAGTGGGGTAGTTATTATAATTAAAGAAATAAAATGAAATATGCACTCATTAAGTCCAATTTTTTTTAACTAACTTGAATCCCGCACTTACTTGTATTTTTAATCTTAAATATAATACACTTTTCTTACATTTTTAATGAATTACTTGTAAGAGAAAACAATTTTAGAACAGCAGTTTTTCAATTTGTAATTTTCATTGAAAAAATTTTCAAAAAAATGTTTGAGATTTAAATATCACTTACTTTTTATATTTATTTTATTAAAGGATAATTTGATATAAATATACGTAGCACTATTAAAATAACCAATTTATTAATTTTCTCAGAAAAAAGGGTTTCAAGCTTATACACAAATTAAATATTTTTTATCTTAAGAATTTGATTAATTATATAATTATCTTAGTAAAAAATTCTATTTTAATCAACAGAAAGAGAAATTTTGTTATTTAAAATAATAAATTCATTTAATATATTTCAATTAAAATTTTATCGTTTTCAAAAAAAGCAAATACTATTTAATTATTTAGCACAAATTTAAGATTAGTTTTCGATGGACTCTAATTTATTTAGCAATTAAAAAATCTTTAATAGATTATTGTTCTTCAATCATGAAAAAGAATGAAAAAATTTTTGTTAAAATGATATTGTAAATTTCATTATATTTACTTGACTGCATTAAATATTGCGATTAAAATTTTAATGACGACTTTGTCTTCTTTTAAAAAATATTAGATATAATACTAAATAAAATTTTTTTATTGAAATGCAGATAAGTACATCAAGAACTTTTCAAAAACAGTAGAGAATAGAAAATTACTGATAATCAAAAATTGCACGAGAAGATATTAAAAATGAAGTATCATGAGTAAAAATGTGAAAATTCTTGTGTCTTTTTCGTTAATAATCCCAGTTTTTTCGTATTTCTCAAGAATTGTATTGTCGATTCGAAAATAATATATACATTATTTCTCAAGTTTATATCTCTTTGTGTGTCTCTCTCTGTCTTTTTCTCTGTCTCTTTCTCTTTCTCTATCTTTTTCTCTCTCTCTCTCTTTCTCTCTCTCTCTCTCTCTTTCTTTATTTCTCACTTTATCTCAGTTTTAGTAATTGAATTTTTTGAAAATACTTAAAAATACAAAATACCAAAAATCATTTAATAAGATGCTAATGTGATCACTAATGTATGGAAAAATTTTAAATACCAAGGTTAGTGAATTCGTAAAAACATTTGTTAACTGGTGTTTTTGATATTTCTAGCACGTAAAGTATGTTGATCAAATATTTGTTATCCAAAATCTTAGACTTTTATCTTTGTTCGGCCAAATACCTGCTAACACGTGTACAGTTTTAAAATTGTCTTAACACGAGTAAATAGGCGAGGCTACTTCTTTGAGACACCATTTCAAAGTTACTCTTATTTCTGTTAGATGAAAAGTCACTCGCAAAGATTACTCTCAATTTATGTATTCCTAAAATTTTGCGTGTCTCCATGTTCAAAATTTTGTTTAGCCTGCATTTAATTACGGCTTAAAATTGAAATCATTATTACATAAATAAAATGAATATAACATTATAATTAGCAGAAGAAAATTTTCACATATTTATGCATATTTTATGAAGGTTAGACTATCCTCACCGTTTTTTCAATAAAAGAATAATAAATCTTTGAAAAACATATTATGCTTAATTACAATATAATAAGAATAAGAAGAACATAAGTAAGAAGCAGGACAGCTAACCACGGTTTTTTATTAGTAAAATAACTGTTAATTTTATGAAAGATAATTAATTCAAAAGATATGTCTGAATTTCAGAACTTACGTTTACTTTAATCCGTAAACAGTTCAATGTATAAATAACTGAAGATGTAATACATAATGAATGTTCATAGTAATATCAATTAATTAATTAAAACTAATTACAGTCAGTAGACATTGGTATGTCCTTTTTGTGCATCGTGTCCTCATACTTTAAATTTCCTTGCATACTTTCGTACTTTATGTCTGCAATAATTGTCTGTAAGTTTCAACTTAAAGGACACTGCATTATACTAGTAAGGAATGTGGAAAAGTCATAAATTTTTGTGAGTTGAATGAGAATTAAAAATGATATAATAAAGATATCTTTATATATTAAATATAATGCATTACGTTTATTTAAAAACTAAAGAGATTATGTTCTTATAAGGACGTATTTCGAATAATGACGCGTTTGTCGAGTAGGACAGTTACAAAAATGTTCGATCGACTCGTTTAAGCTTCCGTGTGTATCGTATATGCATAAAAACTTGAGCAAGTGAAGATATACTAAAATTCTTGGAAGTATCTAGTTGTCACATAGAATGGAGAAGAGTTAATGGCGTGAAACGAAAACATCGTTTGAATGTTTCGCGAGTCCCTGAGTGCACGCACAGGAATGCACATGAATACGTTAACAATGCAATTATGAAAGCGAAAAATTTATTACAGGGGCTCTCGCCATTTTAACTGCTAGGGTGTAGTCTTCATTACCATAAAATCGAACTTAGAGCCTCGTCGCCAATTTAATGCTATAGTTGTGGTACTATGAAATTTAAATGACTAGGAACACAGGCAAAGGGTGTAATTAAGATACATCATACTTTGTTGTATCCCAGTTTTTGAAAACCTTCCAAATATTCTGAATTTTTCTTTTGTAATGTCAACAAATAAGTTTGTACTTTCACATTCCGTCACCTTTGTATATCATAATTTTAGAATACAATTATCAGAATACTCTTTTTCACTTTTACGTATTATAATATTTTATTTGCTCTTTAATATTTATCTATGGAATGCAAACTGTATATTACTAAATACATTGCTCTTAAATTTGTTTAATATGTCACACTTATTGTCTTTGCGATCCCGATTCATACAGAAAAAATTTATTTTATAAGCTAATGTCTTTTATTTTATGATTAAAATATAACATTGTATACATATTATAAGTATGCAAACACAAAAATATAATACCAGAAATCAGTGAAAATAAACCTTTCATAAAAGAAATATATTATAAATAAGAATTTATATCTTATGGATTCGATTTTCAATAAGTTTTCAATACGTTATATCATAAAAACTTTAGCAATAATTTTTGGAGTATGTCAAGGAATAATTTAATATACTCTTCATTATTATTTCTATCTCGATCAATAATATTATACTAAGGGTATATTTTATGTTTAATTATAAATCACATTTTCAAATTGAAAATTATTTATTAAATTTAAAATTGAGAGTTTTATATAATAATGTAAAACAATTCCAAATTATTTAAAAAATTTTTTTTTAATTTTATTCATTTTATATGTAAAAATTAAGAAATTATTACGAACTATTCTGCTCTTTATGTAAAATATGACTTGATTTTAATTATTAAATCTTTGTACAATTTATGTTGTACATAATTCATATTTTTGAATCTGCTTAAAAATATTTTACATAAATAAGTACAATTTACTAGTCCTTAAAACCCTTTACACCTTTAATAAAATTATGAATTAAAAAAACATGTGTATATATATTAGTCATATATTTTTCGTTTTTTAATTTTTTAATCATAACAATATTTTTATACATTATTAAGGAGTTATATTAAAGTATATTTAAACCCGAGTTTTTAATTAATTAACAATATTATTATTTTTTTTTAATTTTACTAAACTAAAAATGTTAATAAAATCGATTAGCTTTATTATTTATACTAATGAAATGTAAATTAATTTTTTAACTTTAATTTGTATTCATTATAATTTTATTTATAATGTATTTTAAATTGAATACAATGGCTAAAAATCAATATCAATTAAAGCATTTAAAAACAAATTAAAAATGAAAGTATGTGATTAATATTCATACCAAACAGTATGAATATTAATAAGAATTTTATTAAAAAATAGCTTACATATTTTCGACACATCTAGTATAATTGATACACACCATGGTATACTCACGCGTTTACACATACGCAAACTTTTTATGAGTTTGATGTTATCTAAACAGACTAATGGTAATATCGTATTCATGAATATTATAAATGTGCACCTGAAATAAATTTGGTAAATCAAAAATTGAATTTGTAAAAGAAGTATTCAATGTATATTTAAAATAAAATTTAAAAACTGAAGTTGATTATGTAAATAAATATTTTTTTCTTACATAAATGATAGCTTCCTTTATAATAGTGTGAAATAATTTATGAATATAATATACATTTTATTGGTTTAAAATTTAAATTTAAAGGAAGAAAATTCTGTATGTATTTTTAATAAATCTTGTAAACACATAATTGAATATTTTGTTCATTGCAGTCATGAATAATTTCTGATTAATACTTTTTAAAATTATTGCGGTATATTTTATTAAATTATCTCATTTATCACTTCTGATTTTTTCATCTATATTTGGAGACCTTTTCCCATGTAAAATGAATGTGAAAGCGCTTATACTTATAATTTATGTTCTTGGCTAATAATAATGCTGATTTACAAAGTAATTTAAATGTTTTGTTTTTTTATTGATAAACCTGTCGTAAAAAGTCGTATTGGCTTAATATAACTTCTTAAATGAAACATAAGCAGCGCTCTGCGATGGGCAAGAAGAGTCTATGTTACAAAGAAACGACGTAAAACGTTCAAAGTACTGAAGTCTCGAAAAACATTTGAGTCCTTGTAATTATTTGAGCTTCTATTCTTCTGTTCCGAGGCCAAGTTCCAGTATTATTACAGCAGCAATAATTGTTTAAACAAAGTGAGGAGAATCTCTAAAGGAACGGCCTTCACTCTCTTTCTTGGAGCTCACGATATTTAAGTGCGAATCTCTTTTCTTACTCAATCACGCAATCATGGCGTACAAGTTAATTCGTGCCTTTGCCACTTAAAGTTTTACACGTTGAAGATCTACGTGCTCTTTAACAACCTATACTTTCAGTGTTTTACACGTTAACTTAGTAAATTGATTGTATTCGAAGAAACTTGTCTATTTCAAACCGCGAAAATGACTTAACATATGATTAATTTATCTGCATAAACCTAGATTGAGATACACGCTCACATTTTTAATAGGAAAACAAAACAAAATTCAATTTGATTGATTCTTTTTATGTTAGTTCTCTTTCCAAAGGTTTCGATCTTCATTTTTATTTGTTTGTATTTATACAGTTGCTCTTTACAGTAACCGTATTATATTTATTCGAATAAGATTAACTACAAAAATAGGATATAATGTAATATTTGCGTAAAATGATAAATCTACCATATAAATACTCATCTGTGTGTTTTATTATATAATTCTCATCTTTAATTAAAGATACTTAATTCGATTATTCATATTGACTGTCATCGAAGTGCGATTCGATTTCACCTAAGTTTATAAATGTCAAACTCTGTAAAACTTTATTTAATGACAAAATTTTAATCTTTTTATTAGTTGTCTTTTATTTCAAAATATAAAAAAAATCTTCAAAGCTTATACCAGAAAAAAGTAATTTTATTATAAAATTGACGTAAAAAAATATACAATAAAAGTATAAATTACATTGTCTGGCATTTAATGAAATTATTTAGAAAAATTATTTTGCATAGGAAATCAGCACTGTGTATAACAAAAATAAAAAAATTTAATTTGAGTGAAATGTAAATTTGTATTATTATTTGAATATTACTTAATGAAATATTACATCTCAAACCATGAAATCACGCAATCATTTAATCCTATAATCTCATAATTGTTTTAGCATTTATTTAACGGTCCTCATATTTTTTCGAAAATCAAAAACATACTTATATAATTGGTGCTAATTTATTTCTATTTTATTCATTTGATATTATTTATATTTTTATACAAAATCAATTTACGAAATACGGTTGCAAATATGCATCGTAAGGAATTCATTTTATGTATAATAATTATTTTATAAATAATCTGAAAAAAATTCCTTACTTTTGAAAATCTGCTGTTCTACAATACCACATGTATAAAGGTAAATTTCACAGTTATGGAAATTAAAATTGTATTTGAATTTTTATTTTTATCGCTTATTAATGAAAAATTAATTTTGATATAAAATATTTATTCAGCTTTTTTTTGTTTAATATTTATGATATATAAAAATTAAAATTGAAATAAAAAAATATAAATATAAATCTTAAAATTTTTTTTATATGACAAATTTATTATTGAAATTTGACTATTTTAATAACTAATTAAGTATTTAAAAAAATATTGATAAAAAAATCATAAAATATTATAAAAATTTACATATATACATAGATTAGATATACTTATAAAAATACATTAAAAATATTTTTCATGTCATATAGTTTTTTACATGTAAGAGAGCTTTATATATTGATTTTATAATATACACATTTATAAAATGATGTATCTATAAGAATTTTTTTATGATAGTATAAAAAAAAATTATTTTTTGTAGATTAGATAGAACTGTTAAGAAGTGGGAACAAATTTTTTTACAATTTTATAGTAAAGTCTATTAATATTAATAAAAATCTGACTTGATCAATACGCTGACTGATGAAAGAAATTTCTAGCCAATACAATTGATAAACGGTTAAAAAAATTAGTAGAAAAGTTTGGAATGTGTTTTCAATTTACATATAAAATGTAAATAATTTTTAATTAGTGTCTGTCGCTGACTCAATCTCAATCATGGATTTGTATTTGGATTGCATAAGTCATATATTTACCAGCTTCTTAGATGGGATAGACCGTAGACATTGACTCCTATACATTCACTGAAACCTAGATCTTTAAGATCTTGTTATTACCTTTTTAAATTTTAATTTTCTTTTATTCTACTAATCTAAATAGATAAGATGAAAAAAACTAATATATCACTGTTATTAAAACCATTACTTTTACTTTTTTATAAATGATTATCTATTCTGTATAATTTGTGCATAAAAAACTGGTTACAATATTTAAATCTTTAATTAATGTTCTCTACAAAGTACGATGTACAATCTAAAACTTAAGATAACTAATGAGTGAACAAAAAATAAAATGCTTTCAGTACATCAGTATTATTGTAATGCATTTATAGGAACTAGAACACAATGGGTTCGTAAATTCGGCAATTCTACTTCTGTTTTTTAACAGAGTAATTTTGTTTATGAGTTGTCACTGTTTAAGCAAACAAATATTTTTTGTACATCATATACTACTTCCAAAAACCAAATGTTTAAAACTGTTTATGACTTTTTGTTTGTTTATACTTAATTCTTAATTTTCATTTAACTACTATTCTCATAGCTGATCGTAAAGATATAATAAAAATCCTAATGATCATAAATACGAATATTTACAATAATTTGATTAAAATATATATTTTTAATAATTGTACAAAAATATTATTTTTGCACCCTTAATGAAATAAAAAAAGGACTTTATTTTTACCTAATTTAAACCACGTCTTAAGCAGCGTTGTAGAAAGATATTTATTCTACATTCAATTTTTCATTTACATGCTTACATTTTTATCTATTTTACTTTCTTCTTTCTTAGAAAATTATCCAATATAAATAGTTATTGTTAAGAAGTATGAATATTTACTTTAATTTAACATTATTTCAATAATTTTCCATAATTTATGCCTTGAAATATTACTTATTTTTGTGTAAATAAATGTAGATCAAAATTTATTTTAAATTTATGTGGAATGCTTTTTCTTTTCATCAATATAACAGACTTTCAAACTCTAGAAATTTATATTTATGAGGAATATACTTAGGAGTCATTTTTTTAACTATACATTTCGTTTATATATACATAATCAATTTTAATTTAAATTGATATATTTTTAAATTCACATTGCCACGTTCATTATTTTTTTAATTATAAGAGTAACCGAATATTAATTAATAGATTATTATTACCAATACTTTTAACAATATTTTTGTTTATTACAATAAAAAAGAATGCAATTAAAAAATTTATATAGCTTCACAATATTGAGACTTCTTACTTATATTTGATGGTAAAATAAAATAAAAGTAAAGTAAAAATTTCTAAAGAGTAAATTTTTTTTCTTCTTTTTGGTTAATGGCAGTTTTGGAGTGATACCAAAAAATTGTGTCTGCATAACACCGATGTACTATATAGTGTCAATCCTTTTTTCAGTAGCCACATATGTGATACGTCAGACCTATGATTAAATTTAACTCATAATTCTCTTTTTCTATGAACGTATCTTTTTTATTCGTGATTGTGTTACTTTTTAATTTAATATTATAATTTTTAATTTAATAATATATAATTAGTTAAAAAAATAATTTGTATTTTTTACTTTTTTTCTATATAGTGCAAAATGTTTAATTTAGTATTAATATAGCACAGTTTATTCGAGACATTTCATAAATTATTATAATATGAAAGAGACATTTTTCAAGGTTAGTTAATAGTCAATAAATAGTATTTTAGTACTCATTAAAAATAACTAGTAATTTTCTTTTCCTGAGAAAAAGACAGTTACCTCTAGAACATTCGAGATTTGTCGACATTACTAGAAAATAGTTATAGATATTTACTGCATTATAAAGTCTACTACATATGAATAGTTTATACATCTTTTGTAAATTTTGAAAATTTGCAACTAGAAAAATTAAAATATTTAAATTACTTTATTTCTTTTATTACAAATTGGTATAAATATATATATTACAACTACTTTTTTTGTTAAAAATAAGATTTTTTCATATATTCTATAAAACTTCTTATATATTTTATAAACTATATAATATTGTACAAATTCACTTTAAAACTATATTTTATGAACAATTCAATTTAGTCTTTTTAATTTTGCTTTACAGCTTAATTTAAAAAAAATTCAAGAATATTTTAACATATTTTAATTGATATAGATTATCATTACCGTTATCGAGAGTGTATGATTAAGGATTTTTTTTACGAAAGTAAAGTTGTATGTATGCATTTTAATGCAGATTAAGGAAAATGACTAAGTATATATTTTATTTAAAGTCGATTTCTAAATTTTATAATTGCGTTGATATGATTTACACTTAAGTATGTAGTCAATTTTTTTGCTAAATAAAGCCATTTTATAAAAATAACGTAAAGATGTTAATGATTATTTATGAAACGTAGATTCATTGTATAAATTAATCGAAAAAATATTTAATTTAAGGGTAGAATACTTATTCAATTTATCGAAACTCAAAGCTGCAAAATATAGGATTTATTAGTCAGTAATATTTCTCAATAAGAAAGAAATAATTAATAATGAATACAGTGTATTATGAGAGTTAGGTGGCTAGTAAAACGTGAATAAATGGGTCATGTTCAAGGAGATTCTTTCTCTTTTAAAGTGATATAGAAGGGGACTGTGAAATTTAGTGATCATGTTTCGAGCACAGCACGTACGTTCAAAAGGTGCAGGCCCGTCACTTTCTGCTCTTTAGTCTTAACATAAACGTCGTATAAATTAAGCTTTAGAATGAGCAATTAATTACATTAATTTGAGCTACTTGAACATTCTTACACAAATTAAAAATTCAATTTATTATAAAATAATAGTTTACTAATAATAATAACATGCAATAATTATGTTTGACTTTGTTAAAAAGAAGGAAATTTTTAACAAAAGAATTTTCTATCTAATTGATATGTTAATGAGAACAAATTTAAAGCTATCAAATATAAGATTTTTTACTCTTCTGAGTTCTATATGAGTAAATGAGTTCTAATGTGAGTAAAACTTAAACAAAAAATAAAAAACAAAATTAATTCTTTTATTTATCCATTAAGTAATATCAATGTTTCATTAGCGGTGGCAAGGTCAATAAAAATAAAGAGTCAAATAATTTTCATTCAATTATTGATTTTTTTAATTTTTTATATTAAGAAAAAAAGAATTTATAATTAAGAGCTTAAAATCCTATCTATAAATGATATTTTTTTAATTTCACATTGTCATAAAATTGCTTAAATTATTAAAAAATGGTTTTTAAATGTATCGATAAAGTAGAGTCTTAATTCTATGAAGTTGTGCTTTGTTTTAGGCTTTGTTTTAGATTTAAAAAATTTAAGAATAAAATTATTTTATTAATTATATTTTTTGTATTGGTATACTAATTAAGTAAATTTTATTTCAGATGACATATATTTAAATACTTACTTGAAAGATGAATTTGTTTAAATTCGGAAGATTACTAGTTTTGTAAAATCTTCAGTGTAGTAATTATATTTGTCAAAGTACATATTTATGATTCTTTAATATTTAATAAAAAAGGATTCAGTCGCATATGTGAGAAAAAGAAATATTAAGGAGTACGAGATTTATAAATAAAATAAAAATTGTGAAGGCTGACCCCTAAAAAGTAGTTTACGATTGATTTACAAACAAATACATATGTTATGATAATAGAAAGCATATAATAACAAAGTTCTACATCGAAATACACATTTAAAAAGTAGTAGTGGAAAGTTGTTAAATGAGATGTATGCTAACGTGCCGTAATGAAAAAATGCAACATTTCACAAAGTTTTCTCGATTTTCGTAATAAGGCTCAGCAATCAGTGTACACTTCGAGGCTGCGCGTGATCGACAATTAACGAATGCATCAGACCACGCAAATCCAAATGGATGCGACTATATGAGCGCATAATTTTCCTTTTGTATAAGAAAACCAATGATTTTCTTGCACAGGTGTACGTATCCGCGTCATCAATGAGTTCAGCAGGTTGCTTAGTGGGAGATAGGACGGTAAGTGGGTAACTCCTACGAGGCGATTTGGCGGAGAGTTGGCGGGGTGGGAGAGGAGGGTCCGAATGTGCTTGGAACGTGGAAATGCACTTTCTCAATCGTTGGCACGTGTGCATCGACGCACGCTGTCGAGTTGCCCTCTAGCTCTCCCGTACCACGCGGGAAAGTCTCTTGACTGATATACATAGAATCGCAATTAAACGCGAAAGCTCTATGTTCATTATTATACGTTTCACTTTTTTGATGGCCAAAATTTTGAAAAACTTAGCCAAACTCTCGCTCTGAGCATATATTCAACAACAACAAATTTTTTCTATCGGAGTTTCATACGAGTGCGTCTTCATGTATCTTGCTGGAAAGTATGTCAAACCATCCGATTTTTAAAATTCACCAAAATCCAAAGGTTAAAGACTCTTATTTTATATATTTTATGTAAAAAAAATTTTCTTCTATAATTTGACTTTATTATAAAGCTTTATTTACTTAATATCTTTAAGCTTTTTGCGTATAAATTGATTATAATATATCCTATCACTTAATTATTATAGCAATAATGTTTATTTACTATGTGGGTCTATTTTAACTAAAATATTCACTACGTTTACCTAAATTTATTCAAAAAATCCTTTATTGTTTCTTACGTTGGGTAAAGCATATGTTTGGACTATTAACAAAAATATAAGATGCAGTAATTCCAATTTTATGAATAAGAATTATCTAACATCCAAGCTTCATTTAAATAAATTTGAAAGTCATCTTCCGATTCTTAGCTACGTACAATGTGCTAATTAACAGTCTAATACAAGCATTAAATTATTAATTAATTATTGTGTCTTTCATTCATTACACAATAGGTGATTACAATTTTGCACAATATGTGATTACAATTTTTGCACAATATGTGATTACAATTTTTTTGCCATAATTAAGAAATTTAAATGCCTATGAGTTTGGTTACTTATTCATTATCAATTTGTATTTTAGTTTTAATTCAATCGATTAGCAAATGAAAGGAATTTTTACATTACTATGTACTGAAAAGAAGTGAAAGTTGTTAAAACATGCTTTTCTTATAAAATTTATATAAATTTTTGGATATTCTATGAATGAATATTGCAACGAATCAGTAAAAAAAATATTGTGATTCATTTTTTTGAATTCATGTGATAATTATTGAGTGACGAAATCCATCGTGAAGGGAAAAAATTATTATCATAAAAAAAATTGTGAAATAAAGTACATCATTCAAGGCTTCACAACTATATTGTAGTTTCCCATTTTCTAAATATAATTGAAGGTGCTATAATGTATAAAAAAAAGTTTATAGCAACATTATATTTACCAATAATTTTATGCATCATACGTGATACCAATAGTAAAAAATTAATTCAACCTTACTATGAAGAATCCTGTATAGGTAAGTTGCGTTTATGCAATACGTTTATTAATTCTGATTCTTTATTTTTATGTAATCATCATTGTATATGTATAAGCGCATACGTATATACATACATATATGCATATATATATACTACATACGTATATTGAACATGTAAAAAAGAAATGTGTATCTAGCACAAATTAATAATTTATATTATACATAGATCCGCGCGTATATATTGATTTATTAAAATAAATAACCCTTATAATTTTTAATGATAAGTGAAGAAACTTTGTATGAAGAAATTATATTAAAAAAAAGTTTACGATTCATAATTAACTAACGAGAAAATCGTAATCATAAGCAAATGTATTCTCTATGTGTTAAAGTAAACGTTGAACTACCATAGAAATACAGATTTAATACGTAAATTTTTCCTGTATTCTGCACTGTGTTTATTTCGCATTAATTCAAGATCCTTCGCGTGTTTAATTATCAGCTAAATGCTTCTTCAAGGTCGATACTATAATTAATAAATTGTGGCAAATTCCAATATTAAGTATTTTAATAGAAACGTTTACTAACGAAATATTGTAGGAATTCTGTTGGTCATCTGTCTGGATAGTAAAAAAAAGTGTAGTGGTAATTTGTGTGTGTGTGTGTGCGTATGAGTGTATATAAGTATATATACATATGAAGAAGTATAAGCAATAGTAATCTAATTAGTTAATTATACTATCTAGTAAATATGGAATTGTTATTGGCCGGAATAATAAAATCAGATAAACTTTCTAAATAATTACAAGGGAGAAATTAAGTTGAACAATGAGATAGAATAAATAATGAAATTTATGAATTTGAATAGTGTTTTGAGCTTCGCGCAATAATCGCGCAAAGTCATTGATCTAAGTCTTTGCAAGATGAGCAGGAGTGCGAAGTGATGGTGCGAACGAAAGGTCAATTGTTCGAAAGAAAGTGAGTTCGAATGTAAGCAAGCAAATGAAGTCGGGATCTGAGGAATGAGGGGATGTCGATTACATATAGGGACAGGAGGGAAGTGGAAGGTTTCGAATATATATATATATATATATATATATGCCAAAGGTTGGGGAAGAGAGAATGCAGTGACTAAGCAGAAGCTTTTGATCAGTTCCATTTGTCGATGGGATCGGTGAGGAACGAGGCTGATTATATTCGAGTGCGTTTAGCCGCACGACCGAATGCCGACACGTATATAATAAAGGTCCGCCGCCGGCGTTGACTGACAATGAGAGGGAAAATACACTTTCTCTTTCCTGCCCGACGAACCTGGCTGCCTGGCCGTCAGCCATGCTATGACCCACATTTCCATTCCGCGAGCGTGGCTCTATCCAACTTGATAAGCGGATACTGTCTGTCTGCGCAGATCCTCTCTCGCGTCCGTGCTCAACGGCGAATCAAGGTCGCTCTCACGATCTTCACGAGTTGAAGCCACTGCTTGCCTCGACCCGCGTGTCTCCATAACACTTTCTTTTTATTTTGTGCATCAATCGCGTGCGAACATTCTTTAACCCGCAGCAGTTTGTCTCTCTCTCTCTCTTTCTCTGACTCT
This sequence comes from Kradibia gibbosae, assembly GCA_018907135.1. Classification (NCBI taxonomy): domain Eukaryota; kingdom Metazoa; phylum Arthropoda; class Insecta; order Hymenoptera; family Agaonidae; genus Kradibia; species Kradibia gibbosae. The sequence continues at coordinate 35,751,382 of JACCHX010000001.1, read as the reverse complement.
GGATCCTTTACCTCTCTCCTCATACGTGCGCTCCTCTTTTAACGCAAACCTCACGACCCTCTTACTTTTCGCGCTCCCTCCTTCGACTATTCATCTATCCTCGCACGACTTCATATTCCTTTTTCCCGTCCCACGGATACTTCACTTGTCCTGCCACTTTCCTTTACTTAAATAGCCTAATCATGTAGCTTGAACAATCTCAATTGCCTTCAAGCTTTGTTTGTTTAGCGCTCACATCGATATCTTTCATTTGCTCGTTGACATTTATCAATCATTACTAGACGCTGAGATTAGTAGAGCCTCTACTGATTATGATGAAATACCTCTACTGAATATTGATGGCCTTTTTAATACAATTCGAGACATTACTACATAGAAATTTAGAGCAAATAAGATAAAAAGAAAAATAGAAAGAGACAAGATAGAGAGAAAGAGAGCAATAATACATGAGTGAGTGAGAGTGAATAAAAGAAGGAAAATGCGCGCGCAAAAAAAGACTCAATCAAACAATAAAAAAAATACTCTTTCATCATACCAATGTATCCAATCTCTTAATTTATTTATTTAAAGATGTGGATAAATTGAAAGTTTTCAAAAACTTTTAATATTTTATTTATTAATAACATATCCTGAACGGTATTTTCAGATATAAATAAATAGTAGTTTTTCAATTATTCGCACGATAGCAAAGTATCGATTTCACCAAAAATTCATTGAGTAATTAACGTATAATTATAATTTGATTGATTGTCAGCAATTAGATGCTAAAATTATGAAACTTTCTTAATTCATCATAGCTGTAATTTACCTAAAACAAAATAAAAATTTTGTATACTCTACATACTCATAAAACTTTTCTTTATTTATACAAAATGCCTAATCTTGTGTAATATACAAGTATAGCGTACATAAAAATTTAATACATCAAAAGAAAGATTAATTTTTACTTTTTTTTTATTAGAACTTTTTTTACTATATTATACTACACTACTTACTTGTATTCATTAACGCTTGATGAAATAGATTTATACTAAAATAGAAATTTGTATGTTTAGTAAATAAATTTTTATGTAGGAAACCGTAGAAATATTTTCTTCACGTATTTATGAAAGTATAAATTATAATAAAGAAATTAATTCAGATAAATTTGTACAATCACTTAAATCTTTAATTATGATGTGTAACAATTTTTTAATAACAATTAATTTTATTTTGATTGTTATTTAGTTTTAATTTTATTTGGAAAATCACTTAGAAAACTTTTTGTGAATAATGCTTAATAAGATTTTGCTCTCTCTTTAAGACATTAAAATATACTTTATAATTCTGAAATCATTTAGAAGTTATATCTTACATTTAAATTTATTTTTAAGGTAAAAAAATTAGCCCATTTAAAAAGCAAATTCTTAGATTTTTCATATATCACCTTACAACCCTAGATAGAAATATAAACTTGTAAATGGTATGGCTGCTTATTAAAAGAAAGTAGAAAAAAGTAATTATTTTATTAAAAAATGTATACTGCTATTTAGGAACCTTAAGTACAAACTTTATGCTTCTAAAACTTTTATATTTTATTACCATTGTATTACATAGATACGTGAAACTTATGACTTAATATACTTGTAAACTATGTTGTAGATGGAAATAAAAATTAAAACACTCTTGAATTGGTATTTTATCAATCCGAATTTTGTTATTTAGGATATGTTTACGTAATATGCAAAAATAACAAACATTCTTAATGAAATTTAACTAATTCATAGAGTGAAGTCATTTTATTGACGTACATGTAACTTAGGTAAAAGATAGAGAGGAAATTCAGCTTCATATATTGACGGCTTCTTTTAAGTTTATTGAATCCGATGTACAAAAATATTATACAGAGTTCTTATAAAAGTCATACATAAAAAATAATAAAAAAATTTAAAAAGGTATCGTTTTTTTTTAAACAATGAGATATGATGTATAATGGAAGTATTGGGTTATATCAATATTTTTAATGATATGCTTATCAATTTATTGTTTCTTTAAATATATATTTTTTGAGAATGTATGTTCTTTCTACATTGCGTACATAGTTTTTTTCAATTAAGTAAAACAAATATTTTTATTATGGTGTAATCATGTTTTTGCCATGTCATAGAATCTATAATACTCACGTAAACTTTCGACAATAGTTTAATAGATTTTTAATCGTAATCAACCATTATCGAGTGAAGTTTTTTAAAATGCTGTTTTATGATTATATCAATTTATAGGTTCTATGGATGATATTGATTTAGAATTGATATTCGAAGCCACAGATCGTTTTTAGATATTATGTGTAAGTGCTGCTATATCTCTTCATCCGATTAATTAAAGAGGGAGAAAGAGAGACAAGTGGGTGCAAATGCGAATCATCCATGATGCGAATTGTTTCATATTGATTGGTTGAGACATAGCGCACTTCAATTAGGCGCGCGATGTTTCGTTACGAAACCACCGGTGCTCTCTAGCATGGAGCGTACTTATTTTTCATTGGACTTACCAGGACTCTGCGTAATACCTATTCCCCGCGCGTCTCTTCCAAGGACGACTGGCTCTCGATTGTAATTGTCTTCCCCATAGCCATAATTTGTTTTCTCATTTCTTTATTACATGTAAATTTATTTGCGCCCCTCTTTGGAATCGGTTGATGCTCAACGACCGTCACTCAAACCTATCGGATTGAGCTCCGAATTCCGGAAGGCTCATTAATTTCAACAGCTTCGGGAAATAAAAGAACTTTTACTATTATTAACGTCGATTCAAAAATGGAATTGTAGTTTCTTTGTACTGGCTTAATATACATACTTAAGGTACGTGTTCCAAATATTACGCAAAAGTCTGTATGTTATAGGAAATTTATGAAAAATACCGATATAAAGAAAGAATGAAAATTATAATTTATACGGTTGACTAACAGCGCTAATGTTTCGGAAAGTAATTACTTTAAAAGATAAATAATAATGGATTAAAGTGGATGCTTGGCTGAAAAGAGTAAAGTAAGCCAATAGTGAGGAGTCGTGAGACAAGAATAAGAACATTTACTTCTGGCGTTTGCCACTATGGCGTTGCAACGGTCCGGTTTCCCGTATTCAAGTTTTATGTCGCGCGTCATCTGACGAAATGCCGGACGAAGCCTCAGGCTAGACCACTTTCACATTCTTCCTCAATGTCTTCTCTCTTTCTATCTCTCTTATATTCACGAAATTTCTAGTGAGAAATTTCCAGAATCTTAGCGGGTTTAGTGCATGAAGCTCGAGTTTAAGCTGCTCGAGTCTTTAAAATGACTCGACTTATCTTATCGTTTCTTCGGTTTTCATTTCCAGTTGTTACGTACTACTATATATTTATAAATAAAATTAAAATATTGTTTTAGAAATCCCTTGTATAAATATAGGAATGATTTTTTTTGTTTTTATTATATTATATACTCTTATTAATACATTTATCGTCTGCCAGCGAATCGTAATTGAAAGAAAGATCGAGTGCTTGGATAGCATTATAGAAACTTAAATACACATTTTCTAATCTTCAAATCATTTCATTCTTAAATTTAAAATAATTTAAAACAATTAATTCATTCAAGACTGTAAATAAAAAAAAAAATTTTTATTATGTTTTAATATTGTTTTAATGAATGATAATTATACTTTAATAAAACAAATATTTTATTTAAATTTATAAATTTTGGATTAAATATAAAAAAAAAAAATTGTTTCGTCTTTTAAACATCTTATTTTATATCTCCTCTTTTTATGTATCTAAAATTGCTATTAGATGATTAAATGAAATATAATATTGAAGAATGAGTTGAATGAAAACAAATATCATATTGCTCATAGAAAATTCATATTGTATTTACGATATGTTCTTATTCTATACTATTTACCGCTAAAATTATTTTAATATACAAAGATTTTATTTTCAACATAAAACCAGTTCTGTTATGTGAAAGTTTTTGGAATTCAAAGAGCCTAATTGATCTCTAATAATATTTAATTTTTTAAAACTGTTTCTAATATTTGTTCTGCAAATAATTATTTTAAAATGTATTATTAAATATTTACAGGCAAATATTTTATTGATATTTATAGTACACATACTAATGAAAATGTGTAAAAATTATAATCTATTAGAAGTTTTATGTTGGAAAAATCAAATATGGAAATATATTTGTATTTTTATTGATACATATCAATTAGTTAAAAAAAAAAACAAAACAATTTTTGTGGAAAATATGTTAATGAATAAGATGATAAGAGATATCTGTAAATAAAGAGAATCTGTAAATATACACAAGAAAAATAATAAAAGGCGACTTTGAAAGTTCAGAAGCTTCGGTATTGACCAACACACATCTGAATAAAAGGGGCATATCTAGCAGTTTTGAATAAAGATCGTAGTCAATGTCTGTCAATGCTTATCGTATATTTTCAATATGACTTCTGTTTCTCTTTTTCTTTCTCTGATAATGATAAGCTTTACCGCTAAGTCAAGCCCGGCTCTTCTCACCTGCGCATATATTTATTATTGTTATAATATTCAGGCACTAATTACAAAACTCAACAATTAGCATTTCACTTTACAATTTCAGCTAGGAACATGAAATATTCATTTCAATTTCATTGAAATTTTTATCGAAATTATGTCTGGAATCTCTTAAAGATGCTCCGATTTAACGAAGTTATAAGCACCTCTATTAGCATATGAAGTAATTTATACTTTTAATGTGACATTTTTCAGATTTTATATTAATCAATTATATGCCGATTCTTCATGTAATAACTGGTACCATTGAAAGTCATTTACCTACGATGACTAAGTAAATTTATAAATTTTAACAATCACTTGTTAACTCTATGAAATAAATATTTGTTGATATTTGATATACTACTTTAATGTACAGTAAAACTATATAATAGAAATTTATTATATTAAAAAATATAATATATAAAATACAGACTGAAAAGAAGAGGGAGAGGTATGAAATGTGGTTTACATTCTTAATTTTACGTTTTACCGCCAACGATTTAAGTCCATTTACTTAAGGTTTTACTTTTTCTCCATACATTATTATCATTATATATTAAGAACTTAAAATCTTCATTATAGATTGCTATTCTTTATCCTATTATACAAAGTTTATATCTATCGACCTCTTTAACAATATATTTATTTTAATTCTTAATCATAGGAAATTTATATGATTTATAAATGAAATTATAAAGTGCAAATTAATATCATACATAATTGTTTATCTAAGTAGCAATTGTAATGAAAATATACGCTTCGTATATAATCAAATGACAAAATGATAAATCATTTTATTCAATAACAGGAAATATATTATTCATATTTTTGCATATACTTAAAAAAAATGTAATTAACAAAAAAACATTATTATTAAGTTTAAATATCATTCCAACTTTTGATTCTCGAGTAAATTTACTGGATAAGCGTAAACATATTATTAATTACTATTAAAAATAATTGCATACCAGCATGATGCGTGTAAAAAGTACATTAGAAAATCTAATATTCATAGCTGTTTTTCACACTTATAGGTTTAATGAGTAAATCTGACATCAAAGAAAAAGCCGGCACAGTTATACAATTAGTCATTATAAGTTAGGTTTAATAAATAAATGTCAAATGTCCCAATAACTTGACCTGAAAAATATTAATATGTTATCTATTTTTTCCGATTAATTGATAAAGAATTAAGTAGTCATTCAAAATTTTAAATAGTCTAATTTTTAATATCGACATATTCATTTATCGAATTAAAAATTGATTATATAATTATTGATTATATAATGCATAAACTATTTAATACAATTTTTCAAATTTGAACGTTGTATAAAATGTTGTTTTAGTTTTAGAATATCCTTCTTATGGGTACAGCTTCTTTTAAAAATAGTCTTTATACAAAATATTATTAGAAATATGATATAATTCGTAATAGCTGAGTTAAACATTACCAAAGTTACTTTCTAAAATGTTTGACAAATGATATTTCTGATTTAAAAATTTTTAAAGTATATTAGTCACTCATTTTTTTTATTCGAGTAGTTTTTTCGTTTGGAGTTTTAATTATTTTAATCTTTCTTGTTTTTTAATTAAAAAATATTTAATTATATATAATATATATTAAGCTTTATTAATTTTGAATATTATATGCGTGTTTTTTTAAACCAATTCAAGTATTATTTTATTATTATTTATTTATTACGCATCCTAATTAAATAAACCATGTTCGAATAAAATTGTTTTTTGTTAATGCTGAAGCGAAATTATAGTCCTTTTTTGACAAAATATTCAGGCATTAGTTAGTGAATGTATATGAAACAATAATTACAACGAGAGTACGTATTTGTTGAACTTTTTAATGCTAGATTATTTTACTCATAAAATTTAACAAAAAATCTTTATAAAAAATCATCTGAATATTTATGTCGGAAGAATCTTATAATAAATTTCATTCTTTGTCATTCACTCCCTTTCCTGGTTCCCTTACACCATCCCACTCTATGTCTCTCTTTACTTCGCTCTCTATTTTCTATACACATTAAAAATAATTTGATTATAATTTTAAGTACTACTCTCATAAAAAAACTAGTCTTTCTTTAATAACCTATTGATCAAGTATCTACACTCTCAAGTATTTCAAAATAATTACATTGTGAAATTCAATAATTCTTTTTTTAGTATAGCTATTCAGTTTTCATGTTTTTTCTGAAAGGTGATCATATGTATCTTTGCATTTATATTTAGTGTGATAATATATTTTTATTATAGGGCTTAATGGTATTAAAAATTATTTCATTAAAGAGAAATTATTAACTTTAACAATTAACAAAGAATTTAATAATTTAACGTCATGTTTCACTAATACTTCTTACTTCATTTACTTCTATTTCTTACTTATACCTTACTTACATCTATTTCTTACTTAATGTAAGGATATTAATTATCCTTAATGTGGCATAGCAATTTTTGCTTGCTAAGTTTAAACAATTAGTAAAAAATATAGAATGATTTTTTTATATTAAATTAATGAAATATCCTTATTATATGTTAAAATTGTTAATTTTTATAATATAATATTAATTTAATAATAAAATTTTTTGAGATAAATGACACCTTAATAGAAAAAAAATATATTTTTAATTTAAATATTAAAGTAATGAACATCTGCATTAAAAGATAAATTTTTTTACAACGTTTAATCTAACATTAAATACTTTACTTTGTAATTCTATAATACTATTATGTAAATTAGAAAGGGAATTATGAAATTTGACTGATATCATTTATTTTGAAATTTAATTATAACTAATATCTTCTACGATATATTCCTTGAAGAATTTTACACGTTATTAAAAATTCATCAGTAGGTAATTGCATTAAGTTATTTAATTTTTTGATTCATAAATTATTATCTTTAGAAGAAATGTGAATAATGAGAAAATATAGTGAGAATAATAGAATTTTTTTTAAATTCTTTAAAATGTTTTCTTTTTAATCAGCATCTATTTGATTTGAATGTTTTATCTAATTAATTAATAATATTTTTTTTTACAAAGTAACATATTATTCGTTTAGTAGTTTCGTTTAATTTTGTACTGCCCATAAATATTTCGCTTAATTCTAATTGTATTTATAATAATAAAACATTATATAACATCCTATACATAATGTATTAATGGTTCTTTTATATGTTAAAGGGGTTTCAGAATACCCACACCTGTCGTATGAGTGTCGCACGGGTGATGAGCTCAATGCAGACGCAACAACCAGGATCTCTTCCGGACTACCGATTTGACCCTTACCAACTTCTCGAGGATGATTTGAAAGATGTATACGAAGACATCAGAAGGGTAATTCTTACGTTACCTCTTCTGAAAAGAACATTTTCTAGTCTAGTATTCGTCCGTACGCGTTAAAGCAACTTCATTCTATCGTATTGCTCATTATAATAATATTAGAATAATAGAAGGCTTATAATATAAATCTTAAGAAAACATCAAACAACAAAGAATCTTGCTACAATAATTGAAGCTGTTTGTTTTTTAATTAAAAATAATTGAAAAATGTTTTGTGTATAATATAATATAGAAAATTTGCCATTTTCTTGCAATCTGGCTGTGGTCTATCTGTGGTTATTGAACACGGAAACATTATAAGCACTCTACAAATTGAGAAAAGGAGACGTAAATGTAGGAACGTAATTATAAATGTTTCTATTGAAACTTTTTATGAGCATCGCTTGCAAAATATAAAAACAAAAGACTTAGACCGACCATTACTCTTAATGCAGAAGTAGATTAGTGGCTCATAAAGCGTTAGAGGCAAAAGTCGGCGGGGTGGCGAAGAATTTCGTAAGTGGCTCGTGTAACTGAAATGGAGCCTCTGCGAAAAATACGGAAAGGCAAAAACAAAAAATCCTTTGTATGTATTGGATAAAGTTGGTTACAATTCGTCTCTGATCGAGTTATGTCGGATTTTCCCTCTGGCATGAACTTCACCTGAAATACTAAGTAAGAAAAGTGAATGAGAGTACTGCGACTCTCGATATCTTATGGGTAAACTTATGCACAGAGAGAGCCATTCGATGCCATCAAATCATTCAACGAATCAGATTGATTAGAAAGGTGTAAACGGCTTTCCCGCTACTTGTTTGCGTAACGCTAAAAATTCTATCAAGTGAGCGACCATATTACTTATTTTTCGAGTTTATGTGCTCGAGCTTTCCGAGCCTCCTTCTTTCACACCCTCACCAAATGTGTTTTTTGTAATGTCTATTTATTCTTAATTATTGTTCCAGGAATTGATCGGTAACACGACAAACGAAGAACTAAGAACTATTGCAACGTATTATTTTGGAGGTCAGGGCAAAGCTCTTCGACCCATGGTCGCGATTCTTATCGCACGAGCTGTCAACTATCACAAAGATAGAAAGTACGACATTACTGTTATCTATACTTGATTCTTATACCTTTTGCATCGCAATTTGTAAATCACATTCTCAATATAATGACTGTTTAAATTTCTTCATAGATTCACTTTCAATGTATTGTATAATTTAAACGTTCTCCTTCAAATAACGATATGTTTTTTTCACTTATTGGTTATTGTTACAAAAATTATTTAAATCTAACTAAAATTCTAATACAGATAAAACGGTATTTTATCTTAGCGGCTAATGATTTAAAAACATTTTTTTTCTCACAAAGTACCATCTCCATAAAAAAATTTATATCTTGAATGAAAAACAGTTTTTACTTTTACTTAACAGTTTGACAGTTACAACATTACTTAGACTAATATCTTTTTTAATTTTTTAACAAGACGATAAAATATACTTATGCCTGCTTTAAGTGTCCATGTAGAAAAATTCTCCTTAAAGAATTTTCTGATTCTACTTAAACAAGTAAAGTGCGCAACAAGAACAGTAATATCTAGCTTTTTGTTTTCATTTTTTTACGTAAGGAAACAAGTTAAACGAGTTAAATCAATTTAATTGATTAATTTTTGTTATTAACAGCGGTCTCTTAACATCGCAGAGGCAAGTAGCGATGATTTCCGAGATGATCCACAGTGCCTCCTTGATACACGACGACGTTATTGACCAATCAGACTTTCGCCGAGGCAAACCTTCTGTTAATGCACTTTGGAGTCAAAAGAAGGTGAAAATTATACTATCTTACTCAAATATTTATTTACCATTTGCAATATTAGACTCGTTGCATAATAATTCACTTAATTACAATAAAATGAAAATTTAAGCAACAAGCAAGGTTAGGGGAAATTTAATTAGAACCTCTATAATCTCAATAATACTTATTTTAAAAATTATAATAAAATTTTAGTTTTAATCAACAGAAACCTAAAATTTAAATTACATTTTCCATAAAAATCCTATCAAAGACATTTTAATACATACATACAGACATACGGTATTTAATTATATGAATTTTATGAAAAAAAAAATTAATTGATAAAAATCATTAAGTTCAATGTTAAAAAAATTATGATACCAAAATTTCCAATTTTCAGATTCTTACAATACTAACGAAATCTATTGATATTAGAATAAAAAATTAGCAAGTAAAATATTAGGGTATTTATAATAATATTTGACTTGTTAATTTACAATTTATGTTATTGGATGTAACTTTAGTAATGATCAATACTAAAATATTATTATTATTATTGTTTATGATAATACATAATATTAAGCTTATACTTAAAAATTAATGAGAATTTTTTATTTAATCGCTTATATCTCAACCAAACAACAAGGATCTAAATTGTACAAGTTTAGATATATTTTCTTTTTTTAAATCTACTAGCTCATGTAAATGATGCTTTAGTTATAAATAATGCAATTGTAATTTAAATTGTTCAAAAGTTGCATATTATAAAGCACCTGAATCTAAGGTACTTATTTGGTATTGTGACTCGGTACGTAGCGCAAAAAACAAGCGTTCATATCGCGATTTCTTAACACTTGACGGATTCTTCATCTGAGATTTTGTCATACAGTTACTGTATTTCAATCGTCAAATGCGGTAAGTTGGTTTGTACACGAAAGGAAGGAAGAAAAGAAGGAGGTTAATGTGATTCAGTTGAGTGTGAGCACTAGTGCGTCAAGTTGCTTTCTTTCGGAAGTGGCGCTCTTGATGTACATGTTTTCGTAACAAATTTTTTTTTATGCTTTACATCGTATCTGGCCTCAGATTTCTATCTTCAATGTAGTTAATTCATAAAAAAAGATAGGCTATTTTAAAGTAAGACCTATTTATTGGGGGTTCAATTAATAAATAAGCCAGTTACGCAACATAAAATGATAACATCGTATTTCATGCTTCATAAAAAACTTGCTTCCCTTATTTTTTATACATTTCTGCAGCTTTCTCAACATTATTATTTATTTCTGTTAGTAGAAAAGCCTAATTTTCATCGCTGATATTATAAGCATAAAAATTCGATAACTTGAGATTTAATGATAAATTCTCAATTTAATTATGATGAAAATTTAACACATATTTAATTTTATAAAACTATAACCACGACGATCAGTTATTAAAGGATACAATTTCGAATTTTGTCTCATATATTTAGAATATATAAAAATTAAATAAGATTTTTTATAATTTTGTCATTATAAAAAATAGTTGTTAAAATTAATTATTATAATAATAACAAATGTGTATATTTTAAGAACAAATGTGTTAATGGGCACAAAATTACTTAATTTTACTTTAAACGTTTAAAATATATTAAAAAATTATATATTTTGTAAACGTATATATTAAATTTTTAGATATATAAATCCATATATATACATTGTTATAAGTTAAAATTTAATTTTTTAATATTATGAATAATATTTATATAACAGTAAATTAACAATAGTATTATAAGATTGTTTTCATTAAAAATTGTATCACTGAATATAAATAACTGATAAATATTTATTTTACTATTTATCTATTGAGAAAAAACAGTAATATAACACAAGTAATATACATGAATTTTAAAAAATTCTACTTTCTACTTAAAAATTTTATCATAATACATGAACAAATGCTCCAGAATTCGCTACTAAATCATGCAACTTTTGCAATTATAATTTAATCGATATAGAAGCTATTATAAATTACTGATTTAAGACTAATTTTTAAAGATCAAAAACGTTTTTTGTAATACATATTGGTAAATATTTATTTATGTATCTAGTTCAAGAAATAAATCCATGTTTATACATTAAATCCTAATGTAATTTCATTTAAAATCTTAAAAAAATTTTAAATATCTTATTTAAAAATCTTTTTAAAATATCCATATATATATACGTGTATTTTTGTGAAATACTATATTACATAATATTTCATTCATTATACGTGCTTAATATGATTATATTAAAGTAATTAAGTTATTAAATATAATAGAGTTATAAATATTTTAATCGTGATGTATTTTAATTAAAACTGATAAATAAATTTCTATTTTTTAAATTAAAAACTTACGATGTGAAATATAAAAACGCTTTAAATGCCAACAATTTTTATTTTTAGTACCATATTAAGAGATTAAAATGCCAAATACCACTTTATCAACTATTTTTCTAAATATTGAAATTTTACTGTAATTATTATTTTATGTTTTATTTGAATTATATTTTATTTTGTATCTTGTATTACAATATTTATTTGCCACTATTTTTCTATGAATATATGAATAATTTATTTAACTTAAAATACAAAAATGTCACTTAAAATTATATTGTATTTAATAAAAGTATTTTAGCTAGTGATAATTTTCAATTATATATTGAAAAATTATACAATTACAATAAACTTTTTTAACAGTTTCTCAATTACAGTAGGGATCTTTTTTAAGCTGATTAAAAATGAGCAAAAAAAACATAAATAAAAAAAATTTTTAATATAAAAATTAATATTAGAAAAGTACGAAGTATAAGATTACTTACTACTTATAAGTAAATTTGACGACATTTACTATGTGATTTGATATTTTTAGAAATTTTTCTGAGAGAATCTTACGTCAATTGTCATTGCTATAACTTTAGAATTAAATATTAGTTTGTAAATAAGAAGCATATAAAAATTATTATTATTATCTATAGCCAAGAATATTTTATTACAAAACCAATTATATCGGATTATCAATGGGCTCATGTGTATAGGTTGCTTCTGTTCCTTATGATTTTATAACAAAATAGAAGACAACAATATATTCAATATTAAACGAACATTTAACAATCACAAAAATTCCCGAAAAATATCTAAATTACATTAAAAAAGAGATTTTATTTTAAATTTCTTATTCGTACACATAAATGTAAGATAAATAGTAAATAGGAAATTGAGAATGTCTAGATAAAAAGGTGCGATAAAGAAGAAATTTTTTTTCAGGTAACAATGGCTGGGGACTTTATTCTAGCAGTAGCTACTATGATGATTGCACGTCTCCGAAGTGATGATGTTACTTTAACTCTGAGCCAGGTTTATCAACTTTTTAATATACTAATCTGTACAACTTTCTTAATTCTTTAATAATTAATTTTGTATGGCATTTAATTATCAACTTCAGTTGTATAAGTAATATGTGTATACTACATAAATATGTTGTGACTTAGATCAATACTTCTTTTGTTTAATAATACACTTTTCTACTATTGTTTACAAACTTAATTAAATCGATCTATAAAATGTGTAATTATAAAAAATTAAATTAGTTGTATACTGTAAACTTTTTACAACAAGTTTTTGTTTAAAAATGAATTTTGTTTGAATTTGTTTAAAGAAGATTGTAATATTAATGTTAATTGTAAGATTCTTTCAAGGGCTTACCTCACCTATGAATATTACATATCTTTCCTCTATTGAAAGAAAAATATCTACGAACTTTTTTAAATAAAAATTAATGGATAAAAAATACTAGAATACAAATGAATAAAATATTATAAAATATGAATAGTCGTTTTGAAACCAAATTTATTTATTGTAAATTTTTACATTACATATTTAATTTTATTATTATAAAAGTAATGCAAAAATTGCTCTTTATACTTTATAAGTACTAAAAACTTTACAATTGAATTTTAATTCAAACTGCTGAAAATAAAAAACAGGTTTTTTGAAAATGCATTCAAATAAAAGTATTTCTAATATTTTGAAAAAGTGAAAAGTTTTTAAGAGTATATTTTATTCGATCAAATTTGTAGTAACCATCTGTCGTTCCAATATGAATTGTGAAAACAGATATTATCGTAAGATGGAGCTACATGTTTGGCCACTGATTATCCGCGAAAAGCTTTAAAATTTTCTAGTATAGTCGTAATTATAATAGTACTCGAATATGAAAGATTTAATCATTCGATTAATAATATACATTATTTATTATTGAAAATATACTCTCTTATTGCTGCACTGAAGCGATAAACAAAATCATATCTTGATGTAGATTTTTAACAACGTTTAAAAATTATTTAACAAGAACTAAAAATATAAGACATTAGTTAACGCGATGCAGTTAAATGTAGTAAAAAATAACTCTAAATACATTTAAACGTCATATAATTAAAACTATAAATTGTATCTACTTTATTAAAAAATATTTTTCATTGTTTAAAAAAGGTTATCACGGACTTAGTTCAAGGAGAGTTCATGCAATTAGGCTCCAAAGAAACGGAAAACGAGCGGTTTGCTCATTATCTTACAAAAACTTACAGAAAAACTGCTAGTCTTTTAGCTAATTCAGCAAAAGCAGTAAGTTATTTCATCAAATATTTTTAAATTGAAACATCTTTAATATTACATTTGCCTAAGTTCTGAAGAAGTCTTCATTCATTAAAACTTTTTCTTCGGTATGATTACATCTATGAAAGCCTATATTAACAATAAAATACATAAATAAAAAAATTTGTCCTGATAAAAAATATCCTATCAATATAAATTTATCCGCACAAAAACACCTCATATAAAATATATTATAAAACTGGTAACTTACAACCATTTTCCAGTAATTTTGTCTTATTATATTGTGCAATCTTTTTCAACAGAATTTTATCATATAAAATACTATTATTAAATAAAAAAAAATTTTTTAAATTAAAAAAATTAATTTTTTGCCCAAAATAAGTAAGGTGTAAAAAATATTTATGTTAGAATAATTCGATTCAATGATACAATAAATTTTATAAAAAAAAGACTGATTGATTTCATGATTTATAGGTTGCTATGCTTTCTGGAGCTGACGGGCGTCTATCTGAAGTTGCTTTTCAATATGGAAGAAACATTGGACTAGCATTTCAACTTGTTGATGATTTATTAGATTTTGTATCTTCATCGGATGCAATGGGAAAACCTACAGCAGCTGATTTGAAATTAGGATTGGCTACTGCGCCTGTTCTTTTTGCTTGTGAACGTGTAAGTGTTTAAATAAATATTTAATTATATATTTATCATACTGTGAGAAAACGATATTTTTTATAATATTACATACATTACTTATAATATAATTTATACGTAATTATGTACATTAAATATAATTGTTCAGCGTAATTATTGCTAATGTTACAAACAGTTTTATTCGACAATAATGTGTTTTATCGACGTAATTAGTTAAATTTAAATTGAATTATTGCTTTCTTAAAAACAGACTTTTTGACCTAAAATACTGCATGAGATTTACATAATAGCACATGACTAGGTTTTTAACGAGATCAGTTATGTTTACCTATATTTTAAGGGACTTCATTGAAAAAAAATGTTACTTCTTTTACTTTTCTTTGAAAAATAAAAAATATTTTAAATCCATCAAAAATTATTTTATATTGCTCTAAATTTCTCTGAGAGCTCTGAAAATTTTATCTTGAAGTATTTTTGATAGTTTTTTATATATAATTACTTAAATTGTTAAATCGCTTTCCCGTTCTTTTTATTTTATTTTTAGCGCAATCGCTTAAAAAATAGTTTTCTGTTAATTACTATGTATTCAAATTTTAATATTCAAATTTCTGAATGAATTAATATTTTTATATGCTGTAATTCGAAAACTGTATTTATAAGAAATCAGTTCCTCACATTACTTTTGAAAGAAGCTTATTTGTTTATCTCAATTATGTTTTCTATGGAAACGCAATAATAATCGATAAAAATTTGATTATACGAGCTCTTCGAATGTACGATTGTAACTTAATATTAATTAATTATAATAGTAATGTAATCCATAAAGAACAAAGAGGAATAAAAATAATCGAGTAAGCAAACGAACTCACATTCACATTCACATTCAAGCCCCCATCGCGTAAAAAATTCTTTGACTTGAAGAAAACATCAACTTTGCAAATATGGACTTCTAAAAAGTAATTTACAAAAAGAGGGAATGAATTATGGAGAGAGAGAGAATAAAAGACTTTTGTATTAGCTCTCGCATAAAAAACAAAGCTTAAAAATAGGAATCCTCTACTTATCACTGTGATTGCTAAAGCTCTGATTGATCTACTGGTTTTCAACTTAACTTCTACGCATTAAGTTGATTGATTAATTGTATTTAAAAACTAGTACTGATCTAGATAATATAATTAAAAATAAATAAAAGCGTATTTTGTATTTTTTACCTTTTAATCTAAAAAATGTTTTGTAAAAAATAAAAAATTATTTAAAAATATTTTTTTAAATACTTGTAATAATTTTTTGTTTACGGTTAAAAATAATACTGAAAGGAAGTAAAATAAAATTAATATTAAAAGTTTTTTCTAACGCAACACATTATAGATATTGTGAGTGCATTTACATGTGCATTGATTTATTATCATTTAATATTTCAGTATCCCGAGTTGAATCCGATGATAATGCGCCGTTTTCAAGAGCCAGGTGACGTCGAAAAGGCCTTTGAGTTGGTACATGAATCACAAGGATTAGAGCAAACGAGATTTTTAGCAAAAAAACATTGCGTAGAAGCCGTGAGACTTGCACAGACTTTGGCTGAAAGTCCTTATCAAAAGAGTTTGCTAGTTGTTAGTGATCTGGTCATTAATCGTATCAAGTAATCATTTATTTAAATGATTCATTAAAGTAGTTAAAATCAGATACAATGGGAATAAATGAATTGGTTTTGAAACTATCAAGATGAAGAGACTTACTTCAGTAATAAGTAGAAATGGAATATAAATTGTTGTAGATAAAAAAATTCATGAAAAATTATAAAAAAAGAATAAAGTATTTTAGAATACTACGTATTACAGAATATGAACATTAAATATAAAATAGTAATAAAAACAAAATAAATTGCAGAAAGATCGAAATTATACGAACGAGTAGGTTCATGAAAATATTAACGAATTAGCATGAAATTTACAGTAATATTTAAATAATAAAACACAAATCAAAGTAAAAGAAAAAAAAATTTTAATAAAGAAAGTGCCTAGAATTTATATAACATTGTAAATAGAAAGTAATATGTAGTAATAATAATATAGGACACTCTAATACACGTGTTGACGTATAAGCACAAATTTTGTTTAAAATTTTTTACGATCATTGTGTGCTCTCTCCAAAAAATTTATCTTATACCATTCAAGTAGAAAAGAGAAATAACAAATTTGAAGGTTATCACATAAATTAAATAATATTGTATAAAAAAGTAGAAACAAATTTAGTTGATATGTTAAATGATTCATGACATCATCATTTCTGTTTTGTATTTATTTATTAAGCAAAATTTAAGGATTTTTAAAAGTTTTGGATTAGGCTAGTGATTTATTTTACCTGTAGGTTACCTCTTCACTTTTAAGCTTTGTTTTTACAAATCTTAATGGAATTTTTATAGAAACATTGTAAATCAAAAATTTATTAATACACTGTTATCACTTAATAATATTATAAACATTAATGAAAAGAATGATCACTATTATAGTTCTTGGTTAAGAAGTAACTTGTTTTCTCATGAATTAATGTATATACCTAAGAAAGCGTAAAAATACCTGTTGTTAATATACTTATTTTACATTGTTAGTTAAAAACTAAATTTAGAAAAGAATACATTGAAAAATGCCTCTATAACTTCGTAAAAATCATTAATTAATTTGAAATATAATTTAAAATTAAAAATTATAATTTTAGTTTTTATAAAATAAAATAAAAATTTTACAATATTAGAAGAAATACGGAATGAGAACTTTGATGGATTCCTGTAAAAGACTATTTGTTCATTATACAATATTTATTTTGGGAATTATAAATTTAAATGTTACACTTAAAAAAATTAAATCCTTAATATACTTTGAAAAGTAAATTGTTACTAAATTTCTTTTTTTATTATACAGCGTGTAAATATTAGATAGATTATAAATATATACCAAAGGCCAATAAAGAGCCTCGATAAATGGTGTGGGTGACCTGACTCATTATTTTCTCTTAGTATGAAAAATTGTTACTATAATAACGATGATAAAATTTTATTCGCAATTTTATTGTAATATTAAATGTAAATTTTCCTTTTTGATATAAAAATAACTAAAAGACAAAGTGGATATATTTTCGGGGTTCCATTTTTTTTATCCTTACATGTATCCTCTTAATATCATGTACTTTCTTTACTCTATGTTTCAAATCTAAAGACATTGCGAATATGAAGAAAAACTATGATTTCACGATAAATTAAAAGCAAAAGTGAAAATAGATGCAAAAATGACGTAAAACTTCAGAGAAAATAATGTGATGAGAGGGGGCAGAAACATATGATGCGATGAGAAGAGACTACAAGAGAGTAAAAATCTAGTTGCTTGCTTTTGCTTTTAGTTTCAGTTAGTGCTTTGCTTCCAGGATTTTAGTGTTCAGGTAATATTAACTTATATCAACAGACAAAATCGCACGTAATTTTCCCGTTTTAATAACTTTGTACACTTGTATGAATAATGTCAATGTTTTAATACTTCGAATAAATGATCTTCAACGATATTATGGAAGTATTATTAAACTACTATTAGTTATTATTTAAATATAATTTTTTTATGAAAACCGTCATTCATAAAATATTTCAGTAACATTTTTCACGTAAAGACATTTTTATGATTATGTCTTGCAAAAATAAATTATAAGATTGACTAAATTTAGGAATAAAAAAATAAATGTTTTCATAAGAAGAAATTATTTGATTTTTATCAAGTAAATGATTCATATAACGCTAGCAGCAATAATGGCGTGAGATAAATTTGGAGGAATTTTCCGATTAAAATAGAATCGCTTTGTGGATCACGTTGCTTATTCAATTCATATTCGATACAAAAAACAGTCCATTATTTTTTATGTATACGCATTTGTATTTTTTACTTGATTTTTCAAGCATAATGTATTTTGGAAATCGAATTAGTGAATTAACTATATATATATTATAAAAATATTGCTTTTATAAAAAATTAGGGCAGAGAATATGATGATGGCTTCTCAAAAACTGGTGAATAAACAATTCAACTCACCTGTTCTCCCGTATTCTTCGCAAGCCATTCGAAAAGCACTGGATCACCAAACACAAATTTTATCAAATGATGCTGTTGGGTGAGATTTTATGAACTAAAGCGTTCTCATTTAATTCATTAAAAATCTTGAAAAAGTTACAGCTTAAAAGCATATGTTAATTATTAATAGCAATATATTTAATATCATTCTATGGGAGGGCCTATAGCCAGTTGCGATTACGAACAAAAATTTTTTCTAAAAATAATTTATCATTTTTAAATTGTAATATTAAATTATAATATTACGATTCATTTACTCACAATAGTGTACTAATATTCTTTATAATTTCTTATTGAAGTAGTCTAGTATTTCTTTGTCATTTTTTGATGCATAAAAAAGAAAACACAAAAAGAATAAATATGAAAAATAAGAAGACTATAATTACGCATCAGATGTTTTATTTATAAAATTAAATATATATCCGACAGGTGCTTTAATAACATCAATTTTATTTCCGAATTATATATAACCGTAGCATTTCTTTATATAGCATGAATATTTAAAATATACTTTTATATATAAATTATATATATATATAAGTAATAGTATTTTATACGTTATAATTATCTTCTAGTTTTTTTCCTAGAAATTTTTTCGAAAATTACTTATAAATTATCTAACATATAAATTGTATACAATAATGCAAAATTCTTTTTTGAATATTATACAATGATTATTCCTAGTATAATTTTTAAAATGATTATTTTACTGCTGCTAGAGTATTTAAAAAATTAGCATTGTTTTTATGTAATATTAAACTTAAAAAATAAATTTTTAATATAATACATGTATATTTAAATATTTATGATGTAATAGGGCATTTATATTTGTTCGGGGAAATGGACCGGTCAGACGCGCGAATGGCGGGCGGGGGTGACACGGGGGTAACAGGGGAAGTGCCGCAACGAAGAGAAGAAGTAGCGGGAGGGAAGTAAAACTGCGGAAGCCGGAAGGGTCCGGGGTACGTGAGGGATAGTTCCCCAGGACTGAGCCCGAAACGCAGGTAGAAGGAGTGAATTCCGACGTCGCGATCGGACGATAGCAACAACGATCGCGCACTCGCGCGCGCGTGTGTGTGTGTGTGAAGCAATGAGATATCTGTGACAAAGGTAGCCGGGACGATCCATTTACCACCCAGGTGCGTGTGATACCGCATCAAAGCCTGGGCAACGAGAGTTTCATAATGCAATAGTTACTCGGTAAGTATCGGACTATCTAGCTCTGTGGGTTGGCCAACCGTTACACTCGCATGGTCCGATCGCTGGGGATCACCACTGGCCGAGCTCTCGTTGCCCAGGCTTTGATGCAGTATCAATATTTTTTGAACATTCATTTTACTCATTATATTCGAATGACATATTTTTAAGATTGTACTTAGATATAAATCAATTTATTAATTAATTAGAATAACTAATGCAAAAATGAAATATTTTACAAACAGTATTAAATTTTTAAAAAATGTATGAATAAATATATGCATAAATTGTGATCTTAAAATTGTTATTTAAGTAAATATTGTAGATACATTGTATACGGTATTTGATTTAATTTTTTAAATTTTATACTTCAACATGTACAAAGAATTATTGAAACATATACAATTAAAATAGTTTTATGTAAACGCTTCACTTAAAATTTTTTTTTTAAGTAATAGTAGTTTTTTCTTCAATTTCAAAACTACTGAACTTATTATAGTTATCAATGAATAGTGAAATAAAATTGAATGTAAATTTTCAGATGAGTATAGACATTATTTATTGTAATATACAAAAAACTCGGGCTTGGTATTCACATATTATATAATACTATGAATAATCGTAGCAACTAGAATAATTTCCATATATTGCAAATGTATTAAAATGAATGAAAAACTTGTAAAAAAAATGAAGTCGACTGTCGCTTAAATTCGAGACTTTAAATTTAAATGAAAAAAAACTAGCCGTACCTGTGAATTTTTTGAACCTAAATTGTTCTGAATTTATGTAAAGTATGCTACTACATTATTGTACAATTAGTAATATATTAATTTTAATAATCTATATTTTTATTTTTGTTATATTAGTTCTTCTAAATTTCTAATATATTTAAAATAATTAAAATCAACATATAAATATCTAACATGACAATGAGGCTTGTTGAACTTCGTTGGTAAATAGAGAATTTTTTACTATCTTGTCTTTTTTCCTCTACTGTTAAAAAGTCTGTAATCGGCAAAGGTTCATTTGTGTAAAACGGTTTAACATTAAAAAATTATATTCGAAATTTAATTAAAACGAAAAACTGAATAAGTATAATGGATGCGCGAAGGCTCTAATAAATAACCTTCTATAATTTATTTAAATTATTGCGGATGAAAATACTTTTTTAATTTTATCACCTAACAAAAATGTGGTGATATATAATTTACTCTAGAAAACAATTACAACGTTTAGCTACAATTTGAAGTTCTCTGACGGCTTATAACTATGGTATGTATGTAAGATTTCCATCCATTAAGTTAAATTAACAATATACATGATACAGAGATATTACAGAAATAGATATATTTTCATCAAAATTCGCGACATTTCTTTCAAAGTATCTTCAAACTTTTAAACTTTAAATTATTGGCATTGTGATTGTAAAATCTATAGGCGTTATGCTTTGGATTACACATATTTTTAATTATAAATTTAATTTTTTTGAAAACATATTATATATAAGATGATAATATTCTTTGGCTACAAAATAACATTGTATAAATAGGAAGAATTTTATACTTGAACTAATTATAATAAAAATATTTTGTTTTCATAATGATATCATTTATATTTTTTTAAAATATCAATAATTTACTAATAATTTTAATTTGTTTCAAGTATTTTAATAATACAAAAATATGGTCTTGTTCTATTATTGTGCATCTTCTTGGCACCAATTTAAGATCGGTAGCATCGATGTGCAACTTTCACCAGATTGATGTTGATACAACTAATTCTCATCACAGTAAATACTCAATTCATTAATATTCATTATAAATATTTGACCAATTAAACCAATACTTCAAAAATTTCATTTATGTTCGTATTTTATTTCCTTAAATGCAAAATATTTTTTATTAAGATTATGTTTCTTTATCCATATTTTACAACTTATGCATTATAACAAAAATATTTATAACAAAATCCTTCAAGATAAATATTTTTTCATATTTGAACCATAGCAACCTTGAACATAATAAATTTTATTCATGTAAAAAATTAATTACAGTCGGCATTTGACTTTAATTACGAATTTTTATCAACAGTAACAGTTATTTTAAGTTCAACAAGTACAAAAAAGA
This sequence comes from Kradibia gibbosae, assembly GCA_018907135.1. NCBI lineage: Eukaryota > Metazoa > Arthropoda > Insecta > Hymenoptera > Agaonidae > Kradibia > Kradibia gibbosae. Next base: position 35,728,981 of record JACCHX010000001.1, on the reverse strand, counting down.
AGAGTCATTCAGCGTTGTTACAAGGTAGAAAGCTAACTATTTTTAGAAAGAGTATTCATTTTGCTTTCAAAATAATCTCACATAATCATAACACTCAGAACAGAGTAGTTTTATGCATGTTACTAAAAAGATCCAATATTGCACGTAATGAACTAAATCAGTGTATCTTGCATTTTCAATAACTATTTGTTCCTTTTTTTCTGTAACATTCAATACTCTGACTGCTAATTATCAATTGTGTACTATATGTAAATTGTATTTCGGGCAAATAGCAAATGCAGGCTTTTATGCTTGCTACATTATAATGTTGATTACCCCATTAAGAGTGTATATAAGCTTCTTCAGAAATTTATTATATATAAGTGTTTTCAACAATATGTCTAAAGATATTTTATACGTTTAAATAATTACTTCTAAAAATAAAAAATAATAATCTTATTTCATAATTATAAAAGAAAATATCTCTACTAGTAGAAAAATTTTGTTATAGAATTTTAACAAATTTTATTTTATTAGCTTAAACATACTGAATAATATTTCTATTTTATCATTTATAAATTCGTGCACATTAATGGATATACATCTGTATATTAATTGTAATTTCTAAGAATCATCATTCTTTAAATAAATACTACCTTTTACTAATATTCAATAATTATTCATTCATCTATCACAAATATTGAATAAAATTATCTGAATTACATTAAATATGTAAAACAATTAAATTAAACATTTAGTTTTAAACAACTTTTAGTATTTTAAAATTGTCTGAAATACCTAAATATATTCATTTCGACATGCAAAATTTTTTTATTGCGTGCTCTAATTTTGTAATTTAAAATACAATTATTTATAAACAATGTGACGCGGGGCCTGGGTTGGCCCGCGGTGCAAGAGGGAGGGATGGTAGCTGGGATGAGTTCGTCGGCTCTAGGGTTTGTGATAGAAGTTAGGGGGGGGGGGGGGCAATCGATAAAAAAAAAATATTTTTATTGGTTTTATCATGCGTTTATTCTCCTCTCCTCTTCCTCTCAAACGGCCGTGTGTTATCGGCACCTACAATTGTAGTTGAGTACGATTAGAACGAATTATACGACTTGACATCACACAATCTCCTGCCTCGGGATTTTAGCGAGATCCCGGGCTTTCCTCGCCACTCACAATATGCCGCGATCGCTCACGGTTCGCGCTTTTCCCGTGGGTAGCGAGACTAGTCGGTCGCCTCGTAGGCTCCACGGTACGGGGGGGCAGAGGCAGTGAAATACAAGGGGAAGAGGGGGGACCACGCTTGGTCCACGCCCGGCCTTGGCGACAGCTGATCCCGCAATCAGCTGTGCTCAAGGTTCGCTCTATTTTTCGCTTTTCGGGTGCCGCGGCCCGAATTCCGAACGTTAATTTTATTCGACAATGTTTTCGCTTACTTTTAGTCGGCCGCTCGCTTTCGCTCGTACACCATCGGCCATCGGTAGGCCTCGGCGATAAGGGGAGGTGCTTGCTGTCCTCCACTGGTCTTCTTAGCTTACACTGCTCCTCTGTGTGGCTGCAGGGGAGGCGAGGTCGCAGGCTCCGGGATTTCTCGTTGATCCGGCTCCTCCGTCCTCTCTTCTCTATCTCGCTTTTTGATCTCCCCGGTTGTCTCCCGGTCTCTCCCTTTTATTCGTTCTTCCGCCTTTTTTACTTTCCGGAACATACTTTTAGTTCCGGGGCCCTCCTCCCGGGTCGCCGTTTCGTTCCGGCCATCGCCGGGGTTGGCCGGATTTAAAGACCCGGCGGTTGGGTCCTGGAGGAGGGCCACTCGCGCGGCTTAGGTTTTACGCGGAGGCGTTCTTACACCTCCCCGCGCGACAGGTTTTCCCTCGGCCTCTCCGAGGTTCTCGCTCGCCGTTATTACGTCATACGAGGCAATTGAGCTGCCTCGCATGTCGCAATTGATTGGAGGGAACCTTTGGGGAACGATGCCGCGTTTTGAGTAACGGCCATTACAACAAGAATTATATTTTTATTTTCAATATAAACAAAAACCATAATAAAGATATAATTAATAATCCCTATTTATTTTTAAAATTAAATTGAAACTATTTGTATTTCATTTTAATTTTTTTATTACAGTATCGACTTCAACCAATTAACAAATTTAAAAAATAGTGCTGTATTAAGAATTTTCCAAGAAGAAGAGGAGAGAAAAAGAGCAGAAAAAGCTGGTAAATTTATAAAAAAAATTCTAAATAAAAATAATTAATTAATGAAGTATTGTTTTATATTTGAGTATTAAATACTTTCATTAATGATTTTTATAAAAATAAGGTAAAAATTATGAAAATCCATAATTTACCAGTAAAAATTATTCTTTATTGCCAATATAAACATAAAAATAAATTTAATTCATATGTAAATGTATAAATTACTTTGTTACTTATTATTTATATTTATATCGTATGAAAAGCAGTTTTTTTGTTGCATGTTTGAAGTTTTACAATGTAAAATTTTCACATTAAATTTAAATGTAGCTAAGGAAACTTTTTACAAGATGCAAAAAAATTTATAGTTTATTATATTTACTTGAAATTAATCAAATAAAAAATGTATACTTATTTTTCGTTATTAATGAACTAAAAGTACGAACTTAAGTTCTAATACCAGGGGTTAAGCTACAATACCAATAATTATTTATTTGATATTATTTTTTAAATGTATTTCGTTTGAATTTTTAAATATCTCTACATGATGTAAAATATATAAAATTTCCTGGAGACGAAAAATTCTAAATTTTATATTTTTGAATCTTATTCTTTTTACACCATATTTCCTTTGAAAGTGCTTGGATGAATAAAGATATCACAGTAAAAATAAAAAATAGAGATATCAAAGGTAATTAAAAAGTAAATTTAATATGCTTGGGATTCTAAAAATTTTACAATCTCTTAACATTCCGCATAAAGCGCTTTATATAACATAAAAACATTATAAAAATTATGCAACATTACATATTATGCATTTTATAACATAATACATTACAAAAATGTAACGGTAAATTGAGTAGCAATTATCAGGGAAAAAATTTCAAAAGACCCTCAATAAAAGTATAAGCCTAAACTAATGCAAATATGTGCAGTGAAACACAGAAAAACGGTAAATACTTTTTTCTAGTACCCCCTTCCATTCACCCATCTAACCCACTAAATTAGTGAGTACAAGAAACGCACTTACCCCAGAAACTCTGCAAACGGCAAGCCTAATTATATTCTCCTATTGGATTCGTTATTCTTGAACTAGAAATTCTTTGCTTGAATTATGTCCCCATTTATTAATTACTCTCACTTAAATTTTAATCTTATTGTTACAGTTGTAACCCTAAATCATTCACTGTATTTCTTAATTAAAATTTATTATAGAAACCATTTACTCCTCTGTCTCTTTCTTTCATTCATGCATTTAGTTTCTAAATCTGTCCTGAAGTTCTTTAAATATATTAAATACATTACATTAACTGCTACATACTAACGTATGAAATTGATCATCGTTGTTTTATCTCCTAAGGAAGTTTGAAACATACAAATTTAAATTTAATTTCGTTTATTTCTTGATTATAGCGAGTTTTATAGGCAATTTATTTATTTGTTCTTCGATGAATAGTAAAATATGATCATAAAGATAAGCTGAATACTCACCATTACGCTTTATCTCATTAAGTATTCCAATTCGATTTGTTTTTTGTATCTTACATATTATCATCGTTTATGGTACCTAAAAGCAGATACTTGAGTTTTGCGTAAGCAACTATCCTCAGCTAAGCAATCTTTCCTACTCCGATCATCTAGAATAAATCAAACCTCTCCATGTGGCCATGCCGAAAAGTGTTACGTACGTGAGGGATTCGTGCCAAATACGTGTGGCGAATGTCTTTTTTCGGAAAACACTGCTTTCAACTGAATTCCATTTTTCGGAAAATTTTCGACGATGATCTATTTTCTCTCACCATCACTTATACTTAAAAAATCGAAAAATTTCAAAAATTACGCTCACAATAGGCTAGCTTTACATCTTTAGATTTTGAGCTTTACAAGTATTTGAATATTAATAATTATTGAATACAGGACGAAAGCATTTTATTTAAAATTTGCCTTGAATTAAATATTTATATGCTTCAAAGTAAGGGTAAAATATACATCTATCTTCATTTTATCGATTCAACATATAATAAAATTTGTTTGCAGGATGATATCTTAATAATACATTATTTAAAATTTTTCTTATCTATTGTTTGCGCGATTTCAGGCTTCGTCAGGCCGCGAATTCGCGATTAGGTAAAGGAGCGGAGGATCGCGTGCGAAATAATTTAAAACACAATTTGGGCTTAGTAACGCATACCATATTTCGCCACCCCATATACCCCTCGCACCTATCCTACCTTTCTCGGTTGGCCAACCGCCACTTCTACGTGATCGACGCTTCTATGAGCTCGTCCTCGCCGTGGCTCGAACGCTTTTGGGATCGCCACGCACCGAGACCGTTGCCAGGCCTTACGGTGACACAAGCCTCCCTGAGTTTTGGATAGATCGTATAGATCCAGTACCTCTTTGCTTCCCTGCTCCTTTCGGGTCTTACGCTCACACACCATCACATACACCATCTGCCACCCGCCGCGGCGCTGGATTTCACTCGTCGTCACTTCTTCGGGCCCGGTCGCGCGGATCATTCCTGCGGAATTCTCCCTGCGGAACTGTTTCTCACGCCCTCCGGGCCCTTCCAACTTCCTCATTTCCCCCTTTTCCCCCACTACGTTATTTCCACCCTTCGCTGCGGCACTTTCCTTCGCGCCACCACCGCCCGTCGTTCACGCGTATATCGGACCATTTTGGCCCCAACATCTATATTATTAAATTAACCATCATTTTTACACTCCATAATATTAAAGACTCAGTAAACTATAAAAAAAAGATTTTTATTGTAATATTTTTTTTAAAATATTATATTTTTATTATTTATAACGTATCTCCTGTGTTTATTGAACTTTCAAATCCATATCTAATAAAATCTGGACATTCGTTTAAAAATTACTCATTAATATTTATACTGACTTTTAAAATTATTTATAAGAATTAAAAAGCTTAAGTAACATAATGTTTTGTATAACTTTCTTGCGTTTTATACAGGTTTTAAAAGAATTGCCTGGCCACCTCAACAAAAAGGAGAAGACTATTTTTACTATATTCAAGAGAATCCTGAACAAGCTCAGGTTATTTTTTATCAATTTAAGTTACATTATTATGAGATTAATATTATAATTCAATTTTGTCTTTCAATTTTTGGGAAAATTGTGCATTTATTTTATTTTATTTTATTTTATTATTACAAAATGAAATCACTTTTATTTTAAAAAAAATAATACAAAAATATTTTAAATTCGCAATCAAATGGGTGAAAAAAATTTATTTTATAATAAATTAATAACTTTAATAATATTTACCTTTATTAGGTATATTAAATAGTATATTATAAATATATAGAACAGAAAAAGTATAGTTTTATATTCATAAATTTATGTAAATTCTTTTCTAAAACCAAATCATGAATACAAATTAGTCGCTTAAAGTTTTTCTTAGATTATTAGATCTAAGATAAATTATCAGATCAAAAATAAAAATCATTTGGCCTTTTAAAAATTTGTTATAATTACTAAATTTACAATATAAAAATTTATTTATACAATAATATATTCAACGTTTTATGTAACACATGAGATAAACTATATGTAGTTTAAAAAAACATAAATAAAAACATGGCTATGAAGTCCTCAACTGATTAAATGAAATTATAGAAAATGATTAAGAATTAAAGATAATAAATAATATCACAGAGGAAGTTGTCAAAACCATATCATACGGTTGTAGAAGTAAGGAATATTAGCAATGTTGAGCTTAATGAAACTAAAAGACGAAATACAGAATAAGAAAAGATTGACCAAAAGACGAGATTTTAAATGCTATGAAAATGAATATTAAATATGTAAAAAGGAAAATGAACAGATATTTACAAGAGAATCGGTTGAAAAAAATGAACTTGCATTCGTATTAAAAAATTGATAAATAAATAAAATTCAGGCAATGTAAAAGTTGGTTATAGAAAAGATTGTATAATAAAGGAGATATTAAGAATACTCAAAGAAAAGAAATATAGAAAAACGAAGTTAAAGAGTACGAAAAAATTACAGGAAATGATGAAAATATATTAATTACAGATAAAAGAAAGAACTTATAATAAAAAATAAAAAATATTAAAGGTACAGAAAAAAAAGAATAAACATTAAAAATTAAAACCCCAAATATGTTGCATTACAATTTATATATACATATATTCATAATATGGAATACGAGGAATGGAGAATAAGCAAAAATATCTTAAAAAATAAAACAAAATATAAGAAATGAAAATATATAGGGTAGGATAATGAATGTATAAATGAAACAAGAGCAAGGAAATATGAAAAAATGCAAAATATATAAGGATGGAAATACTATTCACAGTTGAAGGGAATTGTGACAATATCTTGTTTTTTCTGAATTAAAAAAAATAACCATTTTTATTAAACTAATTCTTAACAAATTTATAATTAAAATAAAATATTTTTACTTGATTTAACTCTATGAAATTTACACTGCTGAGCAATCTTATAACTTACTAGAATCGTAATAATTAATTCACATTTACACTAAATCTATTAATATTAAAAACATTTCTTTGGGAAATTCATGCATTCTATAAATTTGTATGCACAGACTTGTAATAAAGCCTTATATTCATTGATTTATGGTGATAAATTACAGATACAATCATCAATATATAATTACAGGAATTAAAAAATAGAAATAATAGTTAGTAAATTTGCTTTATAGAATCAACAATTAACAAAGTCTTTTGAAGCACCACCAGAAGTGGTAACATTGAAACGAGAGCTTCCAACTTCACAGGTAATCATTTATGTTAATAAAAATTGATGGTGTGTATTTTTTATACTGCACTGATTTATTGAATCATTTTATATTTGTTAAATTTTACGCATAAAATTTGTTTACCTATTTTTTATATAATCATATTTTTGTTCATAACATGAATATGTTTATCTTTATATGCATAATAATAGCAGTAGTTGTATATGTCCGATTTTATAATACTTAACGTACATAAGTCAAATTCAATTGTAACGTCGATTACTTTAATTACCTCTCAATCGCGTGTCCTATAGTTAGCTATGATATCTAGTCGGAAAAAAACGTTGGAATATAAGTTTCATATAAACTTAAATATAAAAATTTATCGATAAATCGTAAATGCAGTCACACGTAAGTTGATATAAGAATTTGTCAAGTGTTTACATATCAACACGGACTTTTATTGAAATATAGTAATATAATTATGAAAATATATCACATGAATTTCAACTTCAAAATGGTTCTCAAATTATTTTGAAAAATTTTGTCATATAAATGTTGAATAAATTTAAAGTTTGATCCAAAAGTATTGATATTTTTATAAAATTAAAGGAAGTTTCTGAAAATAAAAAAACTATCAATTAAATGTATGCTATCAATTTAGCATATGCATGAGAACCGGTCAACCTTGTAGTGATAAGTCTGACTTAAAGAATAGGTCCGATTACTAATAAAAAAATTAATGGTTGTGAATATCAAAAAGCAATTGATTTATTATTATTGCAATAAGTACAGAAAAAATAAATAGTCTGTTAAACAATTTGAATTTAATGCGAAATACAAACCGTCAGCGTTAAAATGTTGATATCTCAAAAGACCTTTCTGTGTCAGTGCGGGGTGAAGACAAAGAATCGCTCGAAAGTTTAGATAAAGCTAAAGAAGAGGGAGGTATTGAGATAATGATAGAGAGAAGGGGTGGGTCGGAGTAATTATATAATCGAGCAATAAGGACAAAAAATAATTTAATATAATAAAAAATTTTGAGGTGTGCGAGAGTAAGGGGCAAAAATAAGAAAATGAGTATGATCCCGATTTTAGGCACCGTCACCGGTGCCTCAGGCTCAACCGGTTGCGACGAACCCCTACAGCAGCGTATTATATATACACCGGGATCTTGTGTGGCCTCCGGCTTACGTAAAGGAGCAGATTAAGGCAGAGAATAGGGCCCGCATCGAGCTCGCCAAGGGCCCGATTTGTCGGCCGCGACGAGTCAACAAGGACTACGCCGACTTTTTCGCTCAATACTCCAGCACGAATAACTACCTGAGATATCGAGCTCCACCGGGCACGCAGTACTTTACCCATACTGCTTATCAACACTAACCATCTTACGTAGAGAACATCGTACAAGCAGACTTCCACTACAAGAAGCAAATAAGTGTTATGATCGCAGTTGCTTTTCCGAATTAGTTTCCATTGTCACATAACAAATGATCCACGCAACAAACATCGACCAACTTCGATTAAAATACACTTATTATGTATATTTATACACTGTCTGAGTTTGAATGAACATTTTCGATGACGTAAAATATATATTATTACAGTCTGGCGCTTTCAATAAAAAGTTTAATCTTAAATCTATTTTATCGAAACATTTATTCATAATACTATATTGTTGTATAGTATATTAATTATAAGATTTATATACATATTCTTTTTTTCTAGTAGTAATGATTGTTTTCTTTTTTTTGATTTCATCCACACATATTGCACAAGTATTAAGGTTTTTACTGTTAAGCATCGATTATAAGAAAATTTAGAAAAAGAGTTAAAACCTTTAATGCATATTTATATTTACTATCTGAATTAATATAAATTTATGAAAGTGAGATTGTGAAAAAAAAATTATACTTGCACTCTGCAAAAACGGTTTTTCATCTCAAAATCACTCGTCAAACCATAGATTTAGAATGAATTATTAGAAAAAAATATATTTTCTCGAAAAGATTTCACTACAATAAATACATCAATAAAATATAAAAATATTAAAATGAATTAAATAAGGACTTATATTCTTGTAAAAAATTTAAAATATATAAAGTCAAAACTATTTAAATCTTTTCTGTTAATCTAATTGTATAAATAATTATTTGATAATACAGTTAGTAATTCTTTCGATAAAAAATTGAAATTTCTACATAAATTTCTTTCAAGGCAAATTATTACTAAAATCAAACACACACTGTTCAATTTTCACAATTACATTGTAAAATTACAAAGTTCGATCAACGAACTGTTAAAACACTGATGCTTTTAACAGTGCAGCAAATTCTCGTTGTGTCATTATAGTTAAAAAAAAAGATTTTCATTTGCTGTGTATTATAAAATCATATAATTTGTTTTGTAAAGACACGTATATTTCTAATTGTATGTTTATATATTAGACCAAAGAAAATCCCTGAGTTTGTTGAATTGCTTGCAACAATTTATATCGTACTCTTTGTCGTGTTTGGTAACGAGGTAAATCCAAAAGGTTGAAGCATGTATGAGCTACAGGTAACATTCTTTCATCAAACATTGGCTGAATAGCTATCTAAAATGTATAAAACTATAATTAGTACATGATTTGTTAATGGCTCTTTGATTATCCATAAAAAACTTGAATTAATATACTCACTTTTATTGCTTTCATGCCTTGCAGAGGAATTCTGTCACTACCAGTCAAAAATAACAAAAACTTCTTTTTTTGTTCCAGCGATAATTCGTGAAAAACCTTCCAAAAATGGATAATAGTGGGATCCTCTTTTGAATATCCTTCTTTGTATATTGCATTTTTTTCAAGTTCTTCCCAATCGTATTCTTCATTACCAATAACTACTGCCATCAGTTCATCACTATGAAACAATTCTAAAACTCGACCACCACAAACTTTGTGGAAACCTTCATAAAAAGCTTTAAAGTGTGAATTAACCGACTTATTTAATACATAGTCAACATACAGATCAACAAATTGCTTTCTAAAATATAAATATTAATTAATTTTATATTTCCAATTAAATTTATTATATGATAAAGATTTATTAACTTATTGTTTTTAGTCACAGGAGTTTTACTGCCATTCGGAATAAGTTCATATACCTTCTCTTCTCCAAAAACTTGTCTTGAAACTTCAAAATTTAAACAAAAAACAGACTCTAAATCTTGCCCTTCATAATCCATTATATTTTGTAGACTCCTGTATAAATATAATCAATTTTAATTTTATAAAATACATCATGAATTTCATTGTATACCATAAGTATTATACCTTGCAAGAATTGGTGACATACATTTAATATCTGCTAAACCAACGGGCTCATTCAATAACTTTTTATAAAGTGCCAATGGAAATGGTAATTCAATTATTATAAAATTGTATATGGCTAGACCACATAATACGCCGATTAAAAAATACATAACTTCATCTTCAAAAGAATCTTCACTGAACCAAATTGTTCTTGTTTGTTCAAATTCTTTAAACATTCCATATTTAGGATCTAAAATTTCCTTTAACAAAAGCATAAAAAATTCCTTTTTTACACCGCCTGCATCTTCTGCTTCTTCTCCATGAAATTTTACCTTAAAAAAAATTATTTAAAATGAATAAATCACAGCTACTGCATTTTTTTATTGATTTTTTTTGAATATGTATAATTACTCGTAAAGGTTTTTTCAAATCATCTGAGGAATAAGTGGACAATTCCCTTAATGTATCTGCAACTATGTTCTCACGGGAAACTGTAAGAATTACAAACTGATGTTGATGCCTAACATCCAGATTGCTTTCATGAAATGTAGGCAATACGTAACTTAAAGTTCTGCTTGCTGCCTCATTCATTGCTGATTGCATCTACGAAGCAGAATTTATAATTCTATATAAATAATTGTTTTGTAATGGTTACTTGTTTAAATAATTACCTGAAGTGCTTGGTCTGTTTCTAAAAGAATGGTTTTAGCTTCTGCATCAAATAAAAATGGATAATTACAAAAAAATATTTTGTGATTCTGTAAATATAAATATAATGTAATGTGCATAATATACAAAAAATTTATATTGCAACTAAGTAATGATATTATTTATTTACAGGAATATTGTTAATTTCATAAAGCCATCTGCAATAATCTCCTCGTACGTCAATACATTCAGTTAGCTCACGTAAATAAAAAGTATTATGAGGAACTTGTTTCCCATCATTAGAATTATTCAGTTTATTTAAAAATTTTAAAGTATCTAAAACAGATTCTAATGTTGAATTCCATGAAATAATCTAAAATAGAATTTTTCAAAATAATAAATTTACCTCCATATGTTATCACATATTAAAAATAATGTTTGATTCTAATTCTAACCTTTGTTTCTTTTACATTAGGTTGTTTAATGAAATACACAACGATAGCCTTGTATATTCTCACAAGCTTTTCAAAATAATATTTCGGTGCCTTAGTCCACCAAATTTTCAGAGTCCGCAATCCTTCTTGATTCAAGTTGAATAATGCTGTAGAAAATGGTTTATGTAAGGCAGTACAATAATCAGGATTGGTAAAACCATGATATAGGGGCAATATTAAATAAATTCTAAGACATTCTATATCTGCTGGTGATGACATTAAAGAAGGAAGTAAAAACTCAGTTATACAAGTTAAAATCTAAAATAAAAGTTTTTTAATTGATTTTTTTCTTTTAAATACAATGAAAAATAATTTCTTACCAATTCACTTATAGTCGTATTGACGATTTCGGATATCATTCCAAACAAACGAGTAGCAAGCTCTAAATCTATACCGTGTTGTCGAGATGAACAATTGTAGTGTGCATCATTAGTTAATAAAAACGAAGCATTAATACAGGCTTGACTTTTAAATACAGTCTCTATATACCTAAAAATTAATCAAGACCCATGTAATATTTAAAATAATTTTGACACATCTTAAAAGAAAAATAATTTACATCATTAAATCATGATCAACTGAAGAATTTTGCGAAATTCTTTGACAATTATATAATTGTTCTTCATTTATTGTCAAAATTTGTGTACTAGGTAGATAAATACGACAGTCATCTGGTTCTATATTGTCCTAGAACGAAACAAATTTTTTGTACACACATCAAATAAATATTATTTATTGAACAATTATTTAGTTCTGTGTTATATTTACCTCTCGATTTGTCACAATAGCAAAGCATTGGTCACCACCACTAAATATATGTTTGACAACATGAATTTCTGGAAGATAACTTTGGGAATCTACAACCATTGCAATGGAATCATTATTGCAAATCCAAGGACCAAACACTAATTGAGGAGTTGTAACACTTCGGGCTGTTTTAACTCCAAGTTGACCTGATCCTCCTATACCCCATGCATAAACTTTTCCACGAGATGGAACTAAAGCAAGTGTATGTCTTTTTCCACATGATATCTAAAAAATTCATTATTTAAAATCTTGCATTTAAATAGAAGGGGGGTGAAAACTATATTTAAATATCACATTTACTTGTGTAACAACACTTCCCATGAGCTCAATAATTTGTCTAGGTAAAATTTCATTACAATTGGCACCATGCCCAAGTTGGCCATACATTCCAGCACCACAAGTGAATACTCCACCATCCTTCAAAATAATAACAACTTTTCAAATGTAAGATTTTAAAGCATTGAAAACTATTTAAAAATATTAAAGTTTACCATAGTAAGAAAAACAGAAAATTCTTCTCCACAAGCTACATACTTTACTCTTGTATTTCTTAATGTCTTTAAAAGAGATGGAACATACTTGTCTCTAACATCATTCATCCCTAGCTGACCAAATGTATTTCTACCCCAACCAAAAACAGCTCCTAATTATATTTATAATATTATTATTACTTAAATATATATATATAGTATGAATGAATTTTTTTAATAATTAAATTATGATATAAAAAATAATAAATGAATTTTAAAATTAATAATTTTAAAAAAGTAAACAAACCAAATTAACCTGATTTTGAAACAACAATGCAATGATAGCCACCACAAGCAATGAAGGAAATAGGTACTGCTGCTAAATTTGTAATTAACTTAGGTTTTATCTGCACTTTTAAATTTTGACCTAGGCCTAATTGTCCATCGCTGTTTGATCCCCAACTATATAATTCACCATTATTAGTTAAAGCCAGCGAGTGCTTTTGACCACAAGCAATTTGAACTACAATACTTGTAGCTAAAGCTTTAACTATTCTAGGCATTTGCACTATTGTTAATGACGTATCTAAACCAAGTTGACCAGAAGTATTACTGCCCCAACAAAATAGTTGTCCCCAATTATTTACTGCAACTGAATGTGAAGCACCACATGCTGCTTGTTTGAAAAAAAATGCATCCAGTCCTGGTATTAATTCTGTAAATGATTCATTTAGTAAATGATTTAATAAAATTATGTATACAATATTAAAATATATAAGAAATATATAACTGTAATTTTAAAGCAATATCAAAACACTGTCTAATCTTACGTAATCTCTTTGTTGGTTTGTCATGACCAAGCTGTCCACAATCATTATTTCCACATGAATAAATTTGACCACCTTCAGTAACAATAATAGTATGATTTTCTCCACAAGCAACTATAAAATATATCAATATTGTGATTGAAAATTAAAAATGAAATTAAAAAGTATTTTTTGATAAATTAACTATTAAGTAAACAAAATGTTAAAATTATTCTAAAAAAAAAGAAATAAAACTGTACTTTGTTTCACTTCTGATGCTTTTGAAAAATCCAATTCTCTAGGTATTAAAATATTTTCATCTTCAATGCCTCCAAGACCCAACTCTCCATGAACTGTACTACCCCAACAATACATATTTTTATCATGTAATTTGATTGTCAATAAGAAAAGTATAACATCCTTAACAAGACATGGTTTTGTGAAATCTAAAAACATTATCAGATTCATATTTTATTTTAAATGCTTTTTATCAAATAACAAAAAATGCTAAAAATTCCAAAAGAAGTAACTTGTGTGTAATATCTGTCTGTATTCGTGCCTACACATCCACATATATTAAAAATTTATAACGTATATTGGATCTGCATTTCATTAATTGCTTATTTGAAAAAAAACCCAATTCCAACAAAATTCAATTTCATTAAAAAGGAATTATTTTTTAGAAATAATGGGTTTATTTTACTAATATAATAATAATAGTTATATAAATACTAATTATACTAATTATTTTAAGAAAAATAATAATGTTGTGATAATTGCTTAAAGAAGAAAAAGAAATAAATATAAATTAAGCGTTTAATTAGTAAAAAAGGCACGTCGCATATCTATTTCTAGAGTAAGAGAAAATTTTTACCAACAATCGTAAAAAATTAATCTTTATTGAAACTTATTCTAAAGTTAAGTTAGCTTCTCGCGTCTTCTTTTATATTAAAAATAATAATAATAAATGAATGTATAGTACATGATTTTTCGAATCAACATAAAATTGATATAATGAAATTGATATTGAAACATCACCATCAAACACAATTACAAAAAATTTTACTCACGCTTAGTTAAAAGTAAACGTTAGATGCTATCGAATTTAATTTACAAACTTTTAAATAAAACTATCAACATGATTATGGCTTCAAGAATTTAATTAACAAAAATATAAAATATAAAATGAAAAAATGAACAACTTTGGGAAATATTAAAAGCAGACGTTGCTTATTTTCCCCAAGAAATTTTCTTAGCCGAATTCCAACCTAACCTTTGACCATGACCTTCTCAGGAACATTCTTCACGTATCGATTAAGTATACGACCACGTCATGTAACTTTTACCATAATTTACGCCATTACACACAAGATTTGACGCGTTCAAAATTGTCAGTAACGCAGAGAAAATAATTATTAACAGTTGCAATTTATACAAATATGTATACGTACACGCACTTGCTCAATCATGCGTATATAAAGCATGTGTGGATGGGTGTGTTACGGGCGTGCTCGAGCGCATATATATGCATATATAAATACGTAGGTGGTATGATTTTGTTGTGTTACACAGATTCGTTAATAAATTTTATATAAATCTTTATTCATTTTTAAGGTTTGAATACAAATATAAAAATGAATTGAAATTTTTAAACGATTTCATTTATTGAAAGAACGTATTTAGTAATTTAAGGGACTATATTGCAGTAATAATTATACATTATTAAAGTAAATAAAATAAAGTAAGTCCTTCATTTTTATATAAATTACTGTTTTTAATGTAAATAAGAATTTTTAATGTAATTTTTAATGTAAATAAATATTTAATGTAAATATAAAATATATATTTAGAGAAATTAAATAAATTACTTCTATAAATGCAGTTTTAAATATTATAGTTATAAATTACATAATTTCGAACACAGTAATTTAAGATATTAATCATTTATTTGAATTTTGGTTAGTATATGATTCATTATTGTCGCATTGACAACTAATAAGCTGAGTCAAATATTGATAAACTCAATCTTGTAACTAAAAAAATACTTTTAAATTTCATTTTAAAAATCATATTAACCAAAGAAAAATGCCCTTTTTTATCTTATTTAAATATATTATCAACTATTTAACATGAAATTGAAGGCTAAAGTATTTTTATTTATACAAATTGACATATTTGTTTAACAATCATATAAAAAAACAGATGATGTGATTTCAATTTACATATATATCTATATACATGTGCAATTATTATTAAAATGAAACAAGTTATTGTAAAAAAAAATTAGCCATAATTTGATGTATTTATGGAAAATAATTTTCGAATAGAAAATTTATAAATATACATAAGCTATCATTATCGGGTTATTGCTAATTTTAAGCTACAAAATATTACCTCTTAAACAAATTTTTGATCTTGTAAAGAAAATAAGAAATTAACTTAATCTTTAATTATTTGAATTGTATACTATGTATATAGAAAATAACTAACTGCGTATATTAATTTTTCCTAATAATTAAACATTTTATTTAATTATTTTTAATTAAAAATTAATTTGTCATACTAATAAATAATCTTGATTTAAAAAATAATCATGTGATTTGAAATGTGTTACAGGGACTACAGGAAGTTTAAAATAAATCCAACACTGTCATTTCAGATTTTTTAATTTTTCGAGTTCATCTTATCTCTTTCCTCATTTCAGATCTAAGTAAAGGGCAATTACTTACCAAAAGATTATCACCAGTTTCTTATTTCACTGAAATTTAGAAATTAAGTCTTAATTGTATATTATTCCTATGTTGATGTTTTGGCGCTTAATTTATTATTTTATCAGATCCACTGCCCATTTCAATATTAAAAATGAAAAAAAATATAACTACACTTAAAGCTTTTGATTGGTAATATAACTATAGAAATAGTGTTTTAAATAAATTAACGAGTCTAATCAATTGACGTTTGGCTTGTTAGCTGTATAAACTTATTAGTAAGTTATGATAGATCTAAATAAATATCCACATATATGTATACGTGCATGTATTTATATATTCAATGTTTGTTCATAAATATAAGCTGACAACGATATATGTATAAATGCATCAACTTATAAATGTATGTTCATATTTAGATAATTTAATTGAAGGATAATATCTTTAGTTTGAAAAAATCATAACTTAATATAACGCTACCTTCTAATAGAAAATGCTTATAGAATACAGATAAATCCCGCATTAGGTTTTACTCTATATGTCTAAAGCTAGATCATATTACCAAATGTAAATATACAGATTACAACTTTAATATACAACATCAATATTACAATAATAATGATGATATAATAGCTTTTAGTTTCTTCGAATTTTTTTTTGTAAAAAAATCCAGTTTACATTAGCTAAATGTTAATGATATAAAAATTCATTTTTAGCATTTATCATTAAACACAGACGCTTTGTGTCCTGAAATGTCTTGAATAGTAATGTTTGCTCTGATAGAGCAGTTTTGTATTTGGCTCTAGCAAGAAGTGTTGCAATGATATAAATGTAAACAATAACATCATATCATCATATGTCACGTCGGTAGTCAGCATCAATATTACGCAAGATCGCGTTTTACAATAAATACTATTTAGTTATTCCACATTCATCTAACAGGTACTCAATTTCATCTAATAATAGTAATAAAACTATAGTAACATTAAAGAAAATCCAGAGATTATAATTACCTAGTAGAGTATTAACATTTAATAAGATATCATTATTAATTTCTAGTGTTATTGTTATTTTTATTATTAAAAATATATAGCATCTAGTTATATATTAAGTATTCTATTGTTATTTTAGAGAATACTAGCAGAAGCATTTATTAAAAAATTTATGAATTTTTATTTTAATTTCATAAACCAATGTTTTTGTAATAAATCAAAATGAAAACATCAAGAAATTATTAATTTTTTCTTAAATTTGTGTCTTTTATACAAAAACAAAAAAAAATCCACTACATCGATTACATTTAAACAAATTTAGAAAATGATTTTATTTGATGTCTTTAAATATTGAAGATTTCAATATGGTTAAGCCAACTTTTAAAAAATTAAAAACTGAATTAGTGAAACAGATAGAAGATCAAAGAAAACAAGTAAATTACTAAAATTTATAAATTATAAAATGTATTTCTACTTCATTAAATTACTTTATTGTTTTAGAATGGAGAATCTATCATGACATTTAAATTTATTAAAAAAAGAGTAAGAATTTTAACTGATTTAGATGAGGTTCCATTAAATTGCAAAGGAATAGTTTATTGGATGCTTAGAGATGTCAGAGTTCAAGGTAATATTACACATTGTTTTATAATAGTAAACAAATTCAAATAAATATTAAATAAATGAATTAAATATTAATTAAATAAATAAATGAAATTTTTTTTAGATAATTGGGCTTTGCTATTTGCCCAAAAAATTGCTTTAAAAAATAAGGTGCCATTACATGTTTGTTTTTGTATTTTTCCAAAATTTCTTAATACAACATTACGTCAACATAGATTTTTATTAGGAGGTCTAACTGAAGTTGAACAAAATTGTAAAGCGTTAAATATTAATTTTCATCTCTTAAGTGGTGAACCAATTAATATGATTTTAAACTTTGTTAATAAAAATGAAATGGGAGCTGTTATAACTGATTTTTATCCATTAAAGCTCCCTTTATTTTGGATAAATGATTTGAAAAGCAAACTTTCAAATAAAATTCCTCTCTGTCAGGTATAACGTTATAAAATTTATACAGGTGTAAATACTTAGTAACAAGCAATTTTTGGTAATCAATTTCAGGTTGATGCCCACAACATTGTTCCTTGCTGGATTGCTTCAGAAAAATTAGAATATGCTGCTCGTACTATTAGAAATAAAATAAATTCAAAATTAGAAGAGTTTCTTACTGAGTTTCCCCCTGTGATAAAGCATCCATATACATGTAACAAAAAGTTTAATGAAATTCAGTGGAATGAAGTATTAAATAACATAAATGTTGATAAATCAGTACGAGAAATTACATGGGCACAACCAGGATATAAGAACGGTATTGAAGAATTCAGTAATTTTATAAAAAACCGTCTTAAATTTTATAACAAAAAACGGAATGATCCAGTTTTAAATGTTTCAAGTAATTTATCACCGTGGTTTCACTTCGGTATCATCTCTGTTCAAAGATGTATTTTAGAAATTATAAAGTATGAAAAAAAATACAGTGAGTCTGTAAAAGCTTTTATGGAGGAAGCCATTATTCGTAGAGAACTTAGTGATAATTTTTGTTTTTATAATTCAAATTATGATAATATTGAAGGAGCATATAAATGGGCCAAAGACACATTAAATCAACACCGGTAAGTCTTTGAAATGAAAAACAAATAAATTATACTTGCTAAAAAGGATTGGGAAGGCTTTTGATTTACTTTTTAAGAATATTATTGAATAATTTTTGTTATAATACAGTAAAGATAAAAGAAATTACTTATACACATTAAATGAATTTGAAAATGGATTAACACATGATGATTTATGGAATGCTGCACAAGTACAATTGGTAAAAGAAGGAAAAATTCATGGATTTCTTAGAATGTACTGGGCTAAAAAATTTCTAGAATGGACAGAAACACCAGAAATAGCTTTAAAGTGGTCTATCTATTTAAATGATAAGTACAGCATGGATGGTCAAGATCCAAATGGATACGTAGGTTCGTTAATTTACCTTAAATTATTTTAATTTTTATAAGAATTATGAAAAACTACTAATAATTTAGTTGATTATTCTATATTACATAATCGAAGAATTAATTTATCTTAGGTTGTATGTGGTCAATATGTGGCGTACACGATCACGGATGGACAGAACGACCAATTTTCGGTAAAATTCGTTATATGAATTACAAAGGTTGTTGCAGAAAATTTGATGTACAATCATTTATACAAAAATATGGAGTAAAAAATTTTACCAGTATAGATAAGAATAGTACAAACTAAAAAATAAGTAGTAAAAAAAATAATTTATTTTAATTGTTTATATTTTACAATATTATAATTAATAAATGATTCATCATAATTACTAGGAAATTTTAATTATGTTGTATCTGTAGATATTTCAATAATAAAATGTTTAAATGTTTATTTATGAATCTTTTTAAAAAAACAGTTCCCTTTAAGCAAATTACTATTCATTTATCCGTAACATCTTAGATATTAGTAAAAATTGAAGCATAAGCATTTTGAATTATAGGTAATGATTTTAATGTGTCTGGTACAGTCTCATAAGAAATAAGAGATTGTTTTGCTGCATGGAGACCTAGAGATATACAATTAGATTCTTTCCATCCTCTAAGTATTCCAGCAATTATACCAGCAGCTAAACAGTCACCACAACCACTTACACTAATTATTTCTCCATTAAAATCCAATGGTGGATACAAATGAGATTGAATCACATCAGTTTTTACTGAATTATAATTCTTATTCAGAAACAATTCATCATCTGAATAATTCTTGGAAACCTAAAATAAATATATAAATAAATATATATAAAAGAAAAATATAGGTGTTTAATTAATGAATTTCTAATAACAAGAATATTTGATTACCAATACACCCTGTGCACCTAATGTAGTTATGACTACAGGTATCCATTGAACTAAAAGTTCTGTTATTTGTTTAATAGATTGCAAATCAATATCAAATTCTTTGTCTGGTACAGGTATTTGTAGATACTTAGCTATTATTATAAGTTCATGAATATTAGGAGATATAAAGTGTAATACATCTTGCCATTGCGATCCACATTGAAATATTTTTAATACTTTCTTTATATCTGTAGGTTCATACCAAACTAAAAAATAATTCATAATAATATAAAAATTATTTACTTTTTAATCACACACATTATTGTATAGTAATATAAAAAATTATAATTATATAGTAAAAAAGGTTTATTTTTAATTTTTTTTTAATTGCATTGAAATAATAAAAAATTATAATGTAATTCTAATTTTAGTTAAGAATTACAAAATATTTGAAATGATATATTAATGAGATATTAATTAATAGATAAATTAATCCACTTAATTATTATTACATTTTGTTACATTTCGAAGTTCTATTAATGTATGTAATATTTAATTCTGTATTTTGAAATTTCTTGGTTGATTTGGTACTTAATTACTTATCAATTATTATTGTCCTGACTGAAATTTAAATACAGTTTGCATGTTTCCCGATAGGAGTAGTAACTTAATCTTGTTGCGCTTAATTTCTATGGTTAATTTGATTCGGACTTTAGACACTGTTAAGCGTTATGCTACTTAATACTTCAAACGGTTCTCAAAGTTCAGAGTTGGACTCTTATCTTTATATTGATTTGTAGTTTGTGTTTCCCACAATATTCTCCAATATCAGGTTAATATAGAATAGAGTATTTGGAATATTGTTTTGTTACTTTCAACTATTATTAATTTATCAACGTTTAAAAGACATAAATATTATAAAAAATAAAAGTGTCTGAAACAGGGAGCATGGGAAAGTCACGCACAGGTAAAACTGCGGTCGCTTGTACAATTGTAGCTTTCATTTTTGTGGTGATTGCCTTCACCACACCCAACTGGTTACAAACTGATGGCAAATTGGAGAATCCAAAATTTATAAAAATCGGTACGGTCTTTTTATCTTCTTACTAGATTTTTTAACATAATTTTGCATTCAATTTAATTTCGATTCAAACGTATTAAATATATAATTATATATTAATAAAAAATACATACATTTTTAATAATACAAGTATACATATAATTAATTTACAATTATTTTTGCCTTTTTATTATCAAGCAATTTGAATTACTATGTAATTTTATTATTTACTGAACACAACAGGCTAATTGTATGTAAATTAACATAAAATCTATTTATTTTTTTTCCTTTTTTTTTAATTTATTGAAAAAAATAAGTTTCACCTTTGAAATAAAATTCCATTATTCAATAAATAATTTTAAAGAATACTTTTAAAGTTTTTCTTATGTTGTTATTATTATCATTACTATTATTCATGATATTGTTACCATAATCATCATTGACAATGTTTGTTTCTATTTAGGACTATGGCAAGTCTGTTTTAATGGATTCCAAGATATTCGCCATTTATATGATACAAGATTCCATGGTTGTTGGTGGGTTTTTGAAGAAGAATATTACATAATACATGATATTCTATTACCAGATTTCTTCGTGGCTACACAATTTTTCTTTACCTTATGTATGACTTTATTACTGATTGGAGGACTTTTAACTACTATGTATACTTGTTGCTCTAGGCAACATAATAAATACCAGTTACTTTTATGGGCAACTGGTGCAAATTTAACACTTTCTGCGATCTGTGGTATTATTGCAGTAATTATATTTGGAGCTAGGGGTGATGGCAGAGTTTGGATGCCTAATTGGGAACATAATGAAATAAGTTGGTCATATGCATTAGCTGTTGTTGGTAGTTTTATACTTCTAGCTGCTGGTATTCTATTCCTAGTAGAAGCTCGAAGATTCAAAAAAAAAAATTAAATAATTATTAAATGATGAATATAAAATTTACATTATAAACAAAGACAAGATTTTTTATAAATGAAGCTAACTTATTCATATGTATATATATATGTATGTATGTATGTATGTATGTATGTACATATGTACACATATATAATTTGTACAGCCTATTTAAATCTCAATAATATTTATTTACATATAGTGTGAATAAAATATTTTCTGAGTTTTTCATGAATAAAATAAAGTAATCTCAATAATTTAGTAATTGTAGTTTAAAACATTTAATGTACAATTAAATAAGTTAAAAAAATGATTTAGTTTTATTTTAAATATACATATATATGTATTTTTTATATTACAAAAATTTGTACAAAAGTTTTTTATAATTATAAAACTATTTTGTTATTTAATAATGTACTTGTAAAATTATTTTCAAGTATAATTATTTTTTATAACATATGTGTTCTATAGAATTTATTTAAATATAAGTAAAATATGTCTGTTCAAAATATTACCAGTCAGAAAAAAACGACTGAAAAAACTTGTAAATATTGTCTTATGTAGATGTACTAAAAAAAATTCTTATTATGTGCCTTTTAACCTGTAGCATAATAAAAATAGTTAAGTTACTCATTAAAAAAACTATTCCAGTATTTAAGTGTTTGCTTATATGTTTTAATAAAACCATTTATTTCAGCCTAAAAATTGTGATAGCAATTAAATACAAAATTTATCACCAATAACGAAATTAAGATATTCATAGTAGTGTGATTCATGAAAACTTTACGAAAAAATTGGACTAATAGATCCATTGAGAAGACAAATTACATAAACTTATAGTTCACTTATTGCACCATTGCAAAGTTTAATCATATTTGTCAAGAAATTCATGGTCAGAATTGTCAGTCGATCTTCAGACGTATATGAATTCCGATGTTTTAGCTATGAGTTTCTATTTTTTCTCTATACCATGACTTTTAACTTTTAGTTTAACAATTTAAGACAGTCGAATTTCTCATTAATTTTCCTTCTTTATTTATTTTTATCACAGAAATATTTAAAAAAAAACTTATCCTTAAAATTCGTTTACTGTACCTCTAAAATGATTGTTTTTAACAGGCTATTGTGTACATATACAACATCGTTATATACATACTGTAATTATAACATTATTTTTTTCGCGATTAAATAATTTTGCTTATAATTAAAATTTGAAATAGGTTATAATATATACATGTATATAATATAACATTAAAGAATTTTTTGATATAAATTAATGAAAACTATTCTTATAATTATTTAGAAAAGCAATGAACAATTAAATTCTAAATAATAATTGTTAATGAAAAACTTAAAACATCAACTAATAACAAAGCGACTTTTATAATATAGTAAAATATTGTACAAATCCCAATAAAATCGTTCAATGTAAATAAAATTAATAAAATTGATGAGAACAAAAAAATTAAGTTTTAAAGATAATTTTGAGTCTATAAGTAAGGAAAACAATATATATATATATACAATGCAATGTGTGTACATATTAAGTTTTAAAAAATAAATAATAATATAATCCTTGTAGTCGATACAAATGAAGATTCATATCGGATTGATGTCATTGTACTAATATCGGACAATAGAAACATTTACATATATTAATGAAAAATATAAAACAGGCATTGTTCGTTGATCATGTCCATTTTTACCAAGTTTGAGGCATGTAAAGACATAAAAGGTCAGTGTTAGACTAGAACTGAGAGTTCAAAATTCAGAGTGCCTTACGAATGACTAATTGACTATTATGCACTTGCATAGTGCTGACTGTATAATAATTATGCGTAAAAAAATAAAAATGTTTATAATAAGCTACCAATAATTTGACTCGTAAAAATTCTTGTTAACATAGAATTTACGTACGCTTTTTTCTACAAGAATTTAAACAATAGAAAAACAAGAGTTCCTGATACAAAGTATTTAATAAGAATTTTAAGAGACAGGAGGCCTTGGCTACGAAGTTTTTAGATTTGATAAGGACATAGATCAACGGTGAGAATTAATCATAAGCTTAAAACTCCACTTAGAGAAATGTCGCAGAACCTGCAATATTGGGTTTGGCTTCATTCAGTCAAGCTTATCACGCTTCGCGCATTCCTATGACTTTATGTGTAAAGAAGGAAAAATATAGACTACTTGAAGCCTTGGGAATTGCGCTTAGAAGTTAGAAAGTTGGAATTGGAACTATTGGGTTGGTCGGAAGGAGATACGAGCGCGAGAACGGCGTGAGGGTGGGGACGGCATGGCCGGTACTGCCGGTAGTCTGCAGGTGTACAAGTGTGTAGTATAGTGTAGTATAGTGTAGTGTAGTGTACTGTAGTGTAGTGTAGTGTAATGTAGTGTATTACGTATGCGTGTATGTGGCGCAGAACCGAGCAAAGAGCAAACAGCAGTCGGCAAAAGCCATATACCGTAGAACGTAAGCACATAGGTGTAGGTAGAGGTGGAGTCGTGAAGTATATAGAGGTTGAGTTTGTTGAGGCCGCGGAGCATTTGGGTGTGGTTCGCGTGGGATCTCCTTCTCACAACGTGTCATAATGACTCTATCGAGCACTTGACAATCGAGTTCCGACGCTCTGGCGACGCAGAGCCTCGAAGAAGTTGAGTAAGAGCGCCTTTGATATTCGTAAGGTTGTGTAGCAGAGCGTCAGGAGGACGCCGCCACCGCAAGATGAAGAAGCGTAGCTTGGCCGGGAATGTCGGCATTGGAATCTTCTTAGTCTCTTTGATTTGCATTTGCGTGGCCTTCGGAACACCCGCTTGGCTCGTAAGTGACTATAGAATAACCAATGCTCAGCTAGACATGCTTGGCCTTTGGAGGCACTGCTTCAGATCACTTCCTAACCCCATGGAGGCCGATGCGCCGAGACGCTTCTTCGTGGGCTGCAGATGGGTTTACGACCCCTTCACCACTGGATATTCCGAAATAAGAGGCTTTCTCTTACCACGTAAATATGTTTCTTCCGTCCCATTTTTTACTAAACTACAGTTTTTATTTGTTCAATCGGCTTATTATTCTCACTTATCATGTCTATTATTACCGTCGGACATCCCCATCATTTTGCGTAAAAAATATATAATCAATCCATAACTATTATGCTGTTAATATTGAAAACAATAGTCATTTTCTAAAAAACCTTCTTTAGCTTTTGTACCCGTTTTAATAGATAAGCTTTTCTTGTTTACTTATAGAGAAAGTATGTTATGAAATATTTACTTATTCAATGCGAAAGTGTATATATTGAGTTATTCTTCTTTGTTTTACAGCTTTTATGGTAGCCACACAGTTCTTTTTTACAATCTGCTTTTTGGCATTTTTAATAACACTGGGTCTCACAGTGCTTTACGCAACTTGCTGGGATCCAGAACAAAAGCACTATGTTCAACTTATCATATCCATCGGAGGTCTTTTGATATTTGGAGGTATTTGTGGCTGTATTTCTGTCATCGTATTTGCGTGCCTTGGAAATGCAGATGGCTGGATGCCTGGCCATGCTAATAATTACCTTGGTTGGTCGTTTGCATTGGCTGTAATTGGAAGTGTTTTAGGTCTTATTGCCAGTCTTCTCTTTCTTGTGGAATCAAATATTCAAAAGAAGAAAAGGAAGAATCTTAAAGAATCTCAAACTCAATTTCCATTAGAATCTCATTCCTAGAGAATTTTTAAAAAACCTAATTTATGTATTATAAGATATTGCTTTAATTTGATAGTCCATTTATTGAATACATATTAAATTATAAACGTGATGTGCTTAAAATGCTATTTTTTTTTTAATTTCGACTCAGTATTTTTTTCATTAATAATAGCATTTATATGCACAATTGTAAATGTATTTTATCGTAGAATCCGTCCATAGGTATTAGTAAAAATTGTTTGTAAGCATCCTCAATATATAGTTTTGTAAAGATTTTTACAAATAAACGTTTTTATCTATTAAAAAAATTTTATTGTTAAGTTTTTATTTTAAAAATTCAATTTTAAAAGTACAAAGACCTTAATATTTGATTAAGTGAGGAATATGAATTCTTGTATTAATTAAAATCATTTAACAATTACATAATTAATAAATTTATTCCTAGATTTGTATTAATTGGAAGCAAAAAATTTGCAACGACACTTGCTACTTATATATACATCTATAAGTACAACTATAAACAAAAAATGAAGGTAATTGTAGACTACTTGCGTATTATGATGTTAAGTAGGTAAAACACTAACCTGATTCGTAAGGTTAGATATCATGATAAATAAAGTATGATTCATTTATTCCAGATTATATGTACAGAATAGAATTGAAGGTATTTAAACTTCACTTCGGCTTTCAAATATTTAAAAAATCAACGTAAAATGTTATTCTAAAAACAATGCATTTTTATTTATGTTGTAATATTAAATTATCGTTTAAAAAAAGGATTTTTTAATAATTGTAAGTGCAGTTAGTTAAAATTAGCTGAAAAATAGAAATTTTTTTTTAATATAACGAAAATAATACTTTTAATTTTCAATTCAAGTGTAGAACTTTGACTAAGTACGAAATTATTACAAATCTTTGTCCCAAAAATTAATAAATCCTATAGTTGTTCATTATAAATTTTAATGAACACTAATGCTTGTAACATGATAATGTATCATTTTATTACCCTTATTCATATATGATAAACGATTAATAGATACATATTTTTCAATTATCCTTTAAGTTTCGTATTGAAGTGCCACGCATTTTAACTGACCAATGAGCTTTGATCTTTATTACGCATGTTTCAACAGTCACTACAGGTGCAGTATTTCTACCATCCCTGAGGGAAGCAAGCATATGAGGCTCCACCACTCCAACACTGAAGTATGTCATTTGAGCTCTGATCTGAGGCGTGGTCGTGTAGTCATAATAGTTGTAACAATTATTTTAAATACTAATAGACGTGTAAAAAAGGAAAGAATTTTTTAATTTTTGTCTGTGTTTCGATTCTGAGAGAAAAAATTAATAAACACACAAGTGAAAATATGTTAGATTACCCTAAAGCATCTAGTAAGGAAAAACCGAACCGTCAATATAAATTTGCAATAATTAACCTCTGTTATTAATTACTATTTAATACATATTATAGATGCTGTTGTATTTGGTGGAGTTATCACCTACGTTGCTGGCGTACTTCTAGTAATGTCTTTTACTAGGTAAACATTTAAATAAATTTATTTTTTAAATTAATACAATTTCGCTTTTATTTCCATTAACGTTTTGCAGCCCTTACTGGATACAATCCTATGTAGAAACATTTAGTAGTTTTAAAAACATGGGATTGTGGGAATATTGTTTTGACAATTTCCGATATCCATACTACCAGTTTAATAAGCTTTTTAATGGTTGTCATCATATATTCTCTCAAGAATATTATGTTATAAGAGAACGATTACTTCCTGGATGGTTAATGGTTGTTCAAGCCTTTGTTACTTTGGCTCTTTTAATTTCTTTTATAGGTCAAGCAATTCTTATATTAATTTTAATAAGATTCCCATTAAAGTTTGTATTGGAAAATGAATGGCTTCTGTCAAGCATTGTTTCTGTTTGCAATGGAATTTCAGGTAAGTTACCATAGATATAACTGAAAAATAATTTCTTTAAACCTGACTTTATATTATAATTATTTTCAGGTGTGTTGTTATTTCTTGCTGTTTCAATATTTGGAGGGCAATGTTGGAGAAGAGATTGGATGATGTACCCAAATTTTAATCATTTATCTTGGTCATATGGACTGGCTGTTATTTCATTTAAGTTCCATGCAGTAGGAGCATTTCTTTTATACTTAGATGCTCGATCAAATTATAGGAGACGTAGAGAATCTCGTAATTTAGTAATGCAAATGCAGCCAAATCCTCAAACTCACCATGGCTTACAACGCACTAATTACATATAGGAAATATTATTAGTGATTATTAATTGAAAAGATAAGCTTTTCATGTGAATTATTTATCACAGGTTTAAAACATAAAAATGAGATATTGTATCTCATTAACTGAAGTACAATACTTATTCCGTCCATTTTTATCTAAAGTATATTATACTACTTACAGAATGTATTCTATGATGACTGCTTGATAATCTTTGAAATTCTGTAGTTAAGATTTAAAAGAAGTAAAATTAAATTTTTATATTTAAAACGTAACTGGGTAATATTGAATATGAAATTTGAAATTGTTAAGTGACTAAATATATATTTTAAGGAAATTTGACTTTATAGTTATAAATTTTTTAAATATTGTAAGTCGTAGGTTTTTTTTAATAAAAAAAGTTTAAATTTATAAGAATACAAATTTTTATCATTACTATTTTCTTTACAATACAAAATAATTTAAATAAGTGACTTTATAATTGTATACAATAAACATAATATGATTTATTACATTTCTAATTATTTTGTTATATTTGCTTGAAATGATAAAACCTATTTTGAAAAAAAATGTTTAAAATTTTTTAACTTTACTTTTGTAGATTTTTAAAATAAATATATATATCAGCTTTAGCAGTAACAAACAATGATTAGATATTTATGGTAAAAATAACTGCCAAAAAAATTTGTGTATATTATACTTCAAAAAATAATATTGTTATAAAAAAAAAAAAAAAATAAACCCACAAACCTGGTATTTCATTTTGTAATGAAATATCTAATACGAAATTCATTGCATCTAAAGATGGATTTCCATCTATCACCAATAAAGAGGCATTTTCTAAGATATTTAGATTTTGATGAAGACAATCTTTGTTGATTTTCATAAATGCATCCATTTCACCAATACCAAAACAACAATTTCCTTCATTATTAATTACAGCTGTGTATCTAAATGAAATATTATGAATTTACAGTGAAATTTGATTTGAATGAATACATAAAATATTTAATTAGTGTGAGATGCAAGATACAATTTATAAATTGAATGTTTGCTGTTTGGAAAATTAATTTATGTGATCATAGGTGAAAATTGAGATGCAAAATTATTATATCATGATAATTTAATATAGAATTTTAAGTCATTACCCTATAATAAGTTAAAAAAAACAATTATATTCAATGTTTTTTTTTGTACAAATTTTGAATACAGCTTAATAAACATATATTCAATAATAAAATCTATAGTAAAAGTTCTTAATGTATATGCTTTAATAAAACAATTAAACAATTTGATTTTCACGATAATAACGCAAAAAACGTAAACGCTTATTATTTTATTAAACAAACATCGAAAACTTTTATATACATATAAACTTAAAATTTGTTAATATTTTATATCAGTTTACTGAATAATAATAAATAAATGAAATGTTGTTATAAATAATCTATGAATTAAAAAGTTTTAGAAGAAAATATTAAAATTTACTCTTTTATCATAATCCTTACTATTTAATCATCATAATTTCTAAAATATTATCACATTATCGAATAGTTATCGAATTTTCAACTGTAGGTATATATATCTAGCAAAATAAAGTGCGTATCTTTATTTGATGAGACCATCAATTTCGAAAAACAGATGATCTTTTTATTAAATTTATTTAATAAGTTTTTTAAAAATACGTAGTATTTAATGCGACTAACCTGGCGGTACCAATATTAGGTAAAGTGCATACGGTTGAGGCAGCAGATCCAACACTATGAATTACCGCTCGACCAGCTTCATCGTCGCCAATCACACTGATGAATTTCGTATCAGTTATTCCCAATTGTATAAGAGCGGCTGCTAAATTTCGACCGACCCCTCCACAACTTCGATAACTTTCACCACTATAAGTACTCCCATTAAACTGAAACGTATATTATTATTTTAAAACGTTTAAATAAGATTTAAATAATTATTCTAAAATCAAAATAATGATTTAATCCCTTCATTTTTATTATATACAAATTGTGCGAGTTGTAACTTTAAGTAAATTTTTAAAAATTCTGTTACTCAGAAGCTTAATGCTTGCGAATGTATCAATTATAAGATTGGCAAAACTAAACATTTTGTGAATTAGATCATTAATTTACATTAAAATTATAAATTTATCAACATTTTTTTACAACAATAATATATCTATACTGTAATTCTGCATGTAATTAGTAAAATATTTTTTATTTTTTTTATTATTTTGGTATGTGAAGATTGTTTTGTTAAACGTTAAAAAAAATTCTTACAACTATACTATTATAAACTATAGATTTGCGAATTACTTTCGAATTTTTTTTCTCAATTTTTTTTCATTCCTCAGTCGTAGATGTAATACGAAAGCTATTTTTACTCCCTGTAATTACCATCAAATTAATAATACTTATTGAGATTTGTAATCCCGAGATGCGTCAAAATAAAAAACACAAGGATTTGCTTGCTATAAAAGAGAAAATATTCTTACATAGATCACATTTTACAATATCGTATAAACTAAATATAGGAGAATAAGATAATGTCATTTTTATTATTTAGTACCTCAAGTATAATGTCTTAACCATAACGACAACCTCTATCTTTTATTTATAGCAAATATTCTATTCTGTAAAGAATAAGGAAAATCATTCAAGTTCAAGTTTGATGACATTTTCTATAGACAGAATTTAATATTTGTTTGAAAATTTGTAACGATTGTTCAATAAATAACGTTTCTAAATAGTTCGCGATACTAATGTTATAGAATGATAATTGCGAAAAATTATACATGCTGCTTTTATTCAATAATATACTTAAAATTGTTTCTTCTTGCGTATACATTTTTTACGATTACATATTTTTTCCTGTTTATTTGCTTTAAGAACTTTAATACACGAAAGAAGATCAGCGACATGTGAAAAAAGTGGTAATATAGATAGAGTGAATGATATTTTTTCATGAGTTATATTTGTCAACATAAAGGTGATAATAGAGTTAGATTGACATTAAGGAACACAAGAATGACCTTGTTATGAGAAAGTTTAGATTACTGCTTATGTTCAGGTAACTATATGTATCTTCAATTTGTATAATATTAATTATTGTAAAAATATTGTAAAATTCTAATTAAATTGAAAAATAAAAAACGTATAGGGAGAAAAATTTTTTTGTGATAAATAAATAAAAGCTGCAGATAATTCCTACTAAAATAGTAAGAACCTTTTAAATATGGTAAAAATATTATTTAGGTAGTTAAAATCAATTAACGATGTAATCGTCAGTAATGTCAGTAATATATTCAATGATATTAAATTCCTATTCGATAATGGTCGAAAAATTTTCAATTTGAAGAATAATAGGAGGGAAACATTCTATTTCGAGCCGCAAACACGTATAACAAGGTTTTGATCACGTACAATAGAAATATGAATTGCGGGTAGTGAAAAAAAGAACCGGGAACAGAAAGCCAAAGGCAGTCTTTGCATGCAGGGAGGTAGGCGATGGTGAAATTACCGATGCACAGGTGCTGCAGACGACGTGCGTTAAGAGGCTCAGCGGTGGACAGGAAAGTCGCGAGAGAAAAAGATAGAGAATTTGAGTGGCGATCACAGAGACGAGGTAGCTGTCCGTCGCGACACACGTGTGACCGACGTTTCGGAGAGGCTTACGACGGCAGACGAGGAGTCGCGTGGCGCTTGGCCTTCGATTCCGGGCGCAGGCCCGGCGGCCTCTCGGCGGCATCGCCCCTCCTCCCGAGTGCTCGGCCTTGTCTGCCGTGGCGGTGGCAGTCCGCCCGAAGCTCCGGACGCTGATATACGAAACGCGAGGTGCAAGTCCGTACTCTTGGCCCTCCACGACTGTGACGAGCTTTCGAGTTTTAATAAAGCCTGCGAGGACCTAACAAGGCCATTGCCGTCGTTGCCTCGGGGACCATGCCCCGTCGGTACTGAGCCCTCGAGGGCGATGCTTACTGCTTCCTTCTCTTACTCCTTCTTCTCCTTCCCTACCGTTCTCTCGTCCTAATCCTCATCCATATCTTCATCCACATCCGCTTCCGACTCTGCCCACTGCACATTTGTCTCATACTCCTGTCAGGCCCTCTCCTCCTTCACCTCATCGTTACACTTTCCATCCTTTTCATCATCGTATCCATCATCTTTTTATTCATTTCTACCCTTGCATTCGACTTCCTCACAATCACGTATAGACAGAAGCGCCGTCCTGTTGCCAGAACAGACCCTGCCGCTACTCCTTGACGGCCGACACTCTGGTT
Organism: Kradibia gibbosae; assembly: GCA_018907135.1. Taxonomy (NCBI): domain Eukaryota; kingdom Metazoa; phylum Arthropoda; class Insecta; order Hymenoptera; family Agaonidae; genus Kradibia; species Kradibia gibbosae. Next base: position 35,696,743 of record JACCHX010000001.1, on the reverse strand, counting down.
GACCTGCGCTCAAGGGGCTTGGCCAACATGATCGACGTGATGTGACATCCAGGACTCTCACTCTTTCTGTCTTTAACTATCTATCTATATCTCTCTCTCTCTAAGTGTATATATATATATATATATATATATATATATATATCTATATACTTTGTGTGTGTATAAATAAATATATATATATTGGTCTCTCCTCTCTCCGTCTCTTTCCATCTTTCTTTGGCTGTCTCATTTCACCTTACTTGATCTTACTCACCCTTGCCCTCTCTCTCCTCCCCACCCTTTCCGTTTCAACTCCGCACTGTCACTTTTATTGCCCTTTTATCTCTTTCAATTTATTTTCCTCTCTTTTTGATTCCTCTACACTTTTCCTATAACCCTTAATTTCCACAAGTGCGTTCGCTGATTTGTCGTTGTCCTCAGCTTTTAAGGTTTTCGGATTTCAATTAAACTAGTGTTACAAAAAAGTTATGGAGTTTTTATGTGATTAAATCAGATAAAAATATTATACAAAACGAGATGTATGAATGGCAACTCAACTCAGTTAATTGGCCCTATTAAGGTTGGTATAATTAAGAACACATCTCCTTTCATCTAACTCTTTTTCGTATTTTCTAAGATCTTACAGAAGATAGTATTTGAAATTTAAATCAATGTCGATATTCTATGTGGATTTTTAGCGAAAATCGATTTTCAATTTTCTTCACTTTATTGATACGTCAAATAATTACTATTAAATATACATTCACACACGCACGTACGCACTTACTCACATGCACATCAATAACAATTAAAATTATACAATAAGTTTATTTTACATTATGAAAAGCCAGTTTATCTTATAGTTATAAAACGATTAAAATTACATGTTGTACTATAATAGATATATGAATTAGTTTATGTAAACAAATATTACTTTATTTTATATATTTTTCAATGTAATTTGTTGAATACACTTAAAATTTACTTTAAATTTATATTGAATTTGTGTTGTATAAACATAAACAGCATTAAATAATGTAATTATTAGGAAACCTACAGTAGACATAGCGAAACTAGAAAAGATTTATAAAAATACCTGAATTGATTACATAAATCGTAGCTGCTACTATTAGAATAGATGCTACTGTCAGAAAATATGCATAAATTTGGTGAATGCTTAAAAGCATATATGATAAAAATAGGATCAATGGAATTTTAATTATGTCACCATATTTATGAGTTTTTTAAAATTTAATACAAAAAGTCCAAAGATAAACCTCTAAAGATAGCTGAATTATTTTATTAACTCTGAACCCTTTATCGACTCTTTGTCGTGTATTGCTTTATCGCACTTCCTAAAGATTAAAAAACACAAAATGGTTTCACATATTGCAAGTTTAGATAAATATAAATACAGGAACAGTCAAAGATGTGGGATGCACGAAAAAAAGGGATGGAGAAGGAAAGGTGAAATAGAAAAAAACGTATATTAATAGCCTGATAATTTTCACTTGTATAACCAAGATCGTAGTCAATAATTAACTACAGTAAAGACAGTTGAAATATTGTATAGTGTAATTATTTTTGTTTTGATACCTAAACAATTAACCGTTCTCTTTTAAATACTTACCTTATTCTTTCGTATAAAATTTCGACCTTATTATTTTTTTCCCTTTGTTTTAATTTTAGAGCAACTCACTTAACTTGATTTTCTAATAAAATCTTTACTTAAATTAATCTTATACTTATATATCTTATATTTATATATCTTATAACAATCTTCATAAAATCAATTTGATTTGTATTTGTACCAATCATTAAAGATCATATATTATAATTAATTTCAAGCTTTTCGAACTATGATTAAATATGTATTAGTTATAAAAAAAATTTATGTACATATTTCAAGAATTTTTTATAATAAAGAAATAATTTTATATCAACAATGGTTTTTTCCTAAATATCTTATACTTTATAAGTTCGAACATTATTTTGATTATCAATATAGATGCTTGTATTTTTTTACAATTTTAATTTTTAAATATATAATCTTCTATTGAATTTGCACTGCATGCTATTTTAAACATACACTCTTTCTATAAAATTTATAATCCAATAATAAAATTATAATTTATTTGATGATTATATTGTATTAATTCTAATGTTTTTATCGCAACGGATAAAAAATGCTTAGAAATTAAACTAAGAGAATTGACATAGCTAAGTTTGATATATGAATGAAAAATAGATCATAATGTATTGAATTGTTGTAAGAAACTTAATAATTTTGTAGTAACTATAACTTATTACATAAATATTTTTGCCTACATAATATTGTTCTTACATTTAAAATTCAGTAACGAGTGTATAAATTTATATTTAGCTAAATTAAATAATTGAAAACAAAGTTTAATTATGATACAAAGCGATTACAATCATTAGAAGGAATTCAGTGCTATTAACTGAACTCAAATGCTTTAATGCATAATTGAGCTATTGTGTAAATGTTGAAGAGAAAAATTGAATATAACAAGATTTTTATTATAGATAGATTAAAAACTAATTCACGATTTTGTCATTTTTTAAAATTATATAACAATAATCCAAATTCCAAAGAAAAAATATTATAACATACATTTTAATACAGATAGTTTTATTATAGATTTTTAATTTACAATTCATCATTGGATATTTAATTAAAATAAAAAAATTATTTAAATTTTTAAATTTAAGTTAAAACTGTTTCTTGAAAATCCTATTGAATGCAATGTTGCATTAAAATTTCAAATTTATACTGTGCTTACTCTAAAAGTAAATTACTGAATTATTTTGGAATATTATAAGGAAATGATTTAAGCTTTATTACTACTCATGTAAAATAAATAAGAAAAAAGATATAGAACAAGATTTAAAATATAAGATCGCCCTGAAAAATATCACTCTGCTTAACATCAATGAGTTATTTATGTAGTAACCATTATAAGCATCAAATTGTAACTTATAAAATTTATAAAAGATTACATATAATTTTATGTAATGAGTTCGTAAAAAAACAATTATATCTAATATAATATAAATATATTAAATAATATTAATGTGAATATGCAGTTTTTTTTATTAAAAAAGAACACTTGCTTAAAATTAATTTGTCTAAAAGAAATTATTTTAATTTTGTGTATATAAAATTTTTTGAATTAATTCCTAAAAAAGAATATAGAATATTTGATACAATTTTATTTACAATCGATTTTTTAAATATACTTGTAGATATTTCAGTTTTTGGTGTATTTATATAAATAAAGATAGTGTCAATCTGTTATATTTTTCACTTCATACTCATTGTTTTAATAGGTCCATTAAATTTAAAATTGTATTATTGTTGTATACGTATATAAATATACACATATATGTGTATGTAACCTGGACAAATAAATGTAACAAATACACACACATAATATGTATGTTTTGGATGATATATGATATATATTATATATTATACATCATATATTATACTATAGTCGCTTATTTACAATTTTTTATTACTAATATTTTTATTTTATTTTATCACTTTATCACTTTATCACATTATGTATTATATAAATTAAAAAACTACAATCTACATTTTCCTTCGTACCCTCTAATCGCACACCTTCTTTAACTATCTTAGTCTTCCTCGTCTCTACCTCCTCTAACCTTATCCCTTTTTTTCAATCCTCTTCATTTCTCTCCAAATCATTTCTTGTTAGATCCAAAATTTCTTTTATCTCTTTTGCATTCCCTCTGAATCCTACCTCTTCCATGACGTGCTCAATTATCCTGCATTTTCTGTACTGCTTAGGAGAACCACCTTTTTCCAATGTTATCTTGCTCACATTTGATTCAAACATCTATACTTGGCAATCAATTTCCTATTTTGGCTCTTCATCATCTCTGTACACCAGTAGCTCTTCTTTTGTCACTTATTCATACCATTTAATGTATCTACTCTCCTTTACCCTGTTTCTACTCCTTTAATTTCCTTGTCGTAGTCGCCATTATCCTCTGTCTTATCGCTTCCCCTTTACTTCTTGCCTCTCTAATCCCCACTTTTGAAATCCATTCTCTTAACATTATTTTGCTTTCCATTGCGTCCTTTCCCAATTTCCCTTTCCACATATCATTATCTCTTTCTTTCATAGCCTTTCTTACCAATTTATTCTTTCTTTAGTATGTTTTATCCTCAAATCTTAAAGCCTTCTCCATAACTTTTGTACTTAAGTCTTCTACTCTATTTTTATACATATAAAATTTTTTTTAGAAATAATACAAACTTTTTATAAATTATAAAAGAAATAATGAAATTGAATATCTAAATGATGAAAATTGATCTTTAAATATACAGATTGAAATGCTTAACTATAGTTTCTACTTGCATTGTACTTATCAATTTATTGGTCAAAATCAAAATTGTTTTTAACAAAAATGTACTGAAAATTCTCTTCTTTATATGAATGAAATAAATACTTGATTATAAATAATAAAAAATATAGCTTTTTGAAAGATTGTAGTTTCAAAAAAATACTTTTTTCATTAAAGATTTTTAAAACTATTTTCTTTAATTATGTAATGTATAAATACAATATTTTATAATAAAAAATATTAATTTTATTATAAATAATAATAAATTTGTTGTTTATGTTCCGATTCTATAAACTTTTACTTGCAACCAAATACTAGTAAATTCTCATCTTTTAGTATTTTTAGAATATCATATAGTGTTTTAGTTACAATGTATTTCAGTATTTTAGTTACAAATATTTCAAAATTAATAATTTTTTGGTAATTAAGGTTTTTTTAAATTAGTTATAAAAACATCATCTACTTTTCGATATTTATTAGTATAGATTTGTGTAAGATAGAATATTTTAATATTTTGTGATATCTATTACATGATATTTGAAAAATTGGAGTATAACAAATGTTTTAATGAAAGTGTTTTGTTTTAAAAAATTCCAACATAAATTAAAATATTATCATTTTATTTAATCAATGTTACATCGAATAATACAATAATAATAACTTAATAAAAAATGTGTATGAAATTCATTATAATTGTAGAATTATTTCACGTTTATAATTTTATTGTAGGATTCAACAAATATTTTTCACTTCTAAAAATGTTTAATAAAAATTTCTGATAAAAGTATCATTCAAGGTTTAATGTTAGCGTAAATAGACATTTTTATGATACTTGTAAAAAAAATGTAATATTTTATTTTAATTTCGAAAAACTCTTTCAGAAAGTTTCTATGTATTGCACAGCTGTTTATTAACGATAAGAAAAGTAAGTATAAATGTAGTAATGTATATATTGCCTGAATGACAATTCATTCTTCTTTAATAATTGCATTTTAAAAAGAGAAGTAGTTATTTTATTGCTTACTTGTAAATGAAGTTTTGAATGTATATAATATATAACTTTCAAGATAAAAATTCCACATTATTGTTTATTTTCATCGACAGGCTACAAATAACGATAACACTGTTTATTACGGCATCTATTTATATAAAATTATAATATATGGTAAAATGTTTACGATGAATGTATACTGACTTATATGCTCTATTTTAAAACCCAATATTAATCTAAAGACAGAATAAGTTACATAACCAATAATATACTATTAACATCATAAAAACAAACAAAATATATTTTCAATAAGCCTTTCTCTAATGAAACGATAGTTAAACATTTATCTGGAAGATCTTGACAAATTAAAAAATAAAATGAAATCTTGTCAAATTAATACTTAGCAATTGCATGGCTACCTTTTTTCAAATGTACATTACCTTTTGTGTGGTTTTTATATTAAATCTCAAATAATTTCGAAGATTAATAGATAAGTAAAAACAGACTGCATCAATTGGTGTTTAAAGATCAGTTGAGCATCTTAAAAAATTATATAAAAATACATAGTAATTTAGTAAAAAAAGACATAATATGTACAATAAGATTATATAATACAATCTTTAATTTTTCTACCTACAATTTGAAGTAGTAATTTGAGATTAAAGAATAGTTTCAAGGAATAAATTGGGTTATTCAAAAACAAAAAAAGAAAATTTACATTGAAAAAAAATTGAAATTTTATGTAAAAAAATGACCTTTAAGCATCATTTATGTACCTACTCTTGAAAATCGACCCAGTTTTGCTAACTTGCAATATCTTGCCAGTTTGATACACTATTTTTACAGCTGTAATGTATTCTTTACACTCGATTTCAGTGTTGTGATGTGGCTCAAAGCACACTTCACCTTTCAATTTTGTCTTGCTTTTAGTTACTTTTAGATAAGAAATACGATACATATTGAGTATACCTCAAAAAAAATTTTTAATAAAATCTATAAAAATAAAAAGTTATAATATTTTTATACGAATAACAGTTTAAGATAATATGTAAAATAAATTAGATAAATGAAAGAAGCAGCTCTATGTGATTAAATTTCTACACTATCAATAAACATTTAAGGTCGTTTTTTAAAGATGAAAAAAAGAAAAAATTTTTTATCAATATATTTAGAAAAGTAAAATAAAGTTTTTGTTAATAAATTACCGAAGCCTTATAAGGCATCTTTTTTATTAAAATGATTAATTTGTAAGCAATAAAATTATAATCGTAATTTAATAACAGCAATTATTTACTATCAAAAATTATTAAAACGGTAGATATGATATTTGCGTCAGTTGTAATATTTTCTATTTAACTACTTTTGCAGAAATATAATCGACAACAGAAGTACAAACCATCGCACAAGAAAACGAAATCGATTTGTTAACACCGAGATTCTATTCATGAATTTTCATTTTTTTTTATTTAATCGGTCTTTTATTATTTAAAGACTCTGCCCACTTAATCGTAGATGCGATGGCAATTGCTTTTTACTACTTTTTTTATTTTCAACGTGTGTATATTTAAACAAACAAATTATACTTACCAACGTTTAAAAATTTATGAAATAAAAAAAATAATGTTTTAATATCTTTTTAACTGTACAGCCTATCTTTTAAGAAAAGTAAATACTGATTAGCTTAAAACTCAAAAAATTTATTTAGTAGTCCTTCTCAGAAACGAATTAAATTAATTCCTCAAAAATATTTTTAAAAAGTGGGTCTTGAGCGTGTATTTAACAGTAGGATACTATTTCTCTAACTACCCACCCATCAAAGCCGGATCGAAGACCCTGGAAGTTATTTAGTTGAGTATGCAGTTGATGAGCATTGATTACGTGCTCAAAATGGCAGTGTGTGAATTTATGTAATGTTTTGCCATGAAATCCAACATACTTTATCCGCAAAATTGATTTCTTCGTTAAAATCACATAAAATACTATTATTGATTTTTATATATTATGAATAGATTAGATGTCATGCGGCTTATAGTTATAAATATCTCTTAAATCTTTTAATTTTTTTGTTTAAAAAATACCTTACAGGAAGAATTTATTAAAGAATAATATAGGTTTTGTATTATTGTTATACAAGTTTATAAATAAGCTCATATATTCTTTGTTCTTATTTTATATTTTCGTTTTTACTTTTTTATGTTTTATTTAATATTTCATTTATAAAAAAAAACCTTATAATAAGAAAGGATTGAAAAATGGACAAAGAAGAAATTAGAAACAGGAAAAGGAATCGAATGGAGCTGCTATTATGAGGAAATTTTAGTTAATCATGTTCAAATAGAGAAAGTATCGCTGAAAATCTAATGAATAAAGTTAGTAGCTAAAAGAAAAAATGGATAAGCTCAAGGAATCAAAACACAACAAGTATTATAAATAAATATGTATAGAAGGGGTATTCGATTACCTAAAATATAGATCGAAAGGAAATAGAAGTATACCAATTGCTAGATGTAGATGTGCAAATTGTGTGAAAGAAAAGTAGAATAGTAATGATAAATACTGTAGAAAAAAAAATTTGTGGAACGAAGATATAAGCTTTGGAATATGTATTCAAGATGAACTGCAGAGTAAAAGAGAATGAAGTAGCGAAAATGGGTTGGATGGAAAGGGATCAGCTACAGAGGTGATAAAAAGAGTCGAATAAGAAAGAATGCAGAATAATAGTCAAAGTTAATATTTTTACTTAATGTTACGACTGATTATAATTTAAGTATAGGTTGTAATTAAAGAAAAATAAAAAGTATTGTTAAGCGTATTAGATTGTAATAGTTGTTTTATATTTTATATTGTATATTAACACCTTATTTTCATTAGTTAATCTATCAATGTTACTTCAATTTTACTGGTTTTCGAGGAGTAAAATTTCAAAAATTAAGATAACATTAAGATAATATGAAGATAATATTATGAAAAATCCTAACTTATTATTGTAATAAAATAATATTAACGAATGATCAATCGTAAATAAGATAACAATTATCTTTTAATAAAATACTATAATATTCTATAAAATATAAAAAAGTACTATCTTTTAATAAAAACATACCACGATAAATTTAAGCACTTTCAATTGTCCTTTTTTTAGTTTCCATTTTTAAATTTGCCAAATTTAACGCACTTAATTAAAAGAATTTTATAAACGTCTTAGATAATTTCAATTTTTAAAATATCATTAAATCTAAATATTAAAAACCATTTAAGTATACATTTTCACTAATATTTTTTAAATATCTAGACAAAAACCTAAAATAATGAACAAATCGTCGATAAAAACCAACTATTTAATTACCCATATAAGTATTATAAAAGTATTCGTTTAAAATTAATCCAGTAATCTTAATTATATATGTAAAATGAAAAATTTTTTGACAATCTTATAAATTCACGGACAATTACGAAATGGTACAGCTATGTAATTAAAAAAAATCGTCATCCTAATTTTTTGTAATATGAAATTGATAGAATTGAAATAATATAAATTAAAACTTTTTTTACTTATAATCACTTAAGAATAAATAAAAAAAATATCGTATCATAATTCAATATCAACGAAGAATAAAACAACAAACTAATAATAATCATATCTGAATATTTAAGACTAAATATTCTACGTTTACAAGTGAAAAAAACTACTAATTTTCGATTGAATCTAAGTTCAGGATTTCTTCGAATTTTTACAAAAGAGATTTTGTATTAATTAATTAATTAAGATGAATAAAAATCAACTTCAACTTTATCTGTTTAATTTGCTTTTCATCAGCATTGAATTAATGGGACGACTTAAATTGGTATTGACACCCAGTTCACCAATTTCGATTAACACTTTTTTCAATATATTTAAGAATCACACACTCGTTCTATATAAACGTATGAAATTATCTTATTCGTCAATATTTAGTACTTGGGATTCATGTGTGCTTTATTACTCACGCCATTAAATATTTTTCATTCAACAAACCTATCGTTAATAAGTATTTCAATAAATTATTTTCTAAAAATCTGAACTTATTATTGTAATATATATATTATAAAATTTAAAAACAACACGATGTAGTAATTTTCACACCATTTGAAAATTTTTTATAAATTAAAATTTGGATGAATACAAATTAACTTACATATAGTATCTTAAATATTTCACCTATTAATTTAGAAATTCTATTAAGGTTTTTTAAAGGCTAAATAAAATATTATGAAAAACATAGTATGTAATATTTAATTGTTATTAATTCTGGATTAAGTACTTTTACTCATAAACACTAATTTTCACTGACAGAAAGACTTTACAAGCATACAAATATATTAAATGTAACCTGGTCTCTTGATTTTATATAAAATGTTTTTTAAAATGTTCTTATGTTTTTGTAATTGCTAATTAAAAATTTTCCCTTTTTTTTAAATTTACTATACAATTATATTAACAGAAATTTTTTTTATAATATATATACGATTTAAAATGTCAGCGTATCGTGTGATTTCAAAAAATAACATAAAAGAAAGAATTTAAAATTAATCAGTATTTGTAGCATATAATACATGCATTTTGGTGAATTGATCAAATCTACTATAAAGTTACTTTAACTTTCAAATTGCGTATTAACTATTCTGTTTTGATGCGTAGGACGTGTACGAATATCCAACGTCGGTCATATATATGATTTACCAGTCCAGTGGTACAATCGAACAGGTGACGTGCACAAATGGAGAAAAATAGATTCATAGAAGAGTGAGACATCGCAAAGCCTAGCATAAAATATACCACTGAAGGAAGCGCGAGCTAAAGGAGGACTAAGAGTATGACGGTGATGCTGCTGCAACGTTCCGTTACCCCGCAGTTGACGCATAGCCAAATAACATCCGAGAACAATAATAGCAACAAACCGCCGTTCCTAATCCTCCTAGATATTCAAGAGCACGCGGAACTTAAGCGTGCGGTCAGTGGCTACGTATCTTACGCCAACAATAATAATATTAATAATAGCACGGAGCAAAAAAACATTGCAATCATTGGACCTAGCAGTACTTACGGATCAGGTATCCTATCGCATATTATTACTTCTAAAGTTAACCCAAAAATTTAAAAACTCTTCCTTTATCTTTGGTTTTTATGCATATTCCCATACTTTCTCATTGACGACTTTGAACAGTCTATCAACATTCAAAAAAATTACTGACAGTATAGAATTTCAACTGCAGATTATTAAAAATATGTATATAATTGCGATATATTAGAATGTCAGAACTCTAGTTAATTAGGTTTACATCTTAAAGAATTCACCCATACTTATACGTCAACGTTTCCTTATATTTTCAATTACTTAATTTATTATTATTTTGTTTTAGATTACTTTTAATATATATTTATTGAAAAAGAGTGAAAGAAAAAATGTTTCTGAATCCAGTACAAAACTCATAAATTTTTAACGTTTTATAAAATATTCCAAATAAATTATTACATACGCTTCTTTTATAAAAGTATTTATTGACTAACTTGTAGATTCTTATGCAGTATTATTAACAAAATGAAAACAAATACTAATCTTTGAATCTTTGAATTTTTTGTTGCTACAATAAAAAATATATTAATATTAGATATATACAGAATTAATTAACAAACGATACTTTAGATTAAAAAAATATATATTTTTTAAATATTATGAATACATTTTTTCTCGCTATAATTTTAAATTTTATATTTATTACAAATGAAATATCAGTATTAATCGTGATTAGTATAAAAAAATATAAAACACAAAATAATAAAAAAAATTTTCTTCTTCTGAAATAAAACAAACTTTGATTTTGTTTTTTTAGTAACTCTAATTTGGTATAGTTTGTCGTATCTATTTTTTTTAAATCTTTGTATTTCTAAAACTTATTAAGCACAATGTACAAAATATTCGCAATGCTTGAGAAGCTACCTACGTACAAAATAAGTAATAGCAAGTTAAATAAGATATGAACAGAAACAGTGATGAGAATGAATATTAAAAAGACAGGTGAAATTTTGAGAAAGAGCATCGAAAATTCGGGAAGATGTAATCGGGCGTTAGTGAAGCTGGTGTCCGACTAACAGAGAGTGCAAGAGAGTGGGATTTGGTTTTTTCAGCATCGGCGTGTGGGGCAGGAGACGCGAGGAGTAGGTCGCTCGGGAGCCGCGCGGGTCCGGTGCCGGGTAGCATCGCGATGCGATACTACCGTCTCTGGATTTACGCCTGTAACATAGTTCTATTGGGTAGTGCAGTCGGCTTTGCAGCGGCAGTCTCCCGCACGCTCCTTTTCTCCAGGGATCCCAGACGCTACCTTGTTCCAGGGGTACCACGGGCCTACGACCCTACAGCTCTCTATGCTTACCTTGCCCTCACTGTACAGCTTGGCCTTGTGCAAGTCCTCGGTTGCATAGCAGCTCGTCGTCTCAGTACGAAGCTCCTCAACGTCTATTGGTTGCTGCTTCTCGCGCTTCTCTTCGGAGATGCGATTATTGGTGTAGCTTGGGTATTTCGTTTCGAAAGAATGCGAACTGACCTCAGGCCAAGCCTAAGACTGCGACTTCAAGTAAGTTCTTGGCATGCGATTTCTATTTGGATACCTATGTATTTATTTATTCTAAGGATAATTCCTCTCTTTCATACACATCTAACACCTGGACGCATTCGGCCGCGTTAAGTTCTTGTATTTTAGATATCAAAAATTATACACGCGCGCGCTCATTTATACACTTGTATATACATATAGATACACAACCTTACTACTTCGAATTAAGTGTCGAGTAATCCTCGGTAGGGATACTGCTAATAAAGGTCACTCCTCCATGTATTTCTCGATTTCTCAATTTGTAATAAAGAGATAGAGAAAGAGAGATACATGTCTTAAATACCTTTTCACCTTTTTAAAAGAATTTATAGAATTAGGATGGTTCTAATTTTGTAGAAAATGGTTTAAAGAGGGTTCAATTGTAAAAAATACATGTCTGCTTAAAAATATTCTGAAATAAATAAAATCATGTAAATAAAAAATTGCGAAACAAATGACAATCTTTTACGTTTATTTTATATACTTTCGTTTGTTTTTTTTTATTAATTTAAATTTAGTTTTAATATATAACTATATTTTGTTTCTTAAATCTTGTCACAAATTTGTTTAAACATTCAATATATGACATTGAAGCCATAAAAATGTGCGTTTATTGATAACCAATATTATTATGTGTGATTGCCCTTAAGTAATCACTGCTATGCATATTAAATACGGTAATATAAATACACTTCTTAAAAGCAATTAACGAAATTAGAATTTTTCACAATGTTTACGATACATATAAAGATAATAGATGATTTCATGTAACCACGATTTCATCAATTCATCACTGACCATTTATGGGATTTAATTTTTAGGTAATTAAAACATATAACTAAAACATATAAATAAAAATAAATCTTGTATCTTGATTCCCTATTTTGCGCATTATTTATAAAATGACTTTATGTAATAACAATTTATTAAAAAAAAAATATTTTATAATATATTATTGGTCGAAATCTGTAATAAAAGGTACATATCAGAGCTCATAAGCTTATACGGCTAATGCATATATCTCATTTACTTGTCCTTTCTATTTTCACTACGAGAATACTACATCAAAACGTTTAATCTACAGCTAAGTGATGTTGAGCTTCTCGGCTAAAGTTCAGCATACTTAATTCATCTCGACTGTTCCAACTAGAAGCAATGGCATCTTTATTATTTTTTTAGGTATTTTATCGATCACCAGAACTAGTATTCTGCTGCATATTTCAATAGTTCTTTTAAAATTCGTAATATTTGATAATAAAAAAAAATTTATACGTGCGATAATAAGCAAAAATAGAGTAATTCTTGGAATATAAAACCATTTATTTTAACGCATTTGTTCGAATTGCAATTACAATAGAAATTTTATAATTTTAAAAACATATTTCAATATTTCCAATGGGATGTCCTTAGTTTTTTTTTTAATTTCATTTGTATCAACAAGAGCAATTGTGGATATAAACTTACGTTGATTCAATTGCCGTAAAGTAATCAAGCATGTAATTAATTGAATTAATAAAGCATTTTCTTATTATTCAAAACAAATATAATATAATACAAACCCTTAGAGTCGGCTTATTTGTAGATTAAGTGTTACGTAAATACAAAAATTGTTATCATATAAGATTAATAAATTTTAAAATACTTTAAAAAGATGAAAAAATATTGTAAGAATAATTTACGAGTTTGATATTAAAGTAAAATTTCGTAGTTTACGAACAAAATGCTACCGTAGAGTAAATTAATGGTTATTTCAAAAAATTTGCTTATGATAGTTTTGATTGACAGAGGAGAACGAAACAAAAGTGCCGACGAAAGCAGAGGTAAGACCACGCGTTGGCAAACGCAAGACGTGCTCCAGAGATATTGATTCACTGTTTTAGGTGGAGTACGCGAAGGAAATTGAATTCAGCGAGCAATGGGACCAGCTACAGCGGGAATTTTCGTGTTGCGGCGTGACAGGCTCTCTGGACTTCGGATCGTACTGGCCCGAAAGTTGCTGTCCTTTGAAATTGGCAGTCCCCGATCCAAGCCTAGGGCTGGTGAGCAACGTTAGCGACACCAGGTCTGTCAATCTCACATCTAACGAACCCTGCCAAGAACCACACAAATATGGTTGCGAGGAGCAGCTCGTCCACTGGCTCAGAAAGACTGCGGATCTGCTATTCGTCCTTGGATTCTGCGTCATAGCCTTTACAAAACTCTGTTTTCTTGGTATACTGCGCTATGAAATCCGCGAGATGATACAAAAAATTCGATTATTAAGGGAACCCCCTCCGTCTACTGTGTCCTTCGTTCAGTCCTTCGGGGTCGGTCAGCCAGCCCCATCATCATCACAACAGCAGCAACAGCAGCAACAACAACAACAACCGCAACAGCAGCAGCAACAGCTCTTAGAAATACCCGTAAACAACGGCAACATCGTCAGGAGGACTACCCTCCCTATCATAAACACTACATCCGGTTAGTTATAGCCCACTTGTTACGTATAATACACTTCTTTTCTAGGACATTTTTATTTGAATAATACGGTTGCTCTTCAATGGCTTGTTCCTTATATTCACAATTTCATTTTTCACATTATTAATTATGATTTACCATTAAATAAAGCATTTCATATGCTTGATTATCTATTTTACAGTCATAAAATAAAAGTGACTTATTTTTTATGACTGGTATTACTATTATCACCATTACAAAAATAATAATAATTCAAAGAACAAAAAAAAAAAAAATTATTAAATTGCAAATTCTTAATAAATTTAGAATAGTAAATTTTTACCCGAATAATTATATGTTAGATCAACTAAATGGTCATACTTCAATTATTTATTCAGAAAATCTTATTTTTTACACATTCACGTTTTTTATAAGGTTAATTGAATATAAATATCATATGTACCATAATGTTTTAAACAAAAATTATTTGATAAGAACGTAAATTTTTATTATAAATAATAAGCTTTTCATACTACTATGATGAATTACATTGTTATATATTATAAATAATCTATCATTTATATTTTTATTATATTCCATTTATATTATATTCGTATAAAATATAAAAAATTACTTAAATTTTATAATATAGAAACTATAATTTAGAAAAAAAACTTCTTGTATCTGTTAAGCAATCATTTATTTAGTAGTTTATGCTCATACTTGGTAATGCTATACAATACATCCTTACGTAAGTTCAAAGGCCTTTTTATACATATCCAGAAGGATTCTGGCTCACATCTATTGCAAATATCATTGTTAATGAATTATTTTATTGTAATAGGTAAAGAAACTGAAATTATTCCATTTATTCGTTGAAATAAATAATACATAGATAAAATTGAAAGATGAAAAAATTAACAAAAAAAGAAAATGAATAATTCAGTAGCTAGCTAAACATAGCTAAATGTAAACGAAGCGATTTTATCCAAACACCCTTTGGCTTCTAAGGTAAAGAAGCCATTTCAATAATGGAAGCAATAACCCCTTTGAACTCGTAACCATCCAGTTACATCTACGACCAGTCAGAAACCTGATCTGCATTGCTCATTTTAACCCCTACTCGATCAACACGTCAAATAATTCGTCGGACTTTTTGTTTACTATTGTTTACAGCTAGAATTATTTACGGCAAACAGGTGAATAAAGTACGTGTTGGTCTTCAGCCCTTACTCCAATTATAGCGTAAAATAAAAAAAGTCAATTTGTTAAATTAATTGCTTCAACTCCTTAAACTCCGTACAAACGACGTTGTACTAGTTTCATTTTTAGGGGTCAGCCATCCGACAAAAGTAGATGTATTTAGATGCGGAAGACGTTAAGCTACGAAATAATAACGTTTTATAATCTGACAAGAATGATTGTTTTTCATCCCTCTAAGATTCGACATCTTTTATTCCATTGTATCGCATTAAGTTTTATTCAAAATTACTCTATTCTGATTTTTCTTTCATTGTATTGATTCACAATTTCCGAATTGTTTTCGTTTCGTTTTAGTTTTTTGTAATTATTTTTTTCTTGCTCGTCGACAATTTTTTCACATACATAGATGATATAAAAATGTGATGAAATTTAAAGTCTCAAAATTCCGAACTCACACTTTTTATAATTTCCTAAAAAAGTTTTCAAATTCATACTACTGTAAATGTTTCACCACTATCCGACATTTTTTAATTGCTTTGAAAAATTTAAAGCTTATAATAAAAAAAAGTATAGGCATTTTTCATATGCGTAAATATCAAACATTTTATTATTATACGATTTGAAAGCTTTTCTTATTACTTGAGGATGTTAAATTTTATAACTGATTTTCTAAATAGTTAATTAACTTTTATTAATTAATAGTATTATTAAAATTAAAAATCATTAAAATATAAAGATCGTTCTTCTCGTTTAATGTAAAAAACAATTGATAATTTCTGTTTTACTTTAAAAATTTATGTTATAAATTATTGTTATTATAATAATTATTGTTATAAAGACTTGATTTATCATTAAAACTGTATTAATGATTTAAAATATAATAGCTAAAATTGAAAAAGCAAACTGTTTTTTAATCATTAGATATCATTAGCACTAATATAAACAATAAAATAGTTTTATTAAGAAAAGTACACAACTACTCAGAATGGAGTTTGAATTTTATAATGTATTCCAAAGATGTGATAAGAAAAATATAAATCGTTGCAGGTACAAACTCATTATACATACAGACAGAGGATTGTATGAATAGTAAACATGCTCTGCTGACCGGCAGTTTGCAAGATGGTGGAGCCGACAGTGACACAAATAGCCACTGCGCTCTCATTCTCGAGGAATCAACACCTCCAACACAACATCACTCTACAGTTAACAGTTACGAGAAGAGCAATGGAAATAATAATTACGAAATGCGCGAGTTTAATAGACGATCACTATTTTACAATAATAATAGTTCCATTACAGTAGTAACTGGTAATCCTGGCAGCGCGTACCCGAATGTCCAAATGACAAGTTCTAACCAACAGAATAAACGAACTTGACTATGGGCACTATGGTATTCGAGCAGTATATGCTTCGACTTTAAAAAAAAAAGTAATGGTACCTCCAAACGACGAACTATTTATAAATGAACATTTCAGGATCGTTATCATTGACCTCTATGCTTATGAAATGTATGAACATTAACAGTGAGCCAAACGTTGACTACATTGTGAAGTTATATATATATATATATATATATATATATATATATATACACGTTTATATTATACATACATATGTATGTATGTAAGTATGTACCATTCTCTCGATATTATTACGTTTATGTATACCACCTTAATAAGTACTAGTATTATCAATGCCTTCGCTATTCCTATTATTTAGCATTGAGGTTTGTAAAATTTATAGATAATAAAGAAGGCTCAAAATATATCGAGTACAATTTCGCGCAAAATACAATAACTAGTAAATCAACTGTACTATTATTACTCTTTTATTCTAAAAGGAATAACTTGTATAAGTGTTTGCATGTATATTCACTGCCAGCTTTGTTTGGCTAATTGACTATATAATAAATTTTGAGAAAACTGTTTGGCAGTTTTCTGGTAAAATGTTTTATCAAAATTTATTAGTCTTTGTTGGTTAAAATAAGTTGCCTTTTACGATCATCAATTTAATTATAATTTATATTTAATGCATCAATAATTGAACTTTATTCATCGAAATTTTTTTTCTTGATAAGTGATGAATTTGATTTTTGTTTTTATTTTATTAATTAAATTTTTTAAAATACAAATATTTATCCTGTACGACATTAATATTACTGTACATCCAAAACGAACCTATTAACAATCTTTCTTTCTATAAACAATCTTTGTGAATAGAAAGATATGTATAAAATGTATTGAAAAAATTGTGCTTCTAATCACAATGTATTATTTTATTTTTATTTAATTTAACTTACTCTTAATATACATTTACTTTTACGGTCATTTAGGTTTCCGATTTATTTATTACATCAGTTATTTTCGCAATATATATTTTATAATTTAATCAAGTAATTATAATTAAAAAAGTCAGCAATTTATACTATTTTTCTATATTATAAAATTTGAAGTAAAATCATAACAATTAATTCAGTACGTATTACATTTAAAAGTAGACAATACTGATTTTTTATTATCATCATTCCTGATATTATTTTATTATTATTATTACTTATATATCTGGTTTTCAATAACCAATTATAATGTTATCAAGTAAGATTATTTTGTATCTATAAGCGATAGAATATAAAAAATACAAAAACAAAATTTAGTTTAAATCACTAATTATACACATAAATTGATATTTTAGTATTTTGAAGTAGCCATTTAATAATGCATTTATCTGAATCTTCTATCCATTTATTTTAAGTAATACTAGAGGTTTATGATAGATTAAATTAAATTGAACCTTCTCTCATACAGAAACTATAATGACATAAATTCCATTTTATATATTCAATATACGATTTTAATCTACGTTAAATAATTTAAAACAAATTATTAAAATGTAATATATTTTTATTCATAATACTGATGAAAATTGAATTTGAATTTATGAAAATTTCACAGGATTTTTTCAACTTATTAAATCGACGGATTTCTTAAAAAAAAATAAATGTTTTGCATCGTTACTGGAAAGTATTTATATAAATTATCAAATAAGATTTTAAGAAATAGATACTATTTATAGCACTAGATTATAAAGGTAATTTATTTAATTGTGTGTTGATATTGATAACGCATGGTATGGAGACAAAAATTCTTCGATCGAATGTAAAAAAAACGAAAATTTTCATAATATATTTAGCACTTTAGTGATGTGATTTAGTAATGAGATCGAAAAGAACCAATTACGCTAAAAATTATTGATTATACATGCTTAAATTCGAATTTGAACCAAATTTGATAATCGTATAATTCTCTTTAATAATTTTTTGTCAACAGAAAGTAAGAATAGAAATCAATAACGATGAATCAATATCCAATTAATAAATTCTCTATTAAATTAAAATCCAGTGTAACAAAATACCTTGTTGCTTTGGTTTTAATAGCATTATTACTATGATATGGTACGTTTCAATCCTTTATCAAAAACATTTTTCATCTTATATTATTATATAAATATACAAAATTATTTCCACTACATGATGTAGATTTACTTTATTAAAAAAAATATTAAAATTGAAAACTAATAAAAGCATTGAAATAGCATACAAGAATAAATGAGAAAAATTATTAATTAAATAAAATTTATATTAAATATTTCCTACGATAAGTCGAAAATTAAAACGGGTAAGAAGTAAATAAATTAAAATATGTATAAGTAAAATATTTCTACACAATTTGCAAAGATTTATTTTCAAATTAGTACACGATTTTATTATTCGACATTAAGTCGATATAATATTAAAATGAACCATCACTTAATGTTATTAAAAAAGTACAATTTACCCATATAATATTCTTATAAAAAGAGTATTTTTCAACAATAAAAACACTATTGATATAAAATACAAATAAATTATTACATTAAAGCACTTTTTTCTACATCTTAAATTCAATTATAATTTAAAAAATAAGCTTTTACTTTAATAACTTTTGTGAGTTAAGAAAAATCTAAAACCCTCTGTTGAGTTTTAAAATGATAAATATAATACATAGTTGAATGAAGTAAAACATTGCATATAGAAACCGAAATTTTAACTAAGATTTTGATAAAACAATGTTAACAAAAAACAATGTAATCATGTAACTTATGTTTATATTTTCTATACGTTTTTTGTTAAACTAAAATTAAGATTATAAACATGAAGTAATAATATTAATGTTATTATTATCAACGATTAGAATAATTTATTTCTTAAAACAATGCTTAAATAAGAATAAGTTTTTTTATTAACTTGTAAATACAAAATTATAATGTTTAATTTCTTTAGCTATACCTGATAGAAAAAATCTTAGTTTGATATAGACTTCCATTTTTTTTGTTAAAATATTCATCCAAACTTAAAGTTGATTTAAAGAGTAATAATTTATGTTGAGTGTAAAATTTTACTATAACATTATTAGACATACCGTTAATTAATTAGTATTAATGTCAAATTGTAAAAATTGTATTAGAAATTATCTTATGTTATACAATATGATATAATAAGAATATCGTTTTATCTTTTTTAGTAGTATAAACCCTGCTTGATGTTACATTCTTTCAAATTTTAATTCAAAAAATTTGAAAATGATTCTTAGATTTATGTAAAATTTATATTATACAATTACTATATGACTTTATTTACACAAAAAAATTGTTAAGCATTTATTATGAAACATAAATTCAATGATAATAAAGACAACTAACAGTACCTTCATTTATAGTTTTTGTTTGTCAATTGCTGTATAAATATTATAAGTAATTAAGTCCATTATCAGTAGCAACATGATTTGTAAGGAATTCGGAAATATAATTTTAATTTCTGAATGTTAATTTTGTATATTTAAAAAACATTCAGGTATAAAAAAACAAACATTAACTCTATTTACCAAAAATTTGAATTTTTTCTTTTATATTATTTTAAGTAGCACTTATATTTTTTTAACAGCAAACTAAGCAGTGTTATGTTAAAAAGTAATGGAAATATATCGAAAAGACATTTACAAAAATATTTGGATTTCATTAACCACTATAAAATTACCTACTAACTACAGTTAAATTATATATACCAATATTCCAAAAATGAACAGAAATAATAAAAAATAAACTGTAATTGCTATTGCTAAAGGCATAATAAGTAAAGTGTATAATAATTGGGGCTTGTAGAACTTTGTATAAGAAGAATTGTGGAGTGATGAAAATGACAAATCGGGCTCTGTGAAGTGCAACAATATTAATCATTACAATTTAAGGTATAGGGGAAAAATGAACTGCCGGTACAAATACTACGAAGCACCAGTTCTTTAAATTTATTGCCAATCATACATACTCTGTCTTATAATAGCTACCTACTACAGAGACACAGATAAATAGATGTACAAATGTTATACACATGCATGTATACAAAATCAAAGCAGATTTGACCAGAAGTTGGAGAAGAAAGTACGTAATCGGCAAGTCGTCTTCGCGCAGAGGCAGGAATGAGCGTGTATTTCAAAGACGAATGCAAGTGGTTAGCGAAACAGTACCAAAGTCTAGTTAAATCGATATTAATATTATCTTGTTGCAGCAGTATTATTTTAGCGTGTTAAAGTAGCCTCTCGTATTGATTTATGCTATAGCCGTAGCTCCACCATTCGGTCGCCCTTGCTTCACTTGCGCCCGATGTCGTTCAATCGACAATACTACTCTTCTTCTTCACAACCCTTCTACCCAAACGTTCACTCCTCCGACGCCCATCATCGACCACGGTACCACGGTGTTTTTTTTATTAAAAAAACATTTATTAAAAAAGATATTATATATTTCATATAAGGTTTTAATTATTTGTAAAGTTATGCCATTTACTTGCTTTTTAAGCAAATTGTAAAACGATGAATCTCAGTCGGCAAAAAAGGAGAGATCGAGCTCTTGGGTTGCATGCATATGTAATAGGAAGGTCGGCATGAAGAAAATGAAATATGTTCTTCGTTTTGCATTTTCAAAATCAATTAAAAAATAATTAATTAACAGGTTTACAAAGTATATCATTTAGATGATTTAGATTTATTATATGATGCGAAAAATTTTGTAATTTCATAATCATAGGCCTAATAATTGACATTTTTGCATAAACAACCGTGTTAATGGGTAATAATTCATACATATAAATTTAATGTAAATAAATTGAAAAACATTTATTCGCAAATTTGGATATATCATATTTTATTTTTTTTTAATACTAAAAGTATCTGCACGTGTATTGATATTATTATTTTTTATTTTAATGAAAGATAAAAATTTTGAAAAATTTTTTACTTAACGATCATCTATCCAATATAAAAAATCTTTTTAATTGATTTACTACTTTCAAAATTACAAAATAAAAAATGATCCTAGCTCACACGTGAATCGACATTATAAAAAAATGTTATATTGTCACAATTATTAGAAATTTGTTCTTTTAACATATTATTTACATATGTACCAATACATTTTTACCAAATTTCATAAGTTATTAAAATTAACGATTGTAAAGAATCTTTCAAAAAATATGTCTAAATAAAAAAATATTCTAAAACATGTAAATTTGTAACTGAAAATGTAGTGAGTCCATATAAGAGAAAAAATTTCAGAGTATTATAATACGAGAATAGAAAATTAAGTTTTAACTCGTTGTCTTGAACAACATCCGTGACAAGGTTGTAGTCCTCTTTAAAGCTCCGAGATAAAAACAATAAGCTTATAAAGAGGCTAAAAATACCCTTCTGAAATTCCTCCTCGCGACGAGACCTATAAACGGTATTATATCGATAATTAAAAGATAACAGGCTAATTAAATTAATTTTGGGAAAAATGATGTTGATAAAATGAAACGTAATAGGGAATGATTGAATAAACCAAGTTAGTCCATTGAAATTAGATAGTTAATTAATTAATCAATAAACAGGCGAAGCGTAAGCATAAAAATTACATGTAACCAATATAATTATAAACAAAAAAATCCGCGGTTTAATCATAATTTTACCAATAACAAGAACAAATTTTGTTATAAATGATTAAATGAAAATCTATCAAAATAATTATTACAATAAAACTGCATGAAAATGTACATAGTATCATAAATGTATGCTTAAAAAAAAATATGTTAAATAATATCCTATTGTTTTTTTAAAACCTTACATAAACGTGAAAATTTTCATTATATATCTATCCACTTAGGCTTATATATGCTTTTTCATA
The DNA here is from genome assembly GCA_018907135.1 of Kradibia gibbosae. NCBI lineage: Eukaryota > Metazoa > Arthropoda > Insecta > Hymenoptera > Agaonidae > Kradibia > Kradibia gibbosae. Next base: position 35,673,852 of record JACCHX010000001.1, on the reverse strand, counting down.
TTATAACAAAACATTGCTTCTACAAACTGAAATGAAATTTCAAAACAAAAATTTATTTTTTAAAATAGTTCATACATATAATTTTACACTAAAATGAATAACCAAAAAATTTTCTTAGTGATCAAGGCTTAGAATTTTATGTTAAAAAACAATAACTCATGTTACAAATATTTGAATTGAAATATAAGAAAAGTAATATCATTATTTACATACAACTAAACATTTTTTAGTATGCCCTGCTCTATGTTAAAATTGCAATTATATTTTTAATACAATATTCATTAATTTATACTAACCAATTAATTAGTACTATATACAAGTTGCTTTAAATTATTATTGGATGCTCAGAGATAATTTCATTAATCCACATTGTAAATAAATGTAAAATATTTTAGTATAATTTTAAGTTATAGAAAGTATTAGATATATTTTAAAAGATTTACCAACTTTTAATAATTTCATATTTCTGCATAATTGTAGGTTGTACATATTTGTAGAAATTAAGGGGTTGTGAAATTCTCCAAGTACAATATGATAGTTACATATTATACTAAAATTCAAAAAGAAAACAAATATATAAATTTATTCATAGATAGCCAATGTATTGTTATTGTATCGACAAATTCAGTTCAAAATTTTGAGATTCTGAAAAATGTAGCTTTAAAAGAATAACATTTTACATATTCTTAAATCATTTTAAGAAAAAATAAAATAAAATATAAAAATGAAAAAAAAGATGTATGCAAATACAGAAAAGAAAAAAATTGATTTTCTAGTATTCTCTTCGAATAATAATACTTTTAACTCTTTTATTTAAGTTTCTTTATAAATTATAATCAAATAGAATATATAATAAAGTACAAGTAAGAAACTTTTTTTTAAATATTACTAATATTTGCACATTTTTTTTGGTTTCTATAGAGTTTTTACTGTAATACCACAATTTATATGGTTAAGTAACGTTTTAAAACAAATTTTCTCTGCATAATAAAGACATTTAATTACATTAAATTTCATTGTCATCAATTTGTCAAAAGCAACGAACAAAAAACATGATCAAAATGAAACACTCATTATAAGCACAAAATAGCAGTAGTAATTTTAATATTTTTTATTAAAATTTCAATTTTTTTTGTAACAAATAATATTTCCTGATAATGACACTCTAGTGACTAGCATACTAAAATAAAAATTGAATTTTCTAACTTCAGTAAATAGTAGTTTTATGGATGTTTTCTCAAAAATACACTTAATTACAACAACTTTAAGTATTATTTATATTAAATTTAATTCAACTGTTTTGTATATAGGAAAATCATAATCTTTGCTTTAAATTTTAAGGTCTTTATTGGAGACTTTGCATTTACAAACTACTTTTCATTTTCTTATTTATAAATTTAAATCTAAATAATAAAATAAAATGTAGAGGTCTGAAATGAGAAATTAACTAGCCCTTCAATGTTTGTTAATTTTTATACTTAAGAATGCGATTTTAAAAAACAGTTACGGTTAGAAGCTTAAATTAATTCAAATTTTTTCCAACAAACATTTCCAAATGTAGAAAAATTTTCCCGAATAACCATTTTTAACGGCATACTTTTACACTGTAGAATAAAAACCGTCATTTTTTTTGTAATTTTCTAGAAATTGAAATATGAGTTTTATCTAGATTGTTTTTTATTGATGTTTAAGGTTATGAAAATTAAAGACTGTATTTTTAGATAAATTTCTAAAAAAAGTTAGTATATTAATTAACTTATCACGTATGATAATTAATATCAATTCATTGGATTGATTTCTAGCTTTATTTATTCATGTTTAAAATATGCATAATTAAATACGATTTTTAACGAACTCTCGAATTATCAACCATTTCTAATTAAATTAGAAAATACACAATTTCTTGATTTATTAGGTAAAATATTTTTTATGGGTATTATACCTTATAAATTATACTTATAAATAATTGATCATTAATTTTATAAGTTAGCACAAGGTCTCAGTGTTTATTAAAATAAGTTTTCATAAATAATTGATATTGAAAAGAAAATTCGTGTATTATATCTTGCATATATTTACAATACCGTTAATTTAGTCCAAAACCAACCAAATAAATTTCGAAAAAGAAGTATTTAAAAAACTGATAATAAAATTCAATAACAACATTGAATATTGAAACTAAAATATATATAAGTAAACTAGTAATATCAGCGTTAAAAACTAGGGAAATTTTTCAATGATTTTTTTTTTTTTTAAATTTATGTAGATTCTTATAAACATAACCTATGATTTTTAAAATTAATAATATTTATGTCAATTAAGTTTCAAATATAATATGATTAATCTAATCTAATCATTAGATTATCAATTTTAACAATGTAATGAAACTTATGATTAATTTTCTGTGCATTTCATATTTATAAAACAGATTTTTCTAAACTCATTATTTATTTTTGAAGATATTTATAATAAATTACAAAAAATATTTATGAACCTTTTTTTAATAATCATTTATATAATTTTAAATCAATCAAATCATTTCAAAGAAATATATTAGACACCAAAAAATAGGTGTTTTTATTGTATTTATTATGACGGAGGAAAATGCCCAATCTAAATCTTATTTGACTTATGTATTACAAGCATAAAAAAAAAATATCAACAAAAATAAAAAAAAAAACCTACGTATTGCAAACTTAATGAGTTTTTATTATGAAACTAAATAGTCGTAAAAAACAGAATGCTCTTGCAATACCAAAAAATTATTTTTTTTTATTCAAAACCAAAAATAAATTTATGTATATATATATATATATGTATGTATATATATAAATATACATTGTTACAATTGTTTACTTATAACCCTAGTAAAAAAAACATATATTGAAATTGTTAACAAATTTTATATTTGAAAAAAGAAGATAAAATTTTTAATATATAAAATGTTTAAATGCATATTTAAATCCAGTATAATTTAACACGCATAAATTTTTGAGACCAAATTTAGAATTAAAAAAATTAGATGGATATATTCTTGTTTGGATAGAGCTAACACCACGTATTGATACATTTAAGCTTTTCAATTCATACTTGCATTATCAAAAAATTTTAAACAAATAAACTTAATGTACTATTACTAATATCCATACAACCAAGGCAAACAAAAACATTTACAATGGAAGTATCACTGTCCTTCAGGTTTACACATTTACATTCATGCTGATCAACTGTAAAACTTTTTATATAACAATTAATTTATTCCCGTACATTCTCTTTTTTATAATATAGTATGATGGTCTAGATTACTTTATTTTATTTAAATCTTTACAATTATCATCTTATATTTTATTTAAATCTTTATAATTATCATTAGCATCTTTATAATTAAATTTACTGAGTAATGTATTCCGTTAAAATTAGTATCTTTACTTGATTTAAAATTTTCTTTTCATATTTCATGATATACAATTATACAATTGCTTTAAGCCAAGACATTGTTTAAATAATTATTAATTGTTTAAATAAATATTTTTTTTATATATTAAATGATAAATATGTGAATTAGATATAGCTCAGATATAAATAAATAAGAATTTCTATGGTATATTTTTAATATATATATATAATATATTTAATATAAAATTTAATATTATATACCTACATTTTAATAATTATAAACAAACACATTATAAAAAAACCAGTTTATTTAATCAATTGTATTACTATTTTTAATATTGTAATAAATTAAAAAAATAAAACTTTTTTAAATATTCATAAATGTTATGAAGATAAATATAAAGATAAATTTTTATTATAATTTTAATGGAAGTATTAGTTAAGGATAATGGTTTTTACATATTATATTATAATGAAAACAAAGTATTACTTACACAGCCTTACATATACGTATTCATATGGCTATATAAGTACATAGTTACATACCCACCTTAATTATTTACAGTAAAATTCATACAAGGATTAATACCCATCCTAAAAAAAAATTATTTCGTATTCTACTTCATAACGTGATATAAATCGAATTTATTCAGCATTAAACAAATCTTTTGATTATATATAATATATTTCTTAAATAGAATTTTCAAAAAGCCTCTTTAGTTACTTTAGGTATGTATTGCTTAATGTATGTAATATAAGTACACCAACAAGAAGCTCATTTGTCTCTCAACGCCCCGTTTAACATATTATTCTAATTATGTGTAAATATTGTTAAATGAAATAAAAGGAAAAAAAGCATTAAATTCAAATGCGAAAAAATGCATTATATAGTATAATTTGTCTCTAGTGTGTTACTCACTTTGATTTCCGACTCCTTCACTCGCAAAATCGTATCAAAAGTTGCTCCACCGATCACCACCTTAATTAATAAATAAAAAATTTTTTAATAGTGATTATGAAAAGTCCAAAAGTGAGGTGATGTATCTACGTAGTTTATGCCTAAATATGAAAATATTTAATCTATTGTGCAAAAAAAATGTTTTTACATTTCAAATCTTGATCAAGATAAAATCTGAGATCAAGATTTAGTCCATTTTCGATAGCTTTTATAACTAGATATATAAAACAATAGTGTTTAAATTAATAATTATAAAAAGTACGCCATTGTATTATCTTTGTAAATGTTAATTTTAGTACTATTAAATTCAATATAATGTATATTTAATGCAAACATTTGTATTAGTATTTATTTGTAAGCATTTGAGTTATTGTTAGAAACCTACAGGAGTCTTATTCAATTTAGAAGAGTCAGACAAATTATTGGTTGAGCAAGAGTCATTATTTTGAAACTCATTAAAATGTAACGCTATTTCGGCTGCCACTGCAGCATTTTGTTTTATAAGCACCTTATCTGTAAAACACAAATGAATAAAATTAATTAGCCGTATTACATAATCAACGAGAAATAACAATTTCGTGTAGAAATATAATATCTGATTAGAAAAAAAAAAAACAGTTAATAAATACGTTGCTTATAAATTCATTTATTAGTATGCGAAAATTTACCGTGATTATAAAGATTCAAAAATTTCAAGATAGTAACAAAGAAGACAAGTATTCAATATATTACATACTAGTTTGAAGAGAACGGCCTCCAGTAAGTCTCACTAGCTCTGAAAGTAAAAAGGGCGTAATATCCTTTCCACTTATATTTTTCATTCCAGTTGCATCAAGTGCTTGCTCTAAGATTCCCTCGATTTTGTTTGCATCGATAGAATAAAGCTCTGGTACAGGAACAGCCATGAGAATACCTACATCAAGTTTCAGTCGCATATGCATCGCGATAAGATAAGCTGCTTCGCGTGTATTAGATACTTTTATAGGAGATTTAATACCATCAACTGTTTGTCTACTGTAAAATGCGGGAAACATGTTCGAACCCACCGTCACCACAGGTACACCTTCACTTTCCTGAAAGAATTACGAATGTATCCTTGTTATCTAACACATTGTTGATCATTGTTTTTGTTTAATTTTCTAAAAATAATAATAATTTTTTTAATTATTTTGTACACATTAATTTCTATTTAAAAAAATTGTGCACGTACACGCACGCACGCGCGCGCGCACATACACAACCACATTTTCTTTTTTTCAAGTATAAGAAAAGATTTATAATACCTAATCTTTCCATATTATGTATAAAATTAACTATTAACATTATTTGACGAATTATCTGACACTACTAACTTTTCGTCCTCAACAACCCTAGCATTTTGTTTGTCAATCTTTAGTAGGATAGTGCATATACTTTTCTAAATTTGATTCCTGTTTTAAACTTTTATAAGCTACTATATTATTCGGATAGTTATGCATTTATCAATTTTTAGTTACCAATATATTCAATAATAATAAATAGCTGTGGAGAGTTTTTATGGTTCATCTTTCGTCAGTGTTTTTTTTCATATTTAAAAATATAGATTATAACAAGGAAATTTTATCAAAATTATTATAAATATATAATCTTCTTACAAATATCTAGAATATATATTATATTGTTCAAGCTATACAAAAATAAAACAAATGATCGATCAAAAATCAACAAATGATCGGTATCTAAAATAATTCAAAGAAACGTTCAACAGATTATTTACTTACGCGGAACAATGTAATATGCAAAAAGTAAATAGTTCATTAGTATTTTATTTAATCATAAAATAATATGACAAATTTATAGAAATATATATATTGCGAGTCGCAAGTAATTAACTACATTATGTCATCTTATAGATCTGATGGAAGGAGCTCACACGATGACACAATCCTGGTTCCCACATTATAATAAAAAGATAAATAAAAGTTCTTAAATATTATTTTTTAAATGCATGTAACTTTATATTTATAATAAATCAATCAACCATCACAGTCCACAATCACAAAGAAAATAATCCATCATTAAAAATATTTATCATGAATCGCCTTTTATCAATCTAACATTTTATTTTACTGCTTGCAACATTTATAAAAACCTAATTTAATTCATACCTATAAGATTTAAATCAATAAATAAATTAAAATATGCGTTGGAAATATTTATCCATTTTATAATTTACACATAACACTGATTAAATAAAAATTATAAGAATCGTAAAATTGAATTTCAATTATAAAGATAATTTAAGAGTAACTGAATCTGCACATGAATGCAGCCAAAATGTGATGCTTGGACTGAAATATGTATTGAACCTACACTCTCAATGCAAGTCTTGATTAGTCTTAATGTTTTGATATGCAGATGAATAAAAGGATATTTAACAATACTTTATACTTGGATTGTTTTTCGAGTTACTTACAGAAATTTATTTTGATACGTTTTTTTCAATAAGTTCATTCAATATAGAATAAAAAAATGCAAAAGGAAAACCTTCATTAAAAAATTAAGAAATAAAATAATGTCATTTTTTTTAAGATGTAAAAATATGTCACTGTGAATTTCATGTGATCTTCAATTAAAATAAATGTAATGGAGTTATTAATCTCCAGAACGATATTTTAGACGAAAATATTTCATGAATTTTCTAATTAAATTACACATTAAAAATTTCAATGTAAACTTATATATAATTATATATGCCATAAATTGTGTCTTTGTAATTATTTTTATCCTAAATTATTTAATTTTATAATTGTTTTAAGGGTGTTTTGAATTATTCTATTTTATAATTTGTTACTTCTAAAACGGCATATTGTTTATAAAATTAACATAATTATAAGAATCATTGATTTTTTCTTTTAACAGAATATTTATATATTTAATATAACTTTTTTTCCCTCATATAATTCTAAAAATGTTCTTCTAAATGGAAGTCTATTTATCCCATTATGTTTATAAGATTATGAATATTTACAAGATTATGAAAATTGAGATATAATAAAATTATTATTCAAAAGTAACATATATTATGATTCATAAAATCATGATTCTAAGTCTGTATAAATCTTAATTAAATTGATTTTTTATACATATACATATATATATGTATGTAAATATTCACAACTGTTTAACTATTTGATAATTTTATAATGGTTTAATATTATAAATTATTTTAATTCTTACCAAACATTCTAATGTTTTAGGTATATCCATAAGAGATTTTATACCCGAACAAACAACAACCACAGATGTTTGACCAAGCTCTTTAAGATCTGCACTAATATCCATGTTAAATTCAACATATCGATGAACACCTCCTATTCCTCCAGTTGCCATAATTGAAATACCAGCTTTTTTAGCAATTAACATTGTACCACTTACTGTAGTCCCACCACTCAAGCCTTTTGACATGGCATAAGAAAAATCTCTCCTTGAAATTTTGATAATATTTTCTTCTTCATTTTTAGCTAATCTTTCAATTTCTTGTTTATTCACTCCAACTTTTATTTTACCATCTATAACTGCTAATGTAGCAGGGATTGCACCCTATAAATTATTCATCATATCATTATTTGTAATTTAAAATACTTTATTAATAATTATAGTTTAACCTTTTGTCTTATAATATTTTCCACTTCAAGTGCTGTGACTAAATTATGAGGATAAGGCATACCATGTGTAATAATTGTTGATTCCAAAGCTACTATAGGTAAACCTTTCTCTTTTGCAACTTTAATTTCCTCTCCATAAAATAAAATAGATTCGATATTTTGATGGTTACAACGTATTAAATTTTTTTTAGTATAATTTGATTTCGATACTAAATTTTTAACCAAATGACCAATTTTAAAAGAACTCATTATTAACTTATCTAGTTCAAAAATTTAATTTATATTATAAACGTAATTACATGTGTCAATTTGACTACAATAATCAAAGAATCAATGCAATTGCTTATCATAAAATTAAATTTTATTTATTATATCACAAGATACAATAAAATTTTATTTTATGATTGAAGTTGAAAATTAGTAAAATTGTTAACTAATTACGGATGACAACGTTAAATGCTTCATCATTAAAGATATCATGAGAATAAAAGTAAGGTTAGAAGCATATTACCATAATGACATTGTTCCATTACCAACCAAAGAAAAAATGTTTATAAGAAGAAAGAAGAATTTGTAACGCAATTCGAAATTTTTTGTAATTACGAAACATGCTAACGAAGCCTTAAATTTATTTGATCAATCAGCGTTGCGGATTTCAGTATTTCTCGCTTCGGCGCAGTAGTATTTTTGATCACGTGGGCCTCTGAACGACTCTCTCCACCAAAAATAGTCGAGTATCAAGGCAGCCCTGATGAGCTAGAGGATATTTTCTAGTATTAGGCAACGGCGTCTCAGATTATAAAGTAGTAGCCTCCTTTACTAGAAAACTATGATTACGTTCCTTGGCGATTTAAACACTCTACTTTATCGACAATTTTCAAATTTAAAGACTAACTACCCTTTAACCTTATTAATAATAAAGAAAATCTATTTTCTAAAATAAACTATAGGAAAAATTCATTATGGAAAATTGTTTGATAAAATAAAGATCGTATAGATTACCAAGATACCATACAATAAAACATAAATATGCATTTTTTTAAAATAAAACTTATACTAAAAGGTTCGATTGAATTATTATTCTTTTCTTACTAATGTTTTTTACTATTTGTTATATTGCTAATGTAACGTTTTATTTGTATTATTTAATGTTTGTTATATTATTATATAATTTATTTATCATATTCTTTTTTTTATCTGATACTATTTATTACGTTTTCGGTATCATACTGTACGCGCTTTCTCTCACCCCCTCTCTCTCGCTCTCGTACTGTACGCACGCTCACTCTCTCGCGTTCTTTCATGCAGTGCATGCATTCTCCCCCCTCTCTCTCTCTCTCTTCCATCGTTCTCGCCTGTACCATGTGAAAGAGAAGAATTGTCTTGAGCAAATATTTAGCTTTTTTGAAAACAAACAATGTTGTCAAGTTTCTAATTTGCGGTGGGCGTTGCCAGATTTATCGACTGCAATCTTCTAGTCGACAAAATCTAAATTTTGGTCTTTCCTATGCTCGGCAAGTCACATGGACACGCGCCCCACCAATGATGTGTACGTCAATCATGAACGCATCAAACTACATAAATCGACGATTTTATTGCAGCTACTAATGTTCAATCGCTTTTTCATTTTTTTACATGCTCGTTTATTATGATAATGAATAAAATATACTTAGTATAAGAATTATGTATACATAGCATACTTTAATTACAAATATAATGTACATTTACGCAATGTATATACGTATGCTTTTAATACAAAATGATTTGTTAATATATAAAAAGATTTATTTTAAAAAAATGTCTTATCACGATGATATATATCAATAAAATTATTTTATATATGAATTCGCGGATGTAAGCTTATTGCGGATTATTTCCTGTAAAAAAATATCTATTTCTCATTCAATCTCGTATTGCACGCACTCTTGCGCTCTCGCTCTCGTACTGTACGCACGCTCTCTCTCTCTCTCATTTTCTCATTCAATCTCGTATTTTACGCTCTCTCTCGCACTGTAAGCATGCTCTATCTCTCTCACTTTCTCATTAGATCTCGTATTGTACGCACTCTTGCATGCTCTTTCTCTCTCTCTCGTTATCGCTCTCATACTGCAAGCAAATTCTCTCTCACTCTACACATAATGGCCTATGTCATCCGAACAATATAATATCTTTATTCATTATGCATAAAATTTTTTTTTAATGTCTATTGTATATGTTACTATAAACTATAAGATGTATTAAAAATATTTAGAAACAAAATTTTTTTAAATAGTATACCTAATTAACATTGCTAAAAACATGCAATGCACTGTTAAGTATTACGCTAAATGCGAAAAGATTCTTATGACAAAAACATTTATTTGGAAAAAGAAAATTAATGTATAAAAGATTTAAACAATTATTTTAAAAATTACGACACTTACTCTTTCAATGCCATTCTACATATAATACAATGTTTTTTATGTAATCGTGTAATTTTGGTGGAGAGGGTGGTTCAGAGGCCCACGTGATCAAAAATACTACTGCGCCGCAGCGAGAAATCCGCAAAGCTGACATGTATCGAATTATCGATACGTACTTATAATTTATAATTTAAAAAAAATTTAATCATTTTTTTATGCAATGGCTAGTGATAAACACTGTCCAAAAGAATCCGGATTTATTAGAATACTTTATTTACTCACTTACAATTTTCTTCAAATTATAGGGTAAGAAATAAGAATTAATTTTACTTTAATATTTAATTTATATATAATAAAATTTTTATTTTTTTGTTTTATCAATAAAGAAATAGAACTATTTAACCTGTATATTATATAAATATTGCTTACCATTTTAGATGGTGTTATATTTTATATTTAATGGGAACCTTTTATACAGAAAATAAAAAAAATGATAAGACTTTATGGAATATTGTTCAATTTTCAGTGAACATTTTTCAAAATGCTGCCATATTAGAGGTATACATACAAAGATTATATACATTACAAAATTTCGTATTCTTTATATATATTGATAATTTAAAAAAATTTTTTTTTAGGTGTTGCATTCTTTTACTGGATTAGTAAAATCAAGTCCAATAATTACAACATTTCAAGTTTTAAGTAGAGTTATAGTTGTCTGTGGTATTATACAGGCAACGCCATCAAATTATGCTGCATCATCGACAGGTCTCCCATTAGCATTAATAGCTTGGTCGATCACAGAAATAATTCGATACAGTTATTATTTTAGTTCTCTTATTGGTTATGTACCTTATTTTCTTACTTGGTTGAGGTAAGATATAGATAAAATAATGGTAAATAGTATTATTATTAACCAATATAATTAAATTTATTATTCAATATCCAATATTATTAGATATACAACATTTATTGTATTATATCCTCTTGGAGTATCAGGAGAACTATTGTGTTGCTATGCTGCTACAAAATACGCTGTAGCTAATCAAAATGCATGGAGTTATACACTTCCTAATTCTTGGAACTTTACTTTTAACTATCATTATTCTCTTCTTACATTAATGTTATTGTACATTCCAAGTAAGTAAATTTTTTAAAGCCTTAAAGTTTATATATATATTTATAAAATTGATGATAAACTTATATTCTTTTATTAATTTTTTAGTTTTTCCCTATCTCTATATACACATGATATCACTCAGATGCAAAACTTTGAGACCTCCTCAATCTGTTATTTAAAATGAAAATATTTTAGTATCAATTTTAAATTGACAGCTGTTTTACAAATACAGAGTATATTTAGATGTTTTTTCAATTGTTTTTCAATACTTTATATTATAAATTATATGAATTAATAAAATAATATAAAATGTGTTGTTTTTAATTAATTTCGTCTTCATGCATTAAATAAATACTAAGCAACCACTTAAATATTATTTTAAAAGTTTCAAGGATAATAATAATTACAATTACAAATAAGATAATTTTTTTCTTTTATTCATAATAACATTATAAAAAATATTTATGCTTGTTCATTAGTAGGCATAGATTTTATTATGTCAGAGTTACCCGGATCTGTAATAGAAAGGGTACACACCCTGAAATATTTTCCACATGCTGTACCTAGCTCAATATTGTTTCCCGTGTAATGGTGTACACCAGTTTTGGCCAACATAGCATAATATTCAATTTCTGATTTTCTGAAACATCAAAAATAAATTTTATATAACTTATTTTAAGGACAGGATGAATTATTTTTATTAACTGCACTTACGAGCAGTAATAGGAGACTCCGCAGTACTCCTTTTACAAATTAATAAAAAAAAAAAAAGAGTACTACATCTCGGTCTCTCACCTCAATGGAGGAGTATTATTGGCGATGATAACCAGCTTTGCTTTTCCTTGACGAAGAGATTTTAATGTTTGTTTATAGCCTAAAACGTATTTTCCAGATTTCATTACTAAGGCTAACCTAGAATTAATACTCTCCATCGCCTTTTTCTGAAATAAACAATTAAAATTTTAAACATTTTAAAATTTCTAAACAAGTTTAAAATAACTTGAATATTATTATATTAAAGAGTACATTGAAAACGAATTTAATTATTTATCAAACACGTGTCACTTTAGCCTAAATACAAACCTGCTTTTTTTGGGCAACCATTTTCGCGACTCCTCAACGACAATTCTAACTCTTGAAAATGTAAAATCTACACTAAAAAGGATTGAAATATAATTAAATAATTTTGTTCATATTTAATTATAAAATAAACAATATTTTTCACATGCTTAAAATATCTCATACTAACCAGTATCCAAGTGTAAAAAGAAATAAAAAAAACTTATGATGTAACCACGTAAGGTAAACTTATATTTCGTTCTTTATTCTTAATCTGCTGTGAAAAGGAACAAGGAAGTATGGGTAAATGAGAAATTGGGAACCTGGTGGAATTTATGTAACGGGTGGAACTTTCAAACATTAGTGAATCTGTATCAGTTAGGTGAATAATTATAGAATTAAAATAATTAATTTAATAAATATGTTGCATATTAATAAATAGGGATCTTGAAGAGTATGCTTAAATAATCGTACTAATAAAGACATTCAATATTGAATTTGTATACGCTATAATTCTAAACAGCAGTTCGTTAACCCCGATAAAGGTTTTTAATGTATAATTAAAAATCATCTAAAATTTAATTATTATCAAAAATTATAATTAAAAATTATGTTTTTTATTGAAAATTAAATTTTTTCCACATTTATTTTTAATTATATTATCATTTTTTAATTAATTAGCCTTATGTATATTTTAAAAGTTAATTTACTTATAAAGATAAGAAAATGTAACTTTCAAGTGCTTTTAATAGATATAACTAAAAACATTTTAATGCACTTAAATGCATTATCCTAAAGACATAGGAAGGTGATAATAAATTATAATTAAATAAAAAACATGAACAACAATTTTTAAGAAATTATTATGCATTCAACAGAATGTTTTTTTTACTTTAAATAAGAAAGTATATTTAGTATGTAAATTTAATGTAAAACGAAAACATTTTTTTTTTAATTACATAACTAAACTAATGCAGTCTCATTCCTGAACGTTTATACTTAAAAATATGTTTTGCTAAAGTGAATGAAATTTGATAAAAATAAGAGCTTCATCTTGCAAATTATAAAGAAAAGTAGTAAAAACATCCTGTCTACTAGGTAAAGATGGGATCAAAGTGATTTGATAACAGAATTAATTTAAACTTCATTTACCCATTGTCAGCTATACTCTTTCAAATTTGATAAAAAAACTTATTTTAGATTTGAAATTTAACTTGTTAGAAGTGATATGTTCTTTAATTGGAATCTTTTGATAATTTTAGTGATAAAAAATCTTTAAATATTATTCTAGTTGAGCTAGTATTAAAGAAAAATATAGCAACTGAATTCCCTGAACTTGCACTCAAATAGAAGCTATGGAAATAGAAATTAGGTATTAAGTTTTCTTGGAAAATGTTGTTGAGTGTTTCCGATATCTATAGGAAACTAAATCTACAAATTTAAAGTCTTAAAGTTTTTACATGTGTCAATATAATTGCATCATTAAAGAAATAGTAACACTTAAAAGACAATAATATCCATAAATTAAGTCAAGAGAAACACTCATATATCTACTTGGCTCCTACTTATTTAGTAAAATTAGAATTAAATTTAAATTGTTTTGGAAAATTTTATGGAAAATAAGGCAGGTTGTCGTTAACATATGGAAAAATATTTTCTATTCTGTTTTAATAATTTAATTATATGTATTTCTGTCATTTTTTCACTACTTACACATTACATTCTCCTGCTTTTTTTGATTTACTGTACAGTCTTATTCATTATTCATTGGTTAACAAATTAAGTAAGAATTAACTAAGAAAAACAATAATATTGCTGCCCATTATCCAGTAAATAATTATTCTTAATATAAACAATTTAATAAACTATTGATAGCTTGAACTTTCATATCAGATTAAATATTTTATTTTTAAATTAAGTAAATTTTCTTTAACATACAGTTTAAAAATGTACTATACATTAAATGAAAGATAATTTAAAAAAAAAAATATGTGAAAATTAAATTTAATAACAATTAAATTAATCTTTGATTATAAATATTTTAATGAAAATAGTATAAAAATAATGTATTAAACTAAAACTTGTTTTTAAACTATGCCTTTATATTAGTTTAAATGTTTGGAGTTGTCATATTTATATTTAAGTATAAAATATTTTTTAACGATTATAATTGATATAAATATTATAAAATTTGTTTATCTATTAATCATTAAATGAATAAATTTCAGAAATGTCATTAACTAATTTTGATAACTAATATTTTAATTATTTAGATTTAGAAAAGTATTAAATATTGATTGGATTGCATATATATGTTTTTATTATATTCTATATATGTATATATACTATTCAACTATTTCTGAACATTCGTTTACAAACAGCTTTTTCTAAGACTAAATATGACTTCATAATTTTTTTAACTTTTTCAATTTCTTTTAAAATATCCTTATTGTTGGGATTTTCTTCATTAGCTTGTTTAAGATCTGCAAGTCCTAGTTCATATTCGTTTAATCCCATATGTGCTTGAGCTCTTCGATACAATGCTTTACTATTATTTTTATCAATATTTAATACTTGATTGCACAAATTTAAACTCTCTCTATGCTTAAATTGATGCAATTTGACTGCTGCTAAATTCAATATCATAGTTGTTTTTAACTTTTCAATAACTGCATCATTTTTTTTATCAATTTCTAATTTCATCATCCAATCATAATATCGTAAGGCCTTCTTATACTTTTTTTCTGCTGTACTAAGCTTTTTTTTCATAAAACAAGCATTGCCAACATTTTTAATTTTTTTAACAATATCTATAATATCATTAGATGTAAGCTTATTTACATTTGAATCATAATTCCAATCTTCAGGATAGGGAGTGTAAATATCTTCACCATCATTATCTTCTAGACCCCAATTATTAGAATCAGTCAGCTCCCCACAATTAATTATACAAATTTTATCTATAGGCTCATCTTTATTTGTAGGGATTTCGTTTAATTCATTAACTATGCCAATACCTTTTATGACTTTACCAAAAACAACATTTGTATTGTTCAATTGCGGACAAGAAGCCATTGTTATAACAAATTGTGAACTGTTACTATTAGGCATTCCTTCGTTTACCATACTAAGAAGGCCTTCTGTGTTATGTAGGATTTTTAAATCTTCGTCTTCAAAAGTAAGTCCATAAATACTTTCACCACTTGTTCCATCAAAATTAATAATGTCACCTCCTTGCACCATTAATTGGGGAACAATCCTATGAATGAAGGATCCTTTGTAATGTAAGGGTTTGTTATGTATACCATTTCCTTTTTCTCCAGTACATAGAGCTCGAAAATTTTCTGCTGTTTTTGGTACTTTGTTTTTAAAAAGTTCGATCACAATTCGTCCTATTTTTTCATTTGCCACAGCCATATCAAAAAATACAATCGGATTATTTGTTGAAACCTCCATTCTTGATTTATAAATATATTCATTTAAAACAATTACACTTTTTTAAGATATTTGTTTTAAATACACAAAATAACAGTACGATAAAATATTATTAAATATAGAATTATTGATATTATTTTATTTTAATTAATCTTCGCAATCTTATTAACAAAGTTTTAGATCAGCCTATATGTTATAATCATAATTTAATAGTAAGGTTAGAACCATATACTTTTATCAACTCATTTGAATTTTCAAAACATCTAAGGTATTAAAAATTTATTTAAATAATTCATATTATGAAATTAGATTGTAATGTTAGATAAACGGTATTATATATCTATCGATTGATGTTCATTTTTGTTATATTATACAATATAAAAATTAGCTTTTTATATTTTTATTATATTTTTTATTTTATTAGATGTGATTATTTGTAATGTGTAATTACATAAAGTGAAATGTCTTATTAAAAAAGTATATTTTCTAAATAAATTTATAATTATATTAAACTAAGCTTAAATATTATTGATAAAATGCTAGAAAAAGGTATTTCTTTTTTTTAATTAATTTAAAAAATATATGATAAATATTAATAAATATAAATAAAAAATGTAAATTTCAGCTTCTTTAAATGTATCAGATGGAGTTGAAATGTTCTATTCAAAATTATTCATGGGGAAAACAAGGCTTGGAGAGTATAGTGGCAATGTTAATGAAATCATCAAATCCAGAATTTACTCCAAAAGAAACAGAGCCATATGCAGAACTTTGGATGGGAACTCATCCAAATGGCCCTTCTTTTTTAAAAAACCAGAATATATCATTAGATGAATACATTAAAAAAAAAAAAAATGTTTTGGGGAATAATGTTGAAGATATCTATGGTAAAAAATTACCTTTTGTATTTAAGGTATTATCAGTAAAAAAAGCATTGTCTATTCAAGTTCACCCAAATAAAGTAAAAAAAATAAATTTTTGTAAATAAATTTTACATAATATAAGTGTATGTTTAAAAAAAAATTTTTTAGGAGCAAGCCAAAAAATTATATGAAATTCAACCTGAAATTTATAAAGATGAAAATCATAAACCTGAAATGGCTATTGCACTAACAAGATTTGAAGCTCTATGCGGATTCCGTCCAATATTTGAAATAAATAATTTTTTTAGATCTATTCCTGAACTTTGTACTGCCATTGGAGAAAATAAAAACGTGCAACTTAATTCAAATAATAAAATGGAATTACAAATTGCTTTAAAAAAATGTTTTTCAAGTCTTATGTTCCAAGATACTAAAGTAATAGCTACAGAACTAAAGAAATTGCTTCAGAGATTCTCAAGTCTTGGTATCGAGATAACTATACATTATAAGCCAGATAATTATAATTTTTTAAATATATTTAAAATATTTTTTAAGTGAGTAAATTTATAATAGATTTTTATTTTCATCATTATAGATAAAATCAATAGAAGCATGCTACATGCTGATCTCTTTGAACGATTATATTCAGACTATCCAAGTGATGTTGGATGCTTTGGCATTTATTTCTTTAATTATGTAATACTGCAGCCAGGAGAAGCAATATATCTTGAAGTTAATGAACCTCATGCATATCTTTTTGGTGGTATACCTATATTCATACTAAATTTAACATTTATAAGAATTCAGATCTAAATTAGCTACTTAACATAATTAATGTACACAATGACAAAGTTAGGTCTTATCATTTTTTTTTTTGCACTTTGATTATATCAAAAAGTTCTACAATATATATTGTACATATACCTGTAATACTTTTTCAACCAAAATATTATTCACTTTTAATTTTAAATCAATTTAAAATGTCATTACAAATAATTTTTAATTTAAAAAATTTATTAATTAGTTATAGTAAATTTTTATAGTAAATAGCTCTTACTTTAATTTAAACAAACATATTTACAAATAATCCATAAAATAAATTATTTTGGTAATTTAGATTTTAGAGATATAAACTTATATTATTTATTAACTTTTACTCTGTTAAATGTTTCATATCTTCAATTAATCTAAATTATTTGACTTTTTTCTTTCATAATTGGACTTCTTTGTAACTAAAACTTTAATATCATATTTATTTTAAATAAAAATGTTTTTTCTAAATTAAATGATAAAAACATAGTATCTATTGAAAAAATATACTATTTATACATAAATATCTATTTTTTCATGTATTTAATATATTATAAAATACGTACTTATTAGTAAATGTGAAAGTAATAAAAAAACCTATTTTGCAGATTGTATAGAGTGTATGGCTTGTTCTGATAATGTTATACGAGCTGGTTTAACTCCTAAAAATAAAGACATTCATACATTGGTTAATATGTTGACTTACATTTGTGAACCAGCATCAATGAAAAGATTTCAATCGTTATGGGAAGATGAATGTACAGAAACATTTCGACCACCTGTTAAAGATTTTGCTATTGCTAAAATCACTGTACGTTCTTTTGTTTATGAAAATTTTTTATTTCACAATATAACATTTTATATTAATTTAATGTATTTTTAAAGATTCCCTCACAAAAATCATATAATTTAATACAAAGAAATACTGCGAGTATTTTAATTATAATTCAAGGAAAAGCAGAAATTCAACACTCTCAAACCCTGAATCAAGGATCAGTTTTATTTATAGAAGCAAATAAAAGTATTCATGTACAGGTATTAGATACTGCCTATCCAATGCTAATTTTTCAAGCTTTTGTAAATGTTTGACGAATGATTTATTCATTTCGTACATAAATATTAAAAATAAAATTTTTTTCATATAAATAATAAATTACCTTTTATTGATTAAAAAATTCTTTATCAGCCAAAATTTTAAATTAATGAATTTGTAAACTATTTACAATTTATGATTGATATATTCATAACTTTTATAACTCATGCCATAATTAATATAAAATGTCAAAAGAATAAAATTAAATCAAATTTTTTATTTTAATATATTTCATTGATTTTCATGATTTTCATTTACTATCAATGAACTAATCATTAAATATTTTTATACATAAAGATCTTGTTTATTATATGTAAAACTTTAAGTATAAAAAATATGTTGTTTTGACATTTTTTTGGTAATAAATCTACACAATCTATAAGCAGCATTAATCTGAATCATTTTTATTATTTTCTGCATTAGTAGATTTATCATTTTTGTAATGCCTATACTCTGGTTTCAATTCCCACATATTTCTATGCGGATTTTTTAAATTATAATTACATACTTCATTTAAAATTTCTTTTAGATAAACCTGTATATGAATAAATTAGAAATATTTCAAAAAAACTTAAAAAATTTTAAATATTAAAAATTATCTTACCACTGGCTGTCTAGTTATTTTGACAAGATCTTTTATATTGTAATACTGATGTTTTTCAAATGCTGCAAATAACATGTCAAGAACAACTTCTTTATCGTCTCTCATCTTTTTACCTTCAGCCTTTTTTTTTTCAGCATATTCAATCTAAAAATAAGAAATATTAATATATCAGATGTTTGTATACCTTTTAATGTATATATAATTAGTTCTAGAAGATAACTGTAATAAACACTGAAAAGATGCCTTAATAAATATAATAAATTGGTGCAATGAGTAGAACCCTTACATTGTGCTTATGATCAGAAACAGGTTTAAAATTTTGAACTGCTCTTTGTAGTTGTTGTACTTGTCTTTGAGGAATGGAAGCTCTCTTTATACTTTCCAGTTTTAATTTCATGTAGGTATTATCAGCTGAAAATTTATTTACTCATTTATTAACTTTAAAAAAAAAAAATTATAAACTCTTTTACCATGAGGGCGACATTCAAGTTTTTGAACAATTTTTCCTTCCATAAACAGTTTTTCTGTTTCTGGTAAAACAACATCTGAATTATAAGAAGCTAAAAATTTTAAAATGAAGAATATTTATTTATTAGTAAATCGTAAATTAATCATTTAATACAAATGCAAAACTAACAAGTAATGTGAGAAAAAACTCCTAATGTTTGCTGTATGACAGTTGTGACATCAAGTTTATGTTGTTTTGGAATATCATGTTCATCTGGGTCTTTAAGTGCTAAAACAGCTTCTGATAGCTTTAATGTAACTTCTGCTTTTTGTTTAAAATGTCTGAAATAATAATATTAATAATGATGATGATTGAACTCAATAAGTAAACAAATATAATAGTTTAAATAGTATTTAGGGTTACGTTAGAATATTATAATTTAAAGAATATGTACTTTGTTATTCTTAATTTAGCTACTTCAATGTTACTGGGTGCTTTTTCCCATTTACTGGCTATATATTTTGGTACTTTAACGAGCCAAACTCCACGATCTGCATTAGCTAAATCAAGATCCTTTTCTACATGAGCTGATGAAGTAGACATTTTCGTTTATTTCCTATATTTGTCCTGTATTCTTAATAATTTTATGAAAAATACTTAAAATACATTATTCAATCGAAATGAAAATGCAATAACTAGAATGAATCAACCATTTATTTATAAGTAGAAAAAATCATTTCAGAAAAACTAAGTGTTTTCTTAAACTTAAAATAATAACCTTTAAAAATAAAACGATTGGATCAATTATATATGAATGTTTCGTAAATAGTAAATTATTTCATTTATTTATAAACACCATTGTTTTTTTTTATTAACTTTTATATATATAGGTATCACATGAATCACTATATGCATCTTTTTTGAAGTGCTTAAAATTTGAGCAGTCAGTGATTTGTCATTGGCTATTGCAAGCCAAGATTTCTGCATGCATTCTAAAACAGAATCAAAACAAGTATACGATAATTTAAATTACCACTCTTTATTGGCTTAATAATTGAAAAGAATGAAAATTGATACCAGTTTTTTAAATTTTCATATCAAACAGAAATTCATTTTATTTTTTAAATCTAAAGAAAATTTGATTGCATCTTATATCTTACATTTGTCTTGTTTCCGTAAAATTTTCCTGCAAATATAGACATTAAACGATTAGGCTTAAATATAGTTTGTGTTTCATTAATAAGCATTTTTCTTTCTTTTTTAGTATTTTTCATTCGGTTTTTAAATTTGACTTAATATCTAAAACGAATAACTGAATAGTGAGAGAATGTTGTTCGACTTCCGGATTTTCCATCAAAGAATTTTTAGTGTGTGAATGTTACTTTTCTTCATAACGTGTCAATCAAAAGCAATAGTTATTGCTAGCTTAAAGAAATGTTATTTATCATTATTCTTAAAATATTATATCTCCGGCTAATCCGGTATGTAGAAATTGTATTATTATATAGTACAATATGTAATTATGTATAGTTCACTTGACATTGTTTACGTAGTACTACTACTACAATATTGTTACTGCAAAAATGCCTTACATCATAATTGACCAATCAAAATCATTTTCTGCATGTCAGAAGTGTATAACCTTATAACTTATACTGTCAAAGACGAAAGACATAACAAGTAACCAAGTTACCAAGTTCCTAATTTCAAATTGCAACGTTACCATTTCATAACGGCGGGCACAATATTTATGATGCAATGATGCGAGGCAGTGATGTGAATTACAAATATTGCTAAATTGCTATTCTCAAATTTGCAATATGGACAGATTTTTATATTTTGTGTAATAGCAGTATTGTGCTTAATTGCTTTTATTTCCCGCTCTTTTCAAAGTTTTAAAGCACCCATAAATGGGACCGGAGCTTTGGCCTGCGGGAAGACAATGGACAATGGTGGAGAAGAATACAAATAAACAAGGGTCTTATTAGTATTTATAGCTTTCTATATAATATTTTATATTATTATAATGTGATATTTTCAATTATTGTGATAAGTGCAATGGCTTACAATACAATTAACGAAGTTTTCAGAATCAGTAAAAACCTTTGTAGTTTTTCGTATAATAGTAGATTTTTAGCTTTAGCCAATCAAGCTAATTTAATAATAAAAAATACAGGCTCCTACGATAATTATTTGTCCTTAACATTTTCAGATGTAATTGAGGTTAGCATGAAGCTTAGGTTGATAATTTATAATTACAAGTAGAAATTATTTAAGTTAAAAAAAAATCAAATTATTTTAATTAAAAATAGGTAATTTTTAATCGATATTAACAAATAATTACATTATATAAATATATTCAAAATATTTTAGGATATTAAATGGTCACCAGACAGTAAATACATATTATGTTATAATGTTAAAAAGGCTCTTATTCAAATTTTTTCTTTATACTATCCTGAATGGAAATTTAAATTAACGGAAGGAAGTTCTGGACTTGATAATGTTTCATGGTCTCCAGATAGTAAATATATCATTATTGTCTCAGATTTAAAAGTAAAAATAAAATTAAACTATTAAATTATACTATTTTAAATCATTAAATTATAATATTATGAAAATGATGTAATATTTATACGTTTCTAATAATGAGTTTACAATGTTTAACAACAACATTTTTATAGGTAAAATTGTCTATTTGGAGCTTAATTGATTATAGTGTCTTTCATATTCCAAATTTAAAGTCGAGTGCTATTCAAGGAATAGAATTTAGTCCAAATGGAATATATTTAGCTGTTATTGTTAATAATAGTGGTCAAGATAATATTGATTTATATAAAACAAAAGATTGGAAATTAAGTAGAGTAAGTGATATTTAATTTAAATATTATATTTCTTCAATTATTGTACATTGAACCTTGTAATATTTTTACAAACAAAATTTGTCAATACATTATGTCAATAGAATTCAACTGTATATCATGAATTTTCACAAGACTATCGTAACTACAGCTTGCCAGTTGTACAAAATTCTTTTTTTGATTTTCTAATTTTGGGCGAAAAGCAAGCCTTTTTACAGACAAATGATGTGCATGAGATGAATTTAATAGTGCGACTTGTGTCCAATTATACAACAGCTGATCACTACATTGCTGAATTTCTCTAATATCTATACATCCATTTTCGTAACCTATAGCTAGTATATAAACAAATTTATTTTGAATAGAAAATGGAGCAAAGGCTAAAGCAGTTACTGAATTATTGTTTGTACAGAAACTTGTAATTGGTGAAATTTGCATATCTGTATTAATATTTTTACTCCATATACCAATTTTCCCATCTCTAGATCCTGTAGCAAAATATTTGGAATCTATTGTCCAAGCACAACACCAAATAATTCGTGTATGAAAACTGTCTTGCTTTGTACTACACATTAGTAACTCATATTTTACATTTTGATTATGAAAAAGAGACCATCTTCTATCTCTCGATACAGAAAGAAGATAAATGTCATTAGGAGAAAATGCCAGTTGTGTAACTGTTAATTGATGTGCAAATAATTGTTGTGTTTGGCTCCAAGATTTTGTATCCCATAAAATAATTGCTGTATGTTTTGGTAATGTAGACTTTGAGGCAGTAGCAAGTAATGTTCCATCGTGCCTTGCTGACATTGAAAAAATTTCATAACCGTGGCCATAAAGTTTTTGTAACTCTGGCCAAAGAGTTGATTGAATCAAATTTTCTTCTAGAGGTGGTGATTCAAAATTTATATCTTTGAAGAAATTTTTCAATACTTTATTGCATGAATTTACATTGATTGGATTTGTATCTAAAACTGCTTTATTTGTTAATGCTAAGGCAGGAACAGATGCTCCTTCAACCATGACATTAATATTAAAATCAGTAACATCATCTGTTGTTTTTTCTAAAAATTTTTTAAAAATTAATGGAGCTGTAAATATTCGTACAACTTTTTCTTCAGCACCAGAAGCAAACATGTAAGGTGTGAGAATGGTTAAACAAGACATGTCATAACCATGTATTTGTGGTCGTCCAATTTCATACCAGGATTCTTCTCCATTATCTTGTTGCCAGGGTGCATGAATTCTTGTTGTTTGATCAGTACTTGCAGTGAGTAAATATCTAATCAACAATATATAATTTTTACAATTACATTTTGGAAATATAGGAATAACTGAAATATCAAGTCTTACCTTCCTTTTGGATCCCAACAAAGATCCACTACTTTATCGCAGTGTCCAGTTGGTGCTGTCCTTGGTTTCCAAAGCTGTAAATTTTCTTGATAATTCCACATATAAAATGTTCCATGATAACCATGTGTTAATAAATTCTTTCCATCAGAACTAAATTTGCATCCATAAAAACCAAGAGAATTCCCACCTACTTCTCCTACTCTGACTGTTTCAGACCAAATTCCAGTAGTAATATTTGGTTCCCAAATAATTGCAGTTTTATCTAAAGAACAAGAAAGAAGCTTCATAGGTTGAGAATAGTTACTCTTTACTTTAATTGCAGGGTGCCAATGTACTCCGTAAATCCATGCATCATGGCCATTAAGAATGCTTTCTAAAATAATTTTATATTCTTGATCATGTATAACAAAATACTGCTGTTTTGGCTTCAATTCTCTACTATTTAAATGATTAAAATCTTTTTCTGTATTATGTTTAATTTTCCATATACGAATTGTATTATCTTGTGAACCCGTAGCTATAAATAAATTTTGAGAATTATTGAACATATAATCAATAGAGGTTACCCAATCTTCATGGCCATTTAAGGTTTGTACTTTAATAAAATCTCCAATTCTATAAAAAAAAGACACTATTAAAATTATTATCACCCAAAATTACAAACCTTAAATAATTTCCTTGTTTTCAAAATATATAAATATATACAATTATACCCAATATTTATCATCATAGATTAAATCATTTTAATAAGATATTTATAGTTCTAATATAACATATTTAATCCATATTAATCAATTTTAATTGCAATTTTCTAAAAATGATCTAGTCTCTGTTCAATAAATCAATGTGAAATTCTATCTGTGCTTTAATATATTATAATTTTTAAATATAATACAATAAATTCAATTTACTATCATTTAACTAATTGCAATAATTTTGAAATATGTAAAAAAATACTTTAAATTATGTACTAAAATGTTACAATCAAAAACTAAACTTTATTTATTAATTGGAAACATAATTTTTATAAGCATCAACAATAGTTTATACTTAAAAGCTTATAATTATTAATAATATTTCAAATTAATATAAAAATTAATAATTTTTACTATTTGAAAAATAGTATTTATAATATACTTACTTTTTATCAGAATCATCATTATTTAATGTAGTAGAATATAACAAAATTGTTGAATTTTCCATAGCAAGTATCAAAAGTGGATTTGGAGAATTTTCATATTTACTAGTCAAAAGAGCTAATCTTGCAGTAATCGGTAACATTTTATAAAAGTTCATTGTTTGCATAGGTTCAATTTTTTCGTTAACTCTTATCCACAGTCTAAAATCTCCATTAATAGAGCCAGTACATATTATTAAATTAGACGAAGAAAAGTAAATTGCATCACATATTTTGACAGACTCATTTATCTGAAGAATGTCAGCTGGTTTAAAAGAACCTTTTCCATGGTTATTAGATTTCCAAATAACAGCGGTACCATCTGATGAGGCAGAAACAAATTCTGTTTCTACTTTAGGAAAACTAGGTGTAATCCATTTAACAAAATTTACTTTATCATTATGCACATGTAGAGTAGACAAAACTGATCCAAATTTTTTAGCTGTTGGATCGTATATTACAATCGCATGATTAGAAGCATAACATATTAGATTGTTTCTACCCCAATCTGCAACGTGAGGTAATTGATTGCATGCAGTACTGGTATAATTTGTTTTTATCATTTTTTAAAACTAATGCTATCACATTAATATATGTATTTGATTAATTTTTTAATAATTTATTTTTTTTTAAATAGAATTAACCTAAAATTCTAAACATGCCGATACGTATATAAAATTAATCTTAATATTAAACTGTACATTCTTAGCTATTCTTAACTAACTTAACCTATAGCTATTCAAACTAAGCCAACAATACAATATCGTATGGATAACGAATGACATAGTACAGTCAGTAATTCTGTAATATGTAGGCAGCGTGGTGCGAATGATTAAAAGGCAAATTTTACTCATCTACAATTTGTCTATAGTACTAGCTAAATTATATATATAGTTTTTATGGTGTTTTAATATTAATTACACAAATGACGAAGGAAATTTAAATTGTACAATTAGAAATTGGAAAATTGAAGTTTTTTTTTTAAAAATCTAAAATTTAATAATTTATTAATTTAACGTTACCAATTTTCATTGTTGTTTAAAAAAAAGTTTTTTATTGACTACTAAATTCAATTATAAATTGTTTAAATTTAAAAGCAGAAACAGTAAAATACAATATTTCATATTAACTATAGATAAAATAGTGGATACGATTTCATTGGAGAAACATTGCAAATAATTTTTTGAAAGATAAAATAAAAAATTACACCTAATAATTTTTTTAAATTGTACATATTTTTATTAATCAGATTGTCAGTATTATTTTTATAATTAATTTATCTTAATTGCAAATATCTATTTTCAATACACATTAAACTTTAAACGATAATATGTACGTACAATATTGCTATAATAATAAAATATCCTAATTTAAAAAAAAAACGGAAAACAATTCTAGGTGTCATTTGGATACTGGAATATTTATTCATAAAGTAACTACAGCAGTCATTGCTTGATTGAAAAATTATTTGCAAGTAAAATTGAACTGCATAATACTCATGACAATCCCCATGTTTACAAACTAAATAAAATCACAATCTAATAATGAAACAATATATATATATATATATATATATATATATATATGTACTAACTTTTTTTAATTTTGAAAAGAAATCCCTGCAAAACCAAAAAATTGTTAAAATTATTAACAAAACTCTTTTACTAAATAGTATGCTCATTAAATGGTAAAAGTTTAAAGGAATGTCTTTTAATGTTTATAATTTTAACTATATACGTGTTTTTCTAATTTCTCGATATTTAAGATTCACCTAAGATTGATAGCTTAAGTTATTGACAAGAAATATATGTTTAAATTCCATGATAAAATTACATAAAAGTTTTAATTAAATTTTAACAAAAGTAAACCTTATTTCTTAAATTCAATGTCTGTAGTTTCTAACAAAAAATATTTACATAAAACTTTTTAAAATCTATTTACACATTATTGATTTTTATAGATTTATTGATATGTAGTTAGAAAAAATGTTCCAAAAATTATAGATAAAACTTTTTGTACTCTAACAAATATTACTTAATAATTATTATCGTCATGATATGTTATTTAAATATATCATGAGTAACGTTATTATTCAATTTTATTATATTCTTATGTCTTTTTATTTTTAGCGAATGCCTATCACTAGTATTTTTTCATAAAATCTAAAAATTTTCACTTTCGCAAAATCCAGAATATTTTCACTGCATTTTCAATATTATTAATTGTATATATATATCTACAAATGTGTTTTACAACTTTATATATGTTCACTATATATACGTTGTATTTTAAATAGGATTATTTTAGTTTTAATTTACTTTATAATTTGCAATAGAGATTAATATGTGACGGACTTCCTAGTATTGATGGATTATGTTGGTCTCCTAATAGTGAGATTATGAATATATGGTGTGCTGTAAATAATCTAGAAAAAATGATTATTTATTCGGCAGTCACCGAAAGTTACGAAGGAATTTTTTATCCATATAATAGTAAAAGTGTAATAGTATCTAATGACAATATTTTTAACAATGGATTTGATGAAAAATTGAAAGGATTGGAAATAGTGAAATGGATGCACAGTGGACAACTGTTAGCTATTTCAGGACTTAATGAAATGGTAAAATTATTCCTTGATTAAAGAAATATTAAATGAATAAACGATTAAAAATTCAAATGTTAATAGATTGTTCTGTTAAACTGTTTAACGTGGAGTCCTATTTTACAATTACGATTGGAACCGGTCATAACGGGAGGTAATTATCTTACTAGAGTTTTCAAAGAATGTATACTTAAAGAATCAAGGGAATCTAATAAATCAATTGAAAAAATGGGAATGTTTTCTGACAGACACATTAGTAAGTATTTAAAAATAAAAATATTTAAAAATTATACATAGCATATAAAAGATTAAATATTCGAATCAAAATTAATACAGTAGAAGAAGTATGTAGTCGACCAATCAACATTCCTATTGTTAAGAATGCATTACTGACATTAGGAGATCCATCAATAACAACCATACATATAATAGATATCATGGAATTTAGTAGTTGTGGACAATTTTTGGCTATAAGACATCGAATTTATCCAGGCACCTTGTGGATATGGGATATAAAGACAAATGGCTTAGATATTATAATATTGCAAAATATTATTTCTGGTAAGTTCCTTATACTAATGTTCTTATTTATAATTAAAGTATATTTTTTTATAATTTTAGGAATTAAATGGAATCCAATTTTTCCTCGGTTATTAATTTTTAATGAGAGTGCATATATGTTTGAATGGGACCCAAATAAAACATTATGTTTAAAAATACCTCGAGGAATGACAGTTCTTGATGCTCGTTGGCATCCTTCAAATAATGATGTTGTACTTTGTGGCTATAATCGCGCTATTATATATCATTTCAATAATAAAAAAAAATAGTTTCATATTTTAAAAGAATGATAAAAAATCAAGTAAATTTGTAAGAAAACAAATAAAATTAAAGACTTAGGTAATTTAAACATTTAAATTTACTTCTAATTAAACAAATTGACCAAAAACGAATTGCATTAACCGATTAATTATATTTATCTGTATGTTTATTTAATTCATCAGGATAGCTTTGTATAAATATTTTGTAAATGTCTAAAATTAATAAATGATCGAATTCTTAATGTAATTAATTTTTAAAATATTTAAAAAATTCCGCATTATTTGAGTACAAAAATGAATACTCACAATCATAAATACAAATACATTATGTATATGTCTTCGGCCAATATCGCTATTATTTAATATTCTGAAAAATTGTATTTATTTCCGAAATCAAATTTTGTACACCAAAAAAAATCATCAATTGAGGTATAATTTATTTAAATACGTTTAATTGAAAAGATTGCCTATATGACGGAAAAAATTTATATATGTTGTTTTTTTTATTTTTGATAAAATTATTTTTAAAAAAATATGAAACATTTAGGTAAGTCAATTAAATGGAATAGAGTATATGCTATGATGTGTATGATGATTTTGTAAATTACTCCAAGTACCTTTTTTAAGCTGTGCTGGAAACTAATATTGTAAGCGAAGATTCAGAAATATATTAAATTTAAAAGACTGAAGGTTTCTATTTTTGAACGATTTGTTGTTTATATAAATCTTCTTCACTTTAGCTCTCTTATATAAATTTTTCTCATATTTTAATTGCGGAATATAAATGTACATTTATCTTGCAATTAATAGCCTTTATCAATAAAGTATCTAAGAGAGAGGGAGAGAGAGAAAGAAAGAATGATAATTAAGTAGAATAAGGAAAATAAAATTAGCTCAAAACTAATGAATAATAATAGATAGCACAGCATAGATTAAGGATACATCAAAAACAAATCTTGACTATCTGTTTAATTTATATAACTTACTAATATTTAATATTGTGGACATATTTATAATATTTTTATATAAAATATTTATATAAAACAAATTTAGCAGTTCAACACCAAACATTAATAATTTATGTTTATTTTGATTAATAATATTATCAATTTTAAATTATAGAAAAGAAACCGCTGTTTTAAATTTACGAAATTTTAAGCCCTTTTGGATATTAATTATTAGCTGAAGCTTTAGATTCCTTTTATAATTATCGAAATATGTATTTTCTATTAATTGTTTTAGAACATGTTATATTTATTTATAAGTAAAATTAAATCTACAATATGATACTTTCATATTGTGTACATTCGATATAAAAGCATATGTCAAAAAAACGACAATGAAATATATTAACGAAATGAAAAAAAATAAAACAATAAAATAATCGAACGTCTTCTTCACCAATTATTCTGCCTGAATATAAACATATTAAAATTATTATTAATATTGTTAATTTGAAATCGGGTAGCGAAGTTTAACAATACAGTTTAAACAGTAAAAAATTAAAACTAATGAAACTAAAAATATTAAAGAAAATATAAAATCTAAAGAAATTCAGATAGGTTTTTTTTTAGTTTTTAAGTTTTTTGTCTCCTATCCCTCGGAAATTACTTTAAAAATGTTAGTTTGTCATAAAAAATATTATTTGAAAAAATTTCGATGCAATTGAAATAATTTAAAGCATTTATAATAAAGATACAAAATTTGACATTATCTAAAAATTATTTACAAAGCTTACTGAAGTGGCAAATATAGTTTCATTATTTATTTGATTTAATTTTAGCAACGTGATACATGAAATTAAATCATTATAATTATATGAAATGTAATATACATGTTTAAAATATGTTCAATATAATTTCGATATAATATAAATTTTGTATTTTGTATAAAAATACAAAATTTGTCTGTAAAAGATTTAAAAATAATTTTAACACTTATCGCGGTCGTTCATGATGGATTGTGACGCATAAAATATTGGATTAATATTAACTAAGTGAGCATGTTCAAATCATTCCAATATACGCAAGAGTAAGAAATAATGGCTTTATAATCTTTAATATAATAATGATAACTATACATAAGGATAAGACTAAAAGAATTATATCGATCCGAATATAAAGAGTTCAAAAATTCTTAATGCAAAGTCATTTTTAGTAACGTAATTATTATATGTGACATGCCATGGTAATTGTTTACGATAAATAGAATTATAAGATAAATTTTCATAAAACAAATTTATCGATAGTATATTAGTCAACTTCAATGAGTGGCACATACCGATGCGACAATATAGCAAGTCATCTTCGTTTACTAAAAATTTTAAATTCGTTGTACAAATTGTGAACTTTAAACTTTTAATATTGAAGTACTTGAAAATTCAGATTACCACTGATTTTACAACTTATTGATGCGTCATAAAAAATAGTTAACAGTTATACAAAAAAAAATTCGATTATTGATAAAATTATCGATGTTGATCTAGACGATGGATAGGATTCTTAAGTGACGTAAAGACGCATTATCAATTTTCGTTAGATTTTACGATTAAATAAGAATTGTGATAATATGTCAAAAACAAAATATCTCAAAGAGCAGACGCTGGCAACAGTTGCATTTAATTTATAGATCTATGAGCCAACTGACAAAGCCTTAGAAATTTGCGTTGTTCGCCAAGTATGTTTGTACGTAACTCAGGGGATCAACCGATTCATTTCTATGAATACGGTAGTGCACAATGACGGGAACTTCTTTATCGATAACGTTACCAATCGCTCAGTGCTCATCACTGTATACGCATTCACTCATACGTTCCCAGGCAGATAAATAATAATATAGATTTGGGAAGGAAAATAAGAAGCTCAATTCGCTCAATGGCTGATCGTCAACTTATTCGCCGAATAGATTTAAAATTAATTTGTAACATTAGTATATAAGAAACTCAAGTGTGGAAGGTCAATCCATAAAATGACGCTTCTCAGCGAGCTGAGTTAGCTCTGCCAGAGGAAAAAAGATGGGGTGAGATCGCGATGCGTAGAGATCTAGGGAGGTCGGTGGCGAAGGAGGAGGAGTAGGAAGTGGCGTCGGAGGGGAGAGAGAAAGTGTAGCCGAACGCGGGACGGGAGACAGGAGTCCGAAGGAGTCACGTTACACTTGGGGCTCGTGGTGTTGGTGTATGCGTGCAATGTGCATTCAACGGCTGAGCGCGATAATCGGAGTTATCGTTAAGAGTCGAGTGGAGAAAAGGCGATTGGCCTCCCGAGCTGCCAGAGATCCGACGAGGGGACTCGGAACCGGAGTTGTTGCTGCTGCTGACAGTGGTGGTGGAGCCCGACTTCGCTGCACCGCGACACTGTCGAGTCCGTACTTCGCGTGGCAGGTCATCGATAAAAAGTTGAGCGAGCGTTTGAAGCCGCGGAACGCGGCTCTGATCCGGAGTCGGATTCCAATTCGAAACCAAAAATGAAGCTAACTACGGGCTCCTGGAGTATCTCGAGCGAGACAGTGAACGAGGACCTTCGCCTAGAGCGCCAGAGGATCAGCTTTGAATCGCAGGAGTTGACGTATTTGCTCGACGGTACTCCAGAGAAGACGGCACTGCGACGGGAACGAGGTGCGCGCGCAACACAAGGAGCTCCGCTCCTTGCTTTTGAATCACCCGCTTCGTACGCTTTTATACGTTTTCGCCTTCACTTTCGCCTTCGTTTTCGCCTTCACTTTCGCCTTCGTTTTCGCCTTCGCTTTCGCCTTTGCTTTCGCTTTTGCTTTTGCTTTCGCTTTCGCTTTCGCTTTCACTTGCGCTCGCCGTCTCATCTCTCACCCTGATGCGGAAGTACGTATATTCGCCCTTGTCCCTCCTTTCTCAACGCTACCTTGTTCCAACGGTTCCCCATGACTTTCGCCTGACCTGCTCTTATTCTCTCTCTCTCACCCACCGGCTGTGATCGCTGCTAGTCGACCATCGCTCCACACACGTTCTCAGCAAATTTTATTGCTTACTCAGCAAAGAGTATTGTTTTTTTGTGTTTTTATTTCTCGAATTGTAATTGCAAATATTACTTGTTATGAATTTTAACTACTTTTAATATGAAATCAGCTAATCATTGATTTTCAACGAAATTAATTTA
Organism: Kradibia gibbosae; assembly: GCA_018907135.1. Lineage (NCBI taxonomy): Eukaryota > Metazoa > Arthropoda > Insecta > Hymenoptera > Agaonidae > Kradibia > Kradibia gibbosae. The sequence continues at coordinate 35,641,076 of JACCHX010000001.1, read as the reverse complement.
TCAATCTATTTTATTATTTTAAAATATTCTATTTTGTTCTAGTAATTCATGTAGTTTTATATCTTTCTCTCTTGTATTGCAAGAGAGTTTTCATTTTTATTTAAGCTCTTACTTTGTTAACATACTTTGTTTCCTGTTTACTCACTTTTAAATAAAAAAAATTTCTACCATACTTTTAAAACTTGCAATACAAATTAATAATTTGTAAATTTTTTAATTTTATTGTTTTCAATTTTTTCTATTTTTAAATGATATCAATGTTTATTTAACTAAAATTAAATATTATAACTTTTTTGGAATTAAATTAAAAAACACATTATTAAGTTTTACCAATGTAACAAATTTCCATTGTATAATAATAATAAAAAAATACGTATTTAATACGTAATACTTATAATAAAATTTTTAAAATGAAGAAAATTCTTTTGCAAGCATTTTTATATTATTTAATAGTTTCATAAATGCTTATATACTATGGAACTTTGCATTAACTAATTTACAAAAAATTTTACTTTCACTCAATGTACCTATGAAAGCTGCAGTATTAAACTCATAACAGAAAAAAGCTTAAAAGTATGTACTATAACATTCTTTACAAAAATTTCACTTATGCATGTGATTGCGCGAACTGATATATACGCACTAGCTAACTAACGTTTCCTATAGTAGCTATTTATCTATTTATGCTTTATAACATCTATTATACAAAAAAAACTTACAATGTGAAAGAATATATTCTGAACAAAGTATATCATATATTAATAATAATAATAATAATATTTATACAAATTTATGTTGTTTCATTATTGTCATTATTTATAAAATATAATAAATTTTTAGATATGGACTTAATATCTTGTTGTTTTAATAATAAATCAAAGAAACATGATAAGCGGTATTTCAGAAATTATTTTACTTTAATTTCGTTTCTTAAATTAATTTTAAAGAATTTTTTTTAATTTTTAATATCTGTAACAATTGTTTCAGATTTCAAATTTTACATTTGTCATACATATAAATAAGTGTTGTCGAAAATAGACACCCTTCAAACGTGTTAATTAGTGATTCAAATTTATATGCAATATTTAAAAATTTATAATAGTTATAATAATGTTTAGTAAAAAACATAATTTCAGCAAAAATAAAAAAAAACGTAATGAAAACATTTGATGAGGGGAAATATTTATATACAATAATCTATTGACATAAACAAGGTAAATTTTTTGGATACAGGAAAAGGGACGAGAAAAGTTAATAAAGCAAAACAAAAATTTTTAAAGTAAACATAAATGTGTAATTGTTTGTGTTAAAATGGAATTAAAGAGATGTTTAGCGAAGAGCAAATAAAAAGTATTAGAACAAATATCAGAATAGGAAAAAAAAATTTATATTGAACGAGACGTTACGAAGATTAGGATCAAATAAAGTATTGAAAGCACGGGCATTTAAAAAAGCTTAAAGTGAAATACAAAAACAATCACAAACAATCTGGGTACAGAAATTACTAAATTATGCATGTTTTATAAATACGGCGATATTGCGTGTGTATATGCATTGCCATTTAGGAAGAACTGAAAAAAGTGCAGGAAAGTAATATATAGACACAAGAGTTAAAAAGTACTGAATGCAGAAAGCTTTATAAAACGCGTCTTGAATACCATTAAAACGAAATCTAAGAAATCAAAAGATAGAATAATTCTACGCGAATACTACATTTATTATCTAGTTTAATAATGTAAGAATGTAATAATATAAAAAAATTAGATCTATACATTATTTAGCATATTTCTATTGTATATTTTTATGTATAACGTATTGCTATAGGTTTTTTTTCTTCTGATTCGCAAATGAAATTATATTTAATAATATTATAAAGAAGCGATTTGTTATTGCAGAAGAGTTTTTTCTAAGTGATCCTGAATTATCGGATAAAACACCAGCAAAGTTTAAGAGCCATAAAGATATTTATGAAGAAGCTATTCGCAAGGGATGTTCAATTCTAAAGAAAGTACAAGAACTTAATAGCATGGGGAAAGGAGATATGGACGTGTTTTCGTAAGTTATATTTAATATTATTTCCGATTTTTTGTGAAAATTTTACCTACATAATTATTTTATAAAATACTATCTTAAAAGCATATAGCGTTATATATAGTGTATAGTATCGTGTAATGTATAGTATTGATGTTTTGCGGAAATAACTTTTTGGTATGGACTTTAAAATTGCCATTAACCAAAAAGTGAGACAAAATTTTACTCTTTAGAAAGATTTACATCAAACCATTAAATTCTTTCAGTTTAAGCTATTATTTTGTTATTTTTTTAATGCATTTGAAAGCTTTAATTTGATACCAAATATGAGTAAAAAGTCTCAATATTGTGAAGCTATGTACATTTTTTAATCTTCTTCTTTCTTACTAGAATAAAGAAAAATATTATTAAAAACTAATTTATTGGTAATTATACTCTGTTAAATAATATTCGGCTACTTTTATATTTTAATAAATAATGTATGTTGCATTGTAAATTAAAAAGATATCAATTTAATTTTAAATTACAAAATTTGTTTATTTATTATAAAAAATAATTAAAAAAATGTTTTCTAAGTTATTCCTCATAATTGAGGATTTGAAAGTCTGTTATATTAATGGAAAGAAAAAGCATTAAAATGGATATATTAAATTTTTGTAATATTAAAGGTGTAATTAAAATACAGATTTCGAATCGATTTTTAGAAAGGAAAATAAAAATAATTATGTTGCTTTTAATTAAATAAGCATTTAATTAAACAATATGTAAAAGTTAATAATTAATAATTTAATTTAATTCGTCACATCATTTACTGCGTTACTTAGACTATGGAATTCTGTTTATTCTGGTTAGAAGCCAAACTGACATGTTTGTGTGAAATAATTTCGATGGTCGAATTCCGGCTGAACCAACAAGTATTTATTCAATATAACAAGAATTTTATACTGCAGATATGACAAGGGATTTATCAGCAAAAAATAAATATATAAAAAAATGTCTTTTCGAAAATAACTAACTTGTAATCTAGAAATTATAAGTTTAGCTGAAAACTTCTTTAGCGTTCATATTACCTGAAAGAAATTGTGCCAATGGTCTATAAAACCGTATCACCAAACAACTTCGTATCTCTCTCAGCCAACACCAACTCGTAACTGAGTGAATTCGATAGCCCTTCCGTGCTCAATCTTTCAAAAAACTTTAGGGGGAATTTTCTCTTTTCTCTCTCACTCGTATGCATTCTTTCATAACTACATGAGCTGACTGTGCCTTTCTAGACTGTGTTTTATCTCGTTCTTCCGTAAGACGAGTCTTGAGACGGAAGCTTCTATTAAAAATAATTAGAAAAAAAATATCAACAGCAACAAATGGTAATTCCAAAAAAGTATTGACTAAAAATTAGTATTTGTAGCAAAAGCGGTTATTTGATAACTCGATAACTATTTTCGCATATTACTTAATTAAACATTACTTAATATTAAATTAAATTAACTTAAATATTACCTAATTAATAAATTATAATGATGGTTAAATGTTGGATTTAGCCAAGTGCTGGGTGGAACACTGGGATCTGCAATATTAAAAGATGGAAACCCCTTAACATTGCACTGGGTGATGTTTATTCCGGCGATAATGGGACAAGGAACTGTCGAACAACAAGGACATTGGATAGCACGTGCTTGGTCATGCAATATCATTGGCACTTATGCCCAAGTATATTTCTTTTTACTGCTATGATAGATTGGGAAAAAAGAAAGAAATACATAATACAATTAAATTATTAATTTTCTATTCACAAATCTAATTTTTTAATTCTTAATAGACAGAGCTCGGTCATGGAACATTTATTAGAGGATTGGAAACAACTGCGACTTATGACCCTTCAACGCAAGAATTTATTTTAAATAGCCCAACGTTGACTTCTTATAAATGGTGGCCTGGAGGACGTACGTTAACCTCTTTTTATATCAAAGTATAAAACAGGTTAATTAGCATACTTATAAGGAAAATTTATTGTTCTCAGTTGGACACACAGCTAATTATGCTGTTGTCGTAGCACAACTGTATACTAATGGCCATTGTGAGGGAATTCATCCCTTTATAGTTCAACTTAGAGATGAAGAATCACATGAACCTTTACAAGGTAATGAGCAATTAGCTTTTTTTCCAAATAATTATTTTAAATTACTTCGTATAGTTAACCATTTTTTTCTTGTTTCTCTTAAATTGTAGGTATTAAAATTGGCGAAATTGGTACTAAATTAGGTATGAATGCAACTAACAATGGCTTCCTTGGCTTTGATAACGTGAGAATCCCAAGAGAAAATATGTTAATGAAAAATTCAAAGGTATTCCTATAATTTTAAATATTTTTTTACAATATTGTACGTAATCATACCTCCCAATGTTTTATTCATTTTGAAAAAATTTAGGTTTTGAAGGACGGTACATACGTAAAGGCTACGAGCAATAAACTTACATATGGGACAATGATGTTTGTCAGAGTTGTATTAGTAAGGGATATTGCTAGATATCTTTCGAAAGCAGCAACAATTGCTATTAGATATAGTATCGTCAGAAGACAGGGCCAAATAAAGCCTGAGTAAGTACTGATGTCTGAACACTATTTCATGACAAAATGTATTATTTTTAATTTGATAAAGTTAATGTAAGAAATAAAATATTAAAAGTCGAAACAATTTTTTTTTTATTTAATTTGATAAATATCGATATAATATATATGATGAGAAAAAAAATAATTTATCATTTGCATTAAAAAATTTTTATCAATTTTTTCCGTAATTATAATAAGAACTAAGAACTTCTAAATTAATTACGATAACAGCAAATGACCAGCGCTATTTGCTTAAACTACTCGGATTTTGATTCATGTCGTCATTGGGCATTGGGTTCTGTCTTTCTCTATATAAAAATATATTTACACACACACACACACACACTCAAAATATATGAATGATTGAATACGTTTTTTAGTGGACCGGAAACTCAAATTATTAATTACGTCACTCAACAGTACAAGTTATTTCCTCACTTAGCCACGTGTTTTGCTCTTTCGTGGGCTGCCGACTGGATTTGGGAGATGTACAATAACGTTACCGCAGAATTAGATGAAGGAGAATTAGATCGTCTTCCCGAGGTAAGATAACATTGTGCGCTAGTATTATTCTTGACATTGTTACATTGAAAGTATATAAAGTATATAAAGTATATTTTGAATTCAAGTCTCATTTTCTCAGTCTCAGAAAAAAGTAAGAAAACGGGCGAATTTCAGGGATGGAATGGGTATAAATTGCATTAAGCAAGACATTTTATTGCAGCTACATGCACTAGCTTGCTGTTTGAAGGCAGTAGCATCATCGGATGGGGCAGCGGGTGTTGAGCAATTGCGACTCTCCTGCGGTGGTCATGGCTACATGGATGCGAGCAATATGCCATCAACGTACGGTCTTGTGACTGCGATATGCACTTACGAAGGCGAGAATACGGTCTTGCTACTGCAGACCGCACGTTTCCTCATTAAAACATGGAAACAGGCAGTTAATGGTGAAGGATTACCACTTACGGTAAAATATCTTGAGCTGCTCTCCCGTAAGTCAAAACAACGTCCCTGGAAAAACAACATCACCTGCATTGTATTAGCACATCAAGCCGTTGCTGCCGGGTCAGTACTGTTCTACTTTCATTATATTAGGAACAATATATATAATTTTACACAACATAAAGAATTATTTTTCGGTCTCCAGGTCTTTACTAAGTATTAGTTCATTTAATAAAAAGAGCCACTTAGTTGAAAGTGTTAAAAAAAAGAAAAAAAATATTAGCCCATAATTGGTGGAAAATAAATGAATTTTGCATTTTTAATTTATTTTCCATGAAGAATTTTGCCGATTTAAACAATATTTATCTGTATTAACAATCCGCAAAATTAAAAAGAAATGATTTATATTACATATATTTTTGAATGTTTTGAATTAATAATTTACATATTTAGCACTTTCCTCTGGTTTTCTTCTAATTTCTTTTATGACCTTTTTTTAGTTCTCTGTATTTAAAATCTCTTTTATTTATACAAATTGGGTAGTCATTGATCATTTTTTTTTTTTTTAATTATAAATTCGACTGTAATAAATCCATGAGACATAACTAATTTTTTATAATGATTTTACCTAAGCCCATACATTTGACGTTAATGGATTATTGAATAAAAATTACAATAAAATGGTCTTTAAATATCGCAATTTTTCAAAAGGCGAAAAGACAAAAATTTGAAAACTCAGTTACTTATTAATAAAATAAAAAATAAAATTAATTTTTTTACACCAGGCTCTTTAAAAAATTTTGAATTTAAAATTTGTACTTTCGAAATCTGTATTATTTATTCTGTAATTAACAGGAAAATCAAACAGGCAACAGACAATATAGATCGTCGGACGCAACACGGATTGTCTCCAGAGGATGCATGGAATGAGACAAGTATTGAATTGGTTCAAGCAGCGGAAGCACATTGCCGTGCTTTCATCGTCTTAAGATATTTTGAGACAGTCAAAGGCTTGACATCAAGTGTCTCCAATTCCTTGCATAAAGTTCTAATGCAAATGTGTGAATTGTACGTTATTTATTCTATCCTACAACGCCTCGGTGACTTTTTAAGAGTAAGTTATCTAATTTAAAAAACATCATCTCTTTATATATCACAAATTTTGTCAGTCTTCCAATTATACATGCATTTAATATTTTATTCGATCTGTAATGCATTTTAATTTCTAAGGCTCTTGCAAGAAATATTAAAACTTGAAAAAAATTACGATAAAAGTAGGAATAATTAAAAATATGAATTTTACTTGTAAAAAATGCGTGTTCAGTTATACAGAAATAAATATTAATAAATTTCATACTATCTAACTATTTACTGATAGAATAGATCATACATTGCTCGATATAATAATTTATATAAAGATTGAGATTTATGTAAAGTTGACTCACGCTAAAAATTATAATACTTTATACTTTAACATCATTTGTGGTTCTTTTGATTTCGTTTTACGAAGATCTAAAATACGTTTGTAATTTACTTGACAGTTTTCTTGTCTTAAAAACGATGATGTGCCTTCTTTACAAAAACGAATGGAAGCAATGCTAGCAGCCATCCGACCAAATGCTATAGGGATCGTGGATGGCTTAGATATACGCGACGAAATACTGGGTTCGGCTCTTGGAGCCTACGATGGCAACGTATATCAACGGTTATACGATGAAGCCGCGAAGAGTCCACTCAACCAGGAAAGTGTCAATCAATCTTACCACAAGTACCTGAAGCCTTTTATGAAGAGTAATTTGTGATACCGGTTATTTTAATTGTACAAATGAGATTGTAATGTATAGTTAAGTATAAATTGTTAAATAAATTATACAATAAATTCTTTATAAAAATACGTTACAGATTTATTTGTAATAAAAAGCTCTGAATATTAAGTTTTAACGACATACACCAATGTTTACCAATATTTTGTAACTGTTTTAATTTAAAAAAATTTTAATATCTGTATTTAAAGATACAAATTAATCTTTTTATAAAATAATACGATCAAATTATAAAAATCATTTATATTTATAATTAAAATTTATATATTTATATAAAATAATATATAAATTTTTATTATATAAATATTTATAATAAAATTATATAATATTTGTATGCCACATATATAATGTAATGTAGATATCAACATTACGAAGTTACAAACAAAAAAGTTATTATAAACTGCACATGCTCACAAAGATATTTAAACAAATATTTAACTAATTTCAATTATAAAATATTTTATTAATAATTTATATATATTATATACCTACGATATTTATTGAGTACCCTTAGTGTAATATATTAAAAAAAATACACAGCTATATTTACCTCCATTTGAGTCTTATATTTTAATTTGTATACTAATTTTATTATAATGTGATGATTTTATAATGTGTTTACAAAAATAATAGTAATTGAATAATGAAACCTGTATATTATAAAAGTTTAGGAAATCAAAGGTTTGTGTTTCGTAAAACAATAAAAAGAAATCATATATTTATATATTGATGATAACTACTAAGAATATTATTTAATTTATTCACAAATCTATAAGTATACCGAGTTTATTTTAATTCAACAAAATTCGTAGGGCAATTTTAACATTATTTGCAGTTTCTTAATGATATTACTATAGCAGGGATGACGGTACATTATGAAACTGTATATTGTAGCCCTCGGCATTGACTTCTTCACGGCTGCTTGTAGCGTAGGCGTTTAGTTTCAATTTTGATTTTAGTAAGTGCATATCGTAATACGGAGCTACCTTAAAAGTTTCAAGAGTCAAGACTGTCAAGTACTAATAAGCACTAAGCACTAAGTAGCGTGTTACAAGACCACGAAAGTATAAATTTCATGGCAATCGGCTCACATGTATTGGATAATGGCGACGTATACAAATGATGCACGGAGCAAAAGTTATCGACACCGAGCAGCGATAATATTATTATTCATCGGGTGCAGTACTATTGTAAAATGAATTTGTTAGTGGGTTTTTCGCAATTTCCTGACATCGCTTTTTGCAAATCGTTTGAAGGAAATTGAATATTTACAGCAAGTGGGCTTCGCGGTTTAGGATTCAAAATTATGAAGAGTAAGTATAGAATACGCAAAATACAATCAAAACCGTTAAATAATACCGGCTATAAAGTAAATAAAAGAATTGTGTTTTTTTTTATGTGGCTTCTCGATATTGGGCTAGAAGGATTAAACTTTTTCTGTGACCTTATGGACTTTTTTCAGGGTTAACATCATTCAAGAATATCATAGAACATTTGTATATTGTGTCGAATTTAATTTTTAAGAAACGTACGAAAAAGTCAATAAAGAGAAGGAAAAAATGTAGAAAATTAAAGAACAGTTAATCATTTAAATTTATCGAGCGATGCATCTTGAAAAAAGAGGGGGCTTATTTTTTTATACGGGATGTGTACTTGGTTACTGCAGTGGTAAAATAATCGATCTTATTATTGAATAGTGGTACGAAAATTATAAAAACTAAAGCTTCTCAAAACATTCAAGCTTGGCAGGAAAAATGAAGGTCGACTCTGTAATGGAAATGTTTTATAAATCGATAAAAAATTTTGGACTATATATATAAATTATATTTTAGTGATGGTGTCTTAAAAACTTTTAAATTGGGCACATGCCTTAATAATAAAAAAAGGGCAAGCTTGGAGCGAAGAACAAGCTGATGGATAATTTCATAAACAAATTAATTTATTATTATTGATTAGCTATTAGAAGAAACATTGATTCTATTGATGGAATGAAGAAAGATGTAATAGCTACAATAGATCATTATTGTCCGACCGACAAATATCCTCGTTATGAAAATTGTCCAGAATGCGAAGAGAGCTGGTGTGAATGGCACAAAGCAGAAAATATTAATTTGCTTGAATCTTAAAAACACCCACCTAGACTCATAGATTAATACATTGAAAAACAAATTCGTTCAATATATAACGATTTATCGAATGAGAAACTTCCGACGGGATATCTAGGCTGATATTGCTGATAGTCTGACTGTCTGACCTGAGAATCTGACACGTGCAAAAGTCGAATGAATCTTTCAATTCGATTGTGTGACAACACTGTCAATTAAGCAGCCTAACGGATAAGCCTAAAATATTTAAATTCTGGATACAAAATCGATGAAATTGTGGTAAAAATGTACCTTTAAAAAAAAAATAAAAAATTGCAACTTTTTTAAAATTATTTTAATTTATACAGAAAATAAACTTATATTATTTATTGATATTTTCGTTTGGACTGTTTCAGATAAAAATTGCGACCTAAATTACTGACGCCGGTTAGTAAGTGCCTTCATGAGAAGTGCTGGCTGAATGATCACCATTTTAATAATTATTAATAAAAAAAAATTTTTAAATTAAAGCATACAACAATACGTTAAAATTTTTTGTTTAATTATTTTCCGAAAAAACGGTTGTTTTTTGCCTCCTAATCAGCACTCCGACCTTAAGGCTGTGGCAAGATAAAAGTCCATGGTTCATTTCATCCATGTGTGCAAGCACTGCAAGCCAACTTACTACGCAGGAGCTAGAAATGCGATTTCTGGCAACTTTCAGTCTTCCAGAGTCGAACCGAATACATATTTTAAAATTTCATCTACTATTTAAAAAATTATTGAAGAGAGTAGGTAGAACTATTCATAACTCATTACACTGTGAGCAGTGTTCGAGTACCAATTTATACATTAATACAACAAAAAATTGGGTATGATGTATTTATTTTTAAAATACATTTAAAGTATGACAATCATAATACTAGAGGTGAGGTTAAAAATAAAAAACAAATGAAAGTAAATGCTATAATAAAAATGATTGATTTTTTTTTATTCAAATAATTATAAATATTTATAAAAATAATGTTAGAAGTACAATTAAAATGATAACTGTTCGATTCTCCGTTAAGATCAATTATTAATTATTTAAGGAAATTGCAGGTTAATTTTATTTCAATTGCTTATTCTTTAAAATTAGATTTAATTAACTTAATTTTTAATATTGAAGGATTATATTGTTTCTAGGAATTTGCTGCAAGTGATTCTATTGGATTCATGACATATTATCTCAAAAGCATAGTTGGTGAAGCACATTTATCAATATTTACAATGATTTGTGAATATGGTGATTATAAGCAAGAAGGTACAGGATATACTAAAAAAAGAAGCCAAGTCTATAGCAGCTCAAAAACTGTTTTATCTACTGATGTGAAAGTAATTGAAAAATCTTTATCTGAAATCAAAATATCTGAAAATTCTCGATTAACAATAAACAAATTTTATTCACAAGGCGATGAAATATTTTTATGATTTACTTAATATGCAGCATTATGCTTCTGTTAAAAATATAAATAATTACTCTAAGATTAGTAGTTTTTTAACTTGTACTTGTTCAAAAGATGACTCAATCGGCACAACACAAATTACAAAATATAATAAATGAGTGTAAAGAATGCTTAGCTTTTAATACAAAATTTCTTCCATGAACAAATTAACAGTAGTATTGGATATTTTAAAAATGAAAGTAGAAAAGAATAATTATGATAAAGTATCAAAATTTTCTTTACAGTTTAAAGTTACATACTTATTCAATTATACACAAAATAGCATGTGAGAAAAAAAAACTAGAGGCTGAAATAAATGCTACTATGACTACAGCAGAAACAGTTTGTTAATGCTATTTTAAATGGTATACATACAGTGAAAAGTTTTTTTTTCAATTGTATAGCAATGTTTATAAATTAATATGATATTAGATCCAGTAGTTTTATATAGATAATATATTTCCTGTTTATTGAATTTTATTTTTTGCAGTATTTATTGAAAATGTATGATTTATATTTTTTAAGTCGATCCTATCAAAAATTATTCCTGACTAAATTATTCAGTTCTATTTTTTATTTTATAGTTTATTATTATTTAGAACAATACTACATGTAGAATCATTTATAATATATTATTATATTAAAAATTAATTTAACATCTGATTGCTTACTTTTTAGTATAATTTTTTTCATAGTATCTTTCTTTAAATTGAAATTATTTAAAAATGAAAATTTTTTTTATTATATATTAAAATTAGCTAAACGTTTTATTTTTAATTTAAATAATGATCTTTTAAAAACATTTATAATGAATTTTTTTATCACTTAAAAACTAATTGTCTATATTTTTGTATTAGATATTCTAAAATTTACAATATATAAGAATAATAAAGATTATACTGTAAAATCCGTAAGCCATGTTACATTGAAGAAATATATTTTTTATAAAATATTTGGTAGTGTCATTTGTATAAAACTAAAAATCGTCAAAACTTCAAATATAAACTTTAAAAAATGTTTTTGGTTTATTTTAAAATTTATATGATGTAAAAAAAGCGAGGTAACAATAAAACTGCAATAAAATGTTCATGCAATTGTGTGTTAAAAATGTTTCTTAACACCAACAATAAAAACAAAAATTAAATAAATCAAAATTGTATTCCTTATATTTATTTAAAAAAACGAAATTATTTCATTAAATATTTTTAGGTTTGAGAAGTGGAAAAAATACTCAATTACATTTCATGAATTACAGGTTTTTTATCATATATCTTATTTCTTACAGGATACAGTGTTTATTTACAGATTAGAATCAACGACATGTAACTTTACCAAATTTAATGCAATTATAAACTTTTTGATATTAAATAATAATAGTTTGTTTTTAAAGAATTTCACAATTTCAATGACAAGTTGAAGATGAGAAATTTGTTTAAATAGTAATTGTTATGAAAAATACGTAATTTAAAAATAATTATTTTCAAAAATCGTAGAATATCGCAAATAGAATTCATTAAATATGATAATTAATATTTTAGTTAAATGTAGTTAATTTTTGTAAAGTTTTTTTTGTAGAAAAATTATATTATGTAACAAAAATTTGTCATATATCTAAAAATTATTAGTTGAAATCAATAAGTGAATTTTTCTGTAATATTTACGTAAACAAAAATGGATCTTGTAACTAAAATTTAATCATCGTTATATCATCCTATTTAAGTACTACCGTTTTCAATTTTCATTATATTAATTACTATTTAAAAATTTCCATATTTCTAGTCTTCTATATATACATTTGCGTTTAACTTAAGTTATTTTTATATATGACTTACTTGTTCTAAATTTAATATAAATAAATCAAAGTTTAAATCGATATCGTTTTTAAATATTAATTTAGATACATTTATAAAGTATTGATTTTAATGAAATAATTGTTTGATGTGATGAAATTTAAGCAATTACAAGAACTTTTCTAAAAAAAATTATGAAATACAAATTAAAAAATTAATAAAATATTCTTAAAATGTATGCATACGCAATTATACGCAATTGTTACTTAGTTTAGGTTTTTCCTATCGTAAATGCATGTATGCAGATAAATTCATATACACATATGAAACACGTATACTTACTAATACTTGGGATAAGATTCAAGAATTTTAAATCAAAGTAAATGCATACAAATATATGAGTATCAACGAATACTTATTTTTAGAAAATTAATGTTATTATGTATAAATATACATGCATGTATACGCACGCGCGGGCGCATACAAATAGATATATATATTTATATATCATCAATATTAATTATAAAATAAAGTGATCCAACATAAAATTATTGAATTACATTAATGAAAAAAATTTTTCATGATTGTTATTCTCAACCTTGCAATTTTTAAAAATTTTTCTCTAATAGTTTCTTATTTAATTAACTCTTTTATTAGGATTACACCCTCTTATAAAATATTATTTTATTACAACTATAAATTTTATATATATATATATATATATATTACTATTATTATTATTATTCATTATTATCTATCATTATTTTTCTTAAACGTAGGTGATTTTTACTTTTGATGAATGAACGTAAAATCAGCATAACCGATACCTACTATTTCTTAAATTAAATGCTCCCTACTAAACGTTTCAATCGATCTTTGTTCGATACAATTATTTTATTTTAATTTGCGTTATAATTCCTTTTTATTCGTATTCGTATTTTTTAACTATTATATCTACAAAGAAAAATAGCAAACATCGATAATGACCAATTTTCAATATTAAATTATAAAAAGATAATGTTTTGCATGTAAATAAGGAATGTCTTAATTTTAGAAATTTCAAGTATTTTTTCAAAGTTTTTGTATAAAAAACGATTATTATTAATGCAAAATAAAAAATTTTTTAATAAATAATATTTAAAATTTTAGTCAAAAGTGCAGAATTTCTTTAAAATTTTTGTGTAATATATGGTGTCTCAATTAATAACGAATTAATGATGTAATAAAATATAACACACAAGCTCTAAGATGCAATGATTGACAATTTTATAATAAAAAATCAATGTTTACAAGATTAAAGAAACAAAAAATATAATTCGACGCGTTTCGCTCGATTTAAAATTAATATTTTCTGACTTACTTCCGCATTACTACACTCAGTAATTATTTGGCTTCATTATAGAAGAAATAACTAATGAACAATTAATAAGAGGTTCAATTAATGGTTTTGAAGAAAAAAATACAACGCAATATCACGGATTTATTAGAAATAATGGCACACAGAAATAGAGCAAATATTAATAAACAACATAATATTGGTTCACTATGCAACAGTCAATTACAAAATCTTTGCTTTTTGATTATTTGATTTTTTACGTTTTTACGGTGTGGTTCAAATAATAAGAGTCCTGAGTTACAAAAACGCATTAAATTTTTAATACTTGATAAATAAAAAATTAATATGCAATGAAGCTTCTTTCCTTATAACAGTTTAATACAAACATTTAACAATAACGAACAGTTCATAGTTTGAAGAAACAAAGTTATCAAGCGTCTTACTGTATACGAAAAGAGTGTGAAGAAAAAATCAGCCTTAAAAAAACATTTATAACATAGGAAGTCGATTTTTGTACTAAAAAAAAATAAATAAAAAAATCAAGTTTAATTAAAAAAAGATAAAACTTTCGAGAAGTTACTAAAATTCTAATTATCGTCAATTACGTACTTGTATAGAATGAATAAATGTCTACATATTTGCAGATGAATTAATTTAAGGCGAAACATGTCAAAAAAATTTGTACTAAATTACATACTTTCTTAAATAATTAAAAATTAAAATAATATATTGATATAATATAATTTTATTATTACATTGTAAATTTAAAAAAATCTGATTAATTATACTTTGATCAGAAATCGACTACAAACGAAATGACCTAAAAAATCGTTACAAACTTCATTTAAAAATTGTACCTTTTTTAAGCCTATAAAAACCACGCACAAAAAATATATACAATAATAATTTATTTTCAATTTCTTTAAATTGCACTTTATTGTGGCAATAATGTTTCAATATGGCATTTACTCAAATTAATAGAAGTCGTCTAAATTTTATCAATCAACTCTATCATCTACTATGATTGCATAAATGTGAACAATAAAATTTTTAAAGAACAATTTTTATCGGGACTACAAATAATTTTTGGAAGACCAATTAAAAGATGTATATAAGCATGTAATATTCGTGTTAGAAAACAATCCTCTTAAATATAAACATTGAATGGGATAAAATTATCCATCAACCAATTTAATAATAAACTAAAGCCGAAAATCTTGAAACTTATAAGTGCGTGTCAAAGTATACGATAAGAAATAATTCTTTAGCGTATAGAAACAAGTATTAAAGAAAAAGCGAGCAGAGAGAGATCGTATTGTTAAAGACGTTAGTTATTAGAATAAGGTGAATAAGTTTCTACAGTCTCTGTGATATATATATATATATATATATATATATATATATATATATATATATATACACACATACATACATACATACATACATACATACATACTTACACGGATTACGTACAATTGCATACGAAAGTTTTTTGTTAGACAAGTTTTCCGTCGGGGACGTGATGGGCAATTCGTTAATGATGTACAGAGAATCCCTCGGCAGTCCGAGTCCTGCTCGAATCTAATTGCTACAGTACAAGGCAATGTTTCCTTCTTATATGAATGCATGCTCTAATAAGAAGTAGCTTTGCCCCTTATGACCGCTTATTTCCGAGTGAGATAAGGCAGACAGGCCGCCGGGGGACTAGCTTACACCCTTCTCCTGCTTCTTGTTAATTAAAAAAAAATTAAAGCAGAACAAGAAAAAAGCTAGGAGAGAGTGAAATGTTATATAACTAAAGAAAAGTGTAGAAGAGCAAATGAGTGAGTGAGAGATAGAGATAAAAAGAGATAGAGAGGCAGAAATTAAAAGAGTGTGAATAAGGGATGTGGGGTGAGGGTTAAGTGGAGGAGGAGTAGGTGGTGGAAAGGAGAGGGGTCACCTAACTCTCGACTCGGCAAAACTTCATCGCCGTTTCTCTTGTATCGATAGCCTAAGAAGTGTAAAAAGATGGAATTATGCCCTCTCAAGCATAAAATTCGCGATTGTGCTGGGGTGCTCCTGGTTTAGGATAGGCATTTGCTGCTGGCGATCGACGTGGCTCATCCAGGGCATATGATCCTTCGTCTTTTTTGCGCATCCTATAGACGATAAACATAACTACGAGTATTGCGCATAGTAGACCAACAACTGCGCCTCCTATCACCGCTAAAACAAATAATGACAAGTAATTAAATTGCTGCATTTGTAGATCTACAATAAAACTACAATACATTATAATATATAAAACTACGAAATAGTAAATTAAATTTTATTATGAAATAGTTATATCTTCTATTTATAACACATAATTTACCACTTGATATGTATTAATCTAAGTCTTCAAACATATTCAACTTCATTGTTAACGAAATAATAAATTTTTATAATATTTTTCTTAATAATTATGAAAAAAGTTAATTTTATACATATGTTAACTTGTGTAAATGAGTCTTTTTTAAGAATAAAAAATCAGTTACGTAATTAAAATCTATTCTATTTAAATTTTTTTTCTATTATCATAATTGATTTTAAAAATATTTCAATGATCAAAATTATTTTGAAAAAAAAATCATAACGTATTTATTAATCAACTTTATTAAGAAATCTTAAAAGTTGTGATGAGATTTAAGAATAAAACTTAAGTTTTTTATACCTTGAACTCAACAATCCAAAATATTACAACTCTTAAATATTTAATTGACTATAAGTAGTGAGTACTTTATACAGACTAGAACGCATACCTGCTAGTACACCAGGTTGAGCGAAGAATGAACTCGCTCTGTCTTCGTGTTTTGGATTCATAATATATACTTCATGTGTATCCTCTGTATCCTCTTCATGCTCTTCTTCACCACTCAGAGGATCTACTGCATCAACTCCAGAGTCTGGTCTATTAACTGCATCAACGTTTGTCTGCAAACATAAATATTGGTTACAATATCTTGATCAAATTTTATCATTTTCTATATAAAATGAACGAAAAAACAAACCCATTGAATTAATTATAAATTATTAAGTGTTATGGCTATGAAATATTTTATTTTTTAGACAATACGTTGTATTTAGAGAATATTTGAAACGAGGTATTCATTACAATGCTTTTAATGTTAACTATCAATAAAAATATATTAATCAATTGAATATTTGAATCGATCAGTTAATATATAATTTTAATTAATTATTACATTCTAATTTTAGTTTAAATAAAATTTCAAGATATAATTATAATAGTTATTATAATATATCATTATAATATATAATTATAATAGTATAAGATAATTATAATAGTTTTAAATGTTAACTATAAATTTTTACTCAAATTTAATAAATTAATTTTGTTAATTACACTATAATCCATGGATTGGTTTAAAATAATTTTTTAATTTTAGAAATAGTTAATAACAATGTTAATGGAATCATACCTGCTTAGTTTTATAAATTGTTTCTTCCTTAACTTTAGGTTCCACTGGTTTGTTTGCGACTGGTTCGATTGGATTGTGTTTATTAAATTCTATTTAAAAAGAGAAAGAAAGAACTAAGAATATGTTTATTGTAATATATATAATATTTTGACTCTTATAAACAATTTTTTCTTACTCCATGTCTGAATAATCAAATTGATTTATAATATTAATAAAAACACTATGTTTGTATTCCTAAACTATTAGATGCAATTAACCTATCTAATCTCGAATATAATTCTATAGACATTGTATATTATTAAGTACTCTAAGATGTTATTATTTTTAAGACAGCATAAAAACTTAATAGTGAATTTTACTAAATTTTTGGTATATTTTGTATTTATTTTATTTTAATGTGATTTTTTAAAATATTTTTTTATTGTATTTCTTACAATATATTAAATTCATCGAATTATTAACATATGAATTAGCTATCACATGAAAAACAATGAAAAGAAAAATTATTTACTGCATAACAAATATAACTAATCTACACTAAAAGAAAAATTAATGTTTTATCTATTAATATTGTATAATACTTGAAATGTAGTAAAAAAAAATTGATATAATATAATAAAACATTATAGTAAGGCAAAACTTGATTTGAGCATTCATCTATTAAGTGTATTTTAATTTAAATAAAATTTTTACATTAAACTGTTTTCTCTTGTTTTAGATTAATTAATTACAAAAACTAAAAAAATATCGTAATAATATCTTAATAAATTACGAAAATCACAAAAAGATCATTATTCTGGGATAAAGTTGGGTAAGAATTATTTTAAACATCATTTGTCTTTTAAAGTAAAACATTATTAGTAGCAGATAGTAGTACAAGGTGTAAAAAATATTACCATTAGCGTCTTCACCATCCTCGTCGTCAGGGCCAAGGCCACTACCAGATGCTTCGAGGTCGTCACGAACCTCACCTCGTCCAGAGCCTTCTAATCCATCTTGATCATCAAGATATATGTCATCACCGAACGAATTATACGTTGTACTTCCCGTTGATTTCTCTTTTGGATTTTGCTCTTTACTCTAAAAATAAAAGAAAAACCATTATATTTCTCTGTTACTTATTGAATTTATTACAATTATAACAATTATTTATATAATTAACAGTAAAAATTTGGCCGACCATATTCAATTCCAAACCCAAGTCTAATTCATTTATTATTAATCAAGACAATTTAGTTCAACAGATAGTGAAATATATGCA
The DNA here is from genome assembly GCA_018907135.1 of Kradibia gibbosae. NCBI lineage: Eukaryota > Metazoa > Arthropoda > Insecta > Hymenoptera > Agaonidae > Kradibia > Kradibia gibbosae. The sequence goes on along the minus strand of JACCHX010000001.1, from coordinate 35,622,247 downwards.
GGCAAATCGTACAGGTATTAGATTTCATTAACATTAAACTTAACTGTTTTGTCTGAAGCTATAGTAGGTACTTTGAATAATTGAAAGAATTTCTACAACCCTGATCAATCTTATTAAAAACAATCAAATATAGGTTAAATATTAGTTTACTATTTTATTTTTTTTTCTTAATTACTTCATGAAACCCTTTTTTTCTTTAACATTATTATTGTTTGCTTTTTAAAACTTAAATTTAACCATATTGTTTAATATCTTTGTTCCATGCATTATAATCTATGGTTTTTTTTCATTACAGAAACAAATTATTTCAATCCATTTGACTAAATTACTAAAATAATGTAGTTACAAAATAATGTATATTACAAAAACCCTGGAAACAAAAAAATGTCTTATAAATATTTCAATAGATTCTTTATGAAATTGATTTATATATATTTTAATTGAAAAGTGCAATAATGAAGACATAATCGAAATAATTTGCAAATTGCTTGCATAAAAAATAACTGACAGAGGTAAGCTTTAGTCAAACAAGTTTGATTAAAAACTACAAAATAAATTTAGTTCAAGTATTAATATTATACATTATTTTTTTATATTGAATTCAGCTACGATGAATAACTTAATTATATTATATCATTAAAAAATCATGAGTTGGTAAAAGTATATGCAATTTATTAATACTTTATAATACTTATGAAAATTGTTCACGAGCTGAAATTATTATTGAGAATATTAAAAAAAACGTTTTGAAAAAAAAACCTTATAATTCAACTTAGAAGAGAAAAACTTATTCCTTAAAAGTACAAGTAATTGTAAATTTCAAATAAAAGCTTTCATTCTCAATTTTATAAAACCGTATAATATTTATACAAACAATTTTACAAAAAATCAAAATTTATGGAATTTTCGTGTGACACGTATTTAATCTCTTTATTATTTTATAAGGTTTCAACTCAGATCTAAAATTGGTTAAGTATTGTATATTGCCATTACTAGGTTTAATAAAAGATTAATCATCATGAAAAATGAACCTCCCAAATTTAGTTATTAATTAAATAAAAGTACATATCGTATTTTCCTATCTTTTTTTTCTGAATCTTGTACCTATAAAGAAATTCACAATGTTAAGTTAATGCAAGTGTAGGCTCTTTATAACATGATAATTAAATATTTGATTTTGTAAAATTTTAATAATAATTTTATAAATGCTCTGATTACATTGAATTTTAACAGAAGTTCACAGAAAAAAGGGTAAGTGTGTGCATGCGTGTGCAAGTGTATAAGTTTATGTAGCATATTTATGTTAGAATTATAGAAAGGATGTGTATTTAGAGATAAAATTTGTAGTAGAAGAAGCTGCAAACAACAGAAATTTTTTTATTAAAAAAAATACATGATGTAATACTTTGAATTGGAGACCATACCACCCAATTGTGTTATTATGAAGGAGATAAAAGCGTTATATAGTTCATTCGTGAGAGCAATAAAAAATGAGGAAAAATCAAGAGCCTCTCAAAAAATTGATAAAGGGGATTTAAAAATAGAAAGATTGAGGAAAGGGTCAAGGATGGAAAACGTGAGAAGAGCGAAGATAATATAAAAGTAATGTCTACGATATAAATAATTTATATTTAATTAAAGGTTCATAATAAATTTATATTGGCTGGCTTATTAATTTTTTTAATTTTTAATAATTATGAAATAGACATTAAAAGGTTTTAACAAGCTTGACTTTCAATATATAGCAATATTTATATTCTGTTAATAGATATCTTTTATCCAAATATTTAATTTCTACGTTCACCTATTAATTTAAAAAAATTATTTTTCAAATTTAATTTTTCTTTTTAAAATTTATTTCAATTTTCAAGGTATTAAGTGTGTTATAAATTTAAAAAAAATTTAATTGCTTATTTAGTTAAGAATTAATTGTTTCAAATTATTTTACTATTATGCTTAAATTTTTGCAATATAATATCGACTTTCGAGCTCTATAAGACCTTGTTAAAACGTAATATATTTTTAAAAAATACCTGTATATTTTTATCTATAAAAATATGAATAAAATCGTTTTAAATGGTATACAAGGAACTTTTTTAAATTTATAAAATGTAATTTAAATATTTTTTTTTCAAACATCTAAACTTTCTTAAGAAAATGATTTAGCTTGGTTCTCGGTAGAGATAAGTTGAATATTCTTTTATAGTACCATTTTGTTTTGAAAATTTATATTTACGTATGAAACTAATTATTAAAGGTCATATTAATAAAACACAAAATTAAAAAAAAACGGTTTTAGCTTAAGGTAATAAAAACTAAATATAAAAATATTTACAAAAATTAGCAATAAAAATGAAATATTTTGCGATGGCGAAAAATCCGCAATTTTACAAATATGCCTTTATAACTATTTAATACAAACTGTTTAACATTGTAATTGTAATCTTCGATTATAGATCATTAATAATTACAACTCAATCAGCTTTCAAGAAGTACAGATTATTACTATGTATACATTTTGTTGAATAGTTATAAATTAATTATAATTTAAAAAAAAAATTAATCAAATAATTTTTTTAAGTACCATTGTGTTTTAATAATTATATATTTTATTGTTAAAAATTAGAGAATAACTGTTTTTTAATTTGTGATTATTCTGCAAAATATACTTATTTAATATTCAGTAATCATGTTATTATTTCTTTGATTAAAGAGCTTGCAGTCCACTATATGTCAAAAACGAGTAAAAATAAATGCGTGTACTACATACACGCACACATAAAAATTAAAAATTTTTAGTTTTTTAAAAATCATTATGCTTTTAGTATTTAATCTCATGACCTATTCATTTTGGTTTTAAAATCGTTCTTCAATTTGAGAGAATAGTACCACATGATTTTAAAAATATAATTATTTAGATTCCAATATTTATACTTCGTAATTTTTAAGAGCCAACAAAAAATAATAATAATCAAATTAAAAATTAGTACTATAGTATACCTAGCGAAAATAAATACATTTTTTTCTCTATAATCTTATAAAAAAAATGTATTTATGATGATGCTTCTAAATGAATTAGTTTCTACGATTTTAATAGTATTTAATTAGTAGAAAAAATTGAAGTTATAAAAATTAAAATGTACAATGTAGTATCGTGAAAAACCACTGAATTTAAAGATTTAAACTTTGTATAAATAATTTATTAACTCAGAAAAAAGAAGAAGAAGAAAAAGAAAAAGAAGAAAGAAACAGCAGATTGCAGACATTATTACACGAATAAGTTCGGACTAACCCTCTCTAGGTAAAGAACAAAAATTTTCAAGGCAGAATATTTGACTTGACTTTCAAAGCGGTCAGAACGAATTCAGACTTAACACAGCATGGAGTCTATCTCTCTAAAAAGACCGACATACATCCTCCCTTTTGCTCGATTATCCTTTAGGACGAGGGAGTCGTAGAGATGAAACATGCCGGCGGCGACAAGATGACAGCTGTTTCATCTTGCCAATGGCCCTTTCGAATTTCCATAGCCTAGAATATTTCGTTGTCATGAGATATCCTCCTTTACGTATATGTTTCAGCGGCGCTGGCATACACTCCTCCCAAAAAGTACGTTGGAGACCCTTTTCCAATATTTAAAATGCATCAAAAAAATGGGAGAAATGTACTAGAGTTAAAATCTAGGCACGAAGTACTTATATATTTTATAAATAACATAGTTACCTAAAAAGAAGGTAATAATATACAAGCTCGTTAGTAAATTTCAACAAAGAATTGGTTAGTTTTTTTAATTTGTTTTTATTTCCTTTTTTATTAATGAACAAAGTAACAAGTGCAAACGTAAATGTGCGACCGGACAGTTAAATTTGTAACATAAGTAGAGTAAACAAAAATATAATTATTTTCGAAAGGTTTTTACTAATACTGAATAGCTTTAAATATAATAGCCATATTATTCAATGAATGTATTTTATATACATAGGTAAGAAAGACAAATTAGATTTCCTCGATTTCCTCAAGGTATTGTTCTTACAGTTACCATATACGTATGAACCACATGATACCTGAAATTATATTTATTTGTCGGAATAATTTGGATAACAGCCAAAATACGAGTTTAACAATCATATAGAGTCGTCGGGAAAAAATTGTGTTCAACATGAGAATGAAGGAATGAGTTCCGTGGGAGAGAGCAACACAAGTAAAAACGGATGAGTATACTAACAGTGGCATTAACACATGATATATATATATAGAGGGAGTGAGAGGAGAGAGAGAGTGAAGAGAATAGGGTGCATGAGTATAAAAATAAGGAAGAGAGTACAAATTAGGATTAATTGTAGTGCCTAGGTGTAGAAACGGTAGTACCAATTACCCACGACAGTTGGTAGGGAATACAGGGAAACAAAATCGTTAGGTGAACTTAGGGCCCATGCTGTACACATGCGCTGATCGCCACCACTACGAACACTATCTGAACAAAGAACCTTGGTAAGGGCCCATATTGAGTAAACTTAGCTTCGCAATTCTCGTATCGGTAAGAAAAGTACTGTATGGAATTATTCTAATCCTCGCGGATATTAAAGGCCGCGATTTTGTAGCAATTGATTCAACGTAAGTGTACTCTACTATTCCCCTCTTTCCGAAGAGGTCATTTAGCTAACTTCGTACCGCATATAGTCGTTTGACAAGCTACTTTACACTTTATTTAATTACTTGCCTGGGTTTTAATAAAAAATTGTGAATAAATTAAATTGTAAGTGAATCCTGGAATTTCTGGATTCATACTTTACAATGAATTATTGTATATCGTTGTATAATATACAAACCAAAGTGTGCAAAACCAGTGATCTAATTTAGCGATTATTTGCTGTTTTAAACTCTAAAGTAATACCATGCATCCCCTGATTGAAGGTACACTACCGTAGCTCGTTCATCTAAATCAAAGCCCAGAGAACACATCATTTATACTTATACGTAATACTTTTAGTTTTTTATTTTAAGATATCTTTTGCTAAAGCTAAAAGGAAGAAACTTACAGATATACTTAATTAATACAAGTGCATTTATAAAAATTACATAAATTATAAGTTTCTCAGAAATGTGTATACCATGGATGTAAATAAATAATTTATTTATCAACGATGTAATTAAAAACTGACTATATTTAAGATATTATGAAGATATTACACATATATATTTAAGCAATTTTATCCTACAAGCTACAAGCTTTTACGTTTACCATATTATAAATTATTAACTATTATACGTGAATACATATAAATCAACCTCATATACGTTTTATGTCAAATAATTAGTATCACTTAGTATTATTTATATTTTAATTTCAAGAAACTAAAAGATATATATTACAATGTATGTGTTAGTAATATTAATGGGTTACTTAAAAGATATTACTCGACATTCTGTTTTACTGTGAGAGAGGTACTTTTGATAAGTATAAGTATTACATACTGCTCGAAATAAAAAATGATCATCAACATAAATACTATAAACCGACATCATATGTGTGGAAATGTACGAATGCATCTTGTAGGAACATTTATAAAACATTCGACCATGTTTATTATACGCAATGTATACCAAAACGCTGCTATGTTTTAATTTTTCGTTCAACTGATTTCAACGATAAATATTTCAGTTCTCATTTCGTATTTTATTGGAATTTACTTTGTGTAATAAAATTAATAATTGTAATACTAATATTTCTTAAGCAACGTGATATATCGAAAAAATCAGAAGATATTCCCATGAAAGGTTTGCAAGAGCTTATGCACTTATATACAGCTGAGTATTTACATCATAAAGTGAAACGACAGGAAGTCTCAATTTACGCGTATATTCCCCCTCCCCACGAATTATATTAAAATCAACAAAATCTACCCTTTAAAATTAATTTGAGCACACTTTCAATAATTTTAAAAAGAGGGGATAAAGGCAAGAGCTTAAGAAATTTGTAAGTCCGTAGAATGGAAAATAACACAAGGAGATTTCTAAATGACAGCAGAATAACTTGGTATTCTATAAGGCGCGAACGGACATACATCAATAGATGATCGACGTTCGGTAAAACCAGTTTTAGTAAACTCTCTCTTTCTCTCTTTTTCTCTCTCTATCTCTCAAGTACGTAAGTTAAGCTTTGATAGGAAAGTCTTAATACAAGGAAAAGAGAGGATTATCTACTTAAATTCAGAACTATAAAGCAAAAACATACATAAATGTTACACGTGCGTCATATAATCACTCTTCTTGTAAAAAAATGTAATTAACAAAACTCTATATAATTTTCATATATTGCGTGGATATCGGTAAATGATCGGTTTACAAATTACATATCATTCACTTCCAATTCAACGCGATACTTTAATATAATTAGTTTTCCAATTTTTAATGATTTATTTTTTCATATGATGCAATTAAACATAATATACTTGTTAGATTAAAAATATAATCATCAAAATTATACATAACTTAATATCTTTAAGTACTTCATTAATGTGATGTTCCTGAAAAGGCATTTATCTAAATATATTCTTAAGATGTCAAATCAAGGAATTTATTTCTCTTTTAATAAACAAATATTAATACAAAACCACGTGTATTTTTATAAAACAATTTTATTACTGATAAATTTAAGCAAGCCATTCCATTAAAATATTTCAAAATCTTTCAAATGTAAATAATTTTTTAGAAATATATTATAAAATCAAATGATTATTTATTGCACAAAAGTTATCAATTAATAATAGAAATAATGGTAACATACAATACGCCGTCTATTGCATTTTCATTTCTTTTTGTGGACTACAGATGAGTGTAAGGTATTTAACGTTGGGACTTGACAAAATCTTGATTTCAGTTAGACTATTTTAAATATGCACAAAAATTTTCTCAGTAGATTATTAAAAAATTATTATTTAATGAAATTTATCTTTTTACTAAAAAAAATATTTATTCATAAACTAAGTTTTCATTCAAAAACAGTTTAAAATTACACCAGAACAATAAGCCTTGACAATAAGTAAAAACGAATTGGAAAATTACATCTAAACAAACAAAATAATAAATTATAAAATATAAACCATAAATAAATAAATAAATCTTATTTAGCTGACGACATTGTTTTATTAGCTTTAACGAAGCAGTTAATAAAAGGCATGCTGAGGATGTTGAAAAGTTACAAAAGAAAAAGAAAAATGAGAGTGAATGTGAGAATGACGAAGATTTTGGTATTTGAAAAGAAAGACAGCAAAGAAATAGAAGAGAATTGAAATGTGGTGAAATAAAAATTAGAAGAAGTAAGAAATACACGTACCTTAGTTATTAAAATGTGAAAGGGGTAAACATATAAGTCAAAGGCCAAAAAACGTACAGCATAAGGAATATTATAAGGAACATTGAAGAAAATTTGTTTAAAAATATAAAACGTATTAAAAACGTACAGCATAAGGAATATTATAAGGAACATTGAAGAAAGTTTGTTTAAAAACATGACGCTATATGGGACGGAAGTGTGGGGATGAATAGGCTTAGACGTCCAAAACGTATTAAAAAGAAAATCTACAAAATGGTGCCTAGGGTCGGAAAAAATAATGTCAACTGTTCTATCATATATGAAACGAAAATAAATGATCTAAACATTGCGTCTCTAGAAAAGAAGCTAAGGTATGAGGATAGTGTGTAGCAGAAAAAAAAGGTTGGTTGTTATATAAGGAAAAAAGAAAAAGCGATAGAATGAAGGAACGGACATGAGCAAAGGCATGAAAACTTAAGTTGAGAAAATGCACGATACAATAGAATATTTATAATGTCTGAAAGAAGAATGAATTGTAAAAAAAATTGCAAGGTTCAGATGTGAAAATGAGAGGAAGGATAAAAAGTAGTAGTAACAGGAAAACGATAAGAGATGCAGATTCTGCATACGCGATAAGGAGCCGGAATCAATGAAGCACGTGTTGGTTACGCGTGGAGGCATGAGAAACTTGGATGAAATAAAATCAAGTTTGGATGAAACAGAATCGGGACTCGAGCTAATGACGATGAGTAAGAAAGGGAAAGGACAGAAGGTGTCTGAGTGAAAGAAGAGTTAAACACAAGGTTTTTGGACATAGCTTTAAGGCCTCATCATTGTATTTTGTACAAGTTTATTAGTATTATTTATATTGATATAGATTTCAATTTACTGACATAGACTTAAGAGGAATATTTTTGTAAGATGTAGTTACTCCAAAATTGAAAGATACAGAAAAAAGTTAAATACAAAAAAAAAATAATAAATAAAGCATATGTACATGTAGGAATCGTCAGTTAATTAAAAAAAACTACATCATCTATATCTAAAAATGGATTTTTTCAAATCATTACTAATCTTAATATTGATATATTTATTAAAAATTTAAATCAATATTAATTTTTCAAAACAATTTAAAAAAAAACGAAGCTTTCATCGTTAAATAGCTTATATACTTAAAAAGCTACGAATTATTACAGTTTCTGTAACACATAGTTTAATATAGTATTAAATATAGTAGAATAATATTAGAAAATAGGTTTTTAATAGAAAATAGGTATAATACAATTTCATGGATTTTTATCATTATTAATTCCATTATATTTTTTATTTTTATTACATTTATATAAGTATACTTAATTATTTTTATTAAATTTAAGTTTTTGAGTCTAATGTTCTAAAAACACACAACTGTAAAGAAAAGAGCGTGAGAGGAAGAAGATTACGAAAGTGTTGAAATGCATTTTAGACGGAATAAACACTTGCTCTTAAAAATCCCACTTTTTACCTGAAAATAGACAAACATAAGAGAATAAAAGAAGAAAATGCGTGCAAGGTTGGTATGTACGTGGGTACATAGATGCGTGGAGTGAACAAACGATATATAATCAAATTAACATCAATTTATGAAAACAAATTTAATTTGTAAACATTACAAAGAATTTTACAAAATATACAAAAAAAAATATAGTTCAAACGACTGCTAACGTAGACGGATATTTTTTATATTGTGAATTTAAAAATTACTTTTTAAAAAATATATTTCAATGATGTAAATGTCATTGCTGAGATTATTTGCAATAGATGAAATAAAATATAATATATACTGCCAATAAGTAATTCCTTAACTGTTTTACGAAAAAAAATTTTTTTTTTAATAAACAGTAATCGACTCACTATTAACGAAGATATAAAAGAATGTTCTTCATTATGAATTATCTTCATTACCTCCGTTTATATTATAAAATATTATTCTATGAAAGACACCAGATACGAAAATTCTTATTAAACTCAAAAGATGATGAATTAAATAAGTTTAATGAATTTATTGTAGATTACATATACGATAATAGGTATTTCACATTAGCTACAACATTATAAATAAATAAATGTAAATTAAAATTGAAGATCATCGTTTCAGAAATTGATCACAAATTAAAAATATTCGAAAACAATGTTAGTATATTTTTAAATTCCAAAAGAATTAAATGTAAAAATGAAATCCTTTTTGAAAGCTACATCTTAAACAATACACATTACTAATAAATGATATTAAAATAAATGGTACTACAAAAAACTATAAATATTTTTATTATAATACTTTTAGATAAAAAAAAACAGACTTAAAGAAAGAATATACTTATATAATCAAATAAATTAATGAAATTTTTTGGAATAATTTTGCGACAATTAAATATATTGGACAAAAAGAGATACCTTTTTAATGTCCACAAATGTTACGATTATCTGGGCCGGTAAGTAAAATATCATTGGACGATTTAAATATTAATGGCAATAGCTAGTCTATACCATACTTTCTGAATTAGCATCGTAATTCCTTTATTAACCCTATAAAAATCAACTGATGTACTTCATCACACAAAACTTAATGAAATTTAATTCATTCAGAAACTGAAAGAATTTATTTATAAATTTTTGATTAATTGAAAACCAGGATGTATCATGGATTGTGGATAAACGTTAATGCAATTTTTATAAAACATAACTAGTTAAATGAAAAAGCCAAAGATATATCTGTTAAAAAAGAAATATTACTAAATCTAGTAATATAATGAGTTATCGATACTTTTTATTAAACGAATTTGGTGAGTTGTATATGGTGGAAATATAATTAAAAAATTAAAATTTTTTGGTTTTAATATTATTACAAGTGTTTTATTCTGTGATGGTCTTAAAAAATTTTGATATTGAGGATTTTATGTTTGTTTATTGAGTGGTCATTTAGATGAAATTAAATAAAATGTAAATAATTATTATTCTTGTATGTTAGTTGAAAACATCTTAACGAGAAAAAAGAATTCAGTAGTTCAAAGTCCAAGAAAAATATTTTTCGAATCTGAAGCAAGAAACACAAACGGAGTAATAATAATAATAGAGATCTTTTTGCGAAATAATTAAGTATAAAGACTTTGTTAGCCTACGGTAAAAGTCAACAAGACGTAGATAAAAGAAATCGAGTTTGAGTGAAATGGTATTTTGTAGATTATAGAAAAAGCGACGATCAAAGATGAAAGAAGGGCAAAGAGAAGGAGAAGGAAGACAGATGAAAGAAAAAAAAGAAAAGAGGAAGGCGTAAAAGGCGGTTGACGCTGAAACAACGCATGGCGAGGGAGTGGGAACGAGTGAATGGCGACGGCAACAGCAAGATTCCACAGCCATTGTAAAGTTTAGTTAAGCCTTGAAGCCACCAACGATGCCGCGTTTTGACCAACGATTTTTCGAAACCATTGGAATTCGCTCCTCTACTTTCCATTCCTTTATCTCTTTTTTATGTTCTACTTTCCCTTCTCCGTCTTCATCTCCATCAACATATATTTCTCTTCTCTCCTACCTCACTATCTTCCACTCTTCTCAACAACATTTTCTATATATCTTAAAATTATTATATCATAATGTACAATGTGATATAAGGCAACAACTAGCGAATTCGTTTGCATTTTTACTGAGTATTACCGAAAACGAAGCTTAGATTCATTTAGAATATGGCTCAGCCTTAAGATTCATCAAAACCAATATTTTTTTACTCGTATAAAACAATATACGATAGTTGCTATAATTACAATAGTATAATCTATAACATTGCATAAGTGTCGTTGAACATAATAATAAACACATTAATAGCATGGGGATGAACAAAATAAGACGTTGAATAAGGAATAATTCAATTTTACAAGCTAATAGGATTAAAATATTAAGTAAGTCAATGTGTAAGTTTTTAATATTTGCCGTTTAACACTTAACAAAACTTCATCAATCGTTGCACTTAATGCCCACAATATCCACATCAAACTTTGAGGTTAGTTCATATTTCACATCGGATGTGTGGGCTGTTGGTATGTGGACATTGTTGAAGAATAGTAAACTGTTGGCTGCTGTTGTCACTAGGACGTTAATCATTAAATTGCTACTCGATGAGGGTCATGATCCTCGGAATGGATATTAACTCTACAGGACTTTAAATTGTGAAAATATTTGTACTTAATTCAAATCATAGATGCGACAGCGGATGAACATAAACCGTAGCCGTAAAGAAAAAGGCAATGAATTACAGTTAAATGCTTCTAACTTTTTTAAAGTTAAAGTATACTTGCGATCCATCGCTTGGATAAGATATAAGATTTATGTATAGATGGATGTAAACAACATTCGACAGCTACCATTCAACGTTTGAAAGGCAGATGTTTTTGCAAGTGATTAAGAGCGTGAGAGAAAGAGAAATATCAAGATGTCGTGTAATGCAATAAATGGGGGAATCGTATGGATACGGAAGGAAGGACAGACACAGAAAGAAAAGGAGAGAGAAAGGAGAAGAGACACTGTGGGAAAAGAAACGAGTGTGCATACGTGATAAATTGTAGGAAATAGCTCAAGCTCACCTCATTGGCGGCGCTGCACCTCTCCAGTCCGAGGACGAGAATGGCCAGGAGAGCCCAATAGCATATCCTGAGTTGCATATCGTTGGAGGGTTTTTCTCGCGAATAGTTCCTCGGCACAAGTTAGGTCAATCCTCAAACTCGAGCCTGCGCCGAAAAGAGACTTTTTCCTCTCACTCCACGACCTCCCTCTTCACTTATCGCGGTCGCAATTTCCGTACCGTCGTCCACCTCTGGCCGACGAGTCCGCTCGTAGGAAAGAGCGGCCGTTGCTGTCGAGGAAGCGATTCGGCGTCGCGTCCACGCGCGCGCGCACGCATACACTGAGGTGGAGAGAAAAAGAAGGAGGAGGAGGAAGAGGTAATACAATAAACGGATGCAGACGAAAGGTACTCAAGGTCTATGCTAATAAGTAGAAACTAAAGAGCATATAATTGAAAGAGGTATGAATGTGGAGCAGTGGGCCCCAGGCGAACAGATTAAGGTATAAAGATATAGAGGTAGAGAGGACAGAGAGAGATTGCCTATGTGAAGTAGCTCGATCGCGCACCCAACCTCCGAGAATGGAGAAGACTCGGAGAAAGTTCGAAGAAGGAATCGGAGCACAGACTAATTGATTGTCAAATAGGTCGAAGACACTCCCGCAACACTAAAGGAGGATCTCGGTCCTCCTCCTAATCGCATCGGTCGCACACAAACCGGAGCATCGACCTATGCCAAGGCATTCCGAATTCCGATCTCCGACGACCGAGGACGGTAGCTTGCAGTCGAGTAGGCGACTCCAACGCTCCGACGACTCAGAGTCAGAGAGACGTCGTCGGGGAGTGTTCAACGCGAAACTCAAGGCTTGATTGAGGGGCCACTCGCCAGTCTCTCGCGATCTCGACTCTCCTCGAGTCTCGACGGACTCTCGACAATCTCGACACTCGACTCAACAGTCGTTACTCGCCAGGTCAATGCAGCGGCCGTCGAAGATACGCGCGGGGCAGCGAAGAGAGAGATAGATAGAGAAAAAGACGCGCTAGCTCAGAGCAGCGACGAGGGCGCAATGCTCGCGCAATATCGCAACATCGCTGCTATCGTACGTTAGTTGTCTGTCTGGTCTCATACTCTCGTAATATGTTACGGAGCAAGAGAGTAAGGGACTACGGATAATACGGACTGGACGAGTGTACGCACTAGTAACTGGTACTATCCGTACAATGCATGCAGAAATGCATTACTCGCACGAGTCGCATGATTCGCACGTCGCATTTCACCGTACGACGATGTTCGACGGCTGAACGCTAGACTCCCTGCACCCATTCCCTCTGAGACTACTTTCCGCACTTCGTGTAGACTCCGATCTGCGTCCATATACGTGGTGCACGTGTGGGGGCGGGAATCCTTACACGTGTGGGTGTGTGCCTCGCTATCTCTCTCTCTCTCTCTCTCTCTCTGCCCACGCTGCATCAATCGAACTTACTGTCTAGCGGGCTCTTTCAATTTAGCTCCCACTGCAGGCCATATATAGTGTACCAATAATATCGATCATCGATCTCTACCTCAATACAACCTTGCCCGGCTCTTGCCACGGAACAAACAATTAAAAAATTTGTCCTTTTTTATTATCATTGAATCGACTTTTCGGAGCTACTCTCTATTACGCTCACCAGCCACGCTAGCTTGTGAAATATTTCATATGCTATTATAACTGTTTATCAGTTGAGTAAGTATCTGATGTCCCGATGCTTCATCGAAGAAAAATGCCCTCTAATGCTCTTGTGTGTGCTTAAAATACTTCCCGCACAGCACGCGAATTACTACAAAAAAATACCCGTGTAGTCGTATTTTGTACCTCAGCAGGCAGTAGCAAATCTAGCCGGTCTAGCGTTTGCCCCTATTCCTTTGAACTTATCAAGAGAAAGTTCTATCCAATGCTCAACCTCCATCTTCACTATGGTCACGTGCGTCCTTAAGCAATAGGCTTTAATCTTCACTCAAATAGATATGATCGCTGTTTAAGGTGAAAAATGGTTTTCTAGTCTCTACTCATGGTAACAAAACTGTGCATAACTTAATTCATTCTCTTACCTCATCCGAAATCGATTAAAATATATAAAACACTCTTTTTTTTCTATATAATCATACAAGTCGCAGCAAATACCGGCAACGTCATCTTTTTATATATGGGAACACAAAAAAAATTCTTGTTTTCTATTAGAGTGGATTTTACAGATTCTACCATTATGGAAATATATTAGCATGCAATGATTAAAAGTATACACTGAAAAATGCTGACTTTCGATATAAAATAACAAAATAGCCTGTTTTTCAATAAATTTATAATTTTAATTGCTTACCATTGAGTTTGTTTTAACTTTTTAAACTCGAGTAAAATCAATTGATTACAGTGACTGATCATGTTTTTTATACTTTTATTTCTCAATAAACGCTACGACTCAATAATTCCTACATTTTCATTAAAAAAATTTTATCGTTTGTTAATTATCCAATTTATCAAAATGATTTTAATTTAGAATTAATCTTATACAATATATTATTTATTACTTTTTTCGTTATTTTTAACATGAATTTCATTTTCAATTTGTTTTAAAAAACGCAAATTTTCTCTTATATCTCGATTATAATCTTCTATTTTTTCACGCATTGCATAAATTTCTTGCTGCATTAATTTTACTTGTTCCAAAATTCTTTCCTTTAGAACTTTAAAATGGTTTTTATTCTATTGAAGCAAATAATAATTGTTGAAAAAATACAATTAAAAAAAAATTTTTTTTTTTTTAAATTTAATTCTTACATTTATATAAAAATATTCATTTTCATAAGCTTTACATTTTCCAAAACTTGAACTTTTCTTTAAATCTTCTTTAACTGCTTCAAAAATAAAACTAAAATTTTAAATTTTAATAAAAAATAATTTTTTTATATTTAAAATTTAACATATTTTTTAAATTATTATTGATATTACTTACATGTTAATATTTCTAGAAGCCCTTTGAAAAATTTTATACATTTGTACAGTTTTCTCATCGCAATTAGTGGTTTTGATTGAATATTAAATTTTAAAAAGACTCAAATCAAAATATATTATATCATTTTTTCATATATTAAAAACAAAAGAATCAAAAACTACAACTTCCCTTCACAGTTACGCTTAATTTAATTTTAACGTTTGAAAAAGTTAATAAAAGCTTATTAATGCGTTGCATTAAATATTTTTAATTAATTGATTGATTTAAATATAAAAATTTAAATCTATATTTTAATATTTTATTCTTACTTACAATAACAGTTGATACATAAAAATTCACAAATTAACACATTTACAGCTGTATTTATCTTTCACTCTCGCACAGTGGAGAAATAGTGTACAAAAAGGAAATAATAGCTTATTGTTTTTCCATGTTATTGATTCTTTTTTTGTGACGATCAATAGCTTCTTGATGACGTTTAATTTGTTCCTCGTGAAATGATATTTCATCACGTAAATCATCCTTTAATTTTGATATTTGTTCCTTTTGCTTAAAATATTAAACAATAAACGTTAAAGTGAATTAAGTACTAAATATTCAATAAATATATAGTCTGTTTTTACTAATGAAGCCCTTCTTTTATTAATAAATATTATTGTAAGTTATAGATTACCAAATTGTAAAAATATTGATCCTCATGGGCAGCTTCCATTTTACCAAATGAACCTCCGGCACTACGAATATCTCCACCACCACCTCCTCCTTTTCCAGCTCCAGATCCTCGTTCACCTATCATCCTAACTTGGCTGAATAAAATAAAAAAAATCTAATTTTTAAAGTATTTCGTTTTTTTATATATCAATTATGGTCTTAGTTTTATTACATTGAAATAATAATAAACAATCACTTGAAAAATGTTACATAAGCTGGTCGTAATACACGCGAATATAGTAATGTAGTACGATTAAAAATAGAGTATATAAATGTTATAAAAAAGAACAGCATATCGATTATCTTGGCAGACGTAGTTTCCCTTTTATGGTACGATAGATAAAAGTAAAATCAACATTCACATGAATATTGTCAAAAGTATCAAGAATTGTAACATTGAACAATTATTTTTATTGTATAATTAAGGATTTACCTTAAAAATTCCATGTTTCTACAAAAAGTAGTTGTTAGTCTCAGCATAATTGTTTTTACGTGGTGAAATTTAAAAATATTTATATTAAAAGAAATACAATTTTTATTTCTGTAGTTGTTTTCCGATTCTAGGCCGGATAGATATTCTAATATGGATAGATTTCTGAATTCTGCATAGTAAATGGCTTTATGTTTATTGGCTCTAACTTTCGTGCGCTTTTACAAATTTCGTCGAATAGGGGGAACGCAAAAAGAGGATTTAAACTATTACGTGGGAGATTATAAAATATTCATAAAGAAAAATCTAAAATTTATTAAAAATCAACTATTTCATTTGTTTTTATACGACTTAATTGCTCTAGTTTTAAGAAACTATAAATACCTTGTTTTTCATATTCCTTTTTTGAGGTTTTATTAGAGTTTTAATAAACCTTATGAGATTAGGAAGGCGAACATAATATGTCTAACGGTAATAAAAATATGCATTACTATTTCCAGGTAAACCATTTTTTCTTTATTTCTAAAGAATTTTAATTTTGATATCTCACTAAAAATTATTAATTATAATTAAAGATAATTCGTAGTAATAAAATAAATAAATAGATTTTTTAAGTGTCAACTTTTCTTTGCTAGTATACTATACTAAAAATTTTTAAATAGAACATTATATTTTAATATTCGATTCAATTTTATGACAAAGGTAAAATAAAAAATTATTCTATTGCATTGATATTTTTTTATTAATTTAATGAAACATTGATATTATTCTAAAAATTTTAATTTATAAGTAAACGAAACCATGTGGTATAAAGTATTAGAAATATCTTAAAAGTCACTTTTAAGTTTTAGAATTATTCTTATTACAAAACTGTTTCTTAATTTTTTATATAATATATATATATATATATATATATATATATATATATATATATATATATATATAATGAGATAATTTTTTCTTAACAACAATATTTTGATAGATAATATTTTTTGGTTAACATTTTGCAACCAATCAATCGTGGTTTTATATTCATGTAGGAATCAATTTAACCACACTACTTATAATATATACAAAGATATAAAAGATTTTGATTATTTGCCACATCACTTCAAGAATTATTTAGAAAACATTTAACAGTAATTTTTTATGTATGCATGTACGTAATATCAAAATACTGCTCAAGTCATTGTAGTTCATTGGTAAACACTACATACAAACTATACGGTCTTCAGATCCATGTAAAAATTGCAAATGTATTATAAAGATTTAACATTATTAAAGTATAAACTAGCTAAGAAAATTTTTTAAATTAATAAAAGTTATCTTGATATGTGACTGATATCTTGACAAAAACAGTCTTACTATCTTATAAAGTATTATAGTGTATCTGTTATCAATATATTCATAAAATTTCTTAAATATTGCTGCTTGTAATATTATTAATAGGTCCTAAATTTTAAAATTTAAATAACATATTTGTTATTTATTATAAACTAGTAGTTATTTAAAATACAAAAACTTACCTAATAAAAATGTGAATTTTTAAGGAATATTTAAGATTTTTAAGATTATAAATATCATAAAAAATCTACTTTCAGTTTTTAAAAAATTGGGATAAATGTTATTTTTTAAATGAATGAAGAACGGTTTCATTAGCTTTTGGTAACGTGTACTAATACTTGATAAAACAATTTTTATTTTTATTAAAAATAAATAATTAGTAATTCTTTATAAATTTATAAGAAGTTCCTTAATTTAAAAAATTGCTCATGCCTAGTTCTGGAATTATAACCGACCATGGATCCTGCCACTTGTTTGATACATTGTAAAAATTAAAAACACAAGAATTTTATGTATTTATTTAGAGTAGCATGCATAAAAATTCATAAAATTTATAGACGCATTAAAAAAATTATTTAAATACTTTAGGCGTTGTTCTTTTTATAAAAATAAAATGGTAGTAAAACAATCCAAAATTGATTACGGTCTTCTCAGTACGTCAACTCAGTAAAAACTTCATTAGCGAGTTAAAAATAAACTCACAAAACATTTTTTAAAACATAAATAATGTATTATCGATTAAAATATAGAAATTTCAATATCATTTTGTCGAATAGAAAAATTTCAAGTTGTATACAATAATTGTACAACAATCTTCAATTATTACAATTTTTTTCAAATAGTAATAATATGACAGCATATTAAGAGATATTATTTACTATAATTCTATTTGGTAATTGTAATGAAATTGTTAATTCAAATTATTGAAAGTTGTATTATAAATCTACATAAAATATATATAGATAACCGAAAATTAAAAACTTCTTTTTTTCAAGTTTTTATCTTGCAAATTGCAAATTTATCAAAAGATAATAATGAATCGAACTTTCCACGTTCACCGATTAAAAAAAAACTAATAAGTAAAAAAAGTTTTTAAATAAATAGATAAATATAGACCGTAATTTATAATATATGAGATTTATATAATGGGAAGTAATCGCCAAACTTCGAAAACATAACACATTAATTAGATAGAATGTAAAAAATAGGTAGTATATTGTTCGTATTGATCAATAGTTGTAAATCATGATTTGTCATGATTTGCAAGAAATATGTATCATTGGTTTCATTTAGATATTCTTCAAGAATATATAGCGTATTGTTATCAACAAAAAATAATGAAAAGTCAAGTAAATATCTATAATATTTTTTCATAATTCATAAACTTCACAATATCACTAACAAATAATAAAAGAATGACATTAAAATGTAACTGTTTGTACATTGTATTCAGCTGTGAGAAACTTAGATGAGTAATAATTAATGAAATATAAAGTTCGGCTATAAGTATAGTAAAAACTTACTTTTTATTTTCTCATTTAATGCTTCACAATTTTATTTTACACGTTTTGTGACGGAGATTTGATTAATATAATGTCTAAACAGATTAACATTTTGTGTTCGATTATTATCATTAAAGCCGTATGAAAAATTATACTTTATAAAAGAATATAAATGTTATAGAATATTGACTGATATTTAACAAGTAATGTTTGTAAACTTCATGACGAAAAAAATTAATGGCTATCTGAAAGTAATAGTAACGAGGAAATCTATAATCTCCGTTACTTGTGAAATTGAAGTGATAGCATGTTTCTTAGTTTTATAATAGATCATTTATAAGTCAGATAGTTAATTATTGAAGCATGTTTTTTCGAGGCTTATTTATGTTTTCATATGCGCGCGCGCACTCGTGCGTGTATATATATATATAAACATATATGTGTAATATAAATACACAAACAAGTGTCCGTGACATTTAACATGATCGTTTTTCTTACATACACACATTTTTTTCTAGATTTGATCGTTAGATAATGAGTATACACTGATAAGCTTAATGGATAATCGTGAATGCATTTCCTTGGAAATTGGAATCGAAATGGTATTAGTCGCTTCTTAAGTCATTCGGATATGCGTTTTAGTCGATAATTATTTTACTACATTGGATTTTCGAATGTGTATATTATTCTACAAACTGTAGTACGTAGTAAAGGCATTTGAACGTTCTATGCATTCAAGAGATTAATATATTTCATAACTGTGTTCTTCGTGTGCGTCTAACTTCCTTCGACACATCTTAGATCTTACCATGACTTAAGGCGCATTTTAATACCTGTTTACAAATACATCATATCCATAGCGCATCGAAAAATACTTGTTACATTGTAGGTGAATTATAATTAAAAAAGGGATAGTTAAGAAATAAATTAATTTCTTTATACATTTAAATGCCATTATAAAATTGAGTATTGTTTATTGTGATAAAGCTAAATAATTATTTTTATCTATAATAATACTAACAACAATATGATGAAATATCACAACACTATTATTATTTATATATAAATTTGTTAGCATGCACGGACTATTGCAGTATATACATAAAATATGAGTAGGGCGTTTTATTGTTTCTTGCGTTGAACCATAGGGTAATCTTATAATCTATAAATTTATAATAAGAAATTATAGTTTATTTTCAATAAAATTAAACTAATTATAACATTATTTCTAATTAAATTTGAGGTTGAAAAGGGGCACATATTTAACGTCTAATATAAAGCATAGACATTAACATATTTTGCATAGTGAAAAGTATCACCTCTCGATCTCAAATTCTAAACATTTATATCCTTTTCTCGTAAGTAATTATCTTATTAAAAATAAGATAAAGTATTAAAATATTTATCTGAGAAGACGTTATATTTTACGAATAAATTACTAAAATTCATTGGCTTTCCGAAATCAGCAGTGTTTAAAAATAGAAGTTGACATTTATTGCTAACTACATTAGGATAATTACCTAGATAGTATACAACACTGGCATAATATTTAAATTCATGCGGTTATTTTTATTCGCTTCCATTTATCATTAATACAACCAATACAAATAAAAAATTATTCGCGGATAAAATTGCATACATCGTAGTCAAACTTTGACTTCATAATGGTGGTACTTTTAACATTAACGCAGCACAATCTCATTATTCATTTAATTTACCTACAATCATTTTTATTAAATTAAAGTATGATTAGACTCACAATTCCAGTATTATAGATTATCTAGATAATTACAGTAATATATTCTTATCATCTCATATGACAGTTAAAATGTATACAGTTGATTTTTATCTATTATAATTTAACATCTCTCCGCAATGAAAAATTATTTATTTACAATTTTTATTGTAGGTCTTTTTAATATAAGTCGTAAGCACAATGTTTTTAAAGTTTGCCCTGTATATAGCAAGATATTATAATTTTAATTATTAACATAATGGTCTCAATAAATGACTTGTCACACTTTGTGAAATATTGCGTCAAAATTTATTGGAGAAAATACTTTATTTTATCAAAGCAAAACACAGGTGAGTATAAATATAAGCATACATGAACAGTATTCTAAAGTGATACATTAGTATGTTAAAAAATTGCATAATAACTTACTTTTATACAAGAGTTAGATTAATATATAGTTACATTTATAACTAAAAACTCTATAAATAAGACCATTTGAAAGTACTAAATTTCTAGATCTTTTCAAATTTCTTACAATAAAGAATAAATCAGAATCTGCAGTTATAAGTATATGTGAATAAAGAAAAAATACAATCTATGATAATAATAAGCTAAAAAAATTGAAGTCAAAGTTATTTAATTATTGAGCTTTTGACAAATAAATTTTATTATTTTGTAAAATTTATAGGATGCTTACTTAGACTAGATATTTATATAAATGTATATAGTACTAAATAAATGATCACTCCTGAAGTATTTAGTATTATTATTACTTCCCGAATTGATACATTGAAATTTCTATCTACTGATATTTTTCTATAAAAAAATAAAAGAACCTACATATTGAAATGTTATTGTTAAAAGCCTAATGCTCTTTTTAAAGTAATATGTCTTCTATTCAATTTGTAAAGTTATAGCAATTAATTTGCTAAGTTTAAAATGCATATAATAAACTATCTATACGTAATTTTCACAAATACTATGGATAATTTTTATACAGTAAGTTCAAAATTTATGTTTACATTATATTATTTAGATTATAATGAGAATAAAAACATAATTTGGTGTCCGCAAAGTTTAACTAATTTAAATGATACTAATATGATTCTACAGGTACAAGGTTGCTTTATTTCTCAATAATTTGATAAGTTTAAAAAGGCAGTACCTTAAATAGATGATTGTACAAATGTATAAAACTTTCTATCAGTTACTGATTTGTAATTAAACGAAAATTAAATACATTTAAAATAAGAAAATAATACTTCAATTTTTGTAATTAAAATTTTTAATTACTTTGTACGTACTATCGAATTTTTAAAAATAAATTTGTAGGAACATTTATTTTTTCAGACATACAATGCATTTCCTTGTATTACTTATTTTTTAATAAAAACTATAATAAATGACAGTTTTCAATTATTAAGTAACCTCAAAACATATATATAAGTGAATAACTATTATACAAAAGATTTTAATTTATCGACACTTGTATAATAGAAAATTTGTTAATCGTCATTTATTGGGGCAATTATAATTTTATATTAAACTATAATAATTCTATTTTCTAAAACTTTACTATACATATTTTTAAAATCAGTGCATTCTTTAAAAGAATTGAAAAAAGGAATTTACATTGTTTTCACTGCTGAGATTTCATTGCATTATCAAAATAGGTTGAGTTATTAAAATTCCTAAACATCAATCAACAGACTCAAACTATAAAACTATAAAATCATCGCCTATTCATTTATATCATGGGACATTAATTTTCGTCAATTACAAAAGAACTAAATCATCCTTTACAAGAGGTGTGAAAATTACCTTAATATTAAGATAATATAAGATTTATCTCATATTATTTAATCTGACAATTAACTAGATGTTTTTCGATACTTCTAGACAATTACAATTTTAAATCAATTATCTAGGCAATGTACAACATTTACTCACGCACGCAGATTTTAGTTACGAAAAATTCATATTAATCTAGACATTTCCACAATTAAAGTAAAATTGACTAAAGAGATAAATCGTATTGTTTCATATCATTGAGATTCACAGGGTTAAAAGACGTAGTCGGCGCCAGCCATATCTATTGCCCATCGGAATTTGTCTCTTTGAGTTTTATTGTAAATTTTCTCAATCGGAACTTCATGCTTCTTACACCTTCAAAGGAATTAATAGGTTATAAATATAATTATTAATTCTTATATACCTTCTCAATATAAATTAAATGAATCCATTTACCATGCAACAGAAATCCGTGGATCAAGATAATTTAGTTTACTGGTACCAAGTGCGATTTCTTTATTTTCTTCTTTATCAGTAGCTTGAACTTCTAATTTTGTTAATTGTTCTTTTAATCGTTCAAGCTGCTTCTTCTTTTTCTCATATAAACTAAAATTAGACAAAGTTGAATAAAAAGAACGAGTACAAATAAGCCATATGTAAATAATAAAAAAAAAAAAAAAAAAACATGAAAACAAAAGTACATACACTTTTTCTTTTACAGAGCCATTCTTTGCATCGCGTTTAGCATCCATTACAGCTGCTTCAGCGTCTGCTACGGCATCTCTCTTAGTATCAATTTTAGTCTTCAAATTCTCCATAGATTTTTCATGAGTTTTTGGAACAGAACGTTGATGGTTACATAATATAGCAACAGCTCTATTTGCTCTGTTATAAGAAAGTATTTTTTCTGCTGGTAAGTCATCAGCATTAGTAAGTTTTTCTAACTGCTGTTGTAACGTCCAAGATGCATTATAAGTTCTGAAAACTTTAGCTGTAAGGCCCTCCATCAATTCATTTAAATGCTTATTCATTACTGTAGTATTGAGACGATCAAAAAGTTCATCTCCAGGTGATTTATTATCCATAAAAAGTTGAAGGCTCTTAAATACACGTTTTTCTACTGGAACCTCATTATAGTATCGAATTGAATCCTTACCTATATTAATGAAAAAAATATGATAATAATATAACCACTAAATAATAAACTTACTTATAGAACTTACCTAAGAAATCAAATACAACCACATATTCTTTATCATCTTTTTGTTCATGTAATGTAATGTGTTCTACTCGCAAGGAACAACAACCAACTGTATCTGCTTGATCCTCATCTTTTTCATTACCAGCTCTTAGTGCCAATTTATCAATAAAATATAATGCAACAGCCCTTTGCCTAATACGCATTTCTTTACTTTTCCAGTCTTCTCGATATGTTGCTCTAATTTTATCTACAGACTTAGCAAGTTTCCTAGCAGTCTCATATTTTTGCCAATCCTTCTCACCTTTTAATTTACTAGAAGGATTCAGCATAACGTATTTAACTTGCCCTTGCACATTTTCAGTCCATGATGCTAACCAAGTTACTGTAGGATCATGCCTGATTTCTTTCCACCTATGACCACTCGGAGCTTTAGGGAAAGTTGAATCTTTAGAACAATTAATGAGTACATCCTCTGGATTAACTCGCCTCTTTAACTTTCCCATTTTTGGATGTTCCCCACGTCCTCTAAATAAGCCTGGTGGTTCAATTTTAAAGTTACCAATTTTTTCCTTATGACCATCAATTGTACAAAGACCATATTCTTTTTGAATTTCATCATTTTTTTCCTTGATAGCTTTTTTCTCTTCTTTCGTCATTGCCTTCCGTTCTTCAGTTTTCTGAAGAAAGTATTTATTAATTTCTGTAAAATTACACTTTCGTAAGTCAGTAATTTTAGCTCTTTCAGAATCTGTCATAATTTCGCGCCAATCGTGAAAAAAGTTATCGTTAAATACTTGTTTCGTAGTATAGTCATGATCTAACATTCGAGCATAAAATGTTGCTACTTCTTCAGCATCATGACTTAATTTCATTTCTTTACTGTTATAATAAAATTTAACACTACTAGGTAATGGCTCATATTCAGGTGCAAATACAGGTCCTTTATGTTCCAAGAAATGCCATTTAGTTCCATCATTCTTTTTCTCTTCTTCCCACCTAAATAAAAACATTTGTTTTGTAAATTAGTAAATTATGTAAATTTTTTAAGAAAACAATGTAAACAATAAACCTTTTATGTTTTCTACAAGCTTTGTTATAAGAAATGTTATATGTGAGATCAAAATTACTGTACTTTAAAGAAATACTTTTTGGATTAATAAATAACGTTGTAATACTTATAAAAAGTTTTTTGTTCATTTTTACACACCATTTTTCACAGTGCATGTAGAAATGAATGTGTAAAATTTTAGGTTAAAAATTGAAGGAAGTAAAAGTTAGGTTAGTACATGTTAGTCACGTGATTGACATGCAGAAAGAATTTGAAAGTCACTTTACCATTTCCAAACTTCTTGTTCTTCTTCTTCCTTCTTTTTTTTCTTGGGACTTTCAGTTTCTGTTTTCACAGCCTTTGGTTTTCGTTTTTTTTGCACTTTCTATAAAAGAAACAAAACTAAAATGAAACCAGAATCAAAATATATTTACAATTAAAAATTATAAAAAACCTCTTCATGATTAAAATAATCTTCATTATCAATTTCAACCTTCTTTTTCTTTTTTTTCTTAGCTCCAGGTTCTTTTTTTATTTTTTTCCTAGCTGACAATGGAATATCATCATCTTCTGAAGTTTCAACTTTTCTTTTAATTCCTGGTGAAACAGTAGATCTATTTGCCTACAAACATTTTTTATTTTATTTAGATTTTATTTACCTCTACTACAAAATTTCACAAATGTAACATAAAAGAGTAAAAAATTTACTAATGGAACATCTTCATCATCTTCTGTAGATTTTATAGTTGTATTATGCATTTCAGATAATCTGGTATCATTTCCATCAGTTGAATCCATACTATTTTCTTCCTTAAGTTCCTCATCTTCTTCTTTAATGTAAAGTCGTTGACTATCATCTCCGCTATCATAATCTTCCTCTGGTTTTTCATAGGATTCAGGTTCCTAGATAAAATAAATTAATTAAATTTATTATAAATCATAAATATGTAAATTTTAACTGAAATAAAAAAGGACCATTTTTATTTCATGTCTCATTTCGAAATCCATTTTTAAGTCTGCATCTTCCTTTATTTTATATTCATCTTTTATTTTTTCTTTTTTTTCCTTTTCATCACGATGTTTAGCTAAAAATTGCCAAAAAATATGTAAAAAATATAGTAGTTATAAATTTTTTTAAAATGTAATATTTATAAAAATATTTGTTATATACATTTTTCTTTATTATGTCGATGTCGATCTCTATCTTTGTCATGCCGATGTCTATCTTTGTCCTTATCAGAGATATTATGCTTCTCCTTGTCTTTTTCAGATCGTTGTTTGTCCTTGTCAGATGAATGGGATGTGGAATGACGATCTTTGTCTTTTTCTGAGGAATGCTTCTTTTCCTTATCCTTAGTGCTCTTGTCCTTGTCCTTATCTCGAGAACAACTTTGTGAGGAGCTGTGCCTATCTTTGTGTTTATCCTTGTCCTTACTTCTTTCTTTATCCTTTGAACTACTACTGTGATGCCTTTCAATTAAACAGTTTTTTCATTAATGAGTTTGAGGATGATTTTTTTTATTCATTATTTCAATGAAATTAGTATTATCAATGGTAAATATGGAGAAAATTAAATAAAACTCTAATGATAATCTTTATTGATAGTTAAAAATGTTTTACGAAAAAAATTGTGTTTTAATTTAAGTATTAATAATTGATACTATCAGATATTGTCAGTTAACCAATCGATTTATTTAAAAACAAAAAACAACATACTTCTCTTTAGAACTTGAGCTTGACTTGTGGTGTTCTTTGTCTTTATTTCTTTCTTTATCTTTGTCTTTGTCCCGACTCGAACTACTCGAGCTCTTGTGCTCCTTGTCTCGATTAGATGAACTTATTTTCCTGTCCTTATCTCTACTTTTTTCTTTATCCTTGCTAGTGCTGCTACTACTATGTTTTTCTTTATCCTTATCCTTTGAAGAACTTGAACTGTGCTTGTGCCGATCTTTGTCCCGATGTTCACTTTTATGACTCTTTTCTTTATCCTTGTTTCTTTCCTTTTCCTTGTGATCAGACTTGTGACTTCGCTCTTTGTCTTTGTGTTCAGACTTGTTCTCTTTCTTATGATCATAACCATTGGTCATGCCATTCATTTGGGCATCTAGATTAAGTTTCCAGAAGTATTATATTTAAAAAATTATGTAAAACAATTTATATAAAGTATATTCAACAATTTACAGCTGATTAACCACATTTTTTAAAATAACAATATCTTTATATGATTTCATAACCATGTTAATTTACATTAAAAAGTTTCATTAAAAACCAACATTTAAAATTTTCCTGAATTTACAAAAATCTTAAATAATTTGTTATTATAGATCAGAAATTATAACCGAAATTACACTAACAACAATAGTAAAGATAATAATAGTGGTGGTATTGTCAGTGTGAAAAAATATAATACACTGAGTTGTAGAAAGAAATATAGAAATTAAATTAGAGCAAAAGGGAGGATTTAGTAGGAAGATCAATAATTGAAATAGTGAATGTAGAATCAGTTGGAAAAAATTTTGTCAGTACAATGGCTGAATATTGTGTACATTTGAAAGCTTTAACAAAATGTGAAAATACTGGTCGGTGTACAAAGAAAGAAAATAAAGGAAGGGTCAGCCGTTTGATCCTCCAGTTTCATAATTAAATAAATATGAAGTATAAATGTAGGAGGATTAAAATTGTCTTAAGAGCTTATAAAGCATGTGTCCGCGTGTGTCGTGAAAGATCGGATAACAAGACTTGCTGTATGTCTCGTCTCCGAAAGACCGTTGGCTCAGGCTCGAATTTCGTTAAGAAATAATATAAGAGCTTGGGCAAGTTAATGTGGAGCGACTCACCTCCATGATTACCCGCGGCACTGCTGTTCTCCTTGGCTTTCTTCTCCTGCAACGATAAGAGTAACACAAAGCATTAAAGAGTACCACGCATTCCCGATGCATAGCGCTTCATTAGCAGGTCGCTCGGCTCTTAATAGTTAGCAAGTGCGGCGCGGTATAGGACTGACTCGGTTAAGTGAGTTGGGGTTGGCGGATGGGTAACGAATCTCCGAGGATGCCACGCTCGCATCGCAGGGACTCGTTGCAGGGGAGCCACGCAACCGCGGTGGTTAGACGTAAGCGCGTTTACGTGGGGAACTTAGCCGGAGACGCCATTTTGGGACTTAGAAGAATTTCGCGTCCTCGACCGGGGTATCGACGACGGAGGCAGCAGTAGCACCACAGTCCCAAAGGCTTCAGGCATACGGGCTACGGCACAGAGGGCTCGCGAATTCGACTGCAGCCTCAGGACACCGAGACCGAGGAATCACAGAACTCGTACCTCCCTCACTCACCAGGTCAACTTCTGTCCTTGGACAAGACTCCGCCTGCTCCATTTTCGCCGTGGTGTAGACGACGGTCTTTCAGCACCAGCCGACAATAAGAAGAAAGAGAAGAAAGAATGAGAATGAAAGAGCGAACGGATGCTTGTGTGTGCGCGCGTGCGCGAGTATACGCGCGTTCGTGTTTCTCACTGCGTGTATTTACACGTACGTGTACGCGCGCGTCCGTGTGTATGCGTATAAATGAAAGAAAACGCGAGAGAGCGAGGCTACCCTCTCGCTTCTTCAACGTCCTTATCGGCGGTCTCCTCGCCGAGTCCCGCGACTACTGGTACTGGCTCTCCTCGTTATTTTCTGGAAGCTAACTTACGCGCGCACACACGGGCAGCTTCTTTCGCTCTCTAAGTGTGCGCGCGTACGGTGAACAGGAATGCGAACGCGGCGAGAACAAGATGCCCACGGGTAGAATCACGGCGATGGACTTTTTCTCTCGTCGCGCCTTCGTAAACGTAAACTGAATTTCTCCGGCTACCGGCTGTCTGGTGGGTCGACCACCTCTGACCGGAGTCTAAGACCGAGAGAGGAAACAAGAATAAGACCGAAAGCGCAGCGCGTCCGCGCGACTAAGTGCCGACGCTGCTGCTGCTGCCTATCTTTCAACGCCTCTCTCTCTCTCCCCCCCCCTAAAACCTGCCAACAACTCCGTGGCAAATACGATACGAGCAAAGCCAAACCCGCCAAACTAGTCAAAGTCAACTCGGGAATTTTGCTCTCGCTTTCGGATCTTGGTCCACTCCTTCGTCTCGGCAATCTCGAATTCGCTGCAACCTGTGGCCTATGGCCTACCGCTTCCTGTCTGTCAGTCTACACTCTACAGTCCCATTCTGCAAAACCTGCCCAAAGACCTTCATGAAAGTACGAAACTTGACTTGGCAAAACGGCCAAGAGATTCCCCGTTTCTGCTGCACACATTTATCGATGGCGAATTGTCGCGTTGCAACAAAGACAAGTTCCTCGAATGTTGAAAAACGCATGCGCGATACAATACCAATCTAATCATTCCAGTTCCTACCATTGCTACGAGACTGCGTTTATTGCATTTTAACTTCTAAAGTTCTAACTACTACGTCTGTAATCCCTCCGCACCCGAAACGGTAATGTCTCTCGGCTCTCACAATACACTGGAACCCGAAATTCTTGAGCAGCCGATCTTCCCTTTTTCTCGGTCTCCTTTTCTCTCGAATCAAGACTCTGAGTAGTCTGGAAAAATCATACCACGATTTTCTTATTTCCCGTCACTCCCTCCTCCTCTACTTGCACCTAAGAAAATATCACGTTTATTTCCTATGATTGATATTTTCTCAGAATCGAACAATTATTCTTGACACTTAAGTTGATTTTTTCTTATTTTTACTCTACAGACAATAACACTAAAAATTTGAGCACTGATACATTATCATTTGGCCATTCTACCTTGCATTATTTGTACCTAATATCAATACATTATACACATCAACCAATTTTATAGCCTGAAACCAATATTTTTACGTCTTCATGTATAAATCTATTTTAAATCTTTTTCGTTATTTGTGAACTTATCATTTACTGGATAATAGATATTATATTTTAACGACTTCTTAGATTACTAAACCTTTATGCTTAATTTGATACCTAATTCTCGATAATCGTAACCACAACCCATTGCTAGTGTCCAACAACTGATAATGGCGGTTATCCTCCAATTTAAGTTTGTTAAATTATACACATATCCCTTTTATAGGCTTCTATTAATCACCTCGGATGCACTCCCTTAGTAAATAGGAGTCAGTGACTTACTATACATCTTACATAAGTTTGAGTATTTATTAATGAAACAAACGCTTCGCGTTGTAACTGACTATACTTAACATTAATCTATTTAAGTCTTAATATGATACATCATATTTCTGTAAACTACTTCTCTCAACTGTTACAGCACCTTATTATTTACATTCATGGATAAAATTTATGCTAATTTCTCAAATTTTACCGTTACAGCTATGCTTTTTTAACATTTTAAATAATTGACAAATTTTTTAACATTTATATTGCTGCCAGGTTTGTTAATTTTTAAAAAATAGTTAGCTCATTTTAGTTTTCAATTAAAAAAATACATCATCTGCTTTTTACACTATAACTAACGATATGCTACACATACTTAAATCAAATTTTTATTAAGAATATAAAAACGTAATAAATTAATTAATATAATGTAGTTCTATATTATTACTTAAACAAACCATATATTGTATTATTATACAAAGGATTATTATTTTGTCTAAATTTGGATGCACTCTATGTATACCATGTAATTATATGTTATTTATATATTGTATATTAGTCATTTAATAGTTAGTTTAATTACGTTAACAAAATTTAAAGTAGCCGTGACTTAATTGCAAGCCAAACGGTCTAAGACTCATTATTTTCTTTTAAATAATATAATTGTTTACAGTGAAAATAAAATCAAAAATGTGCCATTTGTGATGACTCATAGTTTGACAAATTCTGGCATTCCTTCAGCATTCCACACAATTTTTGACTTTTGAAATGCAAAAACTCCATACAATGCTGAAACATTATATTATAATTATAAGTTACTTATATTTTAAAAATTAATGATCACTATTGAATATACTCACAAATAACTTCCCATTCCGATTGGGAAAGTGTTCCAATTTTACTACATCCTACTGAATTTTGTAAATAGTCCACTGCATGTTGATACTCTTGCGGATTCTCAGTCACTAATGAAGTCTTGTGATCAGGAGGATAAGTTTCCAATGCTTTCATTTTGTTAAGAAGATCTTTACCCTTGAGTTTAATCCTTTTATAAAAGTCTTCAAAGCTAAATTAACAAAATATATTTTTATCTACAAATTAGATTACTTTAGATTTATTTGGCTTTTAGTTGATTAATTTAGCAGTTTTTAATGTAGTACTTAAATATTAAAATTGCTAATTGACTAATTAATTATTTAAAAACTATGTATTAAAAATATTAAATATCACTGTTTATTGTCAGTATGTAAGTACTATTTACAGTATTGTATATATTATAAACTAAAAACAATCATTGCATTCTACTGAATATGAGGCATTTAATATCATTGTAATTTTAAATAATAAATCAATTTATTGATTAATTCTATAATATTGATGATGAAGATTAAAATAATAATAATAACACCAACAATAAATCAATAAGTTTAATGATATTATGATTATATATATCATTACATATGAGCATATAAACATAATTGTCTATTATTAACCTTTGCATAACATTTTTGGAGTAATAATATTCTTAATTGTAGAATAATAATAATAAAGGTATTAAGAGGTTTTACCTTTCAAACACAACTAGTTCCAGACCAAACTTTGATGCAAGCTTGCATAACAATGGTATATTTACTAGAAATTCAGGGCAATTCACTACACCTTCTAATTGAAAATTATACTTTGCTCCAAACAGTGGTATTTTACCTTTATCACATTGAAAGTCAATCGAATATATATCATTGCCAAATGTTTTATATCCAGATTTTTGCCATCTAGCTCTGTACATAAAAAGATTTATGTAATACACTTATTTATTATATTTAAAAAATTAATAAAACATTCTTACACTAATTCATTAGCATTAGGAATCGTGCCAATAAAATAACCACCAGTCCCCAAGCTTTCACTTGCATTTTTAAGCATACATTCAACTTGAGGTAAAGATTCAAAACAATAATGAAATGCAAATTGACAACTAACCAAATCTATCTTTATACTAGGATCTTTATATTTTTCTCGAAGCCTTACCTGAAAATTAACTATTAGATGTCTTTTTGAAACATTTACCATTACATATGCAATTTTAATAGTTATTAAGAACTATGAAAGTAAAAAATACCCTTGTGCTATCACAAGTAAGAAATTCTGCAGTAAAAACGGTTCTGTATTTTGTAATCATATCATTGTAACGATTTAAGCATTGCTCCATAGATACTTTTGCAATATCAGTACAAATTAAGTGGGTAATATTTGCCTTATTCCATTTTAATAAATCTCCACCTTTTCCACAACACATATCTAAGACTATAAATCGACTACCATGACTTTTTCCTTGTTTAATTTTATTTACATATTCATCTGTGAATAAACAAATACAATAAAATAATAATGTAACATCTTCGAATAAAAGAGAAAGTTAAAAATTCACAAAAGTATTTACTTATAAACATGCTTTTAAGCCAATTGTTAAAATTTCTCATATAAATAATACGACTTTGATTTCTTTGAAATAATCCCTTTTCCTCTATTGAATTATAATGATTTGCAATTGTATTTGTATTGCTGCACCTAACAGTATCTTTGCAGTCATTTTTAGAACTTGAAGTTGACAAATCAGGACTAATTGAAGTCTAGAAAAAAAAAATTGAAAGACCAAATTAATGGAATAAGTTAAATAAAAAAATCATTGAATAATAAAATAGTAAAAATTTTAAATTATTAGAAACAACTGTTTATTTAACCTCTTCGTTGAATTTTTTCCTATTTTTCGATTTAAAATTGTCATTTTTATTCAAAATGTTATCTTCAATTGCAGTGGACATTGTCGGACACTTCAAAATTTATTCAATCTTGTATTTGATCGAATAGTAAAGATATTAGCAACTTGGCAATATAGCAATGGCATATGTCAATTATCAATTCAATACTGTCAGTACTCAGTAGTATATAATTTTCGTGTTGGGTCAAAACTATTTTTCGTAGAAAAATACTTATTATTACAACCACAGGTGGCACTACAATAGTTTTTATGTGGAAAATATTAAAGTTAGTGTTTTGCTTTTACTCCTACTCTCCTGTAGCTTCTGGAAATATAAAAGATTAATGTACTTTTTAACTATAATCCAGAAAATCTGTAAGTATGGAAATAAGCGCACATATAATTTTAAATTAGAAAGCAATTTTCATTTTGAGAATTATATCTGCATTAAAATTGAAAATATTAAAAATATTTTTAAAAGATTCAATTTTTTAAAACGATTCATCTTCGAACATTGGGCATAAATGTTTACATATTGAGATTATGATATAATCCTTTTTTGTATGAATATCGTATTAATTACATAATTGTACAGATTCCGTTGTATTTGCAGTAGAACCACACCATTAGATAATATTTTATTTATAAAATATTTATAACTTTAATGAACTCAACCTAATAAATTCTATAATGCCGAAAGTGTAAGAGCAGGATTCGACTGTCTCGTATGCGATTTTATTTCTGAAATGTTTTTAGTACGAAAAATATTGCATAAAAACAAACTTACATTTATTCTTAAAAAATCAGTACAACATCGTATTTAATATTACATCATTTTATAACAGAATTTTTAAACACTTGTAATGTAAGTATTATATTATTTGAATAAATTCATATCTAATATTTAGTAGTGACTATTGAAATCTTAACAAAGATATATGCTTTATTTTCATAAGTTTTTAAAACAAATTTATAGTAGTACTGAAGATAAACTGAAGTCGCAGTGACCACTCCTTTTTTTATAATTTAAAAATTAAACTCAATCGTAATATCATGCATTTCATGTTCTTAATAATAACAATTTCAATTAATAATTTTATGTTCAATACATTTATCATAACTACTTATCTATACTTTTATATTTTAGAGTAAAACATGCATGGCTATTTTAGCATATACCAGGTTATAGTATCGGCAGTATCTTTTTAAAGTATTTTTTTCTTTTGACATATACTTAGTTGTTACTTAATTTCTATTAC
Organism: Kradibia gibbosae; assembly: GCA_018907135.1. NCBI lineage: Eukaryota > Metazoa > Arthropoda > Insecta > Hymenoptera > Agaonidae > Kradibia > Kradibia gibbosae. The sequence goes on along the minus strand of JACCHX010000001.1, from coordinate 35,588,428 downwards.
GTTTGTTAATTTATCAACACATGATATGTAGCATTAATAGAAATCTAACGAAGTTTTCAGTTATTTTTTTTATAAGAGACAAATTTATATTTAATTCAAGCAAAATAGTTTGTATAATGGAAATTTTACATAAACATTTAATTTTTTTCTCTATGTTGTGATTATATATATTCATTATAAAATATTACATCGACATTACAAGACATTACTTTTACTTCGAAATAACTTTAATTATTCGAAATAATTTTCTTATAATATGCATGACATTTAATATTTTTATAAGGCTTTCATAAAAAAAATAAGCATATGTAATAAAAATTCTAGCATTTACATTTGATTTTACCTATTTTAAATTAAAGTTACCTGTAGTTCCATTGTAATTTACACTATAATTTTGTCATTATGTGCGTCATTCACAGTCTAACCTTTCAATTATGGTAATACCAACCATTTTTTTTATTGCATTTTCTTACTGGAATCACGAATTCTTACTGGAAACGATCAATTAATAAATAAATGCTCATATTTCTGATATAGAATCACTAAACTCAACTTTTTGGTAAAATTAAAATTTTTTAATTTTCATCAAAGTTTTTATAAAAATTAAATTCTTATGTTTTGATAACCTTCATTAAAAATAATAATTCGTGTTGAATGAAAATAAACTATAAAGAAAAAATTTTTAATAATTTAAATATATAAATTTCTTATCAATTACCAATTATACGTTAAGAAAAATTATTCTTTACTCTTTAAGAAAAGAATATTCTTTATGAACACATTCTAAAACATGATTTTATTTAAGACAATTGTTTTAAATTATTATAGTAAAAATACCTCAGTTGCATGGAAATGTTTTTTCCCTCTTACCTATTCACACTTTACAAGAATATTATAATGGATCCATATATTTACCTGTCATATTTATTTATTATTAAAACATAACTAAGCTATTACAACCATTAATGTGAAATAATATAAGACTTCAAGAAATAATAAATTAAAGAGATTATAATGTAAAAGATTTTGTTTATTGAACTTTTTACAGTTAATATAGACGTTTCATTGCAATAACCAGTTTTTTAAACACTTTATTTTTAAACACTTGATTACTATTATGTTTTATAGTTCATTGGCAATAAATTATGCATGTATATTATAAACAAATGTATTTGCACATTATTGAAGATACTGTAAATATAGATGTTTATTTACAGTTTCATTTTAGTTATATATTTATTACACCCACAATGCCGTAATAGTCCTATTCTGTATACCTAACATTCACACTTGAAAAACTCATTTTGCACATCAGAGAATGATACTGCATTATTAATGAGAACTCCGATAAATGACAAACCAGCAAAAATTGATCCAATGAAGACTTAGAATTATCTTACCATTTTAATAATAATTCCGAAAATTTTCCTTCCTAGATTTTTAGGCATGAAAAAATATTTTTGATACAGACTTTCTCAATATAACCTTATAAATTGTATAATAATTATTATAAATTAATAAACAAGTTAATGTTAATCAAATTTAGACTTGTGAATTCAAGTTTTTCATTTGAGAGTTAATATTTATAAAAATTTTATGCAAAAAATGGTTTTCATATATTTTAAAAAATTATACTAAATGTTGATTTATAACAATCGAAATCTTTTAACACGTAGAAGTTGTCATATATATTTTATAAGACTTATAATGTTTAATCATTTAACAAATATATATGTACATATATATAGACACACAAGAGAAGAGAGTGTGGGGTCACAAAAAAGGATAATTTTTCATTTTATTTATAAATTACATAAACTATAAACACAATGTTGACAAAACTTTATTTTTTATGTAAGCGGAAATAATTTCTTAAAATTTTTTTTAAATCCTAGCTTACTTATTTCTGTACATAATACTAATACATTATTGTACAATTTTTTATTTAGAAACTTTTTAAACTATATTTAAAACAAATTAAATTTTTTAAATCAACGAAACCTTAACGTTTTAACGATAAATGTTTATTTACGTGATTGTAATTCTAGTTTTTATTTAATCTATTGTAGTTCTTACAAAAGTGTAAAATTTGTTTTAAAATACAATTATATTATGACTACACCCTCGGTAAAATTTTAAGCTTAATTACTAACAAATCTTATTTAATTTTGTCATTTTGTTGTTATATGTGCACAGATGTGATAATACTTTTTTAAATTTTCATTACAATAATTATATTATCTAATATGCTTATATGTTCTTTCGCAGTATAATCCAAAAATTATGTATTCATAACAGCTTTAAAATTATCAAATATTAAAGGACCCTGTCGACATATGGGATATACGCAACTGATTAATTTTGAATGCACGCAACTAATCAAACTTCAATCTATTATATATTAAAAAATTTAATAAAATTTATTAAAAGATGCTGCTTGAAAATTGTAATACACGATTATACCAGAATGAAATCAGATCCCGTAAATTGGAAATGTAATAGCGATCTTACCTTTGATTAATTTAAGACAAAAAAACCAGATAAATAAGAAACAAACCTTCAGTTTTTACCTTCTTTTTTCACCTTTGGTTTTTAAATATGAAGGGTTCATTAATGAGCTTTTACATTGCATGTATATAGTTTCTAGATTGTAAAAAATAGTCAACACAAAATTATTGACTCTAAATTGAAGTTCAATTAAATTGATTAACAATAACGTAATATTAGTTTAACGCTGTTTCTTCAATCCTAAACAGTTTATAAAATTAAAATAAAATTTTTTAATAATGTTTAACTTAAGAAGAAGAAAATGCATTTGTCTATACAGCTGGGACAATGGAACTGGAAAAAATGATATTAAATGTAAAGTATTATAATATTAAAAATAACTTAACCAAATTAGTAATAGGCTATGCATAGATCAAAATAATCGATCTCTATGCAGATGATCTAGTATCTTTAAATACTTATCTAAAAACTAACAATCATAATCATTTTTAACTAGTAACAAAGTGGACAATGTTGCATAGGATTTTTTCAACATATGTAATAACTTCACATAGAAAATGAATGAATGCGAGAATCGATTGTTCAATAATTGCAAGAGTATAACGATGTTATATCACGTTACATGTGGAAAATGCTTTACAATGCGGATGATGAATTCATACGCAAAAGTAATAATGACTATATATAGTTTAACTATAATTGTTACTCAAAAATTTAATAGTATTAGAAAAAAGTACGAAGCATATTTGAGTGTATTGCTTTGACAAAAATTTGAACTGTAATTTACGAACAATAAAGCTTTTCATAAAAATTATATTTTCGTAAAATCTGTACGTTGGCAATTTCGGTTTATATATATATTACTAAAAAATAAACACATTTTTTTAATACGAGAAGAAGATACAATCTACATAAAAAAAGGTGAAATCTATAAAAAAAATTTTGACCCGTTATAGAAAAAACAACATATAAAAGGTAAGAATTATAAAATAAATTAAAATAAAATAAATTCATATTTTTATACAAAGTAGTTACATGTAATTCAAACAAATAGATGAAAATATTAACGTCTGCTCTTTTATCGTCTTATTCGTTGTTATAATTATTGTTATTTTTTAAATTATAAGTGTCTACAATATACAGTAAAAAATTACTTTTAATAAATATTTCCTTGATCTAAATAAATAATAAAAAAACAAAATTTTAAATATAAAAAGTGCAATGTTACAATAATTGTACTCGATTATAAGATACGATCATTATACGATAGTTATAAAATATGCAAAAATATAAAATTAAATGTATAATTTAATTATCAATCTAGAATCCAGATGCGTTAAAAATTCTTTTTACTATTACAATAAATAGAATTTCACAATATTTTATTCTTAATTAGAATCACATGTGTGAAAATATTACAAATGTGCAAATCATCATAATATATACAGTTACAAATTTTTTATTATTTTGGAATGGTTTTCACGGAAATTTATAAATTTAAAAAAAAAGTACAATGTGCGATTTTATGTAAAAATTTTATTTTATAGTAAAATGATTAATGCTACGACGTTTAAATTACTAAAGTATAAATAATTCAATTTATACGTGATTGAATAAGTCTTATTGAAATATTAAAGTCAATTTTATCTTGTTTTAATCAATTTTATAATTATTATATTAGCTTCATTATTTACAAAATAATGAGTTTGCAAAGTTGCAGTATGATTTAGTAGTAGCATTGATAGTCCCCAGAAAGGGTCTCTTAATTTCCATAACATTGTCAATGAAGTAGAGTATATGGAATGTATCGAACATGGCAATAAAGCAAGAAGCAGCCCTGAATTGCTTTTGACAGAAAATTTGATTTCTAGCACCCTCCAAAATATAGACATTGAAACAATTGTTATCGTTCAGGACGAATTTCTTTACTGCTCATTTGTAGTATTATTTATAGTATCGTATAATTTTTTCATTATCCAATAGTTAATGATGATCCCAACATTCCCAACAGTCATCACTTGAAACTTGACTTAATCCGACTTCCGACTACGACTTCTATAATTCTAGGCTAGAAAATTCAATAATCTTACGCGTAAATACATTACCTGCTTTTACTGTTAGAATTTAGACTTACAGTTTTTTACCGAAATGCAGTACTTGAGCAATAATATTGCAAAATTACAAGCTGACTGGCAACCCTGCAAATCGTGTTATTAAATATTCTATGCTAGTAAGTTTCGCATTTATTCCGCCTCACTCAATGTAGAAATAGCCTTAATTTGTTTGAGATTTACATTTTACACAATATTTCACCTAAATGTGACCGTAAAGTCGAAAACGTAACCAAGAACAAACACCGTATATTATTTTATATTTTTTTTAATTTTTCTTTTTTTACATCTAATAATAGTCCAATTAATGTAAAATTCGAAAGCGGGCATATGTTCATTGTTTCCGGGAAAAAGGATAATATTTTTATTTCTGCGATAGTGAACTAGTCAGAACATTTTTATTTTACCGTAAGCTGTTAAAACTTTTTGAATATATTTTTTAATAGTTTTATATTTCTTTACTAGAGTTTGTATTTTTTGAGACACAAGTATCATCTATCATCTAATATGCAGACAATTACTGTTCATTCTTATCTGCTGATTTATCTTAAATTCTGTTACAGAGAAAGATAAACAATACACTTAAAATCATACTTACATTATACATAATTTAAAATTTAAACTTAAGATATTGTTTTTTAGGGTTTTTTTTTAATTGATAGTTATATTTCAATGTGATTTGCTAATTAAAAAAGAGAGAGATTTTTTCTTAATTATTAATTAAAGTCATGGAAAGCTTTTCTACTCAGAGATTTGATGGTAAGATTGAAGGATTTGATTCTTGTATGATTGATGCAGCAAGTCAACAACAAGACATTACCCAAGCTGTTAGTAATGAATCAAATGTTCAAGATGTAAGTGCCATCGAAAATGAAGAAAATCATGAAGCCTCCTCTATACAGCCAGTACAAACAGCCCAGCAAAATAATCAGATTTCTCAGATAATGCAACCAAATATACAAAATAATGTGACTTTAACTCCTGTTCGATTGCCTGCTATTTTAGATGGAGAATTTTTTAGTGTTATGAGATTAGAGGACACAAATGTTACTGCTCGTTGTTTGCAGTGCCATAAACTTCTTAATGGAAATCTTAAATCTACTGGAAATTTTCTTAGTCATGTCAAGGTATGTTTTTTAATCTAAAAAAAAAGTAAAACATAAATTTAATGAATTATGACTTTAACAGAGGGTCCATCCATTTTTAATGGAGAAAATCAAATGTAAATCTAATCAGAGAAGGCCAGCAGCAATTTATATTGATTTATCTCAGGATAAATGTCCAGAAATAATGAGAACTAAGAATCGACTGAAAAAGTTTCCTAAAACAGTAATAGAAATTTTATAAATAGATTTTTAATTTTGCATGTAAAATGTAACTATATTTTAGTTTTTGTGTTATTGAATATTTTGTATAGATAGATATGTATTAAAAACCATGAATAACTATTATTATTTTGATTTACATGATTAATTTTTATCTTAAAAATGCTTAAAATCATATAATTTATTCATATAATTAGATAACATTAAAAAATATTACAAAAAATTTTATATTTATTATTTTATTTTATATTTTTAGGAAGAGTGTCAGTCTACTAATGAAGACACATTTGAACATGCGGATTGGACTGAACCAGCAGGTCTTAGAAAAAGGAAATCAGAAGAGCTTGACGCTAATGAAATGTTAAGAGTATCCCACAATAATTCTATAATTGTGGAAGATGAGTTTGATGCAATTGGAAGAAATGTCGCTGCTAAACTTCGACATATGCGATTAGAACAACGAATAATTGCAGAGAAATTAATTAATGACATTTTATTCGAAGCACAGTTAGGTAATCTTCATAGAGATTCCAGTATACATGTTTGAAAAATGCATAAATTTAGCTATGCATGATTATTATTAAATATATAAGTCATTATATAGTAAATTCAAATTTTATGTAACATCCTTTTTAATATTTTATGATCTAGACGAAAATTGGAAATTTGTGTTTTATTTTAAATGTACAGACTTTTACACGAAAAAATTGTTTATAGATAAGAAGGAAACAAAAATAATTGTACAAATATTTTTATTACACACAGTTTCAATGATCTGTAAATAAGTATGATTTTTGGTAAAAATTAGACTGATACAACAGTCTGCAGCTATGTATCATTCATATAATATATATTTTATATAAATAGATCTACAAGGACTTGAAAATTTGATTTTTTAAGTAAACACGTATGAAATTATAGTTTACTATAAGTTTTCATATATTATAAATGGTATGTTCAGTCTTTTTATTAAGTTTTCAGCATTTTAAAACCATGTGAATACTAATAATTATGAAATACATACAGCATTTAGAATTAAATAAAATAATAAGTGATGAATTGTATTTTTTGTATAAAAAGTTTACTTGTTATAAATACTATTCTTATCTTAAGTATCTTATTTAAGATCTTATTGTAATTAAACTAAGTATGCTAAAATTGTAAAATGCATGCTAGTTCTTTGTAATAATTAGTTAAACAATAAGAATCGTGATCAACATTCCTTTTGAAAAATATGTTTATAAATAAATGAATATCATGAAGTTAAATTTATGATTTAAGTTGCATATATTTTACGTTTTTTTGGTTTGAATAATAAGTAATAAACAATTGTTGATAAAATATATAAACTCGTACATATAAAAATCATGTAAAATGAATATGAATATCGACCAAATCTATCCCAATCACCATAAAAGTACCAAACCAATGTCATGAGAGTATTTTGTATAATTACAAATATATAATAAAAACGAAGCCATTTGTCTGCATATTTGAATTTAACCCTATATTCAATGATACTAAATATATATATTATTCCAAGCCACAAATTTATAAAGAAACTCATTACGTCATAATATTTAGCATAATAGAATAAATAAGCAATCATAGTGGTATAGTGTACACCAAGTACAATAAATAAATACACGGGATAAAATTCAAAGAAAATGGATATTGATAAAACTCGTGGTAAGATAAACAAGAACCACCATAGAAAAAAAAAGAATGTTCCAACAGGATCATCATTCTTTAAACTTTTTGTACAGTTTTTGTGTCTCTGTATTCTCAGATTATTATTTCTTTCAAACGCTCTATCTGTTTTTTTATCTATTGCTGAGTTAGGCAATTCAATTTGGGCTTTTTCAGAATCATCTATAATTGAATCTGGCCTTGGTGGTGCTGGCATTTCAGGAACAGGTAATCGAGTAATTGATGTAATGCCTCGAAGTGGAGTTGGAGGTGGAATTATTTTTAGATTTTTCGGAGGCAATGGTGGTGTTGAACAATTTTTTTTATCTAGATTACTATGAAACTCTTGTTCATGTTCACAATTTTTATTCCTAATTTGTTTTTGATTAATTCGAACACCTGACTGAGAATGAGCATTCATTGATTGAAGAAGTTTCTTTTCTTCAACATTTTCTAATTCCTATAAAATTAGTTTGCTATTAATTTTGCTAATAAATTATGTATTTTGAATTTTTAAATAACTTACGTTATACACATTATTGATTATATTTAAAAAAATAATACAATTTATTAAAACTTACTTGAATTTTTAATTTATTTAACCACATGGCCCAAGGTACTTTCCTACCATTTGTCCTTTGACTTTCATATCTTTGAAATTGTGTTGTTCTAATTGCTATTACGCAAATAGACATAAAAATACATAAAATGTGAACAGCCTCTGTTATATGTTAAATACATGTTTTTATTGTTTTCCTTTTTTTATTTATTTGCAAAAAATATTTTATTCACCTGACTGGTATGTACGAGAAATGGATTTTTTCTTAAAAAACAAAAATGTTTGAAATACTGCTTGAGGTATAGCTTGAAACCAAGCTTGAAGGAAAAAGTAAAGTTCAATTGCTGCTGGTGCTGAAGCAATATTTAATGTTTTCATTCTTTGATCTTCTTGTAAAATGATGGTATCTATCAATAATACTATAAGACCAGCACACCTAAAAAATATATTAATTTATCAGTGAATTTAGTTTAAATTTAAATTAACAGAAAAATTAAATTTACACACATGCACCCACACGCGCGAGCGCGCCAACACACACACACACACACACACATATATGTTACCTATAAAGAGCAAAAAATGGAAATGCTATTAATTTCCCTACTTGTATAAGAAACCATGTAAAAGCTCCTTTATACATTTTATCATCATCCGTCATCCACCAGTCAGGTCTTGAAATTGTGAATATAAAATAAGCAAATGCAGGTGCATACATAAGGCAAATTGTAATACATGCATTTATTGAACTATTTTCTCTAAAATGTTGTATTGCAACAACTAAGTCAGCTGAAAAATGTATTATGTATACAAAACAATTAACCATTGCTGGTATCAAAAATATTAAACAAATTTGTTCTTTTGATTTTGAAGGAATTTTTAAGCATTTTGTTAACTTGTTATGACATATTTCTTCTGCTAATTCAGCCATAATTTTTATTTTATGCACACTTATCATAAATAAAATAATATCAACTATAATTATTGCATTGTTAAATATTTTTTTGCTAAAATAAGATATAAACAAATTTGAATTTCTAGATTCATAATCTAAGCAAAATATATCTCATCATTACTAAATCTTCTCATATTTCAGTATCAACATTTTTTATCAACTAGATAGATTAAGCTTTTTTAGCAAGTATTTCATTTATCCTTTTTCTTTCCACTAACTACCAATTGCAAGACTGAAATTTTACTTGAGCTTGTACAACCTACTAATAATATATTTTATTTGATATTCGGACAAAATTTTATTTAAATTACTGTTAAAATATAGTAACATTTGCACTTAATTCTATTAATTAAAAGTATTATTTTCAGGTTTTTAAATAATTTTTTATGAATTTGAAGAACAAATAAACTTTAAAGATATACAGCAGCTAGTACTGCAGTAATTTACTTTATTAGCATTGTGAAACTTCCTACAAATTAAGTGAATTAACGATTTGGAAGTAATAGAGGTTGCGAAAAATGGAACAATTATCAACTCTATCACAAAATAGCAACGCTGCATTCATAAAAATGCATATTTTATAAAACTTAGTATAAGATTGCTTTTGCAATAATCAAAGGTTTAATCCGTATTTAGTTTCAATAGACACTCAAAATTCAAATTATGGTAGTGATTAGTGAAACAAAAGATGGGAAAGATTGACGATTACTAGATTGTAGCATTAGTACGAACACTAAGAACTACGAAAGTCTGAATTGCGAGTTGTCAGGAGTTAGAATTCTCAGAATGAGAAATATTAAGACTGTTGAAAGTCAGCTGTAACCTGTGACTGAGTTAATACTTAATTATTGACACGAAGCTGTACATATTAAAGTAATGACTGTGATGACACCATCACTTCTATTTAGCTGAGGGTACTTCTATAATAGACATCGACTTGCTACCACGCATATATTGCATTTAAATGTCTTCTTTCCTTTGTTTGATTATTATTTTTTTGTCTTAATTCTTAATAGCGCCCACTAAACAAAGTAACTAAAATTGGTAGAACATGCATTTATTTCACTTATCTTACGTATAATTATTATTGGATAAAAATTAACTTCAAAGGCTTCAATTAATAATGTATACACTACATTACTAATTAATTTAAATATACACACATTCTCGGTAAAGTAATTTCAATTATATCGCACGGAAATATTCTTGAAAAAGCCATAAAAAAATCTCCGATGACAAATCCAGGCTACAACTTCTTCCAGCATGGCTCGTCTTTATCGTATCTATTTTTAGATAAGTCGATTCGTGTGTATGAAATACCGAAAGAAATGTAAAATGAAGAAAATGAGAAGAAAAAGAATAGATTCTTAACATTTTTGACACTTATACATTTACTATTTGGAAAAGTTAGAAAAAAAAGATTAGATTTAAAAGTGTATTTTAAAAATTTTAAACGTACACATACACTTACTCATCCCGTACCACCGAATCATATTAGACTTTTTATATAATAAAATTCTATCTTTCCATATTTTAAAATAATATAATAATAAAATGTGTGGTTTTATTTGTATCAATAAGCTTTTATGAAATAATAAAAGGCAAGAATATGCTTTGTAAAGTCAAACTTGCACTTATTTTACTAATAGTTTTTAAATCGACCAAGTATGAATTAAAATTGAGACTTCGTAATTCTTATTAAATCAAATCAAAAACTGTTTCAATAAAATTTTAAATAATTCTTTCGTGATCAATAAATTATAAAATAAAATATAATAATCACAATATTAAAATAAGGAGGGAACCATCTCATTGAATCTTATATACTTAGGATCTTACATTTAAGGATAAATTGTTTATGAACACGATACGGACACATTATTAATTGCTAATGATTATCAAACATTTGTTTCCTTAATCAGTTGTAAAATGATTTGTTTGGCGCCTCATTTTTCAAACATCAACTTTTTGAATCAATTGCAATAGCAATTTTGTGATATCAGCCAAATAAGAATTTTAGAATTATGATTCATTTAAATACTAAAAAAAAATTGCTTAAATTTTTAATCGATCATTAGCAAATATAATGAAAAAACTATACATTTTTAATAGCGCGTATTTGGCCGAAGACTAGTAGATTCTTATGTACCTCTGCATACCCATAAATCCCTGGTTAGCCCGACATCGGGATAAGCGTCATCTTTTCGACAGAAATCACCTATTTGCCAATTGCACTTCTTGCGGTAATAGCATATTTTAAAAAGCGGCGAGTTTATTGGTGAGTTAATCATCGAGCAGGTAACAAAATATTTTCTCAGGTCATTGTCAAAAATTATCAAAAGGAATTTTAATGAAATTTAAATTAAATAAATGTAACGATTAGAAATTATTCTAATAATTTCATGACATTTAAAACAATTTCGATGTTGACAATTCCCATTGTTGTATGTTTCAGCCTTCATTATTTCATAATTACGTTTTTAACAAAATTATGGCTTAATTCGTAATTGCACTGAAAATTGTTCTATAATTACTAAATGCCAATGTGGATATACATTACTTAAACGGTTACAAAGCAATTGTCAGCATATGTATATTATATATCTAAGTATTTCAAAATTTATTAAATGTAATATTATAATACTAAATATTTATTACTCGCCACTAGTTCTCTAATTAAGACATTTTAATACTACTTGAATGTAAATTATTATACGTGACAATCGACTACTATTCATAAACTATAGTTCACGTTAGTAATTCAATCGTGTGTCGTTATATGTTATAAATTACAAGTTGGATTAATTTAGTATTAAAAATAGTACTGAAAATGTAAAAAAAATGATTTTATAGTGACTTCTGTTGTATGTATTAACTTTAATAATAAATGTTCAGTAATTATTCAGCATTACAAGAATATAATTTTCAATAAAAAATTGGTCATATATTTATAATAAACAAATTAGGCTATTATGCCTTTCAATGGCTTCTTTAGTTTCATAAATATTAATTGCGTAATTATCATTTCTAATAAGTATGACTCTAATAAGTATTATAAAAAATTTGCATAAGAAACGAGTTATTACTCGTGATTGTTTTGTACAATTTATTATAAATATTTTGATTTTATAATAATAAAAAAAGGAAAATTTAATAATCTTTTTACATCTTACTCATATTAAATTTGATGCTTCAAAAAAGGTAAAAATGAAGCGTCACTGTACTAGTTATTCATTTATATTTTTAAACCAATTTTAGAATAGTCCTCACATAGAAGCTGTTTCATTTCTTTAAATTGTATTTTATAAAACCCTGTTAATTTTTTACTCTATGAAAAAAAAAAAAAATTAAAATCTGAAATCATTTATTATTCATTTATTTATTATTTAAAATCATTTAAAAAACTGATCCCTGGGTATTCCAATTTTAATTCTAATCCAGTTTTAATATAACAATTAAAAAGTATTAATAAAATTCATACTAAAAAGGTTTTGAAATTATACAAGCAATAAAATATATTTTATCTCATTTTGAAAGTTGTTCTTTTTTAAAACTATTTCTTAGAGTAAGGTCAATCAATTTCTTCTACCTTAGAAATATAATTTATTGTCTAATCTGTGGATTCAAATACATTGCCACTTATACTTCAATGTACCAAACTATTTCATTAAAACAATGAAAAAGCAAAATAAAAAAAAACAATATTTTGTTTTATAGATTTTATTTTTCAATACAACAAAAAATTACTTTTTTGTAGTTGCTTTCTTTTCAGGTTTTGCAGCTTTTGCAGCTTTTGCAGCTTTTGCAATTTTCTTGGATACATCCTGTTTTTTTGCTGCTTTTTTCAATTTAAAGAAGGCTGAAGTTCTTAAATTATTACGAATACGTTTTGCTCTTCGAAGTTTAAAACGGTCAAAATCGCTAAGTTCAAGTCTCTAAAAATAAAAGGAAATCCACATATGAATAATTATAAATTCATACAACGGCTTTTAATAAAACAATATAATTCACAAGTCACCTTTTTCTTTGCTTCAACTTTTTTTGCCCACATTGTCTTTTGCCATTCCTCGTCAATTTTACTAGCAGCCCATGCCTTACGAACTACACGAGTGGATCCAGTAAATGGAAACTTAATGCGGAACTTTGTTAGATGAAGATCGCTCAACCTCATCTGTCCTCGTGGAATTTTGGCAGCTGGTCCATCAACCAGAACCTTAAATTTATTTTATCTTTTTGAACAAATTATCATCATTTATAAAAACAAATGTAATATACTTATATCTATTCAGAAAATTAATTAGCTTCATTTATGTGTCAGTCGGCAATTCCTATCAAGAATAATGGTTCATCACATTCAGTACATATATTTAAATTAATTTGAGGTATGCATGGTATCAGTGATTTAAATTAAAACTTACTCTGTTTTGATCTATAATATCAACAATGCTGACCAGTTTACCCTGATGAGGTCCATTACTAACATATGCAACTCGTCCAGTTTCCACAAACCTTTCGAAAGGCTGAAATTTAAATTGTTTATTCAGTATTACTCCTTTGGAACTTGTGAAACATAATGAAAAACAATGATCGTGGGTTAAAAAATTAAACTTGGAAACTAATTAAACCTACACTTAAATAAAAAAATTTAATTAACAAAATTAATTAAAAAATATATTAATAAATGTAGAATTATGATAAACAATGTACAAATTTTAATTCTACAATGCCATGTGGTCCAGCTAAGGCAAAGAGGTTAAATTTATTAGTTAACTCACACTGGAAAATATAAATACTGAGTGAATATTTAAGATAAAAATTAATTTGATGATCACTATTTGTTAGAATTAAAACGTTGAACATAAAGTGTAATTAGTTATATATTACAATATAAAAGCAATTTTAATTAGAAAAATCTTGAGAGAATTACTCACTCACCATGATTACCGGAAGTGAAAGAACCTTTAATTTAGGCAATTAGAATTGGGATCAGCGAATTGCACTGACGTGTTTTCTCCATATTTGATCCAATAATAGGAAGCCAAAAATTAAAAATCATAACGTTTTATCGTTATTTACTTGAAATTAATCAATCAATAATCAATTAATATTTATTATAATTAACTAATCCTTAATCAACTAATAATATTAAAAAAAAACAATGTAATTAAAAAAATTAAGAATTAGAAACGAACCAGTTTTTAGGTAAGGCTTTTTCCTTTTCTTATAAAGTCGAATTGCAATTGGTCGCGAGTCTCTACATTAGGGTTGTGTAATGTGTATTGTGTATTCTTCTATTTCTTGCATTTTCTATACTTTCTCTTATCCTTATTATCCAGTACAACACAGTTGCAGTTATCGAAGTATGCGAATGTTGATTAAAAATTGTGATGTCATTATGCGCAATCTTGGAATGTACACGGCCATGTACGAATAACAGACCTAATTGACTGATTTGCGTGTTATTTTCAATCTTATTACTTTCGCCTTTGTGCGCAATAAATAGTTAAATTTGGAAATTTTATTTAAGGATAAAGTTAAAATAAAATATTCATTACAAAAGCAGCACTTTCACCTTTCGTATATCTTTTAATATTCTAAATATTATTTAAATTTTTATCCAGAGAATGGAGAACAATGTTTCTAATGAAACGTCACAGTTGAACTGTAAGTTGCAACTTTTTATCGTAAATTTATTTTTTTGTCATTTATGGTATATCATTGGTCGAATTTGTTATTCAATTTACTCTATTTAGTGCTCTTTTCTCCAAATAGTCTATTTATAAATTTCATTATGATTTCACTTAAGTGTGATTTGAATAACTAGATTTTTCCTGTTATTTACATTGTTCTAAATTCAAATAGCACTTATAAAATATCTTGCAGGTTTAATAAAAAAACACAAGCAGCTACAAGAAAGATCAGTATTTAAATCATTTTATCAGTCGATATTAATAGATAGCAAAGATGCTTTAATTGAAAATAATGATATTTATAATAATCTAAATAATTACAATTACCAAGATAAGTCTGACATGTGTACAATGAGCAAGGTTTATGTTAACCCAAATTATAAGAATAAAAATAATGTAATTCATATAAATCCCAGAGTTCAAGTGAAATCTTCAATATATATAAATCCAAAATTAATAAAAAATATTCCAAGTAGCCAAAGTCAAGAACAAAGCTCAATAATTATGGTACATAATAACCAATCCGTAATACAGACAAATGTTCAAGACAAATGCTCTGTTTATATTAATCCAAAATTAATGACTAGATTGATTTTTAATTCATCGGAACAAAATAATATGGTTCAGTACAAATCCAATATATCTAATTTTTTAAATCTTCAGAATACATCAGCTATTTCAACTGAGCTAATTACAGAAAACAAATCAAATTTTTTACCTTCTAAATGTGCTGAACAAAATTCTATTCCTGCTATTTATAGAATGAAGAAATCTAAAGTAAATTTTTATCCTGTTTGTGATACAAAGTTATGTGAAAATTATACAATCCAATCAAAAACAAAACTTGTTAATAATTGTTATAGTATTAGAAAAAGTTCAAATTCTAATTTAATAGCTTTGTCTCAGAGAAAACTTGTAAGAGTTAGAAAAAGTCCTAAGCTATCTACACCTGCAAATATATCAAAATCACTAATATTGTCCAAACGGAAATTATCTTCGTCTGGATTAAGAAAAGTAAAATGTGATCAAAAAAATATTTTAAGCTATATATCCCAATTATCTAAGGTAAATAATATGAAATTTATTAAGAATGTTAATAAAAACAAATTAAATTGGTATAATAGTAAGGCTGATAAAAGTGTATTGAAACCATCTAAAAAGAAAATAACAAAAATTCAGTAAGTAAAAATACAGTCTTACCAGATTTTTAATTTAAAATTATTGTGTAAAAATTGAAAACCATTATTTCAGGAACAATTCTCTAGGATTAATTTCTATTGGTGGTATTATGTACAAAACAAGTAGAAATCAATTAATTCGTAGTAATTCCAGTGTTTCACCTTTGAAAAGTAATTCAATACATATTTCTATTTATTATTATTATGTAATTTAATAAAAATTAACAAAAATTATTTGTAGCAAAATGTAATTTATTATCAAATAAGTATTGTCAATACTACATTACTAAAAATGGTAAACAACTTTTTAAAAAAGACTTGTCAAAAAAAAAAATTAATACTAGTTTGATTAAAGTAAATGCAAGTATTTCATCAATGAAAAATTATAAAACTAATGCTAGGTAAAAGTATATTATTTTATTTTTTTCTAAGTTCTATTTAATTAAAATTGAAATAATTTTCTATTCCAGCAATAAAGCTAAGCAGAGAAGCTTACAAATACTACGTAATAAGATGCGTAAAAATAATCAACCCTGTTTATTGTATCAAAGATTTGGGTATTGTGCTAATCAAATAGCTCAAACTTGTCATAAAGTACATGATAAGAAACAAGTTTCACTTTGTAAAAAGTAAATTTTTTTATAATTCTTTGATAATGTTTATGATATATGATGTAATTATAATACAATACTAATAACAGTCTAATTTAATTATATTAATGTCATAATTTATATTTATCAATATAATATTAAATAATTCAAATATAAAAGGCTCATTATACAGGAATTCTAAAAAATTCAATTATATGTGAAATAGAAATTTCTTGTTATTTAATTTTATTTAATATTTCAGTTTTCTTCAAGGAAAATGCTTGTTGGAAAATTGCCAATTGTCTCATAATATTGGCCCAGAAAAAATGCCAACATGCAAGTACTTTTTAGAAGGTTGTTGTACTCGTGATAAGTGCCCATACTTACATGTGAAGGTATCTTCAAAGAATCCAATTTGTGTTGAATTTTTGAGGGGGTATTGTTCGCAGGGTAATGAGGTGAGAAAATAATTCATATTATTTTTAACATTGTACCTTTTATAATTTAAACTCAAGAATGGCATAAAAATATTTTGAATGCTTTAAAGAGTAAATTATGCATAATGTGAAATAAATTAATTTGTATGATTATTTACTTTAAAAGCCCTTTAAAAAATTTATAACATTCTAATCATTAAACCGTATATTGATGAAGAAATAAAATTAAAAAAAAATTCATTTTTAATACTAACTTATTTTCTTAATAGTGTAAAAAACGTCATATATACGCGTGTCCAGAATTTGATAAAAATGGCAAATGCAGCAAAGGTAAGTTTTGTCAATATCCTCACAAATCACACTTGACAGAAACAGAAAGGTTTAATATAACTTTGCGATGTAAAAATAATAAGACCAGCAATAAACAGTTAGAAAAATCATCGGGTGAGCTTGAAATTGTAGAGTATAGAAAGCGTTATTATGACGAAACGAGCGAAGAATTGAAGCAAAAAAAAGAAAATGAATTATATGTAAGAATTATAAAGGCTGTAGATACAAATAATAAGTCTACAAATGGTATTAGTACAAAAAATGATGATAAAATTATTATTAATAAGGATTTCATGAATTGTGAACAAACTTCTGAAACCTTGAATAGCAGATCAAGACCTCCTATTGGTCCTCTTCCAGCATATATTCCAATAAATTGATACTAATTTATTTTAAATATAACTTTTGTATTATATGTATGTAAAGGTAAGATATGTAATAGTTAAGTTTTAAAAAATTTTAATATATTATAATAGTTTATTTATGAGCTGTGATTTGCAGTAATTACTTCATAAATATACTTAAATTGATATGTCAATAATACCTTTTAGTAAATCATTATTAATTACTCAAGTGTAAATTATAAAATTGTGCCAATTCTTCGCTCAAAACTGAAATTTCATATCATATCTAACACAAAATAATACATAAACACTGATTGTTATTATAATCCATAGACGTATATTTTGTAAACTACTTTGTATATAATGACTATATATTAATAAAAAAAATATATTTAAAAGTAATTTTTTTATTACAAAATCGAATGTTATTCTTTATTTATTGTAAATGAAATAAAAAAAAATTCTATAAATAAACTGTGCATTGTTAAACTAATTTTTACAAATATTCATTAATTATTTATTTTTTTGTGATCATCCCATGCAAGAGGGTGCTTATTTTTATGATTATAAGCTAAAAAAATTGGATAGTGTAGAAGTAAAGATATATGGTCTGTATTTATTAATGAAGACATTATCAACCATTGTTTTAACCAAATTTGCATACTATCAATTGACATATTTACTGGATTAAGACCTCTACATGATAAAGCCTAAAAAATAAAACTTTTATTTAATAAGATTTTATTAATCAAACTCTATTCAAAATTATTGTTTAATTGGTTTTTAATTAAATTTTCACTAAAATAAAGATTAATGATGAATTAAATTGAAATATCAGTGTTTTGTGTTAATAACAAATAATTCCTAGAACATTTGTAAAAAAATAATATTAAGATCTAAGAAAAAAAAAAATTCAAATTAAATAAAAAAAGAGAGTAACAAATACATTTTGCCAATACCTTTTATCATTTGTACATTAACTCAAAAAGTAAAAAATGGAGTTCTTTAAAAATTAAAACTTAGATGTTATTAGAATATTACAATAAAATATTGCATATATGGAAATAATAAAGTTTTTGTACTGAAAAAGGGTTTTACCCATTGAATTGCATCTTCAGTTAACATTGCAACTCCACCTTCACGTTCAATGGCAATATCCCAATGTTTAATGATTAACCCTCTTTGAAAAAGTCGATACTTATATCTGAAACTAAGTGAACTCATTCCATGAATCTTAAGTAATTGTTTCTGAAATTATTGAAAAAAGTTATTAATTGATTCTTAATACAATTCATAAAATACAAAAGATATTGAATCATAACATACGGCATGTTTTCTTTTAATGCAATTTAAGGAAAAAGGTGGTCCTGAAAAAAACTTTTTACAGTTAACTACATCGTTGATCAATGGAGAGGTTCCATTCTTTAATTGTTTAATAACCTTATTTAATGGGGTTAGTAATTTTTGGTCATTAATTAGATCTAATTGATTTGCTATATATTTTAACAAAGCTTGATTATGTTCTGATCGCTCTTTATGATCTTTTAGCATAAATTTTTTCTTATCATGAGTTGTCCAAAAATGAGATGTTAAAAATTTATCAGGAAAATAAAATGCAAGTGGAACAATAATATAGTTTGTAAAAGGTACAATAGACATTAATATAATTGGAACAATTTTTTTTGTATCATTTGACATGGTAACTATTAATTGTAATTCATCTCTGCTAAGAGAATATATCCCTTGCTTTCTGATTTTTCTGTGTAATTTCATAGATTGTTTCAGATCATTATAAAAACCAGTTATACCAGCATGTAATGTTTTGTATAAATGTACTGTCTTGGGAAACTTTTTTTCCAACATTTGAACATATGGGTGAATTACATATTTATTTAAATATGTAACAGAAACACTTTTCTCACTATTTGATAAGTTCGGCTTCTGAGTCGTGGTATAATTTTGAATTGTCAAGTATGATGATGAATATTTAACATGTGTTCTTTGACATACATTTTTTCTTATAATTCTAAACATATTAAAAAATTATTTTAAATAGCACAATATTAATAGTCTGCAAAAACAAGCATTTGTTTTTAATTACAATTCATTCATGACGATTGTAGTTGAATCTAAAGAAAATTAATAAATCAGTTTTCAACCATTGGTTTTTAAAATTGGTAAAATTTTAAAGTATAAAAATTTATAATTAAAAAATACAACATTTTCTAATGTGCTTTTTAATTTTTATAAAAATAATTGATTAACAATGGTTGTATTGAAATCATATTGTTTATATAATCACAATACTTTATTGATCCTGTGTAAATATGCATTTATTAGTTTTGAGCTAACCATACTGATACTTTAATTAATAAAATGAACTTTATTATTAATGTTTTTAAAAATTATGTGAATTTTATAAAAATTTCGAGTTCAAATTACTTATTAATTTAAATATATTTATCATGAACGCAATTTACAAAATTGTCGCTAGAGGTCAACGCAGAAGTCGCAGTAAAAATAAAAAGATTAAATTAATCTCTTTTTAAAAATGTAACTAGTATGCAAATTTTCTGTTTTACTTTTTTAATTATCGATGAAAATTCATTGCTTTCCTTTCGTTTTATGTATCAAATATAGTAATGTCCTTGACTTGTAGAAGTATTATGAAACTATATTTTTTAACGATGTATGTTCCTCATAAAGTAGATTTAAAAACGGAAGATCTTCAATTTCAGAACATTCGTGTTACTATTTTCATTGTCATCATATTTGACATTTTTATTTATCTTTTATATCATTGATACATTAATGATACAATTTTATTATAATTAGTAGGTTATTAATTACTGGATTGATTGATTGATTGAAATCATTCAGACCATATGCAAATGCGACTGTGTAGTATTATTGTGAAAACAAATCATCTATAATATTACCAGATGTTACTATTTTCTGCAATCCTAAAGGCCAAGTTCAAAACCACCATTCCTGTTTACTGCAGGGTCTAGTAACTAATATCCAGTACAAGCCAAACGAATAAAGTAGAAAAAATAAATGCGTGTAAATTGCACTAGTGGGTCGAAAATGTTGAAATCAATGATAAAACTCTGTTGCAACATTTGTGTTAGATGTTAAAATCTAAGTATTAAAAATTGAATTTTCAGTAGTAAAGTATTCTTTCTAAATGATAAATGAGATTATATTATTTTTAAAAGACAGAGATCTACTTTTTATTCAAATCATAAAATAAATAATATAAGGTAGATTATTCTTTATTTTTTAAAAATGTTTATTTTTCTTTATATAATATCGAATTTTTATTATAAACATATTGACATTTAAATCAATACCCGTTTATCCAAATCACTTTACTTGTTTTTTAATATTGTTAATTATACATCTTTTATTTATTTAATATTTATACAAGAATGATATCAATAATCAAATACCTTATAAGGTCGAATAAATTTCAACTAAAATATAAGTGTTATAATCTACTAATTAAAATAAATAAATTAATTTTCAACATAGTACGAAATTAATACTGTAAAAAATTAGCAAAGGATATATAAACAAATGTAATTTGTATTACATTGTTTAATACATATTCATTGTTTGAATACTGTAAAACCTCTTTCCTTTGATTACTAAACAAATGTGTATATATTAATTAAATTACACTATTAAATTTTTATATTTATGAGATTCTTTTGATAAATTACTTCACGTTCAACATCTCATAATAAAAAAATTCTTTGGACATTAATCAATTAAATATTTTCTTCGTTTTAAGTAATTTTTTCTTATTTTATGCCACAAACAATATTCTTTTTGAACTATAATTCTTTTAAAGCAGACGTAATGATCATAATTCGTCCTTGAAAATTCGAGGATTTCAATCGTTTTTTTCAATAACAAAAATAATTCATTTTCCTTACATAAACATTCGCGATTTACATTATTTACTTATGTAATAAATCATCGTTTAAAGCTCTGATTCTAAGTTTCATAAAGTAATAAAATAATATTGTTTTTTGAAAGTGACACATCATTCCCACCATGTACGGATAAAAAAAAAGAAGTTTAAAGATAAAAAATTTTATTTATAACTTTTTTACGTTAAAAGTGCTTTAACATAAAAGGAATATTATTGGGTTATTGCTCAATGTCAAAGTATATATAAATTAATATTTAAATTCTTTTTTAAACTGTTTAAAAGCGTTAGTAAGCATAAATTAAGTATTTCATAAATTATAAAAGTTTAACGATTATACAACTGCGATATAGTGATATCGCTTTACGTTAATTCATAATTTAGCTTCAAATTTTTTTTAATGAACCAGCAGAACAAGCTGACATATTAGATTGTCTTTACATTTTAAGTACGTTAATTGAAAAATGTTTAAATCTTGACTTCTTTTAAAGATAAATATTGAATTAAATTAAAACCATTACACAGGCACTAGTGATGAAGTATGAATTGTCAACTCATAATCAACATCTGCTTAACTTTTCTGATCCACATTAGTTTAATGCTAATCTTAAGATTAGCGATTGTTGATACTTGTGAATGTGTTCATTGTTAACACATACAACAGTCATATATCATGTAAAAAAAAAACAGAAGAATAAATCGCCATGCCAGAAATGAGTTTTGGAATTTTTCATTTCAGTAAATGCCCATTCATGAAGATTATGACAATATAAAATAAAAAAAATTAATAATATTATACATTAGTCTTACTAAAAAATTTCCTTAACAAATTTTGCACTATATTTAATCACTCATAAAGTTGTGAACTGTTGAAAACGATAAAGATTTAAAGAGACAAGGTAAAGTAAACATCAATGTAAAAGATAAAAATCTGCAACTTTTTACAGATGTCAAGTATTTTTTGCTGAATAAGTAATAATTTATAAAAAATTTATGTAATAAGTATATTAATTTTTTTCCAATACTTATGTAATACTTTTAATAATTCAATACTAAACAATTAATTTAATTGTATTCCTTCGATTGAATCTCAGTTATATATTTAAACGAAATATTCATTGAGTGAGCTATTAAGTCAGCTCTACAAGGCTGTTAAAATAATAATGTATAATAATTTTAAATAATTAAAATAATGTTGTTAAAATTTTAACAATTGCTATTATACTTTCATCAAATATATATTGTGATAAAAAGTTGAGCATAATAAAAAAACTTAATAATTTTAATTGTTTTGAATTTTTACCGCACAAATTCACAAAATTGTAGAAATGCCAGAAATCACCGAATTACAATATTACATTGAGAAAATTACAATTCAATTTTACATACCTACACGAAAATGAAGTATTTGTCTGTTATCCTCAACTTTTTATGCAATACATTATTTATGTATACGTTATTATTGTATTAATTGGGTTAAATTCAATCTCAATCATTAAAAATGATTGGTATAAAAAAAATTCATCTTCTTATTTATATATTAATAATTACAAATTAAACCATCATAGTGTTGTAAGGCGTATTAAAAGATAAAAACAAATGGTGCATGAAATACAATAGGGAAACATACTTTTTCAACAGAATTTTTGTCTTTCCATGTTAAAATTTATACTAATATGTTTTATATATATTTTTTTTAAGCAATCATTTCATCTTTAAAGCTATTTCTAATTTAATTCATCATGGTTTAACCTAAAAGCAAAAAGCTTAGAATCGAAATAGTAATTCGACTTTTTTCATGTAACTTATACTGTACAAAATGCAGTTTGAAAATGCATATACATACTTTGCAGTTGAAAGGCATTATTTTTTCTGCGTTAAGTAGATAAAGGTTTTAATTAATCCATTACAATGATTTAGCATTTTTGAAGCGTTTTATATGTAAATTATCTATTTTATCTTCTCATTCTGATAACGTAATAGTGGTTGCTGTATTATTAATGATACTGATATAAAAACTATAATTATACTGATCTTACACGATGAAGGAATAACGAATATTTCGATGGCGTATATAATTCATTAAAAATTATCAGTTGAATATTTTTAATATATGGGTAATTGGATATTATGATTTTTCAAAATGAGTACAAATAAGGCTATATCTGTTGCATAATCAGATCCTAGAATGCTTAAGACGTAAAGAAAAATAAAATATTATAGTGATTTTTTAAAAAATCAGAAAAGAAAGATAATAAAGAAAAATTAAATTCTTGTTACGTAATTTTTAATATACCATTTTTATTTTTGATAATACGTATGTAATATATTTTATTGAATGTATCTACTGAATTCATGTAACATGTTTGTTATTGAATTGCGTTTAGAACTATCTACTCTTTGAATATTGTAAATAGTGCGAGTGTCCATACTGTCCACTCAAGTTCCACAATTTGAGCACGAAGAAATGCGAGTTTAAAAAAATCCTTAATTATGATTAGATATATACACACATGCATGCATATGTATATGTTATGTATATGATGGAAATACGTAATACATATGTTAATATAATAAAATAAAAATTTAAAAAAAAGTATGCATAATGATAAAGAAGAAAGAGCTCCGCTAGACGTCGCTGCCATTTACAAAGTGCACCGAAAACACTTTAAAATCTCAGTTCTCTAAGCAGCCCGCTTTGGATAGGACATTTTCTATTTTTTATTTATCATTGTCATATTCGCGTATATACTTTTTATCGTTCTGTTCGCCTATTGTTCCCCTCGCTGTCGCTACCTCTTACCCTATACAATTCCGTTTCACTATCCGTCATTCGTTTGTCCTTCGAAGCTCGAAAGTTCGAAAATTCCCAACAGTCCGAAGTGCGAACCCCCGGAATTTACCGACGTACAGTCATCCCTTCTCTAAATTCTTCAATCTTCCTATCCGCTAGCTCTCTCCTGTGGATCATTGGATCACAGTATCACACCGCACTATATGTCTGTCTCATTCAGCTCTCCATTCTCGGCTATTTTTTTTTCTTTTTGCAAACAATGCTATTCTTTTTACTCGGGAGACCCGAACAAATCGTAATTCATAAGTTGTAATTCGAAGCTGTTTTGCAGTTTGAACTCGTATTCGATCGATTACCTCTACTCTATTTGTATATCTGTATAAAAGCACATACCTACACTATGCGTACACATTTGAACTAAAACACAGAGAGAGAGAGAGAGAGAGAGAGAGAGAGAGAGAGAGAGAGAGATTGAAAGAAAGAAAGTGTATAGTAGTAGTTTCGTAAATTTTGTCGAGAGCATTGCGTTCGCAATCAAGTTGTAACTGAGATCTAGTTTATCTTTTCATTTTTGATTTGTTCTATTTTCGATGAAGAAGCTAATACATGCTTTACTTTCTCATTGCCCAAAAAGATGCGATTTTCGTAATTTGACGTGTAGGCTCTAAACAATAGATCAACCAGTTCTAAGACGCGCGAGAGAGACAGAAAGAGAGACAAACACAATCAGCAGTACATAGAGACATATGCGATCTTACGTTAGGCAAATACTGCAGTGCACATTGACTTGATACCGGGCGCACGAAACTGCATCAGCAACAATAATAGTAGAAATAGCAGCAGCAGTAGTAGAAACACAGTTAAAACCGAGCCGGCGACTTGCTTTCATCCTGAGGTTCTAAAAATAGTACGCCTCGCAGATATGAGAAAATTCATTAAGTTCTTCTCATTTTAAAAAGACTTCGTCTTCCAAAATTTTCCATTGACTGTGTCGCACCGTACGCTGCTTTCATTACAGACTTTTTCATTTTCCTCAGTCTGCAACAGCAACTCTCTATGGTTATTATTATTTTCTCGTTGTTCATTGCGACGTGGACCATATTCTGAAATCAGTGGACCTAGTTTTTATGCAGTATTTGATCCGGCTGGGCTCGACAATATCTGAGCGTGTATGCTTAAACGAAAGAGCTGTTTATATAAATTCTTCATGACTTATATGATTCTAAATATTACGGTTGGCTAAGAACATTTATAATATTTAAAGAACTTTCGTCATTCCATTGCTACCCTAACAGTTGGATAGTAGAGTGTAGATGGGTTGCTGTCTCATGTTCTGTTTAACAAGTAACGTTTTGTCAAAGTGGCAACATGTTCACGAAGAATATTCAAAGACCAGGAGAGACTGCTATGAATGTTGACTGCCCGCTGCAGGCTAGTCTTAAAAGATCCAGCAGTGCACCAATGATTAACGAAATCAGTGCTACAATGTCTATTACTTCACCATCCACCACAGCTCCACCAAGGTAAAGTGTGCCTAAAAGTTTATAACGATCATCTTTGCAATTACTATTTATGATTAAAATTCTTTGCACTAAATTATTTGTAAAACAATTCAAATTTTACTACTCAATATTAAAAAAAATTCTTTTAGGGATGCTGTTGCATCATTTAATGGATTCTCAAACATATCTCGAGCAAGAAGATTCAGCACTAGTGTAAGTTTAATTGTTCAAATTAACCAACCGTTCATATTTTTATGTCCATAATAAACATTGTAATACTTACAAACACTGGTGTGTTTTATGATTATTATTTTTAAACACAATTCAATTAATTTCATTAAAATGATAATATACTTTTCTCTTTCAAAAAAACATAAATATATATATATATAGATATACATCTGCTAAAATTTGACATTAATTAAATTTAATTAGATTCTAATTTTTAGTTTATTACATGAACAAACTTTGCTGTAGATGTTTTTTACAAATACACAATTTATTTAAAAGATTGAAAAAATTTTTGGTTATTTTAATGTTTGTAATAAGCAGTGCTGTAATAATAATATATTATATTAATAATATATTATTGCAGCTTAAATCTTAAATTTAAACCACTTGTAATTGTTATTTAGCTCATATTGTCATACTTTGAAAATTATTCTTTTTTTTTTTTTAATTTAAATTTAGGTTCATTTATTATTTATTCATTTTAAAATTAATAATATTGAAAAGCCAATATAAAATTATTATCATTCATGTAGTTAATGAATTTATACGATTATAGTACTATCACAATCACTTATACTCATTTAATTAATATCAAATTTATAACGAATTTTATCATTTCAGAGTCCGGGCAATGTTATTGGAATAGGAATCGGTCCTAAATTAACACCAAGGGTCAACCAATTAAGGAGAGAAGAATGTATTGATGTAGTTGCAGGTCGAGAAGTAGCGCATGAAAAAGAAATTCATAGTGCAATGCAAATATCGCAGTCATGGGAAGATCTGACTTTTGAGACCGAGGGACTATCGTTTAAAGAGTCCACAACAGAGTCTCCACTTTCATCAACTTTATTATCAACAGCTTCTACATTGATGCCACAATTAAAAACTGATAAGCAATTAATACCCAAAAAAATATTTGATCCATTGAATTTGAATCTGTCACCTGGTGGTTCTCCATCATGCTCTTCTCCTTCCCCAACAAGATCAGGCTTAGGTCAACGTCAATGCTATTCGCCAAGCTTACATGCAGTTGCCTGGAAAAATGGTTCGTTATCTCCTAGTCCAACTAGAAAAGCATTTGCTACAAGGTACGTATAACTAGAAAAAAGAAAAGTAAAGTGACTTATTTGAATTAATTTTAAGGGATAGAATTTAACTTAACTTTTTTTTTAAGTCTCAATAATTTCTATTAAATTTTTTTAGAAGAAGTTTGAGCCCTATATCAATTCGTCCAAGTTGTCTTGGTGGTACAACAGGTTCATTAAAAAGAAAATTTGAACTCGACGAATCAATAGGAATGGATCGTCTTTTACAACCTCCGATAAAACGAGCTTTCAATTTAATGTCCTATCCGTCGAGGTAAAATTTGAATTTGAATATAATACTTGTGTAATTAATAAATGAAATAATGACAAGTTATGAAAAAGTTTTTAGTAAAAAGTTAATTGTTAAATTTGTATTCCTAAATCTATTTAAAATCTTATCGATAAAAAAATTTAGTCGTAACATTTTTTTTCCAATTCATATTGTAGCAATTCTTGTAAAAATTATTGAATATAATCTGAAATTTAATTCATTTTAGTATAGAACACTAAAGATAATTTCGTAATTTAAGTAAATAGAACTTAATCAAAAGTGTAATAATGAAAAATAACAAATTTTATTTTTAAAGTCTCCAAAAAATATAAATCGCTAAATTAATTTTTAGGGCAGAAACTACTTTGAATTTATTCTCGACGTTAAACGCAAATAGTACGGGTTCCGTTGGAACGCCAGAATCCCTGTCTAGTGCTGATTCACCGAATTTTTCAAATCAGTTGACAGACGATAATAGCCCCTCATCTAGTCGTACACTTTTACAAAGCGACGATGCGAGTATGTCGGATAGCAACAGTGAACCCCAGCAACTTAAACTGATGGAGGCAGAAATATCAAATATTCAAGGAAATTCGTGTGGAAGCGACAATAGGTGAACGACTGCTAAGTCGAGACTCTCCAATACATCACACTCAAAAGCTTATTTCCTTCATTAAATGAAATTTTTCGGAAGAAATGCGCCCGCCTCGCCGTCTCTCGCCTGTGCATATGCATAAGAATTTCTTTCCGTTTAATTCTGTACCCCCATGCATATGTGTAAGTTGTTGTTACTGCCGTCACGCACAAGTGTGTGTCCTTATACGAAAGCGCGTATATATGTGTAAATGCTGTACGTGCATTGGAACTTCTGATCGTAAAAGGAGCGTTGGGCTAGCAAGCGTATACTTTAAAATATCATACAACCTAGTCTATATACATGAATACAAATGATCCGATTTATTGCACGAATAATAGCAATTTGGTAAAAAAGACAATTTGAACAGATTTTAATAATCTATACGAAATTCTAGTTGTGAGAATTTAATAACGAACAAATTTTTTTATTTTTAAATTTGCATGTGAAATTTATTCATTGCTTTACAAACCATACATTAGGATAATTCTAATAATGTAGATATTATGTAATAATTTTTCTTTATTTTTCTTTAAATCGTAAATACATTTACTGAACTGTTGTAGTCAAAGCCATTAATTGTAATAAGTATTTGTTATATATGAGAATTAACATACTTATTATCAAAGCTTATTTAATTAAGTAATTACGAAAAAAATTTTAAATAGTAAAATTATAAATTATAGCAATTATTATTATTATTATTATTATAAATTATTAATATTAATTAATATGATTTATGTAAAATAGCGACTTTCCGGATTCTGAATTTAATACTTACATATTTGTGAAAATTGATTAAATTATTGCCATGTATTAACAATATTTAAATAGTAAAATTATAAATTATTAAAATTTATCATTATTATTATATTATTATAAATTTTTAATATTAATTAATAATTTCTATAAAATAGCGACTATCCGGATTCTGAATTTAATACTTACATATTTATGAAAATTGATTAAATTGTTGGCATGTATTAACAATATGGAAAGGTAATAGATAACTTGTAAAAGCAAATAATTTTATAAATGAATTTTTTAACTCATATTTAACTTATCTGTATTTTCAAGAACGTATTTAATAAGTTGATTTGTTTATAATAAATCAATTAATACTGGATAATTAGTTAACAAAGTTTAATATAAAAAGCCTGTCTTAAATAAATTCTCAATCTTAAATTTATACAATACATTTTGAACTCTTGTAGTAGAATTATATGTATTGCATGAACTTCATGTTTTGCAGCAACATTATAATAGTATCATTAATACATTATTAATGAATTTTCTGTTTCCTGAATAAAATTATTTGCCTTCAATATACGAAGTAAGAGGTTTTGTCAAAGTCCTCGTATTATATTCAAAGTATATTCTGAGTTACAAATTAAAATAAATGAAAATTAATTAACATGATTATTTTTTTCCAAATCATATAATTCATTACTTTTATTTTGAAGTTTGATAATACTTTACTATTATTTATAATCTTCAATTTATATAATTTAATGATTTTCTATTAATGATGATGAATATTTTTTTATTTATAAGTATCTCATATTTCTTGTGAATTATCAACAATATTAGATGTAAAACAAACTAAATACTTATTAAGATAATACGATATCCTTTACATTTTCTAACTCACCATTCCTTAGATTTTATAGTATATATAAATGTAAAAATTTATAAAAAATATTTATTATACTTTTTTGAAGTAGTCAGACATTAACTTATTTCAATTATATTATTTTTAAAAATTTTACACTGAAATAAAAAATTTCATTTAAATACAATGAAAAGCATTTCATTTAATAATAGATGTTAGTGTTTATTTATACTTGCAAAAAATGATTATAATCGGTCGGATTAAAAAATAAAAAAGAACAGTAAATATTTCTTGTTTTATATTTGCACTTCAAATAGTTAAAATTAATTCGAACGAATATTCATAACTTAAAATTTATGCATGAATACCGTAAAAATGAGTAAAAATGTTCAAATTCAGTCTTTAAATTGAAGCATATACTATTTATGCTACTCTACAAGAATATACAATAATGAAATCGCAGGTATTTGTAAGTGCACAAAAATGTCAAAGCATATTAAATATCTACTACAATGTATGAATATTGTTCACAATACAGAATTAAATTTTTTTTTTTGTAATAATTAAAATTTTGAACTTATATAAATTTTTCTTTATAAATTTCGATTAAAAATATCTTTAAGCGCATTTCTTATAGATGAGAAAAATTTACCAACTCCTTTTAAAGTTAAATTATATTGACTCTCTTCTGTTCCCTTTACATTTTCTGTACAAATTTCATTATTAATATTACAATTATTAATTATAATATCATTTTTACAATCTTTGTATTGTTTGATTATAGAGTATTGATTTTTATCGTTCTAAAAGTAAAATGTAATAAAAAATTTCAGAAATATAACAGCTTTTTCATACGAAGAAGAAATAGTTATACTTACACTTTCTGAATTGGATACGTTGTTTTTTGTTTGATGAAAAAAATTGTTGCCTAAACTTCTTCTCTTTATTCCATAAATCCAAAATCGTATTCTTTCCTTAACGGAGGGTTCCACTACAGTTGAATCTCTTTTAAATCTTTTGAACGCAAGAAAGAGCTTTGAACGCTCACCAGAAGTTTCGGATTCAATATCTTTATTCACATATATTATATTTGAATTGTCCGATAACGGCTACGTAAAAAATGATTTTTTACTTTTATTCAGTAACTGTTAAAAGTTTTAGTAGATTTATATTACTATTATCTAAAATCCCTTACTGTATTATTATTAAGTAAGAATGGTTTTGAATATGTATTAAAACGAAATTATTTGATTAGAAAAATTATAAAAATTTGATTATAAAAATTTATTATAAAAAAGTTACAGTATTTAAAATGCAAACATTGAATTCAGCTTTTTAGACATTTTTTTAAAAATATGATTGCTATTTTTGTCATTGTTGTATAAGCATTATGAAATGAATTTATTTTTAAGGTTTTAAATAATTAGAGATTATTAGATTTCAAATACTTAGAGATATTTATATAAGGTAAATAGGTAAGATAGATCAAATATCTTGAAGCAGATATATTTTGTAACGTATAATTTTACGTTGATTAGTTTAATAAGTATATTACTGTATATTTTATAAATTTATTTTTCGTTTTTTTCTAGCTTCACTTTCAATCTTACCTCAAAATTGATTTGGACCGTTAAAAAGAAATTATATATTCGTCCAAAATAAACGATTATTTATTACCTCAACTGTATCATTAATCGATAACGGCCTTTTCTTTTTACAGCGTTTCTCAATGAAATCTTCTTTTTGAATATTTCTTACTCTGCGCATAGGGATTCGTGCGCTGCTATCCTTTCGTAAAGTTTGTCTGCATTCAATGTACTACGATTTAACAGACAATTTGATATGATATGATCAACAATTTAATAACCTTAGCGATTGTTATATATGAGAAAGTTTAACATTTTGAAATTTCATTAAAAATATTATCTTCCAACCCTTAACAATATTTTTTTGAAAAAAGTATAGTTTTCTAAATATAATGACTATAATTTTGTTTCTTTTTTCTTTATCCTTACGATATCGTTTATTTTATCGCTAAAATATGTACTATATTAAAAGTCATTTTTTTATTTACTTTCTTTACAGCTGCTTGCAGTTCTTCAATCCATGCTTCACTGTCTCCATTTTCTGAGTAAAGTAGCAATGATTCTTGAATACAAACCACTTTGAAAAGTCCATTGCTGAGTACTCTTTCAATTTTGCATTTGTTTAACGGTAGTAGGCAGCATATTGTCAATGAATCTGAATTACCTTTACAATAGAGTAAAATGTCACTGAGAAGGACGAAGTGCCTTCTGAATGATGTATTGCCCCGCCGCGATACTCGCATAAGGGGACCTTGGCGGATTAATTTACGCCCTGGTTTGATCAAATTTATTCGACCGACGATATGCTTCTGGAGTTCTAAAAGTCTTTGAGCGTCTTCATATTCAGCTACAAGAAAATTAATGTGTGTTGCTACCTTTTCTATTTCTACCAGTGATGCTAGAAAGATATATTTCTTTTATTACGATCATACGATAACATATTATTCAAACGATATATATTGCCTCTATTAGAGATATTTATTTATATTATTTATATTAGAGCTAATAAAATTTAAAATAATATGTTATTTTTATTTATATCTTATTTATTTTGAATGACTTAAATAACTGGGATATTATACATTTACGTGTAATTGCATGATCGAAAATTCATTCACTTCAATAAAACTAGTTAATTTTCTCAGTACTATTGATGATAAATAATATATTTTAAATTAAATTAATTATATTTCCATCATATTCATTTTTTTGACAAACGATCAAATGAATTTTACTTACTTCAATAATAGTATAAGAATTGCAGATTTATAATTGTTTTTCAAATTAATAGTTTATGCAAGGAATATTTATTTACAAAAAACATACTTAAATTTTTACCGAAGTCGTATTACACGGAATTTGTTACGCGAATGAAATTATAAAATTACAATAAAATATATAATATTTCTTAAATAAAACATCTTTGAATATAAAATGTTATAATTAGATGAATATTTTTAATAATAAATACTTCGTTCTAAAAATGAAAGGCCTTATAATTCTATCTTTTTCAATTATAAAATTCTTACTCCGCTTGATCTAATAATATTTAAAATACTTGTATTGTAACTATGTGCATCTTCATTTACATTATTCAGTAATTAAGATTTTTTTACAATTTTCATAGTATTAAAACTATTTTACTTTTTTGAGAAATAAAATAGAAAATTGTCTACATTTTGAAAACGAGATTAAAAAAAAGAATTGATTATATACATAAAAACATCATTTTCACTATTAAATGTTCAGGTCAAACAAACCTTGTAATACAATATAATCTTGTTGTCTAGGTATCGTATGACGTAAAACTTCTTTTAAAAGTAATTTATATCTTGGTACTCGTTGAATCGGTGTTATTAACAAAGAAGACAACTTGTTGTTAACTTCTGGTCGGGTTTCTTGACTCGCTATAAATTCAGCTGTTGCTGGATGATGTTGTTGAATTTCCTACATTAAAAAAATATTTTTTTAATTACAAAACAGTAAGGTTACAATTAAAAAAAATGATTTTATTAAAAAAAAACTTGCACTAAAAATATTTGATAAAATTATAATTCAAAAAGTTATCAAAAAAACATTAATTTATTAAAGCTTAAACTTTATAGTAATATTTTATTGATAAAATTAAATATAAATATCTACTTTTTGCTGAAATTAGAGAAAAGGTAATAAACACATTTAATATTTTTTAAATAACAGTATTACTATTAATTTATTGTGTTTTTTATATTTATTATTTCGTTTTACTGAGTATTTTTTTTAATTCTTATTTAAGAAATATTTACTGATATTAATAATTCAAAAATATTAAAATATATCAATTAGGATTAGTTAATAAAATACTCAACATTTTCTTGTTATATTAGTAATAAGTACATATTTATAGGAAACAACACCAATATTTATATATATATGTAGCTGAAGGAATTTTTAAAAGCTGTGTAACTAATTGTATACAACTATTTCAATTTTAAAATGATATATGATTTAAAAAGGAATAATGATAAGTGATTATAAAAGAGTACCACATACCTGTAATACCATTAATGAACGTTTATAATTATAAGCATAGACGGAGTATAGTTTAAAAAAAGGTGCCAATTTGCAAAATGCTTGAGCTACATTTTCTGGGTTTTCTTTCAATTCTTTTAATAATTCACCATTTACGCTATATAATATTTCTACATTTTCAAACAGTGTTGTATATAAATCATAATTTAATAGTTTCTTCTGAACCATTGGTAGCATAAAAAACTAAAATTAAATTGATTTTAATTATTTATTTGTATTTAACTTTTTACTTTAAAGTACTAAAACTTTTGCGGTTGCTACCTCCATAATAATTTCTAATTGTCGTAAATATTTGACTTCTGTACTTAAAATTTCTTGAATAGCTTGAACCCTCAAACTTTCTTCCTTTTCTGTTATGTTTTGTTGTTGAATTTCATCCAAAGCATTTAATACTAAGAAAAAATGAATATAAAAAATATATTCAAGATATCGAATTTCGTCATAGAAAATACATTGGTATACCTTTCATTCTTGTTCGAGTAGTCAACATGTTTTTCTTATTAATAATTTCTTTTAACTCTGCACTTAAAGTAGGCGTTTTTGGAATACTTGGTAAATCCATTATTTCCTAAATATAATTATACTTAAAAAACATCAATTAAGAAAAGCATAAATATTTTAAGCAAATCAATTATTATTTGATTGTGACAATTTAATTGATCATATCAATTTTAGTTTGAAGTTAAGAGAAATTAGAAATTCTTATAAATAAATTTAATAAATTTACCAAAAATTTTATTTTAAATACATATGCTTAAAAGTTCATTGATATACAAATAGTAATTTAAATACAAACACTTTTTATGAATATAAAAAAATGAGATGAATTTTTTTTTTTTTTTTTTTAATTTTAGTTTTTTATTTTTTTGAAATTATTGTAATGCAATAAGCATTAATAAAAATTTGCTACCTAAACATTTATTACACAACTACCTTAATAAGTTAGTAATTATATGACAATGTTAATATTATGTAAAGAAATATGCTTCAAATTATAAAATTGATATATATTTTGAAATAACATGAAAGTTGAAATTAGATAATGTCGATTTGGGATATTCTTAGTGTGAAACAATAATTTTTTCTGCAGTGATGTTAAATTAATTATGATTCGAACTATTTCTAAGTATAAAGCTTAAAACTTGTCTTCATATTGTTCATTAAGTGTAAAAAATATTTAATTTAAATTGAAAATTTTGTGAAATATTTTATTTTGACCAGATTTTGAAATATCTGAAATGAACTAAGATGGGGATAAATAAAAATCTGATCAGTAGGCAAAAAAAAAATTAATCAAAATACAGCACGTAGTCCTTCTATAAGTGAAATAGATAATTTAAACTATAAAATTATTTTGTAAAGTATAAAGTAGCTTTATTTCACTAGGTTCATATATTACACACACATTTTTTTCAATACAACCAGATAACCGTTAACCAATTTGAACAAAAATAAGTTTTTTATAAATATTTTATCATTGTTTAACGTATTCTAGATAATTATTTTTATTGATTTTTAAATATAATATAAATAGTTCAACTAACGAAGACACAAATAGAATTATAGGCCATTTTTTATTATTACATATAATTTTTTTATTGCATCGGTTTAATACTTGTAAGTAATGAAATTAATTAATTGATAAATATTTATGTAGATACCATTAAATTGAATTTAAATATATTTTTATTCAATAGCAGTGCATAAAAAATTTAATCAATTAAATACAAATAATTGTAGATATTGATTCTTAAGAGCTCACTGTATATACATTATTTTTTATACAAATAAGTTTTATCTGTTTAATAAATTAATTTTTCATAATTCTTCATAATTTAAAAATTTCTGTTAGATAATCGAGACCGACTTTATCTTTTAATTTATGTTAAAAATATTTTATATATTAAAAAATTATTTAATGAGAGTAAACGAATTTGTGTAAACATAAATATTAGAATAGTTTTGTGTCATATTTATCAATAAGTGTACAATAAGAATTCATAAAAATTTACATACATTTATGTTTAATTAATGCGGTTTAGTATTTACTTTTTGGATAGACTTTCTAAGCCAATAAAAGTGCAAACACTTTTTATCATAACGCTTACTCTAAGGCTCAATAATATTATTCATAAATATTAATAAGTTAAACATTTTTGTTAGGTAAATATTTTGATGTAAAAATAGATTTACAAATTAAGTTTGAAATATGATTTTTAAATCCAAGACAGAAGTCTACGCGACCATAGCACGAAAATTGTAGTAATAATCAATGTAAGTTATTTAATTTGAACGTTTGAAAACATTCTACTTTTTAAATAAATATACATAAAAATATTGGTAGCCCCGCACGTGGAAAAAACGATTTAAAAAAATTTTATTCTAGATGTATATAAATATTTGTAATTGTAAGTAATTTGTAAGGGGAATAACTTTAAAATCACATTCTACGTAATGTAGCTTACATGGGGTTGCGTTTGAATCGTAACATTTTCTTAAATTTTTTCCATTGAAGCGACACTTGTCTTTTTTGTTTTCATTATCATCGATGTTGTTATAAATTAAAAATTTTAGTAATTTAGAAAAAGTTTGGGTCAAGCATTACTCGTAACATGAGGGTTAGCTAAAAAAGTTTCTCATAAAACGAAAATTGTTTAGGAGAAATGAGACATACCGCCCTTACCTGTAAGTCGTGGTTGATGTTTTTAAATTTGTCTTAAAAGATTTAACTTAGTTTTCCCATCCGCAAACATCTAGCGATGCTTCGTCCTCCCTGATGTTTTCAAATGTTAATAACTCGTATTCATTAAATGAACCAAAGCAACTGAAAATCACTTAAATATGAATGACCGTAAACATGTAATGACAAATTTCTAGGAATATCGAATGGAGTGCATATGAAACGAGAGGCGGTGGTCGGTGCGAGCGAAACTTTAGAGGTGTTAGAGAAACGTTAACGTAACAGAACCACCAGCGGACTAAGCCTTCTTGTATTACCTTCTTAGTTTGGTGTTCTAAACTCAGACTTTTGAAAGTATTGAAAGTCAACTGAGACTACTGATAGTACCGACAGGATTAAGCTCACTACTGATTACTGAGTACTGACTTAAAAGAGTTTAGTACTCCAGACCTAAGATATGACTGATATGAGTATTTCAGTACTAGAAGTATATTTCTCTTTTCAGTTTTTTCGAAGGCACCTGTGAAGCCTAGACGCGTTCGCCTATTCGTCGAAAAGGGGACTATACTATTCTTTCTCCTCTTTCTCTATCTTCCTCGTATAATCTTCCGTCTTCACCAACTCATTTTACCACGGCACGGTAGAAGAAGGAACAGGGAAGAGCAAAGTATAAAGAGAATGAAATCGGCAAGGAAAATCTGTCTTCATTGTTTTTAGACACCGCTAATGACTAGTTCATTTTTTTGTTTCATACTTTACGTAAACTTTACAGTACTGCTTAGACATTATTTGACTGCCGACAGATCTCTCTACATGTTCATATATATATATATATACACACACACACACACACACTTATATAAATTCAATATGGCCAATGTTTGTTTGTGAGTGAAGATGGTTATGGTCACGCTCTCTATTATCTGGACACCGATGATGTTTACTAATTGTCTTACTCCGCGGCTTTCCGCTATTCCGGGATCAAAATTTTAATAACTTGATCTAAGGAAGGCGATAGCCAGATTGAGACCGGCTGGTGTAAATTACGTTCTAACTAGCGATGAATGCGACGAGCTTGTACGTGTCGACTTGTCGACTGATTCTCCAAGCCGACTCCGAGGATCCAAGTTCCTGGACGGACTTGTACAGATTAGTACCATATCTCCGCCAGAGTCTAAGCTGCACCGTTTGCTCAAATCTTTTGATAGAGCCACTCACGCCAACGGAAACGAACTGCCAGCACCATGTGTGCCGGGGATGTCGCGGTGGCCGCAAGAAACTAAAGCCTTCCTGTGGCTGGTGCAAAGACTACGACAAATATATTGAAAATGTCCAGCTGAGGATACTTTTGCAATGCTACAAAAAATTGTGCGAATACTTGACCAGTACTGGCATTTATAGATGCCTTGTGTTAGCTGTATCCAGTAGTAAAATCAGTAATGGCATACCTTGCCTAGGTGCCAGTTGCCTCACTGAGCTCATAAAAGAAGGCGCTGGCTTTAAAGATGAATTTAAGAGCAATGCAGGTCTCTCCAGATCTGCCTACAGCATTTTACCCTGTGTTTACACCACCAGTACCACTTCCACCCAGACTGGAACCACTAATCCTGTACCTATGGCGGATCCATTGGCTACCCAAGAGGTCCCACCTATTAAGACTGTCTCCAATGGATCCTCTATTTATTCTGTGATGTATGCCGGTTCTGGCAACAAGATTACCATTAAAAGGAAGGCGGCTGCTGTTGACGACTTGGATGGTGTTATACAACCTGATATCGATGTACAGCAATCACAGTTGTCACAGTTGCAGCAGGCTCCTGTCGGCATTGTTAAATGCATCCCAGCTTCTCAATTGACTTATACCCAGTGTCAGACAAAGAAAACTTCAAAGAGTGGCAAGGTGATGATACATTTCTTACAATTATTTTACATAAATTCAGTTTAAAAAATTAAAATATCATAACTATCATAATTCAATTATTACAATTATAACTCCATGTATTGTAATAAAAATTTTAGAAAGAAACATTTTTGCAAAACATTGTGTTTAAAATATTAAATTAAATATACATAATCAAACAATATAAGCCCATGCATTACCCATGCTTTCATTATTTAAATCATTGATTTTTAGTTTTATATAAAAACATGTTCTTTTTGCTTCTAATACAGGATGTAAATGTTTGAACTTACTTATTTGGATTTATTATATTATTTGTAAGCAAATATTCTTTTTATTATTGTACTACTTTATTATTTAATTATTTATTATGTCTTCTGAATCAAAAGTTAGAAAAGAATCTTTTTTGACATCTTCATTTTTTTGTATTGTTCTGAAGAATTGAATAATTTTTATAATTTGAATTGTTTTTTCTTTTTATTGTATAATTATGAATTTCATTTAAATTGAAAATGCTCTAAATTATAATTAAATTTTCAATTATATTTTTTTAATTTTTCATTTAAAGTTATTGTAAATTCATTTTTGTAATTAAATTAGAAAAATTTAACCTGTTTTTTTAAATGTAAACAAATTTTTTTAAAATAAAAATTACTCTTAATTCCTTATACTTCAGATTTTTGCGTTATTTTCTAGTCTACTGGAAATTTTAAAAAACCTAGGTCAAGTTCTACTAGAAGTAAAAGAAAAGGATGTAGATGTGGAAATGCTACTGCTATACCTGGAAAATTGACTTGTTGTGGACAACGATGTCCTTGTTATGTAGAGAGTAAACCATGCCTTGAATGTAGGTGTAGAGGTTGTCGAAATCCTCATACAAGAGACGGTTACAAGGTATATTTTTTTTTCTATAGTTTTTCTCCAATAAAAGCAAAGATTATATTATATATTATATATATTGCTGAACAAATATATATTATATATATTGCTTATTATTTATTAGTGATTATTACTATTTAATTTAATTAAATTTATAAATTTACTTTATTAAAATTAATATTGAAATCTGTACTAGAAAATAAATTATAAAAAAGGTTAATATTTTTTACTATTTTATATTCACTATGGAAAATGTATTTTTTCCTGTGGGTAATCCTGATTACATACTTTTAATGTTTTAAGAATATGAAATAAAAAATGCACTTATAATCTGTGTCAAAATGTTATTAAAATGATTAGTATTTAATAATATGTAAGTATACCACAGATAGGTGTTTTAATATAGTAAAATAATAATTTACATTGTGTAGGCTATACATATTTTATAGTAATAATCATAAGATTCTGAATTCAATTAACTTAAGATCTAAGAAATCATTTAATCTTCAATTTATTTAATTCAATCTTTCAATATCATATTTGGTGCTACAATTATAATTGATAAAATAATAAAGAATTAAAATGTCTTTTAGATTCGTCCCCACATACCAGAACTTCACAATTTACAATTACAGTTATCCAGTCCTCTTGACTGCGATAGTTTGGCTACTGATCCGCTTGGTTCCGTACAGCAATGTCTTTCGGTTTCACCACCAACTATTCAAGTTCTGAATGTTTACTCAACGCCAAGGTTGGAAATAGACAACATACCTCAAAATTTGCCAGCAGCTTTGCTTGTTGGCGAGGATGCGATGGCCAGTACTGAAAGCGAAGCTGAGGACAGTGACATACAAATTGACGTGTGACGGTGAATTTGAGTGCGAACACAAGACTTATAAAATGTGATTTAAGAATGGAAATGAAAACTCACCAAATAACGAAATGACACTTGAGTAAACAAGTGTATAAAAGCTTAGTGTTGGAACAACGCACCGTATTGTTTCCCACACAATTATACAAGAAAATACAACTTTATAAGTATCCATTTGTTTTACAATTAATGTGTTTAAAGATTCATTTTTTGAATCGAAAATTATTGACTCTTATCGATATACAGTTTTTAAATGCATTTTGAATTTACAAAAATATGATTACTTGAACATATTATTCATAAAAAACTACTTTAAGAGCCCAAATATGTATAATACATTTCAGTAGATTTATCCAATAATTCTTTTACCATACTTTTGAAAGTGATTTCGAAAT
The DNA here is from genome assembly GCA_018907135.1 of Kradibia gibbosae. Lineage (NCBI taxonomy): Eukaryota > Metazoa > Arthropoda > Insecta > Hymenoptera > Agaonidae > Kradibia > Kradibia gibbosae. The sequence goes on along the minus strand of JACCHX010000001.1, from coordinate 35,547,764 downwards.
TATTCATTTTATCTAATAACTTAGATAATCTATCTGTAAATATGGTTATAAAGACAAAATTTAATTTTATTAAAATGTATAAATGCTATCTTATCAAAGACGTTTTAGAATATATATTTAAAAATACAACCGTTAATATACTTTGTCATAGACAAAGTTAAAAACGATATTAAGTATTAAAGCTCGATCTTGACCGATTGAAATAATTTGATGAAGAATACATTAACTACTTTCTAGAAATCTAGTACAAAATTGAATCAATCACTGTGTTAAATATATATATTAGAAAAAAATTTGCTTTGTTAATATAATCTGTTAATTCAAGGAATCTGTGTTTATAAATTTGTTCTAATAGAAGTTTAGCAGAATAAAGCTATTTTACATACATAACTGTTTTTATATAATTAATACAAGAAAATTATGGATCAATTTATAAATTTACAAAATGGATAAATTAAGAGGTTATTGTAAAAATAATTAAATAAACAATATAGTTAAAATTATATTTAATTTTTAAAATTTTTATTACAACTAAAACGCAATCAGTCATTTTATAAACAATACAACCGCCTGAATCCAACCACTTAAATACACATTATTGCAATACACAGAATTAAAAATACATTTTCTGTGTTAAATGATTATTTTACAGAATTATACAGATTGAATCACAATCCATTGATTGTTCATGAATGAACATGTATAAAATAATTTTTTTGTAAATATTGTTTCAACTAAACAGTCTTATTTTACTATTAGATATAACATTAATCTCGAAATTATCTTCCATATATACTGACATTTTGCGGCTAATGAATGAGTGTAATTAATTGACTGATACTTATATTGCTTTTATGGATTGAGCTAAATAATTTTTACTATACGTAAATTTATTTGCATAGCACGTCCAATCGTCTTGAAGAATACAGGTTATCTTTTATATCATCACAATGACATATGCATCATTTATTTGAAAAAATGGCCATGCATAAATAAAAATCCTGTGAAGTCTAGGAAAAAAGGAAGTTAATATTGCTAATTTTTTCAAAATAAATAAATTTAATGTTAAAATCTCTTAAAGTTAGTTGATCCTTGAAATTTCAACATTTAAATAAATACTTATAATTATTTACAATTTTATAATTAAAAAAAACCTACCGTTTATATTTATAATCACCACAAAACATACGAAGTGGGATATTTCAATGGTATGCTTGAACTGATATGCTGAGCTAAATATTCCCAACCCAATGTTTTTGCAATGTCTATAATTTTCTCATCGATTTCCTTTACTGGCTTATCCTCGTAATATCGTGTCAATAATTTTAAATACCTACCATAGTGCTTATTAATATGAGCATGCCACAACGAAAGTATTATCACCTAAATTAAATTTTGAACGTTAATAAATAATTACGTAAACAATTAGAGGAAAATTATTTAATTAAAATGAGATTGTATTTTAATACTGACTTTGCTATCGGTTGGTTCAGCAAATTTCTGAACATCCATCCACAAATTGGAGACATTATCGGAAAGGACCTTCGTATTTTCTTCGCTGTCATTTTTTCTTTTGCCGTGTACGTAAAGCCTAGCTAAAGCGCAACCTTTCTTAACTAATGCTTCGAGGAGGCAATTTTTCTCCTTATCCATAGTTGCTTTAATCTTTATAGCGTCAGGTCTTTGGTCATTTTTCAAGCCATAATATGCCAACAGTTTCTCCTGATCAACGGCCTTAATGACTTCATCAGCAATTGCAATTATCTGATTGGAGAAGTTGACTGTAGCATCCGACAAATCATCGTGGGGTACATGTCGCGGAGCATCTGATGCATCCAGAGAAGTGAGCATGGCTGTTTGAACTGGCAAATGATCCGGGAAATTGGATCTCAGATCGTTATAAAGCTCTTGGGTGTGCTCACCGGGTTCTAAATCGTCCCGAGAATTATTACTATTATCATTCTCGTTATTATTATCATAAGAATTATTAATATTACCATTACTATTTTCATGATAATTTTATGTACTCATAGTTGCTATTATATTATTTTCAAAATTTTTAGTTTGCACATTGGTATCTAATTAAACAAATTCAATCAAACAACTAATTTAAAAAACTTATTAAACAAAAATTGGTATTTTTAGTTACAAAAGTAAGAATTTTTGGCACATTTAATATTCTACAACGTGGTTGTTAAGTATTAGCTATCGAAACATTAATTGCTTTTTATTAAAAAATTATTCTTTTATTTTATTTCATTAATATTTTTCATGTGGATAATATTGCACATGTAATGTCAAGTAAAGCTATGTTCATGATCGATACTTTAACAAACAAAATAAAAGAAAGCGTGATTACTTAAGTATAATGCAGAATTAAATATAAATTATAAAAAAGGAAAATTGAAACCAACATTTCAGATATAACGTTTATTAAATTGGATGTACTAATTGTAACAACAAAATTAAAACAATATAAATAACATTATATGAACAAAAACCTGATAAATATATAATTCAGTAATTTGTTAATATTAAACTACACATCTATTGATTTAAAATTCTTAAAATTAAACCTTTGTTGAAAACCTATTACACAGAAAGTTTAATGCTATATATTTTTAATGATTAATAATTATTAAATCAATTAATCTGTTAAATTAATGAAAACGTAAATTATTTAATTTATATAGTAATCAAATTCTTATTTTACGAAATCTACATATTCGTTCAAAGAAAAAATTGTTTTTTTATAGATTATTTTACTTAACTCATCAATTAATTAAAATAATACATCAATTTTTTTGAACTCGTAAATCTAGATCAATAAAAGATCAAAATTAGGGGGATAATTTCAAAAAAACTTACTGATGGATGGAGCTTTAAGATGTGTTGTGTTCCAAAATATAAAAAAAAATTATGATTATATTTATTATAAAAAATTAAGTGTGGTCGGAAATTTTTCATTTTTAATTTATAACTAAATGTTTATTAAGAAACAATTTTAATGGTGTAAAGTCACTCACCCAATTTAGCAAGCCAAGTGCATTTAAGATCCCGCATAGCTTTTTTATATTCATGCCACTTTGTAGTAACTTCTTTATCAAGTTTACTATTCTGATTACCAGATTTTTTCGCTGGCTCTGATAGTACAAATTTAAATGGATACACATCAACTTTTTTGCCAATTTCATCCTTACAAAATGTTATCGTTCCCTGAAGGTATGACCCTAATGTTGCACCTTTAGAAATTCTTTGCAAATAAAAATAAAAAGTAAATTATATTATTGCAAAGTTATTAATTTAATAAAATTAATGATCTAGTAAAGATAATTATAATCATTACAAAATGCATTCATACAAAAAAAAAGTGTAAACGGAATATGAACGATTAATTTTATAATAATATATTTAAAGAAAATGTTACATAATTTCCACCAATAAGTAATTAAATGAGACCTACTATATCTAATATCGATGAACATAAATAGTAATTATTTGATTTATATATATAAAATTTGCCTGCCATGTTATAATCTTATTCAAAATTATAATGAAATATCACTACAATAAGTAAAAAAATGACCGTTATTATTAAATAAAATTGAATGTTAGTTAAAACTGAATTTTTAAATTTTAAATGAGTGCAAATATCAAGTGTTATAGCTTATGGAATTGTTGCAAAAGCAATTAAGATTAGATTATTATATTACAATAATGTACGTTTTTAAAAATGTTTGCAAAGCAGATAGCAGCAAAAATTAAAATGAAATTAATTATGCAGACTCACATGTTGTCAGTGCTGTGACGTAAAAAAAAAATTAAAATACTATCAGTATTGAAATTTAAGATTTAAATATTACAACTATTTTTAATATACATTAACAAAAAAATATATATTTAAAATAAATATATAATTAATGAATATGTATTTTAATACTTACTTGCTTTCATTTGCTAATGGTGCAATATAAAGTGGTAAAATATGACCTGGAGGTATTAAAGCTGCAACCATTTTTTTACCACCAATGATCGCTTGTGACTGACTGGCATAAACGTCCAAACTAATTTGTGAGCTAAGTTTTTGGGTAAGTAATATAGGCATCTCTGTTAGCCTGTCAAGTAATTCTCTTTTTTCATGACGCACTTGCATTTTCAGTGTGTAATCGCCTTTGTCGATTTTAGAAATTATATACTATAAAAAAAAACGTTTTAAATATTTAAATAATTTCGTTTATTAAATTGACTAATAATTAAAAAATAGTCACTAAAATATACTTTTTCCTACTTATGGTATATTATAATATTCTATAGTTTAAATAAATGCAAAAAATGTTTTAATAGATTTAAGTATAAATGCAATAGGCATTACTTACTTTACTAGGATAAGCATCTCCACAATAAATAACTTGCTTATTAATATTATATATTATCCATCTTTGACATTCATATTCGTTTTCATAGAGTAAATCACTAAGTAATGCTACATTAGGCATTATTTCAGTTGCTTTTGCAATGTGGAATGTATAAGTTAATTCCAAATCAAATATTTGTCGAGCAGGTGGAATAATATCTCGAGCCCTCAGAGGTGCAATTTTCGAATCAATCGGTCTATATAAAAAATAATTAACCTATATAAACTAATGTTTACTAATTTAAAATTAAAATTTAATTATAATAATAAGTTGAAGTAATAATTTCATACTACAATTAATTTATCATTTAAAAATGTAAAAATTTGAATACCTTAAGACTTGAACAGAATGTTTGAGAGAGATATTTGGTACGACTTCTTCGTTTCTTAAAGAGCTTCTCAATTCCAGACGATGGATACCATCTCCGGATTGCATAGTGAGAGCGCCATTTATTAAATGAATACCATGAAATTCTATAGTATAGTCGATATGAATGTCACCCAAGTTGGCCCAATATTTAGCAATGGTTACTTCTAAAATTAATCCTCCTTGAACCGCGAAACCTTGAACTGTTTCTGATTGCGATGTGATGTTTAACATTTTATTAACCTCAAGGGTTTTAGTCGATAAACGAGGTTTCAATTGCATTGTGTGCATTACGAAGCGGCCAGTCTTTTCCTTTTCTGCACTCTTAAGTTTTAAAACTTGAAAATAATTATAAAAAATTATTAAATGTTTAAAAAAAACGAAGTGTTTTTATTGAGTAATATATTGTTAAAAATTAATACAAGCAAGATTATTTACGAATGTCAAATATTGTATTGTAAAATATTTTTATTACATAAGCTTTCAATTTACGTTTTATTTTCTATTTGAATAGGGAACTATATAACAAGGATAGAAAGTTTATTATCAAAAAAGAAATGTACAAGCACATCAAAAACTTTTTACTTTATCTTCTTCAAATTAGCCATTAATTTATTCTAAATTCTAATGAACCAAACATGATTGCAAAAGTTTAAAATACTACGACTTGCTTGTACTTTTATTTGAAATCATAATTAAAATAAATCAAATATCTACCAAAAATTAGATTTAATATTTTTATTTAAAAAAAATGCATATAATACTACCTGCCCACGTAGCATCATCAGGTACAAGGATAAAATGTCTGTAAGTAGTATTTGGCTTGAACAAAACATTTGTGTAGGTGAGATCAGGCAGAGTTATATTTTTGGGGATGGTTAATGGTTGTACTATAGTAATTGGTATACGGAATATCGGTCCTTTATCAACATTCGTTACATCATAAGCTTGAATACTGTAAAAAATGATATGCAATGCATATAAAGTATTATGATAAACGTTTGACAATGTTAATACTGAAACTGCAATTGTAATACCTGGTAAAATTAACGCCTTCTGGTAACGAGGTACCATCCACCCTAATAGCGAAAGCTCGTGGCATGTGCATTAAATCGAGATGAGTTGGGAAATGAACTCCGGGCGCATCACAGACCATAGCTAACCTTAAGTTAAAGTTGATTTTACGTGCAGGATCTATTAGATTGCATAAATAAGACAAAATTAAAAAACAATAAGTATTAAAATTCACACTTGTTAGAATTTTAAATTAAAGTGCTTAAATAAGATTGTTTTTAAGCTTATAGTAGAACTTAAAATGATCGTTAATAATTACCTATATTATCGGCATCCATAAAAATAGGCTCCACTGTGATAGCAAAATCCTTTGGACGATCAATAATACCGGCTCTCATATGAATACCTTTGGCATTGTTGGCGCCGCAATTAATTGCAAACCTCACGTCCCTCTCGGGACAATCGGCAGTACAAAGAAGATTTTCAAAAGCTCGTTCGACTTGCAAAAGCCCCGAGCCCTGTGCGAATACATCGAGAGTGTCAACAAAGTGCGCACTATTTTCTAAAGCACGTTTGATACTGTAAGGTGAGAATTTTAAATTTCTGGCAAGAAGACCGGAGATGAGAATGGCTGTAAAGATATTGACAATATAAAACATTGTGATTAAAATCTATTTCAATTTTTTAATTTCAATGGGGATTATTTGAATTCGATTACAATATTCTGAATACCAAAACATTTAAAAGTGAAAGTCACGCTGGTGGTTTTTTCGTCTTTTAAATTCCGTTACCATAAATATTATTTTAACAGAAATCATATACATTTTTTGTTTATATCTAAACTTTAACCAGACACTACTATAATTTTAAATCAGATACCTTATCTTGAGTTAAAAACGAAATTATTAAAACCCATTTTCCTCTCATCGACGTTTCACTGAAAAATTAGGAGTTCTGTTCTTCAAAATTTTCCTTGCATCTATTGTTATAAAAACGTTTCATAGTAGAAAAAATGTTCCTTTTTATTTTTGAAACAAATACTATTGTTAATTATAAATTTCAAAAATTTTTCACTAGATAATGTTTTATAAATTTGAATAAATGTTATATTTGTATTTTATTAATATTTGCAATATTTATATTATTAATTAAATCAAATAAATATTAAAAAAAAAATTATACACAACAATAATTTTACAATTTTAAAATATTTGAAAGCTTTGCAATTTATTTATATCGTTACGTATATGACGTATTTCTTATTACAATTGTTATATGCAAGGATAGTCGAATGAAAAAGATGAATTTGAGTTTATTTCTTCACAATAAAACCAAAGGCGTGTTTTGTCTTCTTTTTTTTATTAAGATAATTAATTATTAATCGATACTAATTATTTTTTAAAAATGCGATTCATTTAATAATTAATTAATGAGATAATAATTTAAGTGTATGAACAAAACTTGTATTTACCGACAGCTCCGGCCACGTGTGGACTTGCCATACTCGTTCCATTAAGTAACTGGCATTTTCTTAGTGTGAAATTCGGCACACTAGTAATTGCACCACCAGGTGCACAAACAGTCACGCCACAGCCGCCATCGATCGTCGGCCCACGAGAAGACCATGTGAATGGCATACCAGGCATTTTTTCTCTTAATGAATATTCAGCCATCATCATATCGGGGGAAACATAAGCACCGACACCGATAATACTGTTGGAGCTAATATCCGGAGGTGTGTCTGAAATTTTTTAAATGAATCACGTTTTGAAGCTCGCTTAATTTAATTCAAATCAAGAGCAAATAACATTGTATAATTAAAAATTTGACATACTCAAATAATTGTTATTTTAAAAAGTCGCCGGCTTAATCAAAATAGAAATCTAACAATTTCCTCTCTACAACATTGGTTAATCATCATTAATACTTCCAAGTAAATGCATTTTAATTTTCGATAAACACGACTAAAAAATCTTTATTCTATCTCTATAACAATGAACATCCAGGTGGCACAACACCTTGTAGTTGACAAAATTCTCCAAAATTGAATCTTGACAAAACAGATTTTTTTTAATTATAAAAATTGTTAAAATTTCTCATACATTTTTAATAAAAAATAGTAAAAGATATTTATAAAATGTAACTATATCCAGTAATAATTAATACGCAATATATATTTTAATTTTTTTATAATAGTTGGCTGTGAAAGGAAAATTGAATTTTTTTAAATTGTCTCTAAAGTTTTTGTAAAAAATAAAACATACTTGAATATACTATGGCCGACACATCCTGCTTCATTACTATAATTTGAGTTTCATCAACATTAAACAAATACGTTGTTGAAGCGATTAATGCATATGAATATGTAAGAATTATTGAAATAAATTTATAACCTAATTAAAAGCTGTTTGCTTTTAGTATTTCTGTAAAGCTTAATTAAAACAGCGTCATGAAGTAATACGCAAAAAAAAAAATTTTTTTTTTTTAAATAAATTTTTTGTACTAAATATTTAAAAAAATAATAAAATAGCATTTATTGTATTATCAAAATTTTAACAATAGAACTATGTTAGATTTGTTATAGTTATTATTACTACTATTATTACTATTTATACTATTATTACTATTATTACTATTTATGTTATATTATTACTATTTATACTATTTCAAAAATAATATTTTTAGTCAAACATAAATTACAATTATTTTTTATATATTGAAATTGAAGAACAAATAATCTATATAATATTTTGATGATGAAACAAATAAGGCTAGTTGTTTGAGCTTACTTATTGTACACAATGCTGGGCCCATATTTCCTGCTGACGTAACCAACGTAATTCCATATTTATCAATGATTTCATTCATGAGCTCGCCTATTCTGCCTGCATTGGTCCAATGAGCACGTTCTCCATAACTCATATTTATCACGTGTACTTTATATTTATACGACATTACGCGAATCATTGCTCTTACAATGGCACTACCAGTCTCCATTGTGTCGAGACGAGCATCTCCAATACTTAAAGATATGATTTGAGCTCCAGGTGCCACACCATTCAATTCTTTATTATCCGGAAAATTTCCAACGGCGATTGAAGCCACGTGAGTCCCATGTTGCGCTGAATCAATTATTGAAAATGATGAAGGAAACACTTAAAAATTTTAGAGTTTAGTGGTTTTTTAAATACTTGTCACGGTATTTGTTAATTAAATAAATATTTTCTTAAATTTCTCCTTATAATACGTAATTATGTGAGATATATTAAATTATATGTACATATATAACATGTACACATACCTATACACACATAGTAAAGAAGTATTTTAGAAAATTTTTGATAATATAAGTACAAAACTAAGTAAATTAGGAATTGCTTACAACAAAGACTGACTATTTCTAATGTATTTCCATTGTCATGCACGTTTATAGAAATATTGAGCTGATCTTCTTGTGTTAACGGAGCATATTCATTGGTATAAGAATATTCTCCTAATAATACTCCAGAATCTAAATCTCCTTGTTCAGATACATCAATGCAGGCTCTGTAATTATGATTTATACTCAATATTTTGAATAATCTGACCCATATAAAATTTCGCCGTAAAAATAAATCCTACAGCCATTATTTAGTTGTTTTAAGAATTACATCAAAGAATGTAACCATTGTATTTTTATTTAAGTGAATAGTTAATAACTGTATAATCATTATAGACATACTATTCTAGAGAATTTATTTAAATTAATCATAATTAATGTTAGGCATTGTTTAAATTTTTTTTATATACATAAAAAATTAAAGCTGATTTTTTACCTCCATATTTCGCCATCATGAAAAACAACACAATCATATGTTGGACCAAGATCTTCGTATTTTTTTTCTAAATTTGTTAAATAATCTATACGAGCTTCGAGTTCTTCTTTTTCTAATTTCTCTTGTATAGTTGGTAGCTGGGAATGTTTCGATTCAAATTCCTAGAGACAGAGAAGCACTTATTCATCGATTGATGTATTGCAGAATTAAAATTGGCACATTCTTCAAAGAGGTCAATGTCTTTGCATAATAAAAATTGCCAAATATAAATATAGGAACAGAATTACTAAATTAAATGGAATCTATTGTGAAATATGTCCTAATTTTTATTATCTCAAGATCACTATTGAATATAAATTATTTATAAAAAGAAATTACATTTTTAAAGTAATATATTTCAAACAATAAATTCCTTGTACTGTACATTACTAATAATATTTATGCAAGTTAAATTTATTGTATATAATTTGCAATATAGTTTATTAGTAATTTTTTTATAATGTGTACATTCTCAATATATTCATTATTAAAATTCAAACTGCTTAAATAATTTATAATACTATATTAAATAACAAAATTAATTTTTTTAATTTAGAAGATTCTGAAAATAAATTACATGATGACATTAAAACTATGATACAATTTTACAACTTACTTGTTATTAAAACTTACTTGCAATAATCTTGTTGCTTCAACTAAAGCAGTTTTATGATTATTATCCCACAGCTTTTTTTTCCTAGATTGTTCCATTCTCTCAAGCAATTTACTTGGATAAAGAGAATATGCACTTTTCTCTCCAAGATGATATTCTCCAGTAGGATTATTCCATGTTATAGGAATCTTTAATTAAGTAAATTAGTCGGTAATTTTAAAAATATTATACCTTATAATCTTAATATACCTATGTATATAAAACCACAAATATTATATGCTCATACACTTACAAATTTATATTTTATATAAAAAGAATATCACATGAATTTAGCAAAAAATTTTTCAATTAATGAGCAGAATAATACAACAGAATATATTTTGAATCGATATATTTATTATACAGCTTGTTTGTTTCATAAGTTGAATTTAAAACCACATTAAATATTAAAATATTAAATTTTTAATTTATGAAAAAAATTAACAGTAACTTACTTTTAAGCGCCGTCCAGTAGTCCCTATTAAATACCCATCAATTGTTTTAACAACTTTACTTGTATCAACATCACCACGTCCACTGCAATCAAATCTTTCAAGTATTTTGGGCTTACCATCAGTAGTAACCTAATAATTTATGAACATAAGATGAGAATAAGTTAAAAATTGTAAAACTTAACTTCCTTTAATTTTTGAATGGTGGAAAATCAAATATTTTAAACAAACAAACAACTTTGAATTATGAATTTAAGGTAATGAAAAAGTCCTACTGTAATTTGAAATATATAAGTAAGTTTAATAAAAAAGTTTTTATTTAAATAATAGTAATAGAGATTTTATAGGAAATAAGGAAAATGTTGGAAAGTGGAGGAAGAAAAAAAAGAAGAATTAAACAGAAGGTGGAGACTCACCTGTAAACCAGGTGCTCCTGGATCAACTCCGGAATCAAAGACAGCCAAAATTGTATCCCTACCATCATATTCGGGATATTTAGTAAGGAATTGAGTAACACCTGTCTCTTTCTTCGGAAGTAGGCCCCAGATCGGGAAATTCAAGTCCAAGTTTTCTGACATCTCAGAGATGTTAATGGCGCTTGCTGAAACCTAATTTATATATTTATTTATTATTGTCGGCCTTTCCCTCTTTAATACTTTATTCCTCGCATCGTAGCTACAAAATCACCGTTAGTATTAAAACACTCTGGAAGCGTGTCGATGAAGTCTCACAGATGTTTTCAGCGAGTTCGAATGAATTTATTTTTTATTACAAGTAATCGCTATCCTTTGTTCAGTGACAATGTCGATAAAACGGGCATAAAGGTTAGAACCCTCTCTCACGCAGAGGAGTCAATTGTTTTGCAGAGCGAAGACTGCCAACGTAGCTTTATATATTTCTTCGTCGTTTCGTCAAATAGGATGAGGCTGAGGCTGAGGCTGATGCTGGAGGCTGGAGGCTGGAGGCTGGAGGCTGAGGCTGAAGCTGAGGCTGATGCTGGAGGCTGAGGCTGATGCTGGAGGCTGAGGCTGAGGCTGAGGCTGAGGTTGAGGCTGAGGCTGAGGCTGAGGCTAAGGCTGAGGCTGAGGCTAAGGCTGAGGCTGAGGCTGAGGCTGAAGCTGAGGCTGAGGCTGAGGCTGAGGCTGCAGACTGCGATTACGACTCTGAGCTGAGCTGAGCTGATGAAGCTGACGCTGAGCCGCTCAGTAGAAACGAAAATAATTTCAACAACTTTCCACTACAGTCACACGCGCTAAGCTTGTTTTATCTCCTTATCCCGTCTTCGATGCACACACGAATACACGGTTTATAAATGGCGGCACGTGGCGATAAATATAGAAATCAAACAATTCCCAATATAAAATATTTAATTACGATTTACATTCATACTTATTATTAAAAGATATATTTTATAATTATTAAATAAAATTTTTAACTGAAGCCAACCGTGCACATCTTTGTATTATTTGAAAATTATAAATTAAGCATATAATATTATTGTGACATTTTTAAAGGGCGATGGCAACCTAACTAATTAACATATTTTTAATTTCTTAATATGTCTAATTTATATTTTTACTTGATTTCAAATACATACATTTTGTTCTTTGGTATCGTTGCAAATTGTAACTAAATTTCAACAGTCAAAATATGTTTATATATTCTTAGATTACAATTTTTAAAATTAATTTAAAAATATGAAAGTATATATATATATATATATTTGAAGAGATTTTAACATTAATCAATATTCGCTACAAAATTTTTTATATATACACTACACTAGAATAAAAAAAAATTTTATTATAAAACTTTAAAACGAATTTACATCATAATTATATGAATGGCGGCATTCTATAATATGTTTTGAAAAAATTAAAAACGATAATTCACGGGAACGCTATAAAACGGGACATTTTAAATAATGAATTGATATTTCTCAAGGCGTATAAAATATCACTTTACCAAAAGCATTTCTTTGGTGTAAGTCTGGAACTCCATATTTTTTATCTAATCGTAATCACATCTTTATGTAAATTATTTTTTTTATTAATTAATACTAAATAAAAATAAACAATAGATTAAATCATTACTTAATATTTTAAATGTTGATATAAATAAGAAAAGGCTTATAGTTAAATACTGTTATTTTACTTCTCATTAATAATAATAACAATAATAATAACAAATTACTACTAAAAACTAACCAAAATTAATTAAAACTTCCTCTTTAAAAAAAACATTCGAATAAATTAAAAAAAAGGTTTTTAAATATTACATATTAAGTAAACTTATATTTATACGAATTATTATTTAGTAAAATATTTTGAAAATTAGGAATTTAAAATTACATTAAAATATTAATATGTGCCTAAGCCCCGAATAGCCTAATATAAGCTAATAAATAACATTAACCTTATGGTTAGTAACCAAGTTCTCGATTACCGCTTAATGAATTGTCCAGACATTTGAAATATCATTTAATTTAATTTTTTTAATCTTCTTTGATAAAATTTGTATATTGCAATAGAAATTCATTATTTTCATATTGTAACGATGCCACTTTAAATGCACGGTTATCATATTTTGAAATATAATAATTTGGCTTAGGGCCTTAGGTTTTGTCCCCGGATGAGCTTGACCAGATTACTAGAAAACCAAAATACCAGATTATCAGAAAACCAGAATACCAGATTACAAGATAGTCAGATACTGTTTCTTATTTAAAAATTTTAATTTACAAGGAAAACCAATTAAAAATAGTTCGTAGCACAGTTATAAGATTCTAAAAATTGAATAGATTTTACTTAAAACAGACTATTCTTGTTAAACCTCATCAATTATCAAAATAATAAATTTTATTTCAAATAAAATTAAATTAAAAAAAAAGTGTCGCAGCTATCTTTAAAGGAGTCTTAAGATTCTGAACGTTAAGATTCTACGACATTATCGCAAAGCGGTTTTGATGGACGAATAGATATGGACGTCTTTCTCATCGGTGAGTTCTACTTACAGGAGTTTGATTCAAATTTAAATAGATATGAAAAGTAAAACGCATCGAACAACGTTGCTTGAGTCCAGTCCAAACTACCATTCCGCTGACAGAATATATGAAGCTTTATTAAACGCATTGGCTACACTGTTACTTCGATTTTAACTGCAAAAACATGTTGAATGCATCATCTGTATGCTTTTTAAAAATACTGCATAAACAGAAAATCGTAATAATTTCGCTATTTAAACGATTTTACAAATCCTTTTCCTAGACAAATTTTGATAAGCCACTTTATGCATGCCAAATGTTTCATTTCATAGAAGTTTCGAATTTTAGTTTCGTTAATGTGTTACTTTCTATTTAGCAAAGGTAGTGATTTCGTACTTTATTAAGTTTTTAAGTATACGATTTAATTTAATAAATATTTATTCATTAATAAACATTTTATGAAATTGAAAGTTTGTATGGTAACTTTATTATTCATACACTGCTACAATGTTACATCGCCTTTTAAATCTTTGAATATAAAAAAGTAAGAGAACTATAGATTTCTAATATAAAAGGTTTAAATGGCTATACAATGAATTATTGGAGTATCGAATTTATAATTAATGTATTACATATTGGATTAAGATAAGTTTTTTATTTGATGTACCTTAATTTATCAAAATTGAAAAACTAAATGTTTTACAAATATAAATTAGATATTGAAAGCTTTGTTAAATGAGTAAAAGTTTGTTTATATTAAACAAATATGTGAATGTATAAATAAAGTATACATGTTACATGCTCTCGTTACATTCATAAAACTTAATTATGTATAAGTTCATTGTAAATATTAAGTAAAAAAATGAGGATTAAATGTTTTAATATAATACTAATGTTTAATTATTAATTAATTGTAAATATTTTTTGTAATTTTAATGACGCTCATTTCACATATAAAACTTGTTTTATTTAAAGAAAAGAAATCATCGATACGTAGTTGCATAGTTGGAAATAGTTTTATAAATATATGTGTACTTGAAAATATGGAGTATAATTTATAAGCCATGTGCAGAGCCGAATACCTTTAAACATTTTTTTCCGTAAATAAATTTTTATTAATTAATTACATAAATTAAATCAATTATTTCAAACTGTTAGCGCCAAAATAAATAAAATATTATAGTAATAAAAAAAATTTTCTCAAAACAACCTTGAGCAGTAAAGACATTTTTTATTTTTGTTTAAATACGAATTATTCTTAGTGTTTTTAAATAAATTTGAAATTATTTTCTTTGAAGAATTAATAAAAAACACGTCTTTGGCCAATCGCAGCCAGTCTATTCTCCTAACCCTGTCGATCCTTTTCAAATTGTATAATGGAAATGTATTGTAAATTTGTAATATGAAAATCATCGTCATAAGTAATTAGATATGGCTGTTGTGAAAGTATCTACAGCAACTCTAAATTTGTTGTAATATTATTAAGTTCTTGAACAAATGGATTGTGTAAATTATACTGAGTAATTTTCAAAAATTTACTAAACAGACATGTTTATAAATACAAAATATAATTAATCATTTTTAGAGGAAACAAATGAAGGCTTTTATTTAATATTTAAACTGCTACCAATAAATTATTCAAAATTAGATGAATTGAAAATAATAAATTATATTATCTTTTGAGTATGTAAAAGCGAAATTACATTAAATTTAATAAATTCAAATACTTTAAATTAAATTCGTAAATTATCACTTTGACTATATATGTATACATATATATAAATTTTTAAATAAAGCATAAGATACATAATTTTATTTTGTTTATAAAAAAATAATGTTAATAAGTAGATATACATGTTATAATTTCCGAATTCTATTATCAATATAAGAACCTTTGGAAAAACAGTAATCTAAAATATGACGCCAATAGAAATCTTGTTTTAATAAATGAGAATGTCCAATTATAATAAGCAAAGCTCGAGCACGAGTTATTGCAACATTTAATCTTTTACGAGCACCAATAAATCCAAGTGCATGTCTCATATCTTCTTTAATATTTTCTTCCGCTGTTCTAACTATTGATAAAATAATCACTTTTCTTTCTTGTCCTTGAAATTCTTCAACACTACCAACTTTGGGAAGTTCTATTTCAAGTTCTGCTAATAAGCATTTTATTCTAAAGACCTTTTGAAAAATTAATGTAAATATAATATTATTAGAAATTGTATCAACTACACAAGCAAAAATGACAATAGATTGTACACCTGTTTCGAATATGGAGTGATGATTCCAATATCACTAGGCTTCAAACCTCTATTATAGAAATCCAACAGATAAATATAAACTTGAGTCGCCTCCTCTGCATTATACCAACTAGGACTGTCTGGTTCCTGTAAATTTATTCCATTTACATTATGAAAGACAATCGATGGTGGATTTCCAAGTCTTTTGGGCAAAATATCAGCTAAGGTTTCCAATAGTTCAGCTTCATCACTATTGTAAGAATCAATCTGTCACAATTTATTAATTATGAAAAATAAATTTTTAATAGTTAATCTAAAATCTTTAAATATACCTGAGGTATTAACTCATCTTTATAGAAAAGACTGCTTGGTAGCTCTAGCAGATCAGGTAAACTTCTATAATTCATTAATAATTTTGTAACAAGTCTATGATCATATCCAGATTCAAAACTTTCTGAATCTATTTGATAAGGAAACTGTTGAAGCAATCTGACGAGAAAACTGTCGTTAAGGCCAAAACTACCTGCTAATTGACTTTGGTTTACTGGTCCTAGTTGCTCTGGATCACCAGCAAGTACTATTTGCGTTCTATTCAAATGTGCTAAACTCAGTGGGATCATAATTTCTGGTTCATTAGACTGACCTGCCTCATCAATAATAATGTGGGTGAAGTGCCCTGGTTTACAACCCATATTGTACATAATTCCTACAGATGAGCAAGTTCCTATTATAATTCGATGACGACAAAGAACAGGTAATGTAAGATTACTTCTAAATCCATTAGGATTGCATTTGGCTTCATTGGATCGAGAATATTCATTAGATATATTTGCAGTAGCACAGTAAGAAATTAGCCTATCAGGTATAGAATCACTTTCAAAATAATTATATCCCACAAGACGAATCTTAAATAGAGCATTTTAACAAAAAATTACAAGTTATTATGTTTTAAGGTGAATTTTTAAAAATTATGAAATCAAATATTTTATACAAAAAGAATTAAAAAAATTTAATCTAGCAAGCTGAGGAATTAAAGATTTAAAGTGATATACTTACTAAGTCACCAGGTTTGAGTAACTTACTGTCTAATAATCTTTCTGTAATTAGATTAGCTGAACTATTTGATGGTGTTGCTACAAGGATTCGACTTTCCGAGAATAAAAATAAAATCTGTAATATAGTTTCACAAATAGTGATAGTCTTTCCTGTTCCAGGAGGACCAAATATAACATAAGGCAATGGACAAGCTAATCCTTTTAAAATGTTTACAATAGCTTTTTTCTGATAAACATTTAACTTTTTATCAAACCAATTTAACTTTTTCCTAAATAATAAATCTTGAAGTTTCCTTTTTGTGGGATTATCTGTAGATGACATGATTGATAATTTATCTGCACAGTTAATATCATCCTCTATTTTTTCATCATTTTCAATAAAATTATATTGAGGCTTTTTTTCTACCACTATGTTGGGAAATAGAAACCTTGCACTGAGTGTATTAATCACTATACTAATTGCAGCATGACATCTTTGTAATACATTAGTCGATGCTTTAAATTTTATTTGGCAATCTTCTCCTTGATAATGTTCATGAAAAGTGTCAATAAATTTTAAAAAGATGTCAGAACTTTTTATCTTATGGATGTAACCTTCATAATTCAATTTATCTGTAAATTCAATTTGTCAATTAAAAAAACATTTTTAATTGGTCATTGAGAAATACATACAAGAAAAAAAAACGATGTTTGAATTTTTATATTAATCTATTATAAAATAAAATTGGATACAGGGTAATTTTCTTTATTATAGCATTTTCTTTAATTTTTTTTATTATAAAGTAATAAAATAAATAAGCATTATAATTATTTTAATTAATGTACATTCATAATTAATATAATGGATATAGAATGAAAATGAGAATAATTAATTAAATTAGGGATAATTTTTTGTAAGACATTTTAAATATTTTAAATAAACTGTATTTTAAAGTTACCAAATTTATAAAAAAACTTATTTCTTCAAATATTTACCCTTTCGTGAATTCCATTTGAAAGATACAATAACTTTATCCCCGATTAATAATGAAGGTCGTTTTTCTGTAAGACCTGGTACATTTAAACATAAGTACTCTCCACAGCGTTGCATAATAGCACTACTCATATTAAATTTTCTCATTTCAAGTATTTGTGCGATTTCTTCCAAATATAGTAGATACTGAAAACGTTGTTTATAATTTTCAAATTTTAGTGGTTGATTAAATGATGGTATATTTCTTAACAAAGTAAATTGAGCTTCTGAAAATTTCATTCGATTTTCAATGATTTCATTTACTGTATTCCAAAATACTTGAGGTATTTTCCAATTTACTGGACGAGTAGGTATAAAGTTGTTTGATTTATAAGGTTTAATACCTTTAATGTATGTTCCTTCTTCATATTCTTCAGGTAATAGTGATTGATCAGAATTAACATTATCAATTTTGGAATAAACGTTATTTAAATTTTTTTTTTTTATATCAATATTATTGACATTAATTTTAAAAATACGACCAATTTTGAATTTATGGAATTCAAAAATAACCAATTCTTCAAATTTACCAATGTATTTGGCTTTACATTTGAATTTATAAACAATTTCATCTAAAGGGTTAATATATTGTGTCTCATGTTTTGGAGATACAAGTGTTAATTGAGATTTCAATTTTGAAACAAACAGACATTTTAAAATTTTTTGCTTAAACATCCCTTTATTTTGAATTTTAATTTCAATTTCTTTATCTGTTTTTGCATCTAAATCAATATTGATTTGGTCAGTGATTTCTATATTTTCTTTATTTTTTATTAATTTATCTATGTCTTCTGGTAATTGTTCAATAAATTTAAAAATTGGCGTTTCTTCTCTGTTAGATATCTGTAGGAATAAACATAAATTTTTATTTGTATATTTATATATTTTATATTTATTTTTATTTTATATTTAAGTATATATGAAATCTTTCTAATTATGAGTTTTTTTAAGAATCACCAATATTAATATTAATTGAAACAACAACAATTTGAATCATACTTCTAAAGGAACTACTGTTAATGCTCGCCACTGCTTTTGTATCCCTTGATCGCTTTCAATACTTTGTACAATTACTTTATCTCCTACATAAGGTCTGTAACCTGATGTACAAACTTCTTTAGAAAAAAGTATACTGTTTTCAATCATTCCATAATGTAAAGCATTATTGTATTCCGTAACGATTCCAATTTTTTTTAATAATCTTAAAGGAGATATTGATTTTATTTCTAATATTTCACCTTTTAAATTAGAAATTTCCTCGTTAACTTCAACTAAACAATCTAATTTTATCCAGTCTCCAATTGTAGGTACAAATGTAGAACTAACATTATCTAAGTTAATGCAAGTATTATCTTCTAAAAAAATGTTTCTCCCATTCCTTTTAACAACTTTTTCAATAATAACTCTTTCATTCAATTCCCTCTGTTTTAAAACTTTATCACTATTGGGTGTATCAACATTTAAAATTTCATTCACTGTATCTTTATGCATGTGATCTTCCTTATAACTTTCAATTATATCTTCATTATCCCATGATACATTAAGTTTAGTAATGATCTTGCATATTTTTAATTCCTTATTTTTATCAGCTTTATAAGCTAAATAATATACTTTATCTCCTTCCTTTAAGTCTTCAGGTGTTATGTTTTTTGTTTCGCATAAATACTTATTTTCAATCAGAACATAACTGTTTGATACAAGGGTAACTATTCCTGATTTATAAAAACATCCTTGGTCACTGTAAACACTATTTGATATGGATTCTTCTGTACTAATATTATTTCCTCTAATTTGATGAATTGTATTTATATAATGCTGTATATCGATTATCTCTATACCATTTATATTATCATTATTGCTTTTTACAAATGTGCCAAATAATTTAGAAAAAGTGTATTGCAACAAAGAGAGCATATTAAAATGTTTTGTTTTTTTGTTTTCTCAATATTTTTAATCAATAATAATTGGATCTTTTTTTTATAAAGTATTAATTTTTGTTTAAAAATTTATTCCTTTTCTAATTTTTGATTAATTTCAAATTTTTTAATTCAATTTAAATTTATATATGTAATTTTTAATTATACTAGTTCGAATAAATAATATTCGATACATGTGCAAGAATGCCAAGAATCACGGATAGAAATATTTATTATTCAAACATTAATTATCATAAAATAATAGATTAATTCTTTCAAAAAAATAAATATTTAATTTACAATCATTTGCAACAGTATAAAATTTGATATAAAAAAAGTACAAAAAGATAAAAATGTAATCTAACGGGGCTGTTTTTTTTATACAAAGCAAGATAATTTAGTTTTTCAAAACTTAATTGAAAATATTAGTTATGGTTTTAATAGACTTATAAAAAATCAGTGAAAATCAGGGTTGATTATTTTACATAATAATATTACGATTTTAAAAAATTAATAACATTACAAAACACAAAGAAAAAAAAATCACTTAGTGGCATCAAATATGCTTTACATACGATATAAGACTATACGACTAGTAAACAAGCATTAGCTAGAATTTAGATTGTAATAGAGGCTCGTTTGATACTAACCAAGGCAACACAATGTTTCTTAGAGTTTAAATTACTGATTAATAATTTTCATGCGACTGTATTTTAATGTGATTGGCCCTTGCAATCGCAGTGGCACGAGTGTACGACTGTACGGTAACAGAATATGAAGGTTCTTTTGTTTCATTGATCAACGATAGTATTATAATATAAGTGAATACAATTTATTTTCGCGGTCAATAAATATGTTAAATATTGAACGTAACTTTTTTTATTCAATTATATATTATAATACTCAAGAGTTTTTAATTAAAAAGAATGATATTTTATTACAAGCGTATTACAAACGCATTTGCACGCAAGTAATGTGAAACAATGAGCAATGTTTTTGTAAAGATTGACATAGGATTATTAAAATACAAGTCGCGGGATGAATCGTACAATTTATTCTACACAATGTTATAATAATCGATTGTAATTATTCGAAAAGTGTTAAATAATTTTTATGTGAATAAAAAATATTTTTTTGTTAAACAATAAAACTTTTCATGATTGTGCACGTATATCATCAAACTTCCTTCAGAACCGACGTAATATTGATATTAATTGTTTAACTAAAAGTATTATCTCTAACGGTTCTATCTCAGCCTGCAACTGTTTTAAAATTTAGCATAAAAATAACCAAATAATGCATATATACATATATTTTATTTATTTATTTATTTACAAAAGCGTGTATTTATGTACATACTACATACGCAATCATATATTTTGTAAAAGTTAATTTTCGTAACAAATTTCCTCACTCCGTATTTTTGAATTTGCATGTTATGATTTACAATTATATGTAATTAAATTTAATTTATACAGTAATATTCATTAACGAAAAGAAAACAAAAAAAAAATTTTTAAATACTAAATAAATTTATAAAATTAATAAATCTTTTGAATTATTTCATTATTTGTATATGCGTTTACGTACAATTTCGAAAATTTTACTATTGTGATACTACTTATTGTGATTAGTATTGTATTTATTTATAAGAGCTTTTTCAAATTTATAAACTATTTCTGAAAATTCTTAATTTGTATATTTTACATCATTACAGATTTTATTTATAATTATTTTCTATTTTATTTATGAAAAAAATTCTTAGGAATACAATGGGAAAATTGTAATTCTCTTGTATACAAAAAAAATTTTTAAACGTGCATAGAGACTTCAAATTTAACGTGTAAATTTATATACACATTCATTTTTATTTTAATGAGTTTAGACATAAAAAATTTTTTAAAGTTTTTATATTTACAAATTTCATCGTCGTATTTTAAAACATTTTTGGAAACTTGGGTAGATAATTTTTATAAGATGTTGATTAGACTAGGTTATGTCATTGAGACGAAAATTAATTTTGAAATGCAAGTGTACAATACCTAATTAAAAAATTTTTTATGTAAAATTTTACAATTTTAAAATAGATGATGATATTATCGATAAAATATACATAACGTGAAAAACGATATGATTATTCAAAGAAAAATGAAACAAATCATTCTTGTAATCATTGGAATAGTTTTAGGTAATGTTTAAGCTTTCTATATAAATCATAAGTTACTAATATTATACACCTTTATAGTTTTAGGAATTTATAAGAGTATTACAAAAACAAATGATAATCAGTTTTTAAGTAATCAAGATAATTTGTCAAGTGATCATATTGCTAATATTTTGAAAAAAGTTAAGAAAATAAATGTAGATGAAACATCAGAAACTAAAGATTTAAAAGAAGCAAAGAGGAGAATAAAAGAACTAGAAGAAAAATTGAGACATATAGAAATTAAACTAGAAAATCGTATACCTAAAAATTACCCTGTAGTGAAGTTCCTTAACTATAAAAATCGAAAACGTATACTTGTGACAGGTGGGGCTGGTTTTGTAGGCTCTCATTTAGTAGATCGATTAATGTTAGCTGGTCACGAAGTTATTGTTGTTGATAACTTTTTTACTGGTAGAAAAAGAAATGTGGAGCATTGGGTTGGACATGAAAATTTTGAATTAGTGCATCATGATGTCGTTAGACCTTTGTATATAGAAGTAGATGAAATTTATCATCTTGCTAGTCCTGCAAGTCCACCACATTACATGTTCAATCCTGTAAAGACTATAAAAACTAATACTTTAGGAACAATTAATATATTAGGTAGGTACATTTTACAAAAATCTTTTTCTTTACAATTTCTTATTTAATCTAAATTTTAGGACTTGCTAAAAGGGTTAGAGCTAAGGTTTTGATAGCCAGTACTTCTGAAGTTTATGGAGACCCTGATGAACATCCTCAATCAGAGACTTATTGGGGTCATGTCAATCCAATAGGTAAAATTAATCGATTTGAAAGATATCTCTTCCTTCCTAATAATTTAAATGAAATAAGTTTTCCAATTGAGCTTTTCCCAATTGAATTTCTCACCTTTTATTAAAATAATTTTCTTAAGTAATAATATAAATGTATTTTTTAAGGTCCAAGAGCCTGTTACGATGAAGGAAAGCGAGTTGCAGAAACGTTAAGTTATGCATATGAACGTCAAGAAAATATCGCTGTTAGAGTGGCTAGGATTTTTAATACATATGGTCCAAGAATGCACATGAATGATGGTCGAGTGGTATCTAATTTTATTCTTCAAGCTTTGCAGAATAATTCAATCACAATCTATGGGGATGGCAAACAAACTAGATCATTTCAATATGTATCTGATCTTGTAGATGGATTAGTTGCTTTAATGACCTCAAACTACAGTCAGCCTATTAATATTGGGAACCCTGTTGAACACACAATAGAAGGTATTAAAATATACAAGAGTTAAAGAAACTTTTTTTTACAAAAGTTACAAAACATAACAATTAATTAATTAAATCATTAAGAAACTATTCAAATATATAAAGCAGCTTGATTTTTCTTAAAAAACTTAGTCATTTAGACTAAGAATTTATAACATATAAATTAAATGCATAATATCATTCAATATTATTTTTATTTAAATCATTTTTTTTCTAATTTTAATTTATTTAACAGAATTTGCGTTATTAATAAAAAATTTAGTCGGAGGAACTAGTAAAATTGTAGCATTGGCTGCTGTTGAGGATGATCCACAGCGACGAAAACCAGATATTTCAAGAGCTAAAAAATATTTAAATTGGGAAGCCAAAGTTTCATTGGTCGAAGGATTGAAGAAAACCATAATATATTTTACTGAGGAATTGCAACGATCAAAATATTCACTTATAGATCATCATCTCAAAAGGCCTTATAAAAATGATCATGATATAATCGAACAGTTATAATAAATATATCCTGCTATGGATTACTGTGCCAAATGATTTCCCATTCATAAGCAAATTTAAATTCTCTGAATGAAGTTACTTTGTGAATAACTGAAATTATATACCTTATTATTTATGGATTTATTAGGATTTATATATTTGTTAGATTATTTATTATTATTAAAAAAAAGATCTTTTAGGCTTTAAATTATAACAAGAATCTATTTAAGCACTATTGAATAAATCAAACTGAATGAGATGTTTTTTTAAAAAAGTGATATATAAATATAATCTATCAATTTTAGGAATAATCGCAAACTGTTTAATGGATAAAACGAAAACGTTAACTGGGATTTAATATATTTTTTTATACACATTTTCAAGAGTTCTTTATATATGATTACAGACACAATTATTAAAACATCATTCTGTATTAGAAAAAGGGCATGGCTCACTTTATGTCCACCTTAATCATTAACTTTTGCAAAAAAATTGTGCTTTCACTTGTTACCTTTAAATTAATTATTTCAATACCCTGAAAATGTTTCCATTTTATATCTTTCATAATAATTTCTTATTACTACTTATTATTACTTGTATATAATTAAGTTTATATAAATTCCTACATGATTTAATTAGTTTTTAAATTGAAATGCACTATGTAATGGTAAAATCTAACGAAACAGAATGTATTATTATTCTTAATAGATATTTTAATTATGATGTACTAAAAGTGACTTATTTAAATTGATTGTAAATATTGTAAAATATTTTAATTGATTATTTTGTAATTGAAATGTACTGTAATAAAATCAACTGATTCAAAATATTTGTAATATATATATATATATATAATGTAAAATATGTTAAAAATTATTATTTTATTGCAATAATTATTGAGACTACAAATATTCAGTAACAAATTTTTTTAAATAAAAAAATATAATTGCATACATAAGTATGATATGTATATTATGGCGTAAAACTAGAGAAAACTCCAAATTAAGTCTATTTCAAATTTTGTTATTTATTTTTGTCAATTTTACAAAATCATTTTTGACCCAATTCATAAACATTGAAATGGTTTTTACCATGTTGTATAAGACAAATTATTTATACAAAAAAAAAAACATTAAATATAAATTTCATACAAAAAGTAAGGATAGATATAAAAGAAAGATGCTTAGATACAAACTTGTATATATGTATATTTCAAATACTCTTCACCTCCCATATTACTGACAGTGACGTTTTAAAAAACAATTAATGTATTTTTTTTGCAATTAGATGAAAATAAAAAGAGCACTTCTGTTATTAATGGAATTAACATTATTATATATTCTAAATGAATGGTATTAAAATATAAGTAAACAGAGTATGGTGTATCAATATTTTAATGTCAGTACACTTGCATCTTGCATTATTGTTGTCGATTGTAAAATTAGCATATTTACGTGATCGAATTAAAGAAAGTTTAAAGTATACCATACGGTAATATGTATGTTAGTGTGTGTGTACACGCGCGCGGTGTGTATATATATATATTGTTTTTATTAATACATGATAAATGTGAAGATAAGAAAAAAACGTACATAATAATTTTTCCAAATTTACGAATTTTAATATTAATTTGTGTTTCCGAATTTGCTAAATTATTATGTTAGAATATAATATACAATTGTAATTTTACTGATTAAAAATTTTATATATTATTTATTAAAATAAATTTATAATAAAAATTACCTTTTTAATTACAGTATCTAACAGTCATTTAACAAAATGCATTTTAATAATCAGGGGAAACGAAATTAAATTTAGATTTGTTAATAAATTTAAAAAATCTGAAATTATTTGAATTGACATTCAACATATTTTATATTTAAGAGTTAATTTCGTAATAGTACAAATATCATAAAATAAAATTTTATTGTTAAAATAGAAATGACATGTTAAGGTAATCACGAAAGTTCTGGTAGTACTTAATAATAATATAAAAAAATTTGTTTTTTTTTTTAAATTTCAAAATATGTGCAAAATAAATATTTTTGACTATAATAAAATTTAATTTAGTTTAAATTAGATAGAATTCGAATTACCAAACGTATTTTGGAAAATTTTGTTTGAGAGAGACAGCATATGTGTTATTTGATTAGTATCTTAAAAATTTTTCTAGGTTTATAAGTAAAATATTTCTAATCAGTTTATTTTAATTTTAGGGTAAAATACTGTGTATGTAATTTTCTAAAATGAGTTGTTATGTTTTACCTTTAAAATATTTACTATTTTTAGAAAGTGTAAAGTATAATATTTTCCAAATTCAAAAATAAAGTAAAAATAATATAACAAAACGCAGTGAATTTGGATGTACGAGACATTTTTTTAAACTTTAAAGGTGTGTAACTTTAAAAGTTAGTACTATTTTTATTTGATACATTTTTAAGTTTTTGCTTAAAATAAAAATGAAAATTTTAAGAAATCGAGTAACACTAATGTTGTTTTTTATTTATTTTGTGCGTATACTTAAAAATTATAAAAATCATATACTAAAAAAATTTTTCTAAAATTTAATGAAAATTTATATTTTAAACAATTCTTAAACTTAATTTTTTTATGATATTAAAACATTAAAAATAGTTTTTATAACAATTGGTTTATATTTTTAAAAAATTATCAGCAAATTTTTTTTTATATTGCTATATCTATAAAAATAATATTTTATTTACATTTATTAATTTTTTAATTGACAATTTCTCATGGTTTTTTAATTGTAATAATCATTGATAAGTTTTATTATAAAATCTCTAGGACAGACTTTATGCTATATAGCGATAAAGATATTAAGTATATATAATTGTATCATACAGATGGTTTCAAATTTGGGAATTGCTTTGCAACTTTATATACGCTATAGTTGTTTTTTTTAGACAAAAATTGTTATTGGAAAAAATCAGAGGAGCAAGTATTGAAAATTTTTAAGTAACGTAGAACAAATCTAATTATTGAAGAAATCTTGCTAAAAAAATAAAACAATTATAATTTTATTTTTAAGATTGAAATTTATTTCTTAAAGTAAAGATATATTAAATGCTATTATTTATTACTTTATTATTAAAATATTTAATTGTCAACAAAATATTTTTTAAATTGCTCACGGAAAACATTTTTAAAGTCTTACATACTTTATTAATTGTAATTCATGTTATATAATAGAATATTGAATGCTTTGTTTATATTATAAAAAAAAATATGCATGTTTTTAAGATAAGCTTAATGATAATTATGTAAAACATACTCAATTATAAATGATTGTAAATATTGAAGTTACAAAATCATGAGTCAAATCTACGTGCTTTCACTCCGTAACAAGGTTTCTGAAAATGATTTTGCATGTTCTTTAATTAATTAACTGAAATTTTTTGTATATTTTATTAATAATCATGCAAGATAAATTATGGTTTTGAGAAATTCATAATACATTAGAATTTTGTTTTAAAGTACAGTAAATTGTGAAATTTTACGTTCATGTTAATAATGAATTTATGCATCCAAATATCGAAATTTTATAATTTAATATGTGCGTGCGTGCGTGCGTTCACTGGAGTTTATGTGTGCGTATGTGTATGTGCGCGCATTTGTTTATTTAGTTGATAAATTTGGCTTTAATTTTATAATATAAGGTTATTATATAAAAATAAAAATTTTTAAAATTGATTAGCAATTTTTCTGTTAAATTTCTGTCCCTACACACACACGCGTGCGTATATGTTTAGATATAATCCTGTATAATCTAAAAATTATTATATCTTCTTTTTTACATAATAAACTATTCATAATAAATCCATAATATTCTTAAAAAAATTTTAAAAGTAAATTAGAGTTTCATAATATGAATAATAAAACTATTTGATAATGTATTAAAATTCAGAAGAAAAAGATTAAAAAAAAACATAAATTATAATAATTAAAATTTAATAAACCTCGATAAATTACGATTGACATACGTAAAAAAATTTCACTAAAAAATTATTCCTATGACATGAAATCAATATAATTTTATTCTTATTCATCGAAAAAAATTGTATTCTAATACATCTAAACAAGTTTTCATTTGAAAAGTGAAATTTTCAATTTATACTTAATTATTTCAGTTTAATAAATACTTACCAAATTATAATTTAGACTGAGCTACTTGTATGTACGGTTTTTGCTTAATTATTAATACATTCAAAAACAAAACTATATAATATCTGTAAAAATAGACATTAAAAAAAAAATAATTATTGATTAGGAAAATCCTCCTAAAGGAACTTTTTTTGATAAATTACTTAGATCCACAACGTTAATCGCATTTAGTAATTTATAATTTGTAAGATTGATTTATTGTTATAGAAGGTTGTTTTTTACAGTTAGTTTTTAATTACACCTATACCTCCAATAATCTTTCGACTTCAATTGAATTAAAATAGGTTTAAATTCACAAACTGACTTATAAAGAATCATCATTTTCTTTTTTTGCTTACATTTCTTATGTAAATTTGTGTAAGCGTATTGATTTTATAATGGATAAAATGCTTTATTGATTATATTATATTTACATTTTAAAACATACAGTTTTACTGACATGAGTATTTTTTTTATCAATTTAGAATAAATAATTTTAAACTTGTACTGAAGGGTACAGATAAACTGCACTTTCATGTCCCTTTAAATGTTTTTCTTATTAGAGTAAATGTCGGAATAAATATAAAAACAAGTAACTAGTTTATTTAATTAATTTTAATATGAAATTTAAGTGATTGAATTGAAATAAAATTTTTTTTAAACTTTTAAAAATGTATATTAAATACATGGAAAAAGTATTTATAATTATATATATTTAAAGAAACTGAAAAAAATTAATTTTCCTGGTAGTTTTGAGTATTTCTATAGCCAAATTTAATGAAAATTAGTTGTTCTAATTAGGAATTAAATATTTGTATTAACTGTTATTTTTATCGTTAAAACTGAGATTATTTTTAGTTCATACGAAATTCTATTCGTGTAAGAAAATTGATAAAAATGGAAAATTAATGAAAAATTAAATAAAAACTATTGTATTCATTCTTTTTTTTTCTAATTGGTGTATATTTAAAACATAATATATTATCAACAAATAAAAGCGTATCATTTTGATCAATTTGCAATAATGTACCATTATTCTTTGTGTTATACTAATCATAGTAATAGGACAATTTTAGTTCTTTTGAATGTATAACAAGCTGAGTATTAAGAAAAGCAAATTGTTCCTATCATACTGTTTTACGCCTGCATTACTTCCGTTAATTCATGCATTTAAAGCTTTTTAAATTGACGAATATGTGAGTTCATAAAGCAAGATAATTTATCATAAACTTTAGCGCGTTAGTGTCATAGAGATACTAAAGTAAAATCGTCACTTTCTTATTATCAGGAGTTCTTTTTCTATTTAAACACACATGAAAGCATGCACGCACGCATGCTCACACAAACGCGTATTATTGGTTAATCTCATTTTTTTTACTATTTCTAACATGCAAATTTTCAAGGGAAGGATTGTTGTGAGACGCAGAAGCATGTTTCTTAATGGGATACTTACAAAATATACGCTTGAATTATAACCAATGGTAATTCGCTATTCCTGTTTGTACATACTACACATAGTATTAAATATACTAAATGCTAAATTTAAATAAAATTTTATATATGTATATATATATAATTAAGATTTACTGAATTAATTTTATATAACGATTTTTGTATTTGATAAACGTTTGGACAAAATTATATAAAATTAAAGTATTATAACAAATTCTAATCGGAAATATAAAGATTCTATTTCTGCACATTATTCTTTAATAGAAGTAGAATAATATTTAAAAAAAAAAATATTTAATAGAAAAGTTTTATTCGAATTTTCATTCAGAGCAATTCCAAATTAGAAACTTTTGTATCAATAATCAATGTTAAATGTATTTAATACATTATAGTTATCATCATTATTTTAATCACTAAATAATTGTATCACTTTCCTGGATTTATTTTCGACAGTTATTTATTTGAATAAATAATATAAAACAGATGAAGCGATGCTTTAGTTGGGGTTGGTTAAAGTCATTTACATTTTCATTTTTTTTAATGAACCATTAAAAAAAATTATCATTTATCAAAGTGAAATAAGAACGTTTAATTTTTTTAGTTTCAGAAAATACTATGAGTTCGTCTGTATTGTGCAACTACTCGAATAATGGTCAAATACTAAAGGGTGGATTAAAAACAATTTTTTGAAAAAAATAAAATAAACGACGAAACGAAAGAAAAAGAAAAGGAGTATTATTTATAAAAATTTATTTTAAAAGAAGAATATAAAAATGTATTAATTAATTGTGGGTAATCATAATAGTATTTCTGGGTTAGTGATGTGGCATCTGAATTAAAGTAATGCTCCGTAAAGGCCATAAATGGCTATAACTTGGCTAAAAGTAATTGCTCGGAGGATGCGCTAATCACGACGAAAGCATGAAAAATTAAAGCCTCGTACAAGTGAGCAAAGCGTTCGTCGTTTCCGCACATAAGTCAGATTAACAAGACACTGTCACCGTCGCTGTCCCGTCTAGTAGCATCATTCTTTCTTGAAAACAGCTGCAGTGACGAGATTACTTTCTCTCTCTTTCTTTCTTTCTTTCGTTCTTATTCTCTTTTTCTCTTTCGTTCTTATTCTCTTTTTCTCTTTCGTTCTCATTCTCTTTTTCTCATTCGTTCTCATTCTCTTTTTCTCTTTCGTTCTCACTCTCTCTCTCTCTCTCTCTCCATCTATTTGTCCATCTATCTATTGTGCCTCATTTACACTTTTATTCTTTTTGAGTTCCGTAAGGACAGCGTCAGGCGCCAGTCTTCGTGGATTCAATCCCGATTTGTGTCCTTTCCTACCTATCTGACCTCGTCCCGTCGCCCTGCTGAGCACACCGTGAAGAGCTCCGTCTCAGTATCGTCCTCCTCCTTCTTTGTGCTGCCCCCTCGATATTCGATCCCCTCCTCAACAACCGCTCGGCAATTACGCAGCGGCCGCTCGAGGCTCCGAGTCGCCTCAACCCAACCCAACGACGTCGCACTGTCAGTGTCTCGGGCTCTCAGCCCCTCCCCATTCCCTGGTCGATGTCACCGTTGCACTCGTCTGCGTCGCGCTCCGACCATCCATCGGATCCTTCCATCGGTTCATCATCATTCGTCTCGCTCGCTCCTGTTGTCTTTACAGTGCGAGTAGACGTTTGGTACGACGTGGACGGAACGCAGCAGTAGCAGAGGCAGAGGAAGAGGCACTCGGCCGTTGCAGCTTCCTCTCAAGGGGTGGGCGCGCGCGCTGCAACGAAAACGGCACACGCAGCCATTCAGCAGCAGTGATCTCAGTGGATGCCTCGGAGCGGAGCAACTTAAGGAGCTCCGTCGGCGACAGCACCATTAGAACAGTCTGGTTTTTGGCAGCTGGGCTTCTGGTCCAACAGTGAATAGAATCCGCCGAATACGAGTACGAGAGTAATGCGACCTGACAGTGCCGCAGTATCGTCGCGAGCGTCGTCGAGTCAGCGTCGCTACTCAACGCATTCGTGCATTCGTTCTGGCTCCTCGTGGCACATGTGAGCCATCTCGACTACTGCTAAACTCGACCGCCGTTCCTCGCGTCTCGTTCTTACGTTGCTGCTCGTCCCCGCGGACTCCAGAGTCAAGATGAACTCTCTTCGATAAGAGGAATGAGCCGCAATACTAGCTCACTCTTCTTCAGATTCCAGTAGCCAGGGAGTAGCCGTGTGCGCCACCCCTCCCCTTGCCCTCCTTCTCCTCTCATCACCCGTCGGCACCCCTGCTCGTAACCTCGCCTTACCTCACCGCCGCCCACACCCGCGTCGCCGCCACCGTCGTGCATAATTCATTATAAGAGCTTTGGCGTGAGCTGCAGCCGTGAGACTCAAGACGTCCGCGGGAGCCAACGAGAGAATCGGCAAACTCGACTAGAGTCAAGTGAATGAGACGTGGACGAGGATCGAGAGGACGTAGCTGAAGCGCTCGAGGACGGCTCGAGGCACAAGAGAAATAATAGACATCGAATGACGAGAGAAGGCCGGTGATTTTCAACGCTTTAATCTATACCAATATGAATTAATGGGTTTGTACTGTTGACCTTTCCAATACTCTGCCTTATTTTCTGAGACTCCCCGAGGAGGCTCGCAAGGATACTGATTCTCAACTATCCTTCTACATTCCTACTTCTCATTTATGCATTGCTTTATTTTTTCTTCTATTCTTTTTTCATTTCTTCTTACGACTTTTCTTGATGTCTTTTCTTTCTTTTTGTTTGTTTCTTTCTTTCTTTTTATCTTTCTTGTATTTTATCTGCATTTACTCGACAAACTACTCTAAATATATTAAGCAGCTATATAATTTCGCTTTTACCAAGTTTTTTTTAACGCGATTACCTATTTAAAATTATATCAACAATTTTAATCTTCCGACTATCGTGCCTCATCTATTTATGTATCCTATTCCGCAACAGTTATTAACTCTATTATTATTATCTAAATTATTTATTCCTTAAAACTATGTAATTATTGGCAACACTTAGCTAATAAGTATTTAATAATTAGTATATTTATTGACAAATGAATTATTCGAAAAAATTCATTTTTTGCGAAACTCATTTACACGTCAACTATATTTTAATTATATACAAAACAAAATTTAAATAACACGTTACAAAAGCCATTATTTGTTAACTATTAATTTATTTAATAAAAAAATACTGATTAACTAGAATCCATAAAAGTTGATTTCACTATTGGGTCTATAAAATGATGAATTTTCGACAATTTTTTTCATGCGATTTATTTTCACTGAAATGATATATTAATATAAATATAAATAATACCGCCAAGTACTATAAGAGATCCTCATTATAAGCTAAAACCATGCAATATTTAAAAAAATAAAATGAAAAGTATGAAATTTGACTCTTTCTTGTATCTTTTGCATGTCAAAAATAGAACAGAAAAATAACTCAGAAGATAAAATTTAGTTTCCAAAAAATTAGTATCATATGTACGTTAAATTTCAAAGATCTTTTATGAATCGAACTACTGTAAATTAAATTGTATTAATTTTCAGTTAAATTTTTTTTATTTATAAACTTTTTCTAAAATGTTAGAGATGACTAGATTTAATTTAATATTCAAAGATTATTGTCTCGTTTAGTTATCATTCAAAATATACTCGCAAGAAATACATATTAATGATAATTATAATTTTTTTAAACAAAAAGTTTAAAAAAAAATATCAGAAATGATACGGAAATAATTAAAAATTTTATGTGAATCAAATTTAATATTTGTATATTTTATCTATATATTTTTATGTACGTAGTTAAAGAACAAAATTATACCAATATGTTTATGTACTTTCATCGGTAATTCATTAAAAAAACATATTTTAAAGAAAATAAATAAATTTTTTTTATCTATAGTTCTTTTTGATGTAATATAATCAGTTTTAGGATTTAATAGGAATTAGTGTTATTATTTTTTTAATTTTATTTAACACCATTTCGTCATTGTTCTCCAATTTTTACCGACTGGTGAAATGTGCTTCTAATTTATTTACTTGTGCTTTACTTATTTTGTGTCTTTTACGATAATATATTTCCATGTTTTTCGTTATCTAAATTTTTCATCTTTTGTATTATTTTTTACCTACATTTTAGATAACAGAAAGTTCGCGTTTTTTAGTAGCCTCGTAATTGTATAAATAAATGATAGATAAGATCCATTTTTTTGGCATAATTATTTTCATATATTATTCTATATTTAGTTTTAATCGAATTTTTATTACTAATTTAATATTTTTTAAACCACTTTTAGTTTATTAATAACTAAAGTAATGAAAATTAATCATAAAATTATTAGCAATTACTTATTAGTGAATGTGTTTTATATTAAATATATTTATCATGCGATATCATTTTTTCTTAATTTATTTTTAAAAATTTTTTGTCTTGAGAAAGAACGATACATATGTAAAAAAATATCGATTAAAAGAAAATTTATTTAGTATTTTATTAGATATGCATATTAAATTTATATCTTAATCAATAAGTTTTATTTATAATATTGTGTTTATAAATTTAAATAAATAAAATTGAAAAAATATTTCATTTTAGTTGCATATTTTAAAAAAAAGTAATAGAATGTTCAAGTCTGTGTTTATTTTTTTTGAAGGTATAAAATACATACATATATACATGAACTAATTGTCGTATAGTAAAACAAAAAATCGGAGGTAGTACTTTTAGCGTATAGTTAAAAAATTTACATTTTGATTAGTTATGTAAGATGAGTTGATTTTCAACATATTATAAATTATCTTTCAAATTACACTCAACTTATAATTTACTACACCATATGTGCAAAAGTATTATTGTTAAAAATTTGCTTTAGTGATTAAAAGTCCTGAGACTAAATTATATATATTTCCACATGCTTAAAAGACGTCGTTGAGAGTGATGTGGAATATGACACGTCGGTATATGTTAACATGCATTAATGATTTATCTGTTTTATATCTTCTTCTTACACCGATGTCGCTCCTTCCGCAGGGAAGATCTTTCAGTATGGTGCCTATCCTAAGGGTATGCGCTATAATCATAATTCCTGGATGCTATTCGGGAATAATATGCACGGCAGTCGTTATGCAATTATACGTTTCATGTTCGTAGAAATCGTAGAAATGTTACGAAACAGGTGTTTTTTGTGTACTTGAAACTTTAAACGACTTGCTTTTTCAACACGCGCGCACGCAAGCACGCACAGACGCGCACTTCCCTCTTTCATACATATGCATTAGCGCCGGGGCAAGCTAATGTAGATAGTCGTCTTCAAATGTGTTATTTATATACATGAGTTTATTTTTGGAGCTATAGTAGGCTGAATTTTCCGAGCTAATTTTCTATTTTATGTTTGTTACTTCTCTTACTGACCGATTAACAATTTACGATTCGCAACTTATAAAACTTATTGCGTATATGTATATTAATATATAAATCATAAGTATTTATGTGTAAACCACAGTTAAGAGAGATGTTATAGATGTTATATTATTTTTTTAATAGAGTAAAATAATATTTTCATCTCTTTAGATTCAATTTCATTTATTCGTTTGTTAATATTTATCTTTTTTTAAACATTTTTACACGCTTCAAATGTGCTTTAGTTTGAAAATTTAATAGAAATGCAATCAGGTTATTGTAAAACATGCTTGATTTAGGATAAATTATTTTAAGTTGTGCAAGTTGTATAGTTTAGTATTAAATATGTTTTGTACGAAATTAGCGTACTTACGTGTATGTTTTTGTGAGTTTGAATATATTACGTGACACACGAGTTTGTTTTATATTAAAATTTTAATATGGCGAATTCGCGTATATTAAATGAACAGGCATTGGTCAATAGCTTAGTTAGAAGAACTTTATTCGCAAAAAGTCATTAATGGATTTCTAAAAATTACACAAATAATTAAAATTTGTATTATAAAGATATTTGTATTTTAATTAAGAATGAGAAAAATGCATTTATATTTTTCAATTAGATTCAATCTTATATATATATATATATATATATAGTTGATATTTTTGCTGAGTGTTGAACTTTTCGTAAATTTAAAAAGGATATATTTGTTAAGCAAATTTCAATTTTGTTTGAAAGTTGTTTAGTAGGTAGTGTTTTAAATAAAAACAATCAATTAGTAAATGCCTAAAGCAAATATGTACACCAAAAATAGCTGTAATATAAGTCTTGCTGTGTGTTATCCCATGCACTGGAAATTTCATCGAAATACGGAATCGAAGCACATACACTATAAGTGTATGCACATGATTGATGGTTACAAAAATTTTAGCCATTTTATCAAGGAATATTGAGCTCCGAAAATAGATGTTAATCAGCAACTATTTGCTACTATTTGATTTTTACTCTCTCTCTCTCTCTCTCTTTCTCTATATTTCCATGTATATTGAACGGCGTCTGTCGCTAATGTCTCCTTTTTCACAAAGTATTCTCTATCTAAGATAAGCACTGTTTTCAAACTAAGAAAGTTGTATAACTATATTTTTTTATAAGATAATATATCTATAAAGAATCAATTAATTAAAATGACGTTTTAGATACCGAATACATTAAATTAATACGAGTCGATATTTACTTAGATACGAAAAAAAGATGGACAAATACATATGTATACGTATATATATCTATATATATGTAGAGGGAAAGAGAGAGAGAGAGAGAGAGAGAGAGAGAGAGAGAGAGAGAGAGAGAGAGAGAGAGAGAGAGAGAGAGATAGAGAGAGAGAGAGAGAGAGAGAGTTATAAAAAATTTTTCACCTTCATCGAGCTGTTATTTTTAATCAAATTCTGATTATCTTAATTGAATGGAAATGTTAAAAAAAAATAGTTGAATACAGTAAGTGCCAGCAAACATAGAAAATCTTGTGTAAACGGGATTCAATGTCTTCGGCAACCCTGACGCGACCTGGGTTCGAAAACTCTGCAACGCATCTACAGGTCGTTAGAGATTGCCCTCTTCCCTCCTCCCTCCCCACTCATTAGTGGTTTGACGTACTAGAGATGAATCGGATTTAAAAAGCGCGTCGACTTTTTAATTGGATTGACTTAGCTCACGAAGGATTTCGACTCCATACAGTTTATGTACTTATCGCCTTATAATGTTGTGCTCTTATGGTGTCGAGGGTGACGGTGATTCTAACGCTAGTTTAGGGCATAGAGTTGATCGCTTACTTGATCTTTGGGGATCATTTTCGATACCACTACCGCACAAAGGCTCTCGAATCATTTAATAAGAATCTTGAGTAATTGCATTGGCCGTCTAGTATCGCGAAACCGATACTTTTCCTTCTGTCCCGCTATTTGCGACAATCACTTTATGATTATAATCGAAAATAAATTCGACCTCGCTAGTCAAGTGCCTTATCTCAAAGGTCTGATATCGATTAAAAGGGGTTATTCCTTTTTCTCATCATCATAACGTTCAATACATCCGATAATTAAGACACATTTATACGTCTCGGCTTTTTACTGAACTGTGAGCGTTTGTATCGCGAACGGCAGCTTACTATCATTTTCCATAATGTTAGGCTTAGAGTCATGGACAACGTTTTTTTAGTTTTGTACCAATTCCATTTATCGTTTTTTACTAAGCGACTCATTATTCATTTCAACTATACTGATACAGTATCGTCCCCACAAGTGTATCAAGACTGTTGCTGCATTATATTCATCAAGCATCTGTGCGAGTTTGCAATTTTCACTTTTCACAGCATTAGGACCATAAACATAATTGTTTTTCCTTTTAAGTATTCAAAACTATTTATTTGATTATTAGTACAACACTTATGCACTTTGGTACAGATTCCGTTAACATTTGTCCCGAAACTATCTTCGGCATATACTAGGCAGATTTAGGTTTAATAACACAGTGTTATTATTTTTTCTTTGTGATCCCATTCTAAATACATTGTTAATTTTTTTAAAGTAAATATTATTTACAAAGTTCTGAGATTTTCAATATGGAGAATCTAATTTTGTTCATCCATTGTGTCGTATAAATGCATTAGGCAGTCAAGGAAAACACGTTGCGTCGTCAGGAGCAGCTTGGTGGTGAACATCATTTTTATCAAATCCAAACCAAATCCACACCTTTAATCAAATCCTCTTAAATATTTAAAATTTTTTCGCATTTACACATGTAAAAGTATTATGCGTGTCACTAATTGCAGTACGTAAGCGTTTTAATTTTTCAATTGCAAATAAGAGACATTCGCAAAAGTCTTACCTAATTTCTTCTTTAGCTAGTTACAAAGATAAATATTTTAATTTATCACTGATTTAATCTTTTGAAATAAAATAAACAAAATAAACTTAGACAATTAGGTAAAATTATTTCAATTTCTTTAATATTTAATTTTAAAAATATTCTAGCTTTAAAAATATTCTTACAATTAGTAATGTTTTTGTCATTTTTTATTTAGCTCTTAGCTGGTGCACAGTTTTTATAGTTTTATCAAGGCCAATTCGTCGGATTAATGTGTGTGCTTAATCTGTTTAATGTCAGCTATACATTCAGTTCAGATATTGAACTTTATTTGTAAATAAAGTGTCACATTTAACATCCAGGTGGTCACACAAATTCACGTCACCTATCGGATATGAAAAAGATCGCAATATTTTAAAGCCCCGTCTCTATGTCATAAGTGTCTATCAATTCTTTAATATTCATTAACTTTTGAGCTCAGCGCTAATTCATAGAAATTCTCGAATTTGAAGTAGGAGTACGAATTGCACATTGAGGAGAATAAATTTTTCTAATAAGTATTGTATAATATAGAATACCACAATATCTAATAGATCTTGCATATTTTAAAAATAAGTAACTTAATTTGGCGCATTTAGTTTATTGTCAAATTCTTTCACTCAACCGTCATTCAATATGTATACTCGATAATTTTCTAGATACATCACATATACAAGTAATACCGGTCGCAAAATGAATAGATTTTTGCGACACCAATCCTTATAATCTGTTTCTTCTCTTGTGCCATAAACAATTTGATTGTTAAGTTTTATTTCGTGGCAAAACTTAGATAGATCGGGTCTTTAATTTATTTTGGAGCGGTTGTATCTACAAATTTCAGAATAGTTTTGCATTTGTTCAAAAACGCTACAGATCCTCCAGGATTGATCATTAAAACTGGTGTAGGTGGTAATAGTCAAGTAAATACCCATTTTGCCTCGAATAATAAGCCGTGACTTCAAAAAAACAATAGTTTCTGCTCAAAGACTAGAAAATTTATGAGTATAACTTATGATAAATTCGATATTTTATATTTTTATCTCCTTGTTTTTTATGTTGAATTTTAAAATTTATTGCAAACGCGAAAACATGAATTTATATCTAAAAGGAAAAAATATTAAAAATAAGAAACATGTTGCATATTTTTTTTAATTTAAAGTGTTTTTTTACTTGAATACTGCAATTTACGCGACTTTCTCCTAATTACAATTTTTATAATGTTTTAATAGCTGTCTGGCTTTAAATTATATATAGGGATATAAAATGTAATATTTTATGCTGTATAGTAATAAAACAAGCGTGATCACATGTATCTACTCATACAATTATATGTATCTACTCATAAAATTGAATTCATAATAAATTGGAACATTGAAAATATAGTTTAATTAACTTACGCAAAGCATTCTTTACTTTATATAGACTTTTAGCTGCACATTTTGTAGACAGTTATGATTTGTCGAGTACATAAAATTATTCAAATACGAACATGAACTAGTATTTGCTTACAGTTACACAAATGTTTCATAAAAAATTATATTTGTAAGTTAGTGTAGAATTTGCTCATAGCAAATTAAACAAAAGTTTCTCTCTTTTAAAAAATCATGTTAAAACTTCATTATGCTATTTAATATTTATAGAAAATAAGATTACGTAGGCGTAAATGAGATAAGTAATTATATCATTTTTTATTATAATAAAAATGTAAATTTACATTTCTTTATGTTAAACGCTACACGAGGAAAATAGTTATAAAATAAATGGCCACTTACTATTCTTGTATTTTATAGCTGCTCGAACCGCTTCTCTAACAAAGCATCCGTACCCAACCACCAGTGATCACAAAGGCAAAAAACAAATTGATATAAAAGAATAGCACTTTATATGGCTTATGTCACTTAGCAAACTTCAAAATTGGTGATTGATCAGGTCCTGCTTTACCCGTAACGCTTCCATACGCCCCTACCATCGATGTAGACCAGTACCGATAGGCCTTAATAAATAGTATGTAAGATGATAAGAATATCAATTATATTTGTGTAAAAGGGAATTGCAATAAATAAAATAAAAAAGAGAAATGACGATAGAAAATCAAAACAAAAAAACCGATGTGTTATAAGGAGTTATTTCTTTCTATTTATTTTTGCAATACATATATTACTTTAATGGGCTTATGGTCGAAATTTAGTCAAATAATTATTGATAATGAATTTTTAGAGATTTGGTATTGCAGAACTTATAGCTCATTGAGTTTAGCAGTAATATCTCTGACCGATACGTCGGCTCTGCAGTTTAAAGACGGCCTTGGTAAGTATATACATTAAGGACATTAGCCTGGTCCAGGTGTTGGCCATAAACAAGAGTACATTATTCTATCAGGAAACGGCAGTAAGAGGTGGCATTGGTAGTGGATTGACGATCGGTTCACATTCGATCTGAAAAGCCTTGCTTATTCTACAACCCCATATACTAATGCCGACGGTGAAAGGACAATGGCATTCAAGCACCGGAGGAGGATGCTTAAAGCTGAACAAATAATTAAGATAAAGATCCTTTGATTATTACCCGATAAATTATTTACTGACCTTAATCTGCTGAACGGGGATATTAATAATAAAAGGATGAATGGTATCGGTGGAAGTGATCGTCGGTGATTCATAATTTTGTTCGGATCGATCGAAATGCTCGGAAAGCTTTTTTTAATTGTATTGGTTTACACGAATCTTTAACTTTTTTTTCACGTTTCACACATTATTTATGCTTAACGCACAGTTACCACGAAACTGCACTTCGAATTCCACCATTCAACCCTAGGAATGCGATCCGTTTATCTAACGCATGTCTGGATGATGTTTGTTGCCGCCACATCCTCTTAATTAATAGTTAAAATAAAATA
Organism: Kradibia gibbosae; assembly: GCA_018907135.1. Classification (NCBI taxonomy): domain Eukaryota; kingdom Metazoa; phylum Arthropoda; class Insecta; order Hymenoptera; family Agaonidae; genus Kradibia; species Kradibia gibbosae. The sequence continues at coordinate 35,507,057 of JACCHX010000001.1, read as the reverse complement.
CTTTTTAAATAAAATCACCAGAACTATTCACTTACTTGCGTTTATAAGTCATATAAATTTTTATAATATTTAACATTTTAATGATAATAATGTTATTAGTATTTTTGCACTTAATATTTCCTATTACAATTAAAAGCGTGTACGAATAATCATTAATCTGGTATAGACTTTTCTTAGTTACAAACAGCAGAGCCCTAATACCGTCAGAAACTACGCATATAAGCACTTTAAAAAGTCAATAGCAAGTTAAAAATAAATAGTTACCGCAATAAACAATAACACAAGTTACACAATAATTATATAATGTACATTACACTTACACCAAAAGCGTGATTTGTCAAAACAGCAAAAGCGTTTTAAATACCACCAGCAGTTTAGTAAGATTCACTAATCAGATGAGAAACGATTCTCATCCAGATCGTTATAATATTGGAATACTCAAACCTTATACGTATTTCAATGACTTAAGGATTTATCTGTCGGATTAAACCTATATTATATGAATGATTCTTTTAATCGCGGCTATGGTAAATCGTCTGTAGTGTTGCGCACACTGATCAGGGCACACTTTACTGATTTAACTAGTAAAGTTAATCAACTGTACGTTATACACGCTCTCACCTCTTTGTTACAGTCGTACATGAATTTTGAGTGCAAAAACTCTTTTACGCCTCAAATACTTTTTAATGGCAATTACACTGGCCTCTTTTCATAACTTGGGAAAGAGACTTCGCTTACACGGAAATCAGAAATACTATTCAGACATAAACGCTATCTATAAGAAATAAATTGATCAATCATATTTAGTGTAGACGCAGCGATACATATATTTTTTACGCTATAATTGTTCTAAATTAAACTAAAAAATTAAACTAAATACGGTTCTTTTCTTTAAAAAATTCTTCCGTCACGATGCTTTTTTTCACCACCTACTTACAGCTTGTAGACAATACCATAATGATGTCAACATTGGATATAAAAATTATGTTTAAAAACTTTGCATAGAATATACCATTCAGAAGACATAATTACCAACAACTTAAATGCGAATAATAATAGATTACATTATAGTATATTTAATATAAATATAAGCATAGTTCTTATATATTTTAATGATAAATCTATGGCAAACTTAACATGCTAATAAAAATAGGAAGGTTGGTATTTTTTTAACAGTGCATCGAATAAATGAATTATTGCAGAAACCTATGCATATAAGAAATTTGACTTGGTGACACTTGATACAGTTCTTAAAGAAAAGAAAGATAAGGGTGCAAGTATCTTTAAATATGGCGATATCGAATTAAATGTAGGATTTGATATTCTTTACTCGTTATTTTACAATCTTTTCGATTCCCACTCTCTCTCTCTTTCATCTCTCTTTCTTTCTCTCTCTCTCTTCATTCTCTCTTTCTTTCTCTCTCTCTCTCTCTCTTGCTCTTTATCTCTCTCCCTCTCTCTTTCTCTCTTTTATTTAATTTTTAATACACTTTTAATTCACTTTTCTACTGTTGTTTTTTTTTAATATACGCAACTATATTAATTTGTTGATTGTTATTGAGTTATTGATATTGATTATTTTTAATACAATTAAATATACAATAGTAAAATTTATTTTCATTAATTATATTAAATCGTTTTGTTAATTATGTATACTAAAGGAAGATAAATAAATAAAAAAATTCTTAATTGATACCTATTTCTGAATTTTAGACTACTTATAAGGTTAAAATAGTTAAGTAATATTAACCATTTAAATGATAAATATTTTGAAAGTTTTTTTATTTATTATACAAGTCATAAAATTTAGATTATAAAAAGTTTATAAGATGCATTCTGAATCATAATTTATATACTAGTCACTACTGCAATTTGTAAGTACATGTAGTATATTATGTAGATTGTATATTATGGTAACTATGGTTTAAATCCTGTGTAAGGTTTCTAATTATACACGGTACAAATTAACGTTGCAACCTTATCAATAAAAAATCTATAATCAAAATTCCTATCGAAAATCTTTTATTATTTACATTTTTATTAAGTGCAAATTGTAATAAATTACGTTAAAAATGCTTAATAATATATATTTTATTTAATAGGTGAATACATTTTAAAATAAATAAACTTATCAAGTTGTAAAAAGTTGTCATAAATAATATCAGTAATAATACTTAACTCAATTAAATATAATTTCATTATACACTCTACAAATGTTATTTAATTTATTTCATTTGACAAAAATTTTTAGACATTTTAAGTATATTTGCTATAATTAATTAGCTATATAGCATTTTTTTAATCGTACTTTTAATTTTATAAATGAAAAATGATCTTTTTTTAATGAAAATTTTTAATTTTAGTTTCATTCAGAAGACTTTGAAATAATAAAAGTCGTATTATTTTTACTATTATTATAGTCAATTTTATATTATTATTGTCAAATTTTTTTAGGCAACAAATTATTGAGTTTAATTTCTTTATAAAAAAAATTAATACTAAAAAGTAATATCTGATAAATTACTCAGAAGATTTAAGATTTACAATATTAGTAAGAATTAAAAATACTATAAAAATTTAATTTGTACATTATGTTTTTATTTCTACTATTTCTCCTGTTAGACGTAGAAAATATAATTCAAATCAATTAGATGGAATAATTAAATTCAGTTTCACATTTAAAAAAGTGATTTGAATACTAATATAGATTGTATTTTATTTTAAATAAAATTTAATTTTTAACTTATAAATTTATATTTAAACAAGGTTTCCATAATTCTTCTAGTTTATGAGCCCAATTTATTTAATTCTATTTTTGTTAAAAGAATTTTAAATAGTTTTCACGAAAATACGAATATTTATGACACGTTCAAAATTATATATTCAAAATAAATGGACATCGTATATATTTTACAAAACTTTAATACTTGAATTATATTTATAATTTTAATTATTATGCTTTTTCTTGCAAAATTATAATTAATTTTTAAATAATTGTAATTTTTTAAAATCATATATTAATTTTTAAAGGTTCACTAAATGTTTGTTTTGATTCAATGGGTTTTACTTTTTTTAATAAATTAAATTAAAATACAAGTAATAATGAACACATAAATATTATTGTCTTGTTGAATTAAAGGACATTTAATGTGAAATCTAATTAGTTGAATTTAATGTATAAAATTTGTACAAAATGCAATTGAAATCTTGTAAGATAATTCTTGAGTAAATTAAATTTCATACGATTAATCATTAAGATGAGATTTATCCGTTATATTGCAAAGGGAGCAATTTTATGTTTTATAAATATTGGAAGAGTATTAGTTCGAGTCTTTTCGGCTTCACTATTGTTTTTAATTTAATTTTGAAAACTGTATATTTAAGTAATTAGAAATTTCCTTTGGTTTTATTAAAGAACAAATTTTTATCATTTGCATGTATCTACAATGTCAATGTTTTTACTTATATTATTTATAAATTTTAATGTTTTTATTAAAGATATACCAAATTTGATAACATTTATTTAATACACCGTGAAAAATTATTATGAATTTTTTTTAATTTTCTCGTATTAAAGTTTAATTAATATTAAGGTATAAAAAATTATGAGTTTCTCGATATTTTATTTTTTAGTAATATAATTTTATAATATAAATTATTATTTAGATTATTTTTGAATTATGACTGGGTCACAATGTGTTTCAAGAAACAAAAAAATTCATCATGTTGTTTCGTATTTTTTAACGTATTATTGTGGTTCCGAGAGCCTTTGTTTGTCTTTTATATTCTTCCAGAGAATTTCTGGAAGTTAGTATAGGAAATGTTGCAAGTCATAATTTAAGTGATTACGTCAAATAATTTCGGTCAAATAATTTTAGGTTTTAAACATTTCCATTAGTGCATCTTTGTTCAATAATTTATATTTTGCCGTTTTCAAAAACAATCAACAATGGGCTGATGTAGAGATTCTTGTTATCTTTGACCGATGCTCACGGTAAAAGAAACTTTAAAATTTTCTTTTCCTTTTTTACGGTATCGAATACTTTTGTACGTACGTCTTTTCGATCTGTATTTATTTATATTTTAATAGTTTAGAAGCATCATCATAGTAACAGTTCAAAAAAAAAACAATGATAATGAATCGCATTAATTTATAGTAATTCGTTATGAGAATGTGAAAATAAAGTAGCATTGAATACGTCTTTCTGAAATACAATATGTTATTACACAGCAGGACTTTGCTGTGATTTTGATCAACTTTTTTTGTAAACCCCCCAATAGTTTTATATGATAAGTTTTTTTCACTCTTCTGCTATGCGTACTTGCATAGTAAACTGTGTTGAGAAATAAGTTAACCATCATTATTACTTCTTCAGTATTGCGATTTTTTTTTACCTGTGGATTTCCACTTTTTTACGCGAGGTTTCATCAATCATTATTATTACACTGATTATCCATAGCTAAAATTTTCTTTAATGCTTTTTACTAATGACTGCACGAAATAGTTTCTTGTTTTAATATTTAAGAACAATAGTCAATTGCACATATCTTGAGTATATGAGAGATTCTGCGTTATTCTGCAGAGGTCATAGTTAATATTATCTTTTTTGCATATGTGATGTAGTACGGATGTCTGATTTCGCGTTACAATTGCGATACGACGATGATTCGAATAAGAAAATTTAAAGGTGTTAGTGCTAAACCAATAGAAAAATTTTAATTATGAAAATGAAAGATTTGTTATTAAATTCTTGTTGAAAAATCTCTTTTTTAATATTTCATTGCTTTAATTGTTTTTTTTGTATAATGTAATGTTTATTTGAGGATTTTTTTTGATTGATAAAATCCATTAGCCTTGTGGTACTTTGTCGTCATTTTTCAACGTGCATAATAATTATTTTTTATGTAGTAATAATTTTATATAGTAATAATTTTATGTAGTAATAATTAACATATACTTTTTTCGCGATACTATTTTTCAAGACAGCATGTGTTTCACGTTAAGCTCAACATCGCTTCTCGCTAAAAGCGGATCACTCAAAGTTAGTATGAGAATGGAGAATTTATCTTTAATTATAAATTCGTATGATTTTCGTATGATGCAGAATAAGATACACTATTCATTGATCTCCGTAAAATCATCAGTAATATTTTTTTAAGAAAAAAATAACGAGAACCTATTTTTTGAATATTGCACAATTTTCAGAATTGTTTCGATGAACAATTGATTTCCACTTTTATAGAAATTGTAGTATAGAATGCTGAATATTGTATAATTAAATAAGTTTTGTCAATAAAGATGCGCTTGCTTGAAGAAAACAAAAGATACATTGTGATTAATTTATTCAATCATATAAGCAAATCTTTTTGGTGTTATCTACCTAGTATGATATTTACTTTAAGGCTCACCTTTCTTCCTGTTTCTAAGGAAATTCTATAATAATCTCCACTACTCATATATATGAGTAGAGAGTATTTATATAGTATGAATTGCAGAATTAATAACAAAGTCCTTAATTGTATTTTTTGCTAATCATTAAAGTAAAAGAGGATGAAACATGGAACTTAACTTTGTAAGACAATAGCATACTGTTTATCAATCTAAGTAAACAGACGTATTTAAGCAGTAAATTTCTTTAAAAAACCAGCAGACTTGATGCAATAGAATGGTTACGAAGTAGTTGTTACTAAGATACATGCAAGTTATCACAATCATGTTCTTAATTAAAATTCTATTTTTATTGATTAGCAGAAACATTAAGTTCTTTTTCTATTTTTTATTACACATGTTAATTTATGGGTATGTTAGAAGCTAGTTAACTACTTGAAATGAATCTTCCACGGAAAAAAGGCAGGCATGTTACCAAAGGATGCTAGTTGTTATACAGCATGATATGATTCATGGAGAACTATCTCCTTTATTAGTCGAACAAATATTTACTTATTAACATACTCTTGTATATGTGATTTTATATATGTATACAAAAAAATTCATTTTAAATACATCTCGAGTTTGATATTATGCGAGTTAATCAATTCACAAATGCTCGCTTACTTTCAATATCATATAATCGAATTTTAGACAAACCTAAACAATAAATCAAATCTGTTTTTAATTTGTTAATGTTTATTAGTCCTATCTGTTTGTTGCTTTTATTGCCCATGATTGAAGTAATCTATATATTTTTATTATATTTATATCATAATTATTTGTATAACCTGTTCTAGTTTTGTTTTTTATGGTTATTGTTTGTTTTAATTAACTTAAATAAAATATTTTCGTTTTATTAAATTTATTTAAAAATTACAATAAAAATGATTGATAATTTTTTTCATAAATTAATTTTTGCTTTTTGTGTAATGAATTTTATAAACTGACATACATTTTATTATCGTTAGATTTGTATTATCTATATTCAAATGTTAATAACGAATACTAATAATATAACTTTAATTATTATAAATATCTATCCCTAACTAATGTAAAATATTCATTACTCAATTTTTTTTTGTCAGTGTAAAATTTTCCGTTTTTTATCCATAACTATATAACATAATAACAAATTTTGTTTATTTAATATTAGAACGCATATATGACACAGTTTTTGACATTTTTAGTATCAAATTACATTTACTGTACATTTAATATTTTTGACAACATTTAATATTTTGCTATTAAGTTTATAATAGTTAGTTACAATAATATTTTTGTTTGTAAGTAGTATAAAATATCAATTTTTTTTTAATTAATTATACATTTTTACACAATTTATATACGTCTTTGAATATACATTTTTTTCAAAAGCCTCATGCTTAAAAGCTGCAAATTATAACATAAGTTATAATGAGTTTTTCCAAAATGATTTTAATCATTTTGGCTTTTTTTATGATTAGTTCTACTTAGGCCAGTTCTTTAAATATATTTTATAAAATTGAACGTTGTATAATGAAAAACAAGTTTTTCCAAATAAGCTTTCAACTATTTCATGCACGGCGTGCTAAATGTCTAAGAAAATCTAATCTATAAGAGTTACTTTAATTTTTAATAAAAAAAAAAAATGGTTTTAATACGAGCTACATTTGTAACGAAAAAAGGAAGAATAATGCGCCTGACGTAATTATAATGTTTATAAATAAAAACATATCCTCCAAGTTAGTGTAGCTATGTTATTACGTTGTCATTCTATTAAATTTATTTATATGGAAGGGAAGAAAATTATTAGCCAAGTGAAGCATAGTAATTTTTTAATACAATTTTAGATATATATAAAGAATATAAATATTACCTTTAAAATATAAATTAATACTGTCTTTTAATTATTTATTAATTATTAATAAGACTACCTCTTTAAAAGTTGCAAACCACTGAATAATTATTACTGATACTACTATTATGTTTTAATGTAATGACACTTGATGAATATTATATAGATGTATAAGCAATCGATACTTTTTTATACAAAGCAGTTATTTAAAATAAAATGTATTATACCATATTGGTGAATTTTATTTTACAATTTTATTTTTTATTTAAAAAATTACTTCTATATATTTTACCGTTCCTTACCAATTAATAATGCATTTCTGGAATTTTAGACAGTTATTTGTTTTTTATGCTATTCGACGTATGCAATTTCAATTTATATCCTTATTTGTTCGAATTGATCACTTAGCTTAGCCTTAACAGTATTCATTAGAATCATTACTGAAAATATTTAATAAAAACTATGTTTTTATGGTGTTTTTATTAAATGAAAATATTATAACTTTGTTGAATTCAAGTCTTTAGTTTTTTTGTAATATTTTTATAATTTGCTTTTATTTACGCGTCACAACTATGTAAACTACATTAAACTTAAACAGTACCATTAATAGTAAAGATGCACAATTATGTATCTTTTACTTAATTTATGAATTAATAAAAGTAAAAAAACAGACTAAAAATTTTATGGAGACTAAAAAATTTATTTAACTTGGTAATTAAGATGGTCGGTTACATACACAAGTCTCTTTTAAAAAATGAGTGGGTTTTTTTTCAAGAAAAATGTTTGGGTTTGATAAAATATTTTCTAAGACTGTGTTAGTGGTAAAAAACTATTAAAAATTTTTTTGTTACAAAAAAAGGATGATAAAGGTCTTAAAACGTGTAACTTACATTTTTATTTAAATCGTTTTATTTAAATTAAGTTCGCGCATACATGGCTTTCATGACACATGTGTGCAGATATAACTGTTTTACAAGTATTATTATCTCAGAAATAGTTTCATAGTCTCTTCCCTAGAGTGAATTCAAAAAAGTAAATCTTGGAATTCTAAATAAATTCGGATGATTTATTTTGTCCGATGGTTGCATAAAAGTCGTATAGCATCAAATCCTCCGTTCAGGGTATGGCTCCCATATGACTGACAATCGAGACCCTATATACAAACATTCTTTTCAGACAGAGTAAAAAATAAAAGAAGGGAGGAGCCAAGTAATATTCAAAGCTGTAGTTTACATCGAAATCACAAACTGAAGACAGCGGTGGACCCTCACTACTTTTTCAAATGTGAATAATATCAAAGGAATACATATTCCAAACTGATATTCTTTATCGAAGTAGGCCTGGATATCCAAGTGCCATAAATATTTCAAATGTAGGTAAAATTATAAGGATAAATAATTCACAAGATAAAAGATTTCCGGAACATTAAGCATACCTTTTGGTTTATTTATATAGGTTCTCCCGAATATGGATTCTATAGTACAATTTAGAGTAATCTCCGAAATGCTAACAAACTTCGAAGCAGATGATAATAGATTAGAAAATTTCAAAAAAATCTTATAAAATTCACGTAAGATATCAAATATGATAATAAAAAACAAATTAAAGTTTTTTTTTTAATTTAATACAAATAGTTAGTGATTTAAAACACGTTTTGATTATATAAAAAAAATAAAAATGAAGGTTGTAATGTATATTTTATTCTTATATACTTTTTACGATTAATAATTGCACACAAGCATAAGATTTCTATAAGTTAACAAAAGTAAATAAAAAAGGAAACTTGTCGTAATTAAAGTATTCAAACATTGAAATTAAATTTCGTAAATAATTATTTAGAGCACCGCAACAATTCTTGCAATACTTTATTATTCTATTAACATGATATAATGAAAGCGTCCTTTAAAGAATATCCTTCACGTGAATTTAGCAGTAAAATTTTATAGTATCAATGTATAGCATTATTTGCATGCAAGTATCATGATTGTTTTTAGCGTAAAGTCTTGGGGTACCTGGCAAGGAAAAAGAGAGCCTATCCTAATACAGAATTTTCAGACCTAGCTGAAATGAAGATACATAAAAGCACTTGAACATACGTACTCAGAAGGAATGATCGCCCTTCCAATTTGGTTGACCCTTTTAATTTCCTCCGTCGCTGTTGAGCGGAACTGAAAGGAAAAAAGGACGCTTTACGATGTGCTGTTCATTTAAAAAACTAGCGACAACCTTTCATCTCTCTCCCCTTCTATGCACCTTTATATGGCTCCGTACAAGAAGTAGGGGTAGTGAGAAATTAAGAATAAAGGGGAGAGATTACAAAGCGGAATGATTACATAATGAAGTGTTTGCCAAGCAACAGTACTATATATGTGTGAGTGAGAAAGAAAGAGGGCGGGTTGGTTACACAATAAAGTTTTTGTCAAGCAACAGCATTATAGATGTGTGAAGGGATATGCATCTACTCTTCCCGTTATAATTCTTAAATTCATGCATGCCCACAATATTGCTATAATTCAATGAAACAACTTTTAGAAGCCAGGGAGTAATATTTATTCTGAAAGTCGAGCATCTTACACTTGACATCTTTTACCGCACTTGTCGATGTTCGGAACTTGGTGGTTTATTATTCAAGGTATCTTGTGGCTCACTTCTTTGTGATCATTGCTTGATATAAAAAAATCATTCAGCGGACCATGTAACATTCTTAAGATCGATTGATTAAATTTAGATTATTTTATTACAATGATTTAATGCATTTCCTTCAATTTTGCCATCATCTTACGGACTTATTTTAATATTGTTTTGCTATTATTTTTTTCTACATAATGTATTTATACATTTTTGCTTATCTTAATATTGAGTTTCGGAAGATTAAGGCCCACTCAGATTCTTACAATAAATAACATATTTTCGCTGTATTTTATGTACCACGTTCGGTACTGTTTAATCAGTATTTTCCCTTTGCTCGTTTCTTCAATCCTACCTTTCTCTAAACACGAAACATTCACATGATATAATGAATTCTAATCCTTGTATGTTGTCACAACTTGAAGAAATTTATAATTATGTACTACATATGCTTTTGTATCAATTTTTTTTTCTTGTCTCTTTCTACTCCTTGTTAAGAGTTTCGAGGCAAATTTCAATTACTTTTTTTATAAGTATATGATAGAAAGATTACATATAAAATACAATGAGCATTTGAATATACGTCTTATTTAAAAATAATATATGTTTTGATAGTTTTTTGAAATACTATGTAATTAATGCATTGATAATATAATTTTAAAAAAGAAGATTATTTGTAGCATAAAATACTAATATAAGGAATACATTTTACATAGTTTTATCGTATCTTCAATAGGTATAAAAACAATGGATAAATTAATTATACAATTAATAATGGAAATAATAAATAATAGAAAGGATACTTAAAAAATGATCATCAATGAATACAAGGTAATCAAACCAATGCTGTAGTCTCTAATTTGCTGAATGATTGAGGAGTCTCATAAGAAAAAAATCAAGTATCTAACCACGCAAAATGAAGGGCGAAAAATTGAATTCCCATAAATGTCTGAGTTATGTGACGATGACTTATTAAACAAGAAAGAGATGCAAGTACTCTACTATAACTATATAATCAGAAATGTTTTATTATGTAATTACACTAAATATTATTTGCTTTTTATATTGTAAAAATATTTTGGTACTACGGAATTATTGTTCAGCAAAAATTTTAAATATCTTTTAAATTTATTTACAAAAACTAACACGTAACTCTTTAAAAAAATTTTATTCTTTAAATGTTTTTGATCACTTCTGTAAAACATATAATAATTATAACAAAATAATATATTAACATTGCATTCACATTAGATTTAAATTTATTTAATTATTCATACTCAATTTTGAATTTCCAATATCGAGTTGTATTTTTTTTATTTAAAATTTTAAAACTTTCATAACAATAATATAAAAATTTAAATATATTGGGAATCACATTTAATAAGTAAGAAATTAAATAAAGATATTCTTACGAAATTTTTTAAAATATATCTAATTTATAATTATAAATGAAAAGTTTATATATTTTAATATTTCTCAAACGTTTGAAAGTATTATTAATGGATGATAAAAATACCATAAAAATGTAAAGAATTTTTTTTTAAATAATAATCCAAAAATGAAGATTCCTAGCTTTGAGTGTATAAATGAAATACTTAAATCGAAATTCCGAATTTTATAAAAAATAAAATTTGATATATTATACTATAATTGTATATATTGAAATAAGAAATTGATTTTTGATTATTACTAATAGTAGTATTTTTATATTACGAAACTTGTTAAACACATCTTATAGATACATTATATATCATGGCTTACTATCTGAAACAGGTTTAGTTAAATTGATAGTTACTATTGATAAATTACTTATTGTATAGTATAAGATGCACAATAGCTTATTGTTAGACTATCATATCAAGTAATAGTTTTCAATGTACTCTCACACGTGTACTGATAGAAAGTTTTGTTTTCAAATTATCTTGAGATTCTCTTGAGAAGAAAAGGAATGAAATTTAAGCGGGACGAACTTATTATATTGTAGAAGTCCCAACTATAAAATTTCCTAAATTATTATTGTGATTTGAGTTATAAATATTAGTTACCGGATAAAAAAATTAATAATCTACTTATTTTATGTACTTGAGAATTATGTAAATCAATTTTTACTTACCGATTGATACCAATCTTCATTGTCTTTTTTTTATTTTTCTCTTTTTCTATCTTTTTTAAATTTTATAAAACACAAATTTTGTAAAATTTCACATGGGAATCAAAATGCTGTACTCATTTTTATTACTAAAATTTAAAGAACTAACTCCATTTTTACACTTTTGTGTTTAATTTTGAAAATTTAACTAAATTTTATTTTTAACTTCGAAATATTTTTACGGGGATGTATTTTATTTTTAGGTGAACATATTAAAAAATATATATGAATAATGGTAAAAAAATTTTTAGAAATTACATTTAAAACAATCGATTAAAAAATTTTAAATGATTATATTTCTTTTTCGATATAAATAAAAAATATTATTAAAATATAAATAATATTAAATATTGGTTAATATATCCAAGTGAAACAATAAAAGTTTAAATTAAATATTTAATATTATATCATAAATTTGTATACTGTAATAGTTAAATCTTAATAGAAGCTTTAAATTTAATATACTATATTATATACAGATACATTATTTTATATATATATATATATATATTTAATTTGATTATATTATTTTATGCTTTAGTATAAAAATTAATGGGAACATAAATCTATTTATACTTTTCAGTAGTTATTTATGAATTTAATCTTTTCAATTGAAAAAAAATCGTTAAATTGAATTTTGTTACAGTAATTAATCTGTTTGAAATCATATAATTAATAGTTATGCGTTTTATACACACATAATTTTATTCAATTTTTTTTAAAATTATTTTTAATCTTATTATAGCCAAAATTATATTATTAATAAAAATTAATTTATAAATATTATATAAAAAAAGCTTTTAAAGTAAAAATAAAATAACAAAAAAATGGATGTTTCTTCTGTTCACATGTACCCCTAGGAGGAACATCTCAAATCTTCGGCAGTTTTCTAGCAGTTTCCAATTCAAAAAGCATTAAATAATTAATCATTGAACCAAAATAGTAAAGTTATATTCTGATATTAATGATAATCAGCTGTACCTGAAGAAATATTGACGACATTGAGATTACAACCTTTTTTTTACAGCCATCATGAAAATCAGGTATTAAAGTTATAGAACAAATTTTTGGAGAAGCCAGATAATATACTTCAACTACATTTCAAGCAAAGGGGTTACTATAAAATGTTCCCGTATTGGATGGCAGAGCTGCTGCTCATAGCGCTTCTATTGGCATTGCAATTCAAGCTCGGATGTGCGCGGCGTTCGGAGATTGGTGATTTACCGATGGAAGATGTGTTTGGAGGACAGCGTAAAATATCGGGGGGAGGATACTATAAGCACTCTGATTCTGAAGGACTGGAATCAGCTAACTTGGGTCAAACTAACTTGCCCTATCTATCTTATCTTCCACGAGAAAGAAAACCTAATATAGTGCTAATACTTACTGACGATCAGGACGTCGAGCTCGGTAAGTTGATAATTATTTCAACATCGCGAGTATCGTCTTGTTGCATTTTTTTATTTGATGAAGAATTGATTTAAAAATTAGTACTTCTTTATGTTTAAAGATTTATAAATTAAGATTGTCGAATAAATATACTTTACGGATGCGTTAATAATGATATTGAAATATACTTTTAATTTTCTTTTAACACTTTTCCTTGCGCCAATAATTTATTGTAATAATCTTAGATAAAATATGTGCATATAGATCAACGTTACAATATGCTAATGTTGTAACATATTACTTTTATGGGAAACAATGTAGTAAAATAAATTAATATTTTATATTTCCTTTGTAATATTCTTTTTAATGTAGTCAATATAGCTAATATAGTCAATGATTCATTTTGAGTAAAAGTATTTTGATTCATAAGTAAAGTAACTGTATACAATAGGTTCGCTGAACTTCATGCCACGCACTTTGAAGCGTGTTCGGGACGAAGGCGCGGAACTGCGACACGCTTACGTAACCACTCCGATGTGCTGCCCAAGCAGAAGCTCTCTTTTGACTGGACGTTACGTGCACAATCATGAGGTCTTCACCAATAATGATAATTGCAGTAGTCCGCAATGGCAAAGGGATCACGAACCCCATACCTTCGCAACATACCTGAGCAATGCTGGATATCGCACTGGTTAGTCCACTAACCGATCACATATTGTTTACTTGTTTTAATTTTTAAAGGTGCATAATTTTAATACTTTAAATTCTTTTCTTATTCAGTACTTGACAATTGTATAAATTTCACAGTACAAGATTATTTATTTAATTTGTATTCTCTCTCTCTCTCTCACACACACACACAAACTCTATCTATCTATCTATCTATCTATCTATCTATCTATCTATCTATCTATCTATCTCTTTCTCCCTCTTTTTCTCTATCTTATTATTAAGATATATAATTAGTTGAAATCTTTGAATAATGCAACATCGGCACGATATAATCTATTAATCATATTTTTTTCTTACATATTGTTTAATAAACGACGCATTGGTTATAAGCTATTAATTTTTATTACAATTAACATATTTACATATATTTTCATCATTAATCAAAATCATTTATTCAAGGACTGATTTTTTAATATAAAAAACGAAAACATTTTTTACACGATAGAATTTATTCAATAAGAAAAAATAATAGATTATTGTCATAGTGTAATTTTGATATCATTATTATTTTTTTAATGTAAGCAATTGTCGAAAGAAAGTTGAGAATATTTTTTCATGGTAAAGATAGTACAATGATTTAGAATAACTATTAAAATTAATTGAATATCTAAAAAAAATTATTGGTACAATTATTTTTTTGACTATTTTTTTATATAATGCTGTTATTTTCTAAATATCTACACAAACAGTTTTCATTTGATTTAAAGAAATTATCATCTTCCTTTTCTGTATATTCCTGGTTATTTACTTTTGAAGTTTTATCTTAAATCTTATTTCAATCGAATAAATAACAAAATAGTCGATAGCTATGATTCAATAAATTTTAAAGTAAATTGTTTTATTGGTTTTATATTATTTTTTAGTACATTAGATCAAGTGAAAATAATAAATTGTATTTTTAATAAGCAAATTTTAACCTTACTTTAATTTGTGATTTTATGGCCAAATTTTTTTTTTAAGCACATCTCATTGTATTTTTCGTAATTATTCCGTAAAAATAATTTTTGTACTTCTTTTAATTCATTGGAAGTATCTCGTTTTTCTAAAAATTTTAAATTATCAAATTTTCTCATTGATATGGGTCCAATAAGACAAAGAAGTTGAGGTGATATATTATCATTAATTGCTGATTTCATATTTTTTTTCTGTAACTTATTCATTTGATTAATTCTAAAAGATGAACTTCCCACACGATCAGAATAATTTTCATTATAGTTTTTAGTTTTTAAATGATCAATTTTATCATCTCCTGTAAGTTGTTGATCCAACATATAAAACATAGGTACATTTGTTCTATTTATTTCTTTGAGTTTATTTGTATTATTAACATTATTTTCAACTCCTATGCGTGTTTGACATTCATTTTCATATAATCTGTCAATTTTATATAAATCGTTGTTCGAAAAATCATCATTCAATGGACCTAAAAATTTTATTTGAGGAAACTGAAACATTAAAAGTTTAGTTTAAATATAAAAAACATAGTATATATTCATACATAAAATTAATACAAATATATTGAAATAAATAGAAAAATCGACAATCAAAAACTAAATATCATACAATACAAAAGAAAGTCTAACTATAATTGTGAAAACGATAAGAGTTGCTTTTTCAGCGTAGTATTATCAAGGATTTTGAACAGTACTAACATTAGTTTTATGAAACACAAAGTAAAGATATAAATATAAAATAAACTCAATTCATTCTTGTAGAATTTAATTTAGCCTTTTTATATATAATTTTGTAGGGTTTACTAAAATTTACTACATTATTGTTGCAGTCATATGTGATTTTATAAGTATCTTATGTGCATGTATTCGAATGTTTGAGGCCTATTTTGTCTTTATGTAAGATCTAACATTTTTTTAATTTTGTGATTATTGAATTAGTTGAATGAAAATATTTTTAGGTTTTAATACTATAATATTTAACATACTTTAGGAAGCATTGTCTTCTTAAAGTTAAATGAGTAGTCGTACATATTTAGATGCATAATGCTTTGATAGTCATAAGGGTTTTGTACATCGATTAAGATATGCTTTGGGATATCAAAATATGGTCTCATATCTTCATGAATGTTATTCCACAAAACTGTGATCCATTTATCTCTATTTTTGGCGCTATGTTGATCGAAAAAACCAATAACGTGCATGAGTTGATGCAGTAAGTCAGTACGTCGTGATAGGCATGCATAATCTAAGTCTACGGAATTTTGACCTCGTAGTCTACCAATAAACGACCAGCATCCTTCATTACTTTTTTTAAATTCAACATAATCAAGATCACTTGACTTTTTTTCTCGGAATATTATGCACGTTTTTAAATTAAAACTTCTAATTGCATCGTATATAACCATCCTGTCTTTGTGAGCTTAAAATGAAATAAGAATTATAGTTGCTTCTATACTTCGGCAATAAAATTTTTACAAAATTTCTGTAATAAATGAAAATTAAATAGTATTATATTAATTTTTTTTTATCAGTGTGCATTTTTTAAGTACGTACATAAATAAAATTACAATGTTTATTAAACAGGAAATCAATTTGGAATTATATGAGTTTTTTTTGTTTTGTAATTTTTTTAAAATATTGAATATAATTTTAAAAAAAGCATATAATAATTTCTTAAAAATTCTTTAGATTATTTAAAAAATTTAATATATTTTGTTAATTATTTCAAAAATATTTAAAAAAATTCATTTTTTTTATTTTGTTTGGATATAAATGATTTTTTTTTAATTTTCATGCTAGCTTTAATTTGATAATATTTTTTATTTTGATTAACAAAATTAGAGCAATCTAACTTAGAAGTGGTTGCTAGATTACAAACATTTTTATTAATAGAAAAATTTCGGAATAGTGTATTAAACACTAAAATATGAGAGATGAAAAACTCTTTCTAACGTATAGAATACAACAAAATCGATAAAAAAATTGTTAAACTTCTAACAAATAAAATTTTACTAATTAGTAATTTAATTTATTTATAAATATAATTTTAATTTTTTTTTAAATATATTATGAATATAATTTATTTATGAAAAATTTGAATTAAAAATGAAAAAATAAATTAATTATACGGCGGTGAAGTGTTAAGCTTCGTTATTCTCATCATAGATAGATTTTATTAAAAAAAAATTTATCTATATACAAATTAAATACTGGAATAGAAGAAAGACTTTGTAAAATTTAATTAATATATATACATTTTTTGAATAAAAAAAACTTACTTAATTCATTATTTATTATGAAAGGAATTATACCATATTTCCATAAATGAATTTGTTTGGCATTTTTATAGTAATTCCAATGCTTTATGTGTTTATTATGTATACCAGCAGTATAGTTTTTGGCAAACGTGTTTAATGCATTCCCTACACTCATTAAAATAATAATAATTAAGTTTTGTAACAAAGCGTTACAAATTATAAATATTTTTCAATAATTAAAGAAATAATTAAAACAGTACCATTTATTGTATTATTATAGTGGTTATTAGATTCAAAAGCTGGAAGAGGATCTTGTCTCATCTCCATTTGTACGAAATTTTTTAGAAATGCAGCTTGATTACTTATTATTGTGAAAATCAATAAAGTGAATAACGGAAGAAACATGTTTCTTTCAAGAGAGCGAACTTCTCCTCTTTTAATTAACTTCTAATGCTATAATTATATACAACATTCAATAATGTATCTTTTTATACAAACACATTTGTTATTAGAGATTTATTATTATTGTTAAAAAAGTATATCTATCATTAAAACATTATAGCTTAGATTGCGTATCACTTTTAAATATGTAATTGTTGATTGTACTTAATGTGTACGCATGTTTCAATTATTTAATTAAAACTCGCGAGCTTCTTACTTTAAACACATTTATAAAGCTAATTTAATTTTTTTTAATATTACCGATTAACTGAACCATACACAATATTGTTTGATTTTTAACGAATGTTGGAAAAGGTGCTTTATATAGTAGCCATTTTGTACTTTGATAAGATTTCTGTTTTCCAATGTTTTGAAAAGTAGATTTTACAAGCTTAATACACTTCAGTGTAACCATATTTTAAAAGAATTACGTATCTTGTGAAAGAATTTATTTATTGTTTTTTGCAAAATTTATTGAAAAAAATTGTATTGTTTATAATGAATTTGCATCAATTATTAAATAACTTTAAATTTAAAATTGCTTTTTTTATTGTTATACTAAATATTATTTAAATGTTTTTTAAAAAAACTGATAATTCCTTTTTAAATCATATTCCTACAATATGTTTGTACACTAGAAGTAGCATTGAGAATAATCATTCACTGCATATAATAATACATTCCGTATATTTGGTTTTCTACTTCTATATTACAGTTCTTTAAATACTGTTGTTTTTTTTAATTCTGGCTGTTGATAAATTATTTGTCTGTTTCATTATCATCAGTATTCTTTTCGATGATAACAGTCTTAGGTCTGCCAATGGTTATTAATCAATTAATTTTAATGATAATGATGCTAACGATTGGATTAACATGTAAAAAAAATGTTGTAGGTAATTCTTATCTAAAATGATTGTAAGGTTTATTTAAAGTTCTTTATAATTGTATACGTCGATATTGATACTGAACACTACCACATAATACTCTTGAAGATAAACTCTTTTTTTATCATTATTCGTATAAAAGTTGATCTGTCTATATTCTATAAAAATAATACGTATGTATATCGATATGCTTCTAACTTTCATATTACAGGTGCTAAGGCATCTTCAATTTTACAAATACTGTAGATATTAGAACACAATTAGCTAGGAATAAAAAAAGTATGGAAAAAAATCTTTTTAAAATGCTTTTTATATAGATATTTTATAATACTCTAAATGTAACTGTAAAATTTTTGTAGAATCATGTATAATTTCAATATTCAATTTCAATAAAGCTATTAGTATGATGATATTCTTAGCGGTTGGCCATTTTTAGACATTTTATGCAGTAGAACTATACAAACATATATAACAATAGATTAATATCGTTTATTGATAAATATAACACAATATGAGTTTCTATATTTACAAAAAAAACTACGTCAGAAAATTTGACAACTTATATTATCATTCCATTAAAGTTAGAATTCAAGTTTTAATCCAATAGAAACTAAATATTCTGTAAATTGAGTTCTATTATAATTTGTTTTCATAAAAACGTTAAAAAAATTTGTTAAGTATTATTTAAAAAAGAAACTAAATTATATTCAAAGAATTTTTAAAAAAATTTTAAATTAATAAACATAAATGAAACAAATGTAATACAGCACATTAAATACGTCTATGAAATAATGTTTTCATATATTTTTGATGAATTAAATAAGATACTTTAAGAATTTTTTCCATTTTACAACTTGGAAATATATTGATTAAATCGAGCAATGTTTTATACCAAGCTACATTTTCAATATGAAGATTTTATTACATGCTTAAGTGACAGTTATGATGAACATATTATTATTAAAATCTTATTCATGTATTTAATTTGAATATAGTATCCTTGTTATTTTGGCCTAAATATAATGACACGCGAATTAGCCGGACTGATTTAGCAAGTAAGCAAAGCTTGTCAATAAAATGGCATAAAAGATTTATGAATTTCAAAAGCATTTGAAGAAAAATAAAAATATATTATTGAGGTTATGAATGGTAATATTATAAACAGGATACCTTTTAGTAATCAGATGCTAGGCGCGATCATATTTTGAAGGGGGGGGGGGCGTCAAGTCTGGTGGTCAGTGGCCGCAGAACTCAAAATCCAGATCCGGTCGGCTTTGACCGTTAGCACCGCAAAGATCAATTTGATTATTATCGCCGTAATGTGTGATGCATATCCACCTCATACAAAGCTTTTCGGTGAGTAGTTCTATATCTGTAAAAAAAAATTTTTCTTGTACAAACGATTGCTTTCATATTATTTAATTTTTTGGAAAGCAATAACTTCACCTATGATTAGTATACATTTTTTTAGAAATTAATATTATTTAATATATTTTTATAGGTATTACAAAAAAGTAGGTGTATAAAACTAGTGAAGTTTGCATTATTAGTTAAGTAGAAGTACAGGGTTCCCGTAAGCGTAATAAAATGCGTTGCATTGTATAATTTGCGGTGCATCACTTTGCGCTATTTATACAAAATTTTATTATTATATAGAGTACCATATCCTAATATATTATGATTTAATTTATTTATGTCGTCCACCTCGATATATTTATGATTTTATAAAAAAAAACGTACAAAGAAAAATCTCTCACAAAAAAAATTATGATACTTTATTCAATTTGACTGTGCTTGTATATATTTAAAGAAAAATTGTTTTTGTAATTTTATACAGGTTACTTTGGAAAGTACTTGAACAAGTATAATGGTTCGTACATACCTCCCGGTTGGCGCGAGTGGGGCGGCTTAATAATGAACTCGCGGTACTACAACTACAGCGTCAATATGAATGGCAAAAAAATAAAACATGGTTTCGAATATAGTAAAGATTATTATCCGGATTTAGTTGCCAATGATAGCGTTGCATTCCTCAGACAGAGTAAGCACAACTTTGCTCGAAAACCAGTGATGCTAGTTGCCAGTTTTCCTGCACCTCACGGACCTGAGGATTCAGCCCCTCAATTTTCAAATCTCTTCTTCAACATCACCACGCATCAGTAAGTTCAAAGTATAGAATATACTAAACTTTTATATATTTTTAACTGATCTACTTTGTTTTTTGTCCAGATATTAAATTTTTTTTCGGTTATTTTCAAACAGCAAAAATACTCCAATTATACATTTCTTAAGTAAATGTATGTATTGTAATAATTAATCAAATATCTGTACAAAATTTTAATTTTTCGAATCTTGTATATTAAAAAATTTTTTTAATTATATCTTATGCTTCAAATTTGCCATATAAATAAACTATTACCTGATATAAAGATAAGCATAAAATCTTTTTTAATAATTATATTCTTAACATATATTAACCGGATATGTTTTATATCTGCCATCTTAAAATCGCAAAATCCGAATTGCCTTTAGTTGATTTACAATATGTACATGTGATTGTGTGTGGAAATAAATAATGCATACTTAGCTGTAAATCAGATATAATTAGGATAATTGTATGCAGTTGCATACTTCATACAATTTTTAGTAAAACAAGTTCTTCTGCAACATTTGATCGTATTAATAATTGTTAAAGCTGTTAATTCTTAGTGTTGTATAGTATTTTATTTAATTGTAATTCAGTTTAGATTTTACGTACAAATAAAATACTTATTTTTTAATGGTTGAGAAATAAGAATTTCTGTACAATTAAAATACAATAATGCAAAATTGCAGATAGTCTATGTACACACTTAATGGCATTTGAATAGCTAAAAAAAACTTTAAAAATTGTATTACAAATGTAAAAATTAGAATTAGAAGAATTTTTTTAATGCTGATTGTTCAAAATAATAGTTCAAATAAAATTAAAATATTTTCAAATTAAGTGTGTATAAAACATGACGTTTTTAGAAGCTAATGAAAAATATAGAAGTTTGATGGCTGTATGAAGACTTGCCTATATAAGAATAAACCGATTTGAAATAAAGAAAAAATCCTTTAGAATAGTACGTATTTATATGCATATGTTATATTATATTTTAGTAGTGAGGCAGACGTTTAAAGAAAAGGATTTCATATTATATATTAAAGTTTTGCAGAGGTTTACAAGCATTTACAACTAACTCTCTCCTCTTATCTGTTCCAAAGTACTAATAAAATGAATCGATACATAGAAGCATATAACGTGCCCACAAGCATGTGCAAATGCACATATATATATATAATGTAAAATTTGTTCAAATCAATATATAAACATAAATGTTTTAAGTAAACAAATGAGAAATGTTTATTTTAACTTAATCATATAATTAAATTAATTTTTTCTTACTGTTACTGAAAAAATGATAGATCACAATGCGTTTGATTCAAATGCTTTAATTATTAAGTAAATACTTATAAATAAATATATGTATGTACGAGTATTTATCCAATTCTTTAGCAAATTCTTTAATAATACAATTAGTATTTAAAACTATTAACATACCTTAATACAAATTTACAAAATTGTGAAAAAATTACATTAAATTTGTATTTATAATTTTACAGATTCTTTAAAAAAGTAGTTTTTAGACACGTGTAATGTGAAGAATATAGTGTATATAAATGTATATAAGATTTAGAGTGTGCATGCAGCTTTGAATCTTTATGCCATATAATATGAATGCTTAAAGTTATTGAAATTGAAAATATATGCATTTAATTTTTATTTATAATACACAAAATATAATGATAAAATAATTTTAGAGAATCTAAGGGCATTCTAGCTAAAAGTTATTTCTCATTTTTTAATGAATACAAAATATGTGGTACATAGTTGCGGTACATACATAAGTAAAAAATTAAAAATTTTTTAGCGTTTATATTTTACGTAATATTCTGTCTTCTATTGTTTACGGCTAAACTTTGTAATACGGTACGTTATATAATTAGGTAGTTTTCATTTTAAAAAATTTTACGAGTAACAGTCAAATCGAAGTCAATATATAAAAATTAAAAAACATTCGGTGTTCGCGCAATTTCAAGCCTCGTCAGGCCGCGAGTTAACGATTAGGTGAAGAAGCGAAGGATCGGGTACGAAGTAATCAAGACACATTTTGGGCTTATCACAATCGCCCATGCGGTTACATATGGCATAAAAAAACCCCTCGGTGTAGTGGGAAAAAGCCTCGCAATGATACTTACTTCGTCGCCACCTTTCCACATACACCCACACACCATTTACGCACGCACCCTTCATTCCCTATCGGTTGGCCAACCGCCACGTCTTCGTGCTCGCCGTTCGGCGTGGTCGGATCGCTGGGTATTCCCCACCGATCGAACGGCTCACTCTTCTTGCTCGTCGTGGTCCAACCGCTGGGGATCGCCACGCATCGAGCTATCGTTGTCAGGCTTTTTGGCGGTATCACACGCGCCTGGTTGTGGGTGGATCGTCCTGATCCAGCCACACTTTTACTCCTCCTCTTTCTCTTTTTAAGCACTGCACAGGTTGCACTCGTCTGGTCGCGGAGTCGGAGATCAAGCTCTTTCGCTTTCTTGCAGGCCTGATAGTACCCAATTAAGACCTCCCATGCTTCCTGGGCCCTTCCGGCTTCCGCATTTTCCGCTTTTCCTCCCACTACTTAACCTTCGCTGCGGCGCTTTCTTTTGCGCCGCCACCACCCGCCGTTCAAGTGTATATCAGGCCGTTTTGGCCCCAACATTCCATTTAATTTAATAATGTATATTTTGAAAATGTAATATGTAACGCAATTCTAAAAATGCTTAATAAAGGTAATTATTAAAATTATTGTTAGTAAGAGAATAATAAATTATCATTATTCTAATACTGATTAATATACTGACCATGTACTGAGTCATTGTTTAACTGTCACAATTCTGCTAATAGAACTTATGATTTTATAAACACATGTTTTAATTCTCAAAAATATATTTTTTATAAATTATTAACTACTAATTAGCCATCTTAGAATTAAAAATTTTTTCCAAACAATCGATAAAATATAAAAAAATTCGAATAATATTACAAGAAGTAATTTTGGAATTTCTTTTAGGTTTTTTTTTAGATTAATACTGTTTTAATTTTATACATATTCTCATTTGCATATTATTTTTAATAAAATTTCTCAGTTCCTACAAAAGATAACGACATATAAGAGTCTAGAAAGATTAAAATTAATTTAATACACAAGCATAATTCGTTCATAGTTTTTGAAGGAAGTTCGAAATCTGTGCACATGTAACTGATATCCTTTGTCAGTCATTCGACGAGTCTTTTAAATACTAATAAGTTTAGAAATATTTGAGTTATATATTTGAGTTTTACTTTAATATTATAAAATTTGTTGTAAAACTTAAGAATACAGTTCAAGACGAGATTTTCATGAAAAATTTAATGTATATAGTTTTAGTCCAGTTGAATATTTATCACTATTTCGACATAAGGAATGCCTTTAAAATTCGATTATTCTTATAATACCGTAGCAATGTTCTTTTTAAAATTTTAGCTCAATGAAATAATTGCCTTTTTAATTGTCAGCACACCAGCTTACGATTATGCACCAAATCCAGACAAACAATGGATTTTACAAGTGACGCAGAAAATGCAGCCAATTCATAAACAATTTACCGATCTACTTATGACAAAGCGACTTCAAACACTTCAAAGCGTTGATGCAGCTGTTGAAAGGGTAAGTATAACGCATTCGTGTGCTGACATTTGATAGCATGATTAATCGATGCATTGATTTTTCAATCGACTGTGTTTCAAACCAAAGCAGTTACCAATGTCTTATATTAAGCCGTTTAAATTTTGAACGCAATGCAGTATGAATGAATGTATGTATGCATTTATGTGTGCATGTAGGATTTTTTGCGAGTATTGTTACTCAAGTTTAGAAATGTATTTAAAAATTTTTCAACCATAGTTGTATTATGCGATATTAATAATAATTTAATCCTTTGGCTTTCTTCGATAAAATCAAGCAAATTTCAACACTGTTACAGTCACTTTAAAATTTAAAAAGCACATTAACAAAATAAATAAAGTAAATTATAAATAAGAAAGGATTATCTGCAATCCTCAGATTTATCAAGAACTGAAGAATTTAGGAGAATTGGATAACACGTACATTATTTACACATCGGATCACGGTTATCACTTGGGCCAATTCGGTTTGATCAAGGGCAAGAGCTTTCCATTCGAGTTCGATGTGCGCGTGCCATTCCTGATCCGAGGGCCGGGCATTGAGCCAGGATCCGTGTAAGTCTTGCACGTGATCGAACCTCTAAGATACCCTTTCTAATTTGACACTATCCCTACCCTTGCGATTACGTTGTAGAATCTTCGTTATATTTAGCTACGTTGCAGAGTAGATGACATAGTCTTGAACATCGATCTGGCGCCGACCTTCCTGGACATTGCCGGTGTTGAGGCACCTTCGAGAATGGATGGACGCTCCTTTAAAAAACTTTTCTTAAAGTGAGCTCCTTTTCTATGTATTATCAAAAACTCTTATACCTTCTACCTTTTTCTTTATTCACATAGATTTATAACATAAAATAAACATCAATTATGTCTGCGTCATCAACTTTTTTTTTTAGAAAATATGATCGAAAAAAATCGCATTTTAAAATGAAAAATTGTTTTCCACTATAAACTAAATAATTAAACACATATTTCTGAACCTTTTGTGAATACTTATTAAACGTAATATCTATTGTTAAAGAAATTTAAAAAGAGCAAATTCTTAAATTGAATTTAATAAATTTAGAAGACAATAACTATATTAACGGAAAAATGAAACATTTAAAACACTGTTTAAATTCTATCCTACGTGTTATCCTCTATAAAAGATAATAATTACTGTGCTATGGTTAAAAATTATAGTAATTAAAAGTAAAATCGAAGTTATCTGTAAGTTTTGAGAAAAGAAAATATTTCATTTAATCAAAAGACTCCTTAATTCCATCTGGATAGCAACAAAGCTGGACGTCGTTACAAATATAAGTGGCCAGACACATTTCTAATCGAGTCATCAGGTCGTCGCGAAACTCCGGAATCAATTGCCGAGGCCAAGGCTCGTGAAGCAAGAAAGCAAGCAAAGTTGAATGTCAATAATGCAGGTGTTGACAATGAGAATGAGAACGTCAAATCTGAAGACTCGATCCCTCGAAAACTGATGGACGTCGAGTTTGGTAACGAGCAGGACTTTTTAAACATTGACGATCTAGAAGATTCCATTTTGGATAGTCACGGTATATATTTTTTAACTTAATGTTTTTAAAGTATATTATCAATGAGTCATAATCAATGAAATGCATATGTGGTATTCTTGAATCTCGATTCCATTAGCTGCGGAATTTTAAGACATAATAAGATTAAATTACAAAGATTTAGTTTTGTTTTTGTTTTTTGTTTTCTGTTTCTAGTTTTTTTTTGTTTTAATCGAGATATTTAATAGATATTTAATCAAGTAAAAAAATTGCAATATAATTTCAATGTGTTGAATGAGGGGAAGGAAAGTTAGTATAAGAGGTTTGCCTTTGTCGTACGAGGCATCAAAGTAAAAAATGCTTGCAGACGAGGTTGAGATGAAGCGAGATTCGAATAGGGACAACGGAGTGGTCCAGCTGGAGAAGCGGGAGCGAGCCACGCCGGAGGAAGAAGAGGTGGAGATGGAAGAGGGCGAGGAGGAGCATCATCAAGGCAACTTTCAATCGGAGAAGCACGCGCGACTGTCGATCGACTGCTCGCGACGATGGGCCCATACCAACTGCCTCCCTGGACAGAAATGGCGCTGCGAGAGAGATGGTCATCGTTGGCGGCGACACAAGTGTCGTGAGGGAGGCGGCCCGGAGCAGTTGCAATCGAGCCCCACAGCGCCGATGCCTCGGAGCTCTTGGAAGAAATGTGCCTGTTTCACGCCCGACGGCGTTGTTTACACGCGCCTCGAGGCCGACGATTACGACGGCCGTCGAATCGTGTTCGGCAGGGAGAGTAAATTTGCCGGATTCTATGGCCAGGTCCAGGCTGTCGCTCCCAGAAGAGGTCCTACCTTGATATATTATTTACTTTCTTGACCTTTCCTTACATGCTTATTCGACCTCTACCCTTTTCTGCGAAAGGAACGATATAAATCATGAAATTGAATATAACGATCCTAATCCTGGCTTTACTCCACTTGAACCTCATTCCTTTGCTTTATACTTATATCGAGAACAAATATAAATGACTTCTTTTTATTAATATTTTAATATCCTTCTATGAGTATTTATCCTTAATCGGTTGTTAATTTCATTTCCTCTTTCATTTAGTTTGCTCGCTTCTTCGAAAAACCTAGTCTTAAATTACATTTAAGGCAGCTTTATTCTACATAATTATTAAGTTATATTTCTATAATTTTCGAGCTATTGTTCAAACTTTTTTTGAAACGATGGAAGCGCCATATTTGTTTTTTTATTCTTATATAGGAAAACATTTCTATTATTACTACATAAATTACTGTCCTTATATGATCTATCTTCATCGAATTTACATCAAAGTTTATCTATAATCCTGTCACAAACGATGTAATCATAAATGAAATAAATAGTATTATAAATTAGTGTCTAATTAATATCTTGTTTGAGAATTTTCATTTAAGAAAGTCGATTGCAATTGCATTAAAACATCTAAGGTTAACTCATAAACTCTCTCTCTCTCTCTCTCTCTCTCTCTCTCTCTCTCTCTCTCTCTCTCTCTATCTCTCTCTCTATCTCTCTCATATTTGATAAAAGAGAATTATTTAATCATTCAAAAACATTAATTCTCTACAAATAATTAATTTGCTTTTATACGTACAATATATTTTGATTAACTAAGTGGGTAAATAAATTTTTTAAACTATAAAGTTTTTTTTTTATTTACAATTTTGATTCATCAAAAATTTATTATTCTTAGTCATGCTTCTATTTCAAAAATTAAACTTTTTTTACTTTAAATATCGGTGAAAACATTTTAATAAAAAAAAAAACAAGATTAAAATAATCATCAAATTTATTTACTTCAGATTTCAATTTCAAGAATAAAAAATACCATAAATACTGTTTAATGAAGGATTCATTATGTATATTAATTTATTATGAATAATAAAGTTTAATTAAAAAGTTTCCTATTTATTATATAATTCTGTTAAAATAATAATATTTCCCATAAAGTTAATTTACAGCGTTGATTAGCTTATTTATTTTAAAAGAAAAAGAACAAATAATTTTTGTTCTATGAACAATTTAAAAATATGTTTTCATCCGTATCAGGCAAAAGAAGTATAAGGGCTGGAAATTCAAACAGAAATTTACGAAAATTTGATACAGAAATCTTAAACAAGCTTGTACGTGGGCATTTGAATGTTGATGATATAGTAACTAGGAATCAGAGAATACGAAGAAGTACTACGAAGAAAGACAGTATTGAGCACGTGACTAAAATTATGGAGAGCATAGAAGAAGAACTAGATGATCTTAAGGTAAAAGCTGAAATAACAAATTTATGGAGATATATGTATGTGTATATGATTTTTTTTAAATAAGCGTTTTAGCGAAACATCTTTTTGCCTTGCAATGTGCAATGTAGAATTTCAAATTCTACTTTATAAATAGTCTTGATAAAGGTCTCCTTAATATTTCTGCTCCTATGTAAAGATCGTAAATATTTTCTAGACGCGAAATTGATTACTTAAACATATTCTGGTTCTCACAAAGCAGAAAACACTGGCAGTACTGAGAAATAATAAAGAAAAAAACGATGAAATAAGTTTAATATAATAGTAACGAATAGATTTATAATTAATGTATTAAATGGATCAACAATAATGAGATAAGCTATTAATAATTAATTACTGGCTGCTCCATTAAAAGTTATCAAATTATTTATTCCGGGTTTTTCCTCCGGAACCGGATATTGTGACAGAGATGCGAGTCCTTACTACGTCTTACCTATTGAATCCTCATCTTACGGAAACATTGCAAGCACACGCCTGAGGGTTATCGGAAATCCGAATGAGGATTCTAACCTACCTGGTAAGTTTCCTGTGATCGTTCCGTATTATTATCAGTACCGATGCTTTATCGAGTGTGTATTCCTTTCTATCGAATGCGTTGGTCTCAATTAATTACGGGCGCCCCTCTCCCTCACGAATATCTGCACGAATTCGTTTTCCGGATTTTAGTTTAATCTATTTTCAAATTTAAATTAATTTAGAATGAATAATTAAAAACTTAGGGCCTAGTTTAATAAATTTTTCAAGCATATTTTAAGACAGTTTTTTTATTTTGATGGAAGGATAGACATTTAACCTTCTTTAAAGTGAGATCCTTGTTTTCAATTTTTAATTAGTCTTGCTGCATACACTTGTATGCGCAAGAACTGCATTTAAATTCATAAGTAAAAAATGTAAATTTATTAATTTTTTTCTTGAAAATTAAAAAGGCATCAAGGTGTGAGAGTGCTATGTAAAAAATGAGCGCTTTTTGTTGGTAATTTTAATGTAGATAATCGTAATAAATAAGGAAAGTAAATACAAAATTTTAGGCAAAACATTCGAATCCAGATAAGCATTTTACACCAAAATGCTCAATTCTTCCACGCGGTGACGTAAACTGTTCTCAGTCAGTCTATAAGGATCCAAACGAATGGCGAATATCTAGGAAAGAAATCGAGCAACAAATTCGAAGCATGAGAGTGCAACTGGAAACCTTGAAGGTATAGGTGATATATATAAATATTTCCATAGGATTTCCATGTATTATTTTGCATGCAGTCGTCTCCCTTTTTGTATCGTGCGTGCACGCGTATGATCATTATTAATTTATTGCCTCGCCTGTGCAGGATATTCGACGTCACATAGTGCTGAAGCGGCCGCAATTGCCGAGCATCGAGGATCAAGAGCAGTCCTGGCCGAAGTATATAAACGTAGTTAGTGGCAATTCACCGCGGTTTAAGGCACATGGCCGACATTCGAATGGCAGTGAAAGTACCTTTCACAATCACACAAGCCGACATCACAGGAAACACGAAAAAGACTCGTTTAGCTTGGAAAGCTCAACGAACCTAAGCTCCTTCATTGCCTCGAGCACAACGAACCTCGTTGCCTCCCGGAACAAAACTGCTACCTTTGAAAGCGAAAGACAACCGGCGTCGGTGGCTACTAATTCACTTCTGGCCTCTGAGATGGATGCTATAACTGTCTTGGTCACTCCGAGGCCAAAAAAAAATGCTCATCGACAAAAAGCCCAGGAGAACATCAGTAGCTCACATATCCCTACTGACGACAACGACGACAAGTATCAGCAGCGGCGCAAAAAAAACCACTTTAGGCGAAAAAACAACACACTTTTGACGAATAGCGTGCATGACGAGATCGCGACTCCAGACGCAGCGTCGACTGGAGCTACGCTTGACGTTACTATTTTGGCAGAAAACAAGTTACTGAACGAAAGAGAATCCATTGGCAAATCTTATCAAGTATTGGATTGCTTCTATTCGTGAAACAGTTTTTTTATTTTGTTATTTTAATTTTACTTAAAGTCGTTAAAAAGAAGATATACCCGTGTTTATATACGCCTTTTCTCTCTATTGGTTATTTTTCTATGAGATTCATACTTTTAGTGAAAAAAATCGTAAAAAGTAAATATGCATTTTGAATTGAGAATTTTCTTAAAATTCATGGAGTAGTAATTTTTTCTTTTCACTTAAACGCCTCGTTAATAATAATGTATTTAGAAGCGTATTAATCTACTTTTCATTCACAGTATTCTTCATTTGTTTGTTAAGATAAAATTTAAGAAAACTAAAATGATATATTCTTATTAGATAATTTATACCATTATCAATAATTTAGTATATTGAAAACTTTAATTGAGGTAAAATCATCATGGCTGTTTTTTTAAATCAAAATTAATTAAAAATCATTATCTTAAAATACTTTTAAATTTTATGTATTATACTGATATAAATATTAAAGAAGTATACACACGATCCATAAGCTATTTTATTGTTTAATTTGAATAAATCTAATGTATAAATACATTATTATTGTTCATGAGCATATATGTAAATTATTCGTTGAAGATGCTGACAACTACTTCGACAACATTAAACAGCGAAAAAGCAGCCAAACACTCGTTAAATAATATGTTTTTGAGACGAGTATCACCAAGTATTGTTAACTATGAACTACCGTTACAACCCGTAAGCATGTATTCGAATTCCTGCACTAGTAAATCTACCAGTATTACGCATACAAGCGAAAAAAAAAAGAATGATACAGCGGCATCAACGACTTCTTCTACTACGACATCCACAATACAGTCAAAAACGACAAAAATTACGGACGGGACAATCAGCTACACTAATCGCAATGAAAATTTAGAGTCAAATCTCAGTTTCAAAAAGCCTTTAAAAGCTCCATGTCGTATTAAATCCACAACTAGTGTGACTAACCATGGGCTGAGAGATGGACTCATTGAAACTGCGGATAAACAACAGAGAAAACATTCAACGTCTTATTCCAAAACACCTTTAACGCAAGAACTTCAACATAAATGTTTTTGTGAACCAGATCCGTATATCAGGTAATATTATTCGTTTATTATTTATAGTTCTTACGAAACCTTTTAAAATTTAAATATTTATCCTATATTAAGAAAATTTAAGTAATTTTGTTATTTAGTGAATTTTTAACCAACATAATTAAAATTGCTAAATTAATAAAATAAGAAACTTTTAAATCGTATTTATATTTTAATTGATATACGTTGAAAAAAAAAACATTTCTAAAAATAAAAAATTGTTGATTAAATTATTCGAAAAATATTTGGAAATAATTACAATAAGAAAATTATTTACAGAAAAACTTTTTTTTTAATTATACTTGACTAAAGCATGTTTTTTTAATAAAATATAAAATTAATACTAAAAATAATTTCTAAGGTAGTAAATTTGATTTTAAAAAAATGTTATCATTAGTATTAAAGTAATCACTTTAAAATTATTTCATATAAAAAAAACAATACTAAGAAAAACAAGAATGAATTTTTATTCACTTCAATTTAATACTATTTTTTTAGGTTTATAACATGCAGGAGGTTTTTAAATTTAATGAAAAACTACATTGTCAAATTATTTATTAAAAAAATTGATTAGCATGCACTTTAGTAGTTAATTGTGTTATATATTATTTCTATAATAATTTACTACGTTGTAATACATGTGGAATATAAATAATTATTTTTAAGTTTTAGTTTTTTATGATTGATGTCAAATTTATTTCACATTTCAAAATGCCTTTACTTGAGCTCTATTTTTCCTACCTAATAATCATGTATGTAGAAATCACACAAACCTGCCTTTGAACAAAAATGAATTCGGTATTAGTCACTTTGAGTACTAATAGAATAATCGGTCACGCAATCAAATTTGTTTGTTAAAAATTAAATAACAACTTTCAATAAACTGTGCTCATTTGAAACTACTTATTGTAATAGCTTAAAGTTGATCGATAATCTTCATTTACGTGCTGAAAAATATTGAAATTAATTTTTATATAGATATTTTTGTACGAGAGAACATCAACATCCAAGGGTGGTATTTTCTCTTTAATTTTGGTATGAGAGTAGCAGCTTATCAATAATATGACCGAAATAGGAACCAATAAAGCCGTAGTAAAAACACATCCTTTCTTCTATATGTTGAACTCTGCAGCTTGTCTCAGAGACTGACATCCACAGTTGAATTAAATCTTTAAATTCTTTACCTGTCCTTAATTATTATTTTGTTTTCCTTTTAATTTCTACTTCATGATTTCCACTTTTAATAATACTTTGGGGGGGGGGGCGAAACTTATTGAATTATTTAGAAACGATAACGAGATGGCAAAGGAAGAAAAGCGTAGATTGAAAGAGGAGCGCATGCGAAAGAAGGAACGCAAGCTAAGAAAGAAAGCGAAGATCGAAAAAGAGTGTCTAATGGAGAAGATGAATTGTTTCGAGCATGATAATGACCACTGGCGTACTGCACCCCTTTGGAACGCTGGACCCTTCTGTTTCTGCATGAATGCTAATAATAATACGTATTCGTGCGTTCGCACCATTAACGCAACGCACAATTTTCTTTATTGCGAATTTACCACTGGTTTTGTAACATTCTACAATTTAAGAATCGGTATGTTCATGAACTTATAAAATTATATTTAATGCCTTTCAGCTAATTGAGTAAATACAAACCTATTGAGTGTTGTATTGCATTTTAATTAAATATTATATTTCATTAATATTAATCTAATCAATGATAATCAATAATAATATTTTACAAACGTGTATGGTAGTTTAGGAAACTGTATAATAATTTTTAATTAAAATTTAATTTTAATTCATGTTTTACTAATTACAAAAACATCATTGTACCTGATTTTAAAGTTGTCTGTATAGATATTAAAAATATAATGCTCGATCAACTAAATTAATGGACTCTAATTTTTTTGTAATTTAATTCATTTATTCAAGTATTCAAATTTTATTAGTATTGATTGAATCCGTTACTATTGCTATATTATTAGAATACATCAATTGGTGTAATTTATAGTGGTATACACAGTATATTCATAATAAAAAAAAAAAGAAAAAATAAAAAAAAAAAAAATTAATGAATAAGACTAAAAAAAATGATATTTTAATTACGATTTTTTTATTTATCATATTTATATCAAAAGTAGAAAAAAGATTATGGAGATAAATTGCAATATAAAGAATTTTGAAACGAGACAGATTAGAAAAAAAAATATCTAAGAAAAAGTTGTTGTAATTAAATAATATTATCTACAAATATATACGTATACATATAACGTACAGATTTATTCCGGACTTTTAATTTACAATAAAGCGTAATGAGTTTTTCACTATTTTTAGATACAATAATTATCCGCGTTCCTCTTACTTCATCTGCTGTATTGTTCAATTTCGTTATTTATTATGTAATATTCTTCTTGTTGACGTGTTTCATTCGTATTAAACTTTATTTCGTACGAAAATACATTTTAATTGTTATTATATATCAAAAATTTTGTTTAAGATTCAAAAAATTATTTTATACTTACTGATTTTTAAATTATGACATTTAAAATTTCATGATATTGTGCAGTAAATTGTGAAATTGAATTAAATGTGACTTAACGTTAACACCACTGAAAACATGATTAATTAATATGTATATATATTGTTACTTTTTGTTTAATTATAAATATGTTTTTTAAAGGACTTTTTAACTAATTTATAGTAAACTTTCACATTAATGAATGAGTATCATATACATATATAATTATTCATTAAATTTAAATTTCACGTAGTTTTGAAATAATATTTCAATAACTTTATAGATCCGTTTGAACAGTGGAATAGAATATCTTCATTAAACTCATTGGAAAGGTCATATCTACATGATCAATTGCAGCATTTGAAACAATGTAGAGGTACTCGTGATTGCACAGTCGGTACCGCAAGAGAAACGTTAACAAATATGTTTATTCAGCAACAGCAAAGATCTATGCTTAAAAGAAAATATTCAGATACGTTTGGTACATAAATTATTATACAAAGCGAGTAAAAATATAGGTTAATAAATTTTGTACTCAAAGGAATTTTTTTCTGTTTAGACGAAATTTTAGTTCCGTCAGCTTTACAAATAGTAAGTGACAGTGAACTTCTTCATTCTCAAAATCGAAGGCGTAGCAAAAAATGGCCCTAGTAATTTTTCTATCAGCATTTATCATTATTGATCTTTACTACAATTATAATTTTCATACATGTTTTATATTTTAGTTCTTGGAATAGAAATAATCGAAGCTGGCAAAGTAGCAGACGATATCATGATGATATAATAAGTCAAAGGAAACAACGACATCACACGTAGTTTTAATAACGCTATTTTGATTATATTTCTGTTAGTATAGTTACAAAATATTAGTGAACTACTAGTTTTATTAATTGTTGCTTCTTTAAATGAGATATAAATTACAAACATCACAACAGCTCTGTTATTTACTACTATGAATTAAAAATTATTAAATAGAATGTTTGTATTTACTACGAACTGCTATGCAAAACTAGTATCTTTATTTACTTTCGGGATTCTTATTACGTTCTAATTCAGGCATCGCTAAAACGCTGAAATCGGTCTTTATAAAAATTTAGTCAATCAAAATAAAATGAAAGCTGCCCATTGTTGCATTTTTATTAAATTAATAAAAGATTTTTATGAATCCTACTTGGTTTCATCAATAACATATGTTAATAAAACTATGAATCTTTCTATAAATATTATTTTTAAAGTGATGTAATGATTCAAATTTTAGGTAAATATTAATGTAAAGAAATTAAATGAAAAGAATGACTTACATATCTTTTTTTATATTGGCAAAAAATATTATATAACATCACTGCCAAATGCATTTTGTTATTTCTTATCCTTCAAATAAAAATTGTACAAAAGAATATTTAAATATTATATTACGTATTTTTACGATATGAGATGATGATATATAATGATATTTTCTTCATTTTAATATAATTATTTAAATATTTGGACTCTCCTAAGATGTAACCTTTTAATTAATATTAGTTTAATTTTTTATTAAAATACAAAAATAATGTCGGTGTATTAAATAATATTAAATGCACAAAAAGTCAATGTCTATTTTAACAAAATTTTCTAAATGTTATTTTAATTTAAATAATTTTACTTTAAAAAATAATTTAAGAATATTTTATTATTTAATAAACAATTTCAATTTAGTAATTATTGTAATATTAAATTGAATATATACATTAAAGAACATTAATGTGTTTCATAAATTATTGAATCAAATTTTTTTAATTTGCACGAATAATTTTAAGTAATTTGTAGAACATAGAAAATAAAAATTTTTTTCTATAAATTTTTTTAGTTTCATTTTCAGCACAATTTTTTAAAATCAATAATTATATACAACTTCTTGTAAATCCATATTAATAATTTGAGAATATTATCTGATATTGCGGAAATTAAATTAAAGGAAATACTTTGATAGTAAAAATATTGTAGATAAGTACTTAAAAAATTTAATATACTTTCTCTGTTATTATTAAGTAAAAACAGCATTGAAAATATAAAAAAAGAATATTGGAAAGTGATATTATATAATGATATAAAATTAAGTCATGTATTGGAAGAAATTTAAATGTTATAATGCAGATAATGTATTAACTTTTTTGTTAAACAACTTTTTTTGTTACTTTATATGTAGTCAGAGGAATTCGCTAAAAGATATACATATATACATATTAAAAAAATACCTTTGGAATTAGTAAAAATATCTTCTATTTTATTTAATATTTGTATAAAATAATTATTATCGTTAGGTATATTTATTTAACGAAAAATGTTTTTAAACCCTTTAATGGTAATACTTAAAAATTTTTATCTACTACAATGTACTATGCCTAAATAAAAGCAAATTCTAAATTTTAAAAATTAAGACATTCATCGATATCATCATTACTTTCAAAAATACTTAATTTTGGTACTTTTAAGTCCATTTTTGCAATAATTTTTTTAGATAAATTGCTATTTAATGTCTTAGCTGAAAAATCTATTGAATTTGTATTATAAATCTCCATATTACTATGATTATTAATATCAGATGATTCAGCTACTAATGCTACTACATTTTCATTTTTTAAATTTTCTATATCATGTATAAAATCTTGTATTTGAATATTCTTCTGAAAATTTATATTATTATCTGTAAGAACTTGTTCATTTGCTTTTTTAATAGTTTTTTCCAAGTTATTATATATGATATCGTTTTCATTTTGTAACTTCTGTAATACATATTCACATTCATCGTTTTTTATTTTATGTTCATCAAGATATTGTTCTTGTAATGCTAACACTTTGCCTTCAGCATTATTCATTATTTGCACATTGATTCGACATTCACTTGGATGTCCTTTGTAAAAAATCTAAGTGTAATTAAAAATGAAATTCAATAATTAAAAAAATTTTACAGGGAAAAAATGAATTTCATAAAATTTAAACTGTTCAGTGTTTTATTTTACTGTGTCAGTAAATAAAAAAAATTTTGAGGAAAAAACAAAATTTAAACTGTTTCTTATAGCACAATAAAATTAAAATTGTTTGATTACAAATCACTCAATTAAATGCAAATCTAGAGTTTATTGTGTCTACATTGCAGTTAATATTTACTGGAGTTAACTATTAAATTGTATTCTTTTTCAAAACTGGAAATTTTTAAAACAATTTATTTACATAGTCATCTTAATTACATGTAATTATATTAATATTGGTTTACTTTCCTGTCTTTATTATAATATTTATATTATTTTACAAATTTTAATTTTTTTTTGTTTAAAGTTGTATAGCTTTAAGTCTCTCTAATAAATTTTTAATAATGCATCATACGTATAATAATAATAAATGAAATTGTTTAGGTATAATATAAAATAAATAATAATTGCTGTTATACATACTTTCATTAAATCTTGTTTAGCTCCACAAACTTTACATTGCCACCTTTTTGCTTTTTTTTTTAGATGAATCTGTGATGAGGTTAAATATTTATTGCTATGATTATTTATATCAAATGTATCTATTATGTTATTAAATTAGGGTTACAAAATTTCATCATTTTATTTTATATACGTTATAAGTATGTTATCTATGTATAAACTTTAAATAATCAAAAATTCAATACGAATTGAATTTTGATTTTAAACTGATAGGTAATAATAATACATAAATTACCTGAAATATTTTACAACAGTAACATTTTAATATCCACGTTTCTTGAGACATTTTTTTAAATAAATTGTTATTAAACAATTTATTATCGTTTAATAACTAACTTAATAACGTTTAATTAATTGTTTAATAACAATTTATTATCTAAAGAAAATCAATCATAATTCACTCAAATTAATGTGTAATTACAAAACAAGTAAGGGTTATATTGTTTATTTCCACATGTTTCATAAGTTCACATGTCGTTAGCGTTACAATAGGAGAATTCACGATTCCAAGGTGCTATGTTTATATTTTTGAAATTACAACAGGACAACGCTGCCACCTAATGTATCAAATTATTAGTGACAGAATGTATTTTCTTCACTTTTTTTAAATGCCAAGATCGTGATCACCAAGAAATCATATTGTATATAAAAATTTGATTGACAATGTTACCAAATTTGAGTGTAGACCATAAGCAACATTTACGTTTTCTAACTGGACAATCTCTTCAAGGTAAAATTATAACCTATTGCTCACCCTGCCATAAATATTACTATTACTTATCTTATAAAATTTACATGTTTGATCATTAACTTTTTAAGTACTACAAGACTTTTGCAAATTAGCATTGGACTATTTACAAAAAGGACCCAATTTTAAACTTTACAGCGCTGCAGCACGTATGTGGTATCAACTATTGTTTATTGTTTTTTATTTTTAACAGATTTTCTATGTTTTTATATAATTAATAATAACTGCATCTTTAAACAAATAATTTTCATTATATTAATAAATAATATTAATAATTCCTTGTAAAAAAAAAATTCATAATTTTTATTTCATAAATTACATTTTTACTTCTTTATCTATTTGTATTATTATTTCTACACATATGTATACATTTTTCTAATTATATCTGTTATATAAGGTTTGTTATTCTGTATTACAAAGTTTTTAAACAGCATTTAACTCTAGTTAAATATAAATTTATATAAAAGAATAAAAAATTTATTATTTTTGTATAATTTCTATAGTTATAAATGATAACTTTTATTTAAAACTCTTAAGGCTTTTTCAGAATTTTCATGAAAAAAAAGTATTTTGTAAATTACTCTAGAACATTATTTGTTAATCATATAATAAAAAATAATACTACACAATTGATGATTATAGAAAAGTTACAAGTCGATTCTCAAGTCATAAGAAATTCAGTTGAAGGTCTTATTAATTTATTACTCGAAAGTTGTAAATACAAGGTAATTATTATATTTAATAAATTTTAAATGTATATTATTCAACATTACTTTATTCTTACTTACTTATATTATAAAACTTACACATATATTTACAGATTGAAAAATGTGGTTTTCAAGAAGTAGTTAAAGGCTTGGGTTTTTCAAAAGATCAAGAAATTTTGTTAAGTAAATTATTTTTAGTAAATAAACAAGAACTATCAGATGTACTTTCTAATTTTGGTTTAAAATTACCTCAGTATTATGATATGGAATGGAGATTTGAAGTTCAGGTATTAAGAATTAATTCTAATACTCTTATACAAGTAGGAATAAGTATATTTTTAACATAGTGAATGTTAAGGTTTAATATTTTAAAGTTAAATGTTGTTTGAACATTCTATGTAATATAAAAAATATGTAATTTTTTAGATTGCATCAAGATCCTTATTAAAACAAGTAATACCATTAGTAACCTTGGATTTGTCTTTAAAAAATACTTCATGTTCTGATGAACTTGAACATATTTTACTGCAAACTGATCCAAACAATTTGCTACATCTTGCTGAAGAGCTGGAAATGGCTGTGCACGAAGGCCATAGTAGATATATACGAAGCTTTGCAAGAATTGTTGATTAAGATTCACTTTTTGTAATAAAAAAATAGTATTTTCTTATGTGTGCATTTCAAAATAAATTTAAGTATAAAAAAAAGTATTTAATAAATGTATAATTTATTTGAATTCAATATATAATTTTAATGAAATTTTCCTCATGATAATCAATTCTATACATTGCAACTTTTTTTTTAATCTAAAATTTTTCACTATATAAAAATTTTTTTAATCAATTCAATATTTTAAGAGTATGCAAATCAGATTCTTTAAAGTACTAGAGACAAATGTAAGAAGACAGTAACAAGCATCATCTCACCTTGAACTGATAGAATACGTAGAAGGTTTCGGTTGATTATTTTATTAAATAATTGCATTAAAGTATTATAATATGCATTAATAAAAAAACGTAATTAGAATATTTGTTATTGTACTGATAGCAATCACTCAGTAACCACTAAGTTTTTATATTTTACAAATTAATTATTTTTTATTTTAAAAATTATCATTTGGACAACTTGTAAATTCTAATAAGTAGGTTTGTTGTGTTAAAATAATTTACATAACAATTCATACAAAAATTTTGAATTATTGTCTCAGTAAATAATATCAAAATTAAAATACTGTGTTTAAAATATATAAAGTGAAAAAGGCCACTGAAGCCAAGAAATGTGTATCTGCCCGCAGGAAATGGATCCACTGGTATCCAGTACTTCTAATGCAACTGCAATTATTAACATCATTCGAACAACATCAATAACGGGGCCACATTTTGCATATCAAATTATGGTTTTCAACAATCAAACTGTTGCAGATAAAGTACCACCAGAAATGCTTCATCTTATTGGTGCACATTGGTATACAATATTTATGTATAACATTACATATATATTTATATACTTATGTTTTATAACGATTTTTATTACATGAATAAATTGTTTATTTTATTAATTGATTATCATGAAAAAAATTATCTTCAATTAGTTGTACAATAATAGTTAAGTATGAATTATTTATGTATAAAAAATATTATTATTAATTTTGTTAGGTATCAATTTCCCCCCTTGTATTATGTTTGGCATAAGGTTTTAGGCCTTGTTATGATTATTCTTGGATTGATTGGCTGGGCTGGTAATGGAGTTGTAGTGTATATATTTTTGTTAACACCTACTCTCAGAACACCAAGTAATTTGCTTGTAATAAACTTAGCATTCTCTGACTTTATAATGATGACAATAATGTCTCCTCCAATGGTAATCAATTGCTGGTTCGAAACATGGATTTTGGGTATTAATAATTTAAATAAAATCAATTTTAATAAATGCTTCAAGTTATTTATTGGGAGCAATTATTTTGTTTTAGGGCCTCTAATGTGTGACATTTATGCATTAATTGGCTCCTTATGCGGAGGTGCTTCAATATGGACAATGACTGCAATAGCATATGATCGATATAACGTAATTGTAAAAGTAAGTTACAATAATTCATTAAATGTTTATTGGTTTCGAAAGGCTAATTTGATTTGGTGGTGAATATAAATTACTACTTATATATAAGCTGAAATTTTCAAATTTAATATCTATACACTGGCTTTATTATATACAAAATGATTATTTGAATTAGATGTATTTAATATTTTATAGGGAATGTCTGGAACTCCGCTTACAATGATGAGAGCAATTTTACAAATAATTATTATTTGGCTTTTTGGATTACTATGGGCTATTTTACCATTATTTGGTTGGAACAGGTATCAATTTTATTCAAATAAACATGTAATTATTAAATTAATAAATTTCTATTAACTTATCAGGTATGTACCTGAAGGCAACATGACATCATGTGGCACAGATTATGTATCTGACGAATGGTTGGGGAAATCTTACAT
Organism: Kradibia gibbosae; assembly: GCA_018907135.1. Classification (NCBI taxonomy): domain Eukaryota; kingdom Metazoa; phylum Arthropoda; class Insecta; order Hymenoptera; family Agaonidae; genus Kradibia; species Kradibia gibbosae. The sequence goes on along the minus strand of JACCHX010000001.1, from coordinate 35,465,709 downwards.
ACTGGTGTATTCTGTTTTTGTTTATTACACACCACTTTTTTCTATTATTTACAGTTACTATCACATTGTTTCGGTACTTGATGTTAATAATATTTGCGTTTTAAATCATTATGATTATGCTTTATACATCGCTTCATTGCTTTAGGCTGTCGCAGCTCACGAGAAAGCAATGAGAGATCAAGCTAAGAAGATGAATGTCTCTTCCTTACGCTCGGGTGAACAAAGTTCAGTTAGTGCTGAAGCTAAACTAGCGAAAGTATAACGATTAAACATTTGAATTTGCTCAAAATTATGAAACTTAAATTTTTTTACGTAAAAAGTTTTTAATTCTCGTTATAGGTAGCTTTAACAACTATATCTCTGTGGTTTATGGCATGGACACCATACTTAGTGACCAATTATATGGGAATTTTCAATAAACAACATGTCACTCCCCTTTTCACAATTTGGGCATCCCTTTTTGCAAAAACTAATGCTTGTTACAATCCAATAGTGTATGCATTCAGGTAAATACAATGCCATGCCATTCATTTAAAGTTTAGAGACTCATGGAATATTCCCATAACAGCCATCCGAAATATAGAGCTGGTTTAAAGCAAAGAATACCTTGGTTGGTGTTTGGAGATACAGAAGATAAAAAACCCGTAGCCAAACAAACTAATGATACCACATCAACACACACTAGTGATGGAAAGGCATAAATTTTATGATTTATTATTTAGAATTTACAAAAGAAAATATTGTAAATGAAGAATTGTTTAATTATTTTATGTATTATTTAATAATAATAAATGTTTATAAAATTTGCGTCTCAATTTTATTATAATTTTTAATTTATAGTGTAAATATTATATGTATTATATAGAATGCAGATTATTTACAGATATATTCCTTTGTGCTGCATTTGAATTTTATTTAAAAAAAAATTAAGACTTGTTTCAAAAATAATATTTTTAAAATAAATCCTAAATTAAAATATTACTTTTGAGAAAAAAAATTGAAATTACTTAATTTATCTTATACAATCAAATAATAACACATAATTAATGTATTATGGTTCATTTTTTAATGCGTTTTTTAATGATTCCTGATTTTTAAAAAATGCGAATATTTTCGAATCGACTGGATCTTCATTTTGCTGAAATATTTTTTAATCTTTTCAAATTTTTGTATAGGTATTCTACAAAATAACAAAGTATATATCGATGTGTTTTATTAATTTTTATCAATAAAATAATTTTTAAATTTAACTATTGCTCACATAATAACTTAGATGGTTATATAAAAACAAAATAAATAATATGATATTTAAGTACATGTTTCAGAATAAAGGAAAACTCTTAGTAAATGACAAATTAAACATTTTTGCACTTTGGATACATACATAATTTATTTTAACTTACAAAATTAAATTACAGTTAAAATATATAAAGCCGCCGGATGATTCATATAGACAATATAGATAAAAATTGTTATATATCAGGGCTTATGATATAGCCATAGATACACGCTTTATAAAAAAATGTAGTCGTAAAAAGTGACCATCGCAGATAATAATTATTAAGTAGTTATGTAATTTAATAACCTCATCCCATGATCAATTCAACGACTTATATTGTGGTGAATACTAAGTCGTAATGCCATCACAGATGATTAAATTATCATTATCAACTTAACAATATTCTTAAAAATAGTCTGTTCTAGTGTAAATGTCTAGTATTCATGTATTAGGATTATTTTATCTTCATTAAAAAAATCTCAATTTTAAGATAATTTATAATCATTTCTCATGAAATTGTTAATAATTTTAATTTTAAGTATCAAAAAATAAAATAAATCAACCCTAATAGTAAATTATGAATACTTTTTGCTTGATACGACCGGCTTATGTTTATGTACACGTTTGTTATGATGAAAGTCAAGGAACTAACTGATTCAAATCTGTATCAGTCATTAAGTCACAGATTTCCAAAACAGAAGTGACATTTTTTCGCTTCTAGCTATATTAATATCTTCTTCATTTAATCAATATTTACAAGTTATTTTCTAAAAACAGTTATCTCAAATTACGTACCTTGACGTTTATTTTGTGAATATTTAAATTTCCTTTACTCAATACAAAAACGAGTAGTACGAATTATCATTCTTCCATGATCTTAACATATACTTTATTTGGTAACTGTTTTTTTTATAAATAATCGCGTCATTTTGTTAATTCGTTTATCTCATCGTGTTAAAAAATAGTTTAATTGATTGACGATTCTTCTCTTATTAAGTTTCTCAATCATAAGCTCATTTAAATGTAACATAATGGAACAGATAGATTTACGGACTTATGCATTTGTTTTGTCGCTTTCTGCGACTGTTGTAACACCGGAAGTAGTGGAGACCGCATCCGCACCTGCGGCTGGTGGATCTGCACAAGCTAACGAAGGAAATCTTGCAAACAGAGCAGCTCGGTACTTCGGATGACTACAAAAAATAACGAATCCTTATCAATACACGTAACGTACTTAATTATTGATAAAACAAAGCTTAATATTGTTTTTATTGAGCTTTAAATTACATAAAAATAATTGAAAACAACGTAAAAACGATTGTTATTAAATTGTGATACGCGAACTTAGTATTTTGTATTATAAAATAATTGTAAATTAAAAAATGGTTTTTGATAATAGAGTGGTATAAAAATTATACTCATGCAATTAAAATTACAGTCATCCTATCAGAATTTCAATTAAAACTATAAACTTTTGAGCTACATTAAAACTGTTTTTTTTTCATTTTTCATCAATTTTCTTCATCGTTACAGTACCTAATGTATAATACATAATATAATAAGAATAAAACTTCATATATATTTATATATATTTGCATGCATGTTTATTCTTATACAAATAGTTAAATAAAAAAATGTACTTTTGTTTTGAAATATCCTGTTTAACAAGATAAGATTCTGTGTAATTATCTGATTGATTTACAACTTCGTAAGCAGTTTACACGTATTATAGCTAGTATTTAATAAAAATATACTTTTTATTGATTTACCTTATACCATAGACAATTGGATTATAAACGGCATTCGCTTTAGCAAATACTGATCCCCAGATCGTAAAGAGTGGCGTAAGTTTTGCCAAGTCGAATATACCAGCCCAATTAATAACTAAATAAGGTGTCCAAGCCATGAACCATAACGAGATAGTCATGAGAGCCACCTAATAATAAACAACACATATTTTTTTATGAAAATTTGACTTTCTGTAGAAGAATATTTCAATTTCGAGTCCTTACGTCATTAAGGTCACAAACTATTATAATAAGAAAAATATCAATAATTTATCAATAATCATCAATAGAATAATTGATGATGCGAGCCTAAATTTATTCAAAGATGTTTTGGTGTAATTGAATTTATTAAAAAGGAATAAAATAGTTATTATAATCTATTGTTTAAATGAGTTGCTCAGAGCTTTGAAAGGGCAATTGTTTTTGTCGACAATATGCAAGTTATTGATATACGAATTATTGAATAATTCAAGAAAATGGGTATATTCAACCATTGAAATAGTTTATAACAGTACAATGTATATTAAATTGCAGAAAAGTTCAATTTAAAAATTTACAATTAGTTTTACCAATATAAATATGAAATGTACCTTTGCAAGTTTATTTTCTGAACTCTGTGCATCCCCTTGTCTCAAAGAGGCTACATTCATTTTCTTGGCCTGCTCACGCATATTTTTTTCATGAGCAGCTACAGCTTTAATGATAAAATAGTAGCTATAAATTATAAGAAAAAGTGGGAGGAAGTATACGAAGAAGCTGTATACGACTATGTAAGATCGGGAGACCCAGTCTTTGCTGAAGTAATCAGTACCGCAAGCAGTCAAATTACCCTCAGGAATGTAACTGAAATAATAATGAATTACATATCAAATGATGCAATTTAATAAACTTTTCTTTTTCTAATATTAAACTTCCTGTGCATATTTTTATTAAAGAATTTACGCCTTTAATGGTATATCATTTTTCTTAACGTTAAATTTATAATTTGATGATAGTCTAATCTGGTTTAATCAATTTCCATGATCGTAGTTATAAGTAGCAATTTGACTGCCATCATCAGTTTTAATTTTCGAGCTAAACTTATTTATACTTTAAAACATTTTGTGAGTAATATAGATTTATTCAAACTATTTAAAAAATCAAATTTTAACGTAATAGTATTAAACAATTTAATATATGTGAACATGTTAAAAGTGATTAGCTACAATATTAAATTTTATCAATTGAAATGTTCACTAAAGGCATTTTTCATAATTGATAATCTGTTATTCTTCGATATAATAGGAACACTTCAATTTTTATTACTTATTAATTGAATTTCAATAAATAAAATGATTACCGATTCCAGCCAAGCATAGGCGCTACTGTCCAGATTGAAGCCATAAGCCATATTCCGAGAATTCGTAGAAGTGCACCATTGATAGTCATTGGCTTAGCTGACAAACCTTTGACAATTACATTGTATCTATCGAAAGCAATCATGCACATTGTCCAAATTGAAGCGCAGCCAAATATGGAGCCGCATAATGCGTAAACTTCGCACATTAATGGACCAAATATCCAAGTCTCATAGTAGCAATTAATTACCTAAATAAATTGAAAATTATCTTACAATATTATTACAAAAGATCAAAATTGGTTTTAAACATTTTTAAAGTTTTGAGATTAAAAATCTGAGATTTATAATTTTTTATTGGATTATGGATTTTTATGAATTTTAACAACACCTTAAACATCGAGTAAAAAATTAATATTATCACAAGTGTACTTAAAAATTGTATTCCTAATTGCATTTCGTCAATAGATTTTGTAATTCTTAATTCTTAACAATACACCCAACAAATAATAGATCCCCAATTTATGCCTCTACATAATATGAAATTTATGAGGTTTAAGAATATTTTTGTATTTTTTCTTAATACCGTAAATTAACGATAATAACTTTTTTTTAGGCTAAAAAACTTTTATATTGCGACAATAGTTTTTAAAATAATAAATTAAAATTAATCTTATTACTTCAATAAGTATGTTATAATTTAAAAATGCAGTATTAACAAAACAGCTTCTTAATGCTCGTTGTGGATCATTAGGGGTGAGTGGGATAATTCACGTGGAAACGCGCGATACTTTGAGATGAAAATGAACAATAATAAGGCTACAAACGCCTCGAATAAGTTAAAAGGAAGTCGTTGTATTACCATAGGGGGCGACATGGTGAACATCATACAAAAATCAGAGAAGGCAAGATTGATGACGAAGAGGTTGCTGGGAGTGCGAAGAGATTTGGTGCTTGCAAAAATATAGACGACCATTCCGTTGCCCATGATCGAGATGCAACCAAGACAGCCGATGACGAAGCCGAGAATACCGTACCAGAGGGGATTCATAGGTGGGAACTGGTACCAGTAGGGATCGATCATATAGTGGATTTCGGGTGCAGCTTTATCCACCACTGTTTGGTTATTGAAACCACCGAAGCCGTTGTAGTCGCCACCACCGCCGCTTCGTTGGGCCATTGCGCTCAAAGCCGCTATCACTGGTCCAGTTTGCGATGACATTTTCATCAAACCTGAAAAATCGGTATTACCAACAATTGCATCTCTCTTTTTTCCTCCCCCTCTCTCACTGTCAATTTTTACTCATAATATATACTCCCAGTAATATTATATAGTACCATTAAAGCTCGGGCTTTAGTCGACCAGGACCTCGATCCCGTAAAGTCAATCTATTATCTTTTAACTATTCAAATTTATTTCCATATGTCAAAGTTTTCATGCCATATTAGTCCATAGATAAAATTTTGAATTGGAGTATTTGTATACAATGTTTGTATTGGCGTTCAGCAGCATTTTAATTATTCTGTTATTTAAATTATTACGTAAATTTATATAATTTTCTCATTATTAAATGAAAACCTATTGAAATATAATTACCATAAAATATACTCAATAACGTATTATAAATTATTTGAAAGAGATTTATTTTGCTCACATAAATTTATTTAAAAAAAAAGGTTCTTGATGATTATAATAATAATGAATACTTGTAAATATGAGATTAAGCTTAATAAATTTAATCACATTCAAAGCATAGAAACACACTACTTAGATTCCTAGTTTTTAATTCACAATTGCAGTTTTTTATAAATATTATTCAAATATAGACTTCAAGTGACCATGTAAAATGATTAAATATGTTTTGGAATAAATATGAATTATTAACCCTTAAAGCTTTTATATTATTTAGCAAATGATTTTTAATATTTGATTCGAGGAAATATTACTTTAAAAAAGGTATCGGAATTGGATTTCGCAATATCAAGTTTATACAGTATGTAAAGTCCTTCTTAAACTACTTTATCTAATTCCTAACTTATAGGATTCTTGTTTAAAGGCTTCTTTTAAACGATTAATTTACTACTGGAGATTATTATTATTTTTTGTATAAATATCGCAAGTATTTTTTAATTGTCATTTATTATTTTCAATGTTTTACCTTTTTTTAATTAAGCTACTTAATATTTAATGTAAATAGTAAAAACCAAATAGTGTTCAATAAGATTTCATCTTTATTTATTAGTTTCAACATATGCTTCGATTTCTTCAAATAAATCTTCATTAAATATGTAAAAAAAAAGAACGAAATTATCACGACAAATTACTTGTTCATTCGACGTAATATTGATGTTTTTGACATAACATATAATAGAAAAAAAGAAAAAAGAAATCATAATTAACCAATGCATTTTAATGGATTTAATAATTAAGTATCCAAAATGTCTTTCAAAAAGTAACTTACAACAACGGATTTTTTAAGAATAAAATCACATAAATTTGCAGTAAATAGCAATTGAAGATTTCTACACATTTACCGTTCAAAAAAACATCTACTCGTACAAAAAATTTTCTATAAAATTGTTGCAACAAACACGAAATGTATTGAAGAAAATTGTAAACTTCTAAGTTGTTAATAAATAGGAACAAAAGGAGTGAATCGGCAATGAAAATTCTTAAGATAAAATGGTAAGTAAGTAACCAGTAGCATCCCGAAAGGACTCTGGCTCTATGGCATCGATGTAAAGGAGAGTGCATGCGTACACTAATTGACTTCAATCTCTTCCTCTACGTCATTAAAACTTGACGAAGGAAAAGGAAGTTCTTATCGGGGTTGGAATCGAGGCAGAGGTGAAGACGAGAGCTAGGAAGAAAATAGAGCTTAGATGCGGGGAAGCCCGGTGGAAGAGTCGAAGTAACATCTCTCAAAAGAGACAAGGGCGCATTAGCCCACCTTAGGAGGCTGAAACTTGGACTAAGTGGAGCTGAATGGAGCTGAGCGGCGCTGTGTGGGGTTGATCTCTTGGTGGGCTGTGCTCCAAGAAGGCAGAGCCAACTAGTGGATAGAACTCTGCGCGGAGCCTGGCTCGCTCGCTCCTGCACGATGTTCTTCGTTGCGGCTCTCTTGAGCGCCCACAGCTAGTCCACTTATAAAAATGCACCAGAGAATCGAGCTCGCGCTACCTAATGTACCCTTCCGCCGTAGATCATTCAACACGTGTCGCACTCGCCCAGAGGGCTCGGACCTGCGCATCGACACGACGCCCGCCCGGGAATGTCGTCACTCGGATTCTACTTAAGTCGCCAAACAGTCTTAAGGAGACGGTCTTATTGGGTTTAAGCGGATCTAGGAATACCCTGGCTTACCTTGAGACGTTCGCTACGTATACACAGAAGCCATACGTGATACCCCAACTAACGATTGCTGCTCGTGCTTTTCAAGACGTCGTAGACAACCGATCAAAAGTTACCGGATACCTTCCTCTTACCCTACTTCTGCCTTCAGCTGTAATATCCTCAAATTTTTCCTAACTTCTTTCTCCTCCTCCTCACTCTCATCCTCCGCCCCTCCTACCAGCGATGTATTACTCGGACAAACTAATCGACGCGTTTCCTTGCACTTGTCGTTCGCTTACCCGATCTTTTAGTCAAGCAGCGATACTTGTGAGCTCTATTGTTTTTTGCAATAAAGTACACATCAACTGACCACAGCTTCATCCTTGAATTGATATTTTATCATTTCCCCCTTTCCTTCCACATTCGACATTCGCCAAATTTATGTAGTACGTAAGTGCCGACATTTTCCGACTACTTATTTTACCTGGAAAACTGTGTTTGAAATACGAAATTCAATATTGAGTAAACGAAACAAAGTAAAGTATCTTAAACTTTGAAAATATATTGCAAAAAATTAATCTAAATGAAATTGACAAATATGTTAAATGTTATTGAAAAAAAAGAATTATTCTACTATATCGTTATTTTAGAACCAATTTTAGAAAATGAAAATATATGAAATTATTTAGAATATGGTACGTCTAATATTATTTTTTTTTAATTAGGTCAAAATTTTTAAAAAAGTGAAAAGTGATTTTTTTAATGAAAAGCTTTATCATATATGATACACACACGAGTTATTATAGTTGTGAATTTTACAGTAACATAAGCTTCTTATATGTAGAAACCGTACTAAAGCTTAGAAAGAAATTTAATGTAAACAAACGTAATGTTAAAGTTAATATCACCTTGAGTTTTCAAAGACAAAATTTTGTGACCGTGTTTAATAATAATTTTAAAACTTTTTAAATTATCTAATATTAATTTAAAATTATAAGTAATAAAAATCTTATTTATCTAAGAATTTTTTTGTTTAAAGATTTTAGGAACTCCAATTAACAATATTAGCTTATTACACTAATAATGACTGAATAGAATATTATTTATTACTAAATTAATAATAATCTGTATAGATATTAAAACAATTTTGTACGTTTTTTTGGTAAAGTATGTTAATAAACAGTTTTATCATAGTGTTAGTAATATAAGTATATGGCAAGAATAATTTATCGTATATAAAAATTATTACAAATATTAATAAATTTAAAAAATGTTTTCTTTTATATTAGAGCCAATTATATTAATTTTTTATTATCATACTTTGAAAAAATAGTGTCATAAGTGACATTCTAATATAAAACTTTCTCCTTTTGTAATTTACGAGAAACTGATTTTTGTATGTTTTAAAAGTGTTTAATATACCCACAATTTTTATAAATAACAAACAACAAATATTTTAATCGAAAGAAAAAAAGGTTTTTAAAAAATTATTAATGTTAGACTTCAAATATTTCTTTTTTTTACATTAAGGCTTTTGCTATCTTTTAATTTAGGATCTAATATGTTGAAATATAATTTCTAATATGAATTTTATTCGGTCTATCAAAAATTTATACTATTGGAACATTAAACAGGAATATTAAAAAATTTTTAATTAAAAAAATCAAATGCATCAATTGTTGAATTTATATTATATTTTGAAATATATAAATTTACTTTCATTGAAAATCTATTGGAATATATATTATGCACTGGGGACTCGGCTGAATTCGATAATCAAGTAAAAGTAGAGGAATCTTGCAAAGGACTGATGATACTGTTTTCTTTTTGAGTAAATATGGTCATGAATTAGGTCTAGAGTAGTTGATTGTAAAGATAATTAAACTAAATAAAATCATCGGACAATTGTGGCAATAGTTCACGTCATAAAACAGACTACGTCGACTTCGTGTTCACGAATTTCTGACTGCTCTATTTCTCACATAATAATTAGTATCTCATTATCTTACATAATAAAAAAAAGTACTGTATACAAATGCGTTAGCCTTTTTTATTAAAACTTTTTTTTTAAGATTAAAAATTCTACGATTTAAAAAAAGGGGGAGTGTTAGGGAGAATCCATATGGAAAAAACTACTTTACTTGAACGAATCTATATAATTGATGAAACATAAAATGTTCATATAATTAATTCATCTTTAAGATGAAATTTATTTTCAGTTTGTTTAAGCATACTTATTTTATAAAACTATTATTGTATAATAATTCCAATTATGACATTTAGATTCATTCTTTAATACAGCAGTTAAAAACTATTTCCCAAAGTTGGTTTCAAAAACAGTATTTAAACACAATAATTTAAAAAACCGAAAAATAGTAATAAAAAAAGTAACTTATACCTGAACCAATAATTTAAATCAATTTAATTTCAAATTATATACTGCAGTTTCTAAGTTAAGGAACAATTCTGTGAAAAAACTGCCGCAGTACGAAATTAAACACAATTATTATTCCTTATAGACCTATTTTTCGACTTATTAAAAAACACGTTTTCTTAAGAAAACTATACTTTTTTAAAACTTTTCATAAATCTCTTTTCTATGTATATATTTTTTATTTTAATTAAAATACATGCTTCTCATTGTAAGAAGCTGTGAAAATAATTTTTCAATATGAGTTTTATTTTGTTCAAAATAAAACAACAAGGAAAATAACATTTTTTTTCAAAATAACAAAGTGTTCGATAAATTGTTTCCTAATCAACGTCTGAACATAATCTACTTTTTTTTTTAAATAAAGCAATAATATTTCACAAATAAAAAATATTATTTCTAAAAATATATAAGGTTATAACGTTTAAGTATTCGTTATTTTATACACTACAAAACAATTTAATTTAGAAGTAATATATAATATAAATTATTTAAATATAATTTTAATTCTTTCGATTTCTTGAGTCTATATATATGTATTTATTTGTATATTTATATATATATATATATATATGTGTATATTTATGTATTTTGTAAGTATAGGCGATTTCACTTCTTGTAATTTTAATTTTTATTCTTTATATTTAACTGTATTATTAACTAATGATTATATTTCAAAATCTATGATTTTAGTATCTGCTTTATATTTTAGTACTATTATTAAATAATAAATAATTAGTGAATTCATTTCAAGTACTTGAAACAAGTTTTAAAAAATATAATGAATGTTAATTTTTCTAATTTCTGATATTAATGCAATTCCTACATCTAATAATTTGATTATATTTTCATATGTACAACCAGTATATTTAAAAAGTTAAAGAAATAAAAATTATCATGAATTTTGAAGAAGCAGTTTTAAAATAGTTATAAGTGTTTTAACTATCAATTTTATAAATGAAATATCAATGATTAAAACATATTTTAATCGAATTATAAGCATATACTACATTACTTTGTAAAAAAGAGGTATAACAATTTTTAATTCGTACATATTTTTTAGTAGAACAGTAATTGAATGATAAAAAAATGAAATTTCAAGATATTATAAAAAATATTAATATTACTTTAAAATTTTCAAATTTATAAAATTCATTAGAGATGAATTATATACCAATCATCAAAATCTCATCGAAATCTCATCGAAATCTCATCGAAATCTCATATCATTTTGAATATCCTTTGTAATTTAGTTATTATTTGTTACATTGTGACATAAAATTTATATACGTATTAAATATGAATTTATACGTTAAGATCATTTAAATGCTTATATTGCTCGATGTTAAATAAAATGATAATTCAACGTTTCATAACAATTGGACTCTGTTCCTCTTTTGTCATAAATATAAAGGCTATAATAATAGTTAAACGTCACACGATTCATAAGTATCAATTTAATTAAAAAATGCACGACTTTTGTTCAATTATATTAAAATAGTAAAATGTCAAAATGATTAGTTACGAATAATGTAAAATTATATCCATCGCAGCAATAGCATCAGTTTGAAGTCTTGAGCTGCAAAAAATTCTATTTTCAATATCAACGTACTCGTGTTTTAATAAACGAATAAACGTCTATTTACAGATAAAGCTAGCGCTATGCTCACATAGTACTATTTTGTATTAACATAAAATATAAAGTAACATGAAAGAGTTAAAAGCTTGCAAGAGTTACTGAGTGGGTCTCTCAAGTCTCAGGTGTATTAGGTACATGAGACCTCAAAGTTTCTGAGCGTTCCGAGCTGATTCAAGCTGATCTGACATTCTGATAAAAGAGCTGCAGCTTTCTTCGTTTCCCTGATCAGGAAGGAATCAGGATCTGGTGATGCGTATATAAAAACATTTACTCTACTATAGAGTACAATAGAGCGCGGCAACATTGATGAAACCGTATGGACGAAGTGTTTTGTGTGTGGGTGAGTGAGTGGTTGAGTGAGAGAGAGAACTATAGAGACCGATGCGCGTATGCTTTACACAGTCTATACTCTATAAAATGTGAACGTGAAGTGGCAGTAGCAATAGTGTGAAACTGATGAGTCTGTGTAAGTGGCAAGGGTGGTCGCGGTGGGAGTGGGTAGGAGGAGCGGCATTTAGGGAGGTGGCGAGAGCCCTGTTGGTAAGTTGGTTGATTTGATAGTGAGCAGCACCGTGATGGATAAAGCGCCATTTTCTTTGTGTGTGCAGCATTGGGAGAGTTGTGTACTTGTCGGACTTGTCCTGTATTTGTAAAACAGTCATCAGTCGGGACTTGCAATCTACTTGTTTTTCACGATTCGTTTTCAAAACCTGACTTTTTCTTTATCGTTCACGCTATTAACGTGAATTTATCAAGTAAGTACGCATTTCATCGACAATCTTCTTGACGTCCTATACAACTTTAGCGAATTATCGACAATTTCAATGGCTATCCATAAGCTTCTATCTTTTATACTATTTTTACTTGCACATACTCATTCTCCTTTTACATGCTCGTAGCAGTTCCACATTTCTTCTTAATTTCTGGCTCTCTCTCTCTAACTTTATATCTATCTCTTCCTTCCTCCCTCTACTCCCTCATTCCGCTTATCTCGCTCTCTCCTCACGCGCGCGAGTAATGTACGCTGTATCTCAATAGTAGCAATTACGACGTAATCTATGTTCTTAAAATGTTTGTGAATAAGATAATGAAAGAAAAGAGACAAATATCTTATGAAAGTATCTAACAGTATTACAAATTTGTATCTAAAGGCAATGTAAATTGTTCTCACAATAGACACAGATTGCAAATTCAAAAGTGTCTTATTGTGTTCATCGTAAGCGAATGTCTATTCGCGATTTATTAATACTTACCCTTCATTAAAATATATTGGATTTTTGGGTTAATGTATTTATGTCATAAGAAAAAATAAAATATGTTTCTATTTCATGATTTTAATGATTTATTTTTTATAATACAGCAGATTAAGTCTGCTATTGTTGCATTTCTCAAATTTCAGTAAACATAATTCTTTTACTGTATTCTACAAGATATTGTTTAGTGTTCGTATTTTTGCAATTCACCTTAATTTTTCAAAGTATACAGCTAATATTTCTTACTGTAAAAATAAATATTGCTCACAAAGGAGATATGAAATTACTATTGGTAAAGATATTTATAAATATTTTGATAATTTGAATAAAAATTTTAATTATAATTTTTTAATTATAGATGCAGTAACAAGATCTAAGGGTATGAACTGCTATTTTTGTTGAGCCATTGCTTATACTAGTGTTAAAGCCACGAACTCTGGTTCTTCTTATCATTGATTAAAGTTTAATACTAATTGGTAATATTAGAAATTTAATTATCTATAATATATTGGAGCAAGGTAATAATAATTAAATTTAATTACTTTCCTTGTTATGTTGCAGTTGAAGCAAAAATGGCATCTCGTAAGAAAGTTTTGCTCAAAGTTATTATCTTAGGTGATTCCGGAGTAGGAAAAACATCTTTAATGAATCAATATGTAAATAAGAAATTTAGTAATCAATATAAAGCTACCATTGGGGCAGATTTCTTAACTAAAGAAGTCATGGTTGATGATAGGATAGTTACAATGCAAGTAAGTGTACACTAAATATTCAAATGTGACATTAAAATTAGATTTCAATTTGCCTAATATTATAACTAATTAATATAAGCAATACAATATAAGTTTGATCAACATTTTTATCAGAGTATTTTAAAAAACACATAATTTTTTATTGTATACTAAAATAATAGAAAAAGTACCTGTGAATGTATTTTATAAGAAACCAGATGTTTAACGAATATATTTAAAATTTTATATCAATGTTGATCTACAAAATTCATTATAAAATTAATTGATATAAATTAAAAATGTGCAATTTAATATAAAAATAAGCAATTCATTATCTTTTAAGATTTGGGATACTGCTGGTCAAGAAAGATTCCAGTCATTAGGTGTTGCATTTTATAGAGGTGCAGATTGTTGTGTATTAGTATTTGATGTAGCTGCTCCAAGTACTTTCAAGTCTTTGGACTCTTGGAGAGATGAATTTTTGATTCAAGCATCGCCACGAGATCCAGATAATTTTCCCTTTGTTGTTCTTGGGAATAAAGTGGATTTAGAAAACAGAGCGGTAAATGATATTTTACATACACTAATAATCCGTAAATAAGATATTTTAATTAGTTTAGAAACATTTTAATCATCAAAGATAATTTCTATAAATAGCCTTTTAATTATTTTGTAAGCACGAATTTCATTTAAAAATCAAAAACTATGTTTAGTCAAAATATACAATACAAAAAAATTAGTAATTTAATGGGAGTAGAAAAAGAAAAATTTTAAAATTGAATTATTTTCAGATTTCTAGCAAGAGAGCTCAGCAGTGGTGCCAATCAAAAAATAATATTCCCTATTTTGAAACTAGTGCAAAAGAGGCAATCAATGTAGAGCAAGCTTTTCAAACGATAGCTAAAAATGCACTAGCTCAAGAAAGTGAGGTAAAAAACGTAGTTCTTTTACAATATACTATAAAAATAAACACAATTTTACGAATTTGTTTTTCAATATGGATTTGTATTCTAGGTTGAGCTTTACAACGAATTTCCAGATCAGATTAAATTGACAAGTGATCAAAGGAATAACGGAAAGGGTGATTATTGTGCTTGCTAGGTACCAAATTGAGAATTTTTTTAGAAAAATACATTGAAGATACAGATCAGATTAAGCCTTTTGATATAGAATCTCTGTGTATATGCAAGAAAATTACAAGCTGGTCAAGCCTGAAAAGATTTACCTTACTATTTTGAACTAGATTTTGAAATGTTTTGATAAATTTAATAACTACTTGTGTTTTATTGTAATATCCAAATTATAGCAGTGGATTATAGATGATGTAACTACAAGTTATTTACGTATACGTTGAACAAAGTACGATAAGTATAGTCTTTAAAGTGATTTGTTTGTAACAAACATATAAAGATTATATGTTTCTACTTAAGTGTATTTTTATAGTTTGAACATTTTAAAAAACCTATTCGTTAGAGTCGAGTCAAGCTATAATTAGAAATATGTTGCAAATGTACAATATTTTAAAAAAAATCAAATGAATTTATTAAAGTAAGGTATAATCAGTCTTGCTCTCATAAAGTAAACATTATTGTTCCTAAAAAAAAGGAAACAATGAAGCGAAGTTTTTATTATGATTTTCAAAAATGTATGAAGCCAAAATATAAAGAACATTAATGCATGCTGCTGGGAAATTCGTAAAACGTGTAAGTGTTTTAAGGAGTACTACTCATTAACTACACTGTATTATAACTAACTTCAGAAAAATAATTTTTCAATATTAATGTATAATTATTATATTAGTACTATTATTACAATTTTATTAATTAATGCAGATATAAAAATTGTCGTAAATTAAATCCTACAATTAAGTAATGTTTGCTATAGTTGAAATTATGTGTGCTATTGGATTAATGATCGATATGTATTTTTATTATTTATTAATGTAAAAGAAACAGTACACAATTCTGTTAAATACAATTTTTATTGGTCATAATAAGAATATATGGTAATTTATTTGAGATACAGTTATAACGGTTGGTATATAACTTAGTAATAGGGAAAAAATGAAGAAAAGTCTGAACTATAAAATTGTTACAAAAATTGTATAAAATATTATTGTCATTTAAAAATTATTTTGCAGAATAATTTTTTTGTTTGGTATAAAGTTGTTTAAAATTTTTATTAAACAAAGAAATGTATTTGTTAATAATTAGAAACAATGTTCATAGATATATCTTTTACATTAAACATTAAAATTAAAAATCCCTAATTATTTTAATATTTTTTTCTTTAATTTCTATACAATGTAACTTGCAACTCAAGCCATTTTTAAATAGAAAAATTTATAAGCATTTTTAAATTGGAACATAACACTTCTAAAAATATTATATCAACAAATTTATGAATTGATATCCTGTTAATTTTTTAATTAAAATTTTAGATAATTATTAGGTTGTAGACTTTTCTGTTTTTAAAAATTTACTTCAAATTAATTTTGACTTTTTATACAATTATTATAGTTATAGATATTGGTTTTTAATTTATTATACAAATCATTTTAGTATTTTGAATATGATTCATGCAATTTTTCATGTTATATAAACGATTTGAAATATACCTCTAGTTTTTTATTTTATTTTTTTTATTAAATCAGAATGTAATATTATAAAAATTATTTCTATTATTTTTATATTGTGTATTACTTATATTAAGTGACATTTGTTGAAAAAACAAGCTTGCTACATGAATTAAAGGAGACATTTCATTATATTATTTTATATTATAATTATTAGAGGTAGTGAAATTATATGTATGATATTTTTAAATATACTTCGAAAACTTTGAAATAAATTTTATAGTTTTTTTAATAAAATAATTTGAATATAATCTAATTAATATAGTTGAATTGGTATAAAATTTATTTTTTAACAAAAATTAACCAAAAAGATCTTGAAATAATAGATTGTGATAAAATAAAAAAACAGCACATTGTATTTTATTTAATTATAACTTTATAAAAAAATAACAAATAAATCAACAAAGTTTTTATTAGAAGGAAGATAAGAAATCTAAATTATAAGATCGGTTACTTAAAAACATACCGAACCTCAGTGTTACTTGCAACGTAGGCTCAATAATAATTGAATCACTATCAGCAATCAAGTCCGGATTTCCAGCTATAAAATTTGATTACATAAAAGTTCATTAGTAAAAAAAGGTTCTGGAAAAAAAGTTCATCAATTGAAAAATACATACATAAATCAACTTGAGCTGGTTTAGAGAATAACGTAACTTTAGATACTCTTTGAGCTGTCACTTTAATACAATCAAGCTTAACTAAAATCTGCAAATGAAAACTTTAGGTTTTTAATTGCTTATAAATACAAATATTTACGTTTTCACAAAGTGAAGAGAAAATACCTCAATTAATTCTCTTGTATGATAGGGTTGTATTGCAGGTGTAAATCTATTTTGAATTATGGCAAGAGATATACCAGGTTTTTCTATACAATAGCACAATACTGACCCAAGCATACGATCTAATACTCGTCGGTTTAAAACTCCATCAATTCTTATCCAAGGCTTAATAACTACTTTAATCTCTTCAGCAGTGCTAAAATAAATTATTAAAATAAACTTTTTTTAACTATATATCGCTTAAAAAGTATATGAAAAAATATATGATAGGTACTTGAAATCTAATAATTTGGCGGCTCTATAAATGTCCTTTTGTTTTAAAAGTACAGTTCTGTTTCTTTTAAATTTTTTTGTATTTGTGAACCCTTCTGTGTCATCAGTATCTTCCATCTAAAATCAATAAGTAAAATTAGACAACCTCTTCATACTTGCAATATTTAAATCATATTACTTTTTGTTCTTGAGAGTCACTACGTAAATTCTTAGTATCAGTTTCGATGATATTGTTCATTTGTGATTCTACATCCACATTATTATCAATTGTTTTCTAAAAAAAGTAAATTTTTTATTATATAAATAAATAAATCAAAAAATTTTATTTTACATTGTAATATTGTTCACCATTATGGTTATTGGGTTATTTTAACTTACATAATTATTTGAATTCTCGCTTGAATCAATTTTCGGCGACGAATTATAAAATAAATTTGCTGCTGTAGTAATTCGTTTTGCTTCTTTATCTTTATTTACAATGCTTTCTTCATTATCCAAAACGTAAACGCTACCCTCAGGTATCGTCTGATGAGCTTCTTTTTCAAGACGCAGAATTTTGTATGAGTGAATTATCCACGGATTAATGTATCGATAATAAATATACCGAACAGTTATTATACCAGCACGTAAAACTACTCTTTTTTCGGACAATAATAATAAAATACTGGCTAGCGTATTATTAAGATAGCTAAAACTTTGCTGAAAATACAAAGGTGTTGCATTAAATTTTTAAATTCGTTTTTTTTTAAATGCATGAAATCGTTTTTAAAAACGTGTAAAAGTCGATAATATGTGTTGTATTAGAATACATTAAACATGTAACATTGAACATAAATTGTATTACAAATCTTAAATATATCTTAAAAAAATTAAAAAATTACTTCTATTCGTTTGAATACGATCAATATTCTAATACTGATGTAAATATTATATGTATTAATTTCTGTCTTTAATAATGCGATCTCATTGAAGTTTACGAATTTATATGTACATTTTTTATTATTGTTAAATTAAATGGAATAAAAAACTAAGATTGATTTTATAATTAGTTATAAATGTATAATACCATACAAAGTAAGCTATTATTGAGTATATATTTCTTACCGTTCATCAAAAAAAACTAATGTATACGCTATACCCCCATGCCTAAACTTACCACAATATCGAACAATGTGGCACCAAATTCCGCTTTTTTTTTGATAAATTTGCAAATTTTGTTTACATCTTCCCACCGGAATTGACTATCATTTTCAATTTTTAATTTAAACTCATCGAAAGTCATTGAATATTTTGGAAAAATTGCGAATCTTTTAATATCGTCAAGTATTTTATTTGTCACTTCAACGTTAATTGGTAGTAAATTTTTAGGTAGTTCAAGGTCCCGGTACATTGTCATATCTTTTATATTTTGTGATTTTGACGTCAACGAATAAAAAAGTTTAAATGAGTTGACAACGAAATACTCATGGGCATGATGACTATCATGAAACGTAAGATCGTGTAATTCTTCACGCATCTTAAGCATAGCTATGCGAGTTTGTCGTGTGCGAACATCATGAATATCGGTACGCATCTCTATTGAATCCATTGAATCACAGTCACCAATGCATTTTAAAAGTTCGCTCACACGACTAAAATTTATTTTATTATTTGGTTCGGTACAAATTTTCTTGCTGGCATTTTCGTAAAATTGTCCATCATTTTTCCTTTTCAATGAAGAAGTTAATAGTACGTTTGAATTGCTTTTTTCATTTGCGAAATCATTTTTTTCGTCATTTCTAATTGATTCACTAGGTATTTTACAACAAATTGATTGAATAATGTTGTCTTGTACATTGTAGTCTTCATTGGGCGATGCTTTAAAATCAAATGGAATATTTATAACGGTATTTTCGAGAGGAAGACCATTTTTTGTTTCGCATAAAGTATCTCTATTTTTACTTTTGAAGGAAGATTGTTTATCGAAATTAGTGCTATCAATAATAGTTGCATCTTTATTATTTTCATTAGAACTATTTATCATTTTAAAATGAATTTTCTGATTGTCTAAATTTTTACATTTAAACGAAGGTAAATTTTGCATATTTTTATTTGAGTTTTCATTTTTACATTGCATAACTTTATTATTATTAGTAAGATTAAATTTTTTTTCTTCGTTAGATTTTTCACACCCATTCTGATTTTTATCATCATTTAATTTTTGTTTTTTTATTTGTGCAATATTCGGAACATGTTCAATTTTCCTTTTAGTTGAATGAACATCATCTAAAATTTGTCGTTCATTATCAATTTTCTTATTCAATTCTTTTATAATTAGTGCATTTTTTTGCAAAATCATATGGGAATTCTGAAAATGTTTGTTACGTTAATTTGAAATCACCTTAAGAATTTTATATTATCAAAATATTTATTTTATAAAAGTTATTTAAAACTGTAAATTATTTCTAGAGTAATTATGTGTACTATTTATTGGAAGTAACTTGTATTTAAGGAAATTTATGAAAAATGATTAACAATTAATTAAATTAAATTATTAAAATGGTGTTGTTAAAAAATTGTTTATGATTGTTAATTGATAATGCTAATAAACTCAGTATTTGTTAATGTTTACCTTTACATGTTCAGCATAATCAATGCTCAAACTTTCCAGAATAGATTGATAACGAGATGCAATTCGTTGATAAACTTCGTCTTTTTCCGGTAATGTTGGATCTAACATTATGATCTGATCAGGAATTTCAATATCAATATCTATACTGTCTGTGCCAATTAAATCATGTATTGCTGCAACAATACCACCGACCCCCGACTTCATCTCTACACCATCGATTGCCTTGCGTTGTTTTTCTACGTAATTTTCCATAAGCGAAAGTAATACACTATACGATTCAGAAAAGACTTCATAAGGCCACTTTGTTTGAAATTTGTAATAATAGGCTGAACTTAGTTGGTACTGTGAGCTGCTCATCGGCATACAGTTACCAAACTTTTTGTACGCACACATATAATTCTTTTTCATTGTCACCATCTGATCAGCTCGGATTTTCATCATAGCACTTCGTAAAAGATATTCTGGATACTGTTGATAAACCTGTGATATATGTTTATGAAAAAGTAAAATATTTAAATATATTAAAAAATTATAAAAATCAATCGTTCTATTAAAGTTAATAATAATTTCTTATTTATTCAGTAAAATTAAGAAGCAGCTATTGATTCTTAATGATTAATTTTAATAAATTAAATAGAGAATCAGATATCACGTTTCCGTTTAAAGTATTTAAAACATTTACTTTAGAAATAACAAAACTATGTTTAAATATTACAAGTTTTTAATATCTGAGCAAAGGAATTAGCTGATTTTGTTTACAATGTACAATATACCTTGAATAATTGATATGCCCAAGACCTTCTTTCCTTTCCACAGCACATAGAACTGTGAATAACTGAATTAATAGTAGTAGTATGTATATCGTTAAT
This sequence comes from Kradibia gibbosae, assembly GCA_018907135.1. Taxonomy (NCBI): domain Eukaryota; kingdom Metazoa; phylum Arthropoda; class Insecta; order Hymenoptera; family Agaonidae; genus Kradibia; species Kradibia gibbosae. The sequence goes on along the minus strand of JACCHX010000001.1, from coordinate 35,444,749 downwards.
TTCACGGACCTCTTTTGATACGCCAGGTGATAAAATTGTTCTTGTTGGTAAATTTAACTTATGAAAGAGGTTGAACTCTTGAATGGTTTTAGGTAAAGTTACAGGTTCTCTTTGTTCCATATTTGAAATGTTATAATATTTTTTGGCGATATACGTTATTAATTCTTTAAAAATTTTTTCTACCTTTTTTTCGCATTCAATTGGATTCTCACATTCTCTTTTTATACTGTCGACTAATCCGCCAAAACGCTTATTAACGTAATAATCCTGCTTGACCTAAGAATATACAACATTTTTTATTATTTAAATTCAAAAAGGACGATTAAATTAATGAAAGCATACGGAAGCAACGGAAATATTATTTTTAATGTATTATATTTAAAGGTAACAAAGATTATTTTAAATAAAAGGAGATTCAATTAATTTTGAAAATAGCGATAGACCGTTTTTCGAGTTGTATTCATATTTTAATCACAGTATATTACAATCAATTGTGTCGAGTTAAACATTTGTCGGAAATGTTCATAATACAATTAAATTATAATATGTTATGATTAAGTTTTATAAATATTTGTTACTACAAGTGTAGATTATTATATTTATATTTATATTAAAGTTTTATTCGATTGCTTGAGAAAATATTTTTGAAACAAAAAATAATATTTCTTGGTAGTTCAATGAGGACTTAGCGAATTACCTCGGGAGGTGTCGGTTATATTATTACATTATATTAATGATTAATGTTGACCTTAAATGTAGATGAAAAGCATCATTATATGCAAATGCAAATAGAAAATGCGATGTAATACCTCTTCAACGCCAAGTAGAACGCTATTAACTGTTCTTGGCTGTTTCAGCATGTACAGCAATCGCCTTTGACAAGCTCGTGAGGTTTTATTGTAAGATGTGAACGAATACGATCGAAGTATGTCCCTTATAGCGGTAAAAGTAACGAGATTGCGTCTTGGATTTGGGCACAGGTAAACCATCGCTACTTTGCACACCAATAGTATATTGTCCTCATGCTTTTCCCAATCGACTCGTAGTTTATCCATTCGTTGCAACGCGCTGAAGTCTATTTCATCGTATTTCACGCGTTTACGTAACATTGATTTACGAGGTAAGACCTTGCGGATGATTTTTGGCGGCTTGCTACACGCGACCACAGGGAACTCCACATTGATTTGAACTTTATCACGTTTTATTTTTCCTTTGCTGCCATCAGACATACTACTACTGTCAGGAATTTTTAGTAGATTTTGCTTAGCAGGACTGGTTCGCTTCTTCTAAAAATGCATTTAATTTTTTTTTATTTACTACATTGCCTATTTACGTAATTTCTAAATAATTACGATATAAAACAATAATGTACTAGTCGAAATAATTACTTCAATTCGATTTTCATAGTAATAATTTACGTGTAATTGTAAAATAAACTTTAGTTTCTTCAAAGACTAAGTTTTAGAAAAATTAAAATTGTAACATAATATTTATAGTAATTGTAGTGCAATATAATTTATGATATGTATACGTATGTAACAAATTCTCATATCTTTGTTTAATTTAGCTAACTATAGGTTGTAATGTACCGCATATTAGAAGTTTAAGGTGTAGAAAAGAAATTCCTTTTGATTCAAGAAATTTATATATTGCTGCTTGTATTTAAAGCAGATTTTTTCACATTAAAATAAGATTATTTAGATGTATCATCTTAAAATTAGTTAGAAAAAATTTAGATTTTTGGAGTTTGCGAAGTTACAAATAATATTTTTTATTTCAACAGTTTTTTAATTTGATTCCGTAATTTTTGCGGATATTTGCATGAAATATACTCAAGAAAAGGTAGAGATAACAAGGAAAATAATAGAATAATTGTTTTTTATGTACACCTAAAACTTAAAAAAAATTAAGATTTTTAATAAAAAAAACTTCGTTACTTGTACACTAGGTATGGCATATATAAATTCATAACATATTTTTTACCTGCGGTATCTTTCGAATTGGAATATTTGGGGGCTTAGAGTTCGATTTAGTAATCTTGATAGAATTAATGGATCGACTTTCTTTCTTCTCCATATTTTTCTGGCCACTGTTCACCCAATTCCAATTTCTCTTTAAATGAGGGAAAAATGCCGAATCGATACCAGCTGCACCTTTGCGATCGCCAGGTACAAATCCGATATCATGTTTTTCAGCCTCTTCCGGGTGTCTGACCTTTAGCGATTGGATCATTTCAATTTTACGCGACAAATCTTCTAAGAGAATATCTTTACCCTCGACTACCGATCTGCCGCCTAAACACGTATTTATGCACGTATTCCACATTTCATACCAATAATTTTCGACGACTGCGAGCGAACTTAACGTAAATCTGGTTACGGGATAGGGCTTATCTTCTATTCTATGATATCCAGCCGCTGATGATGTTGTGTCCAACAATTCTGTATGTTTATTTAGATAAACAAAAACTTGGTCTTTCTCTTTGAGCATCTGTGGACCAAATTGGACAAGACCTAAGTAACACAGCCTTGTAACGATCTCGTGAATGCTAAACATGTACTTGCGTTTTACGAATAGCATATTCCTAATCGATGTTGGTAAGTCCTTCACTAAAAAATGTTTTTTGATTGGGTGATCGAGAAGTTCTTGTAAGCCTGGCACATCGAAATTTATATTGTGCACTTTTACAAATAGCGACAGGGGTATTCTTAGAAGAACGTCGCACATCAATGCCCATCCTATTGGATAACCTATTGAGAAAAAACTTCTTAATTCCATTATTATATACACAAACACCATATTTCATAGTTCATTAAATACTTTCCAATTGAAACAGAAAAATAGCTTTATTAAAATAAAATTTTTTAAAGGTATCTGTATACATGAGAACAATAAATATACATAGAGAAAAAAAGGCATTATATTATTTAATATTAATAATTTAATATTAGTTAGTTAGTAATAGTCAGTTATTTAATATTAATAATTTTGAGTTATAACATATAAAGTTATATAACATTAAATTATAATCATTAACAGGTAAATCAGTTAACGAGCATATGTTTGCTAGATTTCTTTACCTTTATGCTTTGGTAAAGGGGGAATGAACATTTTCCAACTGATATCTTCGTTATAAACATTAATATCACAATTAATTATATCGTTGTAGAAAAATCCTTGTTTTTTTAAATTTTCTATAAATACACTTTTCGATATTCGATTTTCAGGATAGCTATATATTAAGTAATATAAAAATATATGCATAGTTTTCATGCGTATAAACTTAGGACTGTAGCCATACTTTTTTCCAAGCATCTAAAAATAGTATGAAACTAAGTTACAGTTTACGCAGATGGAATATAGTATACAATATAGGATCATCAATACATTGTTTTTATAAACAACTTTTTCCTCAGTGTTCATTTTTTCATTGGAGGAATTACCAATGGTATATGACATAACAATTTTTTCAATACTTTCATTTGGCTTGTGTGAAACAGTTTCTGTCATGCAAAATTTTAATTTGGCTTGTTCAACAGCTGATTGAATCACTGTATCATTAATATCAATACTTGGATCGCATATAAAGTTTACCACTTTCTGCTTAGTTTCTTTTTTATTTTTTAAAATTAATTTAATATATTTTATGAAGTTGTCTTCCGCTAATTTTTGCAAAAGTCTTATCAAAGAATTTTTATCTATCTTAACATCAAGACCTTCTTTATCTTCTTCTGCATTTATATACTAAATAAAAAAAAATCTTACAATTAAGAACATCAATATTTACATATAAAATTATTTGTATAATTTTTACCTTCATTAACTTTTGTGTATCTTCAATAATTTTGTGTTCTTTTATACTTTCAATGATTAAATTTGCTCGTCGTAACAATCTATATGAAACATTGATTTTTTCATTATTATCAGAATTTTGTACATTTTTTAGAAAACCAACAACAGCTACTTTTTGGGACTTTTTTTTACATTCTGGTTTTTCAATAATGAGTTTTGTTTCAATAGTCTTGTAAAAATCACTATCAAGAATATTTTCATCTATATTACTTTCTAATATTTCCGTATTTTTCAGCAAATCATTATCATTTATTTCTGTATCATACAAAACTTTGTTGGAATTTTCTAATTTTTTTTTCGCATTGTATTTCTGAGATGAAGTAAATTTGTATTTATTTTTGTTTTTGTGCAATTTATATTTCCAAAGTATATGATTAACTTTTGTAAGTAATTGATTATCGAATTTACGCGTTGTTAAATCAATTTTCAATAAACTGTATATTTTACTTTCCGATTCTGTTATGTTTACTTGATCACTACTGGATTGAATATTTTTTTTAGTATCAATACTATTACATAATTTTTCTTTTGAATTTTCAGATTTCATCGATAGACTATATTCTTTCATTTTTGATATCTCCAATTCAAATTGTTTTTTAACAGCACTTTTTGCATCAAATTTTTTTGATACAAATTTTGTTGTCCTTTGTCTACCAATATCATCTAAGTAAGTTGAAACAACCTTAGATTTGACAAGATTACGAACTAGCGTTCGACTAATAAGTTTTGTTAATCCCAATTCTGCTGCTAGTTCTGTTTGACTAGCACCTTTGTATTCTTTTGATTCAACAGCTTGGTATATTTGTTTTAAAAATGGAACAAATATTTTTTGACAATTTAAGTTCAGTTGATAATGATTATCATCTTCTTTTATCTCTTCAGTTCTCCAAAGATCAGCTATTTCTATATTTGGATCTGATAATGTAACAAGTTTAATTATTCTTTCTTTTGTTGAATTATTTTTAACCTGCCATTCTTTTTCTGCCGAGTTTGGATAGTAGGATCTGTAGGGAACTTTCTATAATTAAGCAAAAAATAAAATTAGATAGCTTGTTTTATTAAAATATCTTAATAAGCCTACTAGAAGGTAATTTCTTTACTTACAACATCAGTTCGAAAAACTTTTTGCAGTAAATGAATTTTAAAGAATTTTTTAATCGAATAATCTAAATTTAATTCATTTTTAACTTCAGTATATTCTGCCGCATAATTTTCCTTTGATTTAAGATAATTAATAAGATGTTCTGCCCAAATTATTACTTTAGGTTTCCTAATGTTAAAAAATCGAGTTAAATGTACCAAAGTACCTGTATTTTGTCCATTGTAATTGGTACCAGAATTTCCTTGATAATAAATTTGTTTTCGTATTAATCCATGTTCTTGTAAACCTTTTCTTATGTAAAAAAGGGCCTTTGCATCTTCTTTTACATTGGTAATTTTCTTAATCGTTACTTCTCCTATGTGACGAGCTCTGCCAATTCGTTCTAAAAGACAATAATGTGAAAGAGGTAGTTGAATAGTAGTACTAACATTGTCCTCTATCAAAGCTCTCTCTCTTAAATTCTGAGAAGCTACAACAGTTAATTTTTGTCCATATTTATCATTAGCTTCCAATAAAGTAAAATTTTTAATATTATCAGAAATATTTTTTCGTGTAAAATAGTTTGAACACGATCCCCTGATGCTAAGTTTTGCATCTTCTATAGGACAGTGCAAATAAATATTCTTCTGTTCCAAATCCTATGGAAAGTTTTTAATATAATAAGTAAGTATTTATATAAATAAAATAATAAAAAATCATATTTACTCTGTCCAGTTTTAAATTCAAATATTCAAGTTCGTATTGATCATGAATAACAAGATTATATCTAGGATTTTCTAATTCATAAAATGTAAAATCTGATATTTCCAAACATATTTTCCATATTTGCTCCATAAAAGCATTTTTCAGAGGATGAGAATAGCCAAGTCTTATTGCTAAACGTTGCCATAACGCTAGTATAATCATATTAAATATTTTTTAAAGGCTACTGTATTAAAATAATTTTAATTGCATTTAAATAATACGTCACCTTCAAGCGTTATACCGTCTAAGCCTTCCAAAGCAATTTCATCAATTATTATTTCTACGAGATTGATTGATTTTTTCGTATTCATTTTTAAAAATTTAAAGAGGATTTTATTCCTGGCTATGGGAAACAGCTATTAATTTTCTAATTACATTTTAATACAAAAGTAACGAAAGCATTTACACTTCTGTTTAACGTAAATCAAAAACGTGCATTAACCAAGATACATTCTAAACTATAGTACTATACCCCTAGCCACTAGACCCTAGCATTCCGATTCCTACATTTCCTGCTAGTCCTACAAAAGCGACATAGACCCTACAGCAGTGTTGCGGAAAATCGTGATTTCTCGATTCTGCGCAGTAACTTTCTTGCGCAGATGGGCTTTGACCGACAATAGTGAAGGTAGCCAAACATTAATATAGGGGAAATAACCAGAAGCAGCAAGAGCGTAAATGCTAAAAAATATTGCCTTGGAACCCCACTCGCGCATTTTTCTGTATAGTTAAAGCGCTCTTCGCATTACTTTTTGTATTATATTGATTATTGATTAAAAAGTATAAAAAAAATAAATTACGTATAGTTGACGAAGAAATTGTTTTTATATTTCAATACATTACATGCATTATTATTAATAAAAAATAATTAATAAATATTTGTAAAATACAAATTTGTGCAATACAATTATTATAAAGAATAAATGCATCCTTACGAGCACAAAACATAATTAGTGTAATTTCTTAACGATTTCATATGTTCAAATATCCATATATTGAAAAAAATGTTAATTCTATAAGGCTACATTGCTTAACGTAAAAAAGGTTCACGTCTCGCACTGTTTTATCTACAGATAATGACAGTGATGTTACGTTTTCATTCATCCTGGCATTGTGGTCATTCTTTCTCACTCTCTCGTACTGCGCATACAAGCTCTCCCACCCTCTCTCTCTCTCGTACTGCACATACACTCTTATTCACCTCTCTTTCGCTCTCATACCGTACGCGCCTCTCTTATTCTTCCTCTCATTCTTGCGTGTACTACGTGTAAAAATCGAATTGTCAGGAGCCGATATTCAGATGTTTTGAAAACAAACTATGTTATCAAATTTCTAATTGCGAGAAGGACGGTGCTAGATATTTCGACTAGAGTCTATAAGTCAACGAAATCTAAATTTTCGTCTTTTGATGTCTCGGCAAGTCACATGGACATGCGCCCTGTCAAAGGTGCGTACGTTAATCATGTACGCATCAATATAACATAAATCGGCGATCTTATTGCAGCCTCGGTAGCGGACTAGCGGCTAATGTTCTATTGCACTTTCATTTCTCTACAGGGCCATAGATTAGTTTTTAACAATTAACATGAAATATTATTATATTAAATGCAACATTTTGTTTAAGATAAATTAATACATAGATATACATTAAATTTAAAAAACAATGTGCATTAAAGTAATATATATTCATATGCGTTTAATACAAGCGATTTGCTCATATATAACTAGATTTCTTAAAAAAAAATTATACCACAATTATATATATATATATATATAGAATAAATTTGAATATGCATTCGACGTCCTTAAGCGAATAAAATTATTTAATGAAAAAAAATAATCTTTATTTATTAGATTAGATTAAAAAAATCATTATTAATAACATTTATTGACAGTCTCTATTTTGAAGGTTGTTTGATTTGATTGAAACAAATCCTTTCTGTAAAATATTTATTTACTATTACAATTTATTACAATTTAGTTAAGTAATTTAACATTTTAGTATTGAAATTCATATATAATATGCGTATATTGGTTCAGTATAAATACGTTCTTCATTCTCATAATATGCCCTCTCTCTCTCTCATTCTGCCTATAAAATATAATATTTGTTTTCATTACCTTATATCATTACCTTATGATAACTATGAGAAAGTTTCCAAACCACTACTGAGGTACTTTCTATAGTTCGTTAGGTTTTTATTTACACAAAGCAATTTTTTTAAGAAAAATTGTTTTATTTTTAGTTAAGTTGTACCTTCGCCATTCGACGGGTCTAATTCAATTAGGCAAAGTAAATGTTGCATTACTTTGCCTAATTCAATATTAAAATACTGAACGGAAACACACAGAATTTTAGCTAAGCTATTATCTGTGGTTTCGTCCACTAAAACAGAAAAACGCGTTTTATTTAAAATATTTACTATCCTCCTTAATTCACTTTCAAATAAAACGCGTTTTATAATTAGTGAAAATTTATCGCGTTTCATTTTCATATTTTGAATGGGCGCGGGATCTTTTGATATTTTTTTAAAACGAATTTATCAACAAAAGCAATACTAACATTACTTTGCGCTACAAAGAGAGCCGTTTGTAATTCAGCTCTTTGCACTCGACGGTACATGCAATTTGTGGTTTCAGAGGCATCCAAATTAATTGTAGTCGTCATATTTTCAATATACTTTACGGTTAAACTATGTTTTTTGTATTGGTCAGCAAATTTCTGTATTTATTTGCTTGATACATTAAGTTATGGAACTTAATACAACAACTTTAAATAGGAATTTTATATAGCATAGATTACTAGCTCCTCTAGGCTCAAATTCATTTTCATTAGAAATACGAATTTCAACTTCTATCCTCGTATAGATAGGAAACGCAATTTATTTTACTTGCGACACTTAAAAAGTATTACATAAAAACTAAAATGAAGAACCTTAAATGAACATACCGTTTGTAAAAAATTTTATCAAAACGTCTTATTTTATAAATTTATAAGTTATATTTTAAACATTTTATTCAAACTTATGTAATGAAATATGTAATCAAATATTTTAACATTAAATATTATAACAGTCACTATAAAACTTCATTTATTTAAAAATGTATAATAAATAATGTAATTATTTTATATAGCAACTTTTGCAAATACATATATGAATTATTTTTATACCTTTTTTACACCTTTAAATTTATAATTGCTCACAGTAGCTACTTACCATAGTTTTAGTAAATTGCATATCAGATTTATCTTAAAAAACAAATGTATTTTAATTATAAAAAAAGCTTTACTCGGTATTCTTTTATTTATAAACAAATATATACAATTTATAAAGTTATATTATAAATTCATAGTACTTATATATACACACACACACATATATGTATTTTATTTGTTACTTTAAACAGTGAGTACACAAATATGTAAAAATGTACGTTATTTTATTGAATTAAAGCAGCCTGGGCTTGGCTTTTAATTTCTTCGGCTAATGTTAACATGCTTTTTACAGTAGATTCAAGCTTCTCTTCGTTTTCATTAATAGATTCTTTCAGTAACCTCAATTTTTTATTAGTCTCAATATAATTTTTAATTTTTTCATAACTACTACTAATATCATGTGATTCTGAAGATGTGACACTATCGGTATAAGCTGATTCTATATTTTATTAAAAGAAATTACTTTAAAAAGTAGTAAAAATATTTCTGATTAAAGTTTATACAAATTAATTGAGTATTTTTATGATATTTAGAAATTTTTTACCACTTGAGCAATTTTATAATTTTTTTCACAATTTTAAATATTATGATGAGAATGCTGTTTTACTTATTTTTTTATAATTTATTAAAAAATATAATTACCATGAACCAATAGTTTAAATGCTATGTCATTCTTGTTATGCGTATTTTTTAAATCTTCAACAATTTCATTAATATTCGGTGGATTTGGTCTTGGTGGTAGTACAGCTTTTTTATTTCCAAACATGTTATATTGAAATAATTAAATAATTATTTAAAAATAATTATTAAAGATTGTGATTTCGAAATGAAAGTAGCTTGTGTTTACGTTGAAATTTAAAGCGATATTATCCTAATTTCATGAATTTACAATAAGTAATACATTGAAATGTTAGTCTACAATTAATGTATATTTAAAATTTATTTTTAAAAAAATATTAACCTAAGTTTTTATGAGAGATATTTATGTTATAAAAACACATGTACTTAATAAATTACGAAATTATGAATATCAATATTTGAATTTCGAACATTGATATTCCCTTGTTACAATATTTATATAAATTTTAGAGATTTCTATTAAAACAATACTAACTTTTAAAAACTAAAAATATTTGTAATCACTAGCGTTTATGCAATGCAATAACTAATTATACATCAAGTTGAGTAAATTCAAGGAATTCGATTTCAAGCTTAGAGAATCAGCTGATTTAGTAGATCCCAGTCCCATCCCATGTCCCACACTCCCACGTTCCTTTATTATAGCATTTTTTGTATTATTTGGGAATTTTCTGGTTATTGCTATGTGAGATATGATAATCAAGTTTTGTGACACTGCGCATAACCGGTGTTATTAGACTTAACAGAGGTTTCGCTAAATATCAAGTCATTTATATAATACATTACGGGACTTTGGTACACGATTTTTTTACATATTATAATGAAAAAATAAACAGGTTTTCCTTAATTTAACATTACTGGATTTCAATATTATTTTGCTATGTTTTATAGGCTTCTTTTTATAAAAGAGAAGAACATTTATTTTGTCATGTGTATAAATAAATGTTGATAAATGTAAGCCAAGAATAGCTTATGTTTTGAGGTCCATTATTAAGTGAGCTGTGAGGCTTGTGGGGCTGAATGAATTGACGATTTAAATTATTTCTAAAAAAATAATCAAAGTACCATACGCGTATTTAAATACATTAGAATAGTTTTACAGGGAAATCGAATAAAATTGCATTTCATTACATTACAAAACTATTTATTTCATTGCATTTATTTATTAATTTTTTAAAAAGAAATTTGACAGCATTCTTTTTTTTTCTTAACATTAGCTTTTTGAAAAATTGCTTGACAAATGTAAGATAAGGAAAAAGTAAGGAAGTAAGAGTTCATAATATTGTTTCTGTATTATTCATCAAGTATTAATGTTGTTATATTATAGTATTATTTATACTGAAAAATTTCTTTAATTTTATTTTGAAAATATTGTACTTAAATAAGTCATTATGAAAATATATTATTTAAATGATTAAAACATTTGAAAAGCACCCGGAATTTTGACATTATGTCTACAATTAATGCAGTTCTTATTTATTTATAAACACCCTAATTAATGTAGCATCATAAAATCAAAATTAATCGATATAGGTGCTATCGTTTATACAATTAATAAATAACAACAAATGACGAATGGAGAAAGGGAACCCTATAATTATACTGAGTTTTTATAGTGTTTCCAAGAATATGTATAGATAATGCAGGGAAATTGCATTAGTATAAATTATGATTAGATGGTCAGTCAGGTAAGCACGATTCTGCTGAACCAGTAAAACTAATAATATACTGATCATTAATTTACATATGTTTTAAAATTTTTTTTTTTCTTATGATGACAAAAACTAATTTTTGAATGAGACGATTTCTTAAACGATTTTCCCAGTGGGTAATAGAAACTTTTCTCTTATGAAACTTTTTTCTTATGATGACAAAAACTGATTTTTGAGTGAGACGATTTCTTAAACAATTTTCCCAGTGGGTAATAGAAACATAAATTAGAAAAATTTTTAAATATAATTTCGAAATTCGCACTTCTATATTTTTATAAAATCCATGGCCGTGTTTTATTTATAAACTTATAAAGCAAAATAAGATATTTGCATCTAATTAACGACAATTACGACAAAGGTGCGCACTGTTTACAATCTAGAAATTCTAGACACTCTATGCTGTACTGTTATATTGTGTCAAAACTGATACTTATTGCTAATTTTTCCTCTAGCAATTCATTATTTATAATCGATCAGTTCAACAGCTTTGTTATTTATAATTTAATATGCTGGTCGATTTTCCCGGATTTGCTTATGCAGCTGTCGTAGGAGCTGGCGGGGTTATGGGTTACGTAAAATCAAGTAAATTATTTTACATGTATAAATTTATTATTTTCATCATACGAGTAAAATTTTACAAAATTTAATTTTTCTTATAAATTCCTTGCTTTATTAATTATAAATTGATTAAATTCATTACTTGTAGATTCTATTGCATCTATAACGGCTGGAATTGTATTCAGTTCTATTTTAGGATACGGAGCATATCAGGTATCAAAAAATCCACAAAATTATGGAGTTGTGTTAGGGACTAATGCATTACTAAGTGGTATGATGGGCTACAGATATTTAAATACTGGCAAACTCATGCCAGCCGGGCTTATTACTATAATTAGGTGTTCTTTAAATTTGACATTCTAATAAATTAATTAAATTAAAAATAAATATTAATGCTATTCTTATTTTCAGTACACTAATGGTTTTAAGATATTCAGCAAGAATTTTTTCAACGACATCGGTTAAAGTTTCTTAAACTAACATACAAACAGATTTAAAATAGATATTTTTATGGTTAATAATTTATATGAATTATAATATAATTATAATTGTAATGATAAATTAAGGTGAAATGTAATTTTTTATAATCTTTTCAAATAAATTTGGTATACATAAAATATCATTTAAGAGAATCATTTTTAAAAAAACTCAAAATTTTTAATAAAGTTATCTTTCAAATAATGGTATTAAATAAAAACAAGCTATTTTTAGACGACAAAATATGTAAATTTTGTATACTTTCACATAATTGTATTAAAAAAATGTATATATTTCATTTGCTTGACAGGATATTATAAATAAATTGTAGCCATTTAAAGACTTACTAATATTAGAGCAATACACAATTTGTTTTATTATGTAAAAATATAATTATATTTTAAATTTACATTTTATTTACTTATTGATGCATTTATGAAACATTATACTGACACAATTTCATAAAATAAATTAAAAATTTATAAAGTTGCTTAAAAATTAATTTATTTGCTCACAAATTTTCTTTTATTATATTTTATTACAATATTTTCTGTTTTAAAAAACTGAAAAACAATAAATAAATTTAATACGAATGGGCAATTGTAAGCTTTTTACGTTTTGTTTAATTAGGCAATCAAAAAGAATTTCTTAATTTATGTAAATTTATTAGTATAAAAAATTTATGATAAATTTGCTTAACATTGTTGAATTGTGACGGTACCTTACAGGAATATTATTTATTAAAAATAATATATTGTCATTGTGAATATTTTAAACTACCAAAACAATTATGGATAACTGTTACCGACATTTTATATTTTCTATAATTTTGAAAATAAAATTCATAATATGTTTACGAATGAAGCGAAAAAATGATTGTGCTGTGAAACGATGAGTCATGATAGATGTTTAATATTTGAAATTTTTTGATCAATCAAAGAATTATGGCTTCAATGTGATTTTATAATAGAAGCTAAATTTTGATTTTCTATTATTTTTTTTACGATAGGCCTCAAGTATTAATATATACAAGTTAAATTATTAATTTTTTGTTGTTGATTCGATGGTAAGTTATCGTACATCACCACATGACGTTAAGGACGTGACAGGGTTTCAGTTCTCATGATGAGAGTTAGGAAATAAAACTCCCCTACAACCTTATGGATCTTTTTCAACGTACTCAATTAACGGAAAAATGCACCTTACGCTTAAAGCTGTAGCAATTGAAATTACATTTTTCTTAAATCTAAAATATTAACGTTTTTTTAAATAATAATTCAAACGATATGCCAAATACAATTCGATTTTTTGGAGATACTACATTTATTAATATTGAGTGATGTTAAAATCAATTATGCGTAGTCAATAAATGTAGCTATCAATGAACATTACATCTAAGACCAAAGATTAAAGGTAATAAAGCTTATAGCAAACTAAATAAAACTGTATGGAGGAATGGAGGATCATACTGATTTGATACTTGAATAATTGCATTCATTAGAACGGCAAACGTAAGAGATTAAAAAAATTATTTACAATTTACAAATTAATTAAAGAAGAGAAACTATCATTGACCACACAATCACACATTATGGAGTTCTTTTATTAGAGCGATTATTTTGAATCATCTTACGAGGTTCTGTTAACGTAAGAATACAAAAAATACCGAAAAGCCAATAAAAAAAAACCAAAAAGATATTCAAGAAGAAACAGGAAGCTATGTCTGCTATGTTTAAATGTCGGGAGAATTGGTCGAATCGGCTTGTCACCTCGACAATATTGGAAACTTCGACTCTCGTCAGTTGTCTCTTTGTCTCGTTTATCGTTCCGAACACCTCCCCTTTTACGAACGACGATGAACTTGTAGGAGTTTTACTTACCGTAATCAGCAATAGCATTCAGCATCGCCGCAGTTTGCCAAAATTCAAGTTGGCGCTAGTGGGAAGTGGGATATTAGGATATATTGGCAATATTGGAGGATTGTAATTTTGTAATAGCTGAATGGTCACTTTCGAGAATCTCTGTTTGGGGGATTGGGGCAATTCGCAACTGCTTATTTTTTTTTAACCTGGCTTGACAAAAACCAATTCCATTTCGGACCGTTACATTGATGTCTGATTGTTGAAATAGTTTCCTGATCCCCCTGATTTCTATTATACGCCTAGCCGCAGTAATAAATGAAAATTTTCAATTTTCGATGCGGAGTGTGTAGAGTGTACTGCACCTAATTGTAGCTAAAGTTTATACTTATTTGTGTTTCACACTCTTAGAAACGACGTCACCTTCGTTAGCATAATTTATTATTACAATGTCAAGAACAGGAACGAAATTGGATTCGAAGAAAGTTGTAAGTTAATTAATTCTATATTTATTTCCCTATTTTGTGATTTGAAACTTAATCCTTACATGTGTAAATATATCAAAGTTATAGAAAGCTTCTCAACCTTCTTGAAATATAAGTATGTTAAAAATATAGTTTTCCATTTCAGAATTCAGAGCTATTCACATTAACTTACGGAGCTTTGGTTGCTCAATTGTTAAAAGATTATGAAAATATAGACGAAGTGAATAAGCAGTTGGAGCGAATGGGATACAATATGGGTATTCGTTTAATAGAGGACTTTTTAGCTCGCACAGGTTCTGGTAGATGTTATGACTTTAAAGATACTGCAGAGAAAATCCAGACTGGATTTAAAATGTTTCTTGGCATCACACCTGTAATCAATAATTGGAGTGTAGCTGGTGATGAATTTTCCCTGTGTTTTGAAGCAAATCCATTAACAGAATTCGTAGAATTACCTGATGATTGCTTACATTTAAAATATTGTAATATATTACCAGGTGTATTAAGAGGTGCTTGCGAAATGGTACAAATGGAAATTGCTGCATGGTTTGTACAAGATCAGCTAAAAAATGGTAATATAACTGAATTAAGAATAAAATTTATCAAGAGGTTAGAAGATGCTATACCAGCAGGTGAAGATTGATACAAATTTTAGTGATATTTTTTTCATTATCAAGATAAGTTAGTAGTTTTTATAAATGTTATATCATTTAAATAAAATAAGAAATAGGAAAAATAATAATATTGCAATATAATAATTAACTGTATTTTAAGTTTTTTAAACTGCCTCATATTTTAAATTCGCAACTAAATTATTTATATATATTTATAAATTTATAAAATTTTGAAGTGTTTCGTAGGCAAAGCACTTTATACATATAATTAAAAAATTTTGTATTATATTTAAAAAAACAAATAAGAGATTAAATAATACTTGTATTAAATGTATTTATTTGATAATTATAATTAATTATTTTGTATATTAAAAACATTATACATTATTAAATGATAATTAATATAAGGTATTATAATAATTGTTATAATAAAAATTAAAAAAAATAGGAATACAGACATAATATAAATATAACTAATGTTTAAGTAAAAATGTACTCATTTTTGCATAATATAAATCATTTGATCAGTCAAGCAAAAGAAGACTACATAGATTATAAATTTAACGATACAGCTATGTTGAGTAAAAACTAATTTATAATATTTCTTATAACAACGCAAATAAAATTGTCTGATAAAACAAATAATATATATATAAATACTTATATTAAAGATCATTTAAATTTTAATAATATGAAAAGAAGATCTGAATTAAATTAACAATTTATTTATCAAATATCTGTTATTGAATGTCGTTATTAATATATAAGTGATTCATATATATATATTTGAAAATTTATTAGATTAAATTTAAAATTATTAAAATTTTATATGCATAGATGATGTAACCGTAAGTTAAAAAATAAAATTCTTTATTCTTTTCAATCAATATATTGCCTGTCATTAAATTTTATACAAACCTATCTTAAATTTTTGTATTTTTCGTTTTGATAGTTTTATTAAAACATTTTTTATTTGATGCTATTTAATAAAAATTCAAAAAATTTGTAAAAATTATATTAACTTCATTGGTTTTCATTTCTAATTTATTAATTAGAATAAGTAATTAATTAATTTGAACAAGTAATATACGTAGTAAAAAAATATCGACAGTATTTGATTAATTGTTTAATTATTGTAATACATTAAAAAAATTAATCAATTATTGCAAGTTAAAAAATTGATTACAGTTTTAATTTATATATATATTTCACAATTTAAATTGATTAATTTGATTAGATCCATATTGATATGATGCATAATATGACTTCTTGTCCATAAATAATATATGGTGTAATAAATTTTGACCCACTGATATTTTAATTGTAAAAAAATCATTAATGTTCTCTTGAATAATACATTGAAGAAATAATAGTATAAATTTTACAAGTATAATAAATCATAAATTCAAATGTACCATTTATAAAAAGTTTTATTTATTTATTTAATTCTTTTTTTAAAAGTTTATGTTCAGAAAAAAATTAATAGGAGGTTGGTTTCAAATTTCAATTGCAAATTATAAGGAACTAAAATGAATATTTTGATTTTCAAAGCCATAATAATTGTTTTATTTTACTTATACTATTCTTAAAGATAAATATACAAAGTATTTAAATTCTATAATTGTATTATAAATTGAATCATCTCTTTTAGCTTAGTACGTTTTAAAAATTCTTATCATAATTATGTAACATTGCAAGAATGATAAGTAGTCAAGTAAATCTATTAAAACATTTTGCATTGTACTAAATGTATTGAAGATAGAAAACGAAATATATAAAAAAGTATTTTTTTCATTTAATAAATGTTAATGTAAAGCTTTAACATATAATATAAATATAATTTGCATGTATTATTAAATACAGGTCATTTTATTAGAAATATTTTTTATAGGATCTGAAAATAAATTATATTAAAAAGAAATAGAGAAAGTTATTATTGTATGCAATCAATATTAAGTGAAATAATTAATTTTAGCAGTCTAATAATTATCAATCACTTAAAACATTTTTTACAAATTATTCTGTAAGTACAACTAAAAGATATAAACTTCTTGAAATATGATTTAATACTCTGTTAAAGCTAAACGATCGATTACACACATATATAAAATAATCAATTAATTTTATCATAATAAATTAATATTATACATTTTTTTACTTTTAATTTTGTATAACTTGAAGCATACAAAAGCACAATTAAAATTTTTTTTGAAATTTAATTAATTGTCTATTAACAGAATTGTTATAAAATGAAGAATTTAAAAAAATAATTAACATTTATAAAATAAAATTCACTCTTTCTTTTTCCACGTAAATTTCGCTCGTACATTAGAGATATCTGGAGTCAATGAAGTCAATGACGTTAATGAAGCCGAACTTGAGGTCTTAAGATGCGAAAAAGGACATCCTGGTTTCATACAATATGGATGATATTTGCATTGTATTGGAGGATGTGTAAACATACAGGCTAATTTTGTGCAAGATGATCCAAATTTACATTTTGGATGTTTATAAGCACATTTCTCACCAAATTTACAGGCAGGAAAAGAACTTAATAAATACAGTAAACAATATATATTATTAGTTTTTAATATAAATGACATTTTTTCATTAATAAAAGTATTACCTGCATAAGACTTCAGGGTGATAATAAGCACATTTAATACCCAGTGTGCAATTCGGCCAATATCGACATTTTTCATTTGATTTGTCAGCAACAGTTGTAATTACTGAACTTATAAGAGGTCGTTTATCAATACCTATATAATGAAGTTATTGTGGTTATAATGTAAACTAGTTTATCATTAATTCATATAATTCATAACTTACGAAGAACTGAATTGACTGTAGACGCTAATGCAGGTTTATTCTCAGGAGTACTTGAACGAGATCTGGTATATATTATAGGACTTAATTTTCGCTTTCTTTTAGAAGAAATTTCTGTATGTCTTAAATCTTCTGAATTATCATTTCCATTAGTTTCAATGTTTTGTTTAATATATTCAATTTCCGTATCTTTATTTGTTTCATTATCATCATTTATACCATGATCTTCATTAATATAAAGAGTGTTATTTATATCCGCATGCTTATCAATTACTTGCTCACTTTCATCATGAGATCTGTATTTATTATCAATATCAAACTCATCACCTTCATTCACCTGTAATTATAAAAAGATAAATATTGGTAATTTATTAAAATAAAATCAAGCATCTGTAAATAACTGAAACATTATATACCTCCACTTCTTCAATTTCTTCATCATCAGAATTTCTTTCTTTAAGGATATTATTATTATACCCATTTAATGTAACTAAAAACTTTTGTTTATCATCACTTCTTTTAAATAAAGACTTCACCATATTTAAATGTTCATCAGTAACAACTTGCGATGAATCTTTATGTATTTAATTAAAGTTTTCTATTATTATTAATATTTAGAAAAGTAATAAATTTAGAAGCATTCTATACTCACGAGGCTTAGATAAATTAATCATATCTGGATTAGTAAGTTCGATTTGAATTTTTTCCATGACAAGTCGTTTTTTTGAATTTAAATCAACTGAAAGTATTTTTCCTTTCCATGGATCACGCATCACTTTAATTTTATGTACATGTTTTTGTTCCTAAAAATGTAATTTTTAACCAATATATTTTAATGATAATTTTTCAAATACATTTTTTCGTTTTTTTAAAAGCTTTGCAAAGTAATGTACTTAAAATAAAAATATGATAATATTTACTTATACTTTTTTTACACTTATTTTGATTTCTCTTACTTTTAAACAAGGATCCATTTTTTTTTGCATAACTACTGATTGATTTGCTTCAGCTACTGCTCTTAATAATAAAGATTGTGTAGCTCGCTTAAAAGATGGTTGCAGTGGCTTTAATGGTCTTGGTGTAACGATGACTTTGCTTGAAATTTTGCATGGATCTTCATTGTCTTCAGTTTTATTATTTTCCTCTTCTATGTTTGTATGCATACTGAAATTATTTTGCTTTTTTAAAGGTTCAAATATTTTTTGTTTTTGCTTTTGAATTTCATGTTTTTTGACAGCAATTATATGAGATTTAAGAGATGTATTAATGACAGCATCATCATCTTCTTCGACAAAACTGCTGTTCTGAGCACATTGAGGTCTAAATACTGTATCAGAAAGCTCACTAATTTTTTGTCTTCTTCTCACTCCTAATCTACTTTTTACATTACTTACTCTAGGTTTGCTTACTTTAATGGAATTACAGGATTTTAAGGGTGGTTCATCTGGCTTATGAATTGTACTAGTACCAAGACGGGACTTTATTGTTCCAATTTTACTAATTATTTTTTCCTTATGTTTTATTTCTTCAATTATATTCAATTCATCATTTTTTATATTAGTGTTAAATTGAATTTTATTGTTTTTATTTTGTTCATTTATTAGGTCCTCATTTCGCTGTTTTCTTTTTTCTATACTTTTAAATTGATTAAAATTATTTCCTTGACTAATAATTTCATTTCGTCCAGTAAATAAATGACTTTTGTTTGATGTACTTCTGATATCACTGCTAATTTTGGTTTCTACATCTACTTTTTTGGTATGAGGAATAATGCCAAGTCTTGTTTTAACCGAAACAACTGATGTTATTTTTGGTTTGCTTATACATGATTTGAGTTTATTATCATCTTTACTATCAAAGTCTTCAGATATTTTTAAACGTTTGGCAGGGTGAGTATTTTTTTCAATTGAAATATCATTAATTATTAAAGTATGCTGCAAACTCTGACTTGCAGATTCATTCATGCTTTTAGGAATAACATCTATTTGCGAGTGCTTTAAAGATGTAATTTTTTTCTCATTATTTAAGGGCTTCGGTATCAATATAGAAGACCCAATAATGTCTCTTTTTTCTATGTTATTTATAATTTCAAAATTATCAGAATGCACAGAATTCTTTATTTTTTGGGATTTTTCTTCATTAATTAAGTCTTTTAATTTTGCTTTATTATCATTTTGATTTAACAATGATAAGTCTCCTACAAGTTCTTCAAACTCTCTATCTCTATCAACTTTTGTAATAATTTCAGTATGTAATATAGTATTTGATTGATCCTCTATTTTAATTTTTTTTTTCTCTTTTTCCTCCTTGATAACAGCTGATGGCACAATTTCTTTATTACTTTTTTTTTTATAGGTAACCTTCTGTAATTTTTTTAGTACTTGATCATGTAACCAATTGACAAATGGTTCAGTATTGTCTTCCAAAAATAAATGTAAATCTTCATTCATCTGTTGTCGAGACTTTTTGTTTACAACCATTACTAAAATATAATCAGGCAATTCATCATCATAACGTACACCTAATTCAAGTAACTTAGCTCGAATAGCACTCTGAAAATATAATTAATATTCAACATATAATAGTTTTATCAATAATTTTAAAAAACTTTTACTTTGAATTTTATTATTTGCAATGTGAAATAAATATAAAAATCAAATTAAGATGTCTCATAAAAAACATAATGATTTGAACTACGAAAAGTATTTAAATATGTGAAATTAATAAATTAAAATATAAATAGAATTATTCGTATATAAATAAGGACATAATTGTATACCCTTAATTGATTTGTGATTTCGATACCACGAATATCCATTTTGATATTATTTAAATTATATAGTGCTAAATTAAATTTTCAATTAACTTTCGTATATTTTAAATTGTTACATTTGAGCATTATTAAAATCTCAAAACAGAAAAATTACTACTAGAGTATTCGCCATGTTTATTATACGAGATACATTACTGCTTGTCCATTTCTGAAGGGCTCGTTTCCAATGACGGTTACGGTCATAATGTCATAGCACACAATTTTGAAAATAGAGCTTGAAGATGAAAATTGATAAGTATCAGGGTTGCGGATTTCAGGATTTCTCGCTTCGGCGCAGTTGTATTTTGGATCACGTGGGCCTCCGAACGACCCTCTCCACAAAAAGTAGTCGCAATGCAGGGCAGCTAGGGTGAACTAGAGAATATTTTCTAGTTAAAAGCAACAGCGTCGGAGCTTTTAAAGTAGCCACCTTTACTAGAAAATTATGAATACGTTCAAAGGCGATTTGAACGCTCTACTTTATCGGCAATTTTCAAATTTAAAGACCTTCTATCCTTTAACCTTTCTTATAATAAAGAAAATCTATTTTCTAAAAAAAACTATAGAAACAATTCATTATAGAAAAATGTTTGATAAAATAATGATCGTATAGATTACCAAGATGCTATACGATAAAACAGAAATATGCATTTTTAAAAAATAAAACTTATATTAATGGGTTCGATTGAATTATTATTCTTTTCTTACTATTGTTTTATACTATTTGTTATATTATTCATTTAACGTTTTATTTGTATTATTTAATGTTGGATATATTATCATATAATTTATTTATCATTATTCTTATTATATTTAATACTGTTTATTACGTTTTCGCCCTCATACTGTACGTGCTCTCTCTCTCCATCCCCCTCTTTCGCTCATGTACTGCACGGATCCGATGGTATTTAATAATTCGTAATGTCGTGGATACTTAATGCGTATGACCTGAGATAATCCTTTTAACTGTTATAAAATTTGTTTTCGAGGTACTTCAAAATGTTTTTAAATCCATTCGTCATTCAAATTTGCGTTTTTATTATTTTTTAAAAGACAAAATCTAAACAATTTTTAATAGCGCCTTATTTTTCATAATTATTTATTGCATGTTTGTGTAAATTTGGTTTTATAGCGTAAATTTTGATTTTTACTAATTTATGTTGCATGATAAGCATGGATAAAATATGTAAAAAAAAAAGTGGTTTTATGGCTACTGGCGAAGGTTCCACTCAATTATACAGAAAAGAATTTTGAGAATTTTGACCAAAAAAATTGTTTTCTGTCAAAAAAATCTAACGAACCTAGGAAGTACCTCAGAGGTGGTTTGGAAAACTTTCAAAGTTTAAATAAATTGTAAAATTACACGATTACATAAAAAAATATAGCGAGCGAGAGTGATTGTGATTTTTCAAATATTGTTTAAATTTAATATACATTCAATTTTCTTTTTCCAAAAAAAATATTTGTTATAAGAATTTTTTCGCATGTTTTTTAGGCATGTTAATTAGATTTTTTTATTATCTATAAAATTTTGTATATAAATATTTGCAATACATCTTACAGTTTATAGTAATATAAACAATAGATATTAAAAAAAAAAAAAAATTTTTGCAAAACGAATACAGATATTATGACATTCGGATTACACCTCTAGATCATAGTGTGTGAGAGAGAGAGAGAGAGAGAGAGAGAGAGCGTTCGAGCAGTACGAGAGCGAGTGTGTGAGAGAGAGAGAGAGAGAGAGAGAGCGCAAGAGAGCGTACAATACGAGAGAAATATTTTTTTATAGGAAATAATCCGCGAATGCATATATAAAATAATTATATATATATATAATAATTTATATATATTATTAAATAATTATATTATATTAATTTATATATATATATATATATATATATATCATTGTAATAAGACATTAAAAAAAAAATTTTTACATATTAATAAATCATTTTTTATTAAAAGCGCAATTGTACATTATATTTGTATTTAAGGTACATCTATGTATAAATTATTTTTAACCTATGTATATTTTATTCATTATCATAATATACGAGCATGAGCTGCGACTGCAAGAATATCGTCGACCTGTGTTGGTGCATACAAGATCGACGTACACATCGTTGATGGGACGCGTGTCCATGTGACTTGCCGAGCAAATTTGGATAGACGAAAATTTAGATTTTGTCGACTAGAAGATTGCAGTCGATAAATCTGGCAACGCTCCCCCCGCAAATTAGAAACTTGACAACAACGTTTTTGTTTTTAAAACAGCTAAATATCTGCTCAAGACAATTCGGCTTATACGCACGGTATCGTTGGGAACGAAGGAAGAGGGGGTGAATGCATACACTGCATGAAAGAATGAGAGGGAGAGAGAGAGAGAGGGGGAGTGTGCGTGCAGTACATGAGCGAAAGAGAGGGATGGAGAGAGAGAGCACGTACAGTATGAGGGCGAAAACGTAAACAGTATTAAATATAATAAGAATAATGATAAATAAATTATATGATAATATATCAAACATTAAATAATACAAATAAAACGTTAATTGAATAATATAACAAATAGTATAAAACAATAGTAAGAAAAGAATAATAATTCAATCGAACCCATTAATATAAGTTTTATTTTTTAAAAATGCATATTTCTGTTTTATCGTATAGCATCTTGGTAATCTATACGATCATTATTTTATCAAACATTTTTCTATAATGAATTGTTTCTATAGTTTTTTTTAGAAAATAGATTTTCTTTATTATAAGAAAGGTTAAAGGATAGAAGGTCTTTAAATTTGAAAATTGCCGATAAAGTAGAGCGTTCAAATCGCCTTTGAACGTATTCATAATTTTCTAGTAAAGGTGGCTACTTTAAAAGCTCCGACGCTGTTGCTTTTAACTAGAAAATATTCTCTAGTTCACCCTAGCTGCCCTGCATTGCGACTACTTTTTGTGGAGAGGGTCGTTCGGAGGCCCACGTGATCCAAAATACAACTGCGCCGAAGCGAGAAATCCTGAAATCCGCAACCCTGATAAGTACACAAAACACAACTACACAGTACACATTACACAATACACAATGTACACATTGCACAAGTCGGGGCGCGACCATTCTAATATAAACAAAGATGAACGTACTGCGTGAATATTAAACAGAATTTAGATTATGTGTTATTCTAATAAGTTTTTCATAATGAATAATTGAAATTGTATTGGAATAATTTAGAAATGAAAATATATGAAAAGATTATGCTTTTAAGAAAAATTGGATTTAAACATAACAATAAAAAAACAGTAAAAATTAAACTATGAAAAAAATCTAAATAAAATAAAAATATAAATTTGATTAACCGTAGTTGTGAAACAGAAGTTAAAATAATTATAACAATTGGTAGGATTTACAGGTAAAGTTTTGCGTTATCTTATTTGGGTAAGAGCTTTCGCGCCGACATAAGACTCTATATTGTATATTTTATCCTCGTTGAGAACGTGAAATTAAATAAAAAAATTGAATTTTTATGAAAGACAAAATGTACTAAATTGACGATCAATTGCTGAGTGCAATGATTTTCGGTCGTCTTTTGTCGATTGACATTCGATGTACAAGATACGCCAAGCCTGACAATAGAACGCGCCGTTCACAAACTCTTTCTTATTTTTAACGACTCGACTAGGATCTGAGGATTTGCTTATTAATGAAAATTATTTTAAAGATAGAAATCTCTTTTTTATATTCTGTGTCCTTTACGCGACCACCGCGACATTTAATAAAACTGCATAAGACAGTGACACATTGTTCTTTTTTTACTATAGACAGAATTTATATAGTATTTTAAAATGCTTACATTGCAATTGCGATGTCACAATCATTTGTTTTTTTTACTTTCGGGAGTATCAAGTATCAATTATCAAAAATATGCAAAAAACATTTCTTGAAAATTAGCTTTTTTCCTTATGACGGAGCATTAAAAGGGAGTTTAAAGCGGTTTCCCTATTGCAAGTCTTTCTAAATATTTTAATTGAATATATTCAAATTTTTTAAAATTCTTTTATTTGCTATTATTTCATTTAATCCTTTTCTGCTTCTCTATTAAACACAATATACACTTATAAATAATCAAATTACATTAATCATTAATTAATCCATAACGCATCTTTTAACTTTGAGTCTGATTTGACCAAACCTTGACTTCTTTAGAGTAAAGCACATCTATTCCGTTATAATTTATACATGAAGATTAAAGGATGAAAAAATTGTAACTATACTTTTTCATACATTGTTTAAATGTACAGTCAATCGCAACTTCACATAAATACTTTCTAAATTATCATATATATATATAATGTTTTATTTTATGTTAAAACTATAAATTTAATATATTGAATATAAATTGAACTTTTGGAAATTTAGAAAATTAAAACACTTTTTGAATGAAATTCTGAAAGGCATTGAATACTTAAATGTGTAAGTAAACTGATCAACGTATTAGGCTTTAAAAATACAGCCAATATACCAATAATCGCGGAAAGACATGTATACTATAAAGAGTATAAACATGTAGGTTGTTAATTACGTATATATCCAGTTTTTATGTATACGTATAACTTCAATTGATACATAATAATAGAAAATTCTAAAGTAATTTTTCTTTTTATATTGAAGATAGTAATTAACCTGCAGTAGAAATATTGATTGGTTTACCGAATTAAAATTGAATGGCGATACGACGATCAAATTAAAAATAATGAAATTAACACCAATTGCTACTGAAGTAAAAATTGATTAATTAATAAATTGAAAGGTTGGTGCAATGTTTACTGGGTGGGTTTAATAACCGTTTTCAAATAGTAAGAACTTTTTGATTTAGTAGAAGAATAAAATTGATAAATCTCAAAGGCATATGGAAATTCACTAGAATTTTGCTATACACTTCAAGAGTAATTTATTTTGTCTTACATTAGTAAATTTATATAAAAAAATGAATAAGAATATTATGTTACAAACAAGGCAATAGTTTTTTAAATTGTAATCAAAAGTCCTTAAATTCAGGTGGTAAATTAAGACATTTACCAACAGTTTTATTGATGTCCAATTTACACTTTTAAAAATGGAAGTCATACAATAAAGGATCTTATGCTCCAATAATTCTATTCATAATCTATCAATTATACTATTGAATGAATTAACATTGACTAAATACTAAATAATAATATATTCTTTAATGGTTTAAAAAATATATTTTTAATGTGATCAATTTTAGATATAAATATTTTAACATTAAAAGTTATGTTTAGAATATTATTACATTTGTTAATTAAACATTTATCTGATATATATTTATGATAAAATGTGTACTGGTTGTGGTATATAATTCATCTTATAAGAATAAGATAAATGAATCATTATTTATATGCAAGATAAGCCTTATAGTAAAAAAGGTGTTATTTTTATACTTTAAGCACCAAATCTTTTTAATACATATCCAGAATGTAGTTAATTAATAATTTAACCATAATTTTCAAACTAAACTTTCTATTTAATTACAATTTAATTATAAATCTTTTTTAAATTCAAATGTAACATTCAGTAATAAAACATTTATTGACAACAAAATGTTTAATGATACATGATCACGATACAAATTTTTTACAAAAATAATAATTTTATTATTTTAAAAATACAAATATTTAATTAATAACTAAAGAAGGGTAAAAATTTGTTAAAATAAAATAGTCAAAAGTTATGATTGATATTGAAATTTAACAAATTTTACTGGTATACTTTGCTTTTGGTTATAAAATTAAAAAAGCTATAAGATAAATTTAAAAATCAAATTAAATCACATGAATAAGATTGTTCTGTACTAATCTTTTTTTTAATACTGTATTATAAAATATAAGAAAACTTTTATTAAAAATAATTGATTTTCATAGTGATTGTGATTTAAAATTATTAAGTATAATGGTGACTTATAGTTTATTTGTATTCTCATTTTTGGAATAGTTACAGCCAAAACTATTTTTTATAGCTTTATTGAATACGAGTGACTAGGATAAGCTTGATTAATTTACTGAAATTAATTTTTGTTAAATCCATTTGTGAAATAATAGTTACAAATTAAATATTTATTATTCATACCTATTAACATGCATTATCTTCAGAATGAAATGCAGATAATCACAGAACTTTACTGTTCATTCATAATCTTAATTTTTTTCAAAATAAATTTAAAAAAAGAAAAAGTATTTTGCAGGATTTCCAATCACATTATCTCTAATTTTAAACATGAGACTTATAGTCAATTAATTTTACAATACCTCATTAATTAATTATCTAATTAAAAATATCTTCAGAAATCCATTATATGTAAATTTTTTTAATTAATCTTTTTTCCTATTGTTCGACAATTAATGATTGATCATTGGATGTTAATTATTGCACATTGATAATGCACTTCAGTCTATCTCTTATGTACAAAGATAAAACACAAGATTTACATGAAGATAATATAGAATATTTTTTCCTATTGATATAATCAACAGCCACGTTATATTAAAAAATTTTTTTTTAATTTGGTTTTGCTTTGGTAACCTTGAACCACCAATGGAATTAGCAACTAACTAAATATTCATAAAAATATTTAACAATTATTAAAATAATGTATAATCAATACTACATATTAGATAGGTTTTTGTTAATAGTAAAAATAATTCTTCGGTTTTCATTAATTTGTGTAACCATTTGGATATTTCTCTTGCCATTTCCATGTATCTGCACCTAAAAAGATGTTTTTGTTATACTATTATAAAAAATATATACATTTATACACATATTTAACGTAAAATTTTATAATAGCAATATTTTAATGATTGAATTTTTATATTTCTGATTTCTGTTTTTTGCTTTTGCTAATTCAATTCATTATTGTATTTAAAATTAGAATTAAATTTATATCAAATTACATATGAACATTAATTAAGAAAAAATTGTTTATAGTTTTTTGTAGAAAATAATACAAAGATAAAAATGAAACAGTAAAAAGAATTTACACTTAATAAAAGATAATGAATTGAATAATATAAAGTCTAGAAAAATAAACATTATTTATAAATATATATTTAATTACATTTAAATTTGAATTTGACAATGACTTTACTACTTCTTTTTCCAATTAAAAGAATTAATTTAAAAAAGTAATTTATCATATCTAAATAAATAAATTATTTATTCAGACTATTTTTACTATGTTTAATTGTAAATGCTTTAAAGGTTATAGTTGATTCAATTATTTATAAGCTGTACAATAATGTATTCTAACAAGAATTTACAATTACAATAAACAAATACAGGCTGTTATAAAAATACAATGTTACATATACATATTAATATATACACGTTTAAAGATAAGTTTTAAATACTATACGTTCAATACATATAAGGTTAAAATTTTTAATGAAATTTATTTATATAGAAATATTTGCATAGACAAGAGAAACGTCATAAGTCCATTAATGCATTTATTCAGTAGAGGAATTAATATTTAAAATAAAATGCTTACACATGTCATTGATATTTTTTTTTGCAACCCATTTTAACAAATTTTTTGCTAAAGTTGCATCAGCATAGCTTTCAGCTATATCACCTGGCCTACGTTCTACAATTTTATAAGGGATTTGTTTATTAGAAGCCTTTTCAAAGGCATCTATCACTTGCAGTACAGAATAACCTCTGCCACTTCCAAGATTTATAGCTTGAAATCCAAGAGGATTTTCTTTTTTTTGATAAATCAATGCTTTTACATGGCCAGATGCCAAATCAACAATATGAATATAATCTCGTACTCCTAAAAATGGGAAGTAACCTGTGTACAATATCTACTTTAATTTTCTTTAGACATTATCCTTTAACTGCTTACCAGTTCCATCTGTAGTATCATAGTCATTTCCATAAATAGCAAGGAATTTTCTTTTTGATACTGAAACTTGAGCAATGTAAGGCATTAAATTATTTGGGATTCCACTAGGATCTTCTCCGATTTCTCCAGAGGAATGAGCACCAACAGGATTAAAGTATCTCAATGATATAACAGACCAAGTCTGAAATAATATAAAATAGATATATTACCTCAAATTTTTTAAAAAATGTTTAGTTTGTAAATTTTTTTATAAGTGCTATGCACTGTACTAAATTAATTTAAAAATTACTTTTTAATAATTTATAGCATTTAATTTAATTTCAATATTTAACAATTATTAGCAGTAAATTTTTAACTACATATCATTTCAAATTCATGCTAGTAGTTTTTATTTAAGAATTCCTTGAAAATTTATACTTATGAAAAGTTTTTTTTTTTTTAAAGTAATTTTTAATATAAAAATTATTTTGTATACCTTGTCTGAATTACAAAGATCTTTTAAAATTTCTTCAACCATGAATTTAGTCTTTCCATATGGATTTGTGCAATTTCCAGTTTCCATATTTTCAGTTAAAGGTAATTGCTCAGGTACACCATATACTGTAGCACTACTTGAATAAATAAATCTTTTTACATTGTTTTCTTTCATAACTTCTAACAGATTTAATGTCCCACCAACATTTATCTTATAATACTCCAATGGTATTGTGCATGATTCACCAACTGCTTTCAAGGCAGCAAAATGTATAACACAGAAAAATTTATGCTAAATATTAAAAATATGCTCATTATAATTTTATTGAAATAACTAAAATTCTAATTTCAAAAACAATTCAATTTACCTTTCGAAAAATATCACTTAAAAACTTTTTGTCCAAGATATCACAATCAATAAATGTTACTTGCTTGTTTGTTAACTTTTCAATTCTATAAATGCTTTCAGGTTTTGTACTTGCTTTTCCTGAAATGTATAAAAGTTGAATTAATGTTAGATGATTATTTACACTCTTTATATCTACATTTGTGCAGTAGATAATAATTTTAAAATTATCATCAATTATTATTTAGTAAATATCGATAAATATACTTACATAAAAAAGATCTTACCTTTATAAGCATTACTAAGGTTGTCAATAACTATCACCTGAAAGTCAGCATTTAATAGTTCCAAAACCGTATGTGAACCAATATAACCAGCACCTCCCGTTACCAGAATGTTTTGCATTTGATTTGCCATACTACTTCTGTTTTTGAATCAATTATTTACTATTCAATAGTTAGTATAATAGTCTACAAAATATTAGTTAGAATATATTTGCGTTAGTTAAATGCATGCTAAAAGAACAAATTTGGCATAATTTCAAACTTAAAAAACATTTTAAATAATAAATTTTTTAAAATGAATTCGTTGTATACTTTTAATATTTATTATTAAAAGATTTATTATTTTTTTAGTGTTAGTTAAAAATTCATCAAAAAATTTGTTTAAAAAGTTAAACTGAAACTAACCTCTCTACACGTGAAACGTAAATGGACTGGATTTATCTTGCTGGAATGACGACAGAAATATTTCATTTTGTCGTGGCAATATTACGTAATAATTAAACGTCATTAAGTATTATTCAATAAATTGTGATTTATTTTCGTACACGCTTTGCACATTAAAGTTACTTACGCAAACTCAATAAGACAATGACAATTAGAATACAACTGATAAAAGTATGTATTCATTTAACTGCACATTGATAAATAAGGCAAATATCATTGTCTTTAATTTGTTCAAGTATGCGTTTTACAATTGATTTCGTTATAAAATAGATTTTTGTAATTATAAATATTCATGTAATTTAATTAAAAAATTGATTTTGAGTATTAATAATGTTTTAATCTTAAGTTATCAAATTTTGCGCACTTTTTCGTCATTCGTTACCGCACGAATTCATTGTATTGGTATTGCTAGATCTTAAGTTATTTTAAAATCTGCACTTTTGCTTTATCATTGAAAACTAAATTTTATATTTTATACTTGAATAAATAGTATCTATTTACAATTCGTATTATGTATTATTTAAAAATTGAAACAACTTTAATTTTATATATTTTTGATGCATACATACCGAACATTTATGTAAGATTTATGAAGAATAATTAGGTTATGTGTACCATTTAAAATATTGTAATTTATAAAATTACGGTTTTTTATTTAAAACATGTTTTTGTAATAAAAAGGAACATTAAAAAACTGTAAAAAAGGTGTATTGAAAAATGCAAGAGAAGGAATTCAAATTGAAGAGAGTATATTGCATTCGTACAGTTGGGGTGACACCCCTCTTTAAAAAAGGGGTATGATCACCCCTTTTCTCATAAAAAAGGGTAGGTATTAAAAAGGGTTGTTTAGTAGCACAAGTATTGACTACCTTTTTTAGTTATATATTTTCACAACAGACTTTAATAAATTAAAAAATAAATGCTTTGATTTTAATTTTTTTTCTAATTCCTTTTGAGATATTATTTTTTTATTTTTTTATACAAATTATATGTATTTTATTATTATAAAAGTATTTAGTAATAAGTTTAAAAAACTTATGGATGACAATTCTTTTTCAACTTATAGTTACAAAATAAGGGGTACATCCCTTTAGCAAAGAGACGTTGAATGTATAAGATAAGCGAAAGCAAATGACCAACGGAGATGGAGCCTTTTGATTTGCTTCTCTTTTAGCCACTCCGAGAGAAACTCCTCGACAGGGAGATCAACCAATGGCAGGTTCTAGCTACATAGCCCGTAATAGTAGTATACTCCGACTGCAGGTCCATGTAGAAGGGTGGCTTAGTCAAGCAGGAACTTCCATTGCCTCTGTTTCGTTCTGTATTTGTTAAATTTGATTAAATAGTATTTAGGTGATTTTGTTTCAGGCATCTATTATTAATATGATGATTCGTTATTAAAAAATCAATTTTAAGTGGTTTTATATTGTATGAACTATGAGAAGTTGATTCATTTTTTGTTTTTAATTAATGTTTACTCAGCCTCATTTTATTTTTTTTAATAATAAATTAATTTTTTTTCTTACTATATTTTATAATTAGTTGAAAAAGATAAATGAGTAGAGTTTTTTTTCCTGTATATCATAAAATTATGTTTAAAATTAAAGTAAAATCAGTTTCTTCATGTCCTTGGAAAAGTTAAACTTTATTTTTTTTATGTTTTTCTTAATATTTTTAAAAATTTGTTTAATAAACCATATATATTTTTTATACTAGTTTATCATTACATATTAGTTTAATAAATGTTAATATTGTTGAAATTTTTACATTTATTTTGTAATGTTTAAAAGAAGTGAAAGTCAATTTTATAATCTATAAAGTTAAAATTATGGATCTTGATCGTATAATATTATTATAAAAAAGGTAAGTTTAATTTTTTATTTATTTAATTATATGAGCATAATAATTATTAGATAAGAACAATGTAATTTTTTATTTTTTAAATACTTTTCTCTTTACTGTTATCTTCTTTTGTAAAAATATTCAAAATTTTGTTTGTTATTTAGATTCTGATAATATATTATTTTTAATTTTATCTTGGGCAAATTTGAAACCTTAAATCTTCAATTTTAAATATTATTTTTATTAATTTGGCAATAATACATCCATTGGAATACATTTAAAAACAAATTTAAGCGATTGGACTTTTTTACTTATTAAATTCTTAATCAATCAAATTTATTTATAATAATACGTCATTTTTATTCATATAAATGTATTACATATTTGTTAATAATTAATAATTCAGTTATTAAGTGTAATATGCACTGGTGTAATAAAAAAAAATTAAGAAACAGTCAATAATATATTAATTGTAGTAAATATCAAACTTCTATATAATATAGAAAAATTACATATTATTTCCCATAAATTTTGAAAAAAATAACTTTCAATTATTATTACTAATATGTCTATAGATGCATTATTGTAAATTTATGATAATAAAAAGTTGCTATATGTATATAAATTTTTTAATTTTTGTTGTTTTATCTACGTATTTTCATAAAATAACAACTTAAAATAAAAAAATTTTAATCATTTTAATTTCAAATATTTAAAAAATTTGTTAAAAAAATGATCTTAAAAATGTTTATTTTCATTTACCACGTGAATGAAATGTAATACATTACCGATTAATTAAAATAATGATTTCAATTTAATATAAATCGTATATATTAAAACAATTTTCCAATATTATATTTGCAATTTATCATTTAAATTATTTTCATTAACGTAAGTAATTTTTATATAAAAAAAGCTTATTTCTTGTAGTGTTAGAACAATTATGATTAATACAATGAATTCATTTGATATTGAAATTTATGCTATTGATATACTTATACAAAATGTCAATATGTATATAAATGTCTGTATATATTTTGTATCCCATTTAAAAAATAAAATATTTTAATACAATTCGTGCAATAGAATAAGATATTTTAATCTTCAACTTTAGTGTATTAATTTAATTTTATTAAGTGTAAAAAAATTTTCATTTTCATTTTTTCGTAAAACAATGATAATAATATTTTAAATATAAAAAAATAGTTTTTTTAATATAAACAGAAATAAAGAGGTTATCAAACTCAAATGATAATAAAAACGTAAACAAAAAAAAACATTGAATCCGAATCAACTTTTTAATATTTAATTACCTTCAAATAGTTTTTTTTAATACAATAATTACGTGTACGTAGTTTGACAGAATAGAAAATTAAAATTATTACAGACTTTTAAATTAATTAAATAAAACAAAGTAATATAAATAGAACATTAAATTCTATTACTAAAAAAAATAATTCGGAAGTACATTTTGCAATCAATTTATATTATAAATAATGTAATTTTTTTATTAGAAATTTAAATTATTAATTTTAGTTAATTGATTGTGATAGTGAGAATTTGAATTGATATATTAAATACATATACAATTTATGTAAACATAATTTATATGTATTCTAAGTATAACAAACTGTATAATAGGAGCAATTATGTATAACAATATAATTAAAATAATATTCTTATACTGAAGGAAGAATGTGGTTCTGGAACATTTTAAATAAAACAATGTATGAATAAAATAACAGAAGCAAATAATCTGTAAATAGACTTTTATTGAAATATTTATTATCATAAGCGATGTTAGAAACTAGCCATTTCGAAATAGATTTCTTAATTAATAGTTTTTAATTTTAAAGTTTATTTAAAATTTTTAAAATTATGATGATTTTTAAAAGAAATTCATTATTATGAATTTGTATTTTATCAGCAATGTAATGCTGAAATTTTTACAAATACATCAAACTTACCGAAATTGGAGAACTGCTTCATCAATAAATTTTGCTGCTACTCTGATAAAAAATATTTCAACTTTGAACGCGTAGGTCAATTGTCTTCAGTACAATTTAGTGTATCTACTTAATAATGTAAGAAAATAATATCTTAGGGGCCACCAGAAAAAGGTTTGTTCACTATCCTACCGGTGACGCCACTTGTAATATTCTCATCTTTTTTCATCAAAATCTTGCGAGAAAAAAGCCATTAATCGATAGGAGAAAATTGTTTTCATGTCTTAATATTATTTTTTTTTAAATGTCTGATGTGTTCAACGGCTTGCACATTAAAAATGAGAAAGATAAGCTTAAGATTCGGATGTACGTCAAGTTGAGTGAAGTTGAGTAGTTGGGTGATTGTAACCGATTCAATGTGTTAGAATATGGACAATTTATTAAAAAATAGTTTGATTAATATCAGAAGAAGAAGGAAAAAAAGGAGAAATAGATCTTGGATGCGTTTAAAGTTCAATAAGAAAGAAGTGTTTTTCTGTAGTGGCGGACGAATGACGTTCAGGTCTTAGCTTCAAAGCTTCAAGAAATTACGAGCTTTTCATCTTCGCTTTGCCTTCATTGGTGTAAACTAAGTTCTTAAAGGGATGATATATATAAATATACGTATGTTTCTAGCGATGCTAGAGTAAAAGGGGTGGGGACGGGGAAAATATCTAAGTCTTCGCTCTTTTCGTTTTTCTGGTTAACGTGTTTGCATTCCCGATTTTGAGGGAGGCGCTGAGCACTAGTGTAATTTCGTAAAGTCGATTTTAATTTCTTTTACTATTCAGACACCGGCGTAAGCACTCAACAGACTCGGTTTTCTTCTCGCGTCGATAGGCCGGAGCCGTTGCTAAGAGCTCACTGTCGAAGACAATCTTTTGCTTGCGGACTAAACCACGATTTTTGAAATCGATTTCCTTACTACTTGGGGCATGTGTTGATGCGACATTTTATTCATACAAATAATAAGCGCCCTAAGTGGCTGAGATGCTAAAGTACAACGCTCTTATTTTCGAGTTATTTCGGGAGTAAAGAAAGTTTTAACTCCTCTCCGTGTTTACTTCAATTTACATAGTTATTTTTTAATTCGGTTGTATATACTTTAAGCTGAACAAGTAATATTTATTGTAATTTATGTGTTTTAATGAATCGCTCAAGCATCTGCGATTCAAAAACGTACATATAAATTGTCGCAATTTTGATACAATTGAGCTATTTATTCCTTGTTACATTATCTAGAATCTAGAATTAACTAGAATTAGTTCATTTTACTCTAACTGAAACTTCAATTTTTAATTTTAACTTTTATGCAGTAGCACTAAAGTGTAAGAATTAAATTTGGGAATTTTCTTGTTTAAATACAAGAAATTATCAGTAACAATAGTTTCAAACGCACAAAATTTAATATTCAATTTCCTTGACACTGAACCAACAGTTGAGAAAAACAGTTGTTAGTAATAAAATTTTTTTTCTATAACTCCGCTACTAGCATTATTTAAAAAAGGCTTCCCACGAAAAAGGAAGACTATTCCCTTTTGTATGATTTTTAACAAAAGAACTTTACGCAAGCTTTTCGTGCAAGAGAGAGCGGAAAAATGAAAGATTCAAAGGGAAAGATTTGGAAAGAATGGAATGAATTTGACGGGGCGAAAATCATGAAAGCCGGAAGCGGAAACGAAGCTCATGTTGCAAGTTTCATGAAACTCTTTTAAATTATTATTATGTTCTAATATTTCCTTTTTAAAATATTATTTCTTTTATTTCTTCTATGTTCTTTTACATGGCTCACTATAAATACATTACGTCTGTTTTTTCTACGCATGATATCGTTTTTCGTTATCATGTACAATATTTTCCTCATAATTGGAATTAAGCCTATAATTTTAATATAATTAGTATAAATAATGTTGTACACATTGAATTTCGATTTATAATACAACTAAGTCTTACGACATCTTAAGGTTCTGTTAAATATAGAATTTATGTAATTTCATATAAGAAAAAAATGTTTGTTTACGAAATTACTTATTTGTAATACATTTTAATTATTTTATCGTTAAAAATTGAAAGGCGCGTGCATCGTTAGACATATATTAATATTTGTACATGTGTATGCTCTACCTCATTATATTTAATGTATATCGGTCAGTAACATAATTAAATAAATTTGGTTTTAGTAAAATTGTACTACTTGTTTACTATAAGTATTTTAGAAATATATAAAGATGCGAAAAATTGGCATTAAATGGTTGGAAATGAAATAAGTATTGACCTGTTCTTTTATAATATAAATATTATTATAATTGTTTTACGGGCTTAGAATACAGAAACTTGATCTCACTTTCATTTGGGAACATTTCTTTGTCTATATTACGAAAGCAATCGATCAACTTATAAATTGTTTAATTCTTAATTATTTCAAGTTATTGAGAAAGGGTCGTCATTATTTAAAACAATAAGCTTCAAATAATTTAATTGATATATTGAGCTTTCATTGTTGTATCATAACTTCAATCGATCCTTGCTTAAGGTATACGCACAGCAGCTGAATAATATAAGAAACGAATAAACAATCGTCATCGAGTACGTTGCAGACACATTAGTGTGCCCGTCGGCTTAAGATTGCCTTGTGTTTCAGTTACGCATTAATATCAGTGCTATTTTGAAATACCATAGACGCGTGATTCGACCGAGAGTCAGAGTCTTTTTACGGTGTTTTTCCCTTCCATATTTGGGGTGTATTGGTATTCCAACGTAGCGGCGCTTTTATCCCAACCACGTCATGCATGACACGAAAAGGGAATACGTAAATCGACTGCTGCCCATGTATCGAGTTCGCAGCTTTTTCGCACTTTGTGCTTCGTGATTCACAAGAGTGTAAAATAAAAATTAAAAATGAAACGCTCGAAATTTCATTTTTTATAGGGACAGGGCCTCTGGTTTTGATTGTTGTTGATAAATTTCCTGTTTTGAAATTCAAACGGAACGATCGGAGAAACACTCGTAAGGTTGCATATTGCGGGATTGTAGGTTATATGCTCGTAAAAAAAGTATAAGTGAAAAACTTTACGAGGAAGAAAAGAGACGTAAAGGATAGTCACGGTTAATGTACACAACAGATGAGAAAACAGAAGGAAATTGAGTGGGCGCACGTAAGTATCGGCATATAAAGTCCGATAGAGGGTATTCCCATATTTCTCCGATTCTTTACGTCATCTATCATAATGCAATGGTTTTCCATTGTCTTTATAACCCGAAATTAAGTTAGTGAAGCATCAGCTTCATTCAGATAATCAAATTCAAAATTGTTCTGGATTCGCGTTCCCAACTAATAAACTACCCAACTTTCGCGTCTTTGTGTATGCTCCCGGTCAACTTCTTCCCTTGGTTTTAATAAATGAAATGAATCACTGACTGGCACCCCTTCTACGCTGCACTCATATAAAAAAATATTTTAGTTCATTTTCCGTCAAAAGGGATTTGATGGTTTTGTTTTGGGCTTATCATTACTGGATTAAGCTCTTTAAGAAATAACATCAACCTTGCTGGAGTACATCGGCAATTATAGAATAAATATTCAAATTAGAGTAACATCATGCAAGCTATCACGTACTTCAAACTAAAGCGGAAGGTGAAATTGATGTGATTGTAACACCGAACGAGTCAGCACGAAGCAACATACATTCTCATTCTCATCAAAAACTTTCTTCCAATAATAATGCTTGAGATATATGACAAGAGTACATATGTACAAGATTGATTAACAAAGTTCATTTATATAGAGATAAATAATTAGCTTACACGAGCCGATGCTTGCACAAACTAATCTCGAGATTACTGCTACGTAATGGAAGGAAAGAGAAGTACATATATAAGTGCAGTAGAATGAGCGAGAGTATGGACTAAAGAAGGAAACAAATAGATAAAGGTCGATGGCTCGACACAATCAGTAGTGCACAACAGTAGTTTACTTTTTTGTTTATTGCTCTAGCGCGACATCGCAAGGAATGGTTGCACTAAACTATGCAAACGGGCGTGCGCGCACGCTTGTATGTATATGAGGCTGATGGCCAAGATGGTTCATTGGCGAGTATTGCATAAGAGGGGGAGTAATTCAGGATATCGGATCGGGTGATTGATTATCGTCTCGTGCGACACGTCAACCTTATGGCCATCCAGCGTGGACCCAACCTCGTCTTCGCCTTGTACCGGCGACCTTCTTTTTCACCCCTTCGAGCCCGTACACGGGCACCCGAATTACACGGACGGGCGATAGTCAGATGGGGGGGGGGGTTCGACTCCTAGTGAACCCCCTTCTCGTTTTCGTTGATCAGTCATGTCGCCTGGACGCCGATTCGAAGAAACCCAGGCGTGGGTGAAATCGTGAATCACTGCTCTGCTAATTACGCGTTCTTTCGCTCTTTGTACTTCTGGCGCACCGATACTGAGGTGAGGTCACCTTCTCTTCTGTCATGGAGAAAGTCATAACGATGACAGATCTCCGTTCAAGTAGAACTAGTATTTTTCATAAGCTATTATTACATCGAATCATACTAAATGTCTTCATGTTAAATATTTCGCCTTAAAAAAATTATAATATTGTTTTCATATATTTTCTTGTAAAATTCATCTTAAAAAAATAGGTATAAATAGATGCTTTAAAATACATTTTATAGAAAAGTTTGTGGAGAAAAATTTCTTTAAACGCATATACTGTATATTTTCTATTAATTTTTTTCATTTAAAAATCAATTACATTCGATGCTAAAATTTATATTGTCGAATAATTTGTTTTTATTGTAATTATTTGCTAAAATATATTAAATAGTAGTTCAGGTTATTAAAGAATAAGACTATTAGTATATAAAGAAAACCTTGTATCTGTGGATATTTAATTTTGATCTGCATAGTATTGTTTCATTTTATTAGAAAAAACTGGCTTTGTTCTTTTGCATTTTAGTTTTATTTTAATTAAAATCATCTAATATATGTTATTATTTATCGTTATCATCTTCCTCCGATGTTGTGGTCATTTGAAAAACTAAAAAAAATTAAATGTAGGACAAGGGACTTGATAATATAAAATATCATCATTGTAAAAACGTTGAAAGCAAGGTAGGAAATGTTCCTATAATTTTTCCTTTAATTTTCAAAAATGCTGCGAAGCACACACTTGAGACATCTACATACACATACACGCGCAGAGAATGATAGTGATTTAAGTCGAAGTTTGGGGAAGGGAGGAGGAAGCGAGTAGATGAGTGAGAGGACGGAGTTGGAGGGGGGTTTCTGGTAGACTTAACTTTTATATCTTATCCATTAGAAGTTCCATTTGGCCCTCGCTACCGAGCTGTCATTTTCAACGTTGACGAGTTATATACGAGACGCCATTGATATCCTCGATCGCGTTGCCCTCGCTCGGCTGCATCAACGCCTGTTCGACGTCTATTTCTTCGCAGAGTCAGGGACCGCGATTGGTAAGAAGGGCAAGGGCTAAGGCTGAAGTAGATGCTGGATATCCGCGGACACGGATTGCGAAGTGCCTTTCTCGATACCGACCTCGCTGGTCTATTAAACGAAACTTGCTTGTGCTCTTGTTCCGCGCACTAGAACCTACTGGAGACATTGGACTTCGAACA
Organism: Kradibia gibbosae; assembly: GCA_018907135.1. Taxonomy (NCBI): domain Eukaryota; kingdom Metazoa; phylum Arthropoda; class Insecta; order Hymenoptera; family Agaonidae; genus Kradibia; species Kradibia gibbosae. Next base: position 35,404,922 of record JACCHX010000001.1, on the reverse strand, counting down.
ATGGATATCGTTTGTGAGTGGAAGAGAGAGTCAGAGAGAGTGAGAGAGAGAAAATATCCGAAAGAACTGTATTTTTATGTCAGACAAACCAACATCGAAGTCTTATTACGTTTCCCCGTACTTCTTGGGTCTTCTGACATTCCTGCTTACTCTTCCTACAATATTATATTTTTCAATTTGAGCAATCAGACATTTTAATACAAATGTTACGATTTTCAATAATTATTATTCTTACTTAACTATTTTCTGCCATCTAACTACCATTTATAAGATTTTCATAATTAATGCGTCTTTAATTTTATTTATTCATAATGCTTACTATTAAACAGATAGATTTTCGCGTAAAACACCCTTTTTGTATCTACACTACACGAATCTACCTTATTTTCTCATTACAAAGACAATGTAATTACATAAAAAGACCTTTAATCCAAATGGTTAAACCCTTAAAAGATAAAGTATTTTAATAATAGTCTGCTGTTCACTCGTTCTGTAGCTTTATCGATACGGAATACTAAAAAATTTAAGTACGCACTTTTGGTTTTAAAGAACTTAAAATGAATTAGACTCTATAAAAATCATAAAACTCAAAGCATAAGGAATTCACACTTCGTGATATCCAGGAAAAACCTTCAATTGAGCCTATAATAAAACTAAAAATTAAATTTGGCAGATTTGGAAAATTTGATTGGTCAAGATAATGTAACACAGAAAAATAAAAGTTCCTGGCTGATCCATCAAATCTAAATATATGTCTAAAACTAAATGTAAACCTAAGTGCATGTGCCTGTTCATATGCATGTGTGCAGATTAAAAGATGTAAATTATCATATTGACAGGGTGTGATTTTGATAAAACGTAATTCTCTCAATAGAAGTTCAGCATCTAAGTCCGGCAAGCGCATTTTCTTATATTAAATGTTTGAGGTTGCTTATGTAGGCACATACGATAATATTGATCTGCAACTCGCAACGCTAGAAGACACATTGTACCGTCTCGGCAGGTCTTCATCCCCCCCTCGCGCTCCCAACGCTCCACCCAATCACGAAGACGTGCGACGGCATGAAAGTTCTTAGAGGCGACAGCAAAAATGCAGCCGACTACGGACAATTCTCTACATTAATTATATCGCATTTACCCTATTGGATGCCCCTTTAAGCTTTTATTTCGGCCCTGCGTTACTCATACGAGCGGAACAGGAAAATATATTTTCAAGCTTCTGGATAATCTGGATATCCATGTGCATGCGCACCAGCGTTGCACGGTGTTACTCTCGCGTATAATTTTGTGCCTGTGTGTGTACGTGCGAGTTGTGTGGCGCAGATCTCTTTCTTTCTCTCTTTCTATCTATCTACGCGAATGACCGCGAGACCTTACTCTTACAACGAAGAAACTTTTCGACCGTTATTTATTATCCGTAGTCCGAAAAACTACCTTTTGCCTGTCAGTAATTCTTTGATTAATGAACCTCCTGCATGTGTCTTCTCTTGCTCTTTATTTTCTTGTTTTTATCTAAATAATAATTTTCGTTTGGCAAGTTGGCCTAACCCTTGTTCTTTTATTCTATTCCTCTTTTTACCTCTATTGACACTAAGTTTCATTTGTTTTTCAAATTAATTAAGAACTGAATTTTATTATACTATGTAACATGTAGATGAAAAATAAATTATTCTTTTAAGATTTTCCTAACTTTACAAATATTTACAAATAATTGAAAACAATAGAAAAAGTGAGGTTATGAAAAGATTTCTTTATACCCAGCATTTGTGCGCAGCTCAATTAATTTTTACAAAAATAAATATATTGCGAATATTTAAGATCATAAGATTTAAGATTTTTCAGATAATATTTTATTTCGTATTTTACGTAACATCTTAAAAATTGTATTAATAATGTATCGAAATCAATAATAAAGCACTTATTGTTAATTTAATATTCTGATTATTTAACACACAGTTCAGAAATTGTTCGTATTAAAATAGTATATGTGGGATCAATGCTCACGTTTTTTACTTTAAAAATATAATAAATTTTTTTTTTATGAGCTTCATTCAGCATTCAATATTAAAAAAAAAACTTCGACTCAATATGAAGTTTTTCTATTATCGTATTTTGCAACAAAAAATGGGTTTTCCCTATGGAATTTGAATAAATAATACCGTAAACAGGAGGCATAATAAAGTATTTATCCCCACGTAAACGTCCTAGCAATGCATGAAAAGTAGAGTGAATGGAAAAATTTACAGACGTACATCGAAAAGACTACTTAATATTAGAAAAATAATGAAAAAAAGAATATGCAGGAGGATTATGAGACCTTAGGGATTACGTATATTTATTCCTTTACTTTTGTACATTCTCGGTTTATTGGCTCTTATAGTCCATCTCTCGATTTTTGCTAGTTATGCAATTAATGCGATTATCGCGAAATTTATGCTATCCATGGTGGATTTGTGTGGGTGTGTAGAGGTTTCCGGAGCTAGCCTGCTAAGCTTTTCTATATTTTTGGTAACGGAGAGCAAAGGTACAGCACTGCACGGTCTTTTTTAAAAAATTTCGGAAATCCCTGCGGAATGTAGTCGTGCCTTCTTCGTATGTTAGCGTCGATCTAGAGACGAGCCGATTTGCGCCGAGCAGTTCGATCGACGGAATTGTTAGAATGTATTTTTCCACGCCCTCAAATACGTCGCATGAATAAAAAATATCCTTCAAAGTCGGCTCTCCCTCGTGCTCTTACTTCGAATCGCCGGCGTTTGTATTGTTATTGCGGACGCCTTGAGACAGACGGCGCATTTCTTCCGTTCGGCATATTTCGAGACCCCAAGCAAGTGGAATCGGCGTAGCTACTGGCATAAGAGGAGCGCTCGGGGAAATCGTCGGTGAAGAGGTTTTGGGGAGAGGAAGATTGGTTTTGCGCGGCAATAAGATCCAAGAAGCCTTCTTTCATTATTCAGTTCGTTGAGAAGAGCGAGTTGCTCACCGTAATCTGTATTCTGTATACCCGGAGAATTTCCCTCTTAAAGAATATTGTCGCTTCGCTCCCTCAGTCCTAAGACGTCAACATCGACCTGAGTCGACGCTCTTAACATTCCCAATAAACGTTTGTTACAATCTTTGGCCTTTTTATGGAAAATCGTATAACATCGCTGTTGTAATTTTCTTTTCAAACTTTTCACTTTTGCTACATAAACATTTTCTTTTGATTTTTTGAGTTACTGTGTTAAGTACTGTTTTCTTAAAAATGCTAAAAATTGGCGAACTCCGATTAAAAGGTCAATCGATCCAGTCAATGTTGTAGGAACGTTTTAGTAAAATCCTAAGCTCTTTATACGATTATTTAACTATAAAAACCTGTTTATTTAACTGTGAAAACTTTATAATTATAGGCTTTATAGATAGTTAGCGTTTAACTTTAGCAATGGATTGAAAATATTTTCATAGCTTTTAAAATACATTTAAAGCTCACTATTGCTAAATATCGCTCGCCTTGTTTATATTTCCAAATATAATGGTTCTTACTGACAAATTTTTCTTCGCAAATATAATGAAATGAAATGAAATGAAATGAAAATTTTCATTACAAACATTTTTTTTCTTTATTTATTTTAAATGAGCATGTTTTTCATAATAAATAGATTGAAAGTTTCTGTTATCTGATTATGATATCACGCGTAGTAGAGAAGTGGAAATTTTATAACTTAGAATCTAGAATCACACAGAACCTGCTTATAAATTCGTCATCTCACCCCGATGATTTATGCATCATATCATCCTGGACCTTACTATAGTTCATATAAAGACTCGTAAAGTAATGTGGAAACGCACACGCACTTATTCTGCACTTATTCTAAACTTTTTAGCCGAGTAACCCTAATATATTGGGTAACATTCGAGTTGTTGGACGTGTAAGGAAAACATTTTTCGGCCTAGACAGGAGAATAAGATACAGGGGTGCGACGAAACGTACATACGAAAAGTCAGGGGCGTGCGTTACGGGTCATAAAGCAGAGTTCTTTCTCTCTCTCTTTTCTCTCTCTATTTCTCATTCTTTGTTTCTATTTCTGCTTCAGTAACTCACTTTATTACCGTCGAAGTAACACAAGGAAGAAAAGCGCATTCGGCGAGTTTTTCAATTGAATGTTCGCTAGTCTTGTGCCATAGAGATGCATGAATTCGTAGGAGCCTATAGCTGATATTTTCGAGTGTGCAAGGAAATATACAATTACTTTTACCATCTTTTATGACTGTGTCTTTTTTAATTAATACTTCGTTTTTTTGGATTGTTTTGGTTCTTCGTTATACGTAATTTAAAATTGTATAAAATCATCGCTTTAGATATGAAATGTAGAATTTCAGAATGTTATGAAATAAAATTCTGAAAAATTTTTTGCAAAAATATTTTAATAGAAAAAAGTTTTAATGTTTATAAAATTGTAAGCTTCATTTATGTGAAACTGACTTGAGTCGTACAGATTGTCAGCATTTAAAGGATTCGACAGTACGTTTTTCTTATATATATTATTACAGCGCCGGAATATTAGGCATAGGCGAAATCTAAGGAGGTAGTCAAAAAAATTAGCGCCAATACATTAAATATCTTCACGGCAAGTATCGGGCAGGGACATATGCTTTTTATTGTGTTACATTTGTGCACGATCAGCTAGGAAAACAAAGTTTAACCATTTTTAAATTAATGATGACTAAAAGTATTGTTCTTACTTAGGGTAAACTCAACGCGACATATAATAAGGTCCAACGGCCGACAAAACGCGGACATTCAACTAGAAATAATTTTAGAAAATGGTACTTTTTTCTGAATATCTACAGTACCTTCTGATTATGTTACCAAATATACTCCATCTCTCCCCTTTTTGTGGTTCTTTAAATCAAATCTCTGCGTAAGAGTAGTCTCTTGTGTTTTGTCCAAGTCTAATGAATTTTCATTTATTTTAATCGATCGTTCGTTAAAACTTTGTAGATTGAACTTTAAGGAACATTTCAAGTTTTGACAAATTTAATTAGATCTTAGACATTGTTGATAAATTTATATTGCAATTCGATTCAATAAGAAGCCAATCCTTAGTAAAACAGTAGTATCTTTATTAAATAGTGTTAATTTGCGTTGCTATGTCGAATATATTAATTCTTGTTTATTAAAGTTAACATGAATATAAAAGAGAACCAAACATTTTAAAATGTTTAAAGTTGAAATTGAAATGTATTTTGACATTTTTCAAAATTCAATTATCATTCTTCTATCGATAAATTTTCAATAAGAACTGACAATCGTTACATAATAAGAATTTAGAAAATTTAATATAAATATTAGTAATTTTTAAATATATGTATATATGTAGATTTATACCCAGTATTAAATAAAATTACAAGAGTAGAAAATTGTTTCGGAGACGCGCAAAATAGTACTCTCGTGATTTTTTAGAGCCATATGCATTTTTATAACCGTATGGCTCAGAGTCATACTGTTGCTGGTATTTTTGAGGGGTGACTCAAGGACCTTTTTTATTAACGTCGTCCTGTTCATGAGCGTGCGAATGCACTATCAGTACGACTATTATAATCGACGTAGTCACATTATGAGCACTTCCATTTAAAATAATGCCTTTTCTGTAAACATTACTTAAATGTTAGATATTTTTTATATGAACGTTACGCGCAAAAATATAGATTATTCAACGAACTATTATATAATTTTTATACAATATTATCTTGTAATTCACGGTATTATACGTTAACAGCTTATCAAAACCATATTTAAATTTTTTCGGAGGAAGTTTAAATTCTAGATTCGTAAAACTACTGACTAAAGAAATATAAAAAAATGTCAATCTTTAATAACAAGTTTGATAATTATGTAATACGTATCATTATTATGCTTATCAAAAACTTATGTAGGCAACTTTAGATGTAATATGGCTTGTTCATAAAAGCAATTTTGATATTATTTTATTGACGTGCAAAAAATTAAAATTTTTCCAAATAACAAAGAGAGGCCCGTCCTAAATTTATTTTTTCATTTTTTCGCCCTTTTTACATACGCAGTATATATGTATTTATTTGCTTCAACTGAATTCGTCAAGGATTTCATGATCTCCTTTGGACAAGATCTTCTTTTTCACTCGATGTAACATTTTCAAGGAATTCAGAGACTTTACATGGGTGCTGTAAGCTGGTTTACTTAATTTAAAGATCGTGTTACAGAGAAAGAAATTTTCTTAGGGTCGCAAAAAAGAAAGATATTCTTTCAATATTAGTTCTTTTACAATACGAGCATTCTATCTTTACAGATCATTTGCGTTGCGGTTCTAGTATAGTTTACTTATGATTTCTCCACTGTTAAGCATAAGTGAAAAGAGTCGAGTAATTTGCTCTATAAGAATATAAATATTATAGGTTTTATTTGGTTGTAAAAAGTGTATTATGCATTTAATTGAAAATTTTTAAGTCATTAAAAGCTGGCTCAGTAGCTAATTCTTATATATTTAGTTTGCATCATTTCGATACTAGAATTTTATTGTGTAAACAAAAAAAATGAAAAATATTGAGGCGCGATATTCTGGTAGTTAGTATAAACACACCATGGAAAGCACAAACTGTATGAATGGTGTGCAACGATAGTCTTCATGCACATTATTTAATCAATTTTATTAGTTTTTTTTCTGATTGTATGTTGATTAATTCTGGAATTATTGTTTTATTTAAGAATTATAGTTACTAAATATGATGTTTCGAGCTCAAATAAAACAATATAAAACTAAATGTAAATGACGATAAACTAAACGTAAATTACTTTTTATCGAGATCTTTTCATCTTTAACATTTGTACATAGTACATTCTCGACTAGTGTATGAAAGAGGTATCTGGCAAATTGTTGATCTTGGGAGGATCTGTAAAGGAACAGCTCGAGTAAACAATAAGGCGGCTTGTGGGGTTATTCGCAGAGCGGCAACGGAGGACTCGTTTTCATTCATTCATTCATCAGGAATAACGTGTACTTTTGAACAAGAGAAAGAAAGGGAGTAGGAGCATCGCGGAGTGAGAAGTGGCGGCGGGGCAAAGGAATAAGAGGGAGTAAGCGCAGTAAGGGAGATGGAGCAGGTAATCAGCGATTCAAAGAGAACGATCCATCTTACGAGCTGCCAGGATTGAATCTTCGGCATTTGTTTGTTAAATCAGTCCCGAAGGACTTCGCAGTCCACGGTTCTTTCTCATTCTGCTTTACACTATTAGCATGACGCGTTCTCTGTTTCTTATTTATTTTTCCATTTCTTTGGTTTCTTCGGCTTCCTCAGCTCATAGAGTTGCCTCAACTTTCCACGTGTGATAATCGATCTTTCAATTATGCAGCTCTTCCTACTAATTTGCACGCAGTACAAAATTGGACTTTATTACTTCCCTTGAATACTTGGATTTTCCGAGGCTACGCATCAAGTTGAATAGTGAAACAAATTTAATCTGCCATCGTAGGTGCAAGCTTCTTTTTACTTATTTACTTCAATCATCGATGGTTGAACAATATTAAGGGACCATAAAAAGTAATGTTAGCACATTATTGTTTAAAATTTGTGTTAATTGAGAATAATGGTTTTGTTTGAGATTAATTATTAGAATGAATTAACGCTCACTCCAAGTCATTCTGAATAAAAAAAATATTTACAAATTTCATCAACTTTTTTATATTAATTAAATAATAATAATAATAATAACAACAACAACTACTAGTACTACAATAACAACAATAGTAATAATATTTATGATTTTTTACAGAAGAATATTGTAAATGACGCAAATATTGGGGATGACAATCATAAAGAATAGGTTTAAAGATGATAGTAGAGAAGAGGAGATGGAGAATGAGAAAAAGGCGGAAGGAAGTAAGCCCCTTCGTTTAATATTATACACGCTAGTTGTATTTCGAATAATGTTGTGGCGCTTTAGTCTTAGGTACTTCGGTCGCAAAACTTAGATGTGTCGTCAAATAATCATTGGCAAGGCAGTCGCCAAACGTTCGACGAAAAGGAGAATGATGATATTCATAAAAACGTGCTGCTTATAAAATAAGAAGGATCCACGGGTGAGCAATAAAGTAGCGTGGAAGGGCCGGATCGATGGTGTATCTGCTGAATGACGTCATGGCGTGCGAGAAATCCAAGGGCTCGGTAAATGCAAAGCGTCGTTTCGGCCGCCCGTAAAATGCCCGATCCTAATAAGGTCGTTTATATTTATATTCAGTACCAGGGCGACTTTTATAGCGCACGGGGGTATGCGTAAGACAGGAGGGACATATCCCACTTTATTTTTCTCTTTGGGTGCGACGAAGTGTGGCGGCTTTTCGGGCAAGGAGATCGAAAGTAGAGGAATTTTGATGTAGAGGCTCTTTCGGCTTTCTCTCGCGAAGTGGTTTTCATTTTATCTTATCTGACTCCTGCTGACCCTTGTACGTTGCTTGCCTTTCCTTTTATCTGTATGAAGATTATGGACTCCCTAGCTTGTCCATCATTATACCAATAATATCTTAATGATATTTCAAAAATAAAACATCGATACGGTTAATATTAAGCTGTGAATCTGCAGTCGACGCTTACCAGGAAATGGCACGATTCGCTAATTGATACGTGTGTATACATGCATATGCATATAAAAAGAACGTGTCCCTTTCTTTGCGATCGTCATTGTTGCTGCACGAGAAATCTGCATTTAAATATTTATACCTCTATAATACTCTTGGATAATGTGCGAGACTTTGCAAAAACCTACATAAAAAAAAGTTTCACAAGGAGGAATAGATGGGATGAAGATTCAAAAATTTTAGTAAAAATATATTTGTCTTCATTACGACAAATATAACTATCTATGAAGGAAAAACAAAATAACCAAATAAAATTTAGAAAACACAGAATTGCTGTTGTATTAACGATTCGATTTTTTTAAGCTGTCATGGTCCCGATATTGCTCGCGACTACTTTTGATCATCCTTCCCGAAATAATCGTTAACGTTGAACGTGTTCACGACGTGGTGGTAAATATACGAAATTCGAGAGAGCCTTTGCTTAAACACTGAGCGTCAGAAGGGCTCGAGGCCGTTGTCTGTTTGCGCGGCTGTTGTTAGTTCGTCTGTCAGAGTGAGGGAGGGGACCAATGACTCGGTTGCGTATTCCATACTCAAATATCTTAAGCGCGTGTACGTGGGTGTCGTCGTGTGACGGAGTCGCGCGAGAGATTCCGTAAAGTGACCCCAGCGGCGACTCGGCAGCCCCAGTCGGCCGATTCTCCCTTTTGCCCGTTTGCGAGAAGAAAGGTCGGCTATGTTTGGTCTTGAACGCGACGAGGAGGAGGGTAGTGGAAAGGAAAGAGGAGGCAGGAGACCTGAGCTTGGGGAAAATTATTGCTCTTATATATTCGTCGGTTCCGATCGATGGCATGGCGAATAATTCGATCTCAGCGAATTTGAGTGAAATCGAACTCGATGCGCGACGATATCAGCTTCCTTGTACGGACTACTTTCTGCCTCCACATCTGTACGATAGAAAGAGAATTACAGAAAGAAAAAAGGAAGAAATGAAGCAAGAAAAAGAGAGAAATGAAAAAAGAGAGTGATAGAGGGGGAGTCGGAATTTCAGGGAATGTAATGTATAGCACAAGGAAACGAATGGTTAGTGCGTATGGAAAAGTGACTGTATATTATTGTAAAAGAACTTTTCCTTTTCGATAGATTGCTTAAAACAGATTTAACGTAAAACTAATTTCACGGTAGTTTACATTTGACATTTAAATTTAATTGAAACTGCTGTAATATGTTCAATGTTAGTTACTTAATACCAACATTTAACATCTACTTTAAAGCGACATCTCTGTTTAACTATAAGAAAAGAGAAAAAGTGTTAAATTTACGATGGAAAGATAAGTAAAATGCATATCTGCTTTAAAAGTTTAAATTTTTTGTTGAATTTATTAATCACTTGTGCAAGTATTCCTTATGGTATTCTTAATTATCTTTGATGTGTATATTATCCTGAATCCTATTTACCCGAATATTTCTAGATTGAGCAAATATATTGAAATCTGTCTATCTTACCTACAGGAGGATTTACCTACAGAATATTTTCTGATGTCAATAATGAACCATACAATGTGTGTCACACATGAAAACCAAAATGAAAAACCAAAAGGGAAATAAGAACACTGTTAGCACGTATGCATGGTTACTTTTGCCAGAGAAAAATTAGAAGTCGCCATGGAGACAGAACCTTCTTCATTCTAAGCGGCATCCGATTCGCGTTGTTTGAATTTTTTGAATATGCCTTCATGAGAGCGAGTGGTGCGCGCACGTGTTTTTTCAGTTTTCTCTAATAATACGTAATGAGTTGGATTCTGATCGAAACTAACCACTATTTGAATATTGGGATAAAAAGAGAAGCGGAATTGATTTGATATTTCATTACGGTTTAATTTTTTTTTTTGATAATAATTCAATCTATTACTATATTTTAATAATAGTTCATCGAAAGTAATCGGTGAAATAAATTAGGTTATTCAAACTTTATTTACTGTAAAGAAATCAGTTTTAATTGATTTAGTTTTTTATGCAATTAGTTATAAATGCATTTATATGAATTATGATTGTGCGATGCAATGTTATTTTTCATATTATAGTTTATTTTAATGCGAATTTCATAAATAATCTGACTAATACGTATGTACACATTTATTAGCATAAAACTTTGTTAAAATTTCATTAAAAAAATTATTTAAAATATAAACGTTTAGTTTTACTATTGTAAGGAATCCAAACAATAATAATCATTCTACATTATTTTTTTTTACAAAATTATATATGCCACTAGAAATTTCGAATTATAACTTTAGTATATTTGTATCTTAATTAAACTTATAATTTTAATTGCTCTGTATAATCTCCATGCACATACGTGCATAATATATATTACATATTATATATTATATATTATATATTTTATATGATTATATATCGTAGATCACGCACACACTCACATTCTGTTTAAAGGCTGTTTTAACGACACACAATGTTAAAATAATTTCAGTAAACTAAACTATTTTGAAGATATTTTATATAATATTAACATTTAAAAAACCAGTAACCTTTTAAGAGCTGAGCACTTACATTGGTAACGTGACTTTCAAAAAGTAGCATATTTTTTGGTTGCACTTTAACGACAAATCTCAAAAAAAACCATTTAATACGGCATTAGAGATAAAACCAATAATTTGTAATAATTCATTTTTATTTTTTTTTTTTAATTGCTGAGTGTCAAAAATTACTTTCCTAAGGCATTTGTCTACTAAATATTTTAGGATCTTTCTATGTATTACAAAACGTAGCAATAGAAATGGACCAATTGCAAATTGGACCCCAGAAATGTGTACTATTTAACAAACAGAATATTGCATTTCTTATAATTCCAAAAAATTAAAAAAAATGTAAAAATTTGATGTATTAATTAATTTTCAGGAATTAATATTATTAAATTCATAAATAAAAACAATTTTTTTTCAAAGTACTTAGTTTTTTCAAATTTAAAGAATGTAATTTTAATTGTAAATTGCAAAAAATAATATAACAAACCTCATAAAATAGTCTCTGTTTTCATTTTTGCAAACAAATTTTTCAAAGTAGATGCCATTGCGACTGTACAAAGATAAACAAGTTAAAATTTATTTTTATGGAAAATGCAATAACTGCATAATAATAAGACTTTTTTTTACTATAAGAAATACATCTCAGATTACAGATATATTAGTTTCGAGAAAAGAAGAATTTTCCAACCATGAGAGTTGAGTATTGCGTTTTTTATGAAATTTATAATTTTTGCACTTGAAACAATTTATTATTATAATATTATTCACACATGATAAAGAAGCAAAATTAGACCACCAAGAATCTATGAAAAACATGAACATTTATGAAAGTTACACATGACTGCTTGCTTAAATAAAGCGTTATCTTTTAAAACGTGGATGTAAAGTCCAGATTAAGATTTTCTATAAATAAGATTGCTGATAAAAACTAAATTTGGAATTTTCAATAGTTTACTGCATTAAATAAACAGAAAAGTGAATTTTAATAAATCGGAAATAGTCGTTATAGACGTTAGAATTAAGATGCTCGCAAATTAATACTCTATAATTTTAAACCAAAAGCTTGAAAATAATTTGAAAAGTAAATTGTAATTGAACAAAGACAGAAAAATATTATTTAATGAAGCTATTGTCGGACAGTGATTATAAGAAGTAAGACTTAGGTCATTTAAGTCAGCTTGATGTTTTTCATATTCCGTGATTGGTACGAATTGATATATTTAATCAAGCTTTTTTATATATTATGTCCTATAAAGAAAACTAAATAGGTTGCAGAATAAGAATATAAACGAGAATAAAAGAGATTTACTAATGAAAGAGTTTGAGAATTAATTAATCGTCGATTTCTTATCAAACAGACTTGTTTATAAAATAGTAAAAATCGTATATTTGTTATTAGACTCGTATAATTATGAATAGTTAATATTAATAATGGTAATAATAAATGACGTTTTAACATTGGTGGATGGCCCATCAAGAATGAATCAAATGAATATAATGAAATTGTAAGGTCATCAGTACTTTTAAATCGAAGTGATTGGTCGGTAGCAAGGCAAAAAAGAAATTGTCATAATTTGAATTTGTTAAAATTTACTGTAATACGGAAAAGCACTTAGTATGTTGAGAACAGGAGGCGGACGAGCAGCTGAAACGTATCAATCAAGTACGTATTCAAGCGAGTATTTTCCCGCTCCAAAAAGCGACACTCTCCACTAGCCTTATAGCGCAAAGGATCGGTTCCTCGTCCCGAGTCTCTTTTTGTCCCATATTTTTTATTCCTCTGACGTATTTACATATGACAGTTTAGATGCTTAAATATCAAGGCTTCGGCATCCTTATCCCTGAGCGGACGCTTTCGCTCCCTTTGCTTCTAGACTTCGCAGACGCGTTCTTCGTAATGAATGTGGAGGTTATTATATTTTGCGCGAGTAATGTATATGGTCGTATGAAGCTTCGTCCGTTTACTCGATTAGCAGAAGGGCAGAGGTGACGTTTAGGTGGTGGTGTGAGTAGCACTTCGTTGAGGACTAAGAAGTGGGTGGTTCAAGCCTTGGAGGGTGAATTAAAGGAACGTGAAAGGAGCATTAACGGCGCATGCGCGAAACATTCAACGGGGTCGTATTATTGATCCATCTGAGGGGTATACATAAATGCTCAAGAAACCCCTACATCCTTCAATCGCTTGCCGCGACTCTCTTCACGTCCCCCCTTTTCATGCTTCTTATATTTTCACGTTGACGAGTTTCATGGCAAATTAAGTTTCAATGGGAATTTCTTTAAATTCGATAATTTTCATGTATTCTCGAAATGTGATACGTAATGCTTTAGTTCAATTTTTATATGGCAGTGTTACTAAGAAAAATGGACCTTTTTCGTATGGGCTTGTTGCAGCAACACGTGGCTTGGAGCAACAATTTTACGTTTATGTTCTCCTTTGTGCATAGCAATATGCTTGAGCAGGTACAATGTTTAATTTAGAGTATTTCACAGGTCTTTGCAAGTAACGTTTTTTTCGTTATTTAGCTACATCCGTATTTATTTTATACATAATCAAATGGTTTAAAAGAAAATTTTCATAAAATTCTTCGAGAAAGTTTTATTAAATTCATCGATTGGGATATTTAATATTAAAATATTATTTCTACTGCTTGTAACCCAACGTAGCAGTCTTTTAAAAATGCTCAATTAGAAGTTTTTTTTAATATAGCACGAAAGCGCAACCGCTTTACGTTAGGTAGGCAATTTTTGTTCTTTCAACTTGACGATTTTCCTAAAGTTTTGAGTATACTTACTTTTAACTGTAGATGCAGTTTCGAATAATCGAAGTCTGATCACTGAGTGTGGTGCTTTCCACACATTTTATTGCAAGGGGAAACTAGCAAAATTATGATCCTTCTCCGAGAGTAGTTCATGTCGCATCCCCTGCACATGCATTCACTAGTAGCTCGTCACAACGAGATCGTTTTTCTCTCGTTCCCGGGAAGCAAATCCTCGGCAGTTTTCTGAGCGACTAATACTTCGAGTTCCCCCGGGCATTCGAAGACACTCAAGAGTATTGTCACTACCTTTACTCTTATTTTACTCTTGTATCTATATATGCCCATGTTTATCGAGACCTTCGCGGATTTTGATATATAGGGGTTGTACCGAAGTCCTTTCTTTCTATATGAGAAGACGAGAATTATAAATTATAATGTTGCTAGAGGGATACGTGGTTCATCCGAAAATTTATTCTCAGAGCGGAAAGGAATTTCGAAAAATTCTTTTTCTCAGAGACGTATAATTTTTTCATATTAATAAATCCAATTCATATCCGCATATCAATATTTTCAATCAATATTTAAAATCACATTTTGTTTTTTTCTTTCTTTAATAGTTTATTTGTAATTTAAACATTATTAATTTTAATCAATTTACTATACTATTTGTATTAATTGATCAATTTTCCTTCTACTGAAAAAACAGATAATTTTTTTTTTTAATAAAATAGCCAGTTTGAGAATTTAGCATTAAATCGATAAAAAGTAAGAATATTACTTTTTTATTACTTATATTATGACTTTTTTTTAATATAATTTGTTAAAAATATTTTTTCCTAAATAGAAAATAAATTTTTTTAATTGGATTTTTATATATTTAAGAAGATTTAAATTAAAAATTATAAAATTTTTTAAATTTTAATCACATGAAATATTTTACTTTAGGTTTTGTTATAAGATTGTTAATATTATTTTATTCAAATGTAAATACTAATACCAAATTTCAATTTATCAATTGGTCTAGTTGAATGGTTATTATGTGTGAAGTGGTTGGCATAAAGACGAGCTAAAAATTTTTTTTAGTTTCATTACTTATTTTTTTATAAATTTGATTTCAATTTTAGAGAAGTATATTTAGTCATATGCGAAAAATCTTGAAAATCTTAAATTACTGAATTTAAAAAAATACAAGCAATCAATTTTCTTACGTACGGCAATGAAAAATTAAAATTATTTAAAGAAGATTACTTTAAATT
This sequence comes from Kradibia gibbosae, assembly GCA_018907135.1. Lineage (NCBI taxonomy): Eukaryota > Metazoa > Arthropoda > Insecta > Hymenoptera > Agaonidae > Kradibia > Kradibia gibbosae. Next base: position 35,389,773 of record JACCHX010000001.1, on the reverse strand, counting down.
AAAAATTTGACTCACATACTGTCAGTATAATAATGAAGAATATATAATTGCATTTTAGTAGAACCCATTTACATTTTTTAAAACATTTAAAGAAAAATTTATAATAAATCGTCATTAATCAATAAAATGAAAAGCTTATTAAAAAAATTTTAATTGGATCATTATTCAAGAATTGAAAAATAAGGATTTTATTTAAAATAAGACATCCGATAATTGATGTGACATGACGTCAGGTTTAGGTTTCTAAATAGTTGATATCGAATATTTGTTTTTGTCATTGAATAAGGTCATTTAAAATTGATAGTAAAACGATTACTTTGGAATCATAAAATGTACTTAATATCCTTGAATTTTCTCTGATTCGAAATTTAGTGGTTTTAGTATTTTATCAATTCACTTTGGCATCCCTGAAAATTTGTTCCCTTTCAGTTAGCTGATCTTCGTTACATGTAAACGGCTTTGAAATTTCTGTTAGTATTCAGAGGCGGGTGACGACGTCCACGTTGCGTTCTTTGAAGTCTAGTGCTGACGTGCCAGGTTGATCCCCCTTCTGTCTGCCCGTACAAGGGACGATCTGAATGCGTTCTCCGTATTTGCCAAAAGCAACCCTCACGCCAGTCTGACTTTCTCCCTTACTCTTCATTTTCCTTTATGTAAACTTTACCGTTCGTCTATCTTTTTTTCTTTTTTTCCTTATCTTGTATCTCGAGTGATGTTTTTTTAAACTGTTTTCTCACTACTTTTACTCGAATTTCTGTATTTTTTTACTTTTTTTCTTACCTTCTTGACATTTCAAATTTAAATATTAATTTGTCGAAGATGGTTCAATTACATTAAGGAGATAGCTAAAATCTTAGATTGGTCAACTATCTTTACATTTTTTCGCATTCATGAAGCAGCATTTTCAAGTAGTTTTTTTTTTATAAAATTTAACCCGAAAAAAGTATTTTTTTAGTCTATTTGGCTTTACAACATGCATCACTCTAGGTTTAAAAATTTACAATGATAATTTAAACAGAATTATTTATGAATAATGTTTAAATTAGCTTTCAAGTGTGCTAAATATGAGACTCAACCACTCTGGTTATTTACTCTTTTTAAATGTATATTTTTTTACTATGTTATAAATTTATTCGAAAACCGCAATTGAAAATTTAATTTAAGGTTATTAAAATGAATATGTTATAATAAAGAACACAATAATAGAAATGCACTAAGAGAAAATTTATAAGATTAATTTATAGATAATTGTAATAAGAAGCAATGAAAAATGAAATATGTATCATGGACTGTCTGTCGGCATCCATATCATTTTTCGTATGCGATTATCGGATACTTCCTGTATTCACATTCTTCATGCGCTTCTGAAAATGCAAATAATCGTGGGCAGCCTTTACCTTTATTTATGCACTCGCACTAAGGAATTGAGCACAAAGCAATTGTTTCCATGGGATGTTCAAGACGAAAAAAGGAAATACAAACAAAAAATATGGGTAGGGGCTTAGGACGGGAGTTGGGAATCGCAGATGACTCGTCCTTGAATTGGCCGAGCTGCAAATTAAGGAATACGAAATTTTTTTTATTTAACTCATCTAGAAACTATTCAATAGATCTAGGACACGTGGTATCAACCTCTCTTCTTTTTGCTCACTCCCTGCTCGCAAAATTCCCTCTTCCTTTAAGGTGATTTTTTAATTACAGACGCATCATCTTTTCGATTGGATTATGGCATTTTATATCACGCATGCACGTAGTAACTATAATTTTTTTTTAATTCTGAACACACATTATATAATGAAAATCTACGTAAACTTTTTAATTTTGGGGTTAGTATAAACGTGCATATTCGTTCTAAAGAACTAGTAAAGTTGGCTAATAAAATTTACCTAAATATTGCCCATCGCGAGTGAATTGAGAAATATTATTTTAAAATATATTGCATTATAAAAGTAGAGAGATGAAAATCGTTTAAAATTTACTATCAGAAACAATGATTTGGTATTAGTTTTTGTAACTATATTAATTTTATAAAGCTTATTACTTCCCTATAAAGTAACGTTGTACTTACTAACTTGTACATATTCCACCCATATTTTTTTCTTCTCGGAAAATCTTTTATCTCTGCTTTACCTGTAAAAGATGGATAATTACTGTTTTTAGTTGAAGTAAGTAGAAATTACTTTAAGTCTTGGTATCTAAAGTTCATTGTTATTGTTAAATTAAATTTAAAAATTTTTTCAAGCTTTCCTCTTCATTAAAAAAAATCTATTGTTTTTAGTATAGCCAATTAGTTTTCTTTTAAGTATATTAAAATAAATGTATGCTTCATTATTTATTTTTTATATACAAAGTGTTATTTTTAAGTTATAAGGATCAAGGTTTTCTAATAAAAATGTTAATCAATTGCTGATTTGAAATACTTGTCTAAATTATATTTGTAGACATCTACTATTCATATACGAACATAATATTAAATATATTCATGTAATATCAATATAGCTGCCATTCTCAGAGTTTTATTAAAAATGAATTTACATACCGGCCCATCATCAATGAAGCAGGTTAGAAATATTTTGGGAAAAATTTCTTATATCAGCAAAAGATTTTGAAGCAAAGTAATGGTCATGCTTTAGAGGACTGAGAATTGTACTTTCAACTCGATTATCAAGGAATTACAATAGAAGATAAGCCTCAAAAGAAGAAACAAGCAGTTAGCATTTTTGTTGTAGTTTTTCGGTGGGTGGAAAATGCAATTCATCGCGGAAACGTGAGCTGTGTTATCAGTCATTTTCACCAATGACAAGGGCGTGAAAATTTGTAAAGCTTTAAACTCCCCACGGCGTATCTGCGCCTTTATCGTCGTTAGTCCTTTTAATTCCAGATGTGCACCACATCTGAGACCATTATCCTCGTGTACTTAATTCTCTAGGAGTCTTCAATAAAAAGATCGGCTCGAGTGATCTGGAAGCTCAACTTCCATCATCAGGATAACTAATCGAGCGAGGATCCTGACAGGCTCCCTACACTCTCATCTGCAATTCCAGATGGGCTTTTCACCTATCCGCTTTTTTCCCTACCTACACACTTTGATATGCTCGTACTCTTCGCCTTTTTTTTTAGCAATTATTTAACAACATCGTAAGCTGCAAGGGAAAAACAACGGAAAAGGGAGGTTTTATGTGTAATATTACTATATTTCATACTCAAGTTGAAAGTTAATGGTTTGCGAAAGACGAGTTTACAGGAACGCCAAACAAACGGGCACGGACTCACATCGGTAGCACTGTGTCTTACGAAAGCATACATTTAAAATTACTTATTATGCAAACAATCACAATGTTCTAAAGCTGTAAGTTCTAAGCTTAGTTTTAGGATAACAGATCCGTGCAATTTCTGTTGGAAGAGTTTTTGTAATTATTTTCTTTCGGGATCTTTAGTTCTAGTTTCCTTCATAATGCGATTTTACTTATCATATCTCTCGTACATTTATCTTTATTTAATTTTGTGAACAAGTAGGCCGCTCGAGTATCTAAAGTATTATTATTTCAAGTACAATCATAATTAATGATAGACTAGCTTCTGATGGGTTTGTGAGGCGTAGCCTGAGGACAAGAAATATCGATGAATTTTTCGTCCGAAGGCAATAATAAATGTGTGCAAGAGTTTAATTACAATCTATGATTCGATGTTCGAGTATTATCTTCGTCCAATAAATTTAATTCTGTTACTATTTCAGAGGTAATTCATTCAGAATGATTTACAGCAACCGCGTTCCTCGTAGCACATTATGAAGAAAGGAGGCGAGCATAACGGCAATAGCTTTCTCGTAACAAAATCCGCGAAATCGCCCCCATAAAGACTTTTATTTTTGCTAAAAGAGGGAAATGCAAATGGCCGTATAAGTCATGTACTCATAAAATTACCGGCGAGTGAACGGCGGCTGCGTAATGGCGCGTCACGGTCGGACTTAAAAAGCCCATAAATTAGCCACGAAACGTTTCTAACTCGCTGTGTGACCCCGCGACACGTGTTCACACATCTCTTTACCAAAAAGTGAATCGAGAGGCAGGGACGACGGCGCCTGGGACATTATTCCAGGTCATAAAACCATTCGTAGTTGCTTATCACTTGGCGGACGTGGACTCGACGGATTAGTAGACCAAAGCATCAGGGTACACCAGGACACATTTGAAGGCCCACGAGCTTTCTTCTCTCCTCTGCGATCCAATCGTCTCTCGTGAAGTTTCACTCGTTCCCTTTCCACCGATTCCACGTAATGTTCCAAGCAAAATATGTATGAGCGGGCTTCGTGTGATTAAGCAGTTGAAATATCGATAGATGACACGAACGAAGCTGTGGGCAAATTATAAACGTGTGTACCGATCGAATCAAATACACGAAGTAATGAGCGGTCGGATAATTTGGCAGGGGGAGGGAGGACGGCCAGTTCGTATTTTGGCTGTATGCGCGTGCCCGTGTAAGCATTTCAAGGGTTCGGGTGGAGAGGAGTTTTCTAATCAGAAGCGCGACGAGCCGGTTTCTCGAGATGCCTGGCAGTTTATATACATTTTTCTGAGAAGCGTAGATATAATTTATATTAAGTAAAAAGAAAAAAGTCCTTATAATTACGTTTTTCTTCTACAAGTATATATGGGACTACAACGGATGTCACGGGCACTTTGTTCTCGCTGGATCTCCCGAAATTCTCTGTTATAATAACTGTATGCTTTATGAATTAAAATTATCTCGCACCGTTGTCTTCACCCTTCCTATATAACATCGATATTAACTTTATTGCAGCGATTCATCTTTTACCTGTTTTTATCGAATACTAAATATGTTATCCAATACTATTTAAGGTACAATTTTAATTCGAGAGTAAGAATCAATTCTTCAGTATTGTAAATTTTATTTATTAGCCCCTATGACTATCTACTTATTCATAAGTTTGCTACTTATTCATAACTATTCTACTAATTCATGTTTTTTTTCAATTGCTCAATTATTCAAAAATTTTGCAAAAGCACTAAATTTTTTTAACACAATTGAATCGTGTGTGGTATCGTATTGGATATTACTGTAAGATTATGCATGAAACGTTGTCAAAATCCAATATATACAAGCAATGAAATTATTTAGAGTGACTCGACAGATGTTCGGCAGTTTTCCAAGGTTCAGCTTTTTCCACACAATATTTTCATGCACGTTAGTGGATAGCGCTTATATAATAAGGTAGAAAAAGATATATATACATAGAAAATTCGAAAAATGTATTGCATCTCCATAAATATGGAGCCCTTGAATCCAGGGCTGCGAATAAATGATGTCATCGTGTATACTGCTGCAAATATTTTTCTTTTAGTCCACTGAATTATTGTACGATTCATGTTTTAAATTGACTCACAAAATACAAAAGTGGGTGAAGAGAAATGTTATTGTACGGGCATCACTATGTAAAGATTGTACTCGCAACATTACGCTTACCTCTGAGGTAAATTCTATATATTTGTGTTCTGCGAGCTATAAGGTCGAGATTTTCCACTCATAAATAAAAGTATATGTGATGCCAGGGGTGTATTCAGCTAGACAGGTCAAAATATTTTCGATATATATATATATATATATATATATATATATATATATATATATATATATATATATTTATATATTTATATACATGTATAAATACTATCATTTTACAAATCTACAATTCTCTTTTTCTCTAACTTGAGTTGGAGCCTTTCCTTATTTTAGATTTGGCTAAGTAAACATTACTCTAAATTTACTTAAATATTTAATTAAGCTTATACGAATTTTAAAAATATTTTTTATTACATATTCGGCCAAATCTAAATAAATTTCTGTAAATAACAAAGTTGAAATTGCAATTAGAAAAACCTTTAAATATTTTTTTTAATAGTAATGAAAGTCAGAAGCTTCAAAAAACTGAATACTTAGATGATCATTATATATTATATTAGCATAAGTTAATTCGGTTTATTATCTATTGAGTATGCATTTATTCCAAATATACTTAGTAAGATAGTTTATTACAGAATCATCATTAATATCCATGTTATATAAAGCTTTTAATAATCATAAAAAAATTAATTTTTTAATAATTTATAGAAAATTATCTATCGCCGACAATATTGAAATTCATATGAAAGTTATAAATATTTTCAATAATGCAATTTTAAAGATTATTGAGTGTAATGTGACTTGTATATTGATTCATGCAGGTATAAGAAAGTTTCCGTAATAAAAAAATTTGAGAAGGTATATATTTTCAGTAGTAATATTTTTAAAAATCTAGAATAATACAAATATTCGTATGAAATAAAAAGTTTCGTAATTATAAATGTAATAAACAGTGAAAAGTAAGGAATATTTTTTATATGTACGTTTCAGGTTTTTCCACATTATTTTCATGTAGAGTTTGCAGCTACTTAAGTTCATAAATTGACATTTTTCTAGTGAATAATTTAATACATCATTAATAATTTCATTACACAAAGAAAATTTATGAACAAGTTCTTTGCTAAAAAAACCAATATTCTAAAAAATGAAACTTTCAATAAATTTAATTTATATTATAGGTATCGTATATTATAAAAAAATATTTATAGCATTAAAAAAAAGTTTTAAATTTATTTTATTTTTTTTTATTATTAATTGTTATTAAAGTATATAATGATTATTTTTGTTAATTTCTATAATTATTTTTATTATGAGCGAATTATGTTTGATGTCACTGATAAAAGATGCATTGGTATATTATATATTCTGAATATGATTTAAATTTTTCTAAAATATTATATATCTCAAATATATTTATAAATAATTTATTTTTGTAGAAACAGTAGTTTTGTAAAAGTAAAAGTAAGTAAGAACAGTAATTAATTTTTCTTTAAAAATTTTTTTTGTAATATATAATTTTAAATTATAAAATATATAAAACACAATGAAATTTTTAGCATATTATTTTGTCGATGTTTTTGTGATCCTTTTACATTTTAAAATGAATTTTATAGAGAATGAATATTATGTTAGAAAATTTATGTATTTTCCCATTGGTAATACCAACCATAATACAAAATAATTTTGTAACAAAAATGAAGTAGTGTATCACTTATAAAGTTTTAAAGTTATAGTTTGAAAATAGATTATTTATGAAGACGATACCGGATTAAAATGTTTCCAAATTATGGAACAAAGTTATTAAATAAAAAATGTTAACATGTAAATTAATTTGTGCGAAATACTTTATTGGTTTATACTTTGAGATAATGACGCACGTTTCAATAGGAAAAATGTGGACATATGGCGTGTGACTACTAACCATCGAGAGATTTGAAGGCGTATCGGTAAAGTGCAATAATTCGACCTAATTTGATAAAGAGGAAAGTTGAGTTTTGAGGGAGCGTGTTGAGAAGTCGTAGACAGAAACAGTGAGAGAGAGATAGGGTGGGAGGAAAGAGCGCTACCACAACCAACCGCCTGTTCTTCAAGCATAAACATTTAGAAATCCAATATCGCGGATTTTAGCACTCGAGAGGAGACCGCCAAAAATCGCGAGCTCCTTTCACCTCCTTCATTCGTACTACAGTAATTTATCTCTAAAATCCCCGCTTTCAAAAAAGTTCGGTTGTCTACTCCACGATGAGATGATGAGGACACTTTTTTCAGTAAAGGAGATTCTATGTTGAGGAAAACTTGATTTATCTGTCCTTTACTTCCCCTATCACTTTTTTCTTGTATATCTGTAATGATTACTAGTCAAGTCCAAAGTGTTCCAATTTCAAAGGGTTCACTATAAGGAATTTATTTGTTAACCATTACTTCTTCTTTAGAATCTAATTTATAAATTAATTAAAGGCTATTTATAAAAATATTGGATTTGAAAACAGGCGACCATATTTGCATGATTTTATTGATGTTTCCATTTAGTCATTTCATTTATTGTTCAATTCTTGTTATTTTATATTTCAAGGATATTTTACTATATTGATTTAATATAATCCAGTAACTGCTTAAATGCCATATGCTGATGCATTTATTGATCTGTTACAAAACGTTCTTTAAGATACGTCAGTAATCTGTAAAATTAAATATAAATTAACGTAAATAGCGGAGTTTCAAAATCATGTAGAAAATCATCCCGCTTACTTTACTTTATAATTTTAAAATAAAATATTTCGATAAAGCAAGTTAATTTATTAAAACTAAGTAAAGTATATTAAAAAAAACACATATCTATTCAGCGGATGTGGTGTGTCAATACGTTGTAAAACATTCTCACATTCCAGAAATTGAATAGTCTCATGAAGAGCAATTAAAAATCAAAGATAATAAAAAAGGAGTCGGAAAGTGTACAATTTCATGAAATGTGATAAGCAAATACATCGAGAGCTTTGCATTTGAGGGCAGTAACAGTTTCGCCACTTGAAAATGTTTTTGCTGTAGGAACGACGGTATACAATCCTAGTCGATCCCCTTGATGTCTCGAATAGCCCTGTCGAACGAAATTTCTCTATTTTGGTCTCGGCAAAGAGAAAAGAAATGCCTTCTGCGGAGCCACGGCGGAAGCGCCCTCGCAGTGAGCTTTTTGCGTGCCTCCTCCCTTCCTTTTCATCCTCTATTCTTGCGCGTTCTTCGAGATACACAGGAAGAGATGCGTCCCCGAAAGTCTTCTTCCTACGTCAGTAAACTTTTCGTTCTACCCAATTTTCCTCGATCGGGTGCGGCTCGTTTGAAACCAATAAAAATTCTCAACATTCCCTTATCTAACGGCTCTTTCATTTGCCCATTTCTTTCCCGCTACTTCGAGTTCTAGCACGCGCAATATCCCTCTTTTGCTCTTTCCCTCTTAATCATCACACATCACTCTCTTTCACTGTCGCGTGCTTGCCCATCCTTCTATTGATTACGTTTTTTATTTTTTAGCAGGCGCTACTTTATCCAGACTTTTTTTCCTCTTTCAAATTGTCTAGTAAGGATTCGAACGCAACTAGGGTTAGGACTAACTAAATATTTGTCAAGGTCTTCCTCACTGTTTTTCATCTTCTACGGGAAATGAACGCTGAGAAAGTGAAACACATAGATTAGTAAAAAAACTATTGGCAAAGAAATCGAGAGAAGGGGGTTACTAAAAACGAAAAATAGGGGGCATACACAAGCTTTAAAATTTATTTCCTTATTCGTCCTAGGGATCGTTGCGTGGATAACAAAATTCTTTTGTATTAATTCTACTGACTCCTTTCGGTCACTCGTTTCGCTCTACTCTTCACCTATCTCTTCATTCTCCTTTGCGCTCTGTTGTGGGCCAGAGTACCTAAAATTTATTTTAGGCTTACGTCAACACAACTTGACTTCTTGAAAACTCTTCAATCTTCATTGTCAACAGACTTGGTAAATATGCTGAATTTCGTGCAGATTACATTCTCGTAACTACTTTGCGAACCGGATTATTTTCAATACTTTATTATTCAGAGTAATTGAATTTTCAAAGTACTCTTAAATTATTTTATTCAAAACGATTGGATACGTTGTACATAATAAAATTCTTATTAGAATATACTAATAAAGGTGGAATTTTGTTAATTTATTATCTTATAATTATTATGTAACATTATCATATAATGAGAAATCATAATGGATTGTTTTTGTTTATAATTTACAAGTGTTTCAAATTAATTTAAAATAAGTTTTCACTTTTAAACATACATTATTAAAAAAATGATTTATAATAATAAATTAAAAAATGTATAGTACAGACAAATTTTAAATACTTTTAAACCTGTTTAACATTCAGAAACAAATTATTTATGCTTTTTTTTAGTTCTGAAATCTCGTACGGATTGGTGAAATATCATAAATAATTAAGTATATTTACAAATTATATATTAACAGCTGAAACATAATTTCGTATGAATTTAAAAAGGTGATAAATATTTTTTAAATAAAATAATTTCGTATTATAATTTATGTAAATTATTGCCTTTTAAAATTTTTCAGTTTGATATTAAAATATAAAGAATTTATTTATAGCTAATTATCACGATATTAACAATATTATAGTTTTAGCTATACAATTTATTTTTGTTGTAATGATATCAGGATTATTTCAATATGCTTAAATAATACAATCAAACAAGATGGATTTTTAATAATATTAAATACAAAAATTAAATAAATAAATAATAATTAGCGCAGAACAAAGGTACCATGGGTACTGTTGTGGTTTTAAAGTTTCTTTAAGCAGCAGTACGAAAGTAAAACTTGCTTTTTTTATGTCTCATTTCTATCTTCTGAGCTCTTCTGTTCTCTTATTTTTTCTCCTTTTTTACTTTATAACTTCACTTCTCTGTTTCCCTCATTTTCTTTCGTCATTCACTTTTTTACAGTATTCTTGTATGCAACTAACCATTTATTGACTCCCTATTAATCAAAGAGGAGACTTTTTTATGCAATGAAAACAAGATAACGGTTATAGAATCTTGGCATCGCAACGTGTTTATAGAAAACATGAAACGTGATTCTATAAAAAAATCAATCATTTTTTTATTTTTCTGTTTTTTAGAATTTTTTAAATATTGCTTTTTTTATTTCTTTTTTGTTCTACTGCCAAAGTCAAATGTTGTTCATTATTTTTTAACTTAGTTTTAAACAGCGTTATTTTGCATTTCTAAATACAAGTCTAAATAAATAGTCAGTTGATACAAATTCAATAGTGTTAATTGAGCGTGAAGTATCTACGATAGATTTGTTCGCGCGATTTTTAGGCCCCATCAGGCCGCGAGTTCGAGAATGGGTGAAGGAGCGGGATTTCGGGTTCGAAATGAATTACTATGATAATTTTGGGCTTGTTAACAATTTTTTATTCGCCCACGCGGTTTACAAAATTGCATCAAAAACCCCCTCGAGCTAGGGGGAAAAAGCTTCGCTAATGTATATACGCACAACGTCGCCACCCTTACAATATCATACATATTCACACACACGTATACCATATTTCGCACCCATCCCACCCTCTTTTCGGTTGGCCAACCGGTCCTGTTCGCGTCCGCCGTTCGCCGTGGTCAGATCGCTGGGGATCGCCACCGACCGAACTTCGTCCGCCGTTGCTCGTCGTGGGCCGATCGCAGAGATCGCCACGCTACAAGTTTTCGTTGCTGAGCTTCTTGGCGGTATCACACGCGCCCAGGGGGTGGTTGGATCGTCTCTATCCAGCCACTCTTCTCCCTTTCTCTCTCTCTCTCTCCTCCTTCGGCACTCGTCGCACCCGTTCACTCGCTACTTGCTTCCGTACGCGCTGCGGGGTCGAAAAACCCGTCCTCATTTTCGGGACCGGTGGTACAAGACTATACTCCCTCCCACGCATTCTCCCGGGGCCTTCCTCCTTCCGCTTTCTCTTGCGCCGCCACCGCCCGCCGTTCAGGCGTATCCCGGGCCATTTTGTCCCGAACAAGATTGTAAGCAAAAGTTGAAGCAAATTCAATTGTACTATTTATAAGAATCGATGTCTCGATATAGGGATAAATTTAATTTAATTTGGTATTTCAATCCTCGAACCGTATTTGAAAACGAGTTATAGATTATCAATGAAGGTTTGTACGTTTATTCATTTTCTCGATTTGTAGTTGGTTTTTACTTAGCTAGTTACTTTGTAGGTCAGATACTCAGGATGAAAAAGTCCTATAAAAACGGTCGTTGCGAAGAAGAGGGATATCTACCCGTGAGAACAATAATGAGGAGGAGAGATAGTCGGTTGGAAAAGTGGAGTTTTTGCAGATAAATTTTGGAATGGAAACGTCAGGAACCAAAGCAAAGCTACGCCGCTATCCTGCGGGTTGCTTGTTGCGTGTGATCTGTCGAGAGTATTTAGAGGATTGTTCTGGTCTCTATAACCATCAATATTCCCAAGAACTGACTCGGTCAGACCCCGGGCATTTCTAACATCCCTGACTTTTTGGCGCATGCGCAACCTTCCTGAAAACCTTAGAATATTCATGACTCTGGGCGGGGTCGAGCCCGAAGAAGATCCCAAGGTCTTTAGTGCTTGTACCATTGCGCGGTATCAGTTCCTCTCGGCCTTCCTCTATGTCCGACGAACTGAACGTTCTAGGTGGGTCGGGGCTTCTCTTGAAAAGAGGCTCTCTCGAAAAAATTTATCGCTTGCTGGGACTCCGTCGAGGTAACACCGCTGGTTTTATTTTCCATTTCCTACGCAGCTACTGGCTGGTGCAGTTTTACGACTTCATTGTCACCTCGGTAGCCATGCTTTTTACCTTGTTTCGTAGAGGCCGTTGACGCGGTAAGAACGATAATCGTTTGGAGCCTAAGAAGGAGATGGAAGAGAGCAAGAGGGCAGATACGGTAGGGACGCGGAGCAGACGCGGAGGAGGCAGATGTCATTACCAGCAATCGATGGTAAAATTTAATTTGTGAGAGTTTACCGGCACTATTGGTACCGAGGTGGAAAATTAAAGCGATCAGGGTCATGAACGATAGCTTTTCGAGCGGCAAAAATTCTGAAGTGGTTTCATTTTTCAATTGGAAACTTTCTTCGGATTCGCCGAATTTCGCCTGACTAGTTTTTGAGACTTCTATTCGTTACCATATTATTACTTATGAGTACATTGCCAGCACAGATATGGGCGCTCAATTTCCTTTATTACAATGAATTGTAAAATATATATCATTTTTATTTTTTCGTAAATTTCATTTCATAATTAGATCATTTCATCATTGATACATTGACTTAGATTACAGATTTTATTTTTTAATTAATTTTTTTAATTTATTATTTCATATTACGAAGAAAATCCTTGCGCTTTTAATGAAAGTTTAAATAAAATACATAATGCTTGTTTTTTCAGTATAAAATAGCAATAGACTTTAGTGATTATTATTTTATTCATTTTCAGATAAAAAAATTAAAGGTATATAATATTAATACGTTGAATTTGTAGAATTTAATGAAAATACTCTATAGATTTTTTATTGAACTAGACCAAAAACTACATGACACATTTATGTGATTCAGACTATATTTCAGTTTAAAGATATAAATTTCATTTAAAATCAATCATGTACTACCTAAGTTTGTTTAAATGCAATCAGCTATTTGTATTACTGTTTTAAAATTCAGATAATTTTTTATTCATTCTCAGTCGAGAAGTTGTTACTACATACTCTGCATTGATGCAGTATTTCCTATTGGCCGCTTTGGTAGTTTTGATTTGATTAGCATTCAAACGATGACTTTAACTCTTTCTCTTTATCTCTTTTATTATTTCTTTGTTTCTTTTTCTTTCTATCTTGCTTTCTTTTTTCGTGTTCTTTTTTTCCGCACTTGTACCGAACAATTCAGCGAGCTTCCATTGTAAATCCACGCACGTATTTATCTCAGGTGTAATTAGCGACTTACTCTGAAGTTTAATTTAAATTTTAATTGATTTATTTATTAACGTTACCATGTTGGGGTGTTTCATTTTAAATTATGTTTTTTTATCTTTAATTTAGTTTGATTATTTGATTTTAGTTCGTCTTTCTTCGAACTTTCAAAAAATTAACATTTTGTACGTCAAAGAATTTCAGATCAATTGAATAAGAAAACCTCTCTAACATAAATACTTTCGATTTTTTAATTAATTTTTTATGATTTAGTCTGGATTTTAATAATGTTGGTATTCAAAATATTACTATGATTTTAAAGCAACCGAATAATATAAAAAATATAATAATTAAAACGGTATACGTGATATGTCGTCGCGAGTTTTTTTAGAGGGTAAACAAACGAGGTTTAAGGCATATACGTATATCATGCTCGTACGCATGAAAATATATATATACGTACACAAAAACCAAACATATATACTCACATTATTTTAAAGTTTTTAAGTAAAAAATTATTAAGAGATTATTATGTAAATGGGCAAAATTACGAGGTAAAAATCGTGGTTAATAATCCGGAAATTGATGGATCGTTTGGTCGTAACGGGCTCAGAAAGTTAGAAGAGTAAGCTAAGTGTTGAGTATCACCTCGTCACCGAAGGAAGAGCAATCGGGCATGCTTGTGTAGCATCTGGGTAGCGGTTGGCAAGTGTCCGGAAGTCCGTTGCAATGTCCCATTCCATCTTGATGGCGGCCTGGCTCTCACCTCGTTTCTGTTTCATTAGACTTCGCATTCTGACATCTCTATGCCCGAGGGTCCTCGGATCAGGTCAACGATTGCTATAGTACTATTTACCCTGGAGTAGGGATGCCCAGGCTCCGGATTCTTGCGTCGGTTCGACAATGAAAAATGCCCATTTGTCGGTGACGGCTGCTGACGCACTGCTCGTCATCGTGTGTTGTTCATATCTTAACGAGCGAATTTGCCGCGAATAAGCCAACAAAAAAGTATATTACCGGTGATTATGATTCCACGAAGGAAACAATGCGACAGGCGCGCGACTACTCATCGGTCAGAAGGATCCGGATGAGGCTCAACCAGTCGCCACGACTAAACCGCTCATCGCTTTTCTTACCTCTCCTCTGGAAAACCGCGAAATAATATCCCCCTCCTCAGCCCCACCATCGTCAATGGCTCGGATGGGCAAACATTCATCTAGGGAGAAAATCGAGTTTTTAACTCGAATTGAAGGCAAATGGTATGATGTAAGAGCTACTGATGTTGTTTGGTCTAAGAGCCTCGAATGCATATTTAATGGAGTCCTTGGAAATCGTGATTATGTCTAGTTGTAGTCATTAGGATTCTGAAGCTCAGGCTCCTAGAACTTAATATTGAAAAATGGCAGTGCTTGTTGATTCTTGTCAACTCTCGTCTTCTCGGGAGCCAATCGTTTTGCTTTTTTGCTGAAAAGCATTCTTACTTGCAAAATTACTGTAATCCAGAATTTTCGTTGGTGCTTTATTCGATTTATCGATGCTTTCTTTACCTCAATCTCCATGCTCTCTTAAAAATTAATGCCAACCTCTAAGGAACAAATTTATCTTTTCGATTATTGAGCTCAGCATAATAACTCATTACGTGTTTAATCTAAGGTCTACGTATGTATCTACGATGCCGAGCAAATAGTTATTAATAAACTACTCAATTAATATTATTATTATTATTATTAGTTTTATTATACTAGGTTAGGTTAGTTTATTTTATATCGTTGAAAAGCATGAGTCAATCGGTCATAGGTTAGCCTCTTTGCTAATATTATGAAAACGAGCTTAAAAGCAGGGGTATTTTTCATAATTTATCAAAAAAAAATAACTGTTAACAATAAGAAATTTATTACTTTTCTCAAAAACTACTGTTGTAATTTATTATGTCTTGAGGTTAACCACAAAATAAATAAAACAAGGAATTGCATTTAATATAATAATACCTCATAATACGAATAAAGGAATTACAAGAAAATAAATGTCAGTTTACTATTCTTAACCATTGTTTTCATAAAAGAGAAGATAATTGTTTCGTGATTAGTTCGTTAGAATGAATTTTCCGCATATTAAAAAAATCTTTTAAACGCTTGAGCCGACAAGAATATATTGAAAATATTGAATATTAATCGATATGAAAACTCTAACTGCTCTGTAAATTTCCAAATTGATTTAAATGTATAGTGAATCGGTAGAAAAATTTGTTTTCTGCGTAACATATAAGCTTGAATTTTGTAAAAAATTATGCACTTTTTTAATTATAAGAGCCGACGATTTCAATAAAAGCTAGAAATGAGAGAAAAAATCGCTAGTTGATTGAAGTACTGGGTGGAAATTGGAAAAAAGAAATTCAACAATTACTTTCGATTTACTATATAATTTGGAAATACTTAGTTCGTACAATTAACCTTGTGTTTGCAGAAAAGGAAAGCGAGCAAACGAAGGAATCGCTGAGATGAGACCTCGTTATATCCTGGAGAAGAACAATGCGCTGGGCTTCAAAGCGACACAAATTACATTTCGAAGCGGGAATTAAGTGAGTACGCTCGACTACTTTTGCAAGAGCTATATTAGATCGGCACAAGGCGAGAGGATCAGAGAGATTTTTTCAATGGTAGAGTGACCCCTTCCTACTACTCCCAAACGGCCAGCCTAGAAATAACCTTTGCTAAGCATCTCACTCCCGAAACGTAATTAACTTCAAAAATATTGTACATCTACAAAGAAATCCTAATAAGCAACAATTTTGGAGTAGTAATCTCTAAACTTTTTTTCTTATTTGCCAATGACGTAAAAGCCTCACTCTCTTCAGAACACAAATAGCTTGGAAAACCTTTTAATCAAATTCGCTTGTTTTATTAGTAAAGATATATGGTTTATATACATTTTAAATTCTTCTTCATAATTCTGGCATAATAATTAGCCTTCAATATATTCAAGAGGCAGATAATAATAATTATATTAACTTATTTTTTATCATTCGAATTATTCATTATTTAATACTGAAAAGCAATTATATATATATATGATGCATTTGTATCAAATTAAAATTTATATGTAAATGTTATTATATACATACCGAAAGTAATGTGGGATAAGGAACCACGGGAAAAGGGAAAACGACCATTAATATATTCTAATAGAATAGTCAATTTGAACTATATTTTGATAAATGTTAGGAAATTGGTCGAGTGCCGTGTTGCTGGTATCACTATATTGAAAAAAAATGAAAATGCTAGAATCAGCATACAGAGATGCGATATTATTGGAAAACGTTGACGATTTTTTAGAACAAGCTCTAATCGTAGTCACTTCTGTCAATATTGGCATTGTCGAACAAAACCCTTTATTTCAATTGGAATCGACATCTAAGCGGGCTTTTCGACCCTACCTCAAACCTTATTCGAAAGATTGGGTTGGCTCAGCGAGAAGGAAGGCGTGAATGAGCCGATTTCTAACTTCATTCAATTTGCTGACGAGCGGCCTTGGCACAATTAGCGGTACGAGCACGTCGGAGGCTTGAATTCCATTCGGAGTCGGCTGCTCCCATCGCCCTTTGTCGTCATCCCGAACTTTTGTACGCCTCGTTCTCTCATTATGGGCAGTCCCCAGCTATTTTACGGAACAGTCGCTCGGAATTAGCTGGAAGTTTTGTGCGGCTGCACAAAGTACGATGTACGATGCTCTAGGCATTTTCTACGAGGCTGAGTGTAATGCTCGTGGCTACCGATCGAAAAGGGTCATTGTACTTGCCTCCGACTACGGGGAGTGACTTTTATTTTGAGAATGGGGATGTCCTTGATGTCTCACGTGATTTCTTCTCTGTATCTATCGATGGATGCTCGATGGCTAATATCGTTCCAACTTTTTCCAAACCTTCTGTTAGGAAAGTCACTGCGAATGCATGTGATTTTTCGATGAAAACTCCTTAGAGCTGTAAAATGAACTGTCATATGCGCATGAGCCAATTCAATCAACTTAATAATCTAATGAGCCCGTTACCAAAAATTATTGCTGTTTCATTCGCAATAAAAATAAAAACAGATAAACATTGAGCAATCGATGGAACAAGATGATCTCCGATTGCATTCTGCGGAAACAATTCAAGAGCTGTCATCAACTACTTATAAATTAAATTCTTTAATCGCGTATAAATTCAATTCTTAATTATTTGTATTTTTTTAATGCCCTGGTTCTATTACATCTATTGCGAACATAAGAATTCTCAGCGTAAATAATAAAGGATGTAAATATAAAAAAAATAATACAAATAATACAAATAAAAATACAAAATAATATAAATAATAAAAAAATTACAAATTTTTCAATGTAAAAAGTTGCAAAATAGGTGGATTAAGTTCATCCATCTTTTTCCTTTGCATTTATATTAGTAATGCCGCTTACCTTGAGGTGTTTCATCTAAATGAGACTGCTTCCGCTGAGAGAAATTAAGTAAAATATACGATATTATTGGATAATATTGCATTTGAGATATTTTGAGTAAAAAAGAACATAATTATCATGTACGTACTATCTTATTTCTTGTTTTGAATACAAACAAATTGCATTAAAATAATTGAGGCTTTGTACACTTTACTACAAGTATTCGTTTTCTTTCGAGCCGCTCGAGTCTTATGTGTAAGCATGTGATCGCTTCAGTCATCGACTTTGTACTAATAAGGAACATTATTATTTACTATCTGTATGGTCTTTTACTATATTGTGTTTGAATTAAAAAAAAATCTCCATAAGCAAAGATTTGGTTTGAATATAATTATAAATATATTATAGATTTATAAATTTACAGTAACCAAAGTGAGTAATAGCTCGAAAGACCAGTCAATTATTTGTTAAATTTTTATGACTTTTTAATAATCCTATAACTACTTATTAATTCAATGTATACATTATATAATTTGTGCACTAATAAATTTTCAGGTATCCAATTTTCTGACTCAAAATTAAATAACTTGAAATTGAAAATGGAGTAAAAACAAATATTTTTATATCGATTGTTGATATGGTAATAGTCTTTTAAGATTCGTCTCAACGTATTGAGTTGCCATAGAAGAAAGGATGTAAGAGTCTACGTTTGGATCGCGACAAATGTGGGTTCAGGGGGGTAAGGTGGGTGGGCGTTAGAGAAAACATAACTTATAACGCACAAAGTAAAAGTACAAAGAGAGAAAGATCGAGGATTAGATTGCTTCTGATAGATAATAAAGAGGTCGTTTCTCTATAGGTTAAGGTCGGACGGTGGCACGGCAGGTGAAGAACAGGGGAGGATCGCGACCCCGACAGTATCTGGCGTGTCCGCTTGTTTGTAAACATTATAAGTAATTTGTTGGTGATGAAGCAGCAGTAAGTAAACATAGATTAAAGAATCACTAAATTCGAGAAAAAGGTAAGACAAGCTGCATAATAAATTCTGTCGAATTCGTGAACAATAAATTTACGAAAGTACTATTGCGCTTAAAGATAAAACGTAGTGTTCGGGAACGAACTTTATAATAACTTTGACAAAGATTAAATGTGCGTCGATAAAATAATACTAAGATTTATCTTTAATAATATATATTCGATTTTATGTAAGTAGCTTTTTTTAAATACATCGCTTATTATAAAGATCATTAGATATTTTGATTCTCAGTATATTTATATTACATTTTACTAAGTTCAGAATTATATTAAAATTTGTTTTAATAACTCTCATATGTTTTGATTATTAAACAGATTTAATTTTTCAAAAATTTTAAATAAAATTTTCTATTTCGAAAACTAATTTCTAAAAAAATTTAGGTTCGTTGCCTTTATTATAAATCATTAAAGTAAATTTCAATTATAGAGCTGAGAACAGATAATTATTACATTGGATAAAAAAAAATTTAATTAATTTCAACGAATATTGTCTGTTATTAATTGAAATTAAAAGGGAATTTATTTCTCTTGATATAAATTAATAATAAAGACATAAATGAAATATGACATCGAATTTTTACTCAACTATTCTCCTTTTCGGCTAAATTGCTATTGTTAATATTAGTTTTATAATAAGACATAAGTGATAAAAGTACCTGTAACCATCGAGTTGTCCTTGAAACAGGCTATTAACCATTAGAAAAAGGTGGTGCAAGTTAAAAGAAATAAGTATTCGGTATTAATAAGAAGTTGCGAGGCACAGTAAGGCACGAGATATATTTGCAAAAGTGTCAGAGTCGTTGAAGATCCTTTAGGACGGAGGTTACGAGTTCACAGGGCGCATCGCTATCTCTATAAACTTATCCGCTATTGTTTCCTTCAAATGTCTATTTGTCCTATGCGAGCCGAGATGAGAGGAATAATGAGAATGTGTCCGCAACCGGGACCGTCCATAAAAAGCTGTAATTCACGCTCACAATGCAATTATCGCTTTATGGCGGGTCATAATTTTTAAAGCCCTTGCTCCTGCATCATGATCTTTCTTTCTCTCGAAGTCTTTAAGTTTTTAAAATGAGTCAATAACCTCCTTTTATCCATATAGCATTGCTGATTTTGTCCATGACTATTGATAACGATGATATTCGCAGAACTGGCAAATGTGTGCAGACAAAATATATACGCAGATAAAGTACTTTTTTATTGAAATATACTTTTCATTAGAGATAGATAGGTAATAAAAACTACAGCGTTGCTACATACTTCTTTAAGTTAAAGTAGTAGCTGTATATATATAGGAATTCTATTATTTTTCCTCAAAATTGAACATTTTCATAAGGTACTTTCTTAACCCTTTAAATCAAAAATCAACTTTTTTAAATTAATTCATGAAATTTAATTTTTCCATTTTTATGATACAAGCGTATAAATATAGTTGTACTAAAGAAATTTACATTTCTTGATATAGATAAGATGGTTTTTACGAAGTAAGAAACAGAAAAAGATTATTGCTGCTTCCAAGATTGAAAAATTCGTGGCACATACGATAGAAAGGATTAGTACGTTCCCTACCTTTTGGCGATTATTGCTTTGTACGTGATTAGAAATCAGCTATGTTAAAATCGCTCTTTATATATCCAAAGACCTTAATTATAAACAATAATCGATTATCTTTGTATTGTCGTTTTATTATTCCTTTCTTGATTAACAATTCTAATACATAACGATTCAAGATTAATTTTTCAGACAATTGCTCATCATATTCCTAAATATTATAGTATCAATAATTATTTTTATTATATTAATAGGTAGCGTTAATATTTATTTCTATTGAATTCCTGAATATCATACATGACTCATGAAATTATATCGATAATTTAAGTTTTACAATTTAACGTTTGTTAATTTTGTTTTCATTTTTATTTTTCAATAAATATTACAATTATTCAATAAAATATTCAATATCTCAATAAATATTTAATTAAATATTCAAAAAACATTACAATATATCAAATATCATCTTTTAGTGGAATATTTTAATTTAAAAAATTCAAATTAATAAATTATATTCGACTAGTTAATTGCATGTAAGGTATTGTGTATAATTTGGTGATCGTTGTCATTTCATGGAGCTTAAATTATTAATACAATAGAGACAAGTGTGCGGGGCAAAATTTTAATAAAGCTGCAGCTGATATGAAAATGGGTAACCATTTATAACACATATTAAGAATGGAAATGGGTATTGTGAAGAAATCCATCTACCGACAAACAGTTGAAATTAAGTAGATAATGTCAATATAGGGTTTAAAATGAGACGTCGATTCTGATACCTTTAAATCCAATTTTTAGGAGTGATAAGCAAGGTTTCATAACGCCGCGTATCAATTTTCACTTTAGATAAACGGAAACGAAGTGAGAGCTAGGACGGTCGTTGATTCCCGCTACAAATCTTCCTTTTATGAGCGGTTACATTGAATCCCCCGTAATTATACACTTCTATACTATTGAGGGATTCCCCGGATCACACAGCCTCGACCACCCCGCGCCGACATAATGCTCAGCGATGCGTGAGTTCAGCAGTCACGTACGAGGGTCCCGAACGAGACCGTGTATGAGATGAGAGAAAAAATGAAGGTTGCTTACGAAAAAGGTTCAACGCTGGATATGAGAAGAAAGAGTGGACGGAGTACTGGTGAGTGCTGATAACGTGATGGTCACATCTCTGTGCCTCGGAAGTACTAGATAGTGATAGATGATCAGGCGACGGGGGAATTGAGAGTAGAGGCGGAG
This sequence comes from Kradibia gibbosae, assembly GCA_018907135.1. Lineage (NCBI taxonomy): Eukaryota > Metazoa > Arthropoda > Insecta > Hymenoptera > Agaonidae > Kradibia > Kradibia gibbosae. The sequence continues at coordinate 35,368,125 of JACCHX010000001.1, read as the reverse complement.
TCGACTGAGGAGGAAGGGCTGCTCTACTAGGATATTGGAGAGGTGGTAGAGAGGCAAGATAGAGGTTATATTTCGAGGGCCGTGCTTGCGCGACAGTTTAATTAAAAGAAACCTCGTTTCTAGAAAAGAGACGTCGATCATGAATAGCTTTTATGACTGGATAAGCGTACTTTGGATTTCGAATGATTGACGCGTGATCGCTGCTGCTGATGCTATTCTTCATTATAAAGTTTATATAGTTATACATACGTGGACAGACTAGAGGCTGCGTCGATGGCTTGTGATTTCTTAGGACTTAATAGGTCGACGGCAAGTATGTAGAATTTGACCTACTCTATTTGTTGGCAATTTTCTAGCATTTACACAGCTCTTTTTTATTCTCTCGATATTCACATATTTTTTATGCTATAAGCATTGATTTCAATTTCTGTCTTAGGACTTATTTGTACAGCTGTATTAAAGTTAGTTCACAGCTACTTCATTAATTCAATTTTTTATGTCCGAGGCTGTATTATACTTTTATTATACGTCAGTCAATAATTCACTGAATCTAATTTCTTCATATTAGAATTTCAAGAAATTCTTATTGTGATGAATTGATTAGTTTTGTTTTTTATGTATTCGAGCAGTGCGTGATAAAAAAGGTTCAATCAAAAGGCTTATTTATTAATCGTATAATACATACTATCATCGATACGAATTTCTACAAATCGATTATTTACACGATGTCGCTATCGAAGAAAGTTTTTCCGAACGTTCTAATATCTGATCTTTTATTAATTTTTTAAAAAATGTGAATAAACTCGAGTATTATTGAGATTTCAATTTTACTGTAATTTACAACTGACTCTTTTACCAAAGGAGATAAGCTTTTATCTTTGTATTTAAATTTCCCTATAAACACTTTAACTTCTAGATTTCCTAGAGATGATGTTCACTTCCGCTTCTTACGACAACTCTAATATAGAAATTTCTCTAACTTTTATGGAGACTAGATTTTTTTATTGTTCCCAATCTTTGACTAATGGGACGCACCTCAAGTCCATTCGATAAATCGAAATTATGGCTAGCCCTCATAAGGCCATGATTCACCGACTTGATTTTTTCCCAACCTGTTCATAAACTCTTTTTCCAGCTAGTTCCGCTCTTCATTTTTTGTAATTACTCTCTAATTACTTGGGAAGATTTCCCTCGCTATCTCCAACTTCTTCGTATATTATTAATACTACGCAGTTCTATGCTAAATGTGTTAGATACAATCAAACTTATAAATCGATCGACTTATTAAAAATTTCCAGAAAAATTATAATTTGCAAGGTAATAGTTTCCCAAACGTATAAAGCAACAAGCATATTTTTGTCACTACATCGAACTTTCGTATATTTAACAGGGACCTGGCTAATAAATGAATAGAAAAATTAAAATGAATATTCACAGTACCGATGCAATTATCGAGGTGTATCGTAGGTAAATGCAGTAATTCCCTGGGCCACTCGTCAAAGCAAGTGCACTTTAAATAGGCTAAGATAAGATCCCTCTTGTATAATAAGCGGATGGAGCACGTTCTTGTTTCATTATCATAAAGGGTTATGCAAACCATGAGTCCGCTCTCCTGGAAAGTAGGTTTGCTTCAAGCACTTTACCTACCGATTAGCAAGTGATTCGACAGGTGAGTGTATCCGATGTCCGTGCGATGCGAGGAAGCGTCAACCATCGTCTCATTCACGCGCATAACCATGTTGAAAATTCGAAAATCTGTCGTTTTAATCCTCCACTTAACTTTTATATCATCACGCTCGCTTGCCTACTGTTCCTATCGTTCCTGATTGATTCGCTATTCCTAATTACAACTTTTCATTTTATTTATCTGCGTCTTCTTTTTAATGATAGTATAACAATTATATAAAAAAATAAAATAATTTTCGTAATGCCAAGATATAAATTATTATTACTATTTCCTTAGACGTTATAAAATTAACGCAATTGTCATATTATAGTGAAGCTACTGTGTAATGAAATATTAAAGCATCAAACTTATGTGAGCGCCAAGGTTCTTGATAACTATAGGGCTTAAAAAATACACGATACCAATGTAGTATTATTTTAGACAAGGCACAAACGATATATCAGCTTCGTGCTGTCTCTTTCCATATATACTTCAAGTGTGAATTTCATGAAACGAGGTGGCGGGCGGTTTTACAGTCGTTTAACAAAAGTGTTGTCGTTTCATCCTCTTAATCTATTCTCGAGGAGTCTCCTATTTTTCGAGATTTCATCTGGCTCTTAACTTACGGTGAAGATGGTGTGGTGACATCCTACATTTTATTTAACATTGATTCCATTTTTACCCGCAGGAAACTCTTCAAGTGCAGGCTCACATTGACATCTGTAGCTCATTGCATAAGAAATTAGGTATGCTAAGTGATCGCTCGACTAGTCGATTATATAATAACATAATGCACCGGCTTCATTTAAACGATGCACTCGAGTCCTCTAATCTTCAATAGTTATGCTAATTGCAGAATAAACTTTTTTAGACTTTGGGTTATTTGAAACTGTAGTTAAACAGCCTTTTTCTTCAATGATACACGATACCATATAAATAGGTTTGAAGATAGTTATTGATTTGAAATGAATTTATAGATTACCTGATATAATTTTTTTTCAACTATGATTACTTTTCATGATGAGAGAATTTTTTTTTTTTAAGACTATTTTATTCTACTATTATTGTATTGCAATTAACAGTTTAATACGGAATTGTATTTGTGTCAATAGCAAGTGTAATATAGGTGACATAAATTACCATAAATGCAAACAAGTATCACGCTCATCTCCGTATAATTCTGACTCAATCGATTAATTATTATTTTTAATGAAAATAAATTATATGATTATTTATATATCTTTGTATCTCATTCTATAACATTTTTATTGATATTGATGTATAATGCTCATCCTAATGTTCATTTATGCAAACTGAATTGGAATTGTAGCTTATATCTAAAATACTTTACGGTACGAAATGCTTAGACATTTATGATACACAATCTGTTTATACTATATGACATCTTACAAAAAAAATATCCATCTGTCTATATAAGCACGGAAAGAGAGAGTAATTAGGCTCTATAGTTGGGTATGGGCATACCTTCGAAAGCGTCATAAGAGTTTCCGAATCGATTGTCAGTATCCAAACAAAATTAGAGAGTCCTAGATTCATTGGTGACCCACAGCTATCCTCCCTATAGTGCGCGAGCTCGTATAGCGATTTACAAAGAACACCTACAAAGAGAGTAAGAATAAAGGAAAATGAAAGAAAGAGATTTCGTTTGTACTTTTATGTACGCTCGCATGTGTGTAGACGAGGGTGTATGACGGTATTGAGAATAAGAGACGGACGAAGAAAAGGAGCGGAAAGGAGAAGAAGGCGGGCGTGCAAGACTACTAGTTGAGCGAATGAAGGGTCAAATGAGAGAAAGGGGGAGAGAGAGAGTAAGGGAGAGAAGGAAAGATAGAGAGAGAGAGAGAAAGAGGAAGAGGAAGAGAAAGAAAGAAAGAAAGAAGAAGAGGGCAAAGAGACTCGTTGGGGTTCCATGTGGCAATCAATGCCGTTGAATTAACGCCTGGCTGCACGTTTACGGCAAAGTAAGATTAAAAGAAGGAAGAAATGGACGACAACTACTAGTACTCCGCTGGCCAACATGTTCTTATTTGTGTAAGGGGTGCTCTAGTGTGATACGAATTTAGTGATACATAGAGAGAGAGAGAGAGAGAGAGAGAGAGAGAGAGAGAGAGAGAGAGAGAGAGAGAGAGAGAAAGAGAGAGAGAGAGAGAGAGAGAGAGAGAGAAAGAAAGTGATAGAAAGTGGTTGGCGGGGATGGAAAAGGGAATACGAGAGAAGCATACGAACTATAGCCGTCATCTATACGCAAGAACTTGGTCTTTTTTCCCTGCTTGCTTAAATTCGTCTTCGCATTTACTTGAGTTTTCCTATTCGATACCCATAGTTATTTTATGGTCAGAATTAAATTTCAACGCTTTTCTTTTCTGTTTTCTTTTAACTGTTTTGTCTATTAATAAATGGTGAATGCAATTTTCGGCCATTGCTTTTCAACCTACATACACTTATTCTTGCTTAAGTGAATCGAATTAAATATGCTTGTCTATACACACGTTTTTAATAACAATCATTATCATTAAACATTCAATATTAAATTTTTTAATATTTTGTTCTCGTGAAATCGTATACTATTATGTATTTGTGTTGATAAAATTTTGAAATTCTTTTTTAAAAAGAAAATTAAATAGTAATGTTTCAATAATTTAAAAAAACAAGAGAGTTATTGTCTTTATCTAGTAATAATGTGTGAAATATATATTTTATATATATTTTCTATTACATAATACAGCGTTGTTAATCTTACTCTACAATTTTCCTCTGAACGGCTCATTTTCTTTATTATATTGCTTGCAAAGCCATTTACAAAATTACCCGTATCCAGTTTTCAATGCTAGTGACAAATGAATTCCATTTTACAAATAAATATTAATCGGATGATGAATGTAAGAAAAGCCGATTATTCCTTTACTATTAAGGCTATTATTTAGTATTCTTGGGTTTATATGAAGATTTCGTAGAGATAATGAGTTTGGAAATTATAGGGTCGACTTACATAGGCAGAAAAGGAACGTTATCGAGCTTATTGTAAATCAAGTCGATAATTTGAAAAGTATATCTTACGGGTCCCTTTTCATGAAGCCCTTGGTCCCCTCTAGATATATAAAGATAAACGCTTTATCACAGAAGCCACAGGACACTGGCAAAAAGAGGCCCCGCCAAGTTGGTCTTCCTTTTTATAGAACGATGAAAATCGGATTAGACGCGACAAAGTTCGAGGGGCTCCGGAGATCAACAGCTCCGTTAAATGAAATAAGCGAGTGTACGTAGTTCAAGTTTAAGCGCGCGCGTCTATGCGATATCGCTTATTCGCGAGCTCAACCGGTCGGTGGTGTGTCTCAATCGGGCTGAGAACCGAGTGGCGCTTACGGAGCAACGCCGCTCAAGGCCTCCTACCATGTGATTGGTAGCGTATGATACGTCATTTTTTATATTCCAATGCCTGCGACCGCTACTTGATAACGCGCGTCACCCTCGGTAGATGAAATCCTCCGAAAGCTACCTCCTACTTTACTCCCTCTGCCAGGGGTAGCCGCAGAAGAACAGATGCGTCGAGAGAGAAAGTTGAGGGGAGGACGACTATACAAAATTTAAAGAGATTGGTCGAATGGAACGAAGGTTGCTTTGCATACCTATGCAATATAACGCCTGCGCTCCAATCCAACAACCAACCCCAGACTACTCTTCCCCCGGCTCGTCAAGTGGTTGAAAATAAAAAGCTGCCAGAGTCTGCGCTCTTATTCTTATGATTCATTGACTAGGACTTTAAAGGATAGGATTGCTTAAACGATTTAGCTTTATGCAAATTCGATGCGGCCCATTGGTCAAAGTCTCATTTCCTGACATACACTTGCATTTCGGATTTTACACTAAATTGGACGTTTGTACATGTATCTAATTTTATTAGATTCGACAATTTTTTGTTTTTGTAGAAAAAAATAAGATTAATATCTTAAAGATTCTGTTTAATTTTACTTTCAGTACTGTTAACTCCTGCATTTACGATATAAAACGGAAGCATATAAAAATTATTTGCAGTTTTTAGTTAAATTTTTTCTCTGTCCTACTACAATTATTTCTTTTTTTATCGTGATAAAACTCAATACGATCATAATTACATATCAAAACAAGATACACCTTTATAAAAAAGCTTTTTCTTCTTTTCATTATAAAATATAAACGTACAAATTTATTACTGCTAATGTAATATTTACTAAGTTCAAATACTACATTCTTAGATAGTTTCTACAATTGCTAGCAAAAAACTAAATTTAATAAATAACATTAGAGGCAGCGGCATAAATATTAAGTGGATAAAATATTGGGGACAGCCCTCCATCAACAAGTCCATTCATAAAATCCAACTGAGTTGTCCAATCTTGTTTTCTAAAAGAATATTTCTCCTCATTTAATCTCAAAGATGTTTATTCAAAAGCAGAGAATTGAGTGTCGGAGAGAAATTTTGACATCCGTTCGGGGCACCTTTGATTTATCTCGATAATCGTGTAGATGATAGCGCTTGCGTTTAGTAAGATTCTAGCAGCCTTTAATTCCGAAACTCAAGCTTATTGTAAATGCCGTCATCATAGATACGCATAATTATGCGTTTTTTGACAAGCATAGAGTAACACAAGATAGTTAAAAAAAAAGACATCGAAGAGCAGAAAAAAATTGTTCGGTAAAATGTGCGTCTCCACATCTATGTAACTTGGTACACGAGTGTAGAATATGTGGTAGGATTACAAATAAGTAATTTATATATTATAAATATACACATTGGCTCAAATTTAAAAATTTTTAATCTTGTTTTTTTGTTTGATTTTTAAATAATATGGTTTTATACATTACGTTCGCAAGCTTTTTTTATTTAATTAAGGTATTCTATATTTTTTCTTATTAATTATACGCAATTTTAAACTTTTGTTTGTCTAAAACCATCTCCCTATTAATCGAAGAATTTATATTATTATATAATAAATATTAAAACATAACTGGTTTATAAAAATAATTAAGGGAATTAACGTAATTATAAAATCTTTCCAATTATAGAAACTAAGTTTAATTATTATTGTTCTTTAAAAACTTTATAAAAGATTATGAGTGTAGATAAAATAATGATTCGGTTACTGAAAATATTTGGATGTATTTTTTTTTGTATGTGCATGTATTTTACAATTTTTTTTTGAGCATAAAGAATAAAATCTAGAGCAGTATTCTATTTTTTATGTATATTAATAATTTTTATAAATTAGAATCTTAGATCATCAAAGCTGTCTCCATTCTAAATTAAAAATTTTATTGCTCAGTGTTAAAGCATGTAAACATACGGAAAAATTTATTTAACTAGTGTAATTGTGGAAAAGTGTAAAATAAATTAAATGAGACTAAAAATAGAAAATGCAATTTCGTAAATGTAGTGTAATGGAAAAAAATTTGTGAATTATTTATTGAAATTGTAGTAATTGACAAAGAAAGTAAGAGATAGATCGATTTCAATCTGAATGCAAAAAACAACTATTAATATTAAAAGTTGTGGACGTAACTACGGTAATAAAAAAAATTGAAAGAGAGTACGCATGCGAGAAATAGCAAACCTGCGGAGCTGAAAGGGTGTGGGGTTTTATTGGGTCGGGGGGGGGGGCAGTACCGCGTCGGGAGTTGAAGGTCGTGGGGCAGTTACAGGGGTGCCTAATGAAGCCAAATCCGTTTAGAATGAATACTGTCGAAAGAAAAAAGAACGGGATGGTTCGTTAGGCGTTTCGCTTTGAAACGATAACGCGCACTTTCCTAATTCGGTGGCTTCCCTCCTCATGTTCGCCCTTGCGCGCGTTCACAGACTTCGGCTGAGATAACGTTTACTTGACATTTTCGAACCCTGTATCTCTATGTATATACTTCAACAGTTGTATCTAGTCGACACTCTCGTTCACCATATTGAGTTCAGCTCTCCATTGGAATTGGAAATTACCGAGGGCTCGAGCATCGATTTTTATAAGAGATTTTCTGGATTCGTATGCATTGGTTGAATAAAAGCCCTTTATTATATGATTGTAGTCTAATATTTTCTGACGTTCTATTAAGCTATCGATTATATAGTAATTCTCTGTGACAGAGTGTTAAATTAGGAATAATCTGTACTGGTTTTTTCAGAAGCAAGCACGCACAATTTTATCTGACGAAGATTAATATTTTATGCATTCAATTCATATTGTATTGATGTAATGCAACGAAAGAATAATTTTATTACGTAGCCGTATTTCTGGTTCCTTCTGTAAACTAACTACTATATTAGTTGTACAGCTTATTTATTGATTGAAATAAAATATTTGTAATAAAATATTCATAGCTTATAAACGGATATTACATTAACTTTAAAATCTTTGTGACCATTCAAAGCTATATTAACATTTAATTTTTTTTTATCATTATCATGCCATTTGAGTCATCGGATTATTAATATAACTAAATCAAAATTATATTTTTTCAGTTATTATTGTTATATGAAATTTAATGAGTTTGAAAATGTAGTTAATAAATATATTTTATATATTTTAAATATATTTTAATTGTCGATATAATAAATACATAGACAATTAGTATTACTGATGACTTGCCAGCACTGCTTACTAAAATTGTGCAGTTTTATAAAATAGCTACAAAGATATGATTTCTATATTATAGAATCTGAAATCAATCTCGTTACTAATAACTAATGACGGAAATCCTGGGCGAAAGTTATCGAATAATTAGGGAATAAGCAGATAACGAAACTCGCGCTATTAATTAATAATCAGCCAATAGACCAACTTCTCATCTGCACATAGATTAGCACAAAGGCCTGTCTGGACCTAGGGCTTCAGGATGTAGAATTTTGACGTCGATTCTAAAAAATTATTTTAAGGCCCCTGCGCCACTCCTTCCAGCTGACCGACACTGTCTGCACGTCTTAATTCTTCTAGCTCGCCAAGATGCGAAGCGGATTTCACCCCTTATTCTCATATGTCAAATGCTTCAGTCTACTTTTCTAATCATTTTTTAATGGACAATAATTATTGGGAACCAGATAATTCTCGTGCAATGTGGGTTATTACAATATGTCATAGCACTCCTCTTCCCAATCACCATCGTTATTCTTAATTTTAGATTTTATTTATGATTTTCTATATAGTATAACTGGCAGTATTTTACGCTAGTAATTTTAATTTAGAAATTCATCAGAAAATCAATATATGTTTATTTTAATAAAACGTAGGCATAAATCGAAACACAAATGTCAGAAATTTTTTAGGGTTTTTTAGTTAGTGCCATCTAATAATAAAAAGATAATTTTAAAGTCTCATTATAATTAATGTAATTTATCAACTTTATATAAATGGGAAATTGAGAAAGAGCGAGACTGAAAATTGATTCTTAATATAAAATAATTTGTAAGTTATTCAAGTATTTCCAATAGTCTATTTATGCAGAAAAGCCGATTACTACACTTATAGCATTTTGATCAGATTAATTATATTTTAATACAAATCACTAAATCTGTTTTTTTTATAATTTTCATGCATAACATATCAATTACTTATGTAAGCTATTGTAAGAAAATTATGGATTTGTAATCATTTAGTATATAATGAAAAGTTCAAGGTAACACAATGAAAGTCTTCGATGATTTGTATATGTGAAACAATTAATAGAGTACTTAAAAAAAGAGCTCAAAAAAACTAATATAACTTAATTTATGAAGGATTAAGAATTAATTTGATAGTTATATTTTATGAAAGTTTTATTACATATTATAAAAAAAAAAAAATAAAAATTTACTTCTTAATTTGTATTGCGAAGCGTATTAAAAATTTATGAAGTTTTTTATGCGTATCAGACAATTTGTATAATAAGAACATTTACTTTAAAAAATTTTTTTTATCTTTATCTAATAAAATTTAAGACATCCGAATAGGTACTATATATTAATGAATTTGAAATTTATTCATAATTTATAACATAATTTGTTATTTAATTACATGTTAGAAAAATCCTACTGCATCAACATTAACTTAACTGTTCTATTCAATTAATGGCACACATAATTATTTAAAACGTGTTCGATGTTCAATAAATTGTGCTGTATATATATCTATGTATATATTTGTGTATGTATGTATATAAATATACGTAATGGGTTGGATATAAAGAAAGTACATATTTTTATAATAAAAGAATAAAAAAAACTTACATTCTTATATAATTTAGTTAAAATTAATCTAGGAATAAAAAAAAATTTGAATTTAAAAGTTTTATGCAAAAAGATATTTTATTTGTATGATTTTGAAGGCAATCAAATATTTTTTAATTGGTTATAGGATTTTGTTATTATTTTTAATATAATTGCTTATATGCGAGATTAATTTTTTTTAATTTACGCTACATCGTAAGATCAAAATCTTCTTTATACGGCTATATAAATCGAGGTAAGAATTTATTTATGTTTTAATCGTGAACGAAGCAAAATTTTATTATAATTACCCGTAAACACACGTATATTTTCTTTTTCACAGCTTAAAAGTTACTACTTGAATATTACAAGATTTTGTACGGTGAGTAATCATTGAAATGAAATGATGACCTTGTACATTGTCTTGATTAATACCACAATGTATGGGTGTCTATTATATAAAAAATTTTCTTTTTTAACGTTTAATTGTATTCATTATTTGAATATCGAGCTGTATACTATAGCTAATTTTTATTAAATTGCTTGGTATAATTTTATAGGATATTAGGAAATAAGTATTTTTTATAATTATTTTATAAAATTATGGAATTTCATTAATTGTTTGATCTGCGATTAATGTATGAATCATTACAGTAAATTAAGTATATTGTGTCTTACGGGAGTTAGCATTATTGTACACAATGAAGCATAGTTTTTATGTAAATTCTACACTTATAGCATTTATTATGCTTATTACACTCATGTGGTTAATGTTAAGGATTATAAAGTTTATGTATTGTATATGCTTATATGCCTGGAATTCATGTGGAAGCCTCTACAATTAGGATTCAATGCCTGTAGCGTTGTACGGCAGCAGCAATAAATTGCTGATACAAGCGCTAATATCGGAAGCGCTCATAGCTTGATAATTTCAAAATCAGATGTGATAGTTAGGATCAGATTATTCGAATGTTAATAGTAAGGTTAGGAGGGTGAGGAAAGGTATTTAAAGAGGACGGGATGGGGAAAAAAGATGGAAGCCGCGAAGGATTTAATCGTTGGCATTGCCTTGCGGTAAGGTTTCGCGACTTCAACAACTTCCTTTATTCGTGTTAATTGCTCCGCTGCTCCCTGACATCTCACGATCCTCGCATCTGACACATGATCAAGGATGATATCCGTAACAGCTGACTTCTGAGCCGGTATATTATGATAATTCACTTCCCAAAGATTGGTGAGCTTTTGTGCCTGCACTTGATCAGTAAAATTATGAAAAAAGTGCTAATAAAAAACGAGCTTGGCAACTCTCTTGCACGATTCTTAGTCCCATGTCGCATCTTCTCTCGTAGGTAATTCTCCATACCTATAATCAGAGACGGCTGCTAAAGGCAGCGAATGTATGAACACGTCAACTTTACCATTGGCATTAACCACGGATTATCAATTTTAGCATAGCGTGGTCAGTTATTGGAAAGTATAGATTTCGGCTATTTAGTGAAAAAGATGTACTTTATTGATATTGTTCTATTACTTATGATTACTGAGACCGGCAAAAATAGAAAACCATATTATAATGCGATGATACTTCTGCTATATTGTACGTTCATATTTATTATTAATAGCACGACTTTGAGTCTAACCAATTTATTTTATTTTATTTTTATTAACTATTTCCCATTATCCGTTAATTATTTTTTTATCAACTCATTTCTATTGATATTAAAATATTTGGGGGTAAATAAAATTGAACGATTTGTCTAGTATCAATTACATGAGATAGAAGTGTTCAATTGTAGCAATTGAAATAATACCTTCAATTTAAATGCAATGGTTAATTTTGCAGACAGCTTCAACTTTTTTAATTTTGAAAGATGAAACATCGATCATAAAGTTTTTATAGAAATAAAAAAATTATGATAAAATAGAGGGGGAATGAATAAGTATATTTAATATTAGAATATCAAATCGTTGTAAGGTTAAAAGATTTCTAAAGTGAGTAAAATTTTTAAAATCATAGGAATAATAAGATGACAATTTGAAGTTAAAAATAAAATTAAAAATGAAAGTAGAAGATGAAGAAAGGAAACAAAAGTACTTACAGTTCACACTTGTTCATTAATAGTAGGAGCTATTTCTTTGACACTAGGTAGTCCATTCTCGCCTTCGTATTATCGCGCTCACCTCTTTTCATTTCATCCCGATAAGACTAGAAGAAGTTATACTCTGCCTTTCCGTTTTCATCGATCGAGACTCTTCTGTTTTTCAATTGTGTGAAAACCAATCGTGAATCTCTTTCTTGAAATTGTGGTGTACCGAATGACTGACGTTGAACAGTTTACTAAAAATTTCACCTTTTCAAAAAAACTTATACTCGGCAAATGCTTGTTCCTAAATAACATTGAAAATCGCTCGAAAACTACAACGGATATTGTTTAGTCATTTGCGTACATACAATAAAACATAATTATTTATTTACACATAATTTATTTGTTGATCAAATTATATTGTTATTAAAAAGAATTATACCATTTTATCGATTTTAAAACTTTTTCGCATTTTGGTCATAATTACAATTTAGTCATTGAGTTACATAGTAGTCTACTTTTAAATAATTTATAGTAAAATTCATCATTTAAATAATTAATTGAGTTAAAAAAATCATGACAATTAGTTTAGTTTCAGTAAACTTCATGATAAATATATATTTATCGTAATTTTAATCAATTCTTCGTAGCAAATTTAAACATTTCTAATTTAAACTTCTAACATTTCCATAAAAACGTTTTTTTTAGTTTTCTTAACTATTGGTTAAAGTAAATAATTCGAATCGACCAATAAAATTCTTATAACGTTGGAGAATCGAAGTGAAATATTATTTAATATGTTAAATAAATTATTAATTTTTTTATTCCAAACATTTTCTCATATCGAACATATCCTTTAACAATTCCTTTAAATATTTAAAAAATAAATGAATGGTACGAATAAAATCATTTGTTCTCTGGCATTTCTAGCTTTTCATGAATATGATTAAATTATGGTAAGATTTTTTAGTAGTACTTAAGCAATGGGTACACCTCGTTAATCAAAGTCGCACTCAGGTGTGTTTTCATTAACTAATGCAATTTCATTGCGCAGCATACATTCAGTAACAATGAGTACGATGTACATTACAGTGATAAAAATCTTTAGTTCACGCAAATTCAAGTAATTATTCAGTATTTTAATGCAACTGCAGCAATGAAACAACAAATTTTTTGCATGGCTATAAAAATATATGATGATGGGTTAGACTCATGCGTTAATAATACATTCTGTATTTACAAGAGAAATTCTGTATTGCTATATGGCTTCATTTATAAAGAATTCTATTATACATTTTTTTTACAATGATAATTTATTAATTAAGAAGAATGTATGAAAGATGATTATTTGCAATTCATTAAATTAATGCTATTCAGAGAAAATTTGTATTAAAAAGTATAATACTTTAAAGAATAAGATTTAGTGAAAGGAATTAAAAATTTAATCTTGAAAAATAGCATTTTTTTTAAAAATTGATTATTTCCATACTGTATTACAATTAAAATGTATCATTAGATATTAAGTACATTGAGAATAAATTTAAGATAAATCACTTTCTTTTTCAATGGTAAAGTAAGTTTTTAAATATTGAACTTAGTTTAATTCTTTTAATCAAGTTAATTTTAATTCTAATTTAAATCCCTCAAATTGATTTATAAATATATACAAATAAATGTAGTGTATTATATTCTTTTAATCTGCGAATCAACCACATTTAAATCGAACCAAATTAATTTAACTTTATACAAACCATACCTATTTATTATTAATACACTATTAATTAAATGTTTTGAATATTAAATGATAGTCTCGATCATAAATTTTAATGTTAATAATATATGCGAAATAATTAAAAACGTTTATATTGTTATTAATGACTCAATTTTTCAGAGCAACTTAAGATACATAGTAGATACATAAGATACAGAGTACTTTAAGATACATTTTTATTGCCGCTGCAAGGAAATTTGCATACAATTTACAATAAAGATATATAATAAAAAAGGGTTAGCATTATATTATTTATAATGTATAGATAGCAAGACAATGTAAACCTGAGGTAAGCGAATCTTAGTCAATAAAAGAGTTTTTGTAACATAATAGATAGCGTTTATTAATTTACGGATAATTGTGACAGATTATAATAATAATAACTACTTTCTACTTTAAATGATTTAATTCGTATACTATTTAGTATTAAAATACTATTTTTGAAACTAAGCACTTATAGAAATTTATGATAAAGTAAAACAATACTTCAACCTTTAACGCAAAAGTAATAATCTAACGTGTTATAAATCAATTTTGAGAACAATTTTTAAAAAGTAAGGAAAAATGTTGTTATAACAACGAAGTTGCGTTAAATCAGTTAATAATGTTTGTTATTATTCACGTATAAAAAGTATTGCCAAGAGTATGAGAAATTCCAAGATTTCATATAATATATTGCTACTTAACTAAGCGGAAAGCACGCTACATTTTACAAAAAAAGTAAGCTACTGGATTTCTCAGAATAAAATTGTAATGAGTATAGAACAATTTATTCTTATTTTAAATTTTAATTATTATGTTTAAAAAAAGAAGCTCTTTTAATAGGGGATTTTTTTCGAAATAATATTGTAAAAAAACAGATGAGAGTTTCAACAATATTAGCAAATTTTTTAAAAATATTCTTTTTCTGTGGATATTTATTGTTGTAATTTCAATCATTTCAATAAATTCATTTTTTGATAAATGTTTTCTTAGATTTTTTATTGTAGATTCTGAAGTTTCTCGTGTTTGTTTAGTAAATATAATGCGCATGCTAATTATTCGGTTTAAAAATCTGAATATTAAGAATAAATGAATTTTAATTTAAATATGCTTTGGTTATATAAAAATTATCATAATATTATTAAAGATGCATTTGTTTCATATACGAAAAGATTTACATCAGAAAGACTAGAAAAATTTTACATCAAAAGGACAAGATGTGCTATCGTTGAATATTCTTGGTCTGTTTTTCACAGAATCAAGACATAAATTGTTTAATAATTATTACAATAAAAAATGCAAATAGTTAAAATATTCTATGGTAATTATCATTTGAAAATACGGCAATACAATGTACATTGTGTTTTATTATTCCCTACAATAATTGTAGGGGTACGAATGTAATGATCTTGCATAAGTGTTTATATAAATTTATCTAAATATTGCATGCGATGTATTATTAACGGAATGAAATATTTAAAATATGAAAAAAACTAGCTTTTTTAGTGTCTGTGCATTCTTGATTTAAATTTAAAATTAAAACGTACATTATATATTATTTGTGCTAATAACGTTAAACGAGTATCGATAGATGGCATCACGTGCTAGCAAAACGACAAAGGGACTTTGGTAAATTAGACAACTCATGAAAGTCCCAATACAAATGCGTAATTATGTGAAATAAAATATATGTAGATTTATGTAGGCTGGAGGAAAGTGAAATAAGAGATTAGGATCGTACTGATACAAAGGATGGTCATGGAAATAATGTTAAGCGCAGTAAGGGCCATGTTTAAAAACTCGTAAACAGGGCTGAATTAGAGTTTGGAATTAGTAGCTAAAAATGCTATTGGGAAAAGTAATCACGGTGTGAAAGTGCATCGCCGTTCATTTTAATAATCTCTTATCCCTGTAAGACTCTCTAATATGTTGCAAAAGTGGAGCCAGGCGAGAGTAGGCAAATAGAAACCATCCAGCGTCTTTACGTGGGACGGTACTCTCTCAGGGGTTACCAAGGGTAAAAGGTAACGCGTAGTAGGTGACTTCCCAGCCTATTCAAATTATCTCGGACGTTTATTCAAGCGAGTCGAGGAGGGTGGCCAGAAAGGTGGCCAAGAGGTTGATTTGGAGGAGTCTTTAGCTGGGTTCGAGTTTGAGCACATTCCATACGGATATTGTGGAGGGATGAAGGCCTGCCTGGGCAGCGGAAGCCCATAATACCGCGACTGCGCATTTGATTCGGATCCCGGATGGCGCTGCTGTTGCTGTTGCCACCGTCGCGAGAATCCGCGAGGATTTTGGAGGGGAAGGATACCCTCACGGTTAGACTATCGGGGGATGTAAATGGCACCGTGATGTATCGGATCAATGCGCTGGCGGTAACAGCATCCAGACGCCCACCCCCGCGACCTACTACGCGACCTGAAAAAGTTTGTCTTGGTCGCCTAACCGGGTCCCCTTTGACTTCACTTTGCTACTTTGGCTACAGCTTCTGCATTTTTCTTATTTGCACTTTTTATCGGGTCTTGGGGGTACTTTCACGCTACCCCAGCAATGTAAAATGATAACTTCTCTGCATCTGATTTATGCATAACCCCCCAATTCATTGAAAACGTCTTTTATTTTCAACTTTCTTCTTACTCCTGCTACGTCTTTTTCCATTAACTTTGTTCGCCACTATTTCCAATTTCATCGTAGGATTCTGTCCGTATGTCCGTTTTTAAGTTTAAAGTATACAGTCAAGAGCAGAAAGTGTTGATTGCCTTGAAACAATACCTGCTTTTCATGAGTAAATACAATTTTTTTAATTATGGGCTTTATGATAAATTTGCATTTCATAAATAGGAATATGTAATTGCAGATAGATTGTTAGATTACGTTATTACTCTTTATTTTGTAAATAAAGTACAGCTGAATTTACTTTGGTCATTTCATCGTCACCTAATAAAATTAATTGGTTTTTTTTTTATTTTTACCGTTAAATATGAAAATTAATTTCATAAAATGAGCAAAGTTAATTATAATTTCCATGCGATTATTTATCGTTCTGTGCAAATTAAAAATTAGCAGAGTTCTAAATACAAAGATAATCTTTTTATTAAAAAATGCTATTGCAAATTTATAAAAACATAATAACTTAATACACATTTAAAGTATATGTAAGCATCGGTTCATATTCGATTTTATGACGTCACGAAGTAATGTTTTTATACGACTCGAAGCTGTAGTTCAGGTATATGAATGCTGAAAAGTCTCTAATTTCAAGCGCTATTAATTAATTTTTTATAAAACTTCTTCGCGCTGACATTTTAGCTCGTGAGTTAAACAAAGTGTTTATTAATTTTCATAAATCGTTCAGGGAACTAATAAAATTAATTTGTTGAAGTTCTCCCTAGTTCATAACTTAGGTATGCCATTACTAGTCGATCTTCATAAGGCGTAAAATATAATAGGAAGCAACCGCAAGAGAGGATCGAATAGGACGTTCGTTACAGGAACGTTGGTAAGTATACGAACACTCAGCAGGTAGGCTCTCAAAAATGTTCTTTTGGCAAGCTGGCCAAAATGAGAGCTCCAATCGAAAGTGGAAAAATGTTGCCGAGCATTGGCTCGTACGTTTAACATATGATTACATTCGATCACGGCTTTGCGTGGATAAATACTTTGGAGATAAATAAGTCATGAAGTCATGCGCCACATATCTCATGCAAACGCGATACGCGAATTATCGTTTACTTATGTATATATACATACCCGCCAACTCCCTTTCTCGCTTTATCTCTCTTACTGGGCAGACAGAGCACGTCTCGGCTTACAGCATCACTGGACGGGTGCATGAGAGTTGTAAGCAAGATCAAACGGGCCGAGAGTTTTTCATTCTAATTACTCGACGCTTGGCAATTACTAGATAGCATCGCTGCTATTACAAAGGCCGATCGCTTTAACTCCCCTCCACTATTTCTTCTTCTCATCCTTCTCCCTCTGCTTTACGTATTGCCTCATCTTCCGACACCCTCGCGTTCGTTTCTTTCCTCTCTCTCCAATTTTTCATGCTTATGTTCATACTTGGGCATGTGCCAGCAAGTGCACTACTTCCAAGTTCACTATACCGACCAATGACTATGTGTATAAATACTAAAATTAAATCCTCTGTCCTTTACTCTTTATTCTGGGATTTTCTTGTGAGTCTTTTACAATATTCCGTAATAAATTTTCTCATACTCTAATGCACGTATTTGGTGCCTGGATGACTTCACTTGCTATATACTTCCATTTTTATTTTTATCCATTATCTATGTTACAACTGTTTTTAAAAAATCTGTTTGTTGTTTCATTGCAATCATGACTTTGTTTGCAAGTGATTGATTTATATGCATACAGATACATCAAACCGTCCATTCTCTCACTCCCTCTCGGAACAAGAGAGAAAGAGAGAAAAATAGAATGAGATATATATTTAAATCAAATAACGATAGCCCACATGTGCTCTTGTTTGCTTTCTCTTATTTAATATGATAGTACGATCTGATTTTCTTTCTATATTATGAGCAAATTATATAAGATACGTTTAGTATAATATGCATATTGCGCCTGTATGATAATTTCCGTGTTACAAAATTTATAAAACTATTAATTATAAGAATTTATCAGTAAAAAATAATCTTTTCTTGATCATAAAAACATTTTAACTCGGTGGCATAAATAGCTGTTGTACTTTACATTCATAACGAATTTATATAAATTTTTCGTATAATAATACAAATTTTATGTGAATATTTTTTAAAATTTTAATACTTTTTCCTTATAATAGTCGGAAGTTTTTAAATTAGAATCATTTAATTTTTTTTTAGATTTCAAGATATAAAAGATACTTCGAAAAACGATAGAATGTCTTAAGTTCTGAATTATAGAAGTATTTATAATCTTTTCTTCTGATATGTTCTAGCAATCGTTTGAGTATTGAATTGATATAACATTAGACGCTGAAGGACAAATTAGCCCCTTATAAATTTGGAGGACTGAATTTGAAAGGCTTTTAAAATTTTTTTTGCGAAACAGTTTTACAAGAAAAGTTTTAGTATTTTTTTCATGAGGAAATTTAACAAAACACCAGCGGTGAGGGGCGCGTATACACGAGGTATTTGTCTTGAATGTTAGGATCCTCGAAATAGAGGCTAATTCCATAGTAGAACCCCCGAGAATTTTTCGATCGAGGTTGAGCGAGTGAAAGGGTGGCGAGGTGGCGGGGGAGCGAGATAAATAAACTGATGGAGTGACATAGAGAGAGAGAGAGAAAGAGAGAGAGAGAGAGAGAGAGAGAGAGAGAAACGGAGAGAGATTTGAACTTTGTCTGTGCGACTGTTTCCTTCTTCTCCAGTCATTCTCGTCAATATCGTTGTCTTCTTCTGTGCGTCGCTTCTTGTATTTTTTTTCATCTTTAGCCTTTCTAAGTACTTTGATGTTCCTAATTTGATTGAAGAAATTCAGGGAACCGCTCTTCTAACTTCGTCTTTATTGATTGCTGTTTTGTTCAGTAATACGGGCTGCGCTTTCTATATTTGTAATTTTCTTTCTTCGCTACATGTTTTTTTTCATAATTTTATTGAATAATTAAATACGGTCATTTTGTTTTATTAAATGGAATAATAAATTTACGGAGACTATATTTTTTAGATAATTTTTACCTTAAGATGTTTTAAAAAATAACCTTATTAAAAGAATAATAATACTTATTTAGTTAATTAACTTGTTCGGAGATTTTTGAGTATCCTACGACTACACCATTATGATCTTTACTTCAAGTTCCGTTTTACAGGTAGCCACCATCAATCCACATTATAAGGCTATGTGTTGCGAAATTCGTCATTTGCTGGTTAGGCTTCTCAATTTTAGAGGTACCTCAATTTTAGGGTTCTTATTGCTACCATTCAGTCTACGATAGGATCCTTTCAATTAATATGATTAAGATACCTAACACTACATTTTCGCTAAAAAGTTCGCAAAATTTACTCACCTTTTGACACTCTAATATCTCCTAACTATACCAGAGTGTAAAAAACTCGTTCTATTTTGTTGTATTTTCAGTTCCCGAAGCTTTCATCAATGAGTGTTCCAATTTGAGTTGCTTTTTTTTTATATGACAAAGACTTTTTTTATTTTTCTTGTGTAATATCAAGTTACAAAATTTAAAAATTTTATATAAGACCATGCTTCCTTTCTATAAACTTTTATAATAAAGACTGCGATCACAATCTCTTGAAAAAGACTAAGTAACACCAGTAACACCACATTAAAATTATTAATTATTATATTATAATTTATCTTTAAAATGAGTAAACAATGGGATGCTGTATATGACTAAGTCTGCTCTGTAACTTCTCATGCATAGTATTTTTCCTTATTTTTTTTACGTATGCGATTATCATCTATCTGATGACACCTGATGTAATTTCTACATTACATCTAATACTACAATGTTTCTTGTAATTATATTTGCGATTTCTGCTTCGAAGATATCTTTCTCATAGGATAATAATTTTATAAACTTGATTTATCATTTTTATGTACTAATTAGTATTTTAATTTTCTAATTGTTCTAATGTCTCTTTTCTTTGTGCAGATCAATTTATCCATTATAGAAACCGTTTTGTATTTATTTTGTAGGCTTAGTGTCATCAGAATTTGTCGCTTTTGAATTGGTTTGAAACAATTACCGGCTAGTATCGTCTCCTTTAAATAGATATTCCTGTTTTTATTTTTGCTGTAATACAAAAGCCTTAAGATGAAATTTCAAAAGTAATAAATCTTTTTTAATATTTATATTCGTAACTATGATGTATGCTAACGCAAATGTAAATAATTAATTATACTAGTAAACTTCTATTTCATTTTTCGCCACCTACGTAAATGTGAATCCTGGGATCTCTATTCTTAATGATAAGAGGAATTCTTATGAAGTAAATAAATATTCTATGATAGCTGTTAAGTACAGGTATTGCGCTTCGTTCTTCTTTCTTTTATTTTTTAGTAGGCAAAAATTTTGTGTGTCTTGCCATGGAAAAAATGCACTTGACTTTGCCTTTAGAGCTGTCAATGATCATCATGATGTTTTTTTTCTTTTTTTTCAAAAATTAACTTTAAATATCGGAAAATTAAGAAACTGATTGTACAAAAATATTTTATTTAATTTATTGTAAGTTTAGGAAATTTTTTCTGTTCATATTAAAAAAAACAGACATTTTAATTCATGTGAATAATGTTTAATTAAAAATGGTAAATGCTAATATCTTTTTGTCTTTCTTATGTGAATTACTTTTTGAATAGAAATTAGCTGTTTGATGCTTTTCATGAAAAGGAAATACTCAAATTGGCACATAAAAATCTTAAATGTATCTTTAATGAAATTAAAAGTTGTTTAATTGTTGATATATTAGAATTAAAACAGAAGATTTTTTGTCATCATAGCATTTACGTTTATAAAATTATTTCACATTTTTGAGATTATAAACGAAACGATGTTGTAGGAGTAGTATACTAGATTTTTAATTGTGCGAAACGTGAAAGAGGTACATATTGTATTGTAAGACCTAAAACGTCAAAATGTACAAAACTGATAAAAGAAGTTAAATCAAGAGCTTCTGTGTTGTGCAGAAAGTAATTTTTTCGTAGGCCGACTTTGATACGCGAAAAATTAATCGAAAACTGCTTGTGTTTACTTATCGATATCCAATAGCCATTCATCCGTCTTTCAACAACCATGAAAAGAGACATTTATATAGAGGAGGGAACGGGTATCATGGAATGAAGAAAAAATATTTTCTTCGAGAAGAGCGTTTGCGATATCTCTCTTTTTGTCTATCTTACTTTCTCGTGGGCGCACTCACAGGCTCGCGTCATTATGTGCATGTGTATATTTTGCAATGAACGGAAAATAAGAGAACGCAAAAGAAAAATACGATAGAGAGGAGATGTTGGTGGGGCGATGATGAACGGGAAAAAAAATTCTGCCTAGACAGTCGGTATCTTATCGCGAGGCAGACGTCCAAAGCAGAATTCTCGAATTCGACACGCTTTATAAGTGAATCTGCGTTATACCTACGTATGTATGGGGTAAATATACCCTACCTGATGCATGTATGCCGATATAAGTTTTATCCTCTATATTTACTCTCGCTGCCACGTATAAATGTACACAGTAATATACATTCACAGATGCAGTGTGCACGTAGGGGATACGTGTCCACATTATAGTTGAGAGATATTGAACTGAGTTTCATGTTTTCTCCTTATCCTTTTTTGCTTCCTGTACGTTGCGTAGGACGTGTAACCTCTGGTAAGAGGAATATTCGTGAAAGCTCTTTTCTTGTGAAATACCGAAGCGAGGGAAAATCTTGAGAAAAATACGAAAGTCCAAAAATGAATACCCGAGACTTCGATTTCCTTGTAAATTCCAATTTTGCTTTATTTGTTTTTTAGACTGAGAAAGTTGAAAAACTAATATGAATTATCATTTTCCAGCACATGCATTGATGATATTATCTTAGCTCTTTTTGTAAACATTTTGAATTTATTTGCACATTATTGCATTACGCATAATACTGTTGATATGCTTGACTTTGCTTGTAGACAATCACATTTTAAAATTAGAAATAGTATTTCTGTAGTGAAATATGGTCTTGAGAAATGATTTAGAACAGTTAGTTGGGGGTATTTAGTATTTAATCTTAAAAATATCATAAATGCAATACAAACAAACACGATGTACCATAGATACATACGTCATTAAAATAAAGAAAAAGAAGTACTTACATAATTGTAGCATCACTCGTGTATGACAAGTAAAAATGATGAAAATTTAAATATAATAACCTAACGGTTTTTTTTTAAAAGGGAAAATTAAATTTTTGTAAATTTGTAATACACCTATTGTTAGTCGCGAAGGGGCAGTTTGCACTGTAAAAACTTTTATTAATTTCACAAGGTGATACGAAGCAAAATATACAGATGCTGTATATTTGCAAGTACTGATCTCGTTGCTGTAGTCAAGGAGATCCATGTTTTTGGGATAAATGAGTGTACTCTGATAGTTGTGTTCTATAAGTGCTTTATTCGGTTTTCTCGATGGAAATGGCTCGAGTCTTACAGATTTTCAATTGTTAAGGACTCGGTCGTACGTTACTCTTATCTTATTATTAAAAATTCGGACGCTTAGGCGTAGATGAATTCTATGGAGAGGTCAAAACAATAAAGAAAATATGAGCATCGATAATGTGCTCTTTTTCAGGTTACATTAGCTCGTGCAGCTGGAAAGATCATTTTACATCCTCGGAAAATGAACACTAACATCGAAGTATATTTCTTTCGTCACGTAAACTTAACACCAACAAAACGTGGTCCAGCGACAAACACAACACAGACCTTAGGCTACAAGCAACCCCTTTATCTCGGAAAATGATATTTCCCTGAACATATTTGTACGTACTTAGTTTATACTTAATGAGACCTACAATACGGTCCATCGACCGAAGCAACGTGAACATTTAAAACAAAAAGCGCTTGTACTTCAGAAAAATAGCACTTTTTTCCTAACATACTCCCCACCTAGAATGCTCGCGTTAAAAAAAAACGATTATAATTATTAAACATATCATTTACACAAACATTATAGAAGCCAAAAACATCATGAATCATAAATCGTACATGCATAACATAATAAATCACTGTTCATTAATCAATAATACATTGTTTATTGCAACGGTAATCGAGACAAGGATTTCACGCATC
The DNA here is from genome assembly GCA_018907135.1 of Kradibia gibbosae. NCBI lineage: Eukaryota > Metazoa > Arthropoda > Insecta > Hymenoptera > Agaonidae > Kradibia > Kradibia gibbosae. The sequence goes on along the minus strand of JACCHX010000001.1, from coordinate 35,344,618 downwards.
GGTCGTATATGTCACTGCTGGTTTTAACTGTCAGCTTTTGTGATACCATCCTTGCCGGGGTGAATCTCGACGATCCTTTCTTATTTCCACTGAAGTGGAGGTGCATTGTCCTCCTTGATGATGACCATGGTACCTATTTTTAAAGCATTGACATCCCTGAATTGCCATTTTCCCCGCATATTCAACTCGTTTAAATATTCTTTAGACCTCCTTTGCCAGAAAAGCTGTTTTATATATTGTATATGCTGCCAAGTGGACATACTGTTTAGCTTTAAGTGTGTCACATCTTGATTAACGATGGTGTTTAATACATCGCAAATAAGAAAATAAGAAGGAGAGAGTGCATTTAAATCCTTTGGATCGGACGATAGAGGAGTCAACAGACGAGAATTGAGTATTGCTTCGATTTCGATAATAAATGTGTTTAATTCCTTAAATGTGAACAAAGTGTTGCTTATCGCTCTGGAAAAATGGTGTTTGAAAGATTTCACCGCAGCTTCCGAATGCTCTCCGAAATGAGGCGCCTTCGAAGGTAAAAAAGCCATGTAATTCGCTCAGTCGCAAGGGCTTCGCCAATTTGTTTTCTCGATTTCTTAAAATTCGTATAATTTTTTTAATTCCCTACTTGCTCCGATACCTATTAAAAATCTTCTTTAGATAAAAAACAACTACTTATATACGTATTGTACATAAAGGTTTTAAAAACTTACTCGTTTTATCATAAATGAGAAGGATTCAGAGAGAAAATGCATTAATGATAAAGATGAAAAACGCGACGAAAGAAAGCGAGATGTATTTTATTTAATGAAAACATACGATCCTGATGACATTTCCTCGCGTTCAACGAATTTTCTTTTATTCATCTGCGGATCCGCCGAGTCCACCACTTCTAACAATCGTCGGGGGCTTTTTTCGATAAGAATAAGTCTTGGCGCAAGAGCAACACATGCACGGGAATCTCTCGAGGTTGTGGCTTGTCTGCCTGTCTCTAACCTTCGGACAATTAGTTATCAAAAATGCTCCGCAGGCCCTACAGCGTTTGACCGAGCGACTCTTCACACACTTCCTCCTCGATGGCATTGCGGTGCATCGCCTGCAGCGAAGACAGAAAGAAAAGCGTTTTCAATCGCATTACTAATGAGGAAATGGGAATACTGCGATACGTAGTCTTGGTGCGAGGAGGGGAAAAGCGTCATATTGGTATAATGGAAGGCAGTAATCCCGCCGTCGGAAGCGCGTCGCTTGGGTAAACTTGGTGACGAGGAAGGCGCGCCACCCTTGTATTAAACGAAGTCCCTTATGTACGTGTGGGGGTCGTTGCTCGTGTGCGCCTGGATTTTTAGGGAGTTACGTGCAGTTGATCAGACTCCGATTATCGATGATTTCGTTTACCGCAAATGGAAAAGCGGGGGAGTGCGACGGAGACGGATATGTGTGAGGTTTGATAGAGCTCCAGCTTTTGCTTCGGAAAGAGCAAGAAATCCAATGAGCTAAGAACGGGCTAGAGTTAGAGCTAAATAAAGCTAAAGAGAGTAAGTGAGAGAAATCCAGAACAGAGTAATAAGAAACTGGTCCTCGTAGATAAAAATAATATCACTTTCCTCCCTTACTTCCTTTTCTTGACTTTATTTGCGCGATGAGGAATCGTAAAAAGAAACAACGTAAACGAATTTCGTTGAGTAACGGGTCAGATTTTTTTATCATGACACTTGCACCCTTAACTCGACCGTTTTCTATACTCTTAGTTCTAGGGATTATGATTCGGTAAAAATTATTTTTGTATCGCTGAATTGGATTATTCTATTTGAGCATAATTTTCTAATAACTAACTTATCCTATTCTATTTTCATTTATATTTGTGTGTATTTATTGTATTATCTGGATTATTACTGTACCTGGAATAATATTATTAGTATAATTTTTATCCATCATATCCTTAAAAAATTATTCAATAGTGAACGTCATAGATTTTTTAATGTTGATAAGTATATATTAATAATAAATGAAATAAAAAATTTCTCTAAATATTTAAATTTAAAATAGAAAAATTAGACATGAGATTATGAATATCCGTTTTATCAATTAATTTGATTGCGAATAGTCGTTAACCGAATTTTTGAATCATGCATTTTTTGCACGAATATAGATCTTACTCAAATTAAAACAAAATGTGAAAATAAATTTTAATTGAAAAAAATATTTTTTTTATAATTCAATATTTAAAAAGATAGTACAAAACCTACATTTTATAGGGCTATAAAATATTTAAGATAATAGCACATTACTGGTAATGAGCGTTTTTAAAATCGGTAGTACAATTTTATAACGATCGTTTGTAAAAGAGCATTAAAAATGTGGAATAAAGTATTAAAAAAAAGAATTTGAAGTATAAATAAAAAAATTGGTTGTTGTTTCACGACTTACGTTCAATAATAAGCTACTTTCGCATTCTCGAGATATATCGTCAGCCTCGTTCTCCCCCATAGCCAAAAAATCATCTACTCTGTTCACACTGCGACATCTAATCGTTCTGTAAATGCTGTTCAAATTCCGATCAAAAAAGGGTTTACTCAAGTCACTGATCCTTACTTACTTAATTTCCTAACGATCCACCATCAGCGCTCGTCAATTCCTTTTTACTTTTGTTTATCCTTTGGATTTGTGTTTAGGAAACTCGAGCTCCTGGCATGGCTTTTGGCAACATTAGCCATGGTCTACTATCTGTTGTTACTCATTGCTTTCGTAAAAGTTGATTTCGATTAATCGTATTAAGGTTTTATGATAAATTCTTATTATTCACTATATTTTTTGTTAAAAAAAACAAGATCTATTAAGATATAAATGCTTCGACACGATCAAAGAATTCATTGTTTAAGTTTACAAGTTACATTAATCCACACATATTAGATACAAATTTTGAAAAATAATATGATAATTTTGTGTAAATTTTATATTGAAAATAATAAAAAAGTGATTGATAAACGTATCATAGGAAATGAGATTTTTAGACTATATAATTATGCGGATTTTTCAAAAAAAATTTAGTCAATTCAGATTGGTTATATTTTGTAGTTCAGAATTCTACCTAGAAAAAACTTACAATTTTTCTTTCAAAATAAAAGACAGCTTCCTCCTTTTTTTTGTTTCAGAGAAACAATAGAGACTATTGTATATCTATCTGTTCTGACAAGTGGAAATAGATGATCATTCGAACAATGATAATCTCTCCTCCGACAATCTTTTCACGTTGGATATGTTGATGATAATCTTCCTTTTTGCTTAATTTTTTTTCATTCCTGATATTACTTGCGTATTGTAAATTTTGACAATTAATCTTTACTTGACAATATATTGTTTTATAATTTTTTTTGCCTTTTTGAATAATATTTAATTTTACCAAAATGCACAAATAAAATATCTAAAAATAAGATATCTAAAAAATAGACCTACATAAAAAAGGGGAGTTAGAATAATTAAAATTTTAATTATTTTAATAGAATAATAAAATAATAAACAGCACGTAAAAATGATAAATTAATTTTGCAAAATTATTATCATATAAAAAAGATGTATTGGAGTTGAAAAAGGCTTCGTCAGCTTTTATTACTATTTATTTCGACGCAGATTATATAATTGAAAATATTTAATGATCATTTTAATTACAAATTTACGGTACAAATACTCTCTGAAGCCTTTACTATAAGGCCAAGTTTCTGGAAAGCATATAGTTAAAGCTTTTGATATTTATTAATAATTTTTTATTAGGTTTATTTTTATTATGATATAGAAAAGGTCTTTGAAAATATGAAGACAACTAAAAAATTATATATATATATATATATATATATATATATATATATATATATATATATGAATATTTAGATTAAATTAAAAACGAAAAATTATAGAATATAAAACATAAAAAAACAATAATAAAATAATTATATAGAAGGAGTTGTAACTGTAAAAAAGTAGGAAAACTAAAGGAAGGTAGAAAAATAATTATCCTTTAGTATTTAATACCTCAAATAATCTAAGTAGTATGTGAATTTTATGAACTGTCAGTAAAATTAAAGTAAAATTTATATAAATATATGCAACGAAATTTAAGTTCATAAAGTAGTCTTCTAGATGTTTGATTATTACTCAAATGTGCTGTATTAAAAAAAATAAAAATAATGTTGTTTATCCATTTTTTATAAGAATTTTGAATGTACCCTTAATATTTGAAGTAGTTATTTTAAAAATATTCTGATTTTGTTTGTAATGGTTTTAAAGATTGGCGTTTTAAAAAATATCCTAAAAGATGTAAAGTATTAGTATTTCAATGAAGTAGATATTTCCGATTTTTTAATTATGTTTTTGATAATATTTTAATGCAGTTTAACGCTTGCATCGGTATTTTTGCTCTTTAAATTTAGTAATTATTTATAGTTCTGATAGTAGCTAATAAATTCATATTTTTAGAGTTATACAGGAAATTTACATCTTGCATTTTATTTATAGAACATTAGTGAGACACCAGCTTTATAAAATGAAATTTTTTAAATCACTCATTGTAAATAATTCCAAAGCTGTCTCTCATCATCCAATGGCGATTTTTCTTAAAAAAATGTATATAAATAATTGGCTTTGTTGCATTATCGGTATAGTTCGTTAATAAATGGTATATCGTCTATTACTTCTTGAACATCTTACACGGAAACACTGGAAATAGTTTTTCGCACTGGCCCTAAAAGTAAAGTCCCCTCACCACCCCAGGGTTGGTATACTGTCCGGGCTTAGAGATAATCACCTCGTGGAAGTGGAATCCCTAGCTCCCTCTAGAAACACAGATAGGCGACCGGTACGATCGTCGGGTAATCGTTGGATTATCGGTGGGAGATCGAGGTGCTTCGTCGTCACGCCTTGAAAGTGAAGGCTTCACGGGGTGTAAGTACCGAAATTATTCCGTTATTATTTATGGGTGCTCCCATCCGAGATGGCCGCGTGTCAAGCATCAGCAGTAGCTCGTTTGCGCCTAAAAAATCACAATATTTGTTTGGGAGGGGGGTATTATTCGAAGCATTGTCATTTTATCAATGAGCCTTGTTTCACCAACTCCTAGACATCGTCCTTTGCGTTTCCATAGTGACCATTACTCGAACCTCTCCGCGCTTCTGCTCACTCGTTCTCTTAACTTCGCTCCTGTCTGTCAACTGCGGACGAGTCTGCATCACACTTGGCTAGCTTGATTCCCGGATGCCGAGGTTCTCTTAGGGTCAGGACACGCATGAGCCTGGAGGCTAAAACTCATGATCATCCGATTTAGCACGGATAGGTGAAGATTTATTGCCTTCGATGATAAGGCTACGATAAACAATTGCCGACGATCGCCTTATTTATTAATTGCAGAATTTTATATTCACCTTTTGCTTTTACATTAAATGTATTAAATTAATTATAAAAATTCTTGTTTTTTTATAATCTTTAAGATATTATATCGTGTTTAATGATTTTCTTATGTACGTGAAATAAAACAAATAAATTTCTATGTCTCTTTACATTCATTAGATACTTTAATAAACGTACAGTTTTTTGCGATTGTTTTATATAAAAAAATTTCAACTCAATCAGTATGTCTAATTACTTGCTTAATAATATTGAGAAAAAAACCTGCCTTATTTGAAACAAAGAAAGCACTTTTAGGATTTTTCACCGTACCATTCGAATCCTAGAAAAGATAGCTTATTATTTTAATGAAACGCCTCGTCGTAGAAACATATGTTTTTTATTTCATCTATTTAAAAGTATTCGTTGATACGCGAATGCTGACAATGGCTGAGCTCTTTATCGTTATTTTTATATTATTTGTAATACAATTTTTACATCTATAATACGATCTTTTTTTCGATAATTAAATCATAGATACAACTTTTACATTTAAAAAATTATAAAATTCGTTTAACCTTATAAAAAATATTTGAAAAATATGTAATAATTAATAAGATGAAAAGATTTCAAAAATTGGAAATCGGATTTTGTAAATTGACAATGTTTTTATGAGAAAAAGTATAATTTTCCATTGACGTTTTTTTGACAAAAATTAATTGTAATATTTTGTTTAAAAAAAAGATTAAAATCTTTTATCAATCTTATATAATATTTTAAAGATTTAACTACGTATTCAGTACGAATTTTCAAAAAAAAAGAATTTATTTAAACAAGAATATTTTAATAATTTTGTAAATAAAGCTTAACTGTATTTTGATGTTTTTGAGCTTGTTAAATGTTGATATTGAATTTGCTTTAAATTAAAATATATTTAAATTTTACAGTATTTATTAGTATTAATAACAAAAAATTTTTTTTCTTTCAATAATTAAATATTTTTAAATTGCGAACCGATTCTTATTGGAATGATTTATTCTAATCATATTAAAAAGGTACGTGTACGTGCATGGATATTTTTTATCTTGTTAGCTGAATTCAATCACAAGCTTAAGAGCTTTAGAACCTAAAACATAGTTTTTAGATACAATTTCAAATTTTATTTTTTGAAGTATTAGAGTATAATATTTTAATTTTTTTTTTAATTTATAATAGCATAGATGTTAATAATATTATATTTTAAAATAAAAGTTTTTTTACTGTGTAATGTATGTATTTCAAGAGATTAATTTTATTATTGAATTTAATGTTAACACAACAGTTAAAATAATATAAAATATCTTACGTATAGAAAATTACTCTCTAAAAAGATTTGATAGTTACATAAGTTTATCGCGTTATAAATTTATTAAAAAAAAATAATATTAGTATGATAAATGTATTTATTTTTGCAGCCCTTCCTAGGTTCTCGATAAAAAATGGTACCTTTGAATAAAAAGGAAATTTTTAAATGTGTAAATTGAGTGTCTTAATCATAAGTAATAATCAATCATGTCGTAAGTCACGTTGGCGAAAAAAGTAAAAAAGGAAGTACGAATGTCAAGGAGAGATTTTTTTATGGATGTGAAAAAGGGTCCTTTTAAGAAGACAAGAAATAAATAGCAAGAGAGAGAGAGAGAGAGCAATATTGCGAGTTAGAGTGGGGTAAGAGTAGGAGGGGCACGGAGAAGTTGTCACGTAAACGATGTGCTCGTCATCGAGGTAACGCGAGTTGCAGCTTTTCAAGACAGCTTTTACGAGACGCATATGTGACCGTTATCTCTTTTATTCCCCGCTTTATATTCCTAACGTCTTCCAAGCTTTCTTTATCCGCGGTCAGTCACTCCTTTTTTCTATTTCATAGGAGGGTAGAAAAGAATGGCGAAACTGGCGTCACCTCGATTGCCTTCTTTTGGGTACGGTCTTTCCATACTTTTCTTGTTATTTCTTCCTCTCTTACTCTATCTTTTACTTTCCCTCTCTCTCACTCTATCTCTCACTTTCTCTCTCTCTCTGTCTCATCGCATTCTTATATTCCCTACCCTAGTCATTCTTTCTTCACTGACAAAAGCTTCGAGAATTTTTTCTTTGTATTCACTGGGGAGTGATAGGCCGACATAACCTAACAAATTTCAACGGATCGGAGGACCCCTTGGTTAACAGAAACTTACCGTACACTCGGCTGTGCATTTAAATCCTTATCGACTCTTTCGTTACTTCTACTTTTTTCTCGTCACCTATATCCCCCCCCCCCATTAAATCTCTTACTTTTTATCTTATATACTGTATTTTCCTCTATGGCTGTTTTACACGATCTCCCCATGCTTGTTGCTTTTGGTTCAGTTCGCTTGCTTGCACGCATACAAGACATGACCACCCTGGGACCGATTCTTCCCACGCACAATTTACAATTTCACATTTTATTCCCATCGCGACTTACCGCGAATATGCGAGGATGAGGGTGCAGCCCGCTCTCGAATAAACTCGTTTCCATTGCTGAGAGGTAAGCAATGGAACATCATGACTTTTTTCCCCCTTCCAATCCCTTGCCGTCATCCATGTACTATGTATTTTGTAGACTATACACAAGACTTCTTCCACGTTTTTTTTCTTCATTTTATTTAATACGCGAAGAAGCGCGTAAATTGTGTCAGTAATGAATCCTCTATTTCTCTTTATCTTAAGTATCCTATATTCACTATTCATGGATACATTATTCAGCTTTACAGCCCAGTAACGTTATATTCAAAACTTTTGAAAAATGGCCTATTGAATAGATTATATAAATAGTAAAATAATTTTTTATTACTTCATTAATACAGGCACTAAAGTACCTTTTGTTTTACTTCGGATGATAATTAAACCGTACTTGCTTTAAAGTAATTTTTGCTTACAAATTCTTTATTTCCTCATTTAAATTGTCTATTTACTACAAACATTTACGAAAAATTAAAAATAAAAATTTTTTACATTTACATGTTTATACAGTGATTTTGTATATCTTAAAAAAATAATATATACTTAACATTTTAATAACCATTAAAACTAAATTGAAATCTTATTGTTATTAGGAAATATAAAATTACATTTATGTTTTCTTGATTTTAAGAATAAAAAAATCAAACACGACCTTAAAAAACTCATTATGTAATAAAGCTTAAAATTGTATTTAGTTCCTTCGAATTATCCATTAGTAACACATAGAACCTTATAAAAAGTATTCGTTGGCCAAGCTTCAAGAAGTAATTCTGACAGTCATCCTTTCTTCTCTTTCTGCTTCTTTTTCTCGTTCTTTCTATCTGTTTTTCTTTTCACGGTCTTATTATCATTTAAATCATACACACCGATGGAGAAATAAGAGTAACATCCGATGATACCCATCTAACACAGTTCACCTGATTTTTCATTGACGGTATCTATCCCTTTGAACATGAACTTTTTTCTACCGGGATTTATAAGAGATTCTTATATAAGGGATCACACTGAGAATTCAAACATTGCAAAAATAATGAATTTGGCCAATTTTTTTAAATAGGAAAAAACAAATTTAATTAGTTTTTTATAATATATCTCAAACTCACATCGAAGTTATATATTATCTTTTAAAATTGTTCAAAAATAATCGAAATTAATTTTTTTTTGCTCACGAGATAAGTAGTAGAGATGCTAGTTTGTCAAAAATGAAAAGGAAATTCTTGACTAGCTTATAGGTATTTTATAAAGGATTATTTAGTGTGTCTAAAAAATTATGTCAAGTGATACAAAGGATATCGGAACTAGCGAAAGAAAGTAAAATAGGTGATAGAGAGGTAGTGAGAGAGTTGGGGAGAGAGAGTGAATAATAGTGGACGGATTTCTTGGTTTAATTGGATTATTCATCCTTTATATGTTTCTGTTTATTACTGTTCTAGATGATGCAAATGATCTATTGGAGCGTTCAAAAATTCTCAAAAACGAAGAAGGAAACGCAGGTTTGAAGGAGATTTACTCTAAGCACGCTGGAGTATCACATCGATTTCCTCGAACGCAATCTTTCAATTTCTATTCGATTGTTTTCCTCGAGACTGGCCAACAAGGATGTTCGTCCAGGAATCGACGCGAGGACTTACACAATTGCCTCCTTCCCCGCTTCTATATAGGAGATACTTTATTTTGATCAATCTCAATGCTGACATCAATTCCTTCTGTAATGCAGCTTACATAATTATTTAACCTTCTATTATTTCATTAAGCTTACTAATTATCAACTTTGTGTTTAAATTTCGTTGCAACCGTAAAGTACACTAACCTTTTGATGTAATGAAATATCCGTATTAATGAGAGATACATAATACATTTTCAAGCTCTTACAACTGCTGAAAGCATATGCATAGTTACTTTACTATTCATAGGTGGGCTGAATGATTCATATTATGTTAATTTTCTCATGCGTAAATTTCAATACTAAAATTATTAAATATTGTTTTTTTAAATGTTAATATTTAATATTCATACATGATTAAAGTTATACCAATTTGAAATTTTTTTTTTTGATACTTATTAAGTTAAGTAATCTTGTGAATGTCATGAATTGAATAAATACTCAATAATGTACTGTTATTTTCAAATGGTGAAGGAAGACTATATTTATAATTCTGATTAAAATAAGAGAATGAACTAGACCTGGAAAAATTTCTAGCTATCGAAAGACATTATAGATGAACATAAAGAAAAGAAAATATTTTTAAAAAATGGACTAAATTTTGCGAAAATTTGGACGAAATAAGCGAGATTGGACCTGACCAAATATAAAGAACATTCATAATTAAAACGTGTCATCTATTAATGAAGCACATTGCGATTCTAGATTGTATACAGCATTATATTAGTGCCCTGATTAAATATTTCTCAACTTCTTTCCCTTCCCGTACGTACAATCAAGGTTAGTTGCTGGATTTACGTGATGCATGGTTTCGTGTTTCCTCTGTGAACATCATGATAACTTTTGCTTCTAAATTTATTAGAAGCGACTATGTTCTACATGAACTATGGGTATTACTTTTTAAATGGCTTAATGCTTGCAGAGTAGAGAGCTATTATTTTGCAATCTATGACTCAAAACCTTAATTTAGCCTTGGCCAAGTTTTAACTACCTCTATACACGATAGACCTATAAAATTTTTGCATGTCTGAACTCCCAATCCCGATTCCGAAATGTTATATTAATGACGCTGGCAATATTGAAGTTTCATCCACTTATCTTTAAAATTTTCATTTCATCAAATTTAATGGTGATTATAAAGATATTTAATGTTGTGGTGGTAATGGAGACTTAATAATTCCTGAAACGTAATTATCAATGAATGGTGATGCAGGATATAATCAGGAAATCTAACAATGAAGTCAGACGAAAGTAATGTTAAATTAAAAATAAATACTACAAATTTATAAAATTTTTTAAAAATTATACGCCTTAATTATATTCACATACATATTTTGAAAATTTGTTCAAATAAACGTATGTATGAAAATCGATACAGTAATTTAGTTACGGCTGAGACTCCAAAAAAAAATGTTACATTTCCGGGAGCAGGAGCTTTATAGGAGTTCATTTGAATATTGCTATCCACAGTTTTGATTAGCCTGTCGAAAAATGTGGGGAAGGTACGAAATACCCTCAAGGACAGTCAGACAGAAACAATTAACACGGATGTAATGGTGACACGCTTACGTGTTAAGCCCAAGTCGAATATCTATTTAAGAAAATTGAAAACGCGGTTGCAAACGTATTAATAATAATAAGAATTTGAGAGAGAGAGAGAGAGAGAGAGAGTAAGGACGAGTGATGCGGTCGCAGCATTCGTGGTTGATCTCCTGTTAAAATCGAATTACTTTTCGATATAACAAGATAAATAGCTGTCGGGACACCGCCGGTGGTCGAGGGGTACGGAACCCGCGGAGTCATGCTGACTGCCGACGCTGAACATGTGCACTAACAAGTTGCCTATACAGACGTGAAAAGTCGTTCGGTTACTTAATCTCTCTTTTTTCTTCTTCCGGTTGCCTTTTGTTTTTTTTTCTTCGATTTTATTATGTTAAGCGCCAGAAGTGACCACGAAATATCCTTTCTGATGTCGCTGGCGGAAAGTTCTTGTTAGGGGAGTTAAAGGCTCCGCAGGACAATGTCTTTAACTATACTTTTGTGATAAGGTATTAACTGAGATAAGGTTCATCATTAATGTTTTTAGTAATAAATTGATCTTAAAAGGTTTTTTTTCACTTTTTCATACGAGTTTCCATAACTACCTATATATATAATAATACTTAAGGCATTTTTTATCGATCGAGCCTAGTTTTATATTATCTAATTTATACATACTCTAATTTATAAATTGACACTAAATAATATGATTTTCTATTTAAAATAATTTAAATCTTGTAAAACTTGTATCTACTTTCAACGAATTTTTTCCAGGAATAATAAATATAAGCTCTTCTTAGAAAAATTAATTATTCTTACCCGTATGGACTTTACTGTCTTTTATCGTGAATATTACAAATTTTTTTCTTTATTATGCTTCATTCATGCAATGATTCATTTAATTAATGATATATATAAAAAATGAAACGTTTATTCATAAAATTTTATAATAAAAACTTCTACTAATGAAATTTGTAATATGTATAATATTGCGAGTTTAAAAACAGAATGATATAGTATAAATGATAATATTAAATTACGTACAATATTATCTTACATCTCATATATTTTTATAAATTAACCAATTAAACAAAAAAAAGTAAAGTTTAATGGGTTTTCATTAAAAATAAAAATAAAATAGAATTAGAGAAAGAAAATAAGTTAGATGAGTTCTTATTTTAAATACGATTTATCGTCCTATTTTAAACGATAAATACGATCCTATTTTAAAAACGATATCAAGATAGTTATTTATTATTATAGGTATTGCTGTAATTTCACGTTGTATCGCTTAAAATTGAAATTAATTTAAATTTTGAATTAATTTTGAACAAAGTGTATCCTATGAAGGTAAAGCAGTTAATAAATCAAACATGTATTTAAAAATACATTTTTATAAATGTGGATAATATGAATTTAAGCGAGCCTTCCCTTAGCGAATTCCAGAAATGAGATTTTAACTTATCTAATCGTGGAAATATTTTTTTTTTTGCCATTAGTCGTATTATTGCGCGTGAGTTATCTATGACCCTAAAAAGTTCGTCCACTTAATGATTTCTCGTCAATGAGTCTCTGAGGCTTTAAATCCGTTCATAATAAAATCAAGTGCCCCGGGATATGATCCCGGATTTCTTCACGAAACGAGGTGCTTGTCGAGGGATATCGAAGAGCGTCCAAAAACAGTCTGCGATCGGCCAACGTAACCTCACTCCTCGGGGGAATTCGTGCTCGAGCGCCTCCGGGTGATTCGTTCGGTTCGCGAAACGGAACCCTGGGGCGACTGGGCCCCACATTTTTCGTGGAGCCCTGGGTTTTTGCCCTATGGTGTTTTCGCCCAGCGCGCTGCACGTTTTAGTTACGGCTATGGCACGTAACCGATACGCAGTGGTCGCGTCTGGATTTGTCAAAAAGTAAAATGTTTAATGCTGAAAACGCGACCTGCACACTCGAGTGCGCAACTCTTTTAGATATGACTTTTTTCACCAAATAATCCAAATATTTATATGATGCGGTCATCCAGCATTAGCCATCGAATCATACTAAAGTTGAATAAGCTTTCAACTCTCGTCCCACAGTATCAGTCTCCAGGTTCGATCACCAGCTTTATCCGACAGCCAATGACCGTCTCCCGGATAATCAACTTACCGCACTCCTTAATATAATCATCGACACTGATGAGCTGTAGTGCAGCAAAGTCATGCTTTTAAATTTGGGATGTCAACTAGTCAATGTCAATTATCTTTAGAAAAAAGGAAAGAAGCATTTTTAATAGCTTTAATAAAAACGAGTCCTTTGATTGAATCAATGTTTTGAATTCTTACTTAATTTATATATTAATTTCCTTCGAAATAAAAAGAAATTCTTACACTCTCACGTGTTATACTTCTTATTACCTATGTTATGGATGTTTTTATTAAATATAATTCGCAAACTCAACCAAGTGTTGAACCTTTTATTTTTCACTTTCAACAAATCTTATTTACGGATGACTTAAACAGTATTAAGCTATCAGATTTCTTTCCTAACATCTTGTATTAAGCTTTAAATTGAATGCAAATCATTAGGTAATTATGATTCTTCTTTATCGGTCTTTTTAATGCCCTTTTATTCCACCAATGAGATTTTTATAATTCTACTAATGTAATTATAAGAGTAATTAAGTAACTATCGTTGAAATAGCTAATTGTATTCATAAGATATTATGAACAGCTTTCGAGTATTAAAAACTGTTATCATTAATTAAAAAAAATTTTTTTACTTTAAAATTCAATTTTAATAATGTTAGGGATTTTTTTATTTTAAATATATTTATTAAATATAAATCATAAATTTTATTGAGGCTTTAACATTATTATTTTTTCTACGATAATAACAGTATGGCTCTAAAACTTCAATAATGAGTCTTCTGATTCGATAGAAGCTCTTCTGTTTTATTTCTTTTATTTTAAAATATTATAACTTTAATATTATTTTTTTTCATGCATTTTATTTACTTATTGTTTAATGTGACAAGTGGTAGTAGCATATCTGTGAGCCTATAATTTACGTGTATAGATGATTCAAATGTTCGCGATTAATTTAATATACACAAAAGCATCATGAAACTATAATATTCGTATAACCTAAAACAGCCTTACCGACGAGTTGAGTTGATATATGTAGTAAGAAACTTATAACACTAAAAATATAATAACATCTAAGTTTTTCGATCAAAGACAGTTAAGTAATTGGATTTTTCTTGAAACTTTATGCATTACAAGCTGTTCATTCATTTTCATTACTAAAGAAATTACTTAAACAGAAAAAGACAATATCGATCAAAAAGTTAAATTAGCAAAAATAAATTAATTTTTAACATATTTTATTACCGAGTTTATTTGAGAATATATTTATATTACTATTATTCTTTAATTTTCTTTAGAAAAAATTGCATCAAATTCGAGGTAAAATTATAAAAAAGCCAAGGATTCGGTACTTGTTAAAATTAAATGATTTGTTTTTGAATATACTAATATAATAATATTTTTTAAAACACGTTTATGAAGTAATCGATCTTATGAAAATTTCCAAGAATTTATTAAATTTAAAAATATTGAAAATTTTAATTTATCTAGAATATGAATACTGATCTTTTATATAGAAAGAAGATATTGCGAATAAAGGTAAATAATGCTAAAGGTCGATAAGTGAGAAATAATTAACTAATATGAGTTAACAATCGAAGATTATTGCAAGAAGAAGCACAGTTTTCATGAGAGTTGGTCATTAATGTATCATTAAAAAAAAATTAAAGGCAAAAAGGATAGTGTAAGTAGTGTCAGGAATTCATAAAGATAACCTTTAAGGGAGACTCGCCGTATAGCAATTGTTCAGGCTAGGTAGTGAATACTTAAGGCTATATACTTGGTGGTTGAGTACTTGACAGTACATAAGCGCCGGTTCTGACACAGGCATAGCACTCCGATCCTCAAAACATGACGTTTAAATCACACCATTATAGAAAGCCACTTACTCTTGATTTTCAAGATATCAACTTATTCATTAAGACTAGTATTCGCTTTTTTGAAAAAAATTAATTATATTATGTCATTTTTCAAGTTACACCTCGCCATATCATTCGTACTCCTTTTTTTTACATTCACAATAGCAATAAGCTTAAGAATTTTGTCGTGGTAACTCCTATTTGATGGGTTAATAATTCTAACGTAGAAATATTAAACGGTGGTGCAAACAATTAAAAATCAATCACCACAACTTCATATTAAAGAAGATGACTTATAATTTTATATAAATTCATTGTAATGTAAAATAATTCAATTTTATGCATTAGAAACGAAGCTGAATTTATGTTTTCAAAAGAAAATCATTACCCTAGTTCTGAATCAAATTATCATACAATAATATGCAGATTAATTTTCTTGTTTTAACTGTTAATTGCATAAAAAATTTCAAAACATGATGATTACTATACTGAATATAGTTTCAAATCAAACTAACCGTGACTTTAAAACACAAAATAAAATCCATAATTGGATTGTTTGTTCTAATGTTGCACCTATTACTATCTGAATGTTCAAATTTATCTCACTATTCATTTTTCTGTTTTTCTTGATTTACTTATGAGAAATAGTGAAATTTTACATTTATGTTTTAGAAACATAGAAGACGTTATGACAAGTAGCAATAGTTTTAAGATGTCATTAAAACTTTATTTTAATTTTTAATTTTATTCAGAGGAATTAGGATGAACGAGAATAAAGATCTTAAGATATGCGTCATTTTATGAATCGTGTACATTGTGAATTTTTACAATTAATGAATATTTGCAGTTAGAGTGATCGTCGGATGAGGAGAATCATGATATAATAGAAAAAGTAATATTTTCTGAGATTAAGTTTTTTATCTGAAAAAGCAAAATCCTAAGTGTGATCGCTCACAATTAAAAATAAAGGGACAGAGTCTTCAAAAAGGAGAGGGGATTTGAACTCTTTGAAGCGTGGCTTAAGATAAACCCTTTCTCTGCTTCTTGCTGTGATAACTATATTTCTTTCCTTTCCCCCCCTCTTATCCATCCTAGAGTTTTAATCTAACATAGATCAATCCGTGAACAAATACGAAAATATTACTCCTACATTATTTACAAATGCGTCTATAATATATATTTTAACTTCATAGGAATTATTAACAAATCAAAATTGTTAATTTAATGGTTTACCTTTGTCTAAAATTTATTTTTAATACTTATATATATTGAGAAAATTAACAATGATATACATTGAAAGACAGTTGTTTTTATACAAGTTCGATATAATAGATTTATGTAATGTTTCATTGTACTTTCTCATTATTTAAATGTAAATTATAATTGATGTCTACCATAATTTATTTATTAATTAGTTTCAAATTTTATTTTTTAAGAATTTATTATATCTATAGTTCTATCATTATATTATAAGGCACGGATAAATTTATCCAGCGCTAATAGTACCTTATATAAGCTTTTTACTGAACTTTATGTAATAAAATAAGAAACTTAGAAATCGATGCAATTTCAATTAGAATTTATATCTAATCGATCTTTGAAATGACACATTTTCGTAACGACAAAGGAGATAAGTCATATAAATCCTGACGCGTAAACATCGATTTTATGCAGCGGCGTTCAACTCGCTATTGGCTTTTAATTTTACGCTAGAAAATACGCAAAGGCTAGCTGCTGAACCTATAGTTGTTTTTTTTTATCTTCCTCTTTCTATCTTTACACAACCAGTATTTACCCTATTTCATTAACTCTTACGCCCTTTATTCTGTTCAATTACGTAGTTTTATTATTTACTCTCGTTTTATATCTTTCTTATTTATTTATTTTTTTAAATTATAATTTATAATTTATAACGTTAATTTAACACCCCACAATATTGTTTTTATATTTACAAATAAAAGTTATTCAATTGCATATTTCTGTAATCACTGTCTCTGAAATCATTTCCTGTAAAAAACTATCTTTATTACTAATAATAATGAATACCTTTTTTTGATCAAATACATAATTAAAAAATATAACTTATTTCATTGATGTGCAAATGAACGATAAGTAATTTTCACATTAACTATCACAGTAACTGTACCTCTTAAACTATTTTATTTTGTATGTATTTAAGTATGTAAATGTTTTCTGTGTTTTAAATTTTGATAGATGATAAAAAAATGTAATTTTTACTAAACGGATTTTACTTTAGCTACAAAAAAAATTATTAACTTAACATTTAATTTATTACTGCATATTTAAATTTACTTAATATTTAAAATATTTTAATACAAACATATATGAAACAGATACTAAAGCTAATCTTTAGTGAAGATTCATAATCACTTAAAATTGTTATTTAATCTTGCATATAAAAATAACAAACTCCGGACTATTTTAAATACTTTTATAATTTTTTTGTTTTTGGAGAAGAAGGGGGATTCTAGCAGAGCGATTACATGAGAATATTGTTAATAATGTTTTCGGAGTACCTCTTTCAGACATTATATTCTGCGAACGCAAAGTGGACACTTCCTGGAATTGATATATGCTGGAAATGTAAATCGACATTACGCGAAACGTGAATAGGACGTTACAATAGAGACATTTCCTTCGATAGGCTGTTTACTTTTACACGAGCTCGAAAAGACGTAGTATTTAAATGTACGATGTTGGTTGCAGGTTGAAGAGCCGGAGGACCGATGGGAGGATAGCTGGGAAGGACTCTCAGCCGGGAAACTCCAATATCTCCCTTACAGGACATCTTGCCGTATTTTCTCGCCTTTCTCGAGTATCTGCTTCTCGGACCGGTACCAGTGTCGAGGACCGGCTCGCGTACATATATCAAGCAGCTATTGCGGATAGTACAAGTATTCATAATTTCCCAGCTCTGTTTTACTTCTACACTCAGAGAGACAGATAGCAATAAAACTATTGAAAGACATCCAGAAAATAAACGGAATGGTCGATGAGAGACAATCAATGTGTGGGATAGCAGACGTGGAATGTCTTTGGGAGGATGGAGGAGAAGAGTAAGCACTTCCTATCCAGGTACAACTACGGTCTATTCTTAATTTCTTATTCTTCATTTCAATGTAGCTACGCAATAGTCCATCTTCTGACCACGTGAGCTTTACCGGTGTAGTCGATTACATTAGTTTCATTCGTTCATTTATTAAGTCATTTGCAAAGTACGTAGCGTAGAATCACTGAATTTTTCCTCTTGGGAAACATTAGTATTAATTTTAAGTTATTAATATATATATATCAATTTTATTTTATTATAATTTACATTTTGTTCTAAATTATAATATTATGGGTTTGGGGGTGGGTAGGGGTATCGAAGGCGTTAGTTTAGCAAATTTTCTTCCCCTTAATAAAATATGAGAATAGAAAAATGGGACGTACGCCTATTTCACGATAAACTAATAAATTTGGAAGAGTTCGGTGAAAATCGCCAGTCGGCTTTCTTCCACATCGTTGTCTCAACAACTTTTGAAGAATATATGGGAGATACAATATGACGACACGTATATCGTGCAAAATACTTACTAGGTGTCGATCAATATTCAGCGTGTATATTAGTGGTCGATTAGACATCAAGGGGGGGAGGAGTCGTGAGTAGTTAAGGAGGAGCCGACTAGAGATATCAGACTCAATTTTTCTCGATCCTTCCTACGGAAAGGCAGAATAACAAGCTTGCATTCGCCGCGTACCTGGCCGATCGCTTTTTCACGAGGTCTGTAATTGATCGAGCGAAACTTCTAGTTCGTATGCAGCGCTCGTCTCCTCGGCCAAAGGGGCTTATAAGTAACGTTGTAATGCCGTAGCCTGTCATGTCGAGGAACCATTCCTTAACCACCCTTCCTCTTTCCACCAACTTCCTCTATCGTCATCGACCCACCGAATGATATCGGCAGCCCTTTCTATTTTATGAAATAAATCCTCACTCTCGCATCTGGCTTTCACCCACGCCAACCTTTTATTCCTTCTTGTCCCCACATGCGTTCTTGATACGCATCTTTTTTGTCTTGATTACATATTTTTCAATTCAACGCTCTTGGCATTGTTACCTGACCTACTCTTCTTCCGAAACCTCGTCCTTGACATCCACGTTACTTCGCCAACACCGATCGACGTCAGCCAATACTTTAAAATGCTCATTTTTGAATTTTTTATTATTTAAACGATAAGGTTATTTGTTTTTAATAATGACAACAATTTCTGGTCTTATTTCCTCATTATAATGAATATTCTAGAATTTAATACGACATTTGTTTTTGAAATTGTTATTTAAACATTTTTAAAGACTCTAATTGCATCAGCTCATTATTAGAATTGGATTGTGCATAGAAATATCAACTGAACATGTATGCGTGTGTCTAAGTCAAAGTCAAATTTATTTTACTCTTACTTTTTACTTGAACTATGAGACCAAATAGGCGTTTATGATGTTTTTAATATTTAATACTATGTGATTAACAATGTTTAAAAATATTTATGAAATAAATGGGAACTTTTCAATTTTTTTTGTTTGTAAATAGTTCTGAATGATTATTGTGGATTAAACAGTAAAAAAGTGGTTAATAATTAAAATACTTTAAATTATATTATGAATATGTAAATAAATAAACAAACAATGTATGTAACTACATTCTTTTATATAAATTTATATTCTTATAAGTGTTTCAATTGTTCGATCAATTTTCATTTTTCATTTGGAGATGTATATGACTTGAATCAATACTAATATGAAAATAAAAATATTTCTGATTATAATATAATGTTTCTAATATATTGTTATGATTCACAATATGGTTTTAGATTTATATATATAGTGCAAGAAAAATACCAGGTCAATGAAGATTTAATTTTCATTTTAATTAATAGAATGTATGAGAGTAGCTTTTAATATAATTTTTTTCAACTGTGTTGTCAATAATAATATTTTAAGCCATCCAAGACTGATGCACCGTAATGAATTTTCTTGTTTAATATATAATTTTGATTTCTTAAAAAATTTTTTCACAGATAACATTAATAAAATTAAGGTAGCTATAAAAATTAATCATCATTTTAAAAACCTGTAATTATAAATAAATAAATGTAATACGCTCACATATTGTACACAATAAATCTACTAGTGCATTATTGATTGTTTTAACTTCAATTTAAATAATCTATGATCAATAAAAGAAAATTGTATTCGCATAAATGTAATTAATCTTATTTTTAAATTATTTTGAAATAATTTTATTGTATACCGGCATACTTACGCTTTTATATCAGCATTAAATTTAGTATACATTGTCGCATTTTCGAAATAATAAAACATTACATTAGTGACACAAGGAATTAACATATCTTCTATCATTTTCATTCACGGCTTCTTTGGCATTCGAATGCCTGTGATTGTGGCTATTAATATTGATATATTTCTATGTGGTTGTGAGACGTGTGCGCACTCGCGTTTGTGTTCATGCATCTTTTTCATAGTTTCGATCTTTGTCAAATGCTCATAAAATACAAGGTAAAATGATCGTTAAACATTCTTGAGCAATATTTTGTTTTTATCCATAAGTTTAAAAATACTTTTCAAATAATTTTAATGATCATATATTATATTTTTTATAAGTTAAAATCTTAACTTTAAATTATAAGTCAAAAGCTTCTGAAGATTGAATTTTTTAGTGAATCGATATTCATAGTAATCGGGAAGTATCTTATAAATATATTGAAATAATTTATAAATAAATTAAGCAGCAAAAATCATGTTCAAACGTAATGAAGAAATAAATTAAATAATCGATGCAACAAAGTTTATATTCGAATCCAAATAAAAACTTGAATCTTTAGTACGAGTTTCATTAATATTAATCGTATTCTACGTAATAATACTTAATAGAATTTTGAGATTTTAATGATCCTTATGGGTTAGGTTAGGTTCTTTACACACAGGACAATCGTCTCATTAATATTTTAAAGGTAAACATTTGAAATAGAATTAAATGATTTACATCTTTTGTACTTCAGGAACTATTTAAATCCCGAAATCTCGTTATCCGACCTCATCGTGTCAAAGCTTCGACCAAACAAGCAGCAAAGTACTGATCCGGATAAAGAATTATTCGTGAGCGGTACGGCGAAAGGGCACGTTTTATGTAGGAATAAGCGCATGTTGTGTGCTACTACCAACGTCAGCGAAGGAAGTGAATTTGCCCGACCAATTAAAAAAATCCAAATATAAAGTTCTTCCCGCGATCTTTACATAAAGAAACCGCATATCGTTTATTATTAATGGGATGAGATTATTTATTGCCAACTCGCATGCGCACTAAGGATAAGTTACTGAGTAGGCGCAATTAGGGCAACGTTTCCTACGATGTTAAAGGTAAAATCAAATTCAGATGCTTTTTTATATATATTTCCATGTGCGCGTTTCTTCAAGCTCTTTGTATATTGAAAGAGGTAATTAGTTCCTTATAAGCAAGTCGGTAGGTTAATAATTCAATTTAATATACAGTGCAAATAAACGGTTCAAGGTGATGAATTATGCTGAATTTTGTTACACTAATTATTTTATAATTTTCTTTGATTTTTTTATTTTGTGCTCATACCTATGTTCTGATATTTTTCGCAGGGTGTTACACTTCACATCAGTTTGTTGAAAGCATTAGACGTTTATCATAAGATTAACTGCAATGGATTTTTTTATATATATTTGAAAAGAATAGACCTGATTTTATAAGTGAAGCATTACTGTTTAACATCTTATAATACAATTGAAAAGTTTTTATTTTCACTATAAATCTGCTGGTTTTGAAATATCGTTATTAAATTAATAAAATTAATATAATTGATCCACTTTAATTTCTTAAATGATTTTTCATTAAATGGTAAAATTGTGCAATGAGTCTTTTGAATCTGATTCATAATATATTATAATCCATGAGTTATTACTTTTCATTCTGATATTAGTGATATGGCTTTATTTTACTTATAATTTTTCTATGTAAATAAAAGTTGCATTCATATAATTAAAATTACAACAAAAATTTATTACACTTCAGAATAAACATTATTATTTAATAATAATGTGTTGTATAGAAAAAAATGAGAAATTGTGAAAATAACGTAAAAGGTGAATTTTATATTTAATCTATCGTCGTTCTGGAAATTATTTTTTTCTTTTTCTATAAGGAACTTACTATTTATATGTTTGTAATTTTTGTTACAAACTCATACCATTATTAAATACCATAAATTGTTAAGCGTTTTAATATAATAAATTATTTGTTAATAATTATTTTAAATTAATATTAAAGCAATAAACTTTACTTGCGTTGTTCATTAAAAAAATATGAATTTTATACAATTCTACATTAAGTCAAATATACTTAATAAGTTCTATGTAACATAGAAACATATCTTTTTCATTACAAAAGTAATTAAATTGCTATATGAGTACAGTTTTTAGACTTGCATAATTGTAAAAAAAGGATTTGAAACTAAGTCAAGTGCTAATATTTAAAACAAAACTGAGAATGTTGAACCATGTAGAGTGAAATTCAATTTTCACGTGTGACTAAATGAATAAAGGTTACAGAAAGGGGGCATAACCATGGGTAGATTAAAATAAAATCAAAGTTTAAGATGAAATCGTACCCGCTATGATGGGCCGAAATATGAGCAGTTTTACTAGTGCAGGACAGAAAATATGCAATCGTGTAGAAGCGTAGAAGCAGAATTGAAGCAGCATCGAAGCGGCGGGAATATCGGGACAGGGCACATTAATCTTCCGTTGCATTGTGAAGCATCGTTGTAGCTCCAGTTTCTCATACCCTCACTTATAGGGAACGCATTCAAGGGAGTTGTTCGTCCGGCGGCTGGCGAGGTGGGCTGATCGATTATTTCATCGACGAATTCACAGGTCGTTAAACGACAGAGAGGGAGAGGTCGGAATAAAGCAGAGGTCGAGTCGAAAGCTCCAAACGTTTCTCATTGCGAGGCCGATTCTGCAAACTCGCGAGCAAAGTTTCCAGGAATATTTACGCACTTTGTGCGCGCGGGAGATGCGATTATCATCGGGTGAAAGTACAGTCGCGTGGAGTACTCCTGCTTCATGAAGGAGGCGCCTAAGATAGGGATTGGATGGAAATCGGAAATTGAAGGCGGGATTTGTCACACAATACCAATGGACAGCCACTCGGTTAACTTTTATCGCTCATTAGAATATTAGGATAAGTCGCTTTTATAAACGGATTCTCGAACGTAGCCATTAAAATCAACTTTTGATTGCGCTTGTGTAACTTTTACCAGTTTTTTCGGTACACTAAAGATGAAATTTATTTTTAAGCGACTCGTAAAGATATTTAGCAGCATATCTATACAGATAGGCTTATAAGCTTTCAAATTTATCAAAAACACCGTAAAAAATCTCAAACTTTGAACAAGTAATATTTTCTCAAACTTGCTGTATTTAAAAACCTCGTTTTACAATATACTATTTTAAAGTAATAATAATCATGAATATTTTTACGTAACCTCGCAACAATTAAAATAACTTTTAATCGGCGAAATATATTTTGGATATTTATACTTAAACTTTTATTTATAGAATTAAAAATCCTGCAATTAAAGCTTTCATTTTCTATTTTAACTATATATTTAACTACACTATAAAATTAAATCAATATTTACTTACACAATTAATATACTCACTAACTTTTTAAGCATCAATTTTTTTAATATAAACAGTTTTTTTACAGAATATTTTTTTAATTATTCAATAAGTATCTTTATCTTTTCTTACCTAGAGATCGAATGATTTTCGTGTTTAAATTACAATTTTAACCATTAGAATCATAAAAAAAATATCATATTATATACTTAAAATATAACCTGCACTTACTTCTGAATTATATTATTTCTAGAATATTAAAGAGACTTCTGATCAAGATCAGCTCGATGACTATTTTTGATTGGCCTTTGCTTTTTTACAATATGAGCTACGTGGAAAATAACAAGGTATTTATACAATTTTTAGGCTATTAGATATCTTTTTGAATAAAATCATTTTTAATGTACATTTAAAATAAAACGATTTTAATAATTTGTATATTTTTAGGATGTTGCAGAACTAATGTTCCATCTATCCCTACAAAAAGATTCACTCGGAAGGAACTTTATTAATTTTGATGAACCTTAAAGCTAAAACTCAAATATTTGTTTTGTTCCTCGATTTGGCTATTAATCTATCGAAATTGCAAAAGATTAATAGCAAAGTATAAGAGATATTAAATACTGTATTAATATGTTTCATTTTGTGGAATTAAATATTAAAATTGTTTTAAGTAGTTAAATTCAGATGTGTCTTTATTATAAAGGTAGGCTTTATTATAGAGGAAGGGTGGGCGCGCATGTGTGTACATGATGAAATTAATAAGTAAGCCATGCGATGGTTAGTCATACTTACTAGTTACCATGGAATAACTAATTATTGTTTGGAATGAAATTGATAATAATAAAACTTAATTGAAATACAATTATTTATTAAAAAACTTATTCTAATGTACATTCAAGTCACTGTGCTTACTAAATTAATTTAGTTTTAAGGTATTGAAGATGGAGGAGGGTAGAGACGTCAAAAGATGATAGAAAAAATAAAAGACTTGCGTCAGATTCTCACGAACAGGAGGAATATATAGCCTCGATTATTATTCGTTGATCAGTTTGCTATAAAGGCTCGATGATTTAAAAGGAGATGCAGAAACTAGTTGAAACTCCCCCTCGGTAATCACAGCGAGATCAATAAGGCTCATCGTGCGCCGAGATGCCGCCACTTGAGTTTGCATGGCCACATTTATACCTCCTTCTCTGATCTAAGCCCCCTGCCCTTGACCTCCTCGTCCAACTAACCGCTTTCTTCTTTTTCTCCAGCTCTTGTGGGTTCTTAATAAGCGGTTCGCCGCAGAACAATCCGATTAATTCGAGAGTGGCTTGTCCGACGCTATTCGGCCCTATTTCTTGGACCAATACGTGGCATCTCTCTCTCTCTCTCTCTCTCGCTCACTCACTCACTGTGCCCTCAATTTTTCTCTTTCGCGAGTCAAGCTCCAATCCGATAGGTCTTCGACTTAGGCACATGGTCATCGACGTATCACGGTAATCATAGTGTTTCCCCGAGCATTGCTCGAACGTGACTCGTGCGCCAGTACGGTTCTCCTCTCCACCGCGTGGTAGAATATTAGAGGATCCGCACAGAAGAAATCATTTTTTGTAGCTTTTATACTTCTGGAATCGACTTACTTTGCCAGCATCGTGGTATTATAATATCCTAACCACCTGCAACAACATTCTTTTTATATTATGATTATGCATTCTACGTGAATTTCATTCATTATCGTTTTTAAAAGCACTCTTAACTAGATGAAAATTTTAAATATTTCAATATGTAAATACTATTCAAAAATCGAACAATATTCCGAATCTTGTAATTTTCACTTTAAAATGACGCTTTTAAGGAACAAAAAGTTATCTACGAATAACATTATTTTTTCATTATCAATAAAAAGAATAGAAATTTATTTATGTTAGAAAGACATTAATGGAAAAAAAGATTAACTGCATGGTTTGTAGAATTATAAAAGGATAAATTTGAATATAAATGTTAGGTTGATGCTTTATTTCTTTTGATACTTGTACAAAATTAATAGCTATATAGCAGTAAAACTTTATTCTTATTAATAAAAAATTATTAATTTTGATACAAAATCTATTTTTCAAATTTCCATAGTTTTTCATACATGTATATGTACGTATCTCTTATATAGATTATGTTGTAGATTTATTATTAGTCTATTATATAGAATTTATTATAGAAACGGTATTTTATTATTAAACGCATACTTATTATATTGAATCATTAATTATGTTTTGCAACATTATATATTTTTAAATATATATGATAATTTTCATATTTAGAAACATCTAATTTGTTTTACAAAGTCTACTGTCTATATTTAGATATTTTTTGTATACATTTATATCGATTTGCTTTCAATCAATTATATAGAATCAAAATAGTGCTTAAATTATAGATTTATAAAAAAATCTGAATCAATTAATTTATTAATATATATGTGTGTGTGTATGTATATATATACATACATTAGGATATTATTCCAAAATTTTTTTAAACACCATTTTAAAAATAAGAAAAAATAATCGTAATTATTTGCAAGTTTTATATGTACTCTCAAATTGAATGTTATGTCAGACTCGTGGGAAAATGTATAATAGAAATATAAATTAACAAGCGTACTCTATCATTATTGGTACGAATTATACATGTGCTCTGTGCATATAAGTACATAAATACGTGAATGAACAGACAAAGTGGTCGATAACAAATAGCCATGTCATTAGCTTGACGCTCGTATCAATACTAGTCTCGAAAACAACTCTAATCTAAAATATAGCGATACCTTAATAATCGAACACGTACAACTAGTATACATAACTTTTTAAGATGTGATGATCGTCATGCAAGTTTTGCTCGTTACCTTGTGTTCATCCTCGAATTAAATTTCTCATCGTTTAATTTTAATTGCTCTTATTTTATAAGAAATTCATCTGTTAATTCGCACAACATATTACTTAAAATTATAAATAAATTTTAACGAGTGATCTTTTTTGAAATCAAAGTGTATAAATATATTAATTTTTTTTTAATTTTTATTCGGTTAAGGTATTTCTTTTTATTTTATTTCAATTTAATTTCATTGTTTTATTTCACCTTAAGAATTTAGAAGTTTATGAAAAGTATAGAGTATATTTCAAATTAATTAAAATATTTTAATATGAATAATAGTAATTATAATAAACAACATAACAACGATTAATATGATAGAATAAATATGAAGAATAGATGATAGAATTTCAAATATCAAGAATTTCAATATATATCGATTTTTCCTAGTAGTGAGTAGTGAAATGATGTAAATACATAGTTATCCAGTTTTATTTATAGTTGCGTTATTTTAATACTTGAATTAGTACGTTTCTATATATAGCGAATCAAGTAAAGCGTGTGCATTCGCAAATATTTTTTTTTCACTCGTATATAGGATGTATATTTAATTGGTAAATTAATCCTGATGTAAGAAGGTTTATATCTTTAAAGACCATTGTTATGCAAAGTTAAATTTTTTTGTATCGCAACTGCTATTGCATTAATATGTTTAATTAGCTTCATATATAATCAATTTATTTACTTTTTGAAATTTGAAGTCGATCGTATCTGTTTGTTTTGGTTCATTGGAAAACAGCGTATGCTCGATATTTAAGTAAAATATTTAGCCAATTTGATTTTTAGAAAATTATATATAATTGTAATTGTATACATAAGTAGCTTAATAGGATATTCTAATTTATCATTACAAAATTTTATAGGGAACACGTAATAAAAATAACGATAATGGGATTGAACGAGTCTCGTTGTCTATATATATTTCCAAGATTCTGGGATTCAAGCATCTTGTGGTATCGATATTAAATTGATGAAAAGGTTTGAGAGCATAGTTAATCATTATAAAGTTATTTGTATCGATGGATAATGAAACTCATTAAAAATTTATGAAAGCACAGCACATAATAAAAAAGAAGAATGTGAAATTACGTTATATCACGAAATGCACATGGGCTGGACGTTGCCGAATGCGTGAGAGACGATTGGAGTTGTATGCGGGAGCACGACTCCCACCAGTACCTAAGAGCTCTGTTCTGCGAATTTTATTATTGGACTTGTGGCGGCACGAGTCGGCGAAAGAGGAAGAGGAGGAGGAGAAGGAGGAACGCGAGTTGGTAGTGATGGTGGTGATGGTGGTGAAGTCGGAGGGAGTGGGAGATAGAGGATAATCCGCTCGTATAAGAGGGTGCAATTATTAGTCTTAGGAATAACTTTCCCGTTAGATAATCGGAAATTCTATTGCGTGATTGCATTGTCTAACATGTCCGCCTTGGACATAACGCGTCGTGGCTGCTCGCGTTTTTCGTTAGAGGCTCGCTCCTGCCTTTCTTGGGAGAGCGACTTATTTTCAGCTGCAATTTTTGTTCTTGGCTCCGAGAAGTCAATTCGACGAAGCAGCAACTCGTGAGAATGAATTTCAACGCCACAATCTTGTTTTATTAAGCATAAAAGGATAACTTACTTCTTCACTTAGTCTTACTTATACTATGCCCAATGCAAACTTATACGAACCTGAAAATATATAGTCTACCGCTATCTATCTCTAAATTTGTAATAAGGACAATAATCCATCGGATAATGTTTCATATAAATTGTTACTCAGAAGGTCAATAAATAATATGTGACCATGTGTTTTGAATAACCAGATTTTTTCTATTTTGAAAATTCAATGTGCAAAATGAATTATAAAACACTTGGGTTTTCTATTTGAACTTTACAAAAAAAAAAAAAAAATTAATTATTAACAAGATAAACATGTTAACAGGTGATTTACAGTTTACTATACGTGATTTTATGAAGCTTTTAAGGTCACAATTACAATACAATTATAATGCATACTGAAAATCATAATTACAATCCTTCAAAACTAGCAATTTAGAATCTCAGAAGACGTAACGATATTTTATCATTCTTTTGAATATTTTGAGGAAGATATACTTCTACGGTTCCTCCAATTATTTTTGGTTATGAACTCATTATACTGTTGTTGTGTTCCCTTAATAATGGGTGTTCTTGATTAATGAAAAAATTACTTTTTATTTTATTTTTGGATACCTTGATAAGTATGTAACAGAATCACTGGATAGATTAGCTCTAACAATGTCAGTATTTAGTCCCAAAGACTCCCAAAAAACTCACATAATATGTGCATGCCTTTGCGTACGTGATAAGTGTTTGTAAATGAAAATATTTTATCAAAAAAAATGATGGTTGAAAAAGCATCTTTGCGTACTTTTTTTTATCGAATGATAAGGAGAACCAAAATCTCTTACTCAAAATCTTGCTATTTTTTAGATTTTTTAAGACTCGATTAATATTATTCTCCGTAAGAATGTGATCGCTTGAATTTTAGTAATAACTGCGTTTCTCTTTCACCGAACAATATTTATATAAAAGAAGACCCTTTAGAGGGTTGCAGCAGCAAAGCTCGAATGCTCCGTGGTTGAACAGTTGCAGAGGATTATGCCCAGAA
Source organism: Kradibia gibbosae (assembly GCA_018907135.1). Taxonomy (NCBI): domain Eukaryota; kingdom Metazoa; phylum Arthropoda; class Insecta; order Hymenoptera; family Agaonidae; genus Kradibia; species Kradibia gibbosae. The sequence goes on along the minus strand of JACCHX010000001.1, from coordinate 35,315,280 downwards.
AGGACAAGAAGGAAGCGCTGCTAAGCAACCACTACCCGGTCAAAGAATCCTCGATTCTTCCTCAACAACATCTCCTGTACTTGTTCCGCTCGTGACACATGGGCGAGGTTGGTGCTTGGGGAGACAATTCCGCGAGTGAAGCATTAAATTTGCGGCGCGGAACTCCGTACATTTATTATGTCTCCGCACGTGAGAATGATGTTTTAAGGGGCGCGGATCCAGCGGGGGGATATCATAGTCGAGGATAAACCGAGACGAGTCGTCAAGATCGGATTTCGCGATTCGTGGCTTCGAGCCCCCTACCTCAGAGTCTACTTTGACTTTGCCGCTGCATGTTCAGAGCCTCTCGTAAAATTCTCTTCTCGCGACTTAATTTTTTTATTCACGCGGTCAATGGCACGTGCGTTAAGTACCCAAGTATTTCGCCGTACTGAGCTCTGTTTGAGAGTTTTGCATACGGTACGAAACTTGGCTTATTAAGTTTATACTTCGCTTGCATTGCCTCACGTCTACGGTCGTTTGACTTTCCGTGCAGTTCTTGGGCCCAGAACGATTCATCCTGCTCTCAGTTGAAATAGACCGATATTGTTATTTTTACATTACTATAATTGCTTACTTTATTATTTACTTGTGCGAAAGATAATGATACGTATGGCTTTTTAAGTTTCCAATGCTATATTATAATTTTATTAAAATTATTTAAAAATCTGTTCGCGCATATTTATGTGATTTGAATTATATAAAGATAGTAAGATAAGAAATATATCTGTATCTCCTATGTTTAAAATAGTTTAGTAAACACGTTCGTATCCCAAAACTACCACTTTTCACTTCAGCACATGTTTCCTCTTGATATTTCTTTGCTGCTGCTGAACGTGGTAAGAGAAAAGAACCGAAGGTGGGAAATAATATAATGAAGGGAGTCTGGAGAATCATGCGAGTGCTTTAGCTTTAACAAATATGACTAAATGTGAGCCATATTAAAAAGTCTTTTGTTACAAATGGCGTAATTATATAAACTGCATATAGGTGTTAATTAATAAAAAATCGGCTGACATAATTTGGATGCGCGCCGCTGTGGAATTCGCATACCTATAGAAAGTAGGTAAATTAATTACAATGCGCGCGTTGGCGCAAGATTGTTATCTAAATAAAAATTTGAAGTAACATTTTCATAAAACCGCTAATACGTACACATGAGATCGACAGTGTACCATAAAAACATGTATATAGTGTCATATCTTAGATTCACAGCCTGAATTGTGCATCGAAGTAAGTTATTAAGAGAGCCATGTCTTGGCCTACGGCTGATAGGCGATTTGCCCAGTATCGGGAAGATGCAGGCAGTCAAAACTTACTTGCCCGGTTGCTGTCAATCTTCCTTCTTATATTTTCTCCCTCGAGTATGAGCTTTTCTCAACAACAATATTACGCAAAGCCTTCCGAGTTTGACTTTTCCCTTCGTAAGTCCCTCTCGAGATCCTGGTAAAAATAATTCTGCTCATGCTATATGTTTCTTTATATAGAAATTAATAAATCACTGTACTTTTTTAAATCAAAATGCTTGCAATAATACAGCACAACAAACAAATCATGTCGAAAATAGTATGAATTTCATTTCCTTAACCAATTCAGCAGGAACAAGTTGATTTTTATTTAATTAAATTGTACACAGCGTATAATTCTTTATTATAAAAAATCTCACGAACGTGTAATGTGCGCTCAGAAAAAATTTTATCCTAAGGTAAAATTTATACTTTTAAATCATTACTTAATTTAAAGTATTTATTTTTAAATAATATTTACTCTCTTATATGTATTGTATATCCAAAAAATTAATAATGACTTTATAATGATTGTTAAAAGCATTTATAAACCTCACATCATTTGATTAATTTTTCTTTTTCATTAATGCTATATATTTTTGAATAAAAAAAATAATCAAACCATTTTAATATTCTCGATTTTTATTTTTTTCTAGATTTAATATTGTATTATACTCTAATGTGAGTTGCTTCAAATTAATACTATTAAAGTTGAATAGAAGAAAATGAGCTGAGAAAATTCTTCAAGAGAAAAGTACAATTTGTTTTTTTAACAATTCCTTCATTTATATTATTTAATTAATGTTAAATATTTTTTTATTAAGACACTATTTTGATGATATAAAAGACAGTTCTAATTGTAGTGGAAATAAATAAATTTTTAGTTGAATCAATAAATTAATTATATGCAAAATTTTCTCTCGTAGATTGAATTGCACATGTTATAATAATTCGTGGTTGATGCGTGCGGTGGAACAAAAATCGATTTAACTGCACTGAGTTTCGATAGCCTATGCTGATTCTTAAGGCAATCAAAGTACTTCAGGCACCGAAAGCAAAATTAAATCACGTCAATGTCGATGAGCGTTGACATAGGCGATTAAATAATGGCTGCGCGTATTAAATGACTGGTCGTTTAACTACATTCATTCTCGGCTAACACCGCAATCTCATTGGTAATATTTAAATATGGAATTTTAATGGCTTTCGCGCCACTTCCTTTCCTTTTATTCTATCTTTCCAAGGCCAATTATTTTACTTGCTCGTCGATTAAAGACGTTATGATGTTCTTTTTTAACGATAATTTTGTAACTTTTAATTTGAGCTTCTAATAATTATTATAAAAAATTTGTCTCGCCTTTAGATATCAGAGATCACAGCTTCAATGATTTCCAATTTAGTATATTAACAAAAATTTGTGATACATTCATATTCTTTGTGAATTATTATAAGCAGTTACGGGGAGCATAATTGCGATGCAATTATAATTAATTAAAAATTAAAAGGATGTTTCTGAAAGTTGTACGAGTTTTCTTATCTATAAATATTTAATGAATTTGCATTTAAAATCTTTCTTTATGTCTTCTGATTGTGAGAACTTTTGTAAAACGGGGTGACAATGTAAATAATAACGTTTTACTTATACAAAAACTTATGTTGAATAATAAACTGCTTTACATAATAATAATGTTTCTCTATTAATTTGTATTACGAGAATGTAGTTTCTTTAACCTTGTGAAAAGGCCATAAATTAAAGTAAGAGTACTGCAAGACTTCTGATGCATAAGCATATAAGCTGTAAAAAAATAATTTTTCATACAGAAAAATTAACATATTCAATACATGGTTGTTAAAAAAATCAATATACTCACGGGTAATGAATTTATTTACTTAAAATATTCTTTTCGCGGAAAATAATTAACAGTTTTATTAGTTTTAAATGTTTTTTTATATTTGTAAATTATTTATAGGAGATGTATCAATTTAAATTAACGTGCATTTAAATAAAACTTAATTATATTGTTACAGGTATGATGGAAAATATAAAAAGGTGTATAGTACATAATTACATTGCAAAACTTTCCTTCCCAGGATAAAACATCGTTTAACGACATCGTTATTTATTCCAACTATCTATTTTTTAAATATTAGAAAAAAATAGTAACGCAACTAGAAATAGATTTTAAGAACAATATTAAATTAACAGTTTGTGCAGTAGTTGTGCTTTCACGATACATATCTTTTCCCGATTCAGCTTACTGTTAGTCATAATTAATGCTGTTGAAAGTAATAGAACGCATTAATAAGATGATATAAAATTAAAATTATAAGTTGTTCTTGATGTTATTAATTTTTTTATTCAGGAAGCATTTAGATGACGATATTTTGCGCTTCAATCGAATTTTCGTGATAGAATCATGAGATGATAATAAAAATACATAATTTTAGTTGAATATCATGTCTCAAATGTATTAAAACAGCAAAATATTTTCTAAAATCTAGAAAATCTCAGTTTGATTACTTGGCTAATAAAAACGTAAAAAACCATTAAAATTTAATTTTAATACTTTTGATAAGGACATTTGTTCGTAAAACAAATACAAATACTTACGAGGTAAAGATGGTAGAATATTAAAAGCTCTGCCTTTGCCGCGATGCACCATTGAGCAATGGAGTAGAAGGGAAATATGAAACTGAAATTTGACAATCGATTGATGGAAGTTTAATTATGTCAAGGGCAAAAAACGTGGTGGAGGGTCGGGAAAATCATCATAGGCGGATGGTTGTTGGAGTGCGGGGTCTCATGACCGCGAGGCAGAGGCGTAGCATGTAGTGCTCAGGCCCTGTCATTATTTCATCGAACTCTTTCATCGCCTTGTGGCTAATCAAAGCGAGGCTGGCGATCTTCCGGCGCGTTAAGAAACGCATTCTCGTCCATCTGCTCGACTTCACTCCCCATGCATACAACGGCGTTTCTTCCTGCAACCCTTTCGCCGGAAGAGATTTTTTAAAATGACTGGCTCGTCGCCCACACAGCCGCTTTTGCTTCACGTCTATTACTTTTTCTCATTCTTCTTTTTCTTCTTCATCGTTATCTTTTAGCATTGTCCCTCTCTTCTTTCTCATAGTACTCGAGCCTTATTTATTATCGACCAGCAGTTTTTTGGCCTGTACTGCCAATTAGAATTGGACAGATTAATTTTTTCCTGTCTCGGTAAATCTCAGCTCTTGCGAAAAGGGAGCATTCACCGTTTCGCGCGAGCACTACTTAAGTGCGATATGATGGATCGCGATTCTTTTTTCGAATTATGATATTGTTTGTTTACAAAGGATGATTTAGGGAGCTAAGCTACTTATCAAGATCGATGTCTCATTATATCACGACTTTGGCACGTTAAACAGTTACCCGATCGCTCGATTTGATCGATGACTTGGAAAAGAACCAAATCTACTTTACAAACCCAACATTCGATTCTCGATCTAGATATTATGACAGTTGTCCAGACGTCTATTTATAATACGTTTGAGTGAAAATGTTAATGTCACATAGTTGAGTCCGAAGAAGAAAGGTACTGTAAGTATTTATTCTTACTGGAAATCGGATAAATTAATTATAATTAATCGATTTTGTAATGCTGCAGAGTCATTTCGTATTTTACAAGAGGTCAAATCAATGAAAAGTAATTGGGAATGAAAGTTACCGTCTTTGCGTTAATGAACATAAACGTGATTTTGTTTATAAAATATCATAATGCTTTTACTGAAAGGAAAACATCATTTTGTGTTTCTAATAAATGCTCAACCACTATCCCATATCATGCATTGTATCTTGAGAGAAGTTTATGGTAATGATACGCATTACAATTACATGAATTAAATTGAATGAGTTTGTTTTATCGACAAGCCATTATTATACTTTTTCATTTCAGAGCAATGTTAATATGTTGCGATGAATAAACATACGATAAGGAGTATAAGGAAGGCATGTGCAGGAAGTGTGTGAATCGTATGCACCGAGCCGGGGAGCCGAGTAAAGCGGGATATTATTGTCCGTCGGCTAAAAAAACCTCGTCAAGACTGAGGCATCAATGAAGAGGGCGAGGAAGAATAATAAAATCTGCAGGCAGTCGACAATCAAGAGTCGACAATGGGAGACTGAACGGGAAAGATAAAGTCATAGGAGGGAAAGAAAAGTCGGATGTTTGCGGAAAGTAGAATCTATAAATCGGCGCAGTAATGAAAATTTTTCATTGCAGGTAGTTGCCCGGAAAAAATGGAATCGGAATCCTGGAGTCGGAGAAAAAGCGAGGCTCGAGGAAGGAGGAGAGTACACAACGAGTCAATAGTCGGTGTGCGGCCTCGAGGCATCGCTCGCAAGTCTGAGCCGCATAAAGAATCGAAATACATAGGGAAAGGCAAGGCCCCGTCGCGGGCGCGCGAGGGCTCTGCAACTTTTTCCGTGGGTTACGAATTGATGTAATCTAATTGGATATGAAATTAAGTCAACGAAATTGCAAATTCATTGCAAGTCAATGAAATGGCAAAAATGAGCGCTAGGCTCGGGGTAAACTCGATGCTCGTTGCATATGATATACTTCTATTTGAAATTTATATTTTACGCCATCCTTTATTTTCTTCAACTCCTTCCCACCCGCTCCGTGATCCATCATCTTTTTCTGTCGCTCGCTTATCCTTGATAGAGGACAGAGAAGGCAGAAAGGTAGAGCCCAACTAAAGTCCAAGAGTCGATTCCCTCGACAACGTCGCTGGTGTATGTACCATTGTGCTACTGTGTGTAAGTGTCTCCACCCTTACTTTGCGCACTTTTTGCCGCTTCTCACGACGGATAAAAGTGTGACACTCGTGATCATGCGAGGAATGAGGCTCCACGCCGCGGCCAACTCCCCTCATGTAGACTCGGTCTTACGCCGACACTCGTAGGAGTCTCCCATAGCTGCTGATCTTGTCCCCCTAGGGTCGATACGAGTGTCGCTGTTCAGCATCCTTGCCTTATCACCGCCTCCTGATTATTAGATTAATGACAAACCGCGCACACTCGCTCCCTTAATTATGCCAATGCTTTACATAGCATTTCTCTTTTCTTCGTTATTGGTTACTCCTCTTCATCCGTATATCTTACATATAGCCTGTACAATATCTAATGTTAATGTGCAATTACGGCCTCGCGGTATTTACTTCGTAAGATTCTTTTTTTGCATATGTTGATTATAAACTCAAGCGTATTATAAATGCAACATCTGCAGTTTTGTACCTTTTTTCTCTTACATTTCTTTAATGCTAGAACAGGAACCATTGGTAAGTTTTTTGAATAAATTCTTTTTATTGAAACGCAACAGTTTATCTTATTTTTTCAAAATTTATGCAATTGGTCGAATAACATCATTGTTTCTATACTATTTCGAAGACTAATTTCTAGCACATACAACACATAACAATTTTTATTTAGTAAACATTATTTCATATTATTTATCTGTAAACGAAATATAATACATTTTATATCAATATAGACCGTTCTCATAATTTAATTATACTGAATTTGACACTGTGAATTATTTTTTACCAGAAAATTTTATACTATATATTTTTTTGAGTCAGACACTGAACTTTCTCAAGTATGAAAAAAAAGAACTTCAATGTAAATATCTGTAAAGAAAATAATATTATATCAACTATTATTTTGTTATTTACTTATTTCTTTACTTACAATTTATTAATTATACTTACATACATACAAATGATTTAATTTAGTTTAAACAGCAAACTATTTTTAAATATACTTTATTTTTTAAATTATAACAGTTCTATATTGCTTCATGTATATGCACATTCACCATCGAAATATTGACATACTAAAACTTACAAAATTACAAAAGTTACTTACAAATTTACAAAAATTAAATAATACCTGTGGAAGAATATAAAAATTATACATTTGTGTTTAATTGAATTCAACATGTTTTACTAGACTCCTTTAATCTCATAACTCATAATGAATAGTTAATGGGATTTTAGTTCTGCATCGACTTGATATTGTATTTGTTAATAAACGTAAATCTTATCTAGCAATACATTTATGGTATGATAAATTCTTATAGATTAAAGATATTATTTGCTTTTCAATGATAAAAGATGAACAAAAAAGAAAATATGTTGTCAGTTTTGCAAGCATACGAGAATGATTTATAGAATCATAATTAATCAATTTCGATTAATTAAAAATTATATTGTATTGTTACAAAAAGAATGGATACAGTGCTATAGCAGATTTATACAAGGAACCTCATTTTTTCATTTATTGTTACATTAAAATACGATAAAAAACAGTAACATTATTATTCAATGTTGAGAAAACTAATGCTAATTTACAGTTTTACCTTATACTTGATGTTATTTTAATAATAATAAAAAAAGGAAAGAAAATATTGTATTTGTTATTTGAAAAAACTAAAGTTCAAGTAGAAAATATTAAAAGTCATGAATTTTAATTATAAGAATATAATTATTTGCAATGATTAATTAATATCTAATCTTAAACTTGCAACCAATAACGCGCGATATTCAACGCATGGATGTAGTTTGTCGATATGAGAAGAGGCAGCTTGAGAATAAGACAATGAAGACGAGAAAGACGGGAACGTGGATTTAGAGGAGGAAAAGTAAAATGAGAAGAAGAAGCATTAGTAACAGCAGCAGCAGCAAAGCAGCAGCAGGAGTAGTGGACGAGACGAGAATTCGAGGAGGACGATGACGAAAGAATGAGAAGGGGTAAGCGTGTGAGGCAGTTTTCATGACGAGCGGGCGGGAGAGGGAGAGAAATCGTCAAAGGATTCATCGGGCCTGGAAGTCTCGAAGGAGGCAAACGACGCAAAAACTGCCGAGCATTGTTCAAGAGAATCTACCCTCTCTTACGGACTACTTCTGCTTCTCTCTGGTAGTCGCCGCCTCGACGCCTCCACAGTCACCGACGCCATCGCCACTGCCACCATCCCATAGTCACTGTTGCCATCGCCGCCAGTGAGAAGCATACCTACAACGAACCTACCGTTCGCCTCGTATAACAGCTCGGAGCCGGAGGGAGAATACTTGCCGCGATTTGATTTTTAAATGCAAACAAATCTACATTGTGACAAAAGCGCCGACGGCCGTCACTCACGCGGTCCAATAGTCAAGGTTATCCCCGGAGTTACAGACGTTCGCGGAATGGCTCGCGGATTTTTTTAATCATTACGGCGAGTTCATCTTCTTCTCTTTCTCCCCATCATTTCCATTCTCCTCCTTCTTATCTCTTTCTCTTACTTAAGCTTCTCACCCACACCTCTAGGCCTTTGAATTTTGGCTTTGTAGAAGCCTCCGCGATGCCGCCTGTGACCGAGCGCTCGTCGAAAATAATGTCGTCGATAATGAGAGAAGTCAAAATTATGCTTTTTGACTTATGACTAGCCTGTTCTAGTGGATTATGCGGTTTTCTTAAGTATTAAACATCCTTTATGAGTGCGCCCCTGACGACCGACAAATATTTATTTGGGAAAAGTGCCTGCTTTCATATTCATGAAACACGTTCCTACATTTAAACTATCAGTTTAAGATATCATCATTAAAACTATCAGTTGCTAGGGAATTCTTGTTATCTGTTCCATTAATTCCATTCGCTTATTCATTTTTGGCATCAGTTTTTTAAAGAATTTCTCACCAAATAAAACATTTCTTTCGTGAGTCAGAAGATTTTGCAAAATTTATTAACAGTCCGTAATACAAAAATGAAAATATTATACATATACCAAAATAAAACATAGTTATGAAATCTTTAAAAAGGCTAACTAGTTTTTATTTTCAATAGACTCAATTATACTTAATATTTTTTTAAATAATCGCTTCAAAATAATACGACTTATCATTAAAAAATTATACACACTGATTAAATTTGAGACATTTTATTAAAAGTTTATTATTATTATTTTATTTTATTATTAAAAAATTAAAAGTTTTTATAATATGGGTAAAAGTGACACATAAGGCAAAAAATTAATAAAAGAATAAATAAAAGGCAAGGATAGTAAATACTATAGCATCATTCATTAACAAACATAGATATCAAATAAACTGAAAAGCCTTATACAATCTTTATAATTCCTTTTGAACTTCCTTTATTAATTAATTTCTTATTAATTCATTAATTAATTATCAATTTGAACTTAGTTACATACGGCAAAATTTTTTTATATATAATTATAATAATTTACTACAAGAATTTTATACTAATGACATATAATTGCGTGCTTCAAAGTCATATTTTTGAAAATTCTTGTTTGAATTGAAGATCCTTGAAGAATTTGAAGAAAGTACAAGTATCGATTAAAATCGAAGAAAATATGTTGCAAAACTTGTTAAAACCTTCGTTTTAGATACAAGTAAATCGTAAAGTTTTGACATGACTCGCGATATGAGAGGTTAAAGTTTTCGGGCACAAAGGCGCCCGAGTACAATCGTCCCTCCAACCTAAGTCAGGCAAGGACATCCATTCTCCCTGAGTGGCTGCGTCGAAACACAAAAGTTATGTGATAACCGAGGGACGGCGTACACATATGATCCGCGATAGCGAGTCCGTGGCAGTCAACGATATAGGAAGGAAGAGAAAAAGAAAACTAAGATGCCGAGGATAAAGGATGCGTTTGAAATCCCGGAGCCTTCTGAAGCCATCGTGGACTTTTTGACTAATGAGCTGCTTTTTACTCTATATTTGAGGAATAGGAGTTCCATGCTAGAGAATTATTAGAACACTTGTGATCAAGGGAATATGCGGATGAAGAATAGTAAGAGAAATATATTTCATTTTCGGGGAGTGATAATTAGTGACTTAGATAATAACTGGCTTATTTCAAGTGATTTAATCTTCGCTGCGTCTTAAACTTAACAACCAACACATTTCGGACTTTTTGAAGGGTCTCGACTTTATTGTCTTTCTCCCAACGTATATACATCGTTGTCATAATGACATTTCTTAGCTGTTTTACATTTTTTCCATTAAGATTCTTAAAAAGAATACTACTTTTCAACTGATTCGTTCGATTGAAAAAAGCAAAAATTTATAATCAAAGAAACGCAGTGGATCACGTATGTTTTACGGTTGGTATAGCGTCAATCTTTGAAATTCTGCTGTATTTTCGTACGTCTTATCGTAGGATAAGGCCTATCTCTAACAAAAGCGGAAAAAACGAGAGCGGGGGGAAGTTGTGGTCTGACTGCGAAAGGAGAATACGAGGCGAGGGCGTAGAAAAGCACAAAGATGATCGCAGCTGGAACTTATCGAATAGCGGGTATCTCCTCAATGGAGAGCGGGACCGAAATCGGAGCCTATAAAGATGAGAGTGAAAGGCAAGAAATTGGCAAGAATTTGTAAGCGACTCCAGGTGAAAAAAGTGGATGCTTCGCAGCCACAAACGGTACGGAGGAAGCATCAGAAGTAAGCATTTTTGATCGAAAGATCAGTCGAAGTTGTTACCGTGAATCGAAACCTGCGTAAATACCATAACAATTTCAGGTCGCTCCCCGGCTCTATTCGTCGGGATCGCGTAGTCCCGTTCAGCGGGCCCATGATTTCGCAGAGATGACGAGTAAAAAGCCGAGCGACACGGACTCCCAGGATATTTAAATGATGTCGGGTTTGCGAGAGTGGGAACGATTGGCTGTGGCAACTACATTGCGAGGCCCTTGCACACTCATAACCCCCGTCCACCCTCGCCCTCGATAGCCTTTCGCCACCTCACTCTACTTGTTTATATACGGCTCAGTTCATTTTTATTTATTGTAGTATGGGGAATGCGTTGCGCTGGTTGTCCGGACTGAAAAAGCTGCCGGTGTACCGGGCCCTGATTTAGCATACCGCTCGAGAGGCTCTTTTAGAAAGCCCCAAGCCGAAAATTTGCGAAACTGAGCTTTTTAATTTTTAGACAGCGCGCATAATGTAATGCGCAATACTACGTGGAATATGATGAAAAAATGTAAATTTACTTCCGTCAATAACAAAGGAAAAGCAAAGGTCAGGGAAAAAGGTGTACATACTTATGTACGCGCGCACACATAATATACATTTATACAAAAAGATAGATAGATAGAGAGATAGATAGAAAGAGAGATAGATAGAGAGATAGATAGAAAGAGAGATAGATAGAGAGATAGATAGAAAGAGAGATAGATAGAGAGATAGATAGAAAGAGAGATAGATAGAGAGATAGATAGAAAGAGAGATAGATAGAGAGATAGATAGAAAGAGAGATAGATAGAGAGATAGATAGAGAGATAAATAGAAAGAGAGAGAGAGATCATAATTTAGTTTTATTTCCTCAAGTTTGTGCCTTAAATTATAATCATTGTCGCATTGCAAGTAATATTGTAAAAAAGACGTTTTTGACCTCGTAGAATTTACTCTGCCGTATACATAAATATAAAAAAGCATGCAATATACTTTATATAGTATATATTCATCTAGCTATCGTAATATTTTAACATATTTTTAAGTCGATAATTAAATCTCAGCAATTGGATATTGTTTATTCCAGTTTAAACATAAAGTATAATACATCGTACAATACTGAATTTTATTCATTGATTCTTTGCAGTATTGTACAATTATGAATGTATAAATATATATATTAAAACATCGAAAATTTTATAAATTTAAAATTTAATTTAACACGTAGTCTATGTAACTTTTTTTATATTAAAATATAAGAACAAAAATGGTATTATACTTTGAAAAAAAACTGCAATTAGAACTGCATCAATTATAATCTAAATAATTCATCTTTCCACGATTATTATATAATTAGAATAAAAGTCTTACAGATTAATCAGATAAAACATATGTTAATTTCCTTAAAGCAGACTTATCCAATTATTTTTTTATGCGAAGGTTTATATTCTTTAAAGTATATTCTTAAAAAACAGAGAAAACCCCCTACCAACTTATAATGTAACAAAAAATGTATTTTCATTCTTATAATATAGGAATAAATATATACTGTGACAGAGAACATTTTTTCTCAATTTTAATGCAAAATAAATTAATAAATCCAATTATGAAGCATTTAGAATATAATGTACGATTAATCCGGTAATATAAAAAATTAAGGCAGTCAATTACAATTTTACAACGCAGATTAAATTGTGTGCTTGATTATTATTAGTTTGAAAAAATGATACGTTGATGCATAATATGGAGTAAGATTTTCCTTGTTAGTAAAATTTTTCGAAATAGAACAATGAAGCGCATGGGCAAGTAATTTTAAAGTTGTCGAATCAGAGCCAAAGCGAACAAAAACTGGAGCGCATGTTCTCTCTCTTCCTCTTTCTCTTTTTCTTTCTCTTACTGTCTCTGTTTCGCCTCCTTAACATTTTCCACTTTCCAGCGGCAGTCGCAGATGTTTTTATTCAAGTGCGTGTTCACAGGGCAGTGGCCGGGATGGTCGGAGAGTTCGAGGCTGGTCGTGGTGGTGGTGAGCGACGGGCTCCCGGATCCCGAGGCTACGGTCGGGGCAGAGAGAGCGTGGAGACCGAGGACGACTTCGAAAGCAGACTGGAAGGGGAAAAGCGGATAGGGGGATGCTAATCAGATGCCGACAGGAGCGCGGCGGTGACATCAAAGGGTCTCGCGGCAACACGCGCATCAACGTTGCCGTTCTATATTTGAATAACGCGCGTGTCCACGTAGAGAAGTAGAATTGGAGTGTAGTGGAGAGAGAATGAGAGAGAGAGAGAGAGAGAGTGAGAGAGAAAAGGAAGATAAGTGCGGACTTTTTTTCGAGAACGGCGCCCCTCCGACTCTCAAGAGTCTTACGCGCCAGCGGCGGCAGCTGAGCGATCGATCGATTCTCGACGGCCTATTCCGATCCACTTACTTTGCGGCGTCTACCTTGCCCCGCTTCTCCATTTCCTTCTCTTCTTGCTTTTCTTCTTCTTAATCACGCAGAATGCATTTGTCGCTCCCCGGACTTTGATTTCCAACGCCATTGCAGGCGTCTGTGCACGATGTATCCCTCCTCTTAATTTTTTTTTTATGTTTTTGCTTATTTTTATTTCTTGTGCCCGGACCAGGCTTTTTACCGTTACCCAGTAATTTTGGTTCTCGGGTAGTAGAGGACATTCGACGACGTTCCGAATGAATTATGCGCGAATTATGAAGACCGGGAATCCCAACGGGTCAGGAAAGGGTAGCTGTGGCCTTTGACACGCCGCGAATGTAATAAAGACTACCGCCCCAGTGAATATAGTGAATAATTTTTTGAATTCGTACTAGCGTCCTTTTACATGTTACTCCTTGGAATAGCTATGTTTCGTGCGACACGTGTTTTACGAGGCAACGATCTAACCCTTTGTTGCAATTCAAAAACGGCCAATAATATATATATATATATTTATATATATTTCAATTAGAGATTACAATTAGCCATGAGCTATTTTTATCGAATTTTTATTTTATTAACAAATTATTTATAGTACTACATTTTTATTCTCTTTTACGGAATGTTATTGTTATTGCAATAATTTCCTAACACAATATATTCATTCGTAATGTTAAAAAAGCCACAATCCCAGCTCTCAATAATAACGGGGCCCATGCGCTCGAGCTCAAGCCGTACAAAACGTATTATCCCTTTGCAAATTTAAAGTCAATAAATAAAAAAAGTCGTTTAGCGCAATACGAGAAAGCCAGTACCTAATCTCGCACATCTTCACTAAAAACCGTCAATCAATCAGTACCATTTCTGAGCGGACCAAAACTTCTTCCTTTCCTTATACCTCGAGAAGCAGCAGCATTCGTATAACTAAAGGGTTAGTAGGAGTCTCTTGCACGCAAAAATAAGAAATTCATCGATCCTCCTCGATATGCAATAATAATAAAATTCAAAAATTACGACGTTTCGCGACTGCTACTTCAAATCACGCCTTGGTCCCGCAGCTTCAGCTACCTCTGCCCCATAGCCATCGCAAGCCGAAAAGACCCTTCGCGCGCATACTTTCGCCGAGCTCTAGTGAAATAAGCTCGCCGAGAAAACATATTGTATAAGGCAAGGCTTCAGTGGAGCGTCCGAACGAGAGATACTATACTCTTGTGACTCTTTCATTTTGTATCTGTTTCTTTCTCTCTCTCCCTCTGTATCTCTCTGTCTGTCTTACTCTGATTCTTACACTTACTTTAACTGTACAGTCGCCTTCGAGAGTTGCTCGTTATTAGACAACGCTTTTTTGCTAGCCTCAATTTTACTATGACTAGATTACTTCCAATTTATTTATTTCGGCAGTATCAAGTTCTTCTTGTACGTGAATAGAAACTTTGATAATCAGCTTAAATATTACCGTCCAAATAGTCAATATTCACGAACGCAATAGTAGTGCCCAACCGATTCGAACTAAATTTTTGGATTACGCTGATTATCGTACAACACGCGAGAGAAAAGATAGCACTAATTTTTCATAGTATCCTCTACCAAGACAATTTTTTTCTTTTTGTAATATAAATCAGCAGTTGAAAATTATTGTACGTAATAATAGTACTTTTGCTAATTGATGTTTATATAATTTTACTTATTGTATTGTGTGAATAGTTCTTGTGTGTACATATATACATTCACGCATACGTACCCCCTCCACCACACACATATATATGAATAGTTAACAATCGCTTCAACAAAATGAATTTTAATTCATTTTTAATTATTCACATTTTTTGCATTAATTTATAACTGCAATGTATTTTAATAAGAAATAATTTAAATGAATAAATTATATACATCATAAGTTGTAAATTATTGCGTAAGTAATATTCACATTGTAAATTTCATGAAAAAATTCATCACGTGTGCTTATTTTTATTTCGTCTATTTAATAGGAGTATTATGTGTTGTGTTATAATAATATTCTCCTTAGAGTATGAATTTTATTTTATTTTTATTACGCAGGGTGCGTAATAAACACATAATGCCATGATGAAAGGATGAGATCGAAATCTTTAAATTTGTATTAAAAAAATTATTAAATACTGTGACCCTATAAATAATTGATTAAGAGTTTCTTTTTTCTTATTAATTTATCATCCAATTAAAGGCAACTCTTCGGAAATAAATTTTACTAGGGAGCGAAATAAGTGGCATCGAGAAACATACGAACCTACAATCTTATACAATCATATGCGAATAATTATATTTGATTTACTTCACGCAAATGATTGACTTTCAACCGAGGCTGTATCGCTAGGAGAACTCAAAGACCAAGAAAAGAAAATAGAAAAAGAAGGAAGAAAGTTGAATGAAAGGAATAAAGAAGAGTGCAAAGGCATAAAGATGTTGTTTGTAGCGGCGGACACCTGTATACCATTCTTGGATTCAAGATAGAGAATGAAAGAGCAAGATAAAGAAAGAGAGATAAAGAGAGAGATAACTATATTAAGTCTCCTTTACCATTTTCCTTTTCAGTAGACGCGCGCTTTCCCCTACAACGTATGTACGTATGAGATGTGTTATTTTTGCGATATACTTATATAAATATAATGTTCGCATGCATGTATACCAACTCGCGCGCGTGCACACACGTATATCAGTATGCGTACCTTCCACATTAAGATGCGGCCGATGATAAGGGCCATTTTATGATCTCACGTTCGGTCGATTCATAGCTCGGCAATACGAACAACCGTCGTTTACCGGTATTACAGCACCTTCCAACATTGCGTTCTTTCTCTCTTCTCTCCCTCTTCCAATTTCTTTATCTTTCTGTCTTTCCCTCTATCATCATTCGCTTACTTCTCCTTTACCTACACAGTTGAATTGTTCATCTACCTCGTCTATAGACGTCAAATGCAAATCTTCGATTTTATGACAACTTCCCTAGCCTTTTATTTTTTATTTTGACGCCTTCTTCCGCTGACTAGTATAAAGCCGTATGAACCTATAGTAATTGATAAATGGTTTATGCTTCTGTATGCATGTGTATAGTGAGCGTTTATGTGAATTCGAGAGTGATAACGGTTGCCTTTCGGGTTTTTTGCGAATAAAACGATTCATGTTGATATTGCCCTCGCCATATATAATCATGGCCTATATTCTGCTCATTTATCTATAAGGACATACACAGCCCTGATACAAGCATAGAATGTTCCAATTCATATTTATTGAATTTTGTAATGTAGATCTAAGAGATTTATACTTATATAAAACAGAATAAATGGCTTTCAGAACTCGAGAATAAGAATTTTTTTAGTTCTTTCGGAAAATAAAACAAAAACATCAATGAATTTTAGTAATATTAGTGTAAGGTAATTCAATCAATGATGAAATTGAAATTTTTTTCCAAATATACTATCTATTCATAATAATTATACTCAAAAGATTTGATACTAAAATGTTGATTTTTCCTTCAAGGTGGATTCAAATATAAACTTATTGTAAGTAGAAATAGCTCCGAAAGAGTTAAATGTCTTGTACGAGGCAGGAGGAGGATATCCGAAAAACCACAATTAGAAGAGTTCTCAGATCATAAGAGAGCAAGAGGACGAGTGAAGAATTTTAGCGGGACAACCGAATCGGAGTACCCGGTCACTGATCACAAAATGCAGATACACTTTCAGAGTCTATCAAACTGCTTTTTAGCCATTTCTTCGGACTTGTACATAGAGTGTCAAGAAGAAAGACGACGCTCGATATGTCCAACAGCAGACCCGTGATCACCGGTGCCATATCCTCGTCACCCGTATTACGTACTCACGTAATCGTCGATTCATCCCTCCATCACACCGCATCATCGGAAGGAGTGAATGTGCGCGTGCTTGTGTAAATCAAACCCGCACTGCCCGCTTGTAAATCATTTGGGAAGTACACACTGGGATAATTTACGCAACCGTTTTATCTTTGGTATACTAGTACGTACGGGGTTTCTGGGTCCCTTCTTTTCTTTTTGCACTCTCCTCTCATCTACCACCAGCCCCCGCCATCAGCGTCCCGGAACTTGACTTCGCCTTGGAAAAAAGACACGACGAGGTCTTTAATATTTCTCGTTCAAAGAATATAAACTTTGCTTGAATCGGCTTCTCGAATTCGAAAACCCGAAAATCTCTCGCAATCGCTCAAGCAGGGGGCAATTGCATTTTGTCTACTTTCGATCGATCCACATCTTTCTTGCTTTTCTGCTCTTCTTTAATTCTTTCAATAATTATTCTTGTACCTCTACATAATTTAGGCACTTACTTCTTTAATAGTTTGCCATCGGCTGCTCGTTGTCAATTAACCAATCAAATTGTGTTCATGCCAATAGAAAGCTAGTCTTCTTGTAGTATCGATTAGAAATTCACAAATAATCCACGCTAAACTCTGCTTTCAAAATATTGATTTTTTAGGTATTACCGGTATCACCAGTATTTTGACCGAAAATATTGATAAATTGAATACAGCAGCTCATTAAATTTTCAAACCTTTGCGAATGTATTTCACTCGATTATAATAAAAGAATATATATTTTGAATTTTCTTTTTGAATGAGAAACATAATTTGCTCATAAATTTTATGATTCTAAAAGGCGAATGTGATACTCAAGTGTTGAATATTTCTATAATATGGAACGTGAATACTTTTATATTCATAGAAGTGAAATAAAAAATGGCGGAATTATTTCATTTTGCAATATCCCTAGAATAACAGTGTAAGTCTCGAAAGTGTACTGAAAATCTGCAAAATCTGAATATCAGTGAAGACTTGATGATATTTAAGAATTTGCAGAATATCAAGATTTGTAAATTATGGTAAAATTAGACGGATTTATTCGATTTACCATTTCTTCCTGATAATCTCAGACATGAAAACAATTTGTTAGGCTACAGATTTGAGAAGTGTCAATTTTGAAAGCGTTTTTTCTTATTTGCTGAAAAATCTAGTGTTTCTTTTAGTTTTTCATATCTTTACAAGTCGGAGATCGCGAAATAAGGATTATTTGGGAGGGGGACTTGGCTAACTCGTTTACAATTATTTTTACTATATCTTTTTTATGAAGAAAATGAAAAGCAAGATACTAGCAGCTTCTCCATTATTTATCATGTAGATGCAGAGAGCAGCACCGTAGTTTAAAAAAAAATTCAGTTCGTATAAATTATCCACTCATGCAGCTTGGAATAGTGGCAGCAAAAATACAAAAGCGCGCAAAACCGGGAGTCGGAGCCTTGATGACTAGAGCTCGCGTTCCGGTGAGACGATTTACGCATAAAATCAGTGTTTGCATCAATCTGACGGGATGCCTAAATCCGGTCAATAGGCATAAGCGAATACGTAACGAGGCGCTCTTAAGACCAGTGGATAAAAAAGGCAGTCGGCCTCTCGACGCAGCCTCCATTTTTTCCCTCCCGCCCCTGCTGCTTCACCACTTCTTCGCCATAACTCTTTCTCGGCCAATGACATCCCCTCCATTCCCCGCCCCTACACCACTACCATCGCTCACGTCAGCTCTGCTCCTGTAAGCATTGATTATGACAAAAATCTGTACACAGGCGAGAACCGAAAAATTTCCACGCCGGAGCTCTAATCGATCATACTCGCGGCCGATATTAGTTCCGAGCCCTTTGTTTTTCGCGAACTTACCCACAACGATGATAAGAGAATGAGAGAGGCACAAAAATTCGAGGGTTCTTACGAGAAATGGACTAAACTACCCCAAATGGTCTACCTTATATTTAACGAAAGCTTTCACCCAATCATTAGGCATTGCATCCTCGCCCTCATCGGCTAAACTTTATCTGCTTATACTCGCTGCTTATCATACGTGCCAATTGGCTCTCCTTATCAGTGATGAATGCCAGTCGTTTATACTGATACAGTTTATATTTATTAGCTAGGACAATTTTTCGAAAAATGAGCTCTCATAATTTCGACTCAACAATATTACTATTGATTAATAATACAGTTTGGATGTGTTTTATTCAAGATTTATAAATAATAGTGCCAAGGGAAAAATATTCACTCAGCTCTAAATTTATTTATTATTTTTTATAAATTTCCCACTAATAAAAACATAAAATTCCACGTAAAAAATTTGTTCATAGAAAATATTTCTCCCCATTTATTTTTAAATATATGTCATAATACTATATTTTAGCTTGTATTAAAATTGGGATACTGTTCAAAAGTACTTTTAAGTTATTAAGTTTTTTTCACTAAGAATATATATATATATATATATATAGAATATATATAGTAATTAGCTTTTAAAGTTTTGAATAAAATTTGCTTCTACAAATAGTAGATTTACTATTCTGAAAATTTTAAATAACTCCTAGTACAAAAGCATTCTATCGCTTGCAATTAATACGGGTAAGAGTGTTTTGTATTAATATATATTTTATATTAATATAAACTTTCAATAATTTGTAACGTTTATTTTTTAAATATTAGAATGATCTGATATTAACAAAATATAACTATCTACTACAGGAAAAACAATAATAATAACAACAACAAAAATAATGATAGTAATAATAAATTATTCTCTTGTTTATAATATGTAATGTAATATGATGCTTATTCGTTAAATTTAGGAGAAGAAAATTAGATTTATTTGTTGATATTCGTATATTAAAGATAAATATTTGCTTTTTATTTACTAATAATAAAATGCATTTACTAATATTAAATACGGTGTATCTACAGTAAAAATGGATTAATGTTGCATTCATATTTATATAAAAATGAATATTACTTAATAATATATATATATATATATATGTATATTATGTAAAAAAAACTTGCATACTTATTCATTACTTAAAATATTTTCGGTTTTTTCCGTGGATTAAAAAATATATTAATAAAAGCCTTATGTGGTATTAGAAATTAATTTGAAGCAGTTTTATGGAATCTATGAGTAGTCAATATCGAGAAAAATTCCCAAGTTGTGATCGGTTAAGAGTCAATTGGTAATAGTGAGCTATACATTAGCCACCTTTCAATACAATTTTTAGTACTTATTGCTCCATGAAATGAAAATTATTATAAGACAGAAATCAATGCACTACTTTGCAATAAGCATTTGGATACCTTTCAATGGCGCAGCGCCGGTATTAGCTGCACCAGGGAAAAGGGGAGAAAAGAAGTGTATTTTCTGTTATCTGTGTTACGATGATTGGAATAGAGTGGATTATTTATAGGGTTATTGGTTACCAGGTCCATTGGAGGAATCGTAAAATGTTTCTCTGGGAGGATAAAGGAAGTGCATCAGAAGTGGTTATTTTTTTTGTTGCAAGGTAATTTTCAGAACTTTTAAGAAAGTTTTAACAAGTTGGTAATTAATACGGTGTAAAATTCGATTTCAAAGTTATAAGTTTCAAAAGTAAATAGCTCGATCGATGACTCGATAAAGCGGAAGCACTCTTGCTTCATTATATAGGATAACTGACGAACTTCATTCGATTAGCGGTGTGTCTGTCCATCAGAATAAACAAAATTTCGAGCAAATATTGCGGCTTAGGCAAGCAGCTCAGCCCTTAAGAATCGCGTGCATTCAAAACGAGGTTCTTTGAGCCGGACACCGGCACCCGAAGCTGACGGGACCCCGCTGCGCGGCCCTCGCACTTAATCCCCGCGGAGCCTCGTGGTGTTATTCGAGATGCACGACGGGCGCGATCGGGCCTTAAACGTCCCGCGGCCATGCATATAAAGGGCCGTCGCTTATGCATCTGAAGCCTGGATTTATTTATCGTCCGGGGCTCGAACTCGAGACTTCGCGCCTTCTCGTGGAGTTATGTCGCCCTCGCAGGGATCGCAGAGGTCAGCCGGGAGATATGGACATGAGAAACACAAGCGGCGACCGCGCCATTGCTTTCCAATATCTACGAACAAAGAAAAAGGACTCACGAGAATGATGAAGTGGTCCCTAAGTCCGAAGCAGAGATCTATCGAGGCGCTCCAACTCTGCCACTGTAAGTCTCTCTCACTCCCTCTCATACTCTCTCTTACACTTTCTACCTCTCTCTCTCTCTCTCACACACACTCTCACCCTCACTCTCTAGCTCTCACTACACTATCTACATACCTATTCACCTACCTACTCTATTTTCATATATTTTGTTTACAGCTCCGTTTCTCCCTCCTCTCACAATTGAAAAGATGTTCTCTAGATTTTCATGTCCTTTGCCTGTTAAATCATTCCCGCACCTTAGTTTTCGCCAATACTCAAGGCACTTGTCCAAATACTGTATTTTTCCTTTTTTTAGCGATAAGCTACCATCACGAATAAACCGCATTACTGCGTTTTTAAATATACAATCAATTTTCCTTAAATCAACCTTCCATCTATCTTTTCATAAATTCAGTTTCATTCGTCTTCAAAGAAAACTATTTGCGCGTGATTATTTGAATTCTCGTCTTTCAAGCTACATTAATCTATCATAGGCAATACTTATTTAACGTACTGAAAATAATACTCAATTATTTACATTCACTTCAATGAAAACTTTCAACTTCAGTTAATGAAAATTCTAAATAAAAAACTTTTTCATAATTTAATGCTGAAATATAAATCTTTGTATCGACATTCAATCTGTTGTAAAATTTAAATTTTGCAGCTAATTGAAAGTTACAAACATTTATGTCATATTTTTAATAAATATTATTATAGGTGTTTTGCCCTGCCTTCAATCCTAAAAAGTTATTATGACGTGTACAAAAGATTTAAAGAGGATTCATCGGATAATTAAATTTTCGTTGAAAATGTAAAATATTTTAATATAATAAAATTTATTTAAAAATGAATAAATGGAACGAGTAAAAATGTATCAAACTTCTAAAAAGAGGGCAAATACCATGTTTACTGCGTGTGTTAGTTCTTGTGTGCAGCAGTGTGTGTGCAAGAGTGCGTGCCTGCGCGTCTATGTATGCGTGTAAATTTTGTGCTTATGACTTTTGCAGGTTAGTTAGGATTAGATAAGATTTGATATTAATCTATGTTAATTTATAAATATCAAATAACAAAAATTTTAAATTCATATTATTCTAATGTAACAATACACAATTTTTTGTGTAATTCTATTACTTTTATTTTTATAGTACGTTATTCTTGAATATTATACTTAACAGCTAATATAATTTAAGTAACGATTAAATTTGATAAAACGTTTTTATTGTTTTTTTTTAGTAGTGCTCTTGTTATAAATATTATTTATAAAACAAATTGATTAAAATAGTTCTAAACTCTGGTATAAGTGTAAATGCCTTTGAACTAAATTAATTTGTTATTTCTATTTGTATGAGTATATATAAGTATTTAAAAGTATATATGTATATGTATGTAAGTGAAAAATGGGAAGGTGCAAATGAACAAGCGGTTTAATTTTCAACGAATAGCAATACTTTCAATAGGTAGTTCCATAACACAAGTCTTCCGATCGGACATGGCGCTAACGACTTTTCGATCATTAGTTACGGAAACTACCAATACAATTATCGGATAGAGAAATTTATTCCCTTAATCTCGGTGCCAAGCTGGTAGGTCAGTAGCGAGATTGCCTCGTGCGACCAATTCGGAAAAATCCATTGGATGCCGACGAAATCCATTATAAGGCCCTGCACTTTTTTTTTACACAATAATGGTTGCACGCCTACGATTTAGTCTTTTTCATCAGCTCTACAAGTATTTTGTACAATCATTTCATTGAATTGATCCATAATTTAAAGGCAAAAATTTAATTTGGATCCAAAAATTTTTTAAGTTCCATATGTACCAATGTATATGATACTCGTATTATCCAACGTTATCAAGAAATAAAAAAATTATTGCAAATGTAAAGGATTAATTATTAATTAAAAATAAAATAAGCGTAGCTAAGAACTTTCAATATTTTGGAATTATTTAAATTAAAATTTCACAGAGATGACAAATTACTCAAATAAAGAATATATCTATGTTTCATTAATATTATATTCATAAAATTTACCGATTAAAAAATATAATGCATATTTCAGATAATATTTTCTCACAATAAAAAAAGAATATGATTTTTAAACGAATTTTTGTGTTATGAGACATGTTATGGGTTCTTATTAATAACGGATTAAATTATTCCCCGCCTCGTAATGAGAACACAACGAAATAAAGAATCTTATCTTACGGTGCTTGTCCGGGGGGGGGGGAAACGTTGAATCGGAGGTAACTGTGAGATGATACTAGCTAGGATAGTAGCGAGAATGGAAAAGAGGATCGAAGGGAGTGAGAATTACAGTGTAGCGCGGTCAAGAGTTGCTACGAAGACAATGAGCTATTGACAATTAACTTTCGACGGGCGATAGTCTCCGTCGATGTGCCAACACCTTCAAAGAGAAATCACGGTTTCTAGGACTGCTACGTGATGTCGACCTGGGTGCGGAATCGTTCATGCGAAAACGTGCGGGTCACGACGGAGAGCTTAGCGATAGATACATATATATATATATATATATATATATATATATAGTGGGACAGTAACTCTGAAAAAGAGACGAAGATAGATATTGGGTGGTGGGAGAGGTGGAGCAGGAGAGAGAAGTAGAATGGGAAAGTGAGATAGGAGAACGAGGGTGAAGAATCCCACTGGCGACTGGTGGTCGCCTCGCGCGCGTTTGCAGAGCAAAGTCATTATATTTTCCTGGAGCGTCGCGAAGGAGCTTAATCAAAGCGCTAGCCGAGCGGAATCAGCAAGAACCCCATTAGTATAACCCCATATATACCTTCGGTTCTTGCCTTTCTCGTCTGTCACCCACCCACCACCCACCGCCTACCGTTAACCCTGCCCGACTACTCTTCCACCCCCATCGAACTCTCCCCCATCTCCCAAAGCTTCGTCCCCTCTCTGCCGCCTGGTTCTCGCCACTGCGACCCTCCAGACACTCCGGCGACTCATTGTCCAACCTAATAATCTCAACTTTTAATTGAATTTGCGACCGCCTTGTATCAACTTTCATCCCAACTTCCTTCATCTATCTATCTCTCTCTCTTTATCTATCTCTCTCTCTCTCTTTATCTCTCTTTCGCTTTCTTTCTCTCTCTTTTTCTCTCTTTCGCTTTATTTCTCTCTCTTTTTCTCTCTTTCGCTTTCTTTATCTATCTTTCTCTCTCTTTCTCTTTATGATTGGACATCTGCGCCACGATTACTCACCCAAATGAGCTTTTTCGCAAATAAACTTCTGCTTAGACTTTAGAAGAATCCGCGCTATTTAACTCTTATCTTTTTTGCATCCTCTCTATTTATCCTTTAATGTACACGTGACTTAGTTAGTTCTTATTTGACCCTCTCTTTTTCAAGGACACCTTTTTCATTTTTTTTCCAAGTATCTCAATCTCGTTCACTCATATTTCGTCTTTTCGCTTAATAATTTTTATAATTACTAGTTATAAACGTAATGTCATTTCAGTAATTCTTACAAAAGAACATTTTATAAATATGAAATTACATTAAGGTTATTCTTTTTTATCAATTATGAATATATTCAAACGATCTTTAAGAAATCGTTTAATTACAGTATAGATAAAAAACACAAAAATAATCTTGTAACTTTATATTACCTCTAGTTCCTTTATTATGAGTAATATTACATAATTATTATCTTGTACAATAATATTAAAAGTTTATAAACACTACCTTAGTATGTAGTGTGTCTATGTATATATATATAAATTATAAAAACAATGAGTAAAATTTGGAATCTTCAAATACAGGCACTAGATTTTTTTATTAGATGTGTATAAATATTTTTTTTCTTATTAAAAAAATTCAGTAATGTTTTAATAGTAATGCACTGATTTAAGAAAAAATTAGCGGTTTAAAAATGACAGATATTAAAATGTAATTGATAATCAAATTCTAAACATTTAGTTTATTAATGCAATAGATTTGAATAATAATGTTTATAAAAATCATATTGTAATGGTTAGATTTGAAAATGTATTATATTGAAAATATATGAAAAAAGCATGCTTTTCAATATTTAAACAGATGTTTTTAATTTGATATATTTTAAAATAAATTTGATAAATTATATTGTTAAAACAATTAAAAATAAAGATATTTTCCCTGTAATCAAGAGAATTTTTTTTTAAACAGGTTATCAGTGATGTTGATTAAACTGATAGTTTCTAGGCAGGAGTCGTAAGAATTGATAAATGAAAGTAATGGATTATTTTTTAATGTTTCGATAGTTGAAAAATTATTTCAATTTTTACGAACAGAAAGTTCACCTCGATTACACGGTTAAAAATACTTATTTGAAATGCTTTAACATTGCTTCGTTCCTTCTCTCTATCGTCGTTTCGTTCACTCTGTATCTCTCTCTCTCTCTTTCTCTCGCAAGGAATCACTGATTCACGGACTCACTCAGTTTCCGAATCGGCAACATGTTACAAGAGTTATTGTATAAAGTACTTAAATCAACGGGATGGACTTAAGATTCAGTTAACGCTTGACTGATAGCCGGGCAAAGTATTATCCGGACGTCGAATTCCCGGCTCGTAATCGCACAAAAGCAATTCACCTAATTTTTCACGCTTTCAAATTGCGGAATAAAAGTCCTAAAATTGAAGTTATCATTAAAGCGCGGGGCTATAATAATTGGCACGGCATCGAACACCGACCACCATCAATATGAGCCAGGAAACGTGCATCTGCTTTTGTAGGACCAGTATATTTGCGGGGCGCGTGGATAAGGAAGGGAGCCAGAGAGTACATTAATCGTGAACGTTGCCGAAGGACTGGAATAAGTCCCAGATTCTGCGGTCGAGCGAGACACAAAAGGCCGCCGCTGCTGCCGCCTAGCGACGTACTTACGTTGGAGGATGGGGACAACCATTAATTGCACCGCATTATTGGCTTAATTGCACTATTTATGCGCTTGATTCGATACTCACTACCGTTAAAGTAATTCTCTTCAGAAAGAACTTTACGATGGGCTCGGCGTATGAGCCTTTGCGATATTACCCGAGGTTCGAGTACCGCCTATGCCATGTAATTGATCTGCTTGCTTCACTTCAGCTATTATCATTCTACCGCCCACACCTATACACCCATTTTTCGCACGTAAGCAATGCATGCGCACACTCAGCCGCAGAGTTGCATCCACTATATTTCACTTTTATTAATACGATCGCTAAGTATAAGCTTTATTACAAATTTCCCGAATCTCGAAGTCATTGAATATTTGCATTTCACGTACCATTTCTCTGACCAACCTACTATTGCTACAAATTCTAAACATGTGCGAGTTCAAAATAGTTATGCTTTCTTTTTCTATCAATTGATTGGTGTCTTCACTCTTCCTTGTCCTTAGGCAAACTTTTCATTTCCTACTAGTCAAACCAACTAAATTAGCCAATCAAATGTATTTAAATACCTTTCATATAAATACAATCGAAGAAAGACATTGACCATATATGAATATTAACTATGTACGAAATATCTACTTTTCATTAACTTACCATTAGCTTTTGCATGTTTTATATTTTTGCATTTCAACTTTAATAAATATTAAATCAAGAGAATGAATAATTTATCGTATCATTTTAATAACACAAAGACTATACCATTGATTAAATCATTTGCTTTTTTATTATATTAAACGTTACTTTTTAATTATAAAATTTTCGCTATTTAAAAAAATATATTATTCTTACACTTTTTAAAACTAATAAATTTTTCAGAAAAATGCTGAATATAAAATTTTTGTTTATATTTATATACGTAAGTGAGTTCATATTTTATAACATAAATATGTTAAATTTGTAAATATCTATTTATTCTTATCGTTTCATATATTAACTATTAGTAATAATATTATATTTTAATGTCATTAAAAGATATTAATTACGTAAGCAAGGTAAAACATGTTTATATAAAGTAGTTTTACCCTGAAACTAGTACATAAGAAGACAAGATTATAAGAAATAAAAAAAATTTATTATCAATATATTATTAAGTATTATCATTACATGAAATAAGACAAATAATCTTATAATGGTAAATAATTCTTATAATTATAATGCATAATTATTTGTAATTTTATAAATCTTCAAAACAATCTTGGTGCACTGTTTGTGATATTTAGTATTTGTGATATTGTACTTATTCCAATGTTATACCTGTGATTATTCTTAGTGTTTATAGAATATGATGTACAAAACTAAAATTACTTTTAAATTCGTAGATATTGATATGTGTAACCCGTAATTTAAATGAAAATCTTTCAAGACTATACTTATGCATACAAACGTTCAATATCAATTTGTTGTTTAATACGATATTAATGATTATAAGTTGATTATAAGTATACTTTAGGTATATATAATTATCTTTAGTAATTTTTGTAACTTTGTTTTAGAATAACTATAAAAAAATTAAAATAATCAAAAGGAATAAGCTTTATTCTAAATTTTACGAATACTTCTGTCACGGTTTATTAGGAATGGTAGAGCTTTGATGAATCACTGCGAGTCTTTTTAATTTTGAGAGCTCTTTATTTTCAATTTACTCACTACAAATTTCATTAACTAACCGCTCGTATACATATAAGCGCTTTCCAACTTTCACTTATCGATCAGATATTTGATTATATCTTTCTATGTGATATTTTATATAAATGTTCGATTTTTCTACGTACAGTTGCTGGTGTGGCAGTTAACTTGAAAACAAGCAATGAATGCAAGTAATTTCAGTAATAAAGAAATATAATGGTATAGACATGGATGATACAGTTTTTAAATTATTTGATTGAATACATCGGTAGGCATATGGCATGGAAAAAATAAGATCTAGCAGTCCGAGTAAATGTACAAAATCAATTTATTACGAGAATAAACGTAGACGCATGCGCTTACGTGCATATTCATTAGGAGAAAAGTCTCAAAATTCTTGGTATCCACTTAAGAGTATAAGAAAAGAGAGCAATGATCGCTCAAATAAACAAGATGGTAATCATTGGAAAAGAGGCTTGTAATTAATGTGCAGCGCTATGCAGGTTGTAAATATAAGAGAAAATACGCTTCAGAGACAATCACAGACTATCTCTTTCTGTTACTCACTTTTTCTCTCTCTCTTTTTCTCTTGTTTTCTCTCTTACCATATATATATATATATCTTACTTTCTAAGCCTCTCTTGGATGAAGCAAGTCGCCGAGAGAATAGAACGGGCGGGAGGAACGTGATTCCTTACCTTGACGGAGACGGAAATAGCGATGCGACATAGCAGCGAAGGTAAGCGGCAGGGCAGCTGTTCTAACTTATTTTTCTTTTGTTCTTAACCCGCCTTCAAAGAAGAACGATCCCAGCATAATCATGTGACAATTATATGTTAAATCGAGACTCACTATTTATCAACAGTGTATTTGCTTTAATAACTCGTCCGCTACTTGCGCTTTTGTCGGCGATTCGGGAATCGCTTGATTAAGTTTTTCTATGAACTTTCCAAGGCATATAAATCAATTCCTTTTAAAAGATCCTGTTTGTGCTAAGGAAGTGTTAATTACCTAGCTGTGAACGAGCTGGTGATGGATGGTTAATCGCATTGTAAATTATAAGCGATATGAAAGAGTTAATTAAAAGTGCAAGAGCTGCGCGGTGGGGGGCCGAATATTTGTTTGATAGAAATATTCATTTACATCCTTTTCGTTCAATTTCATTTATTTTACATAGGTCAGCTTTTTTAAATATTTATTTTTAATTTCCACCATGGACCGATGCGAATCATGTTATCATACTGCGGTGACCACTACTTTTATATTTACAATTGAATGATCCTTTCCTCCTTCTGATTGATTTAATATACACTTTGGTTTTTAATATTTAAAAGTTATAATATTAAAAAAATATATCTTAAGGGTAAATCAAAATGATAAAGTGATTATGTTATAATTAAGAAACTGTCATACTTCATGAATGTGTGTATATAAGTGGACATGTTAGTTTACAATATGGACGAAAATTTTTGAGTGAATATAAAGTATTTTTAAAAATTGAAAATATTTTTAAAGGGAATTTAAAAAAAAATTTGTTTATTAAATTTAAAAATACTCTGTACTGGATCTGAAAGAGTATTATGACATATTACAAAAAAGGTAATTTTAAGCATGAATATTAGTCATAAATAAATAATTTATTAGCTTATGTAATGAAAATAAGCATATAAAAAACGACTGACAAAGCATATAAGAAACTTTACATTTTTCATAGAATAGTAATTGAAAAATAGTAGACACATTTAAATAGTTTCAAACATTGCAGTTAGTAAATACCTTCATATTGAAGCTTGTAAAAGATAATAGAGAAAAAATTTATTAACACGTAAACGATTGGAATTCGAGTTAATTTATTAATCAAGTGCAAAAGACGTAAAATAAAATTTTCAATAACACATAATATAGTCTCGTTAGGAATTCAAATATGATACTTATATATATATATATATATATCTAATGAACAATAAACATTAAAACTAGATAAATTTATGTAAATTTCTCGTGTATCTTCGGGCTAGTTGAATAATAACTCCGCTAATGATTTTGCCTACATTGACATGGAATATTCGAATAATAGGTAGTGGGCTTTTGCAGTTTCATTAAAAGCCAATTTTATCTGTAGATAACATAGTGGGACAGTGACCTGGGACGTTACTATATTAGCGGGGATTTCGTCCATTACTTAGACGCCGCATTGATCAGGGTATAACGAAGGTGAATTTTTCTCCTCTCATTTAGCCCGTGCCCATGCGATTCTAACCCAGTGAGCACCAATTCTCAGGCTGTCCCTTATGGATACTCGGACTGATCTTCCAACGTCGGATTTTCGATCGACAGCGATGTCTGATAATGTCTGATAAATAGGTATTCCAATTGTTAATTGATTGCGTTGCACTACATTGCATTGCATGGTGGGCGTGTCAGGTAATAACACGAACTGCCAACAGATATCGATAAATGGAAATAATAATTACGAACAATCAAAACGAGGACAATGTAATTAAATGATGATGAGCTTTTACACTTTAAAAACTGACGGACAGATGCCTTAGATTTACTTAATAACGTGAGCTATGATACGAGGTGTTTACCGTACATCTCAGGCTAATCAAGGAAACTGACATTTTTATCTAATGCGCAATATGTAATTCGTCCAGTCGTTCAATTTTATAGAGTATTTTATTCTTTTTATAAACGAGATAATTAATACTGCTGTTAAAAACGTGCCACGACATTTGTCTCAAAGGATTTCTTACGTTTTATAATGATCGTTAACTGCACTGTTTTCTTCGCGTTGATTTACACTATTGTATTAGAACAAATAAATATCTCATTTCTAATGCACTGCAAGTTTTCTTATTACTTTAAAAGTAAACTCAATATTATATTTTTAATCATTAGAGCAAAATCTTACGATATTTTCTATTTCAGGAATACTAGAAAACTATATTTGATATATTTGGATTTATGTTTCGTTCATTATGCATTAATTCTTTAAAAAGTTTTTCTATATCAATTAGAAGAATAAAAATTATTAATATATTATAACTTTGACTACTTTACTAATAAATGATTTTGTTAAAAAAATATATGAAAGGTCTGTAATAGATCGATTAATTTTTGTAAACATTAGTATTTAGCATTTTTTTATAATTATATTGTAATTTAGTTTTTACTTTTTTTACTTTTTACTTTTAAATTTCACTTTTAAAAATATTAAAATATACTTTATCGAAAAAAGTAATAATTTTATTAAATTGAATATACAATATTTTTATAATTATTCTTTATCGTTAACACTAAACTTTAAATAATAATAATGTATTTTATAAAATAATACTTTGAGATTAAATTGTATTGAAGAGTACTTTACTGAAGCTGAATTAAATACATATAATAAAGATGATACAAATAATATTACTAATACAATACATAATATTACTAAACAACAACATTGATATAAAATTTCACGAGAAATTTAAAAAAAAAATATTTTTTAATTTGATGTTCCTAATTATTTAACTCCCTCGTTCACTTCATACATATTTATGTTGTTATCGTGGAATTACATAATTTTAATTATAACTTTCTAAATTTTCTATAAAATAACTAAGTTTCATTGAATTTCAACCGTTATTATAGAAGTTTGAAGTATTGAAAATATTTTATTTTTTTAGAAATAGTACAAAATTAGCGATGTATTTATTAAAAACCCCATTGTTATCATTATCAAAAACAATGGAAATCGTGCTTTTTTATATAATATAAGCTTCAAATACATTTTTAATTGAGAATCAGCTCAACATTTCGAAAAAATGGTGGATTTTGCATTTACCACAAAGGAAATTACATCTATTGATATAGTATTTTCTTTCTTCATTTCTCCATGTTTCTCTTATTTTGTCTACATCATCTTTACTTTACCCATACAGGCTCTACCTAGTGTTCAGGTACATGTACCCCCACCCACATACTCGGTACTCCTAGTTCTACTACTCAGCCCCTACTGTTCAAGTTTTCTACCTCTTTGGAAGCGCCGCATCGCGCATTGACTGAAAAGTTTTTACTCGGGAAAATAAAGCTTACCCATCTCCCATTACCGATATACCTATGCTCTACTCTTCTTTTTCGTATTTTATTATAGAAAATGCGATTCGAAATACATTTCATAAAGAATTATTAAGTAGTTTTCAATAACATTTTTTGAAAAGGATATTTATTCATATAAGAAATTTTATTCGAATCTTCTCAAATCTTGATATTTTTATAAAAAACGTAGTTCAGTAAAATAGGAGGAACACGGCAGTGATGCAAACATAATGTCATTACTATTACAAAAGCCTCGTTTTCTTATGAGTTTAATAAGACGTAATGCAGACTGAGTAAGCGATGAGTTCTTTATTTGCCTTTCCTATTGTCTTTCATAAGGAAAGTATGCTGCGAAATATTATCTTCGTTTGTATTTTCGCTTTCTTCTTTCTAGAAAAAGAGGATCTTCATTTTGTTTTCTCGTCATTATGCCCTCCTTCTTACTCCGTCGCTCGTAGCCTTTTACAATTTAATGGTAGTACATTAAACTTTTCCAAATTTATTTACAATTTTCACAGCTCTGACGCAAATTTTTCTTTAATAATTGGAATACTATATAGAATAAGCTTTTGAAAAGCTTATTTATTGATTTGCTGAACTGTTTATGTACCTACAGAACTCTAGATAAAAGTTTTATGCTAAATATTAAAATTCATTCCTTTTAAAAAATCAAAAGCTTAAAGAATAAATACAAATTGAAGAAAATGTAAATGTGTCTTTTTTTATTATTG
This sequence comes from Kradibia gibbosae, assembly GCA_018907135.1. Lineage (NCBI taxonomy): Eukaryota > Metazoa > Arthropoda > Insecta > Hymenoptera > Agaonidae > Kradibia > Kradibia gibbosae. The sequence continues at coordinate 35,282,612 of JACCHX010000001.1, read as the reverse complement.
ATTTAACTAGATAATGAAACACAGCAGCATTGAAAATAAACAATTTTTTACATCAAAAATATAATTTAAAAAAAAAAATATTGAATTTTATTTCTTTTTAACTGTTCCATATTTTAATATTTATGTACCTTAAGGGTGAAAAAAAGAATGACAGAATAATGGATGGCTAACACTGGGAGTGCATAGCTTTATGATAATTTTCGGTGGTGAGGAAAGGCGCGAGGCCGTTTCGAGGCGAAAGCGTCAATTCTTCTATAGAGGAAGAGACAGAATTGACTGTGCAGTGGCCTATCGAACATAAGTAAAACAAGAGGTAGGGGGGAGGGAAAGAAGGGATTTATTTTTAGGATTTAGTCAGTGGGAAGAAGAAAAAGAGAGATGGCGATAAGACAGATGGCGAAAGCAGCCAGAAGAGTCCAAGGCATCAATTTTCGTGCACCAACATTTGACAGTCACGGACATTATGAAAAAATCCACGTTTTTTTCTTGTCAGTCACATAAGCTATCGTGAAGAAGAAGAGGGTCTACAAAAAAGAACCGGCCACTCGATCTGTATATAGGAGGAAAGTGTTATGCGGGCGTCCAAATCGGGAAGGTTTGCGTCGTCCGGGCGTGATGTTGTAGAGATGAGCGGTAAAGGGTGGAGAGAAAAAGAGAGAAATGGAGCGGGGCTAAAAGGAGAGAAGCGCGTCGCGAAGAGCTATCGACCAATCGTCTGGCAGACCTGCGTACATCAGAAAACGCCGCCTATGGTACTGCCCGTGGCCTCGCCGCCGCTGCACCCTATCCTCGGCCATATTGTAAAATATGGATCGCTAGTCGGAGGTGCGCCCCTGCACCATCTCCACCCGCCCAATGCCACCTCCCGCAACCCTCGCTGCCAGCACCCTGCCATCTCCCAGAACCCTCCACGAGAGGCTTTCTCGAACGATACCTTTTTCCTCCCCCTTCCCCACTCACTTCACCTCAATCATCTCAATCCCAGCTTTTCGTCCTCCGAGCCAAGTCCACCTTCTTTCTCTGAACTTCCGAACCCTATTACCTTAGGAGCATCGCTGCCATTTGCATCTTCCTCCTAGAGCCATTTTTAATACGCTTCTACTTTACGTGTTGGTAAAGTATGCGCGATACTGACTACGTAGCTTTATCTTTCTACAAGACTGGTTTCAAACGAGAATTGCGAACCGAACACTCACAAATAAAGGGCAATGCCAAAAAAGTAAACCTCCCACTGTCGTGATGTGCAGGATTACATAGGATAGTGTACCTGGATTTAAGCAACTTACTTTTAAATAGAAATTTCATTCGTTAATACAGTAATGCCTTACATTATAAATCATCTAATGTACTTATTAAACAAGCCTGCGAATCGTAATAATAGTTTAGACGTCATGTCAATGGTTACTACAAATATTTATATCTAAAAAATCAAAGAAAAAGAAAGGTTATTCTGAGAGAGTTTATTTATCTCTAATCGGCTATATTTAATCTTCTGATTTAATATATAAAAATATGCAGATTGATTAAAAAATGCTCTAACGAATTAATAAGTTTATAAATTTTATGAATAAAAAAATTACATTGATTTAAAAAATTTAATATTAAATTCGCATCTTATTAAATGATGTATTCATAAGTACTTCTTCAACCCTCAATGATTTATGTTTATATTAATATAAAAAATATTGTTTAAAGTCAAACTTATTCTATGTGTTATATTTTCATATAATAGAAGAAATATTTACTTCCTCTATTTTTTCAATATTTAGTTAATCATATTACACTTCGGTAAATATATAACGTTAATGACTAAAACTATAAAATAAAATGTAATCTTTTTATATTTAAAAATTTGTTTACTAAAGTGAGTAATAATTATAAATGTATTGTAATATTGCACATATTTATATAAATAAATATACACACATATGTATATTTATGATAAATGTAGCATAGTGGTAAAAATTATTTTATATGGAATTATTTCATTACTATAGGTCACCTTTCGTGTAATGTATTAAATCAAATTTATTAATCTTTTGACGTTCTCTTTTTATGATTTGTGATTTGATTAAACTTTAAGAGAAACCAAATGTGTTATAAGCGCGCAAGTGTTAGGTATATAGAAAAGAGGAATAATAAAAGTCAAGCGGATAAAAAGGGATAGAAAACCTCGACGATGAAGGAATAGAGAGGAAGGACAAGGTATATGCGCCATGTTTCTCGCTCCACGAAATGTACGGCGCCTGGCATTGATCCAGTATCGTTATTTTCCTTTGCAAATAAAGACACCTAGAAAATTACATAAAGATCTATGGACATCGATGTATAAATATTATAGGTGAAATTCTCGTTTCTAAGGTACAGTGTTAAGGTTTATCGACTGTTTAGTAGTATAACTCACGCGACTGTAAGTTCATTGTTAAAGTTGCAGATTATCATAAAATATTTCGTGCAAAGCTAGTATTACCATTTTAAAAGAAGCCTGAAAATCTTAGAAAACATAAATAGAACATGCCAAGTCTATCAGTATGGTTCAAAAACATTTATTTAAAGCAATGTAAAACTAGATTTAATTTTATTGCATGGAAATTTTTATTATTATCATAATTATTTACTGTCTGAATGTTATGTATACGTTTTAGCATGTCCAGTCTGAACTCAAGTTCTTAATGTTCGTTATAATTCTTCTAAAATTTCAATTTAAAGTTGACCACTACATTAAAAATACACAAGATCCGCAACGCTTGTTGTTCATCGAATGCTTACCTTAAAGTCCTTAAAAAAGGTTTTATTAATATCGGAATATCTTGAAATACGGAAGACCCCATCCTGCGGGGTACAAAGTATATTTTGCAATGGATTTGAAAATGCAGAGGCGCGGGTGGTGTTAACTACGCAGATAATATGACTGGACGCAGTTCTCCTGGGCATCTTTTTTTGTCAAGTGTACGTGAATGCGTCTACATCGTCTTGTGACACGATATGCGGGGATGCCGGTTAGATCAAAAGATGCCCCCATGCGCAGCTCCACTCACAAAATGCCACCGTATCGCTCGCTGTCGACATTTTGTTTTTTTTTAGACGAGATGGACGTAAAAAAATAACAACGAATACATTCTTATAGAAAATGTGTTTTTGTTGAACGTTTTTACCAAAAAGTCCCTCTTTCTCTCTCCCTCTTTTATAATTTCCCTTACAATTGTAACTTTGAAAAATTTGTACTAGAGTACTTTTGTTCCAATGATATAATTCAAAATGTCTTCGATATCTAATTTTATCCATTTTTAAGCGTCAAAATTTAAAATGATTAAAATGGAATATTAATGTTACTCTGTATCGCATATCTAAGTAAATCTAAATTAAATAAGATAAATAAACACACATATTTGCTCTTACGTTTATAAATAAATAAATAAAATTAGAATAAAAAAAAATTATTTAAAAACTATATTCGAATAGAATTAGATTTGAATTTTTTTAAATTAGTGTTCTTCATACGTTTAAAAATAACTCGTAGATGTTTTTTTATCATAATATTAGATTCTTTGTTATAATTGAATTACTATAAGAGTTTATCCAATTATTTCAAAAACAGTTTATAATACGCAATAAATATGTTTTAGTCCATATCAATATTTATAATGTATCATTTCCATAATGATAAAAATATGCTACGGATTACTTTCATTCGTGATTTATTTTCTTACATTTATTTGTACATAAGAATGGCAAATTTAGAGAAGGATTTATTAATGTGAGCTTGAACGATAAGTGAAATGAAGGGATTCGAGAAGTAAGAGTTTAAATTATAACTTCTAAACGCTAAACTGCTAAATAATCAGAGAGGAGCAGAAGGGCAAGTGGTTTAATGTGTATCTGAAATGTTTGAGAATTCCAAGGAAAAGTTGATCATAATGCACTAGAGGATCCGTGTGAAAATGACCTACCATGGAGATCTGCGATATTTTGGGATGGAGCTTAACCAAAGGCAAGTGAGGGTGTGATTTATTAGGGCATGCGAAAAACTCGTTTGGCGTTAACGTTACGCAAGTCGATCTAACACGACTACTTTTTTACGACAGCATGTGGGTCTGCATTTACGCACACGTGTACATCATGATCAGTCGCAGCAATAAAGAGAGAGAAAGAGATAGAGAGAGAGAGAGAGAGAGCGTATGTATATGTATGTGAGAAAGCGAGATAGAGTGAGAGCTTCATCGTGTATACGTTGCGGCAGTGCAGGCGAGCACATGTACATAGAGCAGGGGTTGAAGGCAAACGATTTTACCTTTATCCTCCACCGCCATCACGCCACCCTCCTGTCGCAGACCTACCTCACTCGGACAGCCCTCTGGCCTTCTTAAGCGCCGTAACACGTATATACGTAGCGAGGGGTCGATCTGACTTGACTTACCCCCGCGAAAAATCAAGTTTCCCCTCTTCTCCTTCCTATCCGCGTAACTCTTGTCTGGGCGGCGGTTCAGCGCGTCGCTCTATTCCTAGCGTAATTACATATTATCTCAGAGGTTAGGGCTCCAGAGGCATATGTACTTAGCCATGTATCGCTGCGTCGTTCGTATAAATCCGCAGATGCCGCGAAGCTGAGGCACGGTCCTATCCACGATGCAAGTGTGTGTGTCTGTAAGCTCGCGCTCTCTTATGAACATTTTACGAGCGCCTTCCTCCTCCTCGGCTTCCTCCCTCGGGTTCCATCTATCTGCCTCTGCTCTTCGATATGGCTTTAGATTGGTCAGCATACCAGCGATATATGCCCAAGAAGGGGAAAAGGATTTCGCATTACGCGAAGAAAGTGCGAGACAAAGAGAAAGAGGTTTAGAGAATGAGAGATTGTGCGTGAGCATCAAAGGACGCTTTATTGTCTTGGTTTCACGAGCTTTCAACTCGCATCGGCACAGCGCAGAAGTACAGTTACTAGTAATATTCTTTAATATACCCTCATAGACTCTATAAGCATAAAGTACAGAAAAGCGAAAGTTAATTAGTTATTTTTTATATTAGAAATTTTTAATACCGCTCAACTACTCGTAGACAATTTATCTCCTTCTGGTCTTCATCCTTTGCGTTCCTTCACTTTTCTCTTATTAACTTTTGCAACAAAAGCTCTCGTGTTGATGAAATTTTCACCTTCGATGAAACAACTGCTTAAATTTTATGACTCATATATATCAGAAATAGAGTCCTCCACTTAATATTCTTTCCTCTCTGTCTCTATGGTTATAGAATGTATCTACAATTTTAGAATTTGATACACAAATGATGCACAACTGCTCAACGAAAAATATTCAAATGCGAAAGTAGTCAAAACCGAGAATCCATTGCGTAAGCGAGTTGAAACGGAAAGAAAGGAAACGCATTGATGCTATTTTTGCAACGATAAAATTGTGATCTTGGTTTATAAAACGAGATTACTAAAGATGAATCCGTTTAAAAATGGATCTTTAACTCGTTCTTATTTTACAAGATCTACATTACATGATCTGCGGTGCGTCTATCATCGTCCTCCATACTATACGTATACATCCGAGATAAGCTCTTGTGGCAATTGGGACTTGTTTTTTGCCTTAATTTTATCTAAATACCAGGCCGGTATAATTTGCTCCGTCCTTCTCTTAATGGGCTGTATAAACGCGCGGTCTCGTATGAAGAAAAGGTTCGGTAACTTTTTTACTTCATCGTCTTTCGCTTTCTGTTTTCTAAATGAATTTTGACCTCGATTGAGGCGAGTAGCAATTGCACAACTGTATCCTAATTAGACTCATTGGATTTCACTATTCTAGTATTTAGAGACTGATTTATCTTAAATAAAGTATTGTTTTCTAATAAAAATCTCGTTGAGCAAAGCTATACTTTGTTCTCAGTTATTTTCCATTAAAAATTATGCATTACAATAATATTTTAGTCAGAAACAAAGAACTTGCTAAAAAGCTAATATTTGTGTAAATAAAGTGTGCTTATTAGCAAAGTAAAAAGAAAGGATAAGGCTAAATAAATCTATCTAAATCTATGTAAAATGCTAGTTAAAAAACACTTTTCAGACAATGCACTGAAAGAGATTTTGTACTGTGCGCACTGCGTTGTTTTACCATTAACGAAGTTGGAAGTAAGCTGGACCCATCAAGGTATCGCGGGGCCTTTCTCGGTGTTCAAGGTAGCTCATGTGCTTCTCTAGAAGAAGTCATCTGGCCCGGTAGGTCTGGAAGGTTCGCGTAAATTTCGCGTAGGTTCGCGATGGGCTGGAAAAGCGCCTATCGAGAGTCGCGAGGCAGCGGTGGCTGATGGGTGTCGGAAGAGGTGGTGGAGGTGGTGGGGAGCGACTCCTTGCTTATACTCATACTCCCGAGGTCGGAGCTAGCGCCTCCTCATCAGTGACGGTGCCTCCAGCAGCCCTCGAGGAAGAGAGAGAGAGAGAGAGAGAGAGAGAGATTCGAGGCGTCGCACGCAGAATGCCCAAGTCGATGGGGGCGGAGCCTCTGCCACGGATCTGCGCTCCTCGGAGGACTTTGCATAGCCGATGAGATCGCGCAAAGTACACACCGCGGAGGCGGTCGTGTACTTTGCATACGGCTCAGGGTCTTCAGCCTCTCCATTGGTCCAGGCACAAAATCCCCCTCCGCGGATACCGCCGACGCTCTGTCTCTCTCTCTCTCTCTCTTTCTCTCCTACTCTGTACTATCGACGCGCCTCGTTCCTCGCTTCTACGCTGCTGACGCGCTGCCCCTTCCCCGAACGCCCTGTTGCCCCTCTTCGTCGCGAGATGAGCGAGCCGGCGAGCGCAATTAAGCCGACCACGAGATGCGTTTCTCCTCTCGCTTCCAGGACTGCTGGGACCTCTTCAGAAGCCTTTCTGGGCAGGGCTACCTATACCGGGGACTAGCTGGGATAGCCACCCCACTTCCAATTTCACTGCGCCACGTCTTTATCATATGAGCTTCCACCTCCATACTCAATTTCAATGATACTACGTTATTCTGTTATTATTTATGAATTAGCTTTAGTCGTACAGGATCATTTGTTAGTACAATGACCTTGATTTGATTATGAGATCAATATTCAAGTGCCCAATTACAAAACCCAATTATTCTTAAAAAATTAACTATTGGAAAACCATACCTGCTTTTAGCTGTCAATTATTATCTCAGTAAAGTGATGTCATTTTCACCAATTTTGTATTTGCAATTGATTCAATATTATTTATTTAATACTTGTTTTATATTTTCACACGCTCTCACTTGTGAAAAAAAATGTTTAAATGTTTAGTACACTTCTTGACTACATCATATTCATTAGTTATTATTTTTCAAATCCAAAATTTGACTTTAAATATATTATTCTAATAATCTATAAATTAGGATGATTTTACTATCATATACTTATTTTAAAACAATTTTTCTAGCAACTAAAGAAAAGTATTGTTTATAAAACAAGTGAATATTGATATTAATTTTATTTAATTATGTGTATGCATACATTATTCATCATATATAAAATATCATTTATAGTATAATAATTAATTTTTATAAAGTTTATTATAAAAAAAGAATCAGGTAAATTGGATGCTTTTTCTTGTAACAGCTACACATTTAAAAAACACATTTCGCAGAAAAAAAATCGAAAATATTGTTCATTCAATTCAAATGTACCTTAAAACTTGAGCTTTTTCTCTTTATGCTTTCTTGAAAATTTTAAAATAGAATTGTAAAACCATGATATTGATCTATACAACGTTTCTCATAATAAATACCAATGCTTTGAAGATTTTTAAAAGAATCGTTTTTTACTCTTTTAATGAATTTAAGCAATAAAATTAGAAAAAATCTTCCAATTCAAGAATTTGTTAGTTTTTGAAAGTTACCATACATATGTCAACTTTTCAAGAAAAAATTTATGTAGTAAACATTTTTATTTTTATACAATAAAAACATACATTATAAAATATTATACATTATAAAATAAAAAAATAATCTAATACTGTGGCTAATTAGGAAATAAAAACTCAAATATAAATTCCCAAAAAATCTATAATACCTTGAACAGCATTTTTAGATTATCTATGCAATTTATAATAATTTATAACATCGTTCTTAAACTTCGAAATTATAATATATTTTATTTATACCTTTTAGGTCGTAACAAATTTCAAGAACAAATTTCATGAAAGCACAAAATGGCTCGTCGAATCGTCCAAAGAATAGGCTCTTATGATTTCCTCGATTCTGCGTTAGAATTGAGAAACAATAAAGAAAATGAAGCGGGAAGTCTGGCTGTCCAGAGCGCGGCTAGCAAAGGAAAAAAATACAAAATCAATAATAAACTGGCCAGAACAATAGCTTATAGGCAGGTGCAGAAAGTCGTGGGTGATGAGGAGGAGGGCCGAGAACAATACCTTTTTAGGACACGACTGCAGATGAAATAAGTATTTGAGTGAACGCTTATCATGAGCTCTATTGCTTGGTATTGGCCATATTAGATACATTGTATATATTAAATATTATATTATACATACACACACACACACACACACACACACACACACACCCACTCGCACACACACACACACACACACACACCCACCCACCCACACACACACACCCACCCACCCACACACACACACACCCACCCACCCACCCACCCACACACACACACACACCCACACACATATATATGCTTGTGTATGTATGTGTATGTGTATATAGGTATGTAGGTGTGCGTGCACCCGTGTGTGTTGTTATACTTTTGTATACAACTTCGTTGATCTCTTTTTTTTCCTTTCCCACGGTACTCGACCGTTGTTACTTCAGTCATAGTAGTTGTTGCAGTCTTTGCCGTTCGATTCAGCAATGCCGACGAGTAAAGAGTAACAAAGAGAGCGAGAGAGAGAGAGAGAGAGAGAGGAAATAAGGGAGACGAGAATAGATACAAAGTCAGAGAGAAGACGGAAAATATCAAACAAGAGTCTCGGAAGAATAACGTATATAAAACACGTATGTATTGCAAGCGCAGAGAAAGATCAGGAGACTCACTCACATGACAATCATTTTTGTCCTTCATGAAAGGCATCCTCCACTTGATTGTTTCAAGGATTCGCATGAAATTGATGAATTATAGATAAATCCATTACAATGAGGCATTGCTCATGCGCAATGAGGTGACATTGTTAAAGAGGTCGCTCATAACATGCTTGTTGCGACTCCTTTTTTGCCATTTGACTACTAGCCGCTAGGCTTTCTTACTCGATTACCGCATAAGAAAAATAATCGAGCTCCGACATTTTATAAATACTGTAATTGCGTTATTATAATGTCCAGTTTATAAAAAGCCTCACACTTTTTCCTTCGGCTGAAATTTTCTTGAATAATCTTTATATGCCAAAATATGTATACATGCGACTCGGTTCTTATATATACTCAAATCAAATGAAATTATAACTTTATCCTGCAGTGTTCAGTACTGAACACTGTTGATACGTTGTATTGTTTAGCAGCAGTTGTAGCCCTAATATCTTGATTCAACTTTATATATTTCAATTATTTAAAAATTACACTTTTATTATGATAATTTATAATTTAAATGACTCGATGCTACTTAAACGATATATACAAGTACTTTTTGATAACACTATATCTAGAATAATTGATTTCTCTTTTTAATCTTTTTTTAATCTTAATGACTGAAAGAATATATCACTTATGTACAGACTGAACCACATCAAATAGTTTTCATATATAAAGATTAAATTTATTTAGATAACATCTATTGATTAATTGTACAACGGTAGAGAAACTAGATACGGTTGATTCGCAAAAGCTCTAGACGATGCATTTGGCCTTTTAAAGAATGCTTAATAAATGTGCGCGTTTGCCATAATTCCAATCCCACAGAATGCCAATAATTATGGCTTGATTTCTAAACTCGTTAGAATCATTCAGGCAATCAATAAACTTGTTCCTGTATTATGCTCGTGTCTACTGTTTTTGTAACTCGCCTATATCCGAACGTCACTTTAATTACTTACTCAGGTTGCTTGATCGTGGAAAAAATTGACATGAATTTTACATATTTTTTTGTACCACTGCTACATGACAATACAATTCCCACAAATTAAAAGGTAACTTTTCAAGCTTGAAGGTGCACACTGTGTTGCTTATTATATACGTATGTACATATAAATGTTATATATATATATATATATATATATATATATATATATATAACCGATTGACAATTAGTTACAAAATACAGATTTACTTGCTATTAAATAATTTGAAACCGTAATTCGCATATTTCTTCTAGTATTAAAAATGAATCTCTTACATTTTTAAAAATTGCGTAAAATACCGAATGTCAATTATATTTTTAAAATACAAAGAAAACAATAATACACGTATACATGCAAATTAGATTTTAATTTGTACTTATTCAATTCCATTCATTTTAATTCTATAATTACGCAAGTCACACGAAATCAGTTAATCTTACTTTTTAAACCAATTTATATTATTATAATTCATTTATAATTAACTACTATTATATAATTACTTTTAACTGCTTTGGAATCACTGACAATACTTAATAAGTGTTTGATATTAAAAATGATAAGTAAAATGCTTATATTATAAATTAACGTATGTATTATTTGAATTATGCATAATTGCTTCAAAAGTGTTTTTATTTAAAGGTAATACTTAAATATAATAAAGAAATGCAATAATTGTAATAGTTAAAAAATTAATATTATTAAAAACTTATTGAATTAATTATTCTTATATAATATTTTTGTACAAATTTCTATATAATTGAAGTCGATATCTATGAATAAACGATATACAAAGTTCAAATTGCAAATAGCTTCCATAATATAAGCCGTGTTTTAAAATCTTACATAAAATAATTTTATAAAAGTATTTGTCCGACAATAAATATTGAAAAATTTTTTTTAATGTAAACATTCTTTACATAAATAATAAGTACAAACTTCTCATAAAATAATAGGTATATGTATGGATTGTATGCGTTTTAATTAAATATAAAAAGTTTATTAAGATATCTTTGAGAATGCTATTCTTGTCGTGACATTTTTGTAAGACAAACGTCCTCTACTGAATGATGAATAATAGCATTGCATTTTATTAAAAGGATCAGCCTCCTGGTAATCTTTAAGTAAAATAATAAAGAGTGAAAAGTAAAGAAAGATTGTAAAATTTGTTTTAAACGTCGTGTGGTCTTCAAAAAAAGGCAAAGAATACGAATTTTGTCCTCCAAAGAGGACCTCCAAATGGAGGTGGGAGAAGTTGAACGATACTTGCAAAATTAATAAAAGAGCATAAAAATATTAGAAGTTCAGTATAGTAATGTATCTCCAGTATATAGTACTATCAGTCATAATAAAGGATCACAAATGCATGTTTTATTAAAAAAATACTTATACATATAGATATAGAATTTTTCTGGTTATATTTAGAGGAATTTATGATGGTTGTATTTTAACTACATTGGATAACAATGTACTTTTTTCTTCGCTAAGATTACACCTAAACTACATTAAAAACGTTTTATTAAAAATGAAATCGTAAAACTAATAAAGCTTGTAAAATTAGTGCTTAGTTGAGGAAGAAATCATCGAGAACGATGGGAGTGACACGAAAGAGTCGTCGAATTTACGTGAAGGAATCCGAAACTCCAGTTGGAAAATTGAGATTCGTTAAAGTGTAGTGCCTTATTTTATCGCGGGTGGCTAGAATTGATTCGGAGGCGCATTTACGTAGAACCAAAGCGTACAAAGGAAAGATTCTCCGCAGGTTAAATAGTCAGCGAGATCCGATTTTTTTCGCGCGAATCCACCACCATCTCATAACAATGAATTTTTTCGTTGTCAGTGAATATCGATACTTGAGCGAACTCGAGGATTTTGGTGGGATTGGGTATCTTCATGAGGGTGAACACAGTGTCAAAGCGGCGGCCGCAGGCTGCAACCAACTAAAATTCCGAGGTAGCTCGCCTCTGCACATATCGATGAGCCGTCAGCAGGAGCCGGACAACCCCCAAACGTACCTCGACTCCTCTCCTGGATAATGTACGGACTGCAGTCGAGATTTGTGCAACCCTCGCGGACTACTAGCCTGGGAGCCAATATGACTCTTTACCTATAGAAGATGCAAAATTTCGCATGCCTCTGTAGAACTGTTATGGAGCACATAGAACTCTGTTGAACTACATAGACTCATGACCTTGTGCAAGATTTTTGATCTTTTTTTTGGCTGGAAGTGAGATGACAGGGGCCTGCCTGTCGATAGACCGCGGATCTTTACTAATACTCTGTCAAAGTAATCGAATTTTCCTCGTATCTTCCCATCTATATTAGGCCCGCTATTCCTCTTTTTTCACGACTCTGACCTGGACATTAAAAATTCCTCATAAGACATCGAGTACGGCATTAAAGCGAACAATCTCCAAACATCTTTTGTTTTTTTAATTTTGGTAGTATGCGCTCTTTCCTCTTATACGTATTTTCTTCTCTATACAAACTTTTGTTATTATTTTTATTACAAAAATATTCATTCTTTAAGTCACTACTGTATTACAATCACTCACTGTATTATTGAATAATTCGTCTTATATTACTGAAATCAATTAGGCTTTTAATCTTATGTCACAGTGCATAAAGTATTTGAGTACAATTTAAATTGAAGCCATCTTAAGTTTTTGTTTTTGTTTTATACACCATGATCCTTCACTGTATTAATTCAGTCATATTTTTTTCTAAAGTATATATTCAAAATTCAAATTTTGCGTTTATACTCGAAAAAGTTTGCGTTTATTCTCTAAAATTTTGAAATTTATTTTTTTGTTTGTGCACGGTTTTTTTATTTGTAGTTTGTGAAGAATTTTGAAGTGTCAAAAAACTGGAAAAAATAAGTATCTGTTACAAGTTCAGTAAAGTTGTTGATTCTGTAAATTATTATGTACGTCTGTACAATCAACAAATCTTTGTCATCGTTTGTTTAACCAATAAACCAACAAGTCACCGGTACTATGGATTGTTTATTTGTCTTTCATTGAAATGTATTTACTGTATGAAATAGGGAATAGATTGAGCTCTAGGCTCTGGAATTAAAATGTACGTGATAGAAGCATAAAGCAATCTTTATATGGCTTGAGTAGTCACAATGAAAAAGGAGCAATGCTCATTTGCTGCTCTTAACCTCGCGCACTCGGGACTGGACTCCTGCCGGCAAAAACTCCTTGGCCGATGCATTCAGCAATAAGCCGCATGTTACGCATACCTACGCACACACATCTAGGGTTATAGTTATTAAAAATGGCCACGATGGATCGAACCTTCTTCTCGGCGAGCCAGCTCCTTTTTTTTCTTGCGGTGACCGCTGATGCGCTCCATATTTGAATACGGCTGCGTCCCAACGAATTGTGAATAAATTGAATGGATAAATTGTCTATTGAACTTTGCTACTGATTTTGTACTACCGGAGAGGATTGCAAAGATGAATCGACAAAAGGATAATTAGCGGCAGCAGTAAGTTCTGCTACTAGTCCGATGAGGGTATAATTTCGGAGCTATCTAAAGAGATCCACGATCTCGAGCTCTACCATTGTCATCCAACTGACCTTCTCCACGAGATAAGTCTTACTACTTCAGTAGCCATAATTATGATGTGATTTTTCATAATATTTTGCCTTCTAGATGAGCTCCCATGCTATGAGGCAGTGCAATGTTCTGAGTAGGGATGAGCCGTTCGTCTTGATACATTCATGTATGAAGATTAATTAATCGTACTCGCGGCACAATAATCAAAGGTTGCGCCGTTGTCAAATAAATGTATTAATAAATTGCTTCAATGCTAATTGTTAAATACAGTTTTCAGTTAACGACGTTAGCCAGAGGGAAATTAATTAATCTCGCCTTGTTAATGTTATTGCACCTTATAAAAGCCATGCTCGTTCTATACAGTTAAAAATTCCTCATTCATAAGTTAACGATTGTTGCATTAAATAGAGAGAGAGAGAGAGAAAGAGAGAATAACAGGAGCTTTCGTTAAATCAGTTTAAAAACGCGTAATGATAGGTAAAGCAATTTCGAGGTCACGCGTTGAGAGGGTAAACGTTGAATGGGCTGAAATACGAAGGGAAGCGCGGCACGCGGTGACGGGTTTCGTGCTTGGCGTGCCTGAAATCGACGACAAGGCTTTTGCTCCGCCCGTGTTCAAATGATCGAATTCGCCAGAGCAGACAGCGACATCCGACGTCAAACGTGTATAATTTATGAAGTATCTGCATTCCATACCAATGATAAATCAATGCAACACCGTCATAGCCGTCGAAGAGCTGCTTAAATATTAAACTCGTGACGTGTTCTTTAAGAGAAAATAGTAACCCTTCATGGCCCGCCACCACATAGCCAAGATGTTCGTCTACATTGATCCTTGGAGTTGTATATTATTGTCAAGGAATTCCGCAAAAGTTTCAACCTAGTATTTTCGTAGCCATTTCGAGTATAATAATTTAAAAGTGTCTTGAAAAATGATAATAGAAGGAATTCGATAACTGTTTTCCTAACTGTACCTGTCTACACTGCAATTCTTTTAATCAGTTTTAACTTAAAAAAAGTTCTTGGCGATACCGAGCGACTCGAAGTGAATAAGCCTGAGAACGCCCCGACTAGACATCCTAAGAATGGCGCAAATCAGAAAAACTAGTTGGGCATTAAACTAGCGCAATTTTTACTCGCAAAGCATTTCAATAGTACGTCAAGCTGATACGCATGTACATCTGTGTTTGTGTGTGCGCACACGTGCGCACCTATTTAAGGCATCAATCCTCCATCAAATGTTTCCTCTTGTTTATTACATTTATCAGTAGCCTTTCTTACCATTCAACAGATTCTAACATTGTAACTATCACGATTTAGTTAGCAGAAAATTTATTGGCCGATCTTGAGCGTGCTTTGACTTGCTCGACTCGTACATTCTCCGAACATCATTTTTACATGGCTATTATCATCACTCTCAAGCGAAGATCACATTAGAAAATGGTCAGGTTTCTTCGCCCGTTGCGCTTCGCCTTACGATTCATTGTTGCGCTCCTCATTGGCGATTTGCCCTTCGTTTAAGATAAAAAAGAAATCTGTGTAGATAGATCCATCGAGAAAATTATCTATAGAGGAAATCAAAGCTTTATTTAGTTAACTTCGCTAAGGCAAAGACCTAAGCGAGGGAGTCGAATACTACCATTAATTACGGTTGACTCGCTTTAAACTCACCGACTACATAATAGTCGGTAGAATGTTTCAAATAGTAATAATTGCTCGATCCGAACGGAAAAAGCAGTTAATCCAAATCTGGGCAACAGCTTCTTACTTTTAAGAATAGAGGAAAGAAATAGAAGGGAGGAGAGGAGGAGTAGAAAGAGAAGAGCAACGAAAAACCTTGATGTAAATATCATAAAGAGGAGTTCGGCGTCACGTAGACGATCGCTCGGACTCATGAGAAAGGAACGGAATGAGGAATCTCAATTATGCAGGTACGGGAAGTAGCGAGGACCACGAGTCGGATCAGGACTCGGCGGAGGACGGCAGGACGGGATCGGTTTCTCTCTTAGAAAAACGGCGTCGCGCGCAAAGTCGAAAAGCTCGAACGCAATGGTGAATGCTTTAATTGAGCTACAAATTCCACGGTGTTCAACCGGTCGACCATCAGGGCTACACATGCGAAATCGGTCCCTTCGTTCCTCGTCGGTCCCAGTGACTCTCCCCGTTCCACCTCAGCCGTTACTAGTAGCGGGAGCTACTGCTCTGGGCAACTCATGCCACTCGATCTCCCGGCATTGGGTTCGTCTACGCCTTTGCCGTTGGCGACGGGCTCAGTCTTTCGTACGAGTCTGTAACACAAGATCGTTGACGACTGCCGACGCTGCTGTCACCGTGTTTCTGTTTGCTACCTCCTCTCGCTTCCCGCCATGACTCCAGGCCGACCGACGCTCTAGCTCTCACTCCCCTCTCCATCTCGACCTGTCCTGTCCATCCTCTTTACTCTTTAACTAGTCTCGACCGCGAGTAGCGACGCAATCAGTGGCGGATGCGCGATTCAAACGACCCGCCGCCTTTCCAGCATTCTTTCAAAGCAAAAAGCTCGTGCACGCGCATGCGTCCCTCGACATAGGCTCCTTTGCTGCTCTACAAGGACCGACTTCTAGTGCCCGAAGGTGCTCGAGGGCACCACAAAGTACCGCAATTTTACCGGCTACGCAATACGTATTCATTCGCGTTCTCCTTTATTTTGAATAATGGTCCGGAACCTGGCCATGGAAGGAGGATGCCAGGAGGGGTTAGAGAGGTTGTGGCGCGACATGGATGCGAGGACGATAATGTGCTCGCAGACCGCTAAAGAAATGTGCTGCTCCTGCAACAATTACCGAAATGATTTTTCTTATTCCTTTTTTATCGCGTTTTATTTCCACCTCCTACTCCCTCCTCACCGTCTCTCTCTCTTTCTCTATCTCGGTTTTTTCACTTTCTTTTTCTCGAAAGCCACGCACCCGCGGATAATGATTATTTCTGGAATGTGGCGCTTTTTGCCTGATGAAAATTGTTTTAATTGTGTTAAGGACATTTTTTACGTCCACTTGCTGCTCATTCATTATTCTCCGCTTAAAATTTATTGCTTACGTTCCACCATTTTATTATTGACTTAAAATATTCTCAAATGCTTTCCTTACCTATGTACCAATACCGCGGGATAATTATTATATAGGACTAGTAATGTGATGCTTAATGTATTTATATACATATTTCAATAATATTTTCTTGTGCTTAATTCAAATGTATAAATTACATTGCGCTAAATTGAGTAAAAATTTTGATTCGAAATTATCATACTTAATCGACTTGTCTGCTAAAATTAGTTTTACAAATTTTAATTGCATAAAAATTTTTAAAATATGATTTCTTATAATATCCATTAATCTTTGGTAAAAAATATTTAAAATATTCTTCCTATAGTAGCAATTTACTCAGCATATTTTTAAATATGTTAAAAGTTTTTTTTCAGAATTAGCGTAGATTATGGTAATTAAATATAATTAAAATAATAATCTCTGATTAAATATAAATAAAATAACGTTAATGATTTTAATTTTTCTCGTATTAATCTTTATATTACAGAGTTAATTTTTACTCTGGCATTATTTGGCGTACACTTGAATTTTGTACCACTTAATCGACTGTGATAATTAAATTAATAATTCAACTGAATTTTTATTTAATTTTATGAAACAGCAAAATGCGAAATATATGATTTAACTTAAGGATCTTGAAATATCTTTAATTATTTATTAATTTTATAGAACATCACATTAATTTAATTGCATTATTTAAATATATTATAAAATGTAATGAAATTTTCCTCAAAAAATTTGCATAAAGAAGTTTATAAAAACCGTTAAGACAGTTGATTTTTCTCAAAATTTCAGTAACTTCAAGATTTATTACAAAATTGCCATTTCATTTAACATACATTAATATACATATTCGTATAATGCATGTTCACGAATGTATAAAATCATTCGTAGAAATATAATTTTGTGTATGAACGCACACAATGACCACTTCTTTAATTCGTAATCAATCAACTTGTAGTATATCAAAGTTATTCATTGAATTACAGGAACATCATAACATTGAAAACATTTAAATAGGACTTGTGAAGGGAAGTGCAACGCGACCAGCGTCGGCGATTAGGCGGCTGGTAGATTCATACTATGCCTCAGACAGGAACCTTCACAGGAGCATTGTAGTACACAACCGAATCAAATGTCTTTCCCCAGCGAAAATGCCGGACATAGCTCTGCGAGTTCGCTCCCCTCTGAGCTTGCGGGGCCACCGAGACTTGCCCAAGAGTCTGCCGCACTTTTTATCATTTTACGGGCGCAAGAAGCCGTCCCACCTCCATCTCAGCCATCCATCCTTCCATCTTTGTGACCGTCCGTCAAGGCAATGCACTTCAGGCTCATTCGTCAGCTAAGGGAACTTTGAATTTCAAAATATCACCCGCTTACCTCCTCACTGTCCTCGCATTCATATCTCTCGCTGTCTCACTCTCTGTTAGCCGCACGAGCGCCAAAAATGACAAGCTTGGGAATCGGTCCTTCTCCGACCACACGTGTTTTCCTCTGGGAATGGAGAGTTTTACTTTTTGGCGGTAGTCCTACTCGCAGGAATGTAGGATCCGTACGATCAAGAAACCTTTATTTCTTGACGTCGATCTAATTTTTTAGCTCAGCATTTTACAGAAGCTGATACTCTCTCACTCGTAATACAAATTCTTGCATTTTACTGGATTTTAAGTATATTGTTAAGTCAAAGGTTGGCTAGGCAATAAATATGCGATAGTGCTGTAACACCTGCGATTCCCGCGCACTATCTATAACCTATTAAAGTGGTATACACCAGTCTTATTCATTAATATTCATGATAATAGCTTATTAAATGACAGACTTTTATATAAATAATTCATTATTAATCCCATTTTTGTTTGAAATTTTGAATTTTTTAAAATTACTCCTAAATAGTTAGAAGATCTATCAGTTCTATCATTACTTACTATTTTCAAATAATGTATTTTACCAAGCCTATTTGTTACTTCTATTACTGCATTGAGAAATACTCCGTTATAAACAGTTTCTAGACTATACTATTCGAGTGGAATAATATAATTTCACGTCACCTAAATAAATACCTGATTTTATATAAAACTAATCAACAAGATTCAAGTACATAAGCATTAATTTATTCTCACAGTTTTCCTAATTATTGCAATAACTTTAAATGATTTTACATAATAAATTAATTATTACGTAACTATTATGTAGAACATTCAAAGTTACATAATTTTTCAATTGTTTTAAACGTTTGATCAAAGATATTTTTCATTTATAAAAAATATTAAAAAGTTTTTAAAAATGTTATTGTTCTTTCTCATTTGGTTAATATTGCAGTTATACTTACTATACGAAAGTCAGTGGAGTTAACAATCTTTAAGCATGATCGATGCCACACACTTATTTACAATACCAATGTTCTCTTTCCCTCCCATTCACTATGTTTATATCTGTTTTTATCTTTATATTCTGTTATTATTCTTCATCTATTTTTTATTTTCTTTTATATTCATCTCACGCTGCGAATCCAAAAAAATCTACATGATTATTACATTTTTAGCTACGAAACAAGTCATGAAGTCAGGTATTTTAGTGCAAAATAATTACTTAAAAAATGAGCAAAGGAAGCCAAACAGCATATTGCTCCACAAGTGCCGTGAAATAAATCTACGGAGTGTCTTGTTAAAATAATGGCAACAACGACAATGGCAAATTTTCCAAGATTTCATTAATTACCTCGTCGTGCATTTCCTGAAATAAAGTGTTAAAAGGTGAAAACAACGAGATAGAGATAGATAGAGAGCGATAGAGAGAGTCAGGGAAAGGGACTCATGGACTACACAAACTCGAATTGAAACAACTTTCTCTTTTCGGCTTTAAATTTGTGAAGGGGAAGAGACAGAGAGAGAGAGAAAAAAAAGAAAGAGAGAAAGAGGGAAAGAGAATTAAGAGTTGGATCGGGAGAGGTCGACAATCTTCGACGATCGCTAGGTTGACGGGCAACGTTCTGATTTTCATCGGTCACATCATTAGCTTTGCCGGATTTGCATCGACAAGAAAAAGTCTTGTGAAAATACACACGAATTTTTTTGTTGATTGGATAGCTTACAAACAGCTTTTTTGAGGATACTACATTCTGAGATTGCAAAAGGTTACAAAAGGTATTCGCTTTAATTTTTTTGTTATTTTTAAAACACGTACAAATAAAATATTAAACTTAAAAAAATGTGAATTTTATGGAAAAAAAATTTATAAATATGATTATATATATATATATATATATATATATATAAAAGGTTCTTTTATTCAAATTTTTTCTTCAAAAATTTTCATCATAAAAATAATGAAGTAATGAAACAAAGTAATGAAAATGTTACGAATTTAAAAAATAACGTATGATCATTTTAAAATCCGTTTATGTAAAATATATTCTGCTGATTGCTTATTTATAGTAATTTCCAGAAATTTATATATTATTATATAGATGTGTTGTAAATGTGTGCAGCGTTTAAAGAATAATTTGTTATGGGAATAGAATGATCCATAAAATATTACATCATATTTTGAAAAATAAACATAGTTTCAATTTGATCACTAAAAAGCTTATCTATACAAGCCATTTTAAAATTCAAATATATACTTTGAGATAAATGGAGGTAAGCTTTTAAAATTTGTTTTATTTTTAAAGGGCAAAGTACTTTAAAATGTAGTGTTGTAAAAAATTCAATGACAATTATATAAATAAAAACATTGATTTTTTTTGTTGAAGAATATTATTCAAGTACAATTTAATTAGTTTTTAATTGATGAAGTAAAAATACTTTAACTATATTTATAATGCTTTATCGCATCTTGAAAGTAAATATATTTGTTTTGTACAATATTAGTTCAGGAAATGAAATGTCTACAAGAAATTTATTTATAAATTGCGAGAATAAAGTTAGAATCTGCAAGTTGGAAGAAACTTGTGTCGGTTCTATGATCGCGGAAAGCTGGAAGACTATTGTGGGTTGTTACGGATACCAGCGATTGTTACCTGCCTTACCAAGGAAGCCTTACATGTCTCTTCGAGCTGCATTCTAATGTGTATGTCCACTATGTAATCTTGTTCACTTTCTTTTATTTCTTCTGAACCTTTTTTGCGTGACTCATTATGTTAAGCTAAATAAAATTCCATTAAGACTCTCGACGGATGTTCATATATTTTTTGAAGATCTTTATGGGTCATATGCTCATTTAACAATTGCCTTTTTATTTTTCCAAGCCTTTTACATTTGAGTAGCATCAATGAGCAAGAGTTTGTGCTCGTTGATAATAAATTTAATTTAAAGATTTAAAATATTTTTTTACTTTACTTTTCCATGTATCATTTTAGACAGTCTGAAGAGGTTCGATGTTAAAATAAAGATGTTTTCTTTATTAAATGGCCATAATTTCTCTTAATTTAATTTATACAATAATTATATGAAAACAATATTTGTACATTGATTTATAATTAAAATTTTTTAAATTTAAGGCAATGTATTTTGTTTTTGTTGTTGTCACGTACACAATAAAAACATAGATAAAACTAATACAGAATTGATAAATAACTTTCTAGTTGAAATCCATTTCTGTCGAGCCTAGGTAAAATTTTAGATAATCTTATCTATAGTGTATAAATAAGAGATAAAATAAGTTAATAATTAATGGAGATTGTTATATTGTTTACATATGTAGTGGAAATTATGAATTTAAGGAAATGACGTTGAATTATTCAAACTCTTGAGTTTAACGATATAATTTGCCAAGATTCTTTCATAATCACAATGGTAACTATAATACAATATATAAAATACCGATAAAAGAATATTTTTGCGATAAGGCGGAGAACGATTATCAATCACATCGATGAAAGTCATTTAACAGCGGAGAGGATCCAGGGATGGAATGGTAGAGTAGGGTGGAGTGGAGGTAAGGTAAAAAGTGCAGAGTAATTTAAATAGAATCATATTCATGAAGAAGTCAGAGATGCTTTACTACTAGAGTGTAAAGAGCGACCGGCTCACGTACAATCATCCATCAGAATGGAAATAAGCGCTCGGTTTTTCCGCGGCGCTGATTGTCGGCTTTTTTCAAATCGCGCGGCGCATTAATTATACGAGATGGCTGGTAATAGGGTGGAACTTAGGGTGAAGTCAGTGAAAAAGATTAGAAAAAGTCGCGGTTGATCACCGCGAGCACACGTTCGCATATAAGAAAAGGCAGCTCAAGCAAAGCCAGGTGCGAACGGAATGCAGTTTGATTCATTCGTCGAATCCGATCTTATTTTCAGCGAACCTCGGCCGCCCTGTGGAAAAAGTTCGTCAAACAAAGAGGGGCTGGGAAGGCAATCGGCTGCGCGACGCTACGCTTATTTACTTTTCAGGAGAATAGAAGAACTCGAGCTCTCGATTCGAGCGGGGGTCATTACTTTACGCGAGCAAGCTAGCCCACACGCAAACACGGATACACGCACGTACACGTACGTAAAAACGCACCTAAACTCCTCTACAACCCTCCCTCAATTTTACCGTTAAGTTTCTTTTCACGGGCTCATCCTTTTACCGCATGTTCCGATACTATCAGGCAAATTTTTTACTACCTCCTTCTCAGATCCAACTATTTTTCGCCTCGGCATCGCTTCTTTTCCTCTCAACTCAATTGAAATTCAATGCTAATCATCGCTTCCATTTTTTTTCATCATTGTTGTCTTTCTTCGTTTCACGCGCACGTACTTATTCTACTGAACAAGTTGTTGGTTCAATATTTACTGACTATTGCACTTCGACTAATTTATCGCGTCCACCTTGTTGATCGCCATTTAAAATGATAAATCAAGAATCAACGCGAAGAAGCTGTCAATCAAACACTGATCGATCATTAAACTACAAGCAACATATTTAAAGACAGTATAAAAGTATAAAGAATTAATATTTCTATTAATATTATTTAATAATTAATATTATAAAGTATTAGAATTAATATTATAATTATACTTTTAAGCCATAAAATAACACATTAAGAATATTAAGATACATTAAGAACACGCAATTCACTTAAATCTAAAAAATTGAATCTAAAAAATTTGTTAAATAGTAATTAAAGTTATTAGTTAGTAATTAAAGTTAATAGTAATTAACAATTATTTAAAAGTTTCTTGACAATTTCTAAATATTCTGTATTATTATCACCGCGTCACATATCTATAGCCCGCGCTATATTACTTAAGACATTTATTTGATTTATTTAAAATTGCTTAATCTAATGGGAAAAATGCTTAGATCAATATGTTTAGATTATAAATTTTTTACTGTAAAAAGATATAATATTCAATTATTTTAATATTTTACTAGATGAGACGCACTTTTAACAAATATTTTAAACACTAACGTTATAAATTACTATTATTATTTACGGAATTAAAAAAACATGTTTACTTTAAATACGAAAATATTTAATTTTTCAATTATACCTGTTACAATTAATAAAATAATGCAAATACTACATGAAAAATATGGCTTCAAAAATTTTTATATTACTTTCGCTGACGATGTTTATAAAATTATTGCGTACGATATAAAATGCTTCAGTACATTTTTATGGATTTGTACAAATGATTTATAAACAAAATATTTTCCTATTAAAATCGTTTTCAATGTTTTCCTACACCTGAAAGAGCGCATTAATTTAAAAAAATAATAGAAAATAAATCATTGAATATAAGTCAATGATTTAAAAATTATTAGTTTGAATGCATAATGAATACCGCATTATTTTAGCTGTATAATATTGAATGAATATTTAAAAAATAATATATTTTATAGGTTTAATTAAAGAAAATCTTTAATTTTTTGAAAATTAATTTTAATTAGTTTAATCATGATATCTTTATTATTTTAACTTCCTTCTTATTTTATGATTTTCCTTAACTACTTATTTATTTACTGCTTCACATGTCTAACATTTCTTACGTTCTCACTTGTTTACTGAAATCATTTATGCTACCCTACTATCTTTTTATACAATTATATGATCACACGTCACAATCTACAATCTTTACATTATTGGAGTAAGTGTAGATTAATTTTACCTTATAATTATTTATTGACAATATATTTTTTTTATACTCAATATAAATATAGTAACTACCATTTTTTATTCATTAATGATATCATCAAAATTTCTTTTTTACTTATTCTTGATTAAAAAAAATTTACACTGTTATTTTACCCGTTAACAATGCTAAAATTATAAAACACTAATACTTTTTAAATTTTCCTTTTTCATTATACTGAAAAGAATACGCATTAAATAAATTATTTTATCGATAAAATTAATTTATTTAATATACGCAATATACTTGTAAGAATTAAAGATAAAAAAAAATTTTAATAGCAAAGACCTTGAGTTTATGCTTTTAATTTTTTTTAGATTTTTACTGAATAATTCTAATGCATGCATAAATATTTGTTATTGTTCAATAGTTTAAATTCATATGATTATGAATTCTAAAAAGAAACAAATAATTCTTTCAACTGTGTTTTAAGAAATAAATAATATAATTTATTTACAATATGAATGGCTATGGAATATATCTTAAAATAATTTTTGGTTCAGATATCATAATTAGAATTTCACATCATAAGAATGTCATAAATTTTTATTGAAAAAGTTTCTTTAAAATTTAGGCAAAATTATTTCATAAGTTAAATTTATATGGTTTTATCGAGATATACTACTAAAGAACTTACAAAGTTTTCTTAAGATTAGGAATCAAAAGAAAAAGTATGTTCCTAGAAGTTAAATAAATCAACATATTAATACATCAATATACAAATAAATAACTACAGTTTATCTAAAATAACAAATTCATATTTATGAGAAATGTTGTTTATTTAAAAAATGTGTCAACATCTGTTTACATGAATGTGTGGATACGTATTAATTAAATTATCTATATTGGTAAATTTCTATTTAATATTTATATATCTTGTCTGAAGAACATTCAATTACGTAAACAATGACATACATAATGAAAAATGTAGTTGTGAATCAGAAATTTCAAAACGCTTTTCTTGAATATCGTTTGAGAAATCTGAATGTTCACCCGCGCAAAGCCTTTCATAGAAATAAATTAAGAAAACAATTAAGGGATGAAAGAGAATAGGGGGCTTAAAAAGAATCTTTAAGGTATAAACTATCTTTTACGGTCTTGGAGAAGTATAAAAACTTATCGCTTACTATTTATGAGGCAAGGCCCTTCGAAAAAAATCTGAGTGGTGACAAATAACGACAATCATAAAGTCCACTGGGCAGAAATCGACTTAATTGTAAAGTGAAATTCCTACATTTTGAAATTCCGCGCAACACAGCCGTACAATTTTCCCATCATATTTTTTTCTTTGACCGGATGATAACTCAGCCGCGCTTTGGATGTTGAGGAGTGCGGCTATAAATTTATATGAAAGAGAGACGCAGAGATCGGACTCGTTCTCTTATACAGATTATACGGCTGATATCAGTAGCTCTACCTACTCGATAAGTTCCTTGAAAGCTGCTTGGAGAAGGAAAACAAGCGCCCGATGGCTTTCCCCTTGCCCACGTCATGGGCTAAGGTACGATGGGAACGCGATTGGCGTAGAGGGTTCGCGAGAGGTGACCGGGCGGAGAGAGGAGATACGGTGTTACGTCGAGTGCATACCTACAATGCGAACAATTTGTAGCCTAGGAGAAAAAGCGAGTAATTAAGTTAGCTCGGAGACCGTGGAGACCATCGCTCCCTGACTAAGTATCGGCCGTTGATTCGCGAAATAAGGAGAAACCTTTCGCACGTCGCGACTTTTCTCTCTCCCTGTCTCTCATTTTCTCTTTTTGCCAGTCCCGCAAAACTGAATGATAACAAATAAAACGTCATTATTTAGTGTTCAAGTTGAATTCCGTGGATGGAAAATACTATGATCGCGAGAGTGCGTAAATTCTCGTACTCGGAATTCACATTCTAGCGATTGATTTAACTAATCTATTTCTCGGTTTGACCTATAATAAATTTGCTTCTGTAGCGCAATCCGATTCAACGGCAATTTTCTGATATATACATCTCAGAGGCGTTTAAAAAACCATTTTTACGTCGACTTTTTTTCTTTCGTTCTTTTCTATTTTTTTTTATTTACATTCATTTTTTAAAAAAAAAAAACTAATATTTCCTATCGGTCGCAGAAAATCTATTGATCCCATCTGTCATTCAGTTATAATAGTAATGTAAAATATGTAGGGTATTTATACTTGCAAGTATACTGCTAACTAGAGTAGATAGTTGCTAATTAAATTTACTACGTAATTATAAAAATATATTGAAATCAAGAAGATTATTATTATAATCAATACATAAAGTAATCTTTTATTTATCATATATCATCATATATGTACAGCATTAACTAAAAATTCTAAATTTACATAAATTTATTTATATTTTTAAAAGATAGTGGTACAAGTTTTTACATATTTGTCACATTGAGCTCTATCATATGCTTCCCTATATAAATCATTAATGATAAAAGAATGGTTCACATTTATTTTTAATTTTTGCTGAATGTAAAAAATTATTTCTGTTTTTATATATTGTTAAATTATTTTTTTATATTTAATATAAAATTCATAAAGGTGGGTTAGTTAATATAATATATAAAAAAGCTAACTGATAAATGCAATAAGAGACCATGATAAAATACAATTATCAATATATGAATAAAAATGTAGACACATTAATGTAAATTCGGTTTAGTATATCTTTCGTACAAAATGTATTATCACAAGCACATGAAGATTATTTGTATTAAACTTCTAAAAAAGTTTTATAAGATAAAAAGCTCAATATATCCATAGATATATAAAAACTGTAACATTTATCTTTAATAGAATTTTTAAAAAACCAAAAAAGTATCTTATTCTTTGAAAAATCTTTTAATGAACAATGCTATCCTTACAATATTTATAATCGCACATCAAATTATGAATACTTCTTTTAAGAACAATGTTAATAACAATTAGATATTAATAAGCTCTTAAATGTTCAATTATGTAAATGAATATAACATGTTTTATGGGTTTAGTAATTGAAATATCATTGGTATAATTCAAAGTGAATAGTAAAAATTAGAAAAAAAGTTTGAACCGAAATCTGTGATTAATTGAAGTAAACGAAAGTGAAGCGAAGAAGTGAGGAGACAGACGGTGTTACGCAAGATTTAAAATCTGATCAGAAAAAGTTAATCTAACATCTATCCTTCGATCTGTCAAAATCTTTATGAACCGAATCCAGGTAAAACTTCGTTAAGCTTTGAGGTACAAGGAGTCCCAGTTTTGAGCAGGACGTCTTTAAAATTTGGCACCACGATAAAGATTTATTACAAGTGACTTAGCTTATAACAGCACCAAGATGCTTTTCGTACTAGCTACGCGCAACATTAGAGTAGTAGATTCTACGATAAAATATTAATTAATTTATTACAAGTTTTAAGTACGATTACGTAATAACTAACCATAAGTTGAAAGTGACTGAGAATACTCTATTTACGAAATATAAAATGAGATTTAATTAGCTTCATTTAAGTATTAAATTCATACTTAATTAGCACAGTGATGAAGTAGTACTAATATCAAATAAAGCCATTTTATTGTATATTGTATTTACATGTTGCATCTATAATTTCATAATTTCTCAATAAGTGTTAACTTAGATTCTCGTATATGTTAAAAAACGTTTATTGTTATGCGATGTGAAATTTAAATTTGTCAAAAATCCTTTTCATCTATGAAACTTTTATGATCAATTACTAATTTCAATTTTTTATTTTGAATTAATATTTCAAAATCTTCTCTAAATAAACCTTATAAATTCGATAAAAATCTTATGATTGTAGATTTGAAGTTCATACTTTTTTACATTAAAATAAATGTAAATTAATTATATTCATATAATCAGATAAAATAAATAGTCCATTAAATTTCTTATAATTAGATGAATTTTGCTTTATATTATGATTATAATATAAACGCAATTTTTAATTTTTGTTAAGATTATCAAATTTATATCTAATAATAATATTAATCTGCATTCACATTTTAAAAATTTAAAAAAAAAACAGTTGTTCAATATTTGTATAAGCAGTAAATTTTTAACTTTATTTAAACATTTGATATACCACAGAAAATTACAAGTTTATCTTACATATTCAATTTAAAATATTAATTAATTTTCAACTATTTATAATTTTTAATTGTAAATATTTAGGAACGATCTTAACTTACATAAAATTATGAGAAGCACTTAGACGATTTTGTAGTATTTTCTTATATTGGATCAATATTCATTCTTGAAGGTACTATATTTTAAAAAAATAAATTTTAATTATAACCTCACCGAGCAATGGCTTCTATTACTTATATGTTTGTATTTATTTAATGTAAATATTAATTTTTAAGTTAAATTTTTTATTAAATGAAACTCAATACTCTTTTTATTGAGAGGATGAACTTTAAACACAATTTTTGAAATAATGAAAATATAATTAAAAAAATAGTAAAAGAATAGCATTTTTTG
Organism: Kradibia gibbosae; assembly: GCA_018907135.1. Lineage (NCBI taxonomy): Eukaryota > Metazoa > Arthropoda > Insecta > Hymenoptera > Agaonidae > Kradibia > Kradibia gibbosae. The sequence goes on along the minus strand of JACCHX010000001.1, from coordinate 35,254,303 downwards.
ATTCACTATAATATATATTATAGATTGGTACACACATACACACAAATATATATATATTTTTTTTATATACTTTATTTGCATTGATTTACACATACTTTTTTAAATAAAATCAGAAAAAATAACTGATGAAACAGTCATATAGAGTCACATAGAGAATAGTGAATACCTATACCTAAAAGTTTCAATTTTTATTATTTGCTGCAAATTTTAGATTTAATAAGATAAATTTTTAATATTTATAACTACATATTACTTTCTAAAATATTATAAAATAATGGTAATGTATTCATTACAGTAATGTAAATGATAATAATTCATTTTTGACACATTTATCAGTAGTACTGTATTGATATTAAAAATTTATTTTCTTCTTTAAATCATAAGCCAAGTTTCACAGAAGTATTTGTACTTGCAATACAAAAAAAGCTATGAGTAAGTACGAATATGAAAATGAAATTTTTCACATTTATGTGAAGAAAAAATACGTTTTTCGTTTTTAAATTACAAGCATAAAAAAGGAAAAATATCGGATACAATATTTACCTAAGAAAAGTTATTAAAATATAATTACTAAAAATATTTGTTTAATAAAAACTTGAAATAAAGGTAATAAAAAAAAATTCGAGGAAGAAAAAAACATTTTTACCACAGGCTTCTTCGATACATTTATTTGAAGATCTCATCGTTTAAAAAACCGAAAAAACAAATAGAAGAAAAAGAGACCGAAGGTCAAGAAAACAGAAAAATAAAAGCAAAATATTATAAGAGAGTGGGAGAGAGAGAGACAGATTAGTAAAAAGAGAAAGAGAAAAATTCCTTTCACGCACAATCTCAGTTGAATCGGGTGGAAGTTGAAAACTCAGCTGTTGCAATGTGTGGCCCTCTCTCAAGATATTCATCGGCATTTATTTTTCGGAAAGAGGAAGAGAATGAGGTAGAGACAAAAAGAATAGTGAAAGGAGGGAGGAAAGTAGTATAGGTCTCGCATAGTGTTAAAAGAATACATATTTGCATGGTGCAATATTGTACATTCTTAGGTGCCCAATTACGTGAGTCGATCTCTGCCAGATAAGGTTCCTTCGTTGTCTCTTTTTCTCTCTCTCGCTCATTCTCTGTATCTCTCACATAGTATATAAGCGGATGAGTGTGCACCTTACCCGTTCCGATGTGGGCCCTTTTTCATGATATATTGCCATTGCACACGCTATTCCACTACAACGATGCTCTTCCCCTTCTGCTCTTTACCACTTTTAGCATCGGAAAATGCGTATGGATAACGTAAACTCACTCAAACTATGTGCTCTGATAACTGAAGCACACGCTGTTGCTTTGTTTCTATCCCTTTAAGTTTTTTAACGTTTCGATTTGAATAATTTGACTTGTTAATACGGGGACACTGCACCTTGAACACTTCGAAGTGTTCTAAAAAAACTGATACGGATATTTATTACGTTTCTTGAATCCTAAAGCAATGTAAATCATCGTAAGATAGAAAGTCTTTTCTTCCTCTCTTAAACATGTGTCACACTAATTATTGTTAGTATTAAATCATGCTACTTCGTGGCTTGATACAATTATGTTTAACAATTAACTTTCATAAATGGGCGTTTCAAATTGATATTATTAATATTTAGCGCTTATGTATGTATATACGAGCGTTACGATAATAAATAATTGACTGACCAATCACAAGGAGGCTAAAAATATTAATTGAAGAAAAAAATGATTTACTGCTGCCCATTAATAGCTTATAGAAAAGAAATTATATTTAGAAAATAGATATTAAACTATAGAATAATTAGTTCGATTAATCATATGTATATAAAGATATTAGATATGTTTGACTTATTCTAAAAAATCGTTTGATTGCATTTTTATGAGTACTTTCTTAAAAATAAATTCTTGAGAGGGCTTGTTTGGGTGGAAAAAATCATGTATTATAAGTATGTGAATTCTATTAATGTTTATACAGAAATGTTCAAGAAACAAATCAACTACAGATGGTTCAAAAAGTTATAATTGGTATAAATATGGTCAAAAATATGAGAGCCGAGACATATATTGTACTTTAATAGATTTTAACGATAGTACTGAGGATGCATCGAGCAGTTACTTTTTCAAACTTACTCGTAGTGATTGAAAAAGCTGTGCGCTGCCTCAAGAGTGAGACGCACTAGTTCTGCCACTTTGCCAGAGCAATATTTTTTTATTAAAAGAAAAGGGACAGTACGCGAGGGCAGCCACCTTCAATGTAAGTAAGTTGTGGGAACCTTGCAGATTAAGTGTAAATCGCTGATAATGTTCAACTGTTAGACGCAATGAACGCAAGGCAAAAAACGATTCTAAGGGAGTGAATAACTTTCATAACCAAGTTCCTAAATCCGTGCCATAAGGAATGTTATGCAGATGCGTACAGCGGTTACGGAAAAATAGAGAGAAACAAAAGGAGAAAGAGAAAGAGAATTGTGGAAATGAATAAAAGGAACACGTATTTACCAGGAGTCTGAATATTGGTCTAAGGTACAAGCACGCACACAGTGGTCGTAGCCTTGACATTATAGATTTCCTCTCCAGATTTCGGCAAGGCATATAACAGATTGCGTAACGATGATTAATTGATGCACGACGTCACTGGTGCATCCAAGAAAACATTTGATTTGATTTGAGTTCAGAAACTTAAGATATGTCTATGAAACCCGTGGAACCACGACGAGTGGTAGTCAATACTTTGAATTTTGCCCAACTCAGAGCTTTTACACCGAGACAGCGGACGTCAAACTATGCATATTCCGCTAACGTCGACTCATATTCCATTCGTCATCAGTTATATTAATGGTATTATCAATTTTGCTATTTCCCTAATCACTGCCTTAATAATTACTTTTAAATTACCAGTACTCAATCTTATAGCACTTTGAATGCGCTCTTCTAAATGTAAATAGTTGTCTTATTCAATTTGCCTATTAATGTTTTAAGCTGCCTATTACATAACTTAGACTAAATACAAATATATATTTATTAAATATACAATTATTATTTTTCTAAAAAATATGAGTTTAAAAATAAAATTAAAAAGATATTTAAAATTATTATTACACTACTATAATAATAATTAGCATTATCTAGGAAATATTACTAAATAGTGAGCTGAAAATTTGACCTCAATGATAGATTAATATATAATAAAGAATAGGCTCTTTCTTAAATATACGTTTACTATTGTCAGAATAACACATTTTGGTTTTACTGCCACTCAAAAAATGAGGTTTTTAAGACGGACTTTAAGAAAAGGGAATACATCGATGATTTGAGTAAGTCTGGCTGGGGACCGAAACTTCTACATAAACAATTTCTGAGATAAGCAAACAACAGACCAGTAAATTATTTGTTTAAAATGTGTAATCTCGAACTCGCTCGCGCTCTCACTCCGTGAAGGAATCTCGACTAGGATATCGCTGGTTCGCCCTTTGAAATATATGTACGGCCCCTTGTTTCGAAGCAACGGAGTTTTGAATTTCTCGCGAAAGATTATCTCTCTCACTCTGTCACTCTCTCTTTCTCTCTCTCTTTCTCCCTTTGTCACACACGCACATACACACACACCCACACCTGGTGCATGCGCGACTGTATCAGGATGGGCTTCTTCGGGTGGGGTTAGCTTTTTACCAGGGCGTTCGCTGCCACATCAGAGACTGTTCGCCTTTTCCTTTTCCTCTCTATCCATCTCCTTGTCTTTCTCTGCCGCTCTCTCTATGTCTCTTTCCCTTTTTGCCTCTCTATCTCTTTTTCTCGCGGGTGCGAGGATCTCGATTCATAAACCGATAGGATCTGCAGCTTGCCTCTGGCCAATTACACTCGCCACAACTACGTTAACGCTAGAAGGACTCCCAGTCCGTCTCTCCCTCTATCTTTCTTTTTTTTATTCACCTTCTCTCTTCGTTTTTGTGGGTTATTCTTGAGCGAGAGAGAAGATAGATGTGTGCAAAATTGCATACGTATTAGCTCTTCGTCCAACCACCTTCTGTTTCTTGTATCGTCCTCTCACCCTATTCTCCGACCCCGCCCCGACCTTCCCCCTCGGTTGTTCTCGCGCTCTTTTGCTCAATGTTTCCTTCAAGCTCCCAAAGAAAACGGAATCTTATCTTTACAGGTAGGTTATGCGCTCGCTCGCTTCGTATTCGTTGCTTTTGATACCTATGCTTCAATGTAGCCAAGACGACCAGCCTTTTAAAACCGGCACGTGTTGAGGTGAAGAGAGAGAGAGCAAGACGGCTTAGCAATGAACGGCAATGTGAAGTGCAGGGCGAAGAAAGAGGAGAGAAGGCGACGCGGAGAATGGAAGAGAAGCCATATAGAGTCCATAGCTGTACATATTGCGAGAGATTTCGCGCGCGGGAAAGTCGAGGCCTATTGCCTACGTAACAGCGATTTCCGATATTTTCATACTCGCACCCTCTCCGGGGATCTCTGCTCATCCTCCTACGCTCATTAACAACACTTTGTGATAACAGAGCGAGAGAAAAAAGAAAGTATTTTCCGAGTACCCGCAGAGATCTTCGTGTCTTGACCTTCGCTATATTTAATTAGGGGAATAATGTGCAAAATTTTTGGGCTTTCTAACTCTTCTCCCTCTTTCTCTCTCTCTCTCTCTCTCTCTCTCTCTCTCTCTCTCTCTCTCTCTCTCTCTCTCTATCTCTTTTTCCCTATTATTTTCTACGAATATTTTTAAGATTGCTTTGTGTAAATTATGCGTTGATATGCTTCATTAATGGCAATAACTGGTAATGTGCACTACTTCATCAAATAACAGTTCAACAGCTTTTCAAAAACATGGATATTTTAATCAAAAGAAATTTATACTTTATTTTATATTTATTTTAATTAATAATGCTTAAAACAAAGTACTTTAATTTGGTTAAAACTTACAGTCAATAATTAATTTCAAAATTTCGAAAAAATTTTTTCGCATGAAAGTTGACGCATGAATCCAATCTATCAATAATCTTTATTAAAATTTTATGACATGAAATTGAAACATGAAATTTGTTATCAAAATATGATAAGGCTCGTAATTACCTTCATAATTGATTACAACCGTCAATTCTATCAAAAATATATCTTCAATCGAATTTTTCTTATCGTTATAACTGAATAACATGGCTTGAATAATATTTTGACATTTAAATATTGATAAATTTTTTATTACGAACGCATAAGATAGGAAACAATTACAAAATATTTATGATGTTATAAATATTAATAACTTAGCAGTAGAGTTGATGTCGTATTTATTTTTAATCATGAATCAGCAATAGAAAAAAAATAGTTTTGTGACAGTTTAATTACGATTTTGGAAAATTGTAAGAATTGTAGGAATACAGAAGACTGCGAAGGAGACTTCTCAATACTTTCTTTCAAGTTTTGTATCTGCCTGTTGTCATTATTTTTATTCTCGTTTTGTAAATCTAACGTTGGTTTTAGTTGGTCCTCATTTACACTCGTACTGAATTTTTCATGTCATAGTGGAGATTGTCAATATTATATTTTAAAAACTAGACAGGATTGTAAATAATTAATAAATGTATTACTGAAGTATAATTTTGCTGAAATTTTTGAGTTTTTTATATATGGCAACTAAAATTGAACTGGGGTGAATTAGAAGAGCTGATGATAATTGTACGCTGAGCCCTCAGACAAATTGTTAGTATTAATAAAATGGCGTAGAAGTCAAGAAAAAGGAGTAGTGCCTCTTTTTATTTGGCGTTCCAATATCACTCAGTCCCAACGAACCTAGTTCCACGATTCCGATAAATAATACAGGCTCCACGAAGCAATGGGTCAATGAGGTGCTTATTATGGGGAGCACGAAATATTTTGCATACCCTATAGATATTCATCGCATGCCCTCTGATCCCGTGAGTCTTTTTGTGCGCGGAATGCACATTGCGTTCGTGACAGTCTGACACCAACGAGCTTATTGTAAAACATAGAAGGCCATGCTCATCGTCGTTTTAGGGATGCGCCCTGATCCAAGTACGAATCTACGCATCTCCTCCTGTACTTCATTCGACAGCCCTCACACTCCCACGATCGCAAGCTCCAGCTGAAAATCTAATTATATTTTATCGATTCCATATAGATTTTAAAGACCCTTAAAAATGTTGCGCAAGCGACATTTCATGTGCATGAATCCACAATACTTACTGATTGACCAACTGATCGACCCATACTGTTCATTCGTATAATTTTTATCACATAATTTATTATTTCATACCACAGCTTTTGAAATACTTTTTATTTAAAAAGAAAATAACTAATCTTAGCTTTCAGATTGAAAATTTTCAGTTTTTCCATATGCATTTGATTTTACTGAAATCTAAATGTAACCCATAAAAACCATAAATCTATAAATACATAAATTTTAATGGAAAGCTTTGTCCACTCCATAATTATCATGGAATGATGATTAAAAACGTTTTTTATTACATCTGATAATATTTAAATTTACATTTTATTAAAAATGTTAAAATGGCCAAATTTATTCGTTATCTAGTAGTTGGATAAGGTTAGAATGTTGATGAAATACGTTTTATCTTTACTTTGGTAGCAGCAACAATTGTATCTCACGTGATATATTAAGAGACTATTAATTTAAAAATTTACTATACTCAATAAAATTGAAATATCCCAACATTTGATAAAATTTTTTTTAATATATAATAATAATATTATATATAATGAGTTTAAATATATATTCAATACTCATATCTTTATTATTAATATAATACACAATATTGGCAAAAAAAAGTAATCTTATCAGTAAAACTAATTACCATATATCATATTTATAAAATAAATCTAAAACAGTTTTGTAAAGTCTATCAGAAACAATAAACATTGAAAAATTGTTGAACGCAACTCATTAAAAGCCATTTGCATTCAAAATGCGAATGTCATCATACAATAACGAATATCGTATTCAAATTAGCGCCTTTCTATTTTCAACATTTATAATGAATGCAGTATGAAGCATAGTAATGGAACGTATTCCAAAGCGTTAAACTTCTAGTCATTTGTTTCTACAAAATATAATTTTTTATAAGAAATTTTTATAATAAATATAATATACTAAATGATTTTCGAAATTAAAAAAAGTAAATTGCACCTGCACAGAATTGATTCACCAGCCACTTCCATGGAAAATTTTCGATTATAATATTATAAAAATAGATAGATTAAAATATAAATTAGAAATAAATCATTAGACAACACGTTAAAATAGATAATCTTACTGAATTATAAAGTTCCCTTGAAGGTCATTAATAATATTTTCTAAATTGAGGAACATTCAAATTTTAATAGCATAGTTCCTTTGAGTCGACTCGAAGAAGAGTCGAAGCGGCCGAGGCGCGTACAAATTTGTGAATCATCTAGCAAAACAAGAGTGAATTTTAGAGTGACACGAAGGTATTATTAAAGTACACCTATCTTGAATGAACGGTCACGTTTCCTGCTTTTCTTCCTATCCATTCTCGAGTATTTTTCGATGCATCCGATAACAATCATCTTGCAATTGTGCGCGTATTGCATTTATGTTGACGCACATTCCTCATTATGCAAAGATGTAAGTATAAATGAGGTTAGTACTTTGAGTAATATTTATTTCATCTTATGCAACAATAATTTGCAAATGAACCCTTAAGTTAGATGGATCTTCTATGATTAGTCACATCTTTGTTTTTTTATTTTACGTGTTAATGTTTCTGCGCAGAAATTAACTCATTTTCGAGTTATGTATATAGTCTATTAGTAATACGTTATACACTGATTTACGATCGATTCACTATATTGGCAATGCTTCAATTTTATCATTAGCCTACAGAGCCTATGCATTACACACTTAAAAAAGAAACTAACAAGATTGAAGAGAAGATAAATTTTAATAGGATTTCCATGATCTAATATTTATACTGATATGTTTTCTGAGAATATATTCAAAACTTCACGGAAGAGCCAATGGATCAATAGGATATGATTAAAAAAACTCCAAACAACATGAGTGGCATTATAACATAAACAAACGATTAGAAATTCTACACTATATTTGATGAATAATTTACATATGTCCTTTTTTACATTTACTTCTATAATAAATTGTTTACCGATGATCTTGTACTAACAGAGATAAAAAATTGTATTCTATTAGAAAAATTACGAAATTTAAAATAATTCATAGATTAAATTAATAATTACATAAAGGATATTATACTACATTATAAATTTAGATAAAACTGTGAAAAAATTTTAGTTGGTAAAGATACCGTATCTGATTTAGATAACTATTTTTTCAGTCGATCTCGTTATTCAGAAAAAAATCAATACTTGAAAATAGAAAAAGAACTACAACAAATAAACGAAAAATAAAATTTTTTAATGTTGCATGAGATAGAAAGTATAAAATTTAACGAGTTACGGTATAAAACCATTAATAAATAATCAAAATAGAAATAAAAATAGGTAAATACAAACATTTTTTTCTTTTATGATGATTAATTTACGTCGATCTTACAGACTGTTTTTCGCCATTTCAAATAGATCGATTTTATCTTATTTTGAAATTCAAATAAATAAATAAGTTTTTTACTTTGCAATACATTTGTAGTAAAATCTATAGCATCTAATATATATATATTGGGCTTTAAAATGATCTTAATTAATTTTTGTAATAAAATTTTTATTAAGAATATTATATGAACTGTAATATATTTAAGTAACTTAGAATCATAAAAGTATTATAATAATTATATAATGTATTACCAATGTATTTCTTTATGTACATTGCTTGATATTTTTCAGTTAAAATAATAAAGAATATTTTTTAATTTAAATAAAATAGGCAACGAAAATGACGTAGTTTATAGAAGACAAAGAAAGTATTAAAAAGATGTATTAGTTAGTAAAGAACAGGATATATTTGATAAAGTTCATGGTATCACTAAATGATTTCCACATGTTCCGATAATACTTATCGCATCTTTATTACACATTTATGCAGGATGCATATATTTATTTAAGTTAGTCGATAAATTAAGACAATATTTACCTTAGTCAATCATTGGACTGAGGAAATTTATTTTTTTACATGTTCTACGTCACTGTTCGAGACATTGTATGTATCTGTATATGTATATAATTAAAACGTATTGATAGAATCAGAGAATGAGCACTAATAATTCTATTGTACAAGATGAAAGTAAGAAAAGTATATATCTCGCATACTAAATCCTTCCAAAAGCGAAAAAAAGGAATAAGATATGGGGGTGATAGGGTGATAAGATGAGGAGGGTCAGCTACAGGCCAGGTGTCGAAGAATCAACTCGTCGAGCCGACGATGTCGACCATGTTGCGTGGCAGGTCATCGCAAGTTCTTGGAGGGGTCGCGGGATGAGTCGTACATGGGTTGATGATTCGTCATCATTCGTTTTGAACTGCTAGAGTCTTTCATACGCGCCTCTTATCAGTCATGAATCGCGCAAGCATCGGAGACTGATAGGGTAGCGACGGGGAGGCGACGAAGACCCGTCGAGTAGAAGTCCCTTCGACGGTTGTTCCGTAGCTTTGCTTATATCCCCACACTACGAGTGAGAAAGAGCGAGTTTTGTTTGCAGGCGCGGCTCCTATCGCACGCAAATATGCGCACCTTTGAAACCCGTGCCAACGACGACGTCATTTCGACAATAGGTAGTTGATCTGTCCCGGACCTTCGGCATTCACTTATGGATGGTTTTTGGCTACTGCTGACTTCGGACCTCTTCCGAATTTTTGACTTCCTCGTCTCTCTTCCGACGGCGACACGATCGAACCAGTAAACCGTAATACTCTGCAAGTTGCTTCCACGGCTCATCTCTTGACCTTTCAGATAAAGAACGATTGAAATCCAGAGCCTTCACCTCTTCATCCAATAACTCTTCCTTTATTTTATTATATGCATCCTTGTACCATCAAATAACGATTTCGTTCATTCAAAGGCAGTCTTGCTATAAAGTTTTTAAGCCAAATATCAATATTATTCAATAAATCATCATTCGACGCTCAATAATTGTTAATTTTATCACGTAACGTAGAAATGATAATTAATTAAATCACAGGATTTACTTTTTTCCTATTTCTTAGCTCACTTTTAAGCCATAAATGATTAAATTGTTATTTTTTCATGTCAAGAGAATATAGAATTATTCAGAACATAGATCTCAAATAAGAAATATTTTATATTTATTTTTTATTTTATGGATTAGTATTTTTATTTTTCATTTGCTTATGCCCATTTAGTATCATTCGATAGTAAAACTATTAATAAATCTAAATTTTATTCATTTTTATGGTATCTATATAATAAAAGCGTGTTGTTGTCATCTTCGTCATGACAAGAGCAACGAAAGCTTCGGTAATTCATTCGCGAGCCAGGCGATTGGAAAGGAAAAACAATGAGAGAATGAATATGGGACTCTGTAAGAAAGAAATAAAGAGGTATAACGGGGTATTGGTGGGTAGGAGTATGAAAGATTTTACGGTCTTCATAAATGCACCGACAGTGGTTTAGTACAAGAGCACATTTGGCAGTGCGTACATGAACCAACTTCTCCATTTCTCTCTTTCGTCGCTGCCTGTCCTTGCCAATATTTATAACACCTGCAGCAGAACTTTCTTAGATGAATGATGCACCCCCTTGACGGCTCACTGTACCGATACCGAGATTGCTTTCAAGCTTTCGACAAGATAATAACATTGCATAAGAAACTAATAACATAACAAAACGTCCCATTATTTTTGTAATTTTTAATTATCATTTAAATTTTAGTGGACAAGCACTTCTATGACTTTCCTAGAATTTTACTTAACTCATCCCCGCCTCTATGAGATATTATTTTCAAGCGTTCTTACTGATGAAATATATGCTTCAACATTTAATTTTTCTTACGATAATAATTAAACTTTATTGTGAAATATCTTTTCAAATTTACCGACGGATCGTCCTTAAATACATCAATACATTTATTGGTAATACATTGAGATGATATTTACGATTCTTATGTACAAAAGATAATCCTACCTATTTTGCGTATGCAAAAGCATATGATTCATTTAATTTCTTAATAGTATAGTGAGTGATGGAATTCTTTTCTGTCCGTTTGTTACCTTGACTGACCAACACCTGTTCATTAGGCTAAAGTTTGAAGGGACAGTGCTAAGATTCCGTACTGTTTTATATACCAGATTATGCTGCTCTGGAAGTATGCGCGTATAAGCTCCGCGGAATTTCAAAACGTTGATTGGATTCCTTCGGTAAAAGGGCAACTCTGTAATTAAAGCTGCTAACATAGGTAATTCTCCCTATTCTTCGGCTGCTTCGAAATTCTCAACTCTGCTTATTATACATAATTTGCCATTTCTCGCCACTTCTTTTTTTTTTTTTTTTTGATTGACGGAAAAATTAAAAGTATTTTTCCTCTTAAATAATTTGGTTTTTTTAGAATCTCGATGCCTACTTCTTAATAAATTGTGAAACCCATTACGAAGAATAGCAATTTCATATTCTTTTAAAAATACTCTGTTGACAATTAACACTTCATAGAAGTACAGTGTAAATATTAATTATTTTGTGTCTTATTGAAGCTCGCAGAAGATATTATCGAAGTTACTGACTAAACTCATTTAAGCAATAGATATTTTACAATTGCCGGACCTATACAAAATATTATTTATAACGTATAACATTAATTGTCCTTTTACAAACATAAATTGACTCTGTCCAACAATAACATTTAATATATTTTATATTAGAATATTTATTACGATTTTATGAATAACAGAAGAATTTTTAATTAAAAATGCTATATAAATAAAATCCTTCTTAACTACGTAGTCTTTAGCTATATGATAACGCAAAGATTAACTGCATTTATTAAAATATATGCGATCTCTCCTCAATAACGTTTCTATTTCTAATTATTTATCGAGTATTTGCGAATTTATGCATTTTCGTCGATATTCAAAGTTAAATAATTATCAAGGTAATGGCAAGATATAAAAAAGAGTTCTTTCAATAATTAAATAGTCTATGACCGCACCAGTACATGCAACGTTTTAAGTTCAGACTATGTAGCATAGTTGATAAGCTAATAATCAGGAGGTATCTCATCAATAAAGATCGCATCATCCGAATTTCTGTACTACAATTATTAACAAGACTAGGATCACTTACTACTGCTAAACAATCTCCAAAAGCTTGTAGATAATTGAATTTGCCGTTCCTTTCTCGATTAATAATACTTGCAATAAAATGAAATATAAAACCTGTAAAAATTGAATACTGATTTCAAAATAACGTTAGAGTAGTTTCAAAATACAGAATATGTATAAAAAATAAGATCATCTCATTTGAACTGATCTATATATCAATATATATGTATATGTGGATTTTTTTATTGATGAATTGAGTTGAAATCCTAGTAATAAACCCTATAATAAAATCTACTTAAAAATGTTTTTCCTTTTAAACAACAAACAAATAATTGTAGATTAACAGTTAAGCCACATTAATTTTAAGTGTATAAAGATCTATTAAACATAAAATGTAGCTTATTAAAATCAAATGAAAAAATGGGCTCTAATGCTCAAATAAGTTTTGTAATTCTTGGCTCATGATAAAAAGTCGAGTGAGTATTCAGAAATTGTTTTCATGCAGCTGTTAATTCCTATCTCTGATGGTTAACTGCAATCACGCAAGAAGAAAAGATAGTACGTACCTTACTCGTGCTTACTCTCTCTTTCCGCATCTCACTAAAATCAACTCACAATCGGAAATATATAATAAATCCTAGGACGTAGAAATATTATAAGAGATAATTCATAAAATAATGATCTTTACTTGCTCTGTTTCTTCAGCTAATCTCAGCTATTTTTCAAATCAAATGGCGTTTGTGCAATCGGAGCTGTAATCTCGTTCTATCGTTTTCCTCAAATTCACGCAGTTGCTTCTATTTCATTTCTCTCTTTCTTTATTTATCTCTTTTTTCCTCAATTCTATACACACAAAACAAATGCTCCTGGTTCTATCTATCCCTTCCTGATCTTTCTCTCTATTTGTCTCAATTTGTTGTCATTATATTATTGCAAAAAGAAAATAATCAAAGCCAAATTCACAAGCTTCGTGCTGACTATTTTCCAAGTTCCTGCCTGTTTTTACTATATAGATTTTTATACTTGTAACATATACATTATGGAACGATGTAGAACAATGACATATGATTGAAACACGTATTGAACGTTAATTTTTATTACAATGTCAATGAAGGAATCAAATCTTGATTCTCATATTATTTTCTAAATAGTGAGTTTTTTTTTATTATAAATATCTTCAGAAAACACATTTATTTCTTAAAAGTCAATGTACTAAGTTTGCTTAAATAATGCTTACTACTCGGTCAAATAAATTAATTTTCGATTTAATTAGGCTTCCTTAGGTAATGAGCTCACTTTTACTCATAAAAATATTCTTTAAAATATACTCTCAAATAATCTTAACGTTCTAAAATATTTGGCATATTTGTAAATGTTAAGTTTTTATTTATTGTAACATGTTAACATAGTAGTGCTTTCATTTATTTAAAAAAAAAGATCAATAATAAAAATAATTATTTAATAGTATAGTGCAATTTCATAAGCAACATAAATTAATTTAATTTTCATTCCACTTTTTTTCTATCAGCTACAACAATGGAATCACTGATAATATATTAATTACTTAGGTTTTTGATTAATTATTTTCTTGTTATCAGTATTTTTTATGATATTTTATATTATTTTCTTAATACCATCCTGTAATATATTCCAAGAGTTTATTTAATTAAAATATACGATCATTGAAGAAGTCATGTATTATACAAATAAATGTTTTTTTTAAATTCAATTACAAAAAGATTAAATATTATTCATTTGTATAATGAAGAAGTAATTTAAATAACACATTAATATAAGAAATCTATGTTTAAAAATGCAATTTCGTATGCTTGAATACCTAAAGTTTCAAATGTGGCTTCGAATATTAAATATATGAGAGTACGATTTTTTTACCCAAGTCACAGTAAGTCCCAATGCATTGTGGAAATATAAATTGTATTCCATAAAATTTAAAAAAGATTTCCCAGATTATGTGAAAGAATAGCGTTATTAACTTTCTTATACTTTTACACTTGTATGTTTATTTGGTATTCTAAGGATTTTAATTGTCAAAAATATTCTCGGAAAAATTCGTAAGATCTTCTACTGCCCAGTGTGTTCAAAACTTCTTCATGCGAAGCCAGATGCTTAGTGTAATGTCCAGTCGTCAGACAACTCACTTTTTAGAAGAGCAGTTCTCTTTATATTCATCAAATGCTGTTATGTACCGATAATATAAAGTTTGCTTTATAGGAGCAAACTAATAAAAACACGGAGACAATGTTAAATATAATTGTGCATGATTAGTTGAGAAACAATATTATTTCAAGTATATTCGATCAATGTTATCACTTATAAAAGGCGGTTTGTAATTTATCCCTACTAAAAGAATAAATTGTTATTGTGAGTCGTAATACACAACTATCTTCCATAACTAATATATTTATTTTATCGAAATTCATTCTATATATTCTATATTTATATATATATATATATATATATATATATATACTACCGTCAGATCACATGTTAATGCTATAAAAGCAATGAAGTATTGCATTCATGTTTAAAAGAACCAAAAAAGAAATACTAATGCACAAGTTTAAAACAAATTTTAATAAAGGTTTTTTAATTGTTTCATTATTAAAAACTATTTAGTTTAGTGTTTTTTTGTTTTTTCAAATAAATATATAAATAATTCTTTTTGAACTCAGAGAATTATTAATTTAAAATTTTTAGCCTTTTTAATTGAATAGAAGGTACATGAAAGATTTTTCTATTCGTAATAAGAACAATTTTTTCATTAAAAAAGATTCCAGGGTAAAAATCATCTCTAAGTTTTATAATAGCTTGAGAGTGCAATGAGTTTTTACAACTTTTTCCTCTATATGCATTTTTTTCATTATTTTCGTAATTTAAAAAATGGTAATGTTTGGATTTCATCACCTATATTAAAAAAAAACTGGTACTTGCATTCATTTATGGTATGATTAGGTGAAAACTGTTTTTTTTCATTTATGGATTATGTAGTAAGACCGGTGGAAATAATTAACTGACAGTCTTACGAATTGTAGTGGTTATCGTTTTCATTATATTTTATTTTATTAATGATTCAATTTGGCGTCCCAAATACGTGCAAATATATATATTTGTGTGCGCGTGTGTGGGTGTGTGTATATATGTGTGTGTATATGTGTGTGTATATGTGTGTGTGGGTATGTGTATATATGTGTGTGGGTGTGTGTGTATGTGTGGGTGCAGGACAATTTGCAAATACATATTTAAAATAACACATTTTAAAGTAAGTGAAGATATGACGATGCATTCCAGTCGATAAATATAAAATTTTTATATATTTTTGAAGAAATAAAACTTTATTTCATGTTTTACTTTTTTCAAGCAGTTGATTAGATAGCTAAGCTTATCTTAATAGGAGACTCAAGCTGTGAACTTAACTTGCATCATTCGATTTTTACGATGTCATACATATGCGCGCGTCGCTCTAGCGAAAAGACGTATAATTTAATAGCGACAGGGGGAAATAAGATAAAAGAGTAGTCGGGGATCGAGGAACAGAATGAGGACAGAAACTGTAATATCTCTCTATTTCTTCCCCTCAATTCCTCACTGTCATTACAAACGACTAATTACTAAACTGCCCTGTCCACCTAATAAATTACAGCTGGCTCGCTCCACACATGGCTCAACTCTATACAAACGCCAGAGAAGACCTCATATACGTACAGTGGCGATGTTATCGCAGCAATCACTCATTCGGTACTTTGTCTTACACCCCTCCACACCTCGCCGTCTTTGACCGCCCACTCCCGCGCCGCACTTGAGAGAAACTTCTTACTGACAGTCACACGGCACTGTTACGTCCAACTCTTCCTCTCCGAAGAAGCGTTAACTCACTTTTCTAAATGTGCTGAACCCGGAAATATTATCCGAGTTCCTGCTTGCTCTATTTCGCTTCTTCTTCCTTATTCTTCACATTTACTAATGCGTTTTAGACATTTAAATATCATATATATATACCATTCAATTAACCAAATTTTTATCATTCGATTCAACCACTATGATATTTTTTTTTGATTCTACTACACATTTAAGGGAATGGTATTATCGAATTTATTAGATTAAAAATTAAAAACAAACTTCGTATCATTTTATATATATAATTCGTATAAATATTACGATTATCAAAATTTGTTTTAATTCAAAAGAATAATTAAAATATGGAATTTAACGCAATTATTTATTTAATAATAGAATTATTTTTATAAATTTTTTTTTAAATTTCAATCATGCTTATAAAACAATGTTAAGTTTAAATTAAAATTAACATATTAACATATTAGCAATTAAATTATTAAAGACTACAGAATGTTCGCATCGGTTTCTTCGAATAAATTAAGAAACTTGGAAAAATTAGAAATTAGAAACCCGCATTCTAAAGTGACTTTCGACATATCAATATTTATAAAATCTACACATTGTTTATTACTTCCTATTATAAAAAAATTGAATTAGGAAAAGCTAGAAAACTATATTTATCGTTCAAAATAAGACTAGGAATTATAACAGCATATCTTATACTATATTGTACTATACTATAAAAACTACAATACTATTAATAATTCTATGTTTTTATACGACATTTTTATATAAAAAAAATTTAGTAATAATTAAAAATAAAATAACAATTTACTAAATATTTCAAACAAGATAACGATTTATTCACGCAATTGTAATTAATATACCTTACAAAAAATTAAAGGATTGAATTTATAAATAATTTATAACTACTATTTAGAATTCTACAAATTTGAATTTCTAAGGTTTGAACATTTTATCTTCTTACTTTATGCATAGAGATTCTAAAACCTCTAGATAAATAACCTTGTAAGGTACATGCATTATAATTCATAAACATAAATACATTAATAATACTGTTAATAATTACGCTTGTTATTTCAAATCATAATTACAAATTACATTTTAAACATTGTATTATTATTAGTATGAAGTATTTATTTAGTAGAGAAAAACAAAGAAACTTGTTTTTATCTAAAAATGTAAAATATATATAAATATTTAATAAGTTTAAAGAACACTTAAAATAGAAAGTAAAAGTAGTTTGGAAAAAAATTAATCAAGAACAATAATGATACGTATGCTATATCAATTAATGAAACTATTTGACTTCTAAATCATTTGAAGCGAATAAAATATTCAATGTGTAAATAATAAATAATATTTATAATTCAGTACATTTTCTATATAATT
Source organism: Kradibia gibbosae (assembly GCA_018907135.1). NCBI lineage: Eukaryota > Metazoa > Arthropoda > Insecta > Hymenoptera > Agaonidae > Kradibia > Kradibia gibbosae. The sequence goes on along the minus strand of JACCHX010000001.1, from coordinate 35,236,795 downwards.
AATTTTGTATATTATTAATTAGTATTATTTCAATTAAATACTATGGAATAACCGGAAATTTAAACACTGGTTTATAATAATTTATAATAAATTGTAAATAAATATATAGTATCTATTCATAAATCTAAAAAATTCATTTTGAAGAGTAAACTTTACCGTTTGTATTTTCAAAAAACTATATGATATTGAAATACAGGCTCCTAATTTACATACACAATTGTAATTTTAAATTAAAAAATTGTTTTTCTTTATAAAGACAGCACAATTATAAATATAAATGTTAACTGCGTTATCTATTAATTTTATTTTTATATATTTTACTAATGTTCCTGAGCAGGTGACTATCGAATCTAATCAGATAATAGGTTCAATTATAATAAGCTCCGCTCAAACCTTATTTGCTTGCTAAAATTAAGCAAATGTTCGTTTGTTAGGAATGTTCAGTAATAGTGACTAATTCATTGGGCTATAAGAATGAAAATTATGCACGGAAAGTTAAGGAAAGGACGGACACATAAAAAATAAGGACCGATACATCGATTTAACGGAATCAGATGCCCGCATCATCGCAAAAATGAGAATTATGTCGTTGATTAGCGCGCATTTACTAATTATTTTTTTTATGTATGTCCGTCTGTAGATGTGCAGAAGCTTTGTTGGGCGGTACGGGTGTTTTTAATTCCACATAAGTCGTGTCGATTATTCCGACTCGTGCGTCGGACATTTCTCCTTAGAGAGAATACATTATTAATAAAGGCATTGATCAGCATTAAGCGGTGGCGAATAAGTAAGGGCTGGCGAAAGGACGAAAAGGGCACACGAGTAGACGAGAAAGGTCTCGAGATACGAAAAGAAGAAAAGCTTGACGGAGAGAGAAGCGAAAGGGCGAAAGAGTGTCTCTTTCCTTCCCTCCCACGCTGCTTCGGTGCGAACTTCACGGATGAGGCGTTTTAATGAAAAGATAGCGGTGGACACATGCCGGTGGTGGTGGAAAAGCTGCAGAGAGGGTGACGCAGTAGGAGGTGGCCAGGAGAGATGTGCACGAGATGTGCGCGAAGCTCGCACAAGCATACGCGCAACCGCCCTTATCCGCTCAGGCGAGTGTGTGTGTGCGCGGACGCTCGTACTTGTATGTACGGGCGCTCATCAGAAACCACTGCATGAGCCCTGGCTCAAATGAAATTGCCCGCTATAAAAATAATAACCCGTGTATATGCCTCGGCTATTAGGTTAGTTGCAGACACAGGAGTAAGAGAGACACATCATCCTACCCTTTTTTAATGTGTATTCACTCTCCCTTTTACCCACTATTTTTTACCTTTCTCACACCGATCCTCGCCAACCTCTCCTCCTGTACGTGCTCTAATATGTGCACACATCCACGCGTATATACATATATATATATATATAAATAATTCTAATATTCTAATATCTACTTTAATATTCTATTAGGAATTTAGCAAATAAATAATCTTTGTTGTTACATTGTAACCAAGTTTTTACTTTCCTGTAGTAAATATTATTTACATTACATACAAACAATTTTTACCTGTAATGGAGAAACAACATTTAAAGTTGATTCTTCATAAAATGAATTACGTTTAACAATTTTACTAATTATTTTCTTATTAATTACTCTGTTAATTTTAATTAAATTTTCACAAGTACTCTTTGAATACCTGAAGTTGTGTAATGTATCTTCCTTTTGTGTACTTAGTCATGTTCTCTTTATACCTATTCATATGACAGTCTCTACTTTATCGGCACAAGGATGTGTATCTGATTTTTTAAATTAAAGAAATTGATTTTTTTATACATATGTATGCTCTATTCAACGTGGTTTATAGTCTAATCATTTCTATTACTTTTATTTGCGGATTGTTATACCATCGTGTAATGTACCATACTTAAAAATTATGTCCTCTGTTTTTCTAAGTAAGATATACCAATAACGATAAAACGTTTTGTATATTATAATTTACTCTATTCTTAGTGTATATTTATTTCTAAATTTTTTTTGTATATTTTAATGGAATTGTGTATTATCATCTAAGAAATAAAAATTTCTATTAAATGTGAAATTCTTACATATATGGAATTAATATTGATATTTTACATAAAATATTTAGCAACGTTTATTAATTAGACTTTTTAAAAAAATTAATTTCTTTTTAAAATAACGCACTTTATAAATAAGGCAGTTAATATTTATGTCTGTGCATTGTAAATAGGATTCGTTTTCAAAAAAAAAACAAAAAATAAATTGACTCAAATTATGTATATTGGAAGTTTAAATATTATATACAAATCTTAAAAATAATAATTAATTTATTAATAAATTTTTACTTCAAAATATATTTATAATTTTATAATTTATAATTTTAAAAAAATTATAAATTTAAAATTATTTATCAGACAATTAAAATCTAAAAATGAGGCAATTTTTTAATTGTACCCCTTTGTTCGTCAATTAAATATAATTTAACTCGAAAGGAATTATTATCTTCTGGATTAGTGATCAATTTATTTGGCCTAGGGTATTTTATCTGCACTTTATCTATTTATCAAGGGATGACAATTAACGAGAGCACAATGGCAATATTTGGTGCGGTTATTTGTGGTTGAATAAACTATTACAATATGATAGCAAATTCCAAACTGATGAAACTATTCGCAAATAGTCTGATGACAATAAAGACATACCAATGAGGAGCGAGTCTCATATTTGCTTGGAAGCAAGCTCAACTTTTCGTAATTTTGAGAGATAAAGCAGCTTCATTCTCGCATAAAAAGTACGAGCAGGCCTACATACACCTCTACCTTTTAAAAAATGCACAACTGATTCGGTAGCTCTTCACCCCTTCCCACATTGACTGACAGTAGTATTAATTTTTCTTCGGCAATCGCTTCCGCGCTGGTCTACTGAAAAATCACCGGTTCTCTTTTGGCTTGACACGTAGGCGGTAGCTTTATGAGTCTGGTATCTCCCGACTCCCCGCATCAGTGCCAAAGCAGCAACCACCACACTCACCGGATCGCACCCGACTCTCACCAGTCATGAAACCTTTCCTCCTACCCTCTCCCGTCCACTCAGGCCGTTATCACCGCTCTTTTCACCGCTGACTGAAGAGAACGAGAAGAGGATTATTTATTTCGTAAATTAACTCTACCCTCTACGTGACTGGCAAATCCCTGGGAGCTTCTTTTCGCGCGAATGAGTGCGCAAGCTTTTCCGCGTGTAGTTATTAGTCGACGCCACCCGTTAAGACCGATCCTATTTCTCACCTTGGCATATTTACCTCCTCTTCCACCTAGCCTGGCTTTATTATATGTACGGATCACTACCAGAATTATGACCTCGAAATCTTTGTGCTTTCACCAAATTCATCGATCTATATCGCGAGTTTTCCGATGACCAAAGAAATTAACTTGTGTTTTCGTTTTTGAGGATTTTTTTTTTACAATGACTTAATTATGTAAGTAGTTGAAGATTTGAAAAAGGGGGGGGGGTTTTAATATTTCGTGAGCACATAACATGGATACAAATTTTCATTTTATTTTTAAAAAGCGGAGACTCCTAAAAATTATTTGTTATTAAAATCTTAACGATTAATACAGATATGGAAGAAGACAGTGAAATTATTAACCGAAGGCTAAAGCTTCCGAAAGGAAATCAACAATTTTACGATCAATGTCTACATTTTTACGTCACACCTTAAATACAGGAATCAACATTGAAACAAAAATATTGACAGCGAAAATTAAAGGGTCAGTATTTAATTTTTAGTGCCTTATATATCCAATTTTGAAGATGGATATTAAATCTAAGACATGCTATTTTTGTATCGAAAAATATGCTACTACATTACTAAAAAAACATTACCTATTATTCAAAAGCATTTCAACTATTTAAATATTAAATCTTCTATATTATAATTATTAATAGAAATATGATACGTCTAATTATAATTATTCGATATTTATTAGTGTTGCTAAAAGCTGTTATAAAACAGGAGAATTCTTTTTATAGAGTAAAGCAGTATTGAAGCGAATCTTTCGGAATCTACGAAGTAAATGAATTGAAGCCTTTCATGGTGGTCACAATATACATATTTTTTCTTAGAATTCATGAGACAAGATTCGCTTGGCTCGTTACCGATCGTTACATAAAACTAAATCCATGTAATCAAAAGTTCGATGATACAGACATTTTTTCCCTGCATCTTTTCGTAATAAAAAACTAAAAATATTATTTTCAGTAATGTGAAGAAGTATCACTTCACTTAGTATTGATAATTCGAGTCTGAGAAAATTACAGAAAATCTAACATCCTAACATCCTCTTCATTAGGATGAAATAAAAAATTATAATAAAATGTTTCAAATTATCGAATTAAATTAAATAGTAAGAGAGGTTTATCTTTTTGGTTACTGCAGACTTAGCTAAAAAATGATTGCAAGGAATTTATAATTATAAAAATATTAATACTAGGGAATCGTAGTATCGAAGGACGTTGGGGTAAGTTATGTACGCATGAGTGAGAAGGAATTGTTAATTACAAAATAACGAAATATAAGTGTTTCTTCAAATCAAATGTTTCTTTAGAGTCGCGATGATATTCGTTAGGTGCAAGTTGAAGGTTGCCTTTGTAAAGCTTGGGAGGAGGGTGAAGAGAACGGTAAGCTCGATGATAATTAGGGCGCCAGCCTTTTTTAAATGAAATTAAAAGCTTTCTAGAAGCTTTGAAACAGTAAATGCGTCTTAATTATGTGTGGAAGAATCAAGGAAGTAATCAAGTTTGTCGGCCGAGCGAAGAATAGGGTGCAGGCAATCTTCGTCCAGGGTACCCGATTATTATGCCAGCCGTGGAGCTTTCCTCATAATCAAACTTCATTTCTCACCTTTCTCCCTGCTCCTTGCCACCGCTCCTGATGCTACGCCACGCCGTTTTCCTCTGGCTCGTGGTCCATGCATAGCCGCGCGTGACAAGCGTACGCCCGACCCTCGGCTTTCATTTATATTTCGTTGATTGCCATTATCCCTTCCGATTCGTTAAGTTTTCGTGGGAGGAGGAAGAAAGAGGAAAAGGGGACACGTTCACTTGAGGCACTTCCCTTATCGGCTCAGCGACCCTAAATCGACGATAGCGCAGAGCTCGCGACCCGGTCGAATTCCTCCTGAGACCGACTAACTTAATTGTCAGGAAGTTATAAGGCTATGCGCAACCGTTGAGACAATGGAATAAATGATGGCGAAGAGATATCCACACCAGAGACAAGAACAATGATAAGGTACGACGATTTCGACAGATTTAGGGGTGTTTTCCAGGCTCGGTTCACTCAAGCTAGGCTAATCGATGACCTCATCAGGGCTCGACTTCCGCCACCACGACTCATTGCTATAACCCAACGACGCCGACTCTATTCTGTAGCTCCTCTCATGATCTTTAATATTCAATCAAAATACTCCGATGCTGCTTCAGCATCGATCACACTATTTATGAAAAAGACCTTTCTTCTTCGTCAGCTGTACGAGCTAGTGGTACAAATTCTTATTCCTGACCAATAAAGAGTTGCGGCTTTTGATTTTCCTTTAGCTAATATCTAACAATCTTCACTGAATCTTCTACACTGTACTCTTATACCTTCTACCAGGAGCCATAACTTTGAAGCTTATATTAGAGAATTTATCACGAAATACTTTCCATTTAAACAATCGCGTACATCCACGCAGTACGTGTGGCGATTCAAGAAAATTATTCTATTATAAAATAAAAGGGCGACTTCGAAACTCCAAGTGAGCATCGTATTAATGGTTTATTCCGTATTCTATCAATCCTTCATACCTTGCAAATTTCGCTATTGTTAATTATACCAAAAATATGATTTTTTTTTTTAAACAAAATTACATCATGATTGAGCGACTAAGTAGTTTTTAAAAATAATTTAGATGCAATTAGGATTGACAATAAAATTTAATAATAATAGGGTAGAGAGGAAATAAATATTTTAATGAGCCAAAAGCATTTATAGTTATTCATAATGCAATATTCTAATGCGCTTAGGGCTTTTCTATAATTCAAAAATAAAGCAGCTGCAAAGATATAATTAGTGAAATAGTGAACATAAAAATATGAATGAGCTGTAGAGAATGGGACTAGCAAAAAGTTTCAAAGTCAAGAATCCCCTCCATTATTTCTCTATGCAAGCAATTTCAACGTCACCCTCTCGTCTAAAGAAATGTAATATCTAGCCCGGCGCCCTTGACATTTATTACCATCCATCTAAGTATAGACCGAAAAAAATGATTTGTACAGAGTGACCGCGTCTATAAGTATAGAGGCCTGGACCAGAGCATGATTTGTATAAGCCGAAGCAGCAACGGCAGCACCGACGGCAGCCAAACGATGCTTTCAAAATCCGACGTTCGCGGTCGTCCCAGCCTTCTATCCCGTCCATCCCCCCTCTCTTTTTCTCTCAGCCTCCTTTTGAAAGTTTTATTTATTTTCACTTCCTCAACGCAGCATCGAGTGTTCGCTCAACTAAAGGGGAATCCCCAAGACTCACTGCCTAATTGGTAAAACACTGCGCGGCTCATCGATAATTGTTGTAGCTCTTTTTTGGAAATTTGTTTGGGGAAACCATTTTTCACCCGGATAATAGTAGTGATCTTCAGCCAATTACCGCCAGCTATTATCGCCTCGTGCGTACACTCACACAACTGCGTGATTCACTCCCCCCCCCCCAACGCAGCCGCCGCCGCCGCCGCTGCCGCCATCGCTGGTACCCTCCCTCGCTCGAAAACCCCAAGTCCAAACGAGTTCACGTTTTACGCATCCTCAGAGTCGAGTTTCTTGTAGGATGAAAGATTTCATTCGATATTCAAGCGTCTTTGTTGTATCTCATTAATTTATGCTTGATTTCACACAAGCATACCCCTCAGAGCAATTATCAGCAACTTGGGAATCCATTGTTTTTTATAAGAATTATTATTTTCTATCAATCATTGCTTTCGAGATTGCGTTACACTCTATTCCTGACGCGAAGCAAATTTTTTCGCATTATTAGGAATGTTTTTATGCAAATCATAGTGATTCACTAGTAGACTTGATACTTCGGTCTAATTTATGGATCTGCGGCTAGAAAATCAAGGATCAAGGTATGCCTCAAACTGGAAAGCAGTCAGATATCACGTGTAGTGCTCACTTGCTTAAACTTATCTTCAAAACTAAAATTGTCTACAATTGTGGACTGAATAAATTGAAGATACAGATATACTTATAAAGTATATTAGTCATTTTAATTATCGTAAAATCTAATAACTGCATCTATTGCCTTTTTTGTCTAACCTTCTAAATTCTTACTCTATTCTGTTGGGAACAATAATTTAGTGATAAATATTCTAAATCTATATTACTTCAAATCTTAATATATATAATGTTGCTATGTTGCAAAAATAAATAAACAGACTTTCGTATTATACGTACTAAATATTAGATAAGAAACATTAATTAAATCGTAACAAAATATTAAGGAAAACATTAATATTTTCTTGAAACTGTCTATAATTTGTATGCAAATCACAAACAAATATATATAATTTTAGATTAAAAAATAATACCTCACCTAATTATTACTTTGTAAAATCTTTTTTTATTTCATTCCATCCAAAGAATTGTAATGTAGTAGACTGGATCTGAGCAATACAGTTGTCGAAGATTAATTTCCCTAATACAGCTTTCAAAGCTTATCTTTATTATAAGCAAGCTTATTTTTATATTAATATTATACAAGTGAAAAATGTTATCAAACAATCATATGATTCATTTAAAAATTTTAAAAAATAATATTTACAAAAAAAAATAGTGTTAGAAATAATAAGAAATTTTGGAATTGTAGTTTTTTGAAATACTAGTGTTTTTTTTAAATACGTGTAAATATAATGCGACATAGCCATATTGCATTATCTGTGAAAAAATATTTTACACGGCTCACAATTAAAGATTTCAATATGAATCAAATATCATAAGCACCAAATTATTTTCAAAATATTTAACCAATTATTCAACAATAATGGAATTAGTAAAAATGTATAACAAGCTAATGTAAAGTATGCATAACCTTAAAGTCAATTTTAATTTATTTCGCGTAGAATGCAATCGGTAAATGAGTTTTGACGAATTCATCGATCAAGTATATATAAGCTGAATATCTCTCTTTAGAGAATGACTGGAGTACAGAATAAAAGAAGAGAGGAAAAGAAATCAAAGGACATCCACAGATGTCCCGAGCCTCAATGCAGAGTTTCCGTTTTGTGCGAGGGGCGACTAAGCTCAGTCCTCGAGCTGCGATATCAATACCAAGTGAAGTGGCTTCTTTATGGTGTTCAACTGCATTGCAAATTCTGATGTGCGATTAGTGGGTAGGGCCAGAGCTTCGGCAGAGCGCCTCGCGATTTAAAATGCTCACGGCGGGAGGGACGCGAATCGATGAGTCCTCGATCAATTAACTGTCCGATTAATGCAAATGCCGGTTTGCTTTTGCTTTTGCTTCTGCTGGTTCCCTTTACAAGCGAAAAACTCGTCCCCGTCACCGCCTCGTACGGACATGTATGATTTGGATAAGCTCGACCCTATCCGCACATTGTAATTACTACTCTCACTATTTTTCCTCTTCCTCTACCTCTCTCCGCGAGACCTTCGCTTTCTACGACTGGGAAAAAACTCATTTCTAAATTCGACGCTAACTGCTTTATATTCTCTCTCACTCTCTCTTTGACTCTCTCTCTTCCTCTCTCCCTCCTCGTTTACCAGCTTTGCGATCACAAAACACAACACATGACATTTTTAAGAATGGTTCGAGACTTGTGAATGATAAGCGAGTAAGAAGTCGAAACTTTAATGAACTCAACTAAGCTTCATATTACCTTATCAATTTAATTTCTCATTATTCATCACTAAACTTTTCATTTCAATTTATATTATTTTAGACATAATTTTCCCTACGATTACTATGATCGAGCTCATTTTACTTGCATAATTATTAAATATATAACTTTAAAAAATAGTATTAAATCGATCCTAAATATACTATTGAAAACAGAATTTAATATTCATTAGTAATCATTAAAATATAAATACAACCTATATTAATAATTAATAAACACATTTTTTATATTTCCTAATTCTTTTATAAAGTAAGGCTTATCAATATAGACAGTGTATTAATTAGTCCATAAGTGATTGAATATTTTTATCAAGTTCTCAATGCCATGCTACATTTTCATTAAATTTCCCACTTAATTATAGGTAGTGACAAAAGATTAATTTTAAAAGAACGACAAAACTTATTCGTTAAACTTAAAGTTATTAAAAGGTATTACATTATTAATATTTATGAATTTACATACTCTCGGTTCAAAATATTTTTACTTAATCATCATCATAATACTTCGAATAATACGTTAGATTTAATGTTTACATGGTTACTAATGATGGGATTAGAATTGAAATTAATATAAATAACGAAAATCAGCCGCACAAAATAAAAATAATAGTAAATAAGTAAATAAACAAAGTAAATAGATAAATGAATAAATAAATGAATGCATGTCTAAATGAGGAGTATGTGAAAATCTTACTGGTCAAATGAATTTGTAGAAAATAACATGTTATATTATCTGGAATTGGTTATAAGTAATAATCTAAGCATCTAAAAGAGCCGTACAGCTCACTTTCTTGTCATCCCCGCCACATTGCTGGAATACTGTTCGCGTTGCGTAATCAAATCTCGATTGATAGTCAGAATGGCGATGCTGAAGATATCCTAAGAGTCTCTAAGAGAGCCGTCCGTAATAAGCCTTGCGTTGATATATATAAATAAAAGGATAACAAAGAGGCGTAATTTAAAACACAACTGAAATTATGAACTCCATATTTTACTGAGTGTCTACTGTTTTAATGACGATAAAACTCTCACAAATGGCAGATAGGAATCTTTGGTATTTGAATGTCCAAAATTTTTAGACGGAGCACAATCGAGTTTGTAATTATAAAATCAATGGCGTGCATCTTTATATTACGTGGGTTAATTCGGAATTAGATTAATACGTGTATTAACGTGTTCAAAATTATATATTCGATTAGCGGTGATGTGAAAACTAAGCAATAATATCGAGTGGTATAATTCATTAGTTTCATCAATTTTTCATAAAAAAATTTGCTCTACTTCGAAGTTGCATTGCAAGTCCCTACAGAAAAAGCCTTAAATAATAATAATTATCATTATTACTAGAGTAAGTAGCTCGATTGTAATTTTGCAATTGCGTCTACAGCGAAGGTGGGCTTTTTTCTTTGCTATGCGCTTTCATGACATCTTATAGGCACAAAAATAAAAGTTTATAAAATTTCGTCGCTTAAAAAGTAAATCTACGCGCACAAACTTTAATGATGGCCACGATTTTGTAATGCTAATGTAATGACAATCAATTTTCTTAAATGCTTTTTATACGAAGAGGCTGTTATATGGTGAATGTTGTAGGTATAGACATCATTGTTACGAGGCTCCGATGTAATGCAGTAACGAGGCCAATAAATTTCGGCCATGGATAAGGTAAACGAACGGTGATAGTACTAGTGTTGGAGGTGGTTGGACTAGAAGAGGAGATAGGTTGATTGATAGGTGGTAGGCTCGGAAGCAGTGGAATCAAGAAAGAAAGACGTATCAATGCCCGAGTGCTCCATTAAATGCCAATGAACGTCTTGGAGGGTTTTCCCGCTTGCGTAGGACTGACGGGAAAATTGAGGGCTCAGAGGAGGATCGGTCGCGACAAAGAGCAGTGCAGGATGCGACTGGTGACTGTAGGTGTTAGTAGACACTAGAGTATAGAGCTGCCTTAGCGGAGGAGGAGTACTGAGAGTATTTGAAATGTAGATGCTGATGATTCAGGTTTCCTTGCTGCGCGATGATGTCGCTTATTAAGTGGAGATCGAGAGAGCGAAGGAGAGAGACAGACAGGTAGCGTGAGGGAGTAAAAGACGGGGTGAAGGGGGACAGAGCGAACCCCTTGAACCAGTGAGTATTATGGGGCTGGAGTTACAGGCCGCAAAACCAAGACGACGGCGAGATGAAGATAGGTGGGTTTTATGGACTCGGCGATCCACGAACTACTATTATTTATATTAAGTTTAATGCAACTACGTGACTGAATCCCCTAGTAGACCGCGCACCAGAGACCCGTATCATTAGTATACACCTATTATTGAACAACTCACGTAGAACGGCCAGGTTACAACCGCGAGCGAACAGGAAATTCCTGGCCCTCTGTTGATTTTGCGTCTGCGCGAACACTGAAATGAAACTCTTCGAAGGAGTGACCGAGCCCGGCGATTTTCAGAGCATCGTTACGCTCTCATTCGTGGAAAACCTGAGCTTTGCGACGACACCAATTCGATTGTTCTTGTTTCGGGGCCTCAGCAGCTACCGCTGCCCACTGACTCCCCTAAAATTAGCTCGGGCAACCAAGTCGACTGGCGATTATTCAACAATAGACTTTTACTCGTTCGTTGACAAGATCGCCTTTCCTTTTTGCCCTTCCTTTTACATCATCGATGTGAACGTTAACAAACACGTTGCTTTAGTAAACGGTCGACATCGACTTTACGCCAGTGATTTTCACTTAACACTACTAATCCCGTGTATTTGTTATTATTCTTTTTAATCTCAGACACAGAAATGTTTGTTATTATTACCTCTTTGTAAAATAGCATTTTAACATGGTTATCGTAAGCCATAATTGTTTTTTCTATTAAACTTGTTCCTTGTAATAGCTATTAAACTTGTTTCTCCTAAATAGCTGGTCATTTAACATTTTTAAAAAAATTCATCATCCTGATACATGTGCATTTATTGGCGGGTTAAAAGCAATAGTAAACAAAATATCAAGACTTTTATTTGTAATCACTGATATTATGTTTGCAGCAAATCAGCTAACATTAGATATTAAAAAATATTTTAGAATAAATAAAAATTTAGAATAAATAAATTTTGAAATAAAACCCTTCGTTGCTTAGAAACGTTGTGTTATAAATTATTTTCTTACAATGATACTAAAATCGCTATGTTGAACAGAGATGATGACAAAAGTATAAACTGGACTATTGGGCATCAAAAATATGAGTTTCTATTAAAGTCTTCTCTCGACAAATCTTTTGTTGGGTCACAATTTCAGAAAATTTATTGTTGTTAACATACGCTCACATCTTTCCAAGATTGCACGTTGATGATTGCACATGCATTCAATGATTAAGCGTCGGCCGCACTTGACCTGACGCTGCGTAAAAGTTGAAATTTATAACAATAAGTTGTAATCGGCTCTATAGAGAAAAAGAGAAACATATCTCACCTACAACTAATCATATTCATAAAGTCCATGAATTAGCATTTTAACAGAACCAAGACGTAGCTTGATATTTACGATGCTCTACCTACTATATGATTATGAATGATTTTATTAAAAATGCATCTTTATTATATTCTTGCAAGAATTTGATTTAATTTACAAATTTTTTAAAAGACTCGACATTTTATTTACAATAGTATAATCTGAAGCCAGCTATGAAGATTATTTTCAGAAAAGAAAATAATGTGTACACAATATATTAACTGTATATATAAGCTTGTAGTAATTATGTACTTCAGATATTATTTGAAATTCATAAAATTCTTTTTCATTTTTCAGTTATTTTTCACTTTTTAAACACTAATTCAAAGGTATCTTTTCGATTGCAATTTTTTAATGAATACAATATATAAATTAATAAGAAGTCAATATAAATATAGAAAATATTTAAATTAATATATTTTTATTTCTAATACTTACTGAAAAAATCTTGTACGAATTTTATTTGCGTTGGTATTGACTTATTAAAGCACGTATCATGGTGGGGAGTGGGGGAGAAAGGGTAATAAGTAATAATAAAAATAACGTGTGATATTGATTAACTTAGCACTCGTTAATAATATAAGAGAACATATCGTAATTAATTTACTATCAAGACCATTCAATAACGTAGAAAAGAAATAAGAGCAAATAAATAAGTTAGAAGCGAACGCCAATATCATTTTGTCAAAATTAGTCGTAATCTCAAATTAAGAAACAGTATATTGATAAATAAGGTAATAGAATAAAACTCATAAGCTCGTCAGAAAACGCGCTTTAAAGATTCGGGCGACGGCATATCATGTCGCAAAGCATTAAACAAAACGAACTCGTTAAAAAGAAAGTTGCCTTTGAATATTAGCTGAGGATATCTTCTTACCACGGATAGTTTAAAAGTGTGATCCGTTTGTAAGATAAGCCCAGCTGGAAACGAGTCCAAGGCGCATCGGCCTCACACGTTCGCATGGGCCCGAGAAAAAGCATTGGTATTATCATCGATATCATCACCATCATCATACGCAGCGGTAGTAGCATCGGCAATAGGAGCAGTACAAGTATCGACAGGAGTCATGGTAGTCGAATACGCGAGTGTTTTTGAGAGCAGGTAGTGCCAGCACGTGTTTGCCAGGAAGGATGAGGAGAGCATCCGAGTGATTATAGGGGTGGCGCTAAGAGTCTGGAGGATGATTTACATTGCGACGCTCATTCCTTGGGTAGTCGAGGCCGACATTTGGTTCTAAATCTCTGTTCTCTTAAATATCGGCGTGGCACAAGGACTTTTTTCTCTCTGTCGTACTCATCTGCCTCTTCTTCCTCTTCCTCCTTCACCCTTTCCTAGATTCTCACTCTACCTCCACCCCGCTGTTCTCACTCATCCTAAGGCTTGTGCCGATGCTCAGTACTAACCCCGGGAGAGCGCCGGCGCTGTCCACCCCCACTCCGAATCTACGCTTTCAATACCGGTCGCAAAGGTCTCTGGACCGCCAAAACGCGGTCCGTCTCTTCTGGCTAAACATTCAAATATACTAGCATTCATAAATCCATTATCATACACACAAATTAGCGGTGACCTGATTTCACGTAGACGCGTAAGAATATTTGCGAAAGAGACTAATGAATTGGCAACAACCCTATACGTAATTTTACTTTGATTGTCTGCATGAGTAATCAGGATGTTTTTAATGATCTTTGGGCCATTTTCTTGTCTGATTCTAATGTAGGCATTCGCATTGTACCTAGCTTCTATATTTAGATTGATTCCTTCTTATTTTAAGGCCTCAGCTGCTCTCTCACTCTCACTCGCTTAAACTCTCAAACCATTAGCAATCGGTCTCACTGACTCTTGCATTTTACTCCCTTACTCACTCACACACACACAAATAATTGACCCATTATTAAGTACTCTCATACAAAAAGTTCTAAAATGCTCTTGTTCTCTGTGAAATTTTAATTGCTAATTGCTAATATAAAATTTACTTTAGGAATAAAACTAATTCACAATAATGCAATGAACAAGGTTCTACTATTTAAAATCTTTTATTCTTTTTTAATATTTATCTATACTATTTTTTCATTTAATTATTTATAAAAAAGTATAAATGAAAAATATATTTGTAATTTGTATATTTGTATTTAATATTCCAAAGGATATATTTCCTTTTATAATACATTTTATCATAAAATATTTCGGCCTAAATATGAATTTTCAAAAACGAATTACAACTTTATATAGTAAATAAAATTTGAGAGATTATAAAATACAATATATCAAATTTATAGAAAATGTTTAAAATAGAATGTAAGTCAGAAAATTTTTTTAAATCTTAATTAAATTATTAAAATAAAGTAAGTATTTATGTGATTAAACAAGCGAATTTTACACCATTTGTATAATATAGGTCAAATAAATTAGAAGTAGTACCTCATCTTAATAGAGTGTAAGATAAAGCTTTATATTTAATTTTTATTTAAGGAAATGCACTTTTTACAATATATATTGTTAAACATATTTAATAGTATGTAAGGTCCGTTCGGAAAATTGTTTTATCTATTATCGATGCATGAACTCAAAAATAATTTTTTTAGATCATAATTATAAAAAATAATTTAAATATATTTGCAAAAGAAAAATTTCAAAGAAAGTAAAAATTATTAGACTAATAAATTATCCAAACTGACATCGCAAAATGCATGTGTTTTGGTTCGATTAGAAGATAAATTGAATCAATAGTGCAAAATAATGGGATATTAATATTCAAGAAGCATTTGTATTCGGAAATTAGCTTCTACTGACATTGACCGTACGTATAATAAAAAACTGCTTAATGCTACAGAGAAATTTTACTTAGAAATTCTCACTTGTTGAATTATTAAAAATTCATATTTAATAAAAGAATACTTGAAATATAACATTGTGATACCTGATAAATAAACATTGTAGGTTTCCAAAATTTTAATTCATATACAGATTTATAAAATATAATTTCTCTAACATTCTTCAGCTTTTTTTTATAATAGTTCTAAACTTGGGCGCAGCTTAACAATGTTTGTGATTCAATTACAATGTTTACAATCCACTTGACTCGTCATAAGAGTCTATATATTCGTGTTAACAATTCTTTTTTTTTAAAGATTCATTTACTTCATAATTCTTAGAATACTGCAATAAATATTGTTTAGCATACTAAACTATAGTTGTACAAACTGTATTGACACAAAATTTTCTATTAAAAACTCAAAAGTATTATACGTCACAACATTAAAAATATATTTGGATAAGAACTTAAGATTATTAATAATAGTAAGATATCTTGAGTAACTGAGACATGAATATCTTGAAAACACAGATCTGTTTTTATTCGTAAAAATCACTGATCTGTCAATTTCCACCTTTTTATTTATATGTATATGTACATATATATATCATTTTAAATGCAATATTCGAGTCGTATTGTCCCTTATTATATATAAAAAATTATAAAATTATAACGAAATTTCATGTTTTATTTCTCAATATAGTTTCATAATGTTCGCCTGTATACGATATTTGTTATATTTCAATTCATGGTTTGCAAAAAACAATGATGTGGTAAACAATTTAAGTTATTGTAATGCATCTCTATTTTAAGAAATATGAATTGTCACTACTTATTTTTTTTCGTAAAATTTCGAACATAATTAACTTTTCACCAGCCAATGCATCCAATTTTTATAATACAAAAACTTTTAACAAAAACTAAGTTTTAGTCAATTAAAAAAAAATTGTAGAAGTATAGGAAACCCTATTGTTAAACAGTAAACAATGTTAAACAATATTAACTTTTCATGTTCAAGTATTATTGAAATTGATTACCTTTTAAACAAGAGAGGGTTTATTTTAAACAATTACTAACATATCTTAAATAAATCTTTTAAAAAAGCAACAGTAATTCATTTATTTAATAAATATGATGTTAAATAATAGAGTAATCAATTCGCAAATCTTAATTCTATTTTTTTTTAAAAAACAATTAAGATATACGTATTACCAAAAAAACTTGTGATGAAGTTGTTATACAGCAATGCGATAAAACCTGTCACTAACAGATTTATTCATGTTCTACGAAATTTTCGCAATTTTACCTATACTTTTGTACTTTTTTTTTATAAAACTATTATAAAACTACAAATTATTTATATAATTAAAAATGATTTTGTATTTAAAAAGTATAAAATAGAATTTTTAAGTATAAATAATATCCTATTATGAAATTAAAGTTGAGAAAGATATATATTTTTATATTTTAAAAAATTTTAGAAATAAATGTTACAAGATTTTCAATTTTTATATCAAATTTGAAAATATTAAATCTCAAATGACTCCTTGATATTTATATAAAAGTAGAGAGAGATATTAATGAAGAATTAGATTTGCTTTATTAGTTTTGACGAACACATATGTATATCCGTTAACATTTGTATTAACAAAGTAAAAATAATTAATTGTTTTGGCAGGGGAACGATCATACATAAAAACAGAGAATATTTTATTAAATTGATAATTTGAAATCATGCTAAAAAATGTTCCAGACTGACTATTGCAAAGAGCATTTTATTCGGTACGATCGGAGAGATGAATTGAATCGATAATGCAAAATAATGTAACATTGAGTTTCAGGAAATATTTGTATTTGGATATGAGTTTCAACTGACATTGACCATGCCTGTAACAAGATATTGGCTACGGAGAAAGAGCGAGCGTCGTAGAGGAGACTGTAAATTACGGATTGGTCGAAAAGTAAACAATTTCGTTGGATGCGGGAAGTGAGTACTGGGAAGGGGTAAGAAAAAGTGAGGTGCCGCAACCTCGAACCGCTTTGAAAAACGCGAGTAAGAAATTCGACCTGCCGCCCCAGGGCACTCATATAAAAAGCGAAATCGACTCCTAATCGATTTATCGATAGTTGGATGCCGATGACCCGGGGTATCTCCCAAGTAGCTCAGCGGTCTTATCTCGAGTAGTTAAGGGTCGGGGGTCAATTTTACCCGCGTATTCGCGGAGCTTGAAAGGCTTACGATGATAATGACCCAGATATGGGCACTCGGCATCTTGGTTGACCGCGAGATTCCAGATTCTAGATTAGAAACGAAGTCCCGAGTCCACGATGCGTAACTATCGATCCTCGCCCGGGTACAGAATTACAAGAGTGCTTCAATATTAAAAGGCTATCTATTGTCTTTTAAATTATCCACGTATCGTATATAATCGCTAGCCACCATTGCAGATGGATCTTGATTTCCGATAGAGGAACAGGAAAAAGGACTAAGAGCAGGCTGGAAACGAGTGGAAATACAAGACTCGAGTTACTGTGAGGGTTTTCAAATTATACGAGAAAATGGATTTACCATGCATCTTTAACCTCGACGGACATCGTAAATATCTTTCACGCTACCGAAATATAATTATTAAAAAACAAAAATTGCTTATCTTTTATCTTACGATTTATCTCCAAGTTTCATTCGCACATGGAAAATTAAAACTCTCGAAAAATTCAGTACTTACTGAAGGCTTATTTTCATAACAGCTTAGTTCGATTGCGTTACAATAATACATAATATTTTGAAAGATAGAACGAATTTTTTAACTATTATTCAGTATTATCCAATAAAAAAAAATTACAAAGCATCCTCCAAAGTCTTCGGATCTATAATCCTTTTAATCCTGCTGTAAATTTAAACCATAAAAATGGATTTGTAATTCAGCTTTTGCTTTTCAATTAGTTGATTGTATTAATAAATTATTTGAGCGATTTATAATTATTCAATCAGGGTTAAGCAATGTTATTGATTGTATATATCAAGTTACTAAAATTAAGAATAATAGTAATTCATAACTACTTTTAATCTTGTGAAATTTATGAAATTTGTATTACACCCAATTGTTATACGATTAAATATAAAATTTACGAAATAAGAAAAAATATTTGAATATTAAATTTAAATAGTGAGGAAAGCATCACCGAGAAAATATCTGACCGATTTAATCAGTATTGTTGAATCGAGTAAACTAGGTTTTTATTTAATTCAGAAAATTTTTGAACATTAGTACTACAGAGAATCCATTTGACAAATGCAAAAGTCGATAATGTTCGAGGAAGGATTGGTCTAGTATGTTATAAAATTTGAAGGGAAAGCTGAATAAAATTAGGAAAACGTCGGAAAAAACAATAGAATGAGTCGTCTGAACGTGATAATCAGCGCAGAGAGTAGATGAATAAAGTGACGATCGTTCAAGCCTTTAGTAACGGGGCGCGGCGTGTAAAAGAGTCGACGTCGATCGATGTGAGCTCGAAACTAGTAGATTGTCTACCTGCCAACGAAAAAGCCTCTTGACCTTGATTATGCAGGCTTTCGGGCAACGGGTCGTAAACAATTTCCAAATGCCAGTTGACCTAATCGCGCGCGTTATATACCGGCTACAGGACCGACCGTTGATGACGGGGGTCCTTGGAGGCTAGCTAAATTACAGCTTCCACATCTGGTCAGAGTGATTGATGCGCCGCATCTCGCGGGATCGGTCGGACGTTTTCCTGGAAATTAAATGGCAAAAACTCGAGCCCTGAAGCGGCAACTCCTTCTCGAGTTTATTATACATGCATAAGCAGGCGTTAATAACGACAGCTCGCACTTGGCTTTCACCAACGAACGATTGGCAACACCGGCATCTTCTTCTCTC
Source organism: Kradibia gibbosae (assembly GCA_018907135.1). Classification (NCBI taxonomy): domain Eukaryota; kingdom Metazoa; phylum Arthropoda; class Insecta; order Hymenoptera; family Agaonidae; genus Kradibia; species Kradibia gibbosae. The sequence goes on along the minus strand of JACCHX010000001.1, from coordinate 35,217,642 downwards.
CCCTCCCTCTCGCCCCACACACGACTTTTACGTGGCGAATTTTCACGGCTTCTAGCGGCCCTTTGCTACTTCGCTTTTTTTCAAAAGACACATACTTTCCATACGAACTCTTGAAACCTTGATTCTCCTATTGACCGCATTACAATATTACTCCACTCCGTACTTTTGCTTTTAATTTTTTGAAGCCGAGTTTTAAAGGTAAGGTATATATAAAATATACATACCGGCTAACGAAATCGATTATTATTTACTGAAATTTTGTATTTCAGTCGTGTGCTAAGATTGTTTTTTATTATGTACTTTTTGCGATTTAAGATTTTACACGAGAGAACGAGCATCGTTAACCTACCAGAAACTCAATTTAGGAAGGTTTTTCCTCTATTAGAGCATTGCTATTGTTCTAGACAAGTGCATTTATAATGTTGTCGTGATATATACAGAAACCATTGTGTAATGATATTGAACTTTCAAATCGAGAGATACTGATAACAAAGACGCCTTGTAAACAAATCCAATGAAAGAGGTTCGCTCTAGCAGCATATAAACGAAAGATCAGTGAATTAGTGTATCAGTTTGTAAGCAGGTGTGTATGAGAAGACGAAGCGAAAAGGTAAGGGGTGCCATCAAGTCAGAGGCAGAAACAAAAACCGATGTAAAGTCAGAGGGTCATTAATTGACAGAAGTACAAGGACTACGTTAACATAATCTCAGCCAAGGCAAATGCGGTGGTGAAGCTAAACAAGGGCACATCCGTCGAGGTACGGGTTTTCGGCAGCACAGCGGAGAACAGGAACCCCAAGGTCTTGGAGCCTCTCGTTGCCCTCATCCGAAGGAAGAAGAGCGAAGAAGAGAAAAAGTCGTGACCCAATAAAATAGCGCCACCCACTTGGCCGTCGCTATCTTGCGAGCATCTGGGCAATGCCTCACTTCGGGACCCCATCAGGCGCGCGACCGGGGCCCGAAGGGTGCATAATGAACTCGTTAATTAACTATCAGGAAGTCGCATCAGATCTGATAACTGGGGCCGGGCCCACACGACGACGACGATTACTGCGACGAGTAAGACCATGGCAACGAAGCGACGACTTCCCCCTGGGCTTCGGGATCTGGATACATTTACTTGCTACGAGAGCTTGCAGACTCCAGGACCCACAGGTGTAACAAAGCACGAGGATCTAGACCTTGTTTCAGTTTCTTTTATCCTCTCCCTTTTTTACCTCCAGTAAACTCTCTCTCTCTCTTTCTTTCTTTCTTTCTTGTGTCTCACAGTGCGTTTTCGCATATATTTTCAGTGCAATGCAGTTAGCGGCCTTTGCATTTTACAAGAGACCATCGTTTTTCATAACGTGACCAAGACGCCAAGGAGTGCATATCCTATACGGAAAAATCTGTGAGAAAACCTGGTGCGCAGCTTTATTCCCCATGGATTATCCACGGCATTACATTAAATGCACTCTTGCTCAACTCTTGTCCATTCTCTCAACGAGTAAGCGTGTCTGATCTTTATCTTTGCTGCTTTTTAAATAAAGATGTTAAGTAGCGTTGCTACTTAAGTCTTGATTTAAAATAAGTATGCTAATTTCTAGCGTTTTGCTACAAAAGCTTTAACCTACCTCAATGAAGTTTAGATTGATCATATATTCTGAATTACGTAATGATGCCCCCAACTATCGTTAGCAATCTTATTATTTACAACAACAATTACTTACGTTTGTGTTGAAAACCTTAATAATTTGATTGTATTTAAACAGTGCATAGATTTGAAATAAAGTAACTCAAAATTTGGCAGATTATAAAGTGCTTTTTTAATATTCACGTTTTCGATTCTGCCTTGCATGAAAAGTATAAAGTCATTGGTGTATAATTCTTGTAGATCTATATAGCGATTTCGAATGTACATAATGACTATCAAAAAGACAAATAATTTAACCTTTGATGTGACCGGGTAAATTATCAATTTTTAATTGACGTCGCAAAGAGTCACTACCCGTATATACGCGTCATTCTCATCAAGGGCAAAGAAAAAAAATAATCGCTCGATCACACAATCGACTCGTGACCCTGATGGACATGTTCGATAGTACACCCCTGGAAGCTGAGTCCCAATTACCATCAGATAAATATAAATCGAGTCATCATTACGGGATCTAATCTAAAAACGGGTAACTCGACTCAATACTTTTATTCTTATAAAGCTCAAGTTTTATTCCGGTTCTCCATACTTACTATTTTTAGCAAAAATTTTCACTCCTATTCAAAGTTTAAGCATAAATTTAAGACTAAGCTGCAATTGATCGACTTGCAAGCGAATTCGAGCTAAACTTCTACTGTAAAACAAAAATAATATGAAAGGTGCAATGCCTAGTAAATTAGGTCGGGTGCACGCTTAAGAACGCGTTACGCCACCTCTGATTGATACGCATTTAATAATAGAGATCAGTTCACAGATTTTATGAGAAAGACGATTTCGGATGTTCTTGAAGACTCATACATGGGACAAAGTAAGCCGACGAGAAGAGGCCTCCCATTACAACGGGCTCGGATCTTCTGTATTATATAATAACACGCTTTTACCTTTTCCTTCCAAGTGGCGCGAGGCTTCCGAGATGCTTGAAAAAGCCTTTGGCTATGGGACGCCTTCTTTATTACATTATTCCTTGCCATCGTTTTTCACTTTCCTTTTTTCTTTTATCCTTATTTTCGTGATAAACACAGTAGTTGGTGCCCCTAGTAATCCTCTCGATTTAGATGAGCCCCTGAAAAGTTGCAACTCGACTATTCGAATCCATTCCCGTTTATCTGTACTCTTGCTCATCCTTCTTCGTCCGATCAAATCGATTTTTCTAAAGATACAATGTATTATTGGAGGCTGTCTCTCGAATAGGTACTTGTATGGCAAGCCAATAACCGCCAGTGGCTTATTCAAGTATATTACGAACACGTTTCAATCGGCCTCTTAACAGAGAGTATAAGTACTTACACTGCGAACTCTTACCTCCTCATTAAACCCTGTTTAGCAATAAAATAGTTTCAATTACTCAGCAATTCAAATTATAAAAACAAAAAAAAATTATGATCCTATTTTATCTGTCTTTTCAAGATCAACTAAGTATAACTTTTGGCACTTTTTATTTTTTAATCGTTGCCTTGAAAGTTATGTTCTATGTTAAATTAACATATATTCAATGCCATATTCACCTACAAATCTTGAATTATTATAGAAACATTGTAAGCAAATATTAAAAATTTAGAAATAGTGGTTAAATATGTATATGTGTATATGTATATGATTGTGTGTGTATATGAATGGGTGAATGTGGGTGTGCAAAGGGATCGCAGGTATAAAGATTGTAATGTATTTCAAGGTTTCTCGAACCCAAAAAGATGAATTTGGTGAATCTGTGCAGCCTAATTGCCGAAGCTCTCACATTTGCATGGCATTATGCAAATGATCGATCAATCACGTATTTTGATTGCTCATTGTAACCATTCTACATTTATATCATTGACTTGGTACTACTTGACTTTCATATATGAATATTATAAAATTCAAACAGGATGAATTATTGTTGTTGATTGTAGAAACGTCTTATTTTATAATGAGAATATAAAGCTAAAATTGTATTCGACTATAATATAAAAGTTTATGCATACTTGTTATTTAATTGTGTATTTTTATATTAAATGTTTATATTATATTTTTAAGGAATACTACTTAATACTACTTATCAGAAGTTTAAATATATTTATTTTAATGGCATATATTAATAAAATTTGTAGGAATTATCAATTACATTGAAATTTAAAATATGTATACTAATTTATAGCACTTTGCTACGAAAACCTTAGCCGTATCTTGTTGAATTTTAGATTGATCCTAGAGTGATTTACTTTATTATCCATTGTAATATATTGATGTACTAATTGATGTCATAAGAGCGGTTTAATTTGATACTGGTAGCTTAGGCATTAATTACTAGAACTATTTATTAAAAAAATATTTTCACTTCGAAACAATGTCTTGAGGATATTTCAGTATTCAACACAATCGACATAATGAATGCCGTGGTGAAAAAACCTACCTATGAAAAGGCGATGCACGTGCCCGAGAGAAAGAGAGAAAGACAATAAAAAAACCGGAGAACAAGCTAAGACGTACCATCAATGAATAACTTATTCGCCGGCCGATCAAATATGAATTCACCCGTTATTTCGATAAGAGTGCATCAGATCGACGTATTATAGTCACATGTTGTAATCACGCGGTATGCTTCACTTTTGCTCATCAGTCATGGAAAATAGAATCGAGCCGAATAACTCTAACTTCAACAATAATTCAATTGATCATCAGCGAGCGAGCACCTGCTGAATAACTGAACGAGTTTATCGCGAAGGTCAGCAATTTGAGCGCAGCCCTTCTGTATTTTATGGTCGTCAACCTCTAACTTCCTAACGCGCGCGTATCCCGTCAGTCCCCAGCCCGACTAGATCCAGCTGTGGCCCTGTAGAACCAATCCTAGGTATCCGGGGAATACTCCAGGGACTTCCGGTGCCTCTCGGTAAATGCTATATGCATATCCTCGGCTAAGGGAAAAAGCGGGGCACTCGTGGCTTGCGTGTGCAAGCGAGGGGAAGGAAATTGGATGGAACTTTACATTGCAGGAGCGCCAGACGCTGTTTATACCTCGGGCTCATTGGCACTGCCTTACCCTTCTCTCAGTTATCCTTGATTATTCATATCCATCTCTGGCTTACCAACCTCTTCTCGTAATACGACTCATTATAGTGCATTAATATGACAGTAAAGGTCGAATGGAACTAGACTTTTTGTTCCCATTGCTCTATTGCCACGGAACAAATTACGTCGCATATTTCAAGAGATGCCAGGCTTTCACTTGGAAATGACAATATTCATTTTTGTATTTATAAAATACAATAAAATACAGATTTATCATTTTCATCAATGTTGCTAATAATACTAACAATATTACAACTGCTTACGATGGCTTTTATTAATTAATTTTAATAACTCATTAATATGCAACTGAATAGGCCTATTTCGTTATTTTTTTGTATTTTCTTGTATTAGACAACCTTTTAAATATCCAGTTTGTTTAAAACATTATAATACTTAGATCATATATTCTTAACCTGTAATGGTATTCATTATGTAAACCTCTTTAAAATACGTGGAATCAAATATTTTAAAGAATTTTTTTTAATTATTCAATTCATAGTATAGAAATTACGAAGATATTAATTTCCGAAATTTATTTAACTATATTCAGAATATATAAATTTATATTTTGTGAAATTGTTCCACCTGCTATAAAAATCTTGAAAGTAGATTAAAAAAAAATTTCTGTGCTAAAATTTTCCTTTAAAATTTACATTAAATATATTAACAAATATATTTAGTTATATACCTAAATATAATAAGAGGATTTATTTAATTATTTATTATCAACTTAATTACTTATTAATAAGTTACTTCTTGTCTTTATAGAATGTAACTAGGTTAAGATGGAACAAGCTTAATTCTTAACCAGCACCAATTGAAAGTTTTTCGTAAGTGTGACTTTCATTGATGAATTTGCATGTGTCGTTGGGAATTCTAATTACATTGACGAACCTTCATCACCACACATCCGAAGTAAGCTTAGTGTCGTGATTGAGCCAATTACATTATTATGAAATCGAGTATCGAATCCTGGCAATCTCGACGCAGGGAACGAAATACGCAACTATCTATTTAAACAAGACGAGGAGAGAGGGTCTAAAAGGAATGTAATGCGAGACAAGGCGTTTGTAGTATGCAAACATCATGGAAAATCTTCTAATGTCGAGGTTTGATGAATTAATGGCTCGAAGGCTGTTCATTCGCGAATTTACACAAAAAAGTGACGAAACAATGGTTAGTAGCCGAATTATTGAAGAGCGAGCTAATTTCTGAGGAATTGAATTCTAGCGTAATAGAGTTCTCAAGTAGCATGCCTTGAATTATTTGTCTTCATTCCGCGATTTTGAGTTATAATAAAACATAATGACAGCTTTCATAAAATAATAGCTTATATAATCATTGGTTCAAGAGTTCCATATCTTTATTAATTAATATTCATTTTAAATATTCATTTCAAGGCTAGCGCAATAAAAATAAAATATAACCCCACCAACGATATACGTAATTATTTTCCACTTTGCATTTCCATTTTGATTTAGATGTACTCGGCCTCTCAAAGAAATTAACTGAAATAGAAACTATATTATTAATTACATATGTAAGCCGATTGTAATCAGGTCAGCAACAAGAGCATCGAATACATGAATAATTTAGATGGTTATTTGTATTCATTTCGTAGCAACATGAAATTATATAAGTATAAAATGATAAGCTCTGGGACTAAGGAGCCGTGACTTTAAGTGCTGATAAAGATTGAAAAGTCTCATCTATAATCTTTATATATCACTACACCCATTTGAAAAATGCACTAATGTGAGATATCATGATCAATTCTACGGTATCTAAAACGTGTAACGACTTTATGATTATTTGTACACGATTTTTCACTTTTTAATAAGCCCTGAATTTTTACCTATCATTCATTTGAATACTTTTTTTCCTACGTCTTATCAATAAATATCAAATTAAGTAGATGGTTTTCACGGATCACTTAATATCCTTAAAATTTATTATATAACTTCTCAAAATCAGCGTATCAATCTTATTATAGCTTATAAAACTTTTGACCCTTTAGTTCCAGATTGCCATTACATAATAGCTTGAGTTTGATTCGTTGAAATAATTCATCTTCTTTTTTTGCATTTATATGAACAACCAATGCGTTAATGCTACAAAGTTTGCATTTCGCACTAAGCTGCTGATTGCTTATTATTAAATAGTCTTTAAATTTTATCGTCTAACAAACGTATTTGCATAGAATTTATCATCAATTTTTTTCTATAATTCGTTGAGTGGCAAGCTGCATTCCCATGAGCTAATAATTATTATCAAAATTTTAGATTAAACTTTTATAATTCGTAATATTCCTTTTTTAGAAGGCTTCGATCGTATTAAGATGATATTGTTAGAAATTGAAAGTGCATGGATCATTTTGTAGACTCCTGAAATAAGAATGCAGAGAAATATAAAGATAGGGTATTATTTGTCGAGTTACTATCAATAAATTTTTCTTGATAAATGAGAATTATATAAATTATATAAATAGACCTATAGAATAAAATTATTGTAAATAATGACAAAATAATGAAATGAATGCTCAACCTCTGAAAAACAGAGAATTATTAAGGCATAAGAATGAAAAATGACTTTCAATAAAAACAATAAACTAATTCTTTCCCATCGTGTAACCTTTGCAGCATTTAATTGTACCTGAGAATACACATTTCGCAATTAAAAGTGGGCAAAGTCCGACAACAGAGTTTAACGATGTTCTTCAAGGGTGCATTGGAAATTGGCATTAAGAAGGAAGGGACAGTGTGTCCTTAAGAGAAAGATACAGAGTGAGAGTGAGAGTAACGAACGAGTATGGCGAGGGTAGAAGCAGAGAGAAAAGAGGGAAGTGGAAAAAAATGAACAAATATTTTGCATCGTGGAGACCGTTGACGGGGCTCACGGGTAGTCACAAGGGCGCGACATTGCGTGTTCCTCCTACTCTGATCTTATTTACCCGCGATAACAACGGAGATCATAGCATCGGCTTTGTGATGATTATTTAAATAATTAGCCATGAATTGTTGGTTCTCCGGCGCTAGTACCGACGCTAACTTCGAAACATTTCTGGCTTTTGCATGCGAGCGAGCATTCCCGGAAATTCGGGAATGACGCCAAGAGAGCCAAATCTCCAAAAAGTGTGACGTGTTCTACACCCCCTCCCCGAACTCCTACATTTTCTTCTTACGTGGCTGAATGCATCTATGATTTCGCAGAGGTGTTCTCGTATCCGATAGAAAACAATACCTTATCCCCCTTATTAGACCGTTGCCGTGGATCAACTATCATTCCGCTCTATCGATCGATCAACGGATATAATGATTTTACGATGCGTATTTACAATACATCAAAGAAAAGCTATTTTATGCAAAAAGAACTCACCCTATTGCTGATAAATACGTGATGCATGGATTTATTTTAAGAATGTCAATTTTTCGAGGTATTTTTTTTATAAATTTAGATACGTCTCTTAAATCAACGAACGATTCAGAATAAATTCAGAATTGTGTGACTCTTTGTTCGATCCAGCTATAAGCTGCAATAACAAATACTTTCTGCTGAATATTTCATCCTTATCAGACTTAAGAATTCTATTATTCTGCTTAAAGATACATTTATTCGGACCCTCTTTTTTGTTCATTAATTAAAATTTAAGAGCTCTATTCTAATGACATTATTTAAAACAGCAGAAAGATATTTTCATAATTTACCTTTCTTTTTAAATTATAAAATACATAAAATGAGTACACAACCATCCATAAACTTGTGCATTTTGGCATACTTTCACGAGAGAAATTTGTTAATTTATTGTCCAAAAAAATCAAAAACATTCTTCTTTTTTCATTATACGATATTATTATTATAACCCTATAAACATTTTGATTAATTAACAACAACAAATATAATAATATAATAATTAATTAGCTTATTAATAAAAACAAGTTAAATTAATTATTTGCTCTTTAAAGATGAAATAGCGAAAACATTAATTTAATTTTTATTTCTCAAGAAGAAACTATATGTCATCCATATTTTTCAAAGTTCCTTAATAAAATTGCATTATTTCATTGTATTCTAAGAAAAGCATTAACAAATTTGAATAAATAGAAGCTATTCAATTTTAAATAACTTATATATTAGTAATAATAAAATTTGTATTACGAGATACAGTTTTTATTAGCAAATTATCAAAATTACATGTAAGCTAATTAAAACCAAGTGTTATTTTATAAAAAAAATATATTTTGAATATAAGCCACTTCTGTTTTAGACTAAAAACAAATTGTTAATTTATATTATATTTTTGTAATAATCTATATCTAAATCCACATATATTTCGTAATTTATTAATAATGTTACTCAATATATATATAAATCATCAATCGCTTGTGATTACAGTGGCTTTTGATTTTCTTATGAAAATCAGCCAGTGTAGAATTAGAACCTTACGATGCCCTTTTGAATGAATCATACGAAAATCTAAATGCGATTTATATTAATGAAAAATGCTACACAAATAAACCACACGCATGAAAATGTATATAAGCCGAATAGCGACGCTTAGTAGAATTTTATTTCCGGCAATGAAGCTGCTGTCCATAAATGTTAAGCCACTGCTACTGACCGCGGACACGCAACCACTTTAATATAAAAAAAGGAAAAAATTAACAATGAGCGTTTCTAATAAAAAGCAAAGATGAACCCGGAAAATACATATATATTTATTCGACTTTTCATTTGCAATAATAATGGTTAATGGATACTTGTATTTGAACTAATGCAAACAACTGCAATCAATATTTTTATAGATTTTCCTATTTCTATGTATTTGGCTATAATGGGGCGTAAAAATATCTATATCAATACTTTTATTTGATTCAATTGATATGATATATTTGAATAAATATTTAAACCTCTTTGTTGTAAAAGTTTTGTTTTCATGCTTACTTAAAAAAAGTACACATAAGCGAATGTAAATATATACCGCATAATTACTCAAAGATTATTAATTTAGTATAACTTTATTTTATCTCCATCCATATTTCTCTAGATATACAATAATTTTATACATTCACGTAATCATTTTGTTAAATATTTATAATATGGTGAGATTTTGTCTATTTAATAAGTTTTTATAAGACTAAAAGTGTTTCGAAAAGAGAATAATATTAAAAAAGAAAATGTTAGAAAAGAAGATCTGAGCAAGGAAAAACATTCACTCGGAAAAAAATTGAGAAAGTACACTAATTGATGTTGAAACGAAAACTATCCCATATATCAGTTGCACAGTAATACGACTTATCAAGCACCATCATATAAAGGTATCTCAGCAGTACAATTATATATTTTAAAAGATGAAGTGATGGTCGGTGGGTTGTCAAAACAAAAGCACGTCAGTAGGCGTTAGTCGTTCCTGTCACATCTCATTACCATAATACGGCTGGTAATTACAGCAATTAGTATAGTGATTAAAAAATTACTATTCGTCTCGACGGAGAGCGTTTTTTCAAGAAATGGTAGCTCGACGAACGGACTCACTTTTTTCAGACAAGCGGTAGACTTCAGTCACACTTGCATTCAATTAGTTTTAATTATACTCCCGTAGCACTTGTCGCGTGAATCCTTCGCAAATTAACGATGACATCGCCAAAAGAGTCATTATTCTGTTCCTAAAACTGAATTCTCAAACCAAAAATTTTTAAACATTAGTTTAGCTATTATACGAAGTGTGAGAACATTTTATATAACCACTTTGTTTCAAAATTACACTGTGCTTTAATATTTATTATACAAACTTTTTTTAATCAAAATACATTTTCAACTACTAAGTGCTTTAAAAATAAATTAATCATTGAAATTAATTTTTTAATGTAAATTTGTGTAAATTAGCTAATCAATAAATAAACAGAAATTCTTCATAAATTAACAACTCTTTGCTTTTTAATCGATAGATTAATTTGAAACTATATAGATGTGGGCATACGAAAATGTTCACTGTTTCGGTGGTAGTAAAAGCAAGTGTTAAAAGAAATAAAAGTTACTGCGAAGTCTCTATTTGTATCCAAGGAAAATTATTGTTTTAAACTTTGATTGCTTACCGTCGGTGGATTTTTTCATTGTCAAAATCAATTCCGAATAAAAATATAGATAAATTCATCTTAGAAATTGTGGAAGGTTAGAGTCAGAGGTGAATAGAGCCCATTAATATCACGCTGAAATGGTGAGCCGGAATGGAAAAAGAGCATGTGCTCATGATAATTTCGGAGCGAGCTCTTAGGAAGGCTAAGTAACGGGGGATCGATTGTCGTATTCTATCGCCGAGGACTTGCGGAATTACGAAGTCTTTCGTTATGCCCAAGTAAACGTGTTACGCATTCGCGGACAGTTCGCCGCGCGGGAAAGTAGCGAAGAAGCGAGAGGAATAATCACGAGCAGCGTGGACAGGGGGGATGAAAAAGGAGAGATACGGCAAAAGAAGTGAGCCTAGAGCGACGAGAGCGGCGGAGGGTGGGGCTGGGGAAAGGCAATGGCCGTTTAATTTCCAAGGAGTGAAGATTGACTGACCGGTGCGGGACTGGCGCGGTTTCGTCTCTTCGTTTCGTCGCAACCAAGCCGCCAAGTCGGCTTTACGATTCATTAAAATACCAGTTCTTATGCAGCGCTGCTAATTACCCAGGCTTAGAGAAAAAAATATTTCGGCTACTATTTAGCCGCGAGGATCCCGCGGTCACTTTCTCTCTCTCTCTCCCTCTCACTTTCTCTCTCTCTCTCTCTCTCTCCCTCTCACTTTCTCTCTCTCTCTCTCTCTCTCTCCCTCTCACTTTCTCTCTCTCTCTCTCTCTCTCCCTCTCACTTTCTATCTCTCTCTCTCTCTCTCACTTTGTCTCTCTATCTCCGGATCGTCTCTCACTTTGCGCAGAATCGATATTGGAATTTCAATCTTCTACCCTTGAAATTCCATTTGTGCGAGCTCCAGGTACCTTGAACTCGGCTTTCGGAAGATAATAATTTATGTGTAATTATATTAAAATGCAATCATGAGCTTTAATTCCTAGCGTCTTGTGAGGGATCTATTTAGTTTTTAACGCCGGCACGTGGCTCTGGACACGAAAATTCACAAGCGTAATACCGAGTGTTATAAATTTCTGTACGCGACCATCAGATATAATTTTAACGGGAAATTACCTGAAAATGGAAAAACTATTTCATGTGGAGATATTTCATTTGTAACGTGAATTTAAAAAATCAATAGTACTAGAAACCCATTCAATAAGCAACAATAAACGTACTGTCTTCGATCATGCCCTTTGAAATCAGGTTTTTGCAGAGGACTTTTGAATATACTCATTGTTACGTCAACTTTACACTTCATAGTTGGAGAAACGTCTAATAATAAAATTAAAAAATTATCATTCACTGTTTCAAATTTAATTGAAAATTATCTATTTAGAATTTTAAAATTAATAATAAATAGACGGATGTAAAAGCAAAATCTTTTGTACAAAGTAAAAGTTATATAAAACAGTTAATTTTAAGCTGAGGCTATAACAATACCATTAATTTTGCAACGCATGATAGAATAATTTTACATACGTAGGAAAAAGGACGGCGAATCTTTTCTCAATTTTACGTGAAGGTCCGAACGTCAGTTTGAAGCAATTTTCAATTTACGTTAGGTCATTCGGTCACGCCATTGCTGTAGAAATAATACGGCATAACTTGCAAATTCATGAGAGAGGAGCGCTTTGAAGACCTAGTGAGACTAAGTGAGACAGACAGAGAGAGAGAGAGAGAGAAAGGGAGAGAGACAATGAGATAAAAAGGAGCGGTGAGGTAGGCTGGGGTTGCGGGAGGGTGCGCGTGAGGGAGTGAGGTAGTGAAGCAGTGTGAGGGAGGAAAGAAGTGGTTTAAAAAGACTCGTGCACTCCGGACGCTGAGCATGCGTAGGCTACACGTGGACCTTATATAACCATATCTCATTTCATACCTGAAGACCAAGAAGAGCTGCAGCAGCCTAAGCGAGAGAAGAAAGACGCTGAGAAAGTGCACGTCGAACTCGATGCGTGGCAGATTCGGCTCTCGATCGTCTCTCCTTTTCTCTCTCACTCTCACTCTCGCTCCTTGTATCATTGTCTTCTTTAGTAAATTTTTTTTCTTTGTCCCTCTCTCTTTCTCTAGAGCAACCTTCATCTCCATCTTTGATTCTTACTGCTCGTCTCTCTCTGGCTCTGTGTTTCCATCTTAATTTATCTCTTTGTCTTACTCGCTCATTATAGGCGAACACACGCGGATGCTGGGAGCGGAGGAGAAGCCGCCGACAGTATACGATCGAACTGTCCGTGCAAATTTCAATTTTAACTGCTAATCTGCCAGCTAATAGATCCCCTAACCCCGCTTCCCTTAATTACCCATCACGCTACACCCTCACTCTTTCCCCCTCTCATCCGACACCATCACCAGGTAGTAGCTCAAGCCTCTACTGCCGAGGCGTATGTATTATCTCTCTCTACTTCCTCTTGTGTGCATGGATACACTCTGTAAATGCCTCCGTGGTCTTACATTTAGATTATAATTCCTTTGACTCTTTCGTGAATCTTACGGAGTAACGTCACGGCAATCAGCTACGAGCGGCCTCTTTTCGCACCCGATCGTTCGCAACGAAAATCTAGGGAATAAGAGGAACCATTATTTCGAGTTCCCGATGCCATACTGAGCGCCATGGGAATAATTAAGGGCTTTGTGGCGAAAATAGGCGTTCAGAATTCAAGAACCTCGAGCCTCATCGATTACGTGTAGAACGATTTTCCCCCTCTTTCCTTCGTTGCTCAACTGTATTGTGCATTGTGATGGACTTGTATACATGGATTCCCGTGCAGCTCCGAAACTCACTGGAGTAGTATATTCAATGTTGTTTTCATCAAATAAATAACTTTTCGTCAGAAATTCGCCCCCATTTCCTTCTCTCTCTTTCTATAGCGAGACTTTTCAAAATCACTACTAAAAGACTATCGTGAAAACTCTTAATAAATGTTCCCGGAAAATGATGCAGATAAATTTACGAACCGACTGATTAACAAAAAACTCCGTGAAAATTAAAGAACAAATCCATTTACGGGGTTCTAAAAAGCAATAGTTGTGCTTTAATTATTTCAACGAATTATATATTATTTTATACACATATATCATAGCTTTGAACCTGAATTACGTTCAAATTAAAACCAAAGTTTTACTAATAATTTATTATGAATAAATACTTATTTTCTTAAACTCATTAATATAATTTCAATAAATAACTTGACTCATTAGAATTCCTAGATATTGTTTACATATCGATAGCTGACACCGCTTCGGGTTTATGTAAGCTTTGGCATTATAATAATAATAATCTTCCGCATTCTCTATTTAACAAAAACACCATTACACTTTTCGACAGCAAGTCCGTTTATATTAAATAAACTATCGAGGTAGCTTCATTGCTACATGCGCACGAGATTAATTGAGATTGATATGTGTCTATAAAGAGTGCACTGTGCATTTTTGACAATCTCGTGTGTACGTGCTTTAGAAGCATCGATAAATTCGTCTTATACAGGAAAGTGCTAAGAGCGAAGCTCTCTCGTTTTGTCGGTTCGACGCTTTGCCATGATTTATAGCAATATTTTGACGAACAATATACGAAGAAAGATAAATCGATTGCTGGGACTCTTTATATTTGGAAATTCGTGCACGTAATGTTCAACAAACGTCAGACGTTGCATTAACGGGCATATATTACGATTGGAGAATATATCGTTAATAATGTCTTTCTTCCTTTAATTACAGCGACTAATGCATGAAATTAATTAATTAACTTGAATTTCATAAACACGAGAAAATCATGCGTTACACAACAATATTGTGCATATTATGTAAGTATTCTCTCTTCTTTACCACAACATGATTTTGAATAATAATATATTCCTTATCTTCTGTAAAGCTATTGTTTCTTTAATGAGATGGTAATTATAGCTTATTAAAAGTGTTTAGAAAGATGACTAGTAAACTTTTTCATCTTTTAAACTCACGAAAAAATTTTAAATTATGAAATTCATTTTTTCTGAAATTTAACGAAAATTAGTTTTGCATAGTTGATACGTTCTACAACTGAATGATTTGATATTTTATAGTATCACAGTTATTTCATATTCAAAATCTGTAAATTTAGCAGATATTCAAGCAGATAAAGAGGGGAGAAGAACATAAAAATAACACAACCACTAATACTCAGAGTGAAAAATAAAACAAGCTCAATAGACTTGAGTAATAACCAATGAAATGAATATTCGTCAGCTTGAGTCCTAAGAAAATTCGATTGTTCGGTAATAGTGCAGGCCTAGTATTATCTAAAAAATTAAGCGTGAAATAGAAGTATTTAAATAACAAACGTAGGTCTAGAGGCGCAAAAGCCGGCCGCTACTGAAGACTGAAGCGCCCGTTAAAATGTGGGAGTAAATAAATCTAGAAAGCGATCCAACAATGGCAGAAAAACGGGTGTATCGAAAATGTTGGGAGGAAATGTATACGAAACGGAAAAGCGGGGCCTTCGTAGCTCGGTGACCTCGAGAACCTCGTCGTCAATGCGAGGTCAAAACGTGGTAAAGACGCGGTAAATTCGCGGTAAAGGCACAAAGTTCAATAGCAGAGTGTTGCAATAGTACTAAGATGCGAGGACATTATATTCCCAGCTGGCTCATTGTATTCGTATCCCTGCGGATGGATAAGCATAATACGTGCACGTAATTTGAACCTTATTTTCCATGCATAGGTCCGCTCGCTTCACCCACGCCGGGCCCTCGCCTACTTCCGCGAGTCCAATGACTTGAATGTACTTGCATCTTCATTTAAAAACTCATTAGCTATATCGTTATTATGAAGGATCGCCTCTATCCCACTCACCTCGAATCGCCGAGTAGCTCAACGACTCGTTGAGAGATCCTCGATATGGTAAGCCATGTTTTAACCGCATACGTTATGAATATGAGCTGAGAATTATGTGAGTACACCAGGATTCGACGATAAACGTTAAACTTTGCATCCACAAATCGATGACTTTTCACCTTATTTGCTTATAACATTCCGAACGTCAATACACGTCCGGACGTCGTCGAGGGGACAGCAGATGCGACCCTCGCCCTTGATCCCACAGTCGTTCTTACTAATTATGTTAAAGATAATAGTCCAGCGAATAAAAAGGATCTCGAATATTTACAAATTGGGCATCAGACTAAACCTTCCTTTAATGTTGTCAGCTTTCGGTGTTCTACTTACCTCTTAATTAATATTATTCATGATTTAGCTCCGTCGATAAAAAACGCGCGCACTTGCATACGATTGTCTACGCATTAACCATTACTTATATCAACCTTTGCGATTCGGATTTTTATACGAAATCGTACAATGCTTTATCCGTACAATATTAATTTGAGTCCTTCCATAGCTGTTACAAATAATTATAAAGAAAAGTGTATGAAACTATATATTGTGTGGGTGTGTGTGTGTGTGCAACCATCGATTAATAATCAAGCTTTGTTAATTACAAACTTACGACTGGCTATTTTTTTTATAAAATCAAAATCATAATGTTATGTTTTGAATAAACATATAGAATAAATAATTGATTTTCGAAAAGCCATGGCTCTTGTAAATACTTAATTGCACTGATCACTATGTAACTGATACAAGCTTTTTAAGTAATTAAATTTCTGCTAGTTTGTAATAAATTTAAAACAATTTACTTATTGTATTATTATAAACCACTGAATCAGTCAACATTCAACAAATTAAAGTACCTGTAAAGCCACCAAATATGCTTGCATAAAAAAAAGAAAGCGTTTATATATATATATGTTTTCTAACCTCTAAATAGCTATTAATTATGATATACAGAGAATGAGTTTTGCGACAACAAATGAAGAAACAAATACATATAATAAAATGGACAAATGATCTGTATTGGATATGGTCGCGTTACCGAATTATTTTCCATTCTTGGAATCCACATACTACGCTATATATGGACGTGTATTCTCCAGAACAGCAACCAGAGAAAGAGAGAAAGAAAGAGAGAGAGAGAGAGAGAGAGAGAGAGAGAGAAAGAGTAGAAAGACAGAAAGAGACAGCAAGACGCATATAAGCCACATTCACGCACTATAGACTGAGAAAATAGTGGGCAATAGGCCAACTGTCGATTCGTGCCCTAACAGAGACGACCTTTTGTCCTGATAGTAAAAAAGCCAATGAAATAGAAAAAAATCTCATTTGCCACCACCCCAGAACCTGCTTGTTCCTACTATACGTTCCTGGTATGCAGATTGAAAATGTGTTGTATAAAGAGGCGGATTTTTTGCGTATGTCTGAGGGAAGATCAATATTTGCATGAGATGTGAAACGAGCGACGGCTTATACGATCGAGAAACCATGACGAAACGGTGAGAAGATACTTTAGTCCTGCATGATTGCCCTCGATTATTTCGGGGATGGCGCGCGAAAAAATGCAGCAACATCCAAGATCTTTTGTCTGACGCACTTTTTTCGGAATCTCTTTGTGATTTGCATTGACGAGTATCGGTGATTTATTTTACCTTTATACAAAAGCCTTTTTTTTAGTATTCGTTTCTTACAGAAAAACCGTTTACAAATATAAATTGCGACTTTTAAAGTTATTAAAGAACAAGGCTCCATAAATATAAATTATAATTATATTTTAAATAGCGTCATTTTAATCCAACACTTTTTAAGAAGACACTTTTTAATTCAACTAATTGAAATTGTATCTATACCGAATATAAGAAAAACTATTCAAATAAAGCGTATTTCTCTTTGTTTCGATTTTTCAATTCAAATAATATATTTACGTGCAATCAAATCGACTATTGTATAAAAAAGAAAATTTAATGTGGTAATATGATTATCACGTCTCTGCCCACACATTACCGCAGCAATTTCAACATTAATTAAATATACGTACAAATAAAATTACTTCAAGTTATGAGGTTCATGTCTTGAATCCTTCCATAGTTATTACCATTATAGTTTAAACATTGTCAATATTATAACATGATTGACAATATTAGCGACGAATGAATATAATGTAAGCTAGAGAAAGACAGAGGGGGAGAGAAGAATATGTGGGAAGATGGGGAGGAATAATAGTAAGAAACTTGCGGAATAGCGAAATCACTGGTAAAGGCGTAGAGACCGAAGATATTAGGCGAAAGTTATGCTTAGAAGTTCAACAGGGGCAAGGAAAGGAGAAGCGAAGATTGAACTAAGACGAGTCGCAATAGTTTGTAGTGGTATGAAGTCCCTCGGTTTTGCCTCGCAAATGTGAAAACTCCAGGCATTAAGTGGCCTAACTAGCTCGAGGCTCTTTGATGTGCGCCGCTAATGCAGCTACTCAACAACGTTTAATCGCGTAAGCGCACACAAGTCCGTGCCTTCGCGTACTCAAATCCAGCGTGTATGCATCGCAGCGGGCGGACGGTAGCTAGGCTACGGAGCCAGATGGCTTCAAGGGTCCAAGAAAATAAGAGATAGAGAGGTGGGGAGCAGCGAGCTTCTACTCGAAGAGGCTTAGTGCATGAACACACGCGTTCGCGGGCGCTGTACCTGCATGCGTACACATGCGAATGCAAGCTAGTAGGTTTCAGCCGCCGCGATGCTATTTGCCATTTTTTCCACGACGTCGTTACCAAGAGGAGCAAAAAATGCGAAGAGTGTTCCCGACCCCTTTGGCCCTTCCCTTGACCCACTCCCCATGGCTCGACACTTTACGCAGAGATGCGCTGTTTCTTTGACAACGTCACATCGTTTAATTACCTGTGGTCACTGATAATGAGCGCATCTTTCTTTCTTATAGAGAGCCACGCTTTCCACCTTGGTCACCTGGGAAATACTTGGCGAGTATCGGAGTGAGTCTGAGAGACAGATAGGGAAAGAGAAAAAGTGACGACGAGAACAAGTGAGCGAGCAAGATATAATGACAAGAGGGGGCGAGATGCGACGGGAGAGACGTATCCTTCGAGATCACGCGGCCTCATCGATCTTGCGCTTTCCAACTGTCACAGAATCGCTGCGGCTCAACCTCTTCTACGTTTATAAAAAAGAATGTAATCCTATTGAGGCATTCTGCATTTTTAAAGACTATTTCTCGTAATTGGAAATTCAATTCTCGGCAATTTTTTGCACTTTCCCTCCGCGACACCGCCTGTAGAACGAGCGCCAGTCCTCGAGAGGAATAGAAGCGGTCACGTCGCTTTGAAGGAAGGGCGAATATTGTTGGTGGACCCAGTACTCGTTAAAAAATCTTTTGCTAATGGTTCCCTACGCTAGCCTCCCCCCCTCTACCAACTTGATTATTCTTACTAATTCCAAACTCTTTGAATTTTACGGTTCCAAAGTTCCTCCGCTCAAAGTTACTAATATGTTTTTGTTCGCGATTTTATAGAAAGTGCATTTATTTACGATAAAGGCTATCTAAATTAGTCAAATAAAGTTTTTAACTATGGGCTGCGGTGGCCTGACAATTCTTATCAAATGCTTCCCAATAAACTCTATTGACGAAACTTTCGAGCGTGCAAACTTACTTTCGCTCGTCGTGGTTTCTGATGATTCTTCGCTCGATGAAAAACAGATGGTGGCGACAAAACCGAAAACTCAAGCGTCATTTATTCAGTCCCTATCACAGCTTCGAATGCATAATCCACGACATCATAGGGAAGGTGATTTAATGGCATTCAAATCATCTGCGTGAAATGCGATACTCGGAGTGAGCGAAACTGGCTCTTCCAATTCGTGAATGGAAGATGGGACCCTTAATCATTTCTGATAGTGGTTCCATATAATCACCGACGCTTCCACCTCAAATGGACCTTTATAGAAAAAATCCCAGAGTCAGTCTAGAGAATGCAGAACATATGATATAGAAATAAAATGGAAATTTTGCGAAAAATGCTCCTTGATCATAGACACGTTATTTGTAGTTTTGATCGACAAAGGCATTTTAAGTTCCAAAAAACCTTATTGATCTGCTTTTTTAACAAAAAACTTTACAAACTTGATATAAATGATGACCAATCGGATCATCATTTTTAACAATTCCGTTGAAATTTGCTATATATTTGCCATAACGTAATTGATCTAGATGTATTTGTTTTTTGTTTGCCGTAATTAAAATTCATTAATGATTATGCTTTTAACTATTTTTTTTTAATTATACCGTTACTTTAAACTACTGGCGTCGCTCATTTTTACTAATTGAGAAAGTCTTACTGAAACTTATACCTATTACAGACTTACTATGATATATCCTCTATGTATTCACTTATTGATTCCATATATAATTTTTTCAATTTTAAATTTTATATAATATTATAAATCCGATCTATATTTATATATATATATATATATATATATATATATATATAAATATACATAATCAATTGATTCTACGATGCTTCAATTAAATATATACTTATATAATATATTCAGATGTTAAATTCGAAAATTTAAAAAAATAGCATCGACCAACTAATGTCTATGAGAATGTAATTGCTAATAAAAACCCATTGAATCTATACATATCTATTTATATTTCTTTCTGTGAAGAGGGGCTTTGTCTATGATTTGCAAGCGTTGCTAAGATTTATACGTGCATATCCGCATATACATATGGACTCTTAAAGAGGTTAAAATAATAAGGAGACTAAAAAGCAGACGTTCACACGCGCAGAAGCGAATAACCCCTACTATTGTTGACGACCGCGCGCGATAACCGGCCAATTACCTTAATCCAACAAAATATTCCAACAAATGAAAATGACACTGACATTTTTAGCAAGTCGCTACTTCAACATCCCCATAACACCTAATATAAGTAAAATTGTCGACTACTAGATTCTCACTTTTTAAATAAGAATTTTATACGTTCATTTCACGAAACTCATCCACTATTACTTTTAATATTAACTTTACAAACTTTTAAAGAACTTTGAAATTTTTTTTACTGTTTAATAGATTAAAGGCAAAGTTTAAAAATTACTAATAAAAACTTAATTTAAAGTGTAAACACTTAAAAATTCTTGGAATACTGTGATCCAGAATAAATATTTTGTATAATAAATAATTTTATACATAAACATGTAAAGAAGCTAAAAATTATATTGTGATAAACCACATCTTGTCTATGAAAACTAATATCTACAACAAAGTTTTTTTTCAATCATTATTCGAAAGTCAATTACAGGTCGACCAAGATTATCGATAAAATTGTATTTTAGACCTTTTAACAATAAAGCATTCAATTGTGAAATGCTTTGTTTAAGTGTGCCATTAAAAAAGTTGTAAATTTCTTGCATTCTTGAATCTGTTTGACTCGATAGTACATTATATAAATATGATATATCGAAACTTAAGAACATTGTAAATGTTAGTCTGCTATTAATAGAATTTAAAAAATGCTTAAATCAAAGCTTTAAAATTCACGATTGTTCTTTCAAGCGAATAAAAATTTCCATCCCTAATGTATGGCTCTTCCAAGTATCGCATTAAGCCGAATTAATTTATGGATGTCTCAGTGCGATTTAAAAGAATTGTCTACGATACGGTATCGTGAACATGGAAAGGTCGAGCGACTTCTACTTCGGAGTACTTTGTGACATATTTCAGCCTGCATTTTTCTTGATTGAAATTATTACGTAAGTCGACTTATTATGCGAATACAACGTGCTGCAAGATAGATTTAAATGACAAACGTGGCGCCACTCTTGAGAGTAAATACTTTATGACGTTTTCTCGAGCAAGACAAGAGAGGCACAATCATGATGAAAGGGGGACATGAGATAGATGATGAAGTTGAATGTGCGGCGAAGTATATAAGTTGAAAAGAAAAAGAAAGGGCAAAAGACGGCGAGATGTAAAAGCTGATTTCACTAATGACATAATTATAAGTACGGTGCTAATGCAATTTTGTAACTTTATTTTATAATACTTGAGCATTTTCCATGTAATGTTTTGTGTGTTTCTACAAAAGTTATTACCCAATATTCAAATGTTGTTCAATGTAACATATTGTTAAAAATAATTGTTTTCTTTTGAAGCGTGTTAATAATCGATGGCAATTGAAAATGAATCTAAAAAAGATGAGAGATGCACAACATGCAGCGGGAATTTATTATGTCATACCGAATTTGTATTTGTCCAAGTTTGTCCTTGATCCGTATTAATTTACACAAAAGAAACCGCTTATTTTATAAGCATACGCTGCTCCCGCTTATAGTATTCCCTCATGCTTAATGACAAGCAGTATGCCCAAGAAAATTACCAAGTAGTCACTCGTATTCGGCCTCGTTCATTTGGTTCGCGCGATTCTGGACGCTAGATTCTCTAATATGATAAGTCGGGACCACACGTGCACACGCACAAGCCCACGCGCATACCAACACAAACTTGCACCTACCCACACCTGAGCACAGATAAAATTATATTATATCCACATAGAAGCCTTAATTTTGGAAAATAATCCGTTTGTTCTAGTTGAATACCGCGAACGTTTTTAACCATTAAGGAAATACGAGGCCATAATATACTGTAAATGAATACAATTCCGCTTATGTGTAATTCCCCACTCTTTTAGAGTTTGTATTATTCGTATTACTTGGATATTACTACAGTATGCGAAGACTGCTCTACATATCGACAAATACTACAAATTTTACGTTTAGTTTTACAGTTAGATAATTCGGAATGGATGCTGTCGCTTAAAGTACATAAAATTTGATGATAGATACTTTTAGATTTATAGAAAAAAAAGTTTTCTAGCTATTTACTCTAATTCTCTATTTTTTTATATATAAAGTTTATATTCAGTAACATGTTTCCACAGTCTCGTTTTTCGGAAATGAATGGAAATTATCGAAAGCTCAAAGACGCTAGCTGGTATACGTATGTTCAATTTTAATGTATAAAGCAATGTCATAAATATAGTCCAGCTATAATTATAATTTATTAAAACAATAATTATAAGAACGCAGTTAAATAATTTTCTATAATTTTATAAATATTATAACTTGTTTAATAAACAATGCATTCACAATTATTGAACCTTAAGTCAAATATTCAAAACATAAATTACACCAGCACAAAATATAGCTCTTGATCAGACAACAGATAAAATAAATTTAATTTCAGTTATTTTATCAACAACACATTAAAAGAAGTCCGATGTCAATTGTTTACAAGTTTAACATTTTTTATAATGTAAATCTACGTCTTAATCGAAAGAATAAGTACAGAATCTGTACTTAGTAAAAATATAGACTTTTTATTACAAATATTACATATCTAGAGCGAAAAAAATGTAAAACTCATTTTAAATAAGTATAGAATAATGGATTGATATTCTAGAATAATATTCTTGGCCTACACTAAGACTGTTATTTGAGTTTTCGGTCAAAATATTTTTTGTAAAAAGTTTCGCTGTTACTTTGCATAAGGGGCAACATGACTTCGCACAACGGGCGCCATAAAACACGATAAAAGACAAATTCACTTTTGTCGACAAAAATTGTAAAGAAGTAAAATTTACAACTTCGCTCATTACAATTGATTCGCAAATTTACAATTTTAAGAACCTTTTTTCCTCATTAAACTTTTGAAACTTGCAAAAATTTCGAGAACCAATGCAGCGAGTGACGAATCCAATGGCTATGTGTCTACACCCGTCGTAAACAGCAATAAAGCAAAAAGAAACGCGGGCTGCCATCTTCGCCCCCCCCTCCTGCCAGCCATCCTATAGCAGTCTGATAGCATGGATTCGGCAAGTTATTAGGATGTGACCGGTTCGGCAGGACGACGTTACTGTCGCAGGACAATAATATAATATGCGAGGGGCTGCGCAACTACCTGCTCTCGGAAAACCTCGACGCTCCCTGCACCTTCTGTCCCACCCTCCCTCCGCCCTGTGGCTGTCCGAAAACACTGTGAAACGATGTCCAGAGATCTTTCGAACGATGAAGGTGAGCGAAGCCCGTTCGCTTTCGTGATCGAGGCTTTGTGTTTACCTTTCAAATTACGGTACCGAGACTTATCGTAAAAAAATGTGAATAAGGTAAGATCACTCATGGTGAGCTGTAAAACAAAAATTTTTCGAAGGTGCAATAAATTTGCCAGCGGAAGTGAAAACTCTGCTTCTCTTCTATCCCTCCCCCCGTTGCTGTTAAGCGCAGTTTTTTTCTCTTTTTCTATATAAAACTATGGAGTTCAAGCTGCATTCGCGATAACTCGCTCATACACTATCTATAATAAGTCCTCGCACAAAAGGAAACGATTTTTAGTTTTGCTAGAAATCTTATAATTTTTTTGCGTAATGGGATTTCTTCCTTCCTACCACCTTTCCACCACAAGTCTCGCCGCGTAGCTTGCTCTTACTCTTTTTACGCTATGCCTTTCTCTCTCAGTTCACGTCTCTCCACTATTCGCAGATCTTTAAAAAATAAGTGCGCGTGACAAGCGCTAATGCAGCGAGGAAGCATCTCAAATAGCACGTCTAGGGAAAATAGTGGAAAATACTCGAGATTCGGTAAGTTGCGCTGTAACGGTATTGAAGCAGCGTTGAGTGCTCAATAACATGCGGCATTCGTAAAATCGGCCAATGTTTTTCTTTCTGTTTTTATTTCTTTCGTTCTTTGAGCCATCTTCAAGAGATCTAAGTAATGAAAGAGCCTTCTTTCTCTTTATCAGTCCCAACCCCTCCTTTTTTTCTCATTTTTCTTTTTTTTGCTCTCATTCTCTTTCTCTTTAATACAGCCTATTCACAAATGTTTAAAGCCCGTATAAGGATCTTTATATACTTACCCTCAATGTAGGTTACAAATTTACCATTTTCAGAATTCTCAAATATTTCTACAAAAAATATGTCAAAAATTTCCACCACTCTCTTTAAAAAACTATCTTATAACTACATTTTAAAGATTGTGCTGAACGTTTTTAAATTTTTTTGTTATTTTTTACCCAAGGATCAATTATTTTAAAAATAAGATACGTTTTTTCTACAATGCCATTTCTGCACTAATAATTAAAATTCTTTTGTCATTATGTATATGTGTCCTATTTAAAATCAGTATTATGCATTTGTGATATCAAATAATATTTTCTTCACTTAAGAAGTTAAGAGTTTTAAGTTCGTTGAGAAATTTAATCGTCGATTAAAAGATTTTTTTCAGTAATTTGAAGATATCCTGCACATCAAATGTAAATATTCCATTTTGCATCTCATATCTTAGCACTAGAAATTCAAATTTTTTACATATAATTAATTATTATCTATTTATTTACTTAGGTTTTATACTATCTCAGCTATTACTTAATAATTATATATTATATTGTTCTAGTTTACGTAGATCAATACCGCATGACGTTATTTAAAAAGCTTTTTTACCCGTTTGCTTTATAATGTATAACAATGAAAATGCCATACCTGGACTGTTGTCTGAATCTATTTTGCATCTTAACGATTAAATGCAGAATGACATTGTCTGTGGAGAAATATACAATTATTCAATTAATGTTTGGATTTTTAATTTTTTTTTTATATTATATTATATTTTCTGCATAATTTGAAGCTCATCTTTAATCTGATGATAGTTTCAAGAGTTATAATAGTTTCAAAGATCGCATCACGCTCCTTGCTTGAATTATTATGCTTGAAAAAATTATTTCAAATCGGCCAAATAAAAGTTTATAAAAATATACTTTTTAAATAAAGAAATGTGTTAATTAATCATATATCTTGATAATCTAGTGTTCAAGTAGCAATTTTTTAATTATATGTGAAGAGTTAATAATAATATTAAGCAAGTAAAAAGGAAAGGCTGCAAATAAATATAATTTAGCATTATATGTATGGTAGTTTAGTTATACTTTTCTTAATTAAACGTGATTTAAAACAGTATTGTGAATACGAGAAATGTCTTCATTTAAAGAGAATTTATCGGGGTCGAATCAAGAGCATATGCCAAAATAGGAGAGCAATACAGAAAACACCGAATAATGCGCATAGTCGAGAAATAGTGAAATAAAAAGTATCAGAGGCACAAGAGATAATCAGGATCCACGTTATTATCCAATGTGGCAGAAGTGCACCCTCGAGTGGTTACCTGTCCGGGTATACACGCGCACGTGTATCTTGTTATGTACACTGGAAAGAGTTTTAACGTGCTTAGGCACGAATACAGGTAAAAGCAGCACTCGGCCTACTTTTGGTAGCATAAAAGGAAGGGTTAAGCCGAGCACCTGCGACGACTACAGCCCTCATGCAAATGCCACGCGGTAGGCGCCGCAGGCTTGAGGGGTGCCCCGAGTGGCCAGGGTGTATTGTAATGCTTGGAGTTGCGCAAGAGTAAGGGTTGCAATATGACCTCCTATATTCAGATTAGGACTCGAAGGCTCGCACCTCTTTTACCACTAGCTCCTATTAGCTGCGACACTTGACTCCATTATTCTGGGTTCCTTCTGAAAATATCCTCAAAATGATTTATCCAGCATTTTAAAGTACCTCAATAATACCGCCTAGAGATAATTTCCAGTATGCTAGATTTCCTGACACACGTCCATCCATTTATATGAGTCTGTGATAATTTTATCATTCCAAATTCAAGCCATTGCACTACCTTAAAAATTTTTACTGAACTTTTCCCCCATCAGGTTATTTGATCGCAGTATGTTCATTATTTTATAGGGGGATACATGTGTTACAAAGTGTCGATAATAGTAAAGAATGCTACTGTTAATATATTCCATGTTAAAATATTGCTTTTAAATAAATATAATATTAAAATATAATTATTAATAAATACTTAAATAAAATCTAATGAATACTTCGAGTATAAAAAAGTAGCCATTTAACTAATTAAGATGATAGTGCAAATACTATTTTTGAATCATGATTATACTTAAATTACAAAGAAATGCTACAAAATTCAAAAATGCTTACATTTAATTGTTGTCAGAATATTTTTTTAATTATTTGGTATAAAATAAACATTACTAAGTAAGTCATAATTAATAATATGAACTTACTTTACGCTATAAAAAAAGCTTTTTTTTGGGAAAAGTATTAATATTTATTCGTAAGCCATCTACAGTTTCGTCATATAAAAAATTATGCAAATGCCTAATAAATCCTAAACTTTAAAAGTAACAGATTTTAATTTATGGAATTAAAAGTAAAAAATAAATGTAGCACGAATTACACATTGCCTTCGCTATATTCGGGTCATAACAAACTACTTAATTTAATGCAATGAATTAACAGTTAACATCTGTACCTACAATTTTGGATTGAGATAGTAATGAATCGGAACCCATAGATATTGTTCGCGCCTCCTTGAATTCATGTTCACTCTCATATCAGTTAGGAAGCCAGAAAGAAGAAACGTAGTATGCGTCTATCTAAAAAGAATGGGAAATCCTAAAATGTGTGTGGGTGAGACGGTGGAAGCGAAGGGAAACAGGAAGGGGGACGTCATTAAAATCAATACGCGAGCCGTTTCCCTCCCTTCGAATCTCTTATGGTTTCTCTTTTACTTACTCTGTCTTCCTCTCTCTCTCTCTCTCTCTCTCTCTCTCTTTCTCTCCTGTGACTACCAAGTACGAGAAAAAGGCGACTGGATTGAAGGAAAACCGGGAGTAACCCCACCATTCGTGTTTCGCGTGTGCGCGTCGGAGATTTGTAAGCGACGCCGGAGGGGAATAGAAGAAGCCCATCTTCGTCTTCTTCAGAGTGAATTCCCTCGATCCTAAGAGGATGATAGAGACACGGATGGATGGAAGTATTGCTTCAAAGAAAAAGGGATACAGTTATTTGACGATAAGAAAAGGAAAGAGCGAGATAAACGTGAAGAGGAAAAGAGGGGAAAAATTGAGAAGAGAAAAAGAAAAGCCCGACCATGTTAAGGGGACTGCACATTGTGAAATGGCAAAAATTATTACATCAACTAACCAACTAATAATTAATTTGAATATTCAAATGATTATTAACTGTAGTAATTGAAGATTTGTCATTGAGTTAAAATTTTAGTTTTTGAAAAAAAAATTCTCTCTCAAACACATATTTCAATAAGTATCAAATATTTACAATGATACCAATATATGTTCTTCTATTAAAACAACATTATATAATATATAAAATAAATCGGTAAGATACTTCAAGTTATATAATATATTTTTTAGATTATGCAAAAACTTTTAAACAAAATGAAATATCCAAATAGAAGCTTCAATTAATTTCAATTCAATTGTATTTTGCTTTGTAGTCCTCATACAGAGCATTAACAACGTAATTATAATTTATCATAGCCTTATTTATGGATGTGATAAATTATTATTAAAGTGCTTGTATTCGTTCTTGTTATATATTCTACAATAGTGATAAATTATGTTAATGATAAAATAACAATATCAACTATAATATTAATAGTAATGTTAACAATAAGAATGATTAAGATAATGTTAATAATAGTAATAACAATAATATAAAGATTTCGTAATAGTGACATATCAAAATGAGAAATGAATACTCATAGTAAAATTATACAATCGTAGGTAAGAAACTATGTAAGAAAGGTCGAATAAAGGAAATATCTCTTTGTTAAATTGCATTTATTTTTCAGATGCAGCAATGTGGAGCCCCTTAAGATGAAAAGGAAGTTGTGCGTTCTGAGCGCGACACCTAGAAGCATGGGAAAAAGTTGAGTAAGAAGGTGCGAGAGACGAGTACGATAAGGAACGTGAATAAAAGAGTGAGGAAAGGTGAAAGGCCAGTGGGACAAGAGGATAAAGGAGAGCAAGACATGAAGCTCGTCGAGAAAGGGGCGGTTGGTACGCTTTCCTATGACCAATAAGAGGCACTTTAAAACACCTTTTGCGTGATCTCCTTCCCCGCGCCGCATTTACCACCCCACACTTACCGTCAGTTTCGTAGCGAGGGGCGACTCTGCTTCGGTCTTCTGCGCATTCTTCCCAGAATTCAAATATATACTTGGGCTGGCCGCCTTCTCCCCTCCGTCAGCCACGATGAAATGAAAATATGATAGCGTTTGAGCAATAGGGAGATGGGTGCTCAAACTCCCGCGAGCAAGCCATAGACGCAGAGAGAGGAAGGGGCAATGAAAGAGTGTGAGAGGGGAGTGAGGTAGGGAGTAAGATCAAGAGAGACAAGGAGTCGTTGGGTGGAAACATAAACTACAACAAGGGTTGCGATAGCGCCGCGCCTTTCTTCATGACCAATAACGCGAGACTTTAAAGCCACCGGCGTTACGTGAGGGCGTTGCGGCCATCTCGCATTCAAATGTCGGATTGCGAGATTTTGGCGAATCGCAGACATATGCTAATAAGCCATGACACAAAGGGCGGGTCAGGGTGTCTTGGTGTTGCTGTTAGCGTTATCGCTGATTTTTCAGTTCTCATCAGTGTAAATGTGAGTACTGGGGGGAGGAGAGAGGGCGGATACGAGACATAAAGATGCATTTTATCGGTTATTGAAAAGCGAGTTCGATGTCGCATTTCTTTCTTTCGGGTATTCAAATTAGGGTCGGATTTCACTTCACTTTAGAACTAAGACCAAACACTGATTTTTTTCTACTTTTGAGGAGAAAACTGTTTAATAAGGCAGGAGCGGATAAAATGGAGTTTTGAGAAAATAATGCGTTACAACAAGCAGCTTATTAATTTAACGAATATGGCAATATTTTGGTTAAACGAAATTCTACACGTTATGTTAAGCAGACATTTGAATGTCTGTACAAATAAAATTCCTCTGAATTCGTGTAGTATTCGAAAACGTCTAGAGAGGATGGTAAAAACATAGGGGCAGAAAGCACAGAGAAAAAATTTGCCTGGTGCCGTGGAAGGACGTGTAAGAGATAAAATTAGAGATAAAAACTACAGCCCAAAGTCCGATATTATAGGAAGAAAACGTCGGTGCCGGTGAAATGGATATTGCATTGTTGAGAACTATCAAATGACCGATTCTCTCTTAGAGACGAGCACACGAGGCCGAAAGTACGAATGCGAGGAATCCTTCAGGCGCTCACCATCGCGTCATGTGGTCGGCTCGATAAAGGGAGAAATCGGTAGAGGGGCAACCGCTCCTCCCCGAGCCACCAACAACTAATTCCAGTGAACAGCGTCTCCTCTTCCTCTACGTTTGCTTGGAGCGTGGCGAGGCCTCGTTCGTTCCGTCTCCTAGGCTCAAGCTGCCATGTCGAACAGCTACGCGCACGTGGCCACGTGGATCGCAACCCCACACCCCTGCGTACCATCGAAAGCTGAAGGATAATCGCTCCGTTGGCTCGATCACTGTTCCCTGCTCCAATGCTCAATCCTTTCCCGCGCGTAAGAGACACCATCGATCTTAGGATGTCGGCTAAGGGAAGCCTTTAATGATGTTAAGAGGTGCGGAGGGATGACGAGACAAGCTCCATGAGGGCGGATGCAGAAGCTTCGGAAGGAAAGTTCAGGAGGCTTAGAATGTTTTAGTATAGGTTGTAATACAATGTGAGTATACGAGTGCAGGGAGAACCGAACACTTATTTATGGTTTTTTTACAATGAAGCTTGGAATTTTACATAAATTTCAAATGCATCACTATCCCTTTCCATCAATAAATGTGTACCTTTTAAGATCATATTTATGTATCGATGACTGGGCAAAGAAAGTCTTGCTTAGAGCGATAAACTCGAGCAGTGAAAAATATCTTAATTTATTAAGTAGTTTAAAGAATGGGTTCATTGTGAATATCTACACATCGTCGATTGATTCTTCGCGTTTAATCACTATGAAAATAACGAAAACTCTTGAAACGAAATTATTGAATTGTCATAGTCTCATATTCATTTATCTACGAATTAGATATGATTGCATCACTGTATCAACTGTATAGTAATACTGTGTCTTTCTCGACTCCAGTACATAGTACAGTACTGAGATAACATTTCCAAAGCGCGTCCAGAACGAAAAAAATCCTTAATAAGCAAATGGGTTATTATTTTCCTTGACATTTACAGAAGAACTGATAAAAAACAAAGTTGATAGATCCTTCCTCTCCAGTAGCCGGTTTATCAGTGATATGCAAATTAATATCCCTGTCCCTTTAATATCAGCCTCCGATCTTCTAGACCTAGCCTCCTTCACTCTCTCATTCTCTCTCCCTCTTGCTTTCTTTCTCTCTACTCTCGCTTTATAAGCTTACTCTCGATCACCTTCTTCTCTCTTTCTCCACTTTCCGCTTCGCGAAAAAATAAGTAGGATTCGCGATTTGTTTCGCATTCGCACACTATGGGCGTAACCGGCGATCTCGCGGTTGGCGACCATTGGCTCCGCATTTCCCCACCGACGCACGCGCCATACCCCCACCAAGAGAAGGCTCGTGGTTGATGCGCGCGGGTGCCTTCGTCGCCCCGCCGAGACCACCAGCTTCTACCACTTTAT
The DNA here is from genome assembly GCA_018907135.1 of Kradibia gibbosae. Taxonomy (NCBI): domain Eukaryota; kingdom Metazoa; phylum Arthropoda; class Insecta; order Hymenoptera; family Agaonidae; genus Kradibia; species Kradibia gibbosae. Next base: position 35,186,387 of record JACCHX010000001.1, on the reverse strand, counting down.
CGCTCTCTTCGTCTATCGTCTCTCTCTCTCTCTCCATTCCACGATAGTGTGGCCACGTTCATCTCTGTCACGCTCGCCCGAGCCGCGTCGACTCGACTCCCCCACCTCGATGACGAACGAGAGTTAGCGAACGAGCGAGGGAGAGAAGAAGAAAAAGAGAGAGCGAGAGCGAACGGAGCTCAACGCCGACGACGTCCGTGTGCGGCTCGGCCGGCTTAGTCCCTCTAGTGTAGCTGCACACATGCAAGCGAGAGCATCTACGAAGCGCCTCTGCCGCCGCCAACGTTGTCGTCGTCGCCCCGTGTTCACTGTTGTTGCACTCTCCCATTCGCACTTCCGTTAACGATATAACCGGATCATTTTCATGGTGTACCGACGTGCGCGTCGAGTGAAACTAGAACACAGTCGTCCTGCACTTTGTCGTATGCTCGCGTATCGGCTCTAGGGCCGCGAGGAACATTAGTCCTGTGTTGTTGACAGCCATATCGCTTTGAACTTCGTTTATACGAAAATAGCGATATCCATATGCGTACGTACATACGCATGGATAGATTAATAAATAGATAGAGTGCGTCGCCTCCGGGAGAGGAGGAAAGGACTCGGCGGTGGTGTGCAAGTGCGCGTGATCGAGAGTCGAGGGGAAATCCCCGAAAAGCAGAGGGGCATGAATGACAGGTGCGCGGGACACTCTATTTCCATCGACTGGAGAACGCGACGAACAAGTGCGCGTTAGATACTGCCCCTCGCTGGCGAACGGCTCCCCTTGTCGCTCCGCGAGCAGGTCAGCAGTGATGCCTAGAGGTCCGCAGCACTCGAGCCTGAGACGTCGAACTCCTAAAGGCACTAGAGGACTGTGACACTTATGAGCGGGCGGCGACGCGGATGGTGAGCTCAGTGAGACTCTCGGGGTGATCGGCGGTGCCCAGTGGCTTCAGAAGCCCGCATCGACGCGCGAATACTCGAGATATAGAGATATAGAATATAGAAAGCGATGTAGAAAGCGATATTGAAAGAAGAAGAGAATGAGATAAAGAAAGAGTGTTTTTGTGCGAGAGAGAGAGAGAGAGAGAGAGAGAGAGAGAGAGAGAGTAACAGAGCGAATTAATTGGATAGATCGAGGAGCTATCAACGAGCAATTTCGCGCTCAGTCCTGACCAGCCACGTTGGATCTCGCGGCGTTGGGTTTCCTTGGGGGTAGCGGCGGCTCGGCGGTAGCCAAAGTCGCCGCGGTGGCGGGTACCGGGGTGCTCGCGTTGCCCGGCTCGCTTAACGAGAAGGGCGGCCTGGCGCTGCTCGAGCATCATCGATATCAGCAGCAACAGCTGCAACAACATCACCAGCAGCAGCAGCTCCATCACAGTATTAGCCAACTCCACCATCGCCAGCAGCAGCAGCGGCACCACCACCATCACCCCCATCACCGCCAACAGCACCAGTACCAGCACCATCCTCTCCATCATCATCGTCAACAGCAACAGCTCCATCATAATATTAACCAGGAACAGCTGCAGCAACACCATCCACAAGTCAGTCTGGCTGCGGCCGCAGCCGCCAAGACGAAGACCTCAGGGTTGGCGGGCCTTGACAACGAGGCGGTACGCCGCTGGGTCGAGGAAGCCACAAGAAGCGTCCGTCAACATCCACTCGTTGTGCCCACGGTTCCGAACTCCCAACAGCTGCAAGTGAACTCCTCTGGGCAGTTGAGCTCCCACAAACCCGGGCAGCTTCAGCAGATTCATCACCAACAACTGCAGCAAAAACAGAAGCCACAGCAGCAGCAGCAACGTCTTGAGCGACAACGCCGACTGTCGGATCCGAGCTCTTCATCACCGCCACTGCCCTTCGCACTTGCCGCGTCGATGACGCAAACGCCAAGTATGCATCTCCTGACGACCAGTAACAATGTCGCAGAGGGTATGGCTAATGCTCAGCAACGGCAACAACAACAGCAGCATCCTCAGCAGCAGCAGCAGCAGCAACAATCACAGCAGCAAAATCAACAATCGCAGCAACAGCATGCATTTCAAAAGCAAAAGCAAGCCAGTCCGACGAATAACAACACTATTGAAGTATGGCGCTCGAGTCAGGGCGGAGGTGGGCATCACTGGTGGAACCCCTCGACCGGGACTCTTGGGCAGCAACAGCTGGAACAGCAGCAGCAGCAACAACAAGCATCTTCGATTGTGCCACCGAATGCGACCGGGCAAACGGCTGCTCAGAGTCAGTCCAGTTCCTTGCGGAGACTGCAGCGGCAGCAGCAACAGCAACAGACAACCGCGACGAATCAGCAGACCTCGAGCCAATCGGACATCGATCAGCCGTTGGATTTCTCCGTTGGGTCGCTCCAACAGCAGAGGCTCCAAGCGAAGGCGAAGAGCGCCCAAGAGAGGCTCCAAGTCAGGGTCCAACAGCACGACAACAACAACGGCGCCAACAGTGTCCTAGCTAAAATAGCCAAGGTGGCCGTCAATAGAAGGAGCTACAGCCCCAGTGAAGGAAGTTCGAGCGGGAGTGAAGACGAAGGCGTATCTACTAGTGGCAGTCCCAGCGGTCCACTCCAAGGAATTGAGAACGGTGAGCGAGCCTACACCTGGTCCTTCCCTCCTGCGTTCGTTGTTCGAAATAGCGAGCCGCTTACACTTCCTGGATCGTCACCGACTATCCACTCTTGCAATTCCATCGCTCCAAACCCAATAATGCCTTCCGCTCACTCATCATCTTGTACTAGTAAAACATAAAAAACAACTTAAAAAAAAAAAATAGTTGACTGCTTCGATGCATTTAATGAAGGCCCTCAATGATAACTAAAAGTCATCCGCTATTCACGTATCTCCTTCTCTACCTATGAAAATTACAAACGTAATATACTTTACGAAGAAATTTTTATTTTTTACTACACTGCTTTATCCTTACCGCTCGTACTAATTTTTACGAATTTGCCAATAGATTGTATAAAATAGGCTTCTATGATAGTCTAAAAAAAAATCTAAAAAATAAATACACTGCATTATTTTTAGTCTTTAGTCACAGCGGTATTTTATATTAAAACTATATTCCTTTTTAAATATTACAATATTAACAATTTACAAGGAAATATATTATGTAAACATTGTGGCGCTACAATAATCTTATCCTTCCTTTTGGCAGATGTCATATCTTTTTCTCTAAATATTTTAGGGTCCTTATTATGATATTTTGTCGTACATACTGTATTAATATGTACTGTTATATTGGCAATGCAATTCCAACTTCATCAAAAAGCATCGACTATGTTTACTCGAGCGAGTCAACTAGTAAATTTTACTTCTACCAAAAGATTTTTTACTTCATAGTAGCCTGGATTATCAAGATTCTATACCAAATGTTTATGATAATAAAAACGTTCCTAGTTTCATAGAGTCCGTTTTAGTCTCCAAAATCTATAATTGCTAAATTAATACTTAATAATATTTAACATATCTCAATAATGTCTAAATGCTCCACTTTATTAATCTAATCTTCGATAAAAATGCTCTTAACATAGTATATTATAAATGTAAAGATTTTATTAAAAATTTTATATTTTTTTTATTTTATATATTTATTTAATGTTTTATTTTATATACTCTTATTTCATTAAATTACCCTACATTATAAGAATATAATAATCAAGAATTAAGTTATTAAAAATTATTTTCATATCTGATATCTTGAAACTAGAATACCCATGACTATCGTAATATAGGGAGTTATTTAAATTATTGAAAACATGTAGTTAAACGCTTAAATGTATCCATACAAATTAATAAATAACTCAAAATAAATGTAGTGTGCGTCATTGTTTTAAATACAATTTATCATTAAACGAACTATCGAAACGAATTATCGATTTTATAGTTTTTTCAACACAGAAATAAGTTATCCTTAATTGTTATTTATAGATAAAGTCTCAATATATTTTTACATAACTATTACGCTTTATATATTATAAATTAATCTCAAATAATATAATAATTTTATCGATATGTAATTATAAAGTTAATAACATTAAGTAAACGGACATTTTGAATGTTACTATAATCTCGGTTAATTTAATTTTGTCGATTCATTTCTCTAGGTGTAACAATTTATGTAATTTGACTATTATTTAAGATAATTTTATTATATTAATGCATGTTTCAAAATAACTAAGGCACCTGGTACCAATATTCTTTTTTCTGACGTTCCTCCGATAATAGCGATCGTCACTATCTAATTAATGAGTTCATCAATTCGAAATCAAATCCTTATCGTCTTGAGCTTTTCCTAAGGTGTCATAAATCTCAACGAATCCAATTGTACGTACTCCTTTATCGTTGGAAAAAAAATTCATTTTCGAAAAGAGCCCACTTCAGAAGAATAAACAGAGAATCGAAATACTAACTTATTAGAAATATGTAATCTCATAATGTACTTTATTTTATATTATTTTTTTAATAGAAATATTTTTATTGAAGAAAACGGACTATGGTACTAATGAAATACCCGTTATTATGTAAACTTTCTGAAATTAATAATATTTCTTTACTCACTCCAAAATAAATGTTTGAATATGTAATAAGAAGTAGTTGTAATCATGCATATATCTAATTATATAATTATATATGTTATTAAAAAAAGAAGTGCTTACTCTAAGACAATGTTTACCGGGAACAGTCTGCTTGTAAAAGTTCCATGAGTATAATTCTGGTAAAATTCCTTAGGATTGCCTACTTAGGGCATAGCCAATAAATTAGTAATTGATTCTCTTTTGTATAAAGTTTATTGGATAGTACATGTATAATCTATGGAGGAAATAGTACTTAGCTTAATCGAAGAAACTGATTTCAAATTGAGAGTTCCTCGCAGCTAAAATCAAGAGTGCATGATTACCTAGTGCTCGTATAGACAACAATGAAAACCAATCGTTCAATTAATTATAATCGTCATCAATTAAAGTCCGTTTCTCGTGTGATAAGCTGTTTGGTGGTTGATCTCGTGACGATTTTTCGCCATAATACGAATCCGAGAGTGGCTACACGTGCGCACGGCCGCCTATCCTAGAAAAAAATTTGCTTCGATTAAAGATCGAGTACCACCGCAGCGCCTCCGGTGCCTGGTATACAAGGAAGTAGAGAATTGGTTAAATAGTGGTTCGGAAAGGGGAAGGGGAAAGAACAAAACAAATAATAACGAACGACGACGACAACTGGAACAGCAACAGGAGCAGTTCTAAGAGGAACAATAATTATAAGGACTGGGGCGCAGTCGAAATCGCGTTCCATGCCTTGGACCAGCGACGCGGCTTCCCCACGAGTTACGTCCTCCTCGGAGGTCCGCTCTGTTATTAGCGCGATTGAGTCCGGTGCATTGTCTGTCTGACCGCCGCTTAATCTCCCCAACACGGGAATTGTGAATACATTTGCTCGGGCTCTGGCAGCTCGGGGGTGTGTGAACGTGTTGTCCGGAGCCGCCTTTTAGGTAAATTGCCTTTGACCCATTCCACCGAGGGGAGGATTTACGCTTATTGCGAGGGAATATCCTTCCTTGTCCCTGTTATATTGATATAATCGTTCTCAGCTTCGTTCTCGTCGGCGAACCCGCGTGTAAGTGATCCTTGTTTACGCCTTTTTCTAACAATCTTCTTTCTATGACCAATTGCCTACTATATCGCTCTTTCAACTATAATCTGCACATTTCCTGTCAAACTCTACTCATAACTTCTTTGTAAATAGAATATGTAGCTTATTACTGTTCTCTTGTTATTTTTCTTATTCTATTATTGAATTATTTTATTATTATACTTCATTTAATTGTAATAAAATATCAGAAAATTTAAAATTTTAATGTTTAATTAGCTTTTTGCTACTAAAAACTTTTTTACTCAGTATCTATTCTAAAAATAAATATTAAATGCAATATTTTGGGTAATATTTAATAAATGAAAAATATTCAAGTATAGCCTGAATCTGGCGTTAGTAAATGAGGTATAGATAAGAAAAATTGAATTTGTCATTATAATATATGATAAACAATACCAGATTATAATAGATATAATAATCAAGAATTTTGTTTATTATTATAAAACTGGAAACTTCTTTTCGATAAATGCAAAAATCATTCCATATCGATCCCTAACTTAAATAAGCCTTGAACGTCCATAATATCATTTATAAGTAAACTATTTTAGTAAAATATTATCTCGCACAATTTAATACTTTTTCAGAACGTATATAAGCTTTAGTAATTTTGTTGATCTATCTACAATTTGAAATTGAGATAAGAAATTCGTCTAAGCTATATTTGATACGAAGAGAAAAATCTTAAAGTCGAGAATATTAAACGCCTACTCTTAGCCCTAAGCCTAATACTTTAAATCTTTTATTCGTTTATCATTACGATAAAATCTCACAATATATCTTTATAATTTGCTGTACAGAACCCATTTGTATATACATATATACACGACATATATGCATATAGATATAGTACAAGATATATATGTACATAGATATATTTGACTGTTTGAATTTAATCAACAAATAGTTTTGAAATAGTTTTATTGTGATTGACTATATATTTATAAAGAAGCATTAAAAAAAGTTTCTGTTTTCTAAATTGAAGTATATACATTGAATTTCTTGACATTATAAATAAAACAATATGTATAAGTTTTAAAAAAAATTTTTCAAATTATTCTTACGATTACCTTGTAAATTATATAAATAAAATGTTTCTTTAATATTTTTTATTCGTAATTATACTAATGAGAACTATTTTTATTTATTCAGTAACCTATAGTTCCCTCAAAATTATTGAATAATATAATTTCAATTACTTACAAACAATAATTTTAATAAATACATTAATAATATTAATGGCTTTTTAAAGGATTTCATTGTATTTTTTACGATGTATTGAATTAAGGGAATTATAGATATTAAAAATTAAATAATATAAATGTAAGGATTTAAGTAAAACTTTTTTTAATTGTTCATGCAATTTTGCAATAAAAAAATTTGTTAATGAAAATGTTTCTTTATTTTAAATTAATCTATAGTTATAATAAAAATTGCAATATTTAAACAGATTAAAGTATGTTTTGAAGAAACTTTAATGTATATATATAAGTGACTCATGCAGTATTAGTGTCCTTTGAGCTTAACATTCAAAGAAATTTTCATTTCTAAGTCTTCTGAACTTTTCTTTTTTTTCACAAAATTTTGTATCATAGTCGATTTCAAGCTTACTATACTTTAACCTAATTCATTTCTTATTCATATATTTCCATGCAGAAACATACACAAAAATATGTATATCTCCATTTTATTAGATAAATTTCATCAAACCTATCATCGCACAATCAAATCATGAGAATCTGAGTTTATTTTTTTAGAAATAATGTCTATCGCATTTTGCATTAATAATTCATTTAGATTCATTGTATGAGCAAAAAAATCAACCTTCTATTTTAAAAGCTGTATTTTAGAAGCTCATTTGAAACATTAATTAAATCTTTTGTTTAGTTTTTCAAAAATGGTCCGTTGACTTCAGAACTCAATCTCATATTTTTAATGCAAATCTGCTCTTTCTCATAATGCATACTTTCTTTTATTTATATGTAGACATTGAAATGAATAATTAAAATATACATTGCCGTTTCCTTCTTTATATCCAACTCTCTCTCTCTCTCTCTCTCTTTATATATATATATATATCGTAATATTCTACCAATGTATATCGTAATCACTCAAACTCTTTTTGTCCTCTTCATTGCAGTTTATCTTTATCTTCACTCTTTTCTTCTTTTTCGAGTATGCAGGAAATTAGATAGTACTTCAATTCGTGAAAGTAGAGTGCAATGACGTCGTTGATTTTTTCTTGTCTCTCCTGACATGAGCGCAAACTTTCAGTTGTTCTGAGAGTATCTATTGAAGATAGATCGTAAAAAGCGAAATGGAACAAGATGGATTTCCTGTTTGAAATCGCAAAATTTTTTTACTTTTATCTATGCTCCTATTATAAATAATTTCATTTCAATACCTTATGTGTATCATATTAATTTAAAAAAAATACAAATTATAAAAAAATGAAATTAAACAAAATTTACACAGAAGAGCGTTCGTGACTTTTTATTATGTTAATTTAAGAAGAAACAATGTTATATTAAAAATGGTCGTTTTTAAATTTAATTAAAATATTAATTAAATTAAGTTAAATATTCTTGTAATTTTAAGACTATAGTAACAAAATTTCAACATGCCTATGTATTTATACAAATTTGCTGCCACAAGAAAAATAAATCAATTTCTTTTATCCTACAGAGTTTGATATATTTTAGTTATCGCTTATTATTTAGAATCATAGCTTCTAAAGATTCAATCCAAAATAAAAAATTAATTTTTATTAGCTTTCTATAAATACCTACAAAGAAGATTAGTCGTATTTTAATGTTAAAAGATCGTACTAAAAAAGCTTAACTCTTTAAAAGTAAAGTAAATGTGATTCAGTACTAGCAGATATAAAACTCTTTTTACCATTTCAAATGTCTAATATGTTCAAATGTTTCATAAGTTGATGGGTGATTTATGTAGTTTGAAAATTGAGGAACAGGTAACGATACGCACTTAGAATAAAAATACTTTTCGCGAGTTTTCCACATTGTGCTATGTACCCGCATTTTATCTGCTCGCGATCATATACGTGCACCTGTCACTCAAAAACCAAAGTTTGGCTCGCTTAGTCAGAGCTAAAAGGTTAAGAAGATACTACCGGAAGTGATATGTTGGTCTTGTCATAAAAAATTTTTTGCAAGTTAAAAACAAAGTCAGAGTGAGAAAGAGTGAGAAAGTGAAGCGAAATTCGATTTTAATGCTTTACTTCTGAAGCGTAAGCGGCGAAATGATAACAAGAGAGTAAGTTGGTAATGTGTGTATACGTACGTGTCATTTGAAGTCGCTCACGAACGTATGTGTATGCGTTAGATAATTGATATCGTTATGCGATTCATTATCACGATACTATGGCTCTGTCATTCGACAAATAATGTACGCGTGTACAAGTAGACGTACAACGAGTTGACGGATTATTTGCGTTATCAATAACTTTGTATATGCTCCGTTCTTATATAGCAGTTTTAACTTTAGGGTTAATTTAAGGTATGGTAATATAACAGCTATTTCAGTCGATTTCGCTACTGAAAATGAAAAATACTGTAAATACAAAATTTTGCAAGAAATTTTCTACAACTCTTATAACAATTAAAAAAATATTTATTACATTTAAGATAATTTTACCAGTGCATTAGCTGTACATAACTTATTATTTTTATATAAAAGGATAACATGCCATAATTTATGATTTAAAGTAATAACAGTCGACTTTCACTTCAATTCAAATTACACGATTAAAGTAATTATTTCATTAAAAATATTAAAATTATAATATCCCCCATAAAAATTCAAAAAATAATTTAGGTCTATACCAACTGTTTTATACTAAAGTAATTTGATGATAAATTATAATGTGAATGTTCGAATGAGATAATACATTCTAAATACTAGAAAATGAAAATTTATCTATGATGTCGAAAGAGAATATTAGAAGCACTTAATAATCAATAAACACTTACCAACAGCTTGTTAGATAACTAATAGTTTCGGATGATTCGATGATCAAATAAATACAAACAATTAGTAGGTAAGAGTTAATAAAGCAGTATCTTATTATTGGCTACAATGTATTATTATTTCTCAGAATTACTTGAAAATAGTAGTTTATCGTATTCGTATCTGCAATTAAAGAAATCCTTAAAATATTTAAACTGCATATTACCAAAAGAGCGAATATCATTGTTGTTGAATACTTATTTGTATTTTTGAGTTATTATATTATTTATTTATATGAGTTTATTTATATGATTCTTAGTAGGGGATTCCATTATTAACGTAAAAACATAGTTTTATACTCAGCGACTCACCGTTTACAGAATTTTGATTTAAAGGTTGCTTAAATAATATGAAATTTCAGCTCTGATATTAAGTAATACCAAGATTAATAGATAAGATTAACATAAGCCTCGCACGCACCTCACGACACCTGTGCGTGCTTCCGCTACTCTACTCTCGTAACTCCCCGAAATTCGCGCCGACGCGTTCGTATTGTACTACATTATAAATCTTCCATATACACAAGTACGTGCGCGCGTCAATACATCCGTGCGCCTTTAGGCTTATTCGAGGTGTAGAGTGAGACATCCATCATGAATAGTCGGAAGTGCAACGCCTCTTTCTTCCACTTCTTCTGAAATACGTCATCGAGATTTGGTGATGTAATTAGTTTCCTTGTGTTTTGGTACTAGCCCATATTTTCGATTCGAGTGTCTTCAACGGGATCGTATACAACCTATTCCCTCTTCTTATTCTTCTTCTTCTTGTTCGCTTTTACCAGGACCCATGACAAGGGACTGGAGACAAGATAAGCAGACTTTCTCTATTGTTTTTGCTTTGACAAAAAATAGATCTCTCGACGGTGGGCTCCGAGGGTACACTGAATTTCGCGATTTATGGGGCTGGCGGAGGTGATTTCGAATGAAGTTGCCGGCGGGAGGGAGTAGCGAGAGAAAAATAGAGACGCATAGAAATTATTTTCATTTTTGCACTGGTTACTTCGAATGTGTTTATCGCGTACTATGGAAATAAGGTGTTGCGTAATGCAAAAACAGAGCTAAGAATTATGAACATCGATGTGCGCTTGGAGTTACGTGCGTCAAAGCTGTAAAATAGATGTGTCGAGAAAAAAATTAGAGAGCGGCGAATATCGATTTACATAATTTCGTTTTTATATTCGCCAGCTCATTTCCTTCGATATTTTTTCTACGCTTCTTTCTTCCTTCTTTTTTAATTAGTGAAACCGAAACATAGAGAAAAAAGGATGATTTGGTAAATTCAACAAAATCGTTATTTTGATTAACGGCCGAAGCTAATAAGTGATTTTTTTGCAGCATATAGACGTGATTCTATACAATAGGTAAGCTTTTAAATAAATTGACAATTACTTCTTACTGCTAGAATTTTAACATAAAATAAATTATTAATTCTTACCCAGTGAGTCCTACGCACAATTAAGTGTAAGAGTATATAAAAAGATAAATTCATTTTTTATATTATTTTTACCTTTTATTAAAATATAAATACGTTTCCAATGTAAATATTAAAAATACTGAATATAAATTGGATTCAGTCTAATAAGAATACATTTAAACAAAGTAAAACTTGTCGGAAATAGTATATACTAAAAAAAAGACTTTAAAAAATAACCATCCTCATCGAAGCATATTAAAAAATTTAATTTAAGCTACATAATTCAGAGTAAAAAAGAATAATTTGAAACTTAAAACATTCAGACAGAATCGTCATTAAAAAGTAATGCGCTGTTTTCAAAGTCATAAAACCTAATGGATTCTACAAATTTAGACGAAGTTCCAAAAGGTACAAAAATAGAAAGATAAGAACTGAGAGCGATAAGAAAATCGTGAAAGAATCGGAAACAAGTGAGATAGATCTATGGGCGGATATATGTACATATGCACATCAATATATATATATATATATATATATATATATATATATACATATAAATATACGTATTGATGGACGGGGTATAGAGAGGTAAGGGGTAGAGTAAGAAGAGGTATAGTGCGGAAGCTGTTTCGCGTCTTCATGTTTGTGACATGATAGCAGCATCAGGTAGAGCCAGTGAATTAATGTCAGGTTTGATAGATCAGATTGGACCGTGAAAGTATTTCTAATAAGTATAGAAAAACAGCTAAAGGAACGGTCACAAAGCAATGGTTCAGTTGAAGTTTTCTTTACTCTTATTTTCTTACTTATCTCCTTTGTTCAACTGCTTGCGCTACCACTTTATCGCTCACGGCGACTGCGGCTTCATCTACCAGGTAGGAACAACCATCCTTTCTAACCTCTTTCGTCCTTGCGCCATTTATTTTCAATCTAGCTCTCTTTAGATCGCTCCTCCACAATTCTGCCGACACCTCACCAAAACTATAACAATTAAAATGAGCTTTAAAATACATGATAGTTTATAATATACCACCAAAATAGTAGTGTCGCATTAATTAAATCATTACAATAAAAGAGCTTTACATAGTCCTCCGCCTTTCTTACAAATGAATAAAAAAGTACATCTTTAATAATAAAGTTTTTAAAAGTGAATTAAAATTAAATCGAAAATTTCGAGGGAGAATACTCATCCAGTCTTACTTAACACTTAAGCTGCTTTATAACCACATCAGATATATTATTCACATTTTACTTATCACAATTTGATATAATTAAAGGGATGTGCCCTACAAAAGCCTATTAAACTATATTGTATCTAATTTTTTCTATCTAAATAGCATTCACAAAACAGACAATTCGTAATTGATCTGTACTAGACAGCACGTCATCTGTCAGGACACAACTATAGCAATTTCTTTAATAAAGTGTACGTTATAATTTTATTGGTATTTACAATCGATTGAAGCTATTGATATGGTTTTCTGTATTACACTCCCACTATGTTACATGACTTCCCCCCTTTCTTTCTCTCTCAATCGCCAATTTTCTTTGGGGTACCGGATAATAAAAGAGTATACGGACTAAAACTCGAGCGGCATACATGCATTAATACGCAGCGAGAAATTCTCGCTCAGTTAAGCGAAACATGACTAACTTTCGCCACGTACTTTTCGCGCCTGTAAAACATTAAGGATAAAAGGAAAAGGGCTGTGAGGACGCGACCACGCGCCGAGCATTGCTACCCTGTGAATGATCCTTATCGCTCCTATTCACCTTTCATCCCGACGGCTAGGCAGCACAGTTCTTCTTTAATACACCTGTTTACAAATGTCTAGATGGTTTTAGTTGTTTTCCACTCAGATTTCCCCCCTTTACCTTTACTCACACTCGCTCTCCTTTGACTCATTTACTTTCTCTCGCTCGTTTGATATGTATGTGCATCCGTCTCCATTTCCCGAGCTCCCCTACTTACCGTATCTTTCTATATATCTTTCTATTAACAACCACCTCTATTCTTCTACACGAAATAACAATAACACAAAAAACATTTTTGCCTGTTAAACACAATCATTCAAATTTAAAAAAATATCGCAATAAACTCTTACATATTTTGACGTAATTTGAGGTATCATTAAAAAACATGCTTATCAAAAAAGCTACACGTATTAAAAATAGTTATATTAGATACATAGATATATGTAGAACTGCAAATATACTTTGCATATTTCTATAAATGAATTGTTTCTGGAAATAGTTCGTTTTCGATTCATATTAATAGCTACAATGTATTCTTATTATTTTTCAAACACCATTCACGTAATAAATGTCAATGTTGCCTTCTCCTAAAAAAAGTTAATGTCAATTAAATTAATACTTGCAATATTGTAGAATTGACTATAACTAACACGTATAGCATATAATTAGCCACAATCATAAATTTAAGTGTTTTATATAATGAAAAGTAATAACTTCAACAAGTTCTTTTCCTTAGTGATTATGAAATACCTTAATTTAAATTAATATGAACAAGTGTAAGGTAGTCTTATTATAAGATTAAAGTGTGCACACTTTATTTAGACTATCAGATTGCAAATGATATCGTTGTTAATTAGTTCTATTTCCCGCATTTAAAAAGTGGTATGATGATATTTAAATTGAAAGGATAGGCATTTCGAAGGTACTTGAATAAGTACTTTGGGAAATATTACTTAAACCGAGTCTTTCCGAGTAAAACTCTATAAAATCATACATACTATATTAGATTTCATCTTTTTAAACAAACTTAAAAGTACTATCTTTTTAGGAATCCAAGAAAATTAGTAATCTAATAAGTATTGATTTATTCAACATACAATTGCTTAATTATTTAACCAATTAATTTACCGAGAAAAATATGCATAAACAAGAAAAGAAAAATAAAGAATAATGCTTAAAAACATTGTCTTACACTGACGATAGAATGACAGGAGTAAAAATTAGCATAATATATATGCATAATGCTTATAGATAAAAAAGGTTAAATATAAAAAGCAATTGTACAATTTTTTTAACTTTAATATAATATAAATTACACAGTAATATCCTTTAGTGATATATGCATGTGTATAAATTTATATATATGTATATACATATGTGTATTTATATATATATATGGATATGTATATTTTTGTTATTATTTAGAATTATTTTTTATTCGAATCAAATGGCTTTAGCATGCAAAATAATCGTAATAGATCGAGTAAATATTGTTGGCTACAGTAGGGTGTGAATCAGTGATTGGGGATGGCAGGGAGAGGAAATCAGGCCCACTTAGTAGTACATTGGAGAACCCAAAAGAAGAACCCTTGTCAAAAAATACGGCCATGCTTTTTTTGCGCGCGCGACTGAATTAATTAGCTCCCATGATCGAACAAAATTAATACAAGATCGCGGACTTGATATTCGTATTGCAATATTTGTCCTAGCTAACTTAAGATACGAAGTTACGCGCACACATACGCATGCAGCAGCTAGTGGACTTTAAGATTAAGGCAACGAGTATTCCTTTTTAATTCGAGCGGCACCAAGATCTACACTGTGGGGAAAATCCTGCAACTTTGGCACATCGTAAAGTATATGCTTGCCTCAGAATAAAACGTACATTTGCGAATGTATTCGCCGATGCAATGGCTAACCGCTAATGCCTCCTGATGCCGCTCCGACACCCCTAGCAGTCACCACCCCATCAATATAGCCTCGCCGCTCCTCTTCGCACCATCGTTTGATTGAGGTAACATACGGATTTTCTACGCTATAGCACAATTTTTTATCTTGATCTACTCAGTTCTACTCTTTTCTTTGATATGATTTAGGAGTAATTTTCATTGCACTTATTCTCACCCGTAGTTTTTACATTTTCCTTTCGGTCATGTTTCCATTTTTTTTATTTGTATAGCAAATTTTATATTTATTTTATAGGTTCATTTATTGGATCGAATTACTATGTAGTATAATAATATATATCTAGCATGGTTGTAATACAAGATAACATTTTTATTCAGTAAGTATGAAAAAATGCTTTTATTCATACTGTCGGTGACATAAATGATTACATGAGCATCAACATCGTAAGTTAAACATCTCGATAAAGATGGAGATTACAGAAAATGGCAATTTATATCTCGTAAGTCCCGTAGCGACAGGATTTATCGCTGCCTATTTAAAATAATCGTTCTTTACCTTAGCGTCGAATTACATTTAAACCCCAATTACATGCAAATTCAATATATATAAGCGTACATGTATTTACGTGAGTTGGGGGCGTATGTGTCAAACGTGTGTGCCTTTTGCTTTGTGTAATGAAGTTAGGGAGGAGAGACGAAGGGAAAAATTATCGTTTCAGCGTTGACTCGGTAGTTGCTTCGCACACGGATGTTTATATTATACTTGACAGTTCTTGGAGGAATTTACTAATCTCGGAATAATAGCTGGCCTCGTCATCTTCTGGAAAGCCGTTATCGATTAAATCGAAAAATGCCTGCTCTTCCAAGCACCGACAGACTGCGCTGCAAATGAAGAATGCAATAAGCATAATATTAATAAGGCTTATCGGGAAAATTTTCTAACGAGCGATGGCAGAAGGCCGAAGCAGTCGAGAGTACGACCGAGGAAGTGCGAAAGGGTGGGTGACAAAGATCTACTTCGCTAATAATAGACATCTAGCCTGGTACGATCCTCTAGTGTGGGTTGGCGAAGGGACTAAGGAATGATGACGGGAGATAGTAAAGAGCAAAGCTCTAAGGCTGCATAAAGCACGCGAGGCGGCGTTGATGGCATTATGAGCCGGGGCCTTAATCTGTCTCCCTCGCGACTGAGCATTATTAGCATGTGTCCCGGGGCTCGCCAAACACGGTAGATAACTCGAGCGCCGAGGCCCAATGAATATGGTAATAACCTCCGTCATGCGGGATTCAATTCACGTTGTGCTGGTCCTTGAAATGAGATTCAGTTTGCGAGCTCCGTTACCAAACCCTCGCCCCTCTATCGCTCTCTTAAGTCCTCCTTCCGCCGATCTCCCTCGAGCCCTTTGCCACCTCTTCGCACCGCCAAACATCCATCCCCTACCCATTCACCGGTGCCGTAGTACAACCGAATGTCGACGACTCGTCTCTGCCGCGCACCACCGATGCCAGGCGGCAGTGAAAGAGGAAAAGAAGTGCCGCCGTTCTGAACCACCAACACGCGCTCAAAACGGAGCAACGTGTGCGTGTCGGTCGTTTATGTGTGAGAGGCCGTCGCCGGGTGATGAATCGTAAATTACCTGCTGAGACAATAAGCTTTCTGCTTACTCTGTATGACGTTTATAACGTTTGAGGATTGGATTTTCATCCTGCTATCACTTCGGCCCACTTCATTATCAATCCTCCAATACTTTGACTTTCATTATATTTACCATTCTTTCTTTCCACAATCGTATCACCATCAATCCACCAGCTCTTCTCCTCCCCGCAACGCTCCAACCATCTATCTCACTGAACAATTTTCGTCCTTCATTAAATACCGCGCAATTTTGACGGACGGCCCATTGAACGGGGCCAATGGCATTTTTACTCGGTCTTCTTTATCGATCATAGAGCTAGCTCGACACTCGATTCCATAAAACCAATTATAATTAACAAAATTAGAC
This sequence comes from Kradibia gibbosae, assembly GCA_018907135.1. Classification (NCBI taxonomy): domain Eukaryota; kingdom Metazoa; phylum Arthropoda; class Insecta; order Hymenoptera; family Agaonidae; genus Kradibia; species Kradibia gibbosae. The sequence goes on along the minus strand of JACCHX010000001.1, from coordinate 35,169,644 downwards.
TTGATAGTCCAGCTTCACTGAGGAACAGTGCTTATACTGCCGAAAATGAGCGATTGAGTTTTGGACTTCTTTCTAACAAACGATCGTTCATAAGAAATAACAGGATCAGCCTGAACTCTTTTGCATCGTGAAACATAATTTAATTTATCAGCGAGGGTCGATGCCTTGGCTTTGTTAATTGTACAATTTATCTTCGTATTTCTAAAAATGTTTGAAACTCGTGATGAAAAAATATTATAAAATTATATTGAAAAAGCCACCCATGTGCGTAAATCTCGTATCCAATAAATCAACTTCGAGCATCCCGCGTGAATCAGTGGATGAAAGCACGTTTACATTTCCGATGTTCTAATCGTACTTGTCTTCTCTATATGATTGTTCATTATGCGCCTGATGCAGGAAGAGTTGCAACACGATGCGAAACAAATGATCTTCATCTATCAGAAATGTAAAGGTCATCGACGTCGTTTCTTGTCCAGTATCACAATACTACAAAGGATATCTGAAACACATATATTCATATAAGAAATGCTTTTGATACAGAGCAGAGTAGAATAGGTTACCTTGAATAGAGTACTTTTAAATACAGTTAAGAGGCTTGTAATTAAAAAATATTTTTAAATTTAATAATATAATTATGATAATAAAAAATATGAAGAAGACATTGCAGCAAATGAATATTCAAATTGTTTCATTGAATCCTTGATAATATAAAAAAACTTTCAAACTCGTTAGTCACTCACTATACTCATGTCAATTTCATAAATAAGATGCTTTGATTACGCATCTGATATGAAAAAAATAATCGAAATTGACACTATCGGGAACAACTAGATCGTTATTTTTCAGGGAAATCGTCCGCAAGACTCTTGAGTGCTATATTCTGGATTCGAAGATAGAATCAGTGGGAAGTTGAAAAATTCTGACGTGTTGCGTGGGAGAGAGTGGCAAAAAGAGAGAAGGAGATATGAAAAGAAACACCCGACTCAGATGTGTAAGGCATTATTAATACGTGAGAACATCCTTGGTTATAATGATTCGAGATCGAGAGTGTCACATGAGACTTATTTGTGTTTCCTCGATTGCCTAGTTAGGATAACACACCATGGCATCTTGCCGACTTTAAACTCCCTCTACTTTATAATGAGTTTATTTTTGTAATGTGTGCACATACATGCAAACGACTATGAGTGGCGAGGTTTCTCTAATTAGACCTTTGTAGAGACAATAAAAACGCGCTGCCCTCGTTTGAGCCTTAAGTGCACGTTGCGTGCACGGCAAGCACATACTTGCAGAGTCGCGCGCACTCGGGGGTTTTCCTTTTATAATCCACGTGTATCTCCATTATCGAATATGAATCACGATCATCCTTTCCTTGTTATTTCAATAAAATGTTAATCCGTCTTTGGCGGTAAAATACTGTGCCTCCCTCCCGCCCTTCCTCCCTCACCAGCCTGCGATTAACGCGACCGTCGCTTCTTTCTTTTATCTCGACAGCTCAGGGATATTTTTAGAGTACATACGATTACTTAGATAAAAGCGAGATCTTTACATGTTGACTTATGCACGAGTATCTTTACAAGCTTATGAGATTCATGCTGCAATGTACTAAATTACTTGATTCTAAGAAATTATATTTCGTGTATTTAAATCAGTTATTTCTAGCTGCAAATAATTACATTAAAGGCGGTACAAAACGTTGCGCGGCAGCGTAAATTAACATTACGTTACATTCTCTTCATACATCTTGAATAATTATTTAAGTAGGCTATTAGTTGTAATTGTTTTGAAAATGCCGTCGTTCCTGCCAGAGATTTAAATTAATAGCCATAAAGGAGACAATGCATTATACGCCGGCATTAATAGACCATCAAAAAAAGTAGGAATGCGTCAAGTTTTATTTATTATTGAGCAGCGTTCATTGAATCGAAGTCACAGTGTTTATTTTTCGAGTATGAACGATTGACATTAGAATAAAAGTTAAATATCAATGACGCAAGTAAATGTTGTAATTATCACCGTGATTAGCATTTTAAGAATGAAATAAATGCCCGACTCGATATTATCAGTGAATGCAAAAGAAACATTGAATCTGTTACTTTTTCGACATCATACATTACATAGAGCCTTGGTTGAGAGAGTTAATAAAGAATGGACGAGACTCGCGGAGCTACGAATATTGGCGTAGCAGGAAACACTGTTCAAAGTGCCAATCGTACGATCGATTGTCCTTTAATGATAAATTGGCCAATTGGCGACTCGTCGCTCACTCTCCCGGTCACTTTCCCAGCTTTGACAAAGGAGCCGACAGAGAGGGGACAGAAAGATAAGCGAAGATTTGCATAGAGGCATATGGCGGGTGGCCTTGCCATCGCGCGCTCCTGATTCTTGTCCCACCTTCTCCTTCGCCAGAGTTCATCTCGGCCCACGATTCCCACCGAGGCCGCAGTCAACGCCGCTGCCACCATCGCAACTCACCGCCGTCTCCGGGGCCATGCGGCATGACGAGCAAAACCAGCGGCTAGCGAACCCTCGGAGGAACCACAATGACTGTCCAAAAAGAGACTAGTCGGCACGAGACCGCCAACGGTCCTCGTGTACCTCCTGCACGTATCTGCACGCGCTCTCGGCGGTGAGTCTCGTGGTCGCACCCGAAATCGCTTTGGCCCCTTCTCTCTCTTTCTCTCTCGATATCTCTCTGTCTCTCTCTCTCATTCTTTCTCTCTCGCGTGTGCGCACGCTACTACAAACCGACGAGCGTCCTCCTGGGCCCGGGCCGAGCTTCAGCCACACTACTTGCTCATGTTTCCCGTTCCATTCGAGCGAGAGAGTATCTACAACCATTTACATAACGGAAGCCAACTGGCGCGCCCGATGTTTTCTTTTCAGGAGAACAATTTAGCCCCGCAGTATGTAATGCGCATCTCCTCGTCGAGGGCCCAGAGTGGAGCTACTGCTGCGCCTACGTGCCGTGCCCTCCGTATAATTACGTCGCGGCGGCTGACAATGTTTGTTATTTGTATAAGTAGCCATGTCTCTGGCAATCGTATTTTAATTACATACCCTTGTGACACGATTTGTGGCCTCCGCTCTACAGCTACACTTTATTTCGAATAATACAGGAAAAGTTGATTTATTTTATCTGCCTGTGACGCATACTCGCTTCTGAGCCTGATAGGGAAATCTCGTTTGAATTATTTGGGACGAAAATTACAACATTGAAATGTACCTACTCGATGAGTTCTGTGAGCTGGGCGAAGACGACTCGCCCTAATCGAAAATCCATCGCTTTCTCTTTACGTTTATTATTCAGTCTGCGACCCGCTGCAAAATGCCAACGCGACTAGCCGCGCCGACTTTTTCTCTCCACTCTCTGTAAACACTATAGTGTCGAAATTCTAGCTATGAATCAATTCTTCAAATCTCATTTATTTTTCCACGTGAACGTACACACTTGATCCGCCTATCTTTGCGTATAAACATAGAGATAGTACAAAGTACGCACGAGTATCGCCAATACACATCGAATCGCGCGTCTCAATGGTATTAGACAATATCTGATTCCAATCCGCTTAAATTACTCTATATTCAAATTTAATATTTGAATTGTGCCTGCTGAAACTATTCACTAAGTGCCAAGATTTCTTAAAATAATATTACTCAAACTATAAATATCCCACTGCGCGTGGAAAATAAGAGAATACCAATTATTTTATCCTATACTATCATAGTATACCGTTTATCTACACTTGTTTTCGAAATCGTATACAAATTTTATAATGGCATTTATCATTCTAGAAAACTAGTAAAAACTTAACTCATAAAATTATATCTTCTACGAAAAAATCTTTAAGTGTCATAAAAGTAATTATTTACATACTAATAAAATATTTAGTTTATGCAAACATTGCCTAATATTATTTAAAAGAAGAGGCAGTTTTTTTGTATATATTTTCATTACCATTATCATCACTGACTAAAATCCGAAATTCGTAAAATAATGTTCCAAGTTTCTCTGTTATAATAACGAAATAATTTAGGACCTTATAATAACTTCGTTACGAACAAACTTTGACAATTTAAAGTCATACAAATACATAACAAATGTTTTCTTTGTTGCACAAGATGCAATGGAAATATCAATATTTAATATTCCGTAATTTTAAATTTTAACAAATTTATCTAAAATTGATTATCATATTAAATTTTTGATATTACCAATAATCAAATGTTCGCATGCACCCATCAAAACAATCAAATTATTTTAATTTGATAATCTGTCAAGAACCTAATTTAATAGTAATGTAAGGTTAATATAATTCTATTGTTACAGTTGATATGTTTGTAATATAAATATATATAATTTCATATTTAATAAAGATATGCTTTAAAATATTTTATTCTTATTTAATATTAGTTCTTTTATTCCTAATTAAGCATTTAAAGTAAGGAAATGACGTATCAGTAAGACATGATATAGAACTATCTACGTTATCAGAATTTGGAGACTAAACGTATTATAATAGTTACTTTGTAGATGCACATAATTTTTCAGTGCAAGGTATTAAACATTTAAGTTAAATTTAAATTGATATATATTTAAACTGGTTTATGGAAATCTGTCAACATGGAATACGCAATATTATGTGTATGTGAATCATTAGGCAAAGTTTTAATTATCGTAGAAAAAAATAAATGGTTTTGGATCAAGATATATTTTAGGACTATTGGAAATTGAAGGAATTACCGAGCTCAAATTCACATTTGAGATAATATAAAACAAGAGATAAAATGTAAATGTTTTCAATCGCACCATGAAAGTTGTCGCTAAAAATGCACACTCGTGTACATCTGGTATTTTGATATATCTATCTTTAATACCGAGTAAATTAGAAGTGCGACTAACTCGAACGATAAAAAGCTTAGGAATATTTAATAATTGTGATAGTTGGAATATTGGTAAATATGACAAGCGGTAGTTCGATACATCGGTGCTCTGCAGACGTGCAAGTAGCGGCGGCCCCTCTTCGAAGAAGTTACACACGTAATTACGCAAAGACTGCTCTTAATGTAATTATAATAACTGGATAAATAAAAAAAGCGTAAGCACGAAAGCGTAATTTGAATCCGGATGTGCCATGATGAGCGCTTTTGATAAAAGCCCAACCGCCATTTACAACCGCGCAGAAATACAAACGGAGGGGCGCGGGCGCACACGCACGCCTCCATTTGAGTGCACATACTTTTTACAGAGCACCAATTTTGCAGAATTTTTGTCTCAAATTCATCCATCTTCGTTTTATGCGCGTTTCTCGTTGTTCTTTTATCGCAAGTCCTTGTACATGCGTACCGAAATGAGCATCTGGGGCCAGCCTGCATAATTTGCTGATTGTGCGGGTGGTCTGGCGATGATCTAGTCAGGCAATGAGAATGCCGGGGCGGGGCGAGAAAGAGGCTGGTGGTGGTGACGGCAGTGGTAGTAGCGACTATGGCACTAAGTAATCGATTATAATCTATGGCGAATTTGAAAGAAACCGCGGTTCTGATCGCCAGCGCTCTTTTCGTCCCACTCATCGTGCTCTCCCGAGTCGAGTGAGTCAAGACGGCTCTTACCGCTACACTATCAATATTATCAATATAGCGGTCTATTAATTTTAATTGCTTTACACTAATTACATATGGGATCGATTAAAACTGTCAAAAATTTTCTATTAAAGCCTTATTTATTTTACGCCTTATTCTATTCTGAGTGCATCTTGCATATTTAAAACATCCTAGAGGAAAAAGGTTTGCTTAATTGCATAAGAGAATTATTCACTATGATCGATAAGAGCCAATTTTTTTTAATGTTAATAGACAGCTGTTCGTGCTGTCTATACTCCATACAGCTAAGAGTTAGTTGATTGGTTTGATGTACAGATTACCTCAGGTGTGAGCATCTATCCAAATTACAATTATGCGTAGTGAGGAATTTCGGCATCCTTTATTCGTCCGTTGCTGAACGAAAAAAATTCTATTGAAATGTAAAAAAGAGCAACCATAAATTTTTTTAAAGTATGCTGGAATTTCGTTTTCGAACAAACCAAAAAATATTCGTTTTGCGAAGAAAGTAAAGCGACAATTAATACGCGAGTGTCGTCGACGATATTTTAGACAAACGTAAAAATAAAGCATAAAATAACATGTGTGCCTGAGCGCGCGTGTATGCGGGCGTGTGTGTGCGCGAGTAGGCATGTACGGGCATGTAGTGCGCGATCTAACAGTCGGAAACACGATCTTGGCGAATTATGCGTGTGCGCGCGACGCGAAAGTGCGTAAGCTTGCATTATAATATTTTAGCCGACGTTTCTGCAAGGCTGCGCAACTCTTCCGCTACAATGCTTCTTGCACTTACGGCGACTTATTATTTCGTTCAGTATTTTCACGTTGCGGCAACTTCTCGATGCGATACAATGAAGACACGCATGCGAATGTATATAGTCACATCGCTATTCGAGCGCCCCTCGATGGGACCTCGAGTTCCGGGTTAAACAAATATAGGCTTGGTCAAAACCATGTCACGTACTTCCCCGTACTGTGCTGTATACGCCTCGTTACACTTATTTGAGAGCTGTACGATTCCCTTGACTTCCTCTCGCTTGTCTCTCGTTGTTAACTGCCGCTCGCGCGAATATTACTGTCGAGTACGCGCTCGCACTCCTGCGTTCTTTACTCTAATCGCGTTGTTTAGAAGAGGACTCTTCCAGGCAATGGGAAACACTCGAATTTAATTTCAGCTCCTAAGATTATTACCATAGATAATGACTGATTAACAACATTTGCGATAGTTGATTACATCGATAATCAATTTCTTAATGCTATGATTAAAAGTAATCTAGCTAACAAGTAAATTACGACTACTGAACAAACTCACATAGTTTTCCATACTCTATAGCTCGAATAATTGTTACCTGAATACATAAGATCAATAAACCGGAAACTACTTAAATCAATCTTCCAAATAAAGGATATTTAAATACTGAAAATTAACTTATTAAATTTTCTTATTATAAGTATATATGAAATAAGTATCTGCATATATATAGTTGTATTTTCAAAAAACGAAATACGTACAGATAAATGTTTCTATCGAGAAAAATTTGTATTTAATCCCAATTTTGTGAATAATGATAACTGTTATTCAATATTCTGTAAAAAATGCAAATTAATTAATTAAAATTCTATGTATATATAACATAGTAATATTTATGTTTATCTAATTCTTACACACGTTAAAATGTATACATGTAGTAAAGTAAGAACTATGTAAATATAATAAGATAAGCATAATTATTAGATTTTATTTGCATGACAAGCAAATGAAACACAACAAATTCAAATAAATAAGACATTTATTGCGAAATGAGTTATCCGGACTAAATTGTTAAATATTGACAAATATTTTAAAATATAGTAAAATTACATAAAAATCTTTGCAGGTTGTATAAGTAAACATAAAACTTGTATAAATCTTAGCTTTTAAAAACGATACGTGCATATAAAAATTGGCCAGCCACGTGTTTTGTAAAATTTCACCCGTTTAAATTAAGAGATGAATCTGCAGTCGTAAAAGACTGAATTTTTTCATAATGTCCAGTAACATTATCCTACGTGTTTCCGGCGAATCTCTGGAATCATTTCCGCGCATGCAAATATGCAACGCGAGAGAAAGAATACCGTGTGTGCGTATCGAGTTATGCTTCCGGCGCGATTTTTTCTGCGATAGTATTGAAGACTGTTGGTTTTTTTAGCGCAAGAGAGTGCACATACAACTTATGTTGTGAGTTCGCTAATGGTAATTACTATCATAAATTTGTTCGCGCGCTGTAGTCACGTAAATTCCGTTATTAATACTACTAACAAGTAGGTAGACATACCAACACTTTTTTCCATTGAAAAAACGTTATGCGCACTTAGGACATTTTTGTGTAGATACGCCTCCACAAAAAAGGCATAGCTTTGTAATATAAACGAATTGGAGGTAAAAAAATAATTTTAATAATCCGTTCAATAGCTCTTTTCTCGAACCTTTTCATTGATTAAAAATACTAATAAGCTGGTATAGCTATATTTATAATTATTAAAAAAAGTTTCCATCCATGCTTGGTAGCGTAAATATAAAATCGGGTATTAATATAGCTGATAGAATATTGACTATTATTAAGCCAGCTGTTCGAATAGAAATCACGAATTGTATAAAAAAATCTAATTTTAATTTGTATTATTAACCATAGTCTGCAATAACAGTCATGTGTTAAGAAATCATTAATTCCATTGGATTGGTTGCATTCTATTAGTCAAAATATAATCAAATAAAAATTGTAATTCAACTATTCTATTGCATTGTATTTAATTACCATTTCGTTTTAAATTTTATTTTCATAAAATAAACAATATTTCTATATCATTAGAAAATTTCATTAAATTTATCAGATATTTTATTTCCTATAATTAAGTAAGTAATAATGGCTTTACATTTACAATATGATTTACTGAATAACATAATTGCAAGTAAAGTGCAAAAAAAATCATTTACAATATTAATCAGAAAAAATGATAATTAGATTATTATTTATTTGAGAGAGCGAATAGTAGATAATTTTAATTAATCTTTCAGTGTGTGTCTATAAATTTGATAAGATGCCTTTTATAACTGAAGAAGGTCATGTGATTGTAATAATAGAATCATTAGTTACATTTTTCGCCTCGTTAATTTTTCGTAGAAAAGCACGATCTTCGCTTTACAATATACCATTAAACTTATTGAACTTTCCCACATAATAACCAGATGATTATGCTAATTAAAACATTGAAAATGCTTTTATAGATTATCAGTACCTAGTAGCTGCATTTACTTTCAATTCAAGTTGTCAGTTCACGCTTGTGTGCCGTTTTGAATCAAAACAGTGATATAACAGTGTACTGTTATTCAAATCACGCGGTATAACCATTAGTTGAAATTTTTTACATTAGTTTCAAGCATATTCAAGTAACGCGCTTATAGCAACTTTTATACTTGCCGATTGTGCTGTAGATTTACGGTAGCGCCATTGCTTTTTGGTAAGTAAAGATACTCGTTTTAAATGCTTAGACGCATTGCAACTAATTACTACATCAGTTAGAATATTATTTATAAATTAATTTATTACTCCATTATTCTCTATAATTAATGTCTCACTCATTTCCTATATCTTTCTTGTCATTCAATTTTGTATTCTATCAACGTGATAATTATAAAAAAATATCGAATTGAGTGATCTATATAAACATTTTACTATTAATGTATTCCAACAAGAAAGGAATAATTTAGAAAACAAATAAATTATATTATTATGTATTATAAAACTCCTTGAAATCTTAAATTTGTTCTTTACAATAGTATTATTTTACAAAGCTGCAGACTCAAGAGAAAAATACAACAAAGCAAGTGGAAAAAATCAAAAGCAAAATGCATCATATGGAAATTTGAATAAAGAAATGCTTAATTTAAGGCTTAAGGGTGCTGATGGCGTCTGTGCCGTTAGGAAGGGTTTGATTTGATTAGGCGAGTCGCTTTTTTACGACGAAAATTGCGGGAAACCCTCTTGTATAGTAAGGCACGATGTCTCTTATTCAAAAGAGAACGAAGGGTGCAAATTCTACAGCGCGTGTCCGAATCAACAATGGTGCGTGAGCGCTGGAGGTCTTTTGTATATTTTGCTCAAGACTCGATCCTTATAAGCATGTTCCATATATGTTCTTCATAAAAATCATTTGTCCAAAAATGGAAAACATTTAGAGGGAAGAAAAGGCATCGATTTATCATATGCCGGGGAAGAATCGTTGAAAAACTGTTCTCAATACAAGTTTGGTAATCGAATTTGCAGGACCTTCGAAGTTTCTTATTAATAAAGCTTAGATTAATATGCTCACCTTGTTGAATGAATTTCATCGTCAATATTTGCTCTTGTGATCAATGATGTACTTCCGAAAACAGAACTTATTGTTATAGTTTAAAGGGATAAAATTGTTTTTAATTTTCGAGGAACTAATTAATTTAATACAGCGTAACCATTAAATAAAGATAACTAATTCACTTTGTAAGATTTTTCCGTAAAATAAATTGCACTTAATCAAGGTAAAAAGTACACATAAAATTTTGTTACAATAATGGCATCATATATTATTCGGTTTCAATATGTTCGGACGTGAATGCGCTTAAATACTATTTCAAGCATCGAGTATAATATTAAAAGATATTATTTTATAAATTCTATACAGAAAATGCAAAATAAATTATTATCAGAAATAATGAGATAAGGTATCCCGGAATTATTCATCGAAGCGTAGGAAAGATTTGAATTTGATGAAAGAGTAACGAACCTGCCTTCACCTTTTTTCAGTATTATATAAAGAATAAAACTATACCCGAGTAAAAGTGATTCTGTTCTGTATAACTGTCTGCTTTGATAGGCTCTTTTTAGCCCAGAAAAAGTAATTCGGTTGAATGTTACTTTCCTAAAGGCGTAATTTATTCCCTTGCCAAAGCGAACTCCCCACTTCCAATGTAGCAATTTTCAAACAACGTTTATACATTCCCCTTTATTTTTCCACAAATACATAAATTTATTTATACACGACTGCATAATTTTTATGAGCCGAATCATTTTTTCCATTACAATAATGACCTTTCAATTAATTTTTAATCATTTATTATTATTTCCTAAAAATATCTTTATTATAAACTAATTTAACAACTTTGTTAGATTTTATTGATTTAACCTTATAATATTCGTTCTCAAAAAATATGTAAATAATTTTTCAGAATTCTCAAATTTACTTTTAAGAAAAAATACGTACTCAAATAGGCATTTCATTATGATTCGGATTAATAATTTGTCAATAATAGAAATACGTAAACATTGTATATAACTACTTATTTACAAAATTAATTTAAATAAAATATGATACTGAATATGTTGAAAGTGTCTTCCGATTTATTAGCGTTCATTGAAGCAAATAGTATTTTTATACTTTATTCATTACATTACGTGATAGAAAGTTCGAAATTTTTTTTAAATCATCTGCAGTGCTTTCCGATTACTGCAATAAAAAAACTATCCAAGAAAACTAAAAGTCCAATGCTGTTTTTAATAGCTGTGTAAGGTATAATTGGTATATCTGCTTTTAAAGTATCCAATTTAAACGATTTTGTGTAAGTTCCAGACCGCTTTCGCTGTACCGAACGAAAGTAATTTGCATCGACAATTATTATTATTTTAAAATAAAATCGAATGTAACATATTAACATTTACAAATCATATTGATTATTTAATTTTAAAGAATTCATTTTTAAAGTTGACGTTATTTTCACTATAATAATTTTCTCATTATTTTTTAATTAAGACTAGGTACAAGGATATATTTTGTATATTTTGAAAACTACATCATGTTTAAAACATAGCTTTCAATTTAAATTGAATTTGCGTAAAAAATACATTACATTTAGATAATTTTCATTTCGTCGTTTTTAAAGGTTACAAATAATTATAACTTTACAATACATGTCATATTATTATATCAATATTAATAAAACTAATAAGAACATCATAATACAATTGTTTTGAATATTGATTTAAAAAATTGGGCGTTTTTTTGCAGAGTACCTGGACCGTAATAATGCCTATTAATATATATTAAAATATAAATATTTTTTTAAAGCAATAATTAGTAACTAAATAATGATATAAAACTATTTAGTCTATATCCAGAAACATTTGTCTTGCATACTTAATCGATCTTTAGCTGACAAAAAATAATGTTTTAATTAAGTGGTACAACAAATACACATTTTATGCTAATATAAAAGTAATAATATAATATGACCTGATTGTATAAGAGATTTTTTTATGAAATGTCGATACGTAAATTGTAATTTCAAATTTCTGATTTTCTTCGTAAATATAGTCGTCATTTTTTTATTGATTTTGTTAAGATGTAAGTAGAATTAAAATGCACCGAGAGTATAAAACAATTGAAACGCAATTTATTTAGTAATATATAAGTCAATAAATATAAATAATTATAGCTCAAAAAACTAGGAATAATAGTTCATATTCGAGTAAATATTATTGGTTGTCAAATTTTCAATAATAAAAAAACTCTGAACGAGTGACAAGCTTGCAATGATACAAAATAAGTTGATTTTTAAAGAAAGCAGCGGAAGTTATTAATCAGATGGTCATTATAACAAATACAACACTATATTACAGAGCATTTCAATCGTCGCGCGAGGTATAAATATAATGTACAGCGACTTCATGAACATGACACAATAAATGAACAGACCACTGAGAAGGAAAAAAGACATAAAAAAGATTTGCACGGTTCCTCTGCCTACGTAACTCTCATTTTGGCCAATTTAATTTTTTTGTTGGGGCGGCAACCGTAGGCTTTACTACCTTAGCAACCTCATCTCTCTCCGGTCTCTCTCTTTCTCACTCTCACTGTTCTCCCTCCCAATCAAGCGTTCATGATCGCCGCTGTGCGCTGAACTTTCTTTTATCCATTAACTATACCTTGGCCTGGCCAATTCTTTTTCCCAGCTCTTTCACTCTCCTCAAAATCCTTGCTCATCTCGTACATGCGCACTTAGTTCTTTATGTGTAGCCGAAAATGCCTTCTTTTCCTGACGTTTGGTCCTTGTCACACCAATGACTATGCTCAGCTCGTCAGTTACGTTCAAGAGTGGAGACGTTGGCATGAAAGTGAGCCGTGGCTCTGTTCTCGAGTCAGATGAGTAGCTTCCGCTGCGAGTCTAGTCTTTCCCCAGGCGAGTCAGCACTCGAGCCCCATGGATAAGTTACAGAACGAGCTATAAAGGGGCATAGAATCACAAGGAGGAAAGAGAAGAAGACAGAGAACAGTGACGGAACGTTGATCGGAGGCGTTCTCGGACTACCTTTTTTACATCCCTCAGTACAACACCTGTATGCTCTTTTCGTAAATTGCCCATACAATCATCAATTTTAATGACCTTTTTAATAATTTTGCACAATTCGCAGCAGTACTTTAAATTTCCTTTAATTTGCAAGGAATTATAATGCCACTTTTTAATGTTTGTCTACTTATTTTAATATTCATCTGTTTTAATAGGAAAATATACATTTTTTTCTTACTAAATATAAGAAAAGTTCCTTTTACACATATAAATCCCATATTCGCATATTGAATTATATACGGTAAATGGATATCACATGGCTATTTATTGAATTACATATAATTACTATTTTCTAATAACACAGCAATACAATTTTTATCTATTCCTTGTTTCTTAATAGACTTTTTTGTTTTTGTTTAAGTAAATTCTCTCTAATTAAAAACGTAAATTACGCTATATGAACGCAACTTTTATTGCAACTCTAAAAGTTTTTGATTTTCTTTAGATTTATACAAACAGTATAAAATTTTTAATTCATCTAAGCTTTGTATCATAATCTATATTTCTACGGATATAGCCCATAAAATAAGACTAAATCCTAAGACACAGAAAATTAAATCTCGAAAATAATTTGATGATTATTTATCAAATTTTGTAATTGTAATTGTGGAACGTGGAAGTTAAAAGGTAAGAATAATTTGAAAAAAGTTGAAATTAAGTCACAGATTCGTTATAAAGTTGTAGTAATGTCCACGAATATTAAACGATGATTAGTCGCAATACTGAATTACAGAGATCACCTGACCAAGACTAAAGAGATTCAGAACCTCAGACTTATTGCATCGGTGTTAACCGTATGTACATAGTAACACCGCAAATGTAAAGTAGTAGTTTCAACAGGAATATAGATTTTTAATGATGATTTTTTTCTCTTTTTTTAATAGTCACTGTCATAAATACCATTACAAGTAAAATATCGTTTGTTCGTTGTTTTCATTGTTTATGAGTAAACCTCAAAACTGATTTGTAGATTTTCTACATAATTATGTTTAAATATTTATTGAGGGAATAGATATCATTCAAACTGAATATATGCATACGCATGTGCACAAAAATACATATACACAGAATTGCATATATTCATATAAAATTTTTTAATGAGATTGCTTATCATTGTAAGCACTGAGATTTCAAAAAATTATAATGATGTAACTGATTACACTTACGTTAGTAAGTAAATCATTTTAATGAACTTAAAAATTTTTAGAAAGTATTTGGAGTAAATTGCTTTAATAAGTAGTATGAATTAAAATAAATACCAAAAAATAATAATTATATTTACTATGAAGCAAATAGTTAATTTCCTTAAAAGCATAAGTATTGTGAGTTAAGTTGCGTAAATTAATATACAAAAAAAATATATCTATCGTCAGGGCTAACTTTTAAACATGTATACTCAATAAAAACCATATGCTAATCATTATTTTGTTTTATAAATTTACATAACAGCAGATTGTGATCTGTACATTAAAAACTATTACGTTTTTATAACTTATATTGTCAATAATAAACCTTCTTAAAAAATTAATTTACGCAACTTAACCCACAATACTTATGCTTTTAAGGTAATCAACGGTTTGATTCGTAGTAAATATAATTATTATTTTTTGGTATTTATTTTAAAACAATACAAAAACATATTTAGTGGAGAAGTAATGCAGAGTCATTTTACCTGCTGCCACATTGTATTAAAGAGTTCGTGGTTCAACTTGGAGAGAAAGTATTTCGAGAGAAATTGGAAGTGAGTGTCGGCAATCAAAAAGTACATGTCCAATCGTCGGAACAATAATAAAACATAACGAATAACAACAAGAATAAAAAAGCCGAACCGCCCGCATAAATTAGAGTGCAGGATGACATTCCCGAGCTTCGGAAGGGAGGCGTAATGGAGGATTTGCCGATGCATCCAGCGAGAATCGCAAGCTTTGCCACATCCTCGAAATTCACCGGACATTATCGAACCCTATGATTGAGGACGTCTGTGACCCACGAGTGCCCGAAAGTTGAGCGACCCAAATAAGCCACCGCCTACTGCGCGACGTCCCGCACTCCGTCCCCGACCCATTTATTCCTCCCGGACTCTCTTCGCATTATATGCCATGGCCGAACCCGAGTGGGTGGTTAGGTGATAGGAGGAGAGTGTTGGGGTGAACCAAGGCGGACCACAAATACGCTTCCGATCTCGCGAAGGTTAGCTTTATTTTTACAGCGATCGACAGACTAAGATAAAGTGCTCCGACTTCGACCTGGATAAATAATGAAATAAAGGAATCGATGTTCAATGAACTTAGCGGTGATAATCTCGTGCGGATAAGTGCCTTAATTGTATCATTCTTTACGTTGAGTGCAAAAGATAAACCACGCATGTATTCATTTTTTCAATTATCTTTCATTGTTTTTCATTTCCTACGCTTTTTTATCCCAGCTAAAATATTTGCTGATACTATCTACCTTAAATTGTGCAAACTGCCCTATCGGCTCATCATTATAACAATAGTTTTACCTTAATTTTTATTATAAAGAAAAAAATTGTATTCGCAGCAACTCAAAAGTTTATTATGTGTCCTAAATTATTTGATTATTTATTTAGCTCAAAGCTACTTGTTCAATTTTTCTACTGGTTAAATTTTTTGGTTCGAAGGCGCAAAAAATTAACACTTAACCAATCATGGACAGTTACCCAAACTAATTCTTACTTACCAATTAGAATTCAAGTACAACGTTTTCAGTATGGTAATTCTTCGCGATTACTTTTCAGAACACATCTTTGCATGAATAATCAAAGCTTTAACTCACTAAAAAGGATGTAAGAACAAATGTTCACTGATTCTCATGTATAATCGACATCGACTGAAAATTGCTTATAGAAAGCTGTTTTTTTTACAAATTTTGTTCATTGCTATTATTAATTCTCATAATTAAAAAGAAGCAAAAATAATAAACAGACTGACACCATACGTAAATTTACTCAACCTATCCTAATATATAAATATTAAATGATGCATGTCGAACCATTTTTACACTTGACATAAATAAATAAAATATCTTTAAGAGAAAAAATTTGTTCGAAAAAAATCGAACTAAAAATGGGGTTATTCGAGACACAATATTTTGACTCGGTTCAAAAACCGATCTTTTAAAAGATGCATTTATTCTGGATATTAATTAAGCAATGGCAAAAATTTATACAGGAGGTGGACAATTGAACTTAAATGCTTGATTGGACTAAAAAACTGATAAGTTGCAATATGAATAAAATTAAAAAATTGCTTATTTCGTAATTGAGCAGGCTGGGACAGAATTATACGTGGTGTCAGTCAACTGTTGCTCCGCATTGCGTCGGCCTTTGCTGTTAAAGCGATAAATTCATAGGTACGAATAATAATCGATAGGATGCAGAGACGGGTCGATGATACTATGTTACCCGAGTAATCACGTCGAGATATAACGAAAGGTCGTGGGAGTGAACTTGAAGTTACATACCTTGTGTTGGTATACGTGCTATGACTCTTATGTATGTATGTGTTCGTGTTTGTGCATATGAACGTCGAAGTGAGAAAGAGAAAAAAGGAGGAGGGAAAGAAAGGAGTAGCAGTGCAGCACTTTGTTGGCTAATGCTTGGCTTCTCCGCCCCAAATGTGGTGCGGACCTCCCTAGATGGATGGATTACTCAAGACTCGTCACGCCTCGCTAATTGAGATTCAGTTACCCCTCTCTTACTCTCTCTTGTCAGTCACACAGACGCATGTACAGACCGGAGCTCGGAATCGCTTTCTTGCATAAAAGCACAGGTGCGGTGGTGGAGGTCTCCTGGCAAGGGCGGAGGAGAGAGGTGGAGGCGCTTTCTCCGCGGGCACGCTGAGTAGCCAGGACTAACGTTTAATATTTATCGTCCATCACCAAAGTCTATTTCTTTTATTTTTCGTCATACTCATACGCATCTCCTTGGTTCGATGTGACGGTGGCCCATTACTGATTCGCGCAGCGATTGTCGGCTGTCGTAGCCCCTACGCGATCCGCCGAGGCCACAGAGCCGTCATTTCGTGGAAAGTATTAGAATAAGCGCGATTGCGATCATCGACCGGATAAAGCCTCGTTCCCCCTACCACCGTGGTTGCCTTCGCCGCCTCGCCCCCTACCCCTGCTCCGTCGATTCGCCATTATTCTTCATCCGCAACGCCGCACCCGAGGGTCCGGTCGAGGTGCTACGCGTTCTCACCTCGTGGACAGCTCGAAAATGGAATACCATATACCAGTGGTGTGCCGCCTAACCAAGACCCTCCGAAACTACGTGTTTTGCTGTGGACCCTCATCCCCTCCTCTGTAACTCTCCCCCAAACCCCTGGCCCACTCAACAGTCTTTTATCGGGTTCGTGCATCTTTTGTTCGTAGCTTCAAAAATGTGTACTACGGCTACCATCCCTGGAAATAATGAGGCCCCTACTGAACTCTACGATGTAGGATGAGTTGGTCTAAAAGGACCTGGGCAACAATCTTCGAGCCTTCGAGAATCACGGACTTTTGCCGGCCTCATGACGACCCCTGTCTAAGTTTCCTCAAAAATGCGTGACATTATGATCAAGGCTCTCTCTTTCTCTGTCTCTCAATACGGCAGTAATTTTGTTTAGATTCGTGCTTTCAATGCCCCTTCCTCCATACAATCCCGATTGTGCCCGTGAATCTTTTTTGCCTTTTCTCGATCTTTACAAACGTTTCTTAAACGATACTCTGCACTAATTCTTACTACTGTATATAAATAAATTGTTTTTACTAAATGCATATGTATATATATATGCATATACACACACACATATACATATAATACAACAATCGATAAAAGTATAATTTTAATGAAAGAATAAGAATGATTTGAATGGCGTCTAGGAATTTAATTAGATCGGATTATTCAATAAAGCTTGACCATTAAGAGCAGATTTCTGAATAAATGAAAATGTAAAATGTAATGAGCCAAGCACAAATCATCGAGAATGAAGAAGCGTCGGCCTTTGATCTTTGAAGTATAACATACAGTAGAAGTCTTTACCAAATAAGTTATCCATAAAATATCAATTAATTATAAAAAGCAATTCATATACATAGTATCTTGGTAAGCTTATTGCAAGTAATATGTCTAAAAAATTATCGCCTGGTTCTGTTGCAGATTCTTGTGAGCCGATGACGGATAGAACTTACGGTAAGTACAGCAAAGAGTAACAGCAGCGATACTCCTCTGCATCTTCTCGTTTATCGGGCGAGACAGCAGCATCGATGGACGAGGGTGGCCTCGTTAACGGACCTTCGCGCTCATAGAAATTCCCGACGAAACACGTCCGCCTCTCAACCTTTCCTTATGCCTTCACTGTGCTGTCTCGATGGGCACTTCGTGCTTCCTTCGTTTCTCCTTCTCGGCTGAAGCCTGGTTATCATAATCAACACTTGAAAGCGACTCGCTCATGTCGGGATGTGAAGTGTCGCAACTGAGGACAAAAACTCGCATCGCCTCTCCGGCCCTACCTTCGTTTAGTTCCGTACTCTGATCTCAAGAGTACTTCTCTCCCGCGTCTTTACACTAGCCCGATTTGTGGACACGGCCGAGGAACTACGGTCTATCCTGCACGCGGAGGTCGTAGTCATAATAAACGTCGAAAGCGAATTTTTCAGAGCAACTCACAAGACTATAAAAAGATTAGACGTTAAAATTATACGTTTCATGCGACAGTGCTTAATGGTTTAAAACCGCGATTAATGTGTCTTCGACCCTAAGAACGAAGAAGTCCGAATTCCTGGCTTAATTCTATTGTTGCAATTAAAGAAATGCGTACAAAAAAAAGGTCCGACTCACATTAATCCGTTTCTTCTGTAATCGGGACTCATCAATTAACAATACAGGAATGATTTCCATTATGGCTCCTCAAACGCCAATGGAGCGGATAAAAGCTATATAAATTGTATGACAATTAGCAAAATAATTTTCACCTCTGAGTCGTAATAAACTTCATAATTCGTAGAAGCTTTATCCCTACCCCTCCCCTGTCGTCTATCAATCACTTAATGCAGTAAAATATATAAACGAAAAGCATCTTGAAACTAGTTAAGACGGGTTTGCTCGTCGACTAGGATTATCATTACACTATGGCTGTAACTATATGAACAACAAAAAACAAAACAAAACTATTCTGAAAATCAAATATTAATTATATGCATGACCGCCATGATCCAACTTGATCTCCGTAGGAAAACTTATCTACAATCATCTACACCGTTTATTAGCAATTTAATTTATATAATTTTATTCATACTACTGGCACGTTTTTATGTCTTATTTTATGTTCAAATGTGTTTTTTGATCTCGAAAAATAATTACGAATACAAATTTTCTGTAAAAAAAACGTTTATACTTTATTTGTTATTCATTCATAATCACGCCATTTTGAAAATTATGAATATGAATGTACTAAAATCATTCTCACTAACAATAAAACCTATTTTATTTTTTTTTTAAGGCTCAATACTAAAATTAAATCCTAAATTATTTGAACAAATATACATTATGAACCGTGCATGAAAAAATAAAAATTAATTTTAAAAAGCGATCAACGCTCATTGTTACGGTAATACAAGAGAAATTCCAGAGTCTGGACACAGAGGTGCTGTTACCTTCTGTGCAGTAGTAAAAGATCCTGTTATCTGATTCGGGACTGTGTTTTGTCCTTCAAAAGTATTATTGTCGCAGTAGAACAGCAGTTGTGGCTAATATCAACTAAGGTGAGACTTAACATTACTCCCTCACAACCGGTATTTCCTTTAGTGTATACTCATCGTACCAGCGTTTTTCTTGTAATTAGCTGGATTTTCTGGTCCACATTTATTTTTCAATTACCAATTCGGAAAATATAATTTACTATTAAGATTATGAAATATCAAACATTAATAATTTTTTTAATATTGTATTCGATGCTCACTTAAGCTATTTTTGCATCATCTCCGTTTCATATTTCATAATTGTACATATAAGACTTTTATTAGAATTCTCATACCGTTTGTGGTTAGCCTCAAATATTAGTTACACGATGCTTGTTTTTTATAAACAAAGTAAATGATGGCCTCAGTCTTGATGACATTGGCAAAACTTACTCTTCTTCTTTAGTAATTGTAATATTTTTCTAAACTCAAATTATTGTTTTTGTCATTAACATAATAAATCCTATCCTACTCATTCTTTTTAAAATATTTATCATAACTCTCTCTCGCTCGGCACGTCTCTTGAAATAAAGCGGCATATCGGAAAGATTCGTTAAAATATTTAACGGAGGGAGGAAGAGAGCGAACAATGAGGACTCTCAAACACACTAATAGTGGATCAGAGTAGGCAGCCCTCATGCGAAAAGTTTTAGTGACTTTATTTCCATCGGAATATACAATTGTTCTTGTAATGAAAGTCACTTGTCCTCAGTATTGAGATTAATAAAAGAGCCGGTGCAAAAGTAATCAGTGGATGAAAGACTGGTTTATCTCTGATACTCGGGGAGCAATTTTTTATGCGATTGTGATTTATGGCTTTCAATAGTTAATTATACTTGTGTCATATTTTGTTCGCGCTGCTTTACCATGGCTTAGTTAAATTCACTGTTATAAAATTAGCAAATAAATTACCACTTTATAAGTTGTTGAATTAAATATTATAAGAAACTTTATAATTATCGAATTGTTCTCGAAGGAAATCAATTTATAAAAAAATAAAAATACATTAACTGCCCTATTGAAATATTAATGGTACATAATTATAATATAGATAATTATAGAGACAATTAATATGAAACTGAATGAACCAAAGATGAATAGCCTTGATTCGAATTATCATTATTTATATACTAATAGCTTAATGCAGATGAACTTTTGTACATTTTATATAATAAATATTTTTAACCGATTCCTTTTGCTTGCGCACGCGTATTTATATATATATATATATATATGTGTGTGTGTATGTGCGTGCGCATGTGTGTGTATGTGGGTGGGTGTGTATGACGTGCACGAACGAGTATCCATTTGTAAGTTATTAAGAAATAGTTACGAAGTGCCGCATATTCAACACTTAAAATTGATATACTCAATAATAAAATGAACAATGCAAGAATGATGCTTTAAAAAAAAGATCAGCCAAGAAAGATAACTCAATAACGAATGAGAAAGACATAATAGAGAAAGGATAAAGATGTCAAAAATACTGTTGTAGAGGTGGGTGGTAAAGAGAATACAGGAGGGCGGAGGGGTAGAGGCGGTAGGATAGAGCAGACGGAGGCGTTGCCGCGCGACAATCGCTCGTAAGTAACTCCGGGTTTAAAATAAACACGAACAGGAGTCACCGCGGGCGGATAGAATCAACAGGTCTATTAAGAGAGTGTAAAGCGTTTTGAATCTGGTCTCGAGGGGGGCAAGAATCCTTGGCGCGAGTCTCTCTGTTCTACCGCAAGAGTGGCTCTCGTCAGAACCATCCCAGCACCCCAATCAAATCCGTGCAAGCGAAGGCAGCCCTTTATAAAAAAAAAATAAATAAAAAAGCCGAGGGAGACTTCCAAATATTTGGGGCATCTAAATATGGGGATGACGGGTAGACGGAAAAGGGGTCGATTTTCGTATATATCGAGGTAGTACACGTCGTACATGGATTGCATACACGCGTGGTTGACGGTCAGTAGTCGGAAACCCCGGGTTTCTTTTTTATACTTTATATCTTCTCCATATTCTCTCTCACGTGCTCTCCATGTCTCGTTCTCGTCCCCTCTCTCTTGTACTCTCACTCTCATTGACCCTCTTTTTGTGGTCGGAAAAGAAGAGGCAACAGGACCAAAATACAGTCGATTAGGGCGGCAAAGGTTTCAGAAGCGAAAAAATATAATATAAACGTGGGTCCCCTATGGAAAACTTGAAATAATAGCACTCGATCATTCTACGGATGTTAGCACTAACACGATTCCAGGACGTTGAGGTGTGCCATGGACCTACTTACGTATTCTTTATGTCCTAGTCGACCATATGTATTTCATGCCGGTCCCGGCAATTTCTGACGTTCTGCCGATTATGTGGCTGCGCCGTATACCCCGAGTTAGACAGGCTTTTAATGATCAGCTCCTTAGAGAGATGATTCCCTGGACCCTCGATGCGTTCCTAAGTGGAATCATAGATTTCTCCACTTGTTCTGCTTTATCGTTTTCAATCTTACATTGACTTAACGATTGGCCCTGACGTTACCTCGCCTGCAGAGTATAAGGATTTACGTAAATTAAAATTGCTTAAGCATTCCTCGATAATTTCTCGTGAAAATATTTTTTTCTCTAATCATAATATGGATCGTATTATTGTTTTTATTTCTCAGACGTTGTTCATACTAGCTTTTATGTTTAGGAATATTCAATTTATCTTTTTTATTTAAAGGAATTAATGGCCTTATAAACAACAATTAAAAAATCAAACATGTATATATTTAAATGCATATATGAATTTACGTAACTAAGCATGCATTGGCGCGTCAACAAGATACTTTGAATTTGATCAATTAGTAGTTGCTTTACTCGTCGAATGAGCACAGACCTTGAATTTGATATTAAAAGGATAAAATGATGTAATGTATAAGGTATTAATTTTGGCAATCGATATTTAATTATCGTCACCATCGGATAAACGCCATTCTCGGTGAGAGGAAACAATCAAAAGGAACGGAAACCTCTTTTTTCTTTCAATTATGGATATATATATACGTACGCGAGCACGAGGCTTTAAGCCTTACGTAATAACAATTAATCGCAGAAGGAATCACCGGAGATTGCGGCAAGAAAAAAGCGGTCGATATCGCCAAGGCAGGTGCATGGAGCGTCAATGTAAACTGGGGAGAGGCAATTACAAAATTCAAGCGTGCCTTAGGAAGGAGAGATTGGTGTTGTGATGAGCCCATCGCTTATAAAAGCTGCATCGAAAAAGAAAAGAGAGCACAGTCAACTTTTAAGCAGGAACCGGTGTTAAACGAATCCTATGGTCCATAAAACTCCTGTTGCATAAAAGACTGAGCATCTCGAGCGATTGCTCAGTCGCTCCGTCGATTTCACAATAAACATAAAGCAAAGGCTCACTACGCACATGGCTACAGAAGCATAGGCATGCGTCAAAGGAATTGAACCACATAGTCGCGTGCTGCGAACCCTGAACCCGCTCTACCCATCGATGCACGTGCAAGCGCAACACACGGAGCTGGCTCGCTGTTATCAGGAGGTTGAGCACCTTTCCAATGCTCATTACAGTGTGTCCCGCCCCCGGGGACAGGTAATCAGCCCCGGGTAAGGGTGAGGGGGAGGAAGATATTCTGATTCCGAGGCGTGGGCGGTGGCTGACCTCGCCCGGTCCCTTTACTCTTCGTACTACTCCCCGCCTCCGATCACCCCTTCTCGCTCCCTCCCTCTTCAAAATCATTCTTTGTCTCTTCGATCTTCTACCTTCTTCTTACTTTCGGCACTTTCCTCTCTCCATCTCTCATCCTCTTCCCCCCCCCCCCAGATCTCTTACACGCGTGAACGCCAACTCAAGAGAATCTTCCTCCCCTTATTTTTTAGTTTTTTCATTCATCCTTCGACGCTCGCTGTTTTCGTTGTCGTTTTTTGCTCCTTTTAGGATATACAAATCCATTTAACTACCTTCAAGAGCGGCTGTTTTGAATTTCACTTTTTCAATGAATCCTTACATACTCGAATTTTAATACAATTTGACGCCGATAATGATGCGTGTGTCGGCCCTTGATGAATTTAGTGCCCACCTCCTCCGAATAATTCTACTTCACTTCAGACTTGAGCAAGAATCTAAGCAGTAATTTAATGTTTAATAACACTTATACAGCAATGTACTGTAGCGTCATTTCTACCGTGATCTCAATTGTTTCTAATTCGAACGGTCAAGATAAGATGTCGAAAATTTGAGACCGTAATCCAAGGTTACTCACCTTTTATTTTTACACTGCATATCACCATTCAGAGCAAGAAAGTAATGAGGTTAATATTCGAATATTATAGGTAGGACATGATTAGTTCAAACAGATGCTGTCCTCTCAGACTCTTAAAATCAATGTAAGTGAATCCGTAAGCACAAATCTCGTGTTTGATGAGCGAGCTTTGTTAGTCATGCAAGCGAATAAAGGTAGAAATGATAAAAATAAAAGAAGATAAAAACGTAGAGAGTGAGAGAGAGAGAGAATGAGCTGGAGATAAACAAAAACAGAGACAGAAAGGCGTGGAAGAAGTATTCTGTAAATAACCTTATGCCGCAATTTTGGGGGAGATGTCTGATGAAGGATCAGTGCCCGGGATCAGTGGCAACAGTAGCGAGAGTTGCAAAACCTCTACTCACCCCTTGGTCATTCATGATAAAATCTGCGTTTTCGCATCCACTGTGCCTTCGAGGTTTTAAAGTTCAATTATGATAGATAGTGAAAAGATAAGTGATAAGACATAACGAGTTATTAAATTGACAGCTTTTTACATGACTAATATAACAATGTCAATGCAAGAATGTCTGTCGATGTTTTTTCTCTGCAAAAGCTGTGATACGAAAAAAAATAATACGAAAAAATAGAACAAATATCTGTGATAAAGCAATAATTTACTTGCGATAAAATTCAAATAAACTGATAATTAAGGCCGGGGGAGGAGTGATAGGTGGGTGGGGATCCGGTGAAAGACGTTTTATTGTGGAAAAAATATGCTTATGCTACGCGTGCTGAAGAGGACAAGTCATTACCAAGGATGTCGGTAAAAAGGAAGTAATGAACAAAGGTGGAATGAGAAGTGAAACGGGAGATACATGGTCAGAAATAAATAGAGCGAGAACCGTGGCAAATACGCATTTAAAAGATCGCATACGACAGCAAACTATTCAGAAAATTTGCATCGTTGAGCCAAGTTCTTCTGAAAATTGGTGCAAGAAAAGGTCCATCAGTCCTCGATCACCGTTTCCAGCAATCGCGTCCACATAGGTCAGCAAAAAGTAGCCTTTCCAGAAAGAGTCTCCAGCCGTGATCAGTGTATCCAGGAAGGCAATATCAGAGCTCCCGCAGTCCCAGCAATGCTCGCGCAATCATCGACCCTAAGGATTTCCAATCAACGCCTCGGATTCTCAGAAACAGCCATAAATTTGTTCTTTCCTTGCGAATTGCGAAGAAGAAACGCAAATCACCGCTATGCACCGTCTCAATGCGATGGCATTAGGAGAGAACGATTTACGCGAAAGATTCAGATTCTGGTCGAGGGGGACAGTCAAACTCTGAATCAGTGTGAGAGACAGAGAGAGAGAGAGAGAGAGAGAGAGAGAGGAAAGGAGAGAGAAAGAATTTCTTCGTTTCCGTTAACTTGGACCAGCGCCTCAACAATTTTTTTAGTCTCCAGAGACACCAGAAAACGCGAAGCCTTGCTTGCATCCATTTCAATGTAAATATGCGCGACGAGTTGTCGCACTGGTCGACCACCTCCTGCATAAAAACGTTATCGCTGCTCTAAGTTCAATCGATGGCATCTCAGAGGTTACTTCGGTAGATTTCTTAATGTTTATTTCTATCCCTTAGTTTTTCATTTAAAGCGTGCCAATTCTGCTCTTTTTGAAACGCTCATTAGGAATTTGTGCAAACACCGGATAGTTTTAGCTTCGCATCTACCTTCTTTTTCACAGAATTTATGCCGTCAAGTTAATCTCTTACCTCCTGATCTTACTGCTTCTTGAACTATAATCCCCCGAGCAAGACTTCGAAGCAGAACAAGAAAGAGGACTAAGTATTTATCTCCCTGTGAGTATTGTGAAAATGAGATGCTTCCTTCTGTACTAAGCTGATGGGGTCATTTTTATGTTAGCGTAGTAGCTCTTGCTCAAAATCACGTCATAGCTCATCGCTCTTTGTATTCAACAAATAATTTTCTAACTTTGTTTTCACCCCCTCTCTATCCCTTAACTTCACAAAATAGTTAGGTTTATGCGCTTTAAATCCTAAGTATATTTAAACGATTGCTTATTGCAAGGCAAATCAATTTCTTAATATATTTGCAGCACATTACAAGATAATTACGATTGTAATTGCCTTTCTGAACAATAACAATACTATATGTTAGGATTGATCGAGTTGGCTCGTTTATTTTTATTCGGAGGGTGACTGAGGAAGAGGTGTTGAGAGTGCTAAGACACTCTTCTAGCCACGCCCACATTTTTCGATAAAAGGGTGCCACCTTACGCTGAGGTCAGTAAAGAGAAGCATACATGTAGTGGAGGTAAAGAACGCAAGAGGTCGGTCCCGGTGCCTCTTTACTCTTGGTGGCTATATTTGAACTGATTGTCAGCGCCGGTGAGAAGGAAGACGAGGAGGATACCGAATCCAGGAGAGCAAAAGCCAAAGAAATTTACCTGTAGGGAATAGGAAAGACAAAAAGCTTGCTCGCTTATTGCTCCCGATAAATTTCCAAATCTGTCGATCTCCCTTCCCCTCATTAGTTATTTAGAATGGTTGCGCCGACTATCAATGATATTCACGGTACCTACGCAAATTCAAAGTGATCACGGATGGATCTGGTCCTTTAATGTCTGTACAAGAAGCGAAATCGAGGTAGAAAGAGTAAAGTTAGAGATAAAGAGACAGAGTCGCAGAGAGAGACATAATTGCAGAAAAAGTGAGAGAGAGAGACTGTTTATAGGCATCAAAAAGGATACAGGGGATGTATACCCTTATGAGTTGTATGCGCTCGGAAGCATGCATTGTTAGATTGTTCTGTGCATGAATAATATTTCCTGCCTTAACGGTTATTTACGTACTTGTGCATGCAGGAATTTTCGCTCCCATCTTTTTTCATACTAATACATTGAAAAATTATTGATTATTTCATGATCAATCGTATACACACTTTTACATGAGCTTTATTATGCATTAGAGTATGGGACAAATAATTAATTATGAATCGGGTATTCACAATCTTTTAACAACTTGAAAATATGACGAAAATATTTCATAATATTTAAAAAAAACGCCACTAAATATTAAGTAATATATTACGTTATTTAAAAACAAACCTTTTTTGTACACTTATACATATAACTGAGTTAATCAACATTTCAACATTAATAAATTAAAAATAATAATATTTTTCACCACGAAATGGATTATTGACATTTATTTTTTAAATTCCAACAATATATGAAAATTATTTTATTATTGTAGAGAAAATATTACTTGCATTAGAAATCTTTTCTGATAGCCCTGTATGAAGAATCGGTATTCTTAAATTAATTTTCTTTGTATATATAGTTCATTTAGATTACTTTATTAGAAAAAATTACATTTTACGCAAGTAAATCTGCATCTTATTATTAATAATAATATTAATAATAATATTAATAATAATAATCGTAAATAATTGTTTGAGTATTAAGGAAAAAAATATATTTGTGTTATATTATAAGAAGAAACTCTGTAAGAAGTATTTAAAATATAGCGAACTGGTAAAGCAAAATAAAAACTTAATAGTTAAATTATCTCGGATTTTATTGCTTTGAAAGATTTATATACGTATAAAAATTCACTGTATTAAAAAAAATTCAATGCGATTTCCTATAGTTAGCAATTAAAGGAATGAAGGATAACAGCCATCACCAACGTCCACTGGAGCGGCTATTTTGCCATACATACTAACTTGTTTACTAATACCTGCATGTTTTCACACGGTATACCATACACTTTGTATACTATACACTTTCGTATACAAATGTATACCAAAGTCCGATTTGAAAATCGATGACCTTGAACAAGTTAAAAAATTTAGTATCGGATATTCACTCGGAACTTATTTATTAACATTTTTAAAATTTTTTAACACTTTCACCGCTCCGTCAACCCTTTCCAATTTCAAATCTTCCATCCTTACTATTCACCATGCAGAAAGCACCCGTTAGACGAAAAATATATATAGAGTAGCTGCTCTATTAAAAATCGAACTCGTGAAAGGGGCTCCAAGGGACGCTCGTATCCTTGCACCAACCTAATAGACCACACATCAGTTCGAGCGAGCTGTTCACCATTATAATTTAGCTGGTATTTGCTGAACCAGGAATCGCGTTTTCGGTGACGAATAAATACCCGCAGCGGAGAGAAATGGAATTATTTAAGCGAAGTAAATTATCGCGGCTTACAATCGGGCTTATCCCATTCTAAATAATATAATTTATTTGGAGATCGATGCGCGTTATAAGGATTTACGCGGCATCCGGTTAATTACGCCATAATTAATTAATTGCGATCTCACGCCTGCATAATCGTTGTAAATTCTATCTATGGACTACCGTACTACTTGAGATTCAATGCCCAGTTCGGAAATGAATGATTAATTTAAAATGTATTTCCACAACTGAAGTCTGATAAATCAGATCGTAATTATCATGTGCTTAAAATTTTTATATTTGATCTATTTACATATGTATATTTAGAGAACGTTAGATATAATTATAGAAACTTCAGCACGAGGAATAATAAAGATAGCATAATTCATTGTATCTTCGCTTTTAAACTCGCTGCTCGAGAAAAGGCTGATTGACTTTAAAGTGTCCCTTTACTTCGGTTCGCTGCATTTTTAACATCTGTCAAATTAAGAAAAATGCTTCGTTATAAGGATATCTAAAAAAACAGCATTGATATCTTATCTGGTCAATCATCAAGGTGTGTAAGTCAAATCGTATAATATTGTTCATATTATTCAAATAAGGTAAGTAATAAATAAGATAGTGGATACGTATCATCAGTGTTCTTTCAGGTGACACGATTGAGAGAAATGACATATCAATAAATAAATAAGTTCTAATATCGATTGAAAACGTCTCGAGGCCCCTCAAGATTATTAAAACAGCTCGCCCTTATTGCCTGACAACAGCAAACGCGATTCGATAGATCGTCGCTGCAGGAGCGACGTTGTGAGCCCGCAATGTACTTTTGATTCGACCCCCGAGCGCCAACATTATTATGAGGTTACAAATGCACACAAAGGCCGAGCGGAGAATCATCCTCTGAACGATGGCAAGCTCATACGTTAAAGAGTCCCTCGGCCTGATTATTGCGGCTTTATAGCCAACGAGGACGATGGCTATTTATGAGTTGCTGGAAGCGCCATCAAAAAGTTGGAATCTCTCCGCGCGCTTTTCCCCTGTAGCGCGGGCCTTTCTTGCTTTCTCCTTCTCACGTGGGAACGATTAAACCGGGTAACTAGGATCGAGCAGCGTTCGCTTAGAGAGAAATAAGGACCGATACTCAGACCCTCGCTCGAACTCGTCTCTTTGCTCGTATCCTTTCCGCCTCGCCTCCCTCGCCGCACTCACCTCCATCGCTTCTTTTGTTTCTTTCTCTCCTTAGCTGCTGCCATGCCTGACCCTTCCTCAATTCGTCCACCGCATCTTCCCACCACCACCAAAAGTCCTTGTCCTCCAATCCGCCCCCGTTTTTGTTCGGCCGTCACACTCGACGCTTATTAAATTTGAGGCAAAAAGTGCGTGCCCGGCGTAGCTTCAAATGCCCGCTAACTGATTCTAGCACACCCCCTTTCCACTTTTTGCGAACCGTACAATTATTCACTTTTAAGTCGATAATATATGTTAAAATTTTGTGTAAACTGTGCTGTGGGAGGTAAAAAGATGTAATAAAGAAAAATAACTATGAATATTCTTTCTTGCTCTCGCGTGCACATTGACGATGGGAATAATCTTATTAGTGATCTTTATTACGGTTCGATAATTTGTTGTTTTTGGGAAACGTGAACTAATCTTTTCTCAGAGTGTTCCGCCTCTGTAACTGGAATAGATACACTTTTTTTAAAAAACGCTGCTAGAATTTACAAAATTACTGTTTGCCAACTTATACACTTCCTTTTTTCCGATAGTTCAAATTACTAACACCAGCTTATTTATTCATTAGATTCATACGTATATTTCGAATGTTTGATCCTCCTTCGTAATTTATTATAATGAATTGCAGTAAATATTATATCAAAACAGAAACTTAATCCTTTAAATTAACAATAATTCTATTTTCCTTTCATTTTACAGCTCAGTCACTTTACTATCATTACTTAGTTAATTTTTGGTAAGTCAGACCATTGCCAAATTATGAATAACAACTAATCTTTATGCTCTGTAAGATCTATGAGCATCTGTAATGCATCATTTGCATGAAAGCAGTAGTAGTTGAAAGGCATGCAAAGTACTATATTATCCAAAGGGAAACTGACGGCGGAGAGAAAAACATTTTACACCGTGACTATCCTTTCTTACGATTCATCCTAAATCTTAAGAGAAGTAATAATCCACGTATTTATATACAAATACATATTCTAAGGTTTTACCGATGTCTGAAGCAGCGACAGGATCAAAACGCCCACCCGAAAAAAAAAAAAAGAGTCAGAAAGAGAGAGAAAGAGAGTAGGGCACATAAATCTGTAAATTTGCGAGTCGGCAGAGGAACGCTATCATTACGCGCCCGCTGACGAACATATATAAGAACGACGCTAATATTTTAATGAATTCGTAGAAGCCGAAAAATCAAAGTGTAAGACGCGAGCAGTTATCGAACATAATGAAAAAAGACGCTCCTCAGCCGTTTCCCGTTTCTTAGCGGGCACACGATTATCATAGCGCTTCCAACGACGACTACCGGCTTCATTGTATTTGTGGTTGCTTGGTCGCTCGTTATGCCGGGATCAGTGCATTAGAAGTCTTTTTATGAAAACGTTTTTCAAAAATGCCAAGGAAGGAATGGTCAGGAGAAACAATTAGGAAAGTTTAATAAACACCGCGACATTTATAGTTTTAGCTATACGATATAGCAAAAAAAATAGGTCGAGCATTTGATAGAACTAGAAGATTATTTTTACATTTTCTGCCGACCAAAAAGAAGAACAAATACTAATACTCGTAAAAATAATAATCACCCCTATTGTTATGACTCTAATACAGTTTTGCTTATTAAAACGGTAATAAAGTTATATAAGTTAGTAGTAATCAATTTTCATATTGTGCACTACATACATTTATAGCATATAAATAATGGGTACGTCTTAAATATCATAATTATATATAATCTCTTTAATAATTAAATTATAACAAATGAGCAATCTAATATTGATATGGAAAATCTAGAAATTTTTTTAAAGTTAAGTGCTTATTGGCGAAGAATAATTACTAATTATTAATCTTTTCTTTTTTATTTTTAATCAAGAAGTTTTCAAGGGCAAGGCTATGCTTTTAAGAATAACAATTTATTATCAGTTTATTCTAAACATCAATCATTTTGACCAACCGTTGCATATTATATAATAAAACGCTTTTTAATTCATTTAAAAAAAATGAATTCTAAAAATGAAAATTAGACAAGACATCGTTTTTAGAGAATTGAATAATTTTTAGCATCGTTTAAGTCCACCGACGGTATAATACTTGTCCTGTAGATTAAAAAAAGAAAACCTTCAAATATAACACGGTGTATAGAATTTGAGAAAACTAGTTTAGCGCTAGCAAATCAGTTCATCTCTTAGGAGCGATTTTTACATGCGGCCGCTGATGATAAATAGCGGCTCGGTTAATGTGGTCCCGATTTGGGGAAGGCGGAAACTGCGCCTTATGAAAGAGGTAAAAATTAAGAAAAACAAGAGAATGAGGAAAAGAGCCGCGCGTGAGTATAAAAATTCGAGGGAGGAGAAGGTTGAGTGAAAGATTGGGCCCAGCGTCGTCAAATTGTTGCCTTCTCGTCTCTGCTCATGTACGTGTGCACAGTTACGACAATCTGGCGACTCTCGAAGTTCCGATGTTTCGTTACTATCCTGGATCTTAATATCGATCTAAGAGTATATTGAAACTTGCCTCCTTCTACCGCCTCTATCGATGTACACCAAGCGAGTTCATAATAGCGTCTCGGAGAAAAGAGACTCTGATGGTTTTTTCCATCCTTCCCAACCCCTAAAAAAAGTGACTGCAGAGTTGCTCTGGAGCTACTGCGTGTTTGTGTAATATAATGAAAACCCGATCCGGTAATGCCAATACTCGTGCACTTATTGATAATAAGTATATCTCCATTGCGATGAGCCAGACGATATGACCCTTCTCCACCTAACCAAGACTTCACCTTGAACCAAAAACCGTAAGGGCTGCGCGCCGATAATGACCGTCCCCATTCGAGCAGCCTAATAGTTCAAGTACGTTGGAGCTTCGGTTCCGCGATGAACCATTGAGCGATCACCGTTCCTAGGATCGAATCTTGCGATCTAAATCGTTCCATCGATAGAGCTCTCGACTTATCCCTCTCCTATTTACCGACAAAATTTTACTGCAATTTCGTGATTTTCGATTACAATCGCTCTTTACTTACGATAACGCCTATCTTCGTTCAAGTAATTCCATCTATTGCACCCAGCGAGCCGCAATACTTCTACCACTTTAACGCAATGCTCTTTCATACCAAATGTTGTATCTTTCATGCTGTTTCATCAATTTCGCGAATCTCATCTGCATACAACGTTTCTTTTTTTTCCTGCTTAAATTTGTGCATCGACAGCCTCTCGCGGTAATTGATATGTAAATAGGCTTTTTTTCATAAATGTCTCTCATGTGCTTCTTTTGTTCTTACTCAAATATTGCGTTCAAAATTATAAACATCAGTTATCTTTCGTTTGACAATTTGTCCCACTCTTTAGCATAATAAAGCTTGTCGATTAAGATATTAATCTTAATAGTTTCTATTTTAGCTAATTAGAGTATATCTCTTTCTCTCTCTCGAATTTTTATTCCATTAGCTCAAGTTACAATACGAGTTGTTTACTCATCGTGCCACACTGCATATTTTCAGGAATTAGATTTTTTGAGTGTCGTGTTTTTACGAAAATGTAGAACAAAATTCTCAATAATCTCCCAACGCATTTTTCATTCAACACGGTCAATAATGCTAAATAATCACATATTTGAAATTATGTATTTAGTATATATGATTGTCAGCGAGTCCCCGGATTCTATTAAATGAAATAAATATTTCAAATTCTACGTATCAGTCTTGATGTAGAATATGTCGTTAATAGTTTTGTATGTTTCACATAATTACGATAAGGAAGATAATACGCAATATTTAAAATTGAAAAGCGGGAATGAAAGTCTTAAATTATCATTCTTACTCTTAATCACACGAAGATCAACTGTTCTCATACGTGGGTGTATTGTATTAAATCCTGAAATTGAGCGGAAAAATAATTACTTTTGTTAAAATTCATATTAATTATTATAACAAATTCAAATATAACATAGAAGCTTTAAGAATCGAATATGAAAGACTTTGGATAGTTCTTCATTATCTAAGAATATCTTTAAATATTTTGATTTTTTTTACCTCGAGTTATAAAATGCAAATTTGACCAGCTACATCTGCTATAGTAAAGCTATCTTTTATATTCAATAAGTACTAAGTAAAAGTGCAATTCCAATTGTAATCACCTCATGAAAGGGACGGTAAAAGTTAATTACAGCCTCAATTAAAACAGGCTTGTTTTATACAGATGAAACTTAAAGATATTCATGTTAATGAAATACAATATATTAAGTATAGATGCCTTTATGTCAATAATAATCCATGCGAAACAATGTTGGACACTAACAAGTTGGTGTACACGTACGTGGTCGAGAATCCGGAGCAATAAATAACGAGGCGCGAATTAAGAGCAATAAAACGAAAAGGGGCTGTGCTGCTTATGCATTGCAAATTGCACTCATGCGATGCCGCTTAAAAAGAGCAGAAATTAGGAAAACGGAAACATACGGGTTTGAATCATCCTTAGAGCAGATGTATATTCTCGACTAGGTAGAAACTCGTACATTTATAATTACTCAGCAGCTCAATGTCGGTAAATATATTATTCATACAATGAATTTGGAGGCAGAAGAAAAGGAGGTTTAGGAGGCTCAAGTGGCAATCGACGTAGCGATGTGCACTGGGTTAATGCGTGTACGCGAAACGTGGTTTTCGGTCTCGGGACGAGACGAGGTAAGCGCAAAGTCGTCCCATTTAAGCATTGCATGATATTCATCTATTTATTAAGTTGTATCATTATCAGAGTCTTTCAACGGCAGTCAGAGAGACAGGCAGAGAGAGAGAGAGAGAGAGAGAGAGAGAGAGAGAGAGAGAGAGAGAGAGAGAGAGAGCGATAGAGGGAGGGAGAGGAAAAGCAAAGAAATAGAGGCCGCCCCCTCGAGCGATTTGATCTAATTTGTATCGGGCTTTGTTAAACGTGCGCGCGATCCTTACTCCACTGGAAACGAAGACCGTTCCCTGTTAATTTGCCTGTAGCCATAAACGTCACCTAACAAAATAAACTACCGTCTTCGCATCACAATAATGCTTTTTACTCCCTGCCCCTTCTCGATCCTCTCAAGGACGAGGATCTGCCTGACCTACCACTAGTGATCACTTGTGACGAGATTCGATTTCTCCTCCCGGCGGAATCGTGGGCAACTGCATCGCGGCTCTGCACCCCGTTCACCCGAATTTCTTCAAAATTTAATTATGATTAAAGGTTACCGGACATTTGTCCTAACATTAACACGACCACAAAATCTCTTTTTCCTTGATTGATGATGGCACGCTTTTCAAGCTCTATCAAACTCAACTGACAAACTCATTCCTTTGTCCATTGAACAATTGCTCCATTATATTATCTTTTTAATTGATTTAGCCGATCTGGTTGAATGGAGTTTTCTTTGACACTAGCTAGCGACTTAATCATTTTTATCAGTGACGAGCTCTTGCTTCGTCCAGCAAATTAAGGTTATGGATGCACATAAATGATGAATTTTAACTACACTGTAATGACGATAAAGCATCGAATCGAAGGAACATTGGGAATTTCAGCCCTGCTATTATTATTGTTTTTGGTCACTTTTTTTCAAATTGACTTCTTAATTTGCAAAGATTATAAAAATTTGTCACATCTTCTCAGTCTGATAGTCAATATCATATACACTTTGTGCGTGACAACAATAAATATTTTTTTTAAATTATTACCTCTGTATCTAGCAATTATTTTCTTGCTAATAATAAAATTTGCGGAATGAATAAAATACACTCGATCTTTGCTAAGAACTAGATCTACCTTTACATAATTTATATGAAAGTGGTTTAGAAAAGAAGATTATTTAACATGTTTTAAATAATTCTTTTCCCGCTAAATAAGATAATTATTAATATTTGTCGCTGCAGTGAGTAAAGTTATCTTCTTATCTTTATTCGCATTTATAAAATTGCTAAATCAACATATGTTTATGACTTATAACTTACTTTTATCGCGCAATTTACATAATTACACATTTAATATTTGATTCCACCTCGCAGTAATTAGTAACTGTCAACAAATTTCCTCAGCAGACATAAATTCTTTTCTCATGGCAGAGGCTGAGCAGGTCTGAGAAGAAAATAAAATGAAAGGAAGAACGAAGGATCGGAGAAAAAATTTGCTTACAACTGGGGGCTTCCTGATACACGTGCATACACGTAACCAAGCCCAAGTCACGGAGAGCTCGTGCGCGCATTTCATCAGGAATTATGATCTCTCATCGAGCTTACAAATTATCCTACATGTCCCACGGTGAATCAAAGCCTGAGAGCAGCGCAAAAGTCGCGTGTGTTTGCTCTACAATCTCCCTCTCACCCTTTCCTTCTCTCTCTCTCTCTTTCTCTCTCTCTCTCTCTCTCTCTCTCTCTCTTTCATACACATACACTTGTTCTCTATAGCGCGCACGCGTTCACAGAATCAACGATCCCCGTGCTGCCACGCGCCCCTCTATAACTCTGACGAGGATCAACTCTGACGAGAAGTCAACGAGTGCCAGCAAAGTGGTAATCAATTGATCAATAAAGTATCGGCTGAAGTCCGCAGCACACTTTTATTAAGCATAAACAATATTACGAAAATTGTGCATGTTTTTACATTTATCCCGTTAAGTACGTTCTCAAAGGCTATAGAACGTAGCCCTCGTGTAATGACGTTTGATAAACGTATGAAAATTGCGACTATATTTCAGGAAATGGGTGGATGGTCTTTGGAGTATGGGGTCGGAACAAACCTGACTGAAATCAATGCGAGGCTGGAGCTTCTTATGATAATTAAACCTGGTGGTTTTAATCGTACTGTTGAAATAAAGGCCGAGTTTACGGCTCACAGATAGTAAATTAATGTTTGGAATTAAAGCGAGGGTAGAAGTTTATATTTAGCCTTATATGTTATTAAACATAAATGAACCGATAAAATTATTCATGATTAAAAAGTGGGCTCGAAGAAGCGGCGAGCAGGATTTTCAGTAAATGATGCTATGCTAATAAAGTATTAATAAAATAATAAGTATAATAAAAAATCCTTTTCCGCCGTAGTTCACTCTTAAGCAGCATTATTTATCGGACTGTGGCCATCGTTGCTCCCAGTCTACGTGTCTGCGTGCGTATTCGTATGTACAAGAGTCCGTGAGGATCAAGCGGACTCAAACGTGTATAGGACGATGTGGGCTGTTGGTGGTGGAGAGGGGTAGGAGGAGGCGAACGGGTAGGCATATGTATATTATGGATGTAGGAAGGATGTATATACTTTGACGTCCTTAACAAATTGATAAGCGCGCTCGATGAAGATCAGAGGCGGCAGCCGACGCCGTCTGCACGCGCTCATAGTATTCGACCGATTCCCGCTAGGGGTCAGGCCTACTCGCGCACGCGGTTGCCTAGAGAAGCTTATAACCCCTGCCTTCATCTCTATCCTTCGCCAACGAACACTCCTCCCCCCCCCCCAACCAAGTCCATGCAACCCGACCCGCCGACCAATATTTCGTCGTGGAGCCTTCATTTCTCATGGCGACTGGCGCAGCGACGATGGACAACTTGTTTTTCGACATTTTTTGTCCGAGTGGTGCTGCTCTTTTGATTATTATTAGTTTTTTTAAATGATAGGTGCGTCTGGACCGCCAATACCGATGCTCGAGCCCCTCCACCAAATAAATATCACCGCTTATGCAACGTCAAATCATTGAATCTCTGACTCGAAAACTTTTTTCTATCAACCATTTCCATTTTGTTTTCAATTTGTCTGTCGCACTCGACTCTATCGCATTTCATGAAAGAAGGCTGCTGGCGCTAGATAATCCTTTGCGAGATCAATCGTGTCTTATCGAGTTCATCTGAAATGATACGATGAACAATATGTCTTCATTCACACAGATGCATATGAAATGTAAAACACTTGTCCAACCAGGTTTCAATTGAAATTTATTACGAAACAACTAGTGTAAGAGACTTTAGTTTACAAGTTTTCATGAATAAATATGATTAATGGGAAAATCAGAAGATGCAATTGATTACGAGACTTAAAAAGTAATATTATTGTTTTGAAACATAGATCTATATAATAAAATATTTTTTCATCTTTAAAAGTTACGCTCTCCAATACATTAAGCCCAATGTCATCGCTGAGTGCACTATAGTTTACCATGAACAAAAATAAATATAATACAGTGGATATAATAAAAGCTCATTATAAATTTAGTCATCATTCTTGCGATTAGATGGCAGATTCAATGGATACGACTTGGCGGTCTAGATCGGCTAGAACATTGTGAGCATTTACACCTGGTCTTCTTTTATCACCGGTTTCGCTATCCGCGTTCTCAGCATGTCCCTCACGTGAGTGGGTGCCATTAGGGACGGGATGCGGGACCCCCCAAGGAGCTTTCTTCGTGCCCCTAGCCTGGATCGAGCGAGCACCCCATTATATAGAGACAAGAGGAAAGGGCCGCCAGTCTGATATATAAACCGACTCCCATTGATTTATAGACCAAAAGATTGCTTTAATTATAATACGATATTTATTCAGATGAGGGGTAGACTGAACCTCGCGGACTTTGGAGTCACGCTGCTCTATGTTAATATGCTCCCTCATATCTTTCCTCCCACTCACTCACACGTAACCAGTAACTTTCTCAACGGGGACAGAAGTGTGTGTGTGTGGTTGTGTGGGTGAATGGATATGTGGGTGCGCTCGCGCGTGCAAGCCAGCAAAAGAGTCAAGGAACAATTTTTCCGACATATACGTCCACGGCTTGTCTTCTTCTTTCTTCTTATTGTTATTCCTTCTCTTCTCCTCAGCTACTTCTTTATATACTTGACTTTTTTGTGTATTCTTATTACTGAGATTTTCTCGAGTGTTTAATAATCATGTGAGGCAAACAATAAATTACATCCACCCGGTACCGCACTTACTTTAACAATAAGAGCACTCAATTTACGTCGGGCCATAACATGAATGTAAATGAACGCCGCGATTCTTTATCGATTTTTATAAAGTTCGGGCAGTTTTTAATAGAACTAAGAGACACTACGATAAATGCATTCTTAGCATATTATAAACCTCTTATATTTAAGAGTGACAGAGAGTGACTCGATATAGCTACGCGTAACTCCAACTTATTGTTATGACTTCTGACGATCAAATGAACAATACTAAATAAGTTTGTAATAAACTTTTCAAAACAGTAAATTTATGTACACCACTAATAATTACAATATTTGTGCGAGTCACTTAACATGTATATGTTCCTATAGAAAGACCCATTGATAATTTGAAAGCTGCACTAGGGAAAATAATCAAGAGAAGAGAGAATTAAAATCGGAAAAAACTACCTGGCCATTCAGACTTGTATTTAATAGTCAACCAAATGGTTACAAGTACTTCATAAAACATTCCGTTTACTCAGCCATTCTAAGCAGCGCTTAAATTGGTCTATTACAGTTTCTCACGTGAAGTATAAAACTAATTAAAAAACTTCGTGCGAGATCCATAAAATCTTTTAAGGGACAACTCATTTGAATTGTCCGATGTGCTACCGATTCATGAGCTACAAGCATAAAGCACCGTCGAATATCTTTGTCAAGCAGTTATAGTCAATAATGCCTCTGGGGTCCAATATACTTAAAGTCGCAAAAATGCACCTGACATTTTAAGATCTTGCCTTCGCTTGGAGCGACAACTCAATCCTCCTGAATTCCAATTTGTATTGAAACGGCTTATGACAGTACTATTCAACATCGTTGATCCATTGAATCACAGAATGCGTTGTTCGCAGAGTTGGTCCGATTGCACTTTAGAAGCCGCGATAACTGTCAGAATTGACATTTTATGTATGGAGATAAGTACTTTAATTGTCGCAGGGAATAGAATGTCTACTGTTGAAACAATGCGAGGAAATCTATTACTGCTTGACGAAGCAATTCAATAAGGAGCATCATGTCGCTGAATCAAAACAATATCGAATATCTCCCCAAGACAATCAATGGAGTATATAGACGAACGCAGCTCAGAAACGTGCTCGAATGGGCAGAGGATAAGCCACTATCCATTGTGAGTTGAACACTACAACGAAAATCCGTGTCATCATTGGCTCCGGGTATCTTTAGAGTACCGGCAAAAAAGCGACGGTGTCCTCGCGAAAGGAGGAAGCTTGGCTCGTGAAAGTCATCCTCGACCGAGACCATGGACGCCTGGGAAGGAGGGCGTAAGCGGACATTGATTCATGTCTCGCGACGCGGCATCTCTCGCTCCCGGAGAGCCGCATCCACACCCGCGGAGAAATTGAAGCTGAGCGGTGCCACGTCTGCGTCCCTGGTGTACCGCAAATGATGGCCTCACCTTAGCTCTGTTCGGAACACGTCTTTGCTTAATTGATAAAACAAGGGAGAGAAGTGTTCCGAAAACCAAAGCTATCATCGCCGACGCGGGTTTTGAATTTTCGAACTCCTAAACATCACTTTTTCGAACCTAAGCTCTGCATTTTTATATATCGGAATTGGGTGTCCGGTAGTGCTAACCTTACCTCGTCGACTGGATGAACGAGCCCACTCGATTTTACAAGCAAGTAAACTGCCGGCTCTACTCCATTTCTTGTACTGCATATGTTTTCGCTCCAAAATACACAAAAAGCCATCCAATCATTTAATTATTACTGCTCTCCTTTCATTTTCACTGGATCATGTTTACAAAATATGTATTTAGCTTTACAACTTGTCCAATCGTTTCGGTTACTGCTTCATTATCTTAAGGTTCTGGATAAATAGTTTTGAATTGAATAGTTTGTCAATGTCTTGATACATAAATTTGAATTATTTCACTTTTATCACAATTAATCACTTAAACCTTTATGAAGCTTTCGAATAGTGTAATGAATATGAAAAATCGAAGTATAAACGATTTATTTGATGAACCAAAGATTCTCATAAAAAGGCCTTAAACGAAGCACTTATTGAACTTACTCTGTAATTTATTAAATATAACTAAACGCATATTTATATGCATATGAATTTTATGAAATATAATCTTGACTACTTATTCCTTGAGTTATTAAATTAAAGTAATTTTTA
This sequence comes from Kradibia gibbosae, assembly GCA_018907135.1. Lineage (NCBI taxonomy): Eukaryota > Metazoa > Arthropoda > Insecta > Hymenoptera > Agaonidae > Kradibia > Kradibia gibbosae. The sequence continues at coordinate 35,129,145 of JACCHX010000001.1, read as the reverse complement.
TTTCAGCCGCGTGGAAACTTTAAATTAACTAGAACTTTTATTAGAATTATAACAGTACAACACGTTTCAACCTCTTAATTTATACAATGTTATTTTATCGAGAAATTTATTTGGGTGATAATGAATATCATTATATTAAATATCATAAGTATTAATATTAAACACAAGCGCAATAATACATGCATCTTGTTTTAATTTATTGTTTTTTCTTCTCTCTTTCTGCATTTATAAAAAGATACTTGAAAACAAGATATTAAAAAAGTCTATGAGTATCACTGAGTAGACATCGGGGCACCATAAAATCGACTTAATCGTGATTAATATCTCTGGTTTATACGGCGTGGCTGTAATTATCTACATGGGCTTTACTCATAAGCGAAGCTCTTGTCGATCAATTTGTACGTACTATGCGTATACTTGCATGTAAGGGAAAAGACGATTCAGATCATCCGATGCTACTTATTTCTCTTCTTTTATATTTCTCTCTTCTTCCTCCTCCTTATCACCATCACATTCGCTCTCTTTCTATCTTTCTTTTTCTTTCTTTCTACTTCTCTGTCTTTCTCTCACTTTTTGCCCCGTCAAAACCATTTATGACTCATTAATTTTGATTACTCATTTCTTAATATCCTTTTATTACTCTTTAATAAGAAATTATATTATCGAAAAGTATTGCCCTTTTCAGATGGATTAAATTTAATTCTAATTAGATATAAAAATGTTTTATTAACGAAATGTGGGTATAAAATCATATTTTACATTTATTCAACTGTGCAGATTAATTTTTCGTTAGTTTATTTTCAAACATAGAATGTTCAACTTTGATATTTATAAATTAATAATTGAGAAACATGTATTAGCTTTCAAAATGTTCATTATAATGATCACGGGCTACAAAAGATGGCTGAATTCTATTTATAATATTCGGTAAAATTATAAAAAAAAAATTCATTCCTTGTAAATAAAAGATAAAACTAGTCACTGATTGACTGGTAAAAAATATTAATGTTTTAACCGTCAATTCCTTTGAAATACTGACGTGAAAAAAGCTAAAGGTGATTCGTGAAAACGCAATGAGAGTAAAATTACAGCCATAATGTGACAATATAAGCAGTAACGTTCGCACAATTAGAGTTGAACAGATAAGGGTATATAAGTGCTTGAGTTTTGCCTGAGGCCAACTCCAGGTGGGCTAATGATCTCCCGGAGCTAGTTCGCTTCTTCTTTACTATACCTTTAACATTCTCTCTCTTTCTTCCTCGTTCTCCATCCTTTTTCCCTCCATTTTTCATCTCTTCCTTCATTAAGCTAATTTTCCTCACTCATAGTTCTTAGTATTTTTAGTATTCGTTAATTATATATAAAATATTTACACTATTTTCAACGCTACCGTTTACATCAATAGAAGCGCTAATATTTATACTATCTGTCCCTTAACCATTAATTACGTTAAACTTTTAATGTATTTTAAAACAAAAAGAAAATGTAAAATAATTATTTGGGAAATGTGATTTAGTTTTTTATGTGATTTTTAGTTAACTTTACATCATAATAATTAATGACTTAAGATTGGACTTAAAATTTCTTTTCTTTAAATTTTCTATTGTTTTTCACTTTGATACTGTACAGTCTTTTATAAAAACCTATAACATCTAAAAATTAAATACGATCACCTTGTTTCTTCTTTACTTTACAATATTTAAATCTACGTCCGATTACTTATTCTGTTGAACATTCCTTACAATAAATATTAAAAATTGTCTTAAAATACAAAACAAACTTAAGGTAGCTAAAAAATGATGTGCGTTATATCAAAAAAGGGTTTTTGCAATGGGTCTGGCTGCTTATGAAATGCGTTCTGTATAAGTAGTATCTCTTGAGTGGTCGTGTATTCTTTCAGTTCTTTTTCCTCGGCCATTATTTTTTTCCGATGCGTTTATTTTGCCTTTCCCCCTCCTTTTTCGCGCTATTTATCCTCGCTCACCACATCTTTCAATTTTCTATTTATCTCCTCATCGCCTCATTCCTCTCATCCTCCCTCGTTAATTGTCGGCATTGCACGTTCACACAGAGCCGCACGGCTGACCGCATTATCATTGCAAGCTCATCGTTACAACTTCATTTGGACTTTACAATGATGCTTGACAATCCGGGATCACGAGTCAACCTAATACCATGAACTGGCTTGTCTCATCGTCCGCGAGAACGTCTTTTTCCTTCTCTGTCTATCTCCTCCTGCACTTGTACACGCATGCGTATACCAAATGTCTGTTTTTACAAATGACACGTGACTGCAGTCAAACAACTATAGATACTGGAGAAACAATGACCGTGTTCGTTTCCTCCTCACTCACTCACTTCTTTTATACTTTTATGCTTTTTCGCAGCACTGAAACGCCTGATATCACGCTTCTATTGAATACTTTTCTTGTTCCCAGAATGTATTTGTAGCATGCAATTGATATTAGGAATGGCACAGTTAAAAATATTGTGAATCGTTACGCTTCAGCGCTCCGGAAATTGTATTACAATGATCACACTAGATTCCGACATAGACAAATATAACTTATATTTACAATGTTTCGATACTGCAGTTACGTAAATAGGTGAAGTTGACCAAGCAGCAGGAATTATCTGGAATGAATTTTCCATGCGTTACAAAAACAAAAATTTTAATTTTGACCACTTGTTTATGCGTTCACTTGAAAAATTTAAATTGATTTTTGCTCTTATTAGACAATCGCCTTTTTTACAAAATATTAAACAAGCTATTTCTCGTTTTATTTCCTCGCGTAATACGCGTGATATAAATAAATTTTTATCTCAATATATTTTGTTGATAGATACGAAATAATGATTATCGTAGCTGTTACAAAAAAAAAGAAAAAAATATTCATAACACTGTAATAAAATTTTGATATTTTTTTTATTTACAATATTTTCGTTTTTGAGAATAATTCTTATTCCAAATAACATAAAATGCAACTTTAATACTTTTTAAATATTTCTTTAGAATTATCTTTCTATTTAATTTTCTAAATAATTATTATCGACATATTTTTCAGCATATAACAAAGTCATAAAAATTTCGATATTCTAATCAAAGAACATTTATATTCTATAAGCTTTATTTATTAACAATTATTTATTCATAAAAGTATCAATAGAAGGATCATACCCAATTATTAGTTTTTAATTATAGGCTATTTTAAAAAACAGAAAAGTTACTACATCGCAAAATGATAATTTCTTAAGATTCAATTATACCATTACAAAAGCGATCAATGAGAGAGAAGAAACATGAAAACAATAAAATTTAAAATACGAAACAAGTTCAAGGCATGGAGCAATAAGAATCGCGTGCGTTTCGCTTCGGTCGTCAGCTCGTGCCTTACTCATTTCTTCTATACCACAAAACGAACTCAGATCTTTCTCAGCTTCTTTGCTTCTTTTTGTACATCTTCTTATATTCTTTTTTAATTTTACGGCAAAAGTTGTGTGTGCCTTTGAAGCACCGATCGATTTTCGTATTTACCGCCCGCAATACTGTACGTATACCGTTAACGCCCTGGTATAACTTTTATTTTTCCAAAACTCTCATGATTAAATATACTGGCTTCCGGTTAGAGTTCAACGTTTTTCAACGACTCAACTAATCTCGATCACGAAAGCCGACAATATCCCTGGAAGACCCGCGTCGAAAAGCACATATCCGGCACTACTAAAACAAAGTCAAAGTTTCAATTTTTATCTTGAAGTAAGATGGTAATAAGTTAAATTATTTTCTATTTTAAAAGAATAATATGTTAAAATAGCCATTGCTTAACATAAAGTTAACAGTGTGTTCATAAACGTTATCATAAATAATTATAATTAAAAAAATTCAAATAAATATTTTTTAATCTATAAATAATATAATCTAAATTGAATATAAATGGCAGCATATTATATAAAATTATTCTAAAATTATAAATGTGAGTCAGATTCTTAAATATTATTAAAATTATAATGTTAACATGCAGAGAAAGCGAATTTATAATCATTTACTTATTGATCATTTACATCAACATTTATATTATCGCATTGGCAAATAGTTTATGAATTTATGGATCATATATGTAAGCATAAATCACGTACAAATTCATTATAAATAAAGAAAAACTGTAAGTAAATCAAATTAAAAAGCTTGTAAAGAATTAATAGGGGAAAGGGATTAAAAATAATTTAATGCAAAAATAACGAATGTAATAAACAATAACAAAATTGTATTTATTTTTTATAATTTTTTAAAAATTCTACGTTTGATCACTGCTCTACAACGGAGGTATTGAAGAAAATATAATTTACTAACATGGCGCATCGCGTGTAATGGCTAGCTTATACAATAATGCGGTGATAAATTGACCTCATAAAGCTGAAATAGATAAGGTAGAAGGTAGTTTTTGAAAAGACAAGTGAATGGTGATAGTGATCGATTTGAAAAATTTCCCATAGAAAAGCTCAAAAGATGCCTGTTTATATATTATTATTCCGAGTCATATATAGCTTGGAGAGGCCCTTTTAAAGATGCAAACTATATGGTAAAAGCCAAATAAAACACTCATAAAAATTACAAGACGGTTCTGAGCGAAATGTTCTCTCTTCACTGGCTGCCGAAATGATTAATATTTTATCCCTCTCGAAATTATTGTTTTCAAGAACAGCGTGTCGTTGTAGGAATCTCAATATTCGAGGCAAAGGCAAAGGGTTCCTTCAGGGCCCCTCAACATCGTGATTTTCTGAGTTCCGATTTTCCTAATTCCAAATTTCCATTGTTTTTGTTTCACAGTGTTGCATTACTCTCACTTTTCATGCCGGGAGCCTCTCTTTAGCTCCTAAGTTATACTCGAGCTCTCATTGGGTTGGCTCTTCGGTGAACCAAGAGCCAAGAACATCTCAATAAGACGCAGGCAGAGATGCGTAAGTACACAAGGATGCGCAGGTATGGCGTGGAGCATCGAAAGCGCGAGCAGTGTAGCAAGTGATGCCAAGGGCTTGTAATATATGGCCTTTAAATCATCGGGTCGGGGAGTAGATGGTGGCTCCATCGGCGAGAACCAGTAACCGCCCCGCAAACATATCAATCAGCCCGACTTAACTCTTTGCTTCTTTCGGCTCCTCTCCGGGGCTGTGGCAATCGGCCCCCGGGTTCGCCTAAGGCGGCTCATTCAACGGCACACTCAAAAATCCACCTATTTGAACTCTCATTAATCAAGCACGAGTCGCTCGTGCTGCTCAGCCGAGGCTCTGCTTCCTCGCTGGAGGATGGATGCTCAAGACTCTTTCCTTCCTGGTTGAGCTCTGCTTAAAACTGCCAGAGTTCTGACCTATTGCGCTCCCCCCCCCCTCACTATGGTGTACAAAGTTCTCCGCCTCTCGCTTATTACTTATAATGTTCAGTGCAAAAACACTTTAGTGAGTCACACTTACCACAAGCGTCCTATACGTGATTACTACTTTCCTCCACCTGGTGCTCTCTTAACAATAGCCGAGGTCTCATCTGAAAATTTCTCTATACACCCCATCAAAGCTCTTTTCTTTATTTCGTCTACTCTTCTTAGCCTTATTTATCGCTACAACTCTTTTGATAATGCGGTACTTTTAGAGCCTTCGCTGCATATTGAACAATTTTTTTTAAAACGCCATAAATCATGAACAGTGGACTTTGTGAAAAAAAGCCTTATTCAGAATCAGTATCAGCCTTCTTGTATCTTTAGAGGCTCCTCCTGAGATCTTATATTTAATGCTTCATCCGGTAAATCATCATTCTACGCGTTACCCTCTTTGATGTTGACTAACTGGATAGAAGACAATTATTAAAAATCCTTATCGCAGCGATGGAGCAAGTGTTTTGTAATCTTGCCGGAGAACTGCCATGGGTTTGTCGTAGATTTATTTTAATGATAGGTGATTCTCTTGTATTTGTCCTCGCTTACGTACAAATGATTTATTAATTAATTATCTTCGGTCAATAAAGAAGCTTAAAATCACACCGTCACAATTCAGAGCGCGAACGTTTAGCGTCTTGAGGTAGTGAGAACGGCATCGGAAGCTGCAGGGTATTTGAACTTCGTCAGCGTCTAGCTCAATCAGGCAGGAGAACAAGCACTTATTGCATATCGTGGAAATGATTAAGTAGGCCATAAAAGCCTACATGCAAAGGTGAATCGATAGGACGATCCAAGAGCCTAGTGGTATTGGATTGCTGCCTGTCTAATAGGACGCATATTTTCAGGATCACGTCAGGATGCACTTCGATTGAGCTGAGAGTTCAGATTATGCAAATTGTGAAGGTTTATTACCTAACTTTATAGAGAATAGAGATAGATGCATTGTTCTCCGCTCACGTAGTTGTTTCTACGAGCGGACATACCCTCTTTTATGAGTCTGTCGATGTGTGCACACGCTGCTGATATTTTTTTAAATTACTCTAAAAAATCGTTCTACTTTGCACTTTTGCTCTGCTATAGAAACTTCTTTACCTCTCATCCTACTTTTATTTCACATTGGCAATTTGAATGCATTACACACTGAATAATGCTTCACTTTTTTATAATTTAACTCTGGAAACGGGGGATATTCGAGTAATGTGATTCTCAGTTAAAATACTGTAAAATACGTAACAAGCAGAAAAGTGCGTTCTTATTATTAGTTAGATTAGATCAAACGAGGGTATAAAATGTTGTTCGAACAGTTTCAAGTTTCGCTATTTACACTTACGCATATGTGTATTTTTCAATGTTTTTACTTACACTGATGAAATAAGGCTGCCATAATAAGCCAACAGAACTGAATATCATAAGAGGCTTGAGATTTATGGATCTCGCTTATTGCCGAGAACATGTTATCCTCACAAGCAATTTTCTGTAGTTAATGCATCATTATGAGAATCAGTATAATTTCCAATGTAAAAGAAATCTTATATTTTCCTAATTGTGTTCCTTTTCTAGCTGATACAACACATCATTTTTGTTTTTTTTTGTTAAAGTATTTGATAATTTATGAAGCCGAAATAAATAGAGAAAATATAAAATTAGCAAGAAATATATTAATTAATATGCTTTTTAAAGATAATTCTAATTTCAATTCTAGTTTAGTAGTGTATAAGTACATACATATACACTAATAATATAAATAATAATAATTTTAATAATAAGTTAATGCGACTAACTGAAAAATTAAAATAAAAGAACTACTATAACAAAGTAGGTCTCCTCATAAATAGCCCTCCTATAAGTTTCTAGTACGTTAGTGCTGGAACGTTTATAATGCACAAATAAATTCATCAAGTATCTGATAATCTCGAGGAGATACAAAAACCTTTCTCATCAATTAATATTTGAGCAGACAGAAACAAAGTTGTGATAAGTAGGATTGTGTATTGCTTAATGTTATGCAGATAAGGGTGGATAAGCTCAAGTCGACTTCTTCAGGGATAAAAAACCGAGTCGTTGAAAATCATAACATTAGCTAACTGTTTGCATTATTTTCAAAAAGCCACGATAATATATGTGTGTGTGGGGGGGGAGGGGTTGTGTGTGTATAAATGTGTGTGTACACGCATCTGCGTATATACAAATACGTCCAGAAAAATCGATATATCGATATACAATCAGTAGACAGTCGTCATTATCCTCGGGGCCAGAGCCAGATGCACGAGCTTTTTCACAAGCAACCTTTGCGAATAGAATTGCGCCATAAACTATCCCTGTTGTATGGTATACGTCAGCCTCGTTGTATAGAAAATCGCCGGCCGCAAAAAAGGCACGCGTAGCGGTGCCGCACCGCCGATGCCAATGATTCTCCTTATGGGGGTGGTACGGAGCAGCTGCCGTCGTGTTTTTCCCCGCCGTACAGACGAGTTCACTGAAGCCGACGTGCGCGCATATACCGGTTCCTAATCTCATCGCGTCCCACGTACGCAATTTGATCGACGCCATACGATAGCTTTTCTCCGACTCTGTTCCTATCTTGCTGTTTTACGCACCGGCGACCGTAATGAGAGGTAATAGAACGTTTTGTCTTGTGTAACAGTAAATTTACACATTTTTCTTCTACTACTGTGCCTTTTTTATACCAAGAACTTGCTTCTTTAAAGAGTCCGTTTATTATTCCGCGTGTGTAACTAGTTTTTTCATTTTCTGTCAATGTGACTAAAGATGCACGAGCGCACGCACAGGACTGAATTTATAATTTCAAGCCTTTGATAGAAAAAAGCTGGATGCATGACCTTTTTGCAGCAGTGTATTTATCCAATGCAATTTTCATTCAGTATTAATATTTCACCTGGACAAGGATTGCCTTGCTGAATCGATTTAATTCTAAATATTAGTGCATAAGTCGGGGGGATTCCGGCAGAATCAGCCCTCCCCTCGAGGTAAGAATGATTAATTTGCGAGGATCAAAATTTGAATCCTGCATTCGCCGCTCCATTCTGATTTCCAATAATTGAATCGCATTGAATATTTCGCACCTTAGATGTTATGCATGAATCCCAAGGTGCTTTTTTTCCTCGAAAAATATTGAGATGGATATAAAGAACAGATTCGGCAGCTCATATTGTTAAAACTTAATCTAAACAAAAGCGCTTTTGAAGCACAAAAATTTATTTGTACCACATATTGGAAAAACGCTGTGACTGCAAGTACGCAACGGAATTGGTTTTCGAAATTCAAAAGTGATGATTCGAACTCAACGACTACAATTCCTCAACGACTACAAGGCCTTCCGTAGGCCTCATCATTTCATGTTTTGCGATTTGCAAGCATTGCTCGATATAAATATTATGAAGTTAAGTTTTAAAATTTCTAAATGAGTTTAACTAGATTATTCAATAGTATCAGCTGAAAAAATAACGTACGATAGATTCTAACAGAATTGTTTAACAAAAATTCATGCATCAGTTTCATGTATTTAGATTTTAAATATGAATTATCGCTTATAAATATAGTATGTGAATGCATATTTTATAATATATTAATGATATTCTAGTTTAACTTACAAAATTATAAAAATTTATATGAACATAATATTGATAATTTTAAACATTTTTAATAAATAATATTACAAAGCGTATAAATGCAAACAAAATTGAATATGTATTATTATCGTATACAAAAAATAATATAAAAATCCCTTCTTTAGCACTTTTATCTTCGTAAAAAATCAAATTAAATCAAATTTATATGCAGAAAGTAACACCTAATCCTTAAGGTTAGTCGATAAAAACCTTTTTGTAGAAAGGCAACCTTTTAATTTTATATTAGTGTTTCGACTTAAACTAAATAATAATTGTTTCTTTGAGACTTGATACACTCATAATAAGATGTTTATTGAATGATTTTTACGATCTACTGTTAATACCTCTAGATATTACAAACTGTCTACTGATTTTCAACGTGCGATGGAAAGATTTCATATTAAGAGAAAGCTTAGACTTATGGTAATTTTATAATTTTTGACTATAATATTATTGGAAATCCTTATAATTCAGTAAAAAATATATCAATAAAAAATATTTGTTAAATAAACATTCTCTTAAATTGACTGTAATAAAAGGAAGCTTTAGGAACACATTACAATTGCATAACAAGAAAGTAATTGATGTTGTCAGCATTCTACAAATTAGTTAAGAATATCTTTAAATGCTCCCTTGGATTTCAACATTCTGCTCCCATTCGAATTTATCGAGTATTAAAATTAATTTCGTAGAACTTTAAATTTCCGTCAGCCCTCAAATACCTAGTTGCAATTAGCCGCAAGAGCTCAGGAACCCCGATAAATCTATCAAACTGCGGAAGATTAACGGAGTTACTGAGGGACGTCAGCAATTGTGCGCGCAGGACTCGTCTGCTTATGTAATGAAATCGCATGAATCTCCTTGGGGAAAAATAAGCTAACAGCATCCTTTCAAGGTCTGTTTACCCCATAGGACTATAGCAATCGGAAGAGGCAACCCATAGCGTATTAATCAAAGCCACGGCCCTAAACTAATGAGCATTGTTCCAGCTGTTTCCTATTTATTTGAAACTTTGACGATAGCAATTTTCAGCTACTCATTAAATATCTACAATACAACTTGCACTAAAAAATTTAATATTTATGAGCTAAGTTGCTTGTATGAAATTGGAACTCATGCCCTTACTTTATTTTATGTTATGAATTTCATGTTCGCTGGAATTACGAGTACGAGCTCCTTTATTTGAAATATGCTTTTTAAAAACTATAATTGAAGAATTTCAACTGTCATTATTATTCCTTTACAGGATTTATACATTTTGCTTTATATATTTTGAAATAAAATAATTTATAAATAAATTTATCTATACATTATATTATCTAGTAAAATTGAATAGAGATTAGTAATACAATCCTTTTCCTCATCTTCTACGTTATTTTAAACAGGAAACAGATAAAAATCTAATTATCTGTATTATTACAACGGCTTAACTCCCATCATAATAAATTAAAATTTAACATATGAGTCATTAAATACCACGTGAGCTCGTATCATATAATTAAAGTAAAATCTTATACAAATCGGTAAGAAAAAAAATCATTTCATGTAAGCAATAATTAAATACATAGCTGTAAAGTTTAAACAAACTAGAAAAGTGAAAATAACGTGATCAATATTTTCCGAGAAAACGATGGAAACGTCCGATCGAATATTCAGACCAACAATTTTATTAAAAATCTTTTCCAGAAACCTGGAGCTGCTTGGCGGAAAATTCAATGCCCACGTGCCAATACGAAACGACTGTAAAGGTCGGGAATCATAGTATACATTATAGATTTGTAGGTCAGAGCTCACCAGAAGTTTGTTGCGACGTGTCCTCGCATACCTAGACCGAGTGATGATATACATAGAATAAACAGGAGCCAGAGAGGGACAGAATCTCATACCAGTGTGCCTTTAAAATTGTATATATGAAAAAATCGGTCGTACGTTTTCCTCCTGACTAAAAGGATGAGGATGATAACGACCTCGTCACGTACAGATGTCCTCGTATAGTGACAACGGCGCTGCTTTCCGCGAGCGCCGTCGCGACGCTCCGAGGTAGCAAACAATTCCACTGGACCCCTCGCTAGGAACATTCGGCAATTGCTCTAGAAATAAAGAGGGACATTGTTTGCTCAGAGAAGAAAAAATGTTACCCCGGCTCTCAAGTCAAAACGTAGATTCCGAATAATAAGGAAGCTTTGCATTGATTTTCCGATGCGTGTGTACTGATTGTATACGTGAGCGAAGCGGCATGCGTTGGCCTTTCTTTATTAGCTTACATTTTCTGACATTGATTTTATATGTACTTTAGCAATAAAAATATTTTTATTATCTCTTTTAATCTTTACAATACTATCAATATTATTTTTTAGTTGTTTGATTATTGAGAGTACATCGTCCTTTATTTTAAAATTCCCTATTAATGAATAACGATTATCTACGTTTGCATTATTTAAGATTCTTCTTTTTTTATTCTGAAATCGTTTTAATGCTCCATGATAAACATTAAAAAATTTAGTGCTTTGAAGCTATTTAAATATGACTTTTAGATAATATTTATCAGACTTTTGGCATATTAATTTATTACAAAATAATGATATATTTATCACATTGATATTTGGTTGTATTGGCACGTCGGAGCAACTGAAAATTTATAGAAATTTATATTATCTTAGTGACACAATAGCGTTAATAATACAGTTTAATATTATTCGTCTGCATCAGTAACAGTGAATGTTCTAAGTGCAAAATAATAGGATAAAAGATAGAATAGATAATCTTGATAGTTAGATAAAAGATAATAGATAAAATATATGTATTAGATATTTTCCCACCTCAAAGTAAATTTCAATTCGAAATAAACATAAATGAAAACTTAAATGAAAAATGAAAAATAAGGAAGAGGGCAATAGCTATCATGGGGGTGGGGTGGGAGATATTTGGTAAAAGCGCGAGGAGTGAGTTGCAATTATCCAATTGTCCAATCTTGGTGGCCACCGATTACGTAAATTTCAAGAATATAGGAGAGTCTCAGTCTTCTCGAGGGCTTCTGTCACCTCCTTCGCCACTGCCATCACCGCGAAATCATCGACCTGCCACTAGCAAAGGTCCTGCTATTTTCCGTCTGAGCTGTTACAACCGCGAGATCGAGAAGTACCGGCCTCCTCGAATAATTTTGAATAAAGAGAGCAGAGAGCACCCAGCTGAGTGGCATGAACCGAGTCTATGAAGAAGTTGGAACAGGGAGCGAAGAGAAAGATAGAGACAAAAGTCAGAGTAAACATAAAGTTTCTCTAACTTGCGGAAAGGTTAAGGAGTAAGAATGAACGCGCATTAGCTAATTATGTAAGCGACAAAGATGACAAGAATGTCGGCAACGAGCAGGACGAAGGTTTTAGGGGACGTCCCTCTCTTCCGGAGAGAGAAAATTCTCTTCTATTCAGAGTCGGTGTCTCTAAAAGATTCGTTCCTTGTTCTACTGTCCCCACTCTCTTCCTCTTTCTCTATTGCTCTCCTTTCGTCTTTTACTAACAAATTTGCTTTTGCATTCTTCCTTTTTCCGTCTCTCTCTCTCTCTCTCTCTCTCTCTCTCTCTCTATCTCTGTATCTCTCTCTCACTCGTTTACTCTTTTTCCTTTCTGGCTAACGCAGGATGGAATCCATTTACAATAATATTCTGAAGTATTATTTAATTTCTTCTTTCTTCTGCATTATTCACGAAGAATAGGGCTACATTAGAATATAACTTTTCGTATTGATAGTTCGATTTTCAAGCTAAGATTGAAATTTAGTCTCTCATACGAGTTATTAAACAGATTGAGCGAAGTAAATTATACTTCTTCAATTACTTTATAAAAAAATTACTTTGCGATTTTTATTATTCCTTGCTGTAAATGTTCTATTTTATTGAATATTTCATAGAATTTTTTTTTTAGAAATCATTTATTTATACTTTTAAGTAATTATAAGTAAATTTATTAAGAACTTTAATAAATGAATATGCACGTTTAGATTATAATTTGCAAAATGCTTGTTTCGGTTCAATTTAATCTTCATATCTGTAGAAATCTTATCATCATATTTTTTTATTATACATTAGTGAAATAGATCATTGTTTAATTAAATCTCTATTTTTACGTAAGTGACCTTATTACATTCATAGATTTTTAATTAAAATTAAACTTATAAGCTATATGATTGTACTATCAATTGCAGTGTATAAATAAAATCAAAATTTGCACAAAAAAAAGTAGTTTTTACTCGAGGACCTACAATATATGCAAATAATATAACAAGCTGTAGTAAAATTGATTATCTGTCGGTAAAAATAATAACTATTGTATTCAGAAGGAATACAATTTTTCATAGAAATGAATAAATATAGTATTAATTGAAAATTAATGTACTTAATTGAAAATTCAATGTACTTGAATGAAGCTATTATTTTTCACAACAAAAGTGTAGCTTTAATTTCAAAAATTTAATAGATAAAATAGATCGTGCAGCATTGATGTGCGATGTTTATTTTGCAGAATTAATTTAAAGAAGACCAACCATTGGTGAGAATTGCACTGTGTACATAATTGAATTCAATATAATATGTATTACGAGTAATATTTTCGCGCGACTAAAAAGAACGAGGCACTCGAGCGTTTTGAATATGATGGAAGCGCTCGCGTTAATATTTACTCTTGAATCATCCATAATATTACGAAAAATAGGAAGGAACGGGTAAAACAGATGCACGCGTGCGTACGATTGGCGGGGTAAACGGCGGTGCCGGTCAGGAGGATGGGCGACGAACAGCGAGGAGGGGTCGAGGTGGAAGTAGGTGGCCAAGAAGGTGGAAGAGAGTGGAGAAGCAACTCTCGCTCCTTTATTTGATTATCGAACGGCCGTCCTGACGTCCTTCGTCTGTAGCCATCGGACTACTGTTTGACTTTCCGAAGAGGAACGAGGAAAAAAAGGTCTAAGCGCCACCCATTAGCCTCATTGTCTCCTCAATGCCCACACGTGAGTTCCAAGCCGAATCATGAAACTCAACTTTTGTTCGCTTCATTTATTAGGGCACTTTCAAAATTGGTGTCCATCAGTCCCCAGTTCCTTAAAACTTGCCCAGGAAATAAATTTCGTCGATCGCCGGATCGTTTTCCTGTTTCCGCCATCGCAACGAGAGAAATTTTCTCCCGATACACGTTCCGAAGGATCAGTGCTGCCCCCTATCAAAATTTGATTGCACTACTGCAGGGCGACGCACTTCTCGTGTACCTGTGACACCTTCATTATAAGCTCCAACAACTCGACATTGAAAGTACGAGCTCGTCAGTGCTTACAAAGGGTCAAAACTTCGTTCCCGGTTCATCACTTTTCCCCCGATTTTTCATACTTAATACATGAACATTTTTGTGTATCAATGCATCTGTGCTATTGATCCTTGAGTTTTAAAAAAACATTATTTGTAGTTTCTCCTTTCACTAACACTGTAATTCTAGTGCTATTTTTACTAGAAAGAAGTTGTGAAAATGCAATTATCGCATCAAAAATTATCCTTTTATGTGTTCCTTGATGAATTGACAATTATACCAATACCATTTCTCAATATCATGAATTCAATTTAAATATGCGAGTAGCTTTATTGAGCAGGTATGTGCGATAAAAGATTGCTATTCTAAGCTTTTTCTACATTATAAACACACATAGTATCCACAACGGTCTTTATAGATGCATAAACATTAAAATTGTAACAAATAATGTACGTTCAACGAAATTATGTAACAAAATGGAAAAATCAAATGAATGTAACTTTTTGAGTGAAATTAAAATTCTTTGAAAAAATACGTATTGCAGTAGTGCTTATAAATCGAACGTATGATGTAAGATGGTATGCGGAATATCGAGACACACGCAAAGTTCCTAAACAAAGTCGAAAGTCATTGCGTGGTACGCAAGCATTCGTTCGTACTCATCATCTCGTACACCGGGTAATTTATTTTGTGCTACCGATACATAATTCCTTGAGACTAAAAACTTCTAGTATCATTTAGCCACATCATTTATTCTATAGATGAGTATGAATTTTAGACAAATCAAAATATGATTGAAAGTTATACTTTTTCTTTCATTACTAAACAAATTTTAGCATAATATTTTAATGCAGTTATTTGGAAACGTTGAGTTTGTGTCACATTAATATCTGAGTTCTTAAACAAATTATAAATTATAAAGTGTGAAATCAATATAATATGCAAATATGTGCTGAAATTCCTTAAAAAATTTCATTGCTTTTTTAAGTTTCTGTTATAAACATAACTAATTGATCAATTTCGGACTTGAATATAAATATAAAAAGGATTTCAATTTATCATTTTAACCTATTTGGAATAGTTTGGAGGCGTGTATGACTTCCACGCCGTAAAGTGTTCGTCATGACAACGTAAAGTAAAAAAGGGGAATGAGAGAAAGGTAATAATGATCGTGCGAAGCAGCAGCTGCACTGGATTCATCCTGAATTCACCCGTACAATGAATTTTCGTGAAGTCATACCTCTGTTCTTACAGTTAACTATATTTTTGGAGAGCAAGAGAAGTAGAGAGTAAGAAAGAGATAGAGATAGAGGGAGAGAGTGAGTGAGATAAATGAAGCTTTACGCGAATGAGAACTTTTCAAGGACACGATTTAGCTTCTGCACTTATCCATCATAAAAATTATGAAAATCTTACAAAACTCTTTTCTAATTATTCTTATGATATATATTGTAAAATTTTTATAATGTGTTTATATGTTTATAATGTATGAAAATTAATATAAACAATTGTATTGCTATTCGTATTTCAAAACTGAAGCAACGTTGAATTTACTCTCTCGGTCGGATTTACATATAAATGACATAGCATTAAGTTTACGCATTATAGTAGCGGGAAAGATGGAATGAATCACCCAAACAATGCTATACATTATGGAAATAAGAGCGACATCGAGGACACTTAATAAATATGCTCTTCATTAAATGACAAAGATCAGTCTGTATATTACTTGATATCTAAATATAAGAAGTCCATCATTAATTCTATTTTAACTAATGAAATTTTAAAGAGAATGTTAGAGTTGATGTAAATAACTCATTGTCATTCGTCATTTGAAAGAAATTTATTTGTTGACACAATCGCAGTTTATCCTTCTGATTCGTATGATGTTTCTATTTTAACGGCTTATAAACTCAGCATCAGTTTAGGTTGTATGGTTGTTAATGTAGAATATATAGCCAAGAATAATCTAAGCAACTGCAAATTTTAAATATCGTACTACGGACCAACATAAATACAATGTTCACTAGCATCTTACTTTAAATTATTAAAATTATGAAATAAAATTATTAATTCGGTTTTTATAGTAAAAATTTTAATACTTTAAATTTTTATTTTCATTATAAAATAATATATACAATAATTACATACAGCAGCACTTGATTTTTTCATAAGTAAATCATTCGATTACATAGTACATCAGTTTTATACAATACGTAAGTTGCTATTCTTTCATTCGATGGTTAATCGAAATAAACATCAACAATAATAAAAAAATTATAATTTCTTAAATTAATTAAAAGTTTAATAGTTGAAAAACTTAAATTGCATGAATTGATAAATCTTAAAACAAGATTATTAAATTTCCACCCATAACTAATAGAATAATGCCCGATTCGTACAATAATTGGCATAGATTAATTGCTTATTATATAAAAGTTATGTAATCTGATTATGACAACATTTCATATGTGAAAATTATAATTTATAAAGGAAAATAAGAATGAGGAACACGAATAATAAATCAAAAAATTAATTTACATACGGCAATTTCTTAAAAAAACAACGAAATAAAAAAAATATATATAGTCCCTCGAGAAATAGAAAAGAAGTATGAATGAATGTAAACTCGGTGCGTAAATGCTTTTCTTCTGTAAACTCGCAAGACATAGGCAGCACAAAACTTTCTTCGTTTAATAGGAAACTCGAGACTACCCGCGCGATTGCACTATGATCAAACGAGTAAGAGGAAGACATATATTCCCCGTCCCCTGCCGTTACACATTCTACTTTTGATTTATCGAACTCACTCTCTCCTACTCTCCCTCATTTTCATCCCTCACTCTAATATTTTTCTCTAATTCGCTCTCTCTCTCTTTCTCCCTCCCTCTATCTTCAGGACTCACCTCAGCACATTGAATTGTCATGAAGCAGCTCGCGTGCATCGCAACGAGCATATTGTCCTGTCATTCACTCGTCAGTTCCCTCCACACATATGCACTTGAACACACACGCGCGCACGCTCATGCAAACTGGGAAACTCGAAAAGTATAAACCACCCTTAATTCTCGTGTACATGTGTCCATAATACCTGCACGATTCAGCCAAGCAGCGATCCCCCACTCCCTTTTCTCTTGAAAGATAAAAATTTTTTTGATATTTTTTATTCGAGAATGAAAAAGAGGAAGAGGGAGCAACTGTTGCATCTTCGGCGACGATCCGGATTAAAGATCTTTTTTTTTACTTGTGTGGGTGTTTTAAAATGCGCGTGCACCCACATATAGAGATATTTTTTCCTTTCATACAGTCTGCCGGGATCAAGCTATGCTTTAGAGAATGAGAACGTTCATTCTTTTCAAATTTAGGCTTATGACAATATGTATTTTTTTTATAATATCACATCTGTTTCTCTCAATTTATGTTTTCTTCCATATATAATACGTGATGCAAAACAGACGGAATTTTTAAATTTATCATATATATACACACATATATCTCGCGCTAATTATGATACTACATTAAATATATGCTTATACAGAATGAAAACTTAAAACGAAAAAAAAAATAAATCCAATTCGATTATTTTGTTTACTTAAAAGCAAGAGTATTTTAATTTTAATTACCCTGTACATCAATTAATATAAAAAATATGGGTGCCTACAAAGGCTTGTAAGAAACTGAAAATTAATTCATGCAGAGTATACAATAATAACGCACTCCATTATTTTTAGCTCAATAGGAAATCCGCATTCAAATTATGAATATTTACCTAACCCACAACGAAGGTAGAAAAAGAAATACAAAACATTAAAAATTTTTGTAAAACAAATTGAATGATCCCAATTTGAGGAGGACTGGCATTTATCTGATCTAAAAGGAGGAATAATAATTCGAGCTCCTTTCATTTCAATCGGCTTGCATGATTCCTATTCCGAGAAAAGTAAAAAAAGAGAACCCCTTTAAAAGAGCCAGAAGCTCAACCATTAATCGATCGATCGAACCGAGAAATAAAAGGAAAGTGGAACCCAGAGTAAAGAATTTGAAGGCATAGAGAGAAAAAATCAGTTTCCAAGATCAGGGTAACCCTCATCTTCGTATGTGTGCTTACGTAACCTTCCCATGACCCAGAAATGGAAAATTCTAAAGGAACTTGGCAGAATCGGTTGTCGAAAAACCGAGTAGTCGTATGCACAGCTTTTTCACCCGTTTTGTTGCCCTTATAGAATATACAGCCTTTTTACATTCAATTCTGCCCAGCCATTCAAGCGCCTTCTCTTCCTTTCCTTTTTTATATTCAATCGCGAACCCCTCCGATTAACTGAAAAATCGGTGAATATGCAGGATGCGCATCTCCCCCCTTTCATCCACCCTTGTATTATGTACATGCTCATACGAGGTACAGTCGCACGATCTTCCAGAATCGTGAAGTTTACCTGCATCCCGGTTTTTTTCTTGCTCAAGCGCCGGGAAGTTAAAAGGGACTTCGGGCTCACCGATATACGTAAAAAACAAGAGCGACGACGACCGCGTCGTATTTCACCCCGAAATAACGCTTTTTCACACAGTTTTTACACGTACTATACTCGCGACGATAAATGATAGGGGGAAAAACTATAATTTTTTCTTTCACTCTCATTCCATGCTCCTTTTTAAATATAAATTTCCTTCAATTTTAGACGAACTTATTCAACAAAATTCTCACTGTTCGACATATCGAATCCTTTGAAACGTGATGTTGTGTAAGCTACTAAACGTATATTGTATAAGTACATTTATAAATGTGCCAGATACGAAAATGAGAGAGAAAAGAGAGAGAAATAAAGAGAAAGATAGAGAGAAAGCACAAGCAATAAAGGAGGGTAGCGTAATTTGCAAATGGCGGTGGCTTATCCTCGCGGGGAATTCGACACACGATCAACTAAATTTGGAAAAAATCATGATTTATTACGCACTACCATCGGTCAACCAATTCATAAGCTTTTATATGAAATCAATTTTTCCGTGAATTTTAATACTTTCCTTTTGTAAACCAATTTTGAACATCTGCTTTGTTATCTTATATATTTTTTAGTTATCTTTTGATTGAACGCTTAATCTTTCGTATATAGTTACATGAACATAATATTTGTTAGCTATTATGTAATATGTTTGTCGTTTCACAATAATTAAAAAAAATTGTCATTCATAATTTATTGGAAAAACCAATAAAGTCTGATAAAAATCGAACGCTTGTTTTACGCACTTTTCAGCCTAAAGCTTAAATTGCTTTTACAAGGCTAAGTCAATTTATAATATGTATTGGATCGAAATCTCATACTTACTTTTTAATGATTCCGATATACATACAATAATAAATGCTCCTTCTTTTAACTAAAAAGGCTCTATGATGATAGAATTGATAAGTATCGTAAATTACAGTTGATTAGTGCTTTGAAACTAGAGCTCCATTAAAAGATATTTGTTCACTGTATATCCCTATTTGGAATGTAATGTATCTTTGACATAGTTATAATAACGAAGACAAGTACTTTATAACTTAACTATTAAAATAAGGCTGAATTATTTATAATCAATAAATATTCATGAGAATATTTTCTGTAATTTATTAAAATTCATTATCGCTAGTATAAGCGATTATCACGATCTCCTTTATATTGTGATCATGAATCGTTTACTTTCATATTCCGCACTTTGAAAAAGCCTCATCTTAATCTTCAGACGATTGTGTCGCAATACTGCTGCTAGAATCTTAAAATAATATAAAAGAGTAGACTTATTAACTGGTGTAGCTTAACTGGTATAGTCGCACTGATTTTAGATAGATGATAGGCCAGCGGCGCTCGCTTCTTGCACCTTCGGGGCTGGAGGGGGAGATCGTGAAGATCGATCGCTCCGCTCGATAAGGCCATTAGGAAATCGTGAGTGAGCTTATTAGGGGAAAAACTGAGTGAGAAAGATGGAGTTGGAGCAAAGGGTGCGATACCGTTGATAGTAGTCAACGACACCGAACGAGAAAGACAAGAAATGACGCGAAAGGGTGACAAAGAAGGTGACTAAGAGGGACGTCGATGAAACAGGACTTGTGGTGGGGCTAGTAAATGCAAATAGAGTCTGTTCAAGGCTTCAATCTGACAGAGATAGTGCGGAGCAGTAGCCGAATCTTTGAGCAATCGAGCAATCGAATCTCGGTAAAAGAGTTCGGAAATCGAGGTGTCAAGGCTTGATTTAATCGTTGATGTGCATCTTTAGGTCGCAAGTGTCGGTATGTTATGTTGCGGGACAAAATTGCAACTTGACAGGAAGAGTGTTGAAAGGTTTTCAAAGAGCGCCTGCCTTCTTTATTCCCCGCGATCCCATGTAAATACTACTATTTCGACGCCGGGTCTTATGCGCGACTGCGTTTTTCTTGGTCCAACGTTTTCTTTCTATTACTTTTTTTGATATTTTATCTTCCTCGATTCATATGGTCGTCACGTGTTACAAAATCGATTCTCCGACTTATTTCATGTAATCGGAATATGCGGAAAAACCCTTAAAAGTCTTAACACTTATCGCATCCAAGTATTCAGCATCGATTGTCGTTTCAGAGGATAATGAAAATTTTCATTAGAAATGACTGAATTGCCTAACTGTCTCCAATTATTTACGTATATATTTTATATAAAGCTATGAAAATTTTTGTTGAAAAATTGAAAATTTTTTGGCTAAAACTGTAAATTATCCAATCTATCGATTCGTAAAATAAATTGAAAATAACATCATCAGCGTGATCATAATTGAATATCATTTTCATCATGTATACGGTGAAAATTTAACAATGCATTTTCTTCTGAATGCTTTACTTAATTTTCCATAATAAAGATATGACTGATATTTCTAATATATTTTTAAAAGAAACAGAAGGTATAATAATAATAAGGTATAATAAGGTATAATATTCTCGAAAAGAAAAAAGAATTTTTATTTTTCAATCTTAAAAAAGGCCGATGCCGAGTAATCAGTCAATATAAACATAGATTATCGTAAAATGTTACATCCTTGCCGCGAGACTCGAATTCGATGTAACTAAGCAGTTCATACGGTCATATTACTTTAGGCGCACAAATTATCGCAGCTGACCAGACTCACCCATAATTCATCGCTTGATTTATTCGATATGAGTCACTGTGGAGTCGATAATGCTATTGACTTTGAAAGAACGTTCCGAAATAAGGTGAGAGGAAATCGTAGGTGCGACCCTCTTATCTGAAACACCTCGCGCGCTCGACCCGAATCGCTCGCAGGAAACTTTTATCTCCTCTTTTTTATCAACCGTACACATTCGGGGATGACAGCATTTCATGGAGTATAGACTCATCTAAAGATATAGCTCGTTTTTTTGCACCACCTCTACTCGATGCTCAATAGCTACCTACAAAAGATTTAGAAAAGTATGAGAAAATATCGTTATTGCGAGTGCAAAATTATTACTGCATACTCATTTTTTAACGTCGGTCCTCCTTACTCCGTTTTACTTTTATGACTAAAAATATAGGTTTCTAATTAGCCTTGAAACAATAGAAATGAATATTAGATCTGCGGTGTCAATTATGGCAAGTAAAGTCAGATTTATTTTCAGTGGACGGATACCACTCGAACGTTATTGCGACCATCCACTTGCACACGATTCGTAATATCTGTTAAAGTTTTAAGCGTTTCATAATTTTTTTTACTGCTCACTATTTTATGATCGTTTAGTGAATACAAATTTTTATATTAATTATTAATGATTAACTGTCCCCGTACAATAATCCTTTTTTGTTTAATAAATTAACTTAAAATTCGCATAGTCGAAAGCTTAAAGTAAATGGACGATAAATTCCTTTTTAACTAAGATTTTTAAGTATCGAAGATTTCGAGTAATGACAAGTTCATGTTGATATTTTTTTAATCTCGTAATCTAAAGAGACAGAGTGAATTATCGGTTTCTATTTTTTTAATAAGATAATCTGAAAAATGATACTTAGTACACAATAATTTATCTATTTTCTATTGCTCTAGTATTTACACTTTTTCAACATTTGGTTAGAGTATTTTATCTACAGTATATAGATACAGTTTTAATGCAATATTAATTTTTTCTTAAGGATATTGTTATCTATATCATGTTTACATTTGAAAAGGTATGGCTTTCTCTTGTTTGGTTTTATTAATGGACTGTCGAATTTTATAAATGATAAACTACTAAAAATAAATGAAAAATATATAGAGAATCTTTTCGACAAAAAGACGGAAATATCTGCATCAGTTTTTGAAAAGTTATTTGTAAGAATCATCCAATCGATAAAATACAGCGTTAAAATTAGTCCGTATACATTAAATGCAAGAGTTAAGTAAGAAATTCGGCATTACGCATGAGTCTTATAAATTTTCTTATAAAATCTGAAAATCCGCAATACTATTATTTTTCTGGGATATAAATTTATGATAAAAGTTTGCGAAAATTATTCTTTGGAACATAAAGATTAATGTATGCTAGATAAGAAAAAAGATATTTTTCTTGCGGTATAATATAAATTTGTAGGGAAATACTACCAGTTTATTCTATGCATTAGAAATAAATACAAAAAATACGCTTGCACTCAGATATGTATATCCATATGTATATATATATCTGGATGTATGTGTGTATATGTGTATTTATTTATGAATGTATAGTATGTATATATGCATATAAATGTGCGTATATGTGCACATGTGCAGATAGATCAAAATGTATTAGTTTCGTAAATGAATAATTCATCATAATACTAAATTAAGCATCTGAGATCGTGAAGAAAGCAAGCGCTTTTTTGCTTTTTTCTGCTCTTAAATAATCTTGTTTATAGGTGGAGGAAGTGATGTCGCGACTACAGGTGCACAATTTATTGTCCGAATAAAACTCGAGGAGATAGTAAGGAGATACAGGATAAACACAGGCAGTATAATAGCGAGTTTGACGTCCAAGAGAATCCGTCGAGAGTCAGCCTCCGGTAAGAGAGCGATCCTTCGGTGGTTATAGAGGCCGTCAGCATCGGCACCGATGCTCTACCGGGTAGGCGGCCCCCAGGATGAAAGACGAATAATCCGCGGGCGCGGACGAGGAGAGCGAGGTCAATGCTGCCAGTTTTTCCGAGTCGATTTCCCGTCGAACCGCCGCTGCTCCCGCAGTTGCCATGGCAGCTGCACGCCATCGACCGCCTGAACCCGCTTTCTCCCACTATGGCACATGCTTGGAAAAAGTCCACCTCACCTCCCCGTCCTAGCTCCTTTCACGACGTCACGTTGCTCAATGCAACGATGCCAGCGTCCACCTCGGCCGGGTTAAACGTACATGCGTCGCGTCTTCGGTCGTAGGACCGCACCTCGAGTTAGCCTATTTCCACGTTCGCTCCGAATGTCGCTGATTCTTAGCTCCTAAGCCAGAGCAGCCGACTTCCTTTCGGGTACTGGCTAAATGTAGCTTCGTGGGTTTCGCAACACCCACAGTTCCTACGTGAATCACAATTGTGAGCAGACCTGAAACATTCTATAGCTGCAAAACTGCTTTACCGACTGTATAACTAAGCCCCGATCTAAAATTTTGTTTGAGTGCCTATTACATTATGGTAATATAGGCGAGCGTCGAGATCGAGCAATCGTATGCACGACATACAATACTCGATAATCAAATGCGTTATTATTCTTCGCATTGAGAGTGGGAAAATGATCTTTACAAGGCCAGGTATGGCTTAGATGCTCATTTTTGAGGACAACAGAGCATATTGTAAAGTAACAAATGTAGCTAATGACGTATATAATTATAAAAGATAAAGAATTTTGGCAAGTTGATAATAATGATACTTAGCTCTTATATATGACGCGGTTTTTCCAATAATGAAGCAGTTACAAGTCTTCTTAACCTTACATATTAGCAGCTGCAAGGAATCTAGGCTCGCACGCTTTTCATATCACGCACATTGCTCGAATTTACGTGGCCGATGCAAGGAATCTCAATACATACGGAAGGCCTCAACCAATCGCATCAGCAAAACCTCCGCCGCTCGTCGTGATGATTTCACCCCTCTATCACTCTTTCTCTCTCGCCCTCTTTCTTTTCGCAATCTCTTATTCTCTTGTTCGAGAGAATCTACATCGTAACCGTAATTTCTATTCGACGAAGGCTCGACGTGTGCTCAAATTAATCGGAGAATTTGTTTACTGTAGCCATTGGATGTACATTTACAAGCTATATACTTCGTCTCACTCTATAGAAGCTAATTTTCCGAGTATTTTATCGGCTAAATTATTCAGGAGCTCAGTCGTTCTTAAAATCAAAATGTACAATTTTCATGTAGATGCACAGTATAAATTAAAACTAAAAATTTTACTGCATAGTTATGAAATAAGAGAAACTTAGAAATAATTAATGAGGCTATTGTAATAAAAGATAAATATACATCATAACTAAAAAAAAAAATAATTCAAAATATTCTAAATATTTTTGATTAGTAGAGTACAGCACCTGCTTTGCATTGAATTTGATCGTTTTTCTTTTAAAATTTTTTAGTAAATTAAATTTGATGAATAAGAATTAAAATTTCCCGAAATGAGCGTACGCTTAAAAATATGCGCGCGTGTACTTCTGTAAAGACACAGTATAAAAATTTATTCTATTATTAGGAAAACTTATTCGTGTTAACATATTATCAAGCTCTGATAATCTTTTTTGCAAGTGCTCATTATCTCCACAATACTAATAACTAAAAAAGACTAAATTTATTTGAAACTTTCATAAATTCCCTTCTAATTACGCAAATTCATGCACCTCATCACAATTGCAATTTTATAAACGCATTCGCACAAAAAGTTAGCGCGTGTCTTCCATGAGCTGCCGCTCATTAAATTACATTTCACTTCTCAATGAATTTTCACAAAAGGAAGTGAAAATAACCAATTTCGTATGATTATCATCGCCTAAAGGAAGAAAAAAGAAGAGCGCTAAATTTATAACGAATCCATATTTTAAATTCATTAGCACAGTAGAGTTTAAGTAATTATATAAAAGCTGAGGCGTTGTAGTGGAAGGCTCGATTAATTGAGCGCGCGAGAGATGAACGGCCTGGTTTGATTGCAATTATCCGATGATTCGACAGAAAAAGACAGAAAAGTCGGTAATCCGGGTAATTTATAGCTACGATATATGCAGATGAAAAGAGGCGTGGGCGCGTAACCGCGTGTGACTCCTCATACACAATTGTAGGGCATTGAGCATGTAATTTCTGCAACGCAACCGAGTCGACGCTATTTTTGTCCGACAACACATGCACACTAGTCGGCCCATGTGGAATCTTGCAGCGGGGAATCGAGAAAAAAACTCGAATTCTCAACTATCTCCTGTGTACGCACTCTCAACCACGAGTAAGCAATAATACAGTGTTATACTTTGGTGTTGATTGTCGATGACCGTTGACAGCCGTTGACTACCGCTGCACAGCCCTTCGAAACGATGCACAACTATTTTCTCGCACAAATTTAGTTATCATCTGGCATACTACTTCCTGAAAGCAGAATGTGTTCGATAAATAAATTTCAGTGCTCTTGCTCAACTTCTTGGAATTACGAGAGAGTAGCAAAAAAAGCAAAAATTCATCGAATTTTCAACCACATTTCTGTTAAATAACCGAATCCTCTATTATCAATTAACTAAGCATTAGAATAAGGGCTCTTTGATGGGTTCGGAAAAAATCCTCTAGCAATCAGTGGGAGTAAAAACGAAATTGTGAAAGTGCCTGCTCGAGAGGCTGTGTGTGCAATATAAAATGGGAATGGCTGATTCGACAAGTCGTCCTCACGTTAAATAACAAAAGGGTGTGTGCGACATCAGGCTCTTGCTCTCTCCCTCATCCCCTTACCTTCTTAGCTTATGCGCGTCTACACACATTTCGACTGTCAGAGGATTGAAAAAGAATTGCGTAACGGTACAGTACGGGCTCCCCCTTTTTGTTGCACCGATTTCCGAGCGTGTGGCGAAGTCATCAGTCGACGTCTCTCTATATACCTTTCGCGCTCCTTTTTCCTGCACGCGCGTACTACGCCTGTAGGTATTGAGAATATCGGGTGGCTGCCGCAAGAGACACGCGCGTAACCCGGAGAAAATGGGTGATCCGGCACGGTAGGGTGTAGTGTGGTGAGGAAGTGAGCGCAACTTTAAAATTATCAAGGGAAGGTACGATTTCAGAGATCTGTCGACCTCGAAACAGGGCCCAAGGCCCAAGAGGGATGGAGGTAACGACAATTTTCCAAGGAGACTTTTTGATAGAAAAAAAGAGTGAGTAAGAAAAGAGGAAAAATGTAAGGGGTTAGAAATAACGCGGTCTTGTAAAATTTAACGTATGTACTGAACACTTCGATGTACACACTGAGCTACCGCAATGAGAGCTACTGTACCAAGATTTTACGCATTTTAAAATTCATTCATCGTGTCATTCGAATATTATTTGCGCCCTCTATCGCTTAGTAAATAGTTGCTCGTGTCCTTAATTTTATTTATAATGTATTTATTTACCTTTCGGTCTCAGTAGAGGAACTTGAGCAATTAATTTAAAATGAAGATTTAGCTGTACTTTTCTATTCCTAACAATTACAAATAATGCCGAATACCAGAATTATTTAAAAACTACTCGAAATCATAGCTTGTATTTTAAAGAAAAATTAAATGAGATGAATTAAAACTGCGAAAACTGGAATGGCATTTCGCTCTTTCTCTCCCTGGGCATCTCGAGTTTATTTTTGTTATAACGGAGTCGCTTAGATGCGCTCATTTTTTGTAGAATCGTTCAAATTCCTTGCGAAATGTATTAATGCGATTTTAATTTACAAGTCGTATTGAGCGACTCCTTCAAATGGCGTCTTAGAAATCCTTTCTTCTGAAGCAACACTTTCCTTTCACTATCTTCACTCCTTTTCTTATGGATCTTGCATCACTGTTATATCGATGCACTCGTTACATATTTTGGAATATCCGCATATTTTGGCAATATAACTTCTTATTTTTTATGACATTATATTCGGTACGCGACTGTGTAATGTCATTATCATTATCATAAATAAAAATGAGTTCTTAAGATTGACAACTAACCACCGTTGGAATTTCTTAGTGAATTTAATATTATACAGTTAGTATTACTGTGTGATTGATGTCTATGAAAGACGCTCTGGACGATTTAAAATTTTAAAAAGTATAATGAATCTTCGTGTATCCTATATACTAATTTGAGAAATAATTAAATACCGACTTTTATGTAAATACCTTTGAAAGTCAAGAAAATAAAAATTATGTGCAAATATGTAATGGTAACTATAAAATACATCAAAAAGTATATTTAGATCGTTTTAATATCATCGACTAATTATATTCTTATGATAAATATTAATACATTTTAACGATTATTAAAATTAATGGATTATAATTTGGTTTATCTACTTTTCAAATTGCTGTTTATTTTGGTAAATCGTATTAAATAGTGCTATTGAATAAGTTAATATGAAATGAATAGACACTTGATTATCGAGAAATTTGCTGATCTTCAGTATCGTAAGAAAAAAATAAACGTGTAGAAGCAGGTGGATTAGATAAATGTAGGCGGGGCTGTCAAACTCGACTCGACCAACTGAAGAGGCCTAATTTATAACAAATCCTTGAGATCTTGTCAATACATTACCGTTTATTTATTAGACAAGTAAAATCTCAGGTGAAGCAAAGGCTAGAGAGTAGAGCAAGGACAAGGGCTTTAAAAGAGAAGCGAAGTTAAAGCACGCCATTGTATGGTGAGATGAAAATAAATACAAGCGCCAGTAGGCCAAAGCTCGAGCAAGAGAAGCAGCCAACCACAAAACTCGTAACTGCTTTGCATGCGAGTGCGTTCATCCCTAAAAAACATGGTCACAACCCCTGCACAGTCTCTCTCCACGAATGGGAATCGAGGAAAGGGGTTACTCCCGCTTTAAAATAATGTCCAACAAAATGGCGTCAGCTTCGCATGCAGATTGGCGGGGAAGGTTCCGAGGCGCAAGGGAGCAAGAATTGTCTCGCAGGAGGTAGGCTCGCGCTTGCGCTACAGCCGGCAAACCTTCCGCCACCTCTGACGGCTCGCCGATGAAATGCCACGAGCAAGCTCGTATTTTCACGAAAATGGCGCCCATTATGGTTTATTGATTGTTGTTCTTTGGTCGCGAGCCTATGTACGTGAAAATCAGCTCTGATAATTTTTTCGATTCGCGTTTCCGAGCTGGATAGATGTCATTTTTCTTATTTCTTTTATATCTTAATCCCCGGAAAAATAAGTCAAGGAATGCCCTTATTGTAAGGCAAGTTAGTGGCTGATTGCGATCTTTAAATCAGATAAGAATGTAATAGGATCTTATCGAAATGTAAAAGAGGGGCAGAAACCACAGGCAGTCGAAGTAAGATTTGTCTCAATGAAATACGCAACTCTTGTTTGTACGAGATTAATTATAAATTCTTTCTTACAAAAAAACTAAGTATTTATAGTCTCGTAAAGTTAGTGTTACTTATTATACTTATATAAGTTCTATACCTTATATATATCTATACCTATTGTCATTGACAGTATTTTTCTACGTTCTAAATACCGATGCGAGTGCGTAATCTAACTTTACTTCACTTATCATGGGTTCTAATATCGCTTTCATCGTTTTAAATTTAAATTCATAATCTGATACTAATAGAGCTTAAATTTTTTCTTTTTAAACGCATCTTTTATTTTACGACTAATAAATAATCATGCAATGTTCAAGCATCATTTGACTAATTAATTCTGCGTTTGCAAAAATTCATTAAATGGAAACTGTGGTCCATATATTCAATACATAAAAATAAGGTTGTATTATTTTAGCCATATTGGCTCGTAACCTCCGTCATTGCGACTTATCTCGAGCTCCTTCATTTCGGGTTCTTTCACGGTTCGTATTCGATAAGCAAATGTGCTATACAAATGCCACTAATACACTTCTGGATCGGGTACTTTTGAGATATTTTACGTGTATAAATATGCCACCAATCAAAATCATAATCCCTGTTTCGAAGGATCGCTCCTTGGTACTTTTCTTCATCTAACTACCGAATTTGAGTATGAAAATAAAGTATTACTGTTATGTTACAAAATTTTAGCTAAATGTCTAGTTTTCAGTATGTATTCTTAGGATGAATTAAAATTTTTAAAATTTTTTGGATCTGTTATTAATTTTAATATGTCCAATAATTTTAATATTTATCTAGTCGTCGTATAATCTTATAAATATATATAGTTCGGTTGAAAAGGTCCATCTTGAATATTGTGCTTTATACAAAAACCCGACTTTTGTAGTGTTGTGGATCTTCATTCACTTGTCTAGAAGAATATAATTTGCTTACTTTAGAAAATGCTCAGCTCTCGATATGATTGGTCAAGTAAGCGAATAAATAAGCATTCTTAAAGATAAGATTCGATGTATGCGAATTGAAATTGTTGGCATTATTGCGTATGTAGAGTGGGTGGGTGCGGTGAATGTATATTCTTTCCATGCGTTTGCGTGTGCGAATGTGTGTATCGGGTGTGTTTGGCGTGCAGGTTTGCGAGAGTGAACAGTTGACATTTAATTTAAAAAAAGAAAACGCCTTTTTTCTCGCAAAAACACGCAAGAAGATCAAGTGAGCGATATGGAAAGAACAGAGTGAGATAGGTGGCGGACAATTTACTTATTGATAGATAGTCCAAGGCCACCGGAGGTCGTCTCTCTTTAGCTGTATCTCTCTATCCTCTCTCTTTTGTCCTAAACAAGATTCAATTTGGTCACTACCCCGCTACATAGTCCACCTTCAAAGTGGAATCACCATCGGTACTCGCCCTCGACGACCTCCTCTATTAATCTTATATCGAACGCTTTATCCGTCGCCGCCACCAACGCTTTACTTACCCCTAACCGTACTCTTTCCCTATCTGCCTCTTTTCTTCGTCCTATTACGGGCTCCCTTTCCTCCTCCTAAGCTACGTCTGGACCAAGGGTGGAAGCAGATTGGAATTTTCAATTCCTTCGAGCGCAAGGACTGATGCACGACGATGGAAAAACAGAGCCATACGTGGCTACTTTTGCTAATGCCTGTCTCCACGCTTGATCATTCTCTTGATGTTTGATTTCTCGCTATTTATAATTACACACATATTTGTACATATGTGAAATAAAAATGTATAATTTAATGCATGCATACATTATCAGTATTTGCAAACCGATGACTGGAATTGCTTTTAAAGGTAGTTTTTTCGACTTCATTCTGATATATTCAAGACCGACTCTTACGAATACTCTTATTACGAGCGACAATACTACAAAAGTATTTTAAGATACTTCGTTTGAGGAAATCGATTGTCGAAAAATTTCTAGCTCGGTTTACCATACCTGAAATTATAATACTATGTCGTATTATCTTACAAATGAATACTACAAAATACTCTAATTTATAATAAAATAATTACTAATAGAACTGCAGTTTTAAGAAATTAACGATTTAATACGTCGATAACTATTCAATTACACA
Source organism: Kradibia gibbosae (assembly GCA_018907135.1). NCBI lineage: Eukaryota > Metazoa > Arthropoda > Insecta > Hymenoptera > Agaonidae > Kradibia > Kradibia gibbosae. The sequence continues at coordinate 35,098,205 of JACCHX010000001.1, read as the reverse complement.
AGCTAATAAATTTAGAAGTTCATATCCGGCACGTGGCATTCACTTATGTATATTTATTGTCTAGATTTCGTGAGACGAAATTGAAAAGCTTCAATCAAAAATAATTAATTCTCCATGATATAAGCTAGGAAGCAAAAGCGAAGGAAAGGGAAATAGAAAAAATAATACCAAGAAAAAGAAACGTTGATAGAGACAGAAAGAAAAGTCCGGTTAAAGGAGAATATAAGTATAATTTTGAAGTCTCGCGATTACCAATACGAATATTTGAATGCGATAATATATATATATATATATATATATATATATATATTTATACATTAGTCAAGTGGCGAATAATTAATGTAGAGATCCATTATGCCAAAAGCGCTGAAGGGATGAAAAAAGAGAGAGAGTAGATAAAGAGAGACGTTGGATCAACCAATCCCCCGGGGAGGCGTTAAACTGAAATACTCCTGAATGCAAGGTGGCTGACCAAGAACTAAGAGTCAGGCTCTTACTCTTTTAACCTTCCCTTCCTCCCTCGCACTCACTTTGTCTTTCTCTCTTTTTATATACCGCCTTTCTTTTCCACTCAAGACTACCTCCTTCAATACCTCCTTCTACTATTTTTTTCGCTTATTCGCGTATAGCCTGCTCCCAAGTAATCTGGTCTTTTTTCTCGTATTCTCAGTCCTTCCTCCATGTCTTTTTTTATTATAGAACTATACCAGACCACACAATCCCCTAGACGAAAGCCTCGTGTAGGTAAATCGTTGTTATCTGGACAGTGATAAACCCGTGAATGGAGTTCGCGCCGGGACGAATAGAAGTCGTCGGAGGGAGCGAATGCAAAGAGAGAGAAAAAAGAGTGGCTATTGGGAGCTCCATTCGAGGGGGAAACTAGAGATGAATGACCCGGTTTATGCGAAGTACCTCATCCTTCTGAGATCTACGACACCGAGAAACGGACAAGTGTTCGATTTTCCCAAAATGTACGCTTGAAAATGTTTAATATTTCTTCTCTTTTCATAGCCTTGCTTATTTCTCGCAGTATTTGAAGAAATTCTGCTATTAATAAACTAATCTTTTTAATTAAGAAGGATCATTTTTAATATTTAAATAGTATACTGATATATATTAGAGAAAAATAATAATCTATATAGAAATGCAAATATTTGAAAATATCATAATCCAACTATAAAAAAAATACATCAAGGTAAGCATAATTAAAAAACATTTACAAAAAACTTTTTTCTTATTTTGAAGCCTTTGTACTCTGAATATATGAAAGTTTAAATAAGAAGATACGAATATATCCTTAAATTTATTAAGTAAAATTAATAATATGATCAAATAGATCATAAATTAACCCTCATGAAAGTAAAAAGAATATATAAATACTATAAAGACTGCATTATTCTATGTGTATAAGGGTCGTAAAAATTAGAGTACAAGACAGGTCAAGTCTACTATGTACTTAATAAAAGTTTCGAATCGACGAAGAAAACCATGCAGATAATTCAATTTTCCCTTGAGGTCGTATAAAATAAGGGTCTTTTCGCTTGTCCGGTCTATAGGAGCGACTCATAGGGGTCGACGAAAGACTTGGACCATAAAGCCAGAGCCATGCAAACACAGCGAGACTAAAATAGTCTCAACGCCAAGGGCATTTCGACGGCATTACTCATACTCGAAAAGCTAAATACGATAGTAACTCCAAATACTTGTTACTTAATTAATTTATAAATTAATATGTGAGATTCTGCTCTATTTCTATAAGAGTACTTGTAGGAACCCATTGTATAATGTCTACATTATCAAGATAAATACCTGGTATCAAATACACAATTAATTCGTATTTTAATATTGAATAGTTAAAAATGTATTAAATACAGATAAAAAATATTTTTCTTTTATTTAAATTATAAAGAGATATATTGTAGTATTGATCAACTGCTAAATGAAAATTCTTCTTCCAAATGTAATGAATTTTCTTTGTCGATAATAATTTAATTAGATGGCTAATAATTATTGAATTAATAAAAAGCCAATAATTAATAAAAAAGTAATAATAAAAGTTCAAATATAATTAAAATCGAAAAGTATAATCGATTAATCGGTGTGTCAGTTATTGAATGAAAGAAATACTAATAAAGCTTCGAGTTACAAAACTAATCGAGATAAATAAGTGTATATTCTGGTGTAATATTAATTATCGACATTTTGTTAGTGAAGCATCTTCAGCTTTTATCTATAAAGTTATTGCAAAGTACCATTTTCTTTATATTGAAGAAGCATTGCTATGAAATATACGGTGGACGACGAATTCGTTCGCGCAAGCGTTATTTTAAAGATTGTAACGTAATTGAGCTCGCTCGTTGTATTTATATAAGCAGATAAATACACGATTGAGAGATATTGGGATGAAGTTGCTGATAACTAAAAAGGCCTAAATTGAGATTTTCGATTCCACATGAGTAATGAAGCATCAGATCAAAAGCATAAGCAGCCTCAAAACTGTACTAAGTTTATCTTTAAATAAAAATGAAAAGGGGAGAACATCCTCGGTCCTCTCACGCGAAAGTCCACAGCCGAGAGGAAAGTATTGTTAGGAGGGAATATTATAACCACCATTCGAGCGACAAAATTTACAAGAGAGAATGGCCCGCGGCTACGTCCCTCTTCTACCCCAGCAAACCTCAATCGCATTCCCTTCAATTGCACTTAGTAGGCACGACTAGGCTCTCCTATACAGGCAAGGATAAAGAGAGAGAGAGGGGGGAGAGCGCCACGTGATCATCGGGAAGGAGCACGTTGAGGGAATCAGTGAATGTGACAAGTAGAGAGAGAAAGAGAGAATCGCAGATCAAGCAAACAACGCCGACATGTAGCTGTGAGTCAGACGCAATGCGCACGAACGCGGAGGCACACCAATAATCCAGCATTCGCGCGTTTTCTTCTTTCACGAATCAGTCACACCACTGTATTGTACCGTACAAAAGTTGCTGGACGCTCTATGACATTCCATGCCTCTAATCGTAACCAATCTTCTTCTTATGTCGAAAAAAATTTATATTGGAGCAATGCCGCGTTATTTACGAGCCTCTTTCTTGTATCTTATGTGACTTGCAAGCCTCATCAACTCTCTTTTAAATCATCGTAATACCTCCACTTTCCCCGCTTCTTCGACATTGTGAATTGCATTATTTTGAAGATGTCATTTTTAAGAAACAAAGGCAGTTTTGCAAATGAGTTTTTCGACAATGTAATAAGTAGCAAGTGTACATAATAAAAATATTCTCAACTGATAAATTTGAACATCTTTAAAAAAGAATTTTACTGAAAAAAAACATATTTTATTAAAAAATTAGATGATTATAAGACAGCTCATTTTTTCTTACATTTTCAAAATCAGAAACTGTTCTGGTTTATTATTTTCATGTAAAAAAATAGTTCAGATTCTATTGAAGCACTTACAGTATAGTAATAATTTATTGAATTCGTGAACACGTTTTTAATTTACTAATGATGTCTAATAAAATAAGGTTTTATGAAAATGACATGCTTTATTTATATTTAATATTGTTCAAATTACATAAAAATATAATATTATGAATTTGAGTAACAAATTATTTATTAGACCAAATATTTGTGTAATACAATGCATAATGTTACATACTGAACAACCTTTATACACTTAACTGGAATATATTCTTAGCTTATATTCATGGACAGTTGATATTCGAAAAAAAGGAAGGTAGCGCCAATAATCTTCGAGATATAATTATTCATAAGAAAGAGGCTGTAATTATCGTGTAAATTTCAAGTGTTACTATCTTAAATAAGCATGTCAAATAACATACTCATCCATTGCGTACATTGGCGTTCATAAGAACGATAATTTTAACTTTTACCCAACCGCGCGATCCCCTCGCACGTACTCTCATAGTCAGAGACTTTTTGTCTCTTTCGCTCTTTCAACGGTATATACTTCTCAGTGAGTTGAATAGTGAAAAATGTGTATTACTGGGCCGATACTAAAATATATACATACGTAATAAACAATCCCCTTTTATAATTAGACACTCACTCACTCACTTTATTGAGCTTTGCAATACGCGCAGGGATAATGCACCAGCAGCCCGAGTATTGCTCTGAGAAATTATGTGAAATGTGAAAAAGCAGGGCGACTCTCCACTATTCATCTAGCTCCAATATTTAGATACCTACACGTATAGCTTGTGCACAACGCAGCTCATTTCTACGCGCTCCCAAAATCTCCCCGATATCATCCCCTTTCTGTCAAACCAACCACCCAATAGCCCCCCCCCCCCAAAGCATACAATACTCCTACATCGACCGGTCCTTAAAAAAATTGCATCCGAATGGTGTTCGAAGGGGGGTCGGAAGGGGTCGTTCGTCCTCAGAGTTTCGTAAACATCGTGGATGAAAAAGTTGGAGTAGAATCGAACCGCTGCTGGAGATCGGAAGAACGCTGCTAAGAGAGAGAAAGAGAGAGAGAAAGCCCGAGACAGAAAAAGAGAAAAAAATCGAGAGTATGCGTGATGAAGAATGGCGGAAGAAGATCGCTAATTATAAGATATAGGGGAAGAGCGATAGACAGGTTTCGCCCTGACTGACAATAATGTAAGTGGCAAAGGCGAGTCTAACCGACTATTAAGCAAAGCCTGGCGACCTTTACTTTACGAAGCAATATTATCTGGGCCCCGCAAGTCCTCTCCTGCTGCCCGACGTAATTCCAAATTCCCGCGGAAGCAATCGGACCTACAATGTGTGTGTTTGTCCCCGGGAGTGTGGACTCAGCAATTATGGGCTGGAATTCGCTTGTGCCTCATGTTGTATTTCTCGCATGGACCTCGCACTGTTTGTTCAATACCTTCTTTCTTATTTTATTTCTTCATTCTTCTTCTCCTTTTTTATTTCTCTTCTCATTTTCCCTCTCTTTTTCTTGTTCATCGAAAATTCTCGAGTCTACGTCTATACACGCGTTTTTATATACAGAGAAATTCTTGTAGCAGTAGTAAGCGCTCGATCCGTACGTGTCTTCACCCAATCATCACCCAAACACGATTTATTGATCTTTAACGAGCATCCCGCTTTAAGTTTCACTAATGTTTGACCGACACATTTATTCGGGAAGTCCAATTTTTTTAATATTCTCTTAAACAAACTTAACATAAAAAAAAAAAAAATCGATTAGCCCATTTTCATCCGTGGTACCAACTTAATTACTTTTTTTCAAATAATTATTAACAGAATTAAATGAGAAAAAAAATAGTTCCTTAGTATTAATTTAAAAAATAAAATAATAGAGCACTATAAAGTAATTAGATATTTTCGCTATTATAAGGGGGATGCTCGGCATATCGAATAACTCCATAAATGTATGTATATATATATATAATAATTAATAAACTTTAACCAAATACACGATATTTGCCAAAAAAAAATAAAAAAATTTTTAACAAAATAAAATAATTTTAACTCTAAACTAACAAAACATCAGGATTCAAAAATTTCGTAAGTTCGGTGTTTTTCGTGTATCCATACGGAACGCATGACAATGCAATACCTCGATATCGAATTTCATTGTCTTCCAAGAACTTTATAGCCTTTCAATTTAAACAAGCTTCTCTTCTTAGAAACTTTTGCACTTGGACACGTGAGTAAAAAAAGCACCGCCCGACAATTATTAAACGACCAATCCACTTTATTTTTTGCAGGCAAACTATGGATCGGTGAGAACGAAGTAATGTGGCGAACGGAACAAAATCTAAAGCATACCTCACCGTTAAACGCAAGTACAACGACCATGACGACGACGACGACGACGACTACGACGACGACGACGACGACAATGGTGACGACAACGTCAGAAGAGGGAGGTCCCGCACACCCTCACATGTCGCCACCTATGCTAGCCTCTGTGAATGCTTCCGATCTCAAAAGTCCCTTAACTCTCCACGTTAAGCAGCTGTGTGTCGTTTCACCCGGTAAGCATTTGCCTCCACTCATTTTCGAAAAATTCCATTACGTTGAATCTTTTATTCAACGATTATGATTAATTTTAATATGGGGCTTTAAATATGTAAATACTTACGTGCAACTCAGAGTAAAATATATGTAATAAATAGGATTATATAATAACAAAAAATAAATTGTGGGTTTTTGGTATCTTGTACATACATCTTGTACATTTTGGTATCTTGTTTTCTCTTAATGATATTGCTGATTGACAAAAATGATGTTTTCCTTAATATGGAATTAAAGTAAATAAGAATATCGAAAATTATATTAATCTACTGAACAATAATCTAATGAACTGTAACGATAACAGCATACATGAACGTTTCACAAAATTATATATGTACAGAAAGTAAATATATCAATGCAAAAAACGTAAATTATGCAGATATAAGATTATACTTAAAATGGCTTCTTAGGTCAAAAAAGAAAATATGAGTCCTGCTGAATCCTTCTGAGTATTTGAAATTTTTAAAGAATCGAGTGAACAGTATAATGTTGGAAAAAAATAATTATCAGATGAACAATTCGAAGTAAGGCTGATGCCTTATCTTACGCCGATAGGAATAGCTTAGTTTTAGAGTTAACTTCGCCCTTATGTACCAAAGATCTATACGTGCGGCGTAGCGCACTCTGTTAGCATACATCTTTAATATCAATCCCAACTGGCAGATACTCCCTGGAAGTGTCCCTAAAAGGAGGAAGTCTATCTTTAAATCTCCTCTTAGTTTGCTTAAACAAACAACACAGCTCCATGACCCCCGCGAATATACTACGTTACGTTTACGATCGCGGGCTTCTCGATTATGGAGCTACAGACCTGACCAACCTTCTTTTACATCTTTTCTCTACAAACCCACACACACATGCAAACACATACGTCTAGCCTTCTTTTTTACTTTTCAAAGACGGATAAAACAGAAAGGAGAAGGCGTGCAAAGGGTTCAGCCACTCCACAACATGTTTAATGCATCGCTCAACATTTCCATGTCAAACATTGCCTTTGACTCGCGGAATTTAAAACTGCTACTTCGCTTCTACCCAGCTTTTTCTCTCATTTCTTCCTTCTCTATCTAACCTCCCTTTACGCCACATCAAACCACCACCACCTCTGTCAATCATTTTCTATACGTATCTATCTTATATTTGAATGGAAAATTTGAGGGGATCCATACTAAGATCATATGACCGTTGGTCTTGTAAAAAATTTCTTTTTACGTTTATTTTTAACGTTATTGGTGAAGAAAATATAATGCATTTTTCAATTATTCAGCTTTGCATTAAAAGGGCTTTTTGAATCTCAATTATATTGCAAGTTTACTCTGTTAATATGAAATATCCTATTTATACATTATTATAAAAATTATGCAAATTCACTTTGTTATTATTGAAACTTACTTTTTAAAGATTTTGTATAATTAATGTATCTTTCTAAATCATTAATTTTAAAGACATTTTCTATTAAATTTCTATAGAAAAGTAATTTCCAATGATTTTAATTAAAAATTGAAAATCTAAATCTTAAGTCAATCAATCAACAAATTTTTACTATTCCTATTTATAGATTGTTCAAGCATAGAGATTCTCTTGTTATATATTTCTTGTCCAATGCTCAATCTCAGTCTTCAATCCAAGCTTAATTGATTTCAATTTGAAAGCGTAGTAGTTAGAGAAACGAAATAAAATAACATAAGATAAAATGACAAATGAAGATTATTTGGCGATTGTTAGAATTTTAATTGTAGTTGTTTCAAATCGTTTATCATCATAAGTAGAGGAACAAGAATAACAATCATTAATTAGAATAAAAAGAATGAATTGATAAACAAGTCAGTATAATTGATTTAACATAACTGCTTCAGCGAGCGAAGAAAAAAATACATGTGTCGCTTAAAAAGCAATCTTCAAAGTCGTCCAACTCTGTGATGTAGTGCTGTCGCGTGTAAATTACATCCTTTTGTGGAAGGGGCTCTTTACTTTTTATCTCGATATATTTCTCCCTCGAGGCGATCGTTTTATCTTTGAGAAAAAGAAACATTCCACACACTTGAAGGTATTTAAATTCAGCTCATTCCGGTAAATACTGGGCGCATGCAAGAATTGTTTTATCAGACCTCAAATAAATTTGTTGTGACGATGTGTATTTCAAGTCTCAAAAAAAACTTCGGATTCTTATAAAATAAAGTCAGGGTAAGGTAACCCTACCTTAGCTATTTAGTTCACTATTGCACTATTAAAGTTGAAATTTACTAAAATAAATAAAATTTCATAAGAATGAAAATTATTATCCGTATTGTAAAGATCTGACTGAGTGAATATAATTATTTCATTGATTTTCGAAATCCAACTAATCCGAAATCAGCGGAGAGAGGTAAAGACTGTTTTGAGCCGATAAAATATTGTGTCGCATGATCAGGTGGCGCTAATCAATCTAGCTAGTAAAACTCGACTAGTCCGCCCAATGTTTTCAAGCGCACATGCGCTCCTGCACTAAGATATATAAGCTCAAATCAAATATATTGCATAGTGTTTGCGAGTCGGCGCAGAGACGTTGGCGCACTCTTCGAGTACCGTAGGAATAATGTACGTGCCAATCGGAACGGGGGTGCTTTGCGCGAATATGTGCGCAGGTCTGGATAAAGGGTGACATGAAATATTGGCTACATAGATTTCAACTATTATTACCAAGTGTAAAACACGGCGACATTTGGCGCTAAATCGATCGAGGCGTTGGTAGTGTGACAGCGGTCGCGAGGGGGGCCGTGGGGTCGAAATAGGGTGCTACGGGGAAATGGCGATAAGGGAGGATGGAGAAGGGAACGGAAAGGACGAAAAGGCTGCGTACCGGATGGTCGACGGACCAGCTATTTGCGAGAATATAAATACCCTTCTAGGAGCTGTAAATTGATGAGGAACACATACTTTCGTACTTAAGCTATCGGTAGTGTCTTTTGCTACTTTTTCCATCCCTTTTGACCAGCTGGATATGTCCCTTGATAGAAGGGAAAAGGAGTCAGACTAGTTCAAATTCGTTGCGTGAACATTCTCGATATTTGGATATGTAGAACGTGAAAGAAATGTACATAGTCTAATGTTCGAACTCGACTTAAATTGAATTCTGATTTATTTTAGCCTGACCCTTTCTAACCATTTCACTTTCTTCATAATTACTATTACTTGGAGACTGATTACTAGAAAGACGAAGTTTATTACGATCTTTGAATTTGACGTGAACCGTGCTGAGCATTTGTGAGAGTAAAAGAAGTCGTGTTGTACATCCGACAATTTTATAATAAAAGAAAAATGACGTAGAATAATCTAGTATTAGATTATATATATGTATTTTTTTATTTATGTACATTGAGAGAGAGACAGTATTTGAATGTCAGTTGATATTGACACTTTTTAATGTTCTTTGCTAATACAGCTTGTTGCGGGTATAATGTACCGATGATGTGCTTACATAATGAATCATTATGTAAATGAACAAACGCTCCGTGAATGTGAATCGACCCTCGAATGACGAATGTACGTGAATGTCAATGCCTCGAAAGTATCCTCAAAGTTAGAGAATCATGAAGGGAAAAGTTTGTAGATGCATTGATTCCACTGAGAATATATCGTGCAGACGAAGTCCATTAGCACAATTAACGGATTACGGGGAGAGACAAGGAGTCGCGCGCACTACGGGAAGGTGAGCCGGAGGAACGATTCGCTCCAACAAGAGGAGGAAGCCGGCATCGTTCGGATCGTAATTTTAGATAAGGAAGCGCGAGCGCCACAACCTGGCGTAGGCAAATTGAGGTGAGATTGGAGGTCAGACCCGAGCGTCGCGCCTTCGCAGCACAATATTATCTCCGTGCGAAGCTCGATAATAGGAAAACTGATAATTCCTCCCTCTTCTCTCTGTATTGGAACAGAGCAATACTCCTTCATAGATGAATTCTCTATACTTATTTACAGCTCCTATATACAATTTCCCGTCGAGATTTATCGACACGTAAGCAAAACATCTGATAAGACATTTTCTCAAAATCCCACCACGGATGCAGTCTTGATTTCTTTTTCCATATACTTTGAATTTTACTTAAAAAAAAGACAAAAATTAAGAAGCTATGCTTGAAATATTTATCTAGCAAGTTTAAATACATACGCAAATTGAATAAAGGCTTTGCGTACGTATGGTGCACTGCATTAATACGAGCGAGATTGGACGTCGTGTAAAATAATGCATTTACACGAAGTGGACACTGGTTATGCGCTAATAATCGTTATATACATATTATTGACAACGGAAAGACATGTATAAAGGATGTTTCTATAAAATGTGAGGGATGTCTCACAAAGAAATATAAAACCGCAAGTACACATGGATGTACGTATTATAACATACATAAATGTGTGCATTTTGACAACACGAGGATTAATATGAGTACATAGAATAATTCAATCATTAAGTTAGTTAACAAAATGTCGATTTACAGAGACTGCAACTCGTTCGAACTTTATAGAATATTAAACACATGCTTCATTAACATGCTTTATTCATTATATTAAAACGTAGAGTCACGATTGTTTCTTCTTACTTATATATATAATTGCGTCTTCTTATCCAATACAATTATAAACCAAACGGACCCTGTTGTGATTATTATAGCATACGAAAATTTAATTGCTTGCAAAAAACGAACTTGTAATGCGAAAGCAGTTTTCAAATACGCTTCACACATTTAATTCGGTGAGTAAACAAAAAAATACAAAGGCAAACAAGAAATACTTATACTTCCATGCAAAAGGATTCATTGCATTTATATGTGATTAAACTTTGTATTAAAAATATTATTGCTCATGCATTGATATACACGATTGTGAAAGTCCTTTTTTGTGCGCGGGTACGTGTAAGAGTGTACACATCGGGCTTTTTTCATGCGTATATATTCATTTGTTAGATCATATGTATAAATTAATACGATGTCCTTTTTTGTTTTTTTTTTTTATAGTATACTGCAATAAATCAGTTGCTATATATACTTACGTGGTATATATATATATACCAAATAGCGTATCATGTATTAAATGCATTGTTAAAGAAATTCTTGGTTCGCGTTAAGCTGCGAAATTGCAGCTCATACGAGAAACAAAGAGATCGCTCATACAAACGAAATGTGTACATGTACGTATATGAATACATAGGAAGAAACTGCGGGCGAGGAAGTACGCACGCGAGTTAGTTACAAAGATAACATTAAAATAAAATTATCCACTAGATTGTTCGTTATAGCGGCACAATTACCGCGTGAGTAAGATACATTACAAATGAGCTAAAGAGTGAATAAGCGAGAGAGGGAGGGTGGAGTATAGAGGGAGGGTGGAGTAGAGAGGGAGGGTGAAGTAGAGAGGGAGAGGCTTTTTAATAAGAAGTCGCGCGAGACTTACCTCAATATTTCGCCGGAGTGAGCTCGGATGAGCTTCTCGCAAAGAGGCACACGAGCTGCAAAAAGGAGGGAGGAAGTGAGAGAGAAAGAGAGAATGGATAAGAGGCTGAAAGGCAACTATCTTGCTCTCGCTCGGATGGACCGACTAACGTGATTATTATAAAGTCAATACGTTGCTAACTCATCAGCCAACTCCGCCCTCTAACAGTCCGGTAATATGCGCCATCCACGGAGTCGGTTACGCTATATCAGTACCTCATATAAAAACGACTCTCTTTCTCTCTCTCTCTCTCTCTCTCTCTCTCTCTCTCTCTCTCTCTCTCTCTCTCTCTTTCTCTATCGTTCCAAAACACTCTTTCTCCCTCCCTCCCTTCCTCTGTCTTGCATATGTATGCAGGTACAGACATTTCTATCATCTTCCCGTTGATCTTGCATTTTATGCTTCGCAAGGCGAAGCTATAGATAAAACGTAATACGGGAAAAATGGAAGAATAAGGAGCTCGATCTCATACCCAACTGATCTCTCCCCATGCCCTGCACCACCGCCCTTGCCTCTCTCACCGTCACTCCCTCTTTCAGTTAGTCGCTGGCACTATTTATACGGCGAGGCATCTCTTGGATACGTTATGGGTACAAGTGCATATAACGCGTTATTACAGTCATGAGGTGGAAAGGGTGGGAGGGGACTTTCCATTTTTTGACTCGTTAAATCCCTCTCTCTCACCATCAGAGTCTTCGTTTTCCTTTTTCTCACTTCCCATCTCGACCATCAAATTTCCCTCCCCTGTGCTGCTTTTCCTCGTTCGATCTTTTTCTACGTCGAGCATTATTATTTATTTTTAAATTATCGGCTTATCTCAAGCCATCTCGGCATTTACCTATGCTATGATCAACTGTCTATATCGTAAAGTTTTTTTATCATTTCTAAATCTCGTAGACAAGCTGAGTAATTTATTATAATGCCACGAACATTGCGTTGTTACAATATACATGTTATTAAAATATTATTTAAAGTGTGGCAACTAACCAAATTATTATTCGTTTTTCCCACGGATTTAATTAATAAATATGAGCATTAATATATTGATACATCTAGACGAAAATTGATAGACAAATTGAAAATTCACGAAATAAGACCATTAATTCATTCTATTAAAGTAAAGTAGTTTAATGTAAATAGTTGAAATTCTTAAACAAAACATTTAAAAATTCACTTATGTGTTCACATCAGCGTTAAATTATATCTAAAAGCGTATAAAAATATCTAAATAAAAAAAATCTGTTTACCTTTTTGCCCTACTTTCTGCATCCTCCTATCTTCTTTTCCCATATTATTAACAGGTAAAGCAAATTGAATAAAACTCTCATAGTCGAATTTAAACGGTCATGCATTTAATTTTAGTTGATCTCAACCATGGCACAGAATAAACACTCAGGAATAATGTAAGTGCAAGCTTATATTATAATAGGCATACACACATACGTAGGTAAAGTCAGAGGAGAGTCGGAGGCATCGATTAACGAGAAGTGGCATGCAACAGTCCATTCGTCACGTCAAGCAGCCCCTTACGTCACACCGCGGATATCCTTCGTGTTTTTCTTTCTTCCTCCTCCTTCTCCTCTTCACCTTCCGTCGTATCCTCTATTCCCCTCACCAAACACGGTTCCTTATCTTACGCTATCTCTGTTCCTCCGCGAGCCTTTGCTTTCACGAGTTCGCTTGCTTCATTTTTTCGCCCCGCCGCGTTCTATGAAGGTCAAGGCTATGCACGCCAGTGCGCGGGTAGTTTCTCGCGCCCAAGCAACCGCGACGGACGTTTAAGAGCACGAGGGGCCGCCAATGTATAATAAGTGCTGCCGCGTACGGGGTTTCGATGATGCATCGCGCGAAATGACGGCTGCTCACCACTATTCTTTCTCACTCTTTACCGGCTGGGTCGAAGTCCGAAAGACGAAGGACAAAGGACGTCCTCTTTGCGTGATATTAATGGTGGATTAATCTACAACATCGCAGTGGTGCGAAAAGCTCAATCGCGAAAAGGGAAGTTATCTCGACAGTCCGTTTGCGATGGAACAGCCGGGAGCGCGGGGGTAACGATTACTGCGCACAAGAAATGCGCACCTCGACCTCGTGATAACCCTTCTAATTTCCGGAGACTCTTTTTCACCTTTGCTCCCCCCCCCCCCCAAGGCCAACTCGAATTTCCATCGAGGCAGTTGAGTGTACCTTTTTCCCTGTACGGCCTCACTCGTCTTTTAACTTCATCGTCCCATAAATCATTTTGATTCTGCCAAAAGTTTGTTCATTATTAAAAGTGAATTAATTATGCGATGGTTAAATTTTGAAAGGAAGAAAGATAAAAACAAATGGGGATAAAAAAATATTTGCTGCGTATAAAAACATGGTGTATCGGAAAAATCTGTATTTATATACAAATACTCTTGTTCTTATAAAAAATGAGCAAGCGATAAATTATCTTCGATGTATTTAAAAGGAAGGAGTGCGCAGTGTCCGTCAGGAATCATACAGAAGAAATTACCAAAATAACTATAAAACTTTCCTTTACATAACTCCGACGTATATACAGATATTAAATTTATGCACAGCCGTCAATTATTAGTATTTCGATGTAAAAAATAAGTGCGTTATAAAATCATCGAGCAAAAAATTCCGATAAATCCACGAATTTATCGAAAGGGAAGCAGGTCGCAAAAATTGACGCCATGCGCTCTCTGAATTAATGGCCCCATAAAATTACAAAGATATTAAAATATGCGCTTATGCATGCAAAAAGTATATTGAACAAGCGCATTGAGTCCCTTTCAAAGACCGGCAAGTGAGAGAACTTCACAAATTATGTTGTTATATACGTAGCGCATAACCGGATCCGGCGGACGACGCGGAAGTCGTCCAAAGGATCACAGGGTCAAACTCTCAGGGGCCAACCGCGTGTGTCGGCGCGCATCAAAAAAGCCGCTGGACAAGTTCCTTTGTCGACGTAATTCTTACCTTCTTCCCTCATACATATATTTACTTTCAAATATAGATTCATATGCATATACATACAACTCCTTTCCCTTTCGTCCGCCTCCTCAAGCACTCCAGAAAAATCTCGCTTTCGCATGGCACCTGCTTAAACGGTGCGTACGTTTGTACAATCTTTCGAAAACTTCAATCAATTCCTCTCCTTCAGAGCTGATTAATTTTAACTTATCACCCTGTTTTTATGGTATGCCCTCTATCTTATACTTAAGATGTATTATTTATTGATTGAATAAACAAAATGAAAACATATACATTTTAAAGTAGGAAACTGCAATACAAAAGTTGCTAACTGCTGAAATCTTTTTCGTGTTCAAGGTTTACTATAATGCGAAGTCTAATTATTCAGTATCTTTATTGATTTTTATTATTAAAATAAAATAAAAATTTTTTAGTAAGTTCAAGCTGCAAAGTGCCTTTGTAAAAATTTTGAATTCATGAAGAAATTGGACAACAATATAAGATTTCAACTTTTTCGACAATTATTTCCGATTGCTCTATGCCTTTTTCTCTACTTTCCAATAATTTTTATATTCAAATATGAAAAATCATGTTTTTCCTTTAAAATTTTGTATCCTATAAAAATATAAGTAAAATCATTATTTTATTGAAACTTCCTCCACGTCCAAACATATTTTATGCTAGGCTAATTAATCAAGGGCCCGTGCAAAGCAGATCATTTATAAGCAAATGCTAAATCGATTTATATAATCAATAACTCTTGAAGTATCTTGATTTTCAAACAAAATGCAGCAACATAAAGAGAGAGAAAAGGTATACTAAGCATACGCCTACTGAGATATCTTTATCCTACTGTATTAAAATAAAGACGGCTATGTTCGTATTCACAAGCACTGTGATTGATAAATAAAAATAAAAATATGAAAAATTACAATGATGGAAGACGCTTGATGTTGGAGTCTCGGGGTCAGAGGTTAAATGACGTGATTGAGTCTTGCTTACGTTCCAAGGGGCCGACCTTCGTGTCCGCATTGGGCGAAGCCTCCGCCTCCGTGGCCTCGCCTCTTTGCGCACACACCACCGAGACCTTAGCGTGATGCAATTTAAACCATAATAGTTGACTTTAAATTGAAAAGATTGCCCGGGGAATGAATGCGAGGGAGCCGATCGCCATCCCCACACGTGTATGTCAGATCATGGCGGCTCGAGTGTTGCTGCCCGAGTCCATGCAACTGATGGGTTTCGTCTTATGATGCGTTTATAATTTGAGATACCACTAACTTAAATAACGAATTTTATCCATCAAATATACAATTCCGTTTTGTTGTTCTTGCTATGGTTTTTCCGAATATTTTTCCTATATACATTGATAGCATCAACGATATTCTTCTATTAGTTGATCCCATTACAGTGTACAAATAGAGAAACAAACGATACAAACAAAATTAATTTTGAAAATAATTTTATGAAAAACAAAAGTAAGAACTCGCTGATCGAGTGTCATCTGTAGAAACGCTCATTAATACCAATTTTGATTTTGTTCACCATATTATTATTTTTATTAATATTTTATTTAACACCATTTTTAAACTGTATTATTAATTTCTAGGCAAACAAAAATGCTATGATATGAAATAATATTTATATATAACACAGAATGAAATTAAAAAATATACAGGTTTCAACTTGCACTTGTTATCTAATTTGAAAATATACTATCTTTTTTACTTATTTTTTTATATTTCTCATAGACATATGCAATATAAAGAAATTTCTTAATTTTGAAATTCAACGATATTTCGACGATTTAAAATAGTTTCTTAAGAATCATAAGGTACGTCATTCATATAAAATAACACTGATTTGCCTATTTTGTTTCAAATATATTCCAACAAATAATATATTGAAAAAATTAGCGAAATTTGATTTATTAATATCATCTGAAAGCATTTTTATACTAGCCAAAGGCCATCTGTCGGGTCTTATTCGCACTGACAACTTTACCGTCTCCCTTATCCTCATTCCATATGGTTTCTCTCTCTATTTCACAATCCTATTTCTTTCCTACTTTAGCTTACATTTCCAATCAATAACCGATTGAATAACCCCTGCCACCCCCATCTGCTCTTCTGTCGCACATTCCAGAAGCTAACGGCTGATCAATCCTTTGCTATATATCTCACATCCTTCTTTTCGCGTTTTTCTTCTATGATTTTAAAAATTTATTTACAATAGTGTACGTAAAATAAATATCCATACATATTTATTGTTTCGAATAGTATTCAATATTTCGAGCTCAGATATATTCATAAAGGGAAACATACATATTTTCACGATTAAACGTAATTTTCATTAATAAATTGTAAATAAATTTAAGCTTATAGAAATTAGATTGCATTATTAAGGATTAAAACCTTAAAATTTACATAATAATTATAAATCAATGCGTTTTATGCTGTTTTTTTACATAATGTCAGTAATTGTTATATTAATTAGTATTTAACATTTTCAATGGCCTATATACAAATAATGTAATTGAATAATATAATGTAATCGATCATTATTGTTCAATAAATGATTAAGAATCAATCGATAATAAATTACAAATACAAATAAAACTCTAAATTACATAAAGTGTACGTACATTAGTATTATTTATTAAAGTTTTGTAATATAAGTTAACTTCAAAAGTTCAAAATTTAATTTATAATCATTAGTTTTGCATTGCATGTATATATACATATTTTTTTTAATTGCAAAATATATTAATAAATTTTTGATTATAAATATATATTTTTAATTATAATATATATATTATTTTTGTATATATATATAAGAATATGTAGGAAAAGTGAAAAATAACGAAAAATGTCAAAAATTGATGAAAAGCTTAGAAATTAGTTTAAACTAATCAAAGTGCAATCGTTCTTTGAAAGAGACAAGACTGAAAAACCTAGAAACAGATATAGACATAGGATAGATAGAGAGAGAGAGAGAGACAGAGACAGAGATAGAGAGTGAAGAAAGAAAGACGCAACATGATAAATCAGATAGAGGTGGCGGCAGCTGGTTCTCGGGAAATTGCTCTTCTATTATTTGGGGGACTCCGCGTGTTATTTAGGAAAATCATCTTTCAATTTTTTGCCTGCTAATTTCAGGGCAGAACTTCTCAAAATTACTATACCAACTTCCTCGTACAAAAGAAATTCTCTCTCTCGTTCTTTAATTCTCATTCTTTCTCTCTCTTTTTCTCTCTCACTCTTTATCTCTCTCTCTTTCTCTCTCACCCTTTATCTCTCTCTTTCTCTCTCACTCTTTATCTCTCTCTCTTTCTCTCTCACTCTTTATCTATCATCCTTTCTCTCCCTCTCTATTTCTCTTTCTCTCTCTCTCTCTCTCTCTCTCTCTCTCTCTATCTTTCTCTTTCTCTCCTTCTATGTGTCTATAAACTCGTTTCACCTACACATTATTCAAAGGACTTGTTTTACCTAAAGATGAGCATACGTATTAAACTTTAAACGCACACACTATAAGAGAGAATATAAACATAATTTATCCATTAAGTACTAACAACTTACAAAATAGAATCTATTTCATTGTATATCTTTACGATGCGATAATTCAATAATCTTATTCGTCATCTTTAGAATGAATTATTGTTTTATTTAGTATCCTGAACCAAAGATATTAATAACCAATTTTATCACTACAGGGTAAATTTGTATACAATAATCTCAACTACTATAATAGGCTTTATTGTTATACTTCTTGTTTTATGTTTAAATTGTACTTATATCGTAAAAACGTTAGATTGTATAGAATATCATTAAAAAAATTATATTAAGCAATTTTCTTTAACACATTATTTAGGTTTTATGGATCAAATATAATCTGTTCATAAATTTAACTATTTACAAGGAGAATAGCATACACTAAATATGCATAGGATTATGCATTCACAAATGAATTAGAATTTTATGTAACAATTTTTATTTTTGGATTTGCAAAACTATCAATTAATGGAATGGTTATTAAATAATAAATCCATATGGCACTTAATATTAATGCAGAAAGGATGCGCCAAATACAATATTAATCGTTGAACATACTACGTGAATAGGAATTTCTAATTATATTTACATTCGAAGAAGCTTACATTCGTGTTCAAATTACAAACCTACAAATTTTCCTTAACAACAAAAATGCAATATTCTAAAATTTCTTTGACACGTATTGAAAACGTGTCATTTCGAGCCAGAAGGGAATTAGTGAATTTTTCACCTTCCTTCTATGCATATAATTATGTGTCGCCTTCCTATCACAATATCAATGAACAAAATCCTCAAAGCACACAGTCAGCTAGTGCCGAAAGAGAGAGAGACCGAGAAAGTAAAGGAGATAGTGAACGCGTGAGAGGGAGCGAGCACTACTCCCTCACAGAATAGAGAATAGAGAGAGAGAGAGAGAGTAAGGCAGAACGAGAAATGCTCGATATATCCTCACGCGCAGGTAGAAATTCAAAATCATTAAGGAGCCCTTGTATTTAGCTTATGCTCGAACGGTT
This sequence comes from Kradibia gibbosae, assembly GCA_018907135.1. Classification (NCBI taxonomy): domain Eukaryota; kingdom Metazoa; phylum Arthropoda; class Insecta; order Hymenoptera; family Agaonidae; genus Kradibia; species Kradibia gibbosae. The sequence continues at coordinate 35,079,178 of JACCHX010000001.1, read as the reverse complement.
CTGCGTCACCATCGTCGCCATAGTTTTTATGACGGACCACGTTTTATGACAAGACCTGGAAGTTCCTTAAAACAATTTACCGGAACATTTAACCATTTTTTTTATTTATTTGCTTTATTTTTTTCTTTTTGTGACTTAAAAAGTTTAAGAGGAGAAATTAGGAAAATTATATAAATAACATATATAGCAGGCTTTAAAAAAATATAAGGTACTGACTCCACTAAATTAGATTCCAAATATACCATTATCTTACAAATTTAATTTAACTCATCAATTTAAAATAGCAATCCCAAATTTACAAGTATGAACATGAAGTCCTTACATATAATCGTACACGGTTTAAGTACAAAGCATATTCATTATTCAATTATTATTATTATTCATAAATTTTCATGGTATTTTCTTTTAAATGTGAATAGATTACAATTTCAAGTATTACAAATTCAGTTACGAAGCGTTTCTGCATCTCACGGGTAAAAAATTAAAATATATAAAAATTTACATAGAAGCATATACGATGAATGCAAGTAAATGCCATGTGGAAATAAATACGCAATTTACGGCATAATTCGTTTATGAAAAAGAGCTAATATCAAAGGTTGAATAAGTCGATCTTTTTAAGGCAAGAATCTAACAATGAGGGCAAGATTAAAAATATGAAAAATGATATTCTCCTTGATCGAGTTTTCATATAAAATCATATGGGCACTCTGAACCCTCGCCCTTTCCTTTCACAATACAAGCTTTTTCCCTTAAGTATGTCATGATGAAGCGTGTAAATTACCCGCCAATGAGAAAAGCGCGAGCCCTTTATATATAAAATAGTCCCGAGGTGGCGGTAGCGGCGAGGACAGTAGTCATGATATGACACACGACACACGAGAGTATCGTCATTATGAGAGGAACAATGAGTATCAATAGCAACCATGGTGAGAGAGAGAGAGACCGGCTCCATCCTCCCCCTGTTCTATATCGTCATCCTCGCCCTTCTAATTTCTCCTTCGCGTTCAAACATCAGGGATACTGTAGGTTCTATGTGTGTAATGGACAAGAGCCGCCCTATTCGTGAAAGTACCATCGACCCATACTAAAAAAAATCGCGCGAGTTTTGTACCTGGAAGCCCTGTTGTGGTCAATTTTCAGTAAATCTATACCCTTGTATCTTTCGCGTACAGCATCAATTACTAAAAAAGCTTTGTATTAAAATCGAAAATAAACATCTACTCAATGCTTTGATATGCTCGAGGATTTATGAGTCTTGATGATGTAAGGGAATTTTTTGTCCTTAATAAAAACATGTTCATTCGACCTTCACCTAAAATGTTTCTTCATTGTCGCTACTCGTATAATTATTCAAAATATATGAATACCTTTACGCAAACACAGAGCAAATATTAATTTTAACAAAAAAAAACTAGGATCGTTAATGAAACTCTTTGTTTTCAGCTTTTTTTCCATCTAATGTATAAATAAAAATTAAGTTACGATTGATATAAGTATGAAGAACGAAATGTCGAAATTCTAAGATAAATGATGTTTGAATATACATATTTTGATATACATAATTTAAATGTATATAAAGATTTTGGTGAAAACAATTTATTAGCCAAATACGATGTAAAAGAGTCTATGCTAAGGTTAATAATTTGTTTGGTTATTAATTCTAGGTGTCGAGTCTTCGTACTATCGGGAGCAAGAGCATAGTCGAATGAGGTAGATAAGCCATCTAGTAAAGCTGGATTATCAATTATAAAACAGTTAACACTTATCAATTGGCTAAGGCATGTGAATGATATTTAAATGAGGAGCCGCCTGTCGAGAAACGATGATATGTGTCAAAGCCGAATGGCGTACCCTTAGTGCGATAGGGCGCATTATTTAAAGCAGCGCCCCATTGACATTTGCATAAATTACCAAATAAACACGTTTTGCGTTTTATCCCCCTCGGGCACACGAAGTCAGGAATATAAATACCAAAGGGCGCACCGTCCACAACCATTTGAATACGAGTAGGAAACGGATAGGAAGCGTAGCGTGCAGGAAAAGGAGGTAGAGAAGGAGGTCACCACGGCATGAAGCAGTGAGTGGCGCGTGCGCGAGACAAGGGCAGGAGTTCGGGCCGAATCCTCATTCATTTCTGATCGAACGTACGAAGTAATCGGATTTCTTTGGGCTCGATTGAAATTTAGCTCGCGCGTCAGCCACGTGTCAACTCGAGCTCCCGCGGCCCTTGCCGACTAAAACTTACCAGTCAGGGAATTTGTTGGGGAAGTGAACGGCGCGCTGGACAACAACAATTAGGCCAATAATTCACCAGATCCGCAGAGACCACGCGGACAATTATTCAAGAAAGTCCGTCGCGCGCTCTCTCAAGTGCCTTTCACGATGGGCACTGGGCTGAGGGGCAGGGGACGACCTTCTGTCCACACCGCAGAATAATGCCCCGGCGACTGACCGTCGGCTATATACTAAGCCGAATACTCGACCCCGCGCACACGTCGCGAGCCGATGATTCAATTCAACAATGGATCGTCCCGGCAAACAATGCCCCCCGGTCAAGCGAACGTACGCTCTCCGTCCCTTGACCCCCCCTGAGTCTCCACGCAATCAGCCCCACCCCGCGCTGGAACATCGTCGCAGCAGCGGGGGCGGCGGGAGGTGCGCAGGCTCGACAAAGGGTGCCGGACCGTCTCACCGTCCGTCCTGGTAGCGTCGAAAGCGCGGGTGTCGTGTCGGCTTCCGACCAAGTCAACTTAGGGAGTATCGACTTTTACGGGCCCTCTCTCGAGTCCTAACTGATCGAGATCGGGGGCATTGGAGAACCCTAGCCCACGAACATTTCGTGCTAATGTTCTTCTCGACAATAATAGTAAGTTCGTGCAGCCGCTCGGAATGTTGAATTAACAATGCTCACCCGCTACGAACTTCGAAGATTTTTCCTAACCTGGAACACTTTAGAGTTGAAATAGCTAATGGATTTTAGAGAAACTACAGTTTTTCTCAATTAAAGCGTAATCCTAAAGACATGATGATTGATGATATAATTGCTTTCAGCAAGGTCTTACTTTTTTCAAAAATAGTATTTTCCATTTTTGATTGACCAACACTTAGAGAAAGTCAATCATTTTCAAAAGATTTCCGAGCGAAACATGAGTGTCACAGTATCATTAATTCTGGCATTTCGTGAACTATTTAAACTTCTCAGACGATACTGAGAGTATCCATAAAATCTACGTTAAAATTTCTTTAATTCTCTGAATAATATGCAGCGAATTTTTTTATCTCTTACCTTTTGCACTCATTAACTTATGATATAATCAAAAAATTAATTTTTTTAAAAGGATTTTTTTAATTACATTATCTTTAACATACTTTTATCACAAATATGTATTTCATTGAGAATATTATTATTTTTCCATAAGTATTCTGCGACGAAAATACTGCAGCATGTTATACGTTGTAATTTTCATTGTTGTGGCTCTCGAATGCCGAATTACAGGATATAGGATACTTCCTTTTCTGTAAAATTAACTGCTTGGATAATGGTTAAATTTTCACTAGAAGTTTACGATGAAAAATTCGTCACGCGAGCGGAATTTTCGAATTCCTACTAATACCGTATAAAATCTTTTCCCCTTCCCCTAAAATGGAAGACACTAGGCTCGTACTGTTGAAACTGCGTTCCCATTTTGATAATATGTTCACAATAGTGTCAGATTGAAGCAGACTGTAGCGAAACGAAGCAAAGCCGGCTGCCCGTCTATTTCCCTGTTTGTACAATCCGCTCTGTCAGCCTCTTTTCTCTCCCCCCCCCCCACTCACTCGCTGTCTCTCCCCAATTTCAGACAGCACCCAAACGATCTACAGGCACTATTTGTGTTTCTCTTATGAGTATAGGCGAAGCTTCGTAGACCCTTAACCTACGCTCTTTGTCTATGCACAGTCTCATTGAAGGAATATTATTTTTTCAACCGATTTCGATGAAACTGCTAAGATTAATAAGAATCTATCTTTAACATCGTAATACGAATTTTTATAATAGAACATTATCCATTTAAAGAGGTACTTTTTCAATAATAATGTACAATCTAATGAGAATCTTCTATATGAAATTGTTTATAATATGAATATAGATTTAAAAAGTATTTTTTTTATAGAGAGGTGAAAAGCGTTCAAAATAGTTTCTTGTAAAAGTAGCGATATCGCTTTAATCAGAAAATTAAATATTTCTGCTCAGATAAATATATGTATATTTATATACAGCACAGAAATTCAATTGATAAGATTTTAAATGCAGATTTTTTAAATTAGCTTTGAACCACCAAATCAAGCTTTTAATCAATCAGGAATTTTCCTTTAATTACAAAGCTGACTTAAAATGCGAAATAAGGATACTGAGGAACTACAGAAAATCAGGGTTATTATTATTTTTAAACATCTTTGCCTAAACCTATTTCTTTATGCTGTAATGTGTATAATTGTGTGTTGCCTTTTTCGGAGGAGCAGCTCACCCCGTGCAATAGATAATAATGATCTTAATTGATTAATCAGAGGACTCAGAAAATCTCCTCGTCGATCGCCCGCAACATTGAAATTTATACCTTGAATTACGAATACATTATTAAAACAGTGTAATAAAAAATCTCTTGAGATATATAAAAGAAAAATCTTTGAAATCACGATTATTCTACGCGTTAAATCATAAAAGATATTAAATTGTCCAGTTAATAAAAATAAAAAACCATTGTCTGATAGTATGGTCTGTACATATAGAGAATCAAAAAGAAGAAAAGAAAGAGTGAACCGAATTCAACGAAAAAGCATTCAAGTCCCATTAGCTTGCAAAGAAAAGTGAACGAAGGAAACGAAGAAAAAAAGAAATAAAAATTCTATTCGTCGTAAAAGGCGATTTTCCTCGTTTCCTCAAACTTCATTTTACAATTTAACAATGTCTAAAAGTACAAACGCACACTTTTACAAAAACTTTTCCCCTTTTTATAAAACTTCAATGTGCACACGTACTTGCGCGCGCACGGAGAAATAAACATACTTCTATGCAGAGATAAATTCTTCGTAGCAGTGCAAGGAGTGGTTTTCCTCCTCTTCACATTTCTAAAATTGAAGCGGACGATTTTACACTTAAGGGTTTTCAAAAGTTCGTCCCTTGTACCTTACTCTCTCTCCTCGCAGATATTCGACCCCCAACCTCACTTAAGAAATCTCTCTCTCCCTAACTCTCGCTCTCTTTGTCACTGCGAATGGCTCCTGTTCTATTTCGCTTACTACGAACAACATCGAGGGAGGAAATTAAAAGGCCACTTGCACTCATTCGGAACATATCGATAGACGAAAAGTGTGAGGACTGCCTTTCTATAATTCAAAGGGCTTCGTGTATAGTTGAGAAGTTTAGTTGTGGGGGCGGCCGAGGATCACGATCGTCGGGGTAAAGGGGCGGATAATGTATGTACCCCTTCGAGGGAGGATCTGCGGCCGTCCGAGCCTTGGCGGCTGTGTTCGTGATCAGAGAGAGGGGGCTCTCTCTCACACACATACTCTGTGCGGGGGTGCTGTCAGCTGAGAGAGAAGAAGAGTGAGCGAAAGAACGAGAGAGAGAGAAAAGAGGGCAAGCTGCTGACCAGCGGACGACTCTTTTATGAAGCAGTAGACGAACCGCCTCCGCCACGCGAACTTGGAAAAGTAGTCGGCGCTCTTCTATTGTTCCCTTTACCGGCCACTTCATCACTTTCTCTCTCTCACTCAATCTCGGTCTCCTTCTTTTCCTTCTACTTTCTGCTTCACTCCTTCACATTTGTCAATTGCAACTCGGCGACATTGTGGATGGAGCTTCCTTTTTCATTTGCCCATTTTCGGCGACTCACAATCGAGAGAGATTCGAAGTCCGTGAAAAGTGAGACGATTGTTCAATGTGGGAGCTACGACGCGATTAATCAATCCAAGCAGATATATAGCGATTTTACTGGACACTTCATTGATTCTTTTCGCCAAAGGTGCAATTGTGCTAACGGACGTCAATAAACGACCAACTCGCTCCAATGGTGGTTGGAATATGTCACTTTCGCAGTAAAAAGAAAATGCATGCAGACGTGAGGCCTGCATTTAGGATACGTAAGTACATTTATGCACGCCAGCAGATTCCTCGTCTACATTATTATCCGAGATAAATACTTATGTAAACATTCTTTGCGATTCACTGTAAAAGAAAATTTATACCATTATGCCTTCGTGAGCAAGTATTTCAGAGATATAAAAAGTTTCCTTATTATCATGAATTATTTATCGTTCATAATTAAATATTTCTTCCCTTTTATTATTAAATTGCAGAGCAGCTTGACAAACACTATTTCGATAATTACTTACTCAAATAGATTGCGTTTTTATTTATTTTTGCCTACTACTTGCAAGTACTGCTTCAGTTGATATATAATTCTACCGATTTTCACTTAGCCTTTAACGAAATTCATAAAAGAATAATGATACATAACAATTTTTATTCGCCATATTATTACATTACATATTCCATTTATCTTTTTAGTATAAAAATTTTAAATTATCAATTATAAATACATAATTTTAATAGCCTATTTAAATCGCTCACTCGAATCTCTATCTGTACAATGTATTTAAAGGAAAATTTTTTTAAAATAAATACGAAGAATATATATAGAGCCAGTGCAAGATAATACAAAAGATTATATAAACGAAAAGTTCCTAAAGCATGCTAAGATGCTTCAATGAAACAACGTAACATTATTGTGAATATAAAAAATATTTTGACGAAAAGCTGTAAGACTGAAGGAGATGCACCAGATTGGTAGTTCTACCAGTAAGTAGTAAATAGCAAAAAGGTTTCTTGAGTGTCCGCATTAGGTTAAAACTCGAGGATTTCTTAGAGCGGAAGGTTCGGGTAGTGATGACAGAAGCTGAAAGAGCCATAGGAGGAAGCGCGCGAATACATGAAATTGAACAAAGGGCAGGGTGCAGGCTCATTCAATTAAATGGGTCATCTTAATTACAGTTGCTAGTGCATAATTTCTCAATTTCTTAATTGGGCGCCGGATCGATTCCGATAAACGATACCACGTTTCGACATGTATGCCGCACTGTCGGAGTCTGAGGACAGCCGCGTGGGAGAAAAGAGCGCGAAAGAAAATAAATAAGAAAAATAATAAAGCACAAAGGAATATCAATGAATATAGGTGTAGATACAGGGATACGTGTATCTACATATGCGTGCTTACATTGAAACAGCAATCGTGGACAACTTTCTCCCCTGTGTAAAATCGAGGCGCCCGACCCCTCCACGCTTTTAAAGTCCACGCGTCACCGTAATGGTGGATGTCACGGCTAATGCTGATTGCTGTCCCTTGATTCATCCCTCGCGAACGATGGCGCATCCATTATGCAAGCTGCGAGCCCATTGGACGAGCCTCGGCCCCAGGATTCAGGCGCCTCGTTATGCGTTCGCGCGGATGCTTGTCGGGATTCATTACTCTTCAAATTTCGCACATCACATGCTCATTGGTCTCGCGGATCGTCGCTATTCCCTACAACTCTGCTTTCCTATTGGAAATTATGACTCCCAATACTTATTCTCGAATACGTCAAATTATTTGCTTTATGAATATTGACGAAAGAATATTGACTTTATTTGATCTTGACCAAATAACATAAGTAAACTCAACTCTCTTAATCTTACTTAAGCCAATCTACGTACATATCTAAACTCTGTTTAATTAAATTAAAATATATTTTTAATATAGATAATGTTCTTCAAATAATATTATCCTATCTTTCTTTACAAATATTATGTATATATGTACTTTAATGATTCCTGAAAAGTCAAAATCGCATTATTAAGAAATGTGCGAAACAATACTGCTTCATAAATTAAGAATTTGACTGTCCCTTGGTGAAAAATGAAAAAAAAATTGAATATCTAGCCTTCGATATATATATATACATATATATTTATATATGACACTATTAGAACAGAAATAAATGTTTAGTTCACGAAAATGGCATCAAGACTTAAATCCTCCATTGCTTTTAGAGCAACGTACGTTAACAGACGCGTAACTGGGCAAAGTTTGAAATGCAAACCAAACCCCCTTTCAATGATTAAAGCAGATTGCACCGTTTGGGGTTGTACATAGAAGGGAGACGACTGCCTGTTTAAAACACACCCTATTCGAGTAGTCGGTTCGTAGTTTGGCTGCAGTCGCGGTAATAAGCGTCCCTAAAGCTCGCGACTTCATCTACGGATCGTCCTCTCATTCCCGTATTACTGTTTGTCTACCCTCGAGCAACTCCTTTCATTTTCTTATCTTGGATTAAATCAAACGAGTTGCTTACTAGCTGGGGCTTCTATCTCATTTCTATCGTAACTATTTCAGATTCCTTTTCCATTTATATTTACGGACTTTTAGTGTTCCAGTACCCATGATATATATACGACATATGTTAAAGACGATCTTTTACAATTAATTTTATGTTATGTTGATTATTTCCAATTAAAGCTATTATTACAATTGGTTCTATTGCAAATTTCATGGCCATAAAAATGCATTTCTTTTAAATCAAAATGATAACATATATTTATATATATGTAAAATACGTATTTAAATTATTGCATTTTAGTCTGCGTAATCAAAAAAAATTCATTTGCTATCGTTACCTCTTCACATATAGTGTAAAAGTAATGCTTAGTGCTTCTTTTAATAACAAATTGTATGTAAAACATGTGAATTAGAAGAACGTACTTGAGTATTTATATCGGGTGAATATCTAGATTGTAATTGATATTTAATGGAATAATTAAATCAATAATAATTTGGATAAATAAATATTTAGACTGATAGATTACATCAACAATATCATATTTCTTTAGCAATCAAAATGATTTTTTAATAATTAAAACATTTATTATATTATATTATTAAAAGTAGATTTATTTTCTACATCTAAAACATCATTGAAATATACGAATGATTTTTAAAATGTTTATGTAGTATTGTATAAAATAAAAATAAAATTATACTATAATTAAACAAAGTATATTAAATTTTCTTTAATACTCGGGCTAAACTTTGCGTTTGCTAATTCATTGGAATTTTAATGGAATATTGCGAACGCACTTGTGGTGTTTCATATTTAATCTTATAATGACAATTTAATCGGATTATTACGATAGGCCGAATGTCAGTTATGCTTTGCATTATCGAAGAATTTTTCCATTCATTAATCGATTTTAAGGATTATATAGGTAGAACATAAATGTTGTCCTTCTTTAACGCATCAGTGTAACTCTAGTATGATTAAGAAAACCATAACTTGCTCTACTAGCAAGCCACACTAAGCACGAATTCATTGATTCATCATTGATTCATCCCCTGTGAACATTTAAAACTCGCTTCTTTCCAATAACGCTCTATTTGTTTCAATTTAAAAATCTCAGTAAAACTTTTCAATTGTGATATTTTACGAGGAGTTCAGCTTTTAAGAAATAAAATAAGAGAAAAGAAAAGAACAAGACTTCCAGTAGGCTTGAATTATTAAAACAATTCTGGATCGTTTGTCTTTTCATAGGCACTTTCTATTAATCTGTAGCTGCACAGTAGATATAAGAGAAGCAGGAAAATAAGTATTTATGCTCAAGTGGTGAAAAAGTGAAGAGGAATGGAGTTGAGTAATTTGCTGGGCAATTGAGATCGATGAACAAGGCTTCAATCTTCGAATCAACTGTCTGAATTTACGAGCGATCACGAGCGATAGCAGAACGTAAACGGTATGATAGGAAGTTAGCAATTTTCAGTATCGCGCGATCAGTCGGAGCCATTGTGTTGGGCCTGGATGGGAGAGATTTTCCAAACTAAATTCTGGAGATTTTTACAAGCTACGTACCGTAGAAAACTCAGGGAATCATGGGAGGGATGAGAGGAAAAGAGTCGGGGATGTCACGGATCTACTCCCATCCTCTATCAGGCTCCGCAAGCTGGACGATCGGAAGGGACTCTTAGTCTACGCCGTGGTAGCATTAAATTGAGTCGCGCTAGCTAACGATATTCCTCCGAGAGTTCATTACGGCGGTGGAACCTCGGCGCCGAGGTAAGCATACCAGAGTCTTCAGTCCCCTTTCCTCTCCCCAGTCTTGGGAGGCCGTCTTTATCAGATCGCTATCGGACAGCCATCTGGCCGCATTCCCCTCCGGTCACGATCTCTCGCGGCCGCTGCACTTTCGGCCGCTTCGCGAATATGGCCGCGCCTTAATTAAGCGTTATGAGTACAGTGTAGTGGAGTATGTTTGTACGCAAACGGGGAGGGGGAGTCGGAGTCGATCCCCTTGTTAGCCATTACCGGGCCCCGGTGCAGCGAACCCGGTAATGCTCAATTATAGTGCTATGGAACATCGGGCCCGTGACTCTCCAACGCTTGATTTCGGCCCCCGTAACTTATGCAAGTGATCTTTGTGTGTATGTTATAATTACCAGTTATACGCCAGGATCTGCAACGAGCTTACAGCTCATTATTCTGTGTTTACCCAAGCTGCGCATTTATAATATCGTTTATCGTGATTACCGATAGCTCCATCTAATATAACCCTGATAACCCTTGCTCTCCCAGAGATTAGCTTTTAATTTGATATGTTTTGACGTGCCAAGGTGAGTGATTTCATCCCCGCTCGTTTAATGAGATATAAAGCGAGAGCCAAAATACGGTTCGGAATAGCTATTTACAATGGAGGCAACTGTGAGTACCTGCAAATTTAGAAAACAGCCAACCTTATTATGGATATCCAAAATCGATTCGTCATTATTGATATTCAAAAAGCACATCAAGTTAAGCATAGTACTCATTTCAATGCTTTCGCTTTTCTCATACCGATTCAAAAATATTTATGAGTTTTTGAACAAAGATCCAACATAATACCAAAATTGTAACTTAAGTATTTCATTTTCTCTTCTGCTGTTTCGCTATGCGTTAAATACAAATATTTTTTTTAATGCACACTTCTAGCTCTTATTTATGATCACATTATTTTTTTACACATGCCATACTAACTCGTAAAAAATTACTTCAATAGATGTACAATTTTTTTTATTCATTTTCTTATAATTCTATACCTTTCTTAAACAAAATAATAAGATTAATAAAATGTATTAAAATGGATACAACTTACACTGCATTAATCAGGGTAATTGATGAATTGTTAGTTTTATCGTAAATAAATGTATGTCAAACGCGATATTGAAATGAATCACATAAAATTTTTTGCAGAAATGTTTACACCCATTTTTTTAAATATTTATAAGAATTATTACAAAAATATATTAGCACTTACATCAAAATATTTCAAGTAACTTCAAAGATGGAATTAACATTAAATTTTATTTATAATTTTATACAATTCATATTTAAGCCAACTTAATTTTTCTATACTATGGATTCGTGTGGTACAGTAAGAACTTGTAATTGAATAAGAATATTAATTATCCCTGCAGTAAAAATTAGCTGAAATTCACTTAATAATTATTTGCCCTTTTCTCACAGATAACTCAAAATGAAAATAATATCCATCGGTTGTCGGCTCCTGTCAGTTGTTCAAGCTGGTGCTTGAACTAATTAATTACATTTTTACTCGCCCTAATTCGATTTCGCGCAATCGAGTTGTACTTCCTACTTTGTACGCCAATCGCCCACTACTGCCAATCGCACACAAGAATAGGGCAGTCTTGTGTCTCTTACTCTCTCGTAGTTCTTTTCTACAAAAATCACATCTTTAACTTCTAATTATATCTAGCCACGTTGAGATTAATAATTTTTAATTAATAATTACTTAGAAAAAATTTTTCATACTAATTATTCATAAACCAAAAATAATAAATAGAACAAAATGGTAAAATAATCTCAATATAAAAATTACGTGATAAAAAATTTTGAAGAATAAGACGGAATATGATTGTTAAAAAATCTTTTAAAATAAATAGAGTACAGTCATCAGAATAATTTTGTAACAGGTACGTTATAAATAATTTTGCGAAACGTAATATATAACAGCAAATACGAATAAATCAATTTTGAAAAATTAACTATTGAGAAGAGGGAAGATAAATTTTTGATAAATTATAGCCATATTCCATATACGTAAACTTATACAGATAAATACGTAAAAATTATAATCATTTCTGATTAAGTGTACCTTCTCAGTGAGTTATTATTTTAGCTTCCTAAATAAAGTTGGTTTAATAGAGATGGTACTAGTCACAGAAGAAGCTGCAGCCTGGGCCTTATACCTGCAGATTTTTTAAATTATAGAACGTTGGTGAGGTTGGGAAGTAGTGTCGATAAGTTGTACGGCTAACACTCGATTTTTCCTGAGTTTTGTTGCGACAGCAGCAGCGCATTTGCCTTAGTCCCAATACATTGAACAGTCCAGGTCAGACTCGACACAATCTATAACTGTCGTTAACCTTTTGTATAATATATCGCCAGGATTAATAATGCGCCCCCTTATTATTTTTTATTTTCGCGATCGGAAGCTTCCGTTCACAATAGTACAACCCTCCCTTCCCACCCTCGCAAACTAATATGTACACGACTTATAAACATGTTCATATATGTATAATACACCGCATGCGCGTGCACTCATAAGTATACAGATACATGTACATATAATATATGTATACGTATACGAACTGGAGTCAAGGCGCCCTTTAGTTATAACTTAATTATAAGAAAGACGAGTGCAGAAACGAGCGTCTCTCTCGTGATATATGTACATATATATAATATATTAGATTTCTATCATTAGTAACTTCTTACCATCTTGGGAATTATCTGAAATACTGGCAGGACGGGGGTTGAATCTACAGAAATGAGACGGATTTAACCAAACCACATCTCTTTCTTCCTTTTTCCTATCGCGCACAAAATCAGTAGTCCGGAAGATTCACATAGTTTCGCTTTTGACCATATAACTGGTTAAAAGAATACATAACGAATGAAATTTCTATTTTACGGTTATTAGCATTCACTGTTGACGAATTGCTTATTTTAAGAAATTCGTCACTACCGAGCGGTTATTTACTAATGACAAATTTAAAATATATAATTATTGCATATTAATAAGTTAATCCTTATACTGTCATCGCATACTATGAAAATTGCAATGAAAGCCTTCAAAAATTGATGTCATACAAAAATATTATCTTTTCATTTTTTCTCCTTAAGTTTACGTTAAATGCTAATTTTTAAATTCAATTCACAATTTTATTAAGATTCTCACAGACTTGATTTTATCTCAATTTATACAGAAAGTATTCTGTCTTTAAAAAAATAAAGTGCTTAAAAAAACTATATACATCAAGTATAAAATAAAAGTTCAGTGGTAGTAAACTCCAGAATCCCTTTACGTTTCCACTTGTTTATATATTATTTCACCTGTTGATTTACAAAACAACGTTGCCAACAACACATTTATAACACTGTTATGACGCTACATAAAAATAAAAATAACGATAAACTACATAAACTAATTCGAAAAAATAACGTTTTAATATAATTAGGTGCAATGAATAACGTGAAACACTTTGGAATGTATCATTTAATCTCGTTGGTATTGATGTCTTTAAAAAAATGTTTCTAATCGACAAAATCAGTTAGGTTGCTTACATAGTTCGTAAATTCCAATTGCCTCTGCTCGTGCACGAGCCTACAGATGGACATGTAGAACTGCACGTACAAAAAGCAATAATATTCGTTGCGATAATTTCCTATAAACTTATCGAATTATCGTGTACAATTACTCAAAGGGCGGGAACACAAACAGGATCTCTTTGGCACATTAGAGCCTAATTGCAAGTCCTAACATCACAGCTTAAGTTCGCTCCTCCAGTCTCGTTTCTCTTTTATTTCCTTATATTCTTTCCCTCAAGGGGATGTAATACGGTTACACTAGGTGATGAAGTTTTGTGGTACGACTATTGTTCTAATTACGATAAAATTCTGTTATACATACATTTATAAATGTACATTTTTTTCTTTCATGCGTTCTTGCACGTCAGACGCTGGACGGGAAGTTTTCGCATGGTACACGGTTGTGTGTAACTGTATTTTTTTCTTAAACCTTCTTTTTTTTAAAGTACTTCAACCTATTTGCATCCGATGAATATTTCATTATACGCATAAGATGCGATGCACGCGAGAAGTATGCGATATCGCGGAAACGATGTGCTAATTATTATACGCTTTATCAGCGGAAACTGGCAAAACCGCTATTAACCATAACAATGGTGGGGAGTTTTCATATAAATGCCTTATATACTACCGTGAAATTAAACGTATTTTTAACTACTTTGAATTCGTATAATATAAAGAATAATAATGCCTTAAATGCGATTTATTTCACATTCAGCGAGGAAATATTTTGTCCCTTAAGTATAAAGATCCAAAAGATAACAATGGATTGAGCGAATTATCCATTAGTTAGAAAATTTTTCCCGTTTGCCCCCACAGTGAGAAGAATTTGTTGCCACGAAAAACTAAAATGCCATCGTGAAAGGCATAAATCGGTAGAAGCTTCTTAAAAACCGGCTAGGAATTTTCACGAATACGAGCAAGGGGTGTTGTTGGACAGAGACGGAATAGAGTCGTACCCTGAATCCTATCCGAGTGTTTGAGAACCCCTGATTGCCACCGGTTCGTCCCAAAGCGCAGCTCCGATGCTTCAAGTCCAGCCGTGGTGAAGAGTAGTTTGACTACGTGAACCACTAAGCAATTTATTCATGTTTAACAATGATGTCTGCGGAGTTTCACGGTGACTTAACGAACGACGACGTTAGTGTTCAGATCCGGCCTCCCGTAGAACACACGCATCTCTACTCATTTTGAGAATTAAGCTCGCGAATCGCCAACCTTAGCGATTAACCACCCCGATCCTGCAAATGCTATTCAAGGACAAAAGCAGACTGTCACACTTTTATATCGTTTTCCCCAAGAGAGGAAGGAGAGAGAATTACGACACACTAGTGTCCACCCTTCTGGTCTAGACGAGCGTCTCTAATGCTACCTACGTCGGTTTGGCCCGCTAATGACAACTACAATATATATCCGTCCATGATCCAACTTACATTTGCTATACTTGACTATCATCTCATAGACATTGTTATTTGATTCTGCGACCTCGCTGTCCACTTTGCAAACATTACTAAACTGAACCAAGGATTACGATGATTTATGCGCTTTTAACCGACGTGTATTCCTTTTCTTCTTATCAAAGTTAATTAATTTAAAACCTGGCAGGAACTGAGCTCTTGTTGAACATTTAACGAATTTTTATACTCAATCGGACGTAAATGCGTCATACTTTTTGAACTCCATAAGGAGTGTTAGAGGCTAATGTTCCATCAAGCTCGATAAAAGGCTGCACAACGCGGCTGAGAGACAGGAGCTGGAATCATAACAATCAACTGTACGGGATATGCTCTGATATTGAAAGCGCAATTGTAAGCTATTCCACTGTTCCGCGCCATTTTTTCACCACCAAGACTTATTCTGAGCAGCACGTTGCCAATAAAAAGGGGTTGGACCCTCTTGCACGCGCTCATGATTTCCTCGTTTACTGTACTACATAAATACATGTACATACGAATCCCCTTCATTCAAAAATGCAGCGACAAATGAAAGAGGAACACAAAAAATCTTTCATACTGCATGTATTTTAATTCTATATTATCATAATATGAATTATCCTTCTCTTTCTCATTCCCATTCTCTTATTCTTTATCTTTACCCTGTAGATAATCCTCGAAAGGTTTATCCTCGAAATAACATACTCCCTTTCATCGTCTTATTTTCTCTCACCTTTGCACACAAGTTTCAAGCTCTGATACGCACTTTTTCCATATACGTAAAAAAAGGTATGAACGCACTCCTCAATCTCTTCTGCAATTATTTTCGGATCCATCAGCTTTTTTGAACTATTATTCGCTCTATTTGTAATAAAGTGAGACAATGATCGATTGTTCGATCAAACGTGTGCGGGCTACTTATATTACAGTGATAGGATTTGCAAACGAAAGGAAAGTATATCTATACGATATAAATAGTTTGGAACTTATATTATTATTATTAAAATACATTTTATCGTTATCAAAAAATTATATGCGTTTTACCGTCATACATGTTAATACTAGAAATTACATCGTTTTTCTTATTGTTAAATAAATACTACATACCTTTATTAATTCTTTAAATCAATATTCCTCTATTTATTGAGAAAACGATAATTTTTTTTTTAATGAATTCATCGAAACATTACTGCTAATACAGATATAACAAATATTAAAATGTGTTACAAATTCTTATGATTATTGCTGTCAACCAATAAAATTAAAAATTATAAGGTAATATTTAAAAAAACGAAAATTTTTGTGATAAATTTTTTAATAAATTGTATTTAATTTAATTTGTAAAAAAATTTAGTCTATATATCAGGAGAAGGCTTAAAAAAAATATAATTTCAGTTATAATGATTAAAGTCTATCAATAATCGCTTGTGAATTTTCCTGACGTAATTTATTACAATACTAATTGCAAATAATTGAAACCAATAAATTCAATAAAATCAATAATAACTGATACTTAGAGAAGCACCTTGTTCTGTACACTATTTTTCGTTTTCATATTATACTTCATTGCGTTTTGACGTCTTTTTTTATCACACGCGCAATACTTGTCCATCATGATTTCGAGAGTCTTTCCTACTTACTCCCTCCTTCTCTTCACTGCTTCCCCCTCACACTATGTATGTGCAATGATTCACATATTCCTACTCCCTTCGAAGTTATTTCTTTTACGAAGATCTATTTAATTTTGAAGCATAATAGCGTGCGAAAACATCAAACGCTGTATTGTTCTTGTGCGTGGAAAAGAGTGGCGCGAATTCAAGCATGACTTTGTCGCTTCTTTTTGCTTTTCTTGCTCTTCTTCTTAATCATACACTGTATTTTTGTCTGGGTAATGCACAAATAAACATAGAAGGCAAAATGACAAAGAAAGAGAAAGAAGGAGAGCATTAAAGTGCCAAGGGAAGACGTAAAGCGACCTGAATAACGATAGTAATAAACTGCTTGTTTTTGACTCTATAACTTGCTCAAAATTTCTCGGAAAATAAAAAAGTCCTTGGTGTTTTTGCTTATGAACTGAAGAAAAGAAACCCTGTACTATATTATTGTTTAATAAATCAATTATGGGGTATACGCAAGAGATATTTCGCGAGGAGAAACAAAAATTCTATACTGATTAAAGGATTTCGAGGTATAATACTTAAATTAAACAAGGCAATAGTGCTTGCTCGTAATGGCTTTCATGTATTCGGAGAAATAAGAATAACTATTGGAAAACTGAAGCTATGGCTTGTTAAAGCGTCTTAGAGAACGCCCGAGTATTTTTTAACAGTTTATAAAGAAATGTTTGAACAGTGAATTTTATTTAAAGCATTGTGAAAATAAATGAAACATTTTTTAAATTATAATACGTTTTCTTCATTAATTTATGTTAAATTGGATATGTAACTAGCTCATAAATAAGTAAATAATAGCTAATTATACGTATTTTAGCTTTATTATTATTATTACACTATGATTAATTTAAGTATATTATTGTAAATATATGTAAAGTGTATCCATAATCAGAATTCACATTCGTGCAGACTTTGTGTATAAATAAAATAAGACTTAATAACAAAAATAGCAGAACTAGTAAAAGAATAAAAAAACTGTAAAAAGGATGTAGTTGTAAGTTTTGAAATCTTAGGTATTAAACTATCTTAAGAGTCTGATTGAAAAAAATATACGAGAAAAGAGCTTCGTGCACTAGCAGAGTTGATTTTTATTTATCGCGTATGTATAACGGAGAAAATTACACCAAACCTTTTCTTCTTAGCTAACAGAAGCAGTGAGAGACGAAGTCATATCTGAGAGACGCCGGCGTCCAGTGAACTCCGTCAGCGTTGACGGTGGCATCTCGAATCTGTTCTCGCTCTATCTCTTTCTTGCAAGTCAGTCGCTATGGAAACGCGCGGGAGATCAAGAGATATCGAGAAAGAGAGAGATAGAGAATGATCGACGGGGGTTAGTGGGGTAGAAGGATGTACTTTAGATAGCACGAAAGAGAAAGTAGTCTTTCCGGAGAGAGCGAAAGAAAATAAGTGAGAAGGAGGCCGGTAGGAGGAGTAACGACGTTTTATTTCTTCATAACATCCGCCATTATCGCGCCTTCGTTTCTTGCACTTGCTAGCTTTTCTCATTATGTCCTGCAGCGAAAGAAAATATTCTCGTTTTAAAAAGAATTGTTGTATATAAACGAAAAAAAGATGAGACCTATGTAGTGTACAGCCCCCGTTCACGCTAATGGCGACGTTAGTAACGGGAAAAAGTCTGGAGCGCACTATCGTGACGAGTTTTATATGACTTACTCCCTCTGCCCTTCTTCATACTGAAGCGTGCGCGCGCACGTAATATATCTATATCTCTCCCTCCCCTGCGTTTTTCAAGCCAACTACAGTGTTCATCAACTCTACGACATACATTTCGAGAAATTCTGTAATTTTTCGACCCTTTCGAGCAGACTCATTAGTTTAAGTTTTTTAATTAGTAAATAATTAAATCGGACAGAGCGAGTACCTTGAAGCTTGGACTAACCTTTATTTTTAGGTACAAACTTTTGTACTTACTCACAGCTACTTTGAAAAAGTATTGTTAATGACGGGAGCAAAGATAATGTAACTCAAAGACTTTAATTTATCCACCTTAAAATATCTATATCCATTTATTGAATATTCGACAATATTCTATGACTCGTTAATCAAATTATAATAGTAAAAAAAAATAACTTATCATATCCTTTTTTTTAACTGAAGTTAAGTTCTTTCGCTCGTTTTGATGTTAATAGGTCATAATAAAGAGCTAATTAAAGTTTAAAATATTAATTTTATTATTCCCCTTACTATTTTTAGCTAAAGCATGTAAATTACGAGCAAATAGACCTAGCTGATGAAGAATTTCGAAACCATTGTTGAAATGCAAGATTCAATCAATCAAGATGCTAACGAAAGCTGAGTTATATTTGGACAAAAAATATACAAAAGCTCAATGGTTAGTGTGAATTTTTTTACCAAAGTTCACTATAGTGCAGAGGCCGAGTAGTTTTCTGGTGATTCTCAACGCCATAACACGAGTTTTTCCCTCGTGCGTGCTTTCATGAAAGGAGACGTGTTTTCCATATTGGTGATTCGCCTGCATATACGAGAGATTGTTAAAAATTTAATGCTCCACCGTCTGTTTGCGCACGCGTAGCCCCGCAAACTAGATTTCAAGTATCATCTCGTATTGTGACTCGTAAGTGATCTCGTATTGGATTTAGTGACTGTACAGGTGCGATTTGGAAAACAGTGCGCCTCATATGTAATTGTGCATACGAATATGCTTTTACTGTCTCGATAAATTACGCCTATCCCCCCTTCATTTGTTTGCTCTCTAGTAAAAATATCTAATTTAAATTAAATACCGTGATTAATTCTGGGAGGGCACTTGGAGTTCTCATGTAATATTGAGCAGAGCTACATACTTACAAATTTATAAACGAGAAATTAAATCATAACAATGGAAGTCTGCTTGGCTTGGCGAGAATTCGGAGCGTCGATAAAAAGTGAAATTCGTCATTATTATATTTCGAGATATGAAGGCGCGATGGGTGAAATTAGCCAGGAAAGACTCACTGGATAATGCAGTGGATTAGCGCTAGGTGATCAGCTCGTTCCCTCGCGAAAAACTAAGGGTATGGAGGCAAAAAGCACGACATTCGTAGTGTGTAGGTAGGAGGTGTACGAGGAGAACCTAGAACCTGACGAGCGCTGACATTGTGGTCAGCTTCGCAACCGCAAATGGTAGAGGATGAATTTTTTATGGAGCCTCTCGGGGGAGACCGCCAAGGATTCATAGTCTTTTAGATTATTTTCACTTTTATTACCTCCGTTCCGACTTCGCGCTGCTTATGAATTGTTCAG
Organism: Kradibia gibbosae; assembly: GCA_018907135.1. NCBI lineage: Eukaryota > Metazoa > Arthropoda > Insecta > Hymenoptera > Agaonidae > Kradibia > Kradibia gibbosae. The sequence goes on along the minus strand of JACCHX010000001.1, from coordinate 35,059,095 downwards.
TATGTTTGGATACAAGAGTACGCATTTTCTTACCAGCACCTCGACTTCGCTCGGCCTCTACATTGGTCTATTAAATATTCTTTTTTTCTACTTATTTGCCGTTTCTTTCGTCATTTATGAATCATTCGTTTTTCCATGCCTATTAAAGGCTATTATAAATCGGCGATCCTATTCCTGCTGTGTATTTGTCGTTAAAATAAAAATAAAATTAACATTTTATATAATTTTTCACCGGTTAAAAAATGACCATTAATGATGGCTAAGAGCATATTTCATTTTTAGGACGTAATATAGATGTTATTGAAGCTTCGAGAGGTACGTGGAGAGTCGAATGTGTAACTTTAACATACCTCTTCACTTAATCCAACCTTTCCGAATAATAAATCTCTCGGGAGCGATACATCCAATTTCATATACATATCTTACCCATCCATATACATACCAACACACATACACATACACACAAAAATATGTGTATTGGACTATCAAAGATAATCGGAGCATGACTAAATAATAAATATTTCTCGTCAACTGCTCGTCAAATCGTAATATCAAAACGAGATTGTCACTGGTATCGAGACTTGAAAATTCCTTTGTCTTGTAATGTCCATGATGCTCGATCCTTAGCTTACAGTCGACCCTTTTTGCGCGCTCTCAATACGATTCCGATTTCTCAGATTCAACGAACTACTTCATCTTTCATTATAAAAACTATAGACATATTCCAATGGATTCAAGACAATATTGGACAACACATTATAGATTTCACTTTTTAATTTTATATGTTAGGAAAATTTGGCTATACAAATAAATGACTATCAATAATTTCAATGCAGTAATTATTTTACATATAAACGACTTTGACTTAAAATGGGTAAAGGTTCTTTTATTTGGAAATAAATACTATATGGCTTTAGATAAATGTATTAGGTGCAGGTAAAATGTAATATTTTGAATATAAAGAGTAATATTTCTAGAAAAATAATGAATATTGATTACATTGGTGTTATAAAGTGATAATTTAAATAATTTATAGTCTAATTTAAAAAAAAATTTTCTCCTAAGTTTGGTAATTTGAATAAAAATTAATTGGGCGTAAATAATAAGCTTTGATTATTTAGCGGTATACCATAAAGGTGAGAAACAAGAGTTGGCTCCTCTCAAATAAATCAACATAAGATGCTCAAATATCTATCGCAGTCGTATGATGGGGTGGATAGGACAGCGACCTGGCAATGTAGTTGGTAACGTGTCTATCTGATTAACGTTCCAGTTGTCGGAAGGCAGGGGAGTTCGAAGTCAGGATTTTAAAAGTAATTCCTCCGCAAGTTGTTAATCTGCGGGCTCCATTCTAATCCCACAATAGCTAATGTTTCATAAAGTGACGTAAAACCGACTCTTTTTTCAAAACTTATCAACCCCGCATATAGAATGAAGAAGAGTAGAAAAAGTGAATAGGAGCCCGCATAAACGACTCAACAACCCCCCCCTTTGCTCCTTATATTAGCAATTAGAATTATCTAGCGTACAAGCGAGCGGTTCCTCGAGCCCGATCAACAATTTTTTCGAAAAAAATATCAGGCGACAAGAGTAAAGGATAAATTTATGTTTATGTCTAGAGCCGATATGCATATTCATAAATAGTAAGCCAGTCACGGGTTTAGCCAAATGTCTGCGCGGGAAGATAGCTGATAGAGGCATACTCCAATGCCCGTATTTCTCAGTGAGCTCCGAAGAAAAATGGTCACCCGTATTAAAATGTCCGGGGGTCGTCAGTGGTAGCGTCATTGATGGCGTCGGTGGTAGGGTGGTCGGCGGTGCTCGCTTCACATACATTGGATTATTCGACTCCAGTTCGAAGTCTTTTTATTCAGGACTGAGTTGCGACTCCCCAGGGTCTCGTATGGACTTGCTTCGGTGGGTGAAATGGAGGTTGTATAGAAGGAGAAACAGATGGGGGAGGGGGTGAGGGAGATCTCCTCGGGTTGAAGTTGGTCATTTCCTAGAAGGCATTACCTGCCACCTCCGCGCTAAATTCCCACACAGGGGTTGGTTTTCGGAAGAGTATTTGAATACGAGTCAGATTTGCTGACCCATCCCCGACCCTCCAAAGTCCACGAGCTCCGCCGATAATATGGCATATGGCTCAATATTAGCCTGATAAATCTAGTTTGATTTTGTGAAGCATTGATCGGGGTAATGGGTGAGGACACTCGAGTCCTTTTTTTCTGATAGCCTTGTGCGCGATCGACAAACTCAGGAAGACGACGTGGCTTAGACCAGTTTTCGCTCACTAGATGAGGGTATTGGAGGATCTTCCGAATGCACCCAGGGAATTCTTTTATGTTCAGGTACGCAACTTTTGTCGTGATGCCCGAATGCATCTGCATCAATCGCGGTATAACAAGAGCCCGTGATAAATCGCCTTTTCGATCATTTAACATCGACTTTAAGCGAGGCTATTTGTAACCGATAAAAAATACTATTTCAACACTCCAAGCTACCCGTTGTTGGGAATATTGGCTTTTCAAGCATTTTAACCGAATAAAAAAATCCAGTCTCTACAAACACAATAGTCAACTATTTTTACAAAAAAAACGCTTCTCTTATTTATTAAGTAATTCTTCGTATAATTCTGTTGTTTTCTTATTTTATTCTCAAGTTCATTTCAACGTTAAAGTATTGTCTGGTGATAGAATTATCCCCGCGTAATATTATACCTAGTCGTTGATTAATGAATTCGTTTTACATGGATTTAAAATGAGATTTATTACTATTTAATATTACTACTTGAAATATTTTAGTCATTATAAATTCTTAATACGAATTTAAACAATAATTGTGCAATGTATCAAAGCTTTAAATAGACTTTTTTTCTTACAGCAAGCGACGCGCTTAGCCGAATTGAAAAAGATCTAGCGTCACCAGAATTCTCACACGGTAAGTAATTCATATACAAACGTCTGTAACACACATGTGTGAGTATATTCAACGGATATATTTGATGAAAAAAAATATGTGCATTTTAATCTCAGAAACTTTTTTAACGTAATTCTTTATTTTTAGTATGTAATTAAGCATTTTCGAATTTATAAATTCAAAATTGTCTGTTATAGATAATATTTACATTTAAAAATCTTTAAATATGAATTTAAAATATTAAACACTTCCCTCTTAACTTGTTATTACTCAACAATGCATAATCAAGTGATGTGTAACTGATGCAATATTTATTTTCATAATTTTGGTATTTTTGTTTTGTCATAAAGTATCACGTGTAAAAAAATTTGATTGAATTTACATTTATATTTAAGTTACTAAACATTTTACTAAAGTCACAGCATTGCGTTATATAAAACTAAAAAATAAACGTAAAAAGGTAAATAATGGTGTTAGTAATAATAGTATCGGTCAGTATTTTTTTTATAATTGATATCTGAAAAATTCTTAAATAAGCCATTAAATGAATTTTGGTTTAATGCGTTGTTTTACAAGTTTGCGGTATGGTTTAGGAAAATACTCAATTGAACGAGTAAATATTATAGGTCACAGCAAGGAATGAATGTAAAAACAAAGTATTTAAGTCCTAATACAAATAAAAAATATAATTTGGCATTTTGAGTTAAAAAAACAATTGGCAATAAAATAATAATAATCTGATTTCTGTACGCTATTCATAAGATGCCAATTATCAAGAGAAATCCAATTTTGTCCAATTAAAAAAACTTTTGTAAAAAGTTGTACTTCGAACTTGTTCCATGAGAGTTTGTAAGCCGAACTCAAAATGTTAGAAAAAACAATAAAAAAAAATGCACACTTAATCTACTAATCGCGTTTAAAACAAAATGCTGCTCAAGTGACGAGCTTAAGTACAGTGTCCAAGTTTATTAGTTACCCTAGTATCTATCTAGTTTCTTGCATGAAAACGGCAACGTGACCAAGCCTCCTGCACTTTTCGACGAATGCTCGTGAGACAGCTAAGGTTTGAACGGGACTAATTTTGTTCCCCGTAAAGTATGTCATAAACACAATTATTACGCGGCGCCGTGTGCCGCCGCCGCCGTCGCCACCGCTACCACTACCATTTTGGCAATTGTTTTTCGTGCAACCCCCGCGATATACACATCCATTTTTTGACGCTTCATCAAAATGTATTGGGACCAGGGCGTAGTATAAGCGAAGCAACGGATCGTAAAACCCGCTTGCTTCGTTTCCGAGAGTCAATGTGGTGAAAGCAGCAAAGACGGCAGCAGTAGAGACGAACGCGAAGCGACTCATCGATAATCGACGAACAATTTGCAATTCGCACAAGGCTCCGAGGAAGCCTGAGGCCTTTTCTTTCTTATTTAACTCCCTGCTCTCCCCTTCCTAACGTTACGTGCTCTTACTCACTCGCTCTATTTCTTCCATTCTTTTCTCCTTTTCTACAGATCATTACTTTGCCAGCATCCTCTATATACATACGAGTTTCTGTCTTTATCTTTCTCTCACTTATTCAAGGAAAAAAGGTTGTTAAATTGTGTTTTAAAGATTATGTATGGTAAAGGCTACATTGAGATTCCGCGTAAGACTTATATTGCCGAGTATAATTCTGAACCGAAATTTCATTTTTATCTTTAGAACTTCTCAATTGGTGCATATTTAATCGACTCTTTAATTTCATATCTTCAATTTTTTCTTCAAGATCTTTCTTAACAATGAAAAAAAAATTAATGACATTGATAAACGCTGTAGACTATATCGATGTAATCTTTACCCAAATGTGACTTATAATACAGATAAAATAAGAATAATGATTTAAATTTTTTTATATACTTATATAATTCGCGTATTACTTAATAACACTGCATGCAAGCTAAATAGCTACTTTCTCTTGATGTTAATAAGAGAACACGTTATGACTTTTACGAACTGTTTTCATTTTACGTTATTGACCATCAATAAGTATCAGAAACAAAGTAGAAGAAGAGAAAAAACGAAAGAAAAGACGCTCTTCTCCCGTTAGATGTAGAGCTCGTGAGAATCTTTAACCTGCGTGGCATATTATAGCAAGCATTTGCAAAGTAGAGCTCACTTCAACTGACGACTATTGCTGATGCCGTTCTTTTTTCTTTTATTCATATAATCGTTTTCAATACTACTACTGCATAGAATGGCGAAAAATACGATTTATATTTTTATGCTTCGCATTTTTGAAGCATAAGAAGTTAACTAGGAATTTATTTTACCAATTATACATCAAAGATAATATATCCATACACTCTTAACACAGGTAAAAAAATATACATACAGTTTTCTCAATTAATAAAATTAAACATTACATTTGAAAAATTGTACTTAAAATATTTTGCTATGACGAGATTTAACACGATTTTGTATTGATACAAACATTTTATTATAAAAGTTTAAAAAAGAGAGGCAGAAAAAGAGCGCAATATAGTGAAAAAGCTGCAAATAAAAAAAATTTGATATTAAATAAAGAGCTGTTATTAAAATTAAGTAATTTGAAAATTCAATAAGTTGTTTGTGTAACAAAAAGTTTAATTATTACTTTCTGGATCGGTATGCTATTTGAAATTCGCTAAAAATGTCCAGCATACAGCTCGTAATAACTAGGAACGTCAACATTTTCGCTGAGTATACGTTAAGTGTTTAGTCGATGGTATTTCGCGCTTTTATGCCCTCGCCAGACGCTGTCGCGTTTTTTACGAGGGTTGTGTACTTGTCTCGCAAGCCCGGGAGCATTTCATGGGGGTTGGCTAGTTGTGCGCGTAAATGATCCTTGGGTTACAGCGCCTTAAGATCATCCGACAAAAAGAAAGTGCACAAGTTTGAAAAATGAATCTTGACGAACGGTTCGACACATCTGCTGTGCTACATTTTCGATATAACGGGGACTCGTCTTCATCAAGTATAATATCTGACGTGGAAATTTAGTTATTATATTAACGAAGTGCCCGCGAGAAAATTTGAAAATCTCAGTCTTCGACTCAATATTTGTTTTGATGAAAGATACATATCCTGTTGAAGTGTGCTTATTTATGAGGTTTCACGAGTGTTCGTCAAAATAACTTTATCAATCGAATGTAACAGGATACTTTCACCGAATCTACGGACAGGTTTAGCTCAATACGTTTCTTACGTTACTATTAATGATAAACAGTACACATCATAATATAATACATAAAACACTTCGTAAAGCAATTGAAAATAAACAAGTGCTAATACTTCTGTAATAAAACATGCACTGTATAGTTTACAACAAATAATAATTGCAGCACTGTGACAAACAAAGTGAAAGATAATCAATAATATCTTATTAATGAGAAAACAACGAATTGCATCATGCATGAATAAACATCATAAAACATTATAGCCTTGCTTAAACCCTCTCGTTCCCGCGGAAATAGTAATCGGTCTCAATATATAATTCTCAAACGTAGTCAGGGCGTCCAGTAAAATGGACGGTACATATGCGCGATATGAACAAAAAATGAGTGTGTCCTTTCTATGGCGTCTAAGGAATCTCTCGAACCGGTCGTAATCATGTTGAGCTCTCATAACTTTTCGCTACAGATGATATGCCTATGAAAAGATCAATCCATTTTATCGAAGAAAAAATTGAGAAAGAAAAAAAGAGTTTAATGTGAGAATGAGGCAAAGATAGATATTACAAAGAGGAATAGGACGGGAAAGAGGAAGAAAGAGCGAAAGATGAAAGAAAAGAGTACTCATTGCAAACCTGTGTTTTACTTTTATAGTATTTAGCCTGGTTGTTTGTCTTATTGCTATTTAGCCAGCTCTCCTGTAGTCAATTAGTAATTTCACTTTAATGTGGATTCTGTGAATCATTCAGCTGCACCCGCTCTCTTTCTCTCTCGGTCTGTTTTCAAGTATCCGTTTACATATAAGTATATTTTCGTCGTGATTACTGAAAAATCACTCTAAAGGTGCCGACAAACTGAACGATGAGACTGAGAGAAAAATCATATAGATGGTGAAAGATTAATGTAGATAAAATAAAAACGTACAAAACAGTTACATGTGGGGAAAAAGTAAAAGGGAGAAGTAATAGGGCGCATGTCATAATTTGTCATAAATATCATGCTTCTCTTTAAAAACTTGTCCTACCATACATGTTTATGCATCACTAAAAACACCCAATCAATTTACTCTTTAAATTAGAAAATGCACCTATTTATTTAATATTTATTTAATAGTAATAAAATAATAACTTATTTTAATCAATATTCTAAAATGGAATTGCTAAGAAGAATCATTAATAGTACCAATATCGGAAATTATAATCATTTTTTTTCGTTCTCCATCAATTTGTTCGATAAATCTCTATCACTTTTTATATATATTAAACATATTAACGAGAATATATAATTACGAATTAAAAATAGTGAAAACCGATTGTGTAGTTTCAAACACTAATTCTACTACATAGTAAAATACTCGTAGTAAAATCTCATTACAACAGTAGCTACTTTAAATGAATTGGAGAAAGGATGAAAAAAAAGACATCAATAACAATAATTCATTAGATTGTATAAACATTTCGAATGAAATATTTTCTTATATTGCAGAATTGTTGAATAATTGTTCGTATTAAATAAACACATGCCCTGTAGGAAAATTATAGGCTATCAGGAAATTCTGCAATAACGAAAATCAGTCATTTATAATTGTTAGTTTGATGATACAATAATTTGGAATATATTTTTTTTACAAATAGACTAGATTATCTTATAAAATGTAAATTATAATAAGTCTTGATTAATATTATCCGAATCAGTGCAACGATGACACTCCGCATGTTTAATTATGCAAAGAACGTACGAAACACCTGCCATTCGAATATGGTTACGTACGAGATTCTTTGGCGCTTTAGTTCACAACTGAAAAACTTACTTGTACACTAATTTATGTCACGTATTAACTTCCGCAATGCATTAGTGTTCCAAACATTTGAATGTATTAAAACTATTTATAATGTTAAGAGAAAATGTATAACAGTAAAATGCCCAGAGATTATTAATAAAATAAATATATAAATCTACATGAATAGAAATAAAATATACTTTTAGGATTAAGTTGTATATATATATATATATATATATATATATATATATACATGTTCTGTATGCACAAACAAGCATTACTTTGCGAATCCAAAAGAGGACTGTCCATCAATCAAGGACGCATTAGGAGGTTTTTACCAAGGACGATACTAATACTTTTTTATAAACACGTATGTCGTTTTAAGAACACAACTCACAAAAGAATTTTTTTTGAAAAATATCTTTAATACATTGTGTGTATACTTTTACATAGCAAAAGAAAGTGAAGTGGTAGCTACTCAATAAAGAAATTAAGTTCATTTATCTTGATATAATAAAAAAACAAATGAAATATCTCTATCTTAATATACAATATATTCATTGATATACCAAAAATGCATTACGTCTCAGTAAGGAATTGTAAACTTTATTGCTCATGAAGTCGAAAGTGGGAGGAAAAAGACACGATATATTGGATAGGAGATGGTAGGGAAAAGAAGGCGGGAAAAAAGCAATTTTCATTGAAAAAATATCCCGTGGAATCGGACGTGATTTTTCCACCCCGGTTACTCACTATCCGCAAACATTTTGTAAGTTTTATCTTTTTATAGGGGTTTGCCTTTATCAATATACACATTTGCATGGTGGAAAATTATAACTTTTTACTTAACAGCTACAGTTAATGTATTTTTCTACTAAACTGAAATTCAGAATATTATATTTCGCACATATTCTGAATCGATTTCTCGTAATCATTTTGCGGCGCTGTATTGAAAATTTCTCTCACGAATTATTTTTCTTATTGACTCATACAATTTCTTACGTTATAATTGATAAGCAGAAAACACTGAATGTTTATTGTCGTTCTCGCGTGTAAATGAGTTCTAAATTTAGCTTTTCTAGTGATTATCAAATTAATGGTATCTATCAAGACTTGGTCACGCATAAATCGCATTTAATTATTCTTCATGAATCTCAGGACTATTGGCATAATTCATGATTGCAATAATAACATCAGCATTAAACTGAGTTCCAAGAAACATTTTCTGGAAATGTCTGCGAAAGAACAGAGATTAGACTCGCTCTGTCATTGAGGATCGGAGGATCCTTGTCGAAACGCCGAGTGACCGGCGTCGCGTGGATCGCATATAAGTCAACTGACGAGGAAAAAAAACAGAAGGCGCTCCCGTAGGGGAGAGCAGGGGCTTTTCTTGAATTTTCAAGCTCCGAAAGCGAACGTTCACACGCTGTCGGTCACGCGTAGGCCGAACGAGGCTCGGAAGGTCAGTAATCGCGTACGCAGAATCGAGGAACGAGTATGCAGAGGCTCGAGAAGCTTCCTCGGGTTCCGCGAAGTAGCGTTGCACCCGGGAATAGCAAGCCTCGAGGGTGACCTGGGGAAGCGACTTTTCACCATGTGAATCGGTAACTCGGTGATGCTCGCTTCTTTCTCACATTTGTTCGCGCAAACTTTTTACTTGTAAATTAAAACTGGTGCATGCGAATGACTGGTTATATCGGCTAGATCACAATTAAGTGCCACCGAAAATAGACATAACTAATGCAGCTTTTTTCAAAGCACTGCCGTGATGACAATTGCGTGGTTTTGATCGAACCTAATACCGGTATTATTGCTTGTTAAATATTTTACATTACTCGATTCACTTTTACCATGCTGCAATTGAATTCATTCTACTTTAAGGGTCTGAGAAATCATTTTGTAACTCTGACGTTCATGTTGATCAACGTACAGTTTAATATGATAGTGAAATTGTAGCTACTTGTCTGCGTGACTTATTAATTTCAAACTTTAATTGATCAATGAAAACAGCATAGAAACATTTTACAAGTACATGTATGATATTGTTTTACCGATTAAAAATTCAAATACACTCGAAATTGAGATACCGTGAATTTGCAAGCCTAATCGAAAACTCATAAATAATAATTTCTTTATAAAATAACTTTAATATCACTAAAAGTATGACAAGTTCTTTACTCTTTGTAAACTTATCAATTTTAATATAATCATTATTGATATTTTTAAATGCAAATGCGTCCTTTTATTTTTGTATAATCGCATAAAACAAAATAGACTGAAACATTTAAGTATTAAGGATTCAAGAGAGAGAGAGAGAGTGAGAAATGCAGAAGACTGCTGCATCAGACTAATTAAAGATCATTATTATCCCATCCATCAGCGAAATTAAATAAGTCGATTAATATCACTAATATCATACATGATAGCCGCGTTGTATGCGAAGTTGTAAAAGTACGTTGGGACTATTCGTGAAAAGACGATGAGACAACAAAAATGGCGTCAAAGCCTTATTGCATTTATTTCTCGCGTATGGAGAAATATAAAAGTAAAAATAAGATGACCACAAGGAAGGACGAAAGGAAGAGAAAAAAAGAAGGAGAGAGAAAAAGAAGATACAGCATTTTACAATTAAACCAATAAGAGTTGCAATTGACGATTCCGTCGATAGCTTAAAGTTTTCTTCTCACGAACCGCCGTATCATCCTCCTGGATCTCCTTTTCCCCTGCATCTCGATATACTTTTTTCCTCAACTGCCCTTAGTTTCACCCATTGCTATCTCTTCGGCTGAAATGTTCGTTCAATAAAAGAAGGCGCTTTATTTTAATGGCAGTTATGATGGCATTACAAAAGACGAAAAAAGATGCTTGGGCAAAAAACACAAGTTAACATATAATTTGTTATTGATTGATTTCACTTTATCAGCCCTTGATTAGCAGTAATCTAATTAAACAGTGCGACCGATACAACATAATATTGAGATATTAGTCTAGAATGCGGTGTTTAGAGTGCGTCAATTAGAGACAAAAGCAGCAGACTCAACGAGTGCGACGGAGTCGAGTCCAATCGGCTTCCGATGCCGAGCGATGCCTCCCAAGCCATGATTAGACGTTAATTAAAAAATCAATATTTATTAAGCTTATTGGCGGAAAAAAAGCCCCAACACTAATTCGATTGGCGCTCGCGATTCGACCATTCGTAGGATAGTTAATAATTACCAAATTGTCTCCTCCTGCTCCGCCTCTTCTTACTATCCTGTCTCCCCACCATCGCTTAACGACTCAATAAATACGGACCGACGGCCACAAATGAAGACGATAAATTGTCGAATGCCCCCATCGATGGAACGCAAACCGAAGTCAGCCTGCACTACTGTATTCTTCCTCTTTGACTCACCCGCGCTCATCCTCTCGCTCATCATTTCTCAAAATTTACGATTCGATTAAAGTAATTGCGTTAATTTTTAATGGTATCCCAGCCGCAACTAACTATCAACTTTTCCACTAGAATCTCCTTCCCTTGTATTATGAATAATATCTAAGAAAGTTCAATAAATAAGATTGCGGGTACATTGACACGCAGGCCATTGTTAGTTTACCTACTTGAATCATCCCCATTCGTGCTCATTTGGCATTAAACATTCGGATCTACGGTTAAAATTATGATGAAATAACCATATGACTCACACTTTATAAAATTTTCTTACCTGATAAATAATACTCATAAGCTCCTCTCGCTACGAATATGCTATTCATTACGTTTATTAAAAAGGATGATATCAATAATTTACATGCGGATACAAATAAAGAGAACCATTATAACTTTATCACAGTACATTTTTCATATTTTTCAGGTGGGTTATTTGTTTTTTTAAATTTCAAATAAATCAAACTTTTTCAATATTATAAATTACATTTACTATATGCGTATTTATTCTTATAAAAATACAAATATTGCCTTTATTAGTATTTTATTATTGTTTTATTATTATGATTATTATTATTAAATATGATGATAAAGACGAGAGAATGAGAAAAGAAAACTCTTCTTTACAAAAAGACGAATCTAATAATTAATAAAATATTTAATCTCTTGGATTAAATAGCTAACAATAATAAAAAAAATTAATTATTTACACGCGCAATGTATACGGATGGGCTATCGTTTCAACATCGCTTTTACAGAATACTAAAAATATATACATATACGCATGAGTGTACTAATAAAAATACATGAAAAAAGTAATAAAATTGATTAGTGTGAAACAATCGGAAATGGCACTTTAGTCTCTTGTCGAGCGTTAAAGTGATAAGCTATACCCGTTATTCTGTAATATCGAGACCCCACTCAATGACTTCCAGACTACTTATTATAATCAATTAGCAGCCCGTTATCTACCAGCACGCGACTGCTGACATACGCGGGGGTGTTTGCCGTACAGGCTGTATGAGGCACAAGGGGTGCAACCCTCGACTTCTTTTTTATATTCGAAGTTTCCGTCGGCTATGAAAAACTGCCTGCCTCCACCTACTGTTATCGAGGCAACAGGCTGATGATCGTCAAGATTCTATAGGTTTTTTTACGCAGCCCCTCGAAAAATGAATAGACTGATGGAAACGTAGCGAAAGAGAGAGAGAGGAAGAGAGAAACAGAGACATAACACCAAGCAAACGTTGCGTTTAAAATTCATAAGCCGAACGGCATTTTTCTAATGTTTTCTGATTTATTCATTTGTATTATACTTGTTTAAGATCTTGAAACTGTTGTGAAAGGAAGAGACGGATTTTTGTAAAATTGTCTAATATTTACATAAAAATGGTTCTTATGACTTTATTTGTTTATTTTATTGTATTTACTAAAACTATAATTAGAAACTTTCACTCTTAAAGTTACAGTATATGTTTCAATGCTAAAGAAAATAATATAATAAACTGTAGCTTAAAAATGAATATAAATTTATGGAACAATTGAATCTTAAATGGTACAAAATTTAGAATGAAATTTTAATTTAGTATTTTGATTAAGAGATTCTATATTGAAAAAATATAAATAAAAATAATTTTAAGAAATTTAGAAATTACGTGATAATACGATATACACATAGGCCCACACATGAACACAATTACTTACGGAAACTAGTTTAAGGAAACAAAAGTAAAAAAAGAGAGATCGTTTTTCTGTCTTTCTGAAGATCTCTAAAACTCGATACATTTGACATAGTATTAAGCTAATGCTATTTGCTTTAAAAGTGTAGGAGCTTAAAGGAGAATAAAGGCAGCCCACGAAAAAAAATATTAGCACTTCATAAATGAAGAGGTAGAATTTTTATTTGATTAAGTATTATAAGGCATCGTACAAGACATTTTGTAACCAGCGACGAAAATACAACAAAAAAAAATAAAATTGTAATTGGCACTGATAAATGATTATGTAATTGTTAAGTACATCAATGTTTAAATGGCAGGACTTTTATTTCTTAGTTTATAAATATGGATATTCTATTTTAAAGCAATATTTTTACTTGATCAACAAGCTCATTTTTATAAACGATTAAATTATTTCAACTAGAATACGCCATTTCATCAATTTATAACAATGATATTTATTAAATTACTAAAAGACGATAGAACATGATGAACTAGTCTAAATTATAAAGAAAATAAATCGTCTAATAGAAAATGAAGAAAAATAAGTATTTTAAATATAGAATGTAAAACAGAAAATGCAAAACAATTATAGTTTCAGTTTAATTGGATAAATTTGAAATTTATTCTACATAAAAAAACATAGTTTTGTAATAATAACTACTTGCTCACTCCTACATACAAAAGAATAGTCTTGTTGAAGATGCTACAGGAATGAATCTCACGAAAGAATGGATAGACATCCATAGCATTGAGCATCGTTAAACGAAAAAAGCCCCAAGGGCAGAAGAGTGATTACGGTGACGTCTTTACATCATCTGTATAGATGTCACACTGATCTCTTGACGACGCTAATCGTCTATTTGCGGAGGTGCTCGTGAACGACACTTTGAGACGCGTGTCTCCAAGTTCATTATTTCTCTAGAATCAGCACTTTATTGTTATCTTTGTTGTGGATATCTAGAACGTAGCTCTTATGTGTTTTGTTGCTTGCTCTAATAAGTGGCTTCGAAAGTACGTGTGACTAATCTTCTTTGGCATTCTGTTGCTCTTTTCTCTAATTAAAAAAAACTATTTTAAAATGCTATTAAATAACTGTCAAATAGAATTAAATTTATACTTAATGTATTTTTTAGTAATTGTGTTCTAGACCGATTAAATTTAAGGATAATTTTAAGAAACAGACATGGGTTAGACATACATACACACCTATCGTTTATATACATTTTTTAATGAATTGGATAGCTTTTTAAGACAATATTTTTTAACTGCATAATAATTCTCGGAAAAACGGTACCTTATTTTATCAAGTTAATACAAATTAAAAATTGTTGTAAAAACATTGCAAATCTATATCTCGTATACGGGGGTTAGTATAAAAATAGTTAAAGAGGGCAAATGAAAAAAGAAAATTTATGTATATGTTCATGAAAAATAGAAAAAATGAGACAAAATGAGAAGAAAAGAGAAAAGAATAAGAAAAAATAAAAAATCAACTAAAATTCAATACTCTAGGTGGCATAGGAGACTAAGCAACACCAATAATTCTTCATAGTTGGCCGACGCCGGTAATCCTCACGTATATAAATATGACCACAATAGCCTCTCTCTCTCTCTCTTCCTCGCTCTCCACCTCTATCTCTCTCTTTCTGTACCTGTCCCTCTATCTTTCTCACTCCTTCTGCTTCGAATAATCGATGTCAGGAACGACTCATCGACTGTCGGCAGATCGAGTCAAGGCTGTTATAATAAAAAAAGCTCTGCGGGAGCTTGATAAGCCCGAGGGTATTTCACACTCGGACAGGCTTTGCGTCTCGGGGTTATTCGGTGGTAATATAGCGTTATTTAACTTGGTTCCCAAATCCAGCCCTCCTCCCTTATCCTTGTCCACGGTCCTCGTACACGAGACTTAAAAAGAGAAGTCACTCGGGTTCGGGTGGAGGGGCTGAGGGTTGGAGTGGTGCAGGGCCGATTAAGGGAACAGTGCTCAACGGTTTGTGAAAAGGCCGAGGTGCGGGGGTTGATCACGAACGTACATCGTCTGCTGGTCTCAACCAGGGCAAAGGGTCGCAATGCGCAACGTGCTTCGATGGGTAGATATTCGCGACTATCACGCCCACGGCTCGCTTACGGTATCGACCCGTCAATCGAGATCCCTGCCACGCCGTCTGAAATGTTCGATTAAATGATGTTGAAGAATCCTTGAAGTTTACGACCCCGAATGTGCCAGCATTTTTTATATACTTAGAAATGCCCTCGAATCAAGCAAAACTAAGCGGACGACCCATCATGATTCGCCAGGACGATGATAGGCTATGAAGCTAACATTGACTATCTCTATTATTTAAATCTCTCTATTATTAGGCTATAATTAAAACCCAGGCTTTCGAGTTGGAAAATCTGAGTAGCCACTCTTTTTTTCGTTAGCTACTAATTTTGTTTCGACTGGGCAGATTGAAGCCTTTAATTTAATACGTATCTTCTAACGCGAGCCTATATTATTTTCGGTACGCATTTGAAAATATAATAAACTCCATAAATTCTTCTAAGATCCAATGTAGTTATATAATTAATTTCACAATGAAGATATGATTCACTTATCAAGTATTTTACATGGATTACGTTGGTGTTAAATAAGATAGGGTTTCTTAATAGATATCACTATGAGTCGACATTACAATGTTGAAAGATTTGCCAGTTAAGTGCAAGTCAAAGTTAACGGGAACAATAGACCTGAAAAAGAAACGTTACCTTCCGACCAGGAAGGTAACGTTGACTTGGCATATAACACGTTGCCAAGCGGTAATATTTTATGAATAAATGTAGTAGGATGGAATCGGGATTAGCACTAAGGTCTAGTTTTTTTAGTGCGGCCTCGGACTTGTAAAAATGCAAGGGCGAGCAGAGCTCTTAACACCTCCTGGGCTCTGGATCTGAATTTGAGCTGATACACGACTGGAAAAGTCATCTTTCTCTCTCTCTTTCTCTCTCTCTCTCTTATCTTTAGCCCCGTGGGTGGCTTTGGTCAGCGTTTAGCAATAATATCACGAGAGCAGTAGTTGACTGGAGGAACTCTCGGTTTGAAGCATATGACGTGCCGAGCCACGTGACTCGACTGCTCAAGCGACAATCACTGCTTGAGCGCCAAAGCGAACCGAACGCCTTGCGAATCCTTAACTACGGCATATTCAAACAATCTCAATCGCAGTTGCGATTTTGTACAACAGCCGCTCGAGCTCTAGACATTAGTCATCGACTCGAGAGACGGAGGGCCAAATTTTCCGTCAAGGCAAAAAAACAGTTTTACCTCCGCTGTTCAAGCATGAGCGATGCATGAAGCTCCCAGGTCAACTTTCAAAGCTCAGTTTTTATTTTTATTCGTTAATCCGACCTTTCATATCTCTTGTTCTTACTTATCTATTGTATTTTTATTAAGTTTGGAGAAAACAATTTGTTTTCAATCGTTAGATTTTTATGCATCCTCTCTGCACTTACGATTACTGAAAATTTATAATTATACTCACTTATTTTACAATTCCTACGAGTATCCAAACATCTTAAGGATTTTAACTTCAATCTGCTTAAAGTGTATGTAATAAAAACAAATTTGTTGTCTTTTATTGAATAAACGTTAAAATACAATTCTAATTAATATTTTTTTATTTCTATTTATATTAAAAATTGTATTTCAAGCTTGTATTTAATATTGATTCATAAATAAAAACCTACAATTTATAAAATTATTTCTATAAATTGAAATAGTTTCAAAGTTAAATATTTATAAGAATTTTACTTGAATAAAATAACGCTGTTAATGAATAATTTAATTCCGGAATGCTTGAACCAATTATTTTTAAAAAACTTCATCGAATTGTCGCGAATTTTCTACTTTTAATTTTCATATCCGCTTTCATCAATCATTTGATTCAGAACTTGGATTTTATTTTTAGTTTCGAACGCCATTATTTACACTGATTATTTTGCAATGTATAACGACTCTCAACATTTATAGCATTTATACATCGATAAAGCAAGAAAAAGTAATCGATACACAGGCCTAAGAATACTATATATCAATACCAAAGGGAAAAAGGTGACTGAGAAAAAGAAAGCAGTTATGGCTATGAGCAATTTCAAATGGACTGAACGTTTTGATATTGAACGCATCCTCACTTCCCCGGTAACACCCTTCTTTTATATGCATAGACTCATTTCCTTATACTCTCTCTTGTTGGACGAGGATGGATCAAAAACTTCACACCACATAGTATCGTCTGGTACGTGAACATTTTCAGTAATATGCGATGCATAAATGTACAAGAACATGAAGTTGTTCTGAAAACTCAGTACTATGAAACATGCTTTACTACAATGACAGTAAAGGCCTTTGATTATTCATCTTATGATTAATTAGCTAATTCTCGTAATTCAGCCTATAATCGAGAGTACATCATACTTTTCTCACCAAATTATATTAATTTCGAATTTGCATTTAAAGTGACCAGTAGCATTTAAGCTAATTAATCGATGCATTCAGGGACGTTGATAAAAATCAGTCCATATAATGTTATACCCCGTGACTTGCATCAACCAAGCATACACATAGATGCTTAACGAAACACCCTTACTCACCCTTAGCTGCTATATGTGCTTGCGCGCCTATTCGAAAATGACGCATCTAAGGCGCATGACCTAGTTTTATAGATATTATAGATTGACGATCGTAAGTGACGGACTATCTATTCTGCTCGCAATTGCGACCCACTACTAGAAGATTGATGCATACATCGTCTTCAGAGAGGAAGAGCCCAGAGGAAAACAGTGGATACGATCCAGTTACGAAGCAGCTTCTCGCCCTGCGCTTAAACTAAGGCCGGTCACAGTCTTTCGGGAAAGTGGTCTCTACTATTTTTGCAATATGAGTTTGATCTTTGCATCTGATTAGCGATACATAAATGCATGTTTGCACACCTTTAGATATATTTTCCACTTTTAGAAGTGTATGAATAGGCTAACGCAGTCGTGTCAGCGTATATGCTTGCTTGCTTAGCCGTAAGTCTACCCACAAGTTAGTAATTAAATTTTTGACATCATAGATTGTAGCTTATAAAAATATCAATTTCGTAGCCTTCATTGTGAATGATATCTTAAAAAATTTGGCTAAGTAATAAAAATCAAACAAGCATTTCTTCTGCATCGATATCGATCAATAATGATACGATATTCACGATAAACTGAAAAGAAGCAAATTTATGAAAATGTTCGTTACAAAAGAAAGATCAAGTTGCAGTTTTCACTGAAAAGTTTCGTCCATTGTGAAATTGACAGCTAAATTTACGGCTCGCGTGATTCGTTTCGAGCAAGCGGTTTAGGTAGGCTATTGGCTCGAATTGCTGGCGGCATTTCTATCCAAACGACGTATGGAAAAGGGGCGTACAGAAAAAACACACGGGATGTTAGAGGGGGCAGGGGGGTTCAAGCTCCGGTTTAAAACTCTTCCAAGCCGGCTACATTGCAGGAGTATCCCCAGAAGCACATAGGTGATATAGATCCTAATGCAGCGTGCTTCTCTTCTTACGCCTGGTGTTTTAAGATCTGGATCGAGAAGGCCTGGGCATGGCAAAAAGCACCACGGGGAATATTGTCGCGGTACAACTCGGGCAAAATCTACCAGTGGAACGCCTATAAAATGCAGCCGAAGGAGAAAGAGAAAAGGGCACGTGCCCCTCCCCCGGCACGCGACCGACGTAACGGTTTCAGGCTTGCGGCCCGGCTTCAGCGACCAAAAAAGTGGTCCACCCTTCCTGCCACAGTGTTCGTCCCATCATGAGTATTGTCCCGGCAGCACGAGGACTACATCCCCGGCAATCTTACTCCATTAGTCGGAGAGGACGTGGAAAAGCGAGACGCATCACCCTTTCAGTTTGACGTCCTCCTCTCCACCCTTTCGCCGTCGACCATTTCAACCAACACCGCCTTTCCGCCAACCTTCCTTCGTTAATTTCGATACCGCACCACACCGTTGTGCAGCGTACCGCGCCAAGTGCTATGGAGCCGAACTGCAATCTGCCAGTTGTGCGCGTGCCGGTAAAATGTCCCGTCCCATCGCTGAAGGGAGATGAAGCTTTTTTGAAATAGTGCGGCTTGCGGTCGACAGACGAGCTATACGCAACTTACAGTTCACGCCAATCCTAAAGGAGAAAAACCGACTGCATCGTTACACTATAGCTCAGGATCATCATTTCAGGCCCGCGCAAAACGGTCTTTGCGTTCTCACTCGTGGGCATAGAGATTTATAGCCCATTCCTTTAAATATTTAACTAACCCCCTAATGTTCAAGACTCGTAATCGTTACAATAGCCTAATCCATACAATTTATTCACCCTTTGACTAAGCTATCTAATAAGTAACTCATCTCTTCTCATTAAAATTATGCTATTCAACGAATAATAATAATAATAATAATGAAGGTGATGATTGTGACAGTTATAATAAGAGCAACGATAACATGGACAGCATTGCCCTGCGTAAAAAGTATACAGATCGATGGGCTAGGTTTGAAAGATTTGATTTTGATTTAATATAAATTTTTGGAGCAACTTTGTCAACGCACCAGTCTTCAAATTTTTCCTTAATTTTCCCTTCGCCGTTCTCGCTTGGAACTCGAAATAGTTCGCACTTATTAATCTACCGAAGGGAGAGTGATTTATACGTGTGTGAATATAAATTCCTAGTTGTCAAGAATATATATATACAGAGAGAAAGCGAAAGAGAAAGACAGAGGGTGGGAGGACAACCGCGATAGACCTAACAGACCATTGAAAAGGATATTTATTCTTTCATGAGAATAGAGTGTTGGATGAAAGTTGGAGTAAGAAGCAAATCTAGTTGTTGAGGTCTTTATCTCGCTTCGTGAACTAAAAATATCCCAATGACCGTCGATCGAACAATGAGAAAATTTCTGCCGAGGCCGCTCGATGGAATCATTGTCGTTCGTGAAAAGCATGTGTGAATTTATGAGCTCTGATTTTCCTGATCCCCGCGTGCGTCGACGACTTCCGATGAGACTGTGATCGCTCACACGCAAATCTACATAGTCGAGCGAAGAAACGTAAAGCCTGGCAGAGACCGAAACCGACAGGATAATTGAAAAGACGTAAGGCCCTAATAAAATTGTAAGTCGCCTGATGATGGCTTCACGCTACCTCAGCCTCCCCCGTAAGAACCCGCTGGGGCTTTGTTGCGCAACAGCCCTTGCGCTCACACGGAGGAGCGCAAGGAAGGAGACGTTGTCACCGCGACTACTATGGTAGTTAACGAAGGCAGATGCCAGATTCTCCAACAAGGAGGAAGGAGATCCCGAGGAAAAGGAGTCCTCTCCACGCTTTAATGCGATCCTTGCAGGCCGAGCGCCTCGCGAGCCCCACCACTGGCCTTTTATCTTTTAATGCTTTCTTAGCCACCCGACGGCCCGAAAGGATGCTGAAAGACTCCGAGCCCCGCTGTGTTTGCTTTGCCGCTTAGGCCCGCGACCCTCTCGATATTCACGGTGCTTTTCGGCCACAGGCGGGTGGGGTGGGATGGGAAGAGAGGAGAGAAGAGGAGAGTAGGAGGAGTGGGGTGAGAACGAAGACTCGCCACAAACGCTATGAACTGCTGCACCTACTTGGCTTCGTAAGAATTTTAGTTCTAACCCACGGTAGTTGCCTATCAACCAACTTTTCAACCATCGACACCGGACTTTCGTATTACCTGGCTATTCGCGTAATTCACTGCTCCGCGCCTTACGATTATTTCCTCAAAATAAAGGAAGCCACAATAGATAAACGTATCGTGTAAAAAAGCATTTAACCAAAATTTGTCATTTATTCTCCCAATGGTTTTCGAGGAAAAAATGTTTCTAATAATCCATTATTCGCCTTCATACTTTTTTTCATTTTTGCTTTTTCGAAAACCCATAAACAATTCGTGGAAGAGGAAATAAGCGGGCGTCGGTCGCGCGAGAACTGAGTCCCGAAAAACAATCGATTGCAGTGTGGCGAAAGCGTCTCTTCCGAAGATCTCGAATACGTAGAGGAGTTTCGGGAGACGCAGATAATGAGAATGGAGAGAAATCGCTCTGTTTCTCAATGCTGGGTTAACTACGTAAAAATTAGAAAGAGAGAGTCAGAGAGAGAGAGAGGGAGAGAGAGAATAAAAGAGATAGAGAGAGAGAGATAGAGAGAGAGTGAGAGGCAAAGATTAAGAATATATACATAAACACACACATGTATACAATGATAAATACGTATATATATGTGTGTGTGTGTAACATTATAAACAAATATTTGCATACGCACTCGAAGTCGCATAAGCACAAATGGACTTGTGTAATTTTGTGACCGTACTGAAAATTTAGGTATGACACAGTAGACTGCTATAAACTGTAAGCCCCGAAATCATAGAATTAGAAAATCGGTAAAATCATCTTGCCGAGAATGACCGCAAGAATCTCATCTTCACGATTTTACACGAAAAATCCAGAAGAAAAACCGTAAAAGGAACTAATTTAGATTTTTTTACTTTAAAAGAAGACTTACCTCTTATTTGCTTGAATTCTCTGCAGTAAACGATCGTATGACATGCTTTTCTCACATTGACCACTTATTCAAAAGTAAATAATTCCCATTTAATAATACTTTCATTCGTTATATTATCCTATTTCATGTACTCCATTATAAGTATACGTACGAACAATTCAATGTATAATTATCGCGAAAGATGCTTGAATAAAAACATTTTTTTCATTGAAATTTCATTCTTATGCAAAAGAATGACAAAACAAGTGTTCATTTTAATGTTATATTGCGAGGAAGAAATTATTAAAAAAACACATATTAACGAATCAAGAATGATTGAATAATATTTATGCTATACGCAAACTATATATCAATATGCACATATCTCATTGAATATCATACAAAAATCTACATTAATTGAACAATATCTATAAAGCACAACATTTTTAACAGTTTAAGCACAGTTGAGATTCTAATAAGTGTAAAATTAATCTAACATAATACAAAGAATAAAGAAAGTAAACTGACGACAAGAGAAAGAGAAAATTTTAGCTAGATAAGCAAACTAGAAATAACTACGTAGAGAATCGAATATATAAGGAATACGTATGTATAGACGATGGATGATAGCGCGAAATCAAATCAAGCCTTGAACATAATGATTTCCCTTTCTGGGACACTCCCGTGCGTTCGTTAGATACTTTAGTCTCTACGATGCACAGAGAAAGATGACGTTCTGCGTGATTAGGCGATTTTTCCCTATACCAAAGATTGAAGTATTAAGAAGAGGTAGAGAGGTAGGGTGAGAGGAAGAGAGAAGAGCAGAAAAAGAGCCGCCGGTTTGAGCCAAATCGATGTTTTATGTAGATGTAGCGAGCCGACGAAAGGAAAAAACACGCCCCCCTCGTGGGTTTCTCGCCTCGATACAACGCCGAACCCACAGAAAGTTATTCTGTTAGATTGTAGCGGACCGTTGATTTTGGGCTACCGGGCATCGCCCCGTCTTCTTCAGCTCTCATATCGAGCTCTGCTAGATGATGAAAATTTTTCGCGGGTTAGAAACCGTGGGCGGAGAAACGCGTCCCGACTGCATTATTCTTTTTTATCTTGAAAATGTAGGCCCTACATAAAAATCCCGATATTATTATCCTGTTCCAGATGATTCCGAGGTAGCTTTTCGAACAGTCATCCTACTTTTCCATCACCGAGTTTAAGGATTTACAAATATTATTAAAAAACTTGGCCTTTCCTCAAGATTTTTCTATAACTAATGGGCATTCAATTTTGAAATACGAATCGCTCGCTATAAAATCACTTTCCTCGCCTTTTTCTTCCTTCGTATTTATAACGGTTTCAATGTTCACCTATTAATAAATCATATCGGTGTGAGCGAAGATGAATGTCGATTAAAAAAGAAGAAAAGCAAAATGTAAAATCTTAACTCAAATAATTTATCTTTATAAACATCCTCGAATATAATTAATATTTGGTGGGTCTTGAGGAGAAGGAAAAATCAATGTTCAGAAATTGACATTTGAACAGGTCCATTTTAACATTAATACATCCAGAATTCAAGTGTTATTGTGAGTTTTTATACAACCTGACCGCCAGGCTACCTCAAAAGCTGAATCAAAGTGGCTTCCTCCCTCTCTCGAATCCACTGGCTTAGGAACGAGAGTAGCCTCGGGGCCGTGCAATTTTTTCTTGTTGCCAGAGGAAAAAGAGAACCTGGCCGGGGAGAAAAGGGCGGACAGTGTCTAGTAGCGAGCGAGGGATGGAAACGGTCTAGTTAGGGTCACGAGACCGATCTCATCAGCGATCACGAGACTGCACATATACCCTCGCGCGCACACGCAAACGCATAAGCATAAAATAATTCTGAGCACATAGGAGCCTCGAAGAAAAAAGACCGAGCGAGAAATCATGACCCAGGTGGAGGGGGAGGAGGACAACGAAAACCAGCTGCACACGCGATGCAACTGTAACCCCCGGAGCTATTACGACAACGTAGAATACCGCACTCGGCGATTTGTATAAGAATGCGTGGGTGATGGATCGACCCCTTCTCCTGCATCTCACGTTTTCACACTCCCCCCCCATTTTCTCTCACCCTCTTCGTCGTAAATCCTCTCTCCTTCCCCTCTCCATTTATTTTTTCTACCACACTGCCGTACAAATAGATATATACATATATTCAAGCTCGTATAGTGTATATATCATTGTCCTCGATTAGTGCATTTTTCCGAACATGGGTGCAAAAGTTGAACTGACAAACAGACCCTTGCGCAATATCTCATATGCTCATATGAAAACGTTGTTCTTTGATATGTTATGAAAAGATGGTCATTACCTCGATAGTTTTTGGCGATTCTATCCTCTAATATTAAAAAAGAATAAATAAAAAAAACTTAAGAAGTACGTTTGCAATAGAAATATACGAATACACACATACGAGATATTTATCGCAAAGTCGTCATATTCTCTCCGCTTCGTTTTCTGCTCTCCTTTTCTCCATCCTCATCGATAATTTCGCACGTGTTTGTCTCTGTATACTTATGTCTCTATGAAAAAAGTACGAAACTTTAAGAATTCAATAGACGTTATATCAGGACTCTGTTGATGTATGGTTACAATATAAGCCGAAAGTAGGAAAAAAAGTTAGAAAGTGACGGTTAAACATCTCATCTGTTTTAGGAAAAGGGCGCAGCTGGGTATAAAAAGTTATAACGCTTTTTCTCGATTGCGCCTGTTTAGGTACTAAAATATAAATGCTTACGTACGCGTATGTAACCAATAACGTAAAAGGGTGTTACATAATGGTAAGAATAGCAAAACTCAGAGAAATCACCGCAAAACGCACTTAAAAGAACCTTTTACGCGCTGTGATTACAGCCTATGCTGTTTTTTATTTAATCTGGTTTACCTTTTTATCTTTGCTTTTCTCACGAGATTCAAAATTTTTGGCTCATTAGCAATTGGGAAAAAAGAATCGTTATATCGTCATCTCAAATATACGTTAAATGTAATGAAGTATGAAAGCCCTAAAAGTAAATACATAGAATTTTACATTCATTGAAAAATGAGCTAATATTATCATTTACCGCTTTTAATAAATAATCAATCTATTTCTATGAATAGCAACTTTACAAGAATAGTACAGCCATACTAATAAGAATAAATTTATAGTTTTTCTTCTTAATACGACTGGCAAATAATATTTATCGTTGTTTTTAAATTATTTAACTTATAACTTCGCTATACGCTAGAATACATATTCCTAATTTTGGTGAAATAACTGATAGTTGTTATATAGTTTTTATCATTACATTTATAATAATTTAATTAAAATTTATAATTTTCAAAATAATAAATAAATAATGTATATTTGAAAATGATAAAATTTTTATAAATTACTTTTTTTTAAATACTTTGTATACTCTTTTTATCTAAAACTTTTGTTTATTGTTCCCGTTTGCATCACATGAAATCGTTAAAAAATGTATATGCTTCTATTACCTGACTCAGAGCATAGCTTTTTCATAATTTTGGGAGAATCTGCATCCAGGTAAAGGCGCACTTTATACAAAAAAAACAAATCCGTCTGTCTACTACATCCCATATGACAGAGAGAGAGAGAAAGAGAGAAAAAGGGAGAGAGAAAGAGAAAAAAAGGGAGAGAGAAAGAGAGAAAAAGGGAGAGAGAGGTAGTAAGTAAGCAAAAGAAGAAGCAGAAGAACTTCAATAGTAATAAAGCGAAATATGGGGATTTTTAGTCCCAGAATTTCATTGCGCCGAAAAATTCACTGGATTGTCGAAAAAATTTTTATTCTTCCCTTTTTCACATGTTTTTTATTCCCTCGTTTTTTCCATAGATTTTCATCCCCCTACGATCATCAAAAGTTACCTGCACGTTGTAATTTTTATAGGGGCATCGTTCACTTTTTAACATTCTTTCACCCCAAAATATAGACTGCATGGGAACGCGGATCATCTCGTCATGCGAAAACTTATGCAACCTCGTATTTTTTTGTTTTTTTTTTTATTATTGTTTTGTACTTACACGTCTCGCGGTAGTAGTGACCCTTCCGCAGAAAAGATCGCATTCCATCTATCTTCGACTTTCCCACAGCGAGGGAGCGTCAGCTCTTTATTCCTCGTTTTAGGAAATTAAAAAGTGGTCATACTTATAAGACCTGTATAAAACTAAACTATAAAAATTCTCGTGGAACCGATTACTCACCTTTCATTTGGACAGAATAAGCATCTAATTTTTTTGCCTTTTTGTTCAATTTCGAGTAACTATAATGCTCTTACGTTACAGAAATCAATTTCACTTTTAACATAATGTATAGATTTTAATTAATACCATTTCAAAACAACAAAAATGTCACAGAGCCATCAATGGAATAAAAGAATATACATACGAAAATCGTAACTATAAATCTTGGTTTCGCCTAGAGCTCGTTAGGCTTATACGAATCCCTGGTCTACAGCCGATTAATATAATCAACCATACACTAGACCATAATAAGTTAACGGCCACCGTTATGTTACACGAATGAAGGGTAAAAGCATATATGGGTCGAGCATTAAATCATATAAAAGGAGATTACAGCCAAACGCTCGCGAATTCGCTAAAAAATACGATATAGATAGAGGTGCATTATGCTCTTATATATAAGTGCATATGGGGAGGAAAAAAATGAGAGATCTTCATAGAAAGAGCGAGACGGGGAGGGAAAAGATGATTTTAAGGTAACGGGAAGGGGTCACGGAGGTAAAGAGAAAATTAGAGAGGGAGCCGAGGAGCGACAAAAAAAAGAAGGGTGGGTTAGGCACAATGCGAGGGAGGGCGTCACGAGACAGAGCAATGCTTGCGTAGGCCAGTCGGTGGAGAAGCGGGGTAGGCGGTGAGAGTCCGTGTAAGTAAAGGGGTTTTTCGTGGACGCAGCTCACCGTCGCGGTCGTCCAATGGGAGCTAGGACCGTCGGCTTCTTGCGGCCAATGGCTGGCCCGGCGAGCAAATCCATGGGGTGGGGGTAGTTCTCGCCCTTAGGGCCGCCACGACGTGGTTGCGTCACAGCCGCGCTGACACTCGCTGCGTGTAGGCTCGTAGATCAGCACAGGAGGGCATCAGGCTTGGGTAGCAGAGCCAAGAGCAACACCGGAGTGGAGCTCGACGGGTGCCGAGGCTAATTAATTGACGGTCGAATATTCATGAGCCCAGCCTGGCTCTCCTCGGCGAGCGTCCGCTTGGGGTTGCGGCCTGTGGGAGGCCTCGCCCGGGCCTCGATCATCGGCTCAAGTGTATCAATGTGGTGTCGGTGAGGAGTGTTGGGGAGTCGCCGGGACGACGTGAGAGGATGGTCTTCCTGGAGGAGCCGAGGATGATATTAGCGGACATGGGCCTGCACGCAACCAGCACACCCACGAGCACACCAACCAGCTATCGGGCCCACCGTCGGAAGTACTGCCCGCAGAACAACAATGACTGTACGCGCCTACGTGCATTTCCGCTATTTCCTTGCTTCTGCGCGATGCGCGATTGTTCCCGTGGTACCGCTCTCCGAGCTCGGACCAGCAACTCGTTTCTCTCCACGGGCTCCTTCCAAATATATGCAGTTCTTTTTTTACTATAGCTTCGCGGCTTCTGCCGATTATCAACGCGTCTGACAAGATCGATTTTTACTGACTGCATTAGACGGACAAGCGATGGGGAAGAATCTTAAGCGATTCATGACAATCGTATTCTGTAGCTTTATTTATTGAATTTAAAAACACTTTCATAATAATTATGTATTTGTTATGTAATTTCTTTGATGATTTGTCACTTACTCCGGAGTAGCAATGCTTTATATTTTATAGGTAGAGATTAATGTACACGTAATGGATACGTGTAGCGATTGTCTTCGACAACCTACTACATATTATCTGCAAAAAATCAATTGATAATCGTCAAATTGTTGTGAAAAAGTGACGTATCGTAAAAATTTGTTATAAAACATCTTCATTTATCATGATAAGAGATCTAACAATAATAAAAAAGAAATAATTCTAGATATGATATATCCATGCTATATCTTATTGAGTGAATACAGAGACGAAAATTAATTTCTCATCATTTTTAACACAGAAAAAATTTAATTACAGAATAGTTAAATTACATATTAAGAAGGAAAAAATATATTTCTGATATCAGATGCCGATTTGCATGGCGAGGTGGATGGTGCGGATCTCAGCGGTGACGAGCGTAGCATCGCCAGCGACGTGCAGGATGAGAACGAACCGCACTTGGACCACGATTCGATCGACTCGGACAGAGAAGCCCTCAACCTGGTGAGTATC
Source organism: Kradibia gibbosae (assembly GCA_018907135.1). NCBI lineage: Eukaryota > Metazoa > Arthropoda > Insecta > Hymenoptera > Agaonidae > Kradibia > Kradibia gibbosae. The sequence continues at coordinate 35,031,163 of JACCHX010000001.1, read as the reverse complement.
TTGCGAGTCGAAACGGCCAGCCGTGCTACTCGACCATCGCTACGATATACGAGGCGTCGACGAGAGCGAGCCGTGCGAACGGGATTTTGCAGAGAGGGGGAGGTATGGGGGAGGGTGGGATCGCACTGTCTGGGATAGATTTTTCTAGAGCCTGAATAATCGCGTCGACAGGTGCCAAGAAAGCCCAGATGAAATTAGCCCCTACTAATTCCTACTAACAGAAGACGACATTCCGAGCCCACGCCGCGTGAAATTACGCACGAGGAGATGACTATCGGTGTACGGACAACCTGACTTCCCTCAAGACGCGCTAGGATCACGGATGATCACCCGCGCCTGCCTTATCGAAAGTTTGATTCAGTGAAATGATCGCTAGATCAGGGGTTTCCCAACGGTTGCTTTATTTTCCGAACCTCAAAGAGCCAACACACGTAGAGAGAGAAATGAAGAGAATAGGATCGGGTTCTATGTTGGCAGCGACCACAACACGTGCTTGTGTACTTATATCGCTATTCGTAATTTAAAACAAAAAACGTGACAAATAAAAGCGATGATTTCGATTCATAGAAGCCTATTAAAGGTCATCATTTTGCGAGCGGCTTTCACAAATTGAATACATTACAAAAAATATCCATTATTATTGTTTACCTTTCCCTAAATCTTTCTACATAACTTACTCAAGAAAGTCTATCGGATAAGATAAAGCTCGATGTCGTATATTTAGTCGTTGAAAATGGCCATCTGCCAGGTGAAAAAAAGGAAGAGAAAAAAATGAAAAAAGTGGTTCTATGATCTTGTCTTTACCGAAAAACAGAAGAAGAATTTTTTAAATAACATGAATGGGACGAGCGGTAGTAGCCGACCTATAAAAAATATAGAAATTCAATATTTGAGGAATAAATAAGAGTGCGTAGGCCGTGCATTGAAGGAACGTCGAAGAGAAGGAAGTGACACGACGTTACGCAGGGACATTTATAAAACACAAAAGCGCGCTAGAGGTACCAAAGTGACCAATATCCTGGCCCAGCCAAGTGTAAACAGTTCCTTTGTTCAACAGCGTTTGCCCTGTACGCGAAATATATTAACCGAGGGTGGAACGCTCTGATTTCCGATCGGTATTTTCAAGCTATTTTGTACGCGTTTCTCTATGTATGGGGGTGAGTGTATAAGTGTGTGTAAGTGGGTGAATGGGTGTATTCGGAAATAGTAAAATTATTCCCAATTCTCTAAAAGATGAAACCATCAAATTGGAAAGGAAATATGAAGTCTTCGGCTAAGATTAACGCCACACAATGCACATAAAATACATGCAATTACCTGAAAATATTCCTAGTATGTTAAGTCATTTCTAAGTAATTTATTAAGTAACTATTTATCAATAATTATTATCAGGTGTGCCGTTGTAACAAATATTTTCTGGCATAAGGATCTATGAAAATCATTATGCTAAGACATTTTGGTGAGCTTTCTTCTTTAGAAAGATTTTTATTAAAAAAAAACGTTTATCGAGTATTTGAATTAAGCCGAATGAAACCGAGATTGAAGCGCGCGACCATTTTAAATTTGCAATGATAATAAACAGAGAGAAAGACAGAGGGAAGGAAAAAGAGGGTGGGGGAGGAGGAAGAAAGGAGGGAGAGAGAAGGAAGAGAGATAGGGAGAAAAGAAGTGAAAGAGAGAGAGGAAATTAGAGATCGGATGAAAGATAGTTTGAAGAACGGTAATCTCAAAAAAAGTAAGGTAAATAATCGATGGGTACGGTTGCAGGTGACAGACATTTCGCAACGCAACAGCAGCAGCGGGACTAGCGGTAGTGCCTCATCCCCGAGTTCCGGGGTCAGCAGTCAGCTGACCGGTAGCCACGCCGGGAACACAAGCAGCTCCCAGGCAGCCCTCGCCGCCCAACTCGTTGGGCAGCAACTCCTTATGCACGGCTCTCTCGGTACCCTCAGCCCCCAAGAAATTCAAGCCCTCGCCTCGACCCTACAACAGCAGCAGCATTCGCTCCAGCAGCAACTCCAGCAATTCGCCATGTTCCAACAGGCAAATCCGGCCGCGGCCGGTCAACTCCCCGCACAGGCCCAGTTCTTTCTCCAGAATCAGGTAAGCCTCGTCGTCTTCAGACCGAGACTTGACCAAACCTCGACTATGATTCCCAAAACACGGAGTTCGAGGCTCCACTACGCCCCACCATCTGCAAAATTCCATCTGTATTTATAATATCTATGAAAACCTTTTTCTCCAATAGAAAGCAATGCCTCTAAATAAATATTTTTTTAAATTATTTTTTTTACAATTACTATTGTATGACTCCAAAGCTAAAGTTAAATATATATTATATTTAAAAAATCGCGACTAGAAAAAATGGATTTTTATCACCTTCTCGTCTAAATCTTGCTTAATATTTTGTTGGTAATATTTTTCTATTGAAATTTTATTTTTACAAAAATATGAGAATTAAAATTATGATTTTCAAATTTTTATTCTTTTATTTTATACTTCTATACATATCGCAACCTAGACATTTTATTAATATATCCTTTAAATATGCTACCAAACTTTACTTTAATTTCTAAGGTTCTACAAATTATTATTCCTTTTCAAATGGCTTACAGATTCATTCGTCATTTAAAATTTATATTTTTAAACGATTGTCTTGTAAATGTTTAAAATAAAATCGCTGTTGTAAGTAAATTTAAATAATTTGCAAATTAGGATTTATTCTCAATTATAATCTTCGAATAGATGCGTGATAAAAGCTATATTCTGGAAAAATGTATAACACGTGGATCGGATATTAAATAGTAATAATGATAAAAATATCACCATAAAAGGAAGAAAGTAAAAACGAAGTAAAGAAAGAAAAGAAAGAAGCAAGGTCGGAAGAAGGGAAAGAGAAATGTAGTAGTGTTTACATTATACGATTAATACAAATTAATGAAAGGGACAAAAATGCATGCATTGCTAGGATTATTTTTATTTACATTCATTAGTTCATATTACTCACCTTTTGCTACTTATCCCCAGGAGATGCATACTGTATTCAACGCGTGCGAAGCTCCACTCAAAAGAATTATTTCCTTTCTTTCCGCGAGTCATTTTTCGATGGCGTGATCCCTCTTGTCCCCATAAAGCGTCTTAAAAGTATGTCCACCTAGCGATTCATCAAATGCCTTCAATTATCAATCTCTGGCACTTAAAAAATGCAGCAATCCCCGAAACTATATACATATATGAGCGGGAGAACCATAGAAGGCAGGAAGGCCATTTAGATTTTCTTGAGACGTTTGCTCCTGCTCACAGTACCAAGAATACGCCATTTACATTGTCTAGGATAGCTTGAGATTTACGAAGCATTTTCTATAGTCTCTTCAATGTGTATACTTGCACGTGTGTGCATAGTTACGTATGGTATATGTGTGCGCATGCGTGTTCACGAATAAGCAAGAGCAATAGCTCGTATAAAAAGTAACAAAACGACTTTGCGCCTGGCAGATTTAATGGTGGCCTCACTCTCGCTCAGACTTGCGCTCGGTCGCCGCTGCACACGCACAAGCGCATAAATTGAGAAAGAACTAGTGATCGGTCGAGAAAGGGCAGGAGGGAGAGAGGGGGGAAGAAGAGAACTACTTAAGGCTGCGCATATACGTCGACGGCGGGCGAGTGGTAAACGACTGGTAGTAGGGCTGGGGCTGCCTTTGAAAGGTATTCCGAGACGATTCGTTAAGGGCGAAAGCGAAGCTTACAGGGCACCTTGCCGTGGGCTGGCTCGCATCCTCTTAGATCATCTTGCCTTTGTTAGCCAACATGTGGCTAGAATCGGGGAGAGACTTTTTCCGCTCCCCGGGCTTACTCGAGTCGACCAACGTACTGAATCCTCGCATTGGCTTGCGCTTTACAGCGAGAATTGCGACGTTACAAGTTACAGAATTGCGACACTGCTGCACATTCCATAAGCCGAAAGAGAAAACCCTTTTATTAACTTGGCGAGCAAGCGAAGAACGTGTTGAACAAGCAGATTAGAAAATTTGCGGCCATGCAGTCACTTCTTACGTTAGTTTTCATGTCGATTCCTTTCTTTGGCTATATTTTCTTCCCATCCTGACTCAACCCGCAGTTCCGCCTTGTCTCGCCTCATCTCGCTGCATCGCAATCTCCCTCCATCTCTCTTACTCTCGCGCCCAACGCGCATAGACCTTCTCTCTCCCCCCTCTTCCCATTTGAAATTTAAGTGGAATCTTTCGAAGTATGGAAAGTTGATGCCGATGTCACGGTTGGAATAATAATTTCCTACTTTCCAGGAAACATTCCTGCGAATTATAAAAACATAAGTGGGACTCTCGATTCATGTGTGCGGTGTAGCTTCAAATATTTTGGATTTTGCAAAAGACTTATAGTAATCTCTATCAATGAATTCTTAATGCTAAATAAATTTGAACAATCGATTTTAAGCCAAAGTGATTTATACAAATCTCAAAGCAGCTCAAATTCAGCAGTTTGAATTTATGCCACCAATGAAAATAATATTCACTTTACACCTTCCATTTTCAATATACTGTTGTTTTTTTATTGTTATCGTTATTGTTATTGTTATGGCTTGTGTTGTTGTACGTTTAATTTTATGTAAGAAGACGTTTTGTTAATTGTGATGAATGGCCATGTTGATAATTATTAAATAAAAAGCATTGTTAAATTTAAAAGTCAAATCGACATTATACATTTATTAATATTGCTATTAATCAAAACAACTGAATAAATAAAGTAACTTTGAAGTAAGGGATGAATGAAATAACAGGTCCCAATCTTTCGCGGGTCGTACAAGGCTCACATATTGTATGCGATAGATTGATTCCGCCTCAAGTCTGGCCCCATTTGAATAGTGACACGCGACCATTCTATTAAAATACGAGGAGCCGCTCTTCACCCTTTCGCCAAAGAGGTGCGCGACCCATAAAAACACCTGAATAACAACGACTCTGGATTCGATCCCTAGCCCAGGGCTCCGACCTATTCAACCATTCACGCGAGCGCGTGGCTTCCCCAAGATGTAAAGTAATTCCACGGGGTGTCTACATAAATAAGCATAAAGTATATATGCCGAAGGATGTTTCAGGCACGCGTTCGCAGGATCACAGAACCCGACGAACCCTTTAACACGAGCCAAAGGTATTTTCATGTTTTATGACCCTCCCAGACTCGTGCGTACCTCATTTTATGCATACACTGACTCCGCCATTTCTCCACCATTTGCATTCTTGTAAGGGTAAAGACAATCAATTAAGAGGTCGGACGTCTTTTTACCCCGAGTCAACTTTATATGACTTTTCCCGTTCTAGATACCTGCGACCTACGACATCTCGAACACAGGCCCTGTATTCAATTATCGATAATCTTCATTTCATGCCCTTATGCTTTATGTGTGTCCGACGTCTCAATTCAATAAAAGGCAGTGTAAGGTCTTAACCTGCAATTCGCAGACATTTTCACTATACTCTTGATCATAGGACACAAATATTGCGAACACATTTCGCCGTTTGTCATTATACAATAAAATGCCCGTAGCCAGATTTTCCATTAACATTCAGGAGCATGCATTTATCTTGAATAAAATCTTGTGTAAATTAAACGTGAAAACGATGGAAAAAGTAAACCAGAAATACTCGACATATAATAATACCCTTTACATCACCATTTACCAAGATGAAATTTCGAGTTAAATTTAAAAATATTGTAAGTTGGCCAAATCGACTCAATCGTGAGAAATAGAACCATCTGTAAATAATATCCGTTTCCGAATCGAGTCTAAGATAGCCTTACTACGTTGCAAAAAGAGTATTTCGTAAGAGCGGCGCCAAAGTAGCCCCCGCCAAATTCCTAAACGTGTCTTAATGCTATCACAATGCGGAACGTGTCCACAGGTGCAACAAGCAGTGGCTCAGGCGGCGCAGCAGCTACAGGCGCTACAGAAGCAACAGACATTGCAGGGAGGCGGGGGTGGACTCGTCAGTCGGGGTCTCGGCCAGCAGCAGCGCTCGCCCCCTCCTGCGGGAACGCCCCCGGCGATCAAGCCCTCGCCCGCGAGACTTGAGCCCTCCCCCGAAGAGACAACGGACCTCGAGGAGCTCGAGCAGTTCGCTAAAACTTTCAAGCAACGGAGGATCAAACTCGGCTTCACACAGGGTGACGTTGGACTTGCTATGGGCAAACTTTACGGCAATGATTTCTCACAGACGACCATCTCAAGGTTAGTCGACCATTCCACCTGCAGTCTGATCCCTTCCCCCTATTGACCCGCTGGAGTATCCAAGATATCGACATCTACTCATCGATCATATTTATTATTTATTAACCTACATTCGATGTTTACAATTGCAATATTTATTTGACAATTTTACAACAGTTTTCGTTTCCGAATCGCATTACCCCGAGTCCTAGACTTGACTGTCGGTAACTTTCAACACAATCAAGCTGTTCTCCCATTCAATTTTAAGTAGCTCAAAACGGAAATTCTCAAAATGACTCTTTCACCAAATTGGCTAAATCTTTATTCATCAAAAGCATAGCCTTCGTTCATTATAAAATAATGGAAATTAAATACTATAAATTATACGTATTGGTTAATTATACTTGCTTGACCGTTGGCATTAGCGAAGAATCATGACTGATAGTAAAAGTGCTTTAATATTTTTAAATACAAGAAAGTAAAAACGAATATGGGGAAGACAATCATAAATGTTGAAAAAAGGAATAAATGCAAAAGTAAAGAATGAATGTAAAGGATGTATAATTAACAAAATTAAATAATTACTGTCGCAGGTTCGAAGCTTTAAATCTATCCTTCAAAAACATGTGCAAACTGAAACCACTACTGCAAAAGTGGTTGGAAGATGCAGACAACTCATTAAACAATCCAAACTCTATGTCGAATCCGATGACGACCCCGGAGGCGATTGGTAGGCGGAGGAAGAAGAGAACCTCCATCGAGACAAGTGTTCGAGTCGCCTTGGAGAAGGCATTCGTACAAAATCCGAAGCCCACTTCCGAGGAAATAACTATTCTCGCAGACAGTCTCGCGATGGAGAAGGAAGTGGTCAGGGTCTGGTTCTGTAACAGGTAATTTCATTTCTAGAAATGACTAGCTCAATTTTACTTTACTATTCCACGATTCTACGATTCAACGTAAAAACTTTTATTTTTTCTATTCTAATTGCCGCGACTGCCTCGGAGGTTCTTACAAACCGCTTATCACAGGAAAGAAATCAGTCGAGGCTCTGATGCCTAATGAGTATATTCATGTGGCTTGATTTTTGCAAAAGCTAAATAGGTTTAAATTCTTCAAATATAGTGTTGCAAATGTCGGGCGATAGGCATCTTATTGCTTTCCTCTTTTAAGCTTTAATACTACACCCCATGGATTCCATAGCCACAGAATTGTATGGTATTTATTCATGTTCTTGGTTAAAAAACTGAATTCGCCGAAAAAGGTTTTCATAATTCTGTCTTCTGAACATGATTGATTCTGAAGCACGCGAATTGATATAAAGTACAAGAATACAGAATGTAATCAGCTGATTATTAATAAATTAAAATTTTTATATAGATAGTAGCAATAAAAGTTGCTAATTAAAATATGCGTAAAAGAAGAACATAAAAGTAATAATTTCACTGAACATTTTTCTGTTTTTAATAACTACTTCATCGAAATTGTTATAATTACACACACCTGGGCATTCTCGGATTTATAGCAGTCGACTCATTCATAAGCTAATAAATCGGGAATTCGTCTTTGACATATAAGCACTCAGCTCTTGTCCGTGACACACTAAAAGCTAAGTAACTAAGCTGTAGTTCCCGGAAGGACGATAGCCCAGTAAATTGGCAATTGCGCTCGAAGCTCCGTCAATTGAGCAAATAATGCTAAAATCAGCGATCCCCATTGCAGGCGACAGAAGGAGAAGCGTATCAACCCGCCGACGGCGACTATGGGCAGCCCGACGATGTCCTCGCCCGCCCCTTCAGTGTTCGCCTCACTCGCCAACACCATGTCAAGCAGCCCTCTAGCTCTCACCACGCACTCGTCCCCAGGCCTCGGGCACACGGTTCAGCATCCACACTCGGCTCCGCTCGGCTCGCCCCTGCCCCTCGCACTCGTCGCGGCCACCGGTGCCGGCAGCTACGGACACCAACACGGCGGTAAGTCGTCCGTGCACGAGTGACAGCAGATCAAGCACACCATACACGGGGACGCTCAATACTGTCAGCACCAGCATCAGACTCAGCATCGCAACCAACATCAGAACCAGCACCAAAACCAGCACCAAGACCATCATCAACAGCAACCGCAACCTCAACAACCGAGACGATTGTGCAATCTACCGGACTTTTATCATTAGTTTGCGTTGTAGCCTCCTGCTCCTCACCGCCGACCCCCCCCCCGCAAAGCCCGTCCACTCAGCTGATTTCAGAGTCAGGATATCGGCCGTGTAAGCACGCTACGTCTGATTGCGGGAGAGGCTTCGCTTCTTTCCTTCGATTTGCTTTATCTCCGATTTGCGAAGCATTCGTCATCGGTCTCTCTTTCTTCCATCCAAATTCATGAAAATAACATGGAGGCGGAGGGAAGGGGGTTAACTGATACAAGGGGGCATTTACTCGTTGCCTTCAAAGAATGTCTCGCTCGGCTTTTCGGACCTTACGAGCATCGAAGTTCGCTTACTCGTAAATCTTTGACACGTGTTCAAGCCTCGTATTCTCACATATTAAAGTCTAACAGAATCGTTATTATTACGACATGGCTGCTGTCGATGAAAATACGAGGCTAACACCTGCATAACGGCAATAGCCATTCATCGTGGAGAACAAACATTTTTTTATTAATATACAATACTAAGACGCTTTTTTATGGGAGATCTCGATATCTCGTCCTAGGAACGTACGAAATCGGCGGACAATCAAGAACCAAAAATTTGATGGGCGGAAAAATTTTTTGTTTAGGTGCTTTTAATTAAATACTGTATTCGAAAAAGACAAGAAGTAGTATATTCGTGTTTTTAAAAACGACGATTTTCTATAAATAATTATTAGAGCAAATTTTTTTACTTTTATTTATGAATACATCATCCTGTTAATATACATATGAAAGTTCCCTAATTTTAAATTGCAGCATTCAGAGGTAAACATCGTAAAAGGGTATTGATATTTTCTTTTGAATGCTTGTATCGATCGCTAATTAGGGATCTTTCATGATGAATGGAAATTTTACAACAAAGCACGCTACTTCTTTTGATCGATTAGCCTGATATTTATCATTGAATCTGTTGTATAAGCTGTACTATTCTGTGCAAATTTATTACTGTATATGAAAAACATTTTTTTGGTAACTTTCAATAGATAGTAAATTCCACTAAAAAGTAAAAACTATGAAAAAAATTATGTTTAATCGAAAAGATTTTCTCCCAACGCATAGCAACGAAGATTTTGAGATATGTGACTGACTCCCGAGAATATCGACGCTTTTATACTAGCGTAAAAAACGCATAAATGTGGGTATGTATGCATATTTGCACGAGTATGTATGATCCTTGAACTTTTTAAACTACCGCAATAGAAAAATTAATATTTAATAGTCACCCATTTAATAAAAAAAAACTTTATTTTATTGTCGTTATGCTCGAAGTCATTCACGAGTACAAAGTTCCTAAGACAGTAACTGTAACTTTACTTAAATATAATGTAAATGGCATATAACGAGTCGACCGTAAAACGAGGCGATGGCGTTTATTCAAGTTTTTTGTGTGTACTTTTTGTCACGTTTTTTACAAAGCAAGTAAAACAAAAACGTTTTTCAGAAAAGGAGGCAAACATAAGCTCAGAATTTCCTTGTCTCTTTTTCTATTTTTGCAAATATAAATCACGCATCCGAAAACTTTTTTACGACCTTCTGAACATTTTAAAATAAATAATAAATATTAAAAGCCACATGAAAACAATGAAAAAGAGATGTGTCGATAATTAAAAAAGTAAACGTGGTCGAGTGCATAGGACTTCATAATCCTTAGCATTTTAATAAAACAGGGTCACGTATATATATATTGTCACAGATAATAAAAATAGGAAGAAATTCGACTGCTCTTTTGTGGCAATTTTCCAACATGCGTATTGATAAAAATAATACAGTTCCCCAACATATCCAGATTTCTATATAAACCTTGCATGTAAATATATAGCATCATTCTTTTTAATGATTTATCAAGTGACGTACGGGAACAAAAGAAAATATTATAAACAAAGTTTCGTAAAAGAAAAAAAATTACGTGCACAATGATCGACGTGCAACACAGAGTGGTCGAAGCGTGCAGTAAATGTTTTAAATAAAAGGTAAATTCGCGTATCGAAAATAATATACACGTAGTACATAAGACATAAAAATATAACTTCGTCGATACGAAGACAAATGGAAAACCCAAGGGCTATGATCTAAAATTTTGTGTAGGTTCATGAACACGCGCTTTTCGTGCGCGCCCCTATTCTATATTAGTGAGTATGTATGTTATCTAAGTATGGATGCGATTATAAATAAATGTATTTATGAACAATTATAAATAGTAATTTAATTATACGAATGAATATGCGACAAATATATTAAAGCACATGGTAGGTCTCAATCACGTAGGCACGAGCATATTAAGCGAATTGTCTTTACAAATATTAATATAATAAAAAACTATTGCAAATTTATAAAAATAATCGAAACTGATTTCATTGTAAATATTTAGGGCTCAATTGCAGCGTTTGTACGAGCCACTTTGACAACGGGTGATTGTGTATATATTATATATCAGTGAGAGGACATTCAATACGTGTGGTATGTAGCTCAACTGTTTTAAAAAGTCGACGAAAACAATGAGAAAGAGGATGAAAACCGTATTATGTACATTAATGTGAATTTTTATTTTAAAACTCTCTTCTTTCCTTGAATTCACCTCTCGACGAGGAAAAATTACACTGCACAGTGTCAAACGTGCGAAATATGATGAGAAGAAGCGGCAAGAAAAAAAACGTCCACAGCGATGTATTTTTACCTGTACATTTTTATCCAAATATAGTTATACAGTAATCTTCTACATATGTTAAAAAAAGAGACAGCGAGAGAGAAAAAAAATAGGAAGAAAAGTGGGGGAGAGAGAGAGAGGAGAGGACAAAGAAAACAGGGACGAATGCTTTTTTACATAAACTAGGGATATTGCGCCTTCTCATGGACCAAACCGTAGAGAAACGCACAGAAAATGTGAAAGAATTGAAAAATGGAGAATTTTAAAAGTTCCTAAGCGACGTGTGAAATTGCACACCTGCACATTATACAAGATGATATGTTGAAGGACATAAGTAGAAAAAAATAATTACACATACGAGTCGTGTTTTGTTTATTAAAGCAAAGTATATAACGCGATACTTGTATAGATAATAATTAAAAAAAAATGAAAGAAAAAGTAAAAGAAAAATTAATAATTGCATAGATTTTCCAATATGTTTCCTGAGCCTCTCTTCCATCTCTTGAATTTTGTACAACAGTGTATCCCACTGATAATAAAGAATTATTATTTCTAGCAATTATCATTATTATCATTATTATTTTTTTAACGATTATTATTATTATCATCATTATTAGTATTAATATTATTATTATTATTATTTTATTGCATTAACTTTTATTATTCGACAATAAAACGATACAAAGATTCAGTTAATTCATTGAGTTATTTATTTTCATCCTAACAACCATCTTTTGCTTGTTTTATATTTTTCAATGCAGTTTCTGACGTATGAAGATCGAATGAAAAATATTCAAATATAAGTAACAATTCTAATAGTACATTGGAAAATTATTATAATATTTAAATTAGGGTTTTGTTAATTCAAATATGTTTTTTATTATTGCGTTAAGTATTCACAGAATTTTGTTATAATAAACTAACTGTTCATCTCATCGTTTAGTTATTTTAGGAAATTCTAAGTATTATTACTACCATCCTGTTGTTGTTTATTAACTGTACATATTGAGCAATCAATTAATTAAAAGAAGGAATAACCTATTGAACATTTGATGTATTATTTCGCAAACATTTTAATGTCTTATAAAAGTCACTTTAACTAAAAGTTTGAGACTACTTATAGTATACCAATAGTAAATGACAATTGAAAAAACAGAATAAAGTAACTGTTTTTCGACAAAAAAGCAAATAAAAATTAATAAACTCTGTCTATAGATTAATGTGGACTATGTATAAGGGTCAAATAAATAGTGAGAATGATATGTTATAAAACATGGACGAATGTTTCTTTTAATAAAAACCTAGTTGAAAATAAAAGAAGAGAGAAAAACTGACAAATTTAAGGATCAAGTTTTTACAAAGAGTACGGTATAACAAGTTTCCTAAGTAATATTAATGGCTGAGAGCCAACAATTTTATTGAAATTGAGAATATTGAAATATTTTTTATTAAAAATATCAATTGTGTTTGAAAGTTTGGAATTTTTTGAAAACATAATTGTACGATTATTAGGAAACTTAAAGAATTAGAGTAAGAATTTAAAACCGAATTTTCGGTTCTTTTTTGAAAATCAATAAAATATGAATGCAGTAAACAAATTAAATCAAACACATTCTTTTTAATTAAAAAGATGGTAAAAATTCTTAAAAATATGCGTAAGATTTTACGAGATTTAATGGAAATCAACGATGTATAAAACAAAATCATATCATTCTTAAAAGACGTTAATGTTAATATCTAGGTACGCACCAATATTCTAATAATTATTATTACCATTATTATTACTACATATGATTATACAATTAGTAATACATTGTAGTTGTATAATAAACTGCGTCATAGATAATATAATACATTTTTGTCTTTCATTTACATTTATGTGTACCCAAATTATTTCAATCAAAAAATAAATAAAATTCATAAAATATCTTACTTATTTTTATATTATATATGCAAATTAAATAAAAACAAATTCTGAAAAAATTAGTTTTTTTAAGAGTAGATATGCTATTAAATAATAGCTTAAAAATTCTATTTATTGAATTAAAAAGTTACTTTAGAAAAAGTTACTATAGAAAATATTTCAAATGCATTAAATCTTGATAAACATGAATATGTTAAACAAAACATTGACGTATATTTTAATCATTTATATTTTTAAAAGTATTTTGGTTTTTTTATGAATTTTATTTATAACCAAATGTTTTATACAAATAATTGTTCAAATATTTTTATAAAATTGTTAAATAAATATTATTACTTATTTTTTTTACTAAAAGGAACATAATTTACAATATTTGCTTTTTATAATAAAAAAAAATTGAAAATATTTATAAGTATTCTGTTTAATTTTTTTATTATTGCAATTTTTAATAGGGAAAAGTATTTCCTTACAAATTTAAGCAATAAATTTTTTATTTGGAATTTAAATGTGATAAATATATAAATGTAATAATTTTATAAATTTTTATTATTGTTAATAATATTATTATTTTCATAATTATTGTTTCTTAATATTATTATTATTATAAAAATAAATGCAATATACTATTAATTCTTTAAACAATCGATCGGTTTTCTTGAGATTCCGGTGATTTGCCTTGGCAATATTAAAATAGTAAAACTAACTTAATATCAATCAATTTCGATTTCCTGTCAAATATATTATAAATACTTTTGCTATTTTCATGAATATAACAATTAACTTTCTGATTTATTGGCATTAACTTCCATATATAACGATTCGGCTATTCGTGACTCATCCACTGCATCTATATTCCCTGTTGATAAGTGAACAGTGCGTATTCTTAGCACGCCCATAAACTAAGTCAAAGGCAGCCTTAATACTGAAGCAAGATTATTATGCAAGAGAGACAATCTTATGTAGTCTTGAAAATGTTATAAATTTCCGGTAATTATCAAATATTAGGGTACAAGAAAGTAATAATAACTTAATGTTATTGATGCCACATCGAATAATATTATATAGCCATTGATCACCGATTAAAAAAATTAATAGTTATAAATGTTCCTATTTTAAAATTCAGATGCTCCAAGTTTGTAATATTTCTATGAAAAGACGATTTTACATAAATTTGATAGTACTTTATTACAATATACATACAATACATACATATATAAATTTTTTTAAATATGCAAGTATTTATGATATGAAATGTGTCAAAAGAAAGCTAAATTTAATATTAGCTTATTAAGATGAAAAATATAACGATCACTAAAAAACGGTAATAAAAAATGATTAGCATTAAATAAAGTCAAAAATAATGGTAAAGAAATTCGGTATAAATATAAATGATAATAGAAATTGACAATAATAAGGTTTGCTTTCTACCACCAATTATTTATTCAATACCACAATAAAAATGTTTTATTAAGAATAAAATAACCGGGGAAGAATAATTTAAATCTGTAGTAATAATAATAATAATAATAATGATAATAAATTAATTAATATAAATATTATTATAATATTTAATATATATAATAATAAAATTATAAATATAATAATAATAATTATTATTGTTGTTATTATTATTATATATGAATATATATTTACGTATATTTAGATTTTTAATTTATAAAAATAAAAAACCATAAATTTTATTTTTAATCGTAGCTCTAAACTATAATTATATTATTAATAAATTAAAAATAACAATAATTATTCCGTAAATTAGCAGATTTGATACACTGCTTCTACTTTAAATTTTTTAATTGTGAATATTTGTTCACATATATTATTTACATATATAAATTTTATGATATTAAATATATGTATAAAATTTTTATCAATTTCTCTAATAATTATTGTAAAGAATATTTAGTGTTATATAGATATCTAATTTTAAATTATATTTTAAATTGTATTTTTAATTTTGAGGTCTGAATTTTTTTAAATTAAAAACTATAAGAACTGGTTTCTAAAAAAATTATAAATGGAACAAACGTTTTAATGTATTCAAATAGTGATATGGACAATGCTATTACAACACCAGTCAAATTAAACTTGGATAGCAACTATTTTAGTTGAAATGATTATTAAGATTTCGGTGTCATCTCATTACTGAAAAACGGGTGATTTTCGATAAGCGTGAACCTATTAAATTGATTTTAATGACGAACTGAAAATCTTCCATTGAAAAACGAGTAGAAATAAAAGCAGGATAATTAAACTTAGAACAGTATGACAATTATTTGAAAAAGCTTTTTCCATTATACAATATACGTACATGAAAAATGAATTTTTAGCAAAGGAATTAAAATTTTGATCAATTTATTTTGTTCTACGTGTAAAGAAAATAAATAAATTTTTTAGCTAAAACCAATTTTAAGCTTATATTTACACAACTAATATTTTCTGTGTATAAGCTTCAGTAATGTATAATTGAGGTAATATTCTAATGAATAATGAAATAATATTATAATTGTTCAGTAATGAAATTTAGAATGTGTATAATTGAAAAAACCTCACGTCTCAGCAATATATTTTTAATTAATTATATTCCTAAAATTTTTGTGTAAATTAATATTTTATGTACATTAGGTAATAAGTTCAAGTAAGAAAAATAATTTCTGTAAGAATAATAATTTTGGAATAAAATTTAGACACTGATATATACTGGAATATAATTTAAAAACCGTTTCTATTTTATCTTTGCTATGCATTTCGAACTACAAGAGGGGAGTTTAAGACGAGTACCTGGAACCTGGAATAAACAGCTGTATCGAGCAAAGTAAGGTATTTGTTCGCGCGATCTATGTCTCGTTAGGCAGAGCCGGCGGGGGTAAGGTGAAGAAGTGGGAATCAGGGCAGAAATTAACAACACAATTTGGGCTTAGTACGTCTAAGCCTCGTCAGTATAATATTTACACACATTCCGCGCGCATCACACCCCTACCTTTCGGCTGGCCAACCGCTCGCTTTTCGCGTTTGCCGTTCACCGTGGACAGACCGCTGGGGATCGCCACCGATCGAATTTCGTACGCCGTTGCTTTTCATGAGCCGATCGCAGAGATCGCCACGCACCGAGTTTTCGTTGCCAGGCCTCTTGGCGGTGTCACACGCCCCTCGTTGTGGGTGGATCGTCCCAATCCAGCCACTCTTCTTCCTTTCTCTTTTCTCTTTCTCTTCTCACGAAATCCCACTCGCTGCACTTGGCACTCCTTGCACTTTACACTTCTGGTAATCTTCCATTCGCAGCGTGGAGGTCAAGTTCTTCCTCTCTTGCGGGCCCGATGGTGCGAGAGCCACCTTTCACGCACCCCCGAACCCTTCCGGCTTCCGCAATTTTCCAATTTTCCTCCCACTACTTCCTTCGCCGCGGCACTTTTCTCGAGCCACCGCCTCCCGCCGTTCACGCATATTTCGGGCCATTTTGGCCCGAACAGTATTGAAAGATAAAAATGTTAAATTATACGACTAAAATATTTTATTTATTTGTACGCCACAATTTGATGTCATTTTAATTCGATTTTCATTTTCAATTAGCTCTCCAATCGATTGCAAAGAGCGCAAAGAAAATTTATTATGGTGCTGAAAATACTTGCAGCAGCGAATTTAGAAAACCATATCTATACCATAAATCTGATATGATACGACTGAATATTCTTAACTCTTACGCTTGCCATGTTTGCATAGCTTGCAAATAGCGAGTTTAGTGTTTTTTAAAATAGAAGTAAAAATAAAATAGGGGAAAAAACGTGGTTAAAAAGAGCGCTACTGACGTTGACAATGTTGACATCCATGCTACTAGGGTGTTAATAGCGCCATCTATATTAAAACTAGGATGGAGGCATCAGCGAAACGACATTAAATACATATTGTATTTGATATATACTTTATATAGTCATGGTGTTATTTTGTAAAAAGACGTTAGTTTACGGTAACCTTAAATTGAACTTATTATATTCAGGTTATTATAATTACCTCTTGAAATAACTACTTCATTTAAAAATTAATATAGCATCTTAAATAATTTTCTACCTCATGATAGTAAATAAATAAAAATATACATTTAGAAAACAATCAGATAATTACTTTATTGTTTGTTACAAAAATGTTTTATCATGTGAGTATCAATTATTTTGTTAAATTATTGGAAATATACATAAACTGAAAACTCAAATCCTTTTAGATATCTTTAGAGCATGAAATTCTACTGCATCCAAGGTATTTTGGACCACAATTATTAGATACTGTTAAGCAAAAATTATACACAGAAGTTGAGGGTAACTGTACAGGGAAATATGGCTTTGTTGTTGCTGTAACTACAATAGATACTATTGGTGCTGGAATTATTCAGCCTGGTCAAGGTTTTGTTGTCTATCCTGTTAAATATAAGGCTATCGTCTTTAGACCATTTAAAGGAGAAGTACTGGATGGCATTGTGACACAAGTTAATAAGGTAGACGCAATGGAAATAAAATAACAAATAAAGCAAGATTCTTTTGATCAATAATATTAATGATTGATTTTATTTAAGGTGGGAATGTTTGCAGAAATAGGTCCATTATCATGTTTTATTTCACATCATGTAAGTAGTCATTATTAGTGGCTTTTATTTATTTATCTACAATTAACATTAATATAAAATTATATATTTTATAAATAATATAGTCTATACCAGCGGATATGCAGTTTTGCCCTAATATAAATCCTCCATGTTATAAATCAAAGCAAGAGGTAATATTTTTAATTAAAAAATAATTTATTAATTATGTAATTTTCTTTTTTTTATTTAAATATTAATCATCTTTTAATTTAGTTATAAATTTATTATGTATAATTTAACACTGATTAAAATATTCATTTTTAACTATTATAGGATGTTGTTATTCAAGCCGATGATGAAATAAGATTGAAAATTGTTGGGACAAGAGTGGATGCTACTGGAATAGTAATAAGATTAATTAATTTATTTCTTTACATTTTGAACACTTACTTACTGTTTTTTATTTTTTTTAGTTCGCAATCGGAACATTAATGGATGATTACCTCGGACTTGTTTGTAATTAATAAGACTTATAGTATAAATTGCTTCTTAATTTCTTAATAAAGTAAAAATGTTAAGAAGATATATTAAGTTTATTATGTCAGTGATGAATAATTTCATATAATAATATTTATTTTTAATAAAACAGTTTCAAATTAATATATATATTTCTACAAACTTCTTGGCTTATGTAAATATGTTGTGATGCATATACTTGTATTACAAAAATTTTATACAATTTCCTACCTTTTTTCTCAGGATATGGTAAACATATATAAATATATAATTTTTTTTATATCAATTCTTTTAAGCTCAAAATTAGTTCCTCAATGATTAATACTAGGGACTTTACACGTTCATGGACAAATGTAGAAGTATACAATAAAAAAAAAGTTTTAATATGAAACTTTGGTATTAATGGGTATGAGAAATATTTTCTTAGCAATCTAATTTGGTTCAAATTAATGATAAATTTAGGACAAATATATGCATTTAAACTAGAGTTATAGAGTTATCAATGTTATTTTTTTTTTATTTTTTTTTATAAAAAAATTAGAGATTGTATAGGTTGTAGTTACATATATTTAAATGAATTTATTTTATTTAATACCTTTTCTTATGATTAAACAGTCATTGTAATAACATAGAAGCTCATGGCTGCTAAAGAGATTTTTATTATAATAATGATACAGATCATTATGATTTACAAAAATTTTCTGCTTTTTGCTAATTTAAATTAAAAAAATTGTACACTTATGTGAAAATACAGTTAAGCAGGCGAATTACGCGACCTCTAATGATCATATCAGGAAATATAAAATCACCCACACTACAAAATTTATGTAATATGGCGGAATGAAAGTGCAGTTGGAGGTCCTTTCAACATTAAAGAGGAATTCATCTTTCCATAAGTATTATTATTTTTCATAAACCGAAAAAAATTTTTTTAAAACCACAATACTTTGATTACTTTTTTATAAATTTTATACTTGTAATAATAAGAACTAATGTTAAGACACACGACTTTTATACAGTTTCTATTATAAATACACGAATTGTAATTAATTTTATTTTCACGAGACAGTCGGGCAAATTTATGTTTTGTATGGAAATATTAATTTTTTTTAACCGTGTACTGTTTTTTTTTAAGAAAAAATGAGTAAAATGGGCGAGATTGAAATTGAAGACAATATCGTTAAGTTAACTCAGTATAACGAACAAATTTCAGTGTCGAATAATACTCGATCGCAGGATAATACTAATAATAAAAAAGCACAGGAGGTGGACATCCAAGAAACTTTGAACGAAGATGAGTTTGTAGAATATTTAGATGTTGCGGACACATGTGATGATGATGAAAAAGATAAGCCGCGACGCAGAAGTTGGGATCGCAGTCGTGGAAAAGACAAACGGAACTCAAGGTATTAGCGGTCAATTGATTTATTTTTAAATGATAGCCAAGTAAGCATAAATAATAATGCACATTTTACTGCATGTGTAAACAAATTAGTAATGAAGAGTGTCTTTTATGTAAATGTGGACAGGTTGGTTTTACAAAATAGAACAAATCAACAAATTATTTAATTAAATAGCAATGGATAACTCATTTTGAACTAAATCTTGTAATATTTTTTTATGGATCCACAATAATATAGATTTCTATGAAAGAATAATTTATTTTTAATTAAACTTTATCAAGAACAATTAAAATTTAATAATTAAAATATAAATTAAATTTAAAAAAATTAAATAAAATTTTTTAAAATTACTTCTAGCTTATAAAATCTGTAATATATTTGTTTTTTTATAAATACTGATATGTTATTAAAATTAATTTGATACAATGGTAAGAATCATTAAGAACATCATTTTATCCAAAAATCAATATTTCTGTAATTTTCAAGAAAAAGTCGCAGCATCGACAATAAAAAGTTATAGTAAATATTTACAACTGTATTTTGATTTTTAATGAAATTAATAATTTAATAACCTCATAAACATTTTTTGCTTAGCATTTTTTTTGAGTTATCATTGTGTGATTAAATTAAAATCTTTATGAAAATACAAAGGATTCTTTTTTCAATTTGAGTGTAAAATAGTTTTTAATTTCATCCTTATATTTAAAATTTTTATTATATTCTTTAGTATTATAGTTATCTGAAAATATCAAGTTGAGTTTAATTACAGAGATCTAGGAAAAGAACGAGAAGAAGATCGAGAAAACTTTCGTGCCAGAAGGAGGTCAGACAGTGTAGAAAAAAAGAAAGAGTTAGCTCGACGAGATCCTAATAAAAGCAATAAGGACATTGAGCAGGATAAGATTCGTACAAAGAAAAATAATGATAATAAGATTTTAGCTGAAAAAGAGAAAGCAATAAAAACGCTACTGGATTCAGATAATGTCGTACCTCCAGGTACAGAAGGCGAAGCCATTCAAAATTTAGTGGACAAGAATCAACAAGTAGAAGAGGAGAGTTCTCGGAAAGGTCGAAGAAATAGTCGAGACAATCGTAGGCGTAGTTTAATTCGTAGTAGGTTGGTTTATAGAAGACTTAGTCCAAGACGAAGTCCCATTCGAAGAAGTCCTGGAAGATCGTCCGATCGTCGGCGGAGTCCAATAACATTTAGCCCTGATCGAAGAAGAAGAAGAAGTTCTCACCAATTAAGTCCGGACGAACGACGTCATAGAGGATGTAGTTTTGAAAGAGAAAACAGTGCAGAAAGACGAGAAGCTTCTAGAAGACGTTTGCGTGAACGGTAAAACTTATATTTCAACATAAGATTGTTCAAATGTTTCAATTTATGCGAGAATTAGCAATTTCACATCAAAAAAGTATTATTCCCTACTATAATATTCCTTATTCCTAAATAATCCCGAGTAGGCAATGAAAATAAATAAACATGAGCCGAAATCGACATTTGAGACAAATTTAAGTAATGTGTTCGAGATCGTGTCGAATTGGTTCAACAAAAAAGTTGATCATTGCTCTCGGATTGAAACGTTTGAGTAGTACTTATGGGTTATTTAATCTGAGATTATTATACAAATTTTGGCTCTCAGCCGAGTAAAGGTTGTACAGTGTGAGAATACTTTGTTAGTGAAGCCAAATATGGACGAAGGAGCCGGTCTCGCGATCGGCGCAGTCTGGATAGGCATCGGAGTCGCAGTACAGATCGATACAGGCGGTCTCCGTTCGACAGGCACAGTCCTAGACGTTTGCTCAATCCGAGGCGTCGATCTCTATCTCGTAGTCCTTTAAGATCTCCCACCCGATCCAGAAGAAGATCTCCCTTTATCAACGAACTCGCGCGGCAGTTCCAAAACGATTCTGTGAGAATAGATAACGCGATGGCTGTACAGCAGCCGCTAAGCGTTATGCACAGTATGGGATCCGGAGGGTCGCCGTTTATACCTCCCGGAGGGGGTCCACCGGGTGTTCACCCCGGCGGGCCCCAACCAATGGATCCGAGAATGATGACGGTACTGATGCCGACGTCGCAGCGCATGATACCCGGGCCTCCGGGGGCAGGCGGTCCAGGAATGCCTCCCGGCCCAATGGACATGCATCCGGGATCACAGGGTATGCCTGGGCCGTCCGGTCCGCCTTTCGTGAATTACGAGGGCTGCCAGTCGGTACCCCCGGGTATGAATTTTGATACGATGAATCGGGGTATGCTACCTCCCGATCATTCGTCGACACCTATGATGTACAACCAGGGAAACCAGATGCCCCCTATTAATACCATGCCACATTCGCATTCCATGCAACCCTCGTCGCCCCAGCCTGTGCCCGCACCTGGACAAGGACCTTCCGGAGCTTTGATGTACAACTTCGGCATGGGCCTGTCGTTGCAACATCAACCACCGAATATGTTGGCGCCTCCAGACTATTCGCCGAATTCGTACTTAAACCGCAACTCCATTTCGCCGAGCGACTTCATGTTCCGAAAGCGCAGTAAACGCGAGGAACGCATGAAAACACCAGAGCCGCCGATTATATCGGATTTTAAAGTAACTCACCTTTATAACTACTATGAAAATTGTTTATAAATTTGCTTTAACTTAAGGTAGATCGATATTACGCATGCAAGTCAGATTATCGCATAAATAAGTTTCGAGCGATAATAGATCCCAAACTTTATATAAAATTTCTTCGCTTTTCCAGCAGAATGAAAAGACTAGTTTATCCAGCCTCCTGGAAGCCTCGGTTTCAACTAAAGGTGCGAATTTCTTTCAACTGCGTTTAGTTTCAGATTACGCGTTCAAAATAAGACTAAAAGTAAGATGCTGTTTTATTGGTTAATAAATTAGAAGTTCACTTTACTAGTGAACTGATTTAGTGATTCAAATTAATTTGTGAAAAGTTGTTCAAGACTGTAATTATATTACGGGAGATATTGATTTTAAATAAGCAAAATCTTAATGATTTTTTACACCTTTCCTTTGTATTTTAGATCCATCCAACTCGACAATATCTTTTCGTGGTGAGTATTTTGTAATACAGTAAAAATCTTTAGTCCAGCTTCTACTTCTTCCGCCTAGCCCTAAGCTATACTTATCAGCATACTCGCGTTTGAAAAATATACAGAAATACAAATCGAAACATTTTATTTGCACGCGTTAACGACTTGATCTGTCGAGAGCAGGATTCCGACCTGAGATCATACGTCATTGCGAACGAGCGTTGCGCAGTCTTCCAGCTGAGGATCCGCGTCTTCAAATGAAGGGACGGTTTTTCTTTGACCCATCCAAGAAGGATAAAACGGAGACGACCTCAAACTCCATCCTATTACGCAAGGGTCGAACAGAAATTCACTGGGATGACGAAGATAATCAATCAGCTTCGGCAAAGCAGCATCATCATTTAGTAGGTCGAAAGCAGATCATTACACACCAGAAAATTTGTCAAACCGAAGAACTGATGAAAGAATCGATATCAATACAGGTTAAGCCGGCAATGGTCGACTTTGCCATGCAAATCTGTCCGCAGGATTTAATACAAAGCCCTCACACTAAAGATGAGAGAAGGTCTGTGACTGAAAGACTCGACTGGAGCTTGCGAGAAACATACGATCATCAACCAAAGTTACGTGATAACGATGATCTGCGTTGGAGTCTCACTAATAATTCTGCACGTGATAGACAGATGCATTCGTGGTCGCGGAGTTTCTCGCCGAACCTTCAAACCATCGTTGGTGGACCTGTACAGATATCTACTGTGGATAATCGATGCAACATGGACATATTGAGAGAACGATCTAGTATCGATCGATCGATCGATGTACGGGATAGGAACATGGATACACGGGGCAGGTGCATGGGAGATCTTCGGGATAGAGACATAAATCTTCGGGATGTGCGAACAATGGAAATGATGAGGGAGCGCGAGCGTGAACGCGATCGTGAACGAGAGATTGAAAGAGAACGAATGTTGGATGCGATGGATAGTAGAGGTAATATGATGGATGGGGGCAGAGGATCTGAAGAGTACAGAAATCACAGAGAGCCAATGAACGATTACGACGTGCATAACAGCTTTGGGAACTCGTACAACAGAGCAATGGAGTCAATGGACCGCGAGAGGAAGGAGATGCAGACACGAGGAGGAAGCCCGGTTATTTTGGATGACGATTCCGAGGAGCTGGAGATTATCGAGGAGCGACTTCTTGAACGAGAACAGTGTTGGCAATCGAGGACAGAAGGAAATACATTATTACAATTCAATAATAATGCGAGAGGAGCCGTGGGATCCAGTTCAAATAGAAGCAATGCTTCAATGAACCGATCGTTTGGTGGTAGATTAACAAACTATCGTATAAACTTTTAATTGCTACCCTTTCTTGTATTTAAACGAACTTTACTTTAGCTTTATGAATTATTCATTAAAAAAAATTTTCATTTAAATGAAAATGTGCCAAACAATTCAGTTAAAATAGATGTATATAATTTTATAATAAATAAAATTTATATGATTTACAAATGCTTATCTGAAGTAAAAAAAATTTTTAATGTGAGTATGAAAACTTCTTTTTTACTTTTTTAATTACATATATCCGTGTATACGGATTGATTGATTTAATAAAAAATCTTTTTTGACGTGTATTAATACAAATGCATAAAATGGGATAAAATACCCATTTAAAAATTAAAATACAGCCAAAATATCAGCAAAGATAGCGGAAATCAATTGTTCATAACATTTATTATTTTAAATTGAATGCTTCTACAGAAAATGTTTCTTATGTATTATATTTTTTTTATCAAAGATATAATGTAGTCATTTTAACATAAAGTTTTGATAGTTATTTTCAAAGTTAATTGCATTTGATTTTTTATGTTCAAATTATTGAAATTTCAATTTTTTTATTTTTTCTGTATAATATTGTATAAAACTACTGTATATCTCAAATAAAATATTTGTAAAATTTCAATGCCTTACGTTCATTTTGAAAACAGATTTTCAAAAAAAAAACAAAACAAAAGCTTTTATGTTTTACTAAATATAAGAAGCAGGTATATAAATTATTGTACTTGATTTTTATAATACATTTAGTTTTGTATGTTTTCAAACGCAATAATTTTATTTGTTAAATTTTCAGTACCTACATTTATTCTTTTATTAACATTATTGCTTAAAAGTTTGACAATACAATATTTATGTTTCGTAACACGCAGAAACTTTTTACTAGTACAGGTAAGTTATATATTCTAAATATGTATCGTTTTATTTTTCATGCTTAATACTATTTATTGCATTCATTTAATATACTTATCATAAAATTTGTGTTAAACAATTGATTAATATTTTATAATGACTTATTAATTTTCTAAGTAATTTATAATCCTTATTCTACTTTATATTATTCTGTAGAGAATGTAAAATTAATTAAATTTTATATTTTCAGTATATATCCTTTGATTAAAAAAATAAAATGAATAATACAAATAAATACTTATAATAATAAATAACCCTTTATATCTTTACATATACTGACATAATGAAATGTTGAATGTACAATTTTTGTAATGATTAAAATTTTTCCATTTTAGATTTCAACAATATTTTATTTCAGGTAAGTGAAACATTTTACATATAAATAATAAATTTGAATGATTTAACAATTGATAAAGAAGTTTAAATATTTTGTAGAAATCTTTCTAATAAAGACAAAAATAGTAATTTTTAGTCAATCATGTTTATGTAACCAAATTCAAGAACTGGAATATTAAAAAACTTGTCATAAATACATTTTAAACAAATATGACTTTTTTACGATGTTTAATTGATATATTTTTATTAATAGTTTTTCAAATTTGAAGTATCTTCATCTACGAGCAAATTCATTTGCTTTAAAATAAGATCAACGAACTAGTAAAATATTTTACATTAAAAGTGACTTCAGACTGAAGCGTCAGGTTACATGCCATTCAAATAAAATTACAAACACGTACGGCCTTTTTATAAAAAAAAATTTGTGTTTTAATATACTTTTGTAGAGCATTCATAACATTAACATTAAATTTGGAATTATATTTAAAAAAAAATAGTTCCTTATTCTTCAACTATTAAAATCGGACAGATATTCGAAAAAACTGTAAAAAAAAAAAAATAAAGCAAAACCGTTAGACTTTAGTTTCGAAAATAATTGAACTCTTTTTTGTAATCTTTTATAAACTACTGGACATTTTAACATATATTACACTGCAAAAAGCTTTTATAAGAGCACTGTAAAATAGAAATAAATGAATAAAGAATAAACGATTTTGTGTTTTATTTCCAAAAGTAGTGTACAAAAATTGTTTTAAAGGTTGTAAATAACTGGAAATGTTAAAAAATTAAAACTATGCAAATTAATATTGCATTGATGATATTACATTTTTAAGCTTATTATTATATATAGATATTTTCTATATTTAGTATTATTTGAACAGTAAAAAAAAATTTTAATTCAATAAATATCATTGCACATTATAATTATCTATTTTTTAATTTAATTTTAATTTAACCAAAACTAAATTTTGGTATCAACATAAAATAAACCCAAGTAAAAGAATTATTATTTACATTGAACTTGCATTTAAAATACAAAACAAAAATAGGTATATTTATTCATAAAAAATGAATTTAAATTTGCATCTATATAAAATAGAAAATCATTAATATTGTTTGTAAAGTCAATTATTTTGAAAGCTTAGAATAAAATAAATGATTTTTTTTAATCTTATATACAAAATAAAATAAAGTTAAATTTGAATTCCAAAAAATTAATTGTTTTTTAAGAGATATATTGAATATTGAAAATACTATATTACAATGGTCACAAGGATTTTAGCATCGATTTGTGAAAAATAAGAAATTCCTTAAACACTTGTGTAATTTGTATTCATTAAAAATAGCTACAATAAATAAATTATCGAGAAAAAATATATATATAATACAGATTGTAATATTTCTGCTTTATATTTTTTACGAATTCTTTACGTATTCAAATATATTTTATGAAATAGAATGAAATAAACGATACATTACTTATTGCAGAGAAATAGTATGGTATTTAACACGTATTAATGCGTACTGTATCAATTATGTCGTATTATGAACAGTCCTTTGTCTCTCTTCTTAAACATGTACATGTATCCTTATTTAATAAAAACAGTTCTTCATTTATGGAATTTTCGGAACTTCTAACAAGAAACAAGATTTAAACGCAGGTACATTTAAGAAGTCATAGTCCTCATTAAAAAAAATTAGATAAAGTTGAATAAAGAATGAGTATTTTTTTTTAAACTCGAGAGATTCGTCGTTTGACGTTTTTCGATAAAGATATTTACAATATGCTACGATGCTGACGATGGATATCCTTATTGCTAGTTCCTCGTGATAATATCGGTTTTGATACTTGTACGCTTGATCAATCAATATCTGTTACGGAAGTAGCAGTAACTATTTATCGTATTATATTGGCTTGGAAGAGGAACCGTAAGAAACAGTGGTGGGTGGTAGAATTTTTTTGCAGGCGCAAGGTCTAACGTTAAACCGGAATGCCTTCACATCCTATTTATTAAAGCTATTGCACACGAGGTCCTACTAGAATTCTCCAATAATTTTTTTTGTTCGGATGACCTAAAATTCAATTGATATACAATTGATAATTGAGAGATGAGGGGGTAAATATTGGCAGGTGGAAAAACGCATAGCCTTTTTAAAAAATTGAAGCATTGAATGGATTCACTTTTCGCTCTTACTTTATTCATTCACGTCACTACTCTTCATTATCGATCTTGAGGACGATTGGTATAAGCAGCCAAGCAGATCGTGTAAGAATTAGACGAGTCGAGAAGTCTATTTTCTCACTTAACCAACCCTCTCTACAGAAAGAGGAGATAGATAGAGAGAGAGAGAGAATAATAATTAAGAGACGGAAAAATAAATCAGAAGAAATCAGGTTTATTACGAATAGTTAAGCCGTTTTAATCGAAACATTGTGTCACCTACGTCGTCGATATCCTCCCGCGAAAGTGGCTTGTTCGACTCGAGGTGAACGGACCACGAAGGGCTACAATCGTCAGCTTTGTCTCTTTAAAAAAGTGCCCTTCTCTCCATGTGTAAAAAAAGAGAGAAATAAATAAATAGATAGAAAGAAAGAGCATTAGGTTTAGGAGCGGACGTGAGGCCGTTACCGTGCACGTGTTTGGACATTGTAGGCATATTTCAAAGACTGTCTCAAACTTTGATCTCTAGACCGTGGTATTCCAGGGCAGTGCATCGTTATACCCCGTAATGTACACAAGTAATAAGGAACAGAAAGGCAATGAGAGAGAGAGAGAGAGAGAGAGAGATGAAGCTGAAGCGGTCGAATTACAAGAGTAAGGACGTTTGAGTTGAAGGTACAGGTTATTACTTGCCGAAGGATCGAACTTTGATTCACTGATATTTCGGCTAAGACACATCTATGAACTGAGATTGGTAGGTGAACTCGACAGCACGGTAAGGAGCTTGGAGGAATGGATGAAAGCGTAGGTCTTTTGCCGTCTTCGTTATTATTAAGCGGTAATGCTTTTGACCCTTGGTCCCACCGCTATCGCTGTCACCGTCGGACGAGTTCATTGTGAAGTAGCGGCGGGTGCACGAGTTTGATAACAAACATTAACATGGGCCTGGTTTGGCAACGGGTTAGCGCAGGCGCGTTTTCCCCCAAGCTCGTTGAGCCCTTTTGCCCGGTCGACGACTCTATCGCCGCTGTCAATGAGCTCGTGGCTACTAGCCAGCTCTCGAGGGGTCGGGTTGCCTATATTGGTACCTTGGTACGCAATCGGGATGCCCGGCGTACATCCATCTCGGGAGCGCAACAAGGAGCGTGGCGAGATTACACAACGAGAAGTTGCCGGTGTCCCGGCAGCAAAGATGTTTCCTAGGTTGAGTGGGGAACATATAGAAGGGGAAGGGGAGACTGTCTCACGTCGAGTGGGAGTGAACAGAGCGGGGAAAACTCGAACGAGTCATGTATCTGCGCGTTGTCAAGCGCTCGAGAGAGAGAGCAGGAGGGTTGGAGCGTGAGAGAAATAGGACAGGAGCAGCGCCAGTGCTCACTAAGCAGCAGTAGAGTAGCAGCGTGCGCCGCACATGAAGTTTGTGATCGTGGGGAGACGACCATGATGCACGCGTAACGCGGAGCTGGACTGCGACAACAGCCGTGTGTCCGGTTTCTTTCGGCCGGTCTTGGCCAAGTCTGCAGCGGGCTTCCCCCTTTCCCCGATCACCCGTCTCACTATCTCATCGGGAGTCGTGTCGTCGTATCCGTCGGTCTCCGGAATCGCAACGGGAAGCTGTTGAGGAGGTCGCGGCCCACGTGAGGCTAGCTCGCGAGTGACCGACTATGGCACGACGAGGTCGATGAGCTGCATCGATAGACACGCGACAGTAGGAAGTAAAAACGAAGTGGCAAAGGCGGGGGGGGCCTCCTTATCCACGCTAAAAATCAGAGAAGGTGGCCATCCTTCGTGCGTTAGAGCGGCCGAGAGTCAAGTGTCGAGAGACTAGAGTTCAGTGGTGGGGCCCTATCGGAAGAAAGGAGGCGACGACTCTCTTGTCCTTTTCGTCATTGCTTCCTAATGGTTTAAGTTACAGTTTTCGATCTCTGTTTATTGGTGCTCCTCCACTTCTATGTTACTCCATTCGTAGTTCCACTTCTATTTCTACCGATACTTCAACTAAGCACTGACAGGAGTTTCAATGAATAACAAGACGCAAGAGATGAATAATGATTAGTTAATATGATAATGACAATTATTGACCTATAGTCAGAAGAATAGTCAGAGTGGCAGAATTGGCAGTAATAATAATAATAATAACAATATTAATAAACAATCACGGTAAAAATGGGACAGTAATAATCATAATAACAATAACTAAACGTGTGATTTTTAAACAAGCATACGGGCACACACCCAACACGCACATAAGTACTTTTAAGGAATTCAGACGTTTGTTGTTATTCTCGTACGCGTCCTGTTTGATTATTTTTCTCTAAGAAAAACCCCTGCAGTAACATAACGCATGTGTATATGAAGAAGAAAAGAGTGCTGCTTTGAATTTTTTACAATTGTTGCGAAGGAGAGGAAAAGAAAATAAGGAAGACGAAGGAAACAATCATCATCCACATTATTCGTGTGTAAGTGACGTGTCGCAAAAAGGGAGTCCGAGTAAGAAGAGCTGTCTATAGGGAAAGAGAGAGAGAGAGAGATATCGATGAAGATAGGGACACAGAACAACATACGTATACGTATGGCATATACTTAGTTAAATACATAACACATTTATAAGTGTATATATATATATATATATATATATATATATATTTATCGATATTTATATAATTGTATGTTTATATGAATATGTATATATACATGCATATATACATACATACATACATACACACACATAATCGCATAAAAACCTAAGTGTTCGAATGTGTTTCTCTCTCTCTCTCTCTTTCTCTCTTTGAGTGCGTGCGTGTGCGCGTGCGTACGTCTATTTGCCTTGTGCGTGTGTAATTTATGCGCGCGCGCATGAGTGAGTGCGAGAAAGAAAGATAGAAGGTTGGAGAGAGAGAGAGCGCGCGCGCCTCCGCGATCGCTCTCGGCATTGTGTATGTGAGTTCGATTGTACGTACGTGTGGAAACTCGAGGTTCACTTAGGAATTTGTGCGTTGTTGCTGCGCGCATGAGAGACGGTAGAGAGGAAAAGAGTTTTCTTCCTTCCTCCGCCTCCTCGCATCGTCCATCCGCGGGGAAAAGTGCCGTCCGCGCGCGCGCGCGCCTGCATTATCGCATTTTTTCGGGTTGCGCACCCGACAGGATCGTTGCTCCAGACTACGAGCCAGAGTCCACGAGTATTGAGAAACCAGTGAACCTAAAGTACGCGGAGGTCGGTTGAACCGTAGTCGCGCCCACCGTTATAGCTCAACGTCTCCTACGGAAAGAGCAAGTGCCCGAGGGCTTTTTTGCCATCAAAGAACCAAACGACCGAAATACAAAGGCAAGGACAAAGTAGATGAGCTCGAAGAAAGGCGGGAGCCCAGTTCAGACAGGTGAGTTACCGCTTATCGAAGCATCCTTGCGGCGGGCCCTCACGTTACGCCTCTCTGCCTATCGGTTCTTCCTAGTCTCTCCCTCATTCCCGCGCCCCTATTCCCAAGAGCGATAAGTTTTTAGGTTAGGAATCTCAACGGTCGGTTGGCTTATGTGCTGTGAGTGCGAGAGAGACGAGGCGACAAACCGCCGCCACTGTGTGTTCCCACTACGAGGTGTCTGCGATTCTCGCCGCCGACACCGCTGCCGCCGTCATCGCCAACACCGCTGTCTTCCCCGTCGGTGCTGCTGTTGACGCTGTTGTTGTCGCTACTGTTACGCTGTTGTTGTTGCT
Source organism: Kradibia gibbosae (assembly GCA_018907135.1). Lineage (NCBI taxonomy): Eukaryota > Metazoa > Arthropoda > Insecta > Hymenoptera > Agaonidae > Kradibia > Kradibia gibbosae. The sequence continues at coordinate 35,000,173 of JACCHX010000001.1, read as the reverse complement.
GCTGTAGTCGCTGCTGTTGTCGCTGCCCTTGTCGTTGCTGCCGTCAAGATACGAAAAAATGGGCGTGCTATTAAGGAGGAATCGTCGGCAGGAGGCGCGTGTTCCTGACGACGGCTTCTCGTTGTTTCTGGACAGCTGGCTGATCTCTCAGGCAAGGCTCATAACGCGTTCTCCGGATTTTTTAACAGCGAAAACTGTGAACACTCATTGAAACGAGGAGCTCAAAAATAAGAGGCGGTAGAGGCAGTTTTGACCGACCGAACGACCGATTACCGCTGCTGCTTGGATTCATGGCCCAAACGGGCGGTCGAGAATCATGAAGAACAGTACTCGGCAGATCACCGAATACGGATTCAACGTGCCACATAACCTCAAAGTACTCCGTTCTTGCTTCGGGATCCTGCGCTTATGTGTTACTACCTCCGAAAACGATACACGCACACATCTGGTTCGACTGTCGGCCGAGTGCTCGGACTCTGTGTTATTAAGTTTACTGTGCCATTAGATTCATCTAGAATGCTAATTTTTCAACTTTAGACTAGTAATGCTCTCTTCTTGCAACATCGAGGAACCTAAGTAGCAATTCGTATTGGTTCGTACGTTGAACGCTCGATTTCAATAGTTAAACACTTACGTTTGCCTCCAGCTCATCATTGCCTTTGCGTCTTATAGTCGCGAGACCTACGCGGAGTATTTTCATCAACGAAGCAAAACAAGAGCCCTCATGTGTCGAAGTAGCTAAGCAGTCCTCCACATTTTTCACCCTTGCTCGATCCTACAGTGGTGTGCTTCCCTTATATAAGCATTCGTCACAGGGATGTCAGTATGTCAGTGGTATATTTTTTATGTGTTTATAAATACATCCAGATTCACTATATTATGTGTGTAAGCTACAAAAAATTCTGTTTTTAATTTTGGAAAATGACGGCCTCTCATATAATATGAGAAGATCCTTCATATTGATATGTGTGCATATACATGCATATTTACGCAGCTATAAAAAATTTATACGTGTGCGATGCTTACCAATCAACCAAATTTAATGAAATTAAATAAAAAATCGAATAAGAATCTATGTCGGTGATGCCGAAGTTGCACATTAGGCTAAAAAATGAAGTGGCGAATCCGAATGAGTGAGGGAGAGGAAGGGATGTAGCTGGAACGCGTATAACGTGGGGAGAGTGAGAGAGTATAAACGAAACATGCTAGGCAAATCGAGGATAGGGGAAACGATCAAGACTTGCACTTTGATTTCTACGAGTGCACAGTGCAACAAAAAGAGCAAGTAAATTGCGTAGGATTTTATGGAGAATCAAAAGAGTGTGTCGCGCCGTTCAGTCGCAAGTGTCGTAAGGCCAAACGTCATCAAGCGCGTCTTCTCCTTTCCACTGTTCCACACACAACTCCTCGTAAACTCAACCCTTAAGAAGCTTTTACTTCCTTTTTGTTATACGTATGACTACACTATGGCAGCTTTTCTATTTTTCTAATTTTTCATTATTGTTAATGTTGTTCTTATTATTTTGTATTTAATTATTATTCATTATTATCAATATAATAATTAGATTGATAATTTTTTTTATTTTTATCAAACGCCATTTCAAGCAAATGCTCTATTTACTGATATATATTATAATTTTGAAAAAAGTAGCTGTGTTTAAAAATGAGATATTTAATTCCCAACTAAGATTTCCAAACTAATCATTTAAAGGAAACTGATTTTTCATTAAAAAAACTCTATTTGATATTCAAATATTGAATAATTCAAAAACTTTAGGTGCATATTTTAATGAAGCTTGTACAACTATTGTATTTTAAAATCTGTGGTAAGCATATTTCTCTGATCAATTTAGGAGACTGATTAAATTACAAAATAATGCAATATTTATAATTTAGCGAAGTTCTTGAAAAATAATTATTAAAAATTCTACGCTTATAATTAAACAAGGTTACCTTGGAAATTAGTTTGATAAATAAATGATAATTAGATTAAAAAAACAAAATACGAGAAAAGTATAAACAAAGGTTTAAATAAATACACCAGAAATGGTAAAACATTAAAATAAATAGTGTATATTTATTTAAATTCGAAAAGGGTGGATAAGGATGAAGACAAGTGTCACAACGACGTTTGTTATCCGCGTTACGCTAAACGACATCATACTGGTGTATGGAGTATTATAGCGGGGGGGGGGGAGTTAAGTAATTGGCGAAATAATTAGACACTGGAAGTTTGAGATTAATCCTAAAAACGGCAAGCCATACAAATGCTAATTACTATGTCGACTCGTGCATGTAGAAGATCTTGCATTTGATAAGTTTTGTTTACCCTCGTGGAAAGTATTATAGAATCCATCTTATTACGTTTTTTATGACACAAACTTCTTATGAAGATAAAATATATAATAGTGAATTTACATTCGGAAAATGAACCAATGCAATCACATATTAAATGAGGAATTAAATTTTATTGATGAATTAATTAAAATTGGCCCGCAAAAGTTTTTTTTTATATACATATATTTTGTTTACGCCAATTAACATAAAAATTTCGTATAATCGACATTGATTTTCTAATTTCGATAAGAAGACTAATTTGTATTTAAATTTTATAACAACTTTAAAGTCATTCTTTTTTAAAATCAGCATAATTTTAAGTGACTAAGCCCTTGGATACAATAGATTAGTTTTAGATACTGTTGTTAAAATATTGTTAATCGGTAACAGACAATTATAAGATACTTAATTTTTTTTTATTATTTTAATTTTACTTTTATATAAGGATTATTTAGGCAGTTAATGTCAAATTCATCTGGATATTTTATTGAATTTAGCTTGTTATTTTAACACAAGAAGCAAGTATTTAAGCTTTAAATACAATATCTTTGTGTCTATTAGAAAAGTCTTTTTGAATTGTATTGTCTAAAACAGATCAAATTACGATAAGTTTGATCAAATTTTACTAACTAATTTTCTTTACATCTTTCTTTACATCAAGAAATATTTTACTGCAATTGAGGGGGACAAATTTTTAAGTGAAACTAACAGAAAATGTCGGAAAGTAATTTGTAGCGGGCCACTTTTGTCGTCGTCGTTGTTCGTCAACTCGAATCAAAACGTTAGCTCTTAGGTATATTACCTCTTTTTTCCTCGACTGGAAGAATTCCGTCATCAGCGCTACACGATGACGATAAAGTAAGCCCGCCAAAATAGAAAGATAAGTCGTCAACGTATGCTTTTCAATACCGAGAATAGGCGCGCTGTCCCAATAATGAACCCAAACGACACCTTCGCTCAAGGGTATTACTAAACAGCTCTTAAATCAGCATAGAATAAGAATGAAAATGATTTGAACTCAGAGTGATTATATGAAAAAACTATAACTAAGGGAATTTTCTTGAGAATTGCAAGTCCATGATTTGGCGACGTGACGTCGCCATATCGCGGCCAATAATCGTTACTCAATCTCGTTTTCAATATCGAATCGAGTTGGGCAGCTTCCACGGTTAACCCCCCCCCCCCCCCATACATATTCTTGGTGTACCCAGAGTATGTGAACGAAGTCAGAATCCATCGAGCCGAGCACACCCATGAAAACTGCTTTTAAGCACGAAGGAATATTATCTTCCTTCGTATATTTATACTCTTCTATACCTTCTACTGAACCTATATTAAAGCTTTTTCCTTAACAATTTTCTTTAACAATTATCTACAGTATCCAAATGTATCGATAATCTTAAGCAAAGTTTCGTTCTATTTTTTATTCAATTTTTTTTATATTCACTGGCGAAAACTTCTTATATAATTAAACCATTAAACAATTATGTAATTGAAAAGATATTTTTTCATATTACCCAACGGAAATTGATTATTTTATAAGCGGCGTATCATAAGAGTAGCAGTTTTTGTATATATTGTGATTTGAAATATAAATTGCTTTATATTGTATGGAATATTTAATGAAACTTTAAAGCTTGTCTCTGAATATACTAAAAATATTTGGAATTTCGTATTTCATAAATCTAAAAAACATATATCAAAATACTTTTTATTATACACTAAAGGTAAAGAAATATTATACTCTACAAATTACATTAATAGAAAACTTATTTAAATAAAATTCTAAATCAGTGTCGATAAAAACATGATATTATGTACTTTTACTACATTTTTAGAACTTCTTCAATTAAAATGTTGCGTAAAGTTTAAAAATTATATTCAATAGTTTTAAATGCTTCATATACATTACATGTACGCCACAAAATGTAATAGTTTTCAAATCGTTAATATCGAAGCAAACCTTACTAAATAATTAAAAAAATAAATTTCTATAGAAACAAATGTATTACTATTACTTAGTAATTAAGAGAAATACTTTTTTTATTAAAGAGATTTTATTATTAAGTTATTGTCAATATATTTTAAATGTATTATTTAATTGATTTTTGAAATATTATATTATTACATTATTATTATGTAACATTGAATTCTTGAAATTAGAAAAACTAATAAGAAGAAAAACCAATTAAATAATTTTAATGAAATTTGAAGTATAATGTATTTTAAAAATAGATTAAACTTGAACTCGATGAATTATCCATAAATACCTTAAAGAAAAACTGATTAATCAAAATAGAAATAAAAAGTCCTTAGAGATAGCAAATAAATATAATTAAAATCGGAAAATGTACAACATAACGTGTAAAGTATAATAAAAAAGTTTTAAAAAGGAGAAAAGTAAAATGAATCTCGTGAACTCATTAAAGTTACAATAAGGTAGATGGTTAGGTTTACTTTTTAAATAACATTTTCCTGACTGCAAGGCAAAACAGCATATTTGTATAATTTTAGATAAATCGTCTAAATTTAAATTAGATTTAGTTGACCTTTAAAAATTTCATACCATTTAATGGTTCTTTAATTTAAAAAAAAACTATTAAAAAAATCTTTTACTTAATGAATGCAATATTGAAAAACAAGAATGGAAGTTAATACAATGTTATATTTTCATATATTTTTAAAAAATCTTTATAATGCAGCATAGAAATCAGTTATATTTTGCTTGTATTATTAGGTTCATGTTCATAATTGATATAAATCACCGCTAGACAATATAGACCTTTAATGGCAACTTATTCATAATTAATACACTATTTAAAAAAAAGTTGTTACGCTGTAATCCACAAGTGGACCGAAAGTATATTTAACATAATTTCAAATCTTAAGTCACGTATAAAAAGTGTAATTCTAAAATTTTTACGAAGCAATAACGAGTGGCTATCTGTCTTTGTGTATAAATATTGATTTCGTAAAAAAAACCATGATATTAAATGTGTCAAGTAATTTATTAATAAAGGCAAGATTATTAACGATAGCAAAACAAAACCGTTCAATTTTGATTGAAATGTTTTTTCTATTTGACTTTTCTAAAATGCATTTGGTATAGTAAGAGTCATCGTGAGATAATATTCACGTTTTTTCAAAATTATCTGGTAAATCTTTTGAAAAAGTCAATGGTTTTGAAGTGGTAAAAAAATTCCGCAATATACTGATTATTTTAAGCGTTTTAATATTATGTGCATCGATGTGTGTAATTTTATGGCCTTATTAATTCTTAATATCGAAAGTGCAATATACTATTGTCGAAGCAAATGAGCGACCAAGTTCATAATTAATATTATTTTCCATTAAAATTTCAGATTTATGTCAAGATGAGTAGCAAGTAACAGCAGTATATTTTAATCGGGATAGGAACGACTAATGACGAAACGTCCGTGTCGGAAACTACAGGAGCGAATCGTATTACGTCCAGGAACCGAAGGTAGATAAAAGGAGGAAAGGACGGCGAAAGAACGGAGCAACTACTGCAGCTGACGTCGCCTGCGTTCGGGCGCGGGACATGTAGTGAAATAAGCGCCAGGGCGTCTATCGTATCAGCTGATATCTCGTATGCAAGTAGCCGAGACGACGAGGCCGGTGCAAAGTACTTGGCCAGGGCGACGGGGTGGCCGCGTCTTTATCCGCTGCTGCCGCCCCTCCGATAGGATCAATGACGACGTCAACGGGTATTAAGCTCTTACCGGAATAATCGCAGGGAAACGAAAGAAGAGGAGAGAGTCGAAAAGGAGGAGACCTAGGACGACGACGGCGTCGACGGCGATAAGAGAATCAAAAGTTTTGGTGGTATTACGCGGGGGCACTCGAGGCCCCATGTCGTTGTGAGACACAGAGGACTGCCTTGGCAGGCAGAGCCTCCCTTTACACGATCATGGAGTACGGCAGCGGAGGGGGCGGCGGGGGCAGTGGTGGTAGCGGTGGCCGTGGTGGAGTGCAGCCACCAACTTCTGGTGCCAGGGGTATCGTCACTGGAACGGATACAACCGACGCTGCGTGGCATAAGCACGAGCAAATGATGATTATGGAGTCCAGGCATAAGCAGCAGCGTAAGTACCAAGTAGTGATGTCTCATAGTCTTTTGTCCTCCCTTTCATCAATTAAAAAAAATATTAACATTGTTAATTTTATCGAAGCTTCGCACAACTACTTATCCATTACTGGCAGAAAGTCCTTGTATATTTAATTACTAATAGGTATGGAGTAGAAAAGTTTATCTACCGTATTATAAAGGATAATTTTAAAGAGAATATTAAGGATAGTCAATTATTTTGAATAGATATTGTCCTATACCTTTAAAAAAGTGTTTTTGATTATAAAAGAAATATTCAAAAAATTTACTAAATGAAAACAATGAATCTTAACTTTTTTTTCATTAATAAAAATTAAAACTAGAATTACGAATTTGAAAGCATATTGTAATTTAAAATTGAAAAAAGTTTTCTATATTATTCACACTGTATTTCTTAATTTCTGATGCGTATCTGAAAGTGTTGAGGCTGCTAAATATATGTACTATCAATTTTAAATCAAATTATAAATTTATTTATCAAGTTATTGTGTATAAAGAAATTGAAAAAAAATACAAACAACATAATTCATATGACCAACAGATTTAAATTTTTTTTATCTGCAGATTAGATTTTGAAAATAAAAATAAAACGAATATTTTTCTGCATTGGTAATAAAACGTTTAAGGATAAGTGCAATATGATTTGATAGATAGTTGTGGATTTTAGTACAACATAGGAATATCAATAGGTGAAAGTTAGAGAGTAAGTGTGGGTGGGGGTGCTGACGCGCGCGTGTGTGTGTGAGAGTTTAAATTCGTTCGTAAAAGATATTTTTAAACATTAGTAAAAGTTAGTTCGTCTATACTTAGCTGATCACCATCTCCTAAAGAGATGCGAATAACAGTTGGGTTCTACTTCTTATGTGATAAAAAATAATTGCATTTAAAGAGTTTATATCTATAATTTAGCGGGAAATTAACAAAAATTGAGAGTTCTTATTAGACTAGGACAGAAATGGATGATAAAATAAAGGTAAAACAATTAAAGTTATAAGTATTTAAAATAGTTTTTATGTGAATTGTTTAAATATAAGTTACCTACATTCTAATATCATACATAATAATATTTTTTTAATTTATCTACCGATTCAATAAGATACTAAAAGTAAATAAATTTAATTTATTTATCATTATTAATATTAATGTTATTGAAAACTTAGAAAAATTTTAAAAATTAAAATTTTTTGTCTATATTTAAAGATAAAATTTGTTTAAATTTTGAATTAATTAGATTTAAATTGAAATAATTGAAGTATAAATATACATTTGATAATTAATTTACTTTTGAGGAAAAAATACATTTACAGTATAGTAGTACGTTGTAAATTTATTTATAAATTTGACTAATATGAAAAGTTAAAAGAAATTTAAAATTATTTTTATTTTCTTTTATTTTATATTTTATACATATATTTTAACTTATAAATGTACATATGTTAAATAATTTTAATTATCCATAAAAAATGTACTTTAATAAGAATAGTGGAATGTGCTTAAAAATATAAATGAATTATTTTCAATATAAGCTTATTTATAGAGTAAGCGATAAAATCGAGGTTTGTATTTTTGAGATGGGGAGTACGTCACGTGAGAAGACAAAAGTAGACTTTTGGTTATTATTATTATTATATTGAAAGACAACTTTTTGTTGCGTATTTACAGCCTATCAAATGAACGGTATATATTTTCAAGATTTTTTATTTAATTAGATGTGTATTTTTTATTTTTCTCTCTCCTATAATTATTAGCAATATCTTCTGTTTTCTTTTTGAAATGAGAACTTAAAAGAGAGAGAGAGAGAGATGTAGAGGAGGAATGATACACAGGGGTAGGCGACGAAAAAGGATACCATTTGGATCGTTGCCTTACCAATGGTTCTCAGGTCATTCAAAGACTTACATTATATCTATGCGCAGTTTCATAAGCGAGAGATGCATGGCGTAGTATATTTTTGATCTACGGCATTCCATGACTAACGTGTGCGACATTTGTCCTATTGATGGCCTCCTTTTCATGTAGAAGATATGTTGATCTGACGACTCATCTAACTTTTTATGTGCTTTGCGTTAAACTTGAATGTGGTGCACCTCTGGTTTTTCTATTTTTTCGCTATATCCATTCGGCGCTATGGATTTCCAGAGTTTTAGCGTATTTTCACATTGACCAAACTAGCATACTTTGTATCACCGTCAATTTATTTTTCTTGGCGTGAAGAATACTGATTTTTCGTTATTTCAAATTGATGAAGAACTTATGTTCTATAAATATTCACTAAGCCACAAGTAGAAATTATCTAGATAGTTTTGTATACTATTTATATGGTAGATCTTCTTGTATGTACATTAAAATAAGACTATCAATGCGACACAAAAATCTTCAATTTTCAATCATAAATAATTTTTTTTTTAATTTATCCATCTTTATATAATTAGAAATTCAAATGAATTTCATAATCAAAGAAAATCACATAATATTTAATATAAAGAATCCTATGACATGTAATTACACACTTTAATTTAAGCAAAAATAATTATATTACATAATTTAAAACATATTGAATATTTATGACGATTATATTGATAAAATTGATATTTAATTGAATCGTTTTTTTAGTATAATAAATATTTCAATGGTGAATGAGTGACCACTATGGCAATGTTACGGGTTAGAAATAAAATGTATTTGTCTATATCTGTCTATCTTCAACTGAATAAAAATTACTAATTTTGTAAAAAAAAAAAACGACTTGACCGAAAATCAAGGCCATGATACATAAAATAAACAAGGGATTTTGGTTTAATTTTGTTGAGTATAAGGACCCTAACTGGTTTTTTATGTAACCATCTTTTTGCTTTTAATTAAATTGTTATACATAAATTACAACAACCTTAGTATTCCTTTTGATTTTCAGGGTTATAGCAATTTCATATTTTAATATAATGCCATAATGCTATTTTACTATTTCCATAATTGACATGTGGAATGCGCGTGTACATATATGGAAATGTACGCGGGAAATTTTTTTGATTAAGAGCGACACCGCAATTCAAGATCAAAAATTTATTTACTAATAATTAAGCTGTATAAAATGTAATTAAAATAGCTGTGCGGTGTTCGTATTTTTTTATTTCTGTTCATTTGAGAATTTATAGATAATATTTAATAACCCCTTAGCCTCATCCAACGCATCTTAATTTTTTTCTTACATTAAAATAATGCCGCAAATATCATACGAATTTTACGCTTTTTTAAAAACTCAATATAAACACTATTTACATCCCAAATAAAAAAAAATCAATGTAATATATCCAGATTTATGTACAATTAATTATATTTTTCTAAGGAAAAATAATTATATTAAAAAAATAATGTTATTATCTAAATGGAATGAATTGAGTTTTAAGAGTGTGGAGAATAATATAAATACAATTGATATAATAAGGGGTATTTAAACGTTAGTGCTGCGAGGTCTCGAATACTTAAGTAGATAATTTGACGAACTAAAAATCACTTATATCGTATCAACAAACAAATATACGTGAACTAAAAATCACTTATATCGTATCAACAAACAAATATACGTCTATACTCTCCGGGAAATTGTTGTTTTGCTGGTACATGAAGTAGCGAACATGACCCGTTTGGTGTGTCGGTATGTTATCTTGATTGTGATGGTCGACATACTTTGTCCGCAGGAGAAGATAAAAAAAATCGAGGGAAGTGCATAACGCGAGAGAGAGAGAGAGAGAGAGAGAGAGAGCAAGGAAGCGCCAAAGAGACAAAAACTAACAGTCGGACAGATTTAATTAGATGGAGATAGAATAGGAAAAGGAATAAGAGTAGTGGGTGAAAAATAAACATTGTGGCAGAAGGGGGAGGGGGAGCAGGAGTCCAGTCAGAGACAGGGAATATGAGCAATTAAAGTACGCCTATATGCGCTATGAGACATCAGCTGAGTGGAGCATCGGCCACGTTGTTCCTTCCTTTTTATACTGTTTAATATTTATATCTCTTCTAACAAGTTTCTTCCATTCTACATCCTATTTAGCCATTGCAATTTCTTTTCGTTGGTTAATTATTTTACTTTATGTTCATTCTACATTTCGTCGTTCGCTCGCCAATTACTCTGTAAATTAATTCTGTATGAAGACATTTAAACAGATTCATAATCATAAGCGCACAAAGAAAAAAATACGTACATACATGTGTATTTGAATAAGTAAATACGTTCATTAATACGTATATTAGTACATAAAATAAATATATATAATATACAAAAATATCCGTTCATATAATGACTACATAGAATTGTAAGGTACTACATGTACACAAGTTTTATTCTTACTCGCGTTTTTGGATTGTTTCATTGATTGTGGGTGATTCCTTTTCACTCATAAGCTTCAATTAATTTTAAACTCTGTATAACTGTTTCAAAACTCTATTTTTTTTTATTATTTCGATGAAGACTTTGTATATGATATTGAGCATCTAATTTTAATTTGCAATCATTTATATAATTCGTATTAATTAATTTCCACTTAATACATCATAATCATAGTATCTGTTTTCGACTACTTAACAGGCTGATGGCTCAGATAAAATATTACTAATGTAGGATGTATAAATTATGTACGAAAATTTTAACGGATGAATAAAAAACTTTTATCTTTATACCACTACAGATTTTATATTTGTATTTTAACACCTGTACTCATGCTTAAATTAGAAATTAATAAAGTATTAAATTATGAAAGTATTTCCTAATAACTTACTTCAAATTATTAAAAATTAGGTTTTCATTTTTGGTTTTTCATTTATTCGTCATAGCTTTTTTTAATAATTATAGACACTTGATTCGATTCCTGGAATCGATATAATTGGTATCACGACTAAAAGTTAAGGAAACTTTTCTTCTTTTTTTTATTTCAAGAATCTTTTACCTTGATTTAGTTCAAATATTCTATAATTTAGTACAATGCAAAGGTTCAAAATATAACATGGTGTCATATATTTCTAAACTTTTGTCAAACTTAAAATATATTAAATGCATTTGCTCTGTTTTTTCTTCTATATACAAATAGTTATTATTATTAGTCATTATTTTCATTTTATTATTTTCATTTTTTTGTAATGTGTTGCTTTGTGTGCACAGAAAATCAAAACAAACAAGTTTACAGATAAATTTTGTAGACCTTCATTTAGTACAAATAATTCGCAAATGTTTTTTATTAATTTCAAATCGTTTGATTAAAAAATTAAAAAATTATCTTTTAGCTTTCCATGAATTGTTCATACTAAAAAATATGTGATAATTTGATATTTTTTTTAAAATTTGAAATTAAATTTCTCTTATTTTTTTTTCTGTAGCTTTGTTTCAATGTAGTTTATTAACGATTTAACTTATTGAATAATTTTATATTTTTAGATTTAAATATTGTTTATTAATAGTTACATATTAAACATTAATACATAAGAATTGAATATTTAATATGCTTACTACATTTGTATAACTATTATCTAAATAATAATGAATGAACGTATTTTTTGTACTCTAAAACAAACCACTACCATATTTTTAAATATAAAAAATGATGCTAAAAAATATCCAGAATAACATACTAGAAACATGTATATGAATTTAATATATGTATTTTAAATGTTTATACATGCTTTTTATTTATTTAAAATTGTCTTATTTACATAAAATTCAACTTCAATAGTTAACTTCAGTTAGTTAGACTTCAAAAATTAAAGGCTCATGAAAATAAAAATGAATATTTTTTTTTTAAATAGCAGAAAACTTTTTAAACACATTAGTTACATCCTAATAAAAAGTAAAAAATAGTACTTAAAAATAAATAGGACGATATGAAAATACAATTAGAAAATTTGTGACTATATTGTTCTAATGTATTGACTCTAATGGGATAAAAATTGTTGTTTTTAATTATATGTATAATAAAAATGTGTAATTGCATTAAACATTTTATCACCTAATCTTACATATTTAATAATTTAAAAAAACAGGTTTTTATTATATTCTTTTATATAATAGATAGATTATTTTCACAAATTATATTTTCATCATAAACTTATCAAAGGCCGATAAGGGTTTTTCTTCTTCTAATTTTATAAAAAAATAATATTTTATTACTGTACACAACATAGCTAAACAAAATAAATTAGCTACAAATTCAAGAAAGTAAATTAATCGCGTTAATTTTGTTCTTAATTATATTGTTGTAAGTATATTCTTTAAATTTTTCAATCTCGCTTGAAACTTTGGTATTTAGTAAAAAAATTAATTCGAAAATTAAAAAAGACATACGTTTTGATTGAATTTCAGTTTCAGCACAACTTTAATAACATAATTGACGTACATACTTAGGAACATCATATTATATTTGTACACAACGTGCACAAGCACCTGTGCGACCCGCGCAAAAGTATTCCTAAATAAAACACTTTATATCAATCAAAGATAGAACAAGCTATTTTTCAATATTAAGATGATAGATATTGAAACCTTAAATCTTAAATCTTAAAATATAAATTAATTTTAATGTTTGTAGTATAACAGTATAACAATATTATATGAAAATTCATTTTCATTTTGAAAAAAGTAAATCATACATTTAATTCAGAAACTTTTAACATTATCAGATTCAATATAATGAGTCTGAAGATATTTTTAGCAACTTCGCACTAGTTACTCTATTAATGTAAGCTAAATACAATTTTTTTATTTTTTAAAATAAATTTTAGAAAAAAATAGAGCAAAATAAAATTTATAGATTAAATTGTGAAAGAGTTTGCATCGCATCTTATACTAGAGTCTTCTATGAAGTAGATAGCTGATGTTATCTTTAATTATCAATTAATTGAGTCTATCATTATATGAGAATTTATTAACCTAATTCTTGCTTATTTCCATCAAATGTTCATAATTTGTAAAGTATGATCTGACCTTCAGTTTTTCAAATTTTGTTTCAATATTTATATTGCTACTCATAAAATATCTAATTCGAGTGAAAAATCAAGTGAAATTAGTCAAATAACAGCGTTTTTTACTAGTTACTTCATCAATAAAAGAGGTTGAGCAAAAATATGTGTGAATATAACGGCTATGCCAGTCTTGTACACGTGATGTAAAATAACACATTTGATACGCTATCAGAATGTTTCACGTAACTTAGAACTTATAACCTCGAAGCTTAAAAGTATGGGTTAAATAAGAAGAATGGAAGTGCAGAAAAATTAAATCGGAAGTCTTTCATGTTATTGTTCTAATCTTTTATGATGGCTCAAACCAATAGAAAAGAAGGTGAAACAAAAGGTAATAGGAGAAACAAGTCAAAGCAACCTCTTTACCAATCTCACGTACAGATAGTTTCCCGTCTTTATTTCTCGTCTGTCTCGTGCTTTCATTATCGTAAGACATCGTCTCTCCGTAATGTTACCAGCTAATACACGCTCAATTCTTTCCTACGATGCAACTTTCCAGCCAGCTTTTCGTTCCCTGTTTATCTGGCGCTGCCGACCTTTCCGAGCCACACACCTACACCTGCATTGGTACTCTCAACCCTTCTCACTCCCTTCTGCCCAGGTACCGCGCCCCGATGTGCTTTCATCACGTGGCGTTCGCGCACTCGCATGGTGAGAGTAAGAAGCTGCAAAAGCTGGCAGGCAGACAGTCGGTAGAGGAGAGGCCAGAGTCGTTTACTACTTCACCCCCATGCTCACGGCCCCGACGCGATCAATACGCAATATTCTTCACGAGGAAGGGAGCAGGAGCGTGTGAGTGAGAGAGTGCGTGTCCATCTCTATTTCGCTCTTTCTCTCGCGCCACATTTTGCGATTTTTCGCAGGCTCCATCCCTGCCTTGCCCCATTTTTTTCTTCTTTTCTTCCTCTGCCGACGACTCATCTACCTTTCCCCTTCCTTTTTTTCAAAGCACCTGACTACAATCTTCAAAAACTCATTCCTCTATTTAATAGAAAAATCTTTTACTCTATTTTTCTTATTCTTATACCTATTCTTATTCTCAATCACATTCTTCTTCTTCATTTTGTTTTTGCTTCTGCTTTTGTTCTCAATGCTCTTAGTCTTTTATATTTCTCTTCGACGTATACTTCTATGCTAGGTCCAGCATTTCCTGAACTCTTGAGACTTTTTATGTTTACTTTATAGATACAATTTACTGAAATAATCTGTATGGAATTTAATTTCAATTTCGTAACTAAAACTTTATTTATTTATTCATATATATAGAGCTCTATATAGTATTAAAGGGTACAGGTTAGATTATATAAGTTGAAAAGTAAAAAAAATTACCAACACAAAAAGTCTGTTTATTTTTCAGGGAGAACAAATAAGAAAGTTTATTTAATTATTTTTATAAATGTATAGTTCATGATTTTGTCAATTTTAAAGCAGTCTAAAATCAGAATCGTAATCTTTTAACTGTCGATGTTTAAGATACTTAATTTATTTGCAGTTACACGATACTTTACATATATAATATACCAGTTATTAAATTAAATTTGGTGGTCACAAAACAATAGTTTTAAACTTACCGCTTTCGACACATTTGGCTTACCAATATAAATTTTCAAAGCACTGCATATGTATGTGAATAAATGTTTTTAAGTTAAGTTAAAAGTTATAAAAATTAACGAAGCCTTACAAAGACTAATTAATGGTTTTATGTCCCCGTTATGGCTGTTGTTGATATTTTTACTTTTAAGATTTCGTTACACTCTGCGTCATACTACCCGTGTCTAATTATTTTAAACTCTGAAAGCAGATTTGAAAAAAATTTTAAATTTGGAATTTAGTGTGAAGCTACCTTAGCACATTGACCTCTTGGGTGACTTAGCGCCATTTTAATTTAAAGAAAATTGATTTTGAATAACAAATTTTTACGTAATTAAAGGGGGAGAGAATATTTTACTTAATACGTACGCATTTCAGATGCAGAAGCACAAAGATTGAACAAGTCCATTATTAGTTGTAAGTAAATAATGTATTCAGCAAATAATGCAATGTATAGTAGTTGCACGGTCGATTAATTTTGTCGCTCTAGGTCACGAAACACAGAAAATCTCTAAGAGTTATCGGTTATTAATTCTGCAGACACTAGGCGGATTGATATTATAGAATGAAAAAAGGGTGGTCAATTTTATGGCTTTCTCAAAAATAAATATTATTGTCCTAATGTACAACGTCAGTCGGTTGAATAACGAACAAGAGTGAGACAGAAGGAAGGAGGCAAAAAGCTCGATATTCGATTGATCAGTGCCTTTGTGCCGGTCAGTAAAAAAGTCATGTACTTGTAAACTCATTCGCCATGCGGACCTCCGGTACTCAAGGGTTTCGTTAAGAAAAGTATGATGAACCGTCCGATATCGGAGAGAGTCAGCACCAACTCCGAGATACCTCGCAGCCTTGGAGGAAATCACTGGATGAAGAGAATCGAGGGCCGCAAGCCCTTGGCTCGTCGTGTCAGACTTTTTTACTCATGGCATGCGGCCAGGGTAATGCGTGCCCTTTTTCGTGGTTCAACATGGCGTGGCACTCGGCGGCAACAAAAGCAGCGACGGTGGTGGTGGTAGCGGCGGTGACGGCGACGATTACGACGACGAAGACGAAAGCGGCAACGTGTAGAGCAGCTCCCAATTTTCCGTTCCACACTTATATACGTATAGTCGCGGTGCTCGGGATCCCTCTGTTGCTATGCTGGCTTCTCTTGTCTGCACCACCAGTCTGCCCACTCCTCTTTTAACCCCTGCCGACCCCAACGCCATCTCTCTCCGTCATTAGTTTTCTAGTCCTCGTACCTCGCTACTAGTTAACCCCCTCGGGGCCTCTTATGCGAAATTTCCTCTCTTTCTTTCTCTCTGTCTCTCTATCGTAGAATTTGCGCGTTGTTGGAAACTGATGGTATAATAGGTGTGGTGTTGTGACTAGGGGAAAGAGATTCTAATACGATAACGCAAACCGTCGTCCCATAACATTGGTTCTTCCGTTCTTTGAACTCATTTATGTACATGTGTGTACTTACTTATACATATACGTATATACATACGTATATACAAAAAAATGCAGGCATACTTGCATATGCACAGTACAGAAATACATGCGTATACACAGTTACGTGTAAGCTTGCTAAAGGGAGAGAGGAGCCTTGTTTTGGCTCAAGCCAGGGAAATGAAATGAAAAATCAAGTCTTGCACAGAAATGAACAGCCGTAAGAAAATCGAGATTAAGATGATACGATAGACGATAAGGGTCAAGTCTTTTTACATTTAAAGAAAAATAATTTTTCATCGGTTTATTTATTAATTTTTAATTTAATTTTTTTCTTTTGTTCTTACTCAATTCAAAAATATATCTGTGTCATTATGTATCAGTATTTCATGGGAATTTAATTTTTATTTTCCAAAATTTTTGCCGACATTTTTCCCCCTAAAGATAATCGAAAATTATCTTTTAACCATTTAACCGATGGATAATTGGCTCTGTTCAATTTCTTAATGAAAAATCTAATTCTTGTTAAATTTTTGACAGCTCTTTTGTTTTGTACTCTTCATGTAATTATTTTTCTGATTTTATTAAAAACATAATTTTATTTTCTTTTGATAAATAATTCTTCGTAGTTTACATCAACATATTTATAGTTTTTAACACTATAATATTACCTATGTTTAAAACAAATAAACGCTTGTTAAAATTTTAATTGCTGCAGTAACATACAGGTAGTTCATCATTTATTTTAATCCCCGCATGTTAAAGTAACTTTTCATTATTATGATTCACTATGGTTTACTGTTTCTTTTAGCTATATTTCTTTTGATACCTTTCTTTTAAATATTGTTGTCTTTAAAATAGATACAGTTAGATATTTACTTTATTTTTTTAGGGCTTGAAATATATGTGTTATATCTGATAGATAAAAAAATATTTTAATACTTATAATACATGCATAATACATATAATAAATAAAAAATTTTCTGTAATACATTTTGTGCGTTTTAGAGATGTAACACGAAATTGATGGTAGCATGTAAATTTAATAAATAAGTTATATTTATTAATAATATGTTATATTTATTTAATTTCACGTTCATTGTTTACTTTCAAAAAGTTCTTAGTAAAATTTTATCTGTGCCATCAAAAATTACAATATATGCATGTTATACATACCTAGTTATACACATATTTATTGCTTTTAATTAAAAATTATTCATTATTTTAATAATTTTAATAATTTTTTATTTTCGATTTGAATATCGTACATAATTAATTTTGCTTATATTCTGGCACTGACATTATTATATTCTTATTATTATATGATATTATTTCTATATGACATTATTATATGCTTATATTATACACCTTGAGATTATTACCATCATTCTAAGGTATAGAGAAATTATAATAAATTAATGCTTATTTTAATTGCCTATTACGTATTTATGTTAAATATTCGCAATACTTCCGCTTCTATTACTTATTGTGAGATCTGATAAAAATATTTAAGGATTAATATATATTGAAAAAACAGAGTAACTGATAAAGTAGTTATTTTATTATTGACAAATCTAAGAATTAATAAGATTTATAACAATTAAAATTAATGATTAATTTATGACATCAAATATCGCTTATGAATATTTTAATTTAATTACCAGTAAACACTTTGTTATTAAAATAAAAATTAAGTAGAATACTATTTTTAATTTACGAAATTTATTGCGATTTTGTTATTTGTTCTTTTTTAATTTTTTTGCATTTGTTTTTTTTTTAATTTTTTTGCATTTGTTTTTTTTTTTAATTTTTTTGCAAAGCCTTTTTATTAAACAAAAATTAATCTTTGATTCAGCATTGTATTTTATTTACAAGTGATATGGCTTTTTTTAGACAAAATTGAAGAAATTTTTTAATTTTTCTAAAATTATTTATTTCTAAATTCTAAATTTAAAATTCACTAATTTATGAAATCTTTATTATACTTACCAGAACTGGTAAAAATAATCTTCTTTTTTAAACGTAAATGATTACAATTTAATGTTCATTTTATGGCAAACTCGTATCATATCACACAATTTATAATTGTTTGTTAATATTTAATAAGTGATCAAATTTTAATAAATAATCAATGTTCGTGTAGTTCAAGAAAATAAAAATACTTTTTATGTGTATGATATTATATCGTATCATATAATATTGTGAGTGTTTTTTATGTAAAATGATTTTTTTTAATTTTATCTTATTCCTCCATGTTCTGAAAGAAACGTAAATGTTAAAAAAATAATAAATGTCATTTTGGGGCAAATGTTACTAATGCTTTACTTGGGCATCTATACTCAAACGTTAGATATCTGAAAAATGATCAGCTGCTTCAAGACCATACAATAGTATTCCCGCAGCACTCTGGAATGTTATCGCTGCCTACTACCTTCTGATCACCTGCTTACAGTTTGTTTTTATAGTACGTCCTGTCTACTTTATCTATCTATCTATCTCTCTCTCTCTCTCTCTCTCTCTCTCTCTCTCTCTATCTCTCTCTCTCTCTCTATCTCTCTCTCTCTCTCTCTCTCTTAATTTCCTAAAAGAAATTTGATTTTTCAGTCGCTGTAGATAGATAAGTAAGTATAGTACTAACTCAACCTTAATACTATTATCAATTAATGATATATTCATTATCGTACGATCTTTTTCATTAAGGTATTTGTAAATGATATTTTTTGTTACTTATATAATACCATTATATTTAGTATAATTTTAAGCCCTTACAAGAAATTTTTTAAATTATATTTCACTTTTTATGTCATTATCAGAGATTAGTCATTAACTTAACATTAACTTAAAGTAAACAATAAAAAAGTACAGGGTTTTGTGCATATTTTGTGATATATTTAGAGAATAATAGATTATTTTCTTTACCATGTTTACAATTAATGAATTTTTTATTTCATATTTTAAAAATTTAGAAATTTTTAATCATGAGCTTATAATCAAGTTCTAGCTTGTACATAGTTATTACTACATCATTTATTGTTAACTTCTCTTTTCCTTACAAAAATTTATAATTAGTGCATAAATGGTCATTATTGCAACGATACCCTATGTATATATCAATTATTATAAAAAACGTTCAAACTAAATTTTGATAGCTTTAATTAATTCAGGATTGTATCAATATAAAAATTTTATATTATCATTTACATTGTTCCAAAACTGCATTTATGATTCATTAATTGTCTATATGTTCTTGTTTGAAGAGAGCATACGATTATTTATGAATTGGGCTATGATGATAATGAACATCAAAATACCAATAGAGACAGTAAGGGTGATCAGCTTTACATACTTTGCATCAAATCGGTTTTAATGTTTAGTTTATGTCGATGCTTGCGTAGGAATTTTTAGCTTCGAAGACATTTTGGAACCAAACGTCATTATGATACGTTTTTTACAATTCATTTTATATATACAAAGTGAATTATTTCCACTACCATCTGTAGAATTAATAACTCATAGAATTTGGGCAATTTAAAGATCGAATATCTATGAAAAATGGCTTACACAATAAACTAACAGACAGCTAATGTATTTTTTTTAATTCTTCAGTTAAAGTGCTTATTTAATTTTCGTTAATTTGATTTTTTATGTAAAGAAAATTTTTAAATAAATTACTCTAACGTATTTTGCATAACTTTATTTTTGCTTTGCTAATTCTAAAAGTTTCAAATTTACCGTATCTAAGAAAAATGCTTTTATTGGAAAAATGTGTCTGTAAAAACATTATTATTAAAAATATTGCCTATTTTTATTAAGGTAGTTACTTATTTAAATCTTAATAATGTTACAAAAAAAGTTAATAATATTTATTTTGTATTATTATATTATATATTATATATTAATATATTATAATATTGTATATTATACGTCAATTTTTTTAAAGTAACCTAATTTAATTACATAAATAAAATCTTTTTTTACTCTAATAGACTAAATATAAAAAAAATACGACAATTTTAAAGTGTATAGCAGATTATATTTAGAAAAAAAATAAACTGTTTGTCAGTCATAATAAAAGTGATGTTTTAGTTAATCTAAAATTTTGTATATTTACTGAGTTGTACCACAGAGTCTTTTGTTTGGATCTAACTCATGTTGCTTTCATAAATTCTTATAATATCAAAAAACACAATGAAAGATAATTCAGAACCAGTGGTGCTTAAATATAAGGGTTTTACAATTTAAAATGAAAAGTCTTCTGTTAATTCTATTAATTTTTCCTTTCTTCTACTTTTGTCTATTATTATTATATGAGCGAAATAGAAAGATAGAGATCGTGAGAGAGAGAGAGAGAGAGAGAGAGAGAAAGAGATGGAGCAGAGAAATAATTATATGCTTTTGAAGATATTTTGTTGTTGAGGATATAAAATTAGAAAAATAATATAAAAATTCTTCATTAATCATACATGTAGTCTTAAAAAATGAAAAAAAATTAATTTGTTATAATGTTTGAATGTTTCAAAAGAGTTGAATCATTTTCATGAATTCTAAAAAAAATTTAATTTTAAATTTAAAAATAACAGTTGTTGCTAAAAAATTATTAAAGTCAAAAGTAACGTCTTTTCTTATACCTAATTAAATCTTATTTTTAATTAACAAAAACAAATTATTATAAATTTTTGAATAACGTAAAAGAAGAATTATAAGCAAATAAGTATTGTAATGAATTATTTCTTTCTGCATCTTTTTTTATTATATACATTTGTCTATACATTATATACGTATTAAAAAAACATTAACTCAGAAAGTGTATCTTTCTCCGTTTACACAAAGTACGAGTATGTTAACTTTACCGAAATTACTTGATATATTTTTAGCATATAAAATTTTTAAGCTAATGATAAAAAAATAAAAATAAAATATTAAAATATCTAAAAAAAAGACAAGATATTTGTTTTCTATTACAAGTGGATATTATTTATAATAATTGATATTAAAATTTAGTTATCTATTTGAATATTATTCGAATAATATTTGTTACTGTTTAATGAAATTATTCATCAATAATAGCCAGGCAAAAGTTAAATATTATTGATTATATCTATATTTGGCCAGTAAATGCCTGAACAACGAAAATGCTATACAAGGGAAATGTTGATTAAATTTAGTACAGTTTAATGTCTTTTCTCAAAAGATGTCCGTGGTTTATCCTAGAGGAATTACCAATATCATGATCTTTTGTATTATTGTGTATATCACTTCATGTATCACAAAGCTTTGCAAGACACGAATAAGGCATCTTGTCAGATGCTTTGGCATTTCCGATTTTAAGTAGGTATAATAAAATCGCACGGCGATTTTGAGATACTAAGTCATAGTTATTTGAGGCGATAGTTGATGAACTTCCATATTTCGGAAAATGATTCTTCAGAATATTTTTAAAATATTTTGTTTCTTTAGCTTTAATTGGATAATTAATTACATAATTTCAAAATAATTGTGTTCTTTGTGTAATTAGTGGTATAATACTTATAAAGTGTTTTTCAATAGACGCGAGCTATTTTTTTTAAATCAACACTTATTATTATATTATTAAAATTTAATCACGTATTCAATTTGAACCTTTTTTTAAAAATATTTGTATTAGTAGCTTAAAACGTACTTAAGTATTATAAAACGTGGGAGAATATAAGAGATGGTCGGAAGAAAGACAAAGATACCACGAATGTGCCATTATAAGTTCTTTTTAATGCATCCTTACCAATAGGAATAATAAATTAATTCAGTGACCGTTGAGAAAAACAATAATGAGTAAGAATGAATGAGATGTAGTGAGATATTAACTTTAATATCTAGAATCCCCAAGCAACACTATTTACTAAACCATTTTAATACTGTAAACACGATTTTTTATATCTTATTTCTGTGAATTTCATTCGATGAATCCGTATATGGTATGTATTAAAAATGTAATATGGTGAAAATTGAAATGAAATATTATGAGTGCCAGAAAAGAGGGTGAAGTTGGAGTGTGAATCAAAAAACATGAATGAAGCAGGGAATGCGTGGAAGCTATCGTTGCATCACGTACGAAGTATAGTGTTAGGTCGCTTTCATGACCTTACAATAGAAGCCCTCAACTACGCTTTTTATTTTAATTTTCACTTGACATTGTACAAACATATACACAAAATACAAATTTCATTAGGAAACATTTATTATTCGCGAAATTGTACTTAAATAATACGCGACATAAACATCGTCTTACTCTTCTCAGCATTTTTTAAAACATTTTTTGTAATTTTTCAAATTATTAACAAGGCCAAAATTTTCTGTGCGTATTAATTTGAGGAATATAATAGCTGTCTACAAATATTTTAGGCCATTTAATTATGAAATTCGTCTCAAATGATAAGAAGATATAAAGAGTATGTTAAAATGAGGAATTGTGAGATGCTAAGACCGCATGTTTCATGTGTGTTTGAGAGCCTTTCCTTAGCACGATAATGAATGATATTTTTTTTCATTCAACCGTGCCTAGCCTACATTCAGCGTGAGTGAACTAACCGCTAGTGGCGAGGGCAGTGCACTACCTCTTTTGATTCTTGCAGCCAGTGTTGCTGTTACATGAAAACAATGAAAAAATAGTAGCAATAAAGAGGAAAGGAAATTACTAAGCAGGAGACAAGTTGCGTCCACTTATGAAATATTATTTATAGAGAATACGTAAAATAATATAAAATTTGTTATTAAGATTTATTCGAAGATCGTGTGCACAAATACTTCTTTGGAAAATTATTTTTAACTATTTTTATATAAAATTTAAATAGATATTTAACGATATTGTTCTTGGAATTTTTTTTGAGTCTGAATAATACTGACTATAACTACTGAAAAGTATCAAGTAGTATTTCATGAATATGAGAACGAAAACTCGAAATGACATGTTTTATTAATACGCATATAAAAATGTGTTATGCTGAGTATTTGAGAATTTATTGCTACTTTTGCTATTGATATTAAATTTAATATATTCAACGAAAAAACTAGTCTACTGCTTGATTTAAGATTAGTAATTTTAGTCATGCATCTAATTTTGATAAAGTATTTTTTAAAGTTTCGAGGAATTTTTATAATTAAAAATATATTCTCTTTAATTCTATGTATACTCTACATTTTCATTAAACTTATATCTATAAAATGTATCTACTTTTGTTTGTCTACTTTATTCGAGAGGCAAAAAAAAAAATTAAAATTTACAAAAGGAGACTAAGAATGCGTATTTGACTATGTGCGTGTATGCGCGCGTGCGTGTGGAATCTAACTACGAACGTATATATTTTGAGCATATTCGAATGCAAAACCAGCCGAAAATGTTTGAATTATATAATGTGCATGTGAAGAAATCCCAGTGCATATTGGTATAAAAGAAGTGCAAAGCTTTGAAGATTTAAGGTAAGGCATTTAAATGTAAACGTAGGTGGCGTTAGAGAGGTCAGTTCCGTGTGCCCTACGAATGACTTT
Source organism: Kradibia gibbosae (assembly GCA_018907135.1). Lineage (NCBI taxonomy): Eukaryota > Metazoa > Arthropoda > Insecta > Hymenoptera > Agaonidae > Kradibia > Kradibia gibbosae. The sequence continues at coordinate 34,976,157 of JACCHX010000001.1, read as the reverse complement.
ATAAATGGGCGCCTTTCCCACACCCACATTACATAATAATTCCCTCCCGCCTAGACTCAAACCCCATACCTACCCCATGGCAGAGAATCACGAATAACGTACAGGCGTGATATTAGTGTGGGTCATGTGATAATGAGTCTAGCGAGAGCTTAGCAATTGATACACAGTGGATGGTAAATCAGTAAAAGAGGTCCGTATGGGAATGTTGCAGTGAGTGGGAGGACGGTGACGGGCGGTGCTCCTCTGTATGGACGTCTTGTCGCCGAGGAGTCGATGCCCGGGGCGGTTTGCGGGACCGTATCCGGGGGTGGTACAGGGGCCATGCCACAGGAGACGCCCGCCGACATTCACGCGATGCAGGCACGGATACCCCACAGGTTTCGTGACCCAGCCACAGCGCCCCTCAGGAAACTTAGTGTCGACCTCATCAAAACCTACAAACACATCAACGAGGTGAGCATTTTTAACAATTTATATGTGTGTGCGGATGCGCTCGCAAGAGTGTCTGTTGGCTTCAAATAACCATACATTGAACTGTGATGTAAGTTACGTTGATTCACTCTGTACAATTGTTGCACTTTCGGACAAATTTACTTTAATACTTTTCAACACAATCTTTGTGTCTTATGCGCAATTTATTTATGCATAGAAAATATTTGAACAGCAAACTACATATAGTGTTTTTTTAAACTCTTTTATCTCCAAGAACTCTTTCCAAAAAAAGTACATTAAATTTCATTTAGAATTTATATTAAATACTTAACTACGCTGGTATAAATAATATAAAATTCGACTTAGTACACGAATGCAACGAATTGATATAATTATGTGGCATCAAATATTTTATCATATTTAATTTAAGGATATAAATGAATTTTCAGTTTCAATTTTAAGTAACTTAAGTTGAATATTAAAATCTTACTTCAATTTTGTTATTTGATCTCAGCATTAATTCCTTTACTAAGATAAATTATTTGCTTTGGTAAAAGAGTATACATATTTAGTATAATTAATTCATAATATTCTATCATTAATATTATTTTCTTTTAAATTATCCCAAAAATTTATATAAAAATTTTTCGTGTATAATTTGCTTATAATGTGTGAAAATATTTTAAGCATTGTGTGTGTCTGTGTCTGTGTGTGTGTGTGTGTGTGTGTGCGTGTGTGTGCGTGTGTGCATGCGTGCGCGTATATATATATGTAATATTTTATTTAGTAATTTAAATAGTAAGTCTAAACTGATATTTAAAATAATGAAACTAAATTATTAAAAATATAATGTTCCTTAAAAATGTGATACAATGAGAAACTTCTCAAGGAAATAGATAGAAATATTATTTATATATATATATATATATATATATATATATATATATATATATATAGATAGAAAAATACATAGATTGAGAAATTGATAGATTGATAGATAGATATATAGATAGATTTAGAGAGAGAGAGAGAGAGAGAGAGAGAGAGAGAGAACAATGACGCTAACATAATCGCACAAATATATTTATCATCTATGAGCAAAAAAATTGACAATATCACACAGAATACCCGATGTTAATAGTGAATAAAATTAAGAAAGGTTTAAACGAATACGTTCTGACGAATTTGAAAGTAATTTTACTAATCGAAATATTCATATTACATCCTCATCCATTACCTGTATTATTTAATTGTTTTCTAGCAGCAATGCTTTTTGTTCTTCATTGTGAATTTCTAAAAAAGGAATACGGTACAAATAATATGTACATTTATTCATTATACAGATAGTAGAGATTAACTGCAAGATATGTAATTTTTCTATCATTTTTTTGGAAAGCTTTTTTATTTTTATTATATATAAATTTTTCTTTCATATTATTTTGGATTATGGCACAATGTTACTATTTAGTGTAACTGTATAATATGAATGCATTTTTTTATTTTATTAAAATTCTAATTAAAATATTTGTATTTAAATTGTAGACCATTGATTAAATTGAAATTCTAATCAATAAAAAATTTTAGAGATAAATTTGGAATTTTTTTACTTTCATTATTTTTATTAATTTGCAGTAATATTGTGTTCTTTCAAAGTTACATAGATGTAATAGTCAAGGGTATACGGAATAGTGAAAACATTTGCGAGTATAATGTAGAAATGATAATTTAATTGCTTTGCATACTAGAGCTATTACGAATAATATTCCGAAAAAAACAACAAATAATGACTAATAATGATTTTAAGTAGTAAAATTTTATTAATTCAGTAACTTTTATGTTATTAAATGATAGTAGAAACAATACATAAATAATAAAAATTAGTATTTGAATGGAAGTTTTTTTGTATTTATATGTAATTATTATTTTATTTATAACCTAATTTAGAGGTTAAAAAAAAAAGTTTTTATTTTTTCTTGTTTTATGAAACCATATAATATTCATAAACTTAAAATTATTGGTAAAATATACATTACCTCCTCAGTTATACGTTACATAATTTGAATACACTTAAGGAAAAGCTTGAGTTTATATATTGCTACTGTAATATATTGTACAGATAATAATTCATTGGAATAATAATTTAATCTATTTTCACATGTATAATGTATAAAATTGAAAAAATTAAAGCAAAATTGTTTGTGATTGAAAATATATGCAATGGTTAGAAAAAAACTACACTGAAGATTTTGTACTTGATGTAACTTATATTGAATTAAATTAATTATAAGTATAATGTTGCTTTAATATTTGTATATCATCTAACATACACAACAAATTAATAAATGTTTCAATTTATCAGTAATGGATAAAAAAACTGTTGAATACTGACGCAAAAAATATTATTATTTTTGATTGATAAAAACATTGCGATAAGTGTTTACAATAAGAATATTTTGTGCCATTAATATATTATATCTAGGCTATATTATTATACTATCATTGTTGTTAATTTGTATAATAAATTTCTCTAAAATAGAATAGTTCACTAAATAAAAAAGGTTATGTAATTTTTTTGACACTGTAAAGTCTAAAGGAATCTTCAGTATTCTCATTGCTAATTGTAGTATTTCTTAATTTATAAATAGATTATGTATTTACCGTATAATATTTTTTACAAAAATCTGTATACTTTCTGATGCCCTAATTTTTAAAAAACGTTTTACACCTAGATATGTTTTGTATAAACGACGGTACGAAGTCATTTCAAACCTTTCAATCAATTGTCGTAACATTCATTGCTTGAAATACAAAATTATAAGCTTCTATATTCAAGCACCTGTTCAGTGAACTCCCTAGGGACTTCCACTTGTATCAAGTATAATGCCATTTTCGTGTTCCAATGACCGTTATTGTAAAACGCTCGAGTACTTTCCGAAATAGGCATCTTGTCCGCAATAACATTTAATCGAGATTACTAGAACTTGAGATATTAAAGACGACGGAGAACATATATTTATAAACATCTATACCTGTTCCCTGCTTTAACTAGTTCCGTTACTCAGGAGAGGAATGTCTGAAGCTGAGTAAAGATGAAGAAAATGTGGTACATTTCAAATGTTTGACCAGCAACAGATGAGAATTGAAGTTCATACGACCCAGAACTCACAAAACTTGAAAACGGATCCAAACCCTTTCAATCGCTATCTTTTAACGGCTTAACCATCCTACATTACTGTTCAATACTGTGAAACGATATATAATTTGCAATGTGCTTTATGAGCAATATTATAAACAAGTTTTTTTCCTTATTTATATTGAGTTACTAGAAGGCATAAAAATCTAAATCAATCAATGATTATTATGCAATACAAAAATATTTATTAAATATTTATATTTTATTTAATTTTAAATCTATTTTTTTATATAGTCAATGAAGAGTATTTTTAATAAACTTTTTCAACTTTTACACGCAATTTTTTCCTTAAAAGAATAATAAATAAAATATTTACAATTTCAATATCTTCAAATGTCATTTAAAAATTAAAAAAATAAATCTATTCTTGGTTCATTAATTTACTTTGATATCAGTTGCCGATTATTTGAATTTATAAAGTATGTATTAATGAAATCGTATAATGGATACCAATTCATCAGTTTCATAAAAAAATGTGATTTAAACATATATATGTAAACTAATTTAAAAAAAGATATGTATTAACGGGTATTTTCATGGAATTTTATTAGAAGAATTAGGAAACCATTTTATTTTTTTAACCTTAAAAAATAAACAGTATTCAATATATTAATACTTTTCACTTTAACTCGAAATATTAAAGTCCGCTTCAAATGTATAAAATATATAGAATTTTAATTTATTTTCCAGTATGTATCTAATTTGACAAATCATTTTCTAATGCATTATAATGAGAAAAAAATTTAATGTAATAATAATTATACACAAAATCAACACATGGATATTTTATTTCATGTATTTTTTTAACCGCATTCTTATTTTCTTCTTGACACTAATTATGCAAAACGTACTAATTCTCAAGTCTTCTGTTTCAAATTGTTGTATTGTGCCTTACACGGAAGAACAATTTTTTTTTATATATATACTAAGTATTTTCCAATATATATTGTTACATATTGTTTCTATGTATCAATATTCATTTCTACTGCTTGATTTTAATAATTTAAAATTTTCTATCTCACTATAAGCACCTCTACTTAATTTCCTCTTTGTTTTTTTTTTAATTTACTGTAGAATTATTTATCAATTTAAAATTTTTTTATTAATATGAGTAACGTTTATATATATGTATGATGACTTCTGTCATTAAAAAGATTTACATTAATAAAATATCTGCAAGCTATTATATAATGTATAAATAAATGTATTACATTATAGTTTTCTATTAAATCAAACTCTTAATAATTCTATTACTTAGTATTGGATTTTTTAAGAAGAAATTGAGTATATAGAATGTTTACGTATATTTTAAATGTCGTTTAAGTAGAAAAAGAATTTTATATCTGTGTATATGTGTGCGTGTGAATGTGTATGTATGCCCAATGAATAGAATTATAGAAACAAGATTTCTAGCGTTTATGAAAAGAACGTGACATTATAATGCCTTTCTCTATTAATCATTTCTAGCTTCTAATTTTATTAATTAATTCTATATATAATTAATGATACTTACCACGAAGCTTAGTAGACTAGTAATATTAGAAAATAATTTTTTATTATTAATTTTTTATGTTTAGTTAAGCTATAATTATTTGTAACTAAAAACATATACTGAATAAGGTAGAACAAAGAATGGTATAACCTTTTTATGAAAAAATCATTTCTAGATTATGTAGTCTAGTCTCTGTTCATCAATTTAAAGCATTCCATATAACACAATAATGTCTCTTATTCAATTGCCATGTTACTTTAATGTTCAAAACGCTATTTGTAGAATTCTATTTTAAAAGGCTCGGATAATCACGAAAGTAATGTTTATAATTATTCGACATTTACATTGATGCGTTTGATATTAAATATTGCAATATATAATGGAGATTTCAAATAATTAGTTTATCGATTAAATCAGCACTGCAAAAGTGGAATAAGTGGTATCTTAATACGAAAAGTATAATATATATATGCAGATATAGATAAGGAAAAAGTAGGGACCCTTTTAACTAAAAAGTAACAATTTATAAAATAATTCTATCAAGGAGGGAAGGAGAGAAAGAATAAAAGTAAACTCTACCCTCTGTATTATGTATTTATCTATAGTTAAAAGCAATTCTAATAAAGCCATGGCGAGGCGCGCTAGTCGATGATTCTAGCTTACTTTACTACCTCCATCTTCGTTTTGTACTTCTATGACGAATCATATGAGAACGACTTCGTGCACTCGCGCATAGCAACAGAAATGAACTGAATTGGAAGCCACAACCGGCTTCTCTATATCTATTCTTCCTTGAGTCACTCTCACACTTACGTACTCACGTACGCATATGCAGGTATATATGTATTGATCTATCTCGCTCACATATGTTTTCAAGATAATTTTTTCGTTAGTTGTGCGTGTGTTAGCTTTACAAAAATTGTCACTTCCTATTTGAATAGCGGAGGAGTATGTAACGAAGAGGAAGTCGATCGGCAACCCTTAAGAACTTACATAATCATTCATTTTCACTCTTCTCGGAGTTCTTTTCTACGTTTCTTCTGAAAGTCATTGTTTTCCTTTTTTTCTTCTTTCTCTATTAATGTTTATCAATTTTTTTTCTCTCTATTTGTGTTTTCTAGTTGAGTTTCACGATATTATCATGACTATTATTTCTACAAGATGTTTCCAAACAAATGGGTTGAGAACAATTTACACGAATAATAAGCTATCATCATAAATTGATTGATCCTAAGTCCTGAGCCATATTAAAAAAATTATTACATTTTTCATTGATTTTTTAAAATATTGAGACAGTTCGTAATTAAAAAAATCTTGTCATTCCACTTTTTTTTAACATTTAATAATTGATTCTAATTATAGATGGTGAATAGGGCCTAGTAGTTAACACGTGGTCATAATTATCGTAGTGTGTATAAGTAAATGAAATATTTTTGTGAAAATAATTTTAAAGCAAAGAATTTTAAGAGTTGAATGGAAACATTAGAATTCCAAAGTATAACAGTATGCAACGATATTATTTTACATTTATGACTTATTTATACTGAGTAAAGGTAATAAAAAAAACAAGATAAAAGAAGATAGGAAATTAATTGACCTAAAAAAACTTTGTGAATAAAACGTTATGACAACAGACATAACGTTTATAAAATTCGTGATTGAATCTTCTGTTTACGAATAAGAACGAGACCCTATTAAATCACTTCCAAAGGCTAATTGATATCATAAATAGAATAAACGCTTGTACGTTTCATTATGCAATAATGAAAATGATAATGAGAATGACGATGATAGTAATGGAGTTAATAATAAATGATGTAGTAGACGCGTCTATTTCTTCGAAAAGTGCATCGGTACCCACAGCAACAGCGTGATTCTCACGTGTCTTCTGGCGCGCGACAATATCGATATTCGGATGCGTCAGACCGCCGAGGTCGATCCCGTCGACGTTAGTAACAGCAGCGCTCGCGACATCGTTACATTGAATTCTGCTTCCTGACTATCCATTGTCTCTTTTTCCACTTCATTTACCTTTTCAACGTTTCATTAACCCTCATTCCCCCCCTCCAACCCCACTTGTCATCCTCATCCTCATCCTCAACCTTCTCAGCCGCCTCTAAAAATCGAAAAGAACTCTTGATGTCTATATATATCTTTCTCTTTTTTATCTATCTCTCTCTTAGCCCTCCGTCACTTCCTTGATTTGTTCCCCCCGTCGAATCTGAGTGGGCTTTCTTTTTTATTCAATTATTTAGGTTTTTCCATGACTTCGGTTCATCGCGCAATGGCCAGATATCAAAGAAAGAAATACTTTAAATAAGAGAACGGCGAGTGACTGAGAAACGAGTGAAGGAGGAGTACTTCAAGTTGGGGTTGAAAAGTACATTTATTCGCGTTGCCTGCAGTAAATGGAATTAAAAGAGAATCCTGATCAATAGAACATACTTCTTACTTTATTGCTGACATTAAAGTAATAGTTTAACAAGGATCTCATGAATTTTCAGTCCTTTTGCATTTAATTATATTTTGGTAATGGATTAATAATCAACTGAATTAAATCAACTATAACTTATTACTTGTATAGTATTACTTGTATAAAATTATTAAAAAATATATATAAATGTTATTTTCGTTGTTAATATTGTATTGTAGTAATATTTATTACTATTATAATTATATATTATAGTTAGATATTATTAATTTTCAAACAATAATCCATAAATACTTTTAAAAATATATATAGTTTAAAAAAAAATATTTATGGTTTTATCATATTAATTTTATTTTTAATGAATAATATGAAATAGCTAAAATCAGCACTTCAATATTCAATACTGTTCTGTAGTTTTATATTTATAAGAAATAAGAAACAAAAATTTATAAAAATCTTTATAGATAAAATAATGTTTAAATAATGTCAGAAAAATATAAAAAATAATATAAGTTCAATATGAAGTTATAAATAAATTAATGATAATGCATTGAAGTATAGCCGAAGTGAAATAAATTACATCTGAGAGTAATTTTATCAATAAGGTTTAAATTAAAAATTTTTTACAGTAAATAACTATATAATTTACTTTTCAAAAAAAAATTTCTTAAAGATCAAATAAAATATAAAATGTTTCATTAATTAATTATTCAACAACAAATAACCTTTGTTACGAAATATATTATTTTACTATTACTTGTAAAAAAACCATCTCGTAAACAAATTATGAATTGAAGAAAACTTATGATTGAATTTCTAAAACTATAATAAATATATATTTATAATAATATTGTTTACATACACAAATTTAATAAAGTTTTAGATAACAAAGTTAAAAGATACAATAGTTCATTTTTTTATATTTTATCAATTCGCATGACATCTTATGTTAGATAAGATTACATTTGTGAAAGATCATAAGTTTTCGTTCTCTACTTTTTTCTTAATTTTTATAAAATTTTTGACTATTAAGACTATTAAGTTGACTATTAAGTTATTAAAGTATGTATAAGCTACAATTTTTCAATAAATATTTTAACAGCAGAATAGCGTTAAAATACCCATTTGTAAAAAGTTCTAGCGGAGATGGTCACAATCAATACTTGAATTTGAAATATTAGAAAGTTCTTAATACAATTAACAAAAATCGTATAGGCAGTTAAAAAGGACATTTCTAGAGACAGAAAAAATGCATATAAGTGGCGGTTGGGTGATGATGTTCAAAAAGGGTATTAAAAATGCGTTAGAGAAGGGAAAAATAGAAAGAAATTGTATGATAAAGAGAGAGAGAAAGAGAAAGAATAGAGGTAGAGGTGGTTCAAGCAAACTGGTGAATGCAATATACATATGCATACACACATATATGTAAAAATATAATGTAAATAGAGGAAGGAGAGGAACAGGCAGACAGAAACGGAACGATATTAAGGGAAGAAGTATACGGGTGGACTATAATAAGGTAGGAAAATTGGTGAGAGCCCTGGGGCTGCTCTTAGCAATGTCAATGAACTCAAAAGAGAACTACAGTTTGCTATGTTACGTTTTACTATGTTATCTCTGTCGCTCTTATCTCTTATCGATTCTTATCAAATAGGCAACCGCAGCAAGCAACGCATCCGTGTGTGTTCATTTGCATGTGTGAATTGCACTTGGAAAAATTTTATTCATTTATGTAAAATTCAAGAAATATTGAAGAACGTTTCAGACATAAAAAGTAAGAGATCGTGGATTAGAGAGCAAAGTAACTTTTTTTTCGAGGATTCGAGAGCAATATTATTTTTTCCTTGTTAAGTATAAATGTAATCATCAAGTATATTTTTCGGAAATTATAAAACATGCGTACTTTGTGAAAACTCATGTCTTTACGCAAATTAATCTTAAAAAACCGTACGTTTTCTAATATTGTGCGAAATTTTTATTCCTTCAAATATATAAAAAAATGAAAATATGATCGTAAAGTACATGTTTCAATTTTGAAATTAATTTTAAAAATATTTTGAAGTTTAATCATTCTAATTAAATGACGATGGTTATATAGTTCAGAGTAGGTAACGCTACAATAAAATAAAAATTGAAATTGTTTAAGAAATGCTTGTTCGCGTCGTGATTTCTTGTAAATCTTTGTATATTAGAATTCTAACTTTTATTTTAAATAAAATTGTCTCTACAGTTAATTTTTATCGATATCGAATATTTTAAATATTCATGTAAAGCAATTTTTGTTCTAAAAGTAATAATTTTTCTTTAGATTTTATTTATATTTATAGTTCCGTATATTCGCATGAAATGATAATGAATAAACATAACATATAAATACGAAATTTTTTATAAGATGTGCTTGATATATATAAAATATAAAATCATATTTAATATGGTGTAATTATGAAATTATATACAATTAATGTGTCGATTTAACAAAATGATAACATTATTTTGTACAAAATAATAGAATTATAAATAATGTATTATACTCGCAAAATAACTAATATACTGTGAATTTTCATTGTAAATTTTATTCTGCCAAATATTTTATGATTGAATCCTAATCAACGAGATTTTTCTCAAATCGTGTTCATTATTAATAAATTAAACATTGAATAAGATCGCAGAACAAAACTACGAATGAGTCATTTGTCTTTACATATCGAATTTTAAATTAATTATTTGGACAAATATTTATTGCAAATGATTGTAAAAAATTTAAACTGTTTATTATAAAGCTTAAATATTTTAAGTCTTATTTTGTCTAGATAATTTCCTCCCATTATATTCAATGGTTATTTACTGAATTAAAAAATACTATAATTGGAAACGTAAAATTTTTTTATTAATTATGTCATATTTTTATCGTTAAAGGTATACTATGCGAAAAAAAAAAGAAGAGCGCAACAGATGCAAGGAGAAGATGGCTCACATAAAAAGGAAAGAAAATTGTACAATGACGGTTGGGACGATGACAACCATGATTATATTATCAAGAATGGAGAAAAGTTTCTTGATCGATACGAGATAGATTCTTTAATAGGTAAGTCTGTTTATATTTTATGCCTCATTTACGAATGTATTAACATTAAAAAATTAAATTTCTGAAATAACATAATAGAATATTGAAAAATATATTCTAAATACATAATTTTACAGGCAAAGGCAGTTTCGGTCAAGTAGTGAAAGCATTTGATCATGAAGAGCAAACTCAAGTGGCAATAAAAATCATTAAAAACAAAAAACCTTTTCTGAATCAAGCGCAAATCGAAGTCAGATTATTGGAAATGATGAATAGAGCTGATACCGACAACAAGTATTATATAGGTAATGAAAATATTGCAACAATTTTGTAAAATGATGTTCGGGTAATAATAATACTACTAAAATTGAAAAAAAAAAAAAAATTATCAAAATGTATAATTATTATTATGTTTAAATATAATACACGTACGCACATTCGTACTCAAATACACACTTGATTTTAAATAATAAAATCTAAATATTTCATACTCTTTTGAAAATTTTATGTATCCAAATTTAATATAAATGATGTAAAAATCTTCATTATTGTAGTAATGACGTTTGTTTTCAAAAATATATTTACTAATTATAAAAAATCTGTACATAGTTTAAATTTACTTTTAAATTCTCTGAAATTAAATTAAAAAATATGATATATACATGCAAATGAAATATTTTTATAGTTATACAAAATATTAATTATTTGATGTATGTTGATAAGTTGATTGGATTTTTCTTTATTTTGTCTGTATTATATGTATAATTCAAAATTTACTGAACGATGTTTGAAAAACGTATAAATCTGTGACTTTTGCTATTTTTCAGTTAAACTCAAGAGGCATTTTATGTGGCGAAATCATTTGTGTTTGGTTTTCGAACTACTATCGTATAATCTTTATGATTTACTTAGAAATACGAATTTTCGAGGCGTATCGTTAAATTTGACAAGAAAATTTGCACAGCAACTTTGTACCGCACTCCTATTTTTATCTACGCCAGAATTAAATATCATTCATTGTGATTTAAAGCCTGAAAACATCCTTTTGTGTAATCCAAAACGTAGCGCAATAAAAATTGTGGATTTTGGCAGTTCGTGCCAACTTGGACAAAGGGTACAAAAATATAAATGATGTCCATTTGTTAAATTATGATTATATTTATAACTTATTACCTTTCAGATATATCAATATATACAATCTAGGTTTTATCGATCACCTGAAGTGTTACTAGGAATACCATACGATCTCGCAATAGATATGTGGAGTCTAGGTTGTATTTTAGTAGAAATGCACACGGGCGAACCTTTATTTAGTGGAGCTAACGAGGTAAGATTTAAATGTATATTTAAATTAGTAATTATTTTCCAATGACATAAAGAACTCTTCCGTATATTTATAGTGACTTACTTCAATAAAGATTTGAATGTAATTAAAGTTATAATTATAGTAAAAAAATATGTACATTTTATAAAATAATGAAAATAGAATTAATTCGCAACCAATCTTTAAGAAGTTTTTAAAATATATTAATATTAATCTCAATATAGGTTGATCAAATGAACAAAATTGTCGAAGTGCTAGGTATGCCTCCAAAGCATATATTGGACCAAGCGCATAAAGCGCGGAAGTACTTTGATAAGGTTCCAACGGATGGTTCATATGTATTAAAAAAGTCGAAAGATGGAAAAAAGTACAAGTTGCCAGGTACAAGAAGACTACACGATATATTGGGTGTTGAAACGGGTGGACCAGGAGGTAGGAGGCATGGCGAGCCAGGACACTCGATCTCCGATTACCTGAAGTTCAAGGACTTAATATTAAGGATGCTAGACTTTGATCCGAAAACGCGGGTTACGCCTTACTACGCGCTACAACACAACTTTTTCAAACGAACAGCAGACGAGGGGACCAACACAAATATTGCCGCTGCAAATAGTGCCAACACCAGTCCAGCCGTTGTGTCAATGAACCAAGACCATGGTTAGTCCATCATTCTTGGCTCAAATCTCTATTTATACAAAGAGTATTCGGTAACTTGAATTTTCCAATATAAATTGAATTGAACTTTTAGTCTAAGGAAATTCAACTAATAGTCTTATTGTTGATAGATAAAGTTCAATTTATATATGTTTATAATTTCACATATTAATACAGCAAGAAAATTCTTCTTGATTTTAAATTTTATAATATAATTAATATAATTTAATTTATGTTTATTCATTATTAAACTCAATGAAATTAATATATATTTGAGGAAAAATTATTTATGATTAATTGGTATATTTTCTACAACAAGCAATTCTAAAAATAATATTTAAGATTTTTATAAATTTTTTGGCTTCATAAGTTGAATTTTTACCCTACTCGAACAAAAGAATTATATGCACAAGATTGCACACAAAAAAATGTATCACACCGCTCTTACTTTTATACACAATATATAATGATTTACTCTTGCAGTATTTATTTACATCCTAATAATTGTTAAATTTTTATTTCTAAAAGAAAACACGTTCATATAAAAAAAACTACCTATGTATGTTTAATTTCACTCATCATTCTTTGTTAATTAGTAAATTAACTTTCATTTTTAATTATATTGTCCACGTGGCTGGTTTGTTTAAAATGGTTAAATAGTCATCTACAATTGTATTTTATTATTTTCTCTAAAAAACTATAAGAAGGCAATATGATATTTTAGATGTATGAGCCAGTAACAATTGATAGGGGCTTAATAATTCTTTCCCTAATCTAATTTGATAGTTTCTTTCATCTATTCGAATTTTTAATCATTAAACTAAAAAATTACATTAATAAAAATTTAATTGAATAAATCTTTATATTTTGTTTTAATATCTTACATAAATATTTAAAACAAGATTTCTGCTAATTTAAAATTATAAAGACATTTAAATATAAAGTATAATTAATTATTAAAATGAAAATATATAAAATATAATTAGAAAGATATTATATTTAAACAGACTTGAGTTGTTATAAAGTTATTTAAAAAAATTGAAATATCATTTAATGAAATTTTTGTTATAATCCCTTCAGAAATTTGCTATTTGAAAAGTCAAAGTTTTGTTTTGTGCAGAAAGTAAGAGGTTTTTATGAAAAGCTTGCAATAAATTGTACATGTTTAAGTATTCTTTAGACTTTTGTTTCACTAATGCCCTTATTTTCGTGCAAACATTTAATAGATTAAGAAACTCCGATGTAAGACAAACATGTTATTTATAAGATTCTAATCTAATAATTACATACATTGTAGCTATAATTATTTTTATTATACTTTTAGTTTTTCAATTATAAGTATTTAATTATATAATATATTTTTGTGCATAAATACTTTGAATTTTTTAGTTAAAAAAATGTTGATTTGTCTTCATGATATTTTGACTCATTGACGCCAAAATGTACATTGTTTTATTTTTCGGTTACAAGCATCTTTTTATTCTTATTTTTATCATATTATTATTTATTTTCTGCACAAACTAAACGATTCTTGTTGTTGTTGCCCGTAGATATGATGGGGGGACAGTACGTGGCTCGATGACTGTCGTATCCGCGGGGCGGTGACGACCTGTCCTAGGCCCCAACCCTAATCTTACTTACTAACATAAGTAAGTTCTGTCTAACAAACAAATCCTTGATTGCTGAAAGACTAACAAGACATCCTAATTTGAGACCTCAATTACGTTCCTTTGGCCTCAGATGTAATGTGTGAAGCTTGGCTTGTGAATTTTTATATTTATTACAATATATGAAGAGCCAAGTTATGGATTATAATTTTATTGTTGCCCGTAGCTTGGCTCTGGCGTTTTCAATTTTTGAGTCGGAATTTCAACACTTTCTTTTATAAGAAATTTCAACACTTGAAATTTAAATTAGTGTTTGACAACAAAATATTATTGAGTAAAATAGGAATAATTAGAAGCTTATTTTCAACGTAGTAAAGTGAATTTTAAATTTTCATAAAAGTAACATTTTATGAATTCTGGTTTTTTATCTATTATAAATGTAATTAACATTATTTCTGTTTTATCCTTGTTAGTGCATGCTTCTAGTTATTTGTGTTCAATCTTATCATAAAAAACTTTAAGTTAAATTACAGCATGTTTATAATTATATATAAAAATTTCTTAGATAAAAATTATATAAGGTATAATTTACTTTATAATTCAAAGGCAAAAATACTTTAGTAACAATGTGAATATCCATGTACATGCAGCGAACATGTATTAATTAAGTCTTATTAATATACTATAATTATGTTTTAAAAGAACTTATTTAATCTGTGATATATTGCATCCAAGTGCGCATGATATACAAGCCATGTAAAGTATCAAATGCAAGATAACATATATCTGTAGATGTATTGAAAATTCATTATTCCATAATTATTAGATCATTTCTTTAAAATTATGTTTATTTATAATAAATTTAATCCAATATTAGATGCAAGAATTATTTTAACAATAAAGCATGCTAGGGTAACACTGAAAATTCTAAAAATTACAAATAGTTTTTCTAGCGTAATTTTTCTCAATAAAAAATTTAGTTCTGAATTCCTTCAACTGTATAAAAAATCTAGCTTTTTTTTAAGCGAACAAAATGTGTCTTTATTTTATATTTTAAATAATTTTCTTGAAAAGCGTTTATCAATTAAAAATTTTGTTTTTAAATTCATATGGATTTTCAATGAAATTAGAGCGTCTATTGTTTTTAATTTCAAAGAAAAGAGAATTTCTATATTTACGTGAAATTTTATGTGAACCTGATAATCAATAAATATACCTCAGTAGATCCTTTTTATTCAATTTTAAAAGCTTTTATCACAAAGTGTGTGTACATATTACAAGGTCATTATTCTGTCAATCAGAAGAATTATTATATTATAGTGACTTGTCAGTTCCCTGATTATGACACAAGGTTCACCTGTTTAAATTGAGCGTAACCTTGCTATTAAAAGTAGGAAATATCAAGTATAAATTACTAATCTAAATCGAAATTTTAAAACTATTACCTTGGTAGTTTTGCTTTAGAAATATATATATACAAAAATACAGAATATTGCAAAATGGTATATCATCTTGGGTCTAAATTTCTCCCAAGTAATAACATTCTTATTTATACTGTCTAAGCTTAATTTAAAAAAATCCTATTAAAAAATCCTGACATCTTAACTGCAATTTTTAGTACTTTAATTTGGTTATGGATAGACTATTATACTTCTATGAGTATTTGTAAAACAGTGCATTATAATAGTAAATAATATTTACAGATATATTTAATTCTAAAAAGAAATTCATTATTTAATAATAACTGTTGTAAAATTTTTTAAAAATTTATCTTTTAAAATTGCAATTTTTCATATATATGTTACATTTAATAATTAATAAATTTTTAATTAAAGTTTGTATTTTGTTCATTCAATGAAAGTGAGACTTAACAATTATACAATAGTGTCAACGTTGATGATGATGATGATAAATATCGCGGTATTTATCTTTTTTTTCATAAATAAACCAATGGAGGTAATTACGAGTATATTCTGTATCAGTGTCACTAAGAGTAGTAAGTACTGATGCGGAAAAAACCATAAAAAATAATCCTCCCTTCCTCCCCCTCTCTCTCTCTTTCTATCTGAAAGTACGATATGTTGTAGAGCATGATATTATTGAATCAATGTAGGTTGCAAATATAAATACTGAAGTGAAAAATATTATTGTCCGTCAGGTTTATCGACAGAAATGAAAATGATGTCTGTGTTTTTCCGATATTCTACAGGGCTGGTGGTTAGCATGTCTGGACAAGGCAGCAGTAGCAGTAGCAGCGGTGGGGGCGTAAACGCGAGTATTAGCGGCAGCGGAATCGGTGCGACCAGCAGTGGCGGGACCGGAAGCAACAGCTTACTTCACGCAGCCCAGAGCTTGAGCTCGGGGTCGAGCTATCAGCCGATGGAGTGCGAGTCTTCACCGCGGCATCCGCTGGGCATTGGCAGACGGCCAACGACAAACTCGAATAGAGGGGATAGCGGGAACAGCTTAATCCTTGGCGGGTCAATGGAACCCGGGAGTAGCGCAAGCACCAACAGCGTAAACACCGGCAACGTTACTGGAGGGCTCAGTGTAGGGGTGGTTAACAGTAGCGTCTTCGGGGGCTGTGCGGGTAACAGTAGCAGCGGCGGTGGTGGCGGCGTCGTTAGCAGCAACAACAACAGTAGCTCCCTGTTACAGAGCTCCCTCGGCTCATACAACAGCCTGATCCTTCCAAACATTCCCCATCTGCCTGCAACGATGATGAGCTCGCCGATGGCCGGCATCCATCATCACCAGCAGCCGAGTTTTTACAACTACGGGGGCTACGGTGCGGGAGCCGAGGGCCACAGGCAAGTGGTCGGGCCCTCGCAAGTCGTGGTGGCCGGTGGTAAACAGCGCGGCGACGCCGAAAGGGAGGACAGCCCAATGGTCGGCGTGTGCGTGCAGCAGAGTCCCGTAGCCATCCACTAAATCCGCGAATCTCGCGCGCCTGTACCTCGGTATTATTTGGATTCTCGGCGTCCTCTCCTGTCTGCCACGACTTTGTCTCTCTCTCCCGTCTTTATTTCTGTTTCTCTTCTTACCTTTACCTCTGTCTCTGTCTACTCATTTCTCTGGAGGATTATCCTCGATTCTCCTTGGACCTCATCCTTCCGACATGTACTCGTGCTGCAGCTGCTAGTGTTAATTGCGTTCTCTTCGACATACTTTGGCTACCTCGGCTATGGACGATGCCTTTCACGATATGTGCAATGATCGACGGATTGTCTGTGAATTCATATTGTAGTGAAATGCATAAGTGCTTGCAAAGAACAATTGCATGGTTATATTATTAAGTTTTAGATTTGTTAAAAATTAATCGAAATTTGAATCCGGTGCAAAAATAGAAGGGATCCTACTTAATCTAGCGATATCGATCATTTTACTCTTATCAGTTACCAATTGTGTTATAAAAGATTTCCGAATATTTAAAACTTTCTCGGGGCATAAAATCATTATTTTACCAACATAAGGATTTATGAATTTGAATACATTTTAAATGAGCAGACGTACGCATTCATCTGTGAGATTGAGGATGGAGCTTATTAAATATTCCTTTTAGTATCTCGTGATGATCTATATATCGACTTTCGAATAAAATCTGTTATGTAAAAGCCGTCAAAAAGGAAATAAATATATGCGTTCGTGACCGCTTCGATGGACAGAATTATACGCGTCCATGCATGCAAGTATGGTTTGCGAGCGTACAAAGGAGGATCAGAATACCTAGAGGAAGACGAATATTGTGAACTAGAAGATAATGAAGAAGAAAAAAATGATGATGTTTATATTTACGAAAATTAAAAAGAAAAACAAGTAAAAAAGGCTGACAATCACGACAACGAAAAGTCTAACGGAAAAATATATAAAAAACATAAAATTAGATGTTTTCTCTATTCCTCACGTCTCTTAGCGGTCATGTGGGTTTATCTAGTTTTCCATTCTGAACGGAACAAACTAAATATCTCTTAAGATATCGATTGGCTTTTGAAACTCATTTCAAACTGAAGAAAAGTGAGTCCCATATGAAAATTTACACGTTAATTATTTAATGCTATTAGTATACATGTGTTCGTTTGCGCGTGAGTGTTACGTCCGTATGTGTGCCTGCGTGTGTGTGTATCCGTGTGTGTTCGTGTGAATGCGCGTGCGTACGTGCTTACGTGCGTATATATGACCATATATATTGGCGCGAACATATATATTTATATATTTATGCACGTGTGTGCATACGTGCGCGCATCATGTTAGCGCGCACGCGCGCGCCTGTGTACATATGCATAAATATATATATATATATATATATATATATATCTAGAGAGAGAGAGAGAGAGAGAGAGAGTGATAGTGAGGGAGGGAGTGAAAGACACAATGAGGCATGCCGATTGGTGTAATATACGAAGTGAAAAGTAAATGAGAAAAAAGAGAGCGTAGCGTTACCTCTAGAGCATGGAATACGGTGGATTACGGCCTAGTGTTAATATAAAGCCAAGCCTGGCCTCTTCTACGGGTCCAGCACGACAGACACTTAATTAAAATTTATTGAATAAGAAATAAATGCATACGAATAACAAAAATAAAAATAATAAAGACAATGCAAATTTAATCGATTATGCGACAAAGAATAAATTTTACCATTTGAACTGTGTGGCCTAGAGAGGAAAAAAGTGATAATTACCTATTACTATTACATTAATGAATGAGAAAATGCAGATAAGCAGTGTAATCATGTACTCTGATAGAGTTTTATACACGATGTGACAAATGTAAAAGGTGCATAGTGTGTGTTCGCAGTGAAAAGAAATAATTAAAAAGAATGATTGATCTTTGTACAATATGTTTAAGTGAACACAAATAAGATGCAGCTTTAGGATCTTAACTTTTAAGCTCAGAAAAAAATGAGAAGCAAATGCGAACGTGTGTGAAAGAAACAACGAGTGCATGCGTGCGAAAAAGAAAGTAAAGAATGGGAGATGTGAATTTGACTCTTTTATTTACTTTGGATTCGACGAGGCGTTGGATGTGTTAATAAAACACGCTGAGCGGCGCAAATTCCAATTTGTTGCTTACAAGAACTTAATACAAACTTGAGTCTTTGCATAACTTAACAATACATATTTATACATAAAGTATTGATAAGAAAGTTGAAGTGTAAACACTAAGAATCATCATGAATGATATAATCATATAAGGAAAAACTAGGTACTTTGTAATAAAACATTTCATGCGTATCACAAGTACATGCAGTTTCGATATTGTTATTGATTTTTGCCGTTTTTATTTTCCTTTTTTTCATTTTTTTGATTATTATCATACATAAATTTTGCTCGTCCTAGTAAACTTTAAGAGTTCTAGGAAATGCAAAACGAAAATGAGCTCCATGAATTTTTTAGATACTGCTTTAAAAAAAATGAACAAGAAAGATAAATATAAACACGTACTGGAATTTAGAAGACACTGAAACTAGTTATGATATTCAATATATAGACTGAATAAGTGCTTCTTCATAATAGAATAGAAGCGTTTATTGTCCTCGGTATTTTATGAGAAGTCGAGATTTTATGAATTTCTTGCAATTTTTTATTTAGTTTATTGTAAAGTAAACTTTAAAAAACGATTCCTTTTTTAATACTTAAATAATCAAGACTGTTGATATTAAGCGATTATCGTATATGAACATTGCTAAAAGTTCACGGATAAGTAGCTTAAAAAAAAATTGAAAAATAAGTAATAATTTTATTTTTTTTAATAATTAATTAAAAATATATAAGTTTTAAATTTATAACTTTTTTTAAAAACAAAATGAAAAATTTTAATTAAAAATTAATAGACGAACAATATTAAAATTAAATTCTGCAGTAACGAAAATATTGGGAGTCTTTCCTCGCATTCATACACTGTGCTTACATATCAGTTTGGCTGTCAGGGTATTCCAGGCGAGTGTAAGTATGTAATCAATGCATTTCATCTAGCTTTGTGAAGGGCTCGAAATGAAAAAGGGATTTCATCGATCATTTAGCTCGTAAACGACGAATTACGTTGGAGTACGTACAGATTTTTCAAGTTATTTATATATTTTTATATCGCAGTATCGACGACATGTAAATGTATATTTCTATGCCCCTCCTCCGCGTGATGTCAGGTGAAGATGCAAACGTTGAAAACTTTTCTAGGATCATTGAATTTTGTTGAACATCTACAACGTGTATAAATGTGTATTTTTTACCTCAAGTTGAGATCGATTATTAAACTCAACAGTGACTTGAAAGTTATTGTAATAAATAATTGTCGAATATGCCACAGCCAAACGGGTAGAATTCGGGCACGTAAAATGTATGAATATATAAAACTTGATGCAAAATTAAATAAATTAAAATTAAAAAAAGAGAAAGAAATAGTGTCACGAAGTATTAATCAATAATGAGCGATGCTCAGAGTTTTCTGTGATAAATTCTGACATTCTCGATAAGAAATAAAAAGAGAGAATAAGAGTGAATATAAAATATTCTCTACGGAACGGCAAAAATCAGTACACTTTTCAATGAAGCAAAGAAAAAACAGTAAAATACAAATAGATAACGTATAGTTTTTAATGCATCTTCTTCCAGGTCTCTGTTCTCTGTACTCGAAAGTTTTCATAAAAGTCCAATGGCTTGTTTGAAAATATGAATTTTATTTTTAAAGAAAACCTTAGAAAATTAATAGGTGTGACGCATCAAACATGTTCTTTTAATCGTAAGGAATCGAATTTGAATGTAAACATTGACAGACCATAGCTAACTTTCGAATACAGAGTTACTCTTGATGATGCATAAGGCATTTTCTTCTTTATTTCATTTCTTTTTTCACATGGCCATTGTTAATGTTCGAAATGAATTGTTATCATTTGATAATATGATTCTGTCATTGATTTAAAAGTATGAATTTTAGCAAATTACAAAAGAGAGCCTAAGTGACCTACATTTTGAAATATTGATATTTAATAAATTTTTATCGAAACATGATCCATTTTTTAAGCATTCTATTTTATTATATTATCAATTGCATTTAACTTTCTTTTATTAAATGAAAATTCTGTTTTCTTATAAATATTAAGAAGTAATCACTTAGATATCATTAAAAGTCAAAGTTTTCATATTACTCCTTCACTAGGGCCCTCTTTTAAAGTAAAATTTAGGGACAATTTCTTTTGTGGCAGAGAAATAATGACTGCGAATTATAAAAAAAATTATGTAAAGTGGTTTTAATGATTTTGAAAAATTATTGAGCCATTTTTAGTTTATAAATTTTAAAACGTATTGAAAAGATTGCGTTTTTTTCAATTTTCAATTTATACGTCGTTCTTAGACGATCCTGGATATTCCGGTGACTTTCGCCACTCAACAACAGTTGACCCTTAATACTGAGTATTTAAGCCAATTAATAAATGACAGAATTGTACACATTAAATAGCATAAGACTCAGTAATGCATGTTTCATGAGATTGCTTTTGATGATTTGTAGCTGTTTTTGTGACAATTTTTTTATACTTACCAAGTTTTTAGATATAATCAGAATTTTTAAATAAGAAATATATGTTGGTACTTCGATTCAGAAAAAAAATATAAAAGTAACGATACTCGTATCGGAATTCGGAAAAATGGTGACTCCTTTGTGTTATTACAAAAATATTTGACCTTTTTATGCGTTAAATAATAGATTATTTTATTTAAACGATGTATGAAATGTTATATATATCTAAATCCTAAATCTTCGAAACATGTATTAATTGAAATATCATAAGTTTCCTAAGTCATGTGTAAAAACATTGTGTTCAAAAGAAATACTACAATACGACTGATAAATGCCTGTAAAGTGGCGAGCAAGCGTCCATCAAGAAAGATTATGATACTTGAGTAAAAAAAAAAGTCTCGATCATCAATTGGGCGCCACAGATCGGAGCATGCATGGACTAAATGAGAATCAGAAAATAAAACGCTAAAATTTAAGGAAAAACCAACCGACTTATAAATGAATACAAAACAAAAAATTATAAAGAAAAAAGATGCGATAAACCATCGACTCCACACGAAATAAAAAAATTGTATCTAATCTGTATACATTGTCAAATTATTATTAATATTATACATAATATTGTAATTGAAAATTGGAAACAATATTACATAAGGTTAATAATAAACAAGTGCATCTCTATTCTTGACTCCTTTTTTTTTTAAACTCATTTTGTGTCTATACATTAATAAAAATATAAAACGTTTTTCATGTTTATTATAAGTTTTAAAAAATACGAATTTTATAATATTCTTCTTTGAAAAACGTTATAATTGAAATAATTTTTAATTACACTGCATACATATCTAATCTTAGTATTAAAAATTATTGCGTCATTTAATCAAAATAATAGATTTAATTAGATAGAATTTTTCATCCTTAGTAGTTACAAGGGTAAATGAGTACACACATAATACACAAACTGTACAACATTAGATTTTGTTAAATAGCAAATGGTAGTCAACTGGTATTATTTAAAAAATAAAAAAAGTACACGATAAATTTATAATCAGGATTAAGCTTTTGAGTGCTGGACACTACTAGCACAGGAATAGTTACCTATTAAAATTCGTCAACTAGGAGAGAAAAATTAAAACATTTTTCAACATCTTTTTAGTGTTTTTCTCCGATTTTTAATTTATAATTTTTTAATATTTTATTAAAATTTTCGGGAGAAATGATTGACATGCACACGTAATTTTGAGAATATGTGAATACTATTCTAAGTGACTGCATAAACAAATCTCAAAACAAGAACGTATAAGTATTATACTAGGAGTTTGGATAGTGAAGCAGAAGAATGCGTTCAATACGTATTTTCACTCGGGATAATCATATTCAATTCCGTTTAGTCTAAGAAGCCCTGCAATGACACTATTATATAATACCAAATATTGAAATACTATGATTTATCGAGAAATCTTAATTGAAGAAGTATCCTTTTATTATCGATGAACTTTTCAGGTCACGGAAGCTTGGTATTTAATTCCGAAAATTTTAGATATTACTATTGATTTTACGAAACTCTTAATTTTGTTATTTGTTTTGCTACATTATGATAAATTTAAGTTTTTTTATTCTGTATCTGAGTGCAATATATTATCGCCTTTTAAAATTTTCAAAATAAAATATTAGAATTTTTCATTTTAGATTTTTAAAGGGATAAACAACGAACATAATTCGATAAAATAATTATTATATTGAATTTTCTTCATAACATTTGAAACCACGTAAAAAAATTAAAATAATGTTAGTACAGTAAAAATTTTTTACATTATGAACTTATCAGTTGTTGTGTAAATACAAGACCTCGAATTAATTATAATTAAAACTTATAAATTTAAATTAATTTTGAACGTAACAGATTGTATCTACCAGAAATACGTAGTTTTCTTTAAGAATTTTGCAAACAATTACTTTTACATTAAAAGTAGGATAATCGAATATGAAATTTAAATGAAATATTTATTTAAAAATTTTAAACAATTATTCATTCGTGCAAATATATTTTCTAGTCTGTAACTTACGGCATTACGTAAAATAAAATTTAAAATGGCTTTGTATTTCAATAAACAAATCTTAAAAAATGTGTTAATTAAAATTTAATGATGCAAGCACTAAATTGCAACGAT
Organism: Kradibia gibbosae; assembly: GCA_018907135.1. NCBI lineage: Eukaryota > Metazoa > Arthropoda > Insecta > Hymenoptera > Agaonidae > Kradibia > Kradibia gibbosae. The sequence goes on along the minus strand of JACCHX010000001.1, from coordinate 34,952,277 downwards.
TGTATAGTTTAACTAGATTATATTGCATACTTTAGTAATCTTTTCTCTTTCTTGCGGTGTCTTTTTTTATTTTTACATTTCAATACTTTTTGTAAAATCGTACAATGAATGTTGAAATAATCGTATGTAGAATCCTCAACCGCAAATTTTCAAACAAAATGTGCTACATAAAGATAGGGTGATCAAACCTGGAATTAGTTTCGCATCTGCATGCGCAGTGCCCCAAACCAATGGTATTGGGGAAAAAAGTAGAAAGCGGTGTCAGGTTAAGTTTAGTCACTTTAAGCATGATAAAGTTTAGACTGTTTATAGGCGTTGAACGGACAATCAATTCAATTGATGCAGAAGCTTGTAAAAGATATTATGTTATATTCATATCGGTTATTCGATTATATAATATAAAGTTATATTCAGCGGACCCGAAAAGATTCGTAGTAGACTGACAACTATCCACAAACGCGTTACACAATCCAAGTTTGGGCGTATTTAGTAAATAAAACTGAAATCTAAATAAATTCTACGGTCTACGGTCTACCTGTTAAAAAATTAACCTACTGCCAAGTGCGACTGGCTGCTATTTTATTTGAAAAATTGACATTTGAATCAAAAGAGTATTGCAAAGTAAGAAAATAACTGAAAGTATTGTTAATAATATTTTAAGGGTGAAGATGCATTTTATTCTCATATAATCTCTTCAAGCTTGCACGAGCTAACTGTATTTATAAGAATAAAAAGCAGTTAATAGTCAAGACATCGAATTCGGTGTACATTTTGCACGGAAAATACGAAGTCTTGGCTGAATTGTTATCTAGTGATTCTGTTATTTACTAAAATCATAATTACTACATAATTACCATGTAAGGTAAACGTTATTCATCGACTCATTATGTTAAAAAAACATTTAATACAAACAGTTCGTAATATGTTTGATGCGTAATTTCAATAATGTCTTCAAGGTTAAGTGGTACGTTGTTTGTGTTGAAATCATTGATGAATTTTTGTTACGAAATTAAATAAAAGTTTTTTAATAAATTTTATTTAGATTCTAGTGATAGCTCTGGCGATGAGCGGACTATTATCAAATCTAAAAAAATTAAAATAAATCATGAATATTTATTAGATGGTGATTCAGAAGAAAATTTATTAAAAAAATCTTGTTTTAGTTCATTTGGTAAGTAAGCATAAGGTTTTGTAAAATGGTTTATACAGATTCCATTTTCATTAAGATTACAGATATAATGATAAATATTTTGAAGGAAAAGACGATTCTCACAACCTTGAAACACCTAATATTCAAAATTTTTATGATAGAAATTTTCCTAATGATAAATCTGATGATGATTCAGAAGAAAAATCTCTAAGTTCGTATTACCATGACCATAGCTTATCTGGTATGCACACATTTTATAAAATCATTTTATTCTATCATTCAAAACATTAAGGATTTGATTGAATTATTAAATATTAATATTTTATAATGGTGTTATTAAATTATTTTAATTGAAAGATTGTAATTGAAAATACTGAAAGCAAAGTTTTTAAAAAAAATTAAAAATACACATCATTAACAATTGGTACATATAAATTTGATAAAAATTTCTTACATAACAGATTACGTGGAACATACATCAACTTTACAAAATGCTTCTTCAAATGTTATTGATACAAATTTGGAAGATTCAAAAAAACAAAATGAGCCAAAAGCTGGAAGTGCAGCTGAACGTATAATGAAAAAATGGGGTTTTGAGACAGGAAAAGGTTTAGGTAGAGAACTTCAAGGAAGATCAGAACCAGTATTAGCTTCAACTCAAAAAGGTCGTCGAGGTTTAGGACTTCAATTAAAAGAATTAGAAAAGGCTTATATTGAGTTTGATCCAGATGAAGAAATTATAGAGGTACAAGAAGAAATTTCATGGCTTGAAAATGACAATAAAGATTTACCAAGTATTAGTGAAATAATGGTTTGGCAGAATGAAAGAAAAAAAGGAAAAAGGCAACAAACCATAGATAATGAAACTACTTTTTGCGATAAAAGTATTGTTTCAGCTGTTATTAATTCAAAGTCTGTTTTTCAAAGGCTTGATAAAATTGAAATGCGAGAAGCAAGAACACGATCAAATCCTTTTGAAACGATTAGAGGATCAATTTTTCTCAATAGAGCTGCTGTTAAAATGGCTAATATAGATAAAGCTTGTAATTTTATGTTTACTCAGCCAACAAATTTACAATTAAATGAACTACTCTATTTCGCAGACGTTTGTGCAGGACCTGGAGGATTCAGTGAGTATGTTTTGTGGAGGAAAAAGTGGCGTGCTAAGGGCTTTGGTTTTACGCTTAAAAATGAAAATGATTTTAAGTTACATGATTTTTATGCTGGACCTTGCGAAACTTTTCATCCTTATTATGGTCCTAAAAATGATGGTAATGTATACGATCCAGAAAATCAAATATCTTTTAAGGATTTAATAATGGTGCATACTGAAAATCAAGGCGTTCATTTTATGATGGCTGATGGAGGATTTTCAGTAGAGGGAAAAGAAAATATTCAAGAAATAGTTTCAAAGCAATTGTATCTTTGTCAATGTTTAGTAGCTTTGATGATAGTCCGCACTAATGGACACTTTGTAACAAAAGTATTTGATTTATTTACTTCATTCAGTGCAGGACTAGTATACATTATGCATCGTTGTTTCAATCGAATTAGTATCTTTAAGCCAAATACTTCTAGACCAGCTAATTCAGAAAGGTACTTAATATGTGAAGGTAAACGACCTAACACTAATCATATAGTTGATTACTTACTTAAAACTAATAATAAATTGTTAGAAAATAACGATATGAATGATATTCTTGAGTTAGTACCAATGGAAAAACTTATTACCGAAAATAAATTTTTTGATTATATTAAAGCATCAAATGAATTACTAGGACGAAGACAAATCGTCAGTTTAAAAAAAATAGCAGCTTATACGGAAAATAAGAGTTTGTTTGAAACCAAGCAAAAAATTATGCGAGAAGAATGTTTGAAATATTGGGGATTACCTAATCAAGCCCGCATATTACCGCGTCGAGTAGATCCTAGTACAAAAGTACAAACATTACTACAAGGCTCATTTAGTGTATTAGAGAAAAGCTCTTATAAAGATGCAACTAAACTTTCAAAAGAAAATATCCTAAGTACAATACTACCTAATGAACACGATTGGTTTTGCATGCCTTGCTCATCAGGTGAAAATACCCCTACAGGATTAGAAGGTAAAACAACATTTTATTTAGGAATGGGACGATCTGTAGTATATAGGTATTCTAATAAAGGAAATTGGGAACAAGTTAACGACCTGGTAATTGAACTACCACGTGATACTTTAGTATATGCAGAAATGGTCGCAGAAATGAGAAGAGAAGAACGAAGTTTAACAAAAACTTATAGTTTACATATTCTAGATGCTTTTACTCTTGGAGGAGAAAATATTTCTCAGGAATATTTGACTGAAAGGTATCTCATTTCACTCGTAATTTTTATTTAAAATTAATTATTTACAACCTATTCAAATATACATGATTATGTAATAAGGATGTACAAATATTTGTAAAAATCTTTTATTTACAATCATTTTAAACTTTTGTTAAAAATATTTAATTTATTGATTATTAACTGAAATTTACTACTGTTATAATAATTAATATAATATTGGTATAAAATGTAAAATTTTCTTTGTAGGATAAAACTTATACAATTATTTTGCAAAGCACTTTGGAAGCCATTAAGCAGAAAATTTGTTTCAGTACAAGTAAAAGAATTATTTCCAATCAATGATCACCTTGCTGAAAAATTAACAGTTCATGTAAAGATTATGAAAAATGGTTCAAAAGCATTAGGATACTTTCCACAAGAATATTTATATGAAAATGATGATGAACCATATTACTATATTTTAAGAAGCATTGTATTTTTCAAAGGTACAGATAAACCTTGGGCACGCCATTACAGCTCTACTAATCAAAAAATGTATTTTTATAATAAAATGGATAGGCAATCTTTGTGGAAAGTTCCAGATACAGCAAAAGCTAGTTTTGCCAAAACTATACAAACTCGAGTAATATGGAACTGGCCGGCAGAACAATTATTTAATATGAATGATTTAATGAATATTTTAAAACAAAACAATAAACACAGCAAATAAGCTTTTTGATCTCTTTAATAACAGGAATTTTCTAAAAATTGTCTTTTTAGGTTGTTTTGTTAAAAATGATTTTGAAAATATTGGTAACCAATTTTTTTTATTTTGTTATAGAATTGATAAGAATTTTATGAAAGTTTTATATCTTTTATAATAATAGTACGTATATATAAATATGTTGTAAATACAGATATCTGTAAAAAATGTATTTACGTAGAATTTTTAAATCAAAAAAATCATGAATAAATTTGTAGTTGATATAATGCATCATTTGTTAAAATAATCAAGTATTTATTTATAGTTGCAGCTCCTAATATTGGTGATATTTCGTTTCCAAAATCCAATATCCTTTGTCTTCCAATTTGCGCATTATTTTTCGGTTTTTCATATAAAAAAGCATGCCTCACATGTTCCACTATGGCTATAAAAGATCCATCTAAATGTAACATCGGTCAATTATTAATTACTAATTGTAAATAATTATACTGCACTAATATACATAGTAAAATATAGGAAAAGAGGTTACCAGGTGGAGAAACACAAAACTTTTTATTTGTTTTACTAGCTTCAACATATCCGAAACCTGGAAAAGTATGAGTATGTTTCAGCTCCCAATCATCACTCGTGGATTCTTTCATTGTCCAAATACAACCATCATGATCATGTCTTAAACATATAATTTGTCCAGACGATTGTTTTTCAATGAACAAAATTCTATTACTGCTCCCTAGCATAACCATATGGGTAATATTTTGACAATCAAAACTGATTCTTTGCAAAATATTTTCAGATCCACTTAAATCGCACTCTTCTAACTGTTCTGAATTAAAACCAATGGCAGGTTGTTCTTGTGTATTTGTTTCTTGTTGATTTGAACATAAATGAGAAAATCTATAATATATTGATTTAACAGTCACTAAACAGGTTTAATACTCCTGAATATATCCATGTATTAATATTAAACATCATTTTAAGTTTTATTTTTATTTTCTAAGTCACGAGTAATTTTGATGAGTATAAATATATAAACATATATCAACTTAAAAATCTTTTATAACTTTAGCAATATGCAATCATTTTGATAAATCTAAATATTGCTTTTTTATAAATTACAATAAAATAGTAATTTATGTTTACGCATATTTACCTAAGTTAACAAAATTTCTTTGTCTAACTTTACACCATGTAATTATTGCTGTAAAATAATTTTGCTAAATATAAAAAAAATTGTATATATCTTTGTCTGATTTTAATTTGAAATCCAAGTATTTACAAACAAAATAATAAAAATTAGTCAAAACAAAATTATTTAGCACAACACAAACTATATAATATAAATATTTATTAAAAAATAAATTTGTAATGTAGATAATAAAAATATTTTAATATAAATAAATAAATACCTTGAGTGAATTTCAGCAACTAAATCTTCATTTGGTAAATATTCTCCCCCTGTATCACCTTTCATAAGTTCATTCCACATTAAACCACTTTCTGATTTTGTCAATTCAACTTCTAAGGTATCATTTTTTTGTTTCCAAGTGGTTAGTTTTGGCTCTAGTCTATTAGGTGTTTCTCCACTTAAGAGAATTATATCGCCTATTGAAATTAATGCACCTGTTGATGTTATATCTACTTTTGCTGATAGTTTACTATATTTTTCAGGTATTTTTACATAAACTGTAATTGAGTCTTCATTTTGTGACCAACAGTATTGAGGAATTCTTATTTGTGATCTGTTAATTGTACTTTTTACATCATTAAATTTATTAGGATCTTTAGAATCATTTACAAACTCAACTTGATCTTGGCTTATAATGTGACAAAATTTTCCATTTTCTTCAATGTACACATGTTCAACAGTTCCTTTTACTTTCATGGATTGATTAGAAACCAATTTTATAATTAATTCTGATTGAACATTATTTTCATCATAATTATAAAATAGAAAAATAAGTTTCGAGAATTTTTTGCCCTCACTTTCATCTATTTTATATAAAGCAACAATGATTGTTGAAGTTTCTTTAATAAATCTGGCATCTAAAATGACAGCTGGATGAATATCAATAAATGCAAAATTTTTTATGCATCCATCGTGTTCTATTAAAAATTCAAGAGTTCCTCCTCCATTACAAATAATAAATATATTTTTTGATGCAAATGCAATAGAGGGATTATAAGTAAAATTATTTAATTTTGTAACAATACTATTACTCGTGTATACTAAATCTAAAGATCCATTAATTTTAAATGTCCAAATTCCTCCGTTTTTATCAATAAACCAACAGGTAGAATCGTATGGGTTTCTAAATAAATGATTGTGAAAAGCAAATAATCTTGCTTCTAACCAAGAATCCTGCGATGTACTTAATTCTAATCTCCAAATTTCTAAATAATAACAAATGTAGATGGCTTTGATTTTCTGTTCGCAATAATATTAATTTTATATTTTAGGTTATAATTACCAGTCTGTAGTTCTTTTTCTTGTTTACTTAATATAGTATCCGAGCAAAATTGATATTTTTCAAAATTTGAATTTGCTAGTTTTTGATCGGCACGTAAATCAATTATTTTTGTCATTTTATTCTAAATTAATTGAAATTTCAACTTTCGAAATGCTTTTATACAGACTGTAATATTTACAATATACTAACTCTTAGCAGACTAAAAAATAGTAATTTAGCCGAATTATCTCGTACAACGATTAATGCTAGTATCCTATTCATGAACCAATACAAATGTTTAAAATGGGAGTGACGATAGAATGAAATAAAAAACTTTCTTTAACATATTTATTTTTTACAAACATAATATTCAAATTAAAGTGTGCATACTTAAGAATTTTCTTAAGCATTATATGTTCTATACGAGCATATAACTATTATACATCACATATGTATAATAACTATACTTCAATATTTTAGTTAAATAGTTAAAAAGCATTTAATACCATTCATATTTAACAAGTATAGTTTTTTAACAGTATCTTTTTTTAATATAATATACATGTATATATAGATGTCATGTGTTCTTGTGCGGTACATGTAAGTGTTATATGTAATACTAATAAAAATTAATTTGATGCAAAGTGTATTATTTTTATATACAACAACAACAAAGATATCCCATAGGTATTAATGCAAAAATTGCATTTATTTATACTTTATAATAAACAATAATTATTGTTGTATTAAAGATCATAAAGTAAGATTTTAACTAGTGGTAAGTGAATGAAAAATGTAATGTGTACAATATTTCATATGAAATTTGCATTTGATCTTATTTATTTGTATTTAATTTCAATCAATATTTTGGCTTTGGTAAGAAAAAAGCATTCAAATTACAAAAACATCATCTATGATAAAAAAATAATGTAGCTGCCCATAATAATCGCTTCCAAATCCACCGAGGAACACGACAAGGAGCTAATCTGACCACAGAGCCAGCTAAGTATCTCATCCAGTCCCAAAGACCTCGTGGAGCATGTCCACCATTTACATAAAGAACGTATGTAAAGCCATCTTTACATTTTCCTCTTATGTAATAATAATATGGAAGAAAACTGTGTAAACGAAAATGGCATCTTTGATAAAAGTGAATTGCTGGTGTGTTGCTTGAGAGAACATGAAGAAAAACTGCTTTAACAGATGATCGCTCTGGTGCAGTAACATGAGCTAATAACTGCTCTAACAAAAGTGAAGCGATACCGTTCCGGCGGTAGGCTCTTCTTACACCCAGACTAAGTATATAACCGACTAGAGAATCTATTCCAAAACTGGAACAAAGGATACCACGATCTTCTTCATTAAGTTTGGCATAAGGTTTGATTTCTGCTACAATCAGACCTATAATGACTCCTCCATATACTGCAGCAAGTGCATAAAAACGGGATGAACTTGTTATATCTTCGTACCATGAATAAGGATAATCTGTAAAAAAAGTAGTTATATAAGTTGTTTTATGTGCTCATACATTTTATTTAATGAATGATTGAATATTAAAGAAAAATGTTTATAAAGAATGATTATTATGTCAAAGAAAAGTATCAAATGAAAATTAAAAGGTCCCATTGATTAGCTTACCAATGGGGAACCAATCTTGACAGAGCGCTCGCACTTCCTCCAAATCATCTGGACATAGGAAGCGCAGCTGAACTTGACCCAGGATGCAGAGAGGCACAGTGGCAAGTGTGCTAGATTCATTCTTGCTACTAATAATATGAGGCATGTAGCCATTAGCTCCGAAGGGCCTTGGTCCACTATAGTTCTCATTGGAAACTTCGGTTAAGCAAAGGGGACATTCATCCAGGGGGCACTTGTCTCCCTTTGAGTCAACAGCAGCAGTCTCAACTTCCTTTAGCCACAATTTCTCGTAGCGATCAAATGAGACATCGGTCATTGCGACCCTTTTTTCGCATTTTACCAGTCATTTGTCAAGAATGGATATTCATCGATTTGTCGTGCTGCGCTACCTCGGACAACGGCGACTTTATCTGTCACGTTTCTCCGAGACTCTTGCTTGGACATAATACATGCCAAGAGAACAAATTTAACGTCATTTTTGTTTTGTTTATTTATGTTTTTTCTGCGGTGTAGATATAGGAGAAAATTCGTTAAAGAGGAAGAAAAAATACTATAGGCGTCCATAACATCCCTAAGTTACATTGAAAAATCTTATATTTCAAATTAAAAAATTTCTCCGATGAGTTGCTCTAACTTCCCCATGTAATGTTTCAATAAAAGCATTTATAATTTTAACATGTTGGACATTGTTGGGTTAGGAGCACTCATCTGCTTAATTTATTTCAAAACATAACCTGATCTATAAATTACTTACACAATTCTTAATATTTATACTACACATCATTTACAAGCTACTACTTTTTTATTTATTGCACGTAACTTCAATTTTTTTTTTTTAATAAAATTAATTAAATAGTTTGCTCGTTTCCAAAATGCCGACATCTAATATCAAAAAGGTATTGTACAAGTGCATATGTATATGCATATATACGAGGTTGTATATATATATTGAAGGAAAGAAAAAGAAAAAACTAGATTCATACGTATACACATTTGTACACGTACATTTTTATATTATTTAAATCAATCGATTTTAATATATGCGTAACGATAGAAACAAAATAACACATTATATTTTTAATAAAATAAGTGATGTTAAATATTTTTTTCTCTTTATATTGTTAAAATATTTATAATAAAATTAACCAAGAATAACTATGACTTAATCATGTTTTAAAACTAAAACCAAGGTTTTTACATTTTTATTAATTCATTAAATTTAATCGATTTTCTTCATGCTGACGATTTACCGAATTATTGTACCACCTTACAAAAGCTATATTTTTTTTGCTCATGTTTCAAAATGTATCTATATCCGACTATTCCGAGCACTTCATTCACTCACGTTTTTGTTTGTTTTTTATTCTTTAGCTAAATAGTTCAACATTACTAGTAGATTGAGTTCTCCGTACATTTTGCTAAATGATATAATGCTAAATTAGCTTCTATTTAAATAATAACAAAATCAATGAATTCTTGAATGAATTATGACAACTCATTTTAAAAAAATACAATATTACCCACTTAAAAATATTATGTAATTGTATCCACTTTATGGTTGGAAGACTTCTACTATTATAATTACTTTCCATCTTTAAGATGTTTAAAATTACAATAACATTTGTTGATTTGTGTTTATACATTTAGTAATTGTAAAACTCAAATTTTTATCTTTTTTTATAGGTAACTGCTGTTTTTCTAAATAGCATGTTCATATGAAATATTTTTTTAATGTTTTATGATGGAAACTATATATAACGATAAACATTTATAATTCTTGAAAAACATTTATCAGTTACTAAATTAAAAATTTGAACACTTGAAAATTTTAAAGTATGTAATCTAAAATAAATTAATATCTAATGGATAATTCTGTTTGGATAAAACAGTAACTGGAACATAAAGTTTGGAAAACTATTTTGTATATTTCGCTTATTTTAAAGTAATAAATTATGATTTATTTAATTCGTGTACGTGTTTACCAAATACCAATGAAATTGTGCTTAAAAATTAATTAATATAGATACTATAAAAATTTTACAAATTAGCAAGTTTATTTCATGTATTGAAATTTAATATAACTAATTAAAGTTAAACAAAATAGGCAATTAGTATTGATCTAAAAATTTGTCAGAAAAAAATAAATATGAGATCCCTATTAATGATAACAACTTTTAACCTAAGATCATCTATAATTAGTTTTTCATGTCGGATTAATTATAAATTATATATGAAAAAAAAACATGCCTTTACAGAAATATCATAATCGTAATTTTTTTTACAAGTAAGAGTCGAGAAATGTAACTTTGAATATACTTTTATTTAAAGTTATTTCACTTTCAAGACTGTGTTCCACATTTCGAGATATTCCAAAATTCAAATATTACTTATTTGTGAGTAAATTTAGAATATGAAAAAAAATAATTATTTGACATCAATTTAAAAACAAAAATAATATTAATAATTGTATAGATCAAAAAACAAAACGAAATATATAAGTAAATTAGTGAATAAGAAATGGGCGAACAAAATTTATTTTAATTATTATTTTGTAAAATCGATTAAATTTTGATGATTTACGCACATTCACTGTCAAATATTATATAAGCATTGGTGAATAATAGATATAAAAGCTATTCGATAATTATATAAATGTTATTATGATAAACATTTTCAAATCAGAAAAACCTATAAATAGGTAAGCTATTAAAATTCACAGCAACAGTAACTAGGAAGTATGGGGTTTTAGTGCACAACTTTTTGTTTATAGACCAATAAAATAATAACAATCGAATAGTTGCATTTAGCTATAGAGTCACTATCTCTCTCAAAATCTGCCATATTCAATGATAAATATTCAATGATAAGTATTCAGCAAGTGGACTAAGAATCTTAATACACTAGGAAAATGTGTACGAAAATGAAGTTTGTCCACAATACTCTTAACATTAACTAATTATTTGACACTTTTGTAATAAAACTGTAGTTGATGCTGAATTACAATTTATGTTTGCCATTCTTGTATAAGAATAATTAAAACACAATTATTAAAAAAAAATACAAGCATAGACCATGACATTAAATCTACTAAAAAACAACTACAGGTAATTCATACTTTGTCATTGAATATTGCTTAAATTTAAAGAAATATGTTATCACTATTGTTTTCTTAAATATTTATCTAAAATAGATGCCAGTGAGATGTTTCAAATAATCCTTAGTATAATTTTTATAATTAGAGAGTTGCTTACATATAAAAGTGTTATAAATTTTTAGTTTTTAGAGTTTAAAAAAATCTTAATAATTATAAATATATAATTAATTTTTTAAGTAAAAAAATTTAATAAATATCTATTTGTAATACAATTTGTACGTGCTAAATTAGAGTTCTTAAAATTATACAAGAAATTCGTTCCATGTAAAATTATTGTTAATAAATTTTAGTCAATATATATTAGCTTTTTTTTTAATTATGTTTTGTACTATTATGTATTATTATTTTAATAGTTGAAAGAATGATATCAGTGGCAATAATGTAAATTTTTATCAATTAAATTGCTTAAATTTTTTATATTAAAATTAAGAACAAAGTCTTGACAAAAACTATTTATACAATCATTTTTTATGTAACTTAATTATACATTTCTGTAAATTTATCTGCAAATTTAGCATTGAAATATAATGCAAAATACTGACATTAGTATAAATATTTGCAGAAATTTATAGTTGAAACTTTATTGATGCTTTTATTTATTTATAAGAATTAATGTATTTTTAACAAATATAATATATATAGGATAAAAAAAGAACAAATTTATGAATGTAACAGTAACATGGACATATAATGATAATAATGATGGTTCGAATAAAATTTGAATAATTATTTTGTAAATTAAATTTTTTTTTAAATTCTTGAAAAAAATTAAAAAATATGAAGATTGGAATTTTTATAATTTAAAAGTTTCAATCATTACTGAATAAAAAAAGAAATAATATTTACCACCTTCAAAATTAATTTGATGTTTCAAAAATAGCTTTATTAATAACTTAAATACTTTATATACAAATGTAACCCAGTGCAAACGCATTTACATTAAATGCTAGTTTCATGTAAGAGAACTTATTATCGAGTCTAATGACAAAAATAGGTTTCTATTACAGTTTTATGATTTATTGAGTAAAATTGCAACAAATCAAGATTATGCTGAAATTTTCTTGAAAAAAACGCAATACATTATTATAAATATATGTATGTACATGTGCGTACATCAGTATTCAAGTGTGTGGATGCGTGTATACCTGTGTAAATGCGCGTGCGCCTGAACGAATGTGTATGTGAATATAATACAATTTCCTACTTCTGACACCATATTGACTTTAGTCAACTTATATATCATTTACAAAGCCGCTTTAGAGAAGCCTGGATTACTTTGTAATGTGGTAAAACACGTGTAGCGAGTTTTGGAGAAAATTAATCATACAGATTTTGAGAGCGGTTGAACTTACGACAGCGCTTGAAGTTCGGGAGCGATTATATGTAGTTGTATACATGTAGTCTCGAATTCTGGTGTTATGCTGCGATCTTGTTGCTGTGGACCAAAAACTGCTATCCACGTCGTGTGAGGAATCGTCATCGTCGCCTGATGTCAGAACAAAAGTGAGAGAGAAACCGTGAAAGAAAGACGAATAGAAGGAGGGAAAGTGGGAGAGAGCGCAAGCGAAAGAGAGCAAGAGAAGGCAGGGGTCGAAGAGCCCGAATTTCCTCTCGCACCTATAAAGTCGAAAAAATTCATTATGTACATTTAATGTATTTATGATTCGGACGTCTTCTGTGTTGCGAGAACAATAGATAATTACTTGGAGTCAGAGGATGAAAAATTGTCATCATGCCACAAAAAAATTACAGTCATCGTTCCAAGTACCCATAGAGAGAAGAAATTGAAGAAGGCGAGAGCCAGATATAAGGACAGAGATAGATAGATGTACAGATACACGAAGTGAGAGGTAGAAAGAGGGGGATAATAGAATTAGAGTTCGGAGGTAGTTATATGGTGGGTACGTTGGTTGGTAGCGAGTAAGACCGGAGGGAGGGAAGTAGTGAGAGTGCGAGAAGTAAGAGAGAGATAGACAGGGCGAGAGAGTTTCAAGTCCAGAGGAAGAAGAGATAAAGAGGGAGATAAATCTACCTATCATCATCGGGGGACTGCGCGCCGCGCCAGGAAAAGAAAGAACACCACTATTGGACAATAGAAGTGTGTACAAGCCTGGAATATATACAAACGCATATCCTTGCTTGTCGGAGTGAGGTCTCTTATTATTTCCATATAATTTTGTTTCTTTTATTGCGATTTAATTCATTGGGATATGTCACTTCATCGTGAGACGATAAAGGAGCTATCGATATCTGAGATACTCTGAGGGCAAGCACAATTTGCATCCCCACTGTCTACGTAATGAACACACATTTATTTTCTCGCTTTGTCCAACCTTTTTTTTCAACTAACAATCACCTGCCCCTCCGACTTTCTCTTCTCTTTTATAAGTTTAAGTCCATTTTTCGCTATTTGCCGTACAAAATTTTAATGCTATATACATTTTTATCAGCAATAGTTTCATCTCTATTTCTAAGACTATAAGTTTTTGTTACAAAGAAATGAAATATCAGAGGGAAGAGAAAAGTTATTGTTTTGTAGTATAGAAACAAAGAGAAGGACCTATTGTTACTTTTTTATGCTTGCTTGTGTAGTCACCTAGCCCTTTTTGTTTTTTTCTTAGATTTATTACATGCTCTATAATAAACAAATTTCTACAAGTTTATTTGAAAAGAGTTATTACATACACTGATTGAGCATTGTTGTTTGTCAATGAACACACTGTGGATTAAGGAGTGTACCGCTGGTCTATCGGCAAGAAAATAGTACACCAAGTTAACAATAATTGAACATGATGAAGAGTGCTTTACCCAAAAAGGAAAGCAAAATGCGCATAAGGGCTTTTCCTGTAAGTTATAGCAACAATTCTGACACTTTTATTAATTACTTAATATCCATCTTAGAAGTTCTTTTTTTATTATACTTTATTAAAAGTATTTCTAGAATCTTATCAACAATACAAGTCTATTAAATTCATATGAAAGTCTTTCCAAATTTAATAATAATAATTTTTAGTAAACAGAGACTTAAAAAGTATAATTTTGAGGTTGTCCCAATACTCTAATATAATTTAAAATTTTCTGCCTTTTGATCAACTATGTCAATATTTTGATTCAATGATCAAGTATTTTATTCAACGTGTCCAAAATTATAAAACTGATTTTAGGTTAAAATTTCTCATTGCCATTTTACATTACCATGGTAACTGAATAAATAAATTGTAAAATTTTTGACATTCAAATTTTATACTAAAAAATAAAAAAAAAATTGGGTTAACATTCCTTGTTAAATTGCAAGTCTGAAATGTGACATTCCATCAATTGTATTCTATAAGTTTACAACTTTTGAATTTATGTACCTGCTAAAAAGTATCTAAAAATAGAATACACAAATTAAAATGCATTGGAAGTTAATATGTTTACCGTCCAAGATCTTTAATATTGTTGTTACTTGTTAAAAAAACTTAAATTACAACTTAGACAAGAGCATTATATGAAGATCACCATGGATTATAGTCAGTTTACAGAATCTCCTTTTCAAAATAATTTTAAAAGCTTAAGTCGTAAGAGTCCAGATGCAAGATTATTAAAATATCATTCAACAACACCTTTCATGATTACAGAAAGACTTGTGAGGAAATAATAATTTTAATTGTATATTATATTCAGCTTGTCAATATATCATTCTTTTTTATTACAGACATCTATGGATGAAAGATATGTAGAAAATATCTGGGCTCTCTTGAAAAATGCAATTCAAGAAATTCAAAAGAAAAATAACTCATCTCTTAGTTTTGAAGAACTTTATCGTAATGCATACACAATGGTACTGCATAAGTATGGTGAAAGACTTTATACGGGACTTAAAGAAGTCATTACACATCATTTAGTGAACAAAGTGCGCAAAGATGTGCTAGATTCTCTTCATAACAATTTTTTACAGACTTTAAATCAAGCATGGAATGATCATCAGACATCCATGGTTATGATAAGAGATATTCTTATGTATATGGATCGTGTTTATGTCCAACAAAACAATGTGGACAATGTATTTAATTTGGGCCTCATTATATTTCGTGATCAAGTATGTAATATCTTTATTTTTATTACATTTAAAATGAATAGCTTAAACTTTCACAAGCTTTTTTAATATAAATAAATTAATTCATTAAAAATCAATATTACAATATTAAGTATAAATTTCCATACTTCTGCAAATTATTAATTTTGTTTGTATATCATGTATATACAGTCTATTATTTACGTCTATTATTTGTATATATATATTTACAATAATTATAGATATAGAATAAATTATCCTAATTATTTGACAAATTTTTAAGATTTTCATTTGGAAATATATTTTTTTCTATAATTGATATAAATAAAGAAATACATAAATTCAACAGGTTGTTAGATATGGATGCATAAGAGATCATCTGCGTGAAACTTTATTAGGAATGGTAGCTCGAGAACGAAGAGGCGAAATTGTTGACCGTATAGCGATAAAAAATGCTTGTCAGATGTTAATGTTACTTGGTATCAATAGTCGACAGGTTTATGAAGAAGATTTTGAACGACCTTTCTTACAACAAAGTGTAGAATTTTATAAGGTAAGTTTTCACTAAAAAATTTTATATTTAATATAAATAACATTAAATTGACTGAAAATATCGTTTAATTTAGATGGAGTCACAGAAATTTTTAGCTGAAAATAGTGCATCAGTTTATATAAAGCAAGTTGAAGCTAGAATTACTGAAGAATCAGAAAGAGCTAAGCATTATTTAGATGAGTCTACAGAACCTCGAATAGTTGAAGTTGTTGAAGAAGAATTAATTAAAAAGAATATGAAAACAATAGTAGAAGTAAAATTCTATAATACTATTAAATTAATTCAACTTAAATATAAATAAATACCGTCTAACCACTACTTATCAAATTTTATAGATGGAAAATAGTGGTGTTGTTCATATGCTTCAAAATTTGAAGACTGAAGATCTTGGATGCATGTATAAATTATTCTCTAGAGTTACCGATGGATTAAATACTGTTTGTGGATGTGTCTCACAGTATTTAAGGGAAAGGGGACGAGCATTAGTTCAAGAAGAATTAGAAACAGGCACAAATGCAGTGCAGTTTGTACAAAATCTTTTAGATTTGAAGGATCGGTTTGAACATTTTCTCCACTATTCTTTTAGTAATGACAAACAATTTAAGCAAATGATTGCATCAGATTTTGAATACTTTTTAAATTTAAATACAAAGAGTCCTGAATACCTTTCATTATTTATTGATGACAAATTAAAAAAAGGATTGAAAGGGGTAAGATAACATCTTACGTATTTATAATTTATTTTATAAAAACAAAAGGATATTATAATGTACATATTATTTATAAAATTTGTAAATTAAGATTTATTAATCAACATTTTTATAACTTATGTAACTTTATAACTACAGTGTAAAAGAATATTTATTACGTAAATTTGATTTCATTGTTGTTATTTATTTAGAAAAACAAAAATGTTTGCAGATGACTGAGCAAGAAATTGAAGGGATCTTAGATAAAACAATGGTATTATTTAGATTCCTCCAAGAAAAAGATGTTTTTGAAAGATACTATAAACAACATTTAGCAAAGAGACTTTTGTTGAATAAATCCGTTTCCGATGATAGTGAAAAAAATATGATATCAAAACTGAAGGTTAGTTTAGATATTGGTTAAATCGTAATTCTTAATAGTGCAATTTTTGCCACTCTTATTTTTAAATATACAGAATGAAGGAATATTCAAAGTTCACATAAATATCCTGTTTATAAGAACAATAAGTCCATATCTTCTCAAAAGTTCTTTTGGTTGTAAAATAAGACACTTTAGAAAATATTTTACAGAATAGGATACTTCAATTATATTATGCATTAAAATTTCGTAAATTAATGACTATTCTATAATGACAAAATCGATTTACCTGTATAATTAAAATATTTTTGCTTAGACTGAGTGTGGCTGCCAATTCACGTCCAAATTGGAAGGCATGTTCAAAGATATTACAGTTAGTAATACTATTATGGAAGAATTCAAGGAACATACTTTAGCCTGTGGGGTAAGTATGTTATTGTTTTAATGGTTCAAATTCTCTTTTACATCTTGTTTTAATGATATATTTTATATTTAGTTTCACTAATATAATCGTAATTATATTTTAATACATTTGTATGTCTAAAGTTTAAGTTTAAAAATGAAACCAATATAAATTAATTATTTTGAATATTTTACATACATTTGAGAAAAACGAAGTGACTACTAAGAGTACTGATTATCATATTTAATTTCATTACAACAGTTTTTTTTAAAGAAATTAACATCTTGATGCATACATTGTTTTTTAAATGTATGGGCTCGTATATTCTAGATGACGTTGAGCGGCGTAGATTTGAGTGTAAGGGTTTTGACAACTGGATTTTGGCCGACCCAAGCTGCTACTCCGAAATGCAGTATGCCTTCCGCACCCCGTGATGCCTTCGATGCCTTTCGCCGTTTTTACCTTGGTAAACATAGTGGTCGTCAACTAACTTTACAGCCTCAATTAGGTACTTCATACACTTTTTATCATTTCGCCTTATCTATTATTTATATCTAATATAAAGATTCAAAATATGTAAATGAAATTATTATTCGTAGGTTCTGCAGATTTAAATGCCATTTTCTATGGGCCAAGGAAAGAAGAGAACAGCCTTGGTGTGGATTGCCCATCTTCTTCTCAAGGGTTTGGAAGTAACGGTCAGCGCAGTAATAGTGCGACTTGTATTGCAAGAAAACATATAATTCAAGTTTCAACTTATCAAATGTGTGTCCTAATGTTGTTCAACAATAGAGAAAGGTTAACCTATGAAGAAATACAGAATGAAACCGATATTCCTGAAAGGGATTTAATCAGGGCACTACAGTCATTAGCTATGGGAAAAGCAACACAACGAGTCTTATTAAAGTATCCACGAACAAAAGAAATAGAACCATCTCACTGTTTTTGTGTAAATGATAGTTTCACTAGTAAACTTCACAGGTAAGAATATAACTTTATATTTATACCGACATAAATTTTATCTGTTTTATAAATAAATAATTTGATTATCGTAGTTTTATTATAATATACAAAATATTTTTAAAAATCTACAGACTTCTTTTTAATAATAAAGCTTTTTTTTTTATTACAAAATATATTTTTCTTTAAAATTTGATTTAAAAATAATAAAGAGCAAAGTTAAACAGTCTACAATTGCCTTATGTGTTTATTAAAATATTCTTGTAATAAATTTAGTAGTGTAATTATTATAATTAAATATTGTTTTTAGAGTAAAAATACAAACTGTAGCAGCAAAAGGAGAATGTGAACCAGAAAGAAAAGAAACGAGAAACAAAGTTGATGAAGACAGAAAACATGAAATAGAAGCTGCAATAGTACGCATCATGAAAGCTCGTAAACGGATGGCAGTAAGTTTTTAATTGAAAAAAAAATTTTCTTTAAATTTTCTTTAAATTTAAAAAATTATTTTTTAAGCATAACATACTAGTGACGGAAGTAACGGATCAATTACGAGCGAGATTTTTACCTTCTCCTGTAATCATTAAAAAGCGTATAGAAGGATTAATTGAACGAGAATATTTAGCCCGTACACCAGAAGACAGGTTTGTAAAATAATTTTTGAATAGTTATAATGTTCGGTTTTTAAATATTGAAAATTATTTAAAATTAATTGTTTCAGAAAAGTCTATACGTACGTCGCTTAATCTTAATAAGGATTTGTACAAACATGTAAGTCTAATTATGTAATGTATTGTAATTTTTGTACTGTCATAATAAATTAACGCTTGTACGATTTTCGCAAAACTGTGTATTTTTTCAGAAATTACCGGGTTTGGATCTTAGCAACCCAGATCTTCATGAAGCGTTATTATAAGTTTTAAAAATAAAAAAAACTATCAGTAAAATTAATTATATTAATGGATTTAAATTATTTGAAATTTAATGAATATACTTCACCATCCTTGTTCACTCCTTTGTTTACGTCGATTATTGTTTAGAGCTGTAAATTATTTAGTTGGTGATAAATCTAGAATATCCAGAATATAATTAATCATATGGACAACTGAAAATATGATTAATTTTTATATAAAAAATCTATGTGAATTACATATTTGGTCTATTCTAAATAATGATAACACTTCAATAATTATTAATAATAATTATTTATTAGAGGTTGTAATGTAATTATGTTTACTTTTGTAATATTATATATAAATTAAATTAAAAATTATGCTTAATAAATAATTATACATCTTTTGAAAATTAAAAATTTATTGTTTCAAATATTTTTCAGTGCACGTAAGTGAAATTAAAAGTACAGAGTAACATTATTTTAAAAATACATAAAAATTAATTATTCATGAAGAAGTAATTAAGTTTTATTGTATTTATAAGACATGCAATTTATATTATAATTTATGTAATTTGCATTTACTCTTCTGTAATAATAATTATTATAATGAAATAAATACTCTACATTGTGATAAATTGCATGTTAATGTTTGAAATGCAATGATGAGATTACAGTATATGATTAAAAAAGAATAATCTAAAAGTTAAAGATGTTTAGAGTGTTACGATTAAGAGTTTTAGTTTACTTGTTTTTGATTTGTATTAATATAAAATTCTTTGGAAATCCATTGAAAAAAATTAACATTATCTTTGTAAGTCAGTAGTTCAAAATCCAAGGTTTGATTATTTCATCTGATTAAAACATAATAATAAAACGCGCATTGTGCACAAATAAGTCGATTGTACACATGAAACAGATAACGACTCATTAATTGTCGAGTAAAAAATAGTTAAAATATTGCTTTTAGTTAGGAGCGGGGTAGAGCGTTAATCTCCGAGATTCTCAAATGCCAGAAACAAAATATATCAGTTCATATCGAGAACGCGGAAAGTAGAGTCGAGAACATAATTGGGCAAAGAAATTCGACAATTCATAAATTTGTATTTACGCTTCGCTTTTGAATACCAAAGTTCCAAGACGTCGGCAATCGTGCGTAAGACTACATCTATACTTCCCTATTTTCGTAGCGTACATCCGAGTATATCGACTGTTAGTAGTAATAGACGTCGAGAAGACAGTCCTAGGTTAAATATTTTAATAAGGGATAATTGTGAGGTTCGAACAGAGAACACTACAAACAAGACAGGTGTAGAAATAAGTACACAAAGGCCGGTAGAGTTTATGAATCATTCGTCCTCATTTGTACGTATGCAAGGAGCAGAGTGTCGTTGGTAATTTGTCACTCAAGCAAACGCTGTTTCTCTCTCTCCTCTCTCTCTCTTTCTCATTCTCACTCACTGTGACTCTTTCTGTCTCTCCTTCTTATCCCTTCGACTGCGTTGTCGTCACTATGGCTATTTCCCTCCAGCTCTGCTATCGCTCGAGCGCGGGTTTGATTCGAAGCTCACCTCGGGTTCACTTCATTCGGGGCTTCATAGCTGCTGCATCATCGTCCATCTCATCGAATCGGCGCTCTTCGATATTTGGCTCGCAGCCGACAGCTACAACTTTAATCGACGTCAGACACTTCAGCGCGTCATCGGCGAGCATGGCGAAAATAAAGGTATCGCATTTTGACTATTATATTGTTTTAAGCCCACCAATTGCCTTCCTAGTAGCTTCATCCCCGATAATTCCTCGGTTTTCCCATCGTGAAGAAAAATTTTTTAAGGGAATTTTCAAGTGACCTCTCTTTCCTATCGAGTAGCTCTAAGCCGAACATCTAGTCAGGGCTTGAATCATCGTATGGAAACCCACGTATCCTAGAGTTGGGCGTAGCTTCTGAGCAAGGTCGTGGAACATTACACACAAGGCGTCTTAGCTCACGTAATCGAAACATCGAAAATGCACAATCGCATCGAGACTTCCTAACAGCTTTTAGTCGAGGAATCGTTCACTAAGCGCCTGCATTATACGAAGTTTACCTTTTCATGATGAATGTAACATTCTTACACTCAGCTCTTTCCTCTCGACGTTCTCTTTACTCATTTTCAAGATTAATAAGAAGCCTGAATTCATTACTATATTCTAATGTATTGTCTTCAATATCTTTTCTGCTCTGTACTTTGATGGTTCACGCGTAGCCAGGATAATTTGTATAATCCTCTTGTCTCTTTCAAAATTCTCCAATGTTTCTGCTACATATTTGTACACACGCACCCATACATCACACTCCCCCCATATATATACAAAGTCTCTTCTGATAAGTATAAAAAATTTGCAAGGCCAAAAATTGTAATTCAACGTTTCAAATATCCAACACTGTTTGACTGACAAGCCATGTCAATATGGCATTTGCTTACTATTATTGGTTATCTGAACACATGTACACAGCATTAGTTTTTTGCTTTGACAATTGTTTTGAGTAATTTGAAATGATTTGAGCAATTGTAACAAAATTTCCATAAAATCATTACTTTTTTTTTTAAATATCTAGATTTATCCATTATATTTAAAAAAAATAACTGTCACATAATTTCGAGTACACATGTTTTATTTTTCTGGACTGATAGTTATCATGCCGAAAAAGTGCTGATGCATTAAAATTTTTTAATTTATTATCATTAATAGCTCATAGATATTTGCTATTAGCAGAGATGTTCGAATAGCTGTTAGTATTTTCCTATCCGAGATTTACATCAATTGTCGGATTGCGTTAATTGATTGTAAGATTATTATAATACTATTACGTATTAGAATAATGGAATAAGGAATCTTTCATATTTAAATTTTTTTATTACAATTATTGTTATTATCCTTATTTTGCTGCTTATTATTTAAAATTATTATAGAAATCGAATAATTTAAAGATAAATGACAATCACATAGATTAATAGAAAAAAAATTAAGCGCTTGAAATATTTTACCAGAGTTTTTATAAAGTAGGAATACTATTTACTAATTTTTTTAATCTCTTAATGATAAACTGTAGTTATATTGATAAGAAACACTTATATTTTATTGATAAAAGTAAATGGCATATTTAAATTGATCAGTATTTTTGTGTTAATATTTTATTAAATTTTAATAATTTAAACTAAGAATCTGTAGTTTACAATGATTAATTTCTTACATATTCAAATTTTTACTACTAATACACATATACAAAATAAAAAATATTTATTTATGAATATGTATTTAAATAACCTACCTTCGTATTCTATTTTTTTTTGAAACGATTTAAATGTATTTTTTAGACAATTGTAAATGTTTTTTTCCATTTTTACCCTCTAAATAATAACATAAATACTATAAATTTAGTAAAATTTCAAGTTATCTTATTTATTTAGCTAATTTTTTAAATTTTGTTTTAAAATATTATGACAGATAATAGTTACTATAAAACAAAAATAATATATTTAACGTTTCATTTAAAAATTTTTTTTTTCATTTTAGAGAAAGTTTTTTGTGATTTTTTTGTTACATTTTTTGAAAATTAAGAACTGTACAGTATACAGTATTTCAGTTTGTAAAGTAAGTTAATTACACAAAAAATTACTTTTAAAAACTACCTAATAAAAATGAATGGCTCTACATTTTAGTTATAAATTTATAATCTATTTTCCTTAATGTATCAATTTTAAAAGTTATAATTTTTTTCTAGATAAAATGCTCCATTTAGAATCGTTTTTTCTTAAACGTTACTATCTAATTACTTACATTCGTTTTTTGTGATTTTTGTTTTTAGTTAATTCCTTAACATTGTTTAAAAAAATAATAATATCAATGATGTAATAGAAAATTATATTATTTATTTATCAAATTGTCTGAAAATATTTTTACTTTTTGAAAGTTTTAATTCATTTAAACAATATGTAGTATCCGTACTTTAATGTTTTCTTAAGATTATCTCAGCTGGTTTGATTAATATTTATCAAAATGTTATTTTTTTATTCATTAAATTTTTTAGATAATTTTTTATATTTAATGGACCTTCTTATTATGTTATAGAAGTCTAAATAAAAGCTACATTTATATTTCTGTGATTTTTTTCTGAAATAATTCTAATAAATAATGTGATTTAGAGTATATTAAAAGTAAAACTTGCAAGATTCTTTTAAAAATTAGTAGAATAAATAAAAAATAAAAAATTTTTGCTTATTTCTGAATAAGTCTTACTATTTGTAAAATGAACTTTATTTCGAAACATGATAATTTGTTACATAACAAAAACGATTATTTGAAAAATTTCATAAATCTTGAGTTTTTTTCGATATTATAAGCAAGACATAGGTTAAAGATATTATTAAAGATAGACTTTAAAATTTTTTATAGTCAGGGTTCAAAGACAATGTATTTTGTTTTAATCGTTTCGTAATTTATTTAGACGATAATTTTATATATCTTCACGTGCTGAATGAAATATAATTTTAATTTTTATAAATTTTTATAGATTATTTTAAAATTTGTTTGGATAAAATATTCTCGTATTAAATATATTTTACGAAGAATTTTGCATTCAACGATTACTGATTATAAGAATTCATAACTTAATTTTAAATATATGAATTCACAAGGTTCCGATAAAATATATATATTCAGTTGATCTGAAATCTCTTAAATATACTATTTTTGTATAAAAAAAGTTTCTATTACACCTTTAACGTATCAAAATATCAAAATTAAAGTGAGAAAATGAGTTAAAATTACAAAGTCTATATACTTAATTGTTAATAAGATTAATTTAAGAAAGGATTCTGTAAGGGAATGTAATGCAATTATTATTATTTTGAATTAGAAAATGCTCTATGGATAAAAATTTTTATATTATCAATCCTTTATACTCAAGTCCTTACATCTAGTTTAGTGACATTGATTATATAGGCTTAATGATGAGTACAAAAGATTGATTCAGAATGAAATTAAAGATAATTTAAAGATAAGGATTTTTTAATTTAATAGGGTCCCTATTAAAGATAAGGACAAAAATTTAAGGTATCTTAACATTAATACACATTTTTATTCAGCTTCTATTTTTTATTAATATTTTCTTATTATGTTGTTTTATAAATTAAGTAAGTCAAATTTAAAAAATGTTAAAAACTAATTTTTTTTTATAATAATTAAAATAGATTATCATTAATTGTCCTTCTGCTTGAGGAATAATTGATTTAAGACTTGATTATTGATTACCTAATTATTTTATCTTGTACGATATTAAAAAAATTAAATTTTTTAAGTTATTGAAAACTGTATGAAATTATTAGCTATATTTTATGATTAAGAAAAAAAATTTATGTATACATTTAATGAATGACTATCGAAAACAATAAATAAATCAAGAATATCCGGTCTTTTCTTTTACGGTTCAAAACTTTTAAATTGCATTTTATAGGTAAAATTGTATTAAAATTTTTTCATTGAATACGAATAATAAAATTACAAAAATTGTAATTTAAGGCAATCAACTACTTTTATAAAACCCTGTGAAAAGTTACGTTCTTGTATATAAAAGAGTAAATAACATTTTTAATACTGATCACACATTATTACCTTTACTTGAATTTTGAAATAGGTAGAAAGCACAGTCATTTTTGTTATGAACTGATGAATTCTTTTTTACGTCTTAAAAACAGTAGTTCTGTTTACAGGTACGTAAAAAAATTAACAATATCTACATAAACTCCTAAATATAGTCTCGGTACAAGTATCAAGGTTATCCATTTTACTTTTTTTTACTTAAATTTAGGAAAATGGATTTTTTGCTACTTATCTTTAGTAAGATAATATAAGTAAATTAAGTAATGGTGTTGAAGGATAAATGGTTTTATCACATATATAATACATTTTAAAGTGAAATATCAGTTAGTAACATAGAATTTGATGATCTTGCGAATTATGAAGAAAATTATAGTACTATACTGATGATAAGTGGTTAAGATGAAAGTAGATTGTATTTATTGAGTTTTTTTTTATTAAAATATATGCTTGAAAAGAAAAAATATTGTCGCAGATAAAATTTTTTTAGTTTTTGTTAACAATAAACTAAATATATAGCAAGGGTTTTTTCAATAATATTTAAAGAATTAGAATAGAGGGAATTGCAACCAACTGTGTTTTAAAAATTAAAAGCTAAATAAAGAATAATTTTTATTAAAAAACAATATCATATATGTCTAAAAATAATTATTATACATTTAACTCAGTGAAACAAACATTATACATATGCTAGCATATTAAAGTAATTTTATTAATTTTTTTATTAAAATTTAAATAAATACTATTTAATATTAACGATATAAATTATTTTACAGGTTGGACCAGTTGTAGACATTCTTGGAGATGAGATGACACGTATTATTTGGGACCTTATAAAGCAAAAGTTGATTTTCCCATATTTAGACATCGAGCTACATACTTACGATCTTGGTATTGAAAATAGAGACGCAACCGATGATAAAGTAACAATAGACTGTGCAGAGGCTATAAAAAAGTTTAATGTTGGCATTAAATGTGCAACGATAACTCCAGACGAGAAAAGAGTAGAAGAATTTAAATTAAAAAAGATGTGGAAGAGTCCTAATGGGACAATAAGAAATATTTTAGGTGGTACAGTTTTTCGAGAGGCAATTATCTGTAAAAATGTTCCACGTTTAGTTCCCGGCTGGGAGAAGCCTATAATTATAGGTAGGCATGCTCATGCAGATCAATATAAAGCTGTTGATTTTGTAGTCCCTGGACCCGGAAAACTGGAAATCAGTTGGACAAGCCCATCAGGGGAGAAGATTCAACACACTGTAAATGAATTTAAAGGCGCAGGAATCGCCCAAGCACAATTCAATACAGATGAAAGTATTCGAGCTTTTGCTCACAGTTCATTCCAGTATGCCCTTTCTAGAAAGTACCCGTTATATCTTTCTACGAAGAATACTATTCTTAAGCAGTATGATGGTCGGTTCAAGAACATCTTCCAAGAAATATACGATGCTGAGTATAAAGCGAAATACGAAGCAGCAAATCTTTGGTACGAACACCGTCTCATTGACGATATGGTCGCATATGCAATGAAATCTAATGGTGGCTACGTTTGGGCTTGCAAAAACTACGATGGGGATGTGCAGTCTGACACCGTTGCTCAAGGCTATGGTTCTCTCGGTCTTATGACATCGGTTCTCATTTGCCCAGATGGGCGCACCGTTGAGGCCGAAGCGGCTCATGGCACTGTGACAAGACACTATCGTATGTATCAACAGGGTAAGGAAACCTCAACGAACCCCATTGCGTCGATCTTTGCTTGGACACAAGGTCTCTTGCATCGAGCCATACTCGACAATAATGAGGCACTGAAGAAGTTTTCCGAGAAACTAGAAAAAGTTTGTATTAGTACAATCGAGTCAGGTGCTATGACAAAAGATCTTGCTCTTTGCATCAAGGGTGCTGATAAACTCAGTAAGACTGATTATCTAAATACGTTTGATTTTTTGGACAAGTTAGCTAAAAATATGGAGAAAGCCTCATAAAAATGCCTTTTGTGATCTGAAAAAGAACTGGGTTAAGGAAACAAGTATTTTAGATATTTTTTATATCAAGAATAACAAATTTAGATTTAACGGATATTTAAAATTAATATAAAATAAAAAGAAAACTTTTCAGAAAACCGAAATAATGTTGTTTTATATGCATTCAAGCATAGAAATATGTTCTCAGCTAAAGTATGTCTACGCTGCGCATATATGTACATGTGTACACACGGCATGCGTGTAAGTCAATTTATGTGAACACGTACTCATATTTCTGTATACTGTGCACAACATTTCCTTGCATTATAACTACTTTTTTTAGTAGGAAGAACTGTCATTTAAAGTAAGAAATTAATATTGTTTATGTATTTGTGTATATATTATATTAAAATATATAAATTTGCTTATTTTGGAATTTATGATTTTTATATTTGTATAATTTTTATATTTTAAAGAAAACAAAAAATACATACAGATACAATTTTTTACAGAAAGAAATTGTAAATCAATACAATTAATTTAAGTAATATTTTAATCTTGGCTTATAATTAACATGTTTTCAAATGTATAATTTCATGTAATACTTAATAAAACAAACATATATATTCTTTTCTATTGGTCCATATTTCATCGGGATAAAAAAGTGTGTTTGTACGCTAAAAATTAATTAGAATTATTATTATCCTACAAAATTGAAAATGCGACTGATTTCTTAATGCAATCAAATCAATATTATTTGCTGTATAATATCGATTAAGAAATAATTTAATCGAATCAGTAAAATTATGTCTTAAATATATTATAAATATACTTTCAATTTTTTTATGTTCATATAGTATTTTCCCGATTTATTAAAAATGTAAACATCTTTAAATAATTATTATTAAGTAAAATATTGAGTAATAAATTGTTTACACGAGCTATTTTAATTTTGTTCCGGAATCAATTCTTTAAACTTATTAGAATAGGCAAATGTATATCAAACGGATTAGCGGAAGTAATAAAACTATTTTACGCAGTAAATGTACATTATTTTACTGCAGGTTTTGAGGAAAATAATATGTGAACACAGCTGTGCTCATTTATAAACCCTTTCAGTATTTATGTTGTTTTATATTAGATTAAATTATATACTTAGATTACAAAAATAAAAAATAAATGGTCAAAGGATCATTTGAAACAAAAATATTTACATTAACGTAAACTTATCAGAATTTGTGATAATAGTGTATTTCATTTATTAGAAAAATTTAATAATATTATTACTTAAAAATTATGTTTACATATATATATACCAATTATATATCATCATATATATACATATATATATATATATATATTAAAACTACTTTTGTTTACTTATGTACACTACTTATGTTTAAAACATTTTATTAAATTAAGTATTTATATTGCTACATCTTCGGCTTACATGTATGATTTTTTACTTTAAAATTATTTTTTTTTATTATTTTATAATATTTTTGAGAGAAAAAATTTACATTACATACATAAATTCAATAACTTAAAATGGTCTATATGTTGATTTAAAAAAGTTAATGGAAAAAACTAAAATAACTTAAAATGTTCTATATGTTGATTTAAAAAAGTTAATTGTGCTAATTCAGTTTCAAGTTAATAAATTTTTAAGTAAACTTGGTATTTATACGAAAAAAATATACACATAAAATATACACTTGATAAAAGAATTTTATCAAGTTTTTAAAAGTATCATTTTTATAAGTGTAATGATGATATTTCTGATTCATTTAAAAATGTAAAAATTAATTATATTAAAAATTAAATTTTGTGTTGTATGTAAATTCTTAAATCAACTTTTTTTATTAATACCTTTCTTTATTTATCAACAAACTTTTAATATTATAACGTAGTAATAATTTTGAATAAAAAGGTCGTTTATTAAAGGTTTATTTTTTTAATGCAAATATTAAAAAAAAAGAAATTTATTCATATTTTAGAAAACTATTTATAAAAAAATTACATTTTGTTAAATGTCGTGAACATATCAAATAATTAAGAATTTGAAGTATAATAATATTTTAAAAGAAAATTTTATCTTACGTATAAATTTAAAACTCATATATTAATAACATTGAAAAAATTGCTATTTTTTATCTATGATTATTGATAATATTTCCTTTAAGAGTATAAAATCCAATTAATTATTATATACATTTTAATGCTAGGGTCAATAAACTATTATTTAAGAAATATATCTTCATAAATTTTATTCTGCTTATAAATAATATTGACACTTAGGATATAGATAAATGATAAACAATATTTCTAATGAATATTTCAGTTGAATTATGAAACCATTGATTGTTTAATATAAAAGAAGAAAAAAAGACTTGAATAATTGTCAGGTTAGTAATGTAATACCATTTATTATTATGAATATTTGCTCAATGCCGTATATCATTTACAATCTTTTTAACAATAATTTTAGTACTATTTTAAATTAGAAAAACTTATTATTTTTTTAAATATAACCTAGTTTAAAAACATTTTTAAATTTCAATTTGATATTTGAATATTTTAAGTTTCATTTAATTAAATAAAAAGTAAATATTTATTTTTATATAACAGAAATGAGATTGGTTTAAATAGCATCTTTATTTTGTACATTCGAGTTTTTATTGAAATATTATAAATATACTACAAAAGAAAATGTTAGTACGACGTTTAAACGGGAATTTTTTCAAATACCATTTACATATACGTTAATATATTATAAATATAAAAGATATTAGATACATATTTATTAGAAAAAATTATTTTTGTCAATGCTACATAAAATTATTTCTTAATAACAATTTAGTACTGATTTTAATTACATTTGTTTTATATCTAATTATTTAAACCTATATATATCTGTTGTTATTTACAAAACTTTTCTCGATTATCAATAATTGGTAGTATTTCTATCTTTTTTTAATTTTATACAAAAAAAAACTTTAGAAACATAAAATATATAAATATTTGTTATAAATAAATATAACATTATTATTGAATTACAAACATTAAAAAAGGTGAAGCTAAATAAAAGATTAAATTAGTAAAACATGCATTATTTTCAAATTTAAGTTAATCTTAAGAAGGTTCTGCGTTTTTAAGTACGCGAAAGCACTGCGAAGGGAGCAGGGTATAAGAACGCGAAGAAAATAATAAGAGTTTGTAAGATAGAAAAATTTTTTCCAAAGTAAAAAGTTCATGCGGTGAAGGTCAGAGGGCAAGCGGCCCGAGGAGCCTCGCAGAGTAGGAAGTGCGCTAACCAACCGCTGGTTGGCGAGCGCAAAAAAGTCTAATGTTAATGGCTGGTGCATAGATAAAATTAGCTCGGCTAATATATTATTAATAAGTGTCTCGATTAAATAATGGTGATATAGTTCCCATTGATTCGCTGTAATTTGTGCATAAAATTTAACCACCGATCTTCAATAGCGCTTGCGTTAGGAAACTTAATATATTATTTCAAACTTTTTAAAACTATTTAAGGTTTATAAACTATTATCATGCGATTGCCATGCAGTTTAAAAAATACAATGTTTTATAATTCTCCCAAAATTAATTTACGTTTCTCATTGAAACCCTATCCTTAACAAATATAGATAACGTTAGGTAAAATTTTAAGAAATATAAAACATTTTCTTTGGAATAAAAAAGGATGATTTCAATGTTTAAATGAATGTACGTATGTTAAGAAGCCCTTGGAATTTGCTAGGGCATTATTCCACAGTGCATGTGCACAACTATGATACGGCTACAAAACATTAATCGTTATCCAAAGGGCCTAAAGAGGCGGGGGGGGGGCAAACTGTCGAAATCAGCAACGTGCATCCTAGTACATAAGTGCTGTTGACCTTGCACTCCCTGCTACATTGCAAACGTTTGCACAATCTAGAATTCGAATGTATTTGTTAATTAATTCGTATAATCGAGAGAGAGAGAGAGAGAGAGAGAGAGAGAGAAAAATTTCCGCCGAACGATGCACATTTCTACCCCATCGCGTAAATTAGAACACAGTTCCGCATTTATTTTGTCTATCATGTACCTAACTCTCTCTAACCATATACTTGTGGTAAACGTCAAGTAATTAAAATAATGCGCCAACAGATATACGGGCTGTCTTACCTATTAAATATCTTTCGTAAATATTAATACCTGCAATACTAATCGTAATTATACTTCTTAACTGTTTGACATGCGGCGTAAAGCTATTTCTATAATACGTTTCAACGTGAGTCTAGTTTATGCTGCGTAGTGGTTAGAGAAATTATGATCCCTTCCCAGGCTTAATTTACCTTTCAATAGGACGTAAACCGTTTTTTTGGCAGACAAGAATCCCTGCGCGATCGTTTCATTTGTGTGTCGATCTATGCATTCGCTCATGTGATCCTGCAGCGAAGTCCTTCTATCGGAGTGCAGAATCAGCACCAGGTCTTCTGCATTAACAACCACCTATACGCTTGTGGTGGATAAGCGTACAAGCAGATTATTCATACATAGGTTCCACAGCATGCTGCCCAACGATGGACTATTGTGGATATCCATTTTTGACTGTTCTCCATTCCTGCGTGCAAAAGGGAGAATATAATGAAGGATCGGGGAGAGAAGGAAGATGAGGAGATGACTGGGGAGCCGAAACCCAACATACTAATGAACATGAACAGAGTTACCCGTTGAAAAAATCCGGAAGCAAAATAGCCCTCTGTTCGGATTTCTGGGAGAGGACTAGCGGGAGGTGGTTCACGAGCGTTTCTAGGTTGGTAAGAAAATAAAGGAATCAAAGTAGGGTAGGAGTACGACGACAGACAGAGAAGCTAGCAGTGGAGCAGGGTCCTAAAAGGATATAAAGAATATGAAAAGCGCTCTGGCTGCTGACCGATCATTCAATCTCTTAGCCGTGTCAGGGTGCGTTTGGTGGGCCTTCGATCCCATTGTTTTGCTCACGTGTATAGACGATGGGTATGCGTCTAATAGAGAGGTACCAAAACAAGGGGCCGTCGCGAAACCCTAAAGTAGGAATATAAATTCACACGCAACGGGTGGAAAAGTGAACTAAGCATACGAATATTGCAGCTCAATATGCGAAGAGCTGCAACGATTATGGGCGAAACCCGACAGCTAGTGTCGGCTAAGCATCTGGAACTTCTGCTTTTTCAGGATCCATACACGGTGTTTGATAAAGGCTTAGGGTACAACGGGTACAGGCCGAAGGGTTTAGGTAGTAGGCTTAGAACGGCGATGGTCAGGAAAAGCACCAAAAAAGGGAACGCACCCTGTGCGGTTGTAGTCGCCACTAATCCAAATATCAAAATGATCTATATGCCTCAGCTTAGTACGGTACACTCAGTGTGCATGTATTTCGAAGTTCCCACGCTGAGTTTCTATGCCATTTCGTGCTATTTATTGTACGTCGATGGTGTGGACAAGCACTTGAGACAGCTCGAGAAGGTACCCAGGTTTTTGTGGGGAAAGAGCTACATAATAAGGGTAGATGTAAACGCGGAGCACCCGCTATGGAGCTCCAGAAACGGGCGCTCGAAGAGTGTCGAGAAAGATAACAAGCTAATAGAAAAGTTTGATCTACATATTGCAAACGACGTAGCTAACCTCCAACATTGAGACAGAGTACGTGACTTTGTATATCGATATTACCCTAGTATCTTTCTTTATGCGCAACAATTTGCATAGCTAGAGGGTCCGTCTGGACTGGACTACAAGTGATTCGATAAACATTGTAAAACGAGCCGACTGGATTCGATTCGAGAGTGCACTAGATTCGTCGAAAGAAAGGTTGTTGCGGCTCAACCTAGGAAGTAGGTCGGGGGTAGAAGAGGGAGTTAAAGAACTCAAAAACTCCATCATCGAGGCGTGTGAGAAATTGATGTTCTCTCTCTATAGTTGTAATATAAAATGATTTCATAATGTTAGAATCCAAAATTTTCGATCCACTGTTAAAACATTTTATCCTATTTGATATATCTTAATCTGCTTTTACGACTTATGAATCGCGTGATAACAGAGAGCAGGGAAACTGCTGCTATGAAATAATAAAACATAAGCGTTGTCTTCTACACTCACAATCGCAATTTCTCCCTATTGTTGCACACCAGAAAAGTATATTGGAGCATTTACGAGCCCTGGAACGGGTGAAGAGAGGGAAGGTAGATGAGGATAGCTCAGAGGTGCGGCCCGATAACGGAAAACGGATAACGTTTCCTCGGAAACGTTTGTTTCGGCAGTCCAATCCATGAAGAACTAAAGAATTAGGTTCCACTAAGCAATCAGTTTAGAAATTTAGGAATATCGCCCAGAAAGCGTAAGTAAGGATCCCCTTCTTATGCCTGCGCCTAGGGGTGGTACTTGTTACACTTGCACGAGTACGGTCGGCGGATAAGGAGGGTAAAAATTGAGAGCTGGAGACGTGCAGTCTCCAGCATTGGAAATAATAATCCCTGGGGATTGATCTTCAAGCTTCAGGCTGAGAAATTAAATAATTCAAGCGTACTATACGCCATTAAAGATGAAAATAACGTGGGGACAAAGGACATTAAGTCCGCCGTGGAGAGACTTCTGGACGTACACATCCCAAAAGACGAGGTTGAGCATGACTCTCCCGAGCAAAAATTGACTCGGGAGGATTGCAATAGAGCCCCTGACTCGGAAGCCGCAAGCACCTTCACAAAGGCCCAAATCAGAGAGGCTATTTTAAAGTTTAAGAATAATAAAATACCGGGGCTAGATTTGGTCCATGTACTAGCCCTGAAAAAGGCGATAGAAGTCATCCCAGAATTTATAACTGAACTGATGAATGGGTGTCTGGTAGTTGGAGTCTTCCCCAAAATCTGGAAGAAAGGCTCTTTAAAGAATGATTCCAAAAGAGGAAGATAAAGACCCA
The DNA here is from genome assembly GCA_018907135.1 of Kradibia gibbosae. Taxonomy (NCBI): domain Eukaryota; kingdom Metazoa; phylum Arthropoda; class Insecta; order Hymenoptera; family Agaonidae; genus Kradibia; species Kradibia gibbosae. Next base: position 34,918,383 of record JACCHX010000001.1, on the reverse strand, counting down.
CAGAAACCGAAAACATATAGACCGATCTGCCTGCTATCAGTACTTGGGAAATTATTAGAGCGCCTCCTACTGCTTAGAATGAAGAACAATGTTTTTGCTGCTGGAGCGCTCGCTCTGTGCCAGTACGGCTTCGTGTCTGGCAAATCAACGGAGGATGCGATAGTTGAGCTACGCCGAATCGCGAGGCTTTCGACCAAGAAAATCGTGACAGCGATTCTGTTCGACATAAGTGGCGCCTTCGATAACATCTCGATGCCAACAATCCTTCAAGGACTGAAGAATAAAAACTGCCCCAGAAATGTCTACAAAATCATTGTCGACTATCTTTTTAACAGAAGCGTGGAATTGAAATGGGGCGCCCAAACATTACCCAGAGAGTCGGATCGGGGCTGCCCGCAAGGGTCGGTTCTCGGGTCGATCTGCTGGAACGTTCGGCTGGTAGTCGATGGCAACAGTCGAATAGAAGTGGAAAAAGTAGGACAGGAGGTGATCCGCGCGATACAAGCTTGGTGTACCGGCGCCAAGCTTGAGATTTCAAAAAAAAAATCAGTCGCGATTACGCTTAGAAAGCAGGCACAGGCAGGTAGAAACCGCTGTAAAAACAAAAATAAATACGCCAAGAGCGAAAGAGACCCGGTCATTAAGATTGGGTCATAATTTAAAAAGCGTTTAAAAATGCTCTGTGCTATTATTGGATAGCGCAGTATGTATGAAACGGCACTGCACTACTCCACAGGTCGCGTTAAGTCGAGAACTTTCGCCTCAAAGGATTCTGGAAAACCAAGAGCCAAACGCATAGAAAGCCAAGATCAAGTATTTATGATCCGAGCGGGGCTATAGTGAGCCCGTAGGTACAGTGAGACAGTCGTGTAATGAAAAAGTAAAATGGAAAAAAGCCTATAGTAAATGTAGAAGCAAAATTAACATTAAATTGACTAGCGTGCTGTAGCAAAGTCGAATCATCCGTGTCTGTGAACTGGACAGGCATTTTTGAATTTTCGCAAATCCGTAACCTGGTAATGGGTATGCTGGTTCTGGATATAAAACTTTAACATCTCGCTAATAGCCTTATGGCCGAGGAAGTGGTCAGGCTGAAAGCCTAGCCAAATAAATTAAATGTTCTCCATTACTCATCCAATGGGCCGTTTAATAGCACTTGCTTGTTCTCAAAATAACTGCACTATAGTCTTAAGAATACTGAATGATAACGCCATAGAGACAAGGTAGTCAACGATGTAAGGCAGGTTGTTAAAAGTACCCTTGAAATTGATGAATACCCCCAGGGTGTACTTGCAAGAACTGCCCCTTATGCCTTCGTTGATAACATTCCAGGCATCTTCATTGCATTTGCTTGGTCTAAAGTTAAATTGCATATTGCACAATTTTTCATATATAGCTACATTTAGTCATTTCCTCATAAGCCATTCAAGTGATTTATGGAGGCAACTCAGCAGACAATATGAACCTATACGAACTGGGCTTTGCGCTGTGCGGATAGTCACCTTTACCCAACATAGTAACTCTCGCTTTCTTGCAGACCTTAGCGAATACTTCTTTGGTGATGCAAGTATTATAATTGTCCGTCATCAGATCAGGTACAACGTTCATAAATCTTTTAAGTACCCTATTAGATAGTCTATTCAGTCCCGAGCGCCTTATCCACATGGTTATAACGAACAACTCCACTGAACTCATCTTACTGCTATTCTGTTATGTCCATGTCTTCATTAAAAAATGCTTCCTCATCAGTCGAACTCTTCTATTGTGTTGTTGCAAATCTGAACTCCATAAGTTAATCATGTGACTAATTGTCTCAGTATTCAAGCACTTCGAGCCCCACTTCCTTGATTTTTGCACTGATAACCTTGCTTGTGCAAAACTGCTACAGCCTATTAATTTTTCTCTATCCTGATGAGACATGGTTACTATATCCTACTTCTGGAATTCTTATCCGAGCGGATACAGGCGTTCACTGCTAAGGCCAACTTCTCCACCACTTTCTTCTTGACTTCCAACCCAACATCTCCGGATCTTCTCCTCTAATAATCACGGCGACTATAACCAAACTTTGTTTTATTAAAAACAAACAAAATTTCAAACAAAAAAAAAATTATTTTTATACTTCTATTGTCGGGGCAATATTATTCGCTATTGCTTTGTCTACGCTGAAACAAGGCGTCGGGGTGACGAAAGTAATCGAATGAACAAAAATAAATTAATTAATTTAATCAAATGTAATTAGCGCCGATTGTCTGCAGACTCTCTAAAACATATTTTTTATCGTTCGCCCCGTTCGTGGGCACGCGAGGTGAGGTAGAGAAAGAGGTATTCGTACGGCCTTGTATACAGCTGATGTCCGCTCTTCAGCGGCTCGCGATCGTTAATAGATATAGTTACATATATAAAGACGTAGCAATACTAAAAAAAATGGCAAAAAAATAAAAAAAAATAGCGGTGAGTAGACAACTGAAAGGGATGAAAAGAGAAAATAAATATGTATGTGCTAACACGATACACCTTCGGCCAGAGTTAAGCCGCGGTAGCTGGACGATGTACTTACTAGAATAAAGCTTATGTCTGAAAATTTTGAAATAATTAATAAGTAGCTTAAATGTTAGCAAATCAAATAAAAATTCTAAATAATTTGTACTAAAAAATCAAGTTTCTGTATCGATTTGTAATGGTTTCACTTATCCTCTAGAAGTAAAAAAATTTCATTTTATTTTAATCTACTAACAGCTTTTTTGACTCATATGCATGATTTTAATTTTTTTAAAATAAAATTCTTTTAAAATAAGAATTAAAAATTAAATTTTAAGGATTCTTTTTTTGCAAATTTTTTGCGAATTTTAATCTTTCTAAGTATACAATTTTTCTACATTTTTATTGTTAAATTTTTTATGCTATTTATCTATATTTATATTAAAGTTGTTGATTTTTTTAAAAAACTTTTTTTTATAGGTTTATTATTATTGTTAATATTATTACTATTGTTGTTATTATTTTTTTTATTATGTCAACTTACGCATTATTTATGTTTTACATTAAAAAGAATAATTAATATTGTAATCTACGAGGCGGATCTGCGGGCTCGCCACTGTTACACAACAACAAAATTAGTTGTAACGAAAGAATCAAGGCTGTTTTTTCACATTCTCCCTTCGGATAGAACCTTATCACCTAGTTGACCATTCTGTAGTTTTTCTCCGTCTCCTGAATTTCTTCTTAGAGTGGAATTTTCTGCCACTCTTTGTCTTTTCTCCCTCTTCCTCTCTCATTCTCTCATTTTCCACTTCTTTCTGGAGTTGAACTTTGCGTTGCTTTATCTTTTCTCTCTCTTTCTCTTACAAACTCTCTCTTCCCCCAAAACTCATGTAACCTAGGTCCCTATTGCCTCCTCTTTCCTCTCACACTAGGCTAAACAAATAACCACAGATAGGATTATTATACATAGCATAGGGAAAATAATGTAATTTATAAAATAAATAAAATATAATGTAATTATGATTAATGAAAAATATTGATAGTGATTATACAACACACTTATAGTAACAATTAAACTTTTAAATATTTGTATATAAATATGCCGTAAATGATTTTTCTGTAAAGACTGATTTTTAAAAAAAAACTTATACCTAAGAATTATAGATAATAAAAAATTTGCTTCAAGCAAATGCATTTTTATGACTGTCCTTATCTTAGAAAAAAGTTAAGAATAGTTACAATTTAGTTAAACAGTACATATTAAATGTAAAAGCATAAACCTAATAAATAATTTATTGTATTATTATTTTATTATTATTATCAGACACATTTTGTCCTGTTCAATTTATCTAAATAATATCATCTGTCCATGTATGCAAAACTACAATATTCCAATATCCAAGAAAATTATGGTTAAATAATTATTAAATAAAGCGTGTTTTATATGTTCTTATAGGATATACAATACCTACGATCAACCAGTAGACTTTCGTTAATACTGTTTGTCGGGACAAAACGGACCCGATAGACGCTTGAAAGGCGGTCGGTATGTTCAAGCCAAAAAGGCCCGATAGACGCTTGAACAGCAAACGGTGGCGACACAAAGATAAACACCGCAGTGGCGGCAAGAGAGAGAGAGTGGAATGAAGGAAAATGCGGAAGGTGGAAGGGCCTGGGAGGGCGTAAAAGGGGCCAGCTCCCACAGGACCTTCGGCATGAGTTTTCCTCGTGACCGGGCACGCAGTGAAGAGCGTAGAGTTTCGACGCCACGACGACCGAAGCGAGAAAGTGTGTGGTTGAGTGCGTGGACGTAAGGCCAAGAAGAAGGAAGAGGAAAGCTTGCTGTATCTACACGATCCATCCAGACCCCAGAGAGGTTTGTGGTACCGCATTTTCTAAGTAATGAGCTCGGTACATGGCGATCCCACAAGCGGTCGGACCACGGCGAACGACTTTCAACGTCATATAGAAGCAGTGGTTGGCCAAACGATAAATGTAGGATAGGCGCGAGGGGTATATGGTGTGAGGTTCTGATATGCGTGAGTGTATGAGTGCGAATGATATTGTAAAGGTGGTGGCGCCGCGTATTGTAGCGAGGGTTTTTCCCCTGCACCGAGGGGTTTTTAATGCCATGTACCGCGTGGGTAATAAATATTGTAACAAGCTCAAACTGTGTATTTCTTATTTTCGCTTTAACAATTCGCTCCCTCATCTAAGGAAACTCGCGGCACGACGAGTCCTAGAATCGTGCAAACATAAAGAAAAATAATTTTTGGATATGAAGGTGCAATAAAATATACATTTAATATAAATCACAACTTTCTTTGTATTTATTTGATTAAAATTACACTTTTTTCAAAGATTGTTAATATTTTTTGGAATTTAATAGTTTATACAGAATTGCGTTCTTTGATCACTTTTTAAAAAAGGGTAAGTTACGCTTAAAAAGCGAAATAGTTAACAAAAAAACGCAAAACTTTTTGTATAGAATATATCGGAAGGTGTACCACTGATTAACCGCAGCTATACATTGTTCTGGAAAAAGTCAGTTTCTGAGCTTATCTGCATAGCTATATATATGAAAAAAAACAGAAATTTATTTATATAACATTAGTAATAATATTTACGTATATTTTTCTATACTTTTCCCACGTATTTATAAGTTTGTGCTTTGGTTATATGTATTTCTACACGATAAAACACTTTCATTCTGTCATTAAAATGTAATTTTCATGTATATTTAACTATTTATACAAATACAATTTTAATTATAAATTTTCTTCCTATTCAAGAATTTTCTTATATTTCATCGCCATTTAGTTCAAGAGTCTGGATAAACTGCATCTGTAACAATTAAATGAATTTAAAAACAAATTTAAAAAGTTACATTTTATAATCGATATTTTTAATTGTGTATTATTTTACAAAATTCAAAAATAAATTTAACAGAATATAACATAATGATACATTAAAAATAGTAGCTTTCATATATATGTATATATAACTAGGTATATAGATAGGTTGATAGTATGAACATATTTATCTAATTTTTCAACTTATATCTGTAATCCACAACGAAAAGTTACAAACTAGCAATGCACATTCATCATGTCAAGATAAATTCCTGTGAGAATATAAATATAGATGTTCGCGGTAAATGTTTTTTTTATTTTTCCCGATCATTCTGATATTAAACGTCCTGAGAATTCACTCTTAGAGATCTTTTATTAATTGCATACTTTACAGTTTTTAACAAATAGCGTAGCTTATACGACACTCGGATAATGTGACGGCATTCCTCAGACAATTTTCGGGTGGAGGTTTCCATGATACATTTATCAGATTTTAGAATTGAAATAACTAATGTATATTACCTTCTCTTCGTCGCTTTCTCTTATTCGATCCTTGAATGCGCCTAAATAACTGTAGATCACAACTGTTTTCGATAAAATCTAGCAAATTTACACATATTAATATTCTGTTATTTACCAAAATCCATTTTTACTGTCTCTAAAAAATCTCCTGAATCTTAGAATCTTGGCAGCCTATTAAGCCCTAAAGGATTATTAATAACTCCGGCGTTGTGAATTCACCATAATAAATAAGTAAATTTGCGTAACGAACCTGCCTGCAACTACTTGATTATACGTGTACAGTTGTATACGTCTGACATTGAAAATCATACCTTCCTCAATTTGAGCTAAACTAAAACACCAAATTCTTTAAATATATTAAGAATAATTTCAGATTTTCGTCTTTTCCAGATATATATTCTTAAATCATATGCTCATTTTATCGAAATTAGTGACATTATATTTTTTCTGGAAAATTAATACGATTTAGACAGATTGAAGGTAAATTTTCCTACGATGTATGATACGAATCATGGTATTATAATTGAGTATCAATAATTTTTCATTTACCGTAATAAAATTTGGTAATTGCAATCTATTACTTTCATTAAATTATAAAGTAAGATGTATTTTAAAATTGTACAAAATAAGTGAATGATTATGAAATAATTCAAATATATGGTGAAGTGTAAATATTATATACTTATCCATAAGTACTAAATTATTCACACTTCTAAAAATTTGTTTAATTTATAGAAGAAATTTTTTAGGAACACATTCAATTAAAAAACATTTACATTCATATTTAAATTTCTAAATAGATAAAAGCATAAAAATAAATATTCTGACTAATTGGGTTAGGGTTTCTATGAAAGAATACACAAATGATAATGTAAAAAAAAAATTAAAAAAAACCGTGTACGTATTTATTATAGTGAGCTGGTTTTTAGCATCAACAAAAGTAAAACTTTAAAAAAAGTTCTAAAAATTATTATGAAGGTAAAGAATTATTTACGTTTTATAAAATAATTTTGATCAAGTTTTCGTATAGTAATTAAATTTCAATCGTTCTTATGTTTTAAAAAACCATTTGAAGCTTGTTTACGATTCAATTATTTATGAAATAAAATATTAAGCACTGTGATGTGAATGTATATCTTTGTTAGCAGTAATTTTTACTTAATTGTTTTCAATAAGATAAGCATATAATATGTTTTTAACGTTGTAACGAACTCACCCTTTATTAATAGTTAATTTTTTAAATTTTCAATTCGAATGTGACTTTATTCCAATCCGTTCCGTTTGTATCTCACTATCTTCGTTATAATCGTTCACATTCGTAAGAGACCCGATCAGTATCAATCGTTCAATTCGCCTGTTCGATTAGATTCCCCCCCCGCAAAGAAGATTGAATCTCGATTCACCCTCGCGATGATAATTTTTGAGGGTCGCTTGTGTATTCAGGGAGATGCACTGTGTGCCGAGCCCGAAGTACTATAGTCATCTGGAATCGCTCTGTGAGTGGACGTTGGCGTCAGATCCTGGATCAGGGTCTGAGTCCTCGATCGAAAAGCCTTGCGACGGACCGCATCGCGTGCGCCCATGACTCCTCTCGTTCCTGAAAAACGAAATCTACAAAGTCCCGTAGTTCAATTTAGAGTTTTCCACTTTCTAGTATTTATGAGTGCGATTAAATCACGGAATACAGATTAGAAGGTATAGTGATGCAACTCTTCATCTACTGATGTACGACAATAGCTACTTCATATCTCATATTGATTAGTTTGATATTCGATGTTGATGTTTAGTAATAGAATTAAGTATATGTAAGTCCATTACATTTTATTTTATTATGATATTAGACCTTATGATATAATTGTTGCAAATCATTATTTTTTTAGGATAATAGACGCTTAGTACTTTTTTATGATATAGACGATTTTGTCTTAATAATTTACTAATTAAAACAGACATTCAATCTGTAACCTGTGTACTTTTTTAAAACATCTATTTTTTCGCGATTATAATACTTATTATCAAATTTATATTTTTGTGCAACACACAACATTTCTGATTAAAAAAAAAAAATAACAACATTAGCAGCTCATAAATGTCGGATACGTGATTTTATTAAAATAAATTATAAATAATATTTTTAATATTAAACTAATATTATAAATTTAGTTTTGTATTTGTTGCACATGGAGTCATAAACCTAAAAGTAAACTTTTTCAAAAACAGGATCAACAATCGTATTGAGAGATAGCGATGTAATACTGAAAAATTATTGCAAATTAAAAAAAAATATCAGTTACAAAGAAAAGGATAAAATAGAATTAATATTACCATTATTTATAAAATTTCAATTTTTGTTTTTATTTAAAAAAAAATTCTCAGAACTATTTTGTAAATGTGTTGTAAAAAGAAAAATTTAGACACATAATGAAGAACTATAATGAAAATATTAATTAATATACAAATTTGAACATTAAAGAACATTAAACGTAACATTATCTTGTATTAACTATATACATACATAATTATGCGTAATTAATATCGCAAAAGTATTTTAATTAATATATGCATTCACGAAAAATGATAATTAAAATAAAATTATAAAATAAAAAATGTGGAATAAAAATTAGGTTTCTAAAGTACCTGTATATATTAAAATAATCGTATATACTTAAAAACCCATTACCTTGTTGTTAATTGGCTGCCATCGCTGCCACGACGCAATGTATTCGCCCGTTGTTTGCAAAAACAATTGCAAATGATGTTCTTAAAGGCGAATCGAAAGTCTTTACTAAAAAGAGCATAAATGCATGGATTTATAGCAGAATTGCAGTAGCCCAGCCAAAAGAGAATGCTGAAGACCGTCGGATGAATACAGTTGGGACAGAAGGCTCGGACTAGATACATTGTGAAAAATGGTAGCCAGCAAAGAATGAACCCACCGACAATTATGCCGAGTGTTTTTGCAGCTTTTGTTTCTGTGCGAATGCGCTTCACCTGTTTTGTTGTTTTTTTCCAATAAAAATAACGAATATTAGTATTTTGTATTAGTAAAGTTTTACTAATTATTGGTAATTAGTAAAATTTTTTTATGATTAATAAGAAAAGTACAGTATACTTTTATAACAATCTTATAAATTCATTTAAATAGAATATTTAGTTACTTGCTACATTTTGCTTCAGAAAAGGAATATAAATTTTAAAGGCTGAATATATTTTCTTTAAAAAACGTATTTTAAATCCAACACGACTTCGAAAAACTGGGCTATATTAAATAATAAATTAATCATACGTTTATAGGATTTCGTAACAATGTTGTAACTGGAACTATTGATTTATCAATTATCAACATTTTGGAGAAACAAAATTTTAACTAATAAAAGAGTTATTAATAAGAAAAATTTTGGAAAACATCATTTTTTCCTTATAATTTTTATTTTTATTATATTATACTTATAATTCAATTTCTATGTCTACTGTATTTAATGAATCCAGTCTTATTTAATAATTACTTACATAAAAATAAAGGAAAACAAATATTATTACAAAAACATATTCTCTTTAGATGTATATACATACATATATATCGATTGTACATTTATTAAAAGTACATTATATTTATGTATTTAACTTTATTAATCGGTTTAGGATTCACCTGAGCTTTAATATTTCGTTTGCCCATTTTCATCACACGGGGTTTTTCCTCATTTGTTCCTGGAGTAAATTCTCGGAGCAATACAATGTCTCCAGTTATTTGACTATCGCAACTACTGCGTCGACTTGATCTTCTAGCGCTCCCCACTCTACTGATGCTTCCGACCTAAATTATATAAGCATTTAATTTACGTCCACTTAAAGTTCTCAAATTTACTATTAATATATATACATATACATACAGAGATATTATAATTTTCACAGTTCTTTACACTTTTTTGTAATTATTATATTAATCATAATACTTATATATTTTGAACCTTTTCATATTGCAGATAAATTTTCCAATACTGAGATACTGAGATGTTATAAGAAACAATGGATGATATAAAAGGTAAATAACTATTTGTAATCGAGTCAAAGCTATTAGTTTTTTTTAATTACAATATACTCCTTTAAAAATTTCTAATTTCTAAAAATTTACAAATTTTTACAAAAACAAGCTTTTAGAACAAATTTTTACAAAAACAAGCTTTTAGAACAAATTTTTAGTTTAAAAAAAAAGTTTAAAGTGTAATTATGTAATTAAGTAAGTAAATTTATTCCTTTTATAGGTTAAAATAAAAAGTTTTTGTATTATTTTCTTATATTTTATTAGTGAAAAATTTTTACATTTAATCTATCATTACACAAATGTTGTATTTGTTAATAATTAAATTAATTTTATATTATTTGACGGTATTTGTACATACATATATATGTACATTTTATAAATATTTTCGTACTGACTTTGAAAACAATATTTTTTACTATAAAAGCAACTGTTCTGCATCTATAAAACATTTACAAATTTATAAATATTTTATGAATTCTGTGAAACAATATTTTAAATTTTTATTACAATATATTTTAATGAATAAAATAATATAAAAAACAAACATTCTTTCTAGTTATTAAAATTGATATTACTAATATGTATCGTACTAGCTACTCTTTTTTTGAGCTTCTTAAAAGTCATGTTTTATCTATTATTGTCCCGAAGAAATAATGTAAAGGTCTTATTAAATTATTTTTTAAGTATTAAAGTAGGAAGAATATTATTTGTGTAGATTGAGTTTTAAAAAGGCTTATATCTGAAAAAGTTGTTCATAATGTTTTTTTTATTCCAGAATTTAGAAAATGTAATTTTAAATTAATGTTGTACATTTGTGAACTATTATCTATGCAATTGGTTAATAAGAAACTAAAATTTTATTAAGATCGTAGAAACAATGTAGTTTGGTAGAAAATAGGAAATAAATAAAATATTTTTTATCTTGATTCATGTTTTATCATATTTTATTGCTTTACGGTAAATTTTTTTTTCGAAATCCTACTCTAGACCCATTTTTAAATAATTTTTATATATTTAGATCTGCATCTCGTTATTTGTAGTGTGACTTTTATTGGTATATATTATTTGTAATCTGTTACTCCAACGTTTTAGAGCATTGCGCATACCTTCAAATGGGTCCCTCTAGAAGATGGGTACAACTGACTTTGAGTCTGACCATTACTGTAATTCAGAGACGATTGAGAGGATCTTGACGGGGTCCTCTCGAGTGTGCTGTTGCACTTGGTATTAAGAGTCTCAGTGCTCGGGTAGGAAACCGAAATCTTGATACGGTCACGCTTGGACGGACTGCGGGAATTCGTACACTCGTTACTGCGTGGACTCCCGTTACTTCCATTAAACTCATTTGCTCGTCCTCTATGTATTCTCAGTGTTAGCCGTTGCTCATCGAACCTATAAGTAAAATTTTCGCTCAGCTTACCTCGATAAGCACAGCTTTTTTAATTTTAAGACAAAGCATCAATAAATGTAACAAAAATTCAAGTTTAGTGATATCGTGGCATTATTTTTTGTTTAAAAATTTATCATTAATGAATCTGATGTACACAATTAAATTGAGTTATCTGATAAAATAAATAATATTTTAAATGCAACACGATCAATATAAGTATCTTCCGTATCTATTCATTAAATATTTTCAGTATACTTGAGAACTTGTTTCCATTGACGTTTATTTATTTTTCAATATTATACTTATTTTATAGTTATACATACAAAACACGCACGTACATATAAGCAGATGTTTACAAAAGTTATTTCTTTAAAATAGTTCTTAAAAATTATGTGTTTCTTTAAAGTTTATTTAAAGTAAATGATAATAAATTCGAATCGAAATTTTTTAGTAATTTTTTCTACTTACATAAAAAATTATGATTTCTTTATTATAAAAATTCTCTAAAAAACGACTCCATTTTTATTATTCAAGATAAAATTTGTTGATATAAAAAATTTTCTTTTCATTTAATCAACTATAATAATGGAAAACTTTAAATAATAATGTTATGTATCACACGTACCTTGCACCTATCATTTTAGAGCTCTTTGTTGTGCGAAAACCTCGATTAATAGCCCTGGTTGTCGAAACCGCAGCGTTGTAAATTCGCCAGTAGAAAAACAACATTATGAGTGTTGGTATGTAAAACGATCCGAGGGCACTAAACATGAAAATTTATGAATAGTACAAAAACTGTGAATCTATGACCGTGAATGTAGAAATCCTAGCATATAACGAATGATCATCAATTACTTTACGTACTATTAAGAACAGACTAAATGGCTATATTATTCAATAAGTGCATTTGAGGTATTAATTTTAATTAACGTCTAAGGTTTTTCCTTCTCCTTTATCCTCGAAAGTGAAAGAGAAGGGGACGGAAGATGTGAGATGGATTTCATTTTACCTTCGCCATAAAAAAATAAAAAATTTTGTAGTAAAAGTTAATTGATAATTGCCTTTTTTATTTAAACTGCACTATCATAAAAAACATCAACTGTATTCAATCTTGTTTTACAAAATGCAAAATTAATGTTCTTGATATTAAAAAAAAATGTATTTTTAATTTTAAGTCAAAATAACATTCATTTTATTATAAGTATTTGTAAGTACATTTATCAATTAAACATAATTTATTCCAATCGGAAAATGAACGTATTAGTAATTTAAATAATCTTAGAATTATAAAACAATTTAAAAAAAAAGTAAAATTGTAAAACGCTATGTATGCAGTTATGTGTGGTAGAATTATGTGCCTGCGCGTTCGCATGGGTGCATGAATCTATAAATATGTGTAGAAATTTAATTCATATTAGCAATGTTATTTGATGTTCCTTACATAACAACAGTAAACAGAATCTTGTAAGTAAGCATATGGTGGGATGCAAATTTATTTTTGAGACTGAAAACGTTTTTTAATCTGTTCATACATTTATATATTTTAATAAAAAAAATATTAACATTACCAACAATATTAAATAAAAATGACGTCTCCGTGTATCTGTATGTAAATAAGTGTATACAAGTACGTCGCTGCTTGAGCCCGCTTGTGTATGAGGTTTGTATATAAAGTATAAGTGGACATAACGATTGTGTACTTACTGCTTAATTTTTAGAATTAATTTCTTAGAATAAAATATCGATTCTCCGTATTTTTTTGTTTTTTTTAAATAATTTCAAATACAATTTTGGTAATATACTCGTTAAAATTACGTGTAAATAAGATGTAATATTTCTGTATATAACTTATTTGAGTGTGTAATATTTAATAATGTACCGATTCATTTTTTAACTATTGGATACATTTTACAAATTTTCTTTTTCAGTAAATTTGAGTAAAACTTAATAATAATCATTTTTTTAATTATATATTATATAAGTTTAAAAAATTCTATAATTTTCGGCAATATTTGGGTGTGTATGCTATTCTTTGTATGCTATGAACTATAAATCACAAGCTAGACCTTTAACACGTTATTTAAATTGATTTCAATTAAAAATTTATTTGTGCAATTTTTATTATATAATACTATAAAACGGAAAACCGTCTTATATTAGCAAACTTAATCATCAACTAACTAAAATTCTAATATGTTGATACACTCGTTGTTACCTTCATTCTAACACGTCATGTACTTAACCATGACTCCAATTAAAATTAAAAACATTAGAATGTGTAAGTAAATGTTCAGAGGAAATCATACATGTTATTCTTATAGAAACGTTAAGCAGTATTACTTACATTGTCCTAGATATCACTCTTTCTTATATATAATTATATATTATAAACTACCATTCTTTTGATATGTAAATTGAAGTATTTTCTGTAGCTTATTTTTAATTTATTATATCATATATTATGTTTATATTTATGTAATTATAAAATATTTAACACGAAGTTTCAATAAAGTTGTTAATTTTTTAATTATTTTTCAGAATCTAATAATTTTCCAATATATGCTTATTTTACATTTTTGAAAATAACGGGTGTTTTAAAAGTATATAATTTAATTGAAACAAGAATATTAAATCAGACACTAAAAAAAGATTGGCTATGTTAAGTGAAAAAATTTCTAATACATTTGTAGTTCTTGCAATTGTGGACTCTAGATCATAATTTTAAATTTCAATGATGCGCTTTGATATAAATTAAATATGAGATCTGATAGTTGAGGGCCCGATTTTCAACACAAATATTAAATTAGTTTTAATAACACCTTCATGATTCTACGTTAAGACGTATGTTTCATTGAAATCAGAAACAGAATTGTTTCGTCTTAAGCAAGTGTAGCTTTTAAATAGCTAATAGCTTGTAATTATAACAAAAATTGGAACTCAGAAAAGGAGAAGAGAGAGAGAGAGAGAGAGTCATGAATTAATAAGAGAGTTTTAATTAATCTCGAATGCTTGTTATTAATTAAAGTTGTGAACAGCTCTATTTTAGAAGAATTTTTGGATTGGATGATACTATTCTCTTTTCATTTTATACTGTTATTTTAAATATCTTTAATTTTATATTTTTAAAATATTTTATTCAAATATTTTTATTTCAAATAAATTATAAAGTAAAAATCTTCGATTTTTTAATTTTTTAATTTTAATTTTTGTGCAAATTAATAATATTCTGCAAATTAAAATTTTTTGTAACTAAATAAAAAATCAATCTTTCTATAATCAATTTTATTATAACGTGGATTTTATAATTAATATTATCGTAAAAAAAATTATAAAAACTACCAATTGAGAGAAACTCGAGATTGGTATATGTTATTAATATAGGAATTTATAAATATGATAAAAGTTTATTAAATAAATGAAATATACAGTTAATTTAAATTAATTTAAACAAATTAATTTTAAACCAAATTAATTAATTAATTAACCAATTAACTAATTTTTAATTTAAATTGATTTAAAACAAATTAATTTTTTTTACGAATTTGTTACAAATAATTTAAAAAAAACATATTCTACAGTTGCTGTAAATAATTCAAATACTATTGAACGCAGATAATTTTGTAATAATATTTGTTATCTTTTAATATTTTTCTGTGACAATGAAAAAAATTTTTTTCTTTACCTAAGGTATTAACGGTATTAAAAATAAAAAAATTTTAATTAAATTGTTGAATCAGCAAAATACATAATAAATCTTAAAGTTTATATATATGTTGCATGAAGGAAAAAATAATATGAATGGAATGGAAACTGTGCCTTATAAATTTGAAGGTTTCTTAACAAAATATGAAGGTAGAATAATTGTGAATGGAGAAAGGATTAATTTTACTAGTATAGTTTCAGTAAGGAGTCTAAAGTAGTTGCAATATATATTATTAAAGTTAACAAAAGATTATAATTTAAGTAAAGGTAAGAAGGATCCGAGATATAGAATGTAAAAAATTAATTAAAGAATAATATTATAGTTAAAAAAGTTGCTTAAAAATTTTGAAATTTATAAAAATTATGCAACTGAAAATATAAATTTGATATAAAAAAATGAAGATTCTTTGAAGGATATAAAAGCAGTAAAATAACAAATAATTAAAAAATATTTCATAGAAAATTGAATCAAATATTCTAAATTTTATTTCAAATAAGAATGTTTAGAAATAATATAATGTTCTGGAAAAAAAATGATTTTTCATAACAAAATGTGGAGGTCAACCTTATACTAATAGATTATAACAAATTAGTAAATTTGATTAGCATGAAAAAAGGTAGGGTCTACTATGATAAATAAAAAAAAGAAAACAACTTTTAAGAACGATTGATTAAATTAAAAAATTATGAACCATTTTAATTTAAAAATTTTTTAAAACGTATTGAAACAGGTTTAAATTTAAAAAAGACAAATTAGAAGTTATAATCGGTATTGTTTTAATGGAAATAAAAAAAGTATAAGTAATTTAAATAGTCGAAAAGAATACACGGAAATTTAAAGCGAATATAGTTTCACGTGTAGCAATGAATAGAAAAATAAAATAAAAGAATAACAGTATTCCGAAAATATAAGGCACAAATTTTTAACAAGTGTCAAAAGTCAAATGAAATTTAACAAAAAATTTAACTGAGAATTTTATATAAAATACTTATATTCATGAAGAACATATAAAAAAGCGTTGCAAATTGAGGAATAGTAATAAATAATTTAGTAAAAATTTTATAAATAATAAAATATAAAAAAATTCTTGCTATAACTTTATTCTTTTTAAGTTTAAATCAGAATTATCTTAGCTTTGTAATTAATATACTTTTTACAATAATAATGCTGAGAAATGAAACTGAGTATTTAATTACAGTAAATTATTTCTATTTAGGTAGGTGATAAATTGAATTGGATTGATTAAATTATTCCAACGTTTTCTTTTAATAATTTTAGATTTAATGAATACTCTTTCTGATTTACAAATATTTAAGGCCTTTGAATTTGTATTTTTTGCAAAAATAAGTAGTATACAATCAAATAAATAATGAAAGAAGTATAAATATAAAAAAGAAATTTTATTAAACATAAACAACAAATGCATTAAAAAAATATTATGATATGGTTTTTATAACAATTTTTTTCATTTTTATTAGGCAAAGATTATTTATGACTTATCAATTACTAAGATTCATTTTTTAAATAATGTATACAAGTTAAATACTACGCATAATGTCAGAATAGATAAAATAAAATTCTATGAATAGAAGTCAAAATTTCTTTAATCATGTATTAAATATTGTAATAATTATTAAAAATGATAATTAATAAACTTTAATTTAGTAAAGTTAACTTTAATTTTGTATAAGAATAATCAATATAATACGTGTTATGATATGACTAAATATTATGAACACAAATGATATTCAAAATTTTAATATTATTGAGTATTTGTAACATTTATAAAAATAATATTTATAATTTGAATTTATTTTGGCAGTTAAAATATTGTTCTTAATATACGTAAAAATATATTAGATAGCACTATAAATAAATTGTAAAAATATTTATAATATATTAATAAAATCAGGTAACAAGATAAATTTTAAATATAGTCACAGACTATAAAGCGTACAAGTATGAAGGAAGTTATATTATAAATTCGATTATTAGAATATTAATTATATGTTTCAAGAACAATAACTATAATTTTAAAAACTGACGTATGCTTTTCCCATACTATTAGCTTACATATCACTATTTTATATTACCGAGATATGATTAATATGATAATACAAATTCTATCTACGATTGTAAATTTTTTACCTATATTACAATATGTTTTTGGAAAAATAATAAATTCTGTAATTTGTAATCTATAGAATGATCTTTAAAGACTCTTTCATTGTTTTATCAAATTATTAATATTATAGAGATTATTTTGCATCCAAATATTAGAACATTATTGAGTACACAGTAAAATGATTGTTTACATTATTGTTTTATTATTGTTTTTTTTTTAAATTTTATTTACTAACGTTGGGTTTTCATTGTTATTTTACCTATAAACCACGTAGCCAGCATCATTCGTAAGTTCACAAATCCAACGGCAAGGTTCGACGGGTATAATGATAACGGTAGTGTTGATTATGCCATTTTCGTATAATGTGACATTGTCCAATACTTCGCCATCCTGCAATAATATAGCTGCAATTAAAAAAAGCAAGAAAAATAGCAACGGGTGAATAAGCAAAAATATTCTTATACACATGCTTTAATGACATATAAATAAAGTACCCATGATTTTTAAAATAAAATAGTCTGTTTAAGAATTAAAGTCAATTCAAGGCTTCATCAGTAATACTACCAATTATTCTTTCTCTTTGTAAGTTAAATATGATATTAACAACAAATTATATTTTGACCGATAAAAAATTTAGGAATCTGTTTTAACTTATTTACTTTAATTGAAAAATTACGTAGATAGATAATTAAAAAATTAAATAAGATAGTTTAAAATAATTATATTTTAATTCAAATTTTTTTGCATATAATTTATAAAACTTTGATGAAGTAATTGATTTAATATCATTAACTTGTATAATTTATTAATCTTAAAAAATTATAAAATTATTTAATAATAAAATTTCATTTTTAAATTTAATGAAATATAGCCATTATACCTGTTAATTATTAACTATTTAATATGTTATTGAGTTTCTTATTAAATTTATCTTGTCTACCATTCAAAAATTTGGAATCATGAATGATTATCGATCGAGAGTACTGTAATTCATAAGTCTACTTCTGCGAAAAAATGGCGCATAGAAAGTTGCAAAAAATGCATTTTTTATACGTACCTTCTGATCTTTCCAACCTACTAATGGTGGAAAGCATATAATAAAACTTAATACCCAAACAATGGCAACGAGCAGCCTTGCCCTTTTTGGTGACATTATCTGTAAGAATGTGTTTTCGTTTATTGTATACTCAATAAAACTATAATACTCAATAAAATAAAAAAAATGATTCTTTTAACATTCACAATAGGCATTTTAAAAATATTTGTAAATACAATACCTTTAGATAAAATTTTTTTTTAATTTTAATTAATATAAATCACTAGCAATAGTGATATATTTATTTTTTAATATATGTAAGCTAGAAATTCATTTACAGGAATATTAAAAACATTTAATATGTATTTAACATTTAAGATTAAATTTAATGATAATAATTAATAACTGCCAATAAGAATATTTACATTATCGTTTCTAAACTTACATATTCGTATGAGTATCTGAAAAAAACGCTGATTGGTGTAGTGTAATCAACAAAAAATATACTAATATACGAAAAGTTGTAATTTAAATTTATTTGAGAGTCTACATGTGCAATAAAATAGAATATAAAGACTTTTAGAATTGGTAGTATAAAGATGCATAGATGTGAATGTATTCAGAGGTTCAAGTGGCTATTTCACTAGTAAAGTGAATGATAAGAATTGCAAAAAGTGTTATTACAGTCGAAGCGATGGCCTGCGTGAAATTTTTCTTTTTTTATCGTCCATTTCTTTTTCATATTTTGCTATCATGAATCTAATGTCCCAATACATCGCGCGCGTGCAAGAAATAACACTGATAAGAGCTAGGCAAAATTGCAGCCGGACTAAAAAGCAACGGTTACGAGTGTAACAAGCACATCTTGGTAGTAACCAACCCAAATCGAAAGCAAACCCGGAATAATTCCTTAATCCAACCTTTACACATCTAAGACCCACTTATGAAATTTCATAACTCGTAACTTGTAGGCATCGGAGTTACGACAAATACGGGATAAGAGTATTTTTTCGTACACCTGTACAGATACCACACCTAGCACTATCAAAGCATCTTCTTAGAAATTTAGAATCACAACCAATGCAATAAAACTTTACAAGAATTCTTAGAGACCCTCTTCTTTGAAATTGAGAAATCCCTTTCGCAATCATTATCCACGCGTTCTGTATCAACCCACTAACTAATAAATACCTTTGCTATTCATATTGAGAAAAGCGAATTCTCTGTCCTAATTAAATAGAATAGTGTGGAGGAATCAGAGATTTTCCGATGTAACCTTTGTACGACAAATCATTTAAAAAATCATTCTGTGTCAAACTTTTCTCTTGTAACATTACTAAACATACTTTCAATAGGGTAAGTCTTGTGTAGATTTAGAATTTTTAGCTAACAACATTTTTAAAGGATATAATAGCTCTATTAATAGAATATAATAGCTTTGAAAGAATCGAAGTTAAAGGATCAACTTTTCTATATTACATATAGAAAAGGATATCGCATCGTTATTATTGTCTACAAATTATGAGGAGCAATTATTTTGAACTTTTCAGAGCCAGTATCATTATTAGAATCAATGTAACCAACATCCAACTATTAATTAATTTACATCTCATCCAATTGATTATTCCAAAAATCTCTGCAGCTAATACACACACACACACACACACACACACACACACACACATATATTCCACTCCAATTATGCGCAAAGCAATCGAACCTCTTTATCTTTTTATCTCTATCTCTCTATCTCTCCCTTTCTCACTGCATCATTTTCTTTATCTATTTCATCTATCGTAACACATTTAATTAAAATTTCGACCTTTGAATGAAATCGCAAATTCACGATTATCCAATTAATAAAGAATCCTGTTCAACAATTTCATCAAAGATTAATATTATTGACAATGTATTGTTTTATCTAAAAATTGTTTTTAATACAATTTTAATTTTTTTTAAATACATATTTCTAATTGTTATTCTTCTTTCATCATTATTATTTCATTGAGAATTTATAATTTGTTAAAGGTAAAATCAATTTAATTAATTTTACAATTTCTTTTTGTTTTATATCACATCTCTTTAAATATTTTATCAATTTTTATAACCAATTAGCAACTTTTGTTTTTTGTTGTTGTTAACAATAATTATTAACCAATTATAAAATTTGTTTTCATTTAATTTTAAATTTAAACATTCTTTTTTTTATTTTTAAACATTTAACAACAAATTTTTACAATTAATTTTGAACAATTATTGTTAGCAATAATTAATAACCAAGTATACAAATTTTCATTTAATTTTAATTTTTAATATTTGTTTTTAATTTATATTTCGAAATCGTTACCAACAAGTTGTGAACATTTGAAGTTAACAATATTTGTTAATAAATTAACTAGCTGTTTAAAAATAATGATAGTTGCCATTTTTATTTAAAAATAAACCCGCAATTTATTAAAAATACCTAAGTGTTCTTACTCAAGGTATATTCTCTAGACCCTATAAGGAATACCTTATTTTCAGCGCTCTTCTAACGAAATCTCCATCCCGTGATTTTGCACTTCAATGTGTAGGCACATAATGTAGAAAATCTTAGTGAGCCATTATTGAACTATGTAGTTACTAAAGTAATTGCGTTAGGTGGTACCGGGTGAAGGTTTAGTTTGGTTATAGTCAATTTAACCTCTGGACATAATAGTCTGATATAAGTGTTGCGCATACATCAATGATGGATGATACGTCCAAATCCGTCAAGTAAGTCAATTTTTATTATAATTTTAGTTCATATAAGGATGCAAAATGTCGAATTATAGATAGAAAAAAGCAGTAAACTACTGGCGTCACATGAAAAAAAATCGACAACAAAATTTGGTGCTATCAAACCGAGAAAATTTGCTTTCAGTGTCGCCGAGGCGTATACTCGCTAATTTGAACTTATTGTCATAGCAATGGCATGATATATATACAGCCGATGAATCTGGACAAAAAACTGCGTTAGAATATTAGTGAAAAAAATATAATTAAATGTAAACATATATATGTATATATATTATTACATACACACTTTTAATTAGTATAATTTATTTGTTACATTCTCTTTAAAAAATACTTGAATTGTGTTCGATGATTATAAATAAAGATTTTTAGGATAATATAGTGTTTTATTTATAAATGTTTTTATTAAATTTTATAAATAAAACGAGGGATGAGAAATAGCTCATTTTTACAATTTTTACAATCATAGTAGATTGGTAATTTTATAGTAAAATATTATTATGTAATAATTTCAATGTGAAGTATTAATTTTAAAACATTTTTTACTTATAAATACTAATTTTTTATATTAAATATTAAATGGTGAATAGAAGTTGCTTTCAACGGACGTTTTCTTGTGGAATATGTCGTGCTACTTTTCTTCATAATATTCATAAAAGCTGTAAGTAAATTAAATAATATTTAAAGGTATTTTACAGTATTTAGTTATACAAAAGTCAAACTGTTCTTGATCTTCTAAGCGCAAAGTTTTAAGCTTCCTTTAATATAATGGAATACAGCTTATTCTTTCTAAAAATCTAATTATAATATTTTACGATACATCTTTTTCAATCATTATGTATAAAAACTATAGCGATAAAAGCATATTATTTATTATATTTCAACAAAGGAATATTTTTAAATTGATTCCTAAAATTTACGTCAACTATACGTACTTAATATTTATTAATTAATTTATTACTTAACACTACATCAAAATGAATATTAAAAATGATAAAACTTTATGACGTATAAAATTATTGTACAAGGTTAGTTGATATCAACAATCATTTTATCGAGCGCCTTTATTTGAGTCCTACATTATTCAGCTGAAAACTGTAGCTAAAGATATAAAAATCATTAATAATAGTCACGAAAAAATAGCGTTAAAAATATGGTTCAAGGTTCCATTCAGTATAAGTTGATTGACCGTAAATTATTTTGTTTAAAATATTTTAATGAAAAAGCAATCGAATGAAAAAGTTATGAAAAAGTGGAAATAAAAATATTGCATTAATATTAGATGGTGTTACAATACATTTAAAATTTAATTTAAAAAAAAAATTGTATATAAAACGAATCATTTTGTTAAAAGCACAAAGTTTCAAGTGCTTGTACTTCATTTGTAATAGAGCGTGTAAATTATTATACAAATGGTGTAATCAAAGCAATATTAACGTACAGATAAATTAAATTTAATTGCAGTTAAAAAAAGCCTTTATTTATTTTTTATGTTTTTTTAAGAGAATCGGTCACTTTTAAATTACCTACAATATAATACAAAATTATTAAAAATAAAGAAGTAACAAGCATTTAATTAAAAAAATTAATGTTTAAGATACCAATATGGTTATAAATTGAAAAGACTTCTTCTTTTATTTAAATCTAGTCAATAATCGGCGTAAGTATTCAAATATATTATTAATAAGTTACGAAACTTAATGAAAGGGGGAAAGTAAGTAGAGCCAAGCAGGTGTGGAATAATTTTATCGAAGCACGCGATGTAGTAAGGTTCATATTTCTATTTTTATTTCTATGTTATAAATCAATATAAAAATACAATCGATGGTTATGTGTGCACTTTCATTATATGATTTTTTTAATATTCCTTTTCGAGTATTGAATGATAATACAATAAGAAAATAATAAATGTTACGATAAATTTTATATTTACACTACTTTGAAATGGATAAAATTAAAATGAAAAATTAGGTATTACATATTATTTTAAATATAAATACAAAGAGAAACGTACGAACGAATTCATAACAATGTTTAAAAAATATATAAGTATAAATAAATTTAAAAACCATAAAATACTCTTTTATGCTAAATTATAGGTGCCATTTTTATTTATAAAAATATACCTTGGACAGGTATTGCTATTTAATTTTAATAAAAAACAAAGAAAACAAAGAAAAAACTAACAATAGTAAATGAAAGTAATGAAAGCGGTATCAGGGTAATAAAATCTACTGCCTCTACGAATTTGATTATCAAAAGTACGAGTTTAAAAACTATAAGAGTATGATCTAGGTTAAATAAATACAGATTTTAAATACAGATGCTCAAAATTAAATTTTTCAAAGAAGTTATTTTTAAAAAATTACCAAAAGATAATATTATCAAACAAATATTTCGTTTAGAAAAGAATCTTAAAAATAATTATTAGCCAATCATTGATTTATTTATTCTAATTTCAAATATTTTTTAACAAAGTAAATAATCATGAAAGAATAAAAAATAGTGTCAATAAAAAAAAATTGTAAAAATAGATACACTTGTAAAACAATTAAATTTTTAGATTGATAATATGACAGCAACATTAGAAAAGTATCTTTGGCGTTTTCATTAATTTAAAGTTAATATGTTTACTTTATTTAAAGTTACTTTAATTTTAATTAAAAACACTATCTGTAATGATTATTGCTACATACTGCCTGAAATATTTATTGGTAGATTTTAACAAACTACTTGATAGAACTTGATAGAATTTAAATGAAGACAGAGATGAGACTGAAGTAATGAAAGGTTTTAGAGTAACTATTATTTACATATTTAAAGAGTGGTAAACTTGATTGGATTACAAATTATGTTAAGACATACTTCAAATGCTTAAAAAAATACTTTACCTACAAATAACAAGCAATCTAGTATCATTGATACATTATAGGTTTTTGCTAAAATTATAAACAATCGCATTAAACGTATTAGAGTAAAATAACATTTGATTTGATTTATGAAATTGGTTAGGATAGAAGAAAAAGAGTAAACAATGTTTAAATTCCAATAATCATTTATATTGGTTATTTAAAATTTCCGTAAAATGTACTAAAAAAAGCCAAAAATGCAAATATACAAATTTAATAAATTTAGTAAATGCAATAAGTTTTTTTAAATTGTAAAAATTTATGAAAAATTTAATAATATTTTTTCAATAAAAAATCAGTTACCCACATGAATCAATAGGCAGCAAATTGCAAGTCAGATTACCGTATTTAGAATTGAAACAAAGTCCTCTTTTCTATGAAAGATGTTATGGCTTTCGAGATAGCTCAATTACTCGCGCGCTAAATGATGCATTAAGTTTACATTATTTTGATACTGAAATTGTACGATAACATTTACAGTATTACAAAATTATACTCTTAATTTTAAAATACGATTAAGGGACAAAGATAGGACCTGACAACAATGCTCTTTCATTTTTTTACATTTACTTTTCATTTTTACATTTTTTTACATTTCAGATATTCACTTTTTAGAATTGTGTTTCTGGAAAGTATGTAAAATTGTTTAGAAAGGATACATGAACCAAGTTACACTTTTAGCGAAAACTGAGCAACTATTTTGAGAATAATTGTTCACCAAAACCTGTTTTTGAAGCTTTATTTTTATGTTTAGTGTTTAAAGTTGACAGTAATAGTAATAGGATTTAGAAATATGAAAGATAGTTTTACAAAAGCTTATAATTTATAAACAAATATTTTAAATATTTGTTTACATGTACTCATGTCATTTATCCTTACATGGAATGTACGTATGGATAATCAACATGAAACATAGAGAGATGAGAATAAGGACAAAAAACAATAGAAGCTTCAATTCTGATTGTAACTCGTACTTCACCCTTATTCTATTTCTAATTTGAATACTATATTTTTCCATAATTGAGGTTTTCAAAAGTGTCGTATTCATTCATCATAACCACCTCCATGAATAAAATAAAAACTACAATCAATTGGTAAACAAATATTGTAAAAGTTACAATATTCAAATTAAATTTTATTAAAGTTTTGTAAACATTTTTTGGATAATATTGCTTAATCTACAACCTTTAGAATTAGATACAATTAGAGCCTATAAAACTAATTTTCCTTTTAATATATTCCATGTATAAAAATTAACAAACATATGATATTATTACTGAATTACTATTATAATACTCTCATTTTTTATTCTAATTTTTGTCTTTAATTTTATAAGTTTATTTCACTTAAGCTTAAGCATTCGAAGTAAATATTAAAAAAATTTTAATTAATGACCTAAAGAAATATTGATAAATATATGTGGCATTATCATTTATTATATCTCTTCAATCGCTTGCCTATTACATTATTAAAGGAGAGGTCACAAGATTGACATAATTTTTCTTGAAAGAATTTCAATAGTAGAAAAACATGTTTATACATCCAAAGAATCTAGAAATGCCTCTTTGAATCACCCAAACTAAATATTTATCTTAGAAAAGATATATGTCTGTGTTCTCAACTATATTCATCGACATATGGTATTTTTGAATTTATTTTAAGTAAGTAAATAAAATATAATTCCAGTGCTAAAATTTTTATATTAAAATTAATTTTGTTATGCTAGTAGGATTAATATTTCCATTGTAAAAAATTGTATAATTCGAATTTAAAAAAAGTAAAACTATTAACATGTGACGAATAAGAAAATTCTAATATACTAAATTCAATATATTGAGAAAAATTAAAGAAATTGTTTTTGTATGATAATAAGATTGCCAATCAATTATAGCGTCTTTTAATAAAATATAAATTATTACATTATTTTTACTTTAAATATAATTATGCGACTTTATTTATTACTATTAATGTTGTGTATAGAAAAAGTGTCCTTACAGAAAAATGAAAATAATATTTACTTAATAACTAGTAAAAATATTATCGTTGATACAGTTTATTGATCTCATAATTTGTAATAAATTATTATAATTATATTCACTTATTATTTACTGAAGTATCTATTATCTTGACGGAAATATTTATTCTATATTTATAACAATTATTGTAAAAACTATTGCAGAAATACAAATTCGTATATAATTTTATTATATAACTTAATATATTAAAATTGGTTTAAAAATAAAATAATTGAATAAATTTTTTATCCGTAATTAACTTCCCTCCTTTAATTCAAGAAAAAAGTTGTATTATGCGAATGATTGCACATCAGTTGTGTTTGCAGGGGTGATCATTTCTTTCTGCGAATTTTAGAGTGAGTGAATTAATTGGTCAATTAAAAATTAAAATTTTTTTATATTTAAAAATAATAGATACTACTAGATAATGATAATAAATAATAACTTTGTAACATTAAACTTTATAAGACCCATATGTCATTATATTGAATATTTAGATTTAAGAAATTTGAATTTTTTAACTATTTTAGAATAAATTTTTATTAATTATAAAAATAATAAATTATGGAACTTTTTTAAAAGAGAACTTTACTCAAGACATTTAAGTTTCATATTATATGAACGGAGGATGGTTTAATAAAGAAATTTATTTTTTGAAATTTCATCTAACTTTCTAGAAATATTGACATCTCAAAATATTATCTTCCTATATTTTTTTTCATAATTTTACTTTTTTAAATTTAAAAGTCTAAAAATATATAAATATAAAAAAGTCCTGTTTTAACAAATTTTTATTAAGATGTACGCAATGTATGTATATAAATATAAATATGGTTGAAGTAATTTCGTGGATATTTGGTATTACACTACAATTATAATACAAAGATACCTTTAAAAAATGTATGCGCTTAAGTTTAGGACAAAGTCATTAAAATGGAGAATCTCAAATTTAATATCTAATGGAGTTAAATCGTAAATCTTTCGTCTTAAGATTTACTTATATCATAAGTATATGGCTTCAATATAATGTTCAATGCCCTGTTTCTTTCTCTATATTCATTTAAATATTTAACTATATTAAATTCCTAATAATTCTAGTTTTAATTTATTGCATGCGTTAAATGTTACTTAATATATTCACTATATATTTTGATTTGTATCTCATAATAAGGGTATTATTTTTCATTTATGGTCAGAAAATTCAATAATGCAAATTGTGTCGAATAAAAAACTTCGGTAAATACTTATATAAATAATACTTATGATACCATAGATGTCTTTTATCAGAAATTGTGAAACACTTTTCTAGAAAAATTGGCATTTATATTTAACTGTAGAAAGAGAACTATAACATCTCTTGTTAAGGGCATAAATAAATCATATAAAATTGTTTCAACTTTTAAATTATTGCTGCTCAGTAAATCATTGACTTACGTTGAATAATTTAACAACAGTTTTAATATATTTTTGTATTCAAATTACATGTTTTATGGGATTTGTAACATTATTTAATTTTTATAATTCTGTTAGAATTAAAAAAAATCCTAAAAAATAATCTGTTAAAAAAATTGATCTAAAGCTATTTTTTATTCAGAATATTCATTGGTTTTTACTTCACTAGAAATATATTTTTTAAATAGTGCTTATTTATCTATCACACTTTGTTATAGCTGCAGCGTAATTTTATTCTGTAAGTACTAACGCTTTATATAATTCTTCCATCGTATCATTTATCTGGAATTGTTTTTTTTTTTTAATAAAAAAATCTCTCTGAGCTATTAACTTTGGATTTCTCCGCGATATAATCTACATAAGTATAATAGTATTGGTGTATAATGTACCAGTAAATAAATAAACCACTATAAAATTATATTTTTCAAATTTTCTCATCTAGTCACATCTCAACTCATCAGTTTATTTTATCAATTACTAGTTATTTAACACAACCATGTAAGTTTAAACGAATAATTCATAGCACAAGAACTATAAGATTCAAATTAAATCTATGCTAATCAATTCTAGGAATTTACGATATTTTGAATAGCTGTAATAGATCATTATCGAAGCTTTTTAAAATATAATGAGCGGTTTTTTATGCATAGAAATTACAAAAATTTTATATTAATGGATATTTAAAATATTTTTATGATAAATAAATTTATAATGATTAAATTTTTATAAGTAATTATTGGTATATCAGGAACTGCAATACAAATGTTAGCAAGAATAAACGAAGTATCAAGATTGAAATAAAAATTTTACTTTAGATTAGACCGACATAGATTTTTTTAGGTTTTTTATTTAGTTTTTGAGAAAAATAAACTAGTGAAACCATGGGTTTATATGAAACAATAAATTGTAAAAAATTACTAGTTTTTTTACATTAAAAAGCTGTAAAATGTAGCTTGTTACATACTTTTATTTTAAGAATAATAGAAAAATTGAATCTATGACTGCAGGAATTAGTCGAACATTAGAATAATGCATGTACAAAAATAAAAACAAATAAACAAAAGTTATTACTTTACTGTTTGTATGTTTTATTTAAGTTTATGTATTTGTATATGTGTTAATTTCCTTGCCTGTCTCAGCATATATGCACTTCAATAGAAAGGACTCATGTATAAAAATTAATGAGAAAATAATTACAATGAAAAATTATATTAAGGCATATTGTCATCAAGGATTTTTCATTTCTTAGCGTATTTAAGTCTCATTATCTTCTTTACTAGTTCATATGCTCAACTGTAAGGTACATTTTTAAATATCCTAAAATAAATAAAATTAATTTTTCTTAAAAAGCTAATATTAATTGTACAGAAAATTCGCCAATTAAACAATTTAAATACAAATATAGAAGGGATAATATTTCAGATACTGACATTTTATATATTTACTGATTTATTCTGGGTAATTCTACTACATATTACTAAGTGTTATTACGGAACAACAGAAAATTCTTATCCTGTTGGTAGCAACAGCCTTTTTGTATACGAAGCTTGAAAATAGGTCACCAATTAATTCGCCGATAACGGTTTGTTGCTTGACGCTTACCAGAAAGCTTTCAGAATCACTATCTCTTCTTTTGAGGTCAAGTTGCGAGCATGCGCTAGTCCTCTAAGGCGAATATGCGAATATTCTTATGTTTCTCACGTCTTCCTGTTTTAACGATGGTTCCTTAATCATAATTCTTTTCCCTTCATGGTCGCAATAGCCGTCCATATTCTTTTTGTCTTTGTTTCTCTCTCTATTTTCTCTTTTTTTTGTTTTTATTCATTAGCTATTAAATGACAAGCTATACTTTCAAAATTTCTTAATAAATTCAACCTTTTATACTTTTTTTTTCTCTTTTATGTTCCCTTTTTTTAATCATGAAATTTATGTATAGTCTTGTATTTTTCCCCCTCATCATCTTTTTTTATTTAAATCAATTACTTTTCTGAAGAAAAAATCGGCAAGCTTTCCATTACTGTAATTTTATCTTTTATTTTAATTATTGAATATTCATAATTAATATATTCTTATATAAAATATAGATTCGTTACATATGTTTTGACTTTTCTTAAAAATGCTAAAACATGTATAATGTATATTTATTTTGAAATGCAAATGTCGAAGTACTTAAAAATAAGTTTTATGCTAGAGTGATATATTTATTTACGTGTCTATCACGTTGTTGGTATGAATTTCGTACTGAACATATTTATATAAACATTAGACTATTTGTATTAGAGTATTTTTAAATTTAGCTATTAAAAGTTTACTGTTATCATTTGTTATTATGTATAAGAAATTTTTTCATTTGCTGGTCAAGCTATTTTTATTATATCGATATCTCCTCTTTTTGCCCCATACTGACATTTCAATTTCAGGATAAGAGAAAAAAATACACGATCTTGCAATGATGAGAATTGACTCGAACCCATAATTTTTGACTAGTATGTAAAATATGGAAATTGTTACCACACAATCGCCTTATATAATCAGTAGATCGATTGTTCCTGTATAAGAAGTATGATTACAATTTAATGGTACTTCCCATATTCTAGAGAATATTCGGAGTTAAAGCTAGTTCTTTCTTGCTCATTCTTGCTCAACAGTATCAACCAATTATATTCTAATATCATTTAAAAAAAAAAAAACAATAAATTACTGTTTAACTTCCTGGTTTTGAACTAATAGAGTATTTTCCTTTTATGCTATCTTATTCTGTATCATTCTTATTTTCTTCCTCTTTTTCTTTCCAATTTAGTTTCTTATAATTTCTTTAATAATTACATGCTGCTAGAAGTTTAAATTATATCTGTTAGGCTTTGCATATTTATTTATTAAAATCTAAATATGTTTTTCTTCAGTATATAAATATATCTTTACATATATATTTATTTATGTATGCTTACAAAGTTGTATATTTATATACAAAAACTCAGAGTAGTTTATAAACATTTATAAAAATTTATAAAAGGAAATTCAATAATAAATTTAGAGACAACGAAATACTGATTGATCGAAAGTTTATTACTTCTAAATTTTGAATATCAAAATATTATATTTTTTTAAATCGATTTAATATCTTTATTGGCTTATGCCTGTAGGTATAAACAAAATAAAATGTGATTTTAATTACTGTTTATCCAAATTAAAACATTTTTTCTTGTCATCTATTATTTTTTAATGAATATTAAAATACAAATACCACATTATTAGTAAACCTTACGTATGAATTTCGTATTTTAAACTTTTGCTTAATTTAACTGCATATACGGATTAAAGTAGTTATATCTTTATTAATAAAATACAGGTCAAATACTAAATAGTTAAAGTTATTTTAACAAATCTAAAATACAATCTCTTCTGATTTATGAAAATTAAAAACAGTCGCTGCCCGATTCATTCGTTTTATGTCTCTAAGGTTAAATAAAGAAAGAAGAAAAAGTGAAACATCAAAAAAAGGAATCTTACTATAGAAAAAGTAAAAAATAGGGCAGTTTGGACGTATGGAGATCGAATTGAGAGTTGATCCGACGTAATAAGTTCTCTAGCTTTACCTTGAAACGGGATACGTTGTTCATTCATTTGATAATGTATATAATCCATTAACAGCAGATATTTAATCTACTCATAACATATTTTGTAAAAATTACATTAAACAAATTTCTAGATTAAATAAATTTCGACCTACATTTTCATGTATATTAGTTATCTCAAATAAGAATGCGATTGATTCTATTACTTAAATTTTCATCTGATATAATTAGTGCGCTTATTAAAGTATCAATTTAAGAAGAATTTTTCAAATAACTTTACGAATTATAATAATTAATGTAGTATGTTTTTTAGTTCTATCTTTCCTTTTTCTCTTTTACTAAAAACACTTGCATAGAGAATTAAGCTTTACTTGAAGTATACTCAATAAATTTCGTTATTATTTTGCGATTACTTATTCATTTAGTGCTCATAATGCAAATTTATCGAATAGAATAAAAATACAGTTACTACATCCTCAGGGAATATTGATTTATAGCGTGAATTCACAAGTAAGTATATGACATATTAAGAAAAAACTACAATTTATTGTGAAAAATTCTAAAGCGTAGTATTTCTTTTACAAAAGTTTAAACGATTGTTTATGTTACAGTAATTAAAATAAAATGCACTAATTAGATAATTCATTACATGTAATATTTTTTAATTCAAAATATTAAAAATTTTTTTATGTATTATATAATATTTAGGTCATGTAAATAATGAATGTAATCAATGGAATAATAAAAAATATAATACATGAACTTATATTTCATGTTTAAAATAAAATTTCTAAAGCGGTTAGTATACTTGATTTTTGAGAAATAACGTAAAATTGTGATTTCAAATATTGTTCAATAGATGTGATAATATTTTTAATTTACTATATATTCATTACGTGGATAATTGTAATAATTTGACCAAATAATTAATATACAATTAGTATTAATGCTATGAACTCTCAATATAGAATACCATAAAAACAGTGAGGAGCACAAAAAACAAACTCTGTCAAACGAGTAGCCTGTACCTAAAATTATTCTGTCTGTGTACAGTATATTTTACAAGAGGTAGATAGTACATGAAATTAAATATTACCAAAGTATTTAGTAAGGAATATTAATAACATGATACTCTAATTAAATTTATCTAAATTGATTGATAAACATAATAGATTTGAAAAAATCATAATTTTAGCCATCGTATAATTAATTAAGATAAAATAGAATATTCTACTAATTAATAATGATGTAGATATAAATATTTTTGGCTATGATGAAATCATGAAGGTACAAGTCTATTAATTTTAATTCATACTAAATGATAAAAAGCTTATACTTTTACTTTCTCATTGTGTAATAAGCCGTCAAAATTATATTACATAATTAATTAATAATGTTACTTATTATACAAATTCTTAAGTCTCAAAATAAAATCATTTATAAAAATTATTTACTTGCGCTGGAAGTATCACCTAATTAGTATATTTAGTTAATATAATAAAATATTGTTTATTAATAAAACATAATAAAAATTACGTTTTTTCAATATTATAGTAGTAATGTATAGTAGTGTTGTTATAGTAACTGCTGTATATACCTGGGGATATTTAACTGGACGCGTAACAGCTAAATATCTGTCCAAGCTTATAGCACAGAGATTCAATATTGAGGCCGTACACATCCATACGTCCACTGCTAACCAAATTGAACACCAGATATCACCGAAGATCCACACCTGAACAAGAAATTTCAACATTAATTTTTTTAGTTAATTTCCATAAAATATATAAAATTTAAAAGAATTACAAAAGTATCAGTACTATAAAAGAAAGTACACAGACTATTCTAAATACGTTAAACAAATCTTTTTAAAAAATAGATGAATCTTTTGAATTTAAAATAATTAATTACGTATATTTTCATTAAAAATAGATAATTTTTTTCTTAATTATTTATATATAGATATGCAGGATAGATATGCAATCTAATAAAAAAGTTTGCATAATATAGAAATTATGAATCTTTGGATAATAACTGATTGAAAAAATATTCAATACTAAATTTAATTCATACTGCATTAAATTCTTTATTAAATTAGATATTATGAATAGATTATTGTAGTGAATTTTATCAATGAATCTAAGCAATCCAATTTTAGAAAATAAAATTTATAAAAATCACTTATGTAAAATTAATACTGTTCTTTGCTGACTTTACACATCAATTAATTAATAAAAATCATAAGATACTCTTTTCATTATTATAAATATTTATACTTAATATTTAAAATATTAATCGGAATCACTTTTTTAATAAATATCTTTTTAATATTTTTAACGGTAGAATTTTATGTAACGGGAAAAATCTAGGTAATAAGTATTTCAATACTAATCTATGTTCGTAGCATTTTTTTTAATCCAGAATTTAAATGCTTGTCATTTTAATTAGTTTTGATTAATATCTTAAATGCACTGTTGCTTTAGTTAATTTTTTTATACCAAATTTACTTATTATTTGCACATAACTATCTTTCAAAGATTATTGCTTTTTATCATAACTGCACCCTTATCAGTTATTTACTTGTATACTTTACTATATTAATAAATTCTGCTTCTTGTGTTTGTAGAACGAAAAGTCTACAGAAAAAAGGTACATAATACTTGTTATCTTTTAGTTTTTACAACATTATTCGAATGTTAAAACTAAAATACATACTACTTTATATTTATGGTAAAAACATTAAAAACAAAAAAGAGAGTTCAAGATTAAGATGCTGTTAACATGACTTGTAGTAATGAAAATCCTCATTTCTTTTTTAAAGATAAGCTTTTTAATTATTTATATAACACAACTTTTAATTTATTATAATGTTTATAAAAGCTATTATTATTCTATTATTATTTTGAGCTATTATTAATTTGAGCTACTATATTCGGATATTTTATTCTATCATTGGTATGAGAACTGAAACTTTTTTCAACAATGATGTGTTTCAAGTACGTATTAAAAAAAATAGTTAATTTTTTTAGTGCTAACTATATTCTTTTCACTTCGATAAAAAAAAATTTTTTCAATTTCTCATAAAATAAAGATTATATAAATCCATTCGATATGGTAATATTCGTCATACCAAAAATTGCAAATGAAAATCATCTCAATATAATTTATGATTTTATAAATTGAAAAATGATCTCGATACTTTAGATATTTGTCTCATAACTACAAATAAATAAGAGAAATGTTTTTATTGTTTTAACAACAATATTTACTTTTATTGATAAATAATCAAATAAATTTATACCTGGTGTCATCAAAATAAGGCATTCTTGTTTACATATAAAAAGAATAGAAATTTAATAAATTTTTTTTAATAATATTGAAATATATTTACAAAAATATATCCTTTAAAAAATATTATTATAAAACAAATAATTAACAGAATAGCAACTACAAATGCATAAATAAAAGAGCTACAATTTAACTGATACATTTATTTTTAGTATTCAAACTAAACCATTTACATGGTATTTTTATCATAAAATATTTGAAGTACGTTACAACAAGAAATCTGTTTATACGCATGATTTATTTATCTACTTATACGACATATAATTAGTACTTATACAATAAATGTAGTTTTATTTAAATTAATAATTTATTTTTTCAAATAATATATAAATACTTGAACTATTCTAATCAAAAGTTTTTTATTTCTATACTTAATTAGTTTATGAGCTTTTATTATTATAGTTTTTTTATTTTTTTATTAATATATAAATACTTGAACTATTCTAATCAAAAGTTTTTTATTTCTATACTTAATTAGTTTATGAGCTTTTATTATTATAGAATACCCGAAGCGTCAACATGCCTGTATCACAGCTATATGCTTATGGATTTTATTAAATATTTAGTATACTTATAGAGGACTGTTTTAAGATCTCAAGATAAAAAAACTTATTTTTCTATTTACTTCATTGCAAATTATAAACTTGTTTGCAACAAGAGAATTGTAAATATGATTATAAAATAATAACAAATTCAAATATTTTAAAATAAACTATTCCACTACTAACATTTTTTTCAATAAATTGATTTTTGTATAGAAACTCTTACAACATTTTTTTATATAATGTACTATTAAAAAAAAAGCTCTGAAATATTTATAGAGCATTGAACTTAATTTTTTGGTTACAAAATACTAAGAATTATTTTTTTTTAAATGAATAAAAAAAATTCAACTAATAAAAAAATTAATTTTACAGCTGTATAATCAGTATTTTTAAATCATAGAATAAGTAATCTATATATTTATTAACAAAATTTGTATTAATGTATTTATAAAAAAATTTATTAATCATGCACGAAATTAGAATTTATAAAAAACTATAATATAAGTGCAGGCTTTATAATAATATTTAAAAAGCATAAAATATAACAAAAATTTAAAAACAATTCAGTTCTATGTAGCTCATCAGAATCCTAATACTACTTTAAAACATTATATAATATATTATTTTATATATATATATATTCCTTATAAAAAAAGGCAGAATTATTAATTTAATTGCAGTTACAGTAATAATGGTTATATAATTCGAATAAAATATGAATATTTGTTAAGAAATAATTTTATTTAATAATTAATCATTTATATGGGGATTTATTATATAAATTGAATAATATATGTAACATTTTTTTAAAATTTGTTTATAAAACTAAAAATAAAGCTTCAAAAAAATTAAGAAAAGAAAATTAATTTCCGTTTTAGGTAATTTTAAATTGTAAATTTTTTGAAGAATACTTTTAAAATAAACTGATTGGTTTTTTCAACTGCCAATAAATATTGAGAATATATAGAATTTATGACATACATTAAACGTCCACCAATACTGTTCAATCGTATATTTGTGGGTTTTCTAGAAAATATAGGTCGATACATAAACAGAGAGAAATAAATGAAGAATAAAAGAAAATACAAGAGTCAGATACGATCATCAAGTGCGGAAGAAAGTAAATTCAAAATATTTAAATGAGAATGAAATAGAGGATGAGGATAAAAAATAAAAAAGAACATGAATAGAGAATGAAAACAAATTCTCTAAAAAAAACCTGTTTTAATGCCTTAACACCAAAGTCTGTTTTGGATCACACATGTTTGCAGGCATTTCATTTAAGCTCGATAATTATTCTATTAACATAATTAGGTACGGTATTCAAATCATTAAATTAATTTAAGTAAATAGTATTAATAGTAGCAATATAAAAAAAAGTATAAATACAAACAATATAAAGTAGATATTTTTTAAAAAATGTCTGTATTTATAAGAATTTCTACCAGTTATACAATATTCTATATAAGGATCGTCAACACATGTATAAAATTATTGAAAATCTTTGAGTAGTACGTAATTCCAAGATGTATCTTGTTGGAATTGATCTAAATAAAAATAGTTGCTCAATGATAACGCAGATTCTTAAATACTTCCTCTATAACTCACGTTCAAAAATAGTGCTGAAATAAAATATGTATTATGTTAAAAGGAATCTTTTTAGAATTTTTAATTCAGAGCGATTATTTCCATATTACATTGAAATATATTTAATTTTTATGTATTTTAGCGTTTTAAATTTACAGAGACTTTTGGTGAAAAAAATATTTTTATAGTAAGAGAATATTTGTTTCATTGAAATAGTAAATCGTTAAAAACGATATATAAAACAGGTATAGTGACCTTGAAAACTTCCCACGTAGCGCTAAATGGAAGAACAGCGACTCCGACCAAGAGATCGGCAACGGCAAGGCTAACAATGAACATGTTGGTGACGTTTCTCAGTTTGATGCTGTTGTAAACGGCAGCTATAACGAGGACATTGCCCAAGACAACCATAACGTTGACCACTGCGAGGATAGCGAGGGTGACGACGATACCAGGTCCCGACCATTCTACGGCCGAGTATAACGCGTTGCATGCGCTCTCGTTCAGCTTCCGCATTTTACGAGGGCAAGTGCCTCCTCCAGCTACTCCCTCGGGTCACTACAAGCCATTAGAAGCCGCCTTATTGCCGGCTACACAGAGTAAGATGCCGGGTAAGAGACCCATGGAGGTTCGTGCTCTGGCTCGGGGGCCCGCTCATCCGTAACGTCAACTCCAGAACTGCCGCACACACTTACGCAAGCTTCACTTTTCTCACTTTAATATTGGTCTTTTTTTGCCAATGAAGCACTCATATGCATACAAAATTGAATACAAATAATGCCACTCAGCATCAAAGTATCGGCCGAGCAGTTCTCGCTAATTGCTGGTTAGATGAAACATATGTGTGTGCTCTCGCGCGTATATGTGTGTATAGATAGATAGATAAATAGGTAGATTTATGTGTGTATATATATATATATATATATATATATATATATATATATATATATATATATATTTATAGAGAGAGAGAGTGAGAGACGAGAGATAATAGATAAATAAAAAAAGATAAACGGATCGATAGATAGATTGATTGATTGGTAGACCGGTGCCTTTACCCTTATTACATATACATTGAACTTTAACTTTTTACACGCTTTATACCAATATATATTTTCCACTCTTCCAACAATATTATTTTTCGCAATAATGGCTTTTTAAGCCTTAGCTCGAACTTTATTGTGTTTGCGATTTCAACTAGTGACAAATTTCATCAGATTATATTCTCTATTATTTGATTACAATAATTAATAACAAAGGAAACAATCTTTCTGAAATGACTCTTAAACTTTAAAGGCTTAGCTACACTTTCTTTGAGAAACTGTAGAAAGAAAAAATCACAGCCAAAATGTATGATTAAGATTTGTCGGATGGTATCTTGAAAAATATTTTCTTTACTGATGTTTGTTTGTTTTTTTTTAACTTGAATCACATTTTTACAAAAGCTTTATATGAAGTTTTTTAACTTGCATAAGTACTGATGATTGTGACACATGACGTCTTCTTCAATGATTAATGAAAGAGTGGAAAGCATTTCCGGATGCCTCGAGCAATGAGACCAAAGGTAAAGATGCATCTGATTCTCTTCTTCCACCTGTACTGCAGCCGTTAATAATGATTTTTTATATTGAATTTTAGCAGATTGTATACGATTCCTCTTCCTCTCGCTTTCCTCCATCTTGTTATAATCTGAAAATAAAATAATGTTAGAAGTCCATGTCAATGAATAATTGTGATCTTACATACAATTATTATGGAATGGAAATTCTTAACTTATAGTGCCAGTATAACTTTTTAGTGCTAGAGATATGTAACTGAACAATTTTTTAATAATATATAATAAAACGAAACACTGTAAAGTTATGAAGTTGTGAATTTTAAGATATTCGGCACAGTAGGGTATTTTTTATTAGATTTTTTTCGCAATACATTTATTAATTTTAGTTAGTGTTATAAAAATTTATCGATAATTTAAAACATCTGTAGAAAATATTTAATTAGACTATATTAAAGTATATTATTGTAGAATTATATACATGTTCAATTTTATACTACAATTATTATACAAGAATGACTTTTAAAAAGAATTTCTAAGGCATTAACATGTTGAGTGGACGATTATCCTTTGAGAAAAAGAAAGATCCCTTGTTCAAATTCCAGTAGAATCAAGATGTATACTTTTCTTTCAGACTTTTCTTGCATTTTTACTATCAACTTATATTCTAAATACACATTTTATAAATTTTTTATTTTAATAACTTTTAAACTATAGTTGCAAAATTATAATTTAAGTCTATAATTAAAAAAAAAATATTTATCAATTATATCAATCAGCACTTAAAAATTTTTTTCAAAATTTTGTTTTATTAATATAAATGTTGTTATTAATTGATTATTGTAAATTATATATATTTATTTATATATTTTTGTTTATGTTCTGAAACCTTTTATCCGTTATATTTGATTGTTTTTAGATCGTAATAGAATATTTTTCAGTTATATCAATTAAAAATTTTAATTTTAATAATTTAAATACTAATAGAATAGTAAAGACTAAAATGAAAAACACAAAACTTAAAAAAATGAAGCAACGTCATATTTAAATAAAATTTAAAAAAATTAGAATATCATGGAAATATAACAGAATGAATAAAGTATAATAAATAAGTTGATCCCTTCTTCCGCTCCGTTTGTATAATATTTACTTGTTTAAGAGTGTAAAAAATTATAAATTATGACTTAGAGTTTTATTGTTAAAAATTTAGTTTTCATTAAGACAAAGCAGCAATGTGTAATACATACTTGAAATGACACTTGCTTATTTTCACCTTTAATTAGTAGAGGTAAGAGTAAAACTAAAGAGTAGTTGATGAGATAACTTGAAATAAAAGCAACTTGGTAATTATAATTAACTTTCGTTTCCATAATAGATGATCTTAATAATTTTTTTAAATTTATGAAAATAATTACTAATACCTTTAAGAATTAGAATAGCAATATCATATTAATATCATGTTCTATGTTAAATTATTATTCAACCAATCAATATTTTCTTTTGGTTTTATAATTTATATTAATGATTATAAACAAATTATAATAATGAAATTATTATAATGACATGATAATAATTTTTAATGTATTATGATGCTATATTTTATTATAATTATTTGGAGATGGCATAGTTCCATATATTGTTAACAATTCTAAATTAAATTTTAATCTTTAAACAATCATAATAATGGATAAGAATCTTAGAGAAGTTTTTTAATGTATATTATTTTATTACAATTTTTTAACTTTTTTTTAACTATTCAATTAAAATTTTTAAAAGTGACCTGTTTTCAAAATAATAAAATGTTATTAATATTGGTATAACCCTTATTTATCTATCACACATTGATTTATGACATATTAAGTGAACGTTTTGAATAAAGACGTATTAAGATCTACTATTTTAACTTTAACTATTTTAACTACTTACATGTATAGGAAGCTTAGTAAAAAAATTCTGATGAGAATATAATTAAAACTATCAGTTATACAATATTTCATTTTTTTAAATGCGATTAAATTTTTTAAAGCATGTGTAGATTTTTTATTTTAAATTAAGATTTGAAGATGAATATTAAATAATGTTGTAATAAAATTTTCTTAGTAAAATTTTGTATATAATATTATTATAAAATTTAATAAAAAAAATATTGACAATTAATTTTATTAAAAATTATTACCAATAAAAATTTAAGAGTTTTAAAATTGCTTTCAAGACTAACTGTGGCAATTCTAAAATAGAACAAAAAAACTTATTTTTGTATTTTTAAAATTCTTAAACTATATTTAAAAAATAATGTAACTATACAATTTTATCGGTAAAATACGAATACTGTAACAAAATAATTTTTTGAAGACAGTATTAAAGTTTATGATAGAATGAAGTACGATTATACATTTATAAGTAGAAATGGGCGCAATGAGGTCAGACATACATTTCAATGATAGATTAAATCTTTATTTTTTGGATAACTTTCTTAAATATAACTACTGATTTATAAAAATTTGCTGAATGTATTAAAATATTATTATTAATAATATAAAAATAATATATATACTTTTTAAGTTATATGTTTTTCATTTTTTTACAAAAAAAAATTTATACTTCAAACTATTTTTCCTGAATTAAGTAGAAATAAATTATCATTAAATGGCTTTAGTTTGCTCATATGCTAAAAATTTAAAAAACGAAGCTATTAATATCGATCATGATCAATAAAAGAATATATCAATATATCAATATAAGAAAGAATTATTACAAAAATAAAATAAAAAAGAAAATAAGAATTAAGAATTATTATAAGAAGAAGTAAAATTACAGAATTCTACATAGTAATTAATAATATTAATAACAAATTTAAAAAAATGTTAACTGCATTAAGTATATATGTACTTAGGTATCATAATAGTATTATATCTTCCAAAAAAGTATTTTATTTTCTATATTGACAGTGTATATGATATTTCTTTATACTCAACCTACATAAAAAGTAACAATTTTATTTATATATCTCACTATGAAAAAATATTCTTTGTTTATCTTTACTCTAAGTAAGTTTAAATTTTTTAGCTTAGATATAGTTTGTTTAATTTCATTAATATAAAAATAAAATAAATTTAGTGGTGTTATATTCGTTATTTAATATATATAATTCCTTCAAAAATTGAATGAAACATTAATCATCTGTTTGTATTTTATTTTATATTTAATGATCATATTTATATTATTTAATTATATTTAGTATATTTATGTTAAAATGTATTTAATAACATCATTACTCATATATTGTTGTGTATTGCTACTTCATTTTTATTGTTTCTAAAATATATTCCTTTGTCAAAGCAACTTTCGCACCATTGCGTATAATTCGTATAACATGTATTTGTATAACTCCCACTACTTGCCAATAATTACAGGGACGTTCTATTTCCGATCGAGTGCAGGTGACAACGTAACGGGACTAGTCTGTCTGAAGCTTGAAAATCAATGCCCAGCTTGAAAGAGAGCTTCATTCTGTTTTATAATTATTCTAAGTACATCTTTAATTTATCTTTATATATTTTTTTGTCTTTCTTATATTTACTTTTTTTAAATAATGTTAAGTATTTCTTAAACATAACATTAGTTTCAAACTATTTCATTCGCTTTTCTTTACTTTTTAGATGGTTTGTGTGTTTTTACTTTTCTTTCTTTGTTCTTACTTTGTTATTTCTCTACATTTATTTTTTTCTTGTTTTTTTAACTATTTACCTGTCTATCTCTTGAGCTACTTTTCATATTGAATCTTCAGTCATAAAAAAAAAGTTTCTAATTTTTTATTACTTAAACATAAGTGAATAATAATGAATGATTCTTATGTATTGATAAGCATCTCACAGCTACTTAATAAATAAATGTTATTAACAGAATGAACATTAATTAAATTTCATTTTAATCAAAAGTGTTTGCGTTTGTCCAAAATTATTTTTGGACAATTTTTCAAAATTTTAAAATATCATAGATACTATTTAAAATTAATAAATTTAGAAATTAATTTAGGAAAAAATCACCTTACTATTTCTACGTAAAATTATTTAATTTTGAAAATTTTGAAAAAATGAGAGGTCAGTGCTTTAAAAATTTGTTAGTATTATATTTTGTATCTAAATATACTTTCATATGAAACTTTAATAAATGCTACAAAAATTAATGTAAATTATTTTATTAATATGTTCGCGTCATAAGCAGAAATTCTATTTATAAAAAATACTTAAATAAATCGTTGGGACCAATTAAGCTATCAAAACTGAAAAATATGAATACGAACTTCCTAATGTATCGAATATGAGTAGGTAAAAACTTGAGTTGCCCAACGAGGTAAATAACATTCGAAGACTTTATTTTTGATGAAGAAGGTTTATCGAGACGCTG
The DNA here is from genome assembly GCA_018907135.1 of Kradibia gibbosae. Classification (NCBI taxonomy): domain Eukaryota; kingdom Metazoa; phylum Arthropoda; class Insecta; order Hymenoptera; family Agaonidae; genus Kradibia; species Kradibia gibbosae. The sequence continues at coordinate 34,876,061 of JACCHX010000001.1, read as the reverse complement.
ATATCAATAAACTTTGGTACATTTATTATTATATATGAGTCCTCGAAGTACTATATAATGTTGTTTCATATATATATATATGTGTGTGTGTATATTTATTTATTTACTACTTGCATGAATGATATTTCAACGAAGGAAAGATAGTTCAAGCACGTAGAGTACTCATTAATTTTACTATTCGTGGTATCTGTACCATAATTTTTTAATATCGCATATTTTGTATATCGTGTGTTATATGTGTTAAATTTAACATTTTAATCGCTTTTTTCAAGTTTTAATTTATAAAAAATTTCGATACAACATTGAATTGATTCATTTCAGTACTACTATATTATTTAATAATTAACAGTTAACAATTACATATTTATTCTCTAATCTCACTAATAGTCATTAAAGGTTCTTTGAAATTCACATTAAAATAATTGAAGTTCACAATTCTGACTATATACGAATTCGTTTATTTTAGTATATTATTCAATATAATAGAATTTACAATAGGAAAATTTTAAAAAATTCATATTACTACAAATAAAATTAATTTATACTTCTTAAGTAGAAATGAGAATTCAATTTACTTAAAATACCTATAAGCATGAAACAGCAAATAGCTATTAAAGAGTTACGTAAGATTTTTTACAAATTTAGAATTGTACATAAAAATTATATGTACTTATACATTAACAACATATAAAAAAATATTTTATATAAAAAAAATTTAATATAAATTAATGAGTATATACCCTCTAAAATGTCATAAAATTTATTTTTACATACATACATATATACATATATATATTTTTTTAAAAGCACTATAAAGAATTAATCATAATTCATAATTTCTTAATTGAAAAAATTAGTGATAGCTTTTTATAAATTAAATGTCTAACAAGAAAAGAAATAGTAAAATATTATTTAACATTTGCCTTAGGAAAAAAAATGTATTACTATGTTATGTTAAAGCTAAGGTTTCAATGAGAAAGGTAAATTAATTTTCGAAGAGCTTTAGGCCCTCCAATTTATTTAAAACTACGTGCAATTGCACGGTAACAGTTTCTGAATTTTAAATAATTTTAGAGTTTGAAATACATATATTAAGTTATGTTCATGAAGGTGATTGTTGTAATTCGGCGGCTAAATTTCATGCATAAATTATTGCGAATTAATATCTAAAAGCTAGAGTCTTTGCTCGGAACCCCTATTAATATATTCACCGCGCATATTTTATCTATGCACCATCTTTTAACGTTAGACTTTTTGACGTTCGCTACTTGGTGGTTGGTTTGCGAACTTCTTAATCTGCTAGACTCCTGTACTAGTATACTTGGCGTGTCTGTTCTAAATATGCACCAGCTTTTACCACGGGTGCCTCGGGCCACTCGCCCTCTGGCAGTCATCGCATAAACTTTTTGCTTGGAAAAAATTTTTTTTGTCTTTTAGGCCCTTGATACTTTCTTCGCGATCTTATGGCCTGCTCCCTTCACGCACTGCTTTCACACACTTGCAGGCTCATAACCTTTTAAAGAGTGTACCCTTTGGACTCTGCGTTTGCGTTTTCGTAGGCTGCAGTATCTTCCTAAACTCGTCCCCTGCAAACCTTTCCCCCGGGTATGCCGAGGTCCCTAAGCCTGACGTATTTTTCTAGATGCCTTATGTGAAGCAGTTCTCTTCTTTTATGTACCACAAGATACGTCCATAACAACATTATATATTTTATTAAATTGATTTTATAGGCATCTATTATATTTTTTTCGTTGTTGACCTTTTTTTAACATTAATTTCTACAGTTTTCTATTGATGATATAACGTATATCTCTATATGTTTCTTGGAAAATTAATTTTTATCTTGAATCCTTGTGTATACATATTTTTTGAATTCGTATACTGTTTTTCGCATATACTTAATTTATATCTGAATATTTCTATTCTATCTTAAATATTTAATAGAGTATTCGAGTAATTCTAATTCGTTTATATAACTAAAGTGCACTCGAAAATTAATTAAAAGGAAGTTGTAAGAATCTTGAGTTTAAACAAATAATGCAGTGGAGAAATGAATAATGACAACAACTCTTCAATATTCAAATAATGTAAAATATGAAGTACTTGGATCAATGTAAGGACCCTTCAGATTGAATCTACACGTTTTATTTTTAAGGTTCCTAAATTCAAATACTATTAAAAATCAAGAAATTTCAATGAATGTTAATTATAAACTAATATTAAAAATACGGAACAATGTATAAATGTTCTCTATTATAAGTACTTTAACAAAGTACAAAAGCAGTTCTTCATTGAATTTTATCGCTATCATATATGAATGCATATAAATAAAAAAACATTACTATTTATACTTACTACTTATATAATAATCGTAACATAATCATAATTGTTATAAAGATTCACATAAATAATGCGATATCAAATAAATATAGAGAGAGAAGACTACAGCTAATGATGACAAGTAGAGGGAATTTAGTAATGTGTTCAAGATAGTTGAATTTTAACTCGAAATCCTATTGTAATCAATATCTTTCAATAATGATCTGCCTTTTTGTTCAATGGAAAAATACATTTAAAAAATATATTTACATTTTTGCAGTTTTTAGCAAATTAGGACTTCAATCTCAAAATTAAATTTCTACACAAGAATAATAAGAAATATAATGCTCAAATAAATTTTGATTGTAAAGTGGTTTTGTTTAAAATACAGGATTTTTATTAAAAAAAACATTCATTAAAGCATATACTACTAATATAAATATTAAAATGCCTATAAAATATCATGAATGAATGCAAAGCAGTTCAAAGGTTATAAATAATAAGTTGCAATATCAATCCTGTAATGTATAGCAACGTATAATAAATATGTCTCTACTGATATATTTTAAATATATTCAGCAGGATAGATCTAACAGAAAATCATAAATCGTGTTAGATTGAAGTAATCTGGATGCAATAATATGGCTAATAAAAATCTTATGTAAAAAATTGGAATTATTCAAAAACTCAAACAATTAAACCAATTACTTTTAAAATTTGAGTGGAGTGTTTTATTTTCTTTTTTCTGGAGCTGAACCTGCTTGCCAATCTATCTATTTATCTCGTTCATTCTCTTTCATTCATTAATTTCTCATTCTTTATCTTTTTCTCTCTCACTCTCTCTCACCCTCTCTCTCTCTCTCTCTGTCCATATTTCTCTCTTTTCCTTTTTTATAAGTTCTTATTAGTGATTCGTCATAAATTCATAGAGTAGTAGATATATGTAATTTATATCGATATACATCATGCATTTTTATAAAAATTAATATATATATATATCATATTATATATAACGTTAAATTTCTAACCACGAGTTTCATGAATTAAAAGAAGTAGCAATCAAAATGTAAATTTGTTAACTTCTTCACAAATATTTTTTATCTTAATAAGTGTATAAAACGTTAATAAAAAAGGCTAGTTTTAAAAAGTTGATTAAAAATTCATGCAAATCCAATTAAGAAATATTAAAATTAGAAATAAATACTTAACGTCTTTGATTTAAAAGAATTGTTCATTTATTATCGTAATTAGATAACATCTTCGTTACCATTTTATTTATTTGTGTAACTAAATATAAATATTATCAATATGAATATATTTTATTAAAAAAATCTTTTATTTATAAAAATTAATCCTGAGCAACAAACATATTTAGAAAGGAAGTTTTTAAATAAATTTGAATTATACTATCAATATTTAGTGTTAGCGATGATTTTTCTAATAAATATATTCACTGTTATTTAAAAATGAACCACATATAATAACAATATATATACATCTTCTACACATATTATTTCACGTACACAGATATTTATATTTAAACTACTTTATATTTCAAAATTTATATTTGAAAATATTTTATTAAAATAATTTTATATAAATCTTATTTATAGAAAACTTAAAATTGCAGAAAAAATATTAAATTTTTATACTTTCAATAAATTGTTATTATAATAGTTTTCAAATTTACTCAAGTTTTCTCTACCTTTTTATAAACAAAATTCTGAAGTTTAAATGATACTCTTTGAATACATATTAAATGCAGATTAAAAATAGTCTATATAAAGTAATTAAAATGTTTCATTTCAATTCAATCTTACTTGAACATAAATTTAAATGAATATTATGCCGCTTATGTGTACAATGATTTTTATTTGATTAAATAACCTTTTCTGTACATTTTTATTAAAGGTTACAATTTTTTTTTTTAATTTTTTAATTTCTTAAATTAAATTAAAAAAAACCTTTCTAGCGATTTTAAAAGTTTTTTCTTATAGAATAATCTAAATTAATTAATTTATGGTAAATTTGTTTCTCTTAAAAAATTGAAAAATATGTTGCTTATTTCCGTTTCGTCTTACTAGGGTTTAAGAAAACCCCAACAGTTAGTGATCCTGTGACTATTTTTATACCTTTTTTATACCAAAACATGCCTAAGTCTATTATAGATATTGTGAATATGAATGAAATAAAATGAGAGATTGAAAGTATAATCAAAGTAATTAAAGTTACAGATATAGTCATAATTTATGTATTTCTTAATTGATTTGTTAAGTATATTGAATGTTTTTCTTTCACTTTCCGTATCTAATATGCTAGTTATTGGTCGTAACTACTATAGATCTTACATCTATTGTTTTTCAAATACTTTCATTATCAATAATTTTGAAAAATAAATTTCATTACCAGTTTTAACAGTGACCAATTTAAATTATTAAATAAAAAATTAACAATAGCAGTAACTAATGCAATATCAGTATGATTCATTCGACAAAAAAATTGTACCTCAGAAGAATAAATGGCTAATAATTTAAAGTTATAAAGAGATGTTTTATTGTAATTTTATGAGCTTTATTCATTACATATAAATTTTCGATAATTAAAAAAATATTTTTAATAAATTGTAAATTATTGGTTTCCTTTTACTAATTTTTCTTAAAAACTTTTACGCAATAATTCAACCTTTTTGCATTTAAAAATTAAAATTTATTAATAATATTTTTTAATAAATTGAAAAATTAAATAACCAAATTGACTAATTATTAGCAAACCATATCACTTATTATTTAAAAGAGAGTTATTAGTCTTTATTTGTAAGAAAATTTTTAACTGAATAATTAAAATCATTATTATCATAAATATAATTAATTTTACCATTATGTTTTGTTCAAAGATTTACGTCTATGAAAGCGAATAATTCGTTTTATTGTATAATATACTTAGTGAATTGAAATCATATATTCTCATAATGAAAATGTAGAATGGCTAGATTACTTCCATAACTTTCGATACTGGAATAAAATATTTATTTTCAATTATTAAAACTTGGATAGTTTATAATATTTAAACAATAAAAAAAATATATTCTAAAAACTAAATATATCATTAATATTGTTTGTGATTTACAGCATATAAAAATTTAGTGTATAATTTTACTAAAAATAAAAAAAATTTTTTTAATTCTCATATACTAATTAAATTGAATCTATATAATTATTTATTGGTTAAATCGAGATAAATTAATAAATTGTAGCCAATATTTATAATGACGTTAATTTTTTCTATAATGAAATTAATTTCCATAAAAACACTCACCTTTTTAACTCTTTTACATAACATTTGAAATAAATTAAGTAATATATATAATTTATATTTCTATAAAATGAAAAATAATTTGCATAAGCTGCGTAAATATAGTGTTTGAATGATGAATTCAAACTATTCTTACTATAACGACTAAAGCAAAGAGTCTTAAGCTTTCTCATTTAGAGAACCTGGATAGGTATCCTCTATTAGAGTATCTTTTAAGTACTTCATCAACTTGAAGCATGCCTTCGTACAGTATTATTCATGTGCAACTATGATCGTTTTATTTTTCTAAAATTAATGAATTATGGTAGTTCAGTCGACTTAAATTCATTTGTGTAATTAACCGGCTTATGCAAATCATAACATAATAATTCGTTCATCAACACTACTTTTGCTACCATTACAATATCCAAATTTACCCTATTAATCATATTCCCTATACGAATGATTGCTATGTTATATTCCAATGTTTACATTTACCTTTGAGTAAAATATTATCTTTGAAAGGTGAATGGACAGCTTTGTCCTCTAGACGTTAATATTTAAGCATCTTCGAATACTAATTTTTTATACATATATTCAGAAATGATTTTCAATATTATAGATCTCTCTAACTTTAGTAAAAAAACAAATGTTTAAGAATTAGATGCATTAACATAAATTCATTACTTCGTTCAATGATATCAAAATTTAAAATGGGTATTAAACTGTAATAATACTTTTAATATAAGTAGACTAATGTAAAAGGATGGTTGTTTTTAATATAAATATATTAACTTAACAAAATATTAGCAAAATCAAAATTCAATTGTAAAAAAAATTTTAATTTCTGAGTTTTTATGTTCTTATTCTATTTTTATATAAAAAAATATTATAATTTTGAAGTTGTAATACTAATTTACAACAAAAATTAATAATACTTAATACGAAGAATTATATTAATAAGATTTATTATGTGCTTTAGCTAATTATTTTCCCATTTTCATCCTATTTTATAGATGTACATATGGAATAACGTAAGATTACGTCTTTAATAAAAATAATCATAGTTAATTATTTGTTTAATCAGTTACACTAGAATGAAAATATAAACATAAATGTATAAATCAAAGAGATAACTAATAACTAAAGAATATTTCTTTAAGTTAACAGTACTATAATGTGACACGTATTTTATTTATTCAATTCGTTTTTGAATACTGCTCGTCACAATTAATCTACATTTATCTTATTATACCCATATTTAAGCACCTGATTAGCAGCTATCGGAAATTATATCTTTTAAATCAAAGCGATTTAAAAAACTACATTCATATAATTTACATAAAAAATGAGAGAGTTTATTAAATTTGTTATTAAAAAATATTATATATTTCAAATTAAGTTACTTTTATTGTTTTAATACTAACTGTGTGAGAGTTTATTAGTTTATTATGCAGTACGATCTTAAGGTTAATTAATTTGCCTTTTTCATCCTCCTAATAAAGATTGATTATTTAACGTTTTAAAAAACAATATAATCCAGTACAATATGCAAGTGTATTGTATACCTTTAAAAATAAAAATGTATATTTCTTGCTATTTTTAAAACAAATAAACTGTTTGTGTTGAATCAAAATAATTTAAGTATTCAATATAAAATCACTTTTTTATTTTCACTATTTTTAATTATTTTTTAAAATTAAAAGTAGTATTTATTTTGCTATAAAATTTCGAATTATTATTGTAAATGAACTACTCTCTACAAGCAGAATAGATTTTATTTTGATCTATATTATTTCAGTTTTCACTAAATAAATAATAAATAATAAATTGTAAGTCCTAAGTTTCATGAATATTTTTATTATTTTGAAACTATTATCATTTATATGATCTTATATAATTACATGTTACGTAATCGCATTAGAGGTATTATGATAAACTTTGCAACCGTGTTTCAAATTTATATACAATAGCTTCAAAAAAATGTTTTTAACCTTCCAAAAGTTACAGATTCATTAACATCTAATTCGTTTTATGAGTCTTTCGTTTATTAACCGGAACGATTGAAAAGTAGGCTACGTACATGTAAATATTGAATGTATGCGGATACGCAGATGGTTTTTAAAGAAAATGATTCGCTAAATAAGTTATGTGCTATTAAATATTAAAGTAAAAATTATAATAATATATCATATGTATTTTTCTAAATATAACATAAATATTTGACATAAATAGGTTAAAAATCTTAACACTTAGAATATTTTATAAATTCACATTATTAAATTATTTTTTAATTAACCAGATAGATGTTATTAAATTAGTAAGACTTACAATAAAAATGAACTTAGTTGAATATTTAAACAAACTTCATCTGTAGTTTAACATTTTAAAGTGATATCAAAAAATCACTTTGAAACGTAAAATTAGCGAGTATTAATTGTATTGCAAAATATATTTTGTGTTTTCCTTCTTAAAAAAAGGAGATATTTTGAATATATAAAAACCAGTTAGAAAAACTGTAAATATCTTATGTTAATCAAGAAACTATATTAATGATTTTGTTTATGAAAATAGTAAACAAATTAAAAAAAACTATGCTGTAAAATCTACACAATTTGACAAAATACAAAATAAAAAAAATATTTTAATAAAATAATCTTAACAACCTTTTAAAAATTTTTTTAAGCGCAATAACAAAATTTATCTATAATTATATTATACAAATTATATTATATTTATGAAAATTGTGTATGGTATTTATTATAGAATTCAATATTCCAGTTTTTATTTATAGTTCCAGATTTATTTTTATAGTTCTCTCAAGAAATCTTTATTAAACTTCTTATCCTTTTAATCTTAATCTAAAGATTAATAAAATTTAAAAAATTCAATAACTAGTAATTTAAATAATGCAAAAGGATATTAATAACAAATTTTTCATTGAAGTAAATATTTCCGTATAATTCATAAAATTGTAATATTATAATTAGTAGAAACAAGCAAATGTATAATTCATCTGCTATTGAAAATAAGATGCTAATGAATGTATATCAAATACTTGTTTTAAATATCTTGTAACTTTAATTAAAAATAATTGTCTGTTACATCAAAAAATTCAAAAAATTTTCCCCTATAAATAAACTAAAAATTTACTGAAACTTATAAGAAAATACTTTTTTACGTAATAATAATCTATTCTAGTACAGTGACACAATTAATAATATATCCTGAAAAATATTTTATTTTTGAAATTATAGACATATAATGGAAGTAATTTTGTTCAAATTATTGAATTTTATTTTCAAGACCTAAAACTTTTAATTAATTAAGTTACCATGAGGAAACGACGCATAGAAGGTTCACATCTTTGTAAGGGAACGTGATGCAATTGCATAAGCTTTCTTTCTTATCTGCATAATCTATTTTCCATTTAGCACGCTCTGATTATTTTCTTTTTTGCCTGTTCATCAGTCTTTCGTTGTTGTATGTTCTCTTAACAATAAGTGCGATCGATGTTTTCGTATACTGTTTTTGTGACGACTGTTGCATCATCCAACCATCAAGAAAAATTAATTTCTGTATTTCAAAAAGTAGTGGTTAAAATAATTGTAATTAAGTCATTAACTATAAATATTCTGTTCTGAATTTCGATTTTTTATATTTCTGTTTATTAGCTATTTAAACAATCATTTATTTTAAATAGAACAAGATTTTCTATGTGTCGATATTATCAATATTTAAAGAATAAAATTATAATATTTTATGTTTTAATGTTAACCTCTGTATAATATTTATACGTACTTCATAACATTTGCAAGAATTATTATCGACTACATAACACAGTATTAAACATTTAATACTATTTTAATTAGTAATAATAGCTGAATTTTTTAAATTATATTACCTTTCTACATAAAAAATAAAATTTTTTAACGTATAATTTCTTTCTTTGGTTTCTTTTTTGTCTAAAAGTACTCTTCTTCTTTACTTCAATTTTCTCAATTTTCATTTTTCAGGCTTTTTTTTATAGTTTTAGATTAAATTTGAATGAATTAGTAAGGATTAAATTTATGCATTGATTCTCCGTAAGCTGGATAAAATGATTTGTCAACGATATTTTTTAAATTAATTTATAAAATTCATAACCAAAGATCGTGTAAGGTCTTTAAATTTTCATGAAAACGTCTTGAGAATATATTAATAATTAAACGATATATCGAATTATATAAATATGAAATATATAAATAGAGTATGTTTATAAAATTCAAAAGTTATTAAAAAATACTTTATTACTATTAATCATAATATTTAAATTAAATTTTTTCATATATTTAAATTTTCAAGAATTATTAACCTGTATATGCAGTTTTATACAAATGCATATAATTTAAATTAGTTATTAGTAATTTTTTCGATTATAATACATCAATATAAAATTAATTACTATATATATTAAGAAAAACAATTTTGATGAAGTAGAGTGAAGTTCTAAAATTTAACTAATATTATTTTGAAATGATAAACATAGCCAATAGCGTGTAATTTTTTAAAAGTCCTTATTTTCTTCCACGAAAAACTTATCTTGCCTATGACGAACAATATATTTATATAATGTGCAACTACGAATAGCCCGAGGTTCGTACTTTTGTTTCTAGCATTCACTCACTTACGTCAATAACAATCTATCGTGAAGTGCAAAGTATAAAATTATGACTGATATTGTTTTTTTACTCAATGGGTGGCAACAGTACCAATAAAATGTACATAAGAGATAGAAGTTATATTGACGAAATTAAACACGAACTAATCTATCACAATTACATTTTAAAGTGGCTCGGGCTGCATTGGTTCATAACGTACTAATAACTAATGCTTTGAGTTCGAATATTTTGTTGACCCGATGACTTCAATAATCGGATCCACTTTTTTTCCTATAGCGAATAATAATAGGGTACACTTTTTTATAATTATCTACATTAATGGAATGTTACTGACAAATTTTAAGGCATTTTATAAAAATTATTTTTAATTATATAACCACTTATATTAATGCACCTTAGGTTATCGATGTAATCGTTTAAGAAAATATTAATGGCGGATTTTACGGAATCCATATTACGGGCTTTTTATCTCAGATTATTAACGATATATCTGAAATGATAAACTTATTTTTAAATTTAATTGTTTAATATAATATGTTCACCAAAAACAGTATAAAATTGAATTTATAACGTTTAGAAATATACCTAAACAAATAAAATTTTTCTTACAATGTTAAGATACAAATTCAAAAAAAGAATGTCAGTAACGTTTAGAAGAAATAATTTAAATGAACAAATGACAATTGCATTGAACAATTTACCAATATAACTATATATATGACTTATGATTTACGTCATTTGTGATATTTAAACGCTTTATCGCTATTATTCAGTACTATGGATACAAGATTTGTCTTATAAGTCGTTAGAGTTACATTATACCCTAAAATCACTGAACTGTAATACTCTAATAAGATTCTATATATCATGAAAATCATTCTTTATATTTAAACTATTTCTTACAAACAGTAAAAAAGTTAACGATTACATCTTAAATATTAATAAACATTACAAGAATAAATGTACAACTATACCATAATTATAGAAATCACAAAAAAATTTATATTTTACAGTAATATTTACTTTATACAAGGTATATTTGATTTAATTAATATATGTATAAGATGTATAACATTCAATTATATAATATTATAATTTTCAATGTTTCAGTAAAATTAATTAATAATCAATAATCACTTATCTACTTATTAAAAATTATACGTTAGTCTCTCTGTTAGAATGAATCTCTGTTAGAATGAAATTCATATTAATTCCTTATTAATCTAAAAAACTGTATATTTTTATCATATTTTTCAATTTGTTTAGAATATTGCCAATTTCTTTAAAAATTTTTAATATAACACATTACATTTATAACACATGGGGATTTTGTTATGAATATATTTATTGTAATTTTCAACAATAATGATAAATTTATATAAAATCCGTTTATTCTAATAAATTCTGTTTTTAAACTTTAATATGTATGTTAAAGCAAATATAAAAATATTTAAATTTCTAAAAAACAAATACAAAATATCTGAATAATAAAAACTTATGCAGGAAAATGTAGTAATACAAAATTTTTTTAAAACTTCAACATACAAGATATGTAAATTTTTATTGAATTTAATATAAATATTTTTTTACAAGAAAACTACATTTTTAAATTAAAAAAATGATAGCTTTAAAGAAATAACATATAAATTGTATAAATATTTAAAAATAATTTTTTTAAACATACTGCATTAAAACAGTATTCAATTAATAAGTAAACAAGCAAGTGTTAATCAACTATTATAAAATTCTTTATTATATGTTGTAGCTAAGTTAAAATGTGATTTCTAAATATTTATCACTGAATCTGTGTATATAATACTAATATAAACTATTGAATATGCATAATCTATACTAAATGTATACTAAACTAATTACTTTTATATAGGCTATTTAATATATAAACTCCTACTTACACACCTACACTCACATATTTACTTATGTAGAATAATCATTTTTAATTTATAAAAATAGCTTACGTAAAAAACTTGTTCACTTTTGCATTTAACCTGGTTATATACATTATAAATCATTAGGATAATTTTTTTCTTTTTAAATAAAAAAAACAGTTACATATCTAGACAAAATATTTATGACATTAAAAGATTCAAGTAAATATAGTACTCCGCAAAGATATTTAAATAATTAGAGGAAAAATTTTTCTTGTGTTATAGATAATGTAAATATATAATATATAATATATAATGAAAAAAAAGATTCTCATTTATCGAGTATGTAATGAATAATACATATGAATTATTTTTTTTAAATAAAAAAAAGTTTTTAATCGCTATTTTTAAATGAATTAAAAAGGAAGCTTAGTCATACATGTGTGTAGTCATTGAGGCAACATTTACAAAAATTCCTCACTTTAAAAATTAAGGCATTTCAAATAAAGCAAAGCCTATAAAGTTGAGATGAAGAAGTAGAGAAAAGAGAGATAGAGATGAAAAGAGAGGGAAAAAATGAGAATTTTAGCGAAACCATTCTTGATATGGCTTTAAAAATTAGATAACTGTCTTCCAGGTACTTTTAATAGCTGCTTTGCTAAATGAGCAAACATTTTATAAGTTGCGAATTCGAGGTGTGCTTAAAGAGAAAAATTACGATATTATCATGATATATTTAGTGATTTAAGAGTAAACTTTAAATAAACTTTTACATGAAAACTTTTTGAATAGCTTACACGTTTCTCAGTAAAAATGTAAATTGAAATTCGGTATATTGCAAATATTTATACTGCATATATTTTAATCAATTTTTTATTTATACGTACGTTATAATTTTATTCTTCTACTCTTATTGATACTTAAAAAACTTATTAATTCGTTTCCAAATAATAAGTTATAAATACTCTAATTTAAAAAATTTATTATTTTAGAATAATAATAATAATAACTCATAATAACAAAAATATTGACATACAATATTTTTACATCTGTTTGGTTAATTTTACATTTTTGATTTTCTAACAATTAAAAAAAAATTCTTAGAAAATTGGAATTTTATAATTATACTATTGTTCGATTCAAATAGCACATTCTTTAGTTTTAATGAATCAAAATATTCAATGATAAAGAATAGAATTCAAAGAAAATATACACTTAAAAATCTGTTTGAACAACTGTTAACAAATAATTTGAAAATAGTATTCCTATGGAAGATATTCTGAAAATTTTTTGAAAAATATAATTAAAAATAATAATAAATAAAGTTATTAATTAATTAAAATTCTAATTAAATGTCAAACAATTTTTATGCATTCAAAAAGCATATTTAATTATGTTTATAAATTATATTTAATTAATTGAATTAAAAAATATACTAGACTATTGAATTGTGTCTCAAAAAACTCAAATTTTTTAGATCCACAACTATTTCCACTTCTGTTAATTAATATATTTGTTCATCTTAATTTTATCAAAACCCAATGTTTAATATAGTTACATTTTCAACATTTTTAAAAATAAATAATTAAGCTTTGTACTTTTTACTTATTAAGTGTTTGTGATATATTATAATTCGAAACTATATTTCTATAAGTTTTTTCAATACTTTGAAAAATACATTTTTGTTCATTCTTGTATATATGGAATACTGAATATCTGTGACAAGAGAAATTACAGATTGCGTATGAAAAATGTTCAACTCATTAACTTTACTCTTAAACTTTCTTTGATAATTCACAGTTCTGGTTGCTTATTTTTCAATAATCTATGTCTTTTACATAAAGTGCCTAGTATTTCACTTTTTCTGGAGCCAAAAAAGAAAAGAAAATAGATGAAAGATAAAAAGAAACAGCAGAATCGTTTCGAAAAGCGAATACAAAACATAAAAAACATAAGTATACGAAATTCTTACGATTATTTTACGCTCGCATAATATGTCCCACTTAAAAAATACCGAATTTTACTTGAACATAGTGGAGCAAAAAGAAGATTAGCAAATCAATTTTTTCTATCTTTCTTTTAAATTTAAAGATAAAAATTTGATCTATTGATATATTGATTAGCTTATATTATTTTTACATTTTTTATTTATAATCACTATCTTTCTATTATTCACAATCTTTTTGGCCATAATAAGTTAAATAATGTCTATTTTTCCTGGTGAATTTCTGTTCACTATTTTGATTCAAATGTTTATTTCGAGAAACTAAACAATAACAGAAATAATATTTATTAATTATAAGTATTAAATTTCTTGTTTGATTCATAGAAAGAGCATTAATGCTTTTATTGATCTTTTATTATAATAGTTTGCGATATGGCATAAAATTTAAAAAATCTTATAGATAATAAACAAGTTGATTTATCAAATATAGATTTAAGTTAAATAATATTAATGTAAGTAAAATTGATTGATTAAAAAAAATATAGTAAAACAGTTTTATTATCATGAAACTAAAACGTGTTAGTAATATACATCAATTTTTAAATAGATATGATTTTGTTTATACATTTTTAGCTAAATGCTGCATTTTTGTTTAAAATAGCTTCTAATTATATAGTTGATTATAGATAGGTACTTGTCTAAATACAGTATAATATATTAAAAACAAACTTTAAAATATATGGGACTAAATTATTAAAGCATGATTGATTTGAAATTTAAATAAATAAATAATAATAATTATTTAAACTTTTTAAATTGATCGACAATAATTCATTGGATTAAATCTATCAATATAAAGTACTAGAAATGTTTTCGACGATATTGTTACGTAACTCGAAGGTTGTGGATTTAATATGTGCTTCAAATAATTTGATTACGCATCTATTGATTATCTTATGTTCAATAATATCAACTGAACTAATAAAAATATATCTTTCTTTATCATAAAAAACATCAACTTGTGCCTACAAACAAATTATATTATTACGTGTAAAACTCTTCAGCTTGCAAGAGTTTACTTCGATCGTAAGGAAAGGACACATCAGAAAATATAAGGACTAATTGTATACAAAGAATAAAATTATTAATGTATGAATTAAGATTGTTGTATTTAATGATGAGCCACGGCAACAAATTCTTATACGTCATAAGATTTTGTAATGATAAGTCAGGAATATTTAAAAATTTTCTTTTTCTTTTGTATTATACTTGAAAAAGCAGATGATGTAGTTTTGAACTAAATACTTCATTATTAATATTTGCAAATACAACTTCAATATTTTATATGAAAAATGTAATGATTAATGTTTTTATATTGAAAGCATGTCGTGAAAAATGTTAAAACCAATAAATATTGCTATTCTAGTGAAACATATACATTTACGCATGTAGATCTGTGCGTATGCATGTGTGTACGCGCAACGGATGTATTATAATTTATTGGAGTGTTAATAGGCAAAATAAAAATTTCCTATGCTTATGTTTCGACGGTGAGACACGTTTTCGGAAAAAAGAATATCGATACAACAATTTTAAGTGAAATAATTGGCGTGATGTGAATAGTATGTGCATACGTACGTTTTATCGCGAGAGTAGTAAAAAAAATATTTAAAGTAATATGTTGAGAATTGTCTGTAATAAAAACTACGAATTATAAGGAGGAATTTTTTATCTGCCGAGAATAGTCGGAATAATAGAATAGAAAGTCGATAAAAATAATTGCGTTGAATGGCCTTTGTAAGTACGGATAAAAAGACAAAGATAAAGGAAAGTGCTATAAAGTAAAAGTAAAAGGGTAAGAGTCGGTTTCGAAGCCGATCGAATAGAGCTCTACAAGTAGAAGGAGTGGAGCCAAAGTAGCAAAGTACATAAAATCGACCTACCGCAAGCAGTAATGACTTATGCTGTTGGAAGCTGCTGGGCGATCATAGCCGACACTGCTGTCGTGTTATCTTCTTCCTTGTAGTTGGCCGGCGTGTCACAAGGATCAGTGGAGGTGGCTTGACTCGTCCCGCCGGTCGTTATCGGGCCCATCGTTTTCCCGTCGATCGCCGCCGCGGATCCGCTGAATGACATTCCTCAATCCCCGCTGACGACTCCCATAATCCACTGTCCTTGATACATCGGTACACTCGCGCCTTATAAGGACGTGGTTCCCCCTGCGGTTATTGGCTTCTCTTGTGGCGTTCAGGACGTAGAAATGAGTCGGGTGGTCGCTATAAAATGAAGGCCACGTTAGCGGCGTACTTTCGGCCCTAAAGCTTCTGACTATCGTCCTGTTCATCGGCGATTGAATAGTGATTCCAATTTAGGTCGCCGTGTATGAAAAATTGCCGAACTTTCCTCAATTTCGTGAATCGTAACGAAAATAATACATTTTATTGTTAGTTTACACGTTGCGATACCTTACTTCTATACGATCCCCACCCATCCTCCCATCTCCCTAAACAACTGTACCTCTATGTAATGGTTTTTCTTCGTTTAATACTAGTAATCACGAATGCGTATCTTAAATTTAAAATACATTCGATGAATATTACAAATAAAATCTTCATAACTCACGAACTTAAGCAACTGCAGTATTTTTATGTTCTTAAATGCTATTTACAGTTTTACTAGCATAGTAAAATATGGCGTCATAAGTAAAATTGAAGTTATTACAAAAACAATTTGCATATTTTTAGTATCTTCTATAACTCAGAATTTTAATAATTATAGATAAACAATTACTATATTAATTTTTAAGTGATATTTATAATATTTATTTACAGCTCACTTAATTTCGTATATTATCTTTAATATGATTGTTTTTAATTATAATTCTTCCGTAATGATAAATGGACAAACGCATACACACATGTACGCATGCGTAGATAAATATATGTACATATATATATATATATATATATATATACATATACATGTGCAAACAATATCAATATAAATTTGTTGTTATTATATTCATATCAAATTACTAGATCAAAAAAAAAGTTTATCGAATTTTAAGTAAAATCCTACAATGCCTACAAGAATAGCAATACTAATAATAAAAATATGAACAATTATTATACAAGGCGCATTTTCTTTAAAAATTCTAAGCCATATGTTTATCTGAATTATGAATACTTGTAATTTTCATGAGTAAAGAAAACAATGAAAACGAATAAACACGTATTTTGCTTTAGTGTGTGCATCTACGCGCCAGCGCGCGAGTCTGCATATATATAATTATACAATTTTACATGCAAAAATTTTAAGTCCAGAAATATTTGATCGTCAAAAAAAGAAATTAAAATCAGTTGCGTAATGTATAATTTAATGGATGTTTCATAGACTAAACTTTATAAAAAAAAGGATATAAATATCAATGTGAAAAATCATTTATAAATTAATTAATGTGATATTAACGTAGACAATTAACTTATACATTTGTATTTGCTTATCATTACATATTTAACGATTTTGCGATAAATTTTAATTAATTGTTAATAAAACGAAGAGGATAAAAGCTATTCGGCAATGATATTAGCGAGTATTTTTTTTCTTTTTTTGTTATTCTTTTTTTTTAGATATTTCTTTGAAGTGTCACAATCGCAAAAAATGATATCTATTTATACGATAAACACTAAAAACTCGAAATGAAAAAGCGAGCGATGACACAGACACACAAAACATCAGAAGCAAAAGAATGATAGAAAGCGCGGTCGTGAATTTTAAAAATAATCTTATCCAAAAATATTGTTCAACTGTCTTGGGGGAATGGCTCAATAGCCGAGCTGTTCAATCTCCACGGTCTATCAGTAGAGAACTCGAGGTAAAATCACGATCGGAGATTTGGCGTTGTTCAGTCCAGAGGATCGACGAACACCCCCCGGGTGTGCATGTCAGTACATTTAAGACTACCTACCCTTAGCTCGCCTCGGCAGCTGGTCTCAATTAATAATAGGCCCGAGAATATCACTGTGTAAGCTTTTTAACGTTCCCGCGCGAAAAGTGTACCTAGCGAGGGTGGCGCTCGGTGGCTAGCAGTGGTTTCGGAATATGGTTCTGCGGGGGCTCTGGACCAGATGAGGGTGGTAACAGCGGCGATCGGGGGAGTTAGTCTATACGGTAGTCGTGGTGGTGTTGGCTGTGGTGTTAGTGGTGATGGTGGCTGTGGTGGGCAGCCTCGTGGAGGGCGAGAGACGAGGAAAGAAGTTAGGATGAGAATATCGGATGGCGGATGGTGGGTGGGCGGGGGCGCAGGGTCGAGGGGTCGGGTTCCGGTGGAGGACGATGCAGAGGAGGAACGTGGAGGAAGGGAAAAGGAGGAGGGGCGAGGAGGAGGGGTCAGGTCAAAGCCGGGCTCGATCGACGCTGGCTAAAACTGAGCAAGCGAATCGTGTGGGCGCCGAGGCTGCCAAAAAGCCGTCTAGCCGGGTTCGCGGTGCCGAGCGCACTGAAATCCGGGCGCTCTTACAAACGTCAATGGTGCATGCGCGGTACTATCTCCGATACCAACTGTGCTACTCTCCTCGCCTCGTCTCGCCACGCCACCACAGTCTTCCTCCTCCTCCCCAACTTTGTACGATGCCCCCCTGTCCACGTGATTCCTTTGAGTCCTCCTCTCTTTTATGACCTACCTTATCCACCTCTCGGCGTCCATAGCATTGCAAGCTTCCTCGCTACCTTTCACTCTCTCACACCAAACTTCCTATCTTACTCGTGCGAGCTCTTTTTCGCCCTCTGTTTCTCTCTCTCACTCACTCTTATTCTCTATCTCTATATCTCTCTGTTCCTCTGTCACTCGGGAGCGCACTTGGTCGTCAAAAAATTTGTCTGGCACCGTTTAGCTGCAAAAAAGAACATGGTGATGTCGAGCTAACAGGTCCCAAGGAAGAGGCATATGTGCCCTTTCGTATATCCAATTCTCAGGTTCCGGACCGACTGTGATGATATATTTTCTTAATGTGAGAATATAGCTGCCAGTACACTCTTCGTTATCCCAGATATCTAGTTAATTTTGTACTATTATATACTAGTACAATACTATACAATATACTAGTATACTAATACATTGAATTACGAATCGATTATACGCCTAATTTTGTTCACATTTGAACTCTATTTTTTTATTTTATAGATAAGGTCAAGTATGATATAACATTAAACAAAATTTTCATTATCGCTAAATGAGAAGTTCCATCTTTTGATTTCAATCAACTTGTACCATGAAAATTCAAATTTACTTCTGAAAATGCTAATAAATCATCTTACATGTCTAATTATTCTTGGTATAAAATACTACCGTTGCTAAACTACACTATTGTTTACTTATCAGTATTATTTATCCCGTTCCAATGCCACGTTCAAATTTCAAATAAATAAATGTATTATGTTTATTTACGCTCTTCCTTCAATTTTATGTTAAATTTACTCTAATTTTACTATATATTATAAATTAAATATCTTTGAAAGAGCTTAAATCTACAGATATAATTTTGTTTAACATTGCTTTCAAAAACTATTACATTAATCATCAATTATATTACAAACTTGTAAAGGTTTGCTAATAAGTATTATCCCCCTTCAGAAAATTCTATTGTATTTTAAAAGACTTCATTATCGGTACGTAATACCTTACATATTATCTTAGTATAAAATAATAAAATATTATAATAAAAAATCTTAGAAATATAAAGAAAATGTTAATTATCAACAGTACGTAAAAAGAAATAAAAATATTATTATAAACATTATTATCTTTTTCCTTTAAAAAGCCTTTGTATATTGAAATATTTACCTACGAATTAGAATATGTACATAAAATTATATATTCAAAACAAATTAATTATTTATTAGTACAAAGACATTAGAACAGAAGAAACAATGATTCTAGAAAATTATAAAAAAATTATCTTTTTAATCCAATTTATATATGCTATTAATTATGTTTTTATGTATAAATATATCCTATATTTTCGGCTTGAAATGAAAAGGAGAAACTAATTATAAAAACTAAGTACATAAATGTCGCTCATGTAAAACACAAATCTTGAATTTTTCTTCAAATTATAATTTTTTAGATACTAACGATATCTAAATAAGATTCATTCACTTTAAGTATCAAAATAAAACATAAATATATGATCTTTATATTTACAAGACAAATCATAATGGATGACTATTTATATGTTTTGATGGTAAATGAGTGCGATTTTTTTTAGTATTCTGAAAAAAAATATTATTACTGACATGATCTTATTCATTTAATACTTTTTGCAATAGAGTTAAAAAAGTCTCTTTATAATGTGATAACCATTTTTCTTAATCTTTATTCATTGAAAAAAGATAGTATATGTAGATTTTATGAGCTGTCGTTATTTATTTTTACTTTTTTATTCATTTTCCAATGTTATGTTATTAATTATTTTTTAATAACGATCTGTAATAATTAAATAATAATTATCTGTAATAATTAAATAATAATTAAACCTAAGTTATTATAAAAAAATACAATGATTATTATGCTGGTCAAAAAATTTTTTAATATTTTTTTTAATAATTATTAGACAAATTTACTTAATTTCTTAATTTCGGAGAAATTTTGATGAAGCAAAACAAATATTTTTTATTTACATTTTAACCAAATATTTACAAAATTTCCAAGTTTGAAATTAATTGTTTTTAAATATTTTAGAAAAAATAATAAGTCCTTAAAATTACATAAATATGTGTTCTTTTTTAAAAATAATCTCAGATATTAACATGAAATTAAAACTAGAATATGTTCATGTTCTTAAAAAATTTTTATTTCCAAGATAACTTCTCTTCTTTTTACTTTGAAGAACGTTCAAAGAAAGATAAAAGATAATTGGTGGTTTTAAATCCTAGTTGAAATTAAGAATAGCAATTCAGAAAGATCAGAATTATATATACAGATTTCTATAGAATATATGAATATGAAATATAAATATGAAAACATTATTAACATAATCCATTAGTTACTCAAATAATACAGATAAAAATGTTTTTATGGAAACCTTAGTTAAATTTGTTATTACTTTTTTTTCAATATAAGGATTATATTAAGTAATAAAAGTTAGTTTTAAATATTATATGTAAAAAAAGCATGTTAAAAGTATATTTTGTTATAAATACATGTCTAATTTGTATAAAAATAGTTTAATTTACAAATATAATAAGGTAATGTCAAAAAGTTCAAAGCAGTATTAAAAATTTAATCTACATTATGAAATCAATGTTTTTTAGTTGTATAAATATAATTGTAAGTAAAAAAAAGATATTGTAAATATATATACAGTTAATAAATATTTTGAAAATTTAAAAATTGTTCCCATTAATTTTAAAGGAATTCTTTAATTGATTTGAAGTATGACGTCATTTTATTAGTTCCCGCAAAAAGTATTCATATTGAAATCATATACTCTCTATCATTAAATTATCAGATGAATTATACTATTGTATTTTTTAATTCAACACCTTATTTGAAAAATAATATCTGTATCTCATTATAAAATTTAAAAGAAAGCATGGAGTTCCATGGAATACATATTTTTTAAAAAATGAAATTTAAATATACTCAAAATTTTGTAACAGAATTATTATTTATTTTTAAATTGCAATAAACAACTTCATAATTTTATAAGAAAATTTAAAAAAGATGAATAAAAAAAAATTAAGTGTCATTAAAAAAAACATTAAGTTAATCTTATTCATCTTGCGAATATGCTGAATGTGAAAAAAAAGTATTTTAAAATAATAATATTATTTTAATGATTATGAACTGATAAATAATAATATCAAGTACGAGAAAAACTGGAAAAGTAATTTTAGAAATATTCATACGAGGTATATACCATACTTAATGTGTGCAATGTTTTACGTCATAGGTTAGAAAGTAACTACGAATGAGATTTTTAATTTATAAACAAATTTTTTAATAATTTTTTGATTAAGTAATTTCTATAAAAAATTATTTAAATAATATAAAACAATTAAGGCTTTAAGTTAATAATTATTATTAAAAAAAATAAAATAATTCTTTTTAATTTAGTGACAAATGAATTATACTTTAAAAAACAAATTTTTTTTAGATTTAGAAATTCAAAATCATACTTTTTTTTATAAGAATAAGAGCTTATAATACTATATATATATATATATATATATATATATATATATATATATTCAAAAGTAATATAAAAGTTGGTTATAATAGTTATAATAGTATTTTTAATATAAAATTATCTATAAATTAAGACCAAAGGGTAATACTTTTTAATTACTATAATATTTGCACTACCAAAAATACTTTAAAAGCATAAGAATAGAAATAAACATTATATGTAAAAATGAAAGCATTAAGAAAAAGAGAAACTATAGTTCTAGTTTGGTCTATCTAACTGATTCAAAAGTTGAACTTGATTCCTTATCACCTCAAATTTCACAGTATAAGTTCTCGGCTCTTATCCCGTTATATATGAATTCTACGGCTTCGTCTGAGAAGATTATTCATGTACATCAGTGTGTGAAGAATATTTAGAGACAGAGCTCTGCAACTGATTAAAAACTTTCAACTTGCTTTCTAAGCTAAATGTTATTTTGTAAACTAATTCATCTTACTGAGGATGACATATGGAGATAAAGTATATAAATAATTTTCGTAGAACATTATTATATAAAATAAAAAAAATACATTGCATAAAATAAAATTTTGGTATTTTAAAAATGTTTACAAATTTCTAAAAAAAATTATTTAACCTGTTAATGATATTGTGTTTAAATTAATTCATAAACACCAATTTTTGTATTAGGTTAATAAACATTTTAGTGTACAAGGAAATTAACTTAACCGATTATTGTACTTAATTTCAAATTTAGTTCAGACAAAAGAGCTTTTAATGCCAAATAATTAAATTTTTCAATCAAATCGTTATTAAGAATCAAAATATATTAATTTAATAAAACATTGGAAAATTTTAATCATTGATTATTAAAACAATTGGATTTAAATTGTAGATAATATTGTAGTTTCATTTAAAATAAAATTTAATAAGTTTTTTTTTTAATAAGACATTATTTCAATTTTTATAAGTAATAAATTGACGTTTGATTAATTTTTTTGTCTTTTATTATATTTTAAACCATGTAATATAATATTATTGATAAAAAAATACAGTAAAAATTAACTAGATAATTATAAAATATATTGTCAAAAATTATTCAAATTTTAGTTTAAATTTATTCTAAATTGAATTTATACATAGAATTCAGACCGATATCATTGAATAAAAAAAAATACACTTAAAAAATTTGTAAGTATTTAAATCAAATTAATTTAAAATAATTTTACCTACAATTTAATTTATAAAACTGTATTATAGAAACATTTTTCATTTAATTAAAAATTTAATAAAATTTTTAAGCATATGTGGATTATTCTTAAGTTGGAAAATCATTAATACAGTTTTCAATCGTTGCTAAAGTTGATTAAAGATTTTATTATTTGAAATACTACACAGCCACAAAATTTGATCTATACTATTTCATAACTTAAATATAGTGCATGACATTAAATAAAATTTAAACATAAAAGTTAATAACTTACATCAAACAATATATTGAATTCAAAGTAAGTTCGATTAATTCAACCATATCAAATAAAAAATTTATAAATCCAATGTGAAAGCTTAAATATTATTGTAATTTTGTATATCCAACTGACTATAAAAATTATTTTGTACTCTCCCTTTTATTTCTTTTAAGGAAAATCTTATTACTGCTAACTCTAGACTAACGATTTCACACATAAAAAAATATTTTTAAATATAAATGCTTTTATATACATTGCTCATAATATTATTTGCACATATGAACGTTTATATTACTCATAATTTCATTATTTTTATTTTTAAGTAGAAAAATACCCAAGCTATGAGACGAAAATTCAATGAGCAATATTAATATTTATGAAAGTATAAAAATTAAAAATTTAGATATCACCATATACATATTATCAAATTGTAATCATTGTTCAATGAAAAGTTATTACACTTTACATTACTATATTAGTAGATCAACCATTTCACCGAAATTCAGTACTCGGTAGATATAAAAATAAAACCATAAAAACAGCACATTATAGTTAATGATACCTTAAAATACATGACTATACAAAAAGGAAACAATAAGTACAATAACGGACGAAAATTTTGTGAGAATATTTAATGAATTAATATAATTAATAAGTATAACAAAAATTTAGCAATTTGAAATAAAAATTTTTAAAAATTGATCAAAAGTTAGATTAAGTTTAGAAAAAAAAATATTCAATTCAAGATAAGAAGAAAAATATTTATAATTGAAATTTGTTAAATAGATAAGTAATCATTTGTATACGTGATTTATAAAGAACACAATGATAAGCTAATAGTATATTTAATATAAAAAAAATAATCTTAAATTCTAGCTAGAAGTTCAAAATATACACTATTTAATAAATTATATATACTATAATAATTATTATGAAAAAATTATAATTAATGTTATAATACGAATAGTTATACACAAACTTTTTTTTACTAACTTAATAAAACTAATTTTAAAAATTATAGTAATCCTCGATCTGTTACTAAAAACAGTCAGTAGAAATAATTTAAAAAAAACTTAACTAAAAAATTAATTCAATAGACAATATTATCATCAATTAAAATAATAATAGCAATGATAAGAAAGGGTTAGAAAGTACACGAAGAATACAAATAAAAATTTAAACCTCATAAATATAAAAACTTGAGGAATACAAACATTAAAAAAGATAAAATCGCAAAAGGATTACTGTTTGAATCAAAATATTTAATGATAATGTTACGGACGGAGCAACGGTTTTCACAACTGTTTTTACTTATAATTATCTTCAACGAAATTATATCTTCTCCTTGTGTTTCATTCCTTAACTTTTTCTTTTTTTCTACGAGTTGCGCTCTAAGTGTCAACATCTTGACTCGTACGTCAAAGCTAGCTTAGCACCTTTAGATGATACGATTGCTCGTGAGCCTAAACGATGAGGTAGTACACATGTATTTTTTGTCTTTTCCGCTGATATGACATGCGTTGTATTGTTTCAAGGTCTGGGTCAATGCTTCAAGACTCATTCGCGAATTTTTTGTAAGAATTTTGTTGATCGGAGATAAATACATAGATCATCATTTTCTTTCGAAGCTAGCTCACAAAGGAAATCATTTTCTTTAATCAATCTGTGTAGAACAGTCAACTTGAAAAGTCTAATAGCATTTTCTGAATGGTGTCGAATTTAATATTTTCTAATCAAGGATAGCTATTAAGATATATATATTTAAACTGATTAAATGAGAATTTTTCTCAGGAGTCAGCTAATTTATTAAAAAGAACGCAAGTATTATTTCCTTTTAATCCTGTATCGTTCACGCAATAATCATATTTTTTATATCTATCTCCCTCTCACTCTTTCTCACTACTCTCATTTGTTGTAATTGTCTCGCAATTGAATTCAAAATTTGTAATCGGATATCTCTCTGGATTAACTTTTTTTCACGCGTGTTTAAATAAAAAATCAAACTTATGTGTATTACGTCGCTCTGCTAGAATTAGATTAATAATTTGTTAATTATTTTATAATTATATAAAAATTTTATCATTTAGTTATTTGCCTTATTCATTCTATCAAGTACGTTAAATTACAATATAGTGTAATTTTCGAGTTTTTTTAAATTTTGATAGATTGTAATTAATTATTTTCGACTAACTAATCAAATTTTAACTTTTCGAATTGTTTATTAATTTTAATTTTAGGGAATTTGAGTTAGTTTTATACTTATAATTACTGTTATTAATGTTCGTTTAATTCATAAATAAACTAACGGATTTTGTTAAAAATTTACAATAAATTTTTGGCGTTATTATCATCATGGATCAAGTTCCATAATCAAGATTCAAAACAAAAACAAATATAGAATATTTCGGAACCCTTTTAGCAATTTCTTCGGCCCGTGCTAATGCACTTAAGTGTGTAGGTACAAAAAGGATAAATAATATAAATGAGTACTAAACGTGTGTGGTCCATGAAAAATAGCAATTCCTAATCTCTGGAAAAATCAATAATCTCAAAAAGAAAGAAGATTAAAAAAAACAGTTTTACTGATAAACCTTAAAAGAAAGATAGAACAATATCAAGAACCAACAAAAAATAATAAAATTATAGTACATGTGATGATAATTAATTATCAAAAATTAAAAAATTACATCAATACTGTTTCAGGAAACTGCTTTGTTTAAAACTGTTAATCATTAAAAAAACATCGTAACTTCATATTATGATCAGAAATTAAGATCATAAAATCGTACTTCATTGTATAATAACTAATTTAAAAATATTATACAGCAAACATATTAAATAATATTATTTATAATAATTTAATTAAAACTATAAAAACTATAAAAATTAGTAAAAAATCAGAAAAAACAGTTAGTAAAATTTTAAAAAAGATGATTAACATGGGACAATTTTTCAACATAATAATAATAATACATGTTTCATAATCAGAAAAATGAATGTCCCCATAATTACAGTAAAGTAAAAATTCTGTACAAGATATTTAAAAAAGAAATGTTAACATTTATAAGTTAAAAGTACTTGTCAGAATTTAAACGAGAAATAGTTTATGCTTCAGTATATACATGAAAAAAAATATATACATAAAAATAATTACATGAGTATGTATATATAAACTTATACATAAAAAGAATGCTTAATTGAAAAAAAATGTAGAATTTGAAAAATTTGTATAATTTGTATATACATATTTATTAAACCTTTTCAGAAAACATTAAATTTGTAGATTTCATATAATATAAACGTTTTTTCCTTTCCACAGCCTTTAAAAATAACAAAATATAAAATTAAAAAAAAACATAAACAAAACACTTATTAATAAAGAAAACAACTAATAATAGCTTTAAAAATAGTAATTGAAATTAAACATGCTACTATTTACTTTTTGTAAAGTAGTCCAATCTTGACATCAATTATATTTGGGTAAACACGTAAAATGAATTATCATTATGCATGAATTTTTTAAACTACATCTGCCTACTTACGATAATAATAAATGCATATATATATATATATATATATATATTTACATATATATTCTAATAAAGAAACTATATTTAAATAATTCAACATTATAAAAGAGAGAATATGACATACATAAGAATCACGTAAAATCTCTCTTCCGAACTCTCGTCCAAATCTTTCTTGATTCTTGGCAAATGCATGAAAAACATGAAAAAACGTGTAATAAACGATGTGAAGTATTAGCAAATGTCTTATTTATAGTAAAGTTTTAAAAAAGATTGCCAAAAGACCTTAAGCTAATAATAATTAGGAACATTTTAATGCAAAATCACAATCGTAGTCCAATATAATCATTCTCTTAAATACATAGGATATATTTTTGAAAGTAGCACTTATTATTAATAAATATGTTATTATATTTAACAAAAATATTTTTTATCTACTGTTCAACTATAACAAATGTTGGAAATAAACATTAGCTTTATAATAATTTTTTTGAAATTTAAAAAATCTTTTTCTTTCATATCAGAATTAATCTAATAAAAGCAAAAAAATACTATAAAATCTTTTCAATATTGTTTTCATAAGAATTATTCAATTATTCAAAATTGAAAAATTAATATAATCAAATTATTATACTACTGGTAATATTAGATGATAATGATCCTGATAATCTTTAAACATAGAAGACATTAAATTACAATACATTTATAAAAAAATATCTTTACAAAAAATTATCATGACATTTACTTACAACATTTATTCTAAATAATATAGGAAAGAAATTAGAACGCAATCATCAAAGAAGTATAAAAATTAAAAAAACAATATTTTTAATATTTAAAAATATTGATTAAGATAAAACTATTACATTAAAAAATATAATATAATTGAATAAAAAAATTTCTTAGTAAAAATAATGCTTTTTACTCGAATACTGTTCGAAAAAAAAGATGATATTATTAAAGAAATATTTCAAAAATAATAATTCTAAGAAGAAGGCTAAAAAATTTAATATCATAGTAATTCAATTTAATGGGCGATATTACCTAATTGCTATTATATATATATATATATATAATTTTTTTCGAAAGAAAATTATAAATAGGTAAAATTATCAATCAAAATCTTACCATAATTATCGAAATTGTGTACTACACTTTACAGAAAATAAGAGTAAACGTAATAATTATTGTGCAAAATAACACCATTTATTCTTATTTGTTATTAAAGAAACAAGATATAAAACTCGTTAAACGAAACGCAAAACGGAGCAACTATTACACTTGCTAGGAAAACACAAATTAATTAATTTGCACCTTGGCATTTGCCTTGCATACAGATTAAGTCGATACAAAAAAATAAAAAGAACAAGAGACACATTTTGACATATTTTAAGACTTATTTATTTTCGAGCAAAGTCACGTATAAAAAATAATATTAACAAAAGAAATAAATATGTTTATTTCTTTTTATACAAACAAGCTAAAGCACTTAATTCGCAAAATGTATTTTATAGATAAATTTGAATTTAAAATTAAAAAAAATCAATATTTAAATTGAAATATTCATTTTTAATAAAACTTTTTTTTAGCAATATGGAACAGATATTGACAAAATCGACTTAATTCGATACAAATAAGTGACCAATTAATCTTCAAATTAATCTGTATATTAAGTGTATTAAGTATTTTTTCATATTTAAATCGATTCACAATTTAAATTATAATTTTAAATCCATAAAATATTATTTATATTAAAACCACTCCAAATTTATAAATCGAATACAATAACTTAAAAAATGAATAAAAATTAAAAATGTAAGGTTTTTCGAATATTTACAAAACCTACTAAAAAATCTTTACAAATGTTTAATCCTAAAGTTTGAAAACTCATTTATTGTAATTGATATTTTCGCAAAGCACAGCATGAATCAAAGAATCGTTTAACTACTGCTTCATCATAATCTCTTCTTATATTGTAGTCGATGCGTGTTTACTTGATAGTTCGACCGTTAATTGAAAGAGCTTTTTTAAATATTTCTCAGAGTCTATAAAGTAATTATGAATAATATTATTACTACAGCAAAATAATTGAAATAATAATTAGAAATTTTATTTAAAATGATTTTCCTTGATAATGATGATTACCCTTCAATAAAGTAACAACAGCTTTTTTTAAGTTTTTTTAAAATTCATCGCTGATTATATAGCTGTATTTTTATTATTAATATTTATTAATAAGTATTTTTATGTATTAATAGCAAATAAAAATACTTACCTTTCATAAATACTGACTAAATATCTGATATATTCATTTACTAGTAATTTATTTATTAAAAAGTATAAAAGTGGTGAAAAAATTATGGTTGATAGTATTTAAGCAATTAATAATTAATTATAATTAAATTGTATCAATTGTAAATAAATGAAAATGTATACAAGTTAAAGAGAGTGTTAATCAGTGCACACTTTGCATTTCAATTAAATATTGATATTATAACTCGTATCCAGCATCTATAATTAAGAGATAAACATCTCCAAAATAAAATAACTAAATAATTTTTCATTATTGCAATAAGAAAGCTATTAGTTTTTAAGTTACCAACAGATTTTAACTGCACATCTTTATAAATAGTTATAAATAACCAATGCCTTTAGTTTTAATTAGTTATTAGGTGAAAGAAATTTTGATTATTTTTACTTCGACTTTTTTTGTATATAATTTAATATAAAAATAAATAAAATTATCAGATAAAATCTATTGTAGAATTAAAATGATCTTAAACATGTTATATATATATATCAAGATATAGTGTAAATGAAAAGATTAAAAAAAAACAAATAATTTATATATATATATATTGGTGTAATTATTAATATTGAAATAATAATCAAAATAATTTAAGGTGACAATAAATTGAAGATTTTGTTTTCAGTGACGTGTATTTTATGTTTTAATTTATTGTTATATTTTGCAGCAAATATGTATAAATTGTACAAAATGATTATAGAAGTATCTTACCTAAGAGTGCAAGAATAATGGAATATTAAGTAATCAATCGAATTGATTTCCCGAGCCTTCCCTCTGAGTGAAATACGAATTCAAGCATTTAATATCACAAAAAAAGAAAATCGATTTTCAAATAAACTTTAAATATTACGTAAAAACGTATTATATTTCAATTGCTTTATTAACGGCGAAAACACAAAATAAACTGTTTTTAATTAAATTAATTTTTTTTTATCAGTAGAAATTAAAAATATAAATTTAATCTAAAACTATATATTAAATATATAATCGGTTAAAATATATTGATAAAAATTTTATTTCTTGTAATTTCTAATAGCTTTATATTTAATAATAATTTTTAAACTATTTATAAGATAATTAATTTTTTTAATTGAAATTAATAATATTAAATTTTCTAAACTTTTCTTAAAATACTACAATCATTAAATAAGTTATACACTATAAGTACTTGTACAGTATAAAAATTACAAGTATAAAAATATATTATAGTTGCCAAATCAGATAAATAATCAGTAGCAATAATTCAAACGGATTTTGTTTGTAAATAATATACACCTTTTCTTTATCATTATAATATTTATAAAACTTACAATTTTATTTACAAAATTTAATTTTTACAATTATACTAGTTATCTATAAGAGTTAAGGAAAAAATAAAAAAGAAGCAGTACATTGCATATAACTCGTTACTTGATTAAATTATTTAACATAAATATGTATGCATCAATTATTACTGTAATTATAGATACAATAATATTATTTTAGTCTTTGTAATACAAAACATAAACCAAAATTCAAAAATTGATTAACATGCACATTATAGCATTCAAAAATAAAATCTTAAATTTATTTACTTATTTAAGTAGAATGACTGAGACTGATGGTTATAGAGAGAAGAAGGAGAGTAGGAGACATAAAAATAAGCGAAAAGCAGAGTAGAAGTTGTAAAGAATACTAAAAAAATTAAAACGAAAACTAGATTCAAGTAGGTTTATATATATTGCTTTTAATTTATTTCTTTACAACTGATTTCATTTATAACTAAATTATTTTCAATTGATTCTGATTCAGTTTTCTTTATTTTGAGCGCACCACTGTTATAAGTAATTTCATTCTATAACTTTTAAAACAGAAACAGGCTTATTTGATGTTCATTACTTTTATAATTTGATATTAAGTAAACGTCAACTTTTATACTTATATAGATTTTTATTATGTAGTAATCGTATTATAATATACTAATCATAGTAATAATAATATAAATAAATCATAACATACTTTTTGGAAAATGGAGCTTTTCTTAAATCATTAACGTAATACGTAATTGCATTACATATAACTTTAATTTACAGTCAAGTACACAAATTTTAAATATAAAGTTACATCTATATTAATACAAGCATTAAAAAAATGTAATTTAACTCATATAATATTTCAATTACATTATCCTTACTTTTAAATTTCTCTTTAAATTTTGTACATTAATTACAATGTATATGAAAAAATATTCTTTTGATTCTACACATAGTCATTTAATAAATTAAAATAATTAAGAAGTTTGTTAATTTGATCATAATTAATACATTGTCTTTTAAATTTATATTATATATTACGATTTTATAAATTCAATATTTTATTTGTAAATTTTTATAACAAAAAAGTAATAATCTTATTATTCTTCAAGAATTATATTTTTAAATCTTTTCTTTGCTATACATGGATGAGTAATTTATATTGTCAATCGTAATATGTAGGTATTGTAGGTATTCATAGATTTCTGTATAAAATATGATTAAATTTCATTTCATAAAATAATCTTCATTTTTTCACATAACTGATATATCTCAATTACGTCAAATTACGATAAAATAATGTATTTACTTTGTATATTTTACTGACATTTACAATATATTGTGATTTTCTTATTACAGTTTTACATAAAAATAAAATACGGAATATGTTAGAAACAGTAATAATAAAAAAAAATGAACACGATAAAATTAACTTGCAACCAATGATTTTCTCGCATCATATATTTATCTATTTCAATAGTCAATCTTGAATGTGATTGCTATAATTTATTTGGCCTCTTTTTTATATCACTCACTCAAGTGGATAAGAGTTTCGTCGCACGATATTCAATCGTTCAATTAAGTGAGTCCTTGATTACAGCAGGCAAATTTTATTATACAGCCATAGCACATAAAGTAACATATTTTCGTCATGCTTTTAAGTAATGATAATAATTTCAATGTTGTGAAATTTTCACAATAAAAAACAAATTAATTTAGTATTTGAAAGTCATTTTTCTATTTTTTAAAAATTCTTACACAGTTTTGTAACATTCTAATAAAAAAATTATAATGAAATAATAACTTTTAACAACTTTTCACCATTATATTAACAAAACTGAAGTTATCAAACAATGCTTTTTTTATAAAAAAAAGTTACATTATTATTATACAAACATTACATTGAATATTTTAACGTAAACGTATTATTTAGACGCATGTTTGCTATTCTATGTGAAGATTAATAAAAACTTCTGCGTTGAAATGTATACTTATGCTTAATAATATTTCAATTAAGTTATTTATTTATATTAAATTGTATCATTTGTAATTTAACCAAGTTAATGTTTATAAAAAAATATTCCTAATTATTATTGAAATCGCAAAATTATAAATATATTTCTGAATGTTTTTTAATAATATACTATAAATATCTATTTAATTTATACATTAAAAATATAATAGATAATTATATATAAATACATATATTAATTAATAATATCAATCAATATTTAATTTATAAAATATTATCAATTATATATAATTATCAATTTATAAAAAATTTTGTTAATATAAAACGAATAATATGAAATAACTAATAATGAAAAATATATCACAAAGTAAAGAATCACATTTTTTCATAGGTTTAATTATCAAGATCACTGCTAATTTTCTAAAATGTATGATTACTTATACTATTTTTATAAATATTATAGAAATGTTAATAAACATAGCAATTTAAATTTCTTATTTACCCTATTAAAATTTTGCTGCTGTCATTTGTGGCTTCAAAAAAATAGACAAATAAATAAACAAAAGAGTGATTTATTATTAGTAATACATTTTATAATAACAGCTCTATATGAGCTTAGATTACTTGCATAAATGTTGGCAATTACATAAATATTTCGATCCATATTAGTAGAAATACATATATATTATTCTGAAGCTATTATCGAAATAACATTCCTTTTCTTGGCCTAATATTTTGTATTTGTAAAGGTATTTGTTTTAATAGTGTTTCGTAAATTCAAAAGCTAAAATTAATAATTATAGTAAAGAGATGAATATTTCGTATATTTTTATACTTAAATTTCATTATATTTCATACAAATAAATTATTATTTGTAATAAGAACAACAAATTTAATAGATACTTTTTCCTCATGCTCTAGAAAGAAACTAAACTAAAATATGAAACTAAAAATTCCAAAATATAAAATAAGTAAACATATACAATCGAATTACATTTAAAGAAAACTGATGGTGTTTGAAAATTTATCTTCCAATAAATATATTATAAGCTATTCAAGATTGATTTATTTCAACTAATGATAATCAATTTATAGAACAAAAATTGGTTTTAAAAATGCAAAACCTGTAGGTTTATATAAACGTAAGTTAATTTTAGTTTTATGAGCTTGAAACAGATGTAAAAATAACTTTGCGTCAAAAAATGAATTAAAATGGCTTAAAATGAATTTCAATATAAATATGTAAATTTACATACATTTAAGAAAAAAGTCGAAGAAGTTATTAAAAAGAAATGTTAAACAAGAAGTGTTAAATAAAAAAATTATTTCATATAATTAAGGTACACAATATTGAGTAGACGTCTTATTTCAAAATTAATATAAATTAACAAATGAATGTCAATTTAATGTACCAAAAAATTCAATCATACTATTATAATCATAAAAATCATAAATTTTTTTGCCACACTTTATTTTTTAATACAACGACTCTGAAAATGAATGAAAAAATTACTCCTATTTTCTAACTGTACTATGGTACAGCAACATTATTTATATAATTTTTACTGAAGCTGATAAATAAAAGTTGACAAAATCTACTCATCCGCTTAAGTAAAAAATAAAATAAAGAAAAATACGAATAAAATAGTATACAAGAATTTACTCGACGAGGAATTTAACTAGGTAAATTAATTTTATACAACGAATAATCTCCCAATTAAACCTATCGATTTCTAAACTTTACTAAATTTTATTTAAATAGTTTTCTTATTATATTTGCAAAAAAAATTGATATTCGCTTTATCATATACGGAGAACTTAAAAGTAAATTTTTTTGATTTTTTAAAAGAAGGACCGTAAAACAACGAATACCTCAGTGATTCTGGAATCCTAATATTAGTTCGTTGTTTGAAAAGAAATGCAATTAAATCATTAAGATTTTAATGATTTACTTTGGATCCAAAAGTCTTTCAAAGATCTCTAAAGCTATATAAAAAGGCCCAACTATTATATACTTCGCTGATGCAGCAAATATGTGATAAAGAGGCTTAACTTGCCATTGTGAAAAACAGTTCTACGTTCTTAACTGCAGTGATGCTTTTACGCACTACGTGAAATTCATTGCTGGTTTTCATAATTCCTCAACCACTTGCTCTTTAATCACAGCTATATACTTCTAAAACCTTATTTACATATTGACTGTTTTATTCATTCATTATCTTGCCCCTGAAAATGCCTTAATGTGTTCATTTGCAACTGGACACGTTATCACCGTGTGTAAAAAACTAGAAAACTTTACACAAATATACCGAAAAAATTACATCAAATATGGAGTTAAAATATGAATTTTAATCTTGTAGATACATAGAAAACTGCGAGTTCAGACTGATTTAAAAGAAAATATTTTCAAAGTAGAAGGTCATTAACTTATTTATAGCATAAAAAATACAGGAAAAAGGAAAGCCGACAAGTGATTCTGATTGCTTGCTTACGCTGATGGCTCATATCGGTTCATCCTTTCCAGAGCAAAAAGATATTCTTTATTTTTATATTTTCGATACAAATTTTATGCTACGGATAATGCTATCCCATACTTATTATTAACCTAAGTCTTTAACAGTGCCTTTTTAAGAATGCGAACGTAGTGTTCTTTACATAAAACTGCTAAGATTATGTAACAATATAATTTTTGTATAACTAAAATCATACAATACTCTATTCACATACGAGGGACGAAGGTCATCGTAGTGCCAAGACGACCTAAGAGAGCCAAAGAACATCGAGGAGAACGAGTACGGAAGGTCGTCGTAGTGCCCAGACAGATCCAACGTACCCCAGAAAGAGAGCAGACACTGGGCAACGGGGTTGGATGCGGGACGATCTATAGGGTGTCCCGGCCAGCAGAACTCGGTGCGCGACGCTCCCAGCAGGTCGGGTTACGGCGAGCAGGTACTCGGTGCGAGACCAACGACAGTGGCGGATTGCGGCGAGTCACTTCCACTTCCTCACTCTTCTAGACTGTGTAGTTGCGCGGGTTGGCCAACTCTCACAGGTAGGGGGATTGGAGGTTGGGGCGCGGGGACTAAATACGCGAGGGTGGGTCGTGAATGAGTTAAGAGGTGGGTGTGTGCATGTGTGAATGAATGTGTGAACCGATGCGACAGCGAAGGCTTTTTCCTCCTAACCGAGGGGTTTTTTTATGCCGTATGTACGTGAGTGGGCAAATAAAGAACGATTTGTAAGCCCAAATTCTGACTTTTATTCACGCCCGAATTCCCACTCCTTCACCTCTCGCGAACTTGCGGCCTGACGAGGCCAAGTAACGCGCGAAAACGATTTCATTTTATACTTTATATATGCATATCTATGCTTCATTAAATAAAATTATGTTTTATTCTTTATATTAATTTTACTGTAAATAAATATAACCCATTAAATTATTCAAAAAAAGATAAAAATTTTGAACATTTAATGATTTTAAAATATTCTAAATTTAGAACGTTTTTATTATTATAAATATTAACAATTCGCTTGTATAGATTATGGAAAGTCACTTAAGCTTATCCTTCCTAACAAGCTCGTTAAAGAGCTTAGCAAGAAGCTAAATCTTTCAATTTAATTACGTGATAAAAGCTAATAAAAAACAATTAGACGAAATAATTGTTCTAAAATAATATTAAAGATACAAACATTTTAAAAAAAACTTAAAAATTAATAGTTTTATAATAAGATTCATTATTACATAAAAGAATTTTATTCCATATACGTTCTTTTGCATTATAAAAAATTAATTTAATAATTACTTAAATAAATACGTTTAATAGAAATCTATTCTTTAAATTTAATTAATACAGATTTTTCGTTTGTCTGCACAAGTGTATAGTAAAATTATCCCTTTAACATATAGAAAAAAATTATTTTCCCAGATTCTATAAATAATAGATAGTTATAGTTAGTTATCAAATAATATTGAAAATAAAATCGAATCAGGAATAATTAATAAAAAACACTAAATAAAAATTAAAAAAAGAAATTAAGGTAATCATGTATGTAAGAATTGAAAAATTATGCTAAAGTGAATACTTATTTTTAATATAATATTATTTATTATTTAAAAAAAAGAATAATATTTTCTACTGTATAAAAATTATAAATTGTTATCAGCAACAGTTGGGGAAGCAATATAATATATATGAATGAAAAAACTTTGATCTTACTTATAAAATAATAACACAATGTAGTAATTGTTTTTCAAAAAAAATTTATATAAATAACCAAAAGTTATGAAATTAAAAACAATTATAATTCAATAGATTATATTATAAATAAAAATAACTTTTTCTATATTATATAGGTACTACTTATAAAATATACTTTAAAAATAGAAATAGAATTAAACTATAAAATTTTCGAAAAGATGTGTATATTAAGAATCTTATTGTCTAAAGAATTAACAAATCAAATTCAATTTCAGAGATAACTTATCATCATTTACAAAACTATTGTATATTTAATAACTAATATAAAAATATTTTTATCAAAATAAATTTTTTAATTGAGATTGTACCAAAATTTAGCAATTAAATATGTTTTAAACCATGCTGATTTTTAATTGCAAGTCAACAATAAGAACACATATAACTTAATAAAAATAAAGTAATAAATTCTTAAAATATGAATGCATTAATGTACTTCAAAATATTTATTCTAAAGTTGATATTTATAGTACTAAAGTATTTTTTCATTTTTAAAATTTATGTTGTTATTTATATTCTTTGTCCATTTTTTATACTTTACATAATTAGAACCAAAAAAATTTGTTCTAGAAAAATTGGAAAAAAAAAAATAAAATTTAATTAGGTGTTCCAAAAAATTTAATCTTTATTTTATAAACATTAATATATAATGAGTGACGATTTTATTACGTTTAAATAATATTATCTTATTATAATACAAAAGACTATTTTTTAATTATCTGGTTAAGAACGTGTATTTGTGAATAAGATATGTGAACAACAAAAAAAGAAAATTGTAGACGGCCTAGCATTTCCATGTATTTTATTTTCTGGGAAAGAAGGCCTGAACAGTAATTTAGATTCTAAGCTAGTGCTACGATTCATTACTAGAATATTTTGGATTTGAAGTAACATTCTTTTTCTTAAAAAGTTAAATTATGAAATGGATAAGAGGCTGATACAATACAATTAATTTACTAGAAATATCTCTCTTATCCACAAAAATGCTATTGACTAGGCGCACTGTTTTTAAAATTCCTGTGAGGTTTTTCTTTCTTTCTGTTGAGAATTAAAAAATTACGCGCAATTAGATATTAAATATAAATTCGTCAAACTACGCACAAACGTAAGTAGAAACATTACAAGATAGACAAGGCCGGACAAACGAAATGTGCCTCGGAACTTTTCATTTATTTTAAAAATTGTACAGTACTACGAGTTTTATGTGATAAGAGATAAGCGAAATAGATATTAAGAACAAGCACACTGTATTACACA
Organism: Kradibia gibbosae; assembly: GCA_018907135.1. NCBI lineage: Eukaryota > Metazoa > Arthropoda > Insecta > Hymenoptera > Agaonidae > Kradibia > Kradibia gibbosae. The sequence continues at coordinate 34,837,692 of JACCHX010000001.1, read as the reverse complement.
CAAAATTAAAGAAAGATATCGCATGATAGATAAGGACTCGAACCATTTTATCCGCGAATCCTCTTTATCAATACATTAGCCAATTCAAATGTTTATTTAAAAATTCTTCTCATCTCGTTTAGATTCTTTGAATACTCAAATTATTTTATAAAAGAATTCGCAGTCGATAAGATTTTTTACGCGGATCTTTTTAGAAGAAAAATACATTTTAAGTTTTATCTCAATATCAATGCATTAAAAGAATGTAACTAAAGAATTCGTTTTATTTATCAGTCGTACATAATATTTAATGTAAAATAGATTTTTAAATTATCAATTAGTAAAATTAAATACAGTCTAACTTGTAAGAATTACCACACTGGTTGAATTCCAAGAAGAAAATCACCAGTGGTGGTTCGAAATGACTTCGAAACAACTAAAGAAATTACGAAGAGAGACCCGCAGAAAAGGAAACTAATCTTCTGAAAATTTAGATATAAATAGACGGTCACTTTTTGAAGAAATTGAAGGATTGAGGCAGAATTTTCTACTGACCTCTTGTCGTCAAGATAAAAAGATTTTAGAATTCAACCTTTTATTAGAAGTGCACGATTTCATAAAAATTAAATATTAACAAGTGAAAAAGAAGAAGAAAAATCCAGAAATCATCGAAGACTAGAAGGATCACTGACCAGCCATCCAAAATATAATATCGGTGTGATGGTTCATAAAAAAGGAGGAAATTTTATAATTCAACCAGAAGTAAGTAAATAATTAATATTTATAATTTTATATAAAAAAAACAAATAATTATCCCTTTTCTCTGATATTTACAATTTTTTAAATAATAAAGACTAGTAAAGTAAATTTGAATGTTACAAAAATTAAAAGTAATAGTAAAAGAATAAAAACTTTTATAACATTAAAAAACAAGATAAAATATTTCTTTAATGAAAGCGCTCAAAATTTGTTATATAATACATGAAATTATGAAATAGAATACTGGAAAATTGTATAACAGAGTTATTAATTAATATCTAATATATTAATTATCTATTATTAACATTAACTTAATATAAAAAGGAAAACAGAACTTTAAACCTTTCTTTCGGCCAACAACGGTTCCCCGAGAGGAGGGCCCTTGACAAATTTAAATGCGCCTCTCAATGAGCGGAGGAGGCGACCTGAGGGCCCAGCTAAATTGGCGGCGTCGCGAGAACGAACTGAGGATATAAAAGAACGGACGCGTTAAGCGGCAGAGGAGAATAAAAGTAGATCAGCGACGAAGAAAGTAGTGAAGTACAAGGGGCTGAAATCTGCGAGTTCACCCCCCCCTGCAAAGTCACGGAGGAGCAGCAGAAGTGACCGGGGTGGACGGGAGCCGAGGCATCCTGAGCCAGCCGACGTCCTGGAGAGCGAAAGACGGGTAACACATCGCCCTGCCACCGAAACCTACTGAAGGCCACAAGTGTAAGATAGAGAGCGAGCGACTATTGTATATATTACACTTTGTATTAAACAAAATATTTATGTACAAATTCGGGACTCGCGTAACCCGAATTTGGAATCCGGCGAGCCTTGAACGCAGCTGATCACGAGATCAGCTGTCACCAAGGCCGGGCGCGTAAGCCAAGCGTTCCTCCCTTCTTTTGTTAAAGTCCCGCGCGGGCCGACGAAGCGACCGAGCAGCCTCGCGAACCAGCAAATATCTGCGCTTCGAGAAGCCGCGGAACGAAGTGCGAACACCAAAAACGAAATTAATCATTAATGTATTGCAACCGTATCATCAATCTAAAGCTGTGTCGTTATATAAATTATTTTGTATCTTTAGGTCATCATTAATAAAAACGCGCCCGACCCGGACTGGCGGAGATAACTAATATAGTACAAAACGAAGCGTATTTTTCTTATTTCCCCCCCCCTCTTTTTACGCCTTACGCCATCCCCCCTCCTTCCACCTCCTGTGACCTATCTTCCCCCCATATCCTAAAGTCAGCGAGCTCCTTCCCGGCATATTCCCTCCTTCCCCTTTGTACGTCAGGCTAGCCACTAGCCCACGTCACACATTTAATTTTCAATTTTCTTTAGATACGTATGTAATTAGTTACTTTCAATCTTAAATTAAAATTATGATCAATATGAAAAAAATTTTTTATATAAAAACTTATATGTTTCATAATTTCTTCTTTCAAACCAATTTTCTTCTCTTGAGCACTTACAATTAAAAAAAAATGTATACAGTAATTGTTTCATCACAAAGCTACATTAAATACACTGTAGATAATTATTTTTAAGTCGCATATAAGATACGAAGCAAACATAAAAATTCTGTATATTTGTTTCTTATTGATATCGTTTTAATAAACAAGAAGATTCGTTTGTGAGGGTATAGTAATAAATGGACTTGTAAACTTCTTTAACGGAACGTGATTTATTGGACTTTCATCGAGGAACTAACTCGTGTCATTTCTACAAGACATTACATTTTTTAACTAGCTGGATATTATAAAATAGAGGGAGAAAATTATGTCTAAAGCAAATGTTATAATTTTAACATATTATAAAGATAACCAGAAACAAATTATACACATTAATCATATGATGCTAATAACGATGATAATAATGTTGATCATACGATCATAGTAAGGCTCTGATAATGCCATCATTGCAAGGGTGAATTTTGATGATTCTTCCTAAATTCCAATAAATTACAAGTGCATTGTCTTTCTTGACTAGTGGCTTTTTTAAGGTTATTGGCATTCCTGAATTTGCATATAATTCTCATGTTCAGTTCATTCAAATATGTTTTTGACCATCTTTGCCAGAAAGCTGTTTAATAAATTATATGCGTTGTAATATTGACATTCTGTTCAGTTTTATGTGACTCGTGTCTTGCTTTAGTATACTATTTAATATATCACCAATAGGAAAGTAAGAATGAGAGAGAGCATTTAAATCATTAAGGTCTGAGGATAAAGGAGTAATGGACGGGAATTAAGGGTTGCTCGATTTTTGTTATAAATGTATTTAATTCTTTGAAAGTAAATAAAGTGTTGATTATTGTTCTGCAAAAATTATTTTTAAATGATTTTACAGCAGCTTCCCAAGGCCTTCAGAAATTAGGAACCTTAGGAGATGAAAATGCCAAGAAATTCGTTCATTTCCAAGTGCTTCATTAATTTGTTTTTTATCACTTTCTAAGAGGTCAAATAATTTTTTTAATTCTTTATTTGTTCTGACAAAATTTGTAACATTGTTAGAAAATAAATTTATGGATTTACCTCTTCTACCAATGAATCTACGTAAACTACCCAAAAACGCCTCAGTCGATAAATCGCTAACTAATTCAATGTGAACCGGCTTTGCGCAAAACATAAAAATTGTTATTCCTAAATTAATTTTTTTTATATAGAATTTTCCACAGTAATCAATGTCTGTGTTTACAAATGGTCGACTAGGTACAACTCTTTCGTGACTTAAATTACCCATTATATACTTTTGAGGCTAGATTTGCCTGAGATTGGCTAATACCTTTCTTTTATAAAATGAAAAGTTGCCTATACTTCACTTTGCATGTTTTTACATGGTAATGCTTAATAATAATATTAGTAGCATGATTATTCTTAGGTAAAATTAAAGGATGTTTTTCAGAGAACGTTAAATCTGCATCTTTTAGTCTTTCTCTAACTCTAATCAATGCTTCATTATCAATGATGGAATCTAAATTTCGTAATTTACTTAAATGCGAAACATTTTTTAATTTACTTAACTGTATAAATTCATTTTTAAATGCACATTTTTATGTTAATTCTGTTATTTTAATATGAGCAAAGTCTGAATTACTGAATTTTAAATATATACATGCAACATATGTGGCTTCTGATGCCATGTAATTCTAAATAATTTAGCGGGCGCAAATATTTCTATTAAATTGTATATATTTTCAATGCAATTAATTCTTTTTTAAACTTTGTTCAGTTTGTATAAACAGCATGTGGTATAGACTCGTCTCATTTAATGTTGCATTTCCACAATATTCGCATCATTAATCTGGCAGTGATAGTAACTGGAGTTAATAATCCTTTGGGATCGTATAACTTCGCTGTATTAGATAATATAGTTCTTTTTGTTATATTTTTGTCATTTACCAGTAGCACCTTATATTTTTTCAGATTCCATTTTGAGTCCCTTATGAGTCCTAAAACTACTAGAGTATCCTCCTTGAAAATAAATTAGTTTCATCCATTTTCGTTTGTAAATCCTTAATGATTTCCATGTCATTGGATGCCCATTTTCTCAAGCAAAACTTACCGGTTTTTAACTTGGCTTGCATACATTTTATTAAATTGTTTTTAGATTAATTGCCTCTTTTATTGTCTCTGCGCCAATTAGCAAATCATTTATATACAAAACAATGTTTAATACTTCGAGCTGTGTTCGGGTATTCTATATTAATATCGTCAGCTAACTGATAAAGTGTACGAACAGCTAAAAAGGGTGCAGAGGTCGTACCATAAGTAATCGTATCTGCACGATATTTTTTCACATGGGTATTTGGGGTACGTGCAAATTGTCTACTTGTTTAAATTATTCTTTTGCTTTATTTAAAAAAATGTTCAATTTCTTTAATTTTATATATATATCACAATTTTATATAAAATTAATCAATTCTTTATAAATCAAAAAAATTTCTTTCACATAGTTTGTCTTTTAAAAAATAAATTTATATTTTTTAATATTTTAGTATATAAATTTTTTTAGTTCAACCATTTAATTTTATTTTAATTTTACTTCAGTAATTAACACATCTTACAACACTTCTTAAGACAGTTAATCAATACATTACTATAATAATCTTAGTTACCGATGATGATATATCCGACTCGAAGAAACAATGTTTCGTCACGAAGTTTCAGTGAATACATTGTGGATAATTTTTTTTTAATTCGTATATAAGACACGAAACAAATATATAGATACTATTTTTTTACGTATTGACATCGTTGTAATCAACAAGGAGATTCGTTTTTAAGGGTATACTAATAAATAGACTTGTAAACTTTTTTAACGGAGTATGCTTTATTGGACTTTCATGGTGAAACAAATGTTTTAATAAAACAAATGATAGAAGAATCACAATTTTGTTTAATAATATCAACGCAATACAACAGTCGAAAAAAACGGACATTAAATTAAAAAGAATTTCTATACTTTTATAGAATTAGTCTTTTTTGTCTAAACAGCAAGTTATTAAAATATATAAAAGCAAAAATTAATTTCAAATGTACTATTGTAATTTTTAGTGTATAAATTGCAATATGTCATTAAAAATTGTTTTAACTGATTAATATCATCTTGTTACAGTCAGTATAAAAATTGAAAAAAGGTGCTACGATCAATAAATAAATAACATTAAGAAAAAAAAACTTCTTTGATTGATAAAAATTAGTTTAACATTAAATCCAGAAACTGTTTTTATGTTTTAAGAAATACTAAATTTTTATATAAAATTAGAGCTTCTAATCAATAAATTAATTTTTAATAATTAATTTAATAAAACATTCAAATTTTTATTTTAATTGTTCTGAATCCTTGCGATAATTATTTATTATACATTTACATGCTTCTTCGTAATAACAACAAATTTAATGTTTTAAAATTTGCTAATATGCTAATCTTTTGAATTTTTTCTGTGTAAAACATTTTATATCTTTAAGAAAACAAAGTATTTTATTGAATCATGTTGTATTAGTCTATATTAAGTAAAAAAATTAATAAGTGTAAATAAAGATCAAACTTACTTTTTTAATGTACAAAAAAAAAATATTTTCTCTTTTTTTATAAGCTACATCGTTAAATATAATAATGCATATTCTTTTTGTACCAAACTACTACATATTTTTATTTCTTCATTTAATTTGTTTCAAATCTTTTAAAAGCAGTAATAAATAATTGATTCATAACTATGTAAATAATTATTACATAAATGGCAGAATGAATTTTGAAACCTTTTTTATTTTAACATTACGTACGTAAAAAAATTTCATTTCTTGGAATTCGTGTTAATACTAAATAGATTTTCATATGCTTAAAAATTACTATTTCTTTTTTTTTAAATTAATTAAGAAAACTTGTTTTCACTAAGTTTTAATTTTACCTTTATTCAAACGTACAAAAAAAGGTATCCTTTTTTTATATTAAGAAAAAAATGCATTTTTTAATTCATAATTTTATGTTAAATAAGGAAGATATCTGGTTTTAACTATAAAAATAATAGTAATTAGAATTAAATCAATATATAATTTTCATTAAATTGAATTACATGATTATTCGTTGTAAAAGTAAAAACTTTCGAATTTAATTCTCTGACAATTAATTTTTGCCATTCTAAATATGATGTAATTATAATTTAATATAAAAATAATAATATATTAGTGTTGTTATTTATTATATATGAATATTTTAATATTTAATCAGGTAATTTTTTTATGTTTTTAGTAAAAAATTGTACTTGTTGGTAATATTAATTTTTTATATCTTTATTGCCTAAGTTTTCATTTACGATCTTCTTTCATTGTATGTTTTTATCAATTTAAAATACAGTATTATTACGAATGAATAAATGTTTACATAAAGATAGAAATAAAATTATATTTTTAACTGCTCTGTCGCTTAGTTGTACTCATTTTTTTAATACAGACCAAAAGTGAGAACAGATATACAAACTATGTATTATATTTTTGCAATAACTTATTATTAATTTGAATATTCTGCTGCAAAAAAATTAAGTTTAAAAACATTAATCATTAAAAATAAAAAAACTCCTAAGTAAATTGTATTATTCTATCCATATGTAGTACATAATAATTTACTTTCTTTAATTAACTAAAAATTATAGAAAAATTAAAAAAAATTCATTCAATGAAAACCTACAAATATTAATAATCTTTGATTATGTTTGAATGAATAAAAAAAGATTGCGATAGAAGCAAAAGTACAATTTATTATCTAGTATTAGTATTTCTATAAAAAGAAAAGAAAATTAATTGTGGTTATTACGTAATGATGAAAATAAATGTAAAATGCTTTTCATTTCAATTATATTTAATCAAAGTACGAAAATTTTTAATTATTTATAAATTGGTCTTAAATTTTTTCATTTTAATTATTTTAATAATTTATATAATAATTATTAGAATAAATAATGTCATTTTTTGATTTTATAGTTTTTTGCGAACCGGTGGCAATTGCGCCAAAAAAAATTACTTGTATATTTAAGGATCAGATACGCTTCAAGTACACTTATGCTGTATAAATGTCTCGTGTTGATCTCCTTGTAAATAACAAGGAGATCCTTTATTCTTTTCTGATTGATTAAAAAATTAATTTAAAACTCTTTTAATAAGGTGTGGTCATTTGATCTCTATGGTAGAACTGGATCGTGCCAAACATACAGAATACTATAATATTCCAGTTTTTACGCACATAATACTTTTTAGGGGAGGGAATATTGTACCTAAGCTGTGCCTAATGAATCAACAAAAAAAAACACAAGTTTTGTTGCTGCTAATATCAATGCAATGCAACATATACAGTTTAAAAATACAGAAAGACGTAGCGACACGAACTTGTTTTATAAATAGTTTTTTCCAGTAATTATTTTATTACTTTCTTATAAAGACGCCAGTCTTCTTCTATATCTAATACGATTGTTGTCTGAACATCTGCTTTAGATTTTTCTGAATTTTTAAAAAAAGTAATAGAAATATAAAAATATGTATATGCAATGAATAATTGATTCAAAATGCCGTTTCCGTTGATTTTTCTATTATTGATAATAATAATCTTATCTATTCCTAATAATATATTTTTTTTCCTTTTTTAGTCAATCGATCTATATGTATGTCATTTTTTTCCAATCTTTGAGATTTTTATGCATCTACCTGTATCTGTTTAATTCTCAACATTCAATGGCAGAACTTACGCATATATTGTAATTGAACACAACTATAATAAGCAAATAATGTCTGTTTATTCGGAAAAAGATAAACAAGCAGAACTTGCGAAACAGAATGAACGAAATCTGTTTTTGCAGGTATTTTAATGAATCACCTACCGTTGCACTACAGAAGGATATTGAAAAATTTTCTATTTGTTGGATTTTCAGACAAGATAAAAAATATAAAGCAGACATCACTGTAGCATCTACTATTGCATTTTTCAATCAATCATAAAAGATAAACTGAAATCCATTGTGTCTATTGAAATAGTGCAATAACAATGTCACTTATAATATGTTGTTTCTGTTAATACATGAACTTAAAATTTTTGGAGAATTCTTTTTTATTAAAAATTTCAATACGTTTATTTTTTATAGCCTAATCGCAATTTCAAATATTCAAGTTACCTTATATAACAAAAGTATTTGAAATTTGAATTTTAATAGGTAAAAAAGTAAAAATTGAACAATTTACACTAATTTATCATAACTATGTAGTGATGATTAATTATTTTCTACCATTTCTCATCTTATGTGTCTTAAAAATAATTTTAAATATATTCAGCTTAGCTATTCAATAATGTTTCATATTGATCATAATATCTAATTAATATATGTTAAATTATTTGTATTAAATGAGTAATAAATTATTAAAGAATGCACATTGTTTATGTTATTTTATTTTATAGAATTATTTATAAAAACAAAATATCTAATTCTAAACATCAATTAAAGTTTTGATTTAGTTAAATGAGTTTAAAATAAATTTAGTAATTAATAAAAAAGAAATTCATATTTTTAGTTTTAACAACGTTTAACTCATACATTATATTTCGCTGTTGTAATTTATATTGTTTAGGCGTTAAATACTGTTTGAAACTGAATCTATCTTTACTTGCTATCATTTTCAAAACTTACGTCGATATTATTCCATCCGTATATTTTTTATACTTATTACTCAAACCTTTTTATATTTTCGATTTTTATTTAAACTTAAAAAATCTCTATTATGAATATAAATTTTTTTATGTATAACAATCTCTTTATGTTAACAATTATATTAATGATGGACAAATAAAAAAAAATGTTTTTACTCTGTATGCATAAATTGAAGGAATTTAATTATTTTAAATATTCTATATCAATTACTAATTTTTTGTTTCTGCAAATACGTTTTTATGAAAAAATTTAATTAGAATTTGGTCCTTCGTTATTTTAAATATCCAGTATGAAATACAGAAATTTATTATATTTTGTATATGACAATAATAAAAAATAAAAAAGTAAATGATAAAAAAGTTGAGATGAATATTGAATTATCAAAATATTATATTACTTTTGTTTAGTCTTACGTTTTTTCTTTAGATAAGTTGAATTATTGTATATTCAACATTGCTTATTAGTTCTCACCTTCTAACTGACATTTATCTATAAGATTTTTCAATCTCAGATTTAATACCGTTCTTAATCTCATATTAAGAAAACTCAGTTGTATTTTCGACTCCTGTGTTCATATACTTTAGCTTTTCTTCTAATCAGGAATTCAGTTGACTAAGATCTTGACAATGTCTATCATATCAAGGTAATTATTCAAATAAAGAAATTAAATCGACGAAATTAAAAAGAAATAGTGATTCTATAATTTATTTTCACATTGAATTCACATTAAATAAACAAAATAAACATTACGTATTTCCTAAACAAAAAAATAACACAGAACTAAAAAGGTTAAAAACATAGGAACTAAATCTATACAAAACAAATATTATGATATGAAGAGAAAATAAAATACATAAATCAGCGCAATAATTTAATAACAGTTAACCACAATTACATTTCTCTACCTTAACAGAATAATTAAATTTATCAAATTTTTTAAAATCTTAAATACCTTTGATAAATTAAACAATAAAATTAAATGCACTATTATTATTATTATCACCAGTTGGCCCTACTATATCGATAAACCCTAGACTCCTGAGTACTCTCCTTGGCGTCCCTCGATTGCTGCACACTCTTTACCACTCGCCCCGCAGACTAAGAATCTTAAGGAAGTGTCTAACCTTCTTCTATTGAACAGTACCGGATAGTTGCACAAGAGGTGTTTAGGAGTCTCCTACACCCCACAGTCATATTTAAAGAACGGGTCTGTCACCATTCCCATTCTGTATTTATGGGCTTTAAAGTTGCTGTGACCCGTAAGGATCTCCACCAGCCTCTTAACCCTGCTTCTGCCAAGCCCTAGAATAACCTTGGCGCAGCTAGATGCGTTTTGTACAGTTACAAAGACCCTACTATGGTCACATGCGTCTCACTTGTACCAGGTGTGGTCAACCTCGTCGGCTGTCTATTATCGCACCACCTCTTTGATACGGCCCTGGCACAGTCCGACTGCCGGTTCCGATTCCATAAAGCTGCTGTTAGTAGCGTGTTTTTCTAGGATATCCGCCATGATGTTCCTCTTTACGCCACTATGGGGGAGGACCTACGTCAGCTCTACCCTAGATCTAATAGCAAGTCTATTCAGAGCCTGGTAACAGTTCCAGACCAGTTTCGACCTTGTTTTATAACCATCAAGCGTAATCAGGGCACTCTTTCTGTCTGAGCAGATACGCACCGGCTAGTTCTATATCTTATCAATAGCAACGTCCGTGCTCATCGTATTGCCATTAGCAGATTCACGGTGGCGTATGCACCAAGTGGTATCATTAAATGTGTTTCGCTCTGCTGATTACACTCTTACCCCCGCGCCAAGTATGTTTCTAGATCCATCTGTAAATCAGACCCTCCAGCAGCAGGCACCTGCCCCGACTTAGTATCCCACACCTCATCCTAGTGCATCATCCGTGCACCTCTTCTCTCCAGCCCCATAAAACCCCCTAACTTCCCTCCCTCTAAGAACTTCGTAAATCTAACTAGGGCCTGCCTTGCTGCAGCCTCTAGTGTCACTTTAAACGGTTCAACGACAAGAATCATCCCCAGCGCCACCGTTGGAGTTGATCTAATGGCGCCAGAGATGTCTCTAACCACAAGGCTTGTCTCTCTAGGATTGTTTTAAAAGTAGCAAATACCACTCTCCTCTATCAGACTACTACCGACCCAAAGGTCAGTCTATATTTATTTATTTACTAAAAGTGTATTTTATATTTTTTTTAACTACTGAAATTAAATTTTAATTCTATCACATTCTAATAAAAATTAACAGAAATTGTAAAGACGTAGAAAAAATAAAATATAATCTATACATAAATAAATTTTATAAATATACAATGTTCAATCTTTTATATATTTATGAAATAAATTAATTTATAATGAAATTAAGAAACATTTTACATATAGATAAATTTTTATAATGTTTCGTTTCAAAAACCAAAATAACAAAAAAATAATTATTATATGTGTTCATTTCATATATAAGGAACATTTGTAAATATTATCCATCTATGAATTATTAATTTTAATCAAAAATAATTAACCATTATATTGATGTCTTACAACATAACAAAAATGTTCGGGCAATTTTTGTCCGAGATACGCGTGAACGGCGGGCGGCGCAAGGTAAAGCGCCGCTGCGGAAGGAAGTAGTCGGAGGGAAATCGAAAAATTGCGGAAGTGGGAAGGGTCTGAAGGATCCGTGGAAGGATTACTCTCGCACCATCGGGCCCGCAAGAGAGTAGGGACTTAACCTCCGATGCCGCTAAGGGAAGAGTGCCAAGAGGGGCAAGGGTGCAAAATACAACGAGTGCAACGAGTGAATTTCATAAGGAGAGAAAGTGAGAAGAGAAAGGGAGAAGAGGGGCTGGATCAGGACTTTTCACATACAACCAGGTGCGTGTGACACCGCCAAGAGGCCTGGCAATGGAAAACTCGGTGCATGGCGATCTCTGCGACAAGCAACGGCGGACGAAATTCGTTCGGTGGCGATCCCCAGCGGTCTGTCCACGGCGAACGGCGGACGCGAAGAACGAGCGGTTGGCCAGTCGAAAAAAGTAGTAAAAGAATAGGTGTGAGGGTATATGGGGCGGCGAGATATGGTGTGTGTGTGTATGAGTGTGTATGATATTGTGAGGGTGTCGGCGGCGTGGGTACATATTAGCGAGGCTTTTCCCCCTACACCAAGGGGGTTTTTTATGCCATATGTAAACCACGTGGGCCAATAAATGATTATTAATAAGCCCAAATTGTATCTTGATTATTTCGTACCTGATCCTCTTCTCCTTCACCTACTCGCGAACTCGCAACCTGACGAGGCCTGAAATCGCGTGAACAAGCACCTTATATCTTTTTTTATTTTTTCGTATAATATATTATATTATCAAATTTATTTTTTTTTGTAAATTTTTGTATTTTATTTGACGTCTTATATTATATTTTAATATAAAACAATCTAATCAACTAGAATAATATCTATTATTATTAGAAAAGAATGAGATTCTACAATGTATTTCTTTAAAAACTTTCATTAGCATTTTACAATTATATATTCTATGCAAAAGTTTAATACCAACATACATTTTTTTTAATGAAAAATATGTAAAAATACGTGTATAATAAAAAAAACTAAAAAAATAACATTTAAAAAATTTTTTAAATAAATTTATTAAAACAATAAACGGTTCTTATAACTTCAAACACTATGAATCTGAAAATCAAATAATATATTTTATATTCGACATTATTGAAGTTAAAATGATTGTTCGTGCCATTTTGGCCCGAATTGCGTCTGAACGGCGGGCGGCTTGTCGGTTCAACAAAGGGCCTGATAAGCGCTCGTACAGCGTACGGAGGGGTGCGAAGGAGGGCGCTGTTGTGGACCCGAGAAGAGATGGGAGGGGAGACGAACAAAGGACAAAGGGTCAGAGAGGGCACGAGGGCAGTTGGAAAAACGGCGTGAAGGAAAAAGCACGTAAGGTTTTCCCGAAGCGCGACGATTATCTCGTACGGAATGTGAGTGTTCGCAGGAGACCAGTGAGTGGGCAAGGAAGCCGAAGAGCCCAACGAGGAAGGGAACATCTGTAGGTCGCCGCGACCAAGCGACCTAACGCAGCTCCAGGGTGTGAGCTTCTGGTGAAGCCGACTGATGCGCAAAAACAATCATATTTTAAAACATTTAAAGTAATTTTATTAAAAAAATTTTGAATATATTGATATAGTTTAAGGGATCGAATAAAACCAATTTTGAGATCCAATATATTTACGAAAGGTCTACACAGAATATTAAATGATTTTCCATTCACTGCTAACTAACTCTAATAAATATGCATCATGGGGTTGAAGCAGCACCTAATTCAAGCACTAGATAAAATACCAGAGCTTCTGATTTGATAAATCTTTTTGAATTTTTATCTCAAGGCTTACAAGCTCCCTCTCTCCCTTTTAAGGATTTAGTGACTCTGAGTAGGGCTTGCGGCTTCCAGAGTCATCCTGAAAGGCTCAATGCCAAAAATCATCCCCAGCGCCACAATGAGAGTAAATTTAATGGCGTCAGAGATACCTTTAACCACAAGACTCCTAAAACTCTCTAAGACTACTATGGAAGTGACAAACAATGCTGCTGACATATTCCAGGTACCTCTTTCAACTCAATTTGCTGTGCAGAATGATCCTTAGATGTTTTACTTGATCCCTGAGTTGCAATTTACACCTACCCAGGGACAGCCTATATTCTCGATCCCACTTGTACTTTCTGATGATGATGAGGACCTTGATCTTGCTGGATGAACTAAGAGTCTGACGTTCTTATACCATCTATCTGTACAGTTGAGAGCTATTTGAATTATTTCCATAAGGGGGTCCAAAACCAAAATTCTGACTATTATAAGGATATCATCTGCATATCTAATATCCGTGCAACCTACTCCATCGAGCCGGTACAGTAGCTCGTTCACCACTACGCATGAGATGAGTGGAGAAAAAACCCCATCTTCGAGGCAACCCAATCCAACAAAGCCCCTCAGTATTGTGTCGCCCTTGCTTTACCACCACACGCCGGTTTCTCAGCATGCAGTCGATCTACTGAATTATACCATGTAATATCCATAATCAACCCATCCCCCGTCTTATCATCTCTCTCGACGTTTGATTAAAGACTCATTCTTTATGCAGAAATGTACTGACTGTATACCCGAGTGCCCTTAAAAGCTAACCGTTGCACCGTTGGCAACCACTGGTACCCCATGTCCAACTAATACTCTGGGCATGATTATGCATCCTTTAGGGGTTTAATGTATCAACCATTATGCCTCCTCGAGAGCCCTTCCCTCCCAATGGTACGTTGCTTCTTAATAACGGAAGCAAGATGCTGTATTCATTTCTTCAAAGGAATCCAAATGGAGCTTTTTAGAAGGAACCGGATGTATGGGCCAGAGTTCCATCGCCCTTAGTCTATATCTTATTGCCACTTCTATTAATGGAAGAGCCCCCAGTGAAAAGGGATCTCTGCGTTCATGGAGAGAGCCGTTTAATGGATCAGTCATATCATCAAACATTCATCACAAGCCCCAATCTCACTTTCATGTAAGCCTACTCCACCATCGATACAGTCACGCAACCCATGGGGGGGGGAGCAAGGATTAGATCAAGGAAAAAAATCATATATATATATAAAACACATTCTAAGATAATAAATAAATGCTTTCGTTGTTAATTAAGAATAACTTCCGTGGAAATAACAGAAAAAAATTCTATAAGTAAAACTTTATCAAAATTTGGGGCTTAAAAATTTTGTAATGCAATTACTCTTTCGATATAATTGTCTTTCTTGAAAATTCTTGTAAATTATATGATTATTAATATCATAGGATCGCACGGTAGGAATGATGAAAACATAGTATTTTCAAATATTTTTCCACCCCTCTTATACAATAGTCGCTTCGGAAAATCTCATTCCTACCCTTCTAGTTATTTGCGATAAGGATTTTGAGGTTCACTTTTGCTAGATGCACAGGTGCGTAGAGGAAGTATTTACCGATACAAGATATATGCAGTATTTAATAAAAGATAATAAATTTTGTCACATCAGCTGGGACTTTGATATTTCAAAACAAATTATAAATAAAAACTTTGATAGTATACGGTATTGCATCGGTAAGGGCAGAAAAAGACGCATCTGGAAAATATGTCCGTCTGGAGTTAGTCTTAACTTTCGAGGCCTACCGATTACGCTTAATTGATATATGAGGTAACAAAAACATGAGTACCGGACGCCTGCAGCTTGGATCCGAGAAATTTTTACTAAATGACCCTTCGCCTTGAGCTTATTAATTCAATATGCGCTTGCCTTTTTCATCGTCGCTGTAGCTATCTAGCTCGGCTGCAATTGAGTCTAGCATTCGTCGGATGTTGAGATGCTTGATTATCAGCGTTAATTTGTGCGTACAAGATTATTTGTAACAGGAATTCAAATCACTATAGAAGAAAGTAAGAAAAGAAAAAAAGTAAACATAGGTAAAAAAAATTTGTGTAGAACATCATTTCGGCCGTAATAAAACCATTAAATTAAAGTGTTTTATTATGATCTATATATCTTGATTATATATTATTATGATATATATATATATATTATTATGATCTATATATCTATATATATATATATCTTGAAATTTAAAATTTTCACTTTTCTCTTTTTACATGCGAATCATTTAATAAAGTTGTAATTTGCTCACTAATAATCAATCTTCTATTTTTTAAAGTCAAACTTAAGTTATAACAAAAAAGGAAAATCTTTGCCAACGTAAACTTACTTAAAAATAATGTTTCCTTATCTTAATGACTAATTACTTACCTTCAATCTAAAAAAAAGAGGATGTACAAGAATCCAAGAATTTCTACATTCCATTTTTTTTGTTATTATAAATCAATCATTATAAATATGATAAAAATATTGTTTTTGCGCATTAGTCGGCCTTCTCTGGCCGCAAGTTCGCGATAGGTGAAGGAGCGGGAACACGGGGATGAAATAATACACACTGATGTTGGGCTTACTTATATCTTTTATTTGCCCATTCGCGTCACATTTGGCATAAAAAACCCCTTCGTTTCGGGGGAAAAAGCCTTCGCTGGTCGCTACTCGCTGTTCATTCATCCTTTCACGCGCCCATTCACACCCCTTACACCCCCCCGCCCCGCGCCTATATTCCCCGATATTTCCTTGCCCACATTCACACCCCTCACTCCCCGCGCCCATATTCCCTTATAATTCCATGTCCACATTCACACCCCTCACTCCCCGCGCCCATATTCCCTTATAATTCCATGCCCACATTCACACCCCTCACTCCCCGCGCCCATATTCTCCCAATCCCCTTATACTTCCTACCTGGTGGTTGGCCAACCCGCTAGTATAAACCCTACGAGAAGGACGGCTTGCCGTGTCCGACCTCTACGGCGCCTGCACGCACCAAACTTCGTCCTTCGAACCGGATGGCTTGCCGTGTCCGACCTATGCGGCACCTGCACGCGCCAAGCCTGCTGGCCGTGACCGACCGCTGCGTATCCCGCACTAGGCCCGACCGCAGCGGATCCCCACGCACCCAGCCTCTCTTTAGCCTATCCCTTGCTCACGCTGGAGCTACGTTGGATCGCCTGGTCGCGGCGACCTACAGATGTCTTCCCCGATGAGCTCTTCGACTTCCTTGAGCACTCACTGGTCTCCTGCGATCACACACTTCGTACGAGAAAATCGTCGCGCTTCGGGAAAACCATATGTCTTTTCCTTCACGCCGTTTTTCCAACTGCCTTCGCAACTGCGCTTGTGACCTCTCTGACTCTTTGTCCTTTGTTCGGCTCCCCTCTCATCGCTTCTCGGGTCCACAACGGCGCCCTCCTTCGCGCCCTTCCTTACGTGGTACGAGCGCTTATCAGCCCCATTGTTGGACCGACAAGCCGCCAGCCGTTCAGACGCAATTCGGGCCAAAATGGCCCGAACAAATATATTAAAACATATTCAAATACTCTATACACTAATAAATCTATATGTGATAGATATAGTGCTTTCAATTCATTGATTTTTTTCTGCATATTAGAGGTATACGCATGATGCATAAGTAAATGTAGAAAACAATGTAAAAGCCAAGTTCACTAGATTCCGTCAATTTAATTATTTGTGGAAATTAGTGTCTGACTATGGCGTTTCTTCTTACTTTGGTAAGTCACAGTACCTTATAAGTTTAAAAAAATCATTAACATTAGTACCTTCTATGCTTTCCATATCAAATGGTATACTTTCCTTAACTGATTTCGTAAAGGCACTAGCTTTGACAATAAGCTTTACCTCGAAATATTCCCTCATCAAAAAATGTTTCTCGTGGCTCAACAGGTGAAAGTGTATCATTGTATGTGTGCATACCAAATGATATCTCGATAAAAAATAATTATTTAAAAGTAAAAAGAAAAAGAATAATTATAAATAAAAGAAAAAACAGGCATTGAATGATGACCTTAATTAACTTATTATAAGAAGGTGAACAAAAGAGTTTTATTTAAAAAACCAGATAGATTTACAATTTTATGGTAACAATTAATCGCACAAAGTGAGTAAGTGCTTTCGGTAATAATGGCGTAATTGAATAAAGTAATGTATTTCCGAATAAGGTATAGATTAATAAAGAGATACGAAAAATTATCATGAAGATTATTGGTATGCATATTATTTCAATATATATTAAAAAACTAGAAAAACACACGTAACTTAGATATTAGTTTATTACTATAAGTAATTATATTTAAAATGTTTATAACACTTTAAAACAATTGTGTGAAGTACAAAAATAATATTATAGAAAAATATAAGGAGCAATGGCTCGTACAGAAATTTTTTTTCTCTATCACTTTTTCTCTCTCATTCTCTCCTCTCCCACTCTATTACCCTCTATCGAAATTTGAATCACCTTTGCTCGCGCATATAAACGCTGACAATTCAACTACTCAATATCCCACGAATATAGACAAAGCCGCAGCACTTTGTTTATCCTTTAATTTTAAAAAACTTATAAGAAATTTTGCGGACTTCCTTTAGAATCTTTTTCATTCAAATACGGCACTATCATTAAAGAAAATCATAATTCTAACCAATGCAATGAAATTTTGCGGATTTCCTCAGAAATCTTTTTTATCAAACACTGCACTATCATTTCGGAAAACCATATTGCTAACCGATGCGATGAATTTCGCGGACTTTCTCAGAAACCTTTTTTTTATCGAACACCGCACTGTCGTTTAATTTAAATAAAATCATAACGCTAGCCAATGTGATGAAATTTTGCGGATTTCCTTACGAATAATTATAATTACGTAGGGATGACATTTTCATTTTATAAAAGAGTTCGATAAAATTGTAAAAAACACACTGTGACGACCAGCCCTATTAAGGAATACATCAGCAGCAATAAAGTATTCTACGAGTTATCTACAAGTCGATATCCTATAACTTAAAGCAAGTCTCTTCATTTTATTTTATTACTAATCGCGCAGTGTCACTTTTCTTTTAACTTCGAAATTTTTTTGCATTTTTCTCTACTTCATTTTTTTATATTTAAACTTTAGATTAAAATTATTTTTTATTTATAATAAATAACGATGGATCCTGGAATTTATTATCAATAAACTAATTAACACAGTGCTTTCAAAAATTCTTTTCGTTTTTAATTTTAATTTATTTATTAGTAAATTGTCGCAATCTCTTGTTAGATAGTAAACTTGTATAATTAAATTAATAAATTTTATTCTCAATCAATTGTAAATTTGAAATTAAACAATAAATATTCTTATTCTAAATTAAATTTAGATAAAAAAAAAACATCACATTAAAACGTGAACTTATTAGTCCGTTTGTAACAAACTCTCCAACCTATGCTATTGCACTTCTATGTGCAAGCATAAAACGCACAACATTGTTAGTGCAGGTCGGTAAAGACGATCAATTATGATATAGATTACATCCAGGAAGAACCACGTCATAACCTCACTCCCTGGTCGTAACATTGTTAATATTATATAGTTCTAAAAAATGTATTTAAAAATTTCAGGCTCTTTTCAAATGAAGATTTTACAACGAAATACAAAATATGTATAAAATTTAAAGATTTATAATAAATCTATAGCAAATCTTATAGAAAAAAATAATTTTTTTATGGTTTACGTACATTATATTTTTTTTTAAGAAAAAAATCTAAATTGTATGAAATATAATAAAATTATTGACATAAAATATAAAATTCTAAAAAATATTTTTCCTATAGATGTACATCTGCAACAAAAACATTGAATGTATAAACCATCGCGTGACAAGTAACAAACGTTACATCCTTATTCAAAAAAAGATATTATATGAATGCATAAATAGTATTCATATATTGACAAACATATTTTTACGTAAAAATGTATGATAACATTCGTGGTTTATGTTTTTATTTTCCAAAAATATAATATTTGTTTTTAAAAATAATATACTGGAACAAATCTTCCATTTTTATTAAATATTTTCAATAACACTTTTATAATAATGAATTCAATTTATTTTATTATATAATTGATGTATATTTGTTACGCATTTATCTCGTTGTAATTTACAAGAAGATTTGTTTTTAAAAGATAGAAATTAGTAGACTGGTAATAAGTGGTGTTAAATAAGTTTTTTATTCAACTTCCTCAGTGGAACTAACTCGAGTCGTACATATTGTTAGCATTTGAAATACTTGACAGTCAGTTGTTCTTATATTTATTATAACAGCGCCAGAATACTAGGTATAGGTGAAATCTAAGGGGCAGCCAAAAAACTAAGCGTCGAAACAAAAAACATCTAAACGGCAAGCATCAACGCAGGGACACATGATATCTATTAGGTTACATTAGTGCGCGTGCCATAGAAAAGTAATATTAAGCTATTTTGAAGTTATCGTTCAACTACATGTTTTGTTTTTACTTAACGAAAATTCGAACCGACATATAATTAGGTTCAACAGCCGACAAAATGCGGACATTAAATTAGAAACAATTTTTATCTCAGAAAATGATACTTTTTTCTAAACAATATCAGTTTTTATTATATACAGATATATTATGGTGTTACCATAAATTTTTTTACATTATCACCATATACATTTGGGTAGTATTTAAATAAATCAAACCATTTCTATATTATAATAAAAATTTACAAACTTCTATTTCGATAATACATATTAACAAATTATTAATAAATTGAGAAAACTATAATAAAATGAAGTAAATTTAATACTGTAGCCATAACTTTGTTAACTATCATTCTTTGTATCTTTTTCTGAACTTCATGTGCACGTTCAAATTTATTCTTCGACTTCTATGATAAACAGGAAGATCTCAACCTTTTTTTAATGATAACGTATGATTTTTTGATGTCGTTTATTATTGAATTTAACCTGTTTTACACTCTTTTATGACATTCTGAACATGAAGTCTATACGGTTCATAAAAAGAATCAAAATACCGCCTGGAATGTCGATTAATGAATATTTTATTAAATGACTAATTTTATTTATGAATTTCCACCACAAATAAATATGCCATCAAAACAATAATAGTTTTTTGCGTCTTTTTTCGTTCCAAAATTAGAAACAATTTAACGTTAGGTTCAAGTGGTTTTAAAAAAAACTACTAGACGGCGTTGATGATTTCCTTCCATTTTCCACCCTATCTACACATTTCCAACAAAGAAACTCTCCTCTAGTAGTACGTATCCCTGGTGGCCTTCAAACTGATTCAAATTAAAGACTGCCATCCATATGATACAAGTATAAGCGAGCGATTTAACTCGGCGCTTCATAGAATTCATAGATTTTCAGACGTTTCTGAGCAAGCCTATGTTCTCCGTGTCTACATTCGTACTGTCAACTATTCATACGAACTTTTTTCTGTTTTACTTGCATTGAAAGATAAAGCTAGCTTCTCTTCAACATATTTTCTTGCCTAGATTAGAGCTGCATACAGTCCACTTATTAACTTGGTTTGATGTAGAAGGTAAACAAAATCACAGGGTTGTAAACCCCTGCTAGCTGCTTCTATTAGATCATATTCTACTATCACTCTCACCTGGATTAACGAGTATTTCACTACGTGGATGGCATTTGTGGCTAACAGAATTTCATTAATTTAGAACAAGTTTCCTACCGGCTAGTGGCACCACATTTCTTCTCGTCTTAATCCTGTCAATCTAAATGCTCCCATATAGATAAATCAATGCTAAAGAATTGGTAGATTCTAAGTTTTGGGTTCAATGGTCAAGCTTCCTCTTCGTTCATGTACTCTTCTGTTTTTCCGAACCCAACAAGTCTTCCTGTATTACGTTGTAGCATACGCATGGAGGTGTAAACCTCAATCTTATCTCCGATAATGTCTGACCTGCCCTCCGCAAGAGTTATTTCCTCTAACCTCTTACGCTCACTAAAGTAGATCTAATAAAGTAGTTAATAAAGTAGATAAGGGTATTCGGTATTCTTCGTGTGTCTATATATCCACGCCATTCACCTGAAAGTAGTTTCCGAAGATTACACCAATGACTTTCTCCTTATCTATCACCGGCTTATGTCAAAAAGACATCTCTGAGCTTTATTATACAGTGATTTTTACACCAAAATTGTGGTTGCTGATAAGGAACTGAGACAGTTGTTCAAGGCTGCCGGAGGCATCTAAGATACCAACTAACATTGCTACTGAAGGGACTTTATGGTAGTTCAATTCGTCGTCAGTCTTTCATTTCGAAAGACTACGGGAGGCGACAGTCATATCCGTGAATCATAGCTTTAAATGTATTCTTGGGCACACGCTCATATTTAAGGATATATTTACTTTTTTTGTCCAGATCAAAGCTTGGATGAATTTTCGTTCACGTTGACCCCTTAATGACGATCCCTTTTATCCTTCTGCCCTTCTCACTTCCTTCGTTTTAGTTCCCGAATTTTCTGCATCTAAAGTCAGAGCCGAACATTTGACGTTCTCATGGGCGTTATTTGAAGTACCGAAAGTAATTAAATCTTCACTGTCATAGCATTTCAGGTATACCTTTTTCGATGTATCCATATATCCGTTGATTTCCTTAAATACAGACGTATGTTGTTTAACATACTTTTGTAGCTGTTTAATCTCTTTTGTAAATCTAGTACAAAACCGTTATTTATTTAAAAATCAACTAAAAACAGCATTCATAAGACCTGCGTTTTTTTAAGTATTACAAACAATTTTCAAAAAAATTTATAATAAAGAAAAATTATTTTTTGTTTTCCTCTGTTTATAGAAACTTAACATTGAAAAATTTTTTTTTCTTTTTTACGGATTAAATAAATTTTTTTCTATATGTATATCTATTCGAATCTAAAAAATCACTTAAAAATAAAGAATCCGGCCAACCACGAGCTCATTGCGGAGCCACGAGAAGAAGAGAAAAAATATCAATTCAATTTTCTTTTTTCTATTATTTATTTCCTTACGCGTCTTATTTAATAATAATTTAAGTTTTTTTTTTCTTTCGATTCCCCCCCCCCCCCCACCCACTTCCATCGCGAACCCTCGAGCCGGCGAGCTCATCCCAGCCACACCCCCCCCTCTTGCACCGCGGGCCGACCCAGGCACCGCGTCACATCCTTATTTATTTATCTACTTATTTTAATTATTTTTTTTTCATTATAAAATTCTTTTTCTATTCTTTTTTTAGTTACTTACTACTACCATAATTGCTGCTAAGTTTTTATTTCCATTTTGTTACAAAAAAAATCCTGAAAATTTTGGGTCAATAAGCAAACCTCGTTATATAGTTAGTAGAAGTGTTAATTATTTTTTCAAATAATTTATCAAATTACATTAAGATATTCTCGTAAAAACACAGCATAATTTTTTCTGTTATTAATTAATTAATCAATTTAATTACTCATGAAAATAAGTAAAAACAAATACGTTAGTTTTTACTATATTAAGGAAATTTCGTCTGATTAAACTACTTCATTCTATCTCTTTAAAGACATTTTTATTTTAAAAAGAAATTTCTATTCAATGAGATTTTGTATTCACTATACAATTATAAAAATATATTATAAAAGTAAAATCGAATAAAGAATGTATGAGTGTAAATGTAAGAATGGAATTAGAAATGAGAAGAGATATGTTGGTAAGAAGGTAAAAAGTATGTAATACGTAGTGGCTCACATGCATGGTTGAACAAAGGAATGAGGGAAAGTGAATATAAAAACGATAAACGAAGGAATATGAAATAGTGTGATAAAGAGAGTAATAGTTTGCGATGGGAGAAAAAAAATATAGAACGACAGATTGAAAGATGAGCATGAATAAGTGAAGGTTAAAACAAGAGAGGCTGACTAAGCTAGGTCAAATTTGCGAAAAGAGGCAAAACATGTTGGAATCATGCCCTAAGAGTTAAGGAGAGCCCTAAGTAGACAAGGTATATTACATGAGTGCAAGTGTATACAGGAAATTATTTAATAGTTTAAATATTACGTCAATCTTTCATGAAATCTTACATGATGCCTTGTACATGCGCAAATAAAGGAATAAAATCATCATGCCTTGCAATTAATAAAATAGTCAATCCCTGCAGATAACTTAAGATATAAAAATACGCAGGTAATAGGTTATGCGACTAAATTATAAGGTAAAAACCCAAGTGGAGACATTCAGTTAGCCATTCCCATCTTTAATTAAGTTATTCGGGTGGTCAGATGTCGACCCTTCAACAGGAACTTTAAATAATTTATAAAAAGCTACTTATATACATCTAGATCTGTTATAGTTCTTCATCTGTTTTTAAATCAAAGGTTATTTGAATTGAAAATTTTACTGAAATTATCATAGTATAGAATGTTTGATAAGAATATTCGAATTTGATTTGTTTTTTCTAATTTCTATTAAACGCATTTGTTTGTAAATTGAATGTCTCTTATTCGATGCTGATAAAGGGTGATTAAAGTAAAACTCCATTGATGAATTTTTCTGACTTGATATTTATTCAAAAACAGGCGAAAATATTGAAGATAAATTTAATTGTTATTTTGGATATCGTTTTAGCCTTGTTTCCATTTGTTTTCTATTAGTTCTGATTTCCTTCTACCTTTACAAGACTTATATCCATATATGCATATAAAAAGCTACTATTTACGATACAAGATACAATAATACAATCTAATGGCACATGCTATTAAGAATTAACCTTCGCGCTTGCTCGTACAATTCTTGTAATTAGTTATTTGAATCATAAACATTTTAAAATCATCGGGATTCCTCCATTAATATTTATTAATAATATCAATCAGTCGCCGACAGATTATCGCTTGAGTGCAAGTACCGGAACTAAATCATTCATCTGCGCACGCCACACAAAATTCTTTACGATGCGATAACGTTTATAGTAAAGGAAGTAATGCATTTAAACAAATTTTTTTTGTAAAAGATATGTTATCAGTTAAGATATCGTACACAATTAAATATCGTTAAAATGTATTACATTAGACACTACTTAAAATGTCCAAAATTCTTTACGTCTATTGGTATTTTTACCAAAACTAAAAATAATGATAATACTAAGATTTTGATTTGATTAAATATAAGGTCATTTTTAGTTCAATATTTCAAGTCTAATTAAGGCATTATTTCTTTTCATCGATAAAAATTATTGGTAAATATAACGAAGAAATACGATATGAAGTAGATATATGTATAAGATTATTAATTTTCATCAGTATTGCGGGACAGATTTTTTGCCAGCAGCAGGAAAAATTTTGATAAAATAAAAGCAATCGAAAACACGGAGAAGGAACGAAATCAAAGTAACAGCATAGAAATTCAAAAAATAACCCTCTTTTCTATAAAAGTACGTAATTGTATTGCAAATGTATGTAATTTTTGTAGATAATAAAAATATCATTATCAAAAAACTTTTGTAAATTTAGTAAATTATATATATGTGCATTACTTTTAAAAAATTTTTTAAAATGAAAAATACAATATTGACTTATAAACATATGTAGACTAACCCTGTTATAAAATATATAGGATGCATGTTTCACTCTGACCTTTTATAAGTCATGAGAGACATAGATTTTTTGGATTTAATTTAAAATTTTTTGGTAATAATAATGTACTTAATGATTTATATTGTACATACAATTTTGCAGGATAAATTAATTTAATTTAGATTAATAAATAAACATTTTTTGCACAAGTTAAAGAATTAATATTACTATTCAATGAGAGTATGAATCGTATAAAAATGGTATATACGATAAAAATCATTATAAGCAATTCTATTAACAAAAATAGTCCATGCCTTTCATTTTAAAATACAAATTTATCACATTTTAAAAATTAAAAATTTTCGAAGATGCTTAAAAATATATTTCTTTTATAAAATTGTGTGTACCATACAGTTTACAATAAGTTGATAGACCACGAAAGACTGTAAAGATAAATGCTAAAATTGGAGCCACTGATTTTAAAACGGTAAAATTTCTATTTGAATTTTAGAAATAGTGCTTATTTTTTCAGTGATTATTATTATAGGTTTATTGACAAAAAAGATATTTTTGACCCATTAAGTGTAATAAAATCGTTTATTTGATTTAATTAATTTTTTTTTCAATAATTATAGTTTAATAAAATATAATATATGTTGCAATAATTTTCAATCTTTTTGCTAGTATAAAAAACATGAAGTTAAAAAAAAATTACTCTTGAATACGTAATAACCATCCAATTTATTTAACTGAAAATTTATCTTTGTTTCTTTAAATTAATAAATTTTAACTTATTTTAATATTCACTTAAACATTACTTCATATATACGAAAATTGTTTAAAATACATAATGAATATTTAATAAATTAAAGCTGAAAAACTTGCTGGCTTAGACTTGCAATTAACTTAAAAAGTATCTGAGCTCATAAAGATGTTTCCAAATATTCTAATGAAGTTCATAAGAAACACAAGGCTGTAAAAAAAGAGAATCCTTAACATTGGAAGTTGTACAAAGTATTGAGAGAATTACAAAAACTTTGCAAAAAACTAAAGATACTTACCTGCAAAAAGGACTTAGAAAAATTGAAAAAGGATTATGCAGGCCAAAGAGAACTGGGAAAAGCTACAATAAAATTAAAAAAAGGTTAAGATGACTATATAATCCTGGTTTATAAGTACACTACAATACGAAACAATTTTGAAACCAAGATGACCTGCAGAAAATTCTAAAACGCTGAGGAAATCATAAGCAAATCAGAAAAGTATGTATAGATTTTAAACGACAATGCTTCGATATGACCGTAAACAAGCTTTTAGCACAATTTTTTCAAAATAAATATACTGGATTTGAAAAAACAGGGGTTTTTAAGTACAAAGAGGTTTTAACAAGTTTGTCTGAGATAACGAGTCAAACAAGCCAAGAAAAAATACGGAAATATTAAAAAAAATATCATATGGCGGTTTAATGGGAGGGACGAGGTAAGTGAGTGGGAGGAGGAGGAACTTCCATATGACATATTATTTTGACAATGAATAGTAATCTGGTAATATTAATTTCAATCATGCATTTTAAGCACGTATTCAGTTTTTCTGCATACTATTAAATAGGTACATTACTTTCTTATTAAATTTTTTATTTTTAAAATATCGGCAATAACTAATTGCTCGTTAAAACTTAAATATCTCGTAGATTGCTTACACATAACAACTCATTCATTTTCGCTTTTATTGTTGTCCATTTATCTCTAATAGAAATATATATATTTATTATTGAAATATTATATCAAAAAATTGATTTATTGTACTAAATTTAAGTTTCTGAAAAATAATATTGTCTACAATGTATTTCGTTCAATATATAAAACCGTATTATCTTTTTAAAATGTATTAAAGACATGAAAAAAAATTAAAGCGTATTTTACATACAAAATTTATTTTAAATAGTTAATAAATTATAGATGAAATTTTTAAAGTAAAAGGCAATGCCCTACACATCTTGTGCAATATGTTAACACGAGCGGTCACGTTAATAATTATATTCATACCGAACATGCATCACGAATTAATAGAATATTTTTTACACACAATCAAATTAAATATATGGCTCACTTTACATCTACTACATAAAGTTTCATTCAAAATTCGTAGATAAGAGAGAAGATTTCATTACTGTAATAGACAAAACAGCTAAGCAAATAAATCAGATACACTTTAACACTGGAATAGTAATTAAAATATATGATAATTATACTATCATTATTTTTTTTTTTTTTTTTTTATTCTTTGGAAATCATTTTAATAATTATTTTCTACACGTATAAAGATTAAACTAACATAAACAACTATTTATTTTTGTTTTAGCCACAATTCATATTAAGATCAAATAATCACAAATTCATTCAAGATTCATCTTTACTGTTTGTATTTTGGGTCGAATTATTATGGCTTTTGTACGTTAGAAGATTCTGAACATGAGAAAATTTTAATAATTAATCCGTCATCTAATAATGCACATACATGAAATCCCTAAAAATGAATAAATTGTAGCATACTTTTTTTAATTAATCTAATTTGTTGTAATTTAACAGTATATGGTTTATAGAAAACTGACAACTTTTCCTTAAGTTTTTTTTTATTCAAAATATTTACAATACAACCCGATCTTGATCAACGTACAGTCCTGGGAAATGTTTTTGATCACCACAGTAAAATGAAGTTTCAAGAAGATCTACTCAACTAAAAAATAGTCATCAAAATTGTTATCAAGTCCACTAGATAATATTTATGTGGTATAGTTATCACTTTCGTATTCCAGACTAGTGTTTGCTAAACAAATATTATCATTGCATCTTAACTAACTCATGGCTAAATGATAAGATTAAAAAGTTAGCATACATACAAACATGAATCTATTAATATTTTATAATAAAGACTTTTATAATCTTAGAAAGAGAGGAAATATTAAAATTAATAAATTTGAGGAGATCTATAAATGACAATTTATCTTTGATTTGATATATTTGTAATAAATTCTATAAACCACTCTACGATTTCCCAATTTAAATTATTATATTGCTCTATTGTTTACAAGTCGATATTACATATAATAATAATTAAAAAATCTATTTTATGCAAATATTTTTATTTTTTTTTTAAATAAAAAACTTGCAATTAAATCAAGAATTTGTGAATATTATTAATAGCGTATTCATTATGATATTATTATATTAGAATTACTTGAAAAAATTAGCAAATAAAATTAGCAAAGCTAAATTATATGTACCACCCTTTATTTATTATTTGTTTATATAGGCTGCAATTAAAGAAGCAATTAATTTCATTTTAAAAATTTCAGAAAAACATATTTTTTCTTGCACATTAAAAAAAATTATAAGTACATTAACAAAACATTTTTCCAATGTTAAATTTTATATCATGTCAATAATTTTAATCAGCAATTAATGAAAATTTCTTTAAATGCAACGAGTTTTGTAATTTGTATAATAATGAATATAACGATGCAAATGTTGATATTTAGTTAAATCTTAAATGACTAAATACTAAATTAATGCTTAGTTAAAAAATTATGATATTTTTTGTTTTGGATGTGCAATTTAATAAATCATAAACAATAATTAATTTTAATAAAAAAAACTTTTTAATTTTACTTTTTAAAAAATATTTTTTATTTAGAAAAATAAAAAACATTTTATTAATTCTAAAATATAAAGCAATATATTAAATTACAATATTAAATTCTATAATATAAAACAAATATAAATTGAAGCGTATATTTCAAGATATTACGCAAACATTTATTAGTGAGCTAAAAAAAAATTAATTCATGAGATGATTTCATTAAATACTATTATTATTGATTTAATCTTGTTAAGTCGTATTTTGTCAAAAATATATTTATTTTTCACTACATTTCAAATTTTTTTATAAAAAAATATTTAATAGTTTTTTTATAAATTTAATAAAACATCTGTATATTTTACAGAAATACGATTTTTTCATCATTAAAATTTTGTTTTACCCGATAAAAAATAATTTAAATATTAAAAAAAAAATTATATACATTGCAATATTGTAAGATAATTTCGAGTTAAATATATATAATTTACAATAAGTATTTAATAAAAAAGTTTTTAAAAGTTATGGATCTTCAGGTTGAACTTCTAATTGAAGGGTAATACCACTCCTTATTATTGAAAGCAGTATGGATCCATTTTTTTCTAAAACTTTGTAGATATCAGCAGAAGATGATATTTGTTGACCATTTAAATGTGTAATTATATCTCCTGGTTTTATGCCCCCACTATAGGCATAAACATTTAATACAAAATTCTAGTTTTTAATAATCTTATATCTTATATCTTTTTAAAATTAAAAGAAACCTACAGATATGCTGGTGATCCAAAAATAACTTTCCAAACTAAAACACCATGTCTGATAAGTGGTACGTTTCCTCCATGATGTTGTATGTCACTTATAATGTCTGGTGTAAGAGTTAGCATTGTTATACCCAAATATTTTCTTCTTGTAGATTCATTTAAACCACTGGTTAATGATGCACCTTTATTTAAATTAAACAAATTTTATTATACAAAAGAAAAAATTCAAAACATTGTACATTATTAATTTAAATTAAAATAGGCTAATTTTCTGTATTTATATATTTGTATGCAATATTTAGTAAACCTTTATTTTTTCTTCGTTCCTCTGCATTTTTTAAAAACTCTTTAGCATAA
Organism: Kradibia gibbosae; assembly: GCA_018907135.1. Lineage (NCBI taxonomy): Eukaryota > Metazoa > Arthropoda > Insecta > Hymenoptera > Agaonidae > Kradibia > Kradibia gibbosae. Next base: position 34,807,972 of record JACCHX010000001.1, on the reverse strand, counting down.
TCTATTGGAATGGCAAAGGAAATTCCTGCTGTTACTTTCATTGCATTTATGCCAATGGCTTCACCATTTAAATTCACTAGAGGTCCACCTGAATTACCAAACTAAAATTTAAAACAAATTGAGTTTATAAAAAATTTAATAATGCTATATATAATAATTTATGTAATATTAATATACAATAATAAATTTAAATTATAATTTAACATCAATTTAACAATATAAATTTGTCGAACTAAAATAATAGTCTTATGATTTAATCATTATAAAAACCATGAATGGAAAAAAATATCCTTACTTATATTTAAATTATATGTTCGTAAAACATGAAAATGAATGGTTGATATTTTTATAAAATTGAATATTACTGTAATAGCAGCATCTGTCTGTATATATTCCATATGCTTATTATGAAGTCCTAATTCTTTGCTATGCCTGTTAACACTACTGACAACACCACTAGTAATTGTATTGTTCAATGACAAAGGAGAGCCTATGGCAATTACAAATTCACCAGGTCTTAAACTTGCTGAAGAACCAAGCTTCATAACTGGCAACTTTTTCTGTAAATTTAAAAAATATAAAAATAATAAATTCAATTAAAGGGCACTTGATTTAATAAATTTTTTACAGTTCAATATTACATAACTGCAATTTAAAAAGAATGAAAATAATTATACAGTTTTATAATATAAATATAAATATATCATTTAAATAATAACAATTAAAAATTTTATAATATATTATAGTACATTTATGTTATATAACAAGCAAATTTGATTAAAAAGAATTTATTTACTTTATTTATACGAACTGTAGCAAGATCACTATGATAATCAACATCTTCAACAACTCCATGATAACTATTACCATCTTGCAAACGTACCTACAATATGATTTTATATTTAAAATATAACATTAAATAAACAAACTATATACATAATATTAAACAAAAAAATAACTATTGTTGGGACTTACATTTATATACGTAGATGAATTTGGTTTACGCATTACAACATGAGCATTTGTCAAAATCAAACCATCTTCTCTGACAATAAAACCAGATCCGTTGCTTGTAATTATTGGCTTTCCAGTGAAAAAATCCATCCTATTTTTTGTTGTATTAAATATAATTGCATATTATATATTACAATAATAATAATTCAATGAATTAAATTTATTGTCCATAAAACTTACTTATTTTTATCTATCAATTCAATGTAAACAACTGTTGGTGCTGAAATTTCAACTACATCGGCAATAAAATTATTTTTTTTTCTATAATTAACAGTATCCGGAATATTCGCTGCATAAAACGTTGGCATAATAGCATTTTTATACTTATAAAGAATACTGTTTTTATCATCTGAATTTTTAAGAGTATATAAAATGCCGGAGACAAAAAATGTGGTGTAGGTTAGAAAACGGTATAAAAATTTGTCATTTACACGATTGTTATTTTCCCAAAAAGTATAATATCTTAATCCAGAGGATGGATAAGAATGAACAAGTACCTTAACTCGAGATAATGGTAAGTAATTTTTATTGGAAAAGTTTCGAAAAGTTCGTAATAAGCAAGCACACATTTTGGAATTCTAACCTTACAAAAGTTTAATTCTAATAATTTTTAACTGTATAACCTTAATTCTATTTTTTTAAATAATATGAAAATATTTTTATTTTAAGTTAATTAAGCAGTACTTTTTAAATTTTGTTAATAAAAAACAACTCAATCCAATTTTCTTTTAACTTTTTTTACCATTATTTCTCTAATAATGAAAAATAATTTAAAAAATGATAAGTAACATAATAATAAGCGGTTAGCAAAAGCACTGCATACTAAATAATATTTTGAAATACTAAGCATAAATAAGCAGATATATTAATTAATTTATAAAATTTTTAATATGAAACTTTTTTAAATATTTCTATTTAAAATAACCCTGTTTTTATTATTTAATCATTATAATATTTTTTAAATCATCTTTAAAAGAAATAGTTATAATAAACTCTACAAGGCAAATAGCTTCATAATATTCATATACATTAATTATGTAGAAAAAATTAGGGATTTTGGTAAATGTTGGTAAAAAATGTATACACTTGTTTTATATAAAAAAGATATTAAATTTAAATATTAAACAAAAAACCATTTTACGTGTAATAAAACTATAGAACTGAGTAAAATATTAGAAATAATCAGAATGACCAAAAAATATTAATACTTATACTTTGCATACACACCGCAAGATTTTCTATACATCAATAATAAATTTCTATTACTATAGGAAATGTGAATCTAAAAATATATCGATTATAAAATGTAATGCATAATCAATTTTTTTAAGCATATGATTGCATTTCAAAATATTTGCTTTTATAACTCAGATGATACAATAATTGATGACTCAAACAAATACTTTAATAAAATTGTTATAAAAAATAATAAAATTAATGATAAACAGTTTACTTAAAATATATAAAATATAATTACTATATTTATAATTGAAAAAAATCCTTTATGACTCATTATACGTAATAACTAAAGAAACATGAAAAATAAATATACTATGAAAAAAGCAAGATAGATTTGCTTGCTAATGTTTACATTAAAATCAATAGTCTATGTTGATCCTATCATTAATTCTTTGCAATCAATTTTTTAAAGATGTTTTCAATAATCCACACTCAACATTATGGCATATGTATTTACTAAATTGAAGGATATAAAATGAATTTCTTTCGAAAAAAATCTAAAGAATTTAAAAAAAAAAAATTACGCATAGAACTTTTTAATTAATTATATTAGTTACTAATGAACCTTTTTTAATTTTTCTATTGGGTTTCTTTTTAAATATTGCATAATAAATCATTTATTTCAAATTAAGTAAAATTAAATTAGAGAATAATTTAAGATAACTAATAAATATCATTTTTTAGTTTAAATAAATTTCTTGTTTTAACAAAAAAATACAAATCAATCGAGGTAATACTAACTTACATAATTATATATTTTTTACAATTTTTTGAATACTATTTTTAGTTACTGAATGATAAGAAAACTTATTCATAAACGCGGATATGTATAAACTGAGCAAGTACTGCATCAAAGTTTGAACATAATAATTATAAAATCTACGATTTATAAAAAAAAATGTTTAATTCAATAATTAATTAATATTAAATTATTAACAATATTTATGATTACTGAATAAGTGTAACAAATAATTTTTCAAGAATTCTTATTAATTAAATCTATAATAGCTTTCTTTTCCATTTTTGTAAATCACTTTAAGCTGTATATACTATAAAAAGACGAACTTGTAAATAATAATAATCAAACAGAAGGTAAAAAATGCCGTTTGCAACAGTAAATAATAAAAAAAGAGAAAGCATCACAAATAAAATCCTAAAAAATAAATTAATATAATATTAAAATGTAATTTGCAATTTACTTTGATAAAGTGCAATTTATATTTTATATTTTAGTTTTTTTTTCTAAAAACGAAATAATAAACGAAATAAATTATAATTGTACGTATATGATTTTTATATATTTATGTCTTACTTTAATTTTAGATTTAATCATTATTTTGAGTACGATTTTTATTAGGTTTAAGAAAAACAAGGTAATTAAAATTTAAAGTATAAGATTCGTAAAAAGTAAAAGAACCAATTTAACTAAAGTATTTAGTTATATTATTAATCATTGTGATATGAGTTTTTTTATTTTAAATATGTTATATTTATTTAAAAATTAACCATGATTTATTAAAAATAACTTCACCATAAATATGCAAATATATTGTCACATTTGAAAAGTTAACTAAATAATACGCTCATTAATTCAATTATTTTATAAAAGAAATGCAACAACCTCTTCGCTAATTTTCCTATCGTTTTCGGTGTTATCTATTAATTTACACTTTGAGTCAATGATGCAAGATTCTAAAAATTATAAAACCAATCCAATATAATTATTTATGAGAAATATCGTTTAAATTTTTATATAAATATCTTTTACTTTGAGAACAACAAATTCCGTTTGCTGCACATCTTCCATTATTTTCTTGACACATTGCAAAACCAGCAATACACGGGCGGGAATAAAGATTTTCTTTTCGACAATGATGTGTTTCAGTAGTTCCCAGTAAGCAGCCCATACTTGGACTACAACATATATTAGGTCCGAAACAACGTCCTTGCTCTTCACGTCCGCATACAGAACACTAAAAAAAATTAAACAGACAGTATAAAAAACTAAAACCTCATTATATATGTAAGACTTACTTCTCTAGCTATATTTTCCAGTTGAAATGTTGGATCTCCGCGCTTTCCTCCTTTCGGACAGTTCGTTATTAAACAAGCACAACTTAATGGAATTAATGCAATAAATAGTAAAGTGATTTTTGACATTGTAATTTATTCTAATATTATTACGTTGGCAATTATGCCTTTCTTGATATACAAAGTTTCTCTAGTGAAAGTATATTATATTTCAGCAATTTATACGATTTTGATTGTATCAGGAATTCAGATGGTTTCCCAAGTAATACATTTTTCAATAGAGCACTCTCAGGATTATGTAAATATGAGTTTTTTGAATTTTATAAAATACTCCATTCATCCAGTTCTTTACAGAAAGATTTTCATTTTATTAGATAAATAAACAAATAAGTGAGTGTTCAATAATTTAGAAAAACTTTGCATTTATTGAAGAAATATTTATACAATAATAATATTACAAGTAAATATTTTGATATATTACTTTTCAAATGTTTAAAAATACTACATTGTTCTTTTTCTTTTTAAAGTTTTTTATTTAAATGATTTTTATTAAAATTTTGTTAAATATTTCACTGTTTTAAAATGTTTTTTACTAAATTTTTTTTGATTTTTTATTATTTTTTAATTTTTCTAATTTCAGTTTTTTTAACCGACATGATTCATTTTCAACTTCATTTTTATGTTTCTTCTTATTTGAAATAGCTGCTGTTTCTTCAATTTTCATTGAAGGGCATTCTTGTTTTGTATGACCTAGAAAAAAATAAATATTAAAATCTTTTTGATATAGACAGTATTTGTGGATTTTTTTTAACTTTACCTATCTCATTGCAGTTAAAACATTGCCCTATTTTAGGTCTTTGTCCACATTTATGATTCACTAGTAAACATCGATCACAAATCTTACAATGTGTCCATGAAGGTTTAACACAACGCTTACATAAATTACAATGTTTGTATCTTCGACCATTTTTTGAAGTACAGTTTTGACAAATTTCACAATGTTTGTTTTCTAAAGTTACCCAACGATTACATCTTCTACAATATTTATATCCATCACATTCTGGTAACTTAATCATATTTAAAGGAATATTTGTATAAATACGTATTTGGGATCCTTGTTGTTCATGATTTATTTTTGAAATAAATAATGGATGATTATCATACTCAACTTTGTAGTCAGTCATTTTCAAATCTTTTAAGCCTCCATAAATATTTGGAGGATTAGATTTCTCTTTAAGAATAGGTTCCATGAAATATGGAAAAATGAAAATAATTTTCAATTCATTTTCGATTGCATTGATTTTATTGAGTTTTTTATGAAATTCATTAATGGTTTTGATAGTTAATGAAATCGGTTCAACTCGACCACCAAAAGGTGGATCACAAATCAAATACATATTTTTACCTCCATTCTGCATTAAAAATGCTTTAAAAATTAGTTTTGAACTTTCATTAAAAAAATGATGATTAAATAAATTATACCAACAGTAATTTAATGGTCCAAAAAAATTGTGCTGCAATTTAATAATGATGATGTATTTAATAATTAAAATATAATAATAACATATGTTTTAGAATTCATAATAATTACAAATCTTCCATCAAAGTCTAATAAAAGACTAGAAATTTTTCCATCTAATTTTTGATTTATATATTCATGTATCCTTGGTGTTCCAATGCACAAAACATTCTTAGCATTTAAATTAATTAAGATATTTATAATATCTTCAACTGTTTTTTTTGAAAATAAAAATTGAGCTTCTTTTTTCGAATTTTCTAAAGGTTTCAGTAATTCTGAAGGATGTATCATAAGATGATCTGAAATATTTTGTGTGATTTCATGATCATTGTGTTTATTTTTTTCTGAAATATTTAATAATTTTTCACATGTATGACAATACATTCTCATAACAAAGTTAGCACACATTAATCTATTATATTGGATGAATAATTTTTTATGATTATATGCCTGCCAATGATCTTTTTTCTGTTTTTCCAAAAATAATAATTGTTGTTTGGGTGGTTCTTTTCCATATTCAATAAAAATTGAACAAAGTTTCCTATCTCTACAAGCTGAACAAGCATAAAATTTTTTAACAATACCATTAGTCTCCCTTCCAAAGAGTAAAGTTGGTCCTGTGCATATAAACATTTTTTTTAATTAAATAAAATAACAATAAAATTTAAATGGAATTAGAAACCATGAATAATACAAACCATGAATACATTGTGGATGGTATTTTAAATCACTCCAATAACAAAACAAACTACCTTTTGGTGTGCAGTCTTTCATTTTGTAAATTTCTTTATTAATAATACATTACAAATACTGTTTTTAAATTTGAAAGAATACTTCATATAAAAATATTAAATAATTTATTACCAATATTATTTGTAACAATAAATTCTAGAAAAAAATTAATGTAATATAAATTGACTTTTTTTAAAAATTACAACATATCTATACACATTGTATAGTAATAAAAATAAATTATTTTATAACCTGATTGAACCTAACTTTATGTATAAATCTTTTTAAATTTGCGTTAATAATCATATTTGTAATAGGTATACTTACGATAATATTAATTTGAATTTCAATTTGTATTTATGGATACTGAAAATCAGTTCAATTAAAAATATAAATTTGTATAGATGCTTCTATCCATGGCATACAATATTTTTTCAGCCAGCTAGTACTTCGCTAAACCCGACCGCATGTCATATAAATAATAAACTGCGTTTCCATGCAAGTGTGTAAGGTTATTTTCAAGAAATTTTATCTGGCACTACATTGTACGTATTGATTGTATTTATAATCTTAAATAAACATTAATTAATTTTAATATAGAATATACTCGCATTCAAAAATCAATTTTTACCACGTACTTGACTGTTTAACAGTATCATGTCAGCAGTTGTTATTAAACGCCTTCTATGAACAAAAAAGCAAGTGAAGAAAAACATTAAAAAGCAAAACGGCATTGAAATATCTTGGATTATTTGAAAAAATAAATACAAAAGTTATTTGACAGTATAAGAAAAAAACTTGTCTAATATTAATTTTATAAACGTATAACATTTTTATCATTGATAATAATATTGTATTAACATCAGCAGATATCATTTTTTATTTTTTGATGTATTATATATAATCATAATTCATTAAATTAGTTTATTTTGAAAATGTAATAAAAAATACCTACTTTTTTATCAGCAAAATTGTCTAAATACATAGAAATATATAATGGTCTGTTTTTAAAATAATAATGTTATAATAAATCAACAAAATGACCTGCCTAAAAGGCCGAAACACAATAACAATTATTTTAGCAATACTTTTTACTTTACTGATCATTATCTATCATATATTAAATAATGAAATAGAAAATACCACATCTTCTAAGCTTTATCCACATCTGAAATTAGATGTTAATTATTTATCAAAAAATTTAAAAAATATTATAATGAAACAAAAATTAAAGGGTAGTATAACAAGAAATTTTATATCTTTTAATAAAGTAGACAATATTCCCAATAATGCTGTGAAGAAAGCCTTATACAGTAATAAACAAATATCTAAATGACATAAAATTATTCATTTAGATTTAAAAGGTGCTCCTCCAATTGTGAGTTATTATAAATACCTTTTTCCAATGTTGGAAAAATTAGGGGCTACTGGAATATTAATAGAATATGAGGACATGTTTCCTTTTAAAGATAATTTGTTAGATATTCGTGCTGAAAATTGTTACACTGAAAATGATGTGAAGACAATTCAAAAACATGCCAAAGATAATAATCTTGCTGTTATTCCATTAATCCAAACTTTTGGTCACATGGAATTTGTTTTAAAGTTAAAAAAATATATAAAATACAGAGAAGCATTAAATTATCCACAAGTTATATGTCCTACCTACAATAAAAGTATGAATCTTTTATATAATATGATAAATCAAGTTGTTTCAATGCATCCTTTTATAAACTACTTACATATTGGAGCAGATGAAGTTTACCAATTAGGTGAGTGTAATAGATGCTCAAAAATAATTTCAAAATATCAATGGAATAAAAAACAATTATTTCTTAATCACATTTATAACATAGCATCTTATATTAAAAAGAAATATCCTTATTTAACAATTCTTATGTAGGATGATGAATTTAGAGAAATAGATCCCCATAAAATTATTCATAAAGGCTTAAATAGTTTAATTGATCCAGTTATATGGAAATATACCACAGATCCTAGTTCTGATTTAACAAATCAGCTTTGGGAGAATTATGCAAGTGTTTGGAAATCTGTATGGGTGGCAACTGCATTTAAAGGTGCAACTGCACCTGACAAATATTATACAAATATTTCGTATCATACGCAAAATCATCATAATTGGTTACAAATTATTGCTCATAAATCAAAACATTTACATTTTTAGGGTATTATTCTTACTGGCTGGCAAAGATATGATCATTTCAGTGTTTTATGTGAACTATTGCCAATGGCTTTGCCATCTCTTGTTATCAATTTAATGATTTTGAAATCAAAAAATTCTTAAGGTTTACCTATTGAGGTACCTAAACAAATAATGGACATTCTTAACTGTGATGGTGCGATCATTTTAAATCTTCCAGAACCACAATATGAATGGACAAAGTGTAACTACTTTGGGGCATCTATTTATTCTGCAACACTTCGTCTTCATTCCTTATAGAAGGATATTTTCAAAATGGAGCAGGATAGTACATTTAAGGGCTGGTTGAAACCCTATAATATTAAATACGCGTTTTAAAATCCGAATCATGTAAAAAGAGCAGTTGCTGATTTAGATAGATACAAAATGGAAATTATTTGTATTGAAAAAGAAATGAAGAATGCAATGAAAGGAATTTATACAAATGATACTGTTCAAGAATGGTTGGAAACTTATTTATATCCTTAAATGACAAAGTTATGGATTTATGGTATGCCAAAGAAAAATTACTCAAAAAAAATTCATGGCCTAGGAGACCTTTAAAAAACCCTTAAATTTTTAACAAATAGACTATATTTGATAAGGTTTATTTGGTATAGATTAAATAAAGCATACATAGTATAAGTTACGAAAAGCTGAAAAATAAGGTGCTAGAAAATGAATCTTTTGACCAACCAATATTTCGAATCAATAATTAAAAAAACTGTAGAAAAAATATAAAACTTAATATATTTGATTGCGTATTTACTTGTGTATATACACACATATGAAAATATGCATTCTTATGTTTAATAGAATTATTAGTGCTAATTCTAAATATGTATATATGTATGTATATTTACAAGCATATAAAAGCAAGTTGTATTATTTAATATTTATAAGTTAATTCATTTAAAAAAGCTTCCAGAAATGAAATAAAAATATGTTTTCGATAACGTTTGTGTAGTCTGTTTCTTTTAATAAATATACATTTCCATTTCTATTAAATTTATAAATTAAACTATATTTTATTTTTAACTGAACAATAACCATACGAATCACAAACAAAATTCTTTTTTTAAACTAAATATGAAATTAATTTGTTTGAAATTGTTAATATTATTGCTTTGCATTATTGTGAAAGTAAAAGTTTGATATTGAATATGTTTAATTTAATTTAATTTTTTTTTTTTTTTATAAGTTTGTAAATATTGGTACTCCTACTGTGTATGAATGGAATAAAGCATAGCCGTGCATTGTAAGTATTAATGTTATTCCTAGAAATTAGAGATAAAATATGGGTACATTTTTTAGAGTTTTAGTGATGGAGCAAAATATAAAAAATTATCTTGTATGTTAAAAATAAAAATATTCTTTATATTAATAAACTAGTAATATAAACATTTTTACTAATTGTTATTATAATATTTTTTATTATAAATTAATATTCTGCAAGATATTCACTTTTTACAAAATTCACTAATTATATTATACTTTTATTCCTTTTTTTCTGCTCATATGCTCCAATTAAAACAAATTTAAAAGACATTAATTCTCATATTTCTTTGCTTAGTCACAAATTTTAAAGCAATATTCATAAAAATTCTCTTTTAATAGTAATAATTATTGTAAAGAGCATGCAGTTGATTTTGACAAAGGAAGATTTTTTCGTAAATGATGAATCCTAATTGGCTTTTTATTCGGATGTCTTTTAATAATTTTTCGATTATGAACAATGGGTATATCCACAGAATCACCAATTTCCGCAATTACGATGGGTTTATGAAAATCTTGATCTGATTTAGTCAGTCGTATACCCATACTTTTTGCTGCAAGATTGACTATGCTCAGTGATACCTAAAAAAATAATTATTCAAATCAGCATAAATTGTTAATAATACGTATATAATACTTAAATTGGTGTAAAATCATAAATACTTATTTAGCGATTATTTGTAGATAGTATTTTTTTTAGTAAGATTTTATTTTATTTTATTTAAATTTTGACTACATAAATTCTTACAGATTCACCAGTTCTAGCTGACATATCATGATAGTAAAATCCATTTTCAGTAGCAAATCGATACGATCTTTCTCGTTTAACTGTACGTTGATGCTCCATATCGCATTTATTACCGACAATTGCCATAAGTGGTGCTATATGAAAATCTTCACTTATTTCACGAATTTCGGCTATCCATTCTTCAAGAATATCAAAACTGGAACTATTTGTGACATCATAAACTAGTAGGATAATCTATAAAAAATTTTAACATTAGTTTAATAATATTACCTAATATACTTTAGATAGAAATACGGGTATTGTAATATATGATATTAGAACATATGATCGCACAAGGCATACAACATACAAATTATTAATTTAATCCTTATTATAAATATAATTATTCTTATTATATAATTAATAATATCTTATAATTAAGTAATTATGCATTTAAACTAATTCCATATTTTAGGTATGCAACAAACAAATAATTTGTATAAATACGTCTATAGGCCATTTAAGTATTATTTAAGTGGGGAAAATCTAGTGTCAAAGGAAGTAGTTTTTTCCAAAGAGAGCATTCTTCAGAAATCAAATTTTTTATTTAAAAAAATCGCTAATTAAGATATGTTTATTAGTAAAAATTTTTTTTTAATCAAATTAAAATAGAATTAATACTAAAGTTTAATTTTCAAAAAATATAAAAATAATAGTTTTGTTTAGACATACAATTGTTACATACGTAGTTTTAGTAGTTTCATAAAGTATTTCATCAAAAAAAACTGCTAAGTATATTGAATACCTTTAGATTTTTCATTAAATGATTTACAATTCGAATTCATAATTGAATTTTGTATTTTAAACAAGCCTTCAATTCATTTTCCGGGCATTCGTTTAAAAATCACGAATCATTATTACTTATCATCACTTTTCAAATAAAACTGACTTCATAACCGCAAGTACGAGTTTCCTTTTCATAAAATATTACACAGGTAAAATGTATAACTACATTGTCATTAGTTCTATAGAAAAAAAAAACCTGGTCTAGTATAAAATTTTATTTTTTCTATTTGTTTATTTTTCAATTATAAAAACTATAGCTGAATATTGATAATGTATAGTTGTTAAAAAGTTGTATTTTATACAAATTCATTTAGAATAAAGCATGAATAAAAATAAATTAATGAAAAAAGTATCAAATATACTATTAAATTATCAGTAAATTAAATAAATTCTCACAATGAAATAACAAGTATTTTTGATTATTAATTTTGACCGATTCTTAAAATTATTTAGAGCATTAGAACTTCAACAAATATGGGGTTTCAAAAATTTTTTAATTAAAATTTCAATAAAAGAAAGGAGTATGAGTATTTTAGTTTTATTAATTATAATAAAAAATTCTTTCAGACCAAATTTAACAAGAAAAAACTATTTTATTATAAAAATAAGATCAATTTTAATATTTTAAATAAAAATGCATGCAATCTTTAAATATATCTTACATTAGCCTCGTAAATATATTTATCGAGCATATTGCTGTGTAGTGACAATCCACTAATATCCCATAGGTGAATCCTGACATTTTTATAAGATCCTAGAGTAACATTCTTCAAAAAGAAATCAATTCCTGGTGTGGGTGTATACTGCCGTGAAAATTCATCATTGCAAAATTTTACCGCAATGCTGGTCTATGATGACAATCTGCATTAAAATTTTTGGACCATGGAAGAACTTGTCGCAATCTTAATCAACGCAAATTTGATCATTTAGTGCATATTTTTTCAGTTTTAATACATTAATTTTTTAATATAATTTTTCAGCATGTTTTTGTATTAAGAAATATAGCAGTATATATTAAAAAAAACTAAGCTTATAAATAAATATACTTCAATACAAAAAAAAATGACAATTAGTAAAAACAAAGTAAAAAAATGAAAAAAATTATATATTTTATTTTTTATTGACGCAATTCGAATAAAAATAATTTCTATATTGTATGAAATATTATATTATATTACGCATTTCTTGTTATTGTTTTTAAAAACTGATTTTAAATTGGCTTAAATATTATATAGCGGTTTACATATATACAAACGATTGTTTAAGTTGTTTAGAAAAGCTTAAATAGTTTAAATAAATACAAGATGGTACGATATGTAAGTATATACGTAGACAAATATATTTAAAATCACTTAAAAAATTGTTATCTACAATAACAGTAGAAGATTAAGTAAAACATAAAAAATGATTATAAATTATTATCCAATATAAATAATTGAATATGCTTATTTGTATTTTACAGAGATTTTTATTGTCTTCTAGAATATAATTAAATTGAAATTTTTTTTATTAAAATTTGGAAATAATAATAAAAATATTACCTTTATAAATGTTTGTTTTTTATTACAGAAAAAAGTAAAAAATTTAAAAGGGGAAACATAAATTAAAATATAATGCAAAATGAAAAGTTGATTTTTAATAAATAAGGCATTAAAAATAATTTAAGAAAACCTTCGAAAGGATTCAACTATTTGATTGACTGCTCAATGTTTAAGTTACGCGCATGTCGATGAGTATCCATGGAAGCCAAAATGCATAGAAAAAGGTTGTATAATATATCAGCTCCATAAGAAGTATAGTTATATTATAATTAAATTTTTAATGTTTTAATTGGACTCACTTTTCCAGCTCCAGAGTCGCCGACTAGGACAATTTTCACCCGCTTTTCGGTGAGCTCGTTACTAAGATTAGACATGGGAGACCTTTTGCTTACTCTCTTCAAATTATTCAAGCGCGTAACAGTGCGAAAAAAGTCCAATGATATATTTTTCGCGTAATAGTAGTTTAGTTAGACTGTCCGGCAGGTCGAAATCGAGTGCACCAGACATGCGTCCTACGTGCGAAATTGAATAAATTATCGTAACAATCGATATTGGCAAGTTTCGCGCGACGATTTATTGTGAACCCTGAAACTGAATTACTCGCAACCCTGGTGTTCGATTACGTACTGACCGCTAAGATGGACATTAATATAAGTACATAGTGTATACATGTGCAGTAAGTTTAGTGCGTCTGCGCTATTTCAATGTCGAAGTTGCCGTACTTTTTCACGGTCTCAAAGAATGGCTTGGAGGTTCTACATCACTAGCCTTATGTTTTTCTAGTATTGGAGTCGTCGTAAAACCTCACCTTCCAATATCAGCGTCACAAATAGATCACATTGAAAACTTATCGTTTCTCTATCCATTGACCATGGGATACCTACCTCTGTTTAAAAACCCATAAATATTCAATCTAAATTAGTTTTTATAAGTTTAATTCCGACTTTCTATATTTTTAAATGTGATTTCTAAACGATTTGATATTTAAGTGTATTTATTCCTTTAATTTTTTTTATTTTAAAGGCTTTTAACGAATAATAGTTACTTTTTGAAGTTTTCAAATAAATTTAAGGTTTTTATCAATATTAAGCTGTAATTTAAAACTTAATTTACATTAACTAAGAACTTTTAAACGTCAGTTTAAATATTGATTTTTTTTAATCAACAGAAAATTAAAGGTCAAAAGGCATATATTTATTAAATAATGCATGGTAGCTTATCACTTCTTATACGTAAAGCTTGTCATTTTAGGTAAGTCGTGAAAATTTAATTAAAAATTCATTCTAAATTATGGAATAAAATATGGAATTTAATATATTAATATTAAAATAATATCAATTTTACTTTATAAATTAAGTAAAAATATCAATACTTATGCATAATTTAAATTATATAAATAAAACAAAAAAAAATCAAAGTAAAACTATCTATTATTCTCTATAAAAAGTTTTAAAATATTGTATTATAAGTATTTTGTAAATATTTAAAGAAATTAAATTATTTTGTATAATTCGTTTTTTCTTAATATCTTTTATGTTTGATTGTACTATTTTTATAGAGTTTTTTAATATAAATGTTTTCTTACTTCAACATCATTAAAGCATCTGCTATTTCAATCTGTGAAAAAAATCTTATAAATTTAAAGTAGAGGAATCGGAATAAAATAAATAAGGAATATTGGTATGCGTGTTAATAATGGCAAATATAAAATATTTGTATACGAATTTTTATTGTAGGGCAAGAAAGCAAAATTAATTGTCATTATAAACGATACAATAGTATTTAAATATTTTTCTAAAATTGTTATTAATATATAAAATAAAATACTATATATTTTTATACATGAAAATAAATATGTATGAATATCATACAATAATATTTTAATACTGATAACTAAATAAAATTTTGTGTAATGAATTTATTTCAAATTTTTATATAAATTACAATGATTTAAATATTTCACGTCGTAAACAGCTAATTTGAAATTAATTGAACTCGAACGTATAGAATGAAATAAAACAATATTTATTCTAAGGGATTCATGGTAGTAACTCTAATCAAAGGATAAATAACAAAAGTCAATTAATACGTCCGAATAGACACGGTTGTGAGGCTCTTATTTTAGGACTGTCTTTACTTTTTGCTTTAGGCGTACTTAGCTTTTACCAATCGTCTTCTACTACTTTAATATCTAATTTATTACTCCGATACGCTGGTTTTAAACCTTCGACGTTCTGTTTAAAAAACGTTAATAAATGCTAATTTTAAATTCACACCATTTTATAGGATAAATTTCTCATAAAATTTTCGTTCTTGTTATAAAGCTTTACACATTTCATATTATTTTTGAAATTGTATTACTACCAATACTGAAGCATATATGTTACTTATATGAAAGAATAATTTCCTCTAAGGCATTCTTTATTACGTTATAGCTTATCCTTTGATTCAATATACCGTAATTTATGTCTTCTATAAATATATCCAATAACTCTGTATCTTTGCCCTTAGGTAGAATTATAATTATCACAAGCAATGAAACGTAATGCCATAATCACATTATCTACTCATTCCAGTTTTGTCTAACATTCATTTGATGATATTTGTAATATTAAAAGCTTTAAGTTTCTTAGATGGCAGGTATTAAAGTACCTCGAAATTAATTTTCCGTAAAAATAAATTTACAAGCTTAAAAATTCCAAATTTTACCCATTGCATCTTTGGAACTTTGGTTTTGATTCCAACCTTACAATATATATTGCATTCATGTCATTACGTCAGTGATATTACCCGTTAACATATATTCTTAAAACAGTTTTTGTATATTTGAACTTTTTTTCCTTTATTAGGACAATATTTTTACTTATTAAGTTTAAAAATGTTCACAATTTTGATAGTATCCGTAATATGTTGATATTAAAGAACATATTTGATCCGTTTAAAAATCAAAATCTTTAGTAATAAGATCTTTCAAGTTATGATAAAAAATTATAAATAATATAGGAAAGATAAAAGTAATATAATTTAATGTTAAATTAATTTTTATGATAAATTTGAAACGACACTGATTGATCCCACAATACTACTAATTTAATAATTTATTAAATAATAAATATAAATAAATTAAAATTTTAACAATTTTAAACAAATTAACAATTTGTTTTTTAATAAAATTAAAAACAATAAATTAATTCGTAGCAAAACTTAACCCCGGAAAAGAGCGTGTGATCGTGGATGCGAGAGGAATCGTGTTCTTGTTGACAACTTCAAAAATTTGTGGAGCCCCGAGGCCTTGTCGTGTGGATCCCTCCGTAGAGGGATCGCGCTGTGTCCAAGTCTCAGGACTAGACTGAGGCGTGGCTACTACGAGCAATCACTTATACATGCCAGGAGTAGAGAAAAGCGCTGACCAAGGAGTACAACAGTCACGAGACGCTAGAATAAATCTACATCTTCTCGACTCCTCTCCAACATTATATCGCCGGTGTCGACGACGCATAAATGGAAGTAGTCACCTTTGAACTTACTTTAAAAAATATTGTTAAATTTCTATTAATGAATCATTTATCAGGGCCTTTATGTTGATTTCACATTTTTTTAATTGTCAAGTATTCTTTTATAGTAATAATTCAAATTATGAACTACTGATTCACATAATAATTTATTTCCTCTATTTTACATTCGTGATACAAAATAAATAAAACAAAAAACATTTAAAATAAAAATAAAATAAAATAAGAGTACATTCAATCGGAAAATTTGAGTTAACCAAATTATTTTTTGTAAGATAAATATAATATAATAGTTATTTACAGTGAAGAGCATTGGCACTTAATTACAATAAATAATTAAAATAATACCTCCTTTTCTTCTTACCCTAAAAAATAAAAATACCTTACATATAACAATTTTTTCGATTGGCATCAGTAATACTAGAACTTATCAATTGAAAACTAAATCCTTATAATTATGGAGCAAGTAGTAGTTTGAAACCCGACAACAAGTGGTTGTTCGTACGACGGTCGTTCTATCGGCCCTTTCGAAGTTTGCTTTTACGATTTCATAATACCTACCATCACTACAATAAAAAAAAATGTTTTAGTTTTGTTAACATTATATATATATGTACGAAATATATGTACGAAACCAAGTAATTACAAAATACTAAAGTAATTTTATTTTTAATTTTGTTGTGAATAAAAAATTATGATAATTAAATCGTTTATAAAACTAGATTTGTATGACATCAGCAATGGAATTGAATAATTATGACATTAATATATATTTTTCCTAGATGAACGGTATCATTTATTAGTAAAAAATTAAATACATATAATAAAAAATTAATTTTTTTACAAAATAAATTAATTTCCTTTTTTTAATGATAAATATAATATTGTTAGAAAAATATTTAATATGTCAATGAAAAATTCTTTATTTTTTAATTTAATGAAACAAAACTATGAAAAGTAAACAACAGTATACATTTATGAAAATAGATAAAAATTTCGATATAATTAATAAATTTTTCTATTTTTATAAATAATGTGCGAGTTTATAAAATCTATATTTGAAAATTATCAGTATTATAATCATAAACCTTTCAAATATATATCGTCAATTAGATGAAATTTATTTAAAAAATGTAAAATGAATTAAATTTGTGAATATTACCTGAGTGCTAAGCACCTTAGCTTAATGCATTTAACTCTTAAAATATCTATAGCCTTTTGACTTTTGTCAGAAAATCTTAAATTTTCTGGGTCCCAACGTAATTCCAGGCGTTCCAAGTTTGGACAATTGTTTGCTATTCCATCCATTAACTGATCAACGTGAATATTTACACCAAGTCTTTCATGTGTTCCCATTACTACAATTCTTAAAAGAAGAGCATTATAAGATCTATATTATTTAAAACAAACAAAATTCGATTTTATATTTAACATTTAATGTAATTATAATAACATTGTTTATTATATTCATATGACATTGTATTATAATTTTAGTTATTAAAAAAATAATCAAAATATAAAATGCTCAATACAAATATTTTATTAAATATTAAAGCGGTAATATATAGACAAGTATTATAAAATGAGTCAATGAAATGTGTGGGCTCAAATTTTTAATATTATAAGAATAAATTTAGAGTACATTTAATTTTTGTACTTAACCTAATTCACGATAAAACAATTTTTTGTATTAATATATAATAGTATTCCATTAATAATTATATGATAAGAATATACAAAAAAATTAATCCATTTATTTTATTGAAAAAATTAGAAAATTATACCAAATATCTAAAATAAAATTTATGTAAAATTTATGTAATTTTTTTCAGTTTATAATATGATTTATAAAATAAAGAAATCATGTATTTATTAAAATTTATTAAAAACAATTATTGATATAATATATTTAATGAGTATATATTAATAAATAAAATATTTTTCTTATCTGATGTATATTAAAAATATTTGAATAACTGACCGATACATACAAAAACTCCTAGTATTCTATACGTAGCAGTAAAAATTAATAATTAAATTAATAGTACTTTTATTTGGCAATCTGTTTTTTTACTACATTCTGCATTTTATGTAATAGATTTATACTGTAATTACCAATAACAGTTGTTATAATTAAAAATGTGTAAAAATGTTTTTATTTCCTTTCATAAGTTAATTTTTTTAAGTTATGTTATATAATTTTAGTAAAAAAATTTGTTTATGAGTTTGTTAATTAAAGTCGAAACTTTCAAGATAATAATTTAATAACCTTTAAATTAAGATAATAATTTCAAGAAATATAAAAAAACCTAATAAAATCCTACTTAGCGTTCGTTAGAATAGGCAATACACTCTGCCATAGTTGATCAGTAATGTGGGGCATTCCTGATAATGCAATACCCCAAAGCTGATGGCCATATCGAGAGAGAAACTTATGCAAGACATCGTCAGTGAGGTTGTCGGAACTGTCCAAATCAATAGCTATTAGATTGCGTGGATTTCCCATCTCCATCCAAGCTTTAAGAACACAATCATTAAAGCCATTGAGTTGGCCTGCACTGAGGAAGCGGAGACCTGGTATTCTACTAAGCATATCGATGAGACATTCAGTCGAAAGATCAGTAGCGGTCACATCAAGTTCTTGAATACTGGATTTCTCCCACTCAACTTGCATCACATACTCGCTTTGCAGATCTGTGTTTAACAAGTTGCTTATAATTCAATTTTTGTAGAAATTTGTAGTTGATGGTATAATTTAAAATTGTATAAAGATATCAAGACAGTAAAAAGAATCTGATAATTAAATTCATTAACTGCACACAACCTAATGTACCGTTGATCTATTAAATCAAGTATTTACATGTTTAAAATAATTTATTACATATTATAAATATAATTTTAAAAGAAATAACTTAAATAACTTATATGTTGACGATAATTATAAAAAATACAATTCCATTTTTATTTGAAATGTAAAGAAATTTTATCCATACATATTCTATATATTTTGCAGAAGTTATATATACATATTTTTAAATACTTTGATTTAAAAACTACTTTGTTATACAAATGTATAAATATTAATAAAACGATATTATAGTTAATTAAATGTTCTTAGATTTACTAAAATTTTAATAAAATTTACAATAATTTAAATTTCATTTTTTAAAATAACTAAATTTTAAGAACTGTAAACGCATTCACAATAATTTTCATTGTCAATGAAGTAAAAGAAGAAATAAAATTATATCCATTGTTTTACAGAATAAGTTTAGCAGTAATTTTTGAAAATTTTAAAATAAAATCAATTAAAAAATTTTTTTTATTCCTGATAATTTCATTAAATTGAAGTAGTCATCAATAAAACTCTTAAAACTAAAGTGTAAACACCTTACTTGTTCCTTGCATAAGTAGACATCTGAGTCTTCTACTTCTCTGAAAAAGCGTTTTCATAGTTGAACCCGTGACTTTGGCACAAAAGTTAACAGCTAAACATTCGAGTTGTATACAATTTGAAGAGAAAGCATCAATATGTGAATCGTCGACAAAATTAATTCCGTATAAATTGATTACCCTGAGATTCGGTGTAGCAGACTTCAATTTATGAACATTAATGACCTCGTAAATTTCTTCCTCTTCTTCTTCGACCTTCTCGTAAGTTCCTGAAATCGCATCGAGTCAATGTTTCTCAACAATAACCGCGTATCGGTAAAAAATGAGACAGAAACGTTAGAAATTAAATATTAAAGTTTTTTCCAAAAAGTGTTTAATGTTTTTGCTTTAAATAAAATTTCATTAATTAAGCTTCACATCAAACATCAATTAATTATGATAAAAACTTTGTCTATATGTGAGAAGATTCGTTCGTGACATTCAAATAAACATTCATAGTAAGATTAATACATCAAGTTTTAAATAATTGTAATGATGAAAATAATCATAGAACATATCATAACATTGATAGAATCATTTTAAAAAATTTAAATGTTTTTAAAAAACCTTAAATGAAATAACTGTAACTTTTATTAGAAAAATTAATTTTGATGATTTCGAAAATATGTATAATATATTAGGCAAAGAAAAATATTTAAAATCAACAAAATGAAAATTATAAAATTGAAAAACGTAATAAATTATGTTTTAAGGTTTTAATTTCAAGCATATTTTTTCTCAGATCAATAATCTTCACAAATTCAACAAACCTATGAGATGGAGAATTTCAAGACCGTTAATGAAATTATAAATTTTTCGCATGAAACCTTCCATAAAGATGACTTCAGATAAGCATATGCACATGTATTTAAGTTTTGTGGGGAAGGCCTGCATCTCTGAAAAATCGTGCAATTGCATAGCTGTCGAGAAGTCAAGAAGCATATGTGTCAAATTTGGACACTTGTTCGATAATTCATGAAGGACTGTGTGGGTTATTAATTCTATTGGCAATTCGATGTAACGCAAAGATGGCCCAAACCGAATACTGTATAGTAAGATTAATGATATTAAATAAACACATATAAACGTAGATAGAAAAATTTTATGAAGTGTATCATACATTTATTTATATTTAGTAGACTTCATTTGTGAAATATTATAAATATATTAATCAATGTTATATTTAAAGAAAAACAAAAATTGTTTTATTGGAACTTTTTTGAAATAAGAAATTAGTTAAAACTATAAACCATAACATATTTGGACAGCATCATGCAGTGATTAATATAAAATATTAACATTTTATAATATTAATTTTATAAAAAATTTTTATAAATCCAATGGCTAATATTATATCCTCTATTTGTACCTAGTTTATTTAACATTGATATTTTAAATTGAAATTATATGTTCCATATATTATAAAAAAATTCATTGTATAACACAAAAAATATAAAATTAAAAAATAACAAAACGACTCAATCATTTTTTTTACGTAGAAACTTTTAATATACATACAGCTAAATGTATAATTCATGATGTATTTCACTATTTTATTTAACAATTTATTAGTATAATTGACCTTCATAATTAAAATACATCATGTAGGGAAACAAATTATCCATATCTAAATATTTAACAACCCACCTTATTAATTGAAGAAGATTTTCAAGGGATCCAACATGAAGGCCACTAATTTCCGGTCTCAAAGAAACGTGTGACCACAATTTGGTATCATAAGCTATTTGACGCCATCGTTTACAGACCCTTGCCATTCGACATATTTCTCGATGAGAAAGATAACTGAATACATTTAGAATCACTTTGTCTGGTAATTTCTCTATCGTCTAATAACATTACACATTTATTTATTATAATTATATTACATATTTGATTGATAATAATATAATATACAGATTGAACCGTGTTATGAAGTGTTTGCCGTATGAATATTATTATTGATAAGTTGATACAATAACTTACAGTATTAGCAAATGGACTTTTTATAACGCCACCCTCACTGACATACATTTGTGACGTTTCAACGGCAATTTGACCCCAAACGTCTAAGCCCTCCATTTTTCACAAAATTTGCACAATATTATTTATAAAAAAAAATATAAATTGTAAATTATTCGTACTTTAATAGTTAAATTAAGAAAATATGCCTACAGTTTTCTGATGGACACGTACAATATATAAGTTTTAATACATTTTATGAGAAAAGCACACTGATATTTTATAATCACGCATGCGCAACTATCCTAAATATATCCTTTGAGACTTGGTTGAAACTTAAATTTAAATATCATTGACACAAAACATTAATGGTATTCAATTGTAAATGTAAGAAATTTGAGACACAGTAAAATCTAATAATATTAAGAATGCTTCACAGAAATATTATTAGATGATTAATAGCTCATTAGAAATGCTTAAAAACTGAAAATTTGCTTGTGATCATTAACTATTAATATTGAATAAAAAAATAATAGTGTGACTATAATAATAGTTTATTTATTTTCGTAAAAAATAAAGTATAATAACTCATTGTCTGATTGATTACGATACTTAATATATAGAATTTTTGTTATTTAATAAATGTTATTTATAAATATCTATTACCCAAACTACACATTTGACTTTATTTTTATTAAACAAAATTTATAAATAATTTATTTTTTGATGTAAAAAATTTAAAACATATTAACATATTATTTACACTCAATTATTCATAATTTGTAATATTTTTTTAAAAATATTAATAATATAATATAGTCATTGATATGACTTTGATTCTATTTATTTAGTTATGTCTAAATAAAATTTATTTAAATTATAGAAACTTCAAAATTTAATTTTCATTTAATTTAACATTCTTGATTATATAAAATGAATTTATTAAAAATTAATTGAATTTGAGATATTTGTATTCTTTTATCATTATTTATTTCAGAAAGATCATTATTAATATATTTATTAATAATTACTGTTTAAATATTAAGAATATTACCTTCATTACACGAATTGGTATAAAAATTAAAATCTCTGCCATTATTGATATTATTATGATAATAAAATACGAATTTCTCCTGTAAAATGAACAAACATTGTAAATTATCAGAACTTCAATTAAAAAAGTAATCATAAATAAAACGAAGCACAGCCTTGTATTGTGCATTTATGCCTTGGCATAAATATTAGAAAATAAAATCGCATAGAGGTTGACAGTCTAATTTAACCGAATAAATATAAAATGATGTAATAAAAAAATTACCAGTAATAAGTAGATGTTAAAAAAGACTATGAGCAAAGCCGCATACACGAGTGAATTCGTACACAAACTCGGAGTAGACTTTAATTATAACAAAACGCATTCAGCTTAACAAAAAATACTCTCGCAAGTAGACATACCGTTAATTTCTTTTTTTTAACGCTACCATGAAGATCATCGCGTGATATTGCGCTTGTGGCATATTCGACGTTTAATTGATTCCAAACACTCATATCGAAAGAACCTCTGTATCACTCACTAGACTCGCCCTACGTTCAGAGCAAATGTATCAAATTCGCACCCTGTATTTGACTGATTGTGTCGATGAATGCGTATGATCAGCACTGAATAGGGGAACTACGTCAAACTTTCTAAGTCCATCTTCAATTAGATATAAATAAAGATTATCGGCATTTAGCCAAAATAACTGCACCTTCGATGTCTGTCGATAAGTTTTTCCTCTGTTGATTCGTGTCCTACAAATTGTTATTTTATTACACCATTTGCTTTTATTACTCTGCTGTTTTTCTGTATTATCCCTTTAAAAAAAAAACTGCCATTTTAAACTTATTCGAGGATAAAAATTGATGTGACATACTTTTTTTTTCATTTTTTGAGCATAATTTATCAACATTCACACGTTAACTTTTAAGCATCAGATATAACATTTACAAAAACAATCATTCATTACTTCATACGTGCTACGAAAGATAAATTTTTTTTGTATTTTTGTTGGATTTACTTGGGTTTTTCATTTTAAGCGCTAACGATATTTGCAAAAAAATTCTGTTCAGAATTTTATACTATGAATAGAATAACGTAAAATTGATCCCTATTAAACTAAAAAATTTTCGTTTATACAGCTATTGGTATAACTTAAGTACTGAATACTTTTTTTTATATTTACGTACGTGTAACTCTAGTATTTAGGATTTTACAAAATTATCCCTTATTATTCAATATTCTTAATAATACATATTAATTACAAAATAAGTTGAATATAGATAACAATTGATTCCTTTTTAATTAGGAAAACATTTAAACTTATTTTTTATTAAGAAATAGCTTATATACAAACATATAATAGTCATTTTTAATTAATAATTAAATTTTTATATATTTTGTAACTTTTTTGCTTTTAATATATCAATATTTTTTAATTTATTCTTGTGATCTTGATTGATGTCTACATCAATATAATCTTTGTACTATTTTAATTAAAATTTTATAGTTTTAAGGTTTTAGAGAAATTCTGAATAAATATATAAAATATTTATTTATTTACAACATTATAAAAAGATTATTTTTTAAAATAAAATTTAAGAACCAAAAATTTTCATAAATTTCGTTTTATTGAAGTATTGAAATAAAAATTTATTATAAGAATGATTTTCTAGTAAATCTTTTCTACTTTTAATTTTCTTTACTTTTCTTCCACTTAATTTTTTTAAACTGCATGGTCAAAATAAATGTTGTTTTTAAGATTGATGTAGCATAATGAAAATCTAGCTATATCGGAAGTCTATCTATATAACTATGTCGGAATATTTCCATAATAACATATATACAGTTTAAAAATATTTTTATAGATATTACCATTATGTTAATAATAATACTAGTTTCAATTATTAGAAAACCATATACTATTCAACACATGTTTTTGAAAGAATAAAATATGTATTTAAAAATATTTACTTCAATTTCACACAAACGCATTAATAACACCAATTAATGACAGAAATTTTAAATCAAATGACTTTTGATAAGTCGATTGCTAAAGTTTTTAGCAATATTTTCAGCTTTGGAAGTGAATTAAAGAAAAGAAAATTTAAAAATGATTTAATATTTTTTTCATAATTATTTAATTTTATTAATTACCATTTATTTATTTTTGACTTTTCAATAGAATACTTTAACAATTAAATTTAATGAGAATAATTGACACGGTATGATTTATAATGCTTTTGATGGATCATATACTTGAAGTGAAGTAAAAGTAATGATTGATATGAAATTTTAAAAAATGATGTATTGCATCATGATTAATGTAATATTATAAATTATATGTTTAAATCAGAAACGTTGCTAAATGAAATGAACGTTGTCTTGTAGTGTAATTATGAAATGCTGTGCTATTTTTAAAAATTAAAAATTGAATACAAACACACGAACGTAATTTGAAGATATATATATATATAATTAATGCTTATACTGTTATTATATCTAGACTCACCGTATTTGATTTCCTAAATATTTTTTCGACTTCCATTCCATCTTGAGGTCCATTTAGTTGTTGTAGAGCTGCCTCCACACTTAGTACATTCCAATTCGACATTCTACGCGTATCCATGATGAAACGGTCGATGATCGATGACGCGAAAATAAACGAAAATACGTACAACAATAAAAAAACTAATAAGAGCTTATATTACAAGAGAAAATTTCAAAAGGGATTGTTGTTATATTATTGGTTGCGGATTGCGGAGGCCTTATTAATAAAATGTGTAAGCTGAACAGCAAAAACTAATCGAAGATAATTCAATTTATTTACTTGGTGTCAGAGGAAAACTATGTTAAGATAAATGTATAACATGTTTAAAAAGCTCATTCAAATTGATGTACTGAATTATTCAATTTGCTTACTGTAGTACATAACTCATTATCGCTTGCTTCTTCTTTAATAAATATCGTTTGAATATATTCTACTTTTTCATAAGGCTTCCTCACACAAAAGCAGTGACGCAGTCCATCTCGTTTTACTGCTCAATTCCAGCACTTCTAACTAGTTAAAAATACGAACGCATTGGGTATTAACGTCTTTTGGCTATAACACGCGCACCACGTTTAATAAAAAAAGGAATAAACAAATAAAAAAAATAAAAATAAACAATAACAAAGGGACAAAATACAATAAATAAAAAAATGAAAAGCTGCACGATGAAAACTATTTCATGTCCTACTCGGTCATCATTCTGTATTTGTATCTGTGAGAGTGTTATTTCAAATATCTTTGCTATTACTTTCTTCTTTAAAAATGGATAATGGAAGCAAGAGAAACACTCTATCTCGCCTCGGATTTGTGACTGCTAACAGCCGCTTTTGCTCCCGTTCAAGTTAGAAAAATTCCGCGGAAATACAAGCGTGTAGTGTAACAATCTCCACGCTCAAGCGCTGCTCGAAATAGATATTCTGGAACCTCTGGTACCGACATTCGCTCTCTTTACGAGAGATTAATTCATCCGCTTGTTTGCTATTCGAAATTGCGCATTGTGTATTTGCGGAGGCGGACTGCCATCAATAGTTCGTCTGCTTCCTTATCTCTATTCAAATGTGTAAAAAGTCGGCTGATTGATATTGCTGGCTGACACACTAGTGCGCCTTAAGCTTGCCAAGCCAACAAAGTCATACACAAAGTTTCCTTTGTATTATTACCCAGTATTTTTTGGAATTTCCTTTTGAACAATCCTCGTGCCCTACGCTTCATTCTATAATAGCAGCTTTGAGTTAAGATGTTAACTATTTTCTTGCAACACGCTGCTTGATAGTTAACAGTTTTCAATGTATAATGAAAAATACGATCACGTTATTACAGTATAGTGAATGTCTAAAATAATTTTGTCCTTATCTTATGAATGCACGATAAATTGTGCCAATCAAATTTTATTACTCTTGCGTCAATACAATAAAAAAATTATATTATTTCTTACATTTTAAGAGAATGAGTTAGCTTTCATTTTGTAATAGCTGATATATGTAATTGAAAATTTATTTGTTCAACGACCATGTTCATTTTGTAAAATATTTTAATGTAAAAAGAAATATTGTGGTTATTACAGGTATTATTTAAAAATGGATATTCGGTTAAAAACGAAATATAAATTATATGATTTTTTTGGAAATTTAATATTTTCACATTTACAAATAAATGGTCACTATTTATGACACTTTTGCTGAAAGTATAGTCTATAAATATGCAAAATCCAAAAAACTTTCCTATAAATTAAAAAATAACTGTATTTAAATGCTTTGACATAGTGTTACATGGAAATCAACTTTTATATTTTTCATAATGTAATAAAAAGTGGTATTATGCAATATACTTTGAAATAAACAATTTAACTTTCAAAATTTTCTGCATTACCTTAATAAAATATATGCTTTGAAAAAAATTAAAAATGTTTATACTTCTATTTTTTCAATCCAAAAAGTTTTACCTAGTTTAAAAACTACTTTATTATTATTTTAAATATTTAAACTAAGAAAGTTTATGAAATTTTATTTACATATTACTTCTAAAAATATATTAAGTTTAATTTTTTATGTTAAAATATATTAAATTTGTTATTTTTATTTGATTACAAACTCGTTATAGATACTCGTTAAATATTATGTGTGAAATAATTAAATTTGATTTATTATATAATATTAATATTCAATTTATATCGCTATTGAGATTTTTTAAAGAAATATTTATGAACGAAGTCTGTACAATTCTCAAATCTTTCTGGTATAATTTTCCCACACGTATATTTAACAGTATAATTTTAGAATTGCTCTAAAATTTTCTAACGTAAAAATCCATACCTATTAAATGTACTGTTTTGCTGCGTATTGTAATATTTATAAAATAAATGTATCAATCAAAATTATGTAATGCTCAGAATACACACATTTCCGATATTCGTTGACAATATATCTAATAATCCGGCCTCAATGCATAATTACTTACGTATCGAAGATTGTACATTACAACTGCATAAGAATAACATAATTATTACTTGGTATTAAAACGTATGAATACTCGATTGTGAATATTGAAGCATTTGTCAATAATTTTATAGATTGTGTTTGATGCTACCAACTTCTTACGTATACAAATTTAATAATAAGTGTGATCATTCGAATTTCAAACAATAGGTATTTTTAATTTTTTATATCTTAATAGCGTCTTTTAAAAAGATTTAAGTAAAGAAATATATTTAAATACCAATGCGTTTTATGCTAAAGTTTTATAATTAATAATTAAGTGTATAAATAGAAAATTGTTATAAAGACAATATAAAAAATAGTTATTACGAGACCTTAGAATGCACTTTATACATACGTAATATGTATTTGTTATAAATAAATATTACGGTTATTGGTTTTTATATATATTATGTAATACTGCAAAAAGGAGAATAAAAAAAATGCTTTAGATAAAAAATAAATTTATAAGTCATATTTAAGGTGCGCTTCTTTATTTTCGCTCTTGATCATCTTTAAAAGACTACCTTCCTTCTTCTATGATTTCCTTTTTACTTTTTCTGATTCCTACATTAATCTAATTTAATTGTTTTCTTACGTGTATTATTCCACATGACTCTTTACATTTAGTCTATCTTTTCTTATTAACTTTTTCTTAACTTTTAATAACTTTCCCTTTCTTATACATCACCTTCTAGCATACAGACGCGCATACGTTTGTATATACGTATTAAAAATAGAAGAAGGATATGTATACAGAAAGATAGAGAGAGAATAACAATGTTTTTTCGCAGTCTACAATAATCTTACTTTACATTTCAATAAGAATAATATAATAGTAATTTACTTTGAAAATTTTAAATTTAAAAAATAAAAATATCCTTTAAAATACATTGCGATTAGTTTTGTTTAGATATTTAATAATATACATTAGATAATCAATAGTAATAATTTTCATTAATAATTTTTAGATGTCAACAAAAAAGTAAAAGATTCAAACTATATACTTTTACTATTAAAAACCTGTAAAAACATAATTGTAACGATATTTTTTCGAATATTTCTTGACTTATAAGACAAGGTCAGATTACTAATTTTTTTCAATTTTTCAAGTGATATTTTATTTTTTTCCATTTGTTAGAATGCCACTCCATATTCTATTATATAAGATCTGAATTGATAAATTAACAAACAATGTGAAAAAAATTAATTAGAATAAATATTTTGACATATCATTGATGAACCTTTTTATGTTATATTGTATGTAATAAAAAACACTCATATGTAACATTATAGATTTTGATATTTGAAAGACGAAATACTATTTTAAAGTATTTTTTTTTAATATAAACAAAAAATATTAAAAACATTTTTTGCATATTTTAAATATCTTAGAATTGTTTTCTCATACAAATCATCAAAGTTTTCTTTCGATTATTATACTAAATTAAATGATTATAAAAGTGTATTGTATTACTTTGTGATAATATATTGAAAATAGTTAATGGTATATATATTTCTAAAAATAACAAAATTTTTCAGAATTTTAAATGTTTAAATTAAATTAATGATAACGTAATTGAATGATGATATTTCAATAGTCTCGAAAATATGTAACATATAATCTTGATAAATCTAAAAAATGATAAGATACATTATCTATGTGTCCAATTACAGAAAATATTTATACATTCCATTTTTCAATTTTCAATAATAAAAAAATTTCTTTTTGATTATTGATAAATATTTTCTTATTAATTGAAAATTTGATTGTTCAATAAAAAAAAGCGTTAAATTAATGAGATAATACGCAAATTGTTCTTTATTTCAGACATACAACTAAATACTATTAATATAAAGGTATTATAAATTGTTTTAGATATCTTCAATGAAATAAAAAATCATTTTTTTCAAACGTGTTATCAATAAAAGAAAAGAATAAAAATAAGTTTATTTTGATGATAAAATTTCACAAAACACTTAAAAATAATATAAGCAACTACTTTCTAAATTTTATGTCATAATTTTTATAAAATAAATAAAGTTTTTGAATACTAAAAAATAAATTTAATTAAAAAACTAATGTTCAAAATTAAAATTTGGTACGATAATTTTATTAAATATTATTATAAACTATTAAAGTTTTTTATATTTTTTTTAATTCGAAATATTTAGTAAATATTATAACAACTATTTTAAAGGACATAATATTGGAAAAAAAATTTTTTATATTAATTAATAGGAGTACGTAATTATTTTATTTATAGGTGATAATTTCGAATAAAATTTTCTTTTAACATTTTATTTAATAACTTGTATTACAAGTATGCAACATGTACCATAATAGGTTACTAGTAAAATACTTGAATTATTCAATAACGAATATAAAGAAAATTTTTTAAGTATCTTATTATTATATATGTACTTATATAGATATAGAAACAAAAATCATAAACATTATTAAAAACTCAAATATTAAAATATCATTTTTTATTTAATAGTACTTAGTAAGAAAAATTTTTAATATTTATCTCCCACTAGAAATAATTTATGAAAAAAGTAAATATCGAATCGAAGAATTTTTTATTGACGTCAATAAGAGAGAATTTAAGTCCATCATCACAACAAAACTTATTTGAGATGCTTGGTTACTAGTTATGCTGATGAATTAAGTAGGTAAAAGATGACCTGTTTATGTGTAAGCTAACAATAATACCGATCTCAGTAAAAACCTAATTAGTACATTTGAACTTTGATAGACTTATTAGATATTAAGAGATTCCTTAAAACTAGTCACAATAACATGAGGCGATTGGTAATGTTATCGTATTTATTTAGAATAAAATACATTTTTAAATTAAATGGTTACTTCTTGGATATATTATAACACTTACATTCAAATAATTATTATTTATTCTTTGATACATGTAACTTTGGTTTAAAGATGGACTTTCAAATGATGAATCGACTTCTCCGATTAAAGAAAAAAAGAAATTTCTGATAAAATGAATACTTGTAATCTCCACATTTGTAGGTGCAACTTACTTCAAGTACAATAAAATTACTTTAATTTGAATGATGATGACGAAAGATTGACTGTTCTATCAACTTTTAATAATATAATGTAAAAAATCTGTTCGAGTAAGTTCAGAATTACAAATCTCTTACATCTTGATATTAGTAGCAGACTGAATAGTGGTTTATAGAAAACGTGTGTATAAGTTATTTCATAAAATTGAGAAACTCTTAAAGGTAATCAATATAATTTTGAAAACAAGTATGTAAATGAATAAGTTATCGAAGTACGTGTAATATTATGAAATCTGACAAAATGCTTCCAACATTAATTAGCGCCAGTAATGTATGTTGTATATTAAAACCAGATTTCCTATTGATTCCAGTTCACCGGTTACAAGAAAAAATTGAATTGTATAAAAAAAATTATATTATATTGTTATTATTATTAAAAAGCTACATATAGTCTATTACACCTTACTATTATTTTATTAAAAACTATACCATAGTACTTACGATATAACGAAATAATATATATAAATTACTATATATAAGTTTAAAAGCAAATTTAAATTATATTTTTTTTAAATAATCTACCTATGTAACAAAAAAACGATTATATAATAAACTTCAATTTAATCAAAATTATTATAAGATCTATAGCATTTGTTTTATATTGGTATTAATAATCAATGAATAATTTATTTAAATTTATTTATTTAATTTAAAACATTAAGAAAATACACGAAATAGTGTTTTTTAAGTAATGTGTTTTTAACTATAGATAGAAATTTGTTTATTAATATTCTCTTTAGATTTTGCGATAATAATATTATAATATGGAGAATTATAATATTGAAATTTAATAATATTGGGAGTATGAAATAATGAAAGTAGTGTTTATGATGTATTGAATTAATAATCAATATTATAAATATTCTTTCAGTTACTAAATTACTTTCTTACTTACATGCAAAATTTTTAATTCTTAAATAGACCATAATATAAAAACCACTATCTTCATTTTCTGAATAATTTCGTAATAGTTTTAATTTGCGTTGAAGAACTTTAAAATATACATCAGATAAGCTTGCAATTTTTATATAACAATAAGTCGTAATATAAATTAGTTAAACGTATCTACAGCATAATAGAAGGGTTTATCATTATGAAACTAAATGAAAAAAGATTGTGACTTCTTTGAACTTTGAAGAAAATTTTTAAATACAAAATGCGTTGTTGCCTCTGTGTCCAAATTACTATCGATTCGCTCGCGATTGCGCGTAATAAATGCGAAAAGAACTTCGTGGAAGATATTATCTCTTTCGCTCACACTTGTTAGTTTCCTTCCTGCTCTCCTTCTGTGTTACTTATTCGTTGGCATGATTACAGTTGCAATATAAATGGCTGCGCACAGCAGCTTTAATGCGCATTCGATTTTAAAGGGTGGCCAGAAGTTTTGGATCTTCCGAGCACCGAGGAGAATTCAACCAAAAGAAGATAGAAAAACAACGACAGCACGATTATTAGAGTTAAAGTGAGGTTATGATTCTCGCTATAAATTTAGAGGGGAAATACGTACGACCGCTCAGGCAGACGACAGTGACGGTCAGTGTGTTACGGTATATATTATAAAGTGGTGCGATAATTAAGTGGATAGATTAGGTTCATCATCTTTGATCAGTTACCCTCGAAGATACGGAGAATACTCCGATTGATGAGGGGCAGCCGAGATAGTAGTGGAGAAGCGTCTCATTATCTTGTTAGGCAAAGGCAAGTTCGGTGTCAGGGACGGAAGCATAGAGAAAGCAGTGAAATGATACAATAAGCAAGAAGTAATTTAGAAAAAAATATCGCCTTTTTTCGTCGTTAAGGACTTAATTTCGAACGCCCGCACTCAGACCTCAGTGTAGGCTAGTCGGTCGTCGAGTCCAACTTGTGCTTCGGGCTATCGTTACCAGTGCCATTCGTCGACAACGCATTTTCAAATTCTCAGGGCTTCTTATTTTCTTCAGTTTCCCTTCAGCCGCAATACCACTCCGGCTAATGTGTCACGTTCTTTTATCACAATAAAGCTGTCAAGTTGTCATTATTTTATCTTAATTTCACTTTCATTCTAGAACCTTAAACTTGAAAAGCTCTTACTTAAGGGACTACTAATGTGCTACAGTGCTAAATAAAATCAAAGTAACTAGTCACCAATGCAAGGTTCAATGATTGTCGTAAAATCGATAGTTAACAAGGAGCTAATTAACGTAGGATTACTTGAATCATTGAACCGAACGTAGGGTTTACTCAAAAGGCATCGTCCGTTATAACATTGTGCGCACGAGATAAGACGTGAGACGGTCTTAACAACGAAGTTTTATTTGACCCGATAAGCAAAGTTATAAAGTGTCTCCAATCTCAAATAAAAAGGGCAAATCGCGTTTGGCGATCGGTGCAAAGAAACATTGTCGCCTATCACGTAATCGTGCGTATAATTATTTTTTATTCATTCGAAGAAGCAACGAAAGGGGGAGAGAGAGAGGAAAACGGAGGAACACAACAATAGATACACATCAAGTAGGAAAGATGGCGGCGGTAAGCGGCTGCCTCGGAAACTGCACGGATTTAAGCTGCAGTGAACAGGAATGGTCGTCGGATATCTTTTGGAAGCCATGGCAATTGTTGAATAACTACTTTGAATATCGGCCCTGGCTTTTTTCATTACTGGGTAGTGCTATGGTCGGCTTATCCGGAGTCTTTCCATTACTCGTCATACCTATAAATGAGACCGCCGATCTTAAACACGGAGGTAATTTAAGTGACATCTGGTGGTAGCTAACTATTCAAATCTATTTACTTAATCGACAACTTTTAAACATTTCAATCAAGAGCCATCTCTTAATTTTCACTTAGGAACAATGTTTTGTGAAAATTGTCTTCTCAATAACTTAAGCACCATTTAGTGATTATTTCCTTAATTAATAATTGTTTGCTTGTAATAGTTGATATTAATAATAAAATTTAAATTAAATGGGATTTCCTTAGTAGAATCCACTCAACGATGATTCCATAATTCCTTAATATTTATTAACAAAACGTTATTATGAACCATGTTATAATATTTTACACAAATCTTAGGACATATATATTGTGTATGTATGAACACTATTGACAAAAATACAAACAATATATATATATATATATATTTACGTAAAAATTAATAAAACAAAATTTAAAACCATTGAAAATATTTTAATTAAAGTAATAAAATTCAATAAAACAATAACTAAATTATCTTAGTTTCTATTAAAATACTAATATATTGGAATAGGAAAACAATGTTTCAAAATCGAATGTTTCACAAATGTGGAATCAGTATTATGCATTGAAATGTACTTGTAGCTTTATAATAACTATAAATGATAAGTAGCATTTGAACATTCAAGTATATAAAACATTGCTTAATACTGATTTATAAAAGCGTATAGAAATTTTTTCGAACGTACAAATAACACAATATAATTAGGTCTAAACTACTAATCTGCATATTCATTTGCAAACATTAATAATTGATATTAATGACTAAAGACCGTTATTAAAAATTGTTTTTACAATCAAGTTCGAGAGTTAATTTTTTCATTTTAAATAATTATGATGAACTTATAATGTTGGTTTATAACAATAATTTTATTCAATAAAATACAGAACTTTAATAATCTCTAATCTTTTTTATTCGATTTTATTTTGATTAAGATTCAGTTATCATTTTAAAAATATTACATTTAGAACGTTAGATTTAAAGAAGTTACCTTAATCAAGTACTTATATCTATACTGAAACCGTTTTTAAACAATACTTCAATTTTATTACAGATTTTTGTACTTATTTTGTATAATTATTTTATGGAGGAATTAAAATCCCAAAAAATTACGATTAGAT
The DNA here is from genome assembly GCA_018907135.1 of Kradibia gibbosae. NCBI lineage: Eukaryota > Metazoa > Arthropoda > Insecta > Hymenoptera > Agaonidae > Kradibia > Kradibia gibbosae. The sequence goes on along the minus strand of JACCHX010000001.1, from coordinate 34,772,942 downwards.
TACTTTGAATTCAAATTATTTAAATTCTTTGAAGCTCGATAGAATCAATTATTTATCATATCATCTTATTTGTAAGACATTTTAATAAAATAATATTCAATAATATTTTTATATTTTATATAAATAATATTTTATGTATGTGCTATTTTAGGTAACTATGATAGGCTTTCAATTTTTGAATAGTAATATAAATAGAATAAAATTTATCGATCTTAATTATGTTATTAATCTCTTTCTAGTAAATATATATTGTACGTGCATATATATATATATATATATATTTCTCGTACCATAATATTTAAAAGTTCGTAAATTTAAATTTAACAAAAAAAATTTTTTAATTTTAAGATTAATGCATAAAATGAAATTTTTTTTATAAGAAACTTGAATACTTCAAGTTCGTGAACTTCTGATTAAATTAAAAAGATTCAAAATATTTTTGAATTATTTTATCTATGTCCATAAGAATATTTAATGTAATTGAATATTTATTAAAATTTATTATCATCATATTCTAAGTTAAAATTATTTATAATATTTCCAAGAAATGACAGTCATTTAAAAATGTAATTTTTTGTGTAATATTTATTGTATTTAATTTTCTTAATTAAGTTATGGACAAACAATGTTTATTTCATACTAATTTTTATAATATTGTTTTTTCATTGTTTAATCTGATTTTTGTTCAACTTCTTACACGCAAAATAACTTACTAACAATTGACGTCACAATTTATGTAATATATTGTGCCGTATTTATTAAGTTTTGAAACTTCACTGTCATTTAAAAAAAAAAAAAAATATAAGATTTTCAGTAGTATAGTACGTGTTATAAAGCCAATCTACTTGTTCGAAACGTTTGATTAGCGTTTTTTTTTTTTTTAATAAGTGAAATAAACGTAAATAGTGGTAATAAATTTAATTGATAAAATAAATTAATGCTGGTAATTATTTGATTTGTCCATTAAAGCATTACAACCTCAACACTCATTAATCTATCTACAGACTATTGTGCATATTAGAATATCAATCCACCACTACTTAAGTAATTGTCCTAACGTTTCAAGTTAGTTTTTTCATAATTTCATGTATATTAGAAATATATTATAATAGGCTTCTTCAAATACGTGTAAATAAAAGTATATATACATATTTTACGATTTAACTTTCATATTATTTAATATTTACGTAAGTTTATGTATAATTCCCGTAATAAATTTCAGATTCTGTTTTAAATACAGCATTTGACGGTCGAGTATCCACGCAAAAATTAGATTACTAAGAAATTCAAAAGGTTTATGAATTTTCATTACAATTTTTTGGATAAAAATATTTTAAATCATGTAATTTGAGATTTTTTTTATAACGAATTCATTAATTATAGAATAATTTTAAGTTCTCTAATATGTTTATAAGTACTACTACATTATTTAACTATAGAATTTTAAATAGAGGATGGAGATAGATTTTCGTTATTTTTTATCAATATTATTTTATTAGTAATACATCATTAAACAATAGCTTTTGATGAATTAATAATTAGTACAAGCATAACATAATTTAATTAAAATTACACATAAATTATAGAGGTTGAGTATCATTCAACTACAAATAATAAGCAAAATAAAATGTTTGGTGTAACTCTCTACAATTCATCGTAATATATTTGATAATGTTTTATTTAATAAAACGTTACCTATTTTGAAATAATGCAATTATAAATATTAACTAATTTGTATTAAAAATAAATGTATTCATTGATTAGTTCAGTGATGTAAAAAATATATCAAAACATTTATAATTAATATAAAAAGGGGGAGGGTTACTTTATTAAAATTTAATAGTTTCGTTAAGAAAAATTCTAAGACTAATGAATGACATACATTTAAATATAATAAATAATTACACATTACAAACCAATGTTTTTAGACTTGTTAATACACGTATTGAATTTCATTGTATAAGATCAACAGCAAGATATGTATTATTTTTGTATATTTTAGTAGTAAAGTCATAAATTAAAGTAAAAAGTAATATCTATTTAATATTTTGTTATTAACAAAAATAATGTTTAATTTATTTAAATAATAGAACTGATATATTAATAGAAATGCGGAATGTAATAGAAAATTTATTGTCTACATTTGTAAATGTCTTTTAATGTTATGACCATTATTAAGCATGCTCAAGGACTGATGAGGGAACACAAAGCCTTGTACAACGAAAATAAAAAAGATTTGTTATTCATTTTACAAGTGCCTTTTACCATCCATAAAATAAAAATTTTTTAAATATTGCAAAATATTATTCATTTTAATGAACGTAATCGGCTAAAATAGTTGTATTTTTTTTTAAATGGCAAATTATAATGCACAATATTTATTCCTAGCTGACTTAATTGACACATGTACTGATATATAATATTACATACACATGTACTATTAGATAGTGTATTAATTTTATTACAAATTAGCAAATAGGCTCGCGACCAATTACATATATGTAATTGTACAATTTTCGTCAAAGACAACGGACAGTTTTTCTCAAACAATTTTCGTATAAAGTTTTTGCATTATGAGTATGAGTAACGAATGCCATGTCATCGATAATCAAATTTTCCATGTAACTTGCGTTGGTTTTTGGGAACATGAGATTATAACGATATTTGTTAGGTTTAGCCCATCATTAATTACGATAAAATTGGAATTCAATATAATTTTTATCTCTATATTATAATTGTAACTATTATTATATATAATAATATTTTTTGATCAAATAATGAATATATAAATATTTTTAAATTTTATCGTTTTAATATTTTTAAACGTAATTTTTCAAATACTAACAAATTAGGCAAATACTAGCAATTAGATAAATCCTATAAATATATATAGTTAAAGAAACACAAAGATATAAAGAAGACAGAAAGATGAATGATTTACCAAAATTATATATACAAATATATAAAAGTCCTTTTTAAAATTCATGTATATTTGATATACAACGTTAAATGAATTTATTCATATTTGAGTTATACATTATTTTTTTATCAAAGTAACAATTTTTGCTGATTTTAATAAATATTTGAATATTTTAGTAATTGAAAAATTAAAAATTACAAGTAAATTATTAAATTCACTTGGAAAATTATTAAAACGTGGTTTTAATAATTTTACACATAGTATTTAAAAATTCTGAAAATGAATATATATATATATATAAATATTCACGATATATAAAAAAAAGTATTTGCAAATTAAAGATGTTATTAATCATTATAATTATTGCTGATAATATTTTCATGATAATATTGTGGTGATATTTTTAAGAAGATAAATAAAGAAAGATGATTAAATAAATAAATGATTTTTATGAATATAAAAATTGCCATAATTAAAAAATAAAGAATAGTTTTATTAAAATTAGAATGTTCTTGATAATCTATTTTTTTTGTACAATTTTTTTTATTGTATTTTTAATATATAATAGAGAAATTTAATGATTAAAATTTTTTTTTTTTAAATATACTTAATATGATTTTTTAATTGTCTTTTAATGATAATACAGTATTGACGTATATTTCAAAATAAGTTGTCTTCAGCTGTTATCAACATTTTAGATTCGTTGATTATTACAATAATTATTCAAACATTAAATGCAAATTTGTTACATTTTTTTCATTTTATAATTAAAAAAAAATTAGTAATTTGATATCTACATCAAATTGTAAAATTTTTTTTAAATAATTATATATGATAAAATATTTTGAAATTTGGTAATGTTGTTATTAATGAGCAATTCTAGTGGTAAATCACAAATTTCACATAAAAATTGATTTTAATTTGTCTAGCATATTTGTTTTCTACTTTAATAATAGCTTTGAAAAAAACGGCTAATATCTTTATTTTTTAATTTTTATTCAAAGAAAATTAATTGAATAGGATTGTTTATCCTAAAATTTTAAAACAATTAAAAATATCAATACGTTGTGTAAGAAATTTCTACTTTCTCATTAATTTATCTCTTAATACATTTTTTAAATATTTTTTTGAAAAATTAATTTTTTTAATACTTGTGTTAAAGTTCAAATTATTTGAAATTTTCTATTTTTTGTCTATTTATAATTTTTATTTTCTAGGAGTTATATAATTTTGGAATTAAAAGAAGACGATTCTACTGTTAGTATTAAGGAACTTTATAGGAAGTAGGTATACAATTTATTTATTAGAAAGTGGTTTTCTTATTTAAAAAATGTTTACAGTAATATATTAGCTAATTTTTTACCTCGTATAAAATGTGTAGTTTTAGGCTTCTAAAAATTTATAACATTTTGGTAAACTTTGTATAGTTACTCTTTTTTAAATAGGGTATAATGATATTATTGAATTCTTAATACTTTTTTTGTCCGATATTTATACAATGTAGTTTTAAATTTGTATATATTTTATCTTACGATAAACTATCTACTGAATCTCATATGAATTTTCTTTCATTACGTAGAATTAAGAATTGATAAAAATCAATTGACGAACTGTTTTAGTAGCATGAAATGGTTTACTAACAATGGCACTCATATTACCATCAATGCCATTATTATTATTTTTCCGTTCTTGATGATGATACTATTGTTGTTTACATTTTAAATTGAAATAATAACAATGCAAGTATTATCAATATCACATTGTTCTTTTTCAAAGATTAGTTTATATGAGTGACAATATAGAGTTTTACAAAAATTCTAGATTGAGATAATGTTGCTGCACGACGATTTTAAAATATCAAAGAATATAAAATTTTTAATAATATCTTTAATTTCAATCAAGTTAAAAGAAGTGTTACGTTATTAAATATTTAATCAATACATTGTTTTAAGATTTCATGAATTTTTATTATACTAATGAAAAATATCTAATACTTAGAAAAAAATTTTAAATAATATTATTTTGTAAAAATTTTTGATAAATACATCACATAATATGCACAATTAATTATAAAAATAATTTTTAATTTAATATTCGTGTTATTCTTTGTTTATCTTAATGTATATATCATTTATCAGACTTCAGAAATACTAAGTATTTGTTACTAAATTCTGTTGTTTACATAAAAGTTAATTTAAGTATTTGTTAAAATTATAACTCACTTATAAATAAAATTATACATAGCTTTAAATTATATATTATTCATCAATTTTATTCCTTTGTTGATTTTATTGTTGCTTTTATCATTTATTGAGATATATATTTTTTAGAGTTTGAACTTATCACGTATATTTTTATATTTTTTCATAATTTAAACATAAATCATATTTTGTGTATTTATTATTGATTAATTTATTAAGCAGACCATTGAAAATAAAATTTTTTTAATGCTTATCTGAATTTTGTGCTCAGTTTAATTACGAAAGTTAAAAGATTAAAAGATAATTTTAACTTACATAAATATTGAAAAATTAATAAAATAACTGTACAAATATGTCATAAAAATAAAAAATATTAATAAAAGCATTTTTTTAATTTTTGTGTTTCTACAAAACATAAGTTTTTAATAATTATTGTTATAGATGGTGCTAAAACATTAAAAATTCTTTTAAGTTTTGCTGTTGGTGGCCTATTAGGAGACGTTTTTCTTCATCTTTTACCAGAAGCCTGGGCTAATTATGCTACAATAACAGGTAATATTATTATTTTTTATATGATTGATATATATGTTTATTCCTCTTTATTAAAATAACATGTAAGAGTTAATATTTAGTTAGACAAATGACTGTTTGCTAAAAGTAAATATAAATTCTTCAATATTTCTAGTTACCGAGAATATTGACATTAATATGATGATAATAAATTTACACTTAATCATATTCAAGCTTTAGTTAGAAATAAAAGCATTATAATAAATTTTCATTTAAAATTTTTTAAAAAATTTCATTAAAATTAAACGTCGCAATTCCTTTTCAATAGGTATTAAATAATATATATGTATAAAGAATTACTGGGAGGTACATTTTATTACGTTTACACCAAGTTCTGTCAGGTCAGATAAAAAAAAAAAAAAAAAAAAAAATTAAAAAGGTATATAAATTGACATGATATGGTATTGTACAATATTCATTATTGTATGCAATTTGTTTTTTAAATAATTTAATATTTACCATAAAAAAACTTTTCTAAACGCGATTCATTTTATTGTAGTACATAATGTAATTAAAAATATTTTTAAAACTTATAATCCTTATTCATCCTATTTAGTGAAGTTTTAATTCACTTTTATTAAATCGGATTTCAAGTTGATCGTAGTATTTACAATTACTAATTAAATGTAATAAATCAGTGTATACAACAAGTGGTTAAAATAGTAATTAAAAAGGGGGCTACTGTTTCATAATTATAATTAAAAATTTCATAATATTAATTAGACACCCAATCTGTTAAATCCAGCATTCCTTTTATTTGACAAGTCAATCTGATCATTACTGGTTTCAGCTTTTAAAAATTTTACATTATAAAAAGATTTCGGGTAATTACAATGGCGAAAAATTTTACAAACGCTAAATTATTTTAATACAAAATATTAAAAAAAATTCGATCACATATTATTGTACGTAATAAAAAGGTAATGAAAAAATAAAAATCAAATGAAATTCACATATAAAAAAATTAAAAAAAAAAATTTTTTTTTTAAATTTACTTTAAAAAAACTTTGTGAAGTTGTATTTCTAATCATTGGCTGCAACTCATCTTAAAAGAACTGACTTGAATCTCAAAAGAACGGTTCAATACAACATAATAATTCTTTTATTATTTGTTCTAAATGTTGTGGAACCTAATTGAATAAAAATTAGGAAATAATTTTTAAACAATTAGAAAATTATTAATAATATAAAATATGTTATGAAATATGATACAGATGTTCTGTTTTACAAGAAATACCCTTTCATAATATTTTTTTAATTTTATGTTCATATTTTCTTGAAATTAATTTCCATTATAAAGAAATTTTTGAATTGTCATTTTCTTGAATCTAAAATTATATTAATGTGTGATTCCTGTAATAAAGATAAAAAAATTAATATACTTTATTTTAATATGTATCATATTAAAAAAAAATTTTATTTTATACACTAAAGATTTGGTTTTAATTTTATGTGTAATCATTTTGTATTATGTAATGGCTTGATTAATTAACATTATTTGTTAAACATTTTTATTTAAAAAACGTACCACTCTTTTAATAAATAATTTATTTATTAATAGATTGTACATGTTTTATATATTTCATTTCATTTGTTTTAAATATTCAAGAATAATTTGCTTTCTGAATATTTGTCATTTTTTAAAAATTGTATGAAATTAATATTTCAAATGCATTCAATGATGATTATCCATAAAATTTATTTGTTATATTTGTATGCTCATTATTCATTATTAAATAACATGTTGCAGACAGAAACAACAGTGTCACCCACCCTTCTATAGGGTGTGGTATATGGGTACTCTCTGGTTTTCTTATATTTGTTATTGCCGAGAAGCTGTTTAACACTGAGAATACCTCTACGTTTGATAATGATAAAGACAATGAACTCCTTAACAAGAATAATATGCAAAAAAGAATAAACGAACAACAGCATGAAAACAACAATTCTAGTCCATTGGATGTTTTACACAATTATTCCAAAAAAGTTAAAAACGGATTTACTAACAATAAAATAATGAAGAACAACAACACAGAGAAAGTGCGTGAATTGAATGATCTGAAAAATTTATCAAATGGTGTCAACTACAAGAACTACAATGGATATGCAAATGGTTTTGTCAAGAATAACGGTATAAAACACAAGTTGAACGGCTTTTTCGCCATTTGAGAGTTATTGAACAGGCACGGTTAAAAATTACATTGATAATCGTTAAAAATATTATTTCTTGGTATTAAATTTTCGCTATAATACTATTAAAATATTGAACTAATAATAGGTTCAAGCCTCTAATTCTAAAATCATTATCTACAAATGTCAATAAAGATTACACATAAATTTTGTTATCTTAGAATTTCTAGCATAATATAACATAAGTATCTTTAAAAAATGCAAATAATTATTACATGGAAAATATTCAGCAAGAGTCAATTCATTTTTTACATTGATTATTTATATATTGAAATAAATTTGTAAAAATGTTTCAATTTCTATTTTCGCGATAAAAGTAAAAGTAAATATAATTACAGTTGCTAAAACACTTTACATTGACAAATCTTAGTTTAATAATTTACATTCTTTTCTATAAGCATACAAATATAGAATAATAATTATTAGAATATATTTATTCTTCCATAATATTAATAATTATTACATGCATAATTGACTTTAAAAAATCACATTAGAAGAAAATATTTCATACATCAATTGGTAATAATATATTAACTTATTAAAAATAATTTGATATGTCTTAATCTACTTATATTTAAATAATTTAAAATATACATTAAAATTAATTTTTTAAATTTATTTATTGCGTAGATGATCAAATGTACTTGAAAAAGTTAAAAGAACAATCGACAGATAGATCAAATCACGTCTCTGGTTATCTCAATCTTGTGGCAAATAGTGTGGATAACTTTACGCATGGTTTAGCCATAGGGGGTTCTTTTTTGGTGTCATTTCGACTTGGAGCATTAACAACTTTTGCAATACTTGTGCACGAAATACCACATGAAATTGGCGATTTCGCTATCCTTTTGAGAAGTGGATTCAATAGGTGGGACGCAGCGAAGGCTCAATTAATTACTGCAACTGGTGGCATGCTCGGGGCATTTGTTGCAGTGATTTTTTCTGGTGATGCAGTTGGTAATGAATGACAATTTGATTTTTTTTGTTGCTCTAAATAATGCATATTAAACGAACTGTAAATTAATTATCAAATGTTAAATTAGAAGATACTTTGAAAACCCTAAAACTAAAAATATCATTTCATTAAAATTAATCTTTATTTGTTTACCAAAAGTGTAACTTAATAATTGAGGTAGTAATTATTCTATAATATAAAAAATATAAAAAATTAAGTAAATTATTATTAAGAAAATATTGCAATCATGAAATATAAGGTTTGACTTGTGCTGTTTTGATTTTTGAATATGAATTAAGCTGATTAAAGTAAAAGATAAAATAATATCAAAGTATTTGCGAGAAATAGATAATTCATGAAGTTTTATCTTTTCAGAATCAAAAACTAGTTGGATACTTCCTTTTACTGCGGGTGGTTTTCTTCATATAGGAATGGTAACTATTCTACCAGAATTATTAAAAGAAACCAATTTGTGGGAATCCTTAAAACAAATTGGCGCTTTACTTACTGGTATTATTGTTATGGCATTTTTAACGATTATGTGTGATTAGGATAATGGATGATTGAAATTAAAATGAAATTTGCTTTGAAATGAAGCTTCAGAATACTTTGGAAATTGAAGAAACATTTGTTAGAAAGCAAAATATAGGATTAAACCACTTTGTAATATATTTTTTTAACCTCGCAATTTTACTATTTATGGCAAAGTGAATGACTTGAACAATGTACTCCTATTCGCTTTCAACAAAGTATTTCTTCTCCTGTGATCAATCAAATTTGGAATTTGTGTAAATAAGCGATTTTTTTTTAATAATACTAGTATAGTAATACGATTAAAGTAAAAAAATTATTTTTCACTTAATTATAAAATAAAAATTTTTTTTTTTTGCGGTGATTTTTTTTTACGCAAACGTTTGTGACCAAACCATGATGTAGTGAAAAAATGAAGTCGCTTTTATTTCAGCTCAATATTTAGATCGCCTAATCGATTAGATAGCGATCAATATTCATTAGTATTGATACACTGTCTTTAGAACAAAGTTACAAAAAAATTTTTTTTTATCTTTACTAACAGCTATATTTTTTACAAACATTTCAATTAACTGACGAATAAATATTTTTTAATCTTTATGTTCGTCATTTTCATGAGCGATATTTAAAGAAAAAGAATAAAGTTTTTAATCGATGTTCTTAGAAACGTTGTATATAAAATTCTAAGCTTGCAAAACCTTCTGAATTAAAAAAACTAATATTAGATTCTTGCTGGAAGGAGAATCGAATACAAATTACAGTAAAATATATTGATTTTATTATTTTTGATTGAATACGTAAGATTTTGTTTAAACAAACCCTAAATTATAATTAATATATATATTTTAAAAACTGTTATAATTCAATTTGAAGCAGTTGGTGGTTTTATATTCATACATTATAAAATTGATCCTTGTACTTAATGACAAAGAACAAGGTCACATGTTTTCAGTAATTGAAGTAAAACGTTTTTGGTACTATTTGTGACCACCATGTATTTGTAAATAAACTTATTCTATAAGTATGTTTTTCATTTCATAAGACCTTTCCAATATTTAATAGTTATGTAAAATATTTAACAGAACTTTTGCGGTTAAAAAATAATTTAAATATATTACAATTTTGTATACAAGCTACATGTTAAAGATTGGGATTAATTTTTTTTTATCATTTCGTAAAGATTTTTTTATAAAATAATTTATTATAATAATAAACAACAATTTTATAAATTTACTTTTGATACAATAGCCTGCAAATTTTGAATCACTTACAGTCTATTGGACTAGGAATAAACAATTTATAAATAGGTCTGGTAACAACGACTATTTTTCTATAAATTGGATTGATGGTATATATACAATGTCTATGAATAAGAACAAAGTAAACAATTATAACTCATCGTGAAGTTTTTCGTTGATTATATTTTGAAATTTCTTCATCAGTTTTTTATGATAATTATACATATTTACATTATCTTCATTTATGTTAGAAGAATCAAGATAAATAGTTAGCATTTCTCGTGCAAGAACTTCTTTTTTGTCCATAAATTCATTTTTACATATAGCACTGAGAATAATTATACTTTCATAAATAGTTTTAAGAAAATCATTAATTTCAGAGTTTACTTTCAAACTTCTTATCATTAGGTCTACAAAATTTTGACAATATTTGTGCATTGAAAGCTTATATTCAAAATTAGTTAAATCATATTCTTTAAGTTTCATTTTTTGCTTTTCATTATGTACATTATGAAGATTTTGCCTTTCAATAGTCAAGTCATTTATTAAATTCATAATTCTGATTTGAATTGAGAAATCTCCATCAGCTAAAATTTTCCCAAATATTTCTAAGCCCCCATTATTTATAAGAGCCTTCTGAGCTGCAGGAAAATGTCTTACAAGAGCTCCAAGGGCAAATAAGCATCTTGACTTGACTTCAATTTTATTATTGATAGTTAACATATGTAATAATTTTTTAACAAAATCATTTTCTAATGCTTTTAATTGAACTTTTGGATTTGATTGTACAGCAGCACCTAATAATTTTAATGCTTCAGCTTTTACTTCAGCATTAGATGAATTTAAACAAGGAGAAATAATTTTAGACATTCTGAAACATAAATTTCAAGATTGAAATAAAAAATTAGTATTTCAATGAATATATTTAAAAACAATACTATTATAAGTATTATAATTGGTATTGATTTCTGAATAAAATAATATGAAATAATATAAAAATTCATCAGTTAATAATAAGTAGTCTTAATCAAATTTTATGTGCTAAAATTAAAAATGTTAATAACTGTGTATATTAAAATTGCCAAAAAACATAATTATTTACTTAATTAAAACTTTTTGATACTATGAACAATTAGTATATAAGATCTTTAAAACTTACCCGCCCATTTCTGAAAATATCTTTGCATTGTCTATTTGATGAATGAGGTATTCTAAATTATTAAGAATTTCTAATATGTCTTGAATTTTCAATGAATCAAGGTTTTCTGATATTACAGTTTCTTTATAAGGTTCAAATTCATTAAATAAACTATTAAGTACTTCTGAGTCTGTCGAAATATTTAAATTTAATGTTTCAAGATCCTGTTTTAATTGCGAGTAACTTTTAAATTTTTTTCTTCTTTCAGGCTGATACTTTTCATCCTATAACACATTAAAATATAAATTTTAAATATTTTATTTTAAAAAATAGTAAATTCAATCATTACATCATAATAATAATTGAAAAAGTTTTCTTTCTAATTAAATTATGCTAATTTATTTAGCAATACATAAACTATCTAATATTGAATACAATTTACTAATAATTTATGTTTTGAATATCATTTAAATTATGCATATTTTTATTTATATTTAACGAAAAATAAAAGATTAATACAACTAAAAAAGTAATTTACTCATTTATATTTAATAAAAGTAATAATTTTATAAAGATCTTTATTAGAAGAACTTTGAATACTTATGCATTCTTTAAAATTGTTATTAATATGTGATTCCTTTTATTAATACTCACTTTTGATTGTAAAAGAACATCAGGTTCACCTGAATTCATTTCCTTTAATATTGCTTTTAATTCGTTAAAATTAATTTTAACTTGTTCATCTCGTTTTACATCAGTATCTTCATTAATCCAAGTCTTATCTGAATGTATTGTCAATGAATTACTTTGTGATTTATTTGCATCATCTTTTGAATTCTCCTCTTCTTCCTTATCCATTAATTTTGCTTCAGTTATTCCAGTTTGAAAATCATATCGTACATGAAGTCCAGCAGGAATAGGAGTTCCTATTAGTTTAAATAATTTAAAAATTGACTATTTATTTCAATAGTAAGACAATGATAATTGACTTGTTTACAAACAATTTAAAAAATTACAAAATCAATATAATTTTTATATTTCTGTACAAAATTTTTATAATGCACAAGGGCACCATAAATAACATACATGATAATGTTCGTTTTACTCAAAGTTACCTTTTTTTACAATCTGCCACTTCTTCGAGGGTACGAAGACACTATCATTCTTAGTCGTATCGCTGATACTGGGAATTATTGCAAAATGAGAAATCACAATTAAAAAGTAAAAAATGTAGCGCATGACGCTGCAAAACAATAAGAGCAAAATAGTTCACGTAATTGGTCGTCAAGCAAGACTTTGAATATAGTATTTTTTTCCACGTTGCAGTTAAAAATCTTTACCGTGACCAGCTATTTTTTTTCTGAATTTGAAACTGAATTACGTGTTAATTTGAATATTTACATAGTGATCATACCGCCGACTACCGCAAGTCGCTACTACTTCCACGTTCCACATACGCTTCAGAGACGTCAAGAATACTCAGATATTCAGAATTCTGAGTGTTCAGACACATCAGAATCTATCACAACTTCACTGCTGTAGTTTTCGAGCTAGTGTCGCTACTGACCACTAAATGCTGAGTAGTTCTCACAAGAGACCATTTGACTCACGACCACATACGTATTGTCGGTTCTGTAGTAAATCTGTAAAGTAATGTTAGTCGTTATAACACGGATAGCACAGAATTTCGAATAACGTGGATTCTGGAGACGTGGATCCGTGGATGCCGACTGCAGACATACGTCATATGCATATTTTTAAACCAATCATGTAACGCCGCGATATTGTCACTTTTCTACACGCGTTTTAAAATATGTTTAAATTATATGCTGATGTAGTAGATATCATAGAAAGAGGTTAGTTTTTTATTCATTTTTATAAAATAACTACAAAATTTCACAAGATATTACAATATAAGTTTCTATAATAATTTTACACATATTATCTATCTTTATTAATACACAAATATATTAATTACCGATATATTGTCATATATATATATATATAGTATTTAATGACGTTCAGATATATCTTGATATTTATTAATGAATATTGTTGATTTTGGGTGACAATATTGAAAATTAATTTATCACACACATTAAATTTTAAAAATAAATACTGCAATTTTATAATATTGTCAATACTTTAATTTTGTTACGAAGACATTTTGTTTAAAAGCTAAATGCAAAAAAACAAATTCATAGCAGCAACGCCAGCAACTGTCAAATCGACATTCGACACACTCAAATTTTCATATTTGGATTTTGGATGTTGGGTAATCAGGGTAAACTTATTCACGCATGCGTATACAGTTCAAATTTTTGCTAATCTTATATATACTTATGCAGCTTATACTATATGTCAGCTTTGGGCTCTTGTATTCCTACTCAAAGCCTTAAATACTTTACAATATGAATTGCGAATACACCAGTAGTGATGAGCTCTGGTCGTTTTGAATGTTTTCGTGTTAGTATTGAATATAGACATTACAGGTTAAAGACGCAACATTGTAGGTAACGTAGCGTTATGTGAATACTACGCGTTGCGTTATCTGAAAGTTAAAGAAATAACAGTGCATGCTTGTAAAGAGAAAATAATAATATGCATGACATTTTATATTAAGTGTATACTTTTCATTCAACATTGTAACGAATTCATTTATTCGTGTCTAAGAAGATTATGGATTAAAAAAAAGATTTAAAAAAATATAATTTTTTTAATTTTCTAAATATTTGTTGTGGAATCCGATATGCATCTATTAAGCCGCATTACATTTTATTAAGAAAATAGATGAACCTGCAAGATAATTTATTCATAGAAGACGTGGAGGAGGATCTTCAACATTTTTTAAGTAGTGAGAAACGCAAGAGGTAATTTGAATTGATATTTTAGAATTTATAACGATTAGTTATTTATATCAGAATAAAATAAAACACTAAATTTTAAAAACAAGGGAATATTCTTTTTTTTAAATTCAACTAAATAATTTGCATTTTTTTATAATTTATGTATCCTTGTTTAAATAATTGCATTACCTTTACACTAATAAAAGAAAAGAAAATTAAATATTTTTTTATTAATAAAAAAACTCAGTTTTGCATGTAAACAATTTTTTCCTTTTTACAGTAATTTAACAATTTATAGTTAAGTTTCAATATTTGATTATACTTATACCCAATCAGTAAAAACATTTTTTTTTCATTAGAACATAACCTCAGCAATACCTTATAGTTCAACTATTGCAGTGCAATTGTTTGCTATAGTTACACATAAAAATATCGCATGTATTGATAATGTCATGCAGTATGAAATTACAAATACAATTTTTCATCATTTCATCTTACAAGTTAGTTGATGGAAGAAAACGTTTTATTTATTAAATAAAATTAATTTTTTTAAAAATATAAGTATTAATTTTGTTTATTAAAAACAACACGATAAAAATGTTTCAATAAACTAAAATTTTTTGTAATTTTTAAATAATAGTGACTTTCTCATTTTTTGATAAAAAAAAACAATATTTATCTATTAAAAATGCATAAATTTTAACGATATATTAAAAAAAATTTATATATATATACATAAAGTTTATCTACTTACGAGAAAAAAATTATCAAATCCTGATTAAAAGTAGTTACAATTTTGTTTTAATGGGCATACTAGAAGTTTTTATTAAAATTTTCTTTTTCACTTTCGTCATATTATTATCAATATTCTGATTTCCATTGTTATAAATTAAACTTTCTTAAGCAAAATTATATATTAGACACTATTTTGTTAAATAAATTAAAGGATGCGTTTTATGTATCTTAAAAAAATTCAATACATTAAAAAACTACATTATATCCATATTTTATACATTAATTTATTTCTTTACTAACTTCAAGTAACTTCAATTTTAATAAATTACTGATTCATAAATAAAAAAAACAGTTTAATATAATTATAATGAAGTCAACACTGTAAATATTTCATCTTATTTTCTACGTTATTTATATTTATAACATTACTTATGCACATTAAACAGTGTTGCCAAAAAAAAATTAATAATTTAATAAATTTAATGACTTCGCCACATTTATAAATGACCATAGAGATTGTATAAGTCGTTATACGTTATACGGAATTAAACATTTGAATTAAATTTCATAATATAATTATAGTAAATATATTAAAATTATTTATTTTTAAAATAGTTCTGGTATGTCCAGATGTTTCGAATTGTCATTTAATGCCTTAAAAACATTCCTGAACGCGACACTTTCATTGAATGCACACTCCTAGTGCTCAATGATGTTTCTTCTTTGTGTGCATACACACTTAAGTGCAGTAGCACTGGACGAAGAAATTGCTTAAAGGGCACCAAAATATACTAAAATTTGTATTAATGAAATTTTAAATTGTAAAAAATTTAAATGCTGATTCTATAGAAAGAAAATGAAATACAAGAATTAATAAAATTTCCGTATTATAAAAATGAAATAACAAGTATAAAATATGATAGCAAGTATTAATTAATTTGTTAAAAAATTAATAAAACTTGTCATTATCTATTCAGAAAAATGGGAAGCCATCATAATAATAAAAAAAAGAATGCACAATGATTTAATTTAATGTGTATGATGAAAGGGTTAAAGAAATTAAATAATAAAACAAAGATAAAAAAAGAATTTATTTAATAATAAATTAAAAGTTTTTAACTATGCAAAAAGAAAAAGAAAGGTTACAATTTTCCCCTTTTCCCCCATATTCTAAAATAATGGCAACGACGTAAGAGACAATCCATTTATTGTTTTCGTTCAAGCGCGTGTGAGAGAATGTAAATTCAAAGAAAAATCCAGTTACAAATTTTGAAATTTAATCACGACATAATTACAACGTATGAGAGTAGTGTGAGAATGAGAAAGAGAAAAAATATATGACTGCTGCGCGAACATTACAGTATTAAAAGAAAATAATACTTGCGTTTTCGATAAATTGAGTGCGACGAAAATAAATCTTCCTTTAATCGGTATCAATCCTTAGTTGGACAGTATCGTATGCAATACTATATCACCTTTCAAACTGATTGTTCGACACAGAGTGGTTAAAGAAAAGTTTTCTTTCGCGAGCTAGCCTCAAAGAAAAATGATGTTCTGACATTTATTTCCCCCTAGTCAAATTCATTCAAAGAATTCGCGGTTGAGTCCTGTTACATTTACCCAGGCCTTGAGACATTGCAAGTGGGTTGCGAAAAATAGTCAACGCTTGCCATATCAGCAGAAAGGACAAAGAATACATATATACTTAACTACATCGTCGCTTATGCTTGCGAGTAATGGTATTACTTAAAGGTGTTGAGCTAGCTTTGACGCTCGAGTCAAGGTGTTGATACTTAGAATGCAAATCGTAAAAAAGACGAAAAAAGTGCAAGGAATGAAACAAAAAGAAAAATTTCTTTGCAAAAAATTAAAAATTAAAATTTTAAAACATATTTATGGAGGGCGTTGCTCCGGTCGTGACAGTTCGAAAAAATCACAAATATAAATATTACTTACGAGGGACCTTTTTGCAGGTTGTCTATTATTCAAAAAGAAATATAAATTTTTTCCTATGTGTATTTTAGTATTATTACATTTAAATTGAATGGACGTCAAAAAATCTTGTAAAATATTTTTTATTCAATTATTATAAATACAAAAATCATCTTTTACTGTAATAAAAAATATTATTTTATGTTGCTTAATATTAAAAAATTTACTTTAATAAAATATTACCGCCATTGGAATAACCATGAAGATTATTTAAAGCAAAATTACAATATGAGGAAATCGAACAGTAAATAATAAAGCACGGGGAGATCAAAGAAAGAGAAAGTGAATACTGTCCAATGTTATGTAAAAATTGTAGTAAAACTACTGCGAAATCTGGAGTGCAGTTATTGCAATCACCTTTCGAAGGCCACGGGCGTCTGGATGAATCGATTTCCTCTCGCGATTAAAAAACTATTACTAACTAATCTAAAACTAAGCTGAAAAAGCTTTTTTATTGCAAATCACTGTTCAAAAATTATATCCAAATATATTTTTCGTTACTCTATTAATTTTAATATTTGCCCCTAATTACGAGTTTATTAATGATATTATTAAATTATAATAATATGCATCATTAATAAAAAGTACATAATACTAAAACATTTTTAAATAGCCATATAATACAAAATCTAGCTAATTCAATTACTCGTCAAATCTAATGCACGTTAGTGATATTTCTTCAAACATTAAATACATTCACTATCCATGATTATATAAAATATTATCTTGTAGATATAGAATCAACAAACATCACATAATATAATTAAAATTGTAATATAAATAATATAACACATTGAATAAATATCATATAACAATATTGTTCAATCGACATTACCGTTATTATTATGTTTTTAGTATAAATCTTATACACTAGTTATATTGTTTTTTAATATTATAATACCATGCATGGAGCGTTAAAAGATTAATACTCACACTGTCTTATATAAACATATTCTCAAATATATATTAAGAAACATTCTTTTTGAAATTATTATATAATGTAGATTTTGTGAAAATAAGGTAATGTTTCGAAAAAATTAAAATTAAAAAATACTTTTGATTTTTTTTATATATTTATAAAATCATGAATTGAGTTTTTCAAATCTAAATATACTAAACTTATATATATATATATCAGTTTTTAAATGTAACTATTTTTAAATTTTTAAATTTAACTATATATATATAGTTAATAGAGATAGATTTAATAGAAATTAATATATTAAAAATTGTAATTTAAATATTTTATCATTTTCATCATTAAGATAATGAATGGTATATTAATTTATTTAATAATAATCGTATTCAAAAAATATTTTTCATTAATTTAATAATCAATTATATAAATTATTATATATTAAAATATATATTTTTTTAATTAAAAAAAATTACTATCAAATTATTGAAATTTTTATATTGTAATAATTGTATATGTAAACTATGTATTGCACCATTTGTACCCAATACAATACTTTGTCTAAATGAAAAATTTCATAACATTTTACTAGTTTCTAACATTACTGAAATTAAAATGAAAAAAATTATTTTATTATAAAACATACAAGTTTTTATTATACTTTGCTATGCGAATTATGAAGTTTTGGATGAAATTATATATATATAGAAAGTTCTCACTATAACCAAAAATATAGAGTATGTTACCGCATAACAGTTTTACGTTGTATAATTTGATAAAGTTTTTTATATCCTATTAAATTTTAATTAATAAAAATCAAGAAAATATTTTTACTGTCGAAAAAAATTAAATAATAGTATTAATTAAGAAAAGAGTTCACAAATTATGAATATTTTTTATAAACTAAAGTTTTTTATAATTTTGATTCAAAACATTACCGTAAGGATAAAAAAAAATTTTATATGGAATAGTCGTTAATATTTTCAGAGTACTTATTTTTCCTCCGGTCAACAGTTACAGGAGATTTCTCATCCATCAGCTGATTCAAGACCGGTTTAGTGATTTGCTACAAACATTCTCTATTAGTCAAGGCATCACAAGAAGGACAGTTGTCTGCTATAAGTCGGACTTAATAAAGTACAGTAGTACACTGCTCTTAAATTAGTTTAAAAAAAACCGTAGCTCATTTGTTTAACTTAAAAAGACTGTTCAATTTGTACAATTATTGAATAATACTATTAAAGTTTGATCAATTTTACTTTTCGCCTTGTTTTGTAATTAGAGTTAAATAACACAAACATGATTTGTGCGTTGGTCAGAATTACTATTTGTATAATTATTTTATTTCAATAATTATATATCATTGAATGTTATTTATTATTTATTAATTACATTGGACATAAAAAGAAAAATCATGCTCTAAAATAATGTTTATAATCAAATTATTTCTTAATTGCTTAAAAACTTGTATAAAATTATAAAGTGTGATGGACTTATGTAATTTAAAACGAGTATTTTTTTATAATATAGATTATCGAATACTCAGATCAATGGTGATTTTTCGCAAAAGCGTGACAGCTCGACTGAAAAGCTTACACGCATAATGGGAATAGAGAGTCAATGCACATCAACTACATCACCACAACATAATGTTCTCAAAATAAAAAATGGTAATTATTACTTAAATTAAAATTATAAACGATTAGGTGATTATATTGTGCAACATTCTTGATTCAGTATTCTATATTATAATACATATATATATATATATATATATATATTAATATTGATCATACATTAAACTTACTAGAAATAGAGATATCTTAAAATGTTTCTTAAATAATGTTTATACCAAATAAAGAAATGAAACAAATATATTGTAGAACAGTTTTTCTATAATTCAAGTTTAGAGTTTTTTTATTCTGAAATTAACAAATTTTTTAAATAATTAATAAATGATGAATTATATTATATTAAACGTGAAGTGTTCAATTTTTTCAGTAAAATCTGTTCCTGCTGTTGAAATTTATCGACCACCTGCAATAAGACGAATTAGGCTGGAAAAATCTCCTGTAGAATCATTGCCAATAGAACATGCAGCATCGGATGTTTCTACAAAGTAATTAATTATAATGTTCTTATAATTATTTTGTATTAATTAAAAAGATGCTCTATATTTCGACGTAACTGAAAAATAAGACTTTTTCTAAAAAATGTATTTATTTTTTAATTTTATTTATTGAATATACAGGACTAATCGGCAAAAAAGACCTGATCGAGCGGTTTATGTACCAAAACATCGACGGGTTATTCCTGAAGTGGAAAATTTTAATATTACTATACAAGAAAATCAATCAAAACTTCAGAAAAAAATGCTAAGTATTAATTTGAAACCTTCTATTGATAAAATCACAAATGATGAAATGATATTGAAGGATCCAAATAAATTGTCAGCAATTGTCGTAAATACTGAACTGGAAGAATTATCAGACCAAGCTTTTGTTATACAATCACCCATGGCAGATGATGAAACGAACTATAAAATTAAAAAACCTAAATCAGATCGTGCTCTTGAATTAGTTTTTTCCACAATAGATAAATCTTCAGATAGTGAGGAATTGGTGGAGAAAGCAGCAGAATCATTTGTTTGCCAGAGTGATGAAACTGTGTCAGTCGAAAACAGTTACAATGATAATGATAATCTTTGTGAAAATATTATCGATTCTTCGAATAAGCAAATTTTGTGCAAATCAAATATGTCTTGCGAAAGTGATAGTTTGATCCTAGATGTTATTTCGAGTCCTTTGGGTCTTGAATCATATGATAATAGTAAAGTAGTTAAACAGACATTAATTTCCGAAGTGTTAATAATATCCTCTTGCCCTAATGAAGCTAATATAAAAAGTACGAAACCATTAGTGCCGGTGGTTTCTATGACACCACCAGAAAAAAAAGTAAAGAAAGTGGAGAGGCCAAAGAGTAAGCCAGCACCACCACCCTTACCTCCATCAAAAATTAATCGTGATGAGTGTGATTGGGAGAGTTTATTCGATGATAATGGCGACTGCCTTGACCCTACATTAATTGAAGAAGTAATAATCATTATTTATGTTTTATACTGTAATGATATACATACGTATAAAGATGTATAAATAAAGTCACTTAATAATTTCTCTATGTGAAATTTATCATAATTATTAGAATATTGATGTTTTAAGGACGAACGGTCGTTTGAAAATATTAATTTTTACTGTGCTAAGCTTACATAACTATATACTTTTGTATTTTTATATCTTTTATACATCATTCTAATTATTAATCATCTTTCATATTGTCGGTTTTTATTGGAATTATAGATTTTATTTATTATGTTCAGTTAACATCTTCAGTCGGTGAAGTAGTTATAGAAAAGCCGAAATGCAGCTACAAAGCATATGCTCGTTCTATTGAAGTGTCAAGTGACGAATTTGGGCACGTAATAGAAATTTATAACTTTCCATCTGAATTTAAATCAAGCGATTTAGCTGCTGTATTTAGTCAATTTAAAAATGGTGGATTTGAATTAAAATGGGTAGATGATACTCATTGTCTTGGTGTTTTTAGCAGTCCTATTGTAGGTAAGTATTACAAAACGAAGTATTTCTTTAAATAAATTGACTTTCTTTGATTTCGTTTTCTAATTACATGAAAATAAATCATTGTTTGTACAGTTTAAGTTTTATAACTTGATACATTAGATGAATATAAGTTTGGTAAATATTTAGATAACTCAATAAATAATTTAAAAACTAACAATATTTTGAGAATCATTATTACTCTTCATATGTGTAACTTGATAAATGCATTCAACTTTGAACTATTTTATATAGAGAATATCGATAAAAAAATGTGTAAACATTGATACATTTTGTTTAGAGATTATCTATTACAAAAAGAAAAGATTGAATGTTCAGATACTCAACAAAAGATACAAAAATTTTTTACTATTCCCAACACCATCTAATAATTAAGGCCCATAAAGTAATCAGATTTTCACATAACAATCCGTTATAAATTATATCACACTATTTCATTTACGTTTCATCATGTATATATTGAAAAAATCCAAATGCAAGAGATTTGGTCTAAAATGGAACTGTACTAGGTACAACTTGAAAACATTAGCTAAATTTCATAAAAAAAGGTTTATTTAACTTTGCGATCATTTTTCTTATACCAAATATGTGCATTTATTATTAATTTTTAGCTGCTGAGGTTTTGGCTTCAGATCATCCTTTTGTGAAAACAAGACCATTGAGTGAAGCTACTGCATTAAGTAAAATAAAAGCCAAAAGAAGCTCTGAATTTCTTCAACCATATAGAAGTCGTCCAGAAACTTGTGCTGCGCTTGCACGACGTTTAGTTACAAAATCACTTGGCGTTACACTTTCAACAGCAAGACAAGAACGTGAACAGGAAAAGATTGTACTTCGTGAAGCCAAAGGTAGTATAAAAATAGAATTTAATATACTTATTTTATACTGATTTTTGTATTTAGAAAAGAGGAGACTTGCTAATAAACAACGTGAAGACGTCTGGGAAGGCATTATAGCAGAGAAAACAACAATGTAAACATTAAAAAAAAAAAGAAAAATATGTCAATATTGGATTGCAAAGCATTCTAATGCAAGCAAATGTGCCTTGTTTTGAAGGGCTTAGAAATGATTAATAATATTTTGATATTTGTAACTTTATTATATGTATGTACACAGATTTACATGGCACCCATAGCACACACATATACATACATTTTACATATATTTACGTATATATTTATTTATTTATTCATGCATACAATAAGAAAAACTTGAAACGGAAATTAACGTGTGGCTCAGATATATCATTAATCACACAAAAACCCCCTTTACTACGTTCTGATATTGATTAGATTCACATTATCTTTCAAACATGAAACTTATATTTTTACTACAATAAAAATCATTTGGGCCATGATAGACAATAAAATAAATTAAATTATGCATTGTTAATTGATAATGATAGATTTACAATTTTGTAATTCTAAATACAAATAAAAACTGTATTATTCAAAGTTATTTACTAATTTATAATAACTGTGATTTTCAACGCACAATTCCACTTATTTTTCATTGTAAATTTATAATTTTACAATTTTTAAATATGTCATTAACTTTCATTCAACGTAAATAAAATACGCTTCTACGTGAATTGTGCAGCACAGTAGACTAGTCATTATATCTAAAGTGTGTTACCTATATTTTGATGTTACATTATTGTGAAAGATAAGAGGAAGAAATTTTGATTAGGAATATAATAAAATATTTTATGAAATTACACAAATTTTTTACTTGACCATCAAGCTTGGAAATAAATTTATTTGTTTGTTTTTTTTTTTTTTTTTTTTTTTTTTTTAAGAATACACTTTTGCACGTGTATTTGTTGATAGATATTCTATACATACTATAAAAGTACAAATGTAGCAGTGTGTACTGCTACAAATTAATCATGCCTGCACAAATTATTTTTGTATAAGATATTCTTTTCTTTTTTTTTAATCACCATTTACCACCTTTCTTTTTTTTTTTTTGTTGAACTTTACGCTGTTGTTGTCGAGGACCTAACGTTTCAGATGCTGAACTTTGACGTGGATTCGGAGACGGCTTTGTGTTCGACATTTTCGTAATGTCACTAAGAACAAGAATATTTTCTGATAATAACTTATTATTAATGTATATTAATATCAAATATACAAATACTACTACGTAATCATTCGTTTATTGAATTTTGAATTAGTAATAGGAAGGCTTTCTTACTATTGGTCACTAGCTCCTGTTGCAGCTCCTTGAGTTCCTTTTATAACAGTTTCACGATTTCTTCTATCCCTTTTTTTCCTAAAACCACTTCTTTCATGTTTTGGTAACCATCTTTCTGCATCTGGTTGAATATTTGGATCATAATTTTTAGAAAATTTTCCTTTACGTTTACGTTTTTTTCGTTTTCTTTCCAACACTTCTGGTTTCCTTGAAACAAATGGTATATATAATTTTATAAAAGTTATTAAATAATTGTAAATATAAAAGTTTCTAAGAAAATTTTACCCTGGTGAAGGTTCAATTTTTCTTTTAACAACTTTCATGCCAATTACCCAATTACTACTTTCCAGTACATCAGTATCAGTTGATTCTACTAAATCATGTAATAAAGGCAACCTTTTGGATAAGTTTTGTGCTTTTGATGGATCGAATTGAGCGTATGCAATAATTAATTGAGCTAATGTTTTGGTATCGGAAGGTGATGCTGTTAAAAGTTCTTCTAAACTTGCAGCAGCAACAGTAACTTCCCCACCTCGTAAATGGAAATCTGCTGCTTGTCGCCACAACTTACTAAGATTGCCTATACTTTCCTAAATCATTAACAAAATTAAAAATTGTTCAATAGTTATGAAACTCATAATTATGAACTATATTTTACGTAATAAAATTATGAACACCTTGTTTTTTTTGTAATAATTAACAGCATTTTTAAGAACAGCTGAAGCTTTGTCTCTTGCACCATTGGCAATGTGTAGTGTTACAAGAGTACTAACTATTCCTGGTAATGATTTTTCAGTTTCTGTTAAGCTTTCTAATATTTTAATCGCTTCTTCTTTTTCTCCATTACTCAAAAGTAATTGTACACAAGCTAATTTTATTGGTAGATATTTCTCTCCTTGAGCACATTCATTAAGCAATTTTACAGCTTCTTTAGCTTTTCCTTCTCTGGATAACTGAATAGATTGCACAATTATTGCTTCAACAGTCATTTCAGGATAATCATTAATAAGCTTTTTGCATAAAGACTGACAATGTTCTCCCTATAATTTGAAAGCAATTAATTTATTTCATGTTTTTCAAAAGCATTAAATTTATATGTAAATTCTGAATGAATCTTAATTTCAAATAATAATTTTTATTTATAAATCTGTGAATATGATTTTTTTAAATAGTAATTTATTTAAATTAAAAAAACCCTTAATAGTAAAGAAGACGAGATATATCACACAAAATGAAAATCTCATTAAAAAAACTTAATAATCTAACTAATATTAACATTATATGCATACTTGATTAGTATAAAGTGCTAATAAGCATTGATTATATGCAATACTTTTTCTTTGCTTTGAAGTAAGTTTGTCTTCTAAGCCATCATGTGTAGCACTCTTCATTCTTTTTTTACTATCAAATACATTTTGATCTTTATTTAAGGTTGCAACATTGTTACTTGCTATGGCAACAAGAGCAATGTCATCTGGTCTTTTTTTAAGAGCTGCTGTATATAATGCTTGAGCTTCTTTTTCTTTTCCTTGAAGTTGTAAACAATAACCAAGTTGCACTCTTATTATACCAAGCTCATCTTCTATTTCTTCTTCATTAATACCATCTTCTTCTAACGAATCATGACACATTTCTTCTGATAAATTTAATTTTTTTTCAGCTTTAATTAAATTAGATTTATCACCATCACTACTTGCTGCAATAAGTTGACATGCAGAATTATAAGTTAATTCATATGTATGTTCCTTCAACAAAGGAATATCTATTTTCTGTAAAATGTTTTTAAAAATCATTATAAAAGTTCAACATCATGTAATAAATGTTTTTGAGAACTACAAAAAGTTTTATACTTTTACTAAAATGCAATATATATTCACTAAATATATTCCTATTAATATAGTACTTACAGAATTCTCTAATATTAAATGAACAAGAACAGCAGCAAGATTTGTTTCTCTTTCATCTTCATAATCATCGTTTGTAATTTTTATAATATCTCTGTAAATTTTAAAACAATCTTCATACCTTTCTAAACGATAAAGTATTTGAGCCTTTAACTCTTTTACTTTCATAGAAGGACTTGGAATACTTTCAATAATGCTTAGAGCATCCAAAACTTGATTCAAACGATAAAGACAATAAGCTTTTTCAAATTCCAATTTTCTGTAATACAATCAATTAAATTAACATTCAAATATTGCTTATAATATAATAACTAAAATAAATAATTATAATATTGAATGATTACTGAAGCAATTTAGGATGCTTATTAATGATTTGCAAAGCATCATTAAACTTTGCCAATTGTATAAAACTGATAATTTTACAGTGCAGTGCAGCTTCGTCATCTTGTGAGAGTCCAAGTACTAGAAAACATGAAGTTTCTTACAACTTATTTTATATGTTTAATAAAAACAGCTGGTAGTATGTATTAATGTCAACCATATAAATTTAAACTAAAAAAACTTACTTTTATTAGCTGTTTTTAGAGCTCTTTCATATTCGCCATTTTGACCTTGTTTATAAAGTTCTGCAAAGAGACTGTAAAGACTGTTCTCTTTTGAAGCCATTACAATAACAATTTTAGGGTTATTCGATTTTTCTTCTACAACTAGACATTATAAATACAGCCTACGCATTGATAAAACTGGTCAGTCTGTTCTGTCTACAATCTAAAGTGACACGTGCTTCTTTGTTACGTTTAAAAACTTTAGATAACACCACTATTATCCCTAGTAGAGATTCCTTACTTGTATCATACTTCCGGGGAATACTAACAGATGGCTGCTCTAACAATCCCATCGATTCCAGTTGTTAGTTATCTTAGTATTATATATTCAATAGGCACAAATTTAACATTATATGGATATTGTATTATTGTTTAAGATTTATTAAGTTTCTCTTAAACTCTTCTGGTATCTGGACTAGGCCATAAAAATTATTAATGTATATAATAATCATAAATGATAACGCAAATTCATGTACACCATATCAGTATCAAAAAAGATATTTTAATCAATCAAGCCCATCTATAATTCAAAACCTAATAACTTGTTAGATAAGACATGCATTTTCAAAATCCACATAAAATTATTAATTTTCTCATACATAATAAATTAAGACGAAATTGACATTCAGTGAACATTTAATAATAATTATAAAATATAATTAAATTATAATTGTTAAATTCGCTCTCAATTTCAGTATAGGAAGGACGTATACGATTGAATAAATTCCTCACTTTAAAGGCATTTTAAGCATTAATTGCAATTATTAGTAATTAGTTTATTTTTATAATAAATATTAACTATAAAACTTGAATCATATTATTTTTTACTCAACGATGACGAAATAACAAAAATTGGTTAAGAATTTCTTTCAATGTGTAGTGATAAAAATAATCATAAAGTATTGTAGTTAAAATTTAAACACACTTAAACATAAATTTTAAATTAAAAATATAATAAACAGATTAAATTAGTTTCGTTTTTACTGATACAATTATTATTTTTCTAAGAATTTTATTTTAGATATAAATAAATGTGTATGATGTAAATAATATGTTGCTTTTAATAATATTACGTTTTTCAAAAATAATATGCATAAATCGGACAGTAAACATATAAGCTTTTTATTATTCAAAAAATAATCATATCAATCGATATCATATATCAACGATATACGTCATTTTAAAATATGCCAATTTTTTTTAATTATATCATATATATATAATATTACTCTTAAAAGCAAAATATTTAATTAAGCGTTTTACATGTTAAAAATATGTGATACGTGATCAACTTTCATTTTTCCTATTATTTAATTGTGCCAAATATCTTGTGTTTGTAAAAGAAACCAACTATTTTCAGACAGAAAAGGTCCATAAGTTTAAAATTTTCAGTTTGAGATAAAATTAATTTAATAAATATTACAAAAAAATATTAAAAAAAACCTAAAAGGTTACTAAATGATGAATATATTAAATTTTTGTCTACATTTACAATATAAAAAATTACTCCTGTTGATTTGTCCATAATAGCCATCTTTTTATTATGAATTAAATTATATTACACATTTGAAGTATTAAATATATAATAAAATTAAATTATGTTTACTAATACTTCTAGTTTTAATAATTAAAAAATATCGTTATAATTTATGTATTTATTATTTCTATATTTTGATATTACTTATGATTAATAAATTCTTATTCATAATAAAAACACAAATTATTAAATTTACGTATATACAAGTAAAATCTATCATTAAAATACATTTTAATTATAACTATAAAATTCATACTTTCATGTTTAAATTTATTTACAATTGATTAATTTTTATTTCATTCTTTTTAAATTGTTGCATGTGAAATAATGTTTTTTTTATAACAATTGGCAGTTTATCTTTAATATAAGATGCAAGTCCATTAAATATTTGTTTTTTAAAGTGAGAAAGTAAAACAATACGTATAAAATTTTCATTTTTCAATTTTGTTCTCACAATATGACAATCAAAATCAATTTTTAATTTAGTAAGATCATCTTTTGAATTTAAATTTTCCAAAATATTTTTTGTAATTGCAATTTCTTTTTCAAGCAAGCTTATACTTGGATCAAAAACACAATTTAATTTATTTTTACGACCTCTCCATAAGTAATACTTCCCTGTGCAGTGCATTATAATTTTTTTTTGATCTTTAGAATGAACATCTGATTCTATTTCAGTTTTCTGTTGTTTTAGTTCCTCTTGCTGATTAGAAAACTGAACTTGAAATTTCAAAACATTTTCAAGAAATTGCTTAATTAAATCTACTACTAAATTAAAACATCTTTCTCCTTGTACTGATGTTGTTTTTATGATAGTAGAATTAGATTTTATAGATTCTACATCACCTAATTGAGGTAATTGAAACATAAATTTGAACTTGGTTTGTTCACTTTCCACATTAAACTTTAATGAAAAAATCGATGGAAGTAGTTCTTTGTAATTATTTTCTACTGAATTTAGACAAATTTCACTTGCTGCAGCACAGTATTTTTGAAAATGATTAAGATATTCTTCGCAAACATTGCCTGTAACGTTATAATTCAATTCATTCGGATCCTGTACACACATTGGTTTCACAGTGGAAAATATTATTGGATTTTCTTCTAAATATTTTTTGTATCTCTCCATACATTCTGGTAATTTCTCTGTTTTATTGAATGACATTTTACTGTGTGAAAAACCGTCAATACAGCAAACAATATTTGATTTAAAATCATAATTTGCATAGAACTGAAAAAATCCATGTAATAAAATTGGGACATTTACATTACTTCTGTCATTTTCATTCAATCTACAATTTTCTAATGTTTTTTCAAAATTTACTTGCCAACCTTCAACAACTTCAGGAATACAGTTTTTTTTTAGTTCTATAACAGGAGGTACAAGTTTTATATTTGGTTGTTGAAGGTAAAAAATAAACAATAATGTTAATGCATATTTTGATATTTTGTTACGTTCCCTAAACTCATAATTACAAACCCAATACTTTAAGATCATCATAGTGGGTCGCAAATGTGGATCCAAAGAGAGATAAAATTTTATTAACTGACTATTATGAACAGCTAAGCTATTTTTGAAAGAAATATCACACGATATTTCTTCTGGTATATAAGTAAATTTAATTATTGGAGTTTTTGCTCTAGGAATTGGTAATACATTTGAAAATAATGCTGTCTTCGCATAAAGAATTTTTTTAACTTTTGAAAATATCTGTCTTGTTGCAAATACATTACATTTAAATGTGCTGTTAATTTTATGACTTACTGGAAGTATAAAATAAATTAGATTATAAAATGGTGCTAAAATAATTACATTTTTTGTGCATAAATACTTTACCATCCTCTAAAAAAATATCTAAATCACAATTTTTAAACCCTAAACCAGATACAGTAGAACCAAATCTGTATGTTTTACAGTTAGGAAACACACTACGGAAAATTTCGTTTAGTGCTTCACATGTAGGCACATAACGAATTGCTATTTCAGAATTACTAATCGCAACTTTATCTAAAAAAGCTGTAACTTGTTGTTCAAATGTTGACTCAACTTCAAAAATTGATTTTATATTATCATAAATTAAATCTTCGGTGCCATTAATAGCTTCTTGTTTAAAATTTTTTTCATTCCCTCCTAGAACTACAAAAAGTTTTAAGTAGACTAATTCTTATAAATTTTAATACAATACTAATAGATCAACAAACCTCTACTATCATTAATACTCCTGGGAGAAATATTTAATTTGATACCCTTAATATATATTGGTTGTGTTAATAAATATTCAATAGGTCCTCTGAAAAGAAATATCTATAAGACTTTTAAATAAAAAAAATATATTTTAAAGAATAAAATTTAATAACATGTACATTGTTTTAAATTCAATAATTAGATAATTAAGACCGAATTTATATTTTAAAATTTCATCAAATTGTAAAAAAAAATTTATAAGATTTTTTTGAGAAATATTTCGCGGAATACGTGAAACAAAAATTGATCTCATGATAAGTGACTGAAGATTTGCATTTTTCAAATGCTTTTTGCCTTGAAGATGTCCTTGATATGAATAGTCATCTTGAAGATCAAGTTTACAAATCTCGCATCTCTTTGTCATTGTAATTTAACTAAAACAAATAACATAGTTACTTATTATTTTCTTTATGTATTTGTAATTTTCATCCCATACTTGCTTAATTTGTAAAATTAAATTATCAATTTTAATAAAATACAAATCAGTTTATGTATACCTTATAAATATTGGTTTTTAATTTGTCAATCTTTGTATTACTTTACATTACAGTTCATTTCAACAGTCCTTAAAGCTTTAGTAGAAAACATGTGTACATTGTCCTTATTATAAAATCTTAATCCATTATACAATACTTTTATATTATTATAAAATATATATGATGTTGAAGAAAAAATAATTTTAATAAAAGTTTGGAAAAATTAAAAATATTTACTTTTATGTTTATTCGATATAAGCTTTGAAATTTTACTTTTTTGTAACTGTAAAAATAAATTTCAGCAATTATATATTATATCTATATACATATTATAAAGTAATTTTAATTTTATAAATATAATTCTTAATTACAAATTCTTTAGTAAGAATCATTATTAAAATATTAAAAAAATCTAAAGCAAAATAATGTTTTTCTTATTTTCTATAATAATTTTACATCGTCTAATATAAAAAAAAATATCTTCAAGATAAATATAATCATCTAATATAATGAAAAAAAATTTTTATTTCGAATATTGAATATTTTTTACATTAGGTTTGAAAACATAAATGCTTAATGTTTTTCTGTTTAACTGTACATACTCATTCAGGGAGTAAATAAAAAATCGTAAAAACATTTTAAAGTATTATAAAAATGAACTGCTTCATAAGTAAATTAAAATTACTTTAAACAATTCTTGATCATCAATAGATTTTTGTAAAAATAGTTATACAATCTGAATGATTATCATAAAATTTTCATATTTATTTGTAAAATTCAATTTCATAATTGAAGGTTAAAAAACATATATATTATACAGTGCCAATATATACGAAAATTAATTTATTATTGCATTGATTATTATTAAAATAATTTTGAAAAGTATAAGCAATTAAAGAATGAAATTTTTAACAAATAACATTTATTTTTCGCTATTACCCATTGTTATTAAATCAGTGTTTTTTTTACATTTATTGCTTAATTATATTGAAAATTAATAATAGTACTAATGAGAAATTATAGTAAACACAAGTACAGTAGATAGCAAAAGCAGTATTTAAATACATTAAATACAGCAGAAATTGTCATTAATAATAAAAGTGATTAAAAGTACATGTTTTTACTCCCATAACCAATTACTTCTATTATAATAAAAACAGTGTATACTATATAATACATATTACAATGTACATAACTACATATGCCATCTGGATTATCTGGAATGCAATCAGGTTGCGATATGGATATGTTTTGGAGTCTGCGCAATATTATAATATCAATTGTATTTTCTTTTAGCGGTTTTTCCAAATTTTATTGAATACGAGCAGTAATAAAAAAGAAGTAAGAATTTGAAACATAATTGAAATTTTAACGTAAAACACAATAAAATATTAATAAAATACAAATTTTATTTGTTAATTAAATTTTATGTTCAAATAGTAATGGATTAATACTAAGTGATAACTGCTTTGAAATAATTTTATAAACAAAAGTAAAATTATTACTTCAAAATTTCTGACCGTAAACAAAGTATCAATGATATTTACGTTTAAATAATATTTTAGCAAAGGGTTCAGGTATTTTGCATTTTCAAAAAATATATTTGATATTTGCTTTAAGAAAAATAAATGTAGAAAAATATTCATTAAGATAAAGCTAAATTTAAAACAAAAAATAACAAATGGATCATTACAATCTTTAAAATAATATTACTTTGTAATTTCTTTTTTAAGTATTACGTAAAACAAAATTATTTTTTTAATTACTAAATAACTGGTCAACATAGTGTACTTATCAAATTGAAACTACATCCTATAATAGTATAATAAAATACTACATACGAAAATGGTACTGTACGCTGATCATTCGAATGAAAAAATAATTCTTAGCAAACAGTGACAAATAGCAAATATTGTAATAAAGTTTACTAAAAGTTTACTACGTAACAACTGAATCGACGAAAAATAACAGTAGAACCTTATTTAAATATCCATAAGAAATGAATCTCTTAACAATTTTTTCTTGCTAATCAATTTATTTTATCTATAGAAATAAATCTTTATGTATAAGTTATTCTTAAATTTTTTTTCTTTTATATTTGAATTAAAATCTATTTCAATTATAAATTAAGTATACATAAAAAAATTATGCTTTTTTTAATTCATGCTTCATTATTCTAAAATTATCGATTTTAGTAAATTATGTAGAATATTATTTTAAATGAATATTTTTTTAATCCTTAAACTTTCTTCCGAATTCTAAAAATAAAACATTCATACAAGTCTCTGTTAGAAATAATTTTAGATTTCTAGAATTTTTAAGAAAATGAAATTTTAGGTTTCAGAAATTTAATTTTATCTTTCTTTGATTTTTTTTCAAGCTATAATTTATGGTTAAAAATAAAAAAAAAAATTGCAAAGGACTATAATTTTTGGTATAAAATCAAATTACATAAAACGGCATTTTTTTTTTATAAATTATAGTATAAGGATGTAATTAATTAATTAGTTAAATATAACTTAAATAATTTCAGATAAATTTAAAAAAAACAAAAAAAATTAAAAAATTAAATTTTTCAAGCGAAAATAGTTGTCAAATATAAAAAAAAACAGTAATAAATATTTTAACGTATGAATTGCCTAAATATTCAAAAAATTAACAATCGCATCCTATAGTTGCTTTTTTGAAATTATATTGTACACATTATTAAATACAACCGTCCTTTTATTATAAAATAAAATAATTCTTTTAAAATCAGGTTTAGTTTAATAATCATCCTCTAGAGAATGGAAGATGAAAAATAACGGATTCATTACAAATAGTAATATGTGGAAATTTTATTATAAGTGAAAATAACACTAAAAGCGCTAAAAAATATTTATTAAAAAATTTAAAAAATGTCTATGTTAATATTTTTTTGAACATATATATGTGTGTGTGTTTATATATATATATTATGTACAGGTGTAACTGGGTATCAATATTTCTCTTTTTAAAGCTGACGCAGTTAAGCGCGATAGCTTGGGAATGAAAAACTGAACTTTGTATCATTAAACTTGATTTGAAACTTAACTTTATATAAAAAGAGGGGAAATTAGGAAAGTAAAATAAAATGTATTCCACTTACTTTATGGATTAAAAAAAATCTGAGTTAATGTCCGTGAGTGCACTACACTAAATTAACCGTAAATTTAGATCTTTAACGTCGAAAATGATAAAATTTCAGTTTCTTTTTAAATACATTATCCTTTAGATTAGGCTTCTATGGTTAAGTTTGGCAGTTATTTCTTAGAGGAAAAGTTTGAAACCGAATATCCAGTGATTAATAGGATTTTTGTTTTGCGTTTCAAATAGAAATATTTATGCAGCGAAAGAAGTTTCTATATATACGTATATTTATTTCACAAATAACAGTTACAAATAATGAAGTAACATTTGCATATCTAATTGTAATTTTTTTCTTTTAATTACAGGAGTAATTCGTTTTAGTTCTTCGTTTCAGTTATCATATATACTATGAAAACATAAAACAAAGCATATACACAATATAGGCTCGTGAAAATACATTCGTGCTTGTGATCATAAATGATTGATGCAAGTAAATTGTAAAGAATGACCAATTATTAAAAACATTATTATTATTATTGTATAGTTAATTTCAGTTTTCCTTGTATCTTATATTAGATTTTTTTATTCTGTTAATACGTAAATTTATGTAATATCAAAAAACATCTATAGATATGTTATACTTGGTGATTAATAAACTACATCGAATGTTTTATTTATTCAAGTCTCGCTGTTTGTTGATGAAATTATATTGTAATTTAAAAAAAAGAAGAATTTTTATGTAAATTTAGTATTATTTCAAGGTATGCAAAAAATAAAAGGTGGCACCTGCATTTATTGTAAAAAGTGGACGGATTTGCGAGAATGAGTAGTAATAAAAACTATGATTTTGATTAGTCGTGAATAAATTTGTTTAAAATGTTATTTAAGTAGAATTAATGGAGTAAAGTAAAATGTAGTAATTTAGAACGCATACATTAATCAGACAGTTGTCATCGCAAAAAAATGTAAAATATCTTATGATTTGAACGAAACATGGAAACGAAACAGAAATAATAATTTTGACAGCTTGTAATTAATCGTTTTCCTGAGATTAAAAAGTATTGATGAGAGTATTTGTAAATTGACACAAGCATGAAATTTATATTTTTAAGGAATGTAAACATATGTGTTTGCACGTGTGTATTTATATGCGCATGTGCGTGCATGTGTATTGTGCTTGTGTACTTAGTGTTGGGAGTAAGGAACTAAGGGTACATAGTATGTACTACATACGATCGTGCTTTATGCATATCATTGGCTTCGTGAAAGCTGCAGTACTTCTCCCACCCCTTCGAGTCTGAATCTATGCCGTTTTCTTCGAAAAAATTCAATAAAGCGCAGGCAGTCGACGGACTCAACGAGTCTACCTACAACAAGACCAATGTAAGAGATGAGAGTTCGACTGAGCTACATTGACTGGATTACAAGAGTGCTTCGCATTATCCTCTCGTAAGCTACTTAGTGAAGTCAAGCACTTGCCAGTAGCGATGAAGGCGACAGGTAACTCAGAGGAATAACTTTCGTTCGTTGGGGACTCGTAAGTGCTTCCTTGGTCGCTACGTTCGAGGCAAGTGCATCGTGACAGAAGTCGGTGCACGCTCATAATTCTCGTATTTATCCCAACGAAATCGATGGTTCGTCCATTGTGCTATTAAACGTCGTATGAGCGATGTACCTTTTAACGAGTGGAGACATCAACACATTTTTTTGAAATGGGTAACATCACTGTCATTCGATCGCCTCGCATCGAGACTTACAAAATTTAAACCCGATGCCAGCCCTCAGTGGCCTTAGCCTCCCTGACTTCACTAATCCTGTCCAATTGAATCGTTCGACCGCGACTCCTGAAAGCAGACCGAACTCGTATTCGTAACTCGTAATAGTCGTAACTTCGCCACTTACACTACTTGCAACAGTTGCAGCTTGCAGCGCCCCGTAAACTCTCAAGTATCTAGTATCTACTCTACTTTTTATAAAACAGCTTACGACGTTGCGATTCGCGATTTGCATCGACTTGTAGATTCAGCAGATTAGCACTCGGTTCATGGGCGGTCCAATCGTCTAACTCGTCTCCAGTCCTCTAGTACAGTCTTCAGCCAGTTGCAGACGCTACGACCCAATGTAATACATATCGCGTGTAATAGTAGAGTGAACTGTAAAGAAGTAATTATTGTGCACTAAACGTAAGCCTTCGACTTTTAAAAACGTATCGATAACTTATCCAGTGACATTTGTCAGCTTTATTTAGTTATTATTATGAGATAATTCTCTATCTCTAGTGGCGTTGAATTAATATCGTACACCACTGATTGTTTAAAAGACGAACCGGAAAATTGTAGGTTTACAATTAACAAAAATGGCCTACAATTTTCCGGGAATGCCAGCAGCCGCTATGCCTGCAATGGGTAAGTAGATTTTGATCAATTTTCATTAACCCATTTACATTATTTATTCTTCCTTACATATTGCAGTAATGATATAATACAATTATAATTTGTTATACCTCCTTTATAAACGTTATCCGAGTTTTAAAATTATACTATTATTGACAGGTATGGGACCAATAGGACCTCTTGCTCCAATTCCTGGGCCTCAGAACTTCATGGAATTGGCAAGCCAAGGATTTCCCCCTTTGCCACCACCTATACCTATTCCTGGAATGAATGATTCTCCCCTTGAATTCAGCGCACACAAGTCTCAATCTTCTATTATTCGGGACACATTAGAAGATAATGATAGGAGAAATGAGAAAAATGAATGCAGAAGGGATCGAGAATGCAGAGACTCAAGAGATGCAGGAAGAAGGTAATAAGCTTAATAATTTTGCTTTATTTAAATTAAGTAATTAGATTTTTATTTTTAATGTACAGAGTAAGGGTAGATCGTGACAGGCGAGACCGAGAAAGGGATCGTAGAGAGGAAAGAAATGATCGAGATCGAAGAGATGACAGAAGATCTAACGATCGTGAAAATGTAACAAATAATAATCACAATAGTAATAATAATCAAATTGTTCCATCTCCTAATCAAACATCTAATAATAATCCTGGGCTTGGCTCATCACTAGATCCATCACCAGGAGTTTGGAGCGTAGGCATTGGTTAGAAGGAATTAATTAAAATAATCCATTCATAGAAAATTTCTGAATATTAAGTAATTAATAATAATGGTAATATTGATTATAATAGTATTAATAATAATGAACAAAATGATTTCTTTAAAGGTTATCCAATGATGGGAATGGGTCCAATGGGTACTGTAGGGCCTTTAATGAGTGAAATGCCTCTTGGTCCCCATATAGGTCATCCACGTAGCTATGGACCGATGGGAATGAGTATGATTTCACATGAAAGTGCTATGATTGGAACTCCAATGTTGGGACCAGAACAAATTATGAGTGAAGCTGCTAGTCAAATAATTGGTGGAGCACTACCTTCTTCGGCAACCCAAAGTACCAAGGAAATTATTCATTGTAAAAGTTGTACTTTATTCCCACCGAATCCAAATGCTCCACCTCCAACAACAAGGGAGAGGCCTCCAGGATGTCGGACAATATTTGTTGGAGGTAAGCATATCAATATCTATTTACAGTCTCAATATCTTCAAATCATCTTTTTCTTATTAATAATAATAAACTTGCATAGGATTACCTGAAAACATCACAGAAATTATTATTCAAGAGATATTTGAACGCTATGGAGAAATAACAACCTTAAGACTTTCAAAAAAAAATTTTTGTCATATTCGATTCGTTCTGGAAGGTAGTGTTGATGCAGCAATTTATCTTTCTGGTTATAGAGTACGGATTGGCTCAAATGGTGATTCATCAAATACTGGCAGATTACATGTTGATTTTGCTCAGGTACCCTTATATTTCTTTAATGAATTGTGGTGAATTAGGAACATATTAATAAGATGATACTTTCTTGGTATTGTCAAGGCAAGAGATGATCAGTATGAATGGGAATGCAGGCAGCGACAACTTCAAAGGGAACAGAGGCACAGAGAAAGAGTTGAAAAAGAAAGGCAAAGACCTCCATCCAGCCCACCACCAGTGGTACATTATACCGATCACGAAGCATCAAATATTTGTGAAAAAATTAAACAAGATGATACATTTATGAAAGCTGTACAAGTGAGTAAAAATCAAATAAAAGTTAATACATACTATGTTATAAATATTCCATTATTAATCATTCCAAAATAATTAAAATTTCCTAATAAAACATAATATAATTACACATAACTTTTAGATTGTTGTAACATGGTTAGAGCGTGGAGATTGTACAAAACGAAATGCAAATACATTCTATTCAATGATACAGTCAACTAACTCTCACGTACGTAGATTACTAACGGAGAAGGCATCTTATGAAGAAGAACTTCAAAAAGCTAAAGAACTTTTGAAAGGCAGAATGCAGGGATTACTTATTCAGTGTGAGCTAAAAGAATATTAATTTAACTATATTAGTTTATCTATACTATGGAATTCATTATGGCATTAATAAGCAAATCGACATATCTATTGCTTGTTTTGGTAAGTGGAGCCAAGTCTAAAGAGGCGTCAAACAATATTTATTGAAAAGAAAATAATTGATTATCATTACGTTTTCAATTAATTCTAAGATACTGCATTAATATTTGTATAAGTATCTCAAGGCAGTATTTTTTAAAAAGGTTTATTTTTATTTATTATTAATATAAATTTTGATTTTAAAATGAAATTTCAATTAAGTATTTTACGAGATTTTTTGCAAAAGTATAACAGAAAATAGTATATTTTATTTAAGAGTTTCGCTTTAAGAATCCAACAAATGTAGAAAATTTCAATTTAAATAAAAAATTATATCTGTTAACAATTATGTTTTAACGCGAAGTATACTTTTTCAAATAAAGATTTCGTAAATTTAAAGTAATTCATTTTGTTGCCTCCTATTTTAAAGCTTTAAAAAGCTTTATTAAAATTGATGACTTAAGGACTTGGAGAAAAAAGGTGGGTGAAGAATGCTGAATTTTAATTTCATGACACTAGTATTCAAGGTCCAGTGGAATTTTTTCATAAATATATACTACTATACTTATAATAATAAGGAAAAAGTATATTAAAAATTAGAGTTTATTGCATGTTCTTAAAAATCAATATGAATAATTTATATGGTGTTTATTTATATGGATGATACTATCAAAGTCATAGATAAAAAGTTTCTGGGAACAAATTTTCATGCAAATATATATTTATATAAATTATATATATATATATATATATATATATATATATATATATATATATATACATACACATATACATATATGTTAAATTTTTTAGTTAAATCATTACAATGAAAATTTGTACGCAGTATCTATTGAAGGTCATCTATTTTGTAAAGTGATTACATGAAAAATAGCATTTGTTTACATATTTTTAAACTCAGGTTTTAATCTTATTTTATTAGACTGTAAAATATGTCTATTAAATGTGAATGCTGATAATGAATATTATGAGCTAATGAGTATTAAAAAGAATAAACAGAATAAGAAAAAGAAAGTATATAGCATAGATAGACAGTGAATATCGTATGTATAAGGGGATGATACATATATACTCATACATAAATGAGGTATGATTTAAGATAGAGTAGAATAAAACATAAAAAAAAATTATTTTTACGAGATCATAATATCATAAAAGAAGCAATGAAATCAGGGTAAACAACAGGGATTTGTTGTGTTTTTGTATGCAACATACGACACCTGTGTCCATCAACAGTCAGTCAAATCGAACGGGTATTTACTGCAGCCAGCCATAAGAAGGTTTGGGATCACTTCACCAAGGCTCAGCGAAAGAATATTGAAATGTGGAAGAAACAGTCTTCGGTATGTATATGCTCTTTCATGTCAATAGCAAATCTAGGTGATTTTGGTTTCCTTTTTTTAAAATTATTAAGCTAGACCAAAATTGAATTTTAGGTATTAAAAGTGTTTATATATTTATTTATAAATGGATCATAAAAGAAATGTTTTAGCATGCTTAAACTTTATTTTAAAAGTTAATTGTATTTTACAAATTAAGGGATGTTGTTAAATTTAATATTAAAATTTCAGTAGATTCAAAATAATCCTATTTTTTCTTTTGAAATTTATTCTCATTGACAGTACAAGATTTATTGACCAAAAAAATTGGATCAATTGTTAAATTGAAATATCTTTTCTCATGACTAAAAATTCGGTTATATTGGAAAATTACTTTGAATTCTAGGCCAGATCATGAGGTAAGTATGATATGAACCTTCAGTCAAAGGCAAAAACTTGTTCGTTAAATGAGAAAGGTCAGACACGTGCTTATATTCGCAAAAGTTGTCTTTCATTGGCAATTAAATAGACAAATGAAACATAAAGGTAACAATGAATTCAGAAAGTTTTCAGCCAATTTGCGATGTTTTTGGGTTGTGCAGGTAGTAATAGAGAACAAGAGAAGCCAATAACAAGAAAATGCATTCTTGTAATTTTCTGCATGAATTTTATTTTATCTTTTATAAACGAAATTTCTTTTGATTTTTAATATAGACATTTTAAACTTTTAAACTGGATATTCTGTGGATGGTGAGGTAAGATTAAGTTAGTATAAAAAAAAATTCAAAATTTGTAAGCCAATAATATTTTTTCACTTATTATTTAGATTTGATATATTTATAAATTGTTATTATTTTTTTTAAAGTCATAAGAGTGAAAAATATATATATAAATAAATAAATAAATATTATAAGCCCTTTTAGAGTGATTAACATAAATGAACGATTATCAAAATCATTATTCCTTTTACATAAGAAGCATGTTGCAGTCATATATTTTGTTATACATTTTAAAAATTTATTTTGATTATTGACTTTATAACAGGAGATTAAGGCTGTTCAATTAGAGGAAACTGTAATGGAAGGAGAAGGAGAGATGGAGGTATCTGATTCAGAAGATGAACCTCAGCGTAAAAAATCTCGCAACCAATTAACA
This sequence comes from Kradibia gibbosae, assembly GCA_018907135.1. Taxonomy (NCBI): domain Eukaryota; kingdom Metazoa; phylum Arthropoda; class Insecta; order Hymenoptera; family Agaonidae; genus Kradibia; species Kradibia gibbosae. The sequence continues at coordinate 34,731,999 of JACCHX010000001.1, read as the reverse complement.
AACAGTGAAGATTCTGAAAGATTACAAACCATTAAAGAAGAAAATGATAGTTTAAGATGTCAATTAGAGGCTTACAAAAATGAGGTAAATTAGATATTTTAATTACATGCAGTTTTAAAATTTGTTAGCAATTATTCGATAAATTTTCTTAATATTCTTAAAATGATAAAATTTTAATTTTGAATTATAGTTCTGTATAATTTATTTGTAATTCTAGGTAGATTTATTGAAGTCAGAAACAAAAGTAGAGACTGATGCTAAAGAAAAACAAATGAAAATGTTACAACAAACGCTGAAAGGTATGCAAGAGCAACTGATGCAATCCAAAAAACAACAAGCTCAAGATGATCAGAAAATTAAAGATTTGATAGTAAAATTAAATACTAGTAAAAAAGTTGAATATCAAGAAAATGAAGTTATTACGTTAGATAGGGATGATGATATTAATGATGAGAAACGTACTCCTAAACCAATGGTTACTTTATCTAATACTGTTCAAATTACACAAAAAGAAGCTAAGCTTATTGGTAATTATCAATATTATAAAATTAATTTCTTGAAGCGAACATGATATTAAATCTTTATTTTTAATTTTGTAGGCTTAATTGCAACATTTTTACACATTCATCCATTTGGTGCAAGTCTTGATTACGTCTTTTATTATCTTCAAAAAATAGAACCAAGTTTAAGACTTAATGAAGTTGAAATTTTAATGCAGCGATTTCCCCAAGTATTTAAACAAGAATTATCAGGAATTGGTGCCAATATGGAACGGCGTTGGCAATTTTCTGGTTTTAATTTATATCGAAGTCATTAAATAACATTTAAATTACTTGTTTTTTTATATATAAAGCTATGTGATCTTTTTAGCTTTGCAATTATTAAAAGTAATTATTTGAAAGATCATTTCACTTGTTTCATTGTTATCAATCTATTGTTTTTGTTGCAAAATTCTTTTTACATGATTTATACACGTGTTATTTTTAATATTGTAATCACAATAATTTTTTAATTTTGTTTTTAATTTTAAAAATGTTTTATTTATATTTAATAGATGTATCTTAAGACTCATTATCTTCATAATTTTCATCTATTGTAGTTTCTAATGTTTGAGATCTTATCCAGGCAACCCATTCATTGTCAACTTGCTTTTGTAATGTAATTTCTTTAAATACCTCACTTCTTGAAATCTGCAAAATATAATTATTAGTAAAAAAAATTATAGTAAATTATTTATAAGTAAAATAAAAAAAATTCACCTCCTTAAATCCTAATTTATTGAACAAGTTCATACTTTTTTCATTGTTTGTAGAAATCTTAGCATAATAATTGTCTATATTTAGTTTTTGAATACCTAAATAAAATGTGTAAATATTATTCTAATTTTTTTATTTAATAAATTTTAATAAGGGTTTACCATATAGTAACATAAGTATAATTGCTTCCCATCCAAATCCTTTATTTCGATTTTCCAATTCTGCTATCATAATTTCAATTTCAGCACACCTTTTATTGTCGATATTATTTAAAAATAAATTTGTATCTCCTATCATTGAATCTTTAATATGGTGTTTAGATTAAATCTATATTTTTTTTAATTTTAAATATTATAATTACTAAAAAAAATACAATACCTAGTTCATCAGAATTTTTTTCAAACAATGTCTTACTTAAAATTATAAATGTGCATTCTGCAAAGAAATTATAATTTAAATAAAATAAAGTTAATAATTATATATTTTATAAGCAACTCAACTGTCTTCATCTTCAATCCAATGTTTTTGCATTTCATACTCCTCATTTAATGTCAATGGTTCTGAAGCAGTAAGGTATTGTAGTTCTTTTGATTTCATCCACTCGTGATACCTATAAAAAGTGATTCATACTTATAAAACATCTAAAAATGTATGTAAAACTTAATAAACTAACCTCAAAACGTGACGTGCTTTATATGGTATAAGAACTACATTTTTACCAGTTATTTTTGTTGATCTGTTTATTTTCATTTTAATTTTTTTATAAATAAAGAAAAATCTTAATATTATTAATAGTTATTAAGTTTTAACATAATATGTTCATTTAAAATATATAAATAATACAGATAATAAAATACAAGTGCACATTATGGTGTGAAATACTTAAAAATAGTACTCTATTTTATATATTTAAATATAATTTTATATATTTTTATTATAAGAAACTTACTTTTATAAATAAAACACATTAGTTAAGCTTAAAAAATAAATTGTGTATTATAAAATATTTTCTATATACATTTTTTTTAAATATTAAAGTAATAACAGATAAGGAAATATTTTTTAAATTTGTTCATTTGTTCAATATTTCATTCATTAAATAATAACATATTTTCTGTATTCATGGAATCTTTGGTTGAACTAGAATTGTCAGTTAAGGAATTTTTAGATTAGATGTTTCAATTAATTTATTGGAGCTATTCATTAATATATCACTATTATTAACTGCTAATGATTCAAGTTGATTATTCAAAATTGATAGATCAGGCTCTGTAAATTCTTCCCTATATCCATTTTCAACAAATAAAACTTTAGTATCATCTACTTCTTCTTTTAAAATTCTGGTTGCTTTTATTGTTTCTTCAAGAAATTGAGTTTGAATGTGACGTATATTTGCAATATGAACTTTATTATCATTTAAAGTCTCCTAATGAAAATTAAGATATTTATAGTAATAACAAAAATTATATGAAAATGTTAATTATAAAATTTTGAAAAAGATTTATAAGAAATTATACACTTGAGAAAATTCTGTAAGTATATAACAATATGTAGTATAACTAATTCAAAAGTTGTCATCACCTTTAATAAATTCAATTCATTTTTTAAATCAGCAACTATATTCTTAGCTGCTAATTGATCTTCTTCATTACTTTTACAAAGCAGAAGATGAGGCATATTCCAAGTTTCTTGTAACTTCGTTATTCCCTCGTCCAATGTTTTACCAGTTGTTCGAATATTTTTAAAATAAACTTCAGACATTTTATTATACAATATTATCGATAATCTGAATAATGACTACGTAACTGTTAACAGTGTTCAAATTTGCTAGTAACCAAGCAGCAAGTAATGTTAAGTTAGCAACTATACATAACTGCAAAAAATAAATTTCTAAAAATTCCCTATAACTTTACAATCATGTGATTACGATACTCACTGCTTCACTTACATGCATACACGCCTTAATCAATATATACATTATTTACCTAATTTACATATGGTTTTTAATTCTTGTGAATGGTATTTTTTTCATCAATTTATTTGTTTTTTAATTATACAATGATCAAATGCTTATCGAAAAGCAAATTTGTAATTTATATGAGATTTTCAGAACAATAAATTTAGAATTAAGCAGGCATTTTCAATTTTTATTTTTAGTATAATGTTTCGCTACACTTAACCCATACGTAAGTATAAAAATAGATTTATTGTTTATTAAAAACTAACATATATAACATAAAAGTAGTTTTTTAAAGATATCTTAATGTAAGATAAAATTATATATTTCAATATTGATACTTGCAGCTTCGGAGTTTGACAGATTCCTCTTTATTTAATTTAATATAAATTTTTTCTCTCTAAGTTAAAATATTCTTAAAATGACAGAAGAAAAAATAAAATCCATACAAACAAATAAAAAAGGAAATGTTCTTCGTAATAATTCCTGGAGTGAGACTCCAGATAGTGGTGAGGAGGATGAAAATAGTCAACTAAATATTAATTCATATATAAAAGAAAGGTTATTATTATGGATATAAATTTATGTAAATAAATTGTATCCTAAAAAAATAAAGAAATTTTTTTGATAGGGAGATCCAAGCAGGATCTTTCAAACAAAATATGTCTCTTAATACTACCAATAATGTGGAAGCAAAAATGAGAAGAAAGCTAAGATTTTTTTTTATGAATCCTATTGAAAAATGGCAAGCAAAGAGAAGATTTCCATTTAAATTTTTTTTACAAGTTATAAAAATAGTGTTAGTAACATTACAACTTTGTGTATTTGCACATAATAATTATATGCATGTTAATTATACATGGGACAATAGAATCACTTTTTCACATCTATTTCTTCGTGGCTGGGATACCAATCAAGAAGTAGGTATTATTCTGATTTATATTTGTTAAAATTTGCATAAATTCATATTTTTAAAAAAATTATAAAGATAATATTGTAAGTGATGTTAAATAATACTTCATATTGAAGGAAAATGTTGTAGATAATAATTAATATTTTAATAATAATAATTAATATTTTAATACTATGTATTATCGATTATTTTTCAAATTCATTGAAAAATAATTATTTTTTTAAATGCATTTTTGTTAAATCATATAATGTGTAAGAAATAGTTCTGCTTAAAACACTGATTAATAACCGTTTTAAAAATTTTTTGGGTATCAAATTTAATATATTTCTTTATTGGTGTACTACTTCACTTAATATATATAAAATTAATAATAAATAAAAGATTTTTAATATTATAAAATAATATTTAAAATAATAGACAATTTTTATTTTATTGAAAATTTGTAGTCAAATATCAATTATAAACTTATAAATTGATGTTTTTTTTTTAATTAAAAATAGGTCTAGTTTTATCTTAAATTAATGAAATTGCATCGTTATAATGAATATAAGAAAAACTAATTGATTATTGACATTTTTAAATAATTTAAAACAAAATATTTTAATACTTCAATTCATATTTTTTAAGCTTTGCTTGATTTTGCAATACATTTCTTTAGGTTAAATTGATTAGTTTTTAATACAAGTGCTATAACATTAAAATATTGATTTTAGATACCTGCTTATCCACCTGCCACAGGACCTCTTGCTCTTTATAAACAAGATGAGTTTTTTGAAACTATAGATTATGCTTTGAAGGGATATTACAATCTTAGCAATGCGATTGGCTCATATTCTTATCCTGCTGAAGATAATTCGGTAGGATTAGTAGTTTTATGTTTATATAACTACGAAGTAGGGATTATATTTGGTTTTAATGAAAGTTACATTTTTAATAATAAAATAGAGAAAACTTGTATAAATATTACTAAGCAAGAGAAACAAAGCTTTGAATCAAAAAGTTTTCTGAAGCAAAGCAATCTTCATGTAAATTTTTCTGCTCTTGTTAAAGCAGAGTTAAAATTTTCTCTTAAAACGGTTAACTTGAAAACTGCTGGGCCATTATCACCTCCTGATTGCTACAAATTTGAAATCAAAATTCTTTTTGATAACAAAGATTTTGATGGACAGATGCTACTCTCACTGGATGCAGAACCTATGAGACTAGTCTGCCAAGGGGATACTCAGTATATAACTGACAATCAAATAGAATTAGCTCTAAGAACAATACTAAATTTGCTTGTGATATTTATTTGCAGTATTTCTTTAGGATTATGCTCAAGAGCAATTTACAGGGCACAGCTTCTTAAATTTGAAACTATGAATTTTTTTAAAAAAATGTATGGAAAACCATTAGGCATTGATGAGCGATTAGAGTTTTTAAATTTGTGGTATGTTATGATAATTTTAAATGATTTACTTTTAATAGTTGGTTCAACCATAAAACAGCAAATTGAAAAAAAACAGGATGGCAATGATCATTGGAATACATGCAGCATTTTTCTGGGCACTGGTAATTTACTAGTGTGGTTTGGTGTAATTCGCTATCTGGGTTTCTTTAAAACATATAACGTAGTTATACTAACTTTAAAAAAGGCAGCACCAAAAGTAGCTCGTTTTTTAATCTGTGCCATACTAATTTATGCAGGCTTTACCTTTTGTGGTTGGCTTGTTCTTGGACCTTATCATATGAAGTTTCGTTCTTTAGCTACGACTTCTGAATGTTTATTTGCTCTGATTAACGGAGATGATATGTTTGCCACCTTTTCTATCAGTTCATATAAATCGTCGATACTTTGGTGGTACTCGCGCATTTATTTATATTCATTTATATCACTATATATTTACGTTGTCTTGAGTCTTTTCATCGCAGTCATTATGGATGCATATGATACGATAAAACTGTACTATAGAGATGGTTTTCCAAAAAATGATTTACAGTTTTTTATATCGGTATGCACGGACGAAGCATCAAGTGGTGCTTATAGAGATGATGTAGATGATGATACGTCGATTAGTGATTGTTTTAATAGGATTTGCTGTTGTCGAGCAAAGAAACAGAATTTTAATCCACTCGTGCATTCAAATTACAGCAGCAGCTCAAGTACAGAATCTGCTTAAATTTTTCAGATCACTTTATGGAGATGTTGCATTAGAAGTTTGTTATCACGATTAGTCTCACTATTGCAAATCGAGGTAATGTATAGTTATTATGCAGTTAAATGTTGCATCAATTCGACCCACATTTTTAAATATTATTAATAATGTAATTTTTCATTGACATTCAAATGATATAACAACAATTTTATTTTTATGATTTAAAAAAATATTTACATATAAAAAAGTGTAATATTTATAATAATTTTAATGTTATTTGGAATTCGAATTTTTTATTTGATAAGTCGTACTATTTATTTTTTTGTTTTTATGGAGTAAAAAAAGTGTAAAAGTGTAATCGATATTTATCTTAATATTGTTTATTTAATTTTATTAAACAATATTTAATAATGAAGTGATATGTACATTTAATATAATAAACAGAATACTATTTTTTTACCTTATTAATCTAATATGTATTCATGAGAATTAAAATCAAAGAAAATAAGGATTCGATATAAAAATTTAAAAAATAAAAGTTTGAAAAATAAAATAATGTATTGAAAAGATTATGTTACATTTTATTTTCATAATACAGTGTTAATGTAACACCTATATAGTAATTGTTATACATTAATTTTAATGTAATAATTTTTTAAAAATTGTATAAAAAACTATACTTGATGAAAAAATGCAATTAAAATATAAGATGTGTATTAATGTAAGTTAAAATTTAACCAAATGTTGCTTTCATACTTTCTTACATTCAAATATTTTAAAAATAAGCAAATATTTATATGTACAAATGACTGTTTGTCTGGGCTTATATAAATGATGATGTAATTTAATATGTTATATTTTATAATTTGTTTTCATAAATTACGTGTATTATTTTTAATCAGAAAAACAAACACCCAATATTGATATCTTAATAAGTTTTTATAAATTTTTAAAAGTATTATTTAAAGGTTTTTTTTGGAAAATTGAAAAAAATTATATTTAATTAATTAAAAAATGTTTTATCTTCAAAATAAATAAAAAAAAGTAGTAGTACATTGTAGTATTATTGGTATTTAATAAAATTTGAAATACAATTTCAGCATGCATTACCCGAAAGAGTTCCTGTATATAATAGAATCCTTTAGAACTCGTAAATAAATTTTATTAAATGCGAAACAATTTGAACTAGTACTTTTTTAACGAAGCTAAAGTTGTCTAATTGAAACATTTTTTTATGAATTTGTCATTATATTTTCATTTAATAAATAAATATAAATAATTGTGGTAATTTTAACGTATGGAAAAACGCGTATTTTTAAAATGAATATAAAAAAATGTATGTTGTGTGTAAAATAATATGGAGTAATAGAAGTAATACTCTTTATGCTAGGAAGTACCTTACATAATCAATATTATGCAGAATTATATATGAAATTGAAAAGAGACAAAATTATTTACTAAGATTATGCTAGGATTATGCTAGCTCTTTATGCTAGGAAGTACCTTACATAATCAATATTATGCAGAATTATATATGAAATTGAAAAGAGAGAAAATTATTTACTAAGAGAGCCCAATTTACGCATTTGACGAATCAATTTTTGTACCTATACAACCATATTTATTTTAAAAATACAAAATTACAGAACAAGCTTTCACTCTCCTATCTACAAATTCAGGTTTAAAGGTCCAAATTAAGGTGTTGAGAAGGTAATATATGACGTAACACTTTGTTTATTGGGCATAAATCAGTATTGAAATTCTTAAAACTAATGCCTGTGTGCTCATCAATCTACATAGAGATTTGAAAGGTAAATTTTTTTTCAATCAGAATTTTATAATAAATTATTTTATTGTTGAATCATTGCATACTTAATGACAGACGCTCTTTTTAAGTATGTTTCAAAGAAATAAATAAAATATTTTAAAGAAATTCATCTATATAATTTAAAAATTACCAGGAATTTAGGAGGCTTCTGTCGAAGCTAGATTTATAAAGATGCGAATCTACATATTTTTTGCTAATCATTAATAATGAGTAATAGAATCGAATTTTTGCTTTATCGGTCGGGTGTAATGTAAAGCTTATTTTGATGGTATATCAATACCATATATTATATATTGATGGTATGTCACACCGAAGGAGACACTCTATACCTCAGAAAGAATCTTTAAAATTTACTCTACTAACTTAATAAGAAAATAGTTTCATAAGTAAATGTTTAAAATAAAATCATAATTATTAATTGTTGCATTACATTGTAATCTTTTATGTAAAATTCAATTTACGAGAAAAAAAAGATTTTATAATTACTACATAAATATTAAAATGACACAGGTAAGTGTATAATGATATTCATAATGTGCTATTTTGCCTAATTAAATAAAATAGAATTCAGAAAGGGCTTTTAATACTATAGCATAATTAAAAAGAAACTATGTGGATTATTTTAATGTTTAATCTTTATTTGAAAAGAGCCGAGTACCTTTTTTGAGTCTTTTGTTATCGTATATAGCTTTAAAAATAAAAAAATACGACACAAGTCAGACGTAACAGATTTCCATTACTAAGAATTCAATTATTATAATTATAAATAAGAGTGTAATAATTTTTAGAAAAAAATTAATTTAATATTTTTTTATCTTTATAAAACATTTTTAAATATAAAATTATTAATCTTAATTTAAGACAAAAATTGTAATTATTTTCCAAATTTTTTTGGACTTTTGTTAAAATTAAAGATAAAATAAAAAAAAATTTTTTTTATATAATGCACAGTATTTTTAAAAGGTAAATATTGGAGCTTAAAATTTTGGAACTAAATCAATTGAATTAAATATTGAAACATTTATTTATTTATACATGTAATATTCATTATACATATATTATAATGAAAATGTTGAGAAAATATTTTAATTAATAACTATTTCAATGTAAATTATTGTTTAACTTCGAATAAGTAGCCTAATAAATTTTATTAGCTATTTAAAATAATTTTAAAAAATATATTAAATTAAAAATGAATTTGTAATTTAATGAAAAATCTAAAACAATGAATAATTATTCAATTGTTATGAAAACTATTAATTTCGTTTTTCAATAAAAAAAAATAATTGAATTAATTATTAGGAGAATCATAGTTTAGACGAATGCGAATACATGAAGTATTGGCATCTCATGTATTCGCATCTATATTAATGAAGAAAAGAAACTTTTAAATTTAAATTAGAAGTAGAATTAAGATATAATATAATAACAAATATTTTATAAGAAGGCAATTTCTATTTCACAATATTTATAACAGTAAATACAAAATTCGTAAGAATTTAAAAAATATGATTGACTTATATTATATTTCTAACTATATACAAAGTAACTAACGTTATTATTTATTGTATAATCTACTAATTAATTTTTTTTTTGAAAGCAAGTATTTTTTTTACTCTATTTATACCCAGGATTCAACTATATTAATTTATAATTAAATAATATTTTTAAAATAAAAATAATATAATGATAATTTAAAACAATCAAGTTTATATGCAACAAATAAGGTGAATTTTCTATTACACATAAAACTGAAGAACTTTAATCAATTTACTTTTCCAAGTAGTCTGCTTTTATTTATATTTAAAAACATGCATGTACTACTAACAATGTACAAATATTGATGGTGATAATTTCTTTTTCAACAATATCAGATATTATCATGTATTCTCAAAAGCGTGTAGGAAAAATAGAAGGTATCTCGGCCAAGCGCACGCGTCGTAATCCATAAATGTACTTCGTAACGTAATGTAGTTGCAGCGCTTAAACGTATTAGTTTATAAACGTTGTAAACTTGACCAATTATTTTTGATTTTCTGATGATTTCTGATATTGTATTACTTTAGATCTGCACAGCTATGTAGTTATAGAATACATCTTGTAATGCGTCCTAGTGTGGAAAAGACAAGAACAGGAAAAGGAGAAAGGTAAAAAGGAATATATATATATTATATACATACATATATAGACAGATAGATGTAGAGAGAGGGAAAAGGGAAAGGGCTAGAGTAAGTGAGAACTTAAAAGAATGAACAGCGGAAAGAAAGAGAGAGTGAAGAAGTAAGGTGTGTGTATATATATATCTATACAGAAAGAGAGAAAGGCGACATACCATGCACGTATCGATTTTCGGAGCGCATTGCTCCGACTTGTAGCTCATACGAACTTTGTCATCTTTGAAGTCCGGAGAGCAGCTTAGTTTATCGCAACAACAATTAGCTTAAAATCCAAAGGTATGTTAAAATAATCTTTAAGTAGTTTACAGGATCTTGGTTTTATTCATTTTTCTCAGATAAAGTTATGGTCGAATACCATACTTCTCTCTCTGTCTTTATCTCTCTCTTTCATACATACACATACATTCTCTCCCTTTCTCTGTCTCTATTTTTTTTTACTTTCACGTATTCGTTCTCTCGCTGTATTTTTATCACTAAAAAAACCAGGATTACTTGTTGACGCGTGGCGCTAATGTATTGTGCCCATTATGAGTATGACATGTTCGCAGAAATGGTCCAGCGCGAAGCCGTTCCTTTTTTTGATACATCGGGAAAGTTATATCGATTTAGAGAGGCCTATCGCCTCATCATTTAAAATACATTCATACTCATTTCTTATCCTTATCATTAAAGTGATAGAATGGATATTTATTACTTTTATCTATTCGTGATTTTCTTGTGAAGCAATTTTTGTAATGTTAAAAGGAAACAGAACCTTATAAGTGCGAATTCATAGTTTTAAGTTTATGATGTATTATTGTACATCAAAAACTTAGTAAATTAATAAAATTTTTTTATATTATTATTTATCTATTTTTCTAGTAGTTATTACATTACAATATGATCATTTACTAATTTTAAAGTCAATGTAATATTAAAATTGGTATTACATCGTGTCACATATTTTAATTTTGTTTCATTGTATTCTTATAATAAGTATATTTTATTATGAAAAGTTACATTTTGTAAAATAAAATTATGATGATTTAGAAATTTGCATTAAATTACGTTAAATAGAAAATAAACGTATTTAATATTTATGTTTAAGAAATATATTAATTAATGGAAATTTGATTTTTTATACATGTCAACTATATATATTTAAATTAATAATTTAATGTACAATTGAATAAACCATTAAAATCTAATTTAATTTCAATTACGAAAAATTTACTACTTAATAAATTAAAATTTTAAAAAATCCACATCATTGAATCTAACATTTTTTCATAAAATAAAATATTCTTAATAATATATTAACATAATTTGATTTAAGATAAAATTTCGATGAAATTGTATTTTAAACGATACAAATTCTATATAGACATTTACATATATATATTTCTGCTTCTACAGGGTGGAATAATACTATCTAATTGAATGTAAATGTTTTAAGTAATACAAAATAAATAGAGCGTAAAAGTTTGTGATATAGTGGTTGAGACTTATAAAGTGATAGAGCGAGAGAGATACAAATAGCGGAAGAGCCGTTATCTATTTCGATTGCGAAAATTTTTCAAAAACCTGAAAGAATGACTGGATATTGAATTTCATTTCGATCGTGTTCGGGTAAGGGATTTTATGGGATTTTTAAAGTTATTTTTTAGAAATGGACTCTTATTTTTTTTCTAAGTAAGAAAAATAATTATCTGTTTTACAATGTCAGACTTTTTAGTGTATTGGAATAATTAAGTAATGACTTGATTTTCGCACTTATTATTAGTTATTTTAGACTTTAACGAAAAGTCAGAAAGAAAAAAAAATTGTATCTTAAATGTTTACAAAAAACCATAGTAAAAATGATAAACAAAATGAAAAACTGGTTTATTATTTTTAAAGCATTTTACAATTTTTATTTGATGTCAAAACAAAATGTTTTTGATTATTTATTCTTACATTATTACTTAAAAAAATAAAACTCTAATAGTTTATTCTTATATAATTTTTAAATATTTCAATCCAAGATATTTTGAAAATTACAGAATTAATTTTTTGTAAATGTATTGATAGGAAATGACCAAACCAAATGTATACACTGTAAATATTGTAGGTTGCCTTGTAAAGTACTCTTAATGATTTTAATTAGAATTATTAATTAAAACTGCCCAATAACCTTATTCTTACGTAAAAAATAGATTGCTTATGTTTAAAAGAGCGTCACATTTAAAATTATTAACGAATATCCTTAATAAAATAATTTAAATATATCCTTAATATATTTTTTATACAAATAACTTATCATTAAATCAGAGTATTACTACTATTTCAAACTTTTTAAAATTTCATGAATAAGGTTAATTAATTATTCTACATTTAAATATGATTAACAACTTTAACTCTTGTCTATTTATTTTTAATCGTAATATAATTTTACCTATAATATATTATTAGCACTTATATCATAAATACAATTATGTACACAGTTGCGTACAACGTAAATAATGTCCATAGATATAAGGTCTAAGAACTGAATTGTTTGGATCATAACGGGTTCACCCTATTTACAAATGTGGGCGGATAATATACAAAAATGATGGTCGTTTTATGGAGGTTATGAGGAAAGTGAGATACATTAAAGGAAAAATGCCAGAGTTGCGGATCAGAAAAAACATTCCTACCTGGAATGATACTGGGTAATCGAAAGAACCATTGAAGATCACCAGAGAGAAATTCTATGCAACAATTGAGTTTCTTGAGCATACTTTTGTGAATGCAAACACTATCGGGTAACTTGATGCTTTAGTATCAATACACTAAATGTTATATCACCATTATAATATGAAATAATAAACTTGTACTGAATGAAAAAATAAAATAGGGAGAAAAATTTTTGTTACTTTACAGACAATTATTTTATTATTTCCCTTTTTTATGAACACATATATTGCATAGATTGCTTAATTTTAATTATTTTATTTTTACAATTAATACAATTATTTAATTTCGAAATTAAATTTAAATAATTGTTTTTTATGTTTTTACACCTAACAAATCGAAAATGTGAAAGTTCTAAGATAGTATTAGCATACCTAATATTCACTATTCGTATTAAAAACCGTTCAAGAATTTCATTAAAAACTTTGAAAATAAGTTCCCAAACATTCGATTATTAAAATAAAAAATTATCTCTTTACTATTTTTAGTGAAATTATTTCCTCAAAATAAATAAATATTTTAAATAAATTTCGCGTAAAACTTCTTTTAATATATATTTTAAATGATTTTTTAAAAATAAATAAAATCATTTTAATTTTGATTCTTGGTATTGTTAAAAATTTTAATAAACATTTAAAAATTTAACTTTATATCATACATAGTTACATAATGAAAATTGAAGAACTTCATAAATTTATTTGAAATGAGTCTAATAATACTTCGATAAGGATAAAGATACGTGCATTTTTTATGTGTTTTAGATAAAGAAGACTAAGAGAGGACACTGATTAGTAGGGCTGAAACTGTTCTAAATATTCATCTAGATAAAAATTATGTTTGACCAAGAAGCAAGTAGCATCGTTACAATGCCGAATATTATTGAACTGAATGTTGGTGGAGTTTTTTATACTACAGCTTTGAGGACACTGACTTGCGTGGCAGACTCGAATCTAGCAAACATCTTCAAAGAAAAGTCATGCTTGGAGAAGGATGCCAAAGGAAAATACTTTCTTGATCGGGATGGGGTTCTTTTTCGTTATGTACTGGATTTTCTACGTAATAATGCTCTTGTACTACCTGAAGGCTTCCGAGAACGCGAGCGCTTGCGACAGGAGGCTAACTTCTATGGATTAAGTAATCTTGAAAAGGCTATTTTAGAGCAAACAGACACGATCAGTGCACAAATTACGGTTAGTATATAAGAGGAGGTAGATTAAAATTAATTACTTTTAACTTAACATCATTCATGATTAGAATTTCATGTAAGCTTAAAATTACACTTTTAGAAAAGTTCGAAATTTACTTTATTATGAAACTACATTATTTTTTGAATATACGATTTAGTTACTCTATGTTAAATTTTATTATCAAATAAGTTATTTTATATATAATAATTTAAATTACAATATTTAAAATCTTAGAAATTAAAGAATTAAGAAATTAAAATCTTAGAATCTTTAAAAGAGTAAAATTATTCGATACAATATATTTTTCTTGTTAAATGATTATTAAAAAAAATTAAAATAGTAGAATTAAATTAATTATAATATAATTATATTTATATTACATTACATGGAATTTAAATATTATACGCTATGAGTAACTATGATATTTAAATAACAATAGATTCTATTATAAAGTTGTAAATCAAGTTATAAAGTTTTTAAGATAGGACTATAAAATAAATGAATGATTAAGTTATGAATGGTTAAAATTACATTCTTTTACTATTATGGAAATTATGAAAAAATTATTTGTACCATAAACTCAAATGAAAATAAATAGTCGTAGAGCATTTAAAGTCATTATTTTAATAAAAAATTCATTCATAGGTCTTCATAAATCTCCGTGTCAAATCGAATAATTCATATAGTAATATTACATTTCGAAATTAAATTTTGTAAATGTACTAACACGATTGTTAGTTTTATTCATAATTAATAAACATAAACTTAAACATATTCAAATTTAATTTCATAATATTACTGATAAACTTTGTAATATAAATATATTTTGCTTTAGCTTCTTAAAGTCAATAATATGGTTGCTTAGTAAAAAGTTATTTAGCTAACACTTTTATTAATTCAAATTATATAAAGGTTAATTTATTAAAAACAAAATATTTAATATGTATATTTTTATACTAATATACTTATATTAAGAACGCAAAAATATTCTTACCTTATTAATTTAAATGGCAATTATAATTATAAATATAACTTTTTTGTACTGGTTTAATTTTATTCATTATATTTTTGAAATGTTACATGTTCCTTATTCATAGAAACAGCTTATTTGCGAGTATGTCTATAATGTTAATGTCTGATAACAATTTCACAAATAATATATATCGTCTCTAACTCGATATATACCGACTATTGATCATCCTATGTGCCAATAAAAGTTGTTAATACTACCTTCGTAGTATTATGTTTACATATAAAGCAAATAGTAAAGTGATAAAATTTTATTTTACTTGTTCATAGATGTCCCAGAAGCGCGGCCACATCACCGTTGGTTACAGGGGCAGTTTTGCCTTTGGTCGTGAAGGTCTGGCCGATGTTAAATTTCGAAAGCTATCGCGTATTCTTGTTTGCGGTCGAGTTGCTCTTTGTCGGGATGTATTCGGCGAGACCTTAAACGAAAGTCGCGATCCAGATCACGGCATGTCTGACCGATACACGTCACGATTTTTCCTTAAACATAGCTTCATTGAGCAGGCCTTCGATATGCTTCAAGAACACGGTTTTAAGCTTGTGTCGAGCTGCGGTTCTGGCACTGCGGGCGGCAACACTGCGGAGCTTAAACCTGGAGTAGACTTTGAAGAAAATCGCTGGAACCATTACAATGAATTTGTTTTCGTGCGCGATTAAATTCGCCTGTAAAAGCAGCTCGCTCGTCTTTCCGAATTTCCATATAGAGGAATCTATTATTTTAGTTTTCTCTTTGGTTTCGTTTTATTTTTGCTTTTATGTTTTATTTCAAATGGTTTTCAGTGATAAGTTTCTTTGTTATTTTGAATTATTTGATATTGTTAAATCTTTCCTCAGTCGCCTAACGTTATGTGCTTAATTATGAATATCTTGCGCGATATGCGTGCACGATTCATGCATTTGTATTCATACATGTATCAACTTGTTTTCTTTCGAACAGCACAATAAAATCAATTATGACAGAGAACGAAATAACAATGATCGGCCTCTTATAGTTCATCATAGACTTTTAAATAAAAAAGCTAAAGTATTTTAATATTAATATCCATTTTATATTTGCAAAATGATTTTTAGAAATATAATTTTTATAGTACAATACAGAGAGTTGAACCACACTTTTTCATGTTATATTACGACAATGCTGCGTACAACAATCACAAAATTATTATCGGACATAAGGGTATATTCATTTTTTTATAGACAAATGAGGAACAAGCGAAAACAAATATAAACTATATAAATTAACGATAGGAATGTGTATCAAGTCTTTTAGGATAAGAAGAAAATACGCTTTGTATGAAGAAAAATTTATACTTATGTGATGCAACTATATACTAATGCTAATTACAATATGATATATATGATAATGATAATAATATATAATATACGTATAAATATATATATACATGATTCATTTCATTATACATACAAGCTCAACTAGGAAAATAAATGTTTTTAGAAAAAATTTTTTAACGAATGTGCAAAAGATGCGCTACATTTACGTATATTCATGTAAAAAAATACAATATTGAAAATAAATGTAAAAAGAGTTAAAACAAAATCAGACAAATTTTAATATTAGTTTAAAATTAACGCATACATGCAATATATAAAATTATAGAAAAAAAATATTTTTAAAACATAAAATAATGAGAAATTGATAATTAAAAACAACTTGAAACGCAATCAATCAAAAACATGTTCACAATCATATATGTGTACCAAAATTGCATTCTCATCCTTATGACCTTATTTTTGTACAATGAATAATTCGTTAATTTAGGTAGCAAAACTCTTTAAATAAGTATTATTACAAGTAATTGTTATCTAAAATATTACTGTTACAAATTACTGTATTATTAGTAAATGTTTAAAATAATAAGTAATTACTATTTTCAAAATAATGTTTTATTTTCAATTTAGTAAAAACAATTTTTTTTTACTTCTTATTTTAATGAACAAAAAACTTCAAAATTTGATGTAATAGACAGAGTTATAGTGAATATGAACAAATAGATAAATTTAAATCAATAAAGATGCTTAGGTCTAAAAAATTTTTTTATTTTAAAATAATTATTGTGCATCGATTGGAGAAGTTCAATTATGCAATTAAATATATTTTTAAACATATATACTAACACTACCGTAAAATGTAAAAAATATCATATAGTTATATTTAAGATCTTTAATAAGAGCTATTTTTTTCTTTATTATTAAAAATTAAAAACTATGTATTTTATAAAGAACGTCATATAAATACTAAATATGAATAAAATTCATTTGTGACTATTATATAATTTTTTTCTTGAAAATATATTTATAAATTTATTTATGTGATAATATAAATATTGTTTTTTTTTTAATAATTTTTTGAATATTTTATGAAAACTTTTAAAGCGCAGATACAATTATTAATTTTTTATATTATTATAAACTCAAGAATATTAATTTATATATAAATACGTATATATGTTTGAAATTAATTTTTAATTATATTAGTAATAATTATAAAAAGTAATTTTTAATAAAAATTAATGTTTGTAATTGCTAATTACAATATAAAGCATTTATTTGTATATAACTTAATTACATATAGTGATATTTTATCAGTTATACATGTTAATCTTTTACATAAGACTTATTATAGTTTGAAACTATATTGAATTATAAAAAAATATCGTATTTACAAACATTCAAATACAATTAAATCACTAATATAAATATTCAAGAAATTATCTTTTTGATTTTGGCAAAGATTTTTTAAATTCCTTATAGACGAATGATATATAATCATATAAAAGTTTATGAAGACAAATTAAAAAGACTAAGAGAACTAAGAGTAAGTCACCGAGGTAAATAAATTTTAACTACTTGTATATCATTTAATTGTTTTTTATAATTCTTAATAAAATACATATTATTTAATACTTTGAGTGTTGACTATTTTAATATAATTATTAAAATATAGAAAAAGGCATGAAGTTCACGAATTTTTTTTTTAAATATTAAATTGCAAAAAACTTTAATTATTAAATAAAATACTATTTTATGAAAATATATCATTCGTTCAAAAGAAATAGTATTCTGAACTTCATAATTGTGATCTTGTGATAAATAAAAAAGTCAATTAGAATTATAACTAATTTATATGTAAATTAGATTAAGATTATATTATTAAAAAAAATTCAATATAAAGTACTAATTAGCCAGAAATAATTTTAATGGTTTTATGTACAAAAATTAAAATTATTTAGATTTATAATCGATATAAGATTTTGAATTCGATTTTTTTATTTAAAAATTTTTTTTAATTAAATTTGTTTATTGCGTCAATGAAAAAACCAATAAACATAAATTGAATTAATATATATGTATATGAATATAATAATTGAAACTTGCTTATTAAAAGCTGATTTTATTAAATTCCACGTAATAGGTTCAACTATTAAGATAATTCTAAAGTCCCTGAAAATCACATAAATAGAAACGAAAATTATTAGCTGTAAAAGAATAAGAAAAAAATTAGAATGCTATATAATATTTTAATTATCATATCTACAAGCTTATTATCAAGTTAGGAAAACTTTAAAATAAAATTTTTAAAAGTCTGTTTTTATAAGTAATCAGTGTCTGTATAAAATTTCTTTATAAATGTAATTAAACGAATGAATTCGATTATTAATGACACACTAAATTTTTTATTTAAACCCAAAATTAACATAAATTTCGTATATATGATTTTATTTATATGTGCTTTTTTTCTAAATTTGTAATATTTATACAATGAAAAAGATTAAATGTATCTTATTACACCTTTCGCTTTTGTTTTTATCAAAATCAGAATTATTTTAATACAGTATAATTGCAAAAAATTTCTTTTTTTTTGATTTTTATAGAAAATTTATCAATTATAATATTATTACGTTTAACAATTTTCTCGGTAATCGTTTTTTCTACCAAAAAAATTATATAAAGTACATACTATTATTACAAAGGAATTGTGTATATTAAACAATCGTGGATTAGATATCATATCTTACATGATTAGTTTTATATACTTTTTAAAAATTGTATACAGTGTTTAATAATCTTAAAACGATCTTATCTAATGATTGGTACTTTCATTTATTAAAATGTTGTATTTTTAGTTTTATTTAACTAATATTAAACCGAGTTCATCCTTTTTAATATAATTATTGAAAAAAATCTAAAATAATGCAGTACAGATTGTTTTGATGATTACTATAATCTTAAAATATATTATACGGAATTAAATTAACTTATAATCAAGTAAAACACTTTTGATTCCAATCAATTCATTTTTAGAATCAATTTAATAATATATTAAATTAATAAGGTTTTGCTGCCAGGTAAATTTTAATTATCAACATAAAATGCAGAAAAAAATGTTTAAATAACCAGAAAGATTAAAAAAAATTATAAAATGAATAGAAAGATTAAAAAAAATGTAAAAAATTTATAATGTTTTAAAAAATAAAAATTATAATATGTTTTTTGATAACTCTATAATTACGTAAGTGATTAATTATTAACAATAGCTTGTAATATAAAAATTTCATGCAATGTAATGTTTGAATTTAATAATTATAAATTATGAATAATACTTTTGTAATTGTTATATATGGAAAGAAAAGCAATGGATATATTACAATAAAAAATGAAATCAAAATTTCAGTCAATAATAATTTCATAAAATATATTAGAACCTTCTGATGTATAAAAAAATAATAAAAATAATAACATACTGAAATGTTTTTTGTATAATTAAGAAAAATAAAACGCGCGATCATGTGCAAAATCATAATGACAGATATTTTTGTAATAAAGCTTTGTTAGATAAAGATTATACGCTTTTTAAGTTATAAAAATTATTTTTACAATAAAGAAAAAAAGAATTTTTAGTTGATCCTCACAAAAAATTATTTCTTTAAATAATATTGATTAAGAAAGTAATAAAAGAAATCGCAAAATATTTTAATAATAATAAAAAGTAGTTAAATTTTTAATTCTTGTTTTTCGAAAATTTATTTTTCAGTAACCAATTTTTTCTTGCGATATATATCATTTAATATTACTCCATTATTTTTTAAATCAAATTACTATATTATATTAAATTTGTAATGATGAATTATGACGGTTTTTCTAATGTTAATGAATTTTTTACTACTGTTATAATTTCTCTGACTGTGAATTATATAGATAAGGTTTCAATTTAATAAATTCCATACCAAATTTAGTTAAATAAAGTTTTTTATTTTTAGAATAACAAATTGTCATGACCTGGTTGCATTGGATATTTATTTTGAAAATCAGACGACAATTAATGTGAAAATAAAACAATATTTTGCAAAATTTATGATTTAATTAAGAGCTAACATTAAAATGAGCGATGGAGTTAGTTCATAGTTGCAGTAACAGATCTCTCAAAGTCGGTTTTGAAGATTTTTTGTATATTTTTTTTTTATTAAATTATGAATTAAAGTCAACAATAGTTACGAAAGAAATATCAAATCCTAAATAAATATTAAGCATCAAAAACACGTAAACTTTCATTAAAAATTAATAAATGTAAACACAATCACTAATTATTACTAAGGGTAAAAAGGATAAAAGTTTTAAAAAATGGAAACATTAACACTAAAAGCAATTTAAACTGAATTAAAAATTTTTCAGAAATATTGAAAATGAAAATTAATAGCAAATACTGACAAAAACTTATTAAATCACGCAAATAAATTAGAAATATACAAAAATACGATAAATATAAGTATAGGTTACAATTAACTGAATCGAAAAAATCTACGTAAAATATAAATTAAAATTCACAACTTTTATAATGAAAAGAATCAATTATGAGAAACATGTATAATAGTAATGTTGCATTTACCATTTAATTTAAATAGTTTTGATATTTTCTTACTTTAAAACACTTTAAATTAGAAATGAAAAAATAAGTATTACTAAATAATTGTTATGTAAATCAATCAGCATGAAGAAATAGAAAAAAAAAATTTTACATTCATAAATAACAAAAATTTTATACAATAATTAAAAAAATACAGTATATCAACAAGATGTTATTTAATGTCGAAAGAATAAAATATAGAAAGGTGGTACTAATGTATAAAATATTTAAAAATCTATTAATAAATACCGTTTATAATATTTAATTTGAGAAACTAAAATTTGTGTTTGTTTATAACATATAGGCTATAATTTTATATAGGCTTTATATATATTATATATAAAGGCATTATATATACATTATATAGGCTATAATAATCATTAGCATAAATGGGATTTAAATATTTCGATTCAATGTAATAATTTAAAAAAAAATGAGTCATTTAATAAAATATTTTAAGTAACATTAATTGTAAGAAAAAAGTTAATTTAAAAAAGTATATTCTAAATATAAGTCACTAGTAAACTAATTAATTAAAATAAAACTATTTCTAGTCTGTTATTGAGGCTGCGCAGTATATTAACGGTGTTCGCGCGATTTCAGGCCTCGTAAGGCCGCGAGTTCGCGAGTAGGTGAAGGAACAGAGGATCGGGTACGCAATAATCAAGACACAATTTGGGCTTCTTAATAACCATTTATTGGTCCACGCAGTTTACATATGGCATAAAAAACCCCCTCGGTGTAGGGGGAAAAGCCTCGCTAATATGTACCCACGGCGCCGACACACTCATACACACACACACACCATATCTCGCCGCCCCATATACCCTCACACCTATTCTTTTACTACTTTTCTCGGCTGGCCAACCGCTCGTTCTTCGCGTCCGCCGTTCGCCGTGGACAGACCGCTGGGGATCGCCAACGAACGAACTTCGTCTGCCATGGCTCGTCGCAAAGATCGCCACGCACCGAGTTTTCCGTTGCTAGGCCTCTTGGCGGTGTCATACGCACCTGGTTGTGGGTGGATCGTCCCGATCCAGCCACTCTTCTCCCTTTCTCTTCTCTCTTTCTATCTTCGCGAAATCCACTCGTTGTACTTTGCACTCTTGCCCCTCTTGGTACTCTTCCCTTAGCGGCATGGGAGGTCAAGTCCTTCTTCTCTTACGGGCCCGATGGTGCGAGATTAACCCTCCCACGCATCCCTCGGACCTTTCCCGCTTTCGCAATTTTCCGACTTCCTTCCCACTACTTCTTTCCGCAGTGGCCTTTTCCTTGCGCCACCGCCGCCCACCGTTCACGCGTATCTCGAGCCAAAATTACCTGAATCAACGATATATTAATTAGCAGTATATTAGTATATTAGTGAAGACTCTTGTGTCACAATGTAAAAAAGTAAATATATAGATACGTAGAAAAGGTCGTTGGATGACACAATTACTATGAAATTTTTTAATTACGTTATTGTCGTCAGGTTATTATTATCGATTTCGGTTTGTCTTCTTTTTTACGTTAGTTTGAGTTAGCTTAGTCTTGTTTTTCTACGTATATAATCACCTATCTCAGTTCTCATGCCCGGCTAAAAGTAGTATCGGACTATCTGTGCCAGTGTCTGCATTCTCTAGGTTTCCTGCCGTCTTCACGGCGAGGTTTAAGCACAGCACTTCCTCTTGTTTGACCGGTGGAAGGTATCACTGTTTGAATTACAAGGCTGTGAGGACTTCTTCACATCTTCTAGATGTCCCAACCAGAAATTCTCTCTCGCTTATTGAGTAATTCAATTCAGTCGGTTTAAGAGTGTAACTTGCGTATTGCACTTGTGCCCTACAATTATCTGCAAAGGGCAGCTTAAGGATCATAATAATAGTGCCGTCGGTTTAAAGCGTGAAGGGCATCATAAAGTACGGACAGGTCAGGATGGATTTTTTACTTGTTCTATTTCATCCAACGCCTGTTGCTGCACTCCTCCCCTTTTTTACTTGCTGCACAAAAGCTCATTTAATGAAGCTGTAACTGTAAAAAATGTTGGATACAAACCTGTATCGAGAGACCAGCCAGCTAAATTTTCTAAGAATGATAGGAGGTTTCAGTTTCAGGATGGCTAATATTTTACCTGATTTGATGTGCATTCTCTGCTTATCCACTACGTGTCCAAGGTAGACAAGTCACCTCCACCCAAAGTGGCCTTTCCTCAAGTTGAGTGTCAATCGATCCTAACATAAATGCTCTAAAATGTGTTCAATGAGGTTATTATGATCTACATATGACATTAAAAAAAAAATAATATTTTTTAAGTAAGAAAAAATGCAAGGCTCAATATCATGGCTGATGATTGAGTCGATGAACCGTTGGAATACTACAGGGGCGGAATGGAGCCGAACGGCATGACAAGAAACTGTTTAGTCCTTGCCCTCGCACCGTAAACACCATCAATAGTTTACTTCCCAATGTCAACGTTACCTACCAATAACTGTTCTTCAGGTCGATTGTGAAGAGATATTTCGCCTCCCACAATTTCTCTAATGTCGTTTGAATATAAGGTAGTGGATAGGCGTCCTTCTCCGTTACCTCGTTTAATATACGATAGGCAGTACAAAATCTATAATAGCTATCCTTCTTTCAAGCAAATACGACGGGCGAATTCCAGTGACTCTTCGTGAGCTTGATTACTTCTTCCACCATCATAGCATAGCCCAGGAGGTCAAAGTTATGCGTCACCAGATTACGCGCCTAATAGCGTGGCTTGATTGCGGCTTTTTCCATCAGCTTGATATGGTATTTCGCCATAGACGTAGGTCACCTTATTAAGTCCATTTCTGCCTTAAAATTTCCAATTACTTTTTCAAATCGGCCTCTTCTTCGGGGCTCAGCTCCTGGAGCCCTATACTCAAGAGCGGTGTCGCATCTTCCACCAACATGCAAATATTCAGCTCTTTGAACGCTTCCACGACAAGAAGTATATCGTAAGCTAAAGAGGGCATTACTACACACTTTAAGTTAAAAGTATTTTCGTTTACGCATGCCGGTCCTTCGATGATCTTGGAGAGGCTGCGCGTACTTCCATCCGCCAGCCGGGCAAGAAAGGTTTCGCGAATTTCTCTCCATCCATGCTGTTTACACAGATCTGCAGTCCGCTGATTTTTGGACGAGCGGGACATGTTGGAGTCGACGAAGAGCTTTGAAGATGTGGTCCTGGAGTATGACGAAGCAGTTGAGCAATTGGAAGCGTTCTGCTAGGGTCGATATAATTGGTACTGTGTACCGGCCCCTGCGTCGTTTCCTGCGTCTCGAGTGGGTGGGTGGTGGTGCAAAGTTTCATCCGGGTGCGTGGCCACCTTTGTCATCAGTCTGATGTCAAAAGACTTCCGCTTTCCTATTCTCCAAAGCATTCTAAGCCACCATAAGAGTGAAGTCTCGATCGTCCTGGGTTTCTTTCTTCTATAAAAAATAAAAAATGTCGGACGGGAATTCTCATACAACCTTTCCACAACGTCCTCATCAACATCATGAGTTGCGTGGCATCTCATCTGATCTCACCGATTCGCCGAGCTGCAGCGACCGATTGCGCAATTGGCACGCAATTAAGCTTCTTTCTTCGTCAGTGAGTTTTCTTTCCATTTTTCTATAAAATCCTTCATAGAGGAAATGCCGTCCCGATTTTGTAGCCGCAGTATGGATTCTCTGGTTAGAATTTTCAGCAAATCCGACAGCATCTTGTCTAGATTCATGCCGTGGGCTCGGAAAATTCCCCAATTCGCTCGATGAAACTGTACATATTGTGTCCATCAAACCGGACTCCCCAGCATCGCATGCCTTCTTTACTTTTAATTAATTGTTTAGAGGCCACGCATTTATTTCTGTAAGGGTGGCATGGAAAATTGACGTTTGCGGTTGCGAGCCGGCTTCGTAAACATCTAACTATGCCTTCAATTCAACCGTCCTGTCGATCTGTTGCGTGATCGGTGAATACTTGCGGATTTTATCGAGCAAAACTAAAAAATTTCGCTCATGTTTCCACCAGTCCACCTTCTAGGTTAAATTTATGTTTAATCAGCTTAGCGATCCTCTCTACTGAATTGGAAGATCTAGTTTATTCGCACCTCTTCCGTACCCATTTTCCTCAACTTTATTATTAATATTATCTATAATTGTTTTTTACTATAATACTTTTTAAAAGTAGAAAGAGACAACCAAAAAAAACTTTTCAAAGAGAAATAATAGTAAATAAATCTCCCTTCAGCAAAGTGTCAATTTATGCACAAACAAACAAAAAAATTTAACTCTTTTTCGTATCAAAAAAAGAAAAGAACCTTATCGCAGGTAGGTCAGACAATGCCAGACGAAAAGAAAAAAAAAACAGACAAAAAAATGAAAAAAAATAAAAAAATTTATTACGCAGGATATTTGCCTGCAACACAGAGCGCTAGCATCGGCGGCAGATCGTGACTAAGGCAATTTGCTGGGTGTCGGACGTAGTAGCTTAAACGTGAGGTTCAGGTAAAAAATTTATAATTAAAAAATATTTTTTATAGACAATAGGTCGTTTTTTGTTGAATCCTTGCTTTGTAATATAAGGATTTAGGTAATTTTTTTTTTATTTTTTAACATAAAACAAATTTTTTGGTCAGAAATTCTTTTCTGTTTAATTAAATGGAATCTTCGCCAGTAGCCATAAAAACAATTTTGTTTTTACATTTTACATACATGCTTATTATATTTTAACATAAATGTAAAAAATACAAAATTGAATACAATTATGCAATAATACCAAATTAAAACAAACATGCAACAAATAATTATATAAATCAAAGTAATTATAATTGTTTAGATTTTTCAATTGTCTTTAAAAAATAATAAAAACAAAATCAGGTATTAAAATTCATATCTTTAAATAAACTGTACTTTTCCTCCGTAGGAACAAACGATCTATAATAAATATTGTATGCTTATCCTATTGATCGCAGAAAGCACCTTGCGTTTAAAATTTGTATTGAGGTTCGATTACTATTCCTATTTTAAATATTGTTTACATCATATATGGTTTTTTATAGTTCTGCATTAGAATGCGGAAGCGAAAAAACTGCCTCTTTTAAAATTTTAATGATGGAAATCCATCGTCACCCAATACATTTTTTTTAGAAAAGCAGTCCATGTTTCGATTACGTCAATGATTAAATGATGAGCATTTACTTCATTTGACAATGAATTAGGCAAACTTCGTCATTCATAAGTCAAAGATCTTCATCAAACCAAGGAAAATGTTTTCTAATTTCTCGTAAATATGAATACTATTTTGTTCTATCATTTTGTAAAACTACTCACGGATTTAAAACAGAATCTGAACGTATAAGCTCATTATTATTATTAAAAAATCTTTTCTATATCTCGGCAAAGGTCGTTTGATAAAAATTTCTACAATTTAATCAAAATTTTAAAATAATTTCGGCTGAACATTCGTTCAAATAATTTGAACAAGGAATTTTTTCTGTTAAAAAAATCTAACGAACCTAAGGAAGTACCTCAGAGGTGGTTGGGAAAACTTCTAGTGTTGAAAAAATAGAAAAATTATACGATTACATAAAAAACATTGTATTATATGCAGAATTGCATTGATAGAGCGAGTGTCATTGTGATTTTCTAAATATTTGTTTAAATCTTGTATACATTCGATTTTTTTTTCCAAATAAATGTTTTTGTCATAAGAATCTTTTCGCATTTAGCGCAATGCTTAACAATGCATTGCATGTTTTTTGGATATGTTAATTAGGTTTTTTAATATTTATAAAATTTTGTTTCTAAATATTTAGAAAGAAAGAGAGAGATATTTTTTTACAAAAAAAAATCCGCGATACGCTTACAACCGCGAATGCACACGTAAAATATTTTTATTAATATAAATATATAAGACATTTTTTAAAATAAATCTTTTGACATATTAACAAATACTTTTTTATTAAAAGCATATGAATAGACATTGCGTAAATGTAGTAATGTACATTATATTTGTATTTAAAGCATGTCTAAGTATACATTATTCTTAAATATGTATATTTTATTCATTATCATAATATACGAGCATGTAAAAAAATGAAAAAGCGATTGAACATTAGCCTCTGCTGCGGCTGCAATAAGATTCTTAATTTATGTAGTGTTGATGCGTACAAGATTAACGTAACATCATTGGTGGGTCGTGTGTCCATGTGACTTACCGAGCAAAGGAAAGACCAAAATTTAGATTTTATCGACTAGAAGATTTCAGTCGATAAATCTGGCAATGCCCCCCAAAAATCAGAAATTTATAAATATTTGCTCAAGACAATTAATTCGGCTCTTACGCATAGTACAGGCGAGAACGAAGGAAGAGAGAAAGAGAGGGGGAGAATGCAGGCACTGCATGAAAGAACGAGAGAGAGAGAAAGAGAGGGAGTGTGCTTGCAGTACAAAAGCGTAAGAGAGAGAGTGAGCGTGCGTACAATACATGAACGAGAGAGAGGGGGTGAATGAGAGCGCGTACAGTATGAGACAGAAAACGTAATAAATATTATAAGATAAAAAAAAAAGAATATGATAAATAAATTATATAATAATATAATAAACATTTAATAATACAAATAAAAAGTTACATGAACAATATAACAAATAGTATAAAACAATATTAAGAAAATAATAATAATTCAATCGAACCTATTAATATAAGTTTTATTTTTTAAAAATGAATTTTTCTGTTTTATTATATAGCATCTTGGTAATCTATACGATCTTTATTTTATTACAAAATTTTCCATAATGAATTGTTTGTATAGTTATTTTAGAAAATAGATTTTCTTAAATATTAGAAAGGTCAAAGGGTATTGAGTCATTAAAATTAAAAATTGTCGATAAAATAAAGCGTTTAAATCGCCAATGAACGTATTCATAGTTTTCAAGTAAAGGACGCTACTTTATAACCTGCCACGCCGTTGCTTAATACAAGAAAATATCCTGTAGCTCATCCTGGCTGCCCTGATACTCGATTATTTTTGGTGGAGAGGGTCGTTCAGAGGCCCACGTGATCAAAAATACTACTACGCTGAAGCGAAAATTTCTGAAATCCGCAACGCTGATGCAGACGTGTAGTTTTAAATAATTTTTATCTTACTTGTTAGCAAAAATACATAACCGAGTTTAACTAGTTATAAATTAGGAACTCTATTTCAAATGTAACAGCATTCATTTAAATTTAAAATTAAATGTTAAATTTTAATTTTCAATGCTTTTCTCTTTAAAATTCATTTTATTATTTTTATTCTGATTATCATATATTTATAAGTAGATTTTTTAAAACAATTCTTCTCAATATTAGAGGTTAATATATTATGTATTTCGTTATTCATGATAATGATTTATGGTAATGATAAATTAAACTCTTAAACATTATTTATTTTTAATACAATAAATTCATTGTACGCCCAAATTAACGACTTATTTCTTTTAACCTCGAACCGCTTCCCAATCACACTCAGGACTTCTCATCATTAATTAATAAAAAATGCGCGATCAATAGATTTACAAAAAAAAACCAATAATATATCTTTATAGTAAAAAAAATTGAACTATACACTTCCTTAAATATATTTTTTTAATTAAATGGATTATATCGTGGAATCATAATACAACATATTAAATAAAAGTATAGTACGATAAATAAAAATATTCGTTTGGTGGTTTTTATACTCAATGTAAATTCTTGTTTTTAGAGGAAAATTATTTGTTTTTAATGCACAAATATTTTTATTTTATATTATTTTATTTTATAAAAATTTATATAGGTATTTTAAGCATAAAATATTCAATTAAAAAATTTAAAAAAAAAATATTTGATTAAACTGTAAATATTATAATTTACCTTTCACAAATATTACCCCTGATAAGTTTAATAACTTTATTGAAAATAATTTCATATCATTTTCATTTGTACATAAAATTTTTTAAAAATATTTAAAACTTTTTTGGAATAATATAAATAATCCTTCATGTATGGAATATTCAGAAATAGTAAGAAAGTAAATTAAAAACTAATAATTAAAAAAAAAAAATGTTTTATAATTCTTAAAATAACGAAGCAGTACTCAATTTTTAATAAATTATTAACTCAATTATGGAATAACATGCGAAACGACAATTATTATATACGTAAATTATTTTGTTTTACGTACACTCGGAAATTTCTTGGTTGGACCAACTATTGTATGAATTAAATATGTCTTTTTACTTATTGCATTGATTTATATTAAAACAAATTTTTTCTTTTTAATTTTTTATTCAACCTTTCATTTTATAATTTATATAAAACAAAATATTCTCTTTTCTTAAATATTAACATTATAATTATTATTAACGTTATAAGCCAACATCCAACTAATTATTCCAATAAAGTATATTTTTGAGTACACCACAAGAAGTTATTCAATATTAGGCGTTTAGTATATCTATTATCATGAGCTATCTGTCTAATTGAAAAAAGGTCATTGATTATTTAATAATGCCGTATCTTTCGTATTGCTGTATTCACAATATCTTTTTTAAAATAATTAAAACGAAGAACATCATGCAACGTTTAAAAATATATATTTTAGAATTTAAGGTTTTCGCTCGTTACAAAAAAGTGTGTATGTGTAGACACACACATATATATAATATCTATCAAATACAGAGTATTTAATTATATTAAGGTAAGCTAATGTTACTTGCGAAAAACATCTAAAAATTCTTTTAATATTTATATCAGAAAAAATGATTGTTATGTAAAAAATATTTTATAAGAAATACAGAGTTATTTTTAAAACATAAGTTAAATTTTACCTCTGTCAATAATTACTATTGATTTTAAATACTATTATAAACTCTATGATTGTCAGAGTAGATTATTCATTTTTTGATGTACATCATATATTTAAATCTTCGTTATTCCGATTAAGCATTTATGATAATCGTTTTTATTAATTTCTTTAAGAAATAAAAATGCGCGTGGTATATCTTCCTTAAGCAAATACAAATCATAGGTAATGTAATAAAATTTTAACAAAAATTAATCAAAAGTTTTTTTATATAATGTCATAGATTATTTTTTTAATAAAATATCTTTAATATTTAATGATGAAATAAATTATTTACAAATTAAGTGATAAATGTTCTAATATATATTTTTTTATTAGCTATTCCATTTTTTATTGATTTTAGCATTGTTTCTATCTTATTTATGACAAACTTACTGTAATTAAAATGAAATGTCATGGATTTGTAATGACCATAACTAATTCAAAATATATTATAAAAATGTCAACAATTCATTGTAGTTTAATTGCAATTTAAATAAGGATAGGAACACTGAAGATTGATTTATGTATATATTTATATGAAGTAGAATTTTATAGCGTAAAAAAAAGAGAATCGATGAGTTACTTGTATTAACTAACATTGTTGAAACATTATTAGTTAGAGTATTAAATATACACGGGTAAATTAATGTAATACTTAATGATGACTGATTTCCTATATCACTAATTTACTATATACGTTACCATAATATAAATAGTGTAATAAAAATTTTAATAAAAACCATTCTTTAAAAATGATAAAAGCTTTTATTTTTATATAATTAAACAATAACAAATTGTTAATAAAATAATAGAATAAAAAAACTTTAAAATGTTTTACGGTTAATTTGATTATATAAATTATAATGGAAGTATTATTTACTTCAGTTCAAAATTTTACTTTGCAGAAACATAAGCTAAAATATATATTTAGATAGCAGATAATAAGAAACTATTTTAGTATTTAATTTTTTTTGTTATGTATTGTACTAAATTTAAATATGATAATTAAATATGTTGTTATAAAATACTTTACAGAATTGTAATTTTATTTATATAAAAAAAAATAGTTTCTACCTACAAAGATAAAGAATTTTCTTTATATTTTTAAGAATATCAAATAATATATAACGTTTGATGTTTTCTAATCGATTATTTTAAGACAGATAATGAATATTAATAGAATATTACAGACTAGGAATTTTTTAAAATAAAGCTTATATTGAATCGGTAACACCAATGTTGACGTGCAATTTCAGCTGATTGTAAAAAGAAGATGAATGATTTACACATACGTGCGAACGATCATTTCCATAGTCATACGCATGCTTGCGCCAACCCACACACGTTAATATTTTAACCAATGTAAATTCAGATAAAATCTCATGAAATTAAAAGTTAACAAAATAAAATTAATACTAATTGTAATATCTATTGGTATTATAATTTAAAATTTTTATTAAAATTATACAGCAATTTAAACAATAAAAATAATTTTATTATACAATAATTTAAACAATTAAAATTATAAGCGCATATTTTATCACACACACATCCAATTTCAAATTTATTTACTTTCCAATTTTACATTTTTAAAATACACTTTCCGAATTATTTTCTTTTCTTTAAATTATTTATATATTTTTATTGAATATTAAAAGATTTTTAGAGATTTGTAAATTTTAAAAAATAGGAACATATGTAGAGGGATGTTTATAACAGTAAACAGTTTCCAATAGAAGTAACAAAAAATAGAATAAAGGAATATAATATTTCTATTAATATTAATACAAAATTATGAAATGTTTTAATTATATCTTTTACTTTTCTCATCTTCTGATAAGTGATTTTCTATTACAAGTACAAGCTATATATATTAAAAAACTTGCAATTTATTATAAAATGTAAAGGTCAAAAACATTAACGAAGCTCTGTAAATAAATACTTTTTTAGAAAAAAATTTGTATACAAAATCTCGTATTCTACAATAAAAGAATTTCTTGCCCTTAGTATTTTTTCTTTACTTGTTTTTCCAATTAAGTTGTCATAACAGAATAAACATCAAATATTATGACATCAAAATTGTTATTATTTTTTAAAATCCTATTATTACCTTTCATAGAATCATAACGTTTTAAAAAATTATATAGCAAATAATATAATAAATCCTAATGTTATATTTCATTATTTTTATTTTTTTTGTATTTTCGATTTTTAAATAATTTAATTTTATTTCTTTAAAGGTTTATATACTTAAATTCAAATATATATATATAATTATTCTTAATTCGTTTATATCTTCCTATGCATTTACTTATTTTTTTGTCTCGATTTCATTTAAAAACCTAAAACTGACATTACAAAATAAACTCCAGTCGCTTTTTCATTTCCCTTATATATAATTATACTTAAATATGTTTGTTAACTTTTATTTTTATGTTCATGTATATTATGCTTCTTATGTATATCTATATATATCTTGATTTTACAATGTATTTTTAATATCTGTTTTCTTTAAATAAATGATATATTAGATTAGGCATCGAACTAGACCATTTGGATCATTTTACGTACTATTTGAGTCTTAAATTAATTTATTGACAATAATTTTTCGTAATTATTGCCTAGCTTTTTAGATGAGATCTTATGGTATATCTGTATACTTTTTTTGATATATAAATAATATTTTAAAAATTAGTCGAGATATCAGTATCTAATTTTCGTGGTTATTTTTGAAAATCTTATAATTTATTGTTTTACTTTTTCCTTTTGTGTATTCTTAAGTCTTTATAATCTCATTATATCAATTCATATGAAGTCTTCATTTTTTCTTTACTTTTTTAAGCTCTTTTACATAAAATTTTATCTAAATCTTAGGTAATAATGTATGCTTTAAATTTTATACTTTCATTTACGTGGTTCATGATCAAATCATAAAATTGCATTAAAAATATAATTACAGGATATGTAATATAAGCTTTTAAGAGAATTAAATTTGATTTTTAGCTAATTATCATTTGCATCTGATATTTCCTTCACTTTTATTTAAAACAAAATAGTGAACTGTTTCTAAATAAATGATATACATAATTAATTTAATTGATTCTTCACTATCTAAACATACTGCATGTACATATTTATCCGATGGATAATGTTTCAGTTCGAATTCAGTATTCGAAAAATTCGTTTAAATCTTACAATTTAAAGTAACTATTTATTTATTAATTATTTATTTATTATTCTCATATTTTCTTTTTCACAGTGCAATGATTAACGTCTTTTATCTTCTATACCAGTTTTTAAAAAATTACTATAACAAACATTGTAAATATTACATTGTCAATTACTTTGATGAAATGATACTTTACCACTGTAGGAAAATGCTATGTATATATTATTTCGAATGAATATATAAGTTGCTTTCTCTTTTGCTTTACTTTCTCTATTGTTTTATAAAAAAATGTGCCTATAAATTATTAGAAAAGTGAAGAAAAATTTTTGAACTATCCTTTTTATAACGAAAAATTTTGTATTTTGCATTTAAACAAAATGATTAATATTAATACAATATTATTTTATTTATGAATAACATTTTT
Organism: Kradibia gibbosae; assembly: GCA_018907135.1. NCBI lineage: Eukaryota > Metazoa > Arthropoda > Insecta > Hymenoptera > Agaonidae > Kradibia > Kradibia gibbosae. Next base: position 34,698,452 of record JACCHX010000001.1, on the reverse strand, counting down.
TACGTTTTTTATTATTTGAATATATGTATACATTTTTATTCGTTTTCTTATGATTGATACTTACGTAGTTTTAATAATTTCTAATTTTATTCGATGGAAAAATAATTTTTTGATTCATAGATGTTAAAATTATAAAAAAATAATGTAAAAATTGTTAATAGGAGATTAAAAGTTCTTATATTTCTCTTGCATATATGTATTGTAGATATTTATCCTGGAAGTCCACCATTTTTTTTTGTAATTTCAATTTTAGTTTGTAATGTTTATTAAAAACGAAAGTGTTTTCATTATGTTAAATCAACGTTTATAACTATTATATATTTTTTCCAATGTCTTTAATATATATTTTTCGATGTTTCTTCATATTAATTATAAAATATCACCAAAGTTGTTAAAGAAAGTATTTTGCTGTTTGTCGATTTATAATATGCCTTGTATGTGTGCAACGACAACTTGCAATTGTGGATGTAATATGATATTACATACACAATTGGACCGCATACATATAGACCCACACCCATACGTTTATTTGTATGTTTATTTTCTATATCTATTTCAGTAAATGATGCAAACACCGCAGTATCGAACATTTGGCACGTACCAGAAATCCAGTACATTTACCAAAAAATTTACCTTAATAATAATGATAACTAAGCAAAAATCTAATGTACTATTTTCATTGTATTTTCATTAAATTTTATTTATAATTATAAAGTTTTATGTAATATTATTATTTTATATTATTAAGCCCATAATTAAAATCATCATGATTTATACGCATAAATATAAAAAAGCATGGATATTAACTAAAATTGCCAAAAGTAAACAATAATAAATAAAAAAAGCTCAATTTAATTAAATCAGAATTAATTATATTCAAGAAAAGGGATATAAATTTGTATTGTGTTAAAATAAGTTCACGAATTATTGCTTAATCGCTTCTTTTCATTTAAGTTATTTTTTTTTTAATATAACTAAAAATTTAATTTACAATTTTTAAATTGAACTGTAAATTTAAGTGGTCTATAGTTTTAGTTAAACATACAGATGACCTAAATTATTCAATTTACCTTTACCTGTTAATAGTTTATAGATAAGTTTTAATTTGTGTTAAGAAACCTTACTAATTTATTTTTATTATATTTATATTTTATATACTCACAATTAAATATAATTTAGTATTACAAATTGTCGATTACTTGATACAAGTATGAAAATTGGTTTTTAGTTGTTAGTCAGAATAATTGTTTTTACTTCAAATATACAAGTAAGTAACAATGTACAAAGCAATATGTAATGTAAATAGGATAAAATGCAATAATAGTTTGATTATAAATAAAAATGAAATAATTTACGATCTTAATTTGTCAAATTTTTTGATAATAATATATCAAACATAAATATATTATTTACTCGCTATTAAAGAATTTAATTTAGTAAAAAACTAAACAACTATAAAATAACTAAATATATGAATAATATAAAATTATAAATAATTGAGGTAACTAAATCACTGTAATTTTTCTTTAAAAAATTTCGATTAAACATTTGCAATTATATTTTCGGGATAAATCGACATTTTTATATCGTATTTGTTATACTGAAGGTATTTATAATGTATTTTTTTTGTAACTAGTTCATTAATTCATTAATAAATATATATATTAATATTTAAATGGTTAGTTCGAATAAATGAGAATTTTAATATATCAGATATGAATTTATAATTAGCTATAAAACATTATTTTATAAATATTATAATGCGAGAATAGTTCATGAAATCATTTTTTTATGTATTAAAATATGTTATACTGCATGCTTTAAATCTCAGCGAATTATGTACTTATCAATTTGAATAGTTCAATCAAAAGCTCCCACGAAATATTTCTATTTAGAATGCTAATAGGTATTCACTGACAGGTAAAATAAATAAGTTACAAAGCATAAAATGGTACAAAAGTAATAAAATGATTTTAAAAATTTAAGAATATAAAAAAAGACATGAATGGAAGGATATAAATTTAGATTTGTAGAAAAGTGATTGAAAAATGTGTCATAAATTTATCCTTGGAAATATACTATGTGTCGGCATGCAAATGAGTTATTATTGCATGTCAAAAACCAAGGAAGACAAAATCTTGTATTCTTGTTAATAACAGCAAAGAAGATGACGAGATGAAATACAAGTAAAACTGCCCGATAAAGTACGTAACAATAAGAAATTTGCTTTTTATGTTTCAATTTCTTTGTATTTTCTCAATTAATTATTGCAGAAGGCTAAACGTTCGATTGTACTTTACGTCTATATTCAATCTTTTATTTTCTTATTTTTTTCTATTAATTGGTATACATGTACCATTTCTCATCTAAAATAAAATTTGTGCAAATCCTTATATTTTTCATTACTGACTCGTTATATCTCTTTCTCTCTCTCTCTCTCTTTCTCTCTCACTCTTTCCCTCCTTGTCTATTTCTTTATTTCTTCGCGCAATATAAGCTGACAAAAATATGTTCACACACGCGAAGTGATTTGATTTTCTTACACATTTTATTTTAATCTCTCTTTCTGCCACTGCCTGCTTTTTAGCTTCTTTAACAATACATACTGATTCTTTAATCTTCATTAATTTGTTTCTAGGCAAATATTTTAATATATATAAAAGATGAGAAAGAAAAGATTCTTCCTTTTCAATTTCAATGCTATCAACATATACCTTCTTAATAAGTTACGTGGATATATTTCTTTTTACAGTCATAATTTTTTCATAATTTTTATTATTTAATAAGCTTATATATCTAATTACTTAATTAATGAACTGGTGAAAAACTAACAATATTTCAAATTTAAAAGGTTTTTTTAATAATTTTCGTATTATACCTTGATCAACTTTTATTTCTCTTTTCAATTTACCTGTAATATTCTAATTTTTATTTTATGTTCATATATTTTCAATTTTACTTTAAACTTTCAGTGTAGTATTTAAATAAATAATTTATTTAAGATACTTTGTAATGTTTATTCTTGAATACTTTAGTTGATACCTTGAAAAACATATTATTATATTTATCAAACATCATAAAAATAATTGATATCTTTCATATTTCCATTAACAAAAAAAGCATTTAAATCTTTCTTTCTTAGTACAATATATTAATATATTAAAATAACTGTGTATATGTATGAATGCAAGTAACGCATATAACGTAATTGCTGTGTACATCCACCTGACAGTCACTGAACTTCAATTTTCTTATATGTTTTACCATTGCATTTATTACTAAATTTAATTTAAATAAATTACTGAAGATAAACGTGCTTTTTGTTCAATTTGTCTTTCTCAATTCTTCTATTTATTTTTTATCATTTAATATTAATGCACGCAGTGGGAATTTTTCAAATATTAAATTTGATTATTATACATAAAAAGATTAAATCTAATTCTTTTCTCATAATAGTATGTATAACCTACTTTATTTTTTTAATTAGTTACTGAATTGCAATCAATCAAATACAGAATATGTTTCGTAATACTAACAATTTTGAGAGGAAAAACTACTATGGATTTTATACTCTAATAATAGATTATACTTTAAAAAACAACCAGGAAAAGTGGATAAAATAATCAATTCTACTAATTTGAAAAAAGATAACACTTTAAAAATGATGAAGTAAAAAGAGCATGTGTTCCGATATAATTTTAGGATCAGATTAAAATACGGTAAAGTATTATCATCACGTTTATAGACTTTTCCACTTCATCGCAAGCTGTCTATTTTTTTAATGATCATTATCATCTTAGCCATTATTTTTTCTTCTTTAGCATGTATGCGTAGTGTATTAATACGTGAAATCTAGATGCAGAAAGATTAACGACCTCTCGCCCACCGTAGTAAAGCATCCGCTAATACATCGAGGTGTGCTTTTGTCTGAAATAAAAAGAAAAAACGTACGTGAGGTGTTATTAATCCATAGTGCCATATAAGGAAAAAAGATAAGTCTACGTCAAGGCTTATTCAGTTTCTGTTCGTCCGTCCCCTGAAAATACTTACTTTCATTCTTAGCCAATGGTAAGTTTAAGTGATCTCTGTGAAGTTAGACTAGAAAGTGAACGCGTGCTTATATAAATGTAAAAAAAATGGATTCATTGTTAAATGAACTATTATTTTTGCTGGCTATATCACAAAAAGAGAGTTCGGAAGTTTGCTTAGTTTGCAGAAAACTTATACAAGTGTTGTTATTCAATTGCAAAGTGGTTACTTAAGTGAGTAGAAATCGCAATTGTAGTTCGATACACAGACATATAATATTAAAAAAATTTCATTATTCAGTTAAAATCTAGGAAGTTATTTTACAGTTTTTAATATATTTTATTTTATAAATTAAAATAATTGAATATATATAGAATAAATAATACATATACATAAGCTCTTTAAATATGAATATACATATTTGGGGATACATTTTTTGTATTTATATTAATTGTAAATTATATTCAAAATTAATTTCTTTCATAAGCAATTAAATGAAAATGAAAAAAATGAACTTTTTTAATATTATTTGGTCTAGTAATTGAATAATTATTTAAATGATTAAATTTATAATACATTTAAAAGAATTGACTAATAGTATTACTTTTCTGTTTTATCGGTTTTTCTATCAAATACGTTCATTTTATTATATCAACCTATAAAAAGTTATAATTTTCAATTTAATTGATATAAAGAAGAAGCCGGCACTTAAATAGACAGAGAATGTTGCAACATTGATGTGCATACTTCATATATATGACATTACTTACGGTTTTATAGAACATGCATGCCTGTCTGTCTTCATCTTCTCCCATCGGACAATCTATGAATCCATCACATAGTACATGGTCATCGATGCAACGATATCTACCCATTCGGTCAGCTGTAGGACATGCAAACCTCTCCATGCCATCATCTGACATAGGACACTCTAAAAAATTAAACATAATTTTTGACTTTCTGATACTTTCTAATAAGATCTCTATCTATACAATGTAGAAGCATCTTTTTGTAATTGTAAATCTAAAAGTTTTTAAAATTTTATTTAAAACTATAAAATATTTATTTGGAATTATAAATCAGTTTTACATTACCAGAAAATATATATTTTATAAGCATCAATAAAATATGTATTCGAGTACGTATTTTTTATCTCTTACGTCAAAAAGAATTTTTTAAATAATTTTAAGTTAACACAAAAAAGAAATCTAAAACTGTTTTATATTAAAAAAAAATATATATAATTTATTAAAATTAAGATTAATATAATTTAACTAATATGATTCGATTTTATACCTTTCTATTTTTAATTGGTTTCTATCTCTAAATGTACTATTTCTGAAGTAAAAAAAGGAAAAAAACAAAATGACATGCAAAATACTCTTGATACAATTTTGGTATAAAAAGTTTAAAATTTAAGCAATTGATATTCAATAAATTGATAGATAGTTTTTCGATTACTAAAAAGATATTTATGACAGTGAGTTAAATTATTCGATAAGATTATTTTTATTGATGAATTTACTATTACATTATAAAATCTTCTACCTTAAATTATTTTAATATGTTCCGTACAACCTAAAATTTATGTTAAGCCTTTAAAATAACAAATTAACTATACATCATTACATTCGCAAATACTAATAATTCTTAAACAGTAACATAAAACACAGAGTTGCTGATCAAGTTGCTCAAAAAACTCATGTAATTAAATGTAACTAATAATTTTTACATGTATAATTTTGCATAATTAATAAAAAATGCGGAAAGAAGCAAGAAACTAGTCAGAAAACATGTTAATCATTAGGAGACATTTATATGCAAATTAAAATCGAGTTGAATACATTCATTTGATGGTAATCATATTATAAGACTATTATATAATGCTCTACTTCCAATTATTATTTTTTTAAAATTAATTTATTAATTATTAAAAGTATTTTTTATAATAGACCGATCAATATTATATCATATAAATAGGAAAAAATGATGTTTATGTAAACAAATCTAATTAAAAAGAATTTTTTTTAAATGAATTTTTTAATTGAATTCCATGAAAACTAGAAAAAATTATTACTATATGGTTTTGTTATTTAACAATTAGAAAGCACTAATTTAACAGTAAACTAAAAATGGCCCTATGTAACATATTTTTAATTATTAGAAATATAATATTGTAAATAATTATAAATGATTGTAATTAAAATCGAATAAATAAGAAAACATTGAACATTTTATTTTAAGTAAAATAAAAATTATGTGATTTTATGTTCATCATTAATTTTTTCTAACATAAATACGTAATTGAATGAGTTTAATGTAATTAATATACCTTTTATAATTATATTATTACAGCAGTAAAATTAATAATAATAATTTATGTATATTTAATAATAAATATAAAAAGTTAGAAAAACAAAATACATTCTTTTTTGTTTCATGAAAATCTTTTAAATTTATTATTTTTGCGATCATTTGAGACATTAAAATATTGTTAAATTAAAAAAATTAATAAATAAGACTATTACTTATAATTTCTTTATCGTTTTAATGTATTTTATTTTTTAAGTTCTTCATTAAAACGATTTAAAAAATCTTTTGTTCATTGAAATTCTATATTAATATTATTAAAAATTAATACTAATATTATACAAAAAATTTATGGGAAACTCTGGACAAAGCAGAATGACCTATGTGTCTTCAACGATCGATCAAGAGTCCATTAGAAGCGTATTACACTCAAAATCCAATATCAATCAAGAATATATAACGATGCCACAACTGTGCTATTAAGAGTTATATAATAAATAATAAAATATTTATAACTATGTTATCACATTATAATAACTTTACTAATTTTATTTTGTTCTTATATAGAAATGTATAAATGTATTTAATTTACCTTATTACTTGCTGTAAATTCTAATTTTTGCATTAAATTATTTTAAAAAATTCCTTTTTTTGAATTACCTTTCTAAATTCCTTATTATAGCCATGATAGCCGTGAGGAAAAAAATATTTATTTTTTTTAAAGATACGATAACAAATATAGGAGAATCTATAGTATTATTTGAAATATTAAATTAATTTATTAAACTAATATTAAATATCTTAAGAAATGTAGTATATGTTATGGACAATATAATACTACTATTACTATTACTTACTTTATTAAAATTCGTTCTTTTCAGTGACCTTATCTTTTACTTTCAAAAGACTAACATACTAAATTTTAAATTATATTCATAAATTGTTTAAATTAGATATTCAATCACTACTTTTCATATGAATCAGCTAATGTTATTACAACAATTATAACAATTTACATTAATTTTTCTTTATATTTAATTAATGTACAGTATGTATGATTTAGTATGAAGAAGCCGTAATATCTAAGACATACAATCTCGACAAATCTGGAAACCCTACGTATTTTAATGATTGAATATTTGGCGCATACTATGCATAGAAAAAATTTTCTAATTTTTCGAGTTCTCTAAAAAACAGTAAAAGAAAAATTGTTGTGTAATAATTTAACATTATCATTTAACTTGTACATATCGGTTATAAATTTCGCTTTTTTGATAGAGTTCATGTTTCCATCATATAATTAAACAATAATAACAGAAACAAATCTAATAATATATATACAGAATTATAAATGCAAATACTTTTAATAAATTTTTTTGATAATGAAATAAGGCAGCAAAAAATGGTTAAATTACTTATGTAAATAGATATCTACCTATATTGTAAATTTAATTATATACTATTGAAGAAATTACTAAAATTAATAGACAATAGATTAGCATTAGATTAGCTAGGCCACATGATAAAGAACGGATAAAGTTATCAAATAATATAATATCAAAGAAAATAATGTTGTAACATTAGATTTAATATGAAAATAAATCTGTTAGGATAAAAATTATAGTGTCTTTTTAATTCTATTAATTTATTATAATTCTCGAATTAAATGTACAATCTATATACTTTGACATATTCATGTTCTTTTTATCAGTAAATTTAAATGTAAATAAAATATTCATAAAGAACAAAAGGTTCATATCTAATTAAAAATTATACCTAATTTATAATATCAATCTAATTTGTCTATATAATTTAATCATAAATAAACAAAAAATTATTTATACAGCTAAAATAAGACCTCTGAATGAAAGACATTGATAGAATTATTAAATATAAAAAAAGACGTTCAAATAAGACGTATAATTTCAAATTAAGTTCGTACAAGTTTATATACATGTATAAAAATAGCAAAAATGAACTTTATAGAATTTGAATTCTACTACAGAAAAATTTTAAATAAATATAATATATTATATACATAAATAGTAAGAATGCAAATATTGACAATAACAAAAGAATAATTTTTTAATTATCATTTATTTTTTGGACTTTCAATAGCTTTTTAAAATTACTCTCATCAAGAAACTTATTGTACTAATAATTGAAGAATGATATAAATTATAATAATAAGATAAGCAGTCTTAATGTGAATACATACAGATTTACTATGTAATAATTTGGTGAAATTATAACCCGATGAATGATATGTTTGTATTATAAGTAACTTTTTTAGAATAAATAAATTTTTTTTAAAATTTAAGGATTATTTTAATAAAATTCTTTATAACTGTTATTTTAAATCATACTTTAAATAATATTATTTCATTTTGATTGATATTTAAATATATCATTTTTTGGTATTTTCTCATCAATAAAAAAGTTAGGAAAACTTATAGCTAGAATTTAGAATTACTCTATACAAATAAGATACGCAGTGATTTATGTCTACGAAATTTACGAGCAACAATATTTTTTAAGCAAATATGAATAATAATCACATTTTTATTTGTTTATAATCGACGCTAATTTTAATATATATTGAGCACTCTACATTACATTGAATATATATATTTATTCAATGTTACTTTAAATGCAAATCACATTGCATCATATAATTATTGTTACTTGATACATAATGTAGTAATTTTGTGGTTACTCATTATAATAAAAATGAAATATTATCGATTTTGTGTATTTCTAACAAAAATAGCTTTCAGAAAGGATTTTAATAATTAATATTTTGCGTGTCTTGTAATGTGCAACAAGTTTATATTGATTTTTTCGTCCACTTACATTCGTGAACAATGTCATTTGAACTCATATTACTAAGAAATTTGATAGAAAGTACAAACTTTGAATAAAGGACTTTTCATGAACTATCACAAACAAATTTTCTTTCACTAATTTTAACTACTTGAGCAGTGTTAATTTACATATGTGAAAAAATCTATTCCCACCTGTATTATAACATATAAGTATGTATATATAAAAAAAACTAACTGGCGCCAAAATAGCTCGATATACGCCCTCGAACGTCGGGGGCGCGAAGGAAAGCGCCGCAGCAAAGAGTAAGTAGTGGGAGGAAAAGAGGAAAACGGGAAGGTTGGAAGAGTCCGGCGAGCGTGAGGGACAGTTCCGCAAGGAGAGTTCCGAAAAGACGTTCCGCGTGGCCGGGCCCAAAAGAGTGAGGACTTGCGAAACCCAAGACCGCGGCGGGCGGCAGATTGTGGGTGCAATATTGTATGGGCGTAAGGCCCGAGTTTAGCAGAGAAGGAAAGGTCGTTGGATCACCACGACCCAACAATAACTCAGGCGCGCTTGAAAGAGAGCGAGTAAGGCTTGGTGCGTGGGGATCCTTAGCGATCGAGCCACGGCGAGCAACAAACTCCTCCATAGGCACCGATTGGTCAAACGACAGAAATATAGGATAGGTGCGAAGGGTACAGGGGGTGGCGAGAAAGGGTATGTGTGTGTGTGTGTGTGTGTGTGTGAATGTGTATGATATTGTGAGGGTGGCGGCGCCGTGCGTATATACATTGGCGAGGTTTTTTCCCCTACCTTGAGGGATTTTTTTATGCCATTTTGTACATCGTGTGGGCGAATAAATAATTATTACCGAGCCCAAATTATCTGAGTAATTCATTTCAAACCCGAACTCCCACTCCTTCACCCATTCGTGAACTCGTGGCCTGATGAGGCCAGAAATCGCGCGAACACTAGTTAATGATTATAAGAATATAAATTAAATTGATATAGCATGACCCAAACTCTAAAAATTTTTAAATAATATTTTTTTTTAATACTATTTCATAAATACATAATTAAAATTATGTGTAAATGTATTTAAATTAAAACATTTCTAAAATATGTAAACATATTTCACTTAATTTAAAAAAAAATATCATCTCGATTACTATTACTGAAATCTCAATTACGTCTAAAATAACATGTCTAATTTCGAGATCATATTCATGATACTGCAAAAAAAGCAACCTTGAACTAATATTTAAATCATGGAGGTGCCCAAAGTATATAATTTGAAAATTGCATACAGAATCTTATTCTTATTCTCTCTCTCTCTCTATTTATTCCTTCTCTTAAATAAGTAGTATCACTATAAAAAAAACATTGAATCATTGTTAGTGGTTAAATAAGCATAAGAAAAACGATATATATATATAAATTAAATATTCATACATAGATAATATTAAGTATAATATTTAGCTAAAATTTAATAACATTAATTTTTACTTTAATTAAACTTAAATATTAATTTTACACATTTAATGTTAAGTTGAAAACTTAATAAAAATTTGTTTTTAAAAAACCATAATCAATAACAGTTAAACCGAATCCATTTATAATAAAATATCCATAATATTTTATTTTAGTTTAAAAATAATGTTAATAATTTTTAAACTTTGTGTAGTCGAAATTTAATTGTTTGACCGGATCATTCTACTTCATATATGTAATACATATTGATAATACGAAATATTTAATGTATGCATAATTACTGATAATTATGTAGAAATCAGTATTTTTGCATAATTTTACACCTTACACCAACAATGTGAATAATATATTTATTTTATTAAATGTAAAAAACAACATAAATTAACATTAGTACTATATACTAAATATTTTTATATATGACGTTACGCTTAATAGGATGCACTTATACTTTTATAGAATATAAAATATGTTTCGATCGTCTTACATTTAAAATATTTCACTCATGAAAACATTTACAAATAAATAAATAAAGAATCATCATCCTTAACATAAAAATATTAGTAATTTTTTTAATTATAAAAAAATAGTAATTATAAATATCACTAGTTGACGTTCAACTAAGACTTATAAAACGTTTGATTAAAAAAACACAGGTATAAGTTCCTATTCTCGAATAGACGTTTGAAATATTAAAACTGATAGTTTAAAAATAATTTATGATGTAATATAATATTATTATTTATCGTTAATATTTAGTACCCTTATATATATTTACTGATTGATATGATTGAATTTCAAATTATAAAAAACAGTTCATTTTTACAAATGTTGTCATTCAAATTAAGATTATCAATTATCGAAATCGTACATGTAAAAATTTCTTATAAATTCTGTAAAATTTAAAATAAATATAAATATAAATATAAAATAAATATTAGATATAGACTAATAGAATAATAATAAGCAAAAATAAACTTTAATGTACATGTATTATGATATTATATTAGGGAATAACAAATTCTATGTATTTTTAAAAATTGTAAAATATTAAAAATTTTGTATAAATAATACAATAATCTACAAATGCAATAATCAAATTGTAATTATTATTTAAGTGATTGCAAATTTATAGGAATTTAAATAAGATTTTTTAATAAAATATTATATTTTAATAACAAAATATTTCACGAATACATCCGCCACTGTTAATGATTTTTTAATACACAACTCTTGAATATTATTCGAGATACTTATTAATAAATTCATATATGAATTAAATTACATGTAATTAATAACTTATATTAATAAGATTACCTTAAATGTTAATTTATGTTTTTCTATATTTTCCTAATAATATTTTATATAATCAAAAAATAAATATAATAATACAAAGATACGTACCTACAAATATACTTTATAAAAAGTTTACATTAGAAATTAAAAAAAAAATTAGAATCCTATTGAGAAAAATATATCATATTCAATTAATTTATGTTGATATTGTATAGAATCTATAGAACTTAAGCAGCAACATACATATAGCTATTACTTATACGTTATGACGTCAGACAAAGCAATATCTTCATCATGGACAACGTTAAAATCATAAATATAGCCTCTTTTTAGTAATCGTAAAGACGGCATCTAGTAAGAATATCTACATTATTGGTAGCCTTATAAATATAACATTTATGCTTTTACGATGTTTTTTTTTAACGTTTTTATAATTCGACAAAAACATTTATTTAGGTGATTCCTATCAATATAAGACTAAAAATTGTACTGCATCGGAATTACTTATTTTGTAAAACTAATAAATACCTGTAATTTCATTAATTTTTTTATATAATTTAATTTAACTTAAACCCTTTGATAAAACTATTTACATTAAAAATATGAAAATATGTTGATATAAAATAAATGATCAAAGATGCATTTTATTTTCTATTTCTAATGAATGCAATCTAAAAATATGAAATTTGAATAAATTTTTTTTGTAATATGTGTTTGTCAATGTGTTACTATTATTTCATACACTTAGTCCAATTAAATTAAAAAATCTAAAGTAAATAATTTTTATAATCTTATATAAATTATAGTAAAATTTTACTAAGAACATTTTTTAATAAATTGAATTTATGACAAAGATTCATACATGCAATAAAAAATTTATTACACATACTTCTAGCAAAATCAGCTAGTGTTGCACTGAATATAAATTTTTTTTATATATGAGAAGTTAATAATATTTTATATCACGAATGTCTATATTCAGAATATTAATTTAACCCAGTTATTTTATTATTAATCTATGATAAACAGTTAATGTTCTTTTTTAGTTGTGAAATAATATTTGTGGCCTGGTCTATAATATATATATATCTAAATCTTAAATATTATACATAAAAATATTTTAAGAGTTAAAAATTTTAGAATATTTGATACATATTTGTCATTTTTTTCCTTTATACATTTTATGAAATGTTTATAGTAGTTAAAATTTATAAATACTAATTATATAATACTAAACTTTTTTTTTATATAAAATTTTAAAACCTTTATCTGAAGGTTTATTTATGTCGAAACGTACCTCGACAATTAATGATTAGTTTCAAATGAAGTTCTAATTGTATTATTAAATTATAGTATTATTTATTTGGCTTGTAAGTCTTTACATTCTCAAAAAACGTAATTATAACCCAGAACTAATGTATAAAAATAATGATATCCAGCAGATAAAATTTCATTGTATTTATTAGAATAATATGTTGTATACACATATATATGAGATATAAATTGATATACAATTGAAATAAAATATACAAGATATACAATTAGAAACACAAAATTATCTTTTTAAAATTAATTTAATAAAAATATATACATTCTAAAAGGTATATATATATATATTATTTAAAAAAGATTTTTTTTTATAAAATTAAAATTGCGTTTACACATTGAAGTAAGTATCAATGAAATTTTTAATTTATAAAAATTACGTAAAAGATTCAAAATTTATCATTGTACGCTAATTCATAACACAAATGTATAGTTAAAAAAAATGTTTACGTATAAAATTTTTACAACCAATATTAATCATTAAACAACTGTAAATTTATATATAATTTCATAATAATTCATTGGCTACAACTTTTTAATATAAATTCTCATAATAGCGTATTTATTTCATTTAAAGATATTCAATATTTGATGTCCAATTATTTAATATACAACTACTACTTTAGTTCGTTTTGAATATATAAAAAAATTACAAATTACTCGTAGTTAAAAAATACCTGTGAATCACAATGGAAGTAATTTTTTAGAATATTAAAAAATTAATTTGATTATTCTTAAGCTATACTGAAAGTATAGAATAATACGTAATGTGCTTAATCTACGGTCATGAATTCTTAATTGTAAGAAAAAAAAATACAATCTTTTTTGTAACTGCGCCTAATTCAATTATTTTCTGATATTAGTCTTACGTAAATGATGAACAAAACTATACACTTTTCTAATGTCATATCACCCGGAAGACTGTTCCGGAAGAATAATATAGATATAAAGGATTTTATGCATTATTAATAATAAAATATGACTTTGTATTTATATATACATACGTAAATATATAAGTACACAGTTCCTCGTTTTGATAATAATTTAAGAAATCTAGAAAGGAATTGAAAACAAATTTGATAATACTAAATAATGTAACTCATTAAATACAAATATTAAATTTTATAATAAAAAGATTTATTTTAAACTTTCTTTTTGTAAATATTAAAAAAACTACAACTTGTTGAATATATTATAATATATTTATATTGTAAGTTATTTGTACTAAAATTTATTAAAAAAATAAAAACCTGAAGAAACAGTCATACAAGATTTTTGTGCTTTTTATTAATAAGACGAAATTTCCCACATAATTTTCTCTCTCTCTCTCTCTCTCTCTCTCTCTCTCTCTCTCTCTCTCTCTCTCTCTGTCTCTATCTGTTATGACCGGCTCGCTCCATTGGGCGCGGTTGCCTACGTCATTGTCCCTGGAAGAGTACTTTTCCCGTTGCCGTATTTCTTCCTTTCTTTGTTTTTAGACATACTACGTAAACGTTCTTGACGGACTACCAACATCTTTTAAATGGTATTTCGTACGAGTAACGATATCAGACAGAATATCATGAATTAGATCTGACATAAACCTCATGACTTCGTACCCTTTTTCTGTTTCACCTGGCATTATTTCTACAACCACACCGCAACGTAACCGGTACCTAAATACATGCCCTTTTTAAGTATTCCATTCTAAATATCAGTTCTTATAATGGATATTACCGTTCCTTATATGCGTCAAAAATCATGTTTTGAAACCCACTAATACAATCAAAGTAATGAAAATGTATTAAACATTATAAACTTAAAATAATTAATAGAACTAGAAAGAGAAGAGAAATGGGCTATCAAAGCCAAACAATTTTATTGTACCTTATTTTCAATTAAAATTATGCCATTTTACTACACAATTTGATAATGTCATACATAATTGAGTTAAATATATATTCGCGTTTATGTAACAATGCATCATATATATATATACATATATATGAGTAACTGAATAATAAAAAACTTATTATTATTTTTTAGATTTTCATAACACTAATGTATATTTTTATTACTATTAAAAGTAATTCTTTTTATATAAAAAATCTAATCAATATATAAAAATAAATGTATTGTATAAACAGTATTTACTCACCTATTTGCGGTACGTCGTATTGCCTATTGCCTCGCGCAGATCTTAGTATGAATTGCGAGGCCATATTAGAACCGGTAGCAGTAACAGAAGTTGCTGCAGATATTTGCGGCTGCTCTGATTGTTTGATATCCTGCCTCATAGGTGAAATGCGACTTCTTTTTCCATATGATTTAGTCGTTTCCTTTGCTATCATTCTTCGTGAGTTGTATGATAGGCTTGGGTTAATCTTGTGATTTCGAGTCTTAGATGAATCAAAATTTTCAGTCGATGTCATTCTATCAAACCTCGATCTGGCTAAATTATGTATTGGTGTCAGAGTCTGCACATACATAGCTAATGAATTATAAGGGTTACCGTCCCTTCGTATTTTAGCAGGTTCATTCGAGGTAACTGATATTGTATTTTCCTTATTTTCTCTTTTCTTTGAATTGTCACTATATTCATTGTAAATATAATCTACCGATTGTGAATTGGCAGTTCCTCTAACTCCATTCCATTGAATCGGCTTTTCCGAATGATAGTCCTGCTTTTTTTTATAAAAGTTACCCAATACTGCAGATAAAACCTCGTTCAGAATAAGCATATTATTGGGCTTCTTGCGTTTTTCGTATGCAAACCAGTCATGTATGGTATCACCAGTGGCTGGCTTAAGTATTTTAAAATTTGCAGAGGCCAAAAAAGCACGATTCTCAACAGCATGTGAATTTTTAAATCTTGTCTGATGGTTATTAAGAGTTAAAGCCAAACCCAATCCTATATAACTTAACAACCAAACGATGTGATTCGTCATTTTTATTTCTTACTTTTTTTTTTTAATTAATGTTGTCCAGTTTTTTCTATGGAATCGGTTGATTCCTTTTTTTTTTAAACTGAATCTCAAATCATTTGCATATGTAAATAATATCTTCTTATTTTTTTAAATATTCTTTGTTGTCTGTATGTTTAGTAATATGTTTTGTTGATTTAAGCTTTAAGAAACTATTTTTTGGCTTGCTATAAAGGTAGAATACGTATATATAAAAAAGCAGGTGGGCAGAGTCAGAGGGATAAATAAAGAGAGAGAGAGAGAGAGAGAGAGGTTGAGATGGATAAAAATAATTCAAAAAGAAATAAAGAGATGAAATGTTAGTTTAGAAATAGGCACGTTGATACTTGATATAAAATAAAATAATATAAAATTATTGCAGTCAATTTATCTCGTGAAAATTTTGGTCAAATCTTCTTAAAAATGTTCTTCAGTGACATAAATAGCTCACAAAATAGTTGGTTTTACGTTGTTTAGTAATTGCGGGACGTTGTTCAATTTTTCTCATCTTAAATCCATTGAGCTATTTAGTTTTTAGTTACAATCATGTTAATAGGATTATTAATTAGATGATTTTAATATCCCGGACTTCAGTAGCTGTTGTAGTTGTCGTTGCTCACGGAATTGTTTCCTTCGCTATCCTGAAAGCGTATTGATAAGATTTATTTTAAAAAATTACATCCGAAACATTAAGAATCATTTAGCACCTGTACTATATATTTATATTACTTATAGAATTTTTCGTTTTATAATGAGACGCATAGTTGTAATGTTGATTAGGTTCATAATATCAAAAAGCAAAGGTAACAAATGCAAGTACTTGTAAATACAGTGAGAGATGATAATCGGTGCAGGTACTTGTAGTGGTTTTGGTATTAATGGTGCTTTATTACTAAGCGTGTATGCACTGACAGGTGGTAGTGATGAAGGAAAAGTAGTGCTCTGGAGGTACTTGGATAAAGTGGAACTAACAAACACTTAGTCCTATCGAAATATTTTTTATTGATATCCATTGAACTTTAATATCAATTTGAGAAAAGTACAAAATTATTCAAGTAAAAATAAACAGAGGGAGTAACAGAAAACAAAGGAAAATTAAAAAGAATAGAGGCGAGATATATAGCCATAAAAAAGTAGAGAAATTGTGAGTTTGAGAGAGAAAAATAAACAAACAGAGAGAAGAAATGAAAACATAAAATAATAAGAACGAAAATTGTTATTATTAAATGTTAATGAAATTTCAAATTTACTATATTTCAGTTTTATTTCTCTTCTCTCTGTTCATCGTACTTGATTTACACATTATACAGTTCGTTTAAAATTTTATATCTTTGATAAAGCAGTCGCTTAATATTGAAAACTTTTTATTAATTACTATTTTCGCGTTATGTTTTTTGTTTCCTTGTAAAACGATTTTTGGTGATAAAATATAGTCAATAACCAATACAGTCAATGCTATATATATATATTTATTTATAAGTTCATAAAATATGTCTATACACTTATAAAATAATTTTCTTTTGATTTACGTTTACTATCAAATTGCTTGTATTTTTCTTTGAATATTTAATAATGTTTATCACATTAAATAGTGAAAAATGTTACTATTTAACGTAATTATATTTACATAATAAAAATTCATTTATTTACTAGTGTTTGTTATTGTGCATTTCTTTAATGGGGAAGACAATACACATTATACATGTAAATTTTTCTCAATAATTTATCTATTCTTTTAACATGAAATCATTTAAACATATACTTACTAAGTACAAGGATATTTCACTAATTATTATTGAAGAACATAAAAAGTCTGCTCATTGTGTCCTATTCATTCTATTACAGCTTCTATTTCATGATTATAAAAAACACCTCAAAATGAAAAGCAACAAAAAAAGTGTCATTTTCATATTTCGTTTCTCCCACTGCATATCTAATGTATAATAGGTTTAATTTAATCAATGACTTTAGTTTTTTCTAATAAAAGTGTTTTTTGTTAAAAAAAACATACAAAGTAACTGTTAAGGATTAAAATAACAGTTTCAAAATCATATTATAAAATATGAAATTAGAAAATTTATCTAAAATCAATGACGTACTAATCTGGTTATATATAGATACGTAGTTACATGATTAAGCCTGTGTGAATATTTAAAAATGTATATACATATAAATATATATATATATATATGTGTATTTATGAAGCATGCATGTATAAATAAAACAAGTACAAGAGAAAGAATTTCGAAGACTGGTGAAGAAAAATCTATTTTTCAATTAAAATATTATTTTGCACATATTTTTATTTATTATAAAACCTTTTTAAAATAAAGAATAAATTTCTTTTTTTTATATCTCTCCTTTACTTTAATATATAAATATACATGTATATATATATACATTTATACAAAATCCTCTTTTAACGTAACTGAATACTTTAATAATTCATAAACTATCATAGAAATCACCACATGTTTCTTAATGCTGATATGTGCTCCTTCAGCAACTGCATAAATCACTCTCAGAAGGATTCAAAGGTTTATATATATGAGTTTTTATTAATCTATATAAATGTATTCGATAGAATACCAAAATATACAATGAGTAGAGCTATTTTTACTCCATCTTAAAGTCTCAAGAAATTTATATGTAACAGTTCCGTTAGTTTCATTTTCGAAGAAGGATCACAATATTGAAAAAAAAGTTATATACGTAATATTTCAAGCATACTAAATTTTATTGACACAAATTTAGACTATCAACAAGTGTCAGCGATGTAAGAATTAGAAAAGAAAAATTTTAATTAAGGAAATACTGATTTAAAGGAAAAAAGAGACGCGTACGATTTAGAGATTATCTTTTAAAGAATGCAAATTTTCGTGATCGTACAAAAAGAAAGTTAGTACTTGACATTGGCTCAAGATAGATTATTTTTTGTTTGTTCATTAATAGTAGTTAATTAAATATGTAGCTATATAAATTAAAAAATTAAATTTATGTAGCAGTAACCGTATTTAAATATAGATATTTCTAATAATATATAACTCATTTGAAATTAGTCTGCAATTGTGCTGTATATTGTTAAATAGTAATTTTTACAATAAAATTTTTACAAATAGCGAATATATTGTAAAATAATACATATATTTAATAAAAATATTATAGTTTGTATATTTTTATATTGGCAGCAGACAATGTCGCTGCACGAACAATACTTGCTTGTGAGCGTCGGCAGCGTTCATGCTGCCTTTTCTTCTCACCAATTCCGTATTGATGGCAGTTGTGACGACAGCAGTAGCAAGGATCTTTTGTATCTCGCATTGACTTTCTACACCATCTTGTTGCCATCATTACATTCGGATGTAGCATTAGATTAAATTTAAGTTCCTGTGCCTCGTATTCTTCTTTTTTCTTTTTCATATTAAGATTAGAGGCTTCGGAAAAATTTCTATAGTTGTATTTTTAACTTAATATTTTTATTTAAATTGTGCATCCAGTTATTTGAATTTATTTTACTTCTCGCCTTATAAGGCACTTGTTCTTAATTAATTATTTCTCCTCTCTCTCTCTCTCTCTTTCTTTCTTCCTCTATTTTTCCTTTTTCCTTATCTCTCTCTTACTCTTTCGTTTGAGTTTTTGTTTAATATCTTACTTTTTTGCTTTTTCACTTTCTCTATTTCGTTCTTTTTTGTACCCTCTATTTCTCTTCCTACTATCCCTTTTACTCGTGTTATCTCACTTCCCCTCCTCTTCATCCCTCTCATTATGATGTAAATTTTCCATTTCTTCTTCTTCTTCTTTCTTGTTTCGAGACAATCAAGAATTCAAAAAATATTTTTTCACTTTTGCTCGCAACAAACCACACATTTAATAATTTATCACTTAGGCACTTTTCTACTACATTGTAGGTTTTACATCCCTTACTATTCAATACATATGTATGTCACTGTAAGTGCGCACTTTTATATGTATAGCTCTGCTTACATCGATATAAATGCATATTCACACACACACGCGTGCGCGAGCGCGCAGACGCGCAACACACACACACACACACACATATATATATATACATGTATATCTACATATCTATCGTTATGTATATATATATATATTCATTTGAATTAATTTCCTGTAATTTCTTGGCTATTTCATTCTTATTTTTGTTGTTTCTTCTTAACAAATATTGACAAGGTCATTTTATAAACTCCCAAAAGCTTAAAGGTAAAATTTTGTTTCCAAAAATTGAGCAATTCTGATGATGGCGTAGCGAAACTAACTGATCAACTTGCGACTGTAAATCGTATTCTATACGTGCAATATTATAGTGGCGATACAAAGTAAACGTGAAAAATGTCGCGATGAGTTTTTTACAGCTCAACTCAACTAGGCTCAGGTCTTCTTGTTTCTTCGTGCATATTGAAAGCAGCGGCCGGCAATCGAATCCTACTAATAGGTCTCACTTTTGCGCTGCTCAAACACAACGCCGTCGACGACGGCAACGGCTATGCTGTTTAATGCCGCCGCTGTTTCCGTAACGCTACCACTGAAGTCGAGAATAAAGAGAGGGTAGGTCGTCCGCTTTGCTTTCCTTCCTCGTAGGCGTGCGCAGGAAGCTCTGCCAACAATGACGACGACCACTACTACTTGCGTGCGCATATTCGTAATCGCGATGGTATTGGCGTATTTGTGCATCTGTATATTTAAAACACAGTAGAGTAAAGGATAGACTGTAAGATATATAGAGACAGTAAGACTGAGGGGGGAAGGGAGGGAATAAGTGAGAGTGGGAGTGAGGGTTGAGGGAGAAAGAGTTAAACAGATATGCACGTAAATTCTGCTGACATCGACGTCACAGTCTTTGCCTGAGCTAGGTCGGCAGCACCTTTCGAAAGAAAAAGAAAGAAGCAAGAAAAATGGGACTCTATAGAACTCTGTGTAATAACAATCAGAATCCATAAAAAATTTTAATACAATCAAGACTCAATATTCTTTATAATGTTTATAATAATTTAAACTTTGAACGATATGTACGAAAAATTAACTTACATTATTAATTAATTGATGATTATTAATTATTCTTAATTTTATATTGAATTTGACATTTCAGGCCTATTCTCCTTACCTATATATACTTCAAACTTTTTATAGAAACACAAATTATAAATATTCGTGTAAATAAGATTGTATTTAAGGTAGCAAATAGACATTAAACAAGTTTTTTGTCAAATATCAATTAAGAATGTTTTAAATTCGTACTCATTGACATATAAACCATTACATATTTATTCTATAAATAAGCGATATTAAAATATTCTAAATTTATAAAAAATATAATAGATAATTCAAAGAGTATATTAATAATATATTAAAAAAGTACTTCAAATTGTATTCATAAAACCAACCCTATAATTCAAGAAAACATTTTATTTTTAGAATCTATCTACTCTCCTCTCACGTACAAAATTGCACGTAACTTTATACATTTTTTAGCCAATATATTTTCATAAAAAGGCTCTCCTTTGTAAACACTTACATACACGCATATCTAGAGTCTTTAATACCATTATGATTTAGAATTCTCTCTATAACTATTTCTATCTTCCTATTTGAACGAAGCCCGACCTCTCTTTCATATATCAAGTATGAGCACATATTTCTCTTCTTCACGTTACCTGTATCTGAATCTCACTTGGTTCTAAGCTGCATCTATCTTCTTTTCAATCTTTCTTATATTAAATCTTCATAACTATTTCTTTTTCTATATAACTTTCTGTAACTTTTATCTCTAATTGATAGTTTTTTAAAAGTGTAATTTTTTAACTTGTTGCTTCTATTTTTATCGCGAGTTTAAATAATAATTCTAGGTGAGAGAATAAAAAACCAGTACGTTTGTGTAATTTTTAAATTTAATATCAAAACCTAATTAGATATACAATTCTACTATTTACACAAGTTATATAAAGTAAGAAGGTTACAATCAATACATGGATAAATATATATTGATGTTGCATTTCAATAATTTAATCAATATTTTAAAAGAAGTTGTATTATTTTTTTAAGTTCCAAATTGTCAGTTATAAAGAGAAAACATATGTGGGGAAATAAAATATTAGCTGAATGTCACAGTTATGATGAATGCCGATATAAATAAAGTTACAATTTCAATTTTAATTACAGAAATTCAGTAAAAATTTACGAGTGAAAACTGCACTTTCTATATCAAATTAATACTATTTTAATGAACATTTCTTATTATGAAAATAAATCTTAAATAATATTTGTAATCGTGTATAATATTATTTATATTATTTGTAAAACAATATTATTTATAAAAAGAATAATTTTTTCCCAAAAAAAGGAACGTTAATGAATCATTACATTTTAAAAATTAATATAATTATATAATTCATTAATATGAATTATCAGTACGTAATAATTTATCATTAAATATGTAACATTTTATTTAAATGTGATAATTTCTTAAAATTCGAAAAACCGTGACTATAACCAATTAGGAATAATATTTAGAATTTTTTATTTTAATAGTTGCATTAATTTTAAGTACTTTGTATTTTAATATTAAAAATAATTAATTAAACATAATAATTTAAAATAATGCACTTACAGAAATGAACTTTCTCTACAAAAATTAATATACTTATCATTAAAATTTTTATTTGTGACTTTTATTCTTTGTATAAATGTACACATTATAATTAATATTAATTAAATACCCATTTTAAATAGTTTCTAACATACTTTTCTAATATAATATATTAAATGATAACAATTATTTTGTTTAATTTTTGATAGATACGACTGATTTCTACACATCCATTTCTACACACGAAAATTATCATTTTTTTATTGTATTTAATTTTAATAATACTATTTATATATTACTAGAATTAAAAATTGTTTGCTGCTATCGTTTTTAAATTGTATTACAAATTCTTGATAATTTTAGCTGTAAAAATTAAAATATAAAAAGTAGTTTTAATACGAAAGTAGAAATTTTTATATACAATTGTATTAGGATCGATAAATAAATGATAAAATTAAAAAATTGTATATAAAAGTTAAAAAAAAAATTTTTACTAATATTATCCATAAAAGTAAATGTGATTAATTAAAAATTGAAAGATACATATATACAAAATAATAGATTAAATGTTGTTATTTAATTATATTTAAATTTTCAATTCATTCTTTTGTTACAATAGAATTTTTAACACGTAAATAGGAATTATGTATACATTTAAAATGTGAATTTATCCGAAGCGTTGTACAAATAACCATTTAAAATTTTTGACTTGAAATAAAAAAATAAAAAAATAATTTAAAATAAAATCTAATATTATAATTAATCGTTAAAAATTATTTTTTGAATAGTTAATTTTTTATATTTACGTTTTTTACTTTATTTCGAAGTGCACTTTTAAACATTCTGTAAGCAATTATATATATCAACTACTTTTCTTCAACTGCTTCAAAAATGTTAAATAATTTTGTTTATGTATTGTGTAATGTAAAATAAAGTTAAAAAACCATAATTAAAATATGAATATTTCTTATATTAAAAAAAATACCGTATCCATATAATGCTTTACATTAAAATGGTTTACACTCAAACAGTGGATATAAAAATCTAAATTAAGAAGCACTTTCCTAATATAATCAAACAGCATATGTATATGTAATGTATATAGAATGTAAACATTATATCAAACCTATAAAAATTTATGCAGGAAGAAATATAAGAAAAAATGAATGAAGCAATACCAGGCGAGCAAGATAGTATTGAATGGAATATAAAAAGAACAAATATGTCATTGTACGAAATAGAGAGAGTTTTCTTTGAAAACGTGCAGAAATTGTATTATCCCTCCACTTACTCACGAGTTTCTTTCATTCATAATAATAGTGTTAGATCGAAGGAAAGTTAGAAACATTTAAAATATATATAACTAAGTATAACAATCTGTACAATTTCTAAATGTTTGCAATTAAATATATTTATTTACATACGCATGTGTTTGAGTTGAATAAATTTAATAAATTGAGCTAAATAAATAAAAATTTATATAAAACTTGAAAAATCGATATGCATATTGTTTGTATCGACTCGGTGATTTTTGTAGTGTTAGGTACTCAACGATTTAAGGTATTTACGTAATGCATATACAATAAATAAAAATGTTCTGCCTCCTACACACACTCCTTCTCTCTCTCACTCTCTCTCTCTCTCTCTCTCTTTTACTCACTCTCTCCTTCTTTTCACTTTATTCTCTTTCTCTTTGTCTTATAATAGTTCACTGACAACGAATAATTATTGTTACTACTACGGCTTCCAATTCTTAGATTAATTTAAAAAAATTTTTGTTGTATAAAATCAATTTATTATATTTAACATTATACCATTGTAATATTGTTGTTGCTTATTACAAATATAAGACTAATCTATAAAAAGAGCAAACACACCTTATATCTAAATGTATAATTGTTATAATATATAACATTTTTATTTTTATAAAATATTTTTTTTAGATATTTTAAATATTCAATACCTGTTGGTTACCTTGGTATTCAATACCTTGGTTTTCTCAGTTTTAAAAATACGCCTATTATGTAATAATACATAAAAAATTGTTGAGACATTAATCGATGATAATTATATCATTTATATTATATCAGCAATTTGAAATATATATTGTTTAGAAAAATTGTTTTATTCCTTTTAAACACATTTAAACTAATAAAGGATGTAAGCAAGATATAATAAGTATATCTCTCCCTATAATTATGAAATACCTATAATTGTAGAATCTAAAATTTGGTAGAAAGAAACTCAATTTTTAAACAGAAAACTTGTCTACTGAAAATAAATCTTAAGAAAGAACAGATCAGTTCACTGAAATGCGAGCAAAAGTGGCAATGTATCGATCGAGTAACGTGTGCGTAGTTGAAAAGATTTCCCCCAGGAAAAATGTAGTAGCTGTTTCACTCTTACGTGTTAATGTATATATAATATGCATTATGCATCAAACAATGAAATAAAAGTGTTAGTTAAAATATATATTTTCATATAACTATCATTGTATTAAAATTTAATTAGTTTAGAAAAGTGTGCTATTTATGTTTTAAAAAAGAAAATAAAAATAATAAAAGATAAATAATATTGCGTAAATGATGAAAAATCTTTTGAGTATAATCAGATGAACATTTAACTAGAATTTTCAAATTTTAAGCTTGACAACTGCTAAAATATTTTTTACAGAGTATAAACATATTAGAATTTGATAATATATTATTAGTATTTAATTTATTAGTTAGTTAACTATAATTGCATTTAATTAATTTTTTATATAGTAATTTTTATAATTTTTGACATTGGAATAATTAACATAGAACAATTTATAAAAATACGTATACACTGGATTAGTATCTGAGTTAAAATATTAATATCCGCCATATGCAAATGGTAACCGCTTCGTATACCGCTTAATATTATTGTTTTTCAACTATTCTCACACAACTACGTAATACAACACAAATTATACGAATTTAAAAAATAATTATACACTTCATTTATACATTTTATATATTCAATGTATTTAAATTGTATAACTAATCATCATATTTCATTTAATTATCTATAAACTGTATATAAATCTTAATATTGCATATTATCCTTGAAACTAAATATACTTTTTTGTATCATGTAATTCCATTAAACTAAAAAAATTAAAAAAATTAAACCATAAATTGTGAAAAATTTAAAAGTCTTAAAAATAAATAATTTGGTCATGTTGAGCAAACCAACTTTAAAAATATATGTTTTACATCAGGAAAAATTTTAGTGAATAGAATAGCTTTGTATCGAAAAGACTGAAAATGAGCTTATTTATTGCATTAAACAAGTACAATAGTATAAACTTTTAAAAAAAATGAATATTAAGAATATTCATTCGACATATTTTATAATAGTAAATATGCGTATGTACAAGAATTAAATAAAATATATTTAAACATTTTTTGATTGACATTTGTTTATATTATAAAAATAATAATATACTATATATATATATATATATATATATATATATATATATATATATTATAACTGATACAATAATAAATAATGTATTCAAAATACTTATTAGGCTTTTAATAGTTTGATGTTAAACATATTTTTGGTTTCTTTTAAAAAATATTTATTTTTAATTTTTTTTAAATTAAAAATTTTAGATTTATAAAATGTTTAATCTTGTGATATTTTAATTACTTAAAAATAATTAAGAAAATAAAAAACAAAATATAGACTTTAAATTCTTTATAAATAATAAATATAAAATAAAAATTTTTTTGTAAAGTAATTGATTAATTGAATATTATTAAATTACTAATTACTCATTTTTGTAATACAAAGGTAAAGAAAAAACGTTAATTCTTATAAAATATGCACAGTAAGAGTAATCCTGCAATTATGTATAAAATTCACGAAGAAATAAATTGTAGAATTCTAACTTTTTTTGTAACATTCTTATAGTAACTTCTTAACGTTCTTGATACATCCTATATTAAAAAATACAAGTTATGAATATTATGTGTGGCTTCTTTAGCGAATATTAAAACAAAAATTGGTTATCTCTTTAAAAAAGATAGATATAAAATTTTATGTGAATGTAGAACAAAAAAAGGATATCTATAAATACATAAAGATATTCAAAGCGCATGCGTAATGAATTTCACACGTCAAACAAATCCTTGGCATCGCTAGGGTTGCTGGGTGAATTTTTTTATATATTTTTTTTACTAAATATGCATATATGTATACGTTTATGAATATGAGTACCTATACGTATGCATGCTACATATGTCACTCACTTGTGTAAAATAGATTACAGGGAAAGGCATTACCATTTAACACACAATTCTAGAATTTTATTATAAGTATAAATCATTTCTTCACTGTATTTATAAAATGAAGTTACGTTTTCAACGCTTTGCGTAAGTAATTATTATACATTGTTTTTACAAATATAAAAAATAAAAGCTGATGTTTTTCCCTCAAAAAGATAGTAATATATTTATAATAATAATATATATTTTAACATAATATCATAACAATTAATAAAAATAGAATAAATATATATACCCTACGTTGAATATCATACAATATTAGAATACGAGATAATTCAAAATTTTTTTTTAATTCTTACATAATTGTAAAATATTATTTCACAAATTATATTATTATACCCATATTACACTCTTGCATATCATTATAATACTATTATAAAAGTCTAAAAAATTTATTGCTGCTTATATAAACTTTCAGGTAGGATAACAAAAAATTTTAATCTTTTTTCTGTCAATTTAGCATATTAGTACTTTAAACAGATTAAACAAATTTTTTTTATAATATTACAATTATTTTAGCAATAAAAAGTAACACATTAAAAATTAATTGTAAACTTAAGACAATTAGTACTTAAACTAATTGTAAAATTAAGATATTTTAAAAATCTAAAAATCACTTTATTACAATTGAAATGATCATTTTTAATCGCGTTGACCTATTATAGATGGCGCTTTTAAAAACGTTACCTGGTTTCATTTGCCGTGTTGCATAACATTTCCAGGATACAGTTGGTTTATTACATAACATTCAATAAACACATTACTTTTATATTATTCATTAACATAAGTATACCTTAAGTTTTCTAAATACCAATCTATCTTTATTCATATAAATTAAAATGATAGTAAGGAATATCAGTGACTATAATGATTATATAAGAACATACATATGTAAATTTTATTAATGTGTAAATATAGATGCTTTAAACGATTATTAATTTAAAACATAATTATTATAATGGGATAATTAGATTCTACAATATAATATAATAAAATCATTTTGTATAATTTAAAGTTTTTAACATATTCAAGTAAATAATGATGTTCTAGTCTTCTAAATAAAGAACTTCTGGTACTAACAGTAAAAGGTATTCTAAAACTACAGCTACCAGAATAATTTTATTCATATCAGTCTAACCAACATCACTTGCTCTAATAATTGTACAACTCATGAATGTAATTTAAATTTTGTTTAAATAAATAAAAATTATTTTATTTAATGAAAATATATCTTACATAGTTAATTAATTAACCTTTTAATTTTTAAATAAATTTTGATGTTTTAAATAAAATAATTATTGATAAAAAGTTATTACATTTAGTTCACTAAGTAATCTAAAATATTGCTAATTATTCATTCAATTTCTAAACAATTACAGGGATTGTCTGATTTAAATATTTTGTTAAAAAATTACGGTATTCTACATTCATTTAAATACAATAGATTGTTACTATTATTATCTTATTACGATTGAAGTACGGGTAAAAAGTAATAAAGTTATAAAATATTTATACTTCTGTACCAGCATTTTAAATGTATGCAAAAATGGTTATTGGGTAGACATAATCTGATATTCGTTTTAATGGAAATATGCTTTTGATGTTTGACATGTTTTTAACCTACCATAACTACCTTACCAGTTTAACAAATAAGATAACATTCAATTACTCTAAATATCAAATACCTACTTTATAAAATTTTTAATATAATATTTTATTAACATATACTACTATAATAAAAGGTAAAAATACAGAAACAAGTTAACTAAGTATAATTTTTAAGTAATTTTTAATTAATAGAAAACATTCGTTTTTTTGATAAGTGAGTTACAGAATATATATATATATATATATATATATATATATAGTATTTTAAAAAATGAATAAGACACATAGATTTATAGATATCTGTTTCAATACAATAAATTTGAAAAATTTAGACATTTATCTTGAACAGACCTTAAACTTAATTTGCAAACTATTATTACTTATCTGCTTCATCTCTTTAACCTTTGTATAAAATAATTGTAACATACTTTCATCATCACAAAATTTCTTTTAATAATTTAAGCTAACTCATTAATCCATTAATTTGATAATTTTGTTGTTGTTTCTTGTTTAATACAAATATTTAAATCGACATTATTTTATCGGAATTCGGAGATCTATACCTCTATTCTTTGATTTTTAGATTTCTTTTAAAAATTATTAGTTTTAGTAGTAATTTATAGTGAATAATTTAAAATATCATGACAAGGTTAGATATTATATATGTTTCCTATTATTTATATCCATCAATATTATACATAATTGAAATAATAAAATGTAAAAAGCATTAGTAAAAATTTAAAATAAATGTATATAATATAAAAATAATTTAACTTTTGATAAATTTTAATAACTCAATCTGGTGAGTATATAGAATTTAATTACTCCATAAAGCAATTATTCTACGTCAGATTAGCCGAGATATTTTACCAAAATGTCTCAATATGGCAACTATTCTAGTAGTAAAATAGTGATAGTAAAAATTATGCACAAAGAATATCTTAAGCTTATAAATTTCACTTTCAATATTTCACTTTCAAATATCAAAGGAAAACTTACTAATTACGTACGGGCTCAAAAGCATAACTCAGTTGAAATTGACAATATAAGTTTACTAATCTACTTTATGTTTATAATAATTAAGGAACGGGCCGTAGTACCAATATTCACTAATACACGATTCAAGGTAGAGCTATAAGATAAATTATAATAGAAAAGAGGCATCATATACAATCAGAAGTTTCAGATACATCGAAATTTTATAAACAGTTAATTAAGTGTAAAATGTTTAGCTCATTGTAACAACTTGGGCACAAAAAAGGCCCTTTGTCGCGTGAAAATTTCGAACATGATCGATAAAACATACAAGATATTTAATAAAATATACGATTTTTAATTAATTAATACTTCTATAAAAATCTAAAACGTTTTTTCAATATTTCAATTTAATAATAGAAATTTAATAAAATTAAAATCGAAAAATAATTAATTAACTGACAAGTTTTAAAATATAATTAAATTTATATTTTTATCTATAAAAAGTTTAAATATTTTTTTTTTGAATTTAACATATTATAACTTATAAATAAAAGATGTTATAAGCACTTGCAAAATATCTTTATAAAGTGAATTTAGTTAAAAGTAAATTTACGGGTCAGTAAAGCAAGCGACCTCCTTCCAGATTAGAATCGGTCTAAATTATAATACGTAGTGGTATACGAATTGTTTTCATAAGGAATTGCTTCCTCGATTTTATTCTAGTTAATTTGCAAATACTTACCTAAAGATCTTTATTTTTCTTTATTCACTAATAATTTATCAATATTTATAATTATAAATCTAAACTTGTATCATATAAAATTAGCTGAAAAAGTAACATAATATTTTTAATTAGAATTTAACACATTAAAAAAAAATGCATTGATTATTGCAACAAATATTGATAATGAAATTAATTATTTTTATAGCATAAATTATTATTTTAATCATCAATCTTGATTGAAATGGCAATATAACTAATTTTATGGTTAGTTAAGTAAAAATTTCGTTATATATCAAATGTAAGAATCGTTGCCCAAGTAAAAAAACGTAAATTTGTTAAACGTAATAATTGTTACACGTTTATAGACAATCTTACCATACAACAATCAATCGCGAACATTTATATGTAGATTTAATGTTATTTATGTATTCTATTTATTTAATATGCACATATGTGTTTAAAAAAACTGAACAATTGTATTGAAAAAAAGTTATTTTATGTGATTTAAAATAATTTTTATAAATGTATTTATACATATTAAATTACAATTTTTTATAATTTATTAAAATTTATAACATGTGAATGCTATTAACAAACTAAAATTATTCATTGGATAAATATACGTACAATGGATTTTCAAAACAGCTTATTCTAAGACATACTTATAATTTTTTTATAAAATGTCAAAAATTATTTATTGAATCAAACATGTAAATATTTAATTTTCTTGTGATTTGTACTATCATTATTTCATAATTTCACATGAATCCACAAAGTAAAGCTTTGTTAAAAACAAATATTTTCATTATTTATAAATTGTTTTAGTTAATATCGTAATATTTAACATAAAAATTATTTGATTTACATAATTTACTTGTTTCACATAATTTGACTAATCTTCTAGGGGGCGCCATTTACATTTCACTTGGCAGTGTTATCAGTACTTTTGACTTATTACGCAAGCACACTGAATTCAGTACACATATACACATCTTTTCCTTAACTTAGTCTCATGAATAAACACGATAGAATTGGAAAGACCCAATGCACGAGACACATCAGCAGTTTGATACGGTACAACATCGCGTATAGCTCATTGTTTTTCTATACGATATAATTTTAATTTTAATTTTTTTATTTTTGTTTATCAAGTAAAATTTTTAGTTGTCACGTTCAATGGCATTAATACATCAATTAAAATTGCTTACATGGCTGGTATATACTTATTCTCATATTTATAAACTTCATTTAATTAATTTTATTATATATATTAAAAATTGTAGCGTTATATCAAAATTTGTATATTTCGGTTGGCATGTAGTTTCTATTACTATTATTGTGAGTATATTTCAGTTTTTTTTATAAAATGTTCAAACATTTTTTCCATAAAATTAAAAAAATTAAATTAAAAATGATAAAAATGAATTGTTAAATAGATTCAAAATTTATATTTTAATAGCGGATAATATTAGATAGATAAAAAACTAGTTAATATAGAAACTTTAATTTGAATTATATTTTTAGAACCTGAATTAATTTTTTTACATCTATTTATGAAAATAAAAAATTTTAAAATATAATAATATAAAAAAATAGTTTAGTTTTACGTTACCCTACATCCATTTATACTTAAGAAAAAATCCGATTAAAAAAAATGTATAAAACCAATATTTGTTAAAATTTCATTCTTTGAAATTATAAGAACGGTATTCTATTGATTTTTTCTTTAAAAATGGATTTTTTTATACCATACTTACCGTTTTAAAAAAATATGTACGTTTTTTTTAATTTATCGAAAAAAATGGATGTAAAAAGAAATCCTTTAACTATGACTTGTGTATCTCTGTATTATATAAATATATAATAAAATATATAGATTATTTTTAGATACTAATATTAAGACAGTATGCTATAAATATATAGTTCACATATATTTAATTTCGGGTTTATTTTATATGCTAAACGAAATTTCTAAGAACAATTGATTACATTAAATAATAATGTTTTTTATTTTAATATATTTTATGAACAATGCTAGGGTAATTTTTTATTAAAAATGTTTAATAATGAACTATCCTGGAAATAAATAAATTAAATACTTGAAAAATGATTTAATATTTTTTTGTAAATAAAAAAATTGTAATAAAGTTTATTAAAATTAGTATGTAGTAATAAATAAAAATGTTTAAAATAATTGTCATAATATTATACATTTCTTACATGAATATTCTAAAGATTAGATGCTTATGGTTTTAAGAAATATTAAGTTTACAATTGGAAATTTTATACCAATTTTTGCAATAAAAATTTCTCAATATTTTTTCATATATATAATATACTATTTTAAACTTTTTTGTAATTAATTCCTAACAAGTACAAATATGTTCGTAAAATTTGTATAATTTTAATAAAAAAAAATTGTTTTTGATTTATAATTAATTTATTAGAAATCAACAGCATACTAATAATTACACACGAAGAAGTATAAAACATAACAACAACAAAAACTTTTTTAAACAAAATCTTTCAGCACATTTTTTGAAAATATTCATGATATATTACATTGATACATTACATTGATTTAGTTTTATACAAATTACTTAATACAAATTCATTAAAATGTAAATATATTTTATTAGAATTATAAAATAATAATTTTTATGCAAACAGTGTATTTAATACAATGTCAAAGATTAATGGATAATCATGAAACTATTAAATAATTTTTTCTTACAATACACATTAGCATACTGAAAGTCAACTACTTAAGATGGTTTTTTTACATACGACCTCTTTTTCAGTAAATAGGTATTATTTTATGAAATACTTATTTCTATATTTCCTGGCCCCGATGTTTGTAATAATTATCACTTTTATTATAATAAGCTTTATTACCTTTCTTTCTCTTTCTTTCTCTCTCTCTCTCTCTCTCTCTCTCTCTCTCTTTCTCTATTTATCTATCTATAATTCTTCATTTATTTAGGGAGGTGGAATCAGCGGCGTCAATGGTATTTCCGTATGCAGAGGGCGTTTTATTTCATTGACGTCATTACAGCAGAAGAAACTCATGGCATTTAAACTAGCAGACATTGGCGAAGGGATACGTGAAGTCACTATGAGGGAATGGTGAGCTTAATTTAACATTTACAAAATTCTTCTGATCAAGATTGACGTTAAATAAACTGTTATCAACTCTTTGAGATCCTTGCATCTAATCTACGATTTTCCATACCTTTTTTTTCTACTACCGTCTACAAATTTTATGCGTAAAAACTTAACTCGAGACGCGTTAAGCAAAATTTACATGTATAAATTAACTATTTTTTTATATTAAATCGTTTTAAAATAAATTCTCATTAAAAAATAAAAATTTTATATGAAAAATGATAAATTTTTTAAAATAATTATCAATATAATCTTTTTGAATATTATTGTATGTAATATAATATAAAAAAATGTACAAATATTAAACTTCCGCTAAAAATAAATATTACACCTTTTTACTAATTTCTAAACAAGTTATAAATATTGAAATCTAAGAACTGACTTTTAGTAATATTTATATAAGAATAAATTTTAAATAAAACGAATAAAAAATACATTATCCTTTGAAGGCATTTATATATTTTTAAAATAGTTTACAAAAAACTTCTATCTAAAAATTTAAGATAGTATTTTTACATTAATAATGTTTCTTCTACAGTTTTAGTTTATATTTTTATATAAAAAATAACAATTATTCTCAGCTATTGCTTAATAGTTATTAATTTTTAATAAGAAATAACATCACATAGCATTTGCTAATAGGAAATTAAGAAAGTAAACCGATTTACATAATTCAATTAAACATAAAAAACATTTATAAAAACTTTCACTATAACTCAGGTTCATAGAACCCGGAAACAAGGTATCTCAGTTTGATCCAATTTGCGAAGTGCAAAGTGATAAAGCTTCGGCAACAATTACAAGTAGATATGATGGAGTCATAAAAAAAATATATTACAAAATAGATGAGACCTGTCTTGTAGGAAGTACCCTCGTCGATATTGAAGTTGAAGATATAAAAGATAATTTTGAACAGCCAAACGTAGACAATTCTATAAATCATCTTATCCACATGGAAGCTGATACATTACATAGGGAAAAAAGCAATCAAAGTGATAAAACACTAAGTACTCCGGCAGTAAGGAAGATAGCAAAAGAAAATAGTATAAATCTAGTTGATGTTCCAGCTTCTGGGAGGAATGGTCGCGTTCTCAAGGAAGACATATTAATGTACTTAGGAAATATGTCTTCTGAAACTAAAACTCAAGGGACCACGCACCTACTCAAAAAAAATAGCACAGATGAATTGATGAAGACCTTAGCTTTTAGGAAATACGTGAAACATATGTGGAAGTCTATGACAAAATCGTTGGTAAGTCATTACTGATTTTTAACACGTTCAGTACTATATTTTATAAAATTCTTTAACTTTACTAAATTGTGGATTTTTTGTGTGTATGTACGTGTGTTTTTACTTTCGTAGATGTTATTTCTGTAACAAATCGTAAATATAAGTCCTAAATCAACCAACATTGAAGCAATCTTAGTTTTGTTTAAGTATTGAGAACTGTATAATTTATACATAAAATTAATAACTTTTATCACCAATATAAATTAAAAACGAAATTTTTCGTGAATATCTTATTAAATAATATTATCGAATGTAAAGTACACACAATAATACAAATTATATTGTTTTAAATTTATAAAAAGACAGACTTATATATTCTATATAAGAGAATTTCAAAGAAAACTTTTTTGTAAAGATAAAATAATGAATTATGATAAAAGTCAACATAAAATACTGGTATAAAATATAATTAATACCAAATTTAAAAAAGATATTTTTTTTTCTGAAAATATTTTACAATTACTATTTTTATATTAACATGACAAAAAAGAAGATAATTTTATATAATTGATATATTCAAAATATAAAGAAAGCAATGTTATATTTAAGTATTCTAATTAAGATTTAGATGTAAATTTTTTATGATATAATTAAGTTTAATGTATTTTTTTAGACGATTCCACACTTCGTTTACAGTGATGAGTGTAACGTTTCCAAACTTATAATACTACGTAACGAAGTAAAGGAATCTTTTGAACATCAAGGCCTCAAACTTTCTTACATGCCATTTTTTATAAAAGCAATATCTCAATCCTTACTTCAGTTTCCAATGCTAAATGCATTGGTCAACGAAGAGACAGAATCAATAGATATTAAAATAGAGCATAACATTTCACTTGCAATGGACACTCCTAATGGTTTGATTGTTCCTAATATAAAAAATGTTCAAAATTTAAATATAATTGACATAACCAAAGAACTTAACAGGCTTCAAACACTTGGTAAAAAATCTTCTATAAATGTATTTGATCTTGCTGGTGGCACTTTTTCGGTTTCCAACATTGGCATTGTGAGTTTTTAAACTTATACATTTAATTATTAAATAGTAGTTAATCCCAGTATTTTACACCAAAATTTAAGACAGTTTTTTTTAATATATTGGTAAATGTTACGTAGATAACGGAATGAAAGTCGTACATTCAAAACATTTAAAAGAAATCAAGGCAAAATTGTAGATGCATAATCAGTTTATTATTTTTTAAATATATTTTCAAGAGTAATATATAATGTACCATTTACTATTTCATTGTATGCCTTTGTCATATCAGCTACATTTATATCTATCGAATTGTAAATTACAAATTATTTTTAGATCGGAGGAACATGTACAAAACCAGTCATTATGACTCCTCAAATAGTAATAGGTGCTCTGGGAAAGATTCAGAAGTTACCTAGATTCAATGTGGAAAATAAGGTTGTTACTGAATATATTTTAACAATCAGTTGGGCAGCCGATCATAGAGTTGTTGATGGTGTAACAATAGCCAAATTTTCAAATTTATGGAGATATTATGTAGAAAACCCGTATCATTTATTAATAGGAATTTGAATAAAAGTAAATCGACCATATAAAGTATTTTCAGATAAAAAATTGAATGTTACTATCAAATTTTCAGTGCTGACAAAAATGGTTGATTTTCCTTATTTATTTATCATAAACTGTTAATATTGACAAATTTTTCGAGTCAGTTTGCTGCAAAATCAAAGTAATTTAAAAATGAAAATATATTTAATATACATATACATTTACAAAAAACGATAGCTTAAAAATCAATTTCATATTCTTTAATTATACTCAATATAAATACAATTTCATATCTAATTGTAATATAAAATTAATTGTAAATAGCTATATTCTTATTAGAAACAAATAGTTTCGACAATAAAGATTTAGCTGTAAAGTGAATACTCTATTAAAATATGAAATGAACTTTTACATTTAAAATTTTAAAAATATACATGTGATAATAAATAAACAATTTTTTGACAGTATAATGAAATATTATTATTTTGTATTTCCTACTTAACGTGAAACTGATGCACAGTGTTTGAAATTTTTTATTCTTTCCTCAATTTCAGGTCTAAAATGTCTAATAAGTCCTTGTACCGGCCAAGCTGCCCCATCAGCAAGTGCACATATTGTGTGTAATTCAATTTGTTTTGTAAGTTCCCATAACATATCAATTTCATGCACATCTGCATCACCTTCAACAAATCTAAAAATAAGTAAAAATTAATAATTTTATAAACAAAAATGGTTTTTATTAAAACGATATTGCAGATATTAATTAAAAGATACATTTGTAAGCATACCTCTGTATGATTTTGTACATCCAACTAATTCCTTCTCGACATGGAGTACACTGACCACATGATTCATGTTTATAAAAGCTAATTAAACGTGCAATCGCTTTGATTATATCTGTTTGCTTGTTCATTACAATAATAGCTGCTGTACCAAAGGAACTTTGCACTCTAACAAGATCATCGTAATCCATTAATACAGTATCGCAAATGCTGAAAGTTTTTTGAAAATTATTATGATGTTGCTGATATTGTAGTAGTAAAGTTGGACTATTTTTTAATTTACTGTTTTGGAATAACCGGAGTGGATGAACCACCTGGAATTATTCCTAAAAGATTATCCCAACCTCCAATTACACCACCCGCATGTCTTTCAATCAATTCTTTTAAAGGAATAGACATTTCTTCTTCAACCGTACATGGACAATTAACATGTCCAGAAATATTGTATAATTTTGTTCCACTATTACGTTGTCTACCAAATGAAGCAAACCAAGTACCTCCACGTCGGCAAATAGCCTTAAATAAAATAAGTATATTTATAACATTATGTCATATTGTGCAATAATTAAGCAATAATTAAACAATTTGTACACAAAAAATTATAACTTACAGGTGCTACAGCAACAGTTTCTACATTTGTTACAGTTGTAGGGCAGCCAAAAAGACCAACATCAGCAGGAAAAGGAGGCTTTAATCTTGGTTTTCCTTGCTTTCCTTCAATAGACTCAATCAATGCAGTTTCTTCTCCACAAATATAAGCACCAGCACCTCTTTGTACAAAAACATCAAAATCATATCCAGAGCCACAAGAATTTTTTCCTATCAAACCAGCTTGATAGGCTTCAGCAATTGCAACTTGAGTATTAGATGCTTCATTGTAAAATTCTCCACGGATGTAAATATAAGCTGCACAAGCTCCCATAGCTCTGCCAGCAATTAAACAACCTTCAATAAGTTTGTGTGGATCATGTCTTAAGATTTCACGATCTTTGCATGTTCCTGGTTCTCCTTCATCTCCATTAATAACAAGAAATTTCGGTCTTCCATCAGAAGGTTTATTCATAAATGACCATTTCATTCCAGAAGGAAAACCAGCACCTCCACGCCCACGTAGACCAGATATTTTTACTTCATTAATAATCCAGTCAGCACCCTTATTTAAAATTTCCTTAGTTTTATACCAATCACCTCGTTTCATAGCCTCTTTCAGTCTCCAGTCATGTCTACCATATAAATTTGTAAAAATACGATCTTCATCTTTAAGAGGACTTCCAAATTTCTGAAAAAAATATTTTGCCATATTGATAAGATATAAATTTTTAAGTAATTTTAACATTAGTTACAAGAAACTTACTTAATATATCAAACATAATTAAATATAAAAATTTATAATACAAATTATTTCAATTAGTTTGAAAAAAAATTAGGGTATGTACTATTTTATAGTCATGA
This sequence comes from Kradibia gibbosae, assembly GCA_018907135.1. Lineage (NCBI taxonomy): Eukaryota > Metazoa > Arthropoda > Insecta > Hymenoptera > Agaonidae > Kradibia > Kradibia gibbosae. The sequence goes on along the minus strand of JACCHX010000001.1, from coordinate 34,659,805 downwards.
ATACAATATTTTTTTAATGACATATTTAAGTTTAAATAATTCCACAATCACATAATTTTGATTATAAAAATATTAATTTTAATAACTTATTTTCAAAAATACATTCGTAGTATTAAGGTAAAAAATTGCTATCTTAAAAAATATACATATATATATTTTATTTTGACAATTCAATTTTTAATTAGTTTCTAATCAAACAATCTCCTCAGCATTAGTCTTCTAATACTATTCTAAAGAATACTGTGTCTCATCTATTTCAGAATTGTATATAGTTAAAGGTTATGGATATTTATATTAGTAAATATTTTGATTTTAGATTAATAAAATTGTTATTGAATAATAAGTAAAGAAATAAATACCTTTCCTTCAGGAGCAGCATCAGCATAATTCTTTGATTGTTGACTATTAATAACTTGTCCAAGAAGTCCTGGAATAAAATTAATCAAAAGGTTATGTAACTTACAATGAATTCAATACATCAGAAGTTTAACTAGTTTTTACGAGCTTACATGTTAATACACAAATTACAAGTTAATAATAAAACACCTGTATATAAGATGATATTCGTTTAATTAAAAACTATTACTTACCTAATTGCTTTCTAGGGACGTGAAAACTTCGTATGATAACGCCCGCCATGTCATATACCCATATAAGAGACTCGGAAGAAATAATAATTCCAACAACTTTGTTGATAAAAACGTTATTTTATAACTCTGTTCTCCTAAATTATGTTGTCGTTACTTAAAATTGGTTAAAACATATCCTACTGTCTAATTTTGCTGTTTTATGTATATTATTATTTTTACGTAATTCATATTTAATAAGTCGTATGGACTTGTATTACGTATAATTAAAAATTTTCAAATTCAATTAACTACGCACAAACTGTATTAAATCCGTATCATTTTAATTGTATTTTAAATACTACTGTAAATTATTATTACACAATAATTACATAGTATAATATTAATTATTATGCTATGTATTTCATTTAATTCAATTGTTTTATAATGTGTATGGCAATGGCAATGGCAATTGAGGAGGCAATCCATTAAATGTTACAAAAATGGTACAAAAAGGGCATTATAGCTTTTTACCTGGTAGTGTAGTGATATTAAACCTTTAAAGCAACTTTTTAAATTATTGCCATACAATTTAATTAATTATATGTACGTATATAGAAAAATTAAAAGAATAATATAATTAAGAATAAATTATATAATATAGAATAGAATATAATTAATTAACTAATATGTAATAATTAATATTAAATACACAATTTAATAGACATTTGACTTAACATTACTGAGTAAAAAGGAATTTAATTTGTCAGTACTCAGTAATAGATATGGGAAAATAAACAGTCGATAATACAGTTACCTTCATAATTCAATTTTAAACCACTAATAAAGTTAATACAGAAAAATATGTCACCGCAATTTCATATGACCAACTTAACTCATGAATTAAGTCGTCATTTTATCTTTGACAACTAAGTTGAAAGCTATAAGTAATCCTCATTATATTTTAAGAACTAATAATATTAATAACATGTAGACGTTTTTAATTAATTTAAAAATTAGATTCTAACATAGAGGTTAAACGAAGTTATTCGTACATACAAACATTTTCCTAGTTATCCACGATTTCATTTAAATGTAAATATAAGTTAATTTGTCATAGAAATTATTTTATCTTTTAATTAATGAAACAATAATTTTGTTGTAAGTTGATATTTAAATATTTGTTGAAAAAGAAATTAAATCATTAATTGTAAATAATATTGTAAATAACACTTAGTATTATTTTCCAAAAATATTAAATCTATATCTAGATCAACATATGTATTTATATAACATCGATCAAATAAATAACGTGTCTTTTGTTATCATCAAAACTATCATAATGAATTTTTTTTATAAATTTTCTGTTTATACATATTTCTTTCATACTTACGTTTATTATAATATTAATTTTACAAGTAAGTTTAGATGGATAGTCATTTTTTTTGGTGAGGAATGAAATCAATAATTTTCATAACGACATGCGGATGAATGAATACAATTTTATATGAATAATTATAAAACAGTTTGTATTTTTCCCTTATTTTTAACATAAATTTTTATTTTAAATTATAAATAATTTTTATTATACCCTCTGAAAACATTTATTATAAAAAGAAATAACTACAAATGCCTAAAATTCTTATACGAATTAGTTTATAAATTATAAGTATCTCTTTAACTATAAGGCTGAATTTACAAACTTACAAGCTTGAGTCAATCAAACATATTGATAGAATTTCGAATTTTAAGACAAATCATCGCATTTATTAAAAAATTTTGTTTTGGAATCTAATACATTGCTTCAATATGTAATATTTAACTCATCGTATATTGTCTTAAATAATTACTGATTACATCTTTCGATGAATCTTTGAGTGTGACGCATTTTAACGGATTTTGAATTCTTTGAAAGAAATTCAATAACAATAATATAGGGATTAGTCATTAACAGATTGATATAGGAACAAATACCTAAATTTTATTTATTGCTGCGATATTTAGAAAACGATCATTATTTTTCCTCAAATTTTACATTCGACTATTATATTAAATTTCGAAACATGTAAACTAATTTATTGACTGCTTGCTTGCTCATAAATCATTTAGATAATTCGATATATATAATTGTTAATAAACTAGATAGTATTTTTTTTTTCAAGAAAATTATTGTGCTCAATAATTGATATGCGATTAATAGCTAAAATTAAATACACAAATATACACAAACATCACTCTTATAATATCTGAAATAATTCTATGTAGTCTTCTACTATTTCATACTATTTGTGTCATTAATATCTAATGAGTTAAGAATTTTCATACATCTTCATAAAAACACTCAAATGAATTGTGCAAGCACTCCATAGGCGTACATAATAAATATTCAATTACGATTTGATTGAAAGACTTTTTGATATATGATTATATTCTGCATCTACATTTATAAAGAAACTGTTTATATAATATGATATAGTATGTAAAAGAAATTTACTGTCTTAAGTATATTACCAAATCCATTGACATATAAAATTAAGTTATCCATTATTCTCCTTTTGTTACAGTCACATTATAATTGAAAAAGCTAATATTCAATTTTAATATGTTTATATATTAGTTAAGAAATAAAATCATAAAAATGTAAAAAGACATTGGATGAAGAGGGGTGCATTTTTAACATACAATTTCTAAAACGACACATTTAAAATACAATTTCTATTTGTCAATTGCAGTTCTAAACTTGAAGAATTAAAAATTTTAAAGGAAATAGACAATTATAAAATAAACGCTGTCAGTAAAAATAGATATATTCATAAATTTATAATTAACATCAGCAGTCTAAAGAATTTAATTAGCATCCAATCTTGTTTAAATATTAACTACAATGAATACAAATCAATCGATTCCATTTCAAAGTATAAAATATTCACTAAGAAAATGTATCAAATGTGCCATAAGATTTTTTTTTTATAATAACTTATGGTTTAAGAAACTCAATATTTTATTATAATAATATACGTATACTTATCATAGAAGAAATAATGTATATTTTTAAACAAAATTTAAGCTATAAAACAACTAACGTAGTCTAATATTAAACTAAGAAAATTAATTATTATATCCATATTTATTATTATTATTATTATATCCATATGTCTTATTAATCGTCTTATTTTTATAAATATGATAAGATCCTTTTAAAATTGCAATATTCTTTCGAATATTGTAATAGCTTCTAAAATAAAAAATTAATGCTACGTGTTAAATCTAAAAATCACACGTATTTTGCAGAATGCTTTACAGGTAGCATTAATGTGTCAATATGTACAATTTCGTCATAAAAAAAACTTGTGCAAATGCTACTAATATCAAGTTTTAGTCAGTTTTTCATACTAGTTTTAATGTGAGTTTTCTTAAATTTTGAAATGTTTCATATATTTTGGTTAATGTGCGATAATCAATTTTTGGTACAAAATTGACTCGTTATATTCAAACTGAAAAACTTGGTTCTCGGGACAACGATTATTAGCCTGAACCACTTTTGTAAAGGCTGTAATGGCCAGTTATAGTAATTTACTTATTAATATGAGTTTAAGATTTTGAGTCCATAAAATTATCATAAATTGCATGTATGAGTTTATCGCATTTGAAATTACAATCACAAAATATGAAGCCATTTTTATGAGCAAACATATACCTGATAAATCTATATCTGTTTCTGAAAACGAAAATTTGTTGAAGATAAGTAAAAGAGCTAATTTCGAACAATTGAAAAATAATTGAAAAACTATTTAGCTATTAAAAAAAGGAAATTTATTTAAAAAATGATACTCTTTAATCATTTTAAAAAACTGTAGTTCGTGATAATGCTTTAATAAAAAAGAACTAACTTAATGCTTAGAGAAAAAAAATAGAAATTTCTAAATTTTGTTTACTAAATAATCTTTTTGATATTCAATAAATGATTCGAAACCATTTTTTGGAATATACAAAACAATAAAATTATATTAAAGTAAAATTAATACAATAATAATAATACAAAAAAATTAGTTTAAGTATTGTTATTAAATAGATATAAGATAATTACTATATTACGATATTAAAAATTTTGGATTCTTTTAAGGATGAAAAAATAAATAGAAATAACAAGGATACATTAAACGCATTTAAATATTTTTTACATGCATTTAGCATATGAATTGTTTCCAGAAATAATATAAGCGTCAAAATTATCTGTACTTCTATTAATAAATTGTCTATAAGATTCTAATCTGAAACAAGTTCTTATGAATTTTATGTTTTTTATGATAACACTTATGTAAAATTAATTCGTTACTTCGTTAAACTATTCATACCATTAAATTAAAAATTTATAATTTCGGAAAGTTTTTAAAAAATTAAGTTAATTTTTTTAATTTAGTTTCTCGATTTAGTTAGTATTTTCATAAGTACTTTTATTATATGTTTTTACTTATTATTATTTTATTTTTACTTATTTTATTTTTACTTTCCTAATTTATGCAAATTAATAATTATTTAGATTATTAAAATCATTATTAATTTATAAATAATATTTAAATCTAAGGTAATTTAAATTTAACGATAATTTTCATTTTTTTTAATCAACTATCTTAAAATGTTAAAGTTTTTTAGTTATTAATAATAATAACTAAATAATAATATAATAATAATAATAAAACTTTATTAAAATCATAAATCTTAAAAAACGTCTTCTTAGAAATAGACTAATGAACCAATCAAATACGTAAGGCATATTTTTTTTCTACACATTCAAATCTTATAAGAATTCTATATTAAAACCTAAATACATTAAGTCGAAAAATTGTTGCACTCAAACTTGATTATAATAAAGTTATAAATATAAGCAAATGTAGACTACTATAGTTTTGCGAATAAGTTTTAACATAACGTATATATTGGTAATAAATAAATAAATTAATGTTGGTACATAATTGATAGGCTTCTTAGTTTTCACAGATAATCGATTTTCGGAGAACCTTTTTATAATTGAACATTTTTGAAAAAATGAAAAAGTTTTTAAATGGTAGGTGAAGTATTATTTAGATAAATTGATAATATAATGTTTATGAAAAAGTATTTTTTGTCTTAAATAATTATACAATTTATTGTAATAATTATTACAAAAGGCATGAAAATTAATTAATATAAAATCAAAAAAATTAAACGTCTCGACATGTTGAAGTGAGAATTGTCGAAAGACGTTTCAGGGGTATGACCTCGTGTGATGCACGTTGAAGCAACACTTTTAAGAAACACTTTTAAGTTGACACTTTTAAGAAGAAAGTTGAGCAAAATTATAAGAGTACGATTAATGGGCGAGTGAAGAAGCGGCTGCCATTATTCGAAAGACGAATTCACCCCAAATACAGGAAATTCTACACGATTTCATTGCTATCCATCAAGCATACAAATTTTTCCAATACTAAGTTCCCTCAGCCCTTTAGGCCCAGAGCCTTGCCCACCAGCTCGAACGATCCCCGCCATGCGCCGTCAGCGGTATCACTAACACCATCATATGTCGTAGTATAAGCAGCAGTAAATTATTAAACGGGAATCTTGATAACGGATAAAGTAGCAGAGCGGCTGCCGCGAACCTCACCCATTCAATATTGCGCGAAACTCACCCGCGCAATCGCACAGGCACTAATGGTAGTTGGTATGAGTGCATTACACATTGGCAGTCCTCTGAGCCACGGCTGCGGATATGCATGATAGTCGAAACGACAGCAACTGCGTTCACGAATGCTTGGCCCGTGTTACCAGAGTCTGATCAACGAGCGTGAGGACAACTCCGTAAGGCAGCGCGCGCTCTCATCATCGGGCACTCGGAGAAAGTGTGTAGGTGTATGTGAGCGTGTATGTGTGTACACGCGCGTATGCATACGAGAAAAAGGAACAGGAAGAAGGGAAAGATAATAAGAAAGGAAGCAAACGAAACACATAGGGTGAGAGAGTTACAGAAATAGAGAAAGAGGGAAGGAAAGATAAACCGGAGCGCAGAAGCAAGCAAGGCGCAAAAGGTATCGGGAGGACGACCGCGAATGAAGCGGCAGGAGGATCCGGTGGGGCCAGAGCCGAGGTGCGCTCAAGGAACCCGCACTCGAACATGACTCTGGCCGGATCAAACCATTCGCTCGTGGGTAAGTCCATCTTCTACGCGAGCAGCCTGGTTAGTCGGATCGTTTCCCGGATGCCCTCGCTGAGACCGAATACTCGGGCTATCGACACCGCGGCCCGCAAAAATGCTGCTTCGAAGTTGAGCGATCATCACATTGTCGCTCGAGACAGTAGTCGAAGATGCATTTCGCAATAAGGACACGATCCTCTCCTTTAACAAGAAAATTCTATCATATTTGCTTTTTATTCTCGCATCACCTAAAACCAAAATCAGCACCACACTAGCTCCTCGTTCTTTGCCGCATCCGGCAGTCGCTCTGCTCCTTTTTTATAAATAGAACTCGACTTTTATTCTCGATCATGCTAATGAGCTGATTGTCACGTACTTTCATTCCTTTTTGTTATTTCATCCACCTGCGCTTTTATTACTCACTTCTTTATTTATTACTTTTCACTTTACTTGCGTAGTCGAACATACGAGCACTGACCCTATTATCTTTTTTCGAATTTAAATGCATGCCGTTTTAATTATTATCGTTCGATATTTATTCAATTTACGCGAAAAATGATATTAAAGTTCAGATTCGTGCAATTTTTTGTGCGCAATTTGACATTAAAGTAAAATTAATAAAAAAAAAAATGACGTACTTAAAATCTTCATTCATTGTTCTTATACTTCTTAAACAACTTTACATAGTAATGAAAACTGTAAATGTTTAAAATGCTTCTTACATTTATAAAGCATATGTTTTTACTCCGTGCTACAGAAAATTAAAATATCTCGATAAGAACGTGAACTAAATGAAATCGACTTAGTTCAGTAACAATGTAATAGAGCTATTAATATAAACATTTTTTCGTTAATGAAAAAAAATATTTAAAATAAAATTCGTTAAAAAAAAATAATTGTTATGATGAATATTTCTTGGCTTTGCATATAATTTTTTACCTTACTTATATTTTAATATGCTTTGCTTTTTATTCTTTATTTTCAATTCACATTCTTACAAATAACCTGCATAAAATAATTTAATATTAATCAACCTAAATTTACAAAAAAATGTTATAACAATGATTTGTAATGTTACTTTAATATTATTAAAATTACAAGGCAAATTTTTTTAATTCGCTGTACAATAAAACGATTTTATACAAACGCATATTCGCTTCCGATCTACCATTAATATTAAATAGCTCTGCAGCAATAAAGTCATAGAATCGTAAAACTGTCCCAATTACTATACTATTCGGAAAATGATTAAAAATTAAAACCACATTTCGAATGCTTGCAATACTGACTCTAAATGCAAGGAAATAAAATTATAGCTAGAAAGTGTTCAAGAATTTTTATGCATTATTTAAATATATTTTTTAAATATTCTATGTAGGTGACAGGCAAAGAAAAACTTATTTTATCTAAAAACTTTTTGTATAGAGTGAATTATGAGAGGAACCTTGACGTATTAATGATAATAATGAATTGGTCGTTTGTTATACATGAATAGTGGAAACGACAACGTTTCTGGGTGCCTGTATCGGATGTGTCGTACTACTGGTGGCTGTTGTACTATACTTGTCCAGCAAATGGTACTTTATACCGCCAGCAACGGCAGCAACCCTTTTTGGCGGTGTATGCGTGCCAATTTGTAAATCCAGCGATAACACCAAAGCCAAAAATTTAGGTATTCTTCTGTCTTAAATAATCAACTCGTTCTCTTCAACTCTTCTCACCAATACTAGCCACTTATTATTATTCTTCTTTGTTCTTTGAAATGTTTTACACTTTTATAATTGTTAAAACTGTTAGCAATTTAACCTCGTGTGTTACGAAAATTTTATTCGATTAATAGAACATAACATAGGTCTAAATATTATTTTATTATGATTTTACTAATATAAAAAATAACATATTTAAAATTCAATTTTAAACTCTTTTAGCATAAATAAAAAAGCTATAAGTATAGCAATAAAACTGCGAGTTATTTCCAATTTTTTATTGTATTAGATAAATTAGCTCGTCACATATGTATTAATATGTAGTGAATTTTGATTAATAATGTGCAATGTTAAAATAGGTAAGACCTATTCCTTTCCAGATGTCGAAACAAATTCAAATACGAAAGCAGAGGCGTTGCGACAATTAAGCTCGCGAAATCTTCTACCACTAAACACCTTAATGATTCAAGCTGAAGATGGGTTCCCTAACATTCTAGGTTCGTGACTTGAAGTTAAAAAAAACTTTTTAAAAAAATACTATTTGTCAGAAATTTTTTGTTTGACATCATTTATTTTTAATTCAAAAAATGCTATTTTTATATTATAAATTTGACTTATAATTTATTGCAATTTTCGATTCTATTATAAAAATTTTGCAATTAAATTTAATTTATGTATATAGTATTAACTAAAATTTAATAAATACTAAATTATGTTCATTTTTAATAGATATTGAGCCAATCAACACTAACATTTGTTCCAAAACCCATGATACTTATCAGCAACAGGTAAAAAGTTTTTCAGTGCTCTAATTATAAATTTCATATATATAAGAATGTTATATATTATAATATATCTGTATTTTAGTGTATAGTTGAAGTAAGTTCACCTAATGTTATTATTGATAACATAGAAAATCGGCTACCAATACATAATGAAAATGTCACTACATCAGCGACCGACAGAATGCCATCATTGACAATTTCTACTGAAGAAATAGCAAGCTTAGAGGTTGCATTTCTATATGATGCACCGATGCGGGAGATGACGGTTCGTAATACGTTATTCTTTAACTATGTGCTAACTCATATATAATACTGTAATATAGTTATATATAGTACTGTAATATAGCAGCTTAGTTTCAAATGATACAAAAAAATGTTTGCTCTAATATTGTATTAAAAAGATTATTAAAGTTAGTTATGCGTCACTTATCTTCCAATGTATAATTAAATTACTCTTTCGGTACTAAGTTATTTTTTGCATCGATTTTAAAATAAATGTATATTTTAATTTTAATTTAGAATCCCTTGTATAATTTCTCTTTCTTAAGCTTTTCGATATCTTATTGTAAATACTGAAATTCACTATAAAATATATTTAAAAAAGTTTGTCTTTGATGTAAAATTTAAACTATAAGCATATAAATGTCTTTTAAAAAAAATATTTAAGTTTGTTAAAATATATGTTAAGTTTATCATAAATTTAGACATTATAACAATAAATCAAAGACATAAGTAATAAATGTAATTTCGTATATATTTAAATATGTATTCGTATATATATATATATATACACACATATACTTATCAATATTCGTCAAATCTAGCCTTCATAATTTTTAGGTTCACGTACTTCAAGGACGAAAATTTCCATCAGGGATAGGTGGAAGTCAAGTACGCCTTGTGCTGTTACCCTCAAGAAAACAGCGTCGCAAAACACGTGTACGTCAAGGATCTTCCCCTCAATACATGGAGAGCTTTCTGCTTCCTAGAGTCAATCCCGAGGATGTAAATGCTATGGGAATTCGTGTAAGGGTATATCTATGGGGCGGCCGAATGCGCAAGGAGAGGTTGCTAGGCGAAGCCCGAATTTCCTTTGATCTAATTAATTTACGCCTTGAAACTACACTCTGGTTAACGCTTCAATTGCCACAGATGAATTCAGTAAGTATATTTATTAAAAAAAAATTTGACATCGAAAAGTAAGTGCATAATTATTTCAACCTATTTTAATTTTCTCATTTTTTGGTAAATAAACCAAGATTTCAAATAAAATTTTTTACATTAAAGAAATTGAAGTTCTTTTAATAATTAAAAGAAAAAATTAAAAGCACATTCACTTACATTAAATTTTGAGTTTAATCATTCTATCAATTTAATAAGAATATTTCAATTCTATAATGCCTGATTTTATTACAGGTACAAAATCGGGGGCATACTCCTAGTCTAACACGCAGCAACTCAACTGGCTCTCAACAATCTGTACAATCCTATGCTCTGTCGACTACACCACCGTACGGTAGCAGCATGAAAGGAGGCAGTATTGCAGAGATTCTTATTGGCTTAACATACAATGGCACGACCGGGTGTTTGTCAGTAGAAATAATAAAAGGCTCACACTTTCGTGGTGAAAGAGGAAACGATACGAAGCCACCAGATACATATGTCAAATTAGTTTTAGTAGATAGCAATGGACACGAAATCGGTCGGGCAAAGACTGGTTTGAGGCGTGCACAACCAAATCCACTTTATAAAGACACATTTATATTTCAGGTGAAACAATTCTTTAAAAATAATTATTCTGAAATAATATATGTACAATTGATGTATACGGATTTATTAGAAACTGGATTTTGTATTTTCTTTTCTGTTACACTTACCTAACCATTTGTAAAAAAATGAAAATTTCTAATACTTTATTATTACATTATCAAAAATATACGATACATAACCATTAAAAGCATTATACAGTGTAAATAGTACAATACATGCATATAAATTAATTATTAATATATAATGTCAACGAAATATTATTTCATATGAAGCTTGATCTATTATTAATACCGTTTGTGTTTTTAAGTTCTTTATTATGACTTTAAATTTTTCCAAAACATGTACAGGTTGCATTGTTCCAACTTGGTGACGTGGCGCTTTATCTGTCAGTGTACAATCGGCGTAGAACAGCGATGGGCAAAAAAGGTCACGAAATAATAGGTTGGCTGTGCCTTGGACAGAGCAGTTCTGGTGCTGACGAGCTTCAACATTGGAATGAAATGCGAGCTGCTCGACAACCAATGCAAATTCAGCGCTGGCATTCACTTCTCAGACCCTGAACCCAATCTGATCAACCCAATCATCGGGTCCTCATTTTCTAATGAAACAAGTGCGATTCAAATTCTTCAATTAAGCTCGGAATAATGAGCCATCCCGATGCCGAAGATCAAATTGACTCGCTGGATTATTATTTCGGTATATTCCGATTGAAATTATGAAGAGAAAAGATCGATCTCAAGCCAACCGTTTCGCAATAAGGGATACGCGGTCGCAACGCAATAAAATACAAGTAAAATCACCGTAAGTTTAGAGGTTTTTCCTGAAAAATATTAAAAAACCTGTGTATCAAATGCTGAGAAAGTAATTTTTCGAGAATAGTGAAAAATGGTTTTTGTTGTACCTATTGTATTTTGTGGAACACGAATGGAGCTATTAAGTCAAGGCCGGCACTATGAAGCGCCAAGTCTTTTTTGCAAAAATTTACTTTGATACAATAAAGTTACAATGTTAGTCTAAGGAATTGCAATGCACCCTTATATATTTTATAAAGATGTGAAGGGAATTTAAATCAGATTTTCATACCCACTAGATTGCTCGAATTTGATGCTTTTTATTCGTGATTTGATGATGATTTAGGATGAAAAAGTTGACAAATCGATGCACGAAAAGAGACTATAAATTGTCGGATATTTTATGAATTGAAATTAAATGAAAGCTGGTAACAACATAATTGCCACATAAACGTTTATAAAGGATGTTAGTATACGCTCATTCTTATCAACTCTACATCCTATAATATATAGACTATTTGAGAGGTTGGATGCCCATTGAGGCTGACTTAAAAATACACGTACATAGCCTGCTCTTTAATTTATTTGTGCCTTTTATTCCTTGAGTTCGATATGTGTTAATCGGCTATACTTAAAATAATAATGATTTTAAAAAAACGAGAAAACAGATTTTACATTCAATAACGCACAATAAACTTGCATATGCACCTTGTAAATGCAGTTGTGATTTTAGAAATTGATATACTATCCGTCGAAATAATAAGCGATAAGGGAATAAAAAACAAAGAAAAGTAAAATAAACAAAGTATAATTAGCTCTATATTAAGAATTTTAATAAAATTATAGTTGAAGCTCATATTGTAAAACAATGTATTTTAAGATTAAGAGATAAAGGAGCAACAAGTATGTAGACTAATAAATAATCCGATGAAAATAATACTGTGAAGATATTTGTCCATCATTGAATAGAATTTCTCATTTCTATAAATTAAAAACTAAAAATTTATAACTAATTTTTACTAATTCAATGATTACTCAGTCATTACTCAATACTGAATTTGTTTCGTGTTGCGCTAAATAAAACAATAAAAATTACTTCAAAACTATTAGAATCAATTATTTCCTTATATTAAATATTCATTATTTTTATAAATGTTATTACAAGCATTTATTGAACACTTCATCTGTTATCAAAATAAACGTGTATAAATACGATTTATTTTTAATTGATGCCAAAAATGACATGTTTGAATACAATTATATACTATTTTTAAGTATCATTATATTAAATATAGTAAATCTTTTAATTACAATCTGAAATTTTTTTTTACATTAATATTTTAATAAAAATATCATTTACAGTATTCTGTAATGAAATATCTTTCGGAAATATCAGAATTAAGCACCACAAATAATCAATAAATTAATCCATGTTTATTTATATGTCATGTACCAACAGAATTTATTCTTAATCAACATTCATTAAAATTTAGATGTCTACTGTATAAAATAGTGATTAATGTTGTTTCGTAATGTAAAAAAATTTGAATAATATGTACGTCATGGTGTTTTATAATATTATATTCTGATATTAATAAATGCATTAATTTATGAACAGTTGTTACTATTTGCTCAAATAAACATAATGGTATTAAATCTTTTTTTGTATTTTTTTTTATAAAAAAATGGATAAAAATTTTTTTTACATAAATAAATCCATTAACTTTACATAAAATAATGAATATAATAAATTACACAATTAACTAAAACATTTCGTTTTATACTTCCATTAATTAATTTACATATTTATCTAAAAGCTCTTGTTTTTTACGTAAGAGCAATACCTCCTGCATTTCTACTTGACTTGGTATATGCATCTGAGATGACTGCATTGTATTACTGTTAACTGTAATATCTGTTTCTGTATTATTTTTTTCTTTTTTCCAATTTTCAATCAACAGTTCTCTATAAGCTTTTTCATCTTTTTGTTCAGAGGGAATTAATATACCATCGTCATCATCTCTATAACCATAATAATCTGCATCAATATCTTTCATTAATTCTGCACGTGTTTTTCGAGGTGGGGGTGGTGGCTCTTGTTCAAAAAGTTCTCGTACTCCAGGTAAATCTTTTGCTGCTCCAAAGTATTTATATCCTCTATTTCCAGGTACCTATGAAACAATGAAATTGTTTCTATCACTTTTCTGATTTTATTTTATTTAAGTAGAATTTATTCTTTGCAACTTTTTGAAATTAAAATTATTCTTTGTTACATATTTAAATTGATATTTTATTTTTGATACATTATTTTATGTAATCTTTATGTATCTCAATTTATTATGAAAAACTTACCTTTTAAAAAAAAAAAATAATTATGATAAATATTGACGTCTAAATTACCTAAAGGTAATTTAGAAAACTAATGTGTAACATTATGAAATAAAATATATAACGTCAGAACAAACATTATTTATTTTGAAAATTTATTGTTTTAAATTCAAATTAATTAAAGAAGGATAGTGGACTTTGCTTGTTTTATAAAACATTACATTAACTAACCTCTCTCCCTTCATGATCTAACATACGTGGCCCTGTACGAGAATAATCTGGACCACCTAATTCCTTTATTTGTACTTCCCAATGTCTTTTTTCTCTAAGTAATTTATTAATTTCATCATTAAGATCTCTAATCCGAAATTCACCTAAGCCAGCATTTTGTATTTGAGCAACTTTTTTAGCTATTTCTCGAATTATTTGTAATCGCCACTTCTCAGCTTTTCTCAAATCTTTACATTCTGATGCAAGGTATGGTCTTCTTTCTTGTTCTTTTTTTATTCCATCATTGCAATGTGCAGCTCGCCACCGAGCTAATGTAGTCCTTGAATAAAAAAATTTATTTACATAATTTTCTAAAAATCATTGGTAGTAACTTTTAGCAATTAATTAAATTGGAGTACTTACATAGCTTTTTCTGCATTTCGTGCCTAAAAAAAAGAAAAGTTTAATTGATATTTTAAATTACATAAAAAGGTGCGTTATAGAATTTAAAATATAATACGTACCATGTTTCATTAATGATATTTCGTTGTAATAAAATGGTTTTGTTAGACAATTTCAAATATCATTTATGGTCTTTATTATTTTATTTTATTTTTGTTCTTTTCATTTTCCATGCTCCATAGTCCATGCCTATAGCCCTATAACATAAACTTAAACAAATATAGAAATACAACAACCTACTAAATTTAGTGTTTAATATTCCAGCTGAAAAATAATCCATAAAAACTCGTATTAATAGCAGCGTTGCGGATTTCAGGATTTCTCGCTTCGGCGCAGTAGTATTTTTGATCACGTGGGCCTCTGAACGACCCTCTCCACCAAAACCTTTAACCTTACTAATAATGAAGAAAATCTATTTTCTAAAATAAACTATAGGAAAAATTCATTATGGAAAATTGTTTGATAAAATAAAGATCGTATAGATTACCAAGATACCATACAATAAAATATAAATATGCATTTTTTTTTAAATAAAACTTATATTAAAAGGTTCGATTGAATTATTATTCTTTTCTTACTATTGTTTTATAATATTTGTTATATTGTTCATGTAACGTTTTATTTGTATTATTTAATGTTTGTTATATTATTATATAATTTATTTATCATATTCTTTTTTTTATCTGATACTATTTATTACGTTTTCGGTCTCATACTGTACGCGCTCTCTTTCACCCCCTCTCTCTCGCTCTCGTACTGCACGCAAATTCTATCTCACTTTACACACTATGGCCTATAAGTGTCTTCCGAACGACATAATATCTTTATTTATTATGTAAAAATTTTTTTTTAATATCTATTATATATGTACTATAAACTATAAGATGTATTAAAAATATTTAAAACAAAATTTTTTAAATATCAAAACACCTAATTAACATACCTAAAAAAACATGCAATGCACTGTTAAGTATTACGCTAAATACGTAAAGATTCTTATACCAAAAACACTTATTTGGAAAAAAAAATTGAATATATACAAGATTTAAACAAATATTTAAAAAATCACAATGACACCCGCTCGCTCGACGCCATTCTGCATATAAAACAATGTTTTTTTATGTAATCGTGTAATTTTACCATTTTTTTTTAACACTGGAAGTTTTCTCAACCACCTATGAGGTACTTCCTTAGGTTCGCTAGATTTTTTCGTAAAATGTTAAGCCAAATAAAACAAATTAAATACAAATGCTTTTGATAGTATTATTCACATACATTTACAAAAACCTACATAATGTAGGACTAGTTTACTGTAAAAACATATAATTAATATCCTAATAAATGCTTAACGTTCATACAACATATGATAGTAGTATTCTTTCAAATGTATCTCGTCTATTTGATACCTTAAATTTAATAAAATTTCTTCTATTTCACTATTTTCACTGCTTATAAAATTCAAATAATTAGAGCTTCCATAACAAACATGAGTTTCATTACTATTTCTTGGTAAACAATTGTAGGAATTTATATTATTGTGTAATGTTTGGGACTTCAAAGAAAATTCTGTTGGCAATTCTATATTAATATTACTACTTGTTTTATAATTATTTTGATAATTAACTGTATTAGGATATATTTTTGATTCAAAATAATCAAGTTTTAAATTATCAATTATTTCTTCTGATGTGGTAATAACAGCTTTTTTATAATATTCTTTGATATTATTAATAGAGTCAGCTTGTTGTGAATTATTGTAAAATATGTTATTCGTTACAAAAGGAATAAATTGATTCTGTTTTATATTCTGCTCTTGAACATTATTTATTTTTGATTTATGTTTTATACATTTTGAAGCTGTTTCTGAAGCAAAGCTTATATCACTGGTATTTGAAAAACTATCAATTTCTTCAATTATTTTAGGAGATATAAGTTTAGCCATTTGATCATAGTTAATTTCCTGATCATTTTTAATTATATTTCTTATTATTTGTACCTCATCAACATTCATAAGGTTTAATAAAGTTCTATTTCTATACCATGTATTAAACATGTCCATATTAGATTTTAGATAATTAACAGCATCTTTATATATTTTAAATTCAATTTCATATATCATAAGATTAGGTAATGGTTTACTAATATCTATGGGATATGGAAAATAACGACTAAATGTTGTTTTACTATACAACATACAATTACTTTTAAAATATTCGATTGTCTGGTACATTTCAAGGAAATTTATATTGACATTATTACTAGCATACGTGTAACTTTCGTTAACTTCATCTTCATTTTTAATTTCAGGATAAAGACACATTACAGCTTTTTTTTGTAAAATTAAGTAAACGTATAGTGCATCATAAAAATTACTTTTACATTGTGTTTCAGTGTTAAAATTTTTTGATAATAAAATTTCCAATAAAAAAATTTCATTGCTGAGCTTATTTTTCCAACATACTGCTTGATATAAAATATTATTAAAATCAATTTTATCATGACACTTTTTCTTCATATTTTGATTCATTTTTAAGAATGTTTGAAAATCTTCACTTTCAAATTCATTACTCTTAAACTGAACTTTACTTTCTTCGATCATTTTTTCAATATCTAATTCACGATTAATTAATGTGTTAGTTAATTTATTATTGATATTTTCTACTCTAGATTTATTAATACAAAATTTATTTTTTTCATTATATTTAACTTGTAAAGATTCTATAAGTTTCTTTAATTGTACTTGAGATACATCTTGCTTCAAGTCTTTATTTAAATATACTGAATATAGAATATGTTTATTTAACTTTTCTAAGTTATTCGGAAACTTGGAAATTTTTATTGGAAAAGTATAAAAATTTTCTTCAATTTGAAACTTTTTTGATTGCAAATTTTGCTTTAATATACAGTTATTTTGTAAATTCGAATTTTCATTCAGAGTAACATTCTCCATAGATTTACTTGTATTGTTTAATGTAACTTTATCACATTTTTTATTTTTCGTTTTATAATTTTTTATTTTACTAGCTTCAATTTTTGTGGAACCATTGTTGAATGATGGAATCATTAATATACCATTTCTTGAATCTATTACATTTTTTTCAGCATCTATATTAGCTTGGAGTACATATTGTGCCGCTTGTAGTTTCTCAAAAATATCATCATTAGTATTCCAAATATTCTCCGGATATTTTTGCATCAATTTCATAATAGAGCATTTTTTCCCTCCAATGGAAAATAAAAGATTTTGAAAATTATTTAATTCTTTTTCTGAAACAATATTAATTACTATTCCGCGAGATCCATAGCGGCCAGCTCTTCCAATTCTATGGAGATATGTTGCACTATCTCCTGGAATATCTAAATTAACTATTAAGTTAACATTTTCTGCGTCTATTCCTCTTGCAGTTAAATCTGTTGTTAACATGATTCTACACTTGAAATTTTTCAATTTATTAATTGCATCTATTCGCTTATCCATATTCTGATTCCCAACAATAAAAATAGAAGAAAAGCCTATAGAATTAATTTGATTACAAATTGACTGTGCTCTAAAAATTAGTAATTAATAACCATTTATTATAAAATGTTTTTTTTTTATAAAATATTTTTAATTACCTCAATTGATAATTTGTAAATACAAGACATTGTTTAAAAGGTATATTTTTAAATATTTTTACTAATTCCTCAACTTTTAATTGAATCTAAGAAATTAAAATGAAATAATTAAACCAATAAAAATCCAAAATAAAGATTAGAATTATTAATATTATTAAAATAAATAAATTTTACTTGTTTCATTGTATTTGGATGACTTGGAATAACTGAAACAAACTGTTTTAATCCTACAAGTATAGGGCCATCATTATCAGTTGAGATCAACATCGGTGTTTGCATAAATGATTTTAAAAAAATTTCCAAATCTCCAGGATATGTTGCACTAGATGAAATTACTTGTTTGTTAGATGGAAGTTTTGAAAAAATAAAACTACAAAAAAAAAGTCATAAAAATTTGTTAATACATTTAGAATTTTTTAATATTATAATTTATAATACAGACTTGATATCCTTCTGAAAACTTTCTTCCATTAGTTTATCAGCTTCATCAAGTACAAAAAGGCGTACATGATCAATTTTTAAATATCCTTTTTCTATTAAATGCTTAGTTCTACCAGGGGCACCTATTGCTACATGACAATTTAAAAGTTTTTTTTTATCAGAGTCTATTGTTGTACCTCCAATAAATGATTCTACATTTAAGCCTTCAAATTAAATAAAACAACTTAAGCATATTTTTATTTGTATTCATTACAAAAAGTTCCTTTTAATTACCTTCAATTTTACTACCAAGAGCTATTAAGACTTCTTTTATTTGAATAGCTATTTCTCTTGTAGGGGCTAAAATTATTGCTTGGACACAATTTGTTTCAGTGTCTATCATTTCTAACGCTATTAAACCAAAGACCGCAGTTTTACCAGTTCCTGATTTGGCTCTTATAATTAAATCTGCAAGATTATATATTTTTAATATTTATTAAAATTTAATTTAATTATTTACCATATAAATTATATTTTACCGAATCCACATCTTCCCAACGGTATTGATTTTAATTGAATTGGTGATGGTTTATGAAATCCACAATTTAAAAGACCATTTAAAACTTGTTGGGACAAGCCCATTTGATAGAATGTTACATCTTTATCTATTTCTATATCAACAGTACGTTCTTTAGAAGATAAATCATGAGCTATATTATGTACCATTTTGAAAAAAAATTATTTAAAAAGTAAATATCATCACTCAACCGATATACCGGTATAATTGTCTTTTTAGGTTATATCTTCACACAATACCATACATCAGATCATAGTTGTGAAACTTTCGAAAGGTGCTTTATAATACATCTTAATCCTCGTATATCTAAATGTAAAATATAACATTCACCATTTATCACGATTCGAAAGTACGATTCGTCAAAAAAAATATTTGCATAATCTACTCTAATTTACTGTATAATAAATGACCATAAGTTTTTTGTTTTTTGAACTTTTAGATTTCGATCAGTAGTTCAAGTAATTATCCAACCAAATCATGATCCAATCTTGACTAGGAAATTCCTCGTGCTCATTCAATCGCCATCATTTATATCATTTATTATTATTACATGTATCATTGGCCTCAACCCAATATTGGTACTCGTTGTCGTTACATTTTTTGCTCCACTCTAACCAGTCTAACCAGTGTTGCGAAAAATGTATTTTAGTTTAAATTTTGGTTTTGTACTGAGCACAATTTCACAAGTCGAAAGCACTAAAAATAATATTTAATATTGTAAAATGGGGAATTGGGGAAGTGGGGACATTCGAATACGAGTGTCGAAGGTTTCGACTCGAAGCCATCGAAAGAAGTAGTTTGAAGTGTTTGAACTAATAATTCCACCATTCTAAGGAAAGGTATTGGCAATAATGGCTACAGCCAAGTCAATGTTGGTGACTATTATATTTATATATAATATGGGTAGTATGGGTAATTGGGTACCAGGCTCACTTGGTGAGCCTCACTATCTGTCATCCGTCAGGAAATATGCGCGAGATATATTAACATAGCATCCATACAAAGTTATTGAAAGAAAGAAAGTATTATTATTTTAAATTAAATTAAATTTTAATTTAATATTTAATGATATTTTAATGATATATTTATATCACACATATGAATAATATCGATTTTCAATTAAAAAATATATAATTTAATTTTCGGCATATTTTATTGACTTACAACCAAATTTAAATCCCCGCGCTTCAACTAAATAACTAGGAAGAGGAACTAGTCTGAAAGTAAATAGAATTCGTAGGCAGTAAAATAATATTTTAAAAACTATATTGAGAAACTACTGTACGGAAACTCTATTAGATATAAAGTTTCTGAATTTTATTAGTTAAATTGTCGTTTAAAAAGTTGGCTTTGGCAAAACAAATTTACATACTATATTTGGTAATTAATAACATTATTAATAATAGTATGTAAAACTATTATACTATATTTTATTTCACCGTTTGTAAATTATGTTTCAGTAATCATTTCTTTATTTAAAATTTGTAAAATATTTATTGCGTTGAATGTAAATAATAATTAAGTAATATGTACAAATTCACTTAGAATCTTTGATATAAAATAACAATTAAAATTAACTTTAATTAATAATAAAATTCAAAATTATATAAATCCATATGATATAAAATGAATACAAGTGAAGAATTTATAAATCAAATAGAAACACGAAATCATAACAATATTAATACAGTTTCATCAACACCATCTTCTTCATTTGATTATGTTATTGATGAAGCTGATAATAATTCAGATAATAAAGGATCCATTCCTTGCACACTTAAATCAGTTGAAAACCTTCTAACATTAAGCAAGGTTATTGTTTTTACTTAATTTTTTCGTTAAATTTTTAATTCATTATGTTTTTTATATATACATATAATGTCAAACTAGGTAATGGATAAAGACTGCCTTCAAGATATAATAAATAAATGTAAGCAAATGGTATTGGAAAGTGCAGAATGCTCAGAAGAACGTAAATGGCTTGTTAGACGTTTAATAGAATTACGTTTAAGAGCTCAAGAACTTCGTGAAACTTCTAATGCAGCTGCTTTGCAAACTTGTGTGATTTTGGGCCACCATTTTTTACCTCAAAAATACTACATTGCTATTTCAGGCTCTATTTATTGTGATCATTGTAGTGGTGGTATATGGACTATGCTACAATCTTGGTACTTATGTAGTGGTAAATTTGAAAATACTGAAATTAAAGAAAATGATATTTTTTTGTTTTTGTTAACATATTTATTAAATATTAATATATTTAATTAAATATGATCTTTTTTTTATTTAACAGATTGCGGTTTCTGTTGTCATTTAAAATGTATGGCCAGTATTTGCAGGGTTTGTGTTCATGTGATTGCAAGTGAAGCAGGTGGATATACTTATACTAAGGATATATGTCCAGAAAGAGGCTTATCTGCACAGGCATATAGATGTGCTGAATGTCAAACAAGAATAACATTTAGTAAGTATATATTATTTTTATGCTATATAGTATTTTCATTTTAAATATTAAATATGTGTTTAATTACACAACACATTATTTTAAATAAATAAGTAAATTTATATATTACAAGCTGTCTCAAAAGGATTTTCCTTATCATGTTTTAGCAGTCCATTTAAGGATACAGGTAACCTTTTTTTATTTTTAATTGTAACAATCATACATATAAAGATGATTTTGAATATTTAAACTAAGTTTCATGTTGATTATTATTATATTATATTTTAAAATTCATTTTAGAGTCTGGATGGATAGAACCAAGATTATGTGACTACAGTGGTTTATATTATTGTCATCGATGTCATTGGAATTCATTGATGGTTATTCCAGCAAGAATCATACGTAATTGGGATATGGAACCTAAACGAGTTTGTCGTGCTGCATTCCAGCTTTTAACTCTTTTATATAGCAAACCTGTATTAATGTTAGAAAAATTAAATAAAAAATTATTCACATTAGTTCCTGATTTGTCATTGATAAAAGTAATTTCATTAAAATTTTCTACATAAAGCAGTTTTGATTTTACTAAATTAAAAAAAAATTTGATTTTTAGAGATTAAGAGAAGAACTACAAATGATGAAACAATATCTTATAGTTTGTCCAGAAGCAACTAATCAAGGATTACCATGGAAGTCTGGATTGAGAACGCATATGCTAGAAAATAACAATAATTATTCAGTAAAAGATCTTGTCGATTTTCAAAATGGAATTTTAATGGATGAAATTCAGTTTGCTTATAACACAATGAAAATTCATATAACTGAGACCTGTGAGCTGTGTGAAGCAAGGTTTGTCTTACATTTATTCTCATTTTTTTATTAGAAATTAATATTTTAATATTATTTTTAAATAATACAGAGGTCATTTATGTGAAATATGTGGAAATGATGAAATTATTTATCCTTGGGATACAAGCGTTACATTGTGTCAAATATGTTCAACGGTATATCATCAATTATGTCGTTCTAAACGTAACAATTGTTGCCCCAAATGCTTAAGAAAACAGCAACGAGAATCTGTTGATGAAGGTGACGTTACAATAGAAGAATAAAATGATCATCAATATACATTGTCGATTTAAAATATAATATTGTAATATGTATTTGCGTCATATGCTTGCATTTTTTGTAAGAGTATTATAAATTATTTATGTAAATCCATACTTATCCATACTAATGTTGAAATAATTAAAATTTTTAAGAAACTGTGTCTAAACATAATATGTTGTTACTGTTACTTTTAAGATATTTTTACTTTTGTAAGTATTTAAAATATAATGTTTCATTAATGTATAACGAACGTTATGTATTACGCGGTGCCCCCCCTCCTCCAATGTCTATTAAGCAGCTTGAGGCATGTGAGGCAGTTTGATTGCTTCATATGCTGAAATAATGATACAAACCAAATATTATTGAAAAATGCGGAGTAGGGCGGGACCCGAAGGGGAGAGAGCGAGTTTCGCTAACCAAGGCGCACGGCCGGACGCAAACGTCATTCCGGGAACTAAATTCGGCTCCAAAGGGTCTCTCCTTGTTGCAACGGGCAAATTTTCAAAATTTGCACACCAGGCCAGCGCGTTGGTCGATAGGAAGGCCATTGATGGTTTCAAATGCACCTCCCAAAGAGAATGGGAGAAGGCCCAAGTGGAAACGGGAAGGATTCGGTCGCGCGTGGAAAAACTCGCAAAAAAAGGGACTCACAAAACAGCGAGCGAACCGAAAGATTAATAAAGATAGCCAAATCAGATAGAACCTCCCCTCGTCCCTTCAGCGACACGGAGGAACCGAGGGAGCATACGCGATCGAGGCGGAATCTTGCTACCGCCTCGCGGAGGCCAAGGTGTACCCACGCCGAAATATTATTGTTTATTTTTGTTTTTTTTCGTCGGTTGTACGCATCTTTTTTTGGTTTTATTTTTATTCTCGAGCTCAGGCATCACGCGTACTTCGCGTAGAAGCCCAATTCAACTGTATTAGGCCTTTAAAACAGCTAACGGCTTGTTCAGCTGTCGCCTAGGCTAAGCTCGGATCCTTCCCCCCTGCGCTCGCCAAGGCAAACGAGGGAGATTTCTCTCGCCAGCGAATTACTTTAACTGCGCAATCGAAGAATTTTTATTTTCTTGTATATATATTCCGAACGCGGATAATACCTTCGATTTATTTGAAATATTGTATTTTTTTATATTGAATAAACAGCAGCGAACCGCGGACAAAAAAAAATAAAATTTTTTTATTATTGCCACTTTTTTTTTTCATTACGTTCGTATGTTTCCGTATTTCCCCCTTCCACATCACCGAACCCTGGACTGGCGGGCTCCGTCGTAGTATATACCCCCCCCCTCTCTTTGCACCGGGAGTAAGATGCCCGCGGCCCGCCCCGCGTCCCAAATGTGATTGTTATATTAAACAATTTAAATTTATTTAATATTTAATATCATTTTATAAGTAAACATTACATATTTTTTTATTATTAAAGAAAAAGCAAACATATAACTAAATAATATGATATTTGTACGTGCATAAAACAACAAAATTACAATTTTTGTAGAAAAGTTAATTCATAAAAAAATTCATAATTAAAGTATTAAACATTATTTAATACCATTTTAATATAAAATTTTTGTATGAAATAATTTATTAGATAAATATAAAACAAAAATAAGATTGATGACTGAATAATATAAAAAATATGTTGTTAATATTTCATACAAAATTTTTATTTAAAATTATTATTTTACAATTTTAATTAATTTTTTTTATATCGTGAAAGTATTAATATAAATGTATCATTGTCCATTTTTTAATCAATATGAATTTAATTTTCAATTCATTTTTCAATATCTTTTTACAATTTATTTAAAATGTTTAGGTATTATACCTTAAAGTACCAAACAAATTGTATATAATTTGTACAAATCCATAATAAACTTGACCCTTTGGAAATACTTGTTCGAAATGTAGTAAGGAAAAAAAATCATATTCAAACATGAACCAAACTAGTGACATATATCATATATGTATTATGTATATATGATATAAATATATGATATATGATAGAACTAATACAAGCACTACAAGCAACTATACTATAATTTAGTGTAATATCTCTTTAACATTCTTCAATTTATTTACTTGTTTATTTGAAGACACATATAAACAAAATACATAAAGTACATGTAACATTGACATAACCATTCAATTTTTTATCCTTATATTATTGTATACTTTAAAATTGCTCAATTGTTTAAAATACCGAATCAAGTCCATGATTTTTTTGAAATATTTTTTTTTGTGAATTTTGTTGAATATCAATTAAATTATTATTAAAATATTTTTAATAAAACTTCTTATGATAAAAACTGTTCTGTAGACATTAAATATATTATAATTGTTATAGCATCATCTATGTATATGTTAATAAAAAAATTAAGAAAATACCCATTCATCAAATTTAAAAATGCAATTTAAGTCTTAAAAAAAAAATGCCGTATAAATATAAGCATAACTAGATTTCCTTGTTAATTGTAAATCAATAAATTCCAATCAAAAACTGATATTTAGGTCGATATTTTATAATTTCTAGTTTAGTCTAGTTTTTCTAATTTTAATTTTAGTTATTGTATCTATTCATTGTAATTTTACAATTTAAGATAGGCTATTTAACGACTACAAAGTGTGTTTAATAAAATATTTGCTGTTAAAAAATGATTTTTATTACGTAAATAACATATTTTTTTACGAAATGAACATAAAATAAAATGTATATTATATAAAATATAAGTTTAGGATCAGTTAATAAATAGATTATTTTGTAATATTTTGTTTTTTTTTATTTAATATAAATTTATCTAAAAAACTATATTCTATAAAGTTTTATTACCATGGTGTGAATAATTACGAAACTTCTTTAGGCGGTATTCCTCTATTGATCTTATGTGGTATTTGTTTGGGTATCATTCTGTAATAATATAAAAATTGATTCTATATGAAAATTAAAAAAAATAAAATTAATGAATGTTGTTAATAAAATTTACGTTATGCAATCTATGATTGGACAAACGGAAACACAGAGTGTACAGCCTGTGCAATCATCTGTAACTTTTGGAATGTGAGTCTCCGGGTTGAATTTGATTGCCTGGTAACCTGAGTCAGCACATGCCATGTAACATTTTCCGCAATTTATACACATGTCCTGAAATATAACATGCTTTGTATATAATTATATAAGATACTTAGCTACGAAAGATCATCTTCATGCATATTTTTCCATGTGTATGCGTAATGTAAAATTTATAGACTAACATCATCGATAAGAGCGACTACTTGTTTTTCATTATCAAGCTGGTTATATGTAACTATACTCGATAATGCTTTTCCAATAACATCCTTAATACTAGGGATCGGCTGAACCGGTTTTGGTGCTGGTCTTATTGATACTATATCTGCTTCAAGTAGATTAGATTTTTCTTTCAACTCTGAAGCAACCTTTTCTCGTAATTTTTGATATTCTCCAAAGTACGGCAAGTTCTAATAATACATTTTCCCATAAATTATTACTTAATGATAAGGTTTTTGTTATTGCCATCAAAAAATTTCTATTATGTATACGTAAAGACAAAAGCAGACCTTTCCTAAGGCATGTTGAAATAAAACAGGCTTGCCTTTTTGATGTTTTATAGTAGCTGGACTCTGACCATCCCAATTTTTCAAGTGTCTCATACTCTTCAAATACAATAACGCTTTTAAGCTTGTTGTATAATCATCAATCAGTGTAAAATCTTGATTTTGTATAGCACTTCCAACCTAGGAGAGAGAAAAAGTAAAAAATGCAAAATAAATTAAATAAAAAATGTATTTATCCAAAAATTTTGTTTCAAATACATTTCAAAATAATTTTTTTTTTATGTCTATTACTAACAAGTTTCAATATTTTAAAACGAAATGCAAACTAAATTTTTGACAACATAGAATTTGCTTTTTTGTTTACAAATTTATTGTAATAAAAAATACCTGAAGAATTGTTGCACCACATTGTAAAAATTGTAATGCAACTTCTCCAGAATCGATACCTCCAATACCGAGAATTGGAAAATTTGGAAGATCATTTGATATTTTCGAAATCGCCCTCAGAGCCACAGGTCGCGTCATGTTTCCTGAAACTCCACCGTAGGTCGTAGCTTTTGTGCTACCCACCGAAGGCCAAGGCGTCCCATCCGCTCTGAGACCCATTAAACCTTGAATTGTATTGATAGCCGATACCCCATTAGCTTGACCTATTCTCAGTAAATATTTTGAATTTTAATATTTTCACTTCAATATAAGTAAAATTTTAATAATGATATTTATATTTATCAATAAGTATCTGTACATAATTGTAATATTAATATATTTTAATTTAAATTAAATTTTTTAATTATTAAAATAAATATATCATTATTGCAAGCTAAAATTGCATTCTACCTTATAAAATTTGTAAAATTAATTTTTTTAAGATTCTTTCAATTTATGCTATAATTATCTCTAATTTAACTGCACCGCTTTTTTACCATCAGAAAATTTTTAGAAATATTTCCAATCACTTATAAAATTAATAAATAATACCTTCATATGCGGCCCTTGCAATTGAAACGATATCCGTTATATTGGGTGTTAATTTAACGAAAAAGGGAATTCTTACAGCTGCTCTAACCCATCTTGCAATATTTCTAACCAGTACTGGATCCTAAAATTTAAAACATGATTATGAGTAACAAATGTAAAATATTTCTATTAATATGTAAAATAATAATAAAAATTTGTTAATAAAATTTCGTAAATAAAATATTTTACTAAAGCAAATATAATTTATAAATCAATTTTTCTCATTATGAAAACATAAAAATATTGTTGCTTGAAAACGGAGGTTTGTTAATATATATATATATATATATATATTCGATGTACTAATATTTGCTTTTGACTAGCAAAGCACTAGCAAATGAAATTTACCAATACAATCTAATGTAATTAATACAAATCATACTAGAACAGAAATTGCTACATTTTTAATACTGAAAATACATATAAAATATAAGAACCTGTCCACACGCCAAGCCCATTCCTCTTTCACCCATGCCATGAGGGCAGGACAAATTCAGTTCTAATGCATCCGCTCTTGCAGCTTGCGCCATTTGCGCTAGTTCAACCCAATCGGCATTATTGTACGTGCACATTATACTAGCAATAACGACCTGAAATTTGAGGTCTCTTTATTTAAAATTTCCTTTTTTTAAATTAATTTATTTTTAAGAATTCAACTACTTTAACACAAACTTGTAATGGATATTATTTATAAATGTAATACAGAATAATAAATAATAAATTCAATAAAAGGGTTATTCAAAATCATATATTTATTGATCATTTCTTAAAAAATATAAAATGTTAGTAAAGTTGAATATACATGCATATTTATCACCTTAGTTGGAAAATCTTCTTTTAATTCTCTTATACCCTTACACCAATAAGCAGTCGTTTTTTCCGAAATCAATTCAATGTTTAGAAAACTGCTTTGTTCTGGACCATAATGATGACCATCGGTAGTTCCTTTAACTATCCGAGGTGAAATATTCGTAACCAAGTCCTAAACCATTCATTATCATTGGAATGTAATATTAAGAGTCAAATTTTTTCAATGTTTCTTAATTGCCAATTTATCAAGTGCTAAATAATATCGTTACTCTATTTCTTGGTATATCATTATGAGCAATTTATGTTTATATTTTTATTTTAATAGAAACATATTCTATTTTAAACTCTAAACTTTTATAATGCAAAGAAATATACGTTTATCAACAGAAATCTTATTAAAGATTATATATAAGTTATTAACTTCTTAAACAAAATTTTATAATTAAAATGTTAAATAATATAATTGTAATAAATTGTTAAAAATTTATTCTTATTAAAAAAATATATGCAATTTTTAAAAATAACCTTGTCTAATCCAAAAGTTTTAGTCACAGCAAAGGCCCAGCCATTTTCGAATGATCTTCGGATCATTGCACATGACGTTGACGGTGGTGCAGATGCTAAACCAAACGGATTCTCAAATTTGATTCCACACATTTCAACACTAAGATCAACTTCATCGATCGGAGTGTGAAACTTCGGTAGTTGTGGTTCTTTTGGCACTGCCATTCCATGTTGTTCCTGAAGAATTATGTTAATTTTTTATTTACATTTCATAGTAGATAAATTATTCGTATTTATCAAATTATATAACTATAAATTTGACCTTTTTATTGAGTAAATAATACACTTTCAGATAGAATTAAAAATTATCTGTAACATTTTTTTCTTTCTTTTATAATCATAATCACGCAGAAAATAAAACTACTTTTTAACTATTCATAAGTGATTCTCACCTAGTGACAGAAGTGACATTTACAATCCAACTATTAATGAAACATTTTTGCGCATTTATTTCTCCAGATGTAATTAATTTTTTTTAATGAATAATAATTTTCTATTTATTTTATTTCCCATGTTAATTGTATCTTTAATAGATCTATTCAGATTTACCTGTATATATTTATGAATGTACCAGGCGGCTGTTTTACCGTCATTAACTGATTCGACAGTTGTTTGTGAAACTCCAGCAAGATCACCACCACAAAAAACACCTGATTCAGAGGTTTCCATTGAAATTGAATCGACTACAGGTGTATTCCATTTATTAAGTTTTAATGGCTCCAAGGCCTTCTTTACTACAATATATTATTGATCACAATCTCTATTTCTTACATGCTTATACTTATTCAAAATATTTACCAGAGGTATCATATAGACCAGAACCAAAAGCCGAAATAATAAAATTAGCTTTCAGTCTAATTAACTGGTCTTCGTCTTCCTTCCAATCTCCATATTCATCTTGCTCTGTTCTATAAAACTCTATTGCAATGATTTTTGAACCTTTAACAATGACTTTTTTCGGTGAAGCAAAAGGTATGAATTCGCATTTTTCATCTTTTGCGAGTTCCATCTAAATTAGAATTACACATTTTATTAATAATTATTGATTAAAATAGTTAATGATATAAGCTATACGCTATTTTACTTATAAAATACATTAGCTATTAAATAATCATAATTATTTTGATTATTTCGACGAGTGTTTTAATCATGGAAATATATGTTACCAAAATTTATTTTGCTAAAATTGAATTTTAAATATTTTTATAAATTTATCAAAATAAACACAGCTATATTCTCATAATAACTTTTCAATCAATGTCAAATACGTGTAAAAACCCAAAAGATATCTCACTCATACCTCTTCAGGAACGGCACGAATATTTGTAAATCCTCGTCGAAAAACAACAAAAACTTTCTTGGCTCCACATCTCAAAGCCGATGTAGCACAATCAAAAGCGGTATCACCAGCACCGAGAACAATGACGTTACCATAGAGATTCGGAGGCCTTATCAACTTACAAGCACACATACCAGGTTTACTACCCTTTGAAACCGCTGGTAAAAAATGTTTAGATGTGTAGAAGCCCGTTTTTTCGGTCAAGCCTTCAAAAATTGTAAGAAATTTTGGTTCTGGCAATCCAAATCCAAGAAATATAACATTGTATCCAGAGATCTTCAATTTCTGTATCAGATATTATATTAAAAAATTCATGATTTTTATTTTAATAACAAAAGAATCATATTTAAAAAAAAAATTAATTTAAGCCAATTTTAAAAACCAAAAACATTATTAATACTATTTCAAAGGATCTCGGTATTTATACTTATATTTATAAGGTAGAAACCTTGATAGTGAGATCGTTAATGGACAGTTCCCTTTCTAATTCAATTTTGACACCCAAATCTTTGACAAGTTCTACTTCGAAGGATACGGCATTATAAGGAAGGCGATACTGAGGAATCTCAGATGCACTTAATCCACCAACAAATTTTTCTTTTTCAAATATTGTAATATCATTGTATCCTAATCGAGCTAAATAGGTAGCGCAAGATAATGATGCTGGACCACAACCAATCATTGCTATTTTTGTATCCGAATGTGGCACTGATTGGCCTGGTATTCTGGTTTGCGGAATGTTCATTTGCCTAAATATCTAAAAAAACATTAAATTTTGATTAGCAACAAAGATTCTTACTACGTATGTATGATCACAATAGTTCAAAAGATCTAAGTTAATATGATTTATTAAATTTAAAATACCATCTTACAAACAATGTAAAATTTCTTTTTTTTTAATACAAGCTTTCATTTCACTATATTTTAATATTTTAATATTTAATAATTGTATATTTTTTACATAGAATAATTTAATAATTTTAAGTTGAAAAGAAATTTAGTTTAACAGCTCCAATTATTACTGATTATAATATGTTTTAACAGTAAATAAAAGTGTTAAAAAATTGTTACACCATACAATCTATGTTTATTTTTCAATGTAATATTATGGAAATTAAATTTTTGTTTGGTTAGCAGGTTATTTTTAATCGATGAATTTGATTATATGCAATAGTTTCATTTAATAATATATGAAATTGGTAATTTTAAACTTGTTCATTCTTTTATATACTAGATTAAAAACTGATAAATTATCTCAAATAATTATGTGAATGAGAAACTCTTATAGATCAGATAAAGTAGCACTACTAATAAGTAGTAGTACATTCGGTAAAATTATAAAACATTTGGTAATAATAGTAAAATTTTTGCTCCTTTATATAAATATTTTGAAAAGATTACATGAGTAATTTATTTAAATCATATTATTTGAATTCTCTATATTAGCAACTATTCAATATTTTTTAATGTATTTTAATGTTTTCATAATTTTTTTTTTATAAATAATAAGCAATATTATTGATAAATAAATGTTTTAAATATTCAATTTCTCATAATAATTAAATAAATAATTTATTAGAATATTTGATATATATATATATATTATTATTATTATTATTATATATATATATATAATAAATATCACAACAAATAAATATCAATAAATTTATCAGCATTCATTTTAACCATACGAGAAAGTACATTATAAAAATATCATAACTTGTTTTATGTAACTTATTATTTGTTCAAATAACTTCATTAATAACTGGATCCGCTAGCAATTAATATTGATACCGTATTAATTAAGACTAAAAGCTTAATTTACATCAGTAGCAAACTGTTGCAACCCCCCGATATTAATAGGGCCTTCCTCTGTAGCAAACAGATTGCAGCCTCCTACGCACAGATCACTGGTCGGACAAACCATACCGCAGGTCAGCCCTAGTGGATTGTCCGAAAAAATAGTCTTTGCAGCACCATAATAGTTTTTGTTCGATATTGATGTGATGAAAGACTTGATATCCAGCTGTGTGGGGCACGATTTTTGGCACGGGGCATCGACACACTTCAAACATCGCGAGGCTTCGTACAAAGCTCCGCGTTCGCTCAATGTCGTGTGCTTGATGTCGTCGAAATTGTTTTTTAAAGGAATACAACTCTGAGAAAAAAAATAAAAATATTTTCAAACTATTACGTAAACTGTTAAATGATATAATAATAAGTCGATCTTAATTTTTAGATTAAAAAATTTAATAAATAATATATCTTTATAAATCGACAAGAGTATACAAATTATTCGTAAGATTAAATAACAAAAAGAGAAGACTGATTTTCTGCACTTCACCTTATGTATTATTTCATAATATTGTAAAAAATTATTATTTTAATATATTTATTGCCTGCCATTTACCTTTAATTATATTAAAGGCAAATTTATATTTATATTAAATATTATCTAATTTGATAAAATTTATGACAAAGTAAAAAAATAAAGAAAAAATAACTCATAATTTATTGTTTATAAATTTATACATGTATTATATTAATTAAATCAATTTTGACAGTGATAAAAATTATTTATAAATTTAATAAATAATATTGAACAATTTTAGTTAATTTATCGAGTAAAGAAATATTATCTGTAATATTAAGATAGTATTTTATTAAACATATTTTGACGAATATAATACACATGTATTGTTATTTCTCGTTAACAATTTACTTAAAAACATTGTCGGGCTTTAATAAAAAATTATTGTATTATTATTATTATTATAATTATCGAAATTCTTCGTTAAACTAAAGATATTCAATGTATTTATCTGTATTTACATGTCATGCTCAATCAGAAAGAAATCAATATAAATAATCACTGGCTATTTAAAGTATTACATTTAATTTTTTTTACAGTTCTTGATGGAGAGATAAAGTGAGTTAGATTGCTATAAATTCCAAGGTAATGCCTTTATATTTAATAGTTTGCTAAGACTTACAAAAAGTTCATGAATTTATTATTCTATTTATGAACAATTGTGAAAAATATATTATTTTATTATTATACACCTTAGTACCTTCATTTTATATTATATGTGTAAAAAAATAAATAGTAAGAATTATAGTCTTTAAGATGTAAAGATAAATATGATCTTCAATAAATTAAAAATTCTATAATATATTTAATAAATATAATTATTACATATATTTTTAAAATAAATTTTGATACACAATATAAGTTTAAAACACAAAAAAGAGTATGTTATTAAATCTTTTCAAAAAAAATTTTTTTTACATGCATCGTAAATGCGATAATAAAAATTCTTCAACCTTGTACTGGTAATATAAATATAAATTTGCTTGAATGCAACATCTTTTAAATACTATGCTTTTAATTTTCTTAAGTAAATTTCCGTAAAATGATATATTATTCTCAAATTAACAAATGGATCGATGAGTTAATATAAAAAATTTAATTACTATCATATACATGAATCTTGCTTATGTAAGAATAAAGTGTAAATAATAATAATAATATTACAAAATCGTATAGTAAAATATTGGTACTACTAATTTCAATAAATTAAAACATATTTCTTAAAAAGTGATCTTTTAAACAACAATTGTAAATGAAAACAGAGAAAAAAAGAAAAGAATATTGGACTTAAAAATGTAGTTTTAATGTTATAATTCATGTAACAACTACCATAATGCATAAAAAACAAAAATCGTAATTAAAAAAACTGATAATTATGTAATAACGATTTGCAAATAGCTATGTTATCAGCCATAATTAAATAGCGTGAACTAAATGAATCAGATAAGCACTGGTATTTGGAAATCAAAGAACATATAATAAAGCTAAATATAAGTATATAAAGCATAAAGCATTTATATAGATCAAGATGTTATAAAATTAAATACTCTTATAACTCATATAAGGTATAAATTATTTTTTATTATTAAGAAAAATCAAAAAAGACCAGATAACTTTTTGTTTTTCGAATAAGTAAATTATTTTTCCCGATAGTTAATTAACTTTGTATTTAATATGATAGTACTATATACGTACAATGCATTTAGAATGAATGTTTCTTTTCCAATGCTGTTTATTTTGTTTTGTTTGCGTTGATGATACTACAGTTGCATAAGGCTTGAATTTTGGATTAACACTAAGTAAATTCTGAAAAAGATCAAATCACATTTATTGCGTAGAGCATTATGTGCTCGTGTATAATACATTGAGAATGAGGTATTATTATTATAAAACTTACTTCGATATCAGGCATATCTTTAGAGACGATTAAAGGAATTGTAGCAGACATGGTTTTATAAAACTTTGTATAATTTCTTAGTAATTAAAGCCTCAAAAAGAAAATTTTCAATGTGATAAGATGCAACAATTTAATAGCTCCTTTCAAATTAAATATGTGACCATTATTTATAAGACAATGCTGTTTGTTGATTTCAACACTTATTACCACTACTCTGATAAAGCTCTAATGCTCGCAATTTTAAGTGAGCGCAATTACTTCACAATTTAAATAAAACAGATTTCAAAAATAAAATCTCGTGAAATTTTTTAATATAGAAAAAGGTAACTGAAGCAGCTAACTCCGAGTTACATCAAGATCATTCATTCGGGCTAGCAGTTACGATATCATATTGATGCTTGAGCAATAATGATTGCAAACTGTATAATACCGAGTCAAAAACAACTATTAACCACGACGATGATGATAGAACTAATTATCTAACCAACTAACTAATGCCTGAAGTCTGAAAAATGACTCTGAACAGTTTGAACTCTAAAAACCCACCTTATAGCACGGCAGTGGTGATCAACTTGTATATTGTATACAACCATTCAATCTTACGGGTGAGCCTCATCCGTCCGTCAACCGAAAACATTTGCAACATTTAATTTATAGAAGATTTTCCCCGATACATTTATAATATATATTACAAAAATTTATATAAATACCCTCGCAAAGGGAAACTGTTTTTTTTTGTATTATATCTAAATACAAATTTTATTGTAGAGTCACTTATCTACAGATGTTATAAAAATGTTTGAATTAACCGTACATTGAAGATTGGATACTAAAATGAATATCATGAATTTAACTTTGTAATATTTAATGATATTAAATTAATCATTATAAATGTAAGATAAATAAAAAGTTAAATAGATTAAACGTATATAAAAAATTTTAAGATCAATTGTTTAATAAGCGATGGTGGTGTAATGGTCAGCATAGTTGCCTTCCAAGCAGTTGATCCGGGTTCGATTCCCGGCCATCGCACGTTTTTTTTATATATTACAAAATTAATAAATCTCACAAGAAGTTATTATATTAAATACTTTTATTAGGTTAAAACTATGTTAAATATGATTATGTTTGTAAATTTGGTTGACTACTACGTTATTAATAAATCGGTTCTGTTATTATTAAAAAACAATAAATTTTAAAATATAATTTCCCAGATTTCTTAATTTTTTTTCTTAATTATCAATTCACTCATTTATTAAATAGGTTTATTTTGCTGTCATTCAATATATATAAAAAGTTTTTATCATCAGACTAAATTTCGCGAATATTTAATTTATATTATTTATTTTCCATAAAGTATATATTTAGATTTTTTAAATTAACATTAAAACTTTGTTGTGAATTATTAAATTTTTATATATTAAAGATTTATGTTCACAGGTCACTAGTCATGTATACGAATTTCAGCAACATTAAACATAAAATGAGTCAAATTTATCAAATTTAATTAATATAAAAAAAATTTTACGTCGAAATAATAATTGACAAATATAAAAATGTACTAACTCTTTCATATGTTTCTTTAAATTAAGAATAAAACAAAAATATTATACAAAATTTATTATAAATCGAATATTTATGACTACATTATGATTTTATCTACTATCAATTTACCGTGTTCGGATAGTGTTGATAATATTATTACACTGTTCACTGATATCTAATTCTGAACATGGTAACATAAATTTTCCGTTAAAAACTGTCAAAACTGTGATTGAATCGTTATACTTTAAGTCAGGTAATAGCTAATAAATGGAGAAAACTTTTTTTATTATTGTGCATTACATAAATTTAATTATGGAGATAAAATGGTAATAATTATTTTTTTATTCTAATTGAATTTAATATACCTTTGGAGTTAACAAAAAATACTGAGAACTATTGCATTTGCTTGTAATATCGACTATAAGTTCGAAAACTCTTCGTTCGTTAATAGCATCCATACCCTTTAAAAATAATATTAATGCCAATAAATTTGATTATAAAAATTTTGTAAAGACATTAAATAAAGTAAAATTACTTGATTAATTTCATCTACACAACGAAATGGAACTGTAGTTAATTCTTGTAAGGCTATCATATATGTTGCAGTTGTTACAGCTCGCTCCCCACCACTCTGATGAGTTCGTGTAAGTACTTGCAATTCATCTGCATCTCTAAATTTTACTTTAATTTTGAGCCCATATGTATCAAAGTCCATCTAGTGAAAATATAATATTATAATTTAATAACATCCTTAGAATCATTAATAACATTAAATACTATTATTAATATACAGGATTTTCCCCATAAATTAAAGAAACTTCTCCAGCACATTTCATTTTTATAAAATAGTCACTGAAATTGTTATTAATTTTTTTCACGAGTTTTACTAATTCTGGAAGCCATTCATCTCTTATTGTTTCCATTTCTACAGTAATATTAATTAATTCTTGATTCTTCTGTCGAATAATCTCATCAAATGTTTCTAAATGTTTTTTCACAGTATTGAATTGCTCTAGAATCTGTAAATGTCAGATATTCCATATTAATAAGTAAAACATACAATGCTATAATATTATTTTAAGAAAAATATTTATTTTTTTTCAATTTTGTATAGAACTATGTCCTACTCTATTGAAATTTTGTTGATTGCTTGAAAGACAAAATATTTGTGCCTGAGTAGATTCAATTTTTTCAAATATCTCCTCTATAGAAGCCGGTAATTTTGCAAAACCATTTTTTATTGAAGCAAACATAGGATCATCATAAGAAATACCGCTTGTACTTTCTTTGGCTAACTCAAATAAATTCTTTAGTTCAGATTTTAAAGGAGTTAATTCATTATGTAGCTGCCTATAAGCTTTATCTTCACGAGAAAATTCATCAATTAAGTCTTGAGAGTTATTTTCTTTAATAGCTAATTCATTTTTTTTCAATTTCACCTTAAGTTTATTTTCTTGTTTATTAAGAATATTTTTGTAACATTCTTCAAGAACCTTATTGTGTTCCTGATATAATGTAAGTTGTTTTAAGATTGTAGTCTAAAATCATTTATAATCATTTATTAGAATAAACAAAACATTTCTGTAAATTTTATGAATATAATTTCATCTTAAATATTGTTCTAAATTATTGAATAATGTAAAATTGAATATTGTATGTCAAAGCAGATTACCTGAATCTCTTTTCTACAATGTAAATTAATATCATCAATAC
Source organism: Kradibia gibbosae (assembly GCA_018907135.1). Taxonomy (NCBI): domain Eukaryota; kingdom Metazoa; phylum Arthropoda; class Insecta; order Hymenoptera; family Agaonidae; genus Kradibia; species Kradibia gibbosae. Next base: position 34,622,024 of record JACCHX010000001.1, on the reverse strand, counting down.
TTTTTCTATTATTTTCTACATCACGAATACTACAACTATTCATATTTATTCTAATTTTTAAATCTTGTATTTTGTGCAAATTATTCTGTAACTTATTTCTAACTTCTTTAAGGTTCTCAATTTTTGCATATTCATTGACAGTTTTTCCTTTCAAATTTTCTAACTCCTGGCTGAGTGTAGATAATTTTTCAGTCAGCACTGTAATTCTAAAATATGATTAAGTTTAAGTAGTATTATAATCAATGAATAATATTAAATAATAAATAACCTACTGTTGATGAATAATCTGAATTCTCTCTGTATCAAGGGTTACTGATAATAAATTTCTTGATGAAATAGTTGTTTGTCTTACACTTTTTTCTGTTGTGTATTTAGACCTACTAACACTATATGAATTGTTAGCTACAATAAATATAAATTATATATAATTTAAACTTTATATAAAGTATTGAAATTAATAATTACATTATTACTTACTACTAAAAAATCTAACAATGTTATCTGGTATTTGGTCCAAATTGAATGAAATGTTATCATTTCCAATAGGAATTTCATTTATTCTATACATATCTATTAAATACTTCAAAATAGTATTGGGAGCATCAATAAGAGATATCAAATAATGTTCAAAACCATACTTTTTTATATTATTCAAAGGTATACAGGACTGATTACTTAAATTTTTGTTGGGATCAGAATGTACAACATTAACTTTTAATTTTTGCTGACCTACAAGATACTTAACTAATAAATTAACATCTTTTTTATCCTCACAAATAAATGCAATCAAATCTCTTTGTGGGATAATATTCTCAAAGTATTTCGAATACTTTGCATCTTTTAAATTAATATTAAGTATCATAGGTTCATGAATAGGTTTTGAAAATAAATTCTTATTAGATCTCAACCAGAAAATACCTCTGAATGCATCTAAGCTTAATTTTTGCAATAGTTCCAAACGTTTATTCTGAATATCTTTAAGTGACTGAAGATTTTGTTTTTCAACTAAATAAAATTTTGAAATAGAAATTATTATTAATTTATTTATACCATAATATAAAGTAAATATAATATGAAATATTACCATTGATTTTTCTATTTACATTATTTATTTGATCCATAAAAAAGTTTTGTTGCATATTAAGATCATTTATAATTTTTCTATATTGATTTACTTTTTCAGATGTTACATCAAATTGAGATTGTATTATTTCAACTATTAAAATTTTTAATATATTTTAAAAAATTAAAATTATTCCGTACTTTTATTATACACAATAATTTTCCAAAATATTTTATAATTTACTAAATTATGTACAAAGAAATGAGATACTCATTTGTGTTCTTACTTGTACCAACATCATTTACAAGATGCCTCAGGTCATTTTCCATTTTGTTGCTTTGTTGCATCATTAGATCAATGCGCTTATCACATTCTTGCTCTTCCTTCATTGTTTGTTTACATTGTTCTTCAATATCATTAACAGATTTTTCTAATTTTTCTATGTCATCTGAAAATTTATTTACTTTCGTTATTTTTTCAGAAGCCTCAATATTCTGTAAATTTAATTGAAAATTGAAAATATTTTTAAATGTTTTGATTTATAAACTTCTTTAACTTACATACTGTTTTGCTGTTTGTTGTAAGATTTTAATAGTAGATGCCACTTCTAAAAGCTCCTGTTGAATAGGCTTTAATTGTTCTTCAATTCTTTTAGCTTTAACTTGTGCATCATCTCTTGCTTTCTTTGCCTGAAAGGCACAAAAAATATTTTAAGATATTTTAAATCAGCGACTCAAAGATAAGTATTTTAATATAAAGTATCTTTATTATTCTTTATTAAAATATTTTTTATATTTTTAAATAGATTTAAAACATTTTTATACAGTACTGTTGTAAACTCCTCTCTTTTATTTTGATAAAGTATCCAAGCTTTTTTTTGTTTTAATGTCTTTAATTTCTTTTTCATTAATTTTTGTTCATTTATGTGTCCTATAGAATCTTTTAGTGAATTGTAAATTTGTTTTTGTTTAGCTTGAAGAAAAGTATGATTTTCAAGTTCTTTTTCTAATTCAGTTTGTTTTAATCTAAGTTTTTTCAATTTCAAATGATTTTCCAATAAATTTGGTTGACCAACAGATCGTTCAGTTCCTATAAGTAGCTCATGTGGTGATAAATTTGAGAACTCTTGAACTTTGTCTTGAGGTAAAAATTGACAAAGATTGTCAACCTTAAAAAGGTTTACAAATATAATAATACATATAACTTCAAAAATTCATTAAATAAATTACTTATTATTATTTGTGTAAGATACAAGACTTTACAAAAACTGCATAAAAGTATCGAAAAACAATGTACAAGGAAAGAAGTATTAGAATTAAATAAGATTGTTTTCATTAATTTAAATTGTAAACAAAATTAATGTTTACTACTGTTTATAAAAATAATAAATGTATTATGGATTACAAATAATAAAAACAAATTATAAAAACATAAATTATTAGTTATATATAAATATTTCTATAAAATATATTGTATATACCTGAACATTCAAAGTTTTCATCAATTCGGCTACTTGTTTACTACTTATTACTTTATTATTTGCCATCCAGGTTGAATGGCTATTAAGATCAAAAGATCTACAAATTGTAATACATTTACTTGGTCCACTATACAAATCAATCTCAATAACAGCATTGCTTTGACCAGCTTTAACATAATCCCCAACATTTGTTGCTCTCCCAATAACTTTTGGATTTCCTCCTAATCCCAAAACAATAGCACTAACAATTGTGGATTTTCCAGTACCATTAGCTCCAATTATTAAATTAAGACATTTTCCAGGTTTTATTACAACGTCATCATAAGTACTAAATAAATTAATTAAAATAATTTTATAAATAAAACAAAAAATAAGCCATTTATGAAACACAAAAAGCACAAAACTTACATAAAATTTTTGAGAGAAATACGATTTATAGTACCTAATGGAACATTATTCTTAGCCATTATTAACCATTCAAAATTATGAATTAATTAAAATGAAAAAAAATTTAAGGTATATTGGCACAACATAGTACAGGATGTACATGAAATTATATCTTAAAATTATTATAAATTATTTGTATTACAAGAATACTAATTGCAAAAGAACGCAAAAATTTTAACCACCAATGAACATTAAATTCTAAATTTAATTTCCTTAAAATACGCCAAATAAATAAAAAAATACAATATTATATTCTCAAATTCTTGAATATGGTGGATCTTGGTTAAATTGTTGTTACAATTTTGCTCCTGAAATTTGAGTTTGTGCAATTAATGACGTCCAACCATGACAGGGTTGCGGATTTCAGGATTTTTCGCTTCGGCGCAGTAGTATTTTTGATCACGTGGGCCTCTGAACGACCCTCTCCACCAAAAATAGTCGAGTATCAAGGCAGCCAGGATGAGCTAGAGGATACTTTCTTGTTATAAGCAACGGCGTCGCAGGTTATAAAGTAGCGTCCTTTACTAGTAAACTATGAATACGTTCATTGGCGATTTAAAAGCTCTACTTTATCGACAATTTTCAAATTTAAAGAATCACCAGTCTCACCACCCTTTAACCTTACTAATAATAAAGAAAATCTATTTTCTAAAATAAACTATAGGAAAAATTCATTATGGAAAATTGTTTGATAAAATAAAGATCGTATAGATTACCAAGATACCATACAATAAAATATAAATATGCATTTTTTTTTAAATAAAACTTATATTAAAAGGTTCGATTGAATTATTATTCTTTTCTTACTATTGTTTTATAATATTTGTTATATTGTTCATGTAACGTTTTATTTGTATTATTTAATGTTTGTTATATTATTATATAATTTATTTATCATATTCTTTTTTTTATCTGATACTATTTATTACGTTTTCGGTCTCATACTGTACGCGCTCTCTTTCACCCCCTCTCTCTCGCTCTCGTACTGCACGCAAATTCTATCTCACTTTACACACTATGGCCTATAAGTGTCTTCCGAACGACATAATATCTTTATTTATTATGTAAAAATTTTTTTTTAATATCTATTATATATGTACTATAAACTATAAGATGTATTAAAAATATTTAAAACAAAATTTTTTAAATATTAAAACACCTAATTAACATACCTAAAAAAACATGCAATGCACTGTTAAGTATTACGCTAAATACGTAAAGATTCTTATACCAAAAACACTTATTTGGAAAAAAAAATTGAATATATACAAGATTTAAACAAATATTTAAAAAATCACAATGACACCCGCTCGCTCGACGCCATTCTGCATATAAAACAATGTTTTTTTATGTAATCGTGTAATTTTACCATTTTTTTTTAACACTGGAAGTTTTCTCAACCACCTATGAGGTACTTCCTTAGGTTCGTTGGATTTTTTTAACATTTTTGTGATGTAATATTGTAATTTTTTAAATATTTGTTTAAATCTTGTATACATTCAATTTTTATTTTTCCAAATAAATGTTTGTCATAAGAATCTTTTAGCATTTACCGTAATACTTAACAGTGCATTTTTTAATTAGGTCTTTTTATATTTATAACATTTTGTTTATAAATATTTTCAATACATTTTATAGTGTATAGTAACATATACAATAGATATTAAAAAAAAATTTATATCCATAATGAATATATACCATATTGTGTAGAGTGAGAAGCCGTGCGTACAGTACGAGTGAGTGAGAGAGAGAGAGAGACAGAGAACGCAAGAGAGCGTACAATACGAGATTGAATGGGGAGATATTTTTTTTATAGGAAATAATTGCGATACGCTTAAAAACTACCCATAAATATGTAAAATAATTTTATTAATGTATAAAATTGTGATGACATTTTTTAAAATAAATCTTTATACATATTAACAAATCATTTTGTATTAAAAGTATATGAATAGACCGTACGCAAATGAACATTATATTTGTGTTTAAAGTATGTCTATGTATACATTATTCTTAAACTATATATATTTTATTCATTATCATAATATACGAGCATGTAAAAAAATGAAAAAGCGATTGAACATTAACAGCTACTACGGCTGCAATAAGATCCTCAATTTATTATTAACTTTATTTTTATTGAAATTTTTATATTAAAATATGTACATTTATATTTAATAAAATCCTTTACCCTTTTTTCTATTTAAAAATTATTTTTTAGAATATTGTAAAACATATATACAATGAATATAAAATTATTATTCAGCTGGTTGAAAGATTTTCAAAAAGTCTTTAAATTTCTCCATGACATCATTACTAGATTGTACCTTACTTAGAGCATCGTATTGAGATCCAACTGACCAAAGAGTTTCTAAATCATATTTCAGTCTTGTTTCATGAGAAAATATGTGAAGTGCAATGTTACCTAAACAATATAGATTAACTTTCAATTTAAATTATAAAATTGATTTGTGAATCCTAAACAAGTTGGAAGTTCAAAACATGTTTATAATTAAATAATTAATATCTTATGAAAAATTTTTTAGCGTATTTATATTTTATGGTATTATTGTTTACTATTTTTAAATAACTTTAAAACTGTAAGAATTTAATGTTTTAAATATTTATTAATGAAATATCTTACAATATTTAGTATTTTGAAAAGTTTTTGACATTTTGCATTATTTAAAAAAATCAAAAAACATTTTTTTTATATTTATAGAAGTTTATATAATGGTAACAGAAATAAATTATATTATATTATATATATCACATTTATTCTAGTTTCTAAAATAAAAAATTTTGGAATAGTTGTTATCTTTCACTGTATACATTTAGGACTTCTGTAAATGATTTTGCTTAAAATAGTTAAATAATAATAGGTAAATAGTTAATTATAAGTGTAAATTTATTGTTTTAATACTAAATACTGAAAGTTACCTAGATCTAATGCAATCCAGTCATCTGTACCTTTTCCTTCAATTATAGGAATTAAATCATATTTGTGTCTTTTGGCTTTATATATTTTGCGTACATATAAGGCCAAAGCATTCATATGTTTAGGGGATTTTCCTGTTACTATAACAATATAGTCAACATAATTTAATTGATTTGGAACCTGCGCCACAAAAATTTGTCTAGTATTTTTATCTTTTACTAATATGTCAATTAGGTCTTCAATATCAAAAACTCCATACATACCACCTATTTACAGTTTTAGTTACAGAAAATAAAATAAATGTAATTTTATAATAACCTTTAGATCTATTATACATTAAAATTAAAAAGTAATTATAAAAAAAAATCCTCTAATAACTTACGGTTGAAATTTATTCCTGCATAGGGATCATTTTCTTCTTTCCCAATATTCAAATCAACAAGATTAATTTTTTCCTTTTCTTCATTAATATCAAAAATCACTGCTGCATCTTCATCACGAAATTTTTTATATTTGTTATTATAATTACGAATAAGGTTAAGTTTATTGTCTTTGCAATAAAAATCTTTATGCTTCTTTGAAGTTTTACTTGAGTAGTTTTGTTGACATAATGAAATTAATTTTCTGTTTATGTTTTTACTATTTACAATATTATACTTGTAATTAGGTGATTTAAAAACATTTTTTAACCTAAATAATGATGTCAACGTTGATCTATACATCGCTTTAAATTAGTAAATTTTTAGACCTTAAAGGTTATGTTCATATTTGCCATTATATATACTTTTCTAATTTCAAAAACTAAACAAGAACAAATTTTTTAGTTTTAAAATAAATTATAAATCCTATTATTAAATTCATAATCTAAACAATCCAACAGAATGCCCCAGATTAAAATTTTGATGGATAATATTTTAGATTAATTTTTTTGATAGGATTAATAATATAAAATTAATACAACATAAAGTAGCTTATCTTCAAATTTTTTTTATTAAATCAAATAAGACAAATTTTTTATAAAATATTCCTTTATGCTACAAAGTGGTCATAAAATTTTGATTGTAGAAGCAGCATCTCTTGATGGTAGTTCATATTTAATATTTTTTGCTTATTGGTAGCACAGCTAAAACATATAATATCATTTAATTAAAATTATTGATAATTTATAACAGATTTTTTAAATTTATATTTTTTATTTTGTATACATATGTTTAATTAAGAAATTAAATTGATTGAAACAAATACTTATAGCAATAAAAAGAAATTTCAATTCATCATCAAGATGCTCATCAATTTGAAACAATATATACAATTTAATTTCATTACAATTAGAAATTTCGTGTAGTTAATTTTGTTTATTAAATATGTATAATTTGTTGACATACATATTCACATAAATATATAATATATATTTAAAAATTAAAATGTAAAAGGCTTACAACTGTAAAGATGGTGAAAATCTACTTCGACCTTGCACGCATCTTCCTCCTTTTACGTTTTAGCCTTCGCATCCTCTTCTTACGCCACTATAATAAAATATTTTTATTAATACATACACATTGCTACTTAAAATGAGAACGTTTTTTAAATCCATGCAGATTTTGGTGTAATTATATTAATGTTATAAAATTGTACATAAATAAAATTTCTGAAGGAGAATTTAGTGTTCCTAAAGTTCAAACAAATCTGGTAATCGTATAAAGAATATACATGAATAAAAATGTTTTTAATTAAATCCACATTTGACAAGTAATGCAAAATTTTTCCTTCAACATTTCCGAACAATTTAATTTACCTTAAAAATGAATATAAGTAATTAATCATAATTACCTTAGCTCTCATATTTGTAAATTAGGAATATCTAAATTATTCCAGTATTTAGGATTACTTGAGATTACAAAGTTTCTCAAACTACCTTATAGGTTTGGATCTAAAAGCAAAATGGAAGAAAAAGACGAAGGAAGCTGTGAATAACTCGGATTGACCGCTGCTGCCTTCTCTTCGCCCCCACCTCCTTTCCGGCACAAACCAATGATCGACCAATGAAAAGAAATAGGAAGTTTAGCTTGAAATTCTTTTGAATATCTATAATTCACGCACGACCAAACAAATTTTACTTCGGTTTAAGGTTTAAGTGTTTATATGTTTTTTTTTAATTTCGTTTCATATATGGCTAATCTTATAAATTCCCAGCCTGGTATTATTCTATTATATTGTTTTATTAGATATATGGAGCATACAATAGTATCAATATAAATTATGCAAAATGGAAAAAAATTATATTTATTCGCTTACTTAAATCTAAATTGTATAAATGGTTGAAAATAAATCTTATGGTATTTATATAGTTTAAAAATTTTATATAATTAGATATTGCTATGATTGCCTGCATTATCTTTTACGCATAATTTATTGTTTACATTGTACATAAAAAATATTCTTCATAACGAAAAATCCTAAACATTGTTTATAATACATTTCTCTCACACGCTCTCTCTTTCTGTTTAATGTTTAAATACAATATAAAATGGTTTTTTCGTAACATTATTCTTGTTAAAATTCGCTCGTTTTCTAAATAATTGAGCTGTTGCCAATGGTAGAATAACAAATATACCTTAATGCTTTATATAATTTAAACTAATCCCTTAATTACTTATTAATCAGTTATATTTATTCAATAATAATTAATTTATATTTTCAATATATATATATTTTTATAATCTGTTCAAATCGTAAACTTTATCTCAATGTCTAGGGAATTTTCATCTAGTTATAATTAATATTTCCTAAATGAAATATAATTATGGATTTACGGATTATTACCTTCCGAGTATTGCAGGATTCGCGGGCTATTTTCCCGCGTTAAAACTCTTAGTGCCATTCCAATGAAAAGTGCTACATTATTTAGTAATTCGAGTGTCTTCTTAATGATTAGTCGATTTTTATTTTGTTATATGAAATATTTTATTTTAATACGTGATCAAAAAGTTATATATTATTAGTATTAATTAAGCTTCTGCATATGAATTCTTGTTTGTTTTTTAGACAGACAGTCTTTTAACTGTGAAATATGAGTGTACAAACGAGTATTCCTTTTAAAATACGAAAGAAAAGGTTTTATTCGAAAAAAGGTGATACGATAGACTCAGATTTTAGCAATATATCGCTTAGAAATACCCTGTCCTCCAAATATATACCAACTGTCAAAAAAATAGTTGACATAAGTAGTGAATCCGAATCTGATTCGGATATAGAAAATATTAGTAAAAATAATAGTATTACGAAAACTCCCAGACGAGGTAGAAGAAAAAACGACCAAAAAAGTATCAATTAATTTTATAATATTTAATTTTTTTCTTCTGCATAAATTATCTTTCAAAAATTTAATATTTCTTATAGATGATAATGTTTCAAGTCCACCAAAGCAATTAAAAATTATTTCTCCAATGACACCATCTAGTCTTTTAAACCAATTAAGTTTACTTTCTCCAAGAACAAAACAAAAAACATTAACTCCAAAAAAATTATTCAATAAAAACAGGTATAGTGATGCACGCAATGCCTTGCATGGCTTTTTAACAGAAAATTTAATTGGTAGAGACGTTGAGATGACTAAATTAGAAAAATTTCTCCAAAGTCATTTGAATAAAAAATCATCAGGTTCACTATATATTTCTGGTCTTCCTGGGACAGGAAAAACTGCTAGTCTTTCTAGCATAATATCAAAAACAAAATTTAAAAATGCATTTAAAATTATTTATGTTAATTGTACATCTATGAAATCTGCAACAACTATTTATTCTAAAATGATTGAAGAATTTAATTTAAAAGATCAGAAATCTGTTAAAAATAAGAAAGATGTCATTGAAAAATATTTAGCTCAATCACACAAAATGTTATTACTAGTACTTGATGAAATGGACCAATTGGAAACTAAAAATCAATCTGTGCTATACTCTATATTTGAATGGCCATCTATACCTGAATCTAAACTTGTTGTAGTAGGGATTGCTAATGCCTTAGATTTAACAGATAGAATATTACCAAGATTGCAAGCAAGATGTGAACTTAAACCAACTTTGTTGCATTTTAAACCTTATACAAAGCAACAAATTATGGATATTATATCCGACAGACTAAGAAAAGCCAATGTATTAGATCTTTTTACAGATACTGCAATGCACCTTTTAGCAGGAAAAGTAGCAGCTGTTTCCGGAGATATTAGAAGAGCTCTGGATATTGGAAGAAGAGTTGTTGAAATTGCTGAGTCACACAAAATTATGCAAGTACTTCGACCTACTAATGAAAATGGTAAGTTCATTGCCAGCAAAATGTTTTTATGAACTCAACATTTTTTTTTTAATTTTTCAAATACCTACTAATTAAAATAATTTAGATGAAGAAAAACCAGTAAATTTCAAAGAAGTTCGTACGGTCCTTAACGGGGTGTATGGTGGTTCACAAAATGTAGACAATGAAGAAAACAATTTTCCAATACATCAAAAAATACTTCTTTGCTCTTTAATGCTTGTATTAAATAAAGGAAAAAATAAAGATGTAAATGTTGGCAAGGTATTAATATTATGTGTAAGGAAATTATTTTACAATAAATAATTGTGTAACTAAAATAACATATTATTTCAGTTATACCAGGTTTACAGAAAAGTTTGTGAAACAAGAAAAATTATTTCAGTAGATATGTCTGAATTTGTATCTTTATGTACACTAATAGAAACACGAGGCATTTTCAAAATAATAATGAAGAAAGAAGCTCGGTTGTCAAAAATAAGTTTGTTGTGGGACCTTGAAGTGCTAACTACAGCATTAGAAGATAAAGACATTACATCTGATATCATCAATGACACTTCATGTTTATAGCTGTATTGTTAAATTTTTCATTTTTGAATAATGAATCTTAAAAAACTACTACTTTTTATCATAATGTAGGCAATTTATAAAAAATGACACTTTGTGTTTTACGTACAAATTTAATTATAGCTTCAGGAAATTAATTTTATAAAATTGAGTTTTTAATCATAAAACTTAATGAGAAACTTCAGCTGTGAGTTTTTAAATAGTAATGAATTAAATAGTAAAATAAATACTCTATTTAAATTATTTAGGGATATAATTATTAAAAAAAGTTAAAAATTATAAATAAATCATTTTGATAGCTTGAAAATATAAAGGCTATCCTCTCAATTTTTTAATATTTTAAACTAATTAAATTTGTAAATAATATATTTAGAAACAATTTTATTTTTTTAAATAAATTATAATTTTTTATGAAATAGTAATTTTATTATTACAGCTATTACTAAAACACCAAATTTGTTTTCAAAGATTTTCATTAAATTTTTTTTTTTTAAGTATAGTAAAAATGATGAATTATAAATTGAAAAAAAAATTTGATTTTGTTATTAGAAATAATGAAATACTTTTTAATGAATAATTGTGATCATTGTGACCATTATCAAATTTTTTTATAAAACTTTCTTAATTAATTATTTTAAAAGAATATTTTTATTTAATGTACAATTGATTAAGTCGAACATAGTAAAATAATTAACTGTTCTACTTAAGGTATTAATATTGTGTTTATACATTATTGATAAAAAATAAAAGAAAGATTTAAATTTTCGTAATGAACTTCTTTTGTTAGCTTATATTAAAAATTATTTTAATTAAACAATTAAAAATCTCTTATCACAATGTTATGAAAGGCTGAAAAGAATTTCTTTATTGATATTAAGACCTTTGCTTATTAGTATCGGTTGCTTATAAATACTTTTAATAATAAAGTTTTTATTAGTAATTGATTTATTGAAACTTAATAAATTATTAATGTATACATAGATATGAATATGAGTACTTTTAAAAAGGTTAAATTATTACTAATTGAATTAATTTCGTTAAAAAATAAATATTTAAATACAGAAAATATTAAACGTATGTATGCAAAAAATTATTATGTATGCAAAAAAAATTTCTTAAAAATTCAATATCAACATGTTGGTTTTTAATCGACTTATGTAAATACTAGAGACTATTGATTAAATTTTACTATTGCTAGTTATATCAAGTGAACATTTTTGATATCACTAAATACAATTTATATACAAATTATACTATAAACCAAAAACACATCTGTAATATAATGTATACACATTCAGAATATTTCCGCTTTTGCTAATAATAAATATTAGGCGGTCGTAAATTTAATTTCAGGGTAGTAAAATGGTGAATTTTGTTATAATAAATACTTGAAAAAACAAAACTCATGATTTATTCGTAGCATTCATTTAAAAAATATTTATATTATTAAGTCAAAACTAAATGATTTGTTTTTAAATAAATACAAATTTACGTGTTTAGTCTTTTAACTGCAGTTCTTTTTTAAAATCTGAAAAAAAATTACGAAATTCCTGCGATGTATAAATAAATATTAAAATATAGTGCAGTAGCTGCTTTGTATTTTAAACATTGTATAGAATATAGATTTATTGATTTTTTAGAATATTAAGTAATTAGGTTTTGTCTAATTTTTAAAAAACTCCATATAGGAAGTTAAAAAATTAATTAAAAAAAATTGCTTTCGAATTTTCAACCAACCCCTTCAAACATAATTTCATGAAAAAAAATTAATAATAATAATAAATATATTTTACAAGCATTAGTAAATGATAAAAAAAAATATGTTGAAGATTTAAAATTTTTTAATTATAAGATACGAGACTGCCTGTTTGTTACAGAATCTCAATATTTTCGATCTCATATCTCGAATCTCAATACGACTGAACTGAACACCAAAAATTTCAATTTCTTAGTAGTCCTACTATCCTAGTTTCAAAAATGTCTATACCATATTACCATAATGTTGGGGTGTCGCTGCTGTTGCACTCTCCTGTAAAAACTAACTTTATGAAGTGAAAAATAGTGAATAGTTCCTATGGTATTTTTTCTTCATTCTTAGATAAATTGATTAAAAAAATGTCATCTATACTTGTTCCAGAAATTCCCAAGCCTGGATTTAGTTTTGACTTGTGTCAAAGGTACGTACAAACAAAATTTCTTTTGTCCATAGGATAGAAGCAATTTTTAATAAAAAACAATATGATACATAACCTCTCTCTAATTAATAGTGCTGTGTCATTTTTAAAAACATTTTTTCAGAAATCATAGTTAATAATATTAAATATTTAAAAATTTGAGAATATTTTCAATTTTTCTAGAAATGATATGTTATGTGCAAAAGGATATCCATCGCCTAAAGCACAAAAAACTGGAACTACTATTGTCGGAATAATTTATAAAGATGGTGTTATTCTTGGTGCTGACACTAGAGCTACTGAAGGCAGTATTGTTGCCGATAAACAGAGCGAAAAAATTCATTACCTCGCAAAAAATATGTAGTAAGTAATCGTTTAAGAATTTAAAAAAAAAAATTTAAGCAGTTTAAGTATAATTTAATTTAAATGTTTTCTTTCTTATTTTTATAATAGCTGTTGTGGGGCTGGAACAGCAGCTGATACTTGTATGACAAACAGTATGATTTCCAGTCAATTAGAATTGCATCGACTTAATACTAATCGAATTGTTCCAGTTGTAACTGCTTGTACTATGTTAAAACAATTACTATTTCGTCATCAAGGACATATTAGTGCAGCATTGATTGTAGGAGGTGTAGATAATTTGGGTCCTCATATATATGTAATTTATCCCCATGGATCTACTGATCATTTACCTTATGCAACAATGGGATCTGGTTCATTGGCAGCTATGTCAGTTTTTGAAAGTAGATGGAAACCTGATTTAAATGTAAGAATTGCAAAAAAATGAAAATCATTATTTCTTTGTAAGAACTATTTATTTAATAATAAGATATTTTTAGTTTTAATTACAAGTTTAGTAAAAAATGTTTTTAAAAAATACTTAATTGTATTTAAAAGAATTTATTTAAAACCAAAAATTAATAAGCTTATGGAACAATTGATTTTGTGAATAGGAAGAGGAAGGAAAGACCTTAGTCGGTGATGCCATTCGTGCTGGAATATATAATGACCTTGGTTCTGGAAACAGTGTTGATCTATGCATTATTCGCAAAGGATCATTAGACTATCTGCGTCCATACGAATTATCTTGTATGAAGGGTGAAAAACAAGGTAACTATCGTTACAGAAAAGGTACTACTGCTGTTCTCACGAAGACCATCAGACCAATTATTGTTGAACAAGAAAGCGTGCGCAGAGTTGATGCAGAATGTATGGATACTTCAACGTGAATACACTTTTAATGTTATAAATTTAAAGTTTGTAAGTTAAATGGTGAATAAAATTATCCTTTTTCATGATAATAATAATTTATTTAGTTAACACAATTTTTGTTTATACTATTTGTTGCTTACAAATTAATACATAATTTCATAAAAATAATTTTTAAAAAAGTCCTGCTGTTTGTTTGAGTCTTTGTCGTCGCCAAGTAGGTAATTTTTCAAATTCAATTGGATTCATTTTAAAAACTGACATAAAGTCATCAAAGGTCAGGTGCATTTCTTTACGTGAAACGTCAACTCCTAGGGGCAACTTTTCAGGATCACTTTTTAAAATTCTTAATGGATATTTTACAAAATGAGTAAATTCAGAAGTAATTTTAGTAGCTATTAGATGCTTTATTAATAAATGCTGCTCTTGTGAGCTCGTTTGCAATATGTTCAAAGATTTATAGTCTCTTAGAAAATTATAATTCCAGTTATCAAATAATCCAATGAAAGTCGGCGGCTCTAAACCTGTCAAAATATGTAATAACGATTCGGATGACTAAGCTATCAATAGTACAGTAATTTATATATCATAAATGCAATCAATGTTAACCTTGTTTTATTATAGATATTGTTGTATTCCGATCTCGACTAGCAGGATGGGTATATAAAAAAATTTTTCCTTCCTCTATGTATTTTTGCAATGGCTTTGCAGTACAATAGCTACCTATCCAAATCCAAATGACATTTCCAGTATCGAGAAGCCAAGCTGCTTCTGGAATAAGACTATTTTGCGTAAATCCTAGTACCTCTTCGCCGATGAACGTACTCTTTTCAATACAGAAATGATAAAAGTGCGTTTCCAACTCTTTCTCTTCATAATCACTGGATTCCGTATTGCACACACCTTTACCTACCAGCAGGAGTATATTTCACATAAATGTTATGTCAATAATGTATTAAAATTTTACTCTAAAAATTTTTTATTAAAATAGAGTACTTGCACGTAGTATTTATGAGTGTTAATTTTCATTTGACCAGTTGAATTCCATTCCGGATTAAATGAAAATTAAATAATTAAAATTAATATATTATACCCCCGAGTTGGGCCCAAAACTCGTCGTTCTCCTTCCCTTCACACATGAGGGGCGCTGTTAACGGGGCCAATCTCCTAGATGCCTCCCGGTTATCTCCGGTACTTTTGTTCCCGCACCAGACCATCGACATATTCGAGAACAATACGAAAACTCCTCTGGAGTCAAGGCTGCTAGCTCGTAACGGACGCTCCACTGCCTTAGACGTGTAGGACGTTGTGCCATAAACTCGAACGAGATACTTCGCTGGAGCTGAGAAAGATGATTCTTATAATTCATTTGCATTTCCATTTTTCAATAAAGTCATGGGAGAAACTTACGAGAATTTCTATGGGGACCGCTTAGTATAATCAATTTGCCACTGTGCATTTGAAGAAGATGTGACGGCTCCTTACCTTGCGACGTTATTATCAATTGTGCCGATTCTTCTTCTGCCAAGTTACAAACGGCCTCGATTGCAGCCAGTCTATCATTACCCGACGATTGAACACCTTCCCAATAATATATCTAGCATTTAAAAGGTAGTTATTTATCGATCGAACACGCCCACACAAACCTACATGAATCATAATAAATAACGGGTATTCCTAAATTTATTCTAATGAGAGGTTTCTCTTATCTCTGATTCATGATGTCAATAATAAATTTTACAGATAGTCACGCGAGTTTGTTTTAGCTTTTGGTAAATCATTTTTCTAATATGAATGATGAAATAAATATCGATATAATACAAAATTTTAATGCATTCATACATCTAATTAAAAAAATGTAATATCCTTACATTTATTTTGCAAGATATGTTCATCTTTTAATAATATAATTTATATTTATATTTATATTCTTATTTTAACTGACAAAGAATCATAATAAGCAAAAAATAATTGAGTTTTTATTAAAATGCCAAGCTTGCGATTTGTAGAAGTGACATGACGTTGCAAGGAATGCGAATTAAATAGTAAACTAAAAGTGCATATAAACTAAACAACTAATAATTGAAATTCCATTCATTGTATACAAAAAATAAATAACACGATTAAATACACTGAAAAGAGGAAATTAAAAATTACATCGTTGAATAAATCTTATGCACTATTAATATAACAAAAACGAGAATTAAAGCTTGAGTGAGCAGCCTGATAAGGAAAAGTGAAAATAATAAGAAATTAAAATAACTTTAAATATAGAAACTAATAATTCAAAAGTAGCATAATGAAAACACGATATTGATAATAACATTGGTGATAAAATTTGGAAAAGAAATAGCAATATAAAAAGCAAACAAATTCAAATAAATTCAACGAAATTGTCAAAAGAAACAAAAGAAATGAAAAGAATTTTAGAAAAAGATAAAAAATTGAAACTACTTTTAAATTTAAATTTCCTGTTTTTAATTTCAAAAGATTCGTGTAATTTAAGCTTAATCCTTTTCCAACAGTTTTAACTTATAATGTTTTATCACATTTTTTTGTACAAACTTGGTACACTTACAACAGTACAGACTTTGATGATGATTAAATTAATAGCTAATAATAGCTGAAATTATTATTCATAAAAAAATACATCTAAAATATATTAGATAAAACAAAAATTGTTTAAATGGTGAAAAATAACTACTTCTGTCATGAACAAATGAAAGTTGAGAATATCATTATTTTTATGAAGTATAAATTTTTGGGGATAAAAAACTGACTCATAGGATAGTTATTGCCATTATTAAACACAAACTGTCACAAAAATTTACATTGAATTTTTAAAAATGAATGTATTATACATATTAAAGACATTATGTATATTAAAATATAGTAATTATAAATGTACACATCAACTACACAGTTCTAAAGTTAAAATAGAATTGTATTGTTTTAAAAAATACGAAATTGTTTTACGTAAAAACAAAGTGATTATCCAAATTTAAACATTAGAGAATTAGATATCAATTTGAATCGCCTTATTGCAATTCAATCGTTTTATCTGAAGATACGATACGTCTAAAGCAATTAAGGTGGTTTCCGCCAACTAAAAATATTATATTAATAAAACTTTTTATTCAATTTTCTAATGAAAATGATCAATAGTGGAAATAATAGTACATAGTTTTATACATAACATAATTTTCATATGACAAATATTGCTTATTGAACAATCAAGATTGTTATTGCCATGCATACGATGAAATTGTGCAATAATTATTGATGGAAGTATTCTACAAATTATTATATCATTAATAAATACGATTGATGCATCGTGAAGTAATTAAAACAGAAATTTCCAAGTTGATGAATTAATACTTTTGTTCCAGAACAAGTTAATAAATAATTTAAAAATTTAAGACTATCAATTGGAATCAGTATCCTAATTTGAATAGATGTTTAATGCTGAAGTTTTACTTTTTTTACAATATACATTTTTAATTTTAAGACGAGTTCAAACATAAATGTATCATCACTCGTATTGAACAAAAATATTTATTATAAGACTTAAAACAATTATTAGCGTATTTTAATAAGCAAAATAGAGTACGAGTGGATGAGGGGTACACAAGATAATTGAAAATTATATGCTAACACGTTGATGAGAGATAAACGTACGAAGTGGTAGAAAGTCAGTTTTATTAAAAATACTCATGTTTTATTTACATACAAAGAAGTAAGGCTGTGATTGCGATATTATATTTGCGATAAAAGAAAAACTCATAGACTCACGATGGTCCTGCTCCTGCGGCCGTATTCGTACTTGTATCGCAAGGCGTAGCAAGCTTCTGCGTAAAAGATCCCCTGGTCCTCGATAAGATTGAAGCCCGTCTGGCGGTCGATTCTCCAAAGTGTCTTTTCCCCTCCGCCGTCGTCAATAAGCTGACACTCGGCGGCGGTCCTCGGTCTTTCAGCCATGAACTCTGGCTCGAATTTCGAAGGCAGAATGAAGGGTCGAGCGCGGGGCCTCGACCAACCCCTCACCCAGAGTCGCATTTCCGGGGGCTCCTGGGTCTCGAGGGCCCGGGCTACCGGGACACTGGCCCCGTAGCCTTTCTTCTTCACAAAGCCCCGAGCATTGCGCACCGCCTCGAGGCGCTCCTTCGCACTGGCATCTTTGCCAACCCAGGCCCAGACACCAGCCTCTCCGCGCTCCAATAGAAACACCGCTTCGGACTCCAGCTCCGATCGGAAGATGGGCGCGGACTTCAGCTCAGCCACCTTGTACTTGCCGTTCTGCTCGTTGCACTTATACAGTTTGACGCTGACCGAGGAGCTATGTTTCTATTCTCGACAAAATAATACATCCCCAATAATAATATTTACAAATAAATTTACTCTTGCTTTGTTAAGACTGCTCTTAATCTACCCCAACATAATGTTCCATGGTTTGTGAAATTATAAGGGCTTTCGTTCTGTCTTAATTTTGTAATTGTATTGTATTTCGTTTAAATTTTCACAGCAAAACTCATCCATTGCCGAACGATTTCCTACGATTTTTACTATATAGTCACAAAAACAATGTGAACAGCTATAAAGACTATCCTGTCCATGATGTACTCAACATTTGATAATATATTTGAAAATGCGAGTTCATTTTTAAAATCATAATTTTCAATTATTATAAGCATTATATTCGATTAAACGACGATTAATACCTAAATTAATCAAGCAGTTTTACAAAAATTGTATAACATTACAGTCATTACAGGTGAAGGAATATCCAAGTACAATAGTTCACAGAGCAGTTCTTACCTCGATAAGTGGCTCTTGAGAGACGATGCGCCCCGAAAGATCGAGAACCTCGTTAAAAAGCTTGCAAGCTTCGGGCTGAAGGGTCTGCTCGTAGCCATCCTCAACGACAAATATACGGGGGCCTTCGCTATTGATACCTTTTCTTTGTTCGTCGAGGAGCCGAAGAGCATGACTCTTGTGCAGGGTATCCGATTTTGATCCGAGCCATAAAAACATTGTTGATCTGCCAGAGGAAGTAAAATTTTTAATTTATTTTATGTTTGACGAGTTTTTAACTTTCGAGAAATATTTCTCGAATAATAATTAAAGTCAATCAAAAATCTAAAGTAATACATTAAATTTTTTAATTCAAACACGTGTCAGATCATTTGTTAAATTATTGATGTATTCAAATTTGCAATAAAAATACTAATCAGATGTAAAAAATGAATTTCTCTTGGTGAACGAATGTCGCAGTAGCTTTGAACAAAAAGTCACAATAACTCTAGTTTATATTTAATATATAGAACTTAATGTTTAGATACTCTGCTTAATTATTGAAGCCACAAGATCGTATTGATAAGGTCAAGAAAATGTTCAATTATTTCAGAAACGTAAAAAAAAAATTGCTTTGCCTGCTTTGCACGTCGACAAGGATAACGTCGTGGGATGAGAAATTGCTCCAATCGGCAGGCCTCAATTCAGTCAACACGGGTACCGCCGCTCCGCTTACCCTGTGGATGGTACACTTGTGTCCGTCCTCGTATGGCTGCTCTTCAACGCTGATCGAACTCTGACGGAAGTAGGCGTGAAAGCGCGGACTTTCACGGCCCTGAGCCTCGCGCATCAGAATCGTCGCTCCGACTTGAGAGTCGAGCTCCGCTGCGGCCCTCGCGGCTGCCCCGGAGACTTTTACGTCGCAGTTCATCCCCACCCAGAAATGAATGGCCCGTACCACCGCTTTGTCCTTTAACTCCTTTGTCTACGCATGGTGTGATAAAAATTTTATGGTATGTACCCTTTGTGCATCCATGTAAATAAAATTCCTAAAACGCTATCCCTAGTCTTAAGCGCATTCATGGCAAGATCGACGCGTGATATGTATTTGCGATTTCACTCGAAAAATGATCAGTTTTCGAATAAAAATGGAAAACGGAACGTTTTCATCATTGGAAACGAATAGAGCTTCCAAATTCATAGCTTTTTCGTGCTCTTTAGATACATTAAATAGATGCTCGATTTATCCACGTTATAAAGGTCATTTTCAAAATATTGGATTATCACTTCTGAAAAGTCCTTCAACGCCAAATTAATTTTATTATTTTTTGAATTTAAATAAATAAATCTAGTAATTTATTTTTTTTACAATAATTTACAAAACAAAATGAGAATTTTATTAAGAAATCTTTATACAAATTTTCCAGTATATATTAAAGCATTTGCTTTTAATATCATTTCCATTATATTTCCATTACTTTAACGATGTATTCCACTCATTTAAAATATACATTTCTAAAATATAAAATATTGAGTTTTTCAAAGGCTGCAGTTAAAATTGGTATATTTATTTAGTAAAAGCGCAAATGCCGCATACAAAACTTGTCAATAGATCTACATTGAAAGAAGTTAA
This sequence comes from Kradibia gibbosae, assembly GCA_018907135.1. Classification (NCBI taxonomy): domain Eukaryota; kingdom Metazoa; phylum Arthropoda; class Insecta; order Hymenoptera; family Agaonidae; genus Kradibia; species Kradibia gibbosae. The sequence goes on along the minus strand of JACCHX010000001.1, from coordinate 34,601,411 downwards.
GTGAATAAGCTTTTTTTCATTTTTTTATAATATATTTAAAAAAATTATTTTAAAAAATATTTAAACCCATTAGAATAGTCTAAATAAAATATTTACATTTAGTGAATCACTGCAATAATAATATTTTTTTAAGAGTGTTCATTAAACCATTTGATAAAATAAATGTATCTTTCATCATTATATTTCTAAGAAAAATAATTAAAATTAAAAAAAATTACATACCTGTATTAATTGGCTAATTTATGGGTATTGATTATTATTTTTCGTTTTAACCCTTGCGTTTTACAAAATGAGGAAAATTTTTTTTGCGTAAATATTCAACAGTACATAACAGTAGACTATAATTTTAATTTATTTGAATATTATTATGATTTGTGGACCATTCGCTTTAAAGTATATTGCAATGATACAAAGATTAAAGAAGAGATAGAAAAATTGATTACTATACACTCGTAAAAAGTTCACGTATATACATATAAAATGGATAATTATCTAAATTGATTTTAATCAATAATAGTAATACGTAGTAATAATAGGATAATATTAACAGGAATAATAGTAATACGTAGCTTGCAATTAGCTAAAAGTGTGCGGCAAAATTGACTACCTTTTTCACTCATGCTGTTCAATTAAAAACGTATTGCATTGCTTTTTTATTGAAAGTTATAGAGAAAGATACTTGGTTTAGTTATAACAAGTAGAATAATTTGAAATTAAGAAGCTATAAATGAGCTATTAATGTGATAATAAATAGCAAGCAATAGTATAATAGTAATTTAATAGTAGTACTGGGACCGTTAGCAATAATCAGGATTTAAGCGCCGAGAATGAAAGTAATGTGTCTTACCGGCATATTGGGATAGGGAAGGGGACCATCTTTGTCTGAGGCCGCATAAAGTAAATATGCTGCATTCGTAAGAAAAGTTCCCATCTTTGTTTGACTCAGTGATATGATTCGCAGATCCTGCATTAAAGGGTAGCCTGATTTGTTATCATTGCTAAACAAAAGAGAGCACGGCAGAATGTCGAATTACCAACTCTGGTTACCTCAATCTTCCAGATGCAGAACGCTGTGTTGTCCTTAGGTATACATTTGAATGTATCGACATTGGACTCGAAGGAGCAGCTACTGCCGCTGTCCTAAAAAGAAAAGGAGGTGTATTGATAAGAGGTTCATTGACCCCGCATAATGTTACCGCTTAATTCCTGTGTTCGTTATTCACAGTCACTCGGATAAAATACGGGCTTCCATATTATTAACATCTATCTCTTTTTCTCTAGGGCTTTTGTTTGACTGCCCTTTTATTTTCGACAAGCCATTGCGTGCACGCAATTAAACCGAGTCATGCGTATATATTTGTAGCTCAGTCGGGTCAAAATAATGAAAAATTCAATACGTGATATCCGTTTCTTATTATCTTATATCTTAAACAACTGTCGACTATAAAAACCATATATTCCGTCATAAATAAATTTATTATCAGTTCAAATATGCATAAGGTTTTTTATACCTTCGTAAGGACAAACGCCAATATCAGCAATAAGTATAAAATAAAAAGCTCTTTAGATTCCATTCTCCAGCCAACTTAACAACTATATTAACACTATATTCATAAAAAAATCATCGAATAAAATTAATTTTCTATAGTAATATCGTAAGCACACTTTCAAAAATTGAAGCTGAAGTAACTCTGGATTTTTAATTTCTATACCTTTTTTATTATTTTTTAAATTAACTTCTTTTCAAATGAAAAATGTAGCTGCTTTTTAGAGTCTATATATAAAATACGAGAATTCATGTTTTAGCTATATTTATTATAATAAAAAAAGCAATCTTTTTTATTTCATTCTAATTTACGTTCGTGGACTTGTATAAAAGGGAATACCAGTAATTTTCTTATCCACATTCATCATCACTTTACTAAAAAAGTTGTTACTGTTTTACCAATGCTAAGACTCACCTAAAAATATACTTATTCCGTATAATGAACCGCCAAACAAAAATTTACAGGATTTGTCAGATTACAAACATAAATTTATAAATATAAAAATATTGAAAATAGATCTTTTTAAGTGTAGCAGTAATCATATTTATAATCTGAATCGCTCAAAAGATATTGATAAAATAGGTTTTTCAAAATTCTCTTGAGACAAAAAGTTATAATTGCTCAAAATCAAGTGAAGAATGTAAACCATTATTATTCCATATAATTAATTGGATTATTATTAAAGAGTTTTTTTTTACTCACTAAAGTGAAAAAAACAATAGCTTAATAAGGAATATTTTTTCATTCTTACTACTTAAGATTTTAAAATATATATTCAATATTGGTAAATAGCTCTAAAGAAACTAAAATTAAAAAATTGTGAACAATAAATATATGTTGAGAATATGCAATCTTAATAGATACATTTTATAAGGCGATAAAATTTATAATTGAAAGTGCTGTGTAATTTCGATAGAAATTTCAAAACAAAATAAGATTTATCGGCGAATTGTCAGAAGTAGTTATTGTCGAAGATCAAATAAAGTCGAGTAGTTAGTGAACTCTTATACTTAAGTGCATACGATAGTATGCAATTGATATATTAGGAGTTTTAATTGCATATGATAGTATACAATTGAAATAAGCAGGAGTTTTAATTGACAGGTAAATACATTAGATTTGAAAAGAAATTTAAAAAGTAAATACATATCATTAGAAAGGAAACGTAAATGCAAATGCGTATCCATAACATTAGAGTGAAAATCTGATTAGTCCGTAAAGCTTCCCTGTTCGAGTTGTCTGGTCAAGCACCAATTCTTTTTCCAATCATTTAATGCTACCATCAGTTTATGGCGCTTCGGTCCCCGCTACGAAGAAAAAAGTACATCAACCCCCAAGAATGAGCTTACCCGTTTGAAGAATCCCATTGTTACGCAAAAGACTTTTGTCTAATTATTTACGTTAAGGTTGTCCCGAAGGCCATCACACGGCGATCCTTAGTGAGCAGCAGTAGCAGCGGATCCTCGGTAGTGACGACACGGTAGTGCAACGCGACTGAGGCGCGTGTTTTTTTGAAACACTAGGAGGAAAACTGCAGTGACTAGTACTACTACCACCACCATCACCAACAGCAGCATCGCCAGCGTCAAATTGGAAGAGGGGAGAATCAGGCAGAAGGCCCGGAAGCAGGGCCGGAACTCCGCCCGGCGAGTTGTGACCAACGGCGGCAGTCCCTCTCGCATGCGTCAAGGCGTCGGCCAACGGCGAGCACCTGTCCTTCTCCGCCTTGTTTCTCGTCCCTTACGCCGGTTAAAGGTCGATCAACCAGTACCCAGACTCCTCTTTCCCACTCGGTCAACGCCAGGGCCCGCTGACCCCGACCGCGACGTTTCTTGCTCTTTCTTCCCTTCATTATTCCTTTGGATCCTACGGACCACTTTCTGGGATACACTTTTATAAATCTGTTATGTGCGAATCACATGAATTTGTGAGGCTATTAACGCGTATTTACCTTTTGAACTGCAACTTTTCGCAACACATCTCTCCCAGATTTTTGTTCAAATCTCGACATTACGCAATGAGTTTCAATGTAAGTTATTAATGTGGTTTTAGGTATATTAACGATCAATTTAAAGTGCACTGCCGTAACAAACAGACATCTTGTATCCAAAGCTGCAAATATCAACTTATTCATTACAAATATTTTTCCAACTTCTATTGTATATTTAACAAAGACAATTTAAACTTTCAGTGACGAATACATAAAAAAAAACTAAAACATTTTGTACAAAAACTCTAAATATATATGTGCGAAAGTGAAATAAATATGCAAAACTTTCGTTATATTATAATAATGTTTAAATGAATGAATTATAATATTTACGTTTCCAATAACTATATCTATAGTCTATTTGTATTTATATATATATATTTGATACACTGTTGATAGGGACGATTTCATTAGATATTTTAATTACCTACAGATGGTACTATAAATTTAATTATTTCCACACCAATAGATATAATAATATATCAATATCATCATAGGACAAATTTCAAATATTTTTCAAGATTCTTACAGGGTTGCGGGTTTCAGAATTTCTCGCTTCGGCGCAGTCGTATTTTTGATCACGTGGGCCTCTGAACGACCCTCTCAACCAAAAATAGTCGAGTATCAGGGCAGCCAGGATGAGCTAGAGGATACTTTCTGGTTATAAACAACGGCGTCGCAAGCAGTGTTGCGGAAAATCGTGATTTCTCGATTCTGCGCATTGACTTTCTTGCGCAGATGGGCTTTGACCGACAATAGTGAAGGTAGCCAAACATTAATATAGGGGAAATAACCAGAAGCAGCAGGAGCGTAAATGCTAAAAAATATTGCCTTGGAACCCCACTCGCGCATTTTTCTGTACAGTTAAAGCGCTCTTCGCATTACTTATTGTATTATATTGATTATTGATTAAAAAGTATATAAAAAATAAATTGCGTATAGTTGACGAAGAAATTATATTTATATTTCAATACAGTACATGCATTATTATTAATAAAAAATAATTAATAAATATTTGTAAAATACAAATTTGTGCAATACAATTATTATAAAGAATTAATGCATCCTTACGAGCACAAAACATAATTAGTGTAATTTCTTAACGATTTCATATGTTCAAATATCCATATATTGAAAAAAATGTTAATTCTATAAGGCTACATTGTTTAACGTAAAAAAGGTTCACGTCTCGCACTGTTTTATCTACAGATAATGACAGCGATGTTACGTTTTCATTCATTCTGGCATTGTGGTCATTCTTTCTCTCTCTCTCGTAATGCACATAAACTCTTATTCACCTCTCTTTCGCTCTCATACCGTACGCGCCTCTCTTATTCTTTCTCTCATTCTTGCGTGAACTACGTGTAAAAATCGAATTGTCAAGAGCCGATATTCAGATGTTTTGAAAACAAACTATGTTGTCAAATTTCTAATTGCGGGAAGGACGTTGCCAGATATTTCGACTAGAGTCTATAAGTATACGAAATCTAAATTTTCGTCTTTTTATGTCTCGGCAAGTCACATGGACATGCGCCCCGTCAAAGGTGTGTACGTTAATCATGTACGAATCAATACAACATAAATCATCGACGATCTTATTGCAGCCTCGGTAGCGGACTAGCGGCTAATTTTCTATCTCACTTTCATTTCTCTACAAGGCCATAGATTAGTTTTTAACAATTAACATAAAATATTATTATATTAAATGCAACATTTTGTTTAAGATAAATTAATACATAGATATACTTTAAATAAAGAAAAAATGTGCATTAAAGTAATATATATTCATATGCGTTTAATACAAGCGATTTGCTCATATATAACTAGATTTCTTAAAAAAAAATTATACCACAATTATATATATATATATATATATATATATATATTAATAGAATTAATTTGAATATGCATTCGAAGTCCTTAAGCGAATAAAATTATTTAATGAAAAAAAATGATCTTTATTTATTAAATTAAAAAAATCATTATTAATAACATTTATTGACAGTCTCTATTTTGAAGGTTGTTTGATTTGATTGAAACAAATCCTTTCTGTAAAATATTTATTTACTATTACAATTTATTACAATTTAGTTGAGTAATTTAACATTTTATTATTGAAATTCATATATAATATGCGTATATTGGTTCAGTATCAATACGTACAATTCATTCTCATAATATTCTCTCTCTCTCTCTCTCTCATTCTCTCTCATTCTGACTATAAAATAAAATATTTGTTTTCATTACCTTATATATTACCTTATGATAACTATGAGAAAGTTTCCAAACCACCACTGAGGTACTTTCTATGGTTCGTTAGGTTTTTATTTAAACAAAGCAATTTTTTTAAGAAAAATTGTTTTATTTTTAGTTAAGTGGTACCTTCGCCATTAGCCCTATAAACACTTTCTGTTTTATAATCTATTATAAAAAATGCATGCATTCAATTAAAAATATTTAAAATAAATAACGAAAAAAAATTTAAGTGAACTTGTGACAAAATTTAAAATGATCATGACTTTGTTTACAAACGTCGTCTTGAACATATACTTCTAGGCTGTTTAAAGGGCAACTTTTTAAATTCGATTGTTTTAAAACCGTATTAAAGCACTTTTATGACCGTTAAAGTAGCAGTATAAATCTGTCGTTTTACAATTACGCGAGTGAAGTGCAGTGCGTCTTTTGAAATAAGGTTTCCACATCGATTAAAAGGCTAATAATTTATTATTAGATTTGTTGTCGCTTATTTTCTTTTACTTGTTAATATATTGTTAAATTTTAATATCATTATTTACATTTTTTTAAAAATGGCAAGTAAAAGACAAGCAAGCGTCGACAATTGTGAAATTCCTAATAAAAAAAGCGCGATTTATGGGAATCTAAGTGGGTTTATAATAAATCCTTTCAGAAGTGGTTGCAAAAACATCCCACAAATGCAACTGTAGTTGTATGCAAATTTTGCAAAATAAATTTGAAACCAAGCGGTAGACACGATCTAATTAAACATAGTTTAACTGTTAAGCATATTGAAAATATGACAACTACAGTTAATTTGGATGCCTCTGAAACCACAAATTGCATGCAGCGACGAGTGCAAAGAGCTGAATTATAAACGGCTCTCTTTGTAACGCAAAGTAATGTTAGTATTGCTTTTGTTGATAAATTCGTTCCGTTTATTAAAAACATATCAAAAGATCCCGCGCCCATTCAAAATATGAAAATGAAACGCGATAAATGTTCACTAATTATAAAACGCGTTTTATTTGAAAGTGAATTAAGAAGAATTGTAAATATTTTAAATAAAATGCGTTTTTCAGTTTTAGTGGACGAAACCACAGATAATAGCTTAGCTAAAATTCTGTGTGTTTCAGTACAGTATTTTAATATTGAATTAGGCAAAGTAATGCAACATTTACTTTGCCTAATTGAATTAGACCCAAGAAATAGTACGGGTAGAAATTTATTTATTGAATTTAAAAATTTTTTTATTGCAAATAACATTAATATTAAAAATATTGTTGCACTTGCGTGTGATAACGTGATCGGGCAATACAAAGGCTTTCAGCGTTATTTAAAAGAACTGGTACCTGACCTGATTCTTTTAAAATGCGCATGTCACTCGATCGCTTTAGTCGCCAAAAAGAGCGCAGCGACTTTACCTGCGGAAATTGAGAATTTATTAAAAAATACAACAAATTTTTTAAATAAAAGTCCTAAACGCTTTTCGGAGCTTAAGGACATTTTAGAAGACTTAAATTTACTCCGGAATAAAATTTTAAGCATTCCTGGAACGAGATGGCTAGAAGCATATAAATGTTATAGCCGATTCTTAACTTATTATAGCGCGTTCAAAAAATATTTTTCTATGAGTGTGGACTTGAATACGGAATCTAGTCTACTTCAATTAAAAAAAGAAATTTTTAATGCTTTAAATTCAAATTTAACAAAAGGGTATATGTTTTTTTTTAAATATTGTTTGAATTTTTTTAATTCCTTCAATGCCCTTTTTCAATAAAAAAATTACTAATTAATGAATTATATTTTTCAATAATAAAAATTTTAAAACAGCTAGGACGAGAATTTTTAGTAGATTCTTCAATAGTAAGTATTAGTAATGTAAATTATAACATTACTAATAATTACAAGCCGCTTGAGAGATTTATTTGGGGCCAAATACAGATGAATGTTTGAACGGTTTATCGGAAGAAAATATTCTACAATTCCGTCTGAATTGTAGAAATTTTTATACAACAGCGTTCATAGAAATTAAAAAAAAATGTTTAAATGATAAACATCAAATTACGCAATACCTTAGTTTTTTAAATCCAGCAATAGCGTTACAAGATAAAAAAGAAATTTATCAAGATTTACGCGAAATTAATAAATTTTTTCCTTGGATCGATAATGAATCTTTAGCCTATGAATGGCAAAATTTACCTCATTCATTTACTAAAGAGGTAAATTTAATTGATTCAAGGAAAGACATTCTCAGTCTTTGGGGTCGCGTTTATAAAAAAAAAATGAATTAGATGACGATGAATTTCCGTCCATAAAATTATTAATTGAGGCCGTTTTTTCTCTTCCGCATTCGAATGCGGAACCAGAAAGGACTTTCAGTGATATTAATAATATTAAGAAACAAAAAGGCAGTCGTACGAATGTAGATTTGTTATTTGCGAGATGCTTTCTCCGCTCAGTCGGAGAAGCATATAATATAGATTAAAATTCGTTTGATCCAACGGAGGAACATTTTTCTTTACTTGAAAAGATGAATTCTTAATAATTTCTATATTACTTTTTAATTAAAAAAAAATCTTTTAAAAATTCTTAAAAATAAATCGCCGCTTTCTTAAAATTTTTTTTGCATGATAATTTTAAATTTTGTCACAAGTTCACTTAAATTTTTTTTCGTTATTTATTTTAAATATTTTTAATTGAATGCATGCATTTTTTATAATAGATTATAAAACAGAAAGTGTTTATAGGGCTAATGGCGAAGGTACCACTTAACTAAAAATAAAACAATTTTTCTTAAAAAAATTGCTTTGTTTAAATAAAAACCTAACGAACCATAGAAAGTACCTCAGTGGTGGTTTGGAAACTTTCTCATAGTTATCATAAGGTAATATATAAGGTAATGAAAACAAATATTTTATTTTATAGTCAGAATGAGAGAGAATGAGAGAGAGAGAGAGAGAGAATATTATGAGAATGAATTGTACGTATTGATACTGAACCAATATACGCATATTATATATGAATTTCAATAATAAAATGTTAAATTACTCAACTAAATTGTAATAAATTGTAATAGTAAATAAATATTTTACAGAAAGGATTTGTTTCAATCAAATCAAACAACCTTCAAAATAGAGACTGTCAATAAATGTTATTAATAATGATTTTTTTAATTTAATAAATAAAGATCATTTTTTTTCATTAAATAATTTTATTCGCTTAAGGACTTCGAATGCATATTCAAATTAATTCTATTAATATATATATATATATATATATATATATAATTGTGGTATAATTTTTTTTTAAGAAATCTAGTTATATATGAGCAAATCGCTTGTATTAAACGCATATGAATATATATTACTTTAATGCACATTTTTTCTTTATTTAAAGTATATCTATGTATTAATTTATCTTAAACAAAATGTTGCATTTAATATAATAATATTTTATGTTAATTGTTAAAAACTAATCTATGGCCTTGTAGAGAAATGAAAGTGAGATAGAAAATTAGCCGCTAGTCCGCTACCGAGGCTGCAATAAGATCGTCGATGATTTATGTTGTATTGATTCGTACATGATTAACGTACACACCTTTGACGGGGCGCATGTCCATGTGACTTGCCGAGACATAAAAAGACGAAAATTTAGATTTCGTATACTTATAGACTCTAGTCGAAATATCTGGCAACGTCCTTCCCGCAATTAGAAATTTGACAACATAGTTTGTTTTCAAAACATCTGAATATCGGCTCTTGACAATTCGATTTTTACACGTAGTTCACGCAAGAATGAGAGAAAGAATAAGAGAGGCGCGTACGGTATGAGAGCGAAAGAGAGGTGAATAAGAGTTTATGTGCATTACGAGAGAGAGAGAAAGAATGACCACAATGCCAGAATGAATGAAAACGTAACATCGCTGTCATTATCTGTAGATAAAACAGTGCGAGACGTGAACCTTTTTTACGTTAAACAATGTAGCCTTATAGAATTAACATTTTTTTCAATATATGGATATTTGAACATATGAAATCGTTAAGAAATTACACTAATTATGTTTTGTGCTCGTAAGGATGCATTAATTCTTTATAATAATTGTATTGCACAAATTTGTATTTTACAAATATTTATTAATTATTTTTTATTAATAATAATGCATGTACTGTATTGAAATATAAATATAATTTCTTCGTCAACTATACGCAATTTATTTTTTATATACTTTTTAATCAATAATCAATATAATACAATAAGTAATGCGAAGAGCGCTTTAACTGTACAGAAAAATGCGCGAGTGGGGTTCCAAGGCAATATTTTTTAGCATTTACGCTCCTGCTGCTTCTGGTTATTTCCCCTATATTAATGTTTGGCTACCTTCACTATTGTCGGTCAAAGCCCATCTGCGCAAGAAAGTCAATGCGCAGAATCGAGAAATCACGATTTTCCACAACACTGGTCGCAGGTTATAAAATAGCATCCTTTACTAGTAAACTATGAATACGTTCATTGGCGATTTAAAAGCTCTACTTTATCGACAATTTTCAAATTTAAAGATTTACTACCCTTTAATCTTTCTAATAATAAAGAAAATCTATTTTCTAAAATAAACTATAGAAAAAATTCATTATGGAAAAGTGTTTGATAAAATAAAGATCGTATAGATTACCAAGATACCATACAATAAAACATAAATATGCATTTTTTTAAAAATAAAACTTATATTAAAATGTTCGATTGAATTATTATTCTTTTCTTACTATTGTTTTATACTATTTGTTATATTGTTCATGTAACGTTTTATTTGTATTATTTAAAGTTTATTATATTATTATAAAATTTATTTATCATATTCTTTTTTTATCTGATACTATTTATTACGTTTTCTGTCTCATACTGTACGCGCTCTCTTTCACCCCCTCTCTCACTCTCACTCTTTTGCTCAACGACCTTGCGGCAATGCCCACTCGCAACAAAATATTAATAATAATATAATAACTTCAAATTAAAACTAACATAAAACAATTATAAAATATAATTAAAGTATATAAATATTGTTCATATTTCATGGATATTATTCACAGAAAATTTTTGTTACCACTTATGGTTTAAAAAAAGTGATGTTAAAATAATACCTTCTCAACAAAGCGCCGAAATATATTTTAAACTATAAATATATTATTAATATAAAATTATTTATACATTTATATTGTTTTGTTTCGGAAAATTTAAAGTACGAATAACGTAGAAGTTTGAAATTTCTATGTCGCCAATTGTTGCCCATTATTTTGAATTGTATATGGCACGAATTAAATTAGTATGTTGAATATTTTCGGCAACGTTCAGATGTGTATTTAAATAATTATACAATTCGAATGCTATTCAATGCTTATCATTAATTTTATTTTATAATAACTAACACCCATTCCAAACAATCTGATTTCATAAATAATTAATACCTTTATTTACTTTAATATCATTTGAATTATTCAATATTGTGTTTGAAAATTAAATCAGTTTTTTTCACATTTTAAAAAAGCAATATCAATTACATAAAAATGTATTTAAGTACATTAAAGTAGAATTATAAAACTATTATCTTTGAAATAATATTATGTGTATTTCTTAAAAAAAATTATAGGCTATTCATTTAAAAAATTTTTTTTAGTATTAAATATTTATTTGTAACTCAAAAACGACATTATATATGATATAATAATTTAAATTTAAAAACTGATATTTACTATAAGTAATACATTATATTGCAATACTACTAAAATTTTTTTTTTTAAATAAATAATGTGCCTAAAACATGCAATTGCTTAGCTGAAATACCAACTATTATAAACAATATTTAATTGAAAACCATTAATCAATAGGATTTTGTACAACAATTAAAATAAATTCCTTATCTGGAGCAACCATTATTTCATGTTTCTTGCTTCGAATACGGAGAAATGTCAAATCGTTGGTTGGATCTAAATCTCTAATAACAGATCGTGCTTTATCTGATAACTGGCTAATTAGTCCAGCATATTGAACAGTTGTTGTATTATCCATAGTTGATTTAATTGGAATGCCTATAAAATGAAAATTTTAATGCATTATTATTTTATGTACAATTATTACAATTTTATAATTTTATTATTTATCAAAATTAATTTAGATTAAAAACTATTAATAATTGAATGGTTCTACTTTTAGGTAGTTTCTTGATTTTGACAAGCACACGATTAATAATTATTCAGACAACATAAAATGATGGGATGAGACATGGTAAGTCAGCTAATATTTCAACAAAAAAAACAGGCCTTCTAAAAAAAAAGAAATCAAAAACTCATTGCAAAAAGAAAGATATTAAAATCAAGTCATTAAAAAATCTGTCCTTGAATTTATTGGAAATTAGAAATAAAACATTGAATTGGTTTCCGTTAAATAAATGAAAGTAGCATCATAATAAATATTTGATTAACGTATGATTATTACAATAACAAATTTATAACCTGTTTTTTAAAAAAATACTTACAAATTAGTAAATTATGCTTATTCAAAACTATCCCATTTATTTTTAAAGTTATAAAATCCTTTTCTAAGAATAATATAAGCTTTTTAAATTTACTTACTTATACCTGAATACTTGGTAAAACAGTTTTTATACTGTATTATCTATAATTTGTATTAGCACTTACAATATGAAAATATGATGAATATAAATTTAAAAAATGTGTTAAAATTAATTAGAAATGATTATTATTTAACTATCTTGTATCAAAGCATGATTCAGTTAATTATGAATGCTTAATTGTAAAAAAATCAAAAAAACATTAAGATTAAAACACTAATTCTATAGGTAAGTAATATATAATCAGGTTAATTATTTTTAAATTAATTCACTTAAATTTTAAATAATGCAAATTTTTATCTCAATAAAGGTTTTATTTAATGTTTCCAATTGTCTTTTAAAATATTTGTAAAAAAATGATATTCCTTCTACTGTATGTTACCACTTCATAATTTAATAAAGTAATATAAAAAGAAATAGCATCAAAAGCATAATAAATTAATATGGTAATTATTAAATAGTTAACTGATTCTATATAAAAATATTAATCAAATTTTTGCAAATATTAAATTGAAGTAGATAGTATGTAATATGACATCAATCATAATTGAAACAATATTAATATTATTACATCTTTATATAGCAATGTCATATTATCTCCTGTTGAAATTTTTTTAAAGATATTTTTGTACAATAGATAAATATTAATAGGTTATTGTCATGAGGACATATTCTAGCTTATAAATCTGATAAAGATTATGTTATAACACAGTAATAAAATATGTTAATTACTAACATAGAACAGAAAAAAATAATTTTATTTGGATTTGTACATTACAATATAAATTATTTTATTAACTGTTTAATGTAAATATATATATTTATTTATTTATTTAAATATATCACTAAAAAAATTATTTGAAGGTTTATAAAACTAAATAACATTTACAAGAAAAATCTCAATTTAGAAAAAGGTATAGGTAAACATCTGAAATATAATTCTTTAGCATACCTTCTGTATTAACAATGATTGTTCCTACAACGCCTTTATGAGATTGAATTCGTTTCATAGTTTCTTCCACTTCTTGAGACTAAATATTTGTATATTAGTACAGGGAAAATAAAGTATTAGTCATTAAGAAAATAGAATTTACCATTATTAATTTTTGGAAATGATTCTTGTATTTTCAAATAATTTAAATATTTATTTCTTGAATTGTATTAATGGCCATTATCTAAAAACCAGAAGTATGGCAAAATTGTGTTTATAAACATAGATATCAATTATAAGCAAGTTGTTTAAATATTAATACAAAAAGTAAATATTGCTATATATCAATACAAGTTTTAAAAATTTTGTTTTCCATTGGCATGACAGTTAACATGCGACAGACAGATTTTTTATTTTGCGCAGTAGCAACTTCATGATAATTGGCTTTAGAATTTTCATTCGGTTTATATTGTAGAGTAAAAGGGGCAACTAAGAAGGAGAATAGAATAGATATAAAAATCTAGCATTAATGTAGAAGTATTCTATTCTTGTATATTGAATTATTGCGTAGTAAGAAATACGTAGTAATTATTACGTAGTAATAATAGTAATAATAAATTCGTTTTATTATTATTATTTTTTAACATAAAAAAGGTATTAAACAATTTTATATAAACAAAATTGTATTTTTTCTATATAAAAGTCATAATTCTTTATACAATTACTTCATATTTGTTGTGTTCTTGTTGTTACATAAAATATTATATTTTGATTTTTATTTGTACTCTTTCTCTGTTACTTAATCGTTTCCACACAGTTTTTACTATTTTTATACTACTGAATAACAAAATATAGTTTATACTACTGAAATAACAAAAAATTTTCATATATGTATTTTAACTATTGAGGGTTTCTCACTCAAACGATAAAGGACTTTCTTCAAGTTAATTATTTAATGTATGTAGTGTATGGATTTTTTCTATTCCCTTGCAATATAAAAATTCTACAAAACAAAAAATATATATATTTCACTGCTTAATTTTTCTTTTTAAACTTTATATTACTATTAATATAATATTGCTGTATAACGGTATAATAGCATATCAATGTAATTCACAATAGAATACATTACGTTGTATAATATCATTATAACGTAACATTACACTTTATAATAAAATTACTCTTACCTTATAGAAAGTTTGAAATTTAATTAATTCAAATTTTAGGATTATAATCACTCATTACTTTTAATTTCGACTTTTATCTTTTATATTTCTTATGTATCTTACTTACTAAGATTCTTTATTGTTCCTTTATTGCACCCCTAACATTTATTGTTACTTGCGCTAATATTTTTTTACATATTTTATATTTTGAAAATATTTTAAATTTACAACCATTTTTCTCATATTTTTTCTTTTTTCTATCTTTTTCATATCTGAATTTGATAATATTCTTCTTTTATTATTTACCAATAATTTACTTATCAAAAATTAAATATTTAATATAAATCAAAATTGAAGTATTCAATTTAGGTAAAACATTTTTAAATTATTAGATAAGTAACGAAGCTTTATTTTAAATCACTTGCGACTGAAAACACCGTCGCTTCTTAAAACAGCTCAAATTTTGAAAAAAAGAGAAAGTAAAGAAAATAGCCACATTTCAGATACGAATCATGAATTAAAATATTTCTCAGTTTGGTACAATAATCATGCAAGGTAATAAAAGTAGTGCACAGGTGATACAATGTGCAGTGAAAGTGAGGAAGAGATGGTGAGCAAGTACATGGAAAATCGCATAAGTGAAGCTCAGTTATCCTTTACGTAAAACGTACGAGTAAATAAGACGTAAGAGAATAAATAGAATCTGGTGACTTTTAATGGATCATTCGTATTTAGAAAAGGCAATAACGGTAGTCAATCCATTAATGCATTATAATGCATAATTAAGCAATCTTTACATTTCTGAATTATCTTTTTTTGTCGAATTAAAGAGATATAAAAAAACCTCTACATTTCTTTTTTTATTTCATCATGTAATCATTATACTTTTGTAAATAAATTTCTTCGACTTTTCTTTATGATTTTGAATTCTTGAGCACTGCTTTTTAACCTGTGAAATCAGTTCGATTGTTTGGGTTCTAAATTATTTTAAATTTATTTAACACATAAGTTTAGAAATTAAAAAGAATTTAAATTGTATAGAAAAATTTACCCGTCCGGACTATTTGAAAATCCCTCCTTTATAGATTTCGGGCAATTCTTTGTGGACTAGATCGGCATTTGCAAAAGGTGAGAATAATAGAATTTCATTCGTGTAATCCACTGTACATTCATTTCTTTTATCATAAAAATGATAGTAATAATGCAATAGTATAATGTACTACTGCTTGATTCTTATTTCTGTCCTATTCTTCTTTGCTACCCCTTTTACTCTACGATATAAAGCGAATGAAAATGCCAAAGCCAATCATCATGAATTTGCTACTGCGCAAAATCTAGGAATTTATTTAGCCTCCCTACTCCGATTCGACGTTTATTTAGATATTTTAGATATTTCATACGTCAAATATATATAGTGAATCCATGAATTCGAAAAACCTTGTCATCTATTTATTTCTAGATTTGTGATTTAGTTTTTCGTAAGAAATTAAAATCATTTGAAATTATAGTAACAAGAAAAAAATAATTATAATAATAAGTAAATTATCTTATTACTTTAAAAAAATGCCAATAGAAATTTGTAAACAATCTTTAAAAAGTCGATTAACGCCAATACAGTGGCATGTTACACAAGAAAAAGGCACAGAAAGGTAGTTTAAATATATTTCATTAATTAAATTTTTTTTTAAATTTTATAAAATATTATAACCAATAAATAATTTTTTTTTTACATAATTCAAAATATTTAATTTATTTGTGTACTTTATTATAATATATTTTAATTATTCTATACAATCAGATTAAGTTTTTAAAAAATTCATATTAATTTAATGTAATTGTAATATGATTCAATGTAAAATACATTATTCTATAAAATAAATGGTTTTGAATACTGTATTTAAAAAACATCTGTCATAAAAGTCAGATATAAATGTTTGCATAGCTGTCGATTTAATAATTTTTTTTTTTCATATAATATTCATTTAAATATTCATAACATTTCTGTTATAATAATTAATTAATTATTGTTTGTAATCTGACTAAAATTTTTATTGTTTTTAATTTAATATAATTAAATTAAAATTAAATATTTTCACAAACATGTAGAAGTACATATAAAGGTAGGTACTATTTGTGTCAAAGTCATTCTATAAATAGAATACAACATTTGTGTATATTTTTAGACTTTATATGTGTTTCTAATAATAACTGTTACCTATTTTAATTATTCAAGGCCTTTTAGCGGTTGTTACAACAAATTTTATAAAAGTGGAACTTACACATGTATTGTTTGTGAACAAGAACTTTTTTCTTCAGAAACTAAATATGATAGTGGATGTGGATGGCCAGCTTTCAACAAGGTTTTAGATGAAGGGCTAATAAAATTAAGTAAAGATACAAGCCTAGGTAAGTTTTAAAACAAATATAGTTTAATTAATAATGACGTATCTGTTTATAAAATAAAGAGAATGAAATTGAATGAAAAATTCCTTAATATAAGTCCTTTTTTTACATTGTATAGAAAAAATTATAATAATTATAAATAAATAGATATTATTCTAACTAATTCATAATTGTATAAGATTTTATATTGTGAAATTCATAAAAATTAAAAATTTTTAAATATGAATTATTGTAAAATAATTTGTTTAAAAAGTCAATTTAAAAATGGTTTCTAAAAAAATAATTTTTAAAAATTTGTTTTTAAATTATTTTATAACTTATAAACAAAATAATTGTGCATTTTTAAAATCAAGATGTACTATACAAGTGCATTAGTATTGTGTATTTGTTTATATAAAGTGAGAAAAATTTATCTTTAATATTAAATTGATATGAGGTTACAAAAATAGTATAATAGTCATCATTGTTTGAGAAAGATTTTAATTATAAATATGCATTGTTTTAGTTTTTTATATATAACTAGAAAAATAGATAATCTTTCATTCGTAGATTATTTTGTAAGACAGTTGGGATATAGTTTTTAATTAAAATTTTGATGTCAGTGTAACAAGTTAAATTCAATACACATAAAAATTTCATAAATATTTTATATTTCATGTATATTTGATATATGGATGTAACGTCATGTTGGATTGATATTCTTAAAAAGCAATTATGACTTTAATAGAGACTAAATAAAATAGCATTAATATTAAATACATCTTTATAGAGATAAAAAACTAAATATACTAATATTCTTGGATATTTAAGAAGCTTTTATTAAAATGCCCTTGTTTTGTTAGAAAAATGTAAATACAACTGTAAAATAACTAAATTGATGACTGAAAAATTCTTTAAGGTAAATTGAGGGAAATGAATGCTTAGAATAATTTAAATTTTTTAATGAAAGCTTACTAAGAATGTTGCTAAGAAAAAATTTTTAAATCATCTATATATTCAATTACATTTTACTATATTATAAATTTTAAAGTTAAAATGATTTTTTATTGGATAAAAGATCTCAAAGATTTTCTTGTATACAGTAAATGTGTGGCACGATAATATATTTTTATAAACAATGACATTCTAAAAAAGCATTTAGATCAATAAATACAAATTTCGGTGTATTATTTGAAATAATAATTCTTTTAATAATTTTTATAATAAAAATTCTATCTAATAGTTTATACAAATATTACATTTCTATTTGAAACTCTACCAGAATAAACAATTTAAAATGTTTTGTTTGTTTATCTCACATATTTAAACAATGATAACAATATGAAAATGATGATTGAAAGTTATTCCTTTATTTTTCTTAACTATTTGTAAAAGTATCGTAAACGTAACTTACGTACACTACATGTACCTTATGCTAAAAATATTTCAAATTAAGTAAGTCATATGTTATTCATACTCACATTTATATGCATTTTTATTTTTTATATTTAATATAATAGTATCATATTGATGAATAATACTTTTTTTTATTTATCGAAAAAAAAATGTTAACTTTTTTTTAATGTAATTATTTGTTCAGATACAAAAGAATACGAATAAATAATGTCAAAAACTGTTTATTTGTTATATTAAATGTCAATCCTTTCAAGTTACGCATTGAAAAGTAAATAATATTAAAAAAAAAATTAATTAATAATTCATTTTCGACGGATAGTTCCATTATTAGTCTTCACATAACTTCGTAAGTGAAGCTTTTTCGCAGATTCAAATTAGCGTAAAAGGAACAATAAAGAAAGACTAACATGGAAATGTACAAGTTTAGAGAGTGCGTAAGTAATATGAGAGCGAGAGAAAGAAAAAATACAACTCAACTCTCTGTTATTCCATATACTGCTGTAAGCGCGTGTTCATGTTTGCTAGTTATATGATCGATTCTTTACCTTCTGCTACCAATGTCAAGGAACCCCCATCTTGCCTTAACCACGATTAATGTTCTATATAACTTGATTTTGAGTCTCATGTATTGTGTTAATCAATATTTTTGATGCCGTAGATTTTTTTGTATTTTCTATAATACAATTTTTAACTAAATGTGTAACTCAGTTTTTCTGATCTAAAATAGGTAGTGTTCTTTAAAATCAAAATTAAAATTATAAGAACTCTATTAGAATGCAAACTATAACCACCGTGCTTAACAATACTTTCTATAGTGACCGAAATCTTTGTGCATAATAATTTCCAATAAAAAAATTTAATGACCCATTTTTAAAGTATTGCTGTGCAAACACTATCAAATTTGAAGAATAAAAGCAATATAGACCATCTCTTATATTCTATACATAATCTCTACTTCTTGACTCTCGATAAAGAACTGATGCAGGCAATAGATTGACGAAGGAAAGAACATATTGAAATTGTACGGTGTAACAATAATAAAAAATCAGGGAAAATAGTTTTGCGCACTAAGTAATTGAAAGAGCAATATTTACAGCTCATTAAAAAAAAACCTATTGAACCAACACCAACTATCTGTTATTAAAATGAATCCGACTCGTCGATTGTCAGTTGTACGATCGAGATAGCCACAATTGACCTCAGCAATCAAAGAACGGGGATAATATTTGGAGCAAATTAAGGGAAGGTAGTAAGCTGTGAAAAAAAGAATTAGGAGTGAAAAAAGAAAGAAATAATCGAGTACACGAGGATTGTCTATCTCAAAGATGAGCCTTAACGATTCGACGCCTCCTCTTTCTGTGCAACTCTTTTCAACTATCAATTTCACTGACCAGTCGTGCTTCTCGAGGAATGCCTCGCTTACCTTATTTTAAATTGATGGCATCCACTCATTCAATTTCTTCATCTTCTCTACAAGATTTCACAAAGCAATGACCATTACCGTAAAAATTTTTGGATCCTCCCCTCTGAGTGAATCTTATACGTTACGATTTTAATTTATCATCTTATTATCTTTGATTTATTTTTTTAATTTATAAATAAAAAATTTAAAGTCTTTGTTTTTCATTTAATTTTATAATATATTTCAATACATTATTTTAAATATTTGCGTTTTTATTTATAATTTATAGTGTATTACATTATTGCATTGTACAAATTTTATTGTATTATAATTTTTACATATTAAATTTTAAGATTTTGTTAAAATATTGTTTCTTTATTTAAGCTGATTGCGTTTAAAAAAAATTTTTTGTGATCAATCATCTATTACCCGGGTATTATCGATACATTTAAATGTACATGTAACCGAGTTTCATTTTTTCTAAAACATTTTTCTAAGATAGTGTAATAGTTTGTATGTCAGGTATTACAACATCGCTGCAGCTGCATCTTTTTTGGTCAGTTATATGAATGCTTCTTTTGCCATCTATGGCATCGATCAAGAATATAGTATTACGGCAGAGCCTGGTGTAAGCTTTGATATAAAAATCTATAACTTCTTGTTCTAGGATAATCCGACCTGATCGGCAATGATTGTTAAATGCGTGATTTTTAATACCGTTGTTTGGAGTGTTTCAAAATAATATTTTTACTTTGTTGTTATCAATTAGCTAAATCAATCAAGCAAATCTGTATGTAAACACGTATTAAATATTAACCTTTTAGTTGTTTATTCATTTTTATAAATTTGTTTATGTTTTGTTACTTTCGAAAGTTTAAAATCCGAAGGGCAAAGAAATAAGTAGTTATATAAAAAATTTTTTTTTAATACAAAAATGATAGATGCATCATTAAAAAAAATTACCCGAAACACCATCTTTTCAGTACGAATCTTTGTAAACATTGTAATCTTTAAAATATTGCTAATTAATAATTGTTACAAAAATAATTGTAAACAGATGTTAAATACGATATTTCGCTAACTAGGACACTGTTTTACATTATCTTATTATAATTTAAAACATGTTTAACATCCATCTCTTATTATTATGACCAAAAATATAATAATAATTTAAGTTTTCTATAAACTATAACTTGCATTCCATTTGTAAAATTGAATGAGAAGCAAAATTAAAATATATGGTTCAGCATTATCATAATCAGATAGTTTTATTGATATATTGTAACGTATTAAAGTAAGCTCGGTTACCCATTGCCTATGCAGTCAGCCATCATTTCGTAATTACCGTTTTTATAGTTAGGATTCGATGTTATACGTAGTTTTCATTAAATATTTACCAACAGAAGTATCTTATTTAGTTCGGGAATATAATTTATCTACACGATAATGTTTCATTTTGCAAATATTTATTTGCAATTAAAAAAAAATTACAATATCAAGATTTCATTGCCTATCCAAATAAATACTACCTTAACTTCGGTATACTGTGCTTTAAGCGGTTTGTTCATATTACTCATAAAATCTTATGTCGACTATTGATATCTATATGTAAATTAAACATCGATTAAGAAATGCTACAAATTTTATTTTATTTTTTATTTTATTTTACAATCATTAGATTTGAAAGGAGTGATCCGATAATTGCTCATAAGAGGATGTAGCAAAACTATAGTAAGAGAAAATGTAGTTATATCATTGAGGTCCGATGCTTTCCACAATTCATAGATTTTTTAAATCTTCAGTCTTATTCGGTTCCTTTCAATAAGAGCTTAGCCTTTTAAGAATAAATGTTAAAAATGAATTTTTGGAGTGAATCTGAAGATTTTTATTTGAGAATTCAAAAATTGAACATATAAAAGTCATAGAATGAGAAAAGATAAAAAAAAATGGAAAAGCAATTTGAAAAATATCCTCTGTAGGTACCTTTTTTACACTAAGATTAGCACCTATCGAACCAAAATCTCCACTGCGCAAACTCCGTAGTTCTCGCGTATAACATAACAGCTTACGAGACTTTGAAATACAAACGTATCAAATTATCTCTGTCTGTCATATATAGTGATTGCTTACACAAAACTTTAACTATCTAATCTATTGCTTAAATAAAAAATTAACTATCGAATTCTCATGTTGCTTTTTTAGCTGTAAACATGAAATTTGGGATAAAAACCCTAACTATTAAACCCCAATTTTTTTTTCGATATTGATTGATCGATTGATTATACTTCTTGTGTACGTAATTCGTAAAAGGGGGATTAAATATTTTTGAATTTTTTATTTAAATCTTATAAATGATATATTGTGCTTTAGCTTATATTAAATTTACATGAACTGTTAAATACGTTTTGTTCGTATAATTTTTAGTAACATACAATGTTTAGTAACATACAATATGATTTGAGTATAATTTTTTTGGTATGAATTTTCTTTATTAAAGTAATTTTATTTGTTTTTGGTTCGGATCTATACCCTTGGTGGAATTAATACACATTGTGTGTCATGTTACCGCAACGAACAGTTGGCGGTAACCTACTAGTATTGATCGCCAATCCAAACATTGTTCGAACAGAAGTAAGTTGTTCGAAATGTAACGCTCATCTTGGACACGTATTTGATGATGGATCAAAGTGTAAAAAAAAAAGATTTTGTATAAATTCTGCAGCTATTAATTTTCATGCAACTACAATAGAATAGAACAAAAATGAATGCTAATATTTTATAAAGTACAATGGTAATATTCAAAATATGTTATTCTTCAATAAATATTAAAACTATTTAATCCATATTTTATTATATTCTCTAAAAATAAGAAAAGAAATAATTTTTTTAAATTATAAAATAATCAACTCGTCAAATTTCAATAAATATTTGAAAGTTTTTACAACGGTAAGTATAAATATCAAAATTTCAATCAAATGTATAAAAAACAGTATACAGTGAAGTATAACACAACAGGTATTATACCAACTAAAAATATGTGCAAAGTACATCTTTAGAAAAACATTCATTATTCTGAATAATTTTTTAATTTGTTTTATTAATTATAAAGCTATTTCGTATTTAATGTCTATTTATTTATCCATATTAGCCTTGCTAATAGAAAGTTTATATAAAGAAATGAACATATATATAAAATTTTTATAAGAAATTATTACATTAAAAGCGTGAATGTGAGAAAAACTTTGAGTATCATTCACAGTGAAAATTTTCATGTGATGAGAAATATGCTATTTTGTTTTTCTATGTTAACCTTTTTACTACCTATGAAGACAGACAATTACAGTATATTCAATTTTTTTCTCAAATCTATAAGGTATAATAATTTATAACCTTGTAAAAGTTGTTCATAATGTTTAATAAATTTATATATTTCCATTCTATGGAAATAGCTACAATGATGACAATATGTTTATTATCGATTACTTTTTTCAATTGAGAAATTGAATACTTACTTTCATTATTTAATTTTTTTTATTAAAGCTTTCATTAAAAAGTATATTAAAAAATTAAAAAAAATTTTCAGTTTTCCCTCTTCTTATTGCTTATAGAAAATAAATCATTTATCAAATTGTATCTTTAAATTATATAAAAACGAATATTGAATTAAATATAACAATAAATATACACAAAGAAGTCATTGTATTCTTTTAATGATTATGTTTTATTACAATAAAATAACTTAGTTAACAAAAAATAACATTTTCGTTTATCAGAGATATAGATGACGTATTTATGTTTTGGTATAAGAAGTTATGTACTCGTACACATTTCATTATTAAGATGAATCTGTCAGATGTTACTATTTTTCAGTGCTAACTTATACAATTGTATTTTAATAATTTTGCGCTATTATAACTATGTATGAATAAACGTATAATTACATTCATCATTTCAATGAAAAACTGCTTAAATGTTGCACAATATATTCTAAAAATGCTTTGAATCTATATTACATACTTTGATGAATGGAATCATTATTTGCTAAGATGTATTATCTACAAACAATTGATTAACTTCCGAAGCGGCTTCCCTAAAACAAAACGGAAAAAATATTCGTATATTTTTATTTATTAATAAATCATAAATTAAGCTAGGAGAAATTTGTATAAAATTTTATTGTAATCTTTTTTTAAAAAACTTGAAGGTATGTTAATTAACTTATAATAAACCAAAATTTTGTTGTTACCGTCATATAATTGTTTTTTTAGTATACAAGATAATAAATCTGTATTTTTTATCACGGAAGTATATAATTTCATGCATATTGGAAACTATTTACTCAAATTCGATAGTTGATTTCGATATATTAGGGAAATATGTAAACTGACGACTAGCCATCAGTGTAAAATTTCTATATTTTCTTAGACACTTTTAAGAAAAAAAAAGTTAAGATAAAAAATGCAGAAAATCGTAAAGAGAATATAACTTTTACATTAAATATCCGTAATTGATAATACAATTTAATTATTGTTATGTTCGTATATTTATTTGAAAAAAAGTATTGCGTGATAATTATCTAAGAAAATACGAAAAAGGAATAAAAATATATGGATGTGGACTTACAAAAAAGGTAGGTTTTACAAATAGAAATGCGTAGATTCATAATAAATTTCAAAATATATGTATGTGTTTAACATTAAATGTTGTGAATAATGTAAGTAGCAAAAGTATAACTGAAGTTTTTGAGCAACGAAAGCTCTATTTAGGAAATACGTCGCGAGATAAATCTGAAATTGCAATGAAAATTCAGCGTAGATGAGATGAGAATATAATAATGCTAAAAGATAGCATGATAAACAGTAACCAGACTGTTTTCTTATGGTTAAATCTTTTAATTGAGCAATAATCCTATTCTATCTAAGGCAGTTATATTATATTAGTTTCTCAACCAACTAGTTGTTGAAAAATAAACTACTAGCTCATACACAAGATGCTAGTGTATTCTAGTTATGCGGCTTGGTGATATACACTTGCAGGAAGAGATTTGCACTATGTCGTGACTCACACACGGGTGATTAAAAAAATATCAAAACATTCATTAATAATAATCCTTTAAAATATCGAATTTTTAATTTTTTTGTTTTTTTTTTTTTGTAAAAAAATAGTATTAATTTTTTATAAATATAAAAGTTTTTGACAAATGTCCTGATATAAAGCGTAGGACTTGTACGCCACTCAATAGAAGCTTTTTTATGAAGTCGGTCAATGGGTAGATATTGGAGGTGAAAATCTTAACTCATAATAGCCGAGGGAACTTCTAGGATACTAATAAAGAGAAGAAGACTATATATATATTATGCGAGCCACTGGATAAACTCATACAGACAATAAAAGCCGTATGGGTAATGATAATAGCGATGAGGCTGTGTTAGCAGAGCAACTGAACTATACTACATGATGGCTTAAAGCACAACGGAATAGAGTGCTAAGCCTCACTTTTAAAATAAGTGAGGCATTCTTGTAATAGAATGGCTGCAGCCACCTAGTGACTGGGAGGGATAATACTAGTTGGAGCACGAGGTATAGCGTATGCTTTCGACTAGTGTTACGGTTTGTAAGTAATCACCTACAGGGAAGGTTTAGAGCTTTCATGGTGTGATCACGGGTATTTTTGAATCCGTAATAATAATCATTAAAAAGAGACTTCATTAAAACTTGAGATTAAATTTTTCTATAATATAAAGTTTTAAAAAAAACAGAAATTATTAAAATGGTTGAGACAAAGCGGTTATATAGTTTTTATTAAAATAAAAATATATTAGAATTGTCCAAAACTAATGGGACTGTATAACAGATAACAGATAAATAGATAGATAATAGACATATTTATATCATTTTAATTTTTGGAACGTACCTGATAAGAAGTTTCCATTCTTTGATGTAAGTCAGTATCAGTTGCAGGAATCCGATTAAAAGTCGCATTCGTATGCGAATATACGTGGTTTCTGTCTATATTAGGTGATACTCCTGACCATGAATTAACATGCTTTTCATTATTAACTATCCAGTTTATATTATCTGCATCACCCCCAGGACCAGTAATTGCTGAATAATTTTTCCATGTTCGTTCAGTACCTATTGGACGAGGTACTTTACGATCTTCAATTTGCATTTGAGAAATTTCTTGAGAAATAATTTGTCCTGTTACAGGTGGGAGTTCAGAAGATATTGAACTACAATTTTCAATATTAATAATATCCATATTTCCAGCTTGTGTTCCCAAATCAAGTAAGTGATCGGAAAAATGTACTTGCCCTATTATTGAATCTTGATGTGTTGAGTAATTTCCTACATGCACGAACGGCCAACAATTTTGACCACATGTCGGAATATTAATGTTAGGTTGTCTTTGAGATGGTGATTCATATTTAGTAAAAGGGAAATTAGTATGTAGAGTAAGATTACCAGATTGAATACCATCAGTCGATGATTGAGTTGGTATTGTTGAATAAATATTTTGATGCATATGTGTACCTGCACCAAACATTGTGACACGTGGTTTATTGTTCAAATGCATTGAGCTTGAAAAGTCTGGTGCACGTGGATTTAATCTTGACATACTAATTGTTGTAGTAACAGTAGCTGAAGGAGTAGCAGTTTGTGGATAATTCTGAATATGTTGATGGATTGAATTAATTGTTTGAGCTCTAGTTTGTGGTGCATGAGGTACAATTTTCAATAAACTGGAATTGACATTTTGATTTTCGTAAACAGTATTCTTGTCGTTAAATATATTTACGTCCACATTAGGTTGAGATAAAGGTGAAATATTGCACGTTTTATGATTATTTACTAGGTTTTGGGAATTATCTAATGCCCCATGAAATGCAGTTCCCATGAAAGGTGCTGTACTAGTTACATCTACATCTGAATTGTTTCGTGTTATTAGAGGTCTTGCTGCTATTAAGCTTACAGGAGATTTAATAACTGGAAGGTCACCGGTATAACTGATCGATGATTGAATATTTGTTGGTTGCATAAGAGTCGAAGCTGTAGAATAGATTGTACTTACTGTACTATTACACGTATTTATGTTTATAGAAGGTTTATTTGATGTCGGAGAATTCATAGATATACCTCGATATCCTGGAGCTTTAGAAACATCAACTTCTATCGAACTGGTATCTATAAATTTATTTGTAGGTATGCCTGGAGGATTTACTGAAATTCTAGTTCCAGCAATTGCTGCAAAATTAATATTTTTTTGACTTTGATTTTCTTTAGAGCCCCACATTGATTGTCGTGTAACTTTACTGAATGTATCATTAAAAAGAGAATATTCTAATGGGACAGTACCCGATAAATTTTGATATTGATCTGTAATTATTGTAGAAATGGGCGTAGAACTGCGGAACTGTTGTAATATTATTGACTGAGATAAAATTGGCGTTGAATTTGTAGAATTAATATAGTTTGTTGATGTCACTACAGTTGAAGTTAAATTATCTACTAAAATAGAACTACTTTTTGGAGTCAAAGTAGATCCATTATGGTAAATTAATTTTCCGGGATAAGTAGATGGTATTGTTAGCGAAGTGGATATCATTGATACTGTCGGACACATATTCGATGAAATATTTGTCATAGACTGTTGAGATACTTTAGTAGGAGATGTGGAATACACAGTTGTGTTTGGGGAAGATGTAGTTGGTTTTAAAATACCTATAATGTTGTTCGAAGTTTGATTACATTGCATTATACCTGGAGTGGTGTTATTTATCTGCGGTGATGTGTACATTTCAGTTAATTTAGCAGCAAATGTTTGTGAAGTGTTTGTCGTAACAACTTTTGCTGAACGGCCAGCAGTCATAATAGCACTAGTATAAGACATCGTTGTTTTTGTGTTTGATGACGTAACCGCTTGCGACATAAGTCTTTTATCCGTATTAGATATAAGTCGTGGTGCAGTTGCTCTTGGTAAACTGCCTACAAGTTTAACATTAGCGACTGTTCTAAGGGGTAATATTTGTGCTGTACTTGCTACACTTGAAATATAATTCGCCTTACTGGTTTGCAAATTAGATCCACTGGTAACAAGACCGAGAGAAAGTTTTGTTGGTGCAACTTTTAATTTACATGCCTGAAAAAATTTTTTTTAGTTATTAATTATTGTTAGTTATCGTGAAATATTTAAATATTAATGTGTTTAAATTTGACAGTTGATTTTTATGGAGGAAGAATTTATGCAAATAACAAGAATACACAATTTTAACAATAAAATGTAAATAAATTATTGGCATGACTTAATAATATTAAATGCGAAATTACTGTTTTAAAATTATTAATAAATTTAGCACTGACGTAAAGTTTAAACCAATTTTTATAAATATACTATTTTGAGATTAAAATTAAATGATTATGATATTAAACTTTTTTTGTCATTTCATCATGAAGTTGTTGAATTTATGTAAAAATGAGAAATAGAAGTAATTAGTAACATCATTTGATGATATAACCATAACTTGATTATTTAAAAATTTCAAAAATAATATTAAAAAATCTATCATGTATATTTAAATATAAAATAATAAATATACTATTACTTTTTAAGACATTTTTAAACTCAGAACGACAGTTATTCTCAATGCTTCTAACTGAGGTTACTTTTTTCAATATACCGTTTTTATTTTTTTTCCTCTTTAGTCGCTTTGTATTTGCATAGAATATATTCCAATTTTCCTTATTATATCTACATATATTAGATTTTAGTAACAAAGAGTAAAATATGATATAAAAAATTAATCATCTACTCTATTTTTATCTCGTGCTTAAATATTTTGTTTATTTCAATTTGTATTTTGATTCACCAGTGTTTTTCCTTCCTTCTTCTCTATTTATAAAAATAACAATTACACTTTGATTTTCTCTTATTTTTAGTTTTCAGATTTTATATTTATTTCCTTATTGTATTAGTTAAAAAAAATGGATTTTATAACTATATGCACCTTTTCGATGTTCATTTGTTTATACGTTATTTAACTTATCGTTTTTTTTTTAAATATTTTTACGTTTTGTTATATTTTATAGTTCTTTGTATAACTTTGCATCCATATTATTTATATTTTGATCCATTCCTATGTAGCATGGAGTATTTTGTTTTACGTCAAGGAGTTTTCTTTAAATATTCATCAATGATTGGATTTTTCTATTTTAATAATTTACAAATTTAAGACTCTGTTTCAAAAATAAGTTATCTATCTTGTTATGGCTATTTTTGTATTCCAATTGTTCTGTGATAGCCAAAAATTCTATGATAACCATAATTTTTTTATTACCTTTTTACAATTTAAATCCAAAAATACTTTTATTTCCTAGTGATTTTTAAATTAAATTTTGATTCAATCCGTCTTTATTTATATTTATTCTGGTATTTATATACAGGATAGGTTTTCTGGTTAACTGCTATTAGTAACATTATTTTTCTTTAACATAATATTTCATTCAGAATTATTCCTTCCTTCATTCTAAATTTATTAAATTTCTTCTATTATCTTTAATTTTTCTTATAAAATATTCCCCAATCTCTGTATTTTATCCGATTATATGTTTTAATTATTTGTGTCCTTCATGAATGCAATTTTTAACTGATTTTGATAATCTGTTACTATATTTATTACCAATCGTGTAATATTAGCCAAAGTTCGATAAATCGTTTTTTTTTTATCATCGCTAGTTTTAATAACATACCAAAAAATTAATATTTCACGTTAATTTACTTTTAATGATACATTTCAAACACCTACTACTTTAACCCATTGATTTTTTATGAATCTCCTTAATGTTACATTATTTCCTTTTTAAAGCTCTTATTTCTTAATCTTTATAAATTGTTTACTCTGTTTCCCTTACAATTTAAAAAAAGTCTAGATCTTCTAATTTTGAATTAAATGTATTAGATCGATGCCATTTGTTTGTAAAAAACTTTATGACATTTCATTGTTTTTTCACTAATTTCGATTATTTAAATTCTGTAGTTCTAGAACTTGTTGCTCTTATATCCTTTTTTCTTCCTTTTTAATAACTTTTGTAGCTTGTAATACCTCTATTTGTTGTTTTTAGTTTTTATTCCTTTTTAATATTTTTTTTTGTTTTTTTCCCCGATTTCCTTCGCACATTTTTTAAATTTATCAAAAATATATATTTCTATAGATTTCTAACTAAAGATTACGTAAAGTTAAGTAAAAAAAAGTTCCACTCTACTCTATGAATAAAAATTTGTTGCTTTTAAAATTGAAAATATTACATAATACATAAATATTTTACTTCAAATCAGAAATAATAGTTTAATCTGAGAATATACATGTGTCGAGCACTGCTCATTCTTCTTCATCCTTCCACTTCGAGTGTAACATGTACAATAAGCAGCGTAAAAAAGTACGCCAAATCTTAAAAACACTCAAAACCGAATAATGAGGGCTAACGAGGGGAATCTGCATTCCACCTCGAAAACGGCGGGAGGAACCAATGAGTTCCCGGAAAAAGTGCCAGAAATGTTACAAATTGAACACCGAGGACCGACTCCTGGCACACCCAGTGCATCCGGATTTGCGACCAACAGGACCCTTTCGTTGGTCGCCAACGGACAAGACTTGGGAGTAGGCAATTTAAATTGCGGGTGAACTTCCAATCGTGAAGAAAAGGGCGTAAACCCGTCAGAGCGAGTGCTCAGACCTCCAATCTTGTCCAGTTCTTGAAATAGCTGAAGGTTGTGAACCCCTTAGCAAGCAGAAGTACCGAGACGCTCCCCCCATATTATCATTTGAGGGTGACGAACATAGTCGCGACGAAAAAAAAAAGGGTAATCCAGACCAGCGTCAAGGTCCGAAAGGACGTACACCGAGACGGAAGCCGAGGGTCGTAGAGAAGGGTTTTCTTCCTTGGCACTGGAGATAAGACGCCTGAATCGCATAAGTACGCACACGTCTAGCTCGATTGACTAGTGCGAACTGTCGATAGAAAAATAGAAAACGAATCAAACTGGATCGCAAGACATACGTTACGCCGAGACCGAACATCGTCAGGAATCTCGTCGCACGCCTCGCGTAAGCTTTCTAATACACGAGAGTCGCAATCAACACGATATTCGAAGAATTATGTTTTTGCGTAACATAAAACAAATTATTTTAAGTCACGAAATTATTAGATAAAAGCCGTAGTTATTATTAAAGACCATATCATCAATTATTAATTTTTTTTTTTAATGTAATACCCCCTAGGATTGCTAATAGCCAATCACGATATAAATTTAAGCAATAAATCATATTGTGATTAATATTTCATGTAATTTGCTTTTTTATTATTATGATAATTGTGAATATTTACTTTTAGTTGCAAAAAACAGAAATCATGCATCAAACTGACGACCGAAGGAGGGTCTATCATTAAAATTAATTATTGTGCCTCATTTGATTCATATTACGCAGCTCCTCCTGCCTATCCTGGAGCCGATGAGCTCCTTCCTAACATTATACCCCCTTCTGCACCGCAAGTATATCTTCCACCATCACAAACATATAATATCAAATTAGGTTTAAATATAGTTACAAATACCTTAGACTTGCAAACAGTATGCATAATTCTTTATGCTAAATTTTTATTGAACATCATCATAACTTTTAAACATTCCTGTTACTGTTGTTAATAAAGATATATTTTTGTAAAAAAAAAAAAAAAATAATAACTACATTGTAAATATAAACATTGAAATTATGTACTTTATGATTCAGAATAAAAGTTCAGTTTATATGTCAAAATTCATAATAAACGAAGATTTAAACAAAATATATCTTACAATGCCGGATGATATCGATTTCTCCCATGATGATCCTGCTACGGACGCTACTTTAGATTTTGGTAACATTTGTAAGATATCAACGTCAGGATCTTTTATTAGTGCTACGATTAGGATATGTGCTTGTTTAGTCGCTTCCATTGATCCTCTAAAAAAATAGTTTACAGATGTGAATAATGCTAAATTATAGTTCCAAAGGTTAAAAAACAATATCAAATGTAATATTTATATAGTATTACGGAAGTATTATTTTTCGAAATTTTATTGTTTTCAATGACATATATGCAATGTTACTTAAAATGAGCAACTGCAAAAAGTTGTAATATTCTGTTTGTACTATTATATCATGAAAATAAAATTATGTAACTTACTTTATTGTAATGATTCTTTCTCCTTGTGATTTGCTTTGTTTTTCCACTTCAATATGAGCACCAGTTGCAGCTCGAATCGTATTGATATTACTTCCTCCTCTACCAATCACTCTGCTTATAGCATTTGGAGGTACAGACACTTTTTTTGAACGAAATGGCGAATTTACAAATCTAGCAGAATCATCAGTTTGACCTCTGTCAAAAAAAATAAAAATAAAATATTTTGATTATTAACTTTACTCTTTGAAAAAATATGTTTAATGTTTATAAAAATTATTTAGACTTTACTTTCGTACAACTTCTTTCCAGCCTTCATCTCGCTTTCCACATTGTTTCGGACTAGAATTATTGAGTAACTTGAGAGTACTTGAAGAACATCCATCCGAGTCTAATAGATTATTACTTTGCTTTTTCCCTTTAATAATAGAATATGTGTCATTTCCGGTAGCTTCAAAATCATCTCTATCAGCTGGATGTCTAATAATTAATAGTATATTAGAAAAATTTAAAAAATTTTTTTAAATTTTAAATAAATATATATATATGTATACCATTTTTTGTTTAAAAAAGAAATGTCTTATTTACAAAAAATGCTACTTACTTTTCCACATCATGAGATTTAGAATCAATAAGGCATCCTTGTGTTATATTTGAATTTATGTGAGAACTTTTTGATGTTAAATGGAAAGAATCCTTAGCATTAATAAAACATGAATTAATATTATTACATACTGGTTTTTTCTTTTTCTTTTCTCTCTTTTTTTCTCTTAATTTTGTGTCATTGCTACAGTAGCTTCCTTGGCTATTTGCATCAATTCCACTGTCTCCTTCTTCTTTATCTACTTCTTCCAAATTTCGATTAAGAGTACTGAATTGTTCAACATTTTCATTCACATTGTTGTTATCATGATCACTGTCTTCCTCTTTATAGTTTTCTTCTTCTATTTTATTTTCAAGGTCTTTATCGTGATAAATAGCCTCATTTTTTTTGTTCTCCTCGAATAACTTACGTTTTTCCTCTTTTTTTTCTAATTTCTTCTTCTTTTTTCGTTCCCTTCGTCTTGCTGCTGCAGCTTTCTTTGTCTCTTCCCTTGTTTTTTCCATATCCAATTCTTCTAACAAAATGGTGGCATTTTTATTAGCTTTAGCCGCCTGTGTTTCCTTAGCAGCTCTAATAAGTTTAACGCATTCTTGACATCTTTCTAACAATTCTTTATCGCTAACTGTAGCAATATACCTAGTCATTTCTTGATCACTTGGAAATTGTGTTACATGATTAACCATCCATTTAACAACTTTAATATGACCTTTTCGAAAAGCTGCCATGAGACATGAAACCTATGAAAAGATTTATTTTTTGGTTATAACTAACTTAACTTGATCCATCATCGTTCTAAATATCACATTTGAATTAAGAATACATTCATTTACGCATTTAAAGGCTATTTCTTATTTTTATTTTCGGCGAATATACCGATTTCAAACAATGATTTTCATTACTTATCGTATATTTGCATAAACATGTTTTCAATATATGTAGAATAATACAATATTATGTAACATCTATTATTTATGTATAATGGTACTTTTTTTTTAGCAATGTCAGTACGAAAAATACATTTATTGTAGTTATTTATCGAATTTATAAATACTAACCAAAAATATATAAATTTCCAAATAAATTACAGTAATTAAAATTTTAGGTATCTAAATATCCATAGGACATTAACATCTATAGTTAATGTATATTACAAATATTGTGTAAGTATTTTTAAACGTAAAGTTTTCTCAGTAATATTTTGTCGATAAATGAAAAATATATACTTTAAAAAATTTGTGTTTATTATAAAATATTTATATAACCGAAATATATACATTTAATTTTTTTCACGAGATCTATTTAAGTTCAAGGATCGTGATATTATTCAATACAAAAAATAAAAAGGAATTTTAAACACAAAAATTTAATGTGATTTTTAAAAAAAAATACTAATTGCAAAAAAAATGCAAAAACTGCTGTTTCATCATGAATTAACAAATTACAATCATATTATGGATATACCTTTCGGTTATCCTGTGAATCAATGTCTGCACCAGCATGATAAAGTAAATCAACAACATTTAAGTGACCTCCATTTGCTGCAAGCCAGAGCGGACTATTTCCTTTCTTATTTTTAACTTCTACTTGAGTTCCTCTGTAAGATATAATTATTTTTAATAAATTATGAAACATTAGATTAACAATTTTCATCATAAATTTTAAAGTTATATTTAAGGAAATTACTTAGACAACAAAAGTTCAACAAATCTGCAATGACCCTTATCAGCAGCAATTGTCAAGGCCGTATCTCTAGACGAAGGAACGGGTGTAGCATTTACATCAGCTCCTTTATTTAAAAGTACTCGTCCTACTTCAACGTAACCCCCACTAGCAGCTTCCATTAAAGGCGTTAGTCCAGTCTACGTTAAGAAATATAAACGTATATAATTACATTTTATTAATTTCCATTTAAATTACATACAACTTCTATATACTATTTTTATCACATCACATCATAAGGGAAATATAAGAATGGAATGATGCAACAAAATTAAGAATTCCGAAGGGTAAAAAATTCTCTTTAAAAAAAAACTCGTTCCCGAGCTTTAGCTATTCCAACCGTGATTCTTTTAAATTATCAAATAATATTGAACTAGAACTACAAACTTAAAAATTCAAATACTTATAAATTACGTGAGTTTTATTTAAAAAATATTAATATTTTACGATCACGAAAATGTTGGTATTACAAATAATTCACAAGATTAACGAACTTGCAATAATTTCCCAAATAAACAGTATAAGTTTTATTAAGTATTTGTTAATCGATAATTATGCAAATTATTACAAACGATATTATTTAATATAAAAAGCATATACAATTATGTAAAAAATCAAGTAAAAGATACTAAAATTAGTTTAAACTTTACTAAATGAATTAACAATTTGGAATAAGAAATCACCTTTGCACGATGTTCCACGTTAGCTTTTCTATCTAGTAAGAGACTCACAACTTCATGCCGACCTTGGAAGCAAGCTAACGTTAATGCTGTATTTCTATTAGTTTCAATTTGAGCATTAATGTCACTTCCTAAATCCAAAAGCAATTTTACAGCAGCTAAAACATAAATTTAATGAATTGTTATAACATTATATTATTCGATCATAAAAAAATATATTCTTTAATAGCTCAAACATAAATGAAAGAAAACAAAAAGCAACAAAACGAATGGTGTTTGTAAAAAAAGGGTTTCTTTTCTATATTATAAATTAAGGAAGTACTTTAAATTTACATCAACGTAAAGAAATTTTATAAATTTTTTGTCAAAACTAGTAGCATAGTTGTTGGTAAAACAAAATTGAACGAGTGAAAAAATGTACAATTGTTGAAAAGTAGTCTAAAATTTTTATTGACAAAATTTATTACAATAAATTTAAGAGAGATTGCAAAATTATAATTTAAAATATCTAAAATTAAAAAAAAGTAAACGTATGCAAAAAGCATTACTAAAAATTGGTATCTATATACAAATAGAGTGAATGAAGAAAAGTAATTCTGATTGTGTTGATTAAACTAAATTTAGCTACAAAGAACACGGTGAAGAACATGATGAATTTTTGGAGACAACATGGAATAATTTATTGTCTCAAAGTAGACGATTTCAATTATAAGAAACGATAATAAAAAATTTTTTAATTTAATTTTCATTAAAACAACAGGAGATAGAAATCAAAAGAAAATTTTGGATTAAGACAATGGATAAGATTAATTTATATGAAGGGATTATATTTTGAATGTGGAAAAAAAGGAATATATAGATAATTTTATATAAATGAAGATGTTTAATAAATAGTTGTCGCGTCAGTATATTGATAAATGTTTGTATAAAATCGCATTGTAAAGTGTGTGGAATTAAAATGCTTGATAGAAAGGAACTGATTAAAAATAATTAGCATTAAAAACAAGGGGGATACATCTCAAATGAAAATGGAGAATCGGCAATTGACTATTGTATAGTTGGTCAGAACGTAAAGTATGTTATGAAAGGGGTTTAAGTGTTTGGATTTCCTTAGAATATTTGCTAAAGAAATTTTAAATGAAAAATAGGTCACTAGAATACTATGAAAGAAATTTATTAAAAAATCACAATAATACTTTAGTAATTTAGAGTTATTTTTCAACTAAATTTAAACATTTCAAAAGAAAAATTATACAATAGTGAACTCTTTATTAAATATATAAATAATATATGGAGAACAACTCGAAGGTATGAGTCAGATAATGAAATTTAAATACATGTCACAAGGAATAGAGAGAAATTATACAATCTAATACACACACACACACACACACACACACACACACACACACACACACACAAAAAAGCAATATACGTAGTTCCGTTTCAAAATAGAGTTTTAAATCATACTTATACAATTCAATATCAAAATTAATAAACAGTATAAACGTACTCTAGAATTAATTTTACACCTACTTTACGCAATTTTGTAAATTTATTTATACGATAATAGCACGTTCGAAAAATATGATAAATTTAATTTAAAATGTAACAAATTCATGATTTACCTGTATGTCCATTCATAGCTGCTAACATAAGTGGAGATATTCCAAGTTTCGATCCAGTTCTAGAATTAATTTCTGCACAATGGCCAAGCAATAGTTTTATTATATTAACATAGCCACCACTAGCAGCAAGACTAAGGGGCGTATAGTCTGAAACGTTTCGGTGCTCTTTATTAGATCCTCTGTTTAATAAAAGTTCAACAACTTCGTATCTACCGCCACTACAAGCAAGTGATAGTGGTGTATCTTTTGTTCGTTCAGATTGAGCCTCTATGTCTGCACCGTGGTTCAAAAGGATTTCTACAACTTTCTGATGCCCAGCTGTTGCTGCTAATATTAAAGGCGTAAATCCTTTTTTATCTCGATGTTCTAGAAAAAGTAAG
Source organism: Kradibia gibbosae (assembly GCA_018907135.1). Classification (NCBI taxonomy): domain Eukaryota; kingdom Metazoa; phylum Arthropoda; class Insecta; order Hymenoptera; family Agaonidae; genus Kradibia; species Kradibia gibbosae. The sequence continues at coordinate 34,564,487 of JACCHX010000001.1, read as the reverse complement.
ACTTTAAATTATGAACTTGTTTTTCTCAAAAAAATAATTAAATTTATTTACCAATATCTGCTCCTCTACTTAATAGGAGTTCAACAAGTTCTTCATGCCCACCAGCACAAGCAAGTGTTAATGCAGTATCATGATTACTATCAGTTTCCGAATCAACATCCATGCAAGAAAATGTAGCTGGAATTGTTTGGTTTGAGGAATAATTTTCATTTGTACTTACAGTAGTATACTGACTTGAAACTAACAAAAAGAATATTATGCTTATTCACAAAATTAAAACAATTAAGTTTTAAAGCTTATTAAAACAACAATCTTGATAAAAAATTTGACCTTTCGATAATTATTGTATACAACTGGACGTGAATCTTACTACGTTAAGAGCAAAACTATAAATAAATATGATTAAAAACCTACTAAAATAAGATGATAGCCAGAATGTTTTAGAAAGTTAATTTTAGTTAAAATTAATTATATTTTTTAACGTTAATCACTTACGTGTAAATATTTTTTTATTACAATGAAATTTTCACTTTAGATATTCCACATAATCGAAAAAGTATTTAAATTCCTAAGCTCATTGTTAAAGTGACATTTTAATTGAAAATAAACATCTTTTCATAATTTATTTTTATGAGTATCAGAAGGTTATATTTTTTATCAATGTAATTTTTAAAACATGATCAATAAAAAGTAATTAAAATTTTAAGAACATCTATAAACACATCTTACATGAAAATCATTCATATATATTACAGACGTATATTATTCACTATATATGTATATATACACACCTTTTGCCTAGCTTTCAAAAAATTACAATTTATATATTGGTCAAATCATTGCTAAATAAATAGACACAAATTAAAATGAGTTCAAATTGTGTAAAGTTATAATTTTTAAGTAAAAAAAACTTTTTAGGCTTTAGAGACATCTTGCAATATCTAGCATATTTCAAGAAAAGGAAATATTAATTTTTTTTTACTGAAAATAAAAGTTTCATATATATTTTTAACATATAGAAAGTAAGTTTATAGTATTCGTAATAACTACAATAGTTACTAATGGGCTGATGTAATATAATAATGTTTCCAACGGGAATATTAAAATAAATATATGGAAGTTTAAATCACACTAGTTCCATGTTATGCAATGTGAGAAATATTAAAATAATATTAAAAAATCAATGTATTACGTTTGATTCACTAAATCTTTGTGTATAAATTAGATATATTGGACTATTAACCAAATATTTATATACACGATTAAATAACGCCTTATTAAGAGGACAATTAACTAATGCATCTTACTTTCCAAGCATTGAGTTTAAAGGAATTCTGATCAATCCTGTTGTCGAATTTTTTAATTAGTTACAATAAACTTTTTTCCTCTAAGTTTATAATATATATTTTCAATTTAATACTTAGTTCTGATTACATATTATAAGCTAATAATATATTGATAAAAACTTATCAAAATCTCAATTAAAAATCGAACTAATAGAAAATAATTATTCGATAGTAAATAATAAATATAATTTGCAGATATAATTCACAAATATTCAACATAAAATAATAATTATACATTAATATTGTAATTTAATTAAGTATTATGATAATGTATAAAACAATTCAAACTAAAAATTAAAATATTTTAAGATTAATAAATCAAAAGAAAAATATATTATATATTATATATTATAAAAATTATATTCATATTTTTTTAAGCATGAATTGCTTTAGTACTTAATACTAAATATAAAATAATAAAATATAAAATTTTTACTTGTTGAAGTATCCACTTGGTAATTTTGAGATTGAAAATTCGAAGAAGATTGTGGGAAGTTCTGAGTTGGACATTGCAACAAAGACTGTTGAGCAAGCAAATATCTTGTTTTTTTTCCCTTAACATTATTTGAAGTACAAGCAGATTTCTTTTCTGATGGCAAAACAGGTAAAAGTGTTTGCGTAGCTGCTTGAACTTGATTAGTATTACATGATAATTGGGTATCATTTGCAGATGTTTGTACAATTTCTATTGTATCTTCTGAACAATTTGATATCGCTGATTGATCTGTAAATCCCAATAATCGTAATGTAAAACTTAATAATTAAGGCGGTAAAATTTTCAGTTTAACATTGTTTCATTAAAATATTACTTCAGGTTACTGTGTAATTATAAGCTCACTAATAATATATTTTACAATAAAGCAAGGAAATATGTTTATTATTAAAAATCAATAAAATGTTTTTATAATCAGAATTTATTTTTATTAACGAACTTTAGTTCAATATTTTAAATAAAATGATAAAATAATTTTAGTTAATTTCATTATGAATGTAACTTGTTTATTGCCTTTGCTTACCGATTTGATTTGATTGTAAAAGTAATTTACTTTGAAAATTATCGTCTTTTATTCTATTTGGAATACCTATGCGTAAGCCAACTTCGAAGGTATTTAGCTTCTGTCGCAATGGTGAAGTAGTGGGTAAGCTTAGATTTATTTCTGGTTGACTTTCAGAACAAACATTTGTTAATTGCAATGGTGCAAGTGTCGATAAAGATGATGTAGGAGCTGGTACAGCAAAATACTCTCGAATCGGCTCAGAACAATTACTAATTGTGGAAATCACTTGGTGTACTTGTGGAAATTGATCTTTATTTACAAGAGCTTCAATTTTTTTTGTTTCAAGTTTATCTGTATCATCTGAGAAACAAACAATTTTTACTAGTGCATCAAATTACTACTACTAAAATTAATTTAATGTCATTTATAAGTATAATAAATATTATTTTTGTGAATACATTAGAATCTTGATTTAAATAATAAAATTTTCACTTAAAGAGTTATCGAATCAGTTGAACTCCGTATAAGAGTGATTTTGGAATAATTATTTGTTAAGTTAGTAAAAATCAATATAAATAATGTATTTATCTTGTTTTATTTCATTTTATTCACAAAATTTTTTTAAATTATAAAAGCAATTGAAATTTGTAAAGAAATTTTTAAATTGTTAAGAGATTTGTTTTTTATGCTGCTAAAAACATACTAATCTTTTATTTAGTTCAAATTAGGAAAATGATTCATTTCAATTTCATTAGCAATCTATAAAAATACATCATTCTTAGTCTACTGAATATAAACTAAATTAAATTAATAAATAATATATATTGTTTTCAGATAAAGCAAAACAAATGTTTCATTTTTCCATTAGAATAAAATTTATAGTTAAAATTAAAATGATAAAAATTTTGGACGAAATTTTTTTTTGTTTTTTTTTTATAATTTCTTCAATAAAATATTTGTTTGAAATTGCTTTAAACATTTATCCGATCAAGAATGTCTGTACATTAGTAAATTATGAATGAAATTCTGTCATAATATAATGAAGTTTTTTATTGAAACAAAAATTATTTCGTGGTAATTTATAAAATTAGTTTAGTAAAAAGCTCAGACATTTAAATATTTGCTGTGACAGATTCTGTTACCAAATATCATATCTTAATTTACCAAGTTTCCTAGTCATAAGACTAAATATTCAGTTTATGAAAATGTTTGTATATAATAATTAAAGATATGATTATAATTAAAAAGTTTTTTATACAATGTTATACATTAGAAATGTTTGATGTAAGTTAATTTTTACTTACAAAACATAAAAAATTAAGTGTTTCAAATAATATTAAAAAATTATTAATAACATTGCACGCACAATTATATAATAAAATAATAATATGCATACCGTTATTGACATCATCAAAACTAATTGATTCAAATATATTAACTGCTTCATCAATAGGGATGTGAGTACCATCTTCAAGTTTGAGAATTTCTTCATCGTTAGATAGTATTTTCGTACGTGTTGTAGGAAAAAAGGGACAAAGTCCTTCTCTATGAATTCTTGTCAAATCTAAATCCACTTGATCTAAGGATGGCTGTGAAGTTTGCTATAAGTTACAAAATTTTATATAATGTTTAATAATAATCGTGTTCAAACAAATAAATTAAATCAATAAACATTTATTTGTTTAATTTTCAATAAACATTTATTTGTTTAATTTAAGTCACAGATTTAATTATCTCTTAATTCAATTAAAATAAATAGTTATATACAATATTATTAAATAGAATATGCTATATACATTATAAAACCAACTTTTTATGACAAAAAATAATTACTTGCAATGAGATTTTTACTTTCATTTTTATGAACATACAATATTTAAATTTAAGAGTAAACTAAAAAAAGATATTAAACAAAATATTCCATTCGTAAATAAAGTATCGCTTTTTAGTAAACAATTGCATTATTCTCGATTATTCATTCTAGTATGAAACGATAAGGCGAAATTCTTGACATTGTTAATTAAATAACCTCTTTTTCACGATATTTTTTTAATGATTATAAAGCTACAAAATCATTCAATTAATAATACTTCAATAAATATTTCAATCGCGATAATGCCATCAAAAACATCCGAAATCTATTCAATCACCGTAATTGAAAAACTATCAGGATCTTGAAATCAGAATATTCTCCAAAACTTTTATAAAATCAATTATTAAATTCAACTTTTTGCTGATATTTAAAGTCAATGTTATCTCTCTCAATATAAGTTGATACCGAATACTAAGTCCTTTTAATTCTTTTTACAAAAAAATCTATTACAATGGTTAATTTTATTAGCTGATTTCTTTAATATAACTTTAATTAGATATTCGAAAATTATTATTTTTGACAAAATAATATTGTATGGCTACTAATACGTCGTTAAAAATTTATATATAAAAATTAATATTTTTACCCTATAAAGATAAAAAGTAGCTATCTCATTTAATTGATCATTGTTTAAATTATATTATGCTACTGTATACATTAGATAATTATATTATTCTTTATATTATTAGTTGTTTTTAATAGAAATTTGATTACCATAGTTATTATCATAATTGTTAGCTGGCATCGACTATTTATTCATTTTGTTTTTTCTGCTACTTACCAAGTAAGCTTAATAGCTTAAATTATAACAGAATGTACAAATGAGTAATTTTAAAAATTGGAAAATTGTTGATAATAAATCTTAATCATTTATAGTTTAATTATAAATTTAGGTAAAAAAAATTACATTGTGGCTATAATAGTTCAACTAAAAATGAATCTAAAAGTAGTACGATAAATATATAAACTATAATAAACATACTTGTACTTGATCAAGTTGAAGTTGTAATTGCTGATTAAGTTGTTGTAATTGATGAACTTGTTGAACACAATGTGGGCGTGTTTTTTCTAAAAATTTTTGGAAGTCAGAAGAAGAAAGCCCAGCCATTAAAGCCATATGTTGTTGTTGAAGTTTACTCATTACCATTCCATGAACAGTTTTACGAACATTTTTATTATCTTTCTTAGAAACTGCTTTCACTTTTGGACGATCACTTATAGCTGTATTTTGACTAACGTCACTACTTGTTATAGCTGGTTGAGAAGGAATTGTTCTAGAAATTTCACTAATTGATGAGGCATTTGAACATGTAAAATTTATAATAGCATTTGTAGAACTACAAATAGTATTTGATACTGCCGCAGTAGGAGCAGGCACAGTTATAACAGAAACTGAAGAGTTGCTAGGAAAATTATTTGCAATAGAAAACTTTTCAATCACAGACGTTGATAGTGGCAGTGGCAATTGAGTGTCTTGTAAACATCGTACCTCTTTTAATATACGTCTTTTTTCAATTTTGATACCTTCTCTATAACCTTCTAGATAATATTTATTAGATTGAAAACCTTTGTATAATGATAATGCAGAACTAACATTATTATTTCCTTGATTATTGACCAAATCGTTAGATAAATCATTTGAGTTATTGCTAGAGAAACCTGAAAACAAATAAATGTAAAAGAATGTTAAAACAATCGGTTTGTTAAAATATACCATTTGCAGCTAATTGCGATTGTGCTGATTGATCAATATTCAGAACGTTAGTCACATCAGATAAACTAACATTCTGTTCTGTTTGATCCACATTAAGAGAGTCCATGTTATCAATATTTATTCCAGATGATCCAAGGAATAAATGTCCAGCACCTTTTATTTGTAGCTCTCGCTCCACTCTCTACAAATGAAAAAATTTAATTATTTGTAAATTATTTATAGGCATAATAATTGATACCTATTACATTTATTATTTGAATCTACTTTTAAAAAATTTATGTAATAATGGAATACTAGAACTGTACCTGTAATTCTTCCAATATTTGTTGTTTATGTAGAATTTGATCGTGTCTAGTACTTTTACGACAATCATGATTTAACAGACTACTTGACACGGATAGTGAATTCGTACTAATATTAGGTTCAGAATAGCTAGAAAAATTTTCGTAACTTTTTTCAAGAACATTAGTATTCTCATTTAAATTATTAATAGAACTTCGAGGTGGCTGACTGCGAACTTGTTGCGCTTCTGCTGATGTTAGTGTAATATCTGATACGTTTGATACTGATCTATTTTTTCTTAACAAAGATTTTTGACTATTATGCTTTGATGACATTGTTTGACCTTGATTCACTTCCAAATTTTGTTGATGTTGCGTATTATGTTGTGAATGGTGCGCTGAAATTTGAGTCGTTTGTTGTGTAGCTTGTAATTGAGTTAATAATAGTGACGCTGTTGTATTCTGAGGAGGATTCATCATAATACTGTGAGGATAATCGAGTAAAAGTTGAACAACACTTGTATGTCCCCCTTTTGCCGCTTCAATCAGCATTGTAGAATTATCCTAAAAAATCTATATTTTAATAGCCGCCTTAATAGTTCATTAGTTAGGTACATATGTACACCCATATTTATATTATTTGTAATAAATACTTACCTTGAGCTTATGGAATGGATCAGCAGATTGTGCTAATAAAAGTTCTACAACTGAAAGGTGTCCACCAGCACAAGCTAATGAAAGCGGAGTATGATCATTATTCGTTGTTTGAAGATTAACGTCCGCATGTTTTGATATAAGAAATTGAACTGTGCAAAGATGACCAGCTCTGCAAGCTTTCATTAATGGTGTTCTTCCTCCTTCTGACTCATGTTCCTAGAAAAATTCAATATATTTATTTATAACAATAAAATAAGAATATAAATTTTTTTTTAATTAATTACTAAATAGGCTCCGAATTGCAATAAAAGATCTGCTACATCTGTGTGACCATTTTCACAAGCATAAGTCAATGCGGTATCTCCTGTTTGTGTCTGTGCATGTACATTTGCACGTGTTTCCAATAAATAACGAACAAGATCTAAATGGCCTTCTTGTGCAGCTTCCATTAACGGAGTTGAAGCACCTAATTCTATATCAGCACCTGCTTTAATGAGAAAATCGGTAACATCGAGAAATCCACCACAGCAAGCTAAAGTAAGAGCTGTTTCTTGGGTTTCTTCTGTCTGTGCATTAATATTTGCTCCTGAAATATAAATAAAATATAGTCATAAAATTGAAATGGTTTATGAATGATACACACATATTTGTAAAATACTAAATAAAAATTATATGCATTATAAAATTAAGTATGTAAAAAAAGTAACGCATAATAAAATGAAGTATATATAGCTTTAAATTAAAAAAATAATATTAGCTTTTATTGACTTTATATTTTAATCAAATAAATGCAGTTATTCATGTCTATCGCAGATTTATCATTCATCAGAATATTAAATTAAAATAAAAATAAAAATGAGCAGTAGTAATACTTATTTTTTTATGTACCATATATCTTAATGTTTTAACAAGATAAGGTCAGTCTTTTTGTTCCTTAAATATATTTTCAATTTTACTATTAATTTTGTTAGAATGTTATCAAACAGGTTGATTTTATATTAAAAGCAAGTTTTGTTTGTCAGTAATAACATTGAAATGAGCATAAATAAAAAAAGAATTAAAAAATTGTTAAAAGCGACATATAAATATATTTTTTGAGACTCTCGTTTTCTTAACTTAAAATAATATGCTATAATAAAAAATAATAATACAAATAAGGTTCAGTGATTTATTTTGTAGATCAGGTACAGATACAGACTCAAATTATTGATAAATTATACCGATTTTTGTAAGAACTATTGACTAATTATAAACAATTGAATTTCATTTATGTATTATATAATTATAAACTTATATAAGTAATGTTATTTTAAATGTAACTATGAAAATACCTCAGATTAAAAAAAAAATCACTATCTTTTGTTCTTACATTTGGAAAAAACTTACCTTGACTCAATAATAAAGCAATCATTTCTTCATGACCTTCTCTGGCAGCTTCCATTAAGGGAGTATAGCCTTCATCATTAACTTCTTCTATGTTTGCACCTCTTTCTATGAGAAGCATTGCTAGATCAACATGACCACCACAAGCAGCTAAAGTCAATGGTGATTCAAAACTATCCGTAGGCATATTAACTTGAGCTCCTGAATCTAATAATAAACGTGCGACTTCCACGTGCCCATCCATTGAAGCTTCCATAAGAGCAGTATGCATTTCATCAGTTTTATGTTCCTGAGCATAAGTAAATATACAAATCTCTATAAGTAACTAATGTATAAAATAACTGTATGGATAAGAACAGTTATATATTGTAAATAAATGCGACCAATTGCGTTTGATAGACTTCAATAATATATCAACAGAAGATATATTTATTAACCGAAGAATTTCCAGATCTCAGTCTATTTCAGAATGTTTTAGTTTATGGATCAACCTTTATGTACTAAGTACAAAGAGAGGTCAAAATATATTTAAATAACTAATTTATAAATATATATAATTATCAGTTTCTAAAATTTTGAATGAAGAATCGGACATTATATTGGAATATATGCAGATTTAAACAATGAGTTCCTGATATGCAAATAATGGACGAAATAGAATTATTTCATAAATCATACAAGTTGTATACACGACTTTAACATGTATGAAATAATATGTTTATTATAGAAAATAACGTATGCATAACAATTTACAACATTAGACTGCATTTTTTAGAAATCTGTAGAAAATGTTTGAGTCTTTAAAAATACAGAATGAATCCACTTGATATAATTTTAACAGAAGGCATAAAGTATATCGATTATTTCGATTTACTTTTTTTTAACAATTAGTCGAAAAAAATAAATCGTCAGACCTTCATTGAACACACTTTCAACTCGTATATATATACCCAATATAATTTAATTCGTTCAACATACATACTAGTACCAGAGAATAAAAAAAAACAAATTAAAAGCAACGTATTTCGACGTGCATATTGAAAGTATACATAATTAAAATCTAATAACATATTTTATAAATAACCAAATTTGATGCGATAATTGACGATAGTTTTAAAGATATTGTTTGCTATGTATGATAAATGAATATTTGTACATTTTCTTTATACCAGTAGTCAAAATACTGTATTCACTCAATTCTAAAACACACAAGTATATGACATGAAATAAAGGCTTTTGCGGTATATAGATTTATTAATTTATATATAAATAATTTATACCTAAGAATTAATAAAATTATCGATCTAAAAATTAATATTAATAATAAAATGATATTTATACCCGATCAGCTCCGGCTTCTAATAAAAATTTAACCATTTCCAAATGTCCTTTGTAGCATGCTAACGTAAGAGCCGACTCTTTGAATTCATTCGAGTGAGTATTAATTCCGGCACCATGTTCCAATAAAATTTTAGCAACTGATACATGACCAGCACTAGCAGCTTCCATTAAAGGTGTGTGACCATTATCATTATGATCTTCTACATTAGCTCCTGCTTCTAATAGTACTCGAACAACTTCTTCATGGCCACCAGCGCAGGCATACATTAGAGGTGTATTGCCTATAAAAAAATCAATTTTTTAAAATAAAGTAATAATCAAAGCGCTAAATTGAAAATAAAAAATATTTTTTAAATAAAAGAATTAATTTCCAACTTGAACTCAGAAAGTTTTCGTATTTGAACACAATTTAATAAATGTACAAACGTACACAAAGAAGAATCAGTGTATATCTTTAATATACTGAGTTGAAGAATTTTTATCGGATCAAAATATTTATTAGATCATAAGAAGGTATGATACTAGATCTTCTTTTGAATCCAATAACTGTTTAAGCTTAATGATCTTTTAAGTATTTCTTTATAAAAAAGTACATACTTGATTGCTCTTTAGAAATGTATTATGTCGTATAACTTGTGTACTTCACCATAAACTTCGTATTTATGTACATACGTACATGAACTATGTTTACGAACGAATATTTTATTTATTTTCTCTATCCTATTAAACACACCAATTCATCATTTTTATACCTCCAGGTCAATAATATTTATGCTAATCATTATTAGAATCGAACTAAAATTTTGCAAGTTTTAATTAGCTCACAATTTTGCGTCTTATCTTTTATTATTTTTTACATACAATAATATATAAGATTCATTTATATGAAGCTGAATTAATTTCTAGCTGAATATTTTTTATATAAAAAATTTTTGCCATTCTCAAAATTTTATCTCATCCAATTTTTTTTTTGTTTTCTTCTCGATCCTTATATTTATAATATTTTTAATGCAATTTGTATAAGATCTTTATGAAAAGCACTATTTATTTATTTTTAACCTATTATATCCTCAAAAATGGGCACGTCTTCCTTTTAATCTTTCAAGGTAGATTTTATATAATTTATAGTTCATTGATCAAAGAAAGTAAATTTTACCTATTTCATATGATGAAATTATGTACCCTTTTTTACCATATAGCCCAGTTACTTTTAAACTTCTTATAATCACGTCCACCTAATACTCTATCTTATCGTTAATTTTCTTCTTAAGCTTTTTACATTTAATATTTTTATCTGTTATTCCATTTTTCCCATTCTATTTCTTTGTACATATTTGTATGTAAATTATTACATTTTACATTACTGTTTATAAACTGTATTTTTTTGTTTTGTGTTTTCTCCTTTTCATTCTTTTTCAATTTTTGTTCATTTATATTTGTTTCTATGTACTATACGTTATAATTACTACCGATTACTACATTAGTTTAGTCTTTAATTTAAAAGAAAAATTTTTAGCTCAGAGTTTTCCTTTTTTAGTAACTACTTCTCAGGAATAGTGTCTTCACCTGTACAACAATCTCCCACTTTGTTAAATTAAACTGTGACTTTATTCTATAAAATTAATTTTAATTTTGCTTATTTCCATTCTTAAAATAACGCTGACTGTTATAGTAAGATTCTATCCAAATTTTACCACTACAACTTTTATATATTTTGATGCTGTACAGTTAACTATTAAAGTTAATTGTTCCATTTTCTTGTTAGATTTTTCATCTATATCGAATTTTTTTAAATATAAATTTATATAATGACTTTTATTTTTGTTTATCATATCATCTTTTTTTTATCTAAAACTTTCTACTCGATCTCTTATCGAAAATCTCTCCTACTATACTCTACCTTTTTTCTTTCTGCCCTTACATTCAAATACATTCTTATTAACATAGCTTTTCGTCTTTTCTCTCTATACTATTTTTCAGCAATATATAATGAAAACGATTAGTTCGGTCATTAGTTAATTTCCTTAATATCATGTTGTTATTCTATTTCTATTATTTTACATCTTTATGTCTTTCCTAACTTTCGTTAATTTTCCTTTGACTGACCTTTTGATTTTATTAACTCAGTTTTATATTTACTCAAACTTTAGACGCATATCTTATAATTTCTCATCAAACTTCAAATTTCTTAAGATTAATCACATTATAATTGCCAAAATTATATAAATAAATTAATTAAAAAAAACCTACTCTCAACGTTTTTTTATGCTATTTATCATTTCTGGTATCTTCCTTTTTTCTTATTAATAGGTTATCTTCTATATATATTATTCCATTAAGATTCTTTTTCATTCCTGTTTTTTCTCCTCTATTATACTATTTATATTTTTATTTTCTACTTTTATAATATAAGAGATAAATTTTTCCTATGGCACTCCTCTTTCTCTCCATTTCACAACTTTTGTAGATATTTTATAGTTCATTTTTTATAATTCAAACATTCTTTATTTTTTTTAATTTATCATTCTCTGTTAACCCGGCTTTTTTATGCCTTTTTATTCGATATGTATCGCAATTTTCTTATTTCTACTTTATTTTTATTTTGTCCTATACGTGTTTCCTGCAATTCATTTATCGAGTTTTACGTTGCTACTATCTTATTTCGCGTTTTCCCGTTGTTTTGGTCATCTTTGTCTTGTACCTTATTGATTCACAAATGTTCTCCCAACTAATTTAATATTTTTAACTGCTCTCACACTGTTGTGTTCTGAAAACGATCCTGATTTTCTATTAAAATTTTTTCTCTGTACTTACCTTTCCTTAGCTGAAATTACAACACTTTATCTCACTATACTCCTTTTCTGATAGTACTATTTTTTATATTTCATATTTTACCTGAGCATTAAAATTCTTCTTACAAAATATTAATCTAAGACCTTACGTTCGCATATGTTATTATATAACATTTTACAAGCTTACAATTGTCTTATTTTATGATAATTTGATCAGTATTTTTTAGTTTCTACTTTATAAATTAATTTTTTGACAAGTAATAAACTGTAAGCAATAATAATAAAAAGGCTCACCTGATGTAGAGTGTGCATTAACATCAGCTCCATGTGCTATAAGAAGACTGACAATATCTACATGTCCAGCACTAGCAGCTTCCATCAAAGGAGTACAGTCTCCTTTTATTCCTCTATCTTCTATATTTGCATTCATTGCTATTAATACCTAAATTTTAAAAAAATATAAACATACATACAGAGAGAGAGAGAGAGAGAGAGAGAGAGAGAGAGAGAGAGAGAGAGAGAGATGTACACATATATAGAGAAGCCAAAACCTACCGAATCTCTGTAATCATTATAATAATATTCTTAAATACTAAATGTGCTGATAATCACAATGATGTACAATTTTTAGGAAACTTTTTGTTAAAAATTATAATAAATGATACAAAATTATACAGCTTTATATTATTAAAAAAACCGAATACATTGTTCTTTTATTATTAAAACATAATAAATATAACATTTTAATAAATAAAATGTTATACTGTAATTTTATCATAACTGGAATAAAAATTAAATACAATATGAACGTTAAGTAAATTATAATGTTGAAGCTGATGGCATAGCAAGCACAAAATATATCATGATTATTAAAAAATTCAATAAAATCAGTATCAGTATACAAACAGATTGATTTATTTTTGTTTTGATAAAACTTTTGGCAAATCAGTTTTAGCATTAACAAAAATTTTAATAAATATACTTACAAAAATATATTTCGTTTTTTCTGTAACTTATCAAAACAGTTAATTAAAATCCCTTTCCCATCTATACTAATTTTGTTCTCAATAGTTATGTTTATTTGATTCAAATATTTTTATTTGTAGGTTTAGGACAAAGAATATTAAAATTAGTTTTAAAGCCGAACCTGAGCAAGTTCGTAATAACCAGCAGAACACGCTAGTGATAAGAGACTTTCTCCTTCTTCAGTAGTTTCATGCACACTTCGTCCTTCTGTTAAAAGTTTTTTAACGGTACCAACGTCACCGTCTGAACAAGCTTCAATTAATGACCGTTTTTCATTCTGAGTTCGAGAAGAATTATCCGTACGCATACGCGTTAATGCCGCAGCGGCTTCATCAATTGCACAAGATACACTGGATGTTAACCTCCGAAGCACTTCATGATCAGGAAGGTGATTTCCATCACTAGATGATAGTTTTCCTATTCCTGCAGCTTCAAGAAGTGCTTCTAAACGTGCTTGAGTCTCTGGATCCACAGAATGCTCGGTACTATCGGAGGGAAATCGAAAATTCTTATTTTCTATTTGTTTTTCCTGATCAACATCGGTTTGATCAATAGAAAAACATTCCACCTATAAGAAATATAATTCATAACTATTTTTTTGTAATTTTATAATTAAATATTCTATACAATTTTTAATAAAAAATGATCCTATCAATTAAAAAAAAAGGTTTATTTTTTTATTAGACAGATAAAGATACCAGGTCTAAGGGTAATCTTTGACACAAGAAAATAAATTGATTGTATTAAACTATACAAATTCAAGTTATTAATCTCTATTATAATTAATTATATTAGTTCACTGCATAATATAAAAATAATTTTTTTTAACTTGTTTGTATATTTAGAGTAATAAACAAGTATATTACATAGAGATCTAAATAGAAATTATGTATTTATATATGTTTATTTCATTAACAATGTGTATACTGCTAAATAACTCATTTTCATTACCTAATGATCTTTGAACAATTATAATATATGAATATAAATATTTAATAATTTTGGCAACAAAATATGAGTACATAATAAAATTTTAATACATTCATTTAAGTAAATAAATTGTAAAATCATGAATTATATCAATTTTCAGAACATAAAATTGAAAAAATAAAATTTTTTATTTATCCATTTACACATTAGTACATTTTAAACGTTTTATAAATGACTAATAGTAGTTATTCTTTAATATTACATACTAATACATGCATAAATTATTCCCCAATATTTTTTTCTAACATGAAATCCATAAAGAAAATCACACATTTAGTAAGTAATTCCTTTAAAGAAAACATCATGTTACATCTTGAAACTAACATACAGGCCAATCCTTTATTAGTTATTAACACATTTTTCTTGGACTGTGTATAATTAATAATAATAATTTTAATTTGTTTGAAAATTTAAGTTGTATTAATAAAAGCAAAACTTCTTATTTTAAAAAAACTATATCTTCACATAAGCTTTAATATTTTCATATTATCTAAGCAACATAGTTGTAACGATTAATGAGCCAAAAATTTGGAGCATTACTTTTCAAACTATTATTATTTTTTAAACTAAACCAAAAAGTCAAAAAACACTTTATGAATTAATTTTAAAGTAATTTTTTTATATCAAACACTAATTATATATGATTTTATTTTATAATTATTAGTATTATTGTTTCTTTTTTTTTAAATTAATAATAAATTAATAATTATTACAACTTATATTTTTAATAATTTGAAGAAAAAAAATTTTTTTTTAAAAAGACTTTTTATTAGTAAACATTATTTATTAATTATTTAAAAAAATTAAATTATTTTCTCACATGTATCCAACTTGAATAATTTTATTAAACATTAACTTATTTTTATAAATGACCTAATATTTTTAATAAAATTTACTGTTATAAACACTATCAAACTTCATTTCATATCCATTATTTATGAAAAACAAATGTAACATTCATTATGTTTAAAAACAGTTAAGGCTTTAAATTATTTATTTTTAATTCACACATTCGAAATATTAATAACAATTATATAAACTTTAAAATTTTTTTACATTTATTAACATTCAAAAAAATTGTTAATTCTACCTATAAATTTATAAATAAATGGACCTAATCAATATATTA
Organism: Kradibia gibbosae; assembly: GCA_018907135.1. Classification (NCBI taxonomy): domain Eukaryota; kingdom Metazoa; phylum Arthropoda; class Insecta; order Hymenoptera; family Agaonidae; genus Kradibia; species Kradibia gibbosae. The sequence continues at coordinate 34,548,957 of JACCHX010000001.1, read as the reverse complement.
TAAGCAACAAAATAAGTATAACAATAATTACAATAACAATTATAAGTAAACATTTAAATAAAATTAAAATAAAATATTTAAATTAATAATTATTTTTAATAATAAAATAAATCAAATAAAATATCTATCCAATTGTACATAATTTACTTAAATCATGGGTAAAACTTTAAATAAAACATCCTGAATACAATAGAATATTAAGCTAAACAAAATTTCTCTTTTTCCTGGTTAATGAATTATTAGTTATTTATTTAATAAACATTTATTTGCTTTTTTATTATGCTATTTTTCTAGAAAATAAATTATTATCCTTCAATTTACTAATATATATTTATGTAACTTATTGTATAAACTTTAGTTACACATATTTGCATTTTTCAATGCATTATTTTTAAAAATATTTAAAACATTAAAATAAAATTTAATAATATCATTAGTTTTGTTTACTCTATATTTCATATAATAGAGAAACATCTTATGCATTATTACTTGATAAATGTAAAATAAATATATTAGCCTAATTTATACATAATTTTTAAGTTTAAATAAAAATAAAAAGGATAACACTAAAATACAGAAGAAAAATGTACATAATAACTTATTTCAATTGTAAACTAGTACTCATGACTATTGAGCATTTTAAAGGTTATCTAATCCAAAAGTCCGTTTTTGATTTACAATATAATTACTATGTTCATATTTTTGCAAAAAGTATAAATTTACTTAGAAAACAATTACATTTTTATTTAGTAGATAATATTAAATTATTTAATCTTTTTGTAGATATATATATATATATACACACATGCATGTACAAGTGTGTATTCGTGAAGCGTGCGTGTGCATGGACATAATTTGAATCCTATTCTAAAATACTATTTCAAATTTTATTCATTATTACACTAATAAAAAATAAATTAAAAAAAAAAATACATTCTAATTTCTAAAAATGTATAACACTTGTAATATTACATTTCATATATGTAAAAATTTCAAAATAGGTTTTGAAGTATCTAATAAAATCGCATAAATTGTAACAAAGCAAATTTCTTAGTTTTTCTATAAACAACATTAACACAATTGATATTCAATTCTGAAAATTGCTTTTAAAAATACTTAAAAACTTAGAATATAATTACTGAATAGTATAAAATAAAATAAAATTTTATTAATGAACAAAAGAATACCAAAATATTTTTGACGATCGCAATAAATAAAGCAAGAAATAAAAATAAAGGTTAAGATATTTATATTTTTGAATTTAATAGTTTATAAATAGGAGCTATCGAAACTAGATGTAGAACTTCAAAGCTTGACACATAATAAATGTAACGCATCTCTGAAGTTTTACATAAATACAAGCAGTAATTTTATACAGAAGCTACTAAACTGAATGACTAGTAGAAATACTAATTCACATTAACAAATTTATAAAAAGTAAAGTATGCTTTATAAAATATAATAAATGTTTTTACGTTAAACTTATACTATAATTTAATCAGTCTAAATTTTGATAAATTATTTTTTTTGTTCACTGTATCTATAAAAGTAAAAAAATTATAAGAGCATGTTTTTAGTAAAAATTTATTTGTTTTTGAGAATCAATTAATTTACCGAATAAAATCAATAATATTTACTTAACTTTATTTATTAGTAATTCATTATTAAATAACTAGTATTTTAAAAACAATACCTGTATTTATATTGTGTAAAAAAAAGTATATTATCAAGTACAGTTTTTTTTAACTTATTTTCATACTTGTATTAAATATCAAATATATTGAATGTAATTAAATTTTTTAAAATATTAAGGGGCAATATACATATAATTTTTCATATAACACTAAATATATATACAACTTACAGAATAAACTTATACATTTTAATAATTCACTCAAACAGTTTCAGGAAAAACTGCCGAACTGTATACCATAAAATACAAAATATACTAGATGAATGTACACAATGCCTAGAACAGTTTTGAAATGTAACTCTGCAATATCAATAAATACTAGAATAGTTAAATAGATTCATTCTTTGAAATAACAAAAGAAATAACCGCATATATTAACGAAAAATGTAGCTATCCGAATTGAATAATTTAGAAAAAAAGGCGAGTTTAATTGTCAAAAATGAATAATAATTTCTTAATTAATCATTGTAATTCACTCTTAAATGTGGTACGTATAAAACAGGAATAAGAGAAATTTTTGGATTCTGCGCATTATGTTGCTTCATGATTGGTTTCTCGCTTTCTTTCAAATATTGTTGAAAATACGGACATACTAAGAAGAAAAATTGGTTTACAATGAAAAGGAGATAAGTAATTAGTTAATTATAAAATTTCAATATTTGCATCTAAATATACGCTATTACTAAAAGCTCATTTAAGATTTTTTCTAGAAATATAAATTTAAGAACCAATCCGCTGAAAGAACTTACTGCGCAGATCTAGAAATATCCTATCATATTCCTATTATTAATAAAATTAAACTTTTGGGTTTTGCGTCAATTGGTTACAACTTTACGTTTATGTAATTGTACATTTAAGACATTATTTTCAGTTAATTGTAAAATTTAATCGTTTTCAATTATATATTCTGAATAAACCAAAATATTCTTATGTATTGTGATGAAATATTGGCAATAAACTTTATGGAATATAAATTTTTTAAATTTAATTACATTGAAAACAAAAAAATTGAAACGCATTTGATAAATACGCGTATAGTTAATAATTAAAAATCATTATAAATAAATATCATGCAGTTCTATTAATTCTAATTATTTATTAAATGTAATAAATGCTAAAATAAGCAATTCATAAAGTTCAGTTTTTGTGCCACAGGACAAATAATGAACAATTAATTTGTTTAAATTCATTATTTAAAAAAAAACTGTTTGTAGTTTAACTACCTTACATATTTTTTCATTACACTTCAATTTTTAAATAATACAGTTCATTATTTGCTACAAATATTAGACATTTTAATTATGCAATCTACATTTATCACATAAAATACGAAATTTTTTATACGAAATTATTTTTATCAATATTAATTACCAAGAATTAGTATCAAATCAAAAATTTGTTAAGTGGAAAGAATTGTAAGTTTATATTTTTATTTTTATTTATTACAAGCTACTTTATTCTACTATTTTGTATAAATAAATGCAAAGGACAAAGAAAGAACAGATCTCTGTCAGACTGCGCAGTAGTAGCTGTTGCTGATTGGCTTTTCTCATCCCGCTTTCTTTAAATTTTGATAATAAAGGGATAAGCTAAAAAGAATGAGAACCGTGAGTTAAGTAACTAAGTTTGCAACTGACCTCTATTTTGTAAAAAATTAAGATTGTGGGTTAGCAAACACCGATAAACAAATGGCCGCTAATTTGCGAAATAAAAAAATTTATTACTATTTCATACATAATAATTCTAACAAAGATAGTATGGAATTAATGTAATCAGTTCAATAAAGCCTATCAAAATAAATAATATTAGTAAAAAAAAAAAAAAATCAAGTTTATCTAATATTTAGGATGTAGATGCAATATTGCAAAATATTTTATCTAAGTCGTAATTAAATAAACATTAATAAAACGTTATAGCAATCATAATGTTTTGAAGTTCAAAACACAACTAAATAAAAGACATTGTAACTTAATTAATAATTACTGCAAATAAACTAAACTATTTCCACAATAAATCCAAGTTCGAAATTAATGTAGAACCGGGAGTGAATGAGCAGATAAATTCATTATGTAAATTTGAATTCTTTGCTCAATAATTATATACTATTGGAAATAAATAGAAAATAAGTAAGAGAATGCATGTGTTCATTACATGCATTGTATAATAAAGTTGGTCTTATAATATTTAAATCAATGTACCTTATATAATTTATCTAAAGTTTCTTTTCATAAAGAAATAAACAATAGTTATATTGTTATTAAAATTAAAAAATTGTAAGATGTAAATTTCAAATTCCTAAATATTACAATAAACTAAGTGATAAAAGTTATAAATTAAAGTATTGATAATAATTAGTATAAAGTAAAAATGTTTTAATTTTAAAGTTACTGCATTGTTTAATTTACAATTCATCAATATATTTATATTACATATTATTTTTAAAAAATATTAATTTTTGTCAGTCGATCATTTTTTTCCTATCTTCATACTTTACCCTCTACTCCATTTGATAAAATATTATAAGAACAAAGAAAAACAATCAGCAAAAAATTGCACATATGCAACCATAGGGTAAAGTTTTTGCAAATATTGGTGTATTGTAGCAAGTAAATTCATTAAATGATATTTTTTTTATAAATAATAATTTTTTTATTTATTATAAATATACTGATTTTAACATTATTTAGCTTTATCATTGTAAAATAACTTTAAAAAATTCCCTTTAAACAAATTATAAAAATAATTTTTTCTCTTTGTCTTTAATTATTATAAAAAACATTTTTTTTTCAAAACAGACTATCTGCAAAATGTTACTTAAAATAGTACCCAGATTTTATATTAAACGATGAGTAAATCATGAATATTTTTATTATAAATTATACTATTAAAATAGATACTATTTATAATTTCAGAAATTTGTGGCTTAAGGGATTTTTTTTAGAACCTTAGTCATGTTTTAATACAATTGCAAATATCTGGTTCAATGCGCATTAAAAAAAATGAACAATGTTACATTATAATTACATTAGTACCTTATAATTAAAGTAATTTTTTGTAGTTTTATTACTTGAAGTTTTCTTAAAAAATAGCTTTGCTTTTATCATAGAAAAAGTTATTGATTATTATTTTTTGTTTATAGCATAACCAAAATCTCTTAAGAAATTTTAAAGTTAAATATTTTAATAAAAAAATTTTAATTATATAAATAAATTAAGAATAGTGGTAATTGAACTTAAGAAGAATTTTAAAATCATACAAATAAGGCTTTTTGACTATTGGAATACAATGACTATAGCTATAAGAAATTACTTAAAAGAAATTAGCTGTTAAATTAACTAGAAATACCTTATCCTGCAAATAATTGTATGTAATATCACTTTTTTTTTTTTTTTTCTTTAAAATTCTGTTATCTGCAGTTTATCTAAACTGAGATAATTTCATATTTTAATTATTTTTTTATCATATCAATTATACATAAATAATTGTTATTAATTAAATTTAGCAACAAAAAAATTCAAATTACCAGACACTCAGAATAATTAAATTCATTGATAGTCAGTCCTATTAATGTATTTTATTAATTGAACTTTTAATATATACTTGTCGGTATTCTGTTTAATTCAATTCTTAGTTTATTCCAATCTACAATTCACTTATCTAATTATTATTAACTTCAATTTTCTAAAATAAATATTTCTGTTAAATAAGCCTTCAGTTAAAATAATTACTGAGTAAAATATTATTACCTCGTGTCATTAGTAAATAATAGTTTTATGAGTGATCTTAATAAGGTATTCTCAATAATTTAAAAGTTATCAATTTAAGTAAATAATTATTATGAAGAAAAAGTTAGACAAATTCAATTATTTACTTATTTGTTTTAAAGCTGATTTATGAGAAATTAAAAATAATTTGATTAACAGAAACACAATGATTCACAATAACAAATATATTGCTTTACAATTATTTTACATGTCTAAAACAATATTTGTAATTGTAAAATCCATCCAAATGTTAATGAAAAGACTACTTGTCTTTACTAAATAAAGCAAAATAATTATAAAAAATAGTAAAGTGTATTTGTAGTAATGTCAAAAAATTTTGTTAATTTTATTATTGCTTTCAAAATTTATTTGAAAATTTTTTTTAATCAATAATTAGAAAAATCAATTACTTAAAGTGGTATATGTTTAAGAATGATATATTTACCAAAAAAAAAAATTGTAAAAAACTTTTTATATTTTCCCCTCTTATATTAAATTTTTGTTATATATTTACTTTTCAATCTTTTTTTAATTTTATATTCATTCAATATTAAATAATATGTATCCAATATTTTACAATAAAACACTTTCTTTACTCTTTCTTTTTAATTAAAAAAAGTACAAAAGTTATATCACAATATTCAATTGCAAATTTTATTATTTAATTTAAGATATTTAAAAAAATTATTTTAATGCCTAAATGTATACAAATTTTAAGATCTGCTTGAATAGATATATTTTAAAAAATTGTGTAGGATTATTCTTTTTTTAAACATTATTTGAAATTACTCAAAGTATAATTTTATTTTTTGGTAAAATTTGTTTGTAAAACATACAAAATATTAGAAACTTGTCACCTGAAATATGTTACCATTGCATATATAGTACAACTATAATATAAATTATTAAATTTAACAAAATGTATTATTTAAATAAAAGTAAAATAATTGTGTTTACCAGTTGAAATTTTTTTAAATCAATAAAATCAAAATCTCGATACACTAGAGAAAACTACATTCTTTTTTTTATGCACTGTACTGCTTAATATGTACTATTTATTTGGAAATACTAAAAATTATTAAATCCAAATTCAATTTTAATTACCTAATTTTTATTTTAGTATTATTCAATAAAATTTATTTTACAAATTTTATTATTTAACAAAATTACTAAAGTATTGTATTGAATTATGAATTCTAACATCCTTTTTATAATATCTATTATGATTCAAAAGTTACAAAATCGATCAATTGTGATAGAACGATTAGATTATAAATGACTAATGCTATAGTCAACTGTCTATATAAAAATTCTAAATCACTATAAAAGTACAATCTTACCACTACGTTGCCTCTCGATTTGATTAAAATAATGTAAGTAATTACTTGTATTCAGTTTCCATTGTTGTTCTCTCAATGATAAAAATTTAACACTGTTTTAATTAATATTAATAATTTTTTACAAAGTAATTAATTAAATTATACTGACTTTTTAAGTTCAAAACAATTCTTGTCATTAAGGTTTTACTCAATGTGTAAATTTTACATTAACTTCAGTTATATTATATATTGATTATTTTTAATGAGTATAGAAACAAAATTAATACAGTAACTAAAATATTCTTAAATAATAATTTAATATTATTCTTTGGATTTTTATGATTATATAAGAATTATGTTTTTTAATTAATTTATAAGTATAAGAATTAAATATTGAATTTGATGTTCTTAATATTTAATAAACATAATATAAATTTTAATTTTAATTATTTTTTCTAAGTTATAAATCTGATAAATGTAGATAAAAAACAATATATTAAATTGAAAACAATTTGGATTCATATTATAAATGTGATATAAAACTTGTCTATTATAAAAGTAATTGTTTTTACCTCTGAAATACTTTCTTCATCACTATCAGATGAATCTGTCATGAAACGTGGTTGGAAATCGTTAAATGTTTTAATTTCTGACTTTACAGAATTGGAATTCTTAAAATTAGGTGCAGGGGTGAGAGATGTTGTAACAATTATACAATGGTCTTGATTTGAAGAACTCAAATTGTAATCTAATTCCGGTGTTTGTGCAGATGTACATTTTTCAAGTACAAGAGAAACTCCAGATAAAATAGAATCTTCGTGTATGTTTTCCTGATGATTATTTGAGGTTTGCTGTTCTTCAATATTATGCATCTTCACATTTAACTAAAATTATTAAATTATAATTATTTTAATAAATGATCTTATACTACATTGATACGGATAAATATTTACTCACAACATTGATAGTTGTTAATTTCAATATTCTAAAATAATGTAATGCAACAGATACACAACAAAAATTTTATAACATTTACCGTCATTCACGTAAGCAACTATTTTGCCACTCCATATCTACTTGATATACTGCTACATGGTACCATAAAATAACTATAGATGGTGCTTGAATATTATCCATGCAGTATTCTTTATAATTTTTATTAAAAATAGTAAAAGACAATAATATGTATCCTATTAATGTTTGAAATAATATTCATAAATGTTTCTCTTTATAATAAAAAAATTTAACATACTCTTTTTTATTAAATTATTTTTTATCATTTTATTAAACGAGGTCTTACTAATGAAACTAAAGTCCAAGAGTAAATTGTATGTATATATATATTATATATGCTAGATTTATAAGTAACATTATCCCTGATTTCTATTTAATCAAACTAATAACAATAAAACTCTTTACATCCTCGTTTTTCACTATTGTTAAAGTAAAAACAAATATTAAAAAAATTTTAAATAATTAATTCCTAAGAAAAAATATCGATTGGTTCCAAATATTTCGTCATTTGGTTATGCATAGCTTTTATAAAATATAATATATTAATTTACGATCTAATACAACCTATAGCCAGTATTTAACGTTTTTTAAATTAAGTCAAGTAATATATTAGAGAGTGAATGTTACTCAATAAGATTTCGGGAATAGATTTTTTTAATTATAAGTACTTCAAGCGAAAACGTACTTACAGTTTTTTACAATATTATGTGAAAAATTATGTTCTTTTTTTAAACTATTACTACAAACATTTTATCTTAAACAACCAATATTTTTTCTCGATAAATTAAAAACAATTTTTTATTAAATTAACTATTAAACATTCATGGATTGTATAACAAAAGATCTATGTGTTTTATAGGTGGTTATTGATGAAAATATAAAAAACATAATTGATACATCTGTACTTAATTATGACCAACTATTTTGTTTATCAATACTAAGCTATAACTTATGGTTAATCAAACTTTAGAAATATTATTGGAAACTTTTATATTTTTTACATAAATTGCAATTGCTTTTTTAGAGAAATCGTTGTAATATTCCCGTAACTTTATCAGTTAACTAATTAGTATATTATAATAGATTCTTAAGTTTTTAGAAATATTTAATAATTAATTTATGAAATATTACTTTATTGTTATAAACATGTTAATAAGAATAAATAAGTATGTATAATTTTAAATAATGTTTACGCGTAGGTAAACAATTAAAGGAGCATGTTACTTTGTTAACAAAATTGTTTGGTATAATCTGATTTTAATCTGAAATTCGATATCAAGTTATCTTTTTGTATCCTAGATATTATAATGAAATGAGGCATGCGCAATGAAGATCGAGGCTCGATAACTTTGATAACGTAACCGATGTAAGGGATATGTGTCAAATTTAGTCTATGACTCTATTATTAACTACAATTTACAAATAATGAAAAAGTTAAGATATTAAATTGAAAAAAATTTCTTTTATGTATGTTTTCATTTAAATAAAAAATACTATGATTCACAATTAAGTTATTATAAATTACATAATTTACCATTATAGAAAAAATGATTTTAAGTACTTAAATTTTTATTAATTCTAATTGAAAATGTGTGAAATTATATACTTGAAAAAAATTATTTTGAAATTTTTTTTTTTAAAAAATACTTTAATAATATAATTTTATAATTAAGATATTATTTTTTGCTCCTGTTGAATTAAAAAAAATACTGTTATGGAATAATTAAATACATCCGTTTACTGTTCAACACATTTTCAATATATAATTGTTAAAAATAATTTTATTGTATTTATTTATATAATCTATGTGTTATTTTATATTTAGAACATAGTATTGCAACGACACAAGTAACATAATATAATTTCTTCGTAATATGATAACGAAATTTCATGTACTTTCTGCCTAGCTCCTTAGATTATATAGGTATATACTTTATTCAAGGTAGTATCTACGATTAATGATCAACGTTTTACATTAATTCTAAATAATTATAAATATTTTAAACAAAATTAATAATTAATCAAATTCAAAATAATACATTATTTTATTTTATTTTGTAAAAGATAACATAATTCCTTGTTTGTTTTTATTTATCCTAATACATTTTTTAATATATTAATCAAATATTATGATAAAAATTTTTTTCCTAGTTTTTATTAGTTTTAAGATTAAATTTCGAAAGAAATTTTGAACGATTATTAATTGCATTTTAATGTCTTAATTTTAGTAATACTATTTAAGATTTACATCATCTATGAAATACACTATATTTTGGTTCAACATCAAACAATCATATGCCAAATTTTAGGATTTTGATGGTGATTAAAAATAAAACCAATCATATATAAGCTAATCATAGAATTTTATATAACTATATCTTGTCGAGTAAATATCATTTTTTAACTTTCTTAAAAATGAAAATTTTGCAAAAAAATTATTTCATTAAATATATATAAAATGATGAAATCAAAATTAATAAATAAAGTAGTGTAAATACATAATAATTATATTATCTTTAGTTTTTAAATAACTTGTCTATTTTACTTTTATACCCAATATAAATATTACTTATTAAAAAAATTAAGTGATTTAAAAAATATCTTGTTACTTGAGCCAGAATTTATATATATTTTCAATTTGTTAGTAACTAAGAAGTTAAATGATTCGTTGCTGATTGCAAAAATACATAAGATTAAAAAACATTTTTTTATAAAAAATAATTTAGTAATATACAAAATATATACGTACTTCATAAATACGATTACATATAGTTTAATTATAACATACAATCTATGAAGAAATATATATTAAGATATTTAAATTATATTTAAATTCGCGCCAATGAAAAATTTATATTTATTGGAATATAGAATGTGGACGATGTGGTATATAAATATTTGATACATGTAATTTGTAAGATATATATATATATATAATTATTAAATTAATTTATAGAGGAAATCGTTACAAAAATATACATTTTTTAAAATAACAGTTTGAAATTTGTATTAATGAAAAATTTACGCTTTGGATTTGGAATAAGAGCATGTAATAGATTGTGTTATCATTGCCTTCGAGACAATTGCATCATTTTGTGATTTTAGAAGAATGTATATTTTGAAATGAAAAATTTTTTTGTTATGTAGGTCATTACTGTGTTGTTAATCGATTAATTATGATTAATTAGTATTTTTTAAAAGCAATTTAAAAATTTTTAATTTAAAAATAATCAATATGGTAAAACGAATTTTTTTTTATTATTCCTACTTCATCATCAAAACATTGATTTAAATGATTTATCAATTTTATAATTTCATAGAATGTGTTTTATCGATTAGTGTATAGTACACATTTTAAATTTGCATTACCATTTTTAATGTTTATTGTTGGAGGATCATTTGGTTTGCAAGAGTTTACATCACTAAGGTACAATAGATTTATTATTTAGTTCATTCTATTAAAATTAAAATTTCTAATAATAATGTGTTCTATTTTAAATTTGGTTTTGCACAAAAATGAGAATCATCCTACTATTAAATTTTATGTAGAAAAATATTTTTAATATTTTCAAAAATTGAGTATAATATTTATTTATAAATAGTTATATTATATATTTTTTATGTAGTAAAAATTACATGTATAGTTTATATAAAAGTAGCATATTTTTAATTATTAAAACTGTTATATAAAAAGTAATTACCTTAGTAAATCTGTATTTTACTATTATTTAAACACTTTATATGTATACATAGTATAAGTTTATTCTTGTATAATTTGTAACTTTAATAAAATATAATAAAAAAAGTTATATAATCAATTGCAGAATAAATACTATTCATTTAATAAATTGATTGTTCTAAAGATAAATTTTGTATCGAATTTGTTAAGATAAATTATAATGTAATTAAACATTATTGAATTTCTTTTTTATAATTGATTTTTAAGTATGTTTTATTATTAAGATAGTACAACTTTGATCAAGTAAATCATTATCTTATCATCTTATCTATTCTAAGAATGTTAATTATTGATGTAATTATAATTATAATGTTTTATATATCATGTGTAATTTATAATTTTATAAGTTAATATTATAATATATTTAATTAATTTTATCAGCATGATGTTTTCAAAAATTGTTTTTTAATAGATTAGAAATTATTCATTTGTTTATTTCTAAGTAATATTGCAGGTTTGCTTACAACTATTATTGATTTATAACAACTCTATATACTTTATATTTATTTTTGTTTTTATTAAAAATTATATAACTATAACATTAATCATATAGATTACGTTGTTATGTATTTATAATTTAATGCTGAATATTTTCTTTCATTTCAAAATCTATATATTTTCATTTTTTTCATATAGATGGTATAACAATTAATTTCCAATGTAACTCGAGATGCGATATAGGATGAAACTGCAGGTCTTGTTTTTTCCAATAAATAAATTCTAAAAAGTTGATGTTTAGATTTGGTACCAAAAAATTCTGACAATTCGTGTATATTTATAAAGCTAATATATGATATTATAATACATTCAACTCATTTCGAACTATTGTATAATTAAATAATTATATGAAATAAATCAAATTGAAAATATGAAAATTTAACGACTTATTAATCGATAAATTCTTATTATTATGAATTTATAGAGGTTATAATAATTTTATTTATTATAATTTTAATTAGATCTTATAAATGATTTTCTGAAAATAATATAATAGCAAAAAATAATTAATTGTAGATTAAGTAATACAACCCAATATATTTCATATACAATTTACTCTTGAATTGTTTTCAATACAATAATATTTATACTATATGTTTATTCACACAATAATTAATTTTTTTAACGTAATGAATATGTTCATTATAGGTATAAATATAGAAATGTGGATGTTTACAATCCTAGAGAAGAAGCCAAAAATTATGGTATAGATTTGAAAAAATTAGAAGAAATAACTTTGGAATCACAATATGAAGAATTACAGAAGGTAAACATTTTTTTTAATGTCTGTAATAAAAAGATGAGTTTTTAGTTTCTTTTAATGATAAAACCCTATTAATATTTCGGTATCTTTTTATGTAATGACAGGCAATAATTTCCATTAGTTATATAGTAAATATTAAATAAATATTGCATTTCATCTAATATTGTTTATTCATATTGTTTAACATGGCATAACAATGTTTCCGATGTCGAGGAATTAGGCAAATTGAAAGATGTATATATGAATACTTACTCATGAAATTTTTATTGTAGATTTGGATAAGCAATGACTCATTGATTAAATTTTTTTTATATGAAATTAGAATAATTATTGCTTTATTTTTTCCTAAATATAAAATCCATATTTATCAATAAAGGTATTGATTTTCACAAAATTTCGACTGAAATAGTTGCTACTAACTTATAAATGTATAACATACATGAGAAATATTTATTTAAGCTACATCATAACTATAAGGTGAAATTCAATTATTACAATATTGAAAAAATTTAATATTATTAACATTTTTTTAATTATTTTTTTATTCACATATTAATCATGCATAATGATTTTAATAATAATGGTAAACATATTTTCTTGAATGTTAATGGGATGTGTATGTACAAAATTTGTATTTTTTTTTAAGGTAGATAACAAAAATTGGACAAATGTCAGGATTGCCAGATCAGAAAACTAGGCTACACAAGAAACAATAATATGTATAAATATATTAAAGGATTTAATTTAAGAATTAAACGAATTTATTAAAATATTTTATTTTACATTATTTACACAAACCTGAAATATTAACAATCTATAAAATTAAATCTCAGCAGTTACTGCATTATGTAAAGCTCTTATACTGGTTTCCATAAGATTTGGAGGACCAAAAAAAAACTCTTTTCTAATTCTTTGCTTCTTCAATAATGTTGTCATTGTATATTCTGAAAGAATCATAGAACGTATAGATACTCTAATCAAATTAATTTTTTTTGCTAAGGTTCCAGTTATATGTACATCGTCTATCCAAAAAAAAGGTTCTTTTTGAGCTTCTCTGTATAAAAGAAAAACTGTATCAGGAGTATATAAAATTGCCCAACCCGCACAATATGATGGATATTCTTTGTTTGGATATTCCAATGGTAATACACGCCATTTCGAACGCCAAGATCTTTTTACTTTTAAAGTTGAAATAGCATCACATAAAATTAAACGTCTAACGTGTCTTGGTAATAATACCCTTTTTAAGAATTTTAATAAAGCACTAACATGTACAAAAACATCATCATCTAATTTTAAAATATAAGGTGCATCTGAAATAGACAAATTTATTTACAATATTTTAAAAAACTATAATAAAAAATAAAGCAATAAAAATAGTCTTTACTTGAACAGTGATATGTAACCCATTTTAATGCCATTACGTGCTTATAAGTCATATTTCTATAACTATCAAAAAAATTTCCTTGAATTAAATCTTGATATTTCTTATCCTCTTCGCTTAATTCTTTTTTATATTTTTCTGAATAACCAACTAAGAAAAAAGTTTCAATGGAGGATGAATGCTGACCCCAAGTTTCTCTAATAACATTTCGTTTTTTTAAATTACTAGGAGCAGAATGTATTAATATTAATAAAAATGGGATTTTTTTTTTACATGTATTATGATTCATAGTAAATTCAAAATTTTTGAGATTTATTAATGTAGTTTTATCAGTGATAGGTAAATCATTTCTAAAATGTGGTCTTATAATTTTTGAATTATTATATAAAATTACTGAATATCTTGAATTTATAAGATCAGTGGAAACTGTTATTCTTATGCTAGAAAATTCATTCAGAAACCAAACAATAAAATAACCAGTAAAAAATAACGTTACAAGGAATATTGCTGTATAACAGGGTAACAAAGTACCCTTCTTGTTAATCATAATATTTTATTAAAATTGTCTAATAAAATATCAATCATTCATTTCTTCTAAATATTTACATTTAAACTTCATTTATATATTAATTCATTATAATTATTAATTTTTATTAAATATTATTTTTCTTTTTCATAATACCAGATTGATCCTTTAACATCTTTGTGTTAATCTTCAAAATAAGCATCTAAAACAAATATTTATTTATTGTACATATTTAGTGATTGTGTGTAACTTTGAAAATGTTGAATAATAGTATATTTATTTTTATAAGAAATAATTTTTATAATTATGAAACTTAATTTCTGTGCAAGTAATAGAACAGTTTAAATTATCTACTGATATTTGTAATATACAATACTTTTAATGTGATAAATTTTTTCATATTTAATTGGTTTTATGCATTCATAATTTTAACTCAAGATCAATATATTTTATTTTTATAGAATTATTTCAGTAAAAGAATAGGGTTTTAGTATTTTAATATATATATATAATACAAATAATAGTATATATATGTACTAAATTTAAAAAAATTAGAGCTACCATTATTTAAATATTTGTTTATTCAATTTTATATTATTTTATTTAATATAATATCCATTGTTATATAATTAGTGATATGAAAAAACTATAATATAAAACAAAAATTTATTAAAAAATGTATTGAATTGAAATTAGCATGTACATTTATTAATTTCATATTATTACTACTTTTAAATTACACTACCTATTTATATATACAAATACATAATTTAGTATTTAGATACATAAAATAATTTAAATATAATTTTAAACTCATTTATTGATATATAATAATACTGTAACGTTTTCAATCATAAAATACACACAAAAAAATCTTTATTTAAAAAAGGTGTCTAGTATTAGAAAAATTCGTATTTAACTTTAACACTATAAATTTATAGGTTACACAACTTAAATTTTTATGTATACATATTAATTGGATTGTTATTTTTATTTTATTTAAACGTACTTTTTATAGTTTTATAATAAGTACATTATAAATTATATACTAAGAATGTTATATATCGATATATGTATATATATATATATATTTTTTCGAATATAAATGAAAAATTGAAGTACATACTTAAGTCAAGCATTATACACAATAACACAATCGCGAACCGCTGTATGCCTAATGCTAGTAAAATTTTAAATTATTGAAACAATACAAGACATTAATTATTTTATATATAATATAAACAATTATTGGTGATTATTTTTGTATTTAGTTTCATAATATTATGTACTATTTGTTTTTAGTAAATATTTATGCATTAGAGCTCTAAATAGCTATTTTGACCTTAATAATTATAATAAATTACACCACTAAATAAAGTTCTGTTAAGGATGTACATACATGCTCTATATAAGAATATAATAAATAATTATAATATATTCTTACTTACCAGACTCAAATAGCTGTATATAATATTAGATTTTTATAAACATATTAATTTACTTTATGTATAATATTACATCGTGTACGAATTCCTACGAATAAGTCTGCAAAATCAAAATTGCTTTTGCATTATGCAAATACGCTGTAATATAATAAACAAATTAATAAAGAAGAATGAAAAAGTATAAAAATTTTTACTTTTTCAGAGTCGAAAAATTCGCAGTTCTTAATACGTTTTGTAGCAGCGTACAATATTTATGTTTATTGATTGATTTATTTAATAAAAATAATTTTTTTATTTTATTTTTCACCTTAATAAATGTGTCTCGTTATAAATTTCACTACTATCTAAATAACCTTATCAAATTGTATTATATTTTTGTTATACTTAACTAAATTAGTCAAGTTTTTGAGGTAAGAACAGATTTTTTATTACATTTATTATTATTTAGTAATTTTTTTGCATATAGGTTTCACATATACACTTTTAAATATTTTAAAATAAAACTAAATATAGATAAACTTATGTACAAAAATTTAGCTGATATTTTAATCTAGTTTTTAATACCAGAAAATGTATTATATTTGTATTAAATTAAAAAAAATAGTTTTCTCTTTTTTTATCTTATTAATTTAACAAAAACATATTTTTTAAATATGAGTACATTTCACAATATTAAACTCAACTGTTTTTAAATATATCAAGGATAAACATAAAGTATATGATACTTATTAAAAAATTTTACACTTCGACATTTCGATCGGGTTTACTATAGGTCGTAAGAAATGTTTCTTTATATATTTAACTGAAATTTAGTCAAGATTATAAATTTATTAAGCATTTTTTTTACTTTAAGCGGCTGATTTTTTTCTTAAAAATGGAACGCTGAAATTCTTGTTTTAATGTAATATTATGTAATACAATAAATACAACAGATAGAACATATTTAAGCTGTTTGCTTATATGAGTTTAAATCATTGAAAAAAGTATTTTACGATCATTTTTAATTTACTCTATAACGGATCCTTGTTGGTTTATGAATTTATATGGCATGGAATAAAGAAGATAGAAACAAGATATTTAGTTTGATCTAAAAAATGTCAGAAATGCATGCTATCGATGAATAAAAATAAAGATCATGATTGTTGATGCCATTAATGTGTAAGTGAATGGAAAGAACAAAATATAAAAACTTTTTAAATCATTTCACATGTTTTATCAGTTTAATTATGAGATGTTGATGTTTCAAGATTAAGTTGAGATGTTTGACTGATTGTAGATATCGCTTTAGCCCTATTTCATTATAATTTACATAAGCTCATCTAGTGGATTAGTAGCAATAGTTAACTCCTTAATAAAGGAAAAATTCTTGAAAATTATGCCATTGAAGCGACAAGATAGTGATAAACTCAATACTATTTAATTGTTTTATCTTGACCCAAAATAGCATTTTTTTAAATATACCAATGTACCCTATCTTTCACAGCATTAGTACTTCCTCGGTTTTTTATAATTTTTTATAATTTTCATAATATATGAAATACTTAAATAATTTTCAAAATAAAATTAAATAAACTAGCCAATATAAACTTTATTTAAAAATACATTCAGCCAATGAAATTCATTATTATAAGATGTAGTATAACATGTGAAAACAAAAAATCTGCAAAACCTCGTTCTGGTCCGATTCCATTAAAACAATTTACGTTTGCTGGATTTACTTGAAGACGTAAACAAACTAAAACATACAAATATGTTTAATTAAATTTTAAAAATGCAAATTTTCTTTTTTCTTATTTCTTAATAAAAAAAATTATCAATATTTCTAGTAAAAAAAAATTGTTTTCAACATATATATATAAATAAGTTTTCTCAATTCAAAATAGTATATTAAACATGAAATAAATTATTCTTCATTTTTAAATAAAATAAATGGTTAGCATTAATACTGATAATGTTTTACTTCGGATTTTATTAACTGCCCTTTTATGACAGTAAGAGATAATGCTAACTTTAGTCAAAATAGCGCCTCAAAAAGAGGGTTAACAAAAAAAATTATTTTAAGAATGCTTGACAATCTCAAGATTTAACTTTTGGGACAAAGAGAAATTAAAAATGTGTTTCAAGCATAACTAGAGCAGAGTAATATGTGGTTATTATTAGAATTGTTGTTATTGTTAAATAATATTTAAACATTTTTTAACAGGGGGCAGATAGAATTGTTCTGACAAATAAGTTAATCAGACCCTATATGCTAATTATAGAAGTATACCAATGTCCTTAAATCGCGGCCGCACAGCATGTCACAAGAAATTTTAAATCCTATAAACATCTTAGCGCAAAATCCGAATTAAAAAAAATACATACAAAAATAAATTGAATTTCTGCAAAAAACAAGTAATATATATTTCTTTTACTATATACTATACATTAATTATATAAAAAGGTATATTGACACATTTAGGAATACACTAATATTTATAAAAACATTTATAAAAAAACCATGGTGTCAAACTTAAAAAGAACAGACCCTATTCTAAATAATAAAGATTGGGAAAATCTTTAAACTTCACTACATGACCAATTTTCAAAGAATTTAATTATTTTCGTAATATTTAACCGCACAAAAAAGGACCATGAATATGAGAACATAAATGAGAAAATATTAAGATAAAAAATTATTGAAATAAAGTTTACAAATAGTACACTTATAAAAAGCTTACTATTAAAAAAGATAAGATTGTAATTAGTGCTACTTATTAGTGACTTTTTCTACAGTTTGATAAAATCATAAAAAAAGAATTCATTTTATAATTAGTAATCAAATCAGTGGTCAAAATAAACTACTGAAAGTAAAAAATTACAGTTTTTACACACCATATGCTATGATTACAAAATATATATTTAGACATTATTTAGACAACTGACTAAATTAAGTTCAATTCAATCTTACTATAATCTTCTTTGCAAAAAGAAATTTTTTATACTATAATCTTTGTTACTATTACTTCAGCATCAATTATTAAATTAAGTAAAAATTTGTATATATAATTCTATTTGTTCTACATAATCAATTTTGATTATCATAAATTATTATATATCAATTTTTCTCTTAAGAGAATAATTATATTACTGGCTTAATTAACAAGAACATTCACTTTAATGACAAATTAGTATATGATTTCTTTTTGGTAAAAAGATAATACTATAACATAGTAAATTGAACAATAATATAGTTTGAAGGTCATTGAAAAATACTTAATTATTATAAATTAATAAACAAAATAATTGAAATTATGTTTGTAAAAAATTTTTAATTTTAATAACTAAGTATATAAATAATTTGATAAATATGAAATAAGATAATTTGGATTATAATTAATGCTATGATAAAAGGATATTTTATACAGATCTTTTTTCATTATGATTACTTATTATTTTATTATTAAAAAAAATGTTTATCACATTAAAATGGCTCGATTAATTGTCTGAAAAAATAACTTTATTTACTGATAACATGTAGTTTATTTCTATATTATTACAAAAAAATAGAAAAACCAATTAGAGAAACTGTATTTTTACTTAATAAAGTTTAGGAATTAGGATGTTATAAAAAATGTCTACCTTTAACACTAATTAAATATTTCTTTTTTAATAATATTTTTAGTAATGTTTAGATTAACTTGTAAAATGTAATGCTTACTTGCTAAAACAAAACACGAGACACTAGAAATGAATCCACTCAGAAAACTATTGAATGGAAACGTACCCACTAAACAACAATAAATAAATTGATGAATGCCAGTAATAAAAATGTATAATAAATATGAATCAATAATTTTTATTTTGGTGGGTGTTGACTTTGTATATTCTTGCCAAAACTTATTGATCACTACAGAACAAGTCATTCTTAAAGTTTATGTTGATTCCCAATCACAGTAATTTGTCAAAATGTGCTGGTCTTCGGTTCGTATGATAATGAACTAAATGTGGCACTAACAAAAATATTAGATACTTTTTTAGTCTCAAGACTCCAAAGCAGTGTTGCGGAAAATCGTGATTTCTCGATTCTGCGCATTGACTTTCTTGCGCAGATGGGCTTCGACCGACAATAGTGAAGGTAGCCAAACATTAATATAGGGGAAATAACCAGAAGCAGCAGGAGCGTAAATGCTAAAAAATATTGCCTTGGAACCCCACTCGCGCATTTTTCTGTACAGTTAAAGCGCTCTTCGCATTACTTATTGTATTATATTAGTTATTGATTAAAAAGTATATAAAAAATAAATTACGTATAGTTGACGAAGAAATTGTTTTTATATTTCAATACAGTACATGCATTATTATTAATAAAAAATATTTAATAAATATTTGTAAAATACAAATTTGTGCAATACAATTATTATAAAGAATAAATGCATCCTTACGAGCACAAAACATAATTAGTGTAATTTCTTAACGATTTCATATGTTCAAATATCCATATATTGAAAAAAATGTTAATCTATAAGGCTACATTGCTTAACGTAAAAAAGGTTCACGTCTCGCACTGTTTTATCTACAGATAATGACAGTGATATGAGAGAGAAAGAATGACCACAATGCTAGGATGAATGAAAACGTAACATACTTTTATATACTATATACGTTTATATACTTTTTAATCAAATATCAATATAATACAATAAGTAATGCGAAGAGCGCTTTAACTGTACAGAAAATTGCGCGAGTGGGCTTCCAAGGCAATATTTTTTAGCATTTACGCTCCTGCTGCTTCTGGTTATTTCCCCTATATTAATGTTTGGCTACCTTCAGTATTGTTAGTCAAAGCTCATCTGCGCAAGAAAGTCACTGCGCAGAATCGAGAAATCACGATTTTCCGCAACACTGCTCCCAAGTACCAAACATTACAAAAGAACAAGTTATGTACAGTAATAAGTTATATTTTGGATTGTGCGCAGTAGCAATCATAGTTTTTATTGACCCGCTTCATTCAAAATTTTGATTAAAAGGGATAGTAAACAAAATTAGGAGAATTATTTTATTTTCTGGCTCACATGTCAAATAATAATAATTTAATAACGTATACTGTTATCATGTAATATACATAAAGGTGTAAAACGTGTTGAATTGTTCTTTTCAATAATTATGGATATTTGTTTTAAATTTTTATAGATTTTATAATACAAAATCAGGAGTTGACATCCAATGATGGATACACCCTCGCAGAAAATGTTAAGGTTTCAAAAATATTAATAATTAATTGTCGCTTTTCTGTTGCGTTATATTTCAGCATTTAGAAAACATGTCAGCTACTTGAAAGCCAAGTTTATTAAGGTATCCATGAAAGGGAATAAGAAAAAAGCAACAAAACCAAAAGCACTGGTTTACAAAAATCATGAAAAGATAATCTTCTTTTGGTAAAAAAATGAGAGAATACATAAATCAGAAAAAATCTAAGGATAAAAATTTGATCGATACAATAAAAAAAAATAATTATGAATTCGGTTTCCCGATGGCTTTTGTATTATGGTTCCAACCACCATAAAGAAACAAACAATCTCATACCAGATTTGGCAGCATCTAATAAGATTCAATTTCGGCGTAACGGATCAACACATTGAAATATTAAAAACCTCTTAGTTAATTCTTATATTTTCGTATCATTGCCTTTACTTTTAGTGACTCCAGATTTTTTAATTCTACATATTACCATTATGTTTAATATTATATAATTGTAGCACTTCAGTGTGTCTTGTACTGTAAGTATTGTAATTCTTACAGTAAAGTTAATCCTAAAAAAAAATATTCAAATTAAAATTTTAAATTTAAAGTTTAGTCAGATTATTAAAGCAATTAAATAATTAATTAAGTTGCATTAACTTTTCTATCGATTTTAATATAATAAACATTATAATAATAAAATAAAACGAAACGGCATATTTATTAAAAATCACGTATTAATTTCTTACAAATATCTTAAAATCTTTTTAAATATTGTATTCGTAAAAATACGATTTTAAAAAAATTTTTTCACTTAAGAAAAAAAAAAGTTACCAATTTTCATTGAATTTTTCAAAAAATAAGTTATAATCTGTAATATTGATTTTTATTGTAACAATAATTATATAATATTATTAAATAAATACTAAATACTAAAAGAATAAGAGATGACAATTTTTTTTTAAATTGTTTTATTTTTTGAAAATTCTGTTCTTTAAATATTTTTTAATTACATAGAAAAATACAAAGCGTATGCGCAGCATTCAGATGGATCAATGAGATATTCGTATACGTATCGAATGCTACAAAACTCAGAAACAGCTACTTGTATGTTTTGTTTCAAAGATTTTTGGTATGTACAATAATAATATTAACGTAATAATAATAATAATTATATGATATAAAGTAAAAAAAATTAATTTTACAATTAAATTATTAAAGATGTTACTTTAAAATATGTATAAAAATTAATTAGCCTACATCAATGATATCAAATATTATAATGATTTATATGTAATTAATTGATTTTAACACATTTATAAATTTTTTATAATGAAAAAGAAACAAAGGCTTTATAATTTTAACGTAATATTTTAATACTGCTTTTCTGCTCCAATAATCATTTTTAAAATATGTTGATTTAAATAATTACAATTCATCTCGAATATTTACTTAAATAGACTTTGTCAACAAAATATCTTGTATTTTTTTCTGCATTTCACATTATTATTTTACATTTTAAATCGGTATTCTATTTCATACAAACAAATATATCTTATAACTTTATATTTGCTTAAGTTATATAATTTATCGAAATTTGTTTTTAAATAAGTAATATATTTTTTTTCAATTATTTATTTTAATTAAAAAAGGTAAAGTTATACATAATAATTATTTCATTAATTAATATAAGCTTAATTCATAATTACACATTAATTAAGAAAGAAAGTTAGTTTTTTTTTATTTTATTCGACTTAATTGTAATTTGGTTCTCTTATTCAGAATAATAAAAACAAATTACTTCGATAATTACACAACAATCTCATTTTATAATTAAATTTTATGATGTAAATAAATATTGATTTAAACTCTTATATGCATAAATTATCTGTTTATAGAACTCATGCATTTAGTTAATCAATTTCATTAAGTCATAATACGGATTCGATTAAGAGCAACAATAACAGAAATAAAAGATGTCAAGAATTAATAAAAACTATGTTAATAACTGTGTTCTTAATAATAATAATAATAACTGTACTAAAATAGTACTATAAATTTATAATAAGAACGAATCCAATTTTAGAATACTAATTAAAAGCTGAATCTTTTAAATATCGTTACCTTCATGTACATTTTTTAATAAATATATAATATTTAGCTATTCAATATTTAGTTTGGTTATGCTTTTACTTTTTAAAAACCCTCTGCCCCTATTTAAAATATTTAATTAATTATCAAATTCATGCATGAATGCATATTAGGAAAAAGATTGTAGTAACGCAGATAAGGATAAAGAAAAACAGGAAAAAAGGGAATATAAAGCAGAGAGCGTTGTTTATACGAGTCTGATAATAACTCCAACAAGCAAGAAATATCCAACGGAATATGGAAATTACAAGTATATAAATGTGTTATGTCTTACTTATATTTACTCTTTTTAGGACTATTAATTAAGAATATAATTAAAATAAAAATATTTAAAAAATATGCCATTAGTCATTTATATTGAGGTAACCGGTCGTTTATAAATTGCAATAAATAAAAATTAAGTTGACAAAACACTACCATTCGCTCGAGTTTGAGAGTATTTAATAGTTTATTTGTAAATAAACAAGTGATTCTAATACAGAAAAATAAATAGATGCTTCTGCATTAGAATTCACATGCATTTAAATTTAAATAATAATCAATTTATAATCTTTTAATAAAATAATTAAAGTATTTGTCTATTACATCTCATTATTAAAAAACTTTATATACAGGTAGAATAGGTAATATGCTTCTATTTTCACAAATTCTCTTACGTATATACGTTTCAATTTATATTGTATGCTTCTTTCTTGTGCGTCATATTATTTTATAATGATACTAATTTTAATTTTCAGTTCTTTTTTTTATTAATGACATTCGTATTATTTTCTTTGTACATTGAAACGACAAGGGGTTTGCTACTATTTCTCAATTTGTGGAATATAAATATATATGATAGCGATTAAACAAAACATTGAATTTTATACATAAACTATTACTCGGAAAAAGATTTACATTA
This sequence comes from Kradibia gibbosae, assembly GCA_018907135.1. Taxonomy (NCBI): domain Eukaryota; kingdom Metazoa; phylum Arthropoda; class Insecta; order Hymenoptera; family Agaonidae; genus Kradibia; species Kradibia gibbosae. Next base: position 34,524,540 of record JACCHX010000001.1, on the reverse strand, counting down.
GTATTTTATATAACTACGACAACTGGCTTTAGTCATTAATTTTAAAGTATCGTTGTCTTGTTATTTAATGATGTTGTTTATTATAGTTTTTATAAATGCCAATATTCGTTGTTTTTAATAAAAGGTAGTCATGACACGATAACGGATTTAATTTTATAATAGTTTCGTTGATGAAATTATACGGTGTCGTTGCATATAATTACCGTAATGTACTCGATGCAGATGCAGGACAATGGCTACAGTGAGAATGTATTGATACAAGTGTCATGTTTTAGATTAGTAATACGCGATAAGATATTTGGTTTCTTATTTGATAATGTGAGTTTGAGAATTGCATTTATTTAAACATTAAAGAAAGAGAGAAAGAGAGAGTGAAATATTAGTTTCATACGGTAGTATTGTAAAACATGTATAGAAACATACTAACCATCATCTGTAATATGCATGCCTTAGAAGTTAATGTTTGTAAAGATGAAATCTTTTTTATTATAATATTAGGCTCGATTTCGGAGTATCAAAGTTCATTAAATTCAAGCATTTGCTTTGAATAAATAAATTTGATGAAATTGTTTAAAATAATCTGCTTGTATGAGACATACAAATGAAACGGTATTCGACGCCTTCTTTTATATTTCTTCTACTTCTTATCCTTAGATCGATGTGTAAAACCATTCGATTAATATTTCAAACCATTGTATTAGTGTTCCGAAAAAAATGAGCATTACGTTACCCAACGTATCGTATTTATTACTGTACTTCAAATCCGTAAAAATCCATGTAAAAAGTATAAGCAATACTATTTATGCATTCTCTCTTACTCTTCGCTTTGACTATTCTTTCCATGGTTTTTCTTCAAAATCTGGTTTTCATACGTTTACATTATTCAACGCATCGTATGTATAACTATTGCAACGACGATCCCACTTCAATTGGTTGGTGTGACTCTAGATACAAATTATAAAAAAATGCGATGTGTCGTGTTATATCGGAAACCAAAAAAACTGAAAAACCGATTTAATGAAAATTATGTAGACATGGTAATTACAAAATAAAATTATATTAAATTACTTAAATTTATATTAAATTAAATTATTATATTGGAAAGAATAAAACCATTTTTATGTAAATACATAATTTCCGTTTTTCATTATTTTTAGTATAGCGATAAATTTATTTGATATACTGAGAAATTGTATATTACCAAATTTTTTACTTTTTTATTTATAAATTTTGTTGTCTTTTTTATATTTTTAACTAAAAAAATTAATTCCTTACCTTATCCAATCAGCTCATAATAGTATTGTTTTTATTTTGTTAAAATAAATATTACATAACTCTAAAAATGTGTAAAAAATAATGCCTTGTTAAAGTTAAAGGTAATTTTTAGAAACTTAAATAAAAAATTTTTATATTTCAAGGAGAAAATGAAGATTAAAAAAAGAATTTCATCTTTTTTGCTGTTTTTTATTATTATAAATCCGTCCTATATCATCGGACGATTAACACATATTGGAAACAATCCTGGATATTTTAATATTGGTGGTATGTTTTCAAATTTAGAACATGAATCGTTCTTCAATGAAACAATAGATGTAAGTAAAAATATTTTTAAGTGTCGAAACATATAAATAAAATAATTATGTTTACATTGAATTTACTTAAAAAATACATTTATCATAAATCACATTTCTGATAATATATCTAATTTAGTATGCATATGTTTTTTAAATTTAGAAATAAGAACATACAAATACTCTTCATGACGAAATTATAAAAACATGGTGATAAACGAAGATATTGTACAGATTACTTTTTATATTAATAGGAACGAATAATGATTCAGGTTCAACTATAACGATCAAAACCAAATCATATTTTTCAAAATTTTGATTCTATGACGTATTAGATGGGGATTTAGTTCCTTTATGAATAAGTAGATTATTATAGATGAAAAATAAAATTCTAATTAAAAAAATTTATTAGTAATTGTCACAGATAGGCTTTCCCTAAAAGCTTGTTCCAGCTAAGTATTTTTTTTTGATTCAGAAATATTTATTAACTTTTTTCATCTTTGATCGTTTTTTGGTCATGATTAAATATCAAATCTTGTTCATAACGAGAAGTTTAAATAATTTTTATATCCCTTGTAAAGTTATTTCCTCAGCATAATGTCTCATTCATAATGAATTTTTTGTAAAACAATAGATTATTATTCTAAGTTACAAAAACTATATATTATTGTATTTTAATATAATAGTTTTATAATAATAAAATGTTATAAGTCTTAAAAAGCGATTTTTGATATGTCGCGAATGACTTATCTGATATTGTCTAACCCGGAATTATACACGTATCGCGTTAGGTAAAATATACAGTTTTAACCGTTAAAATGCGCTAAAACATTTTTTTTTTATTTTTTAAAGTTCTTTAATTCAACAATTTTATCGTTCACTCTTCAAAGCGTGGGTACTAAAAACATTTTTCTAGGTGTAGGATGATATTCTTTACCTAAGATTATTTAATATATAAGATCAATTTTAATAATTAGTTTAAAATGTTTTTGTATTTTATATAGAATAGAAACCATAATTAATACATGGATCAAATTATACAAGCATTACTTCCATGTTTAATTTAATGTATTTTGTATACAAAAAAAGGGGTTATTATTTCAGGGATAATTTGACATAAAGGCTTTATTACTATTTAATTTTCCATAATAATTTTTTTTAATTGTATATTTTTTAAACTTATTTTTAAACTTTAAAATATATGTTTTCTTATTTTGACAATGTTCATACGATTTATAAAAATACATTTAAGTTCATAGTTATATGCACAAAGGCGATACGTGAATAAATTATTATGCGAGGAAAGGATTTTCTTTTTAGGTAGTAGGTACTAACTGGTCAGTTAATCCTTTGAAAGTCGTAAAACATCATTAATTAATTGAATTGTAAAGCTTCTCTAATTGGTGTTCAGAATCAGTAAACTTCATTAAAATTAAAATGCAGTTCCTTATGTGTCGAAATAAAATCATCAAGTTCCCACCATAGATTTAATAAAATGTTTACCTTACTATGTCTAAATTACATATTTCTACATCTGATTATACAAACTAACGTGAAATATATAATAGACGTATAAATTTTGTTTTTTTTTAAATAAAAATTAAATAAATTTTGTAATGTAACATTTCGTTATAAAGATATATATTTTTATCTAAAACTTTTCCTCTACAGATATTTGTTTATTGCAATTGTTGATAAAAAATATGATAATCCCTCCAAACATATTCACAGATCTTACTTTGAAAATTTTATTTGTTGGTAATAAATGTTATCAAGAAACAATTCACAAAAGTACTAATCAGATAGATCTTAAATAAAGTTTTACTTCAATCTTGCATTTATATAATATTCCAAAATTTTGATGATTATAACAAATTTTTACAGAATTTGAATTTCGATTCACAATATGTTAATAAAGGAGTTACATATGGACATGCTGTTGTTGAAATGGATTTAAATCCAATTAGAACTGTTATAAATGTATGCAAGTATCTTATAGCTAAAAGAGTATATGCAATTATAGTTTCTCATCCACCTGTAGGAGAGTTATCGTCTGCAGCAGTATCCTACACAAGTGGATTTTACCACATCCCTGTAATTGGAATATCATCAAGAGATTCATCTTTTTCTGATAAGGTAAATAATTATATATTTAGCTATCAATACTAAATCAAAAATATATAAATTTTTCAAAAGAACTAATTTTTTAAATAAGAATGAATATAGATAAAAATTACAACTCTGAAGACACTTCACACATATACTAAAAGACGAATGCAAATGCCGTTTTTACAATATAAAAATGTAATTAGAAAAAGGACTAAGCCAACGTACGCATGAATCCATCTTAGTCAAATGCCTTTAGCCGAGACCGGGCATTGTCTTGTCCTACAGTCGTACGCTTCGCGTTAATCTTCAAATTCAATTCAAATTCGTGAAGACGAAGTCGACTGTAACTTCGCGGAATATTATTAACGAATTAAATTGAATATAAGAGATAAATAAAATATTAAGAGGGATTACATGCGCAGAGATTAATTTTGTTTTCTTATGTTATAAATACTAAGTGTATAATAAAATCGATTAAGGAAGATAAGAGTTAAAAAGCGTAACTTTTGTGAATACTATTTCAAAAAAATTGATTAAAGTCATTGTTTGCGCGATTTTTGCCTCATCAGGCCGCGAGTTCGCGAATGGGTGAAAGAGCGGGATTTAAGATTCGAAATGAATTACTAAGATAATTTTGGGCTCGTTAACAATTATTCATTCGCCCACGCGGTTTACAAAATGTCATAAAAACCCCCTCAAGGTAGGGGGAAAAACCTCGTTAATATATATACACACGGCACTGCCACCCTTACCATATCATACATATTCACACACACACGTACCATATCTCGCACCCATCCCACCCTCTTGTCGGTTGACCAACCGGTCCTCTTCGCGTTCACCGTGGTCAGACCGCTGGGGATCGCCACCGACCGAACTTCGTCCGCCGTTGCTCGTCGTGGGCCGATCACAGAGATCGCCACGCACCGAGTTCTCGTTGCTGGGCTTTTTGGTGGTATCACACGCGCTCAGGTAGTGGTTGGATCGTCTCGATCTAGCCACTCTTCTCCCTTTCTCTCTCTCTCCTCCTCCTTCAGCACTCTTTGCTCATTCATCGCACCCGTTCACTTGCGTCTCACCCTCCTACAGCGAGCCTTCTCAACAAACGGTGACACATGTTCTTTAAAATAAGACTTTAGTTACATTTTTACCAATGTTTGGTCGCCTTTATTGCGTGGAGGTTGCGGATCCGTCCGCCTGCCACCTATAAGGTACAGAGAACTATAATTATTTATTGTCGCGCTCACAGGCCGAGTTCGCGTCCGTCGTACTTGCGCCACAAGAGCCGGGGGAGGGGGGAGGAATGGACGGTGCCTCTCCGCGCCCGGTCTTGACGCCAGCCGGTCGCTCAGCTCGAACGAAATCCGCCAGAGTCCGATTTTCGGAGTTCACGAGCTCCGCGTTGTCGCCCGAATTTATTCTATGATCTCGCTTATCATTATTTTATTAAATATGCTCGCTGCTTCCCCGGATCACACCTTTGGCCTTCGGTAGGCCGCGACGGCGGGGGTGGCGCTCGCTGCTCCCGTTGCGTATCGGCTTCCCTGCTGCTTCCGCCTTTCGTCCTCTCTTCTCACGAAGACCGGGATCTTTGTCTTCCTCGCTGCTCCACGTGCAGGTCCTGGGTTCAGACTCCCGTCCTTTGTCTCCTCTGCCTCTCTTAGTCGTCTCGCGTCCGATCTTCTCCGCTGACTCGGTGCTTCTCCTCGAGGTCCTCGGCTTTCCTCGGCGCATTGCCCTACCTTTTCCACCCCCGGCTCCTCTCCTCCAAAATCACCTGACCCTCTATTGGTTGGAATTTTTCTCGAAATCCAAGGGTCCCTCCTCCTCGGTCCGGGCTGCAACGCGCTAGAGTTACCCTCGGCCCCGCGGCTCACTCTTTCACTTGCTGTCGTTTCCGCGAACGCGCACGTATTTTTGTTTATACACCTGCAGCCGTCGCCTTGCCTTAGGTGTCGTTCGGGGAAATCGGGGTGTTGGAGAGGGCTGTAACGCGCGAGTGACGACGTTCGTCACATAGTTATATCCAATCATAAGAAAGTTTTGAAAATCTAAGACAAAATTAATTAAAATCATTGTTTGTTCGATTTTTCTCATTACGTTTTTCTACATTAAAGCCGACTGGAATATAGTACCTTTTAGCGCGTGCTTCACGCGCTAGGAGAGTTGATGTAATTTTGACTAATAAGACTAAATTTTGTTCGACAATCTAAAAATAAAAATTTGTTTAAATTGAAAATACTTTTATTAGAACAAGGTCACTGATATTTGAAATTGTAAATTTTAAATATATTGTGTAAGAGTCAATTAATAAGATATCCATTATTATTGTGTTTTTAGAATATCCACGTTTCATTTTTAAGAACTGTACCACCCTACTCTCACCAAGCAGATGTATGGCTAGAGTTGTTAAGGTACTTTAATTATATGAAAGTAATTTTCATACATAGTTCAGATACTGATGGAAGGAGTTTACTTGGAAGATTTCAATCGACATCTCAAATTCTTGAAGATGATATGGAAATAAAAATACAGGTATTTATTTCGTAATTTTAATTATAAAAAGTTGAAAAAATATTTTTAAAATTTGTATTTTTAATCTAACTTTAATATTATGATATTTGGATCAACTGGTCAATATTAAACATTATAGCGAAATCAGGGACGAATCGCATTTAAATTTTAACGTTTTCCTCCTCTTATCGAGCGTGATTTTAAAATGTAGTTGTCCAATTGCCTTATCTTTAAGGGCTCGGTTTAAACCCATCTGAATCGAGGTTTTGAATGATTGGAAAACTGTGAAATTGAGCCTATACGCTACTCCCGGTCTCGTAATTTTACGGAAGTTATTTCTAACAAAAATTTGTGAGTTTACTGCACGATTTTACTGCACCTTACAATTGACGTTACCTCGAAAAGGAACGACTATCCAGGATATAGGGAGCCTTTGTCAAAGAACTTGACCACGGAAATTATATACGAAAGACTTCATCGAGGCAAGGGAAATAGTTTTAGACCCGAATAGCTCAAGGACTTCTGCGGAGGTAGAGGGAGGCCTGTAAACGACTTCACCAGGGTAAGGAGGTTAGCTAAACGACTTTACCTCGGAAAAAAGCATAAAGCCTATCAGATCACAGTTCTCTTTCAGTACGAACTGATTGGAAAGACTAGGCAAAAAGCCACGACTTAATGAATGCATAAGATTTTATACCCTAAATTGCTGTCAAATTTGCGCCATAAATATCGCGAGGGAGGGACGTAAATAACCCGTAATGAATGGTGAAAACTACTACTGCACCAAAACTTTTGGCAGCCAAAAAATTGGCGGTCCGATATAGCTCATATAACTCGATTTACGTGTACACAAGGACTTCAGATTCTTAAGTATTTCCTTATCGAGTTTACCACCAATCCACCCTGTCCATTCGCGTTCATGACCCTTCCTTCCTATCTAAACCGATTTTTTACAAACCCAGTTTTCGTCATTCATCCAAACACATACTCTCGGATTCACATGCGAATTTTCATGCAAAAAAATCGCATGGAAACAAGCATATTCATAATTTTTTTCGAAATTGCGTTTGTTGTACTATTAAGAGTTAGATATAGAATCTTCTTACGTTCGTTCAATTTTTAAATGGATAATAAAAAAAAAATAATTTTATCTAAATATTTCAAAAAGTTATATCATGATCAAATACATAATTTTATCAAATTTAGAAATATTTATCTTATTTTAAATGTTAAGGTATAATTATTTTTATTTTGTTACAATATCATTTTTACATCGAACTGGAAATCATCCGTGTACTTTATTGTATGATCCAAATATTTCTATTTTGATAGTAATGAATACAAACTACAAATAGACTTTAATTTATTACCTTAATTTTAGTTTGATCAAATAATTGAATTTGCATTGTAGTATCAAGGAATACAGAGAAGCCGTTTCTACATTTATTTTTATTATTTTAGACTTTCTTACTGCTTTTAATGTTTTTACTATTATAGTTCGAATTTCGAGCTTAAATTTCGATCAAACACCTACATTAGTTTATTATTTCCGCATTAAAAGAACAAATTTTCATTAAAAATAAAAAAATAACAAGGCAATAACAGATCTAAATTGCCTTTATCGACTAAAAATTAAATGTAAAAATAAAGAAGACTCAATGAATATAAATATATAAAAAGGTTATAAATAAATTACTAAATAATCTTTATATAAATAAAACATCTAAGAACTAAGTATAAGAAGAATAGTTCATTGTATAAATTAGTAAAAATATGTATACAATTTCTAGAATCTAAAAGTAATGACGGAGAAAATGACGCAATCATCTACTGATAATTATGTGTTTTAGTTTTAATAATTTAAAAATCTTAAAATTTTAAACCAATTAAAAATTGCTTACATATCTTATTTTAAAATATGTATACATTACTTCCACCATAATTTAAAATAAAATTATAAATCATAACATTGTACGTATTTTATAGATTGAGTACGTAATTGAATTTGAACCGGGCCTACGGAATTTCAAAAATCAATTACTGGAATTAAAAAATACTCAGTCCAGAGTTTATTTAACCTATGCATCGTAAGTATAAAATGTTAATACAATACTATATGTGTAATTCTTATGCTTTGTAACATCATTTTATTTGTAGATAATCCACTGTATGCAGGTAGTAAAAACATAGTAGAAACATATAGTAGCATCAAAGTTAGATAGCAAAAAAGTTTTTTTCTATATTGTTAAATAAACTAAATAAACAAAAGACATAATAATAAAATTATACCAATTACATTTAGTTTATTCCTGATAAATTTGAGATTGATTTTTAATATATTAAATTTGTACATATTTTACTCGAATTTTAATATTTTTTTATGAATATGTTAAAAAACACTGATAACATATCATTTACATAAAATACAAAATATAAAATACATAAAATATAATTCGCGAAGAAATGAGTACAAGCAAAATTATTTAAACACTGATATTAATTAACAGGTAGGCTTTAACCATGTATAGATATTAAAGTCGTTTATAGAAATATTATCTATTCTATAAGTGTCATAAAAAGTATTTAACTAAATACTTTGTAATAAATTTTTTTTTATCAATCAAACTTTTTTTATACTATAATATTAATTATAAATGATAACTTTTAAATACATTTTTCTGTTATAGTGCACAAGATGCCGATATAATTTTTCAAGATGCTGCTGAATTGAATATGACAGGAATTGGACATGTATGGCTGGTTACTGAACAAGTTTTAAATTCTAATAATATACCAGTAGGTGCAATAGGATTAAAATTAATTAATGCGACTAATGAAAAGAATCACATCAAAGATAGCTTGTAAGTACTAAAACTTGAAAACTTGTAATTAATTGTAAAACCATTTATAATATTCTTTTCAAATATATTTGATTTATGGTTTTCAAAAAACAAGTCCCGTTCACTATCATAAATTTACTCCATGAACATACAAACATTATTCAATTATATGATTCAATTACCACATACTCAAGTATTTGACATTTTTATCTGTAACCATTTACATACATGGACTTCTCGATTTTGCACCTTGCTAAAAGGTATGGTGAAAATCATCATAAGATCTCTTTTTAGAATAATATGCTTAATGGTCAATCAATGGAGCCTCCTAATTTCAGTTTCAAATTTCAAGACACAAAGTATTTATTCGTTTATTTAAAAATTTTCGAACATTATTTTCTTGTTCAGATAAAACCACGATTCTAGATAGAATGTTATAATCCAACGTCTTCATTATCATACATCGATATCGTGCCTTATCGTTTCTTATCATCCGTGTATGACCTTATTGGGCTTCATAACCATATTCACTAGATCTACGAGCTAGTTTAACACTTATATAATATATACATTTAATATTCTGCTTTAGACATAGACTGATAGGAATCTTTGCGAGCCGTATTTAATTCGGCTCGATACGATGAGTTTTGGATAATTATAATCATATAATCTATAATGGGCCTTTGAAAAATTTATTATATGTTCAAAGTTGTAATAATAGAAATATGTAAATTATGTTATTATCTATGATTTCTTATGCCTTACAAGCAAACGCATTAAGCTTTTTATTCTTTTTTGAAATTTTTTTTTAGAATTTTTTACCTTTTTAATCAATACTAATTTTAGTTTGTAAGATATGTTTTAGTATCAGCCTTACGGCAAATGAATACAACCGAAAGTATTACAGAAGCACCTCATGATTGTGATAATTCAGGTTCAATTTGGGAAACAGGAAGAAAACTTTTCGAGTAAGTAATTTTAAATAGTATTCTTTTGTTGTTCTTGATTTTCTTTGAATTTTGAGAGAGAAGAAATTTTAAAATAATAATACGCATTACACATTTGAGGGTGATCTTTGAGGGAATAGTGTGTGCCAGATACGAGTTGCTCATTTTTTACAGCTTTTACGTGATACTTTGGTCAAATAAAACCTGGATAAAGGATGTTGTAAAGTAAGATTTTGATTGCTTACAATAGCGCCCTGATAATCATTGGTATATTGCATATATAATATGAAAATATAGGGAGAATCAAAACATAAAAATAAGAAATAAAAAAATCAAAATAATAAAGTATTTTCGCAAAATTTAGTATTTGTAAATTTTGTATTAAACCAAATAGAGAAAAAATTAAAATCTCTAAAAATTATAAGAGTTGCAAAGGAATGCGTAGCCTATACAGTTAAAATTATTATAAGCTTTATTTAGACCGATAGATTGTAATCATGGTTTATCTAATGTATTCGGTACTGAAATCATAAATACACATGTAAGGGAAATTTTTGTTGACACTGTTTAGACTGAATATATTCATATCATAATTTGAATTAAATTTTTATTTTTATTGAGTGACTAAAATATATGATTCAATTTTATTTCAGATACATTAAACAGCAAATTTTAGATAATGGTTCAACTGGACGAATTGCTTTTGACGATAATGGCGACCGCATGTATGCTGAATATAATATAGTCAACGTTAAAACAAACAATATTGTTAAATCTGTTGGTCGATATTTCTATTCGTCAGTGAGTTTTTTTTTATATTAAAAAAATATTCACCCATTAAAACTATTATGTTTAAATTTTATTTACTGTAAAAAGATTTAAAATTTTCCTAAAATACATATCTTTTAATAAAATTTGGATCACCTTAACAAAAATAAAAGAATATTGTAGCAATCTAATATAAAACAACATACGTCAGAAATATTGATTCTTTAATAAAAAATGATCAATTTAAAGAAATTATTACAACATTTTGAAGCTCAATCATCGTGAAGGCATCTCTAAAGTCAGATGTTTAGTAATGCAAGAATCTTAAATGTCTTGTGATATGTCATGAAAATTTCACGCTATTTCAAAAAATGAATAATGTTGAATATTTTAATGAAATTATGTATAAATCTGTAACGTATACAAATTTTTATAAATTTTATGTTCCTTAGGACATAGGTAAAATGAAATTAATAGTCAATGATTCAATGATCACATGGCCAGGAGAATTAAAGAATAAACCTGAAGGTTTTCTAATTCCTACGCATTTAAAAGTACTAACAGTTGAAGAGAAGCCATTTGTTTATGTTAGAAAAACAAAAGAAAATAAATGTTATTCAGATGAAATATTATGTCCAAACATTAATAAAGTATATAATGATAAAGGTAAATTATTTTTTAAAAGCTTTAATGATAATTATTAAAATTATGAATAAGATATTTATAATGAAACATTGTCAAATTAAATAAACATTTTATATTTAAATTTCTATTTAACTAAAAGGTTCTTTGACCATATGTATTCTGTCTTTTGACTACTTTTTTATCTTATTTCTACAATAAGAGTAATTTTTCGTATTTGTTAACATATAAATAATAAATTTTGTAAATATAGTAACAATTAAATATACATAACAATTATATAAGTACAAATATAAAGAATGTATGAATTTTTTATATGCCTACCTAAATATAAAATAATTATATTTATACATTCATATTTCAGCTCTCCTAGAAACTAATTGCTGTAGAGGATACTGTATAGATTTATTAAAAGAATTGTCGAAAACCATCAACTTTACTTATAACCTATCACTATCGCCAGATGGGCAGTTTGGAAACTATATTTATAAACAAAACAGTAAGTTTAAAAAAGTATTTTTATTAATTACAGTTTTTTTTAAAAACACTAAAATATTGATCGATACATGTTAAAAATTTCTTACATCTAAAAAATTTTTTTTTTTATTCGCTAAAAACATGATTTTTTATACAAAATTTTTTTTAAACTGACCAGAATATTATAATTTGATTTATGAAAACAAAATTTTGTATTAATATTCCTTTTGTATTTATATGTATTATGTTATTATATTATCTTTAAATATTATGTTTTTAAATAATTGTTACGATACATAAATATAAAATCGTTGCTAAAAGTATTAGCATTAGAATGAGAAATTTGGCCGTTCTAATAGAATGTTTTTTTTTAAACTATAAACAGTATGGAATTGAACGCAACAGATTTTATAAGGACTGGTTATATAAAATTAACCAAACTGAAATATCATTGTATCATTATGCGTTGCATTGCATTTTCCTTTTTTACATATCATAACTGTTCGCGCGATTTCAGGCCTTATCAGGCCACGAGTTTGCGTTTGGGTGAAGGAGCTGGAGTTCGGGTAAAAATAAGTAATACACACTTTAGGCTTTATCACATTCTTTTATTCACCCATGCAGAATACATTGACATGAAAAACCCCCTTGGTTAGAGGGAAAAAGCCTTGTTCTTTCGCAGCTTACACATTCACATACGCACACACACTCATACATCCCATCCTTCACGTTCCCGCTCCCCATACCCTGGTATCCCCTACCTATTATGGTTGGCCAACCCGCTAACTAATGGAAGAGAGTGTGCTCGCCGTGACCCGATCGATGGGGATTGTCATCCAGCCCGTTGCCCAGTGTCTGCTCTCTTGCAAACTTGTTTGCAGTAAGTTAGATCGCTTTGACCCAGCAATCTATAGATGATCCCCGCCTTCGTCGACTCGCTTCGGCTTTACGCCCACTGATTCCTCACTCACTTGCACTTGCCCTTCGGTGGTCGCTACGTCGGATCCTGCCTTCGTTGCTCTATCGGGCCGCGCGAAAAACTCCTCGAAGTTTTGGCTTCAACCCGTTTTCTGTAATTGACCGCTGCTTGACCTTTGGGGCCTTTTCACGCTCCCGCATTCTACCTTCCCACTTCCTCGTGGTCCGCGATTACGCCCTTCCCCGCGCCGTCGTCACCCACTATTCAGGCGCTAATCGGTTTCTTTGTCGGACCGACATGCCGCCCGCCATTCAGGCATACTTCGGGCCATTTTGGCGTGAACAATAACTGTTCGCGCGATTTTAGGCCTTATCAGGCCGCGAGTTCGAGAAAGGGTGAAGGAGCGTGATTTGGGTTTGAAATGAATTACTAAGATATTTTTGGGCTCGTTAACAATTATTTATTCGCCCATATATACGCACGGCGCCGCCACCCTTACAATATCATACACATTCACACACACACACACACATACCATATCTCGCACCCATTCCACCCTCTTGTCGGTTGGCCAACCGCTCGCTCTTCGCGTCCGCCGTTCGCCGTGGTCAGACCGCTGGGGATCGCCAACGGCCGAACTTCGTCCCCCGTTGCTCGTCGTGGTCCGATCGCAGAGATCGCCACGAACCGAGTTCTCGTTGCTGGGCTTCTTGGCGGTATCACACGCGCCCAGGGGGTGGTTGGATTGTCTCGACCCAACCACGGCTCTCCTACACACTCGCCGTACCTCGTCACGGTATCACACGCGCTTGGGGGGTGGTTGGATCGTCTCGATCCAGCCACTCTTCTCCCTTTCTCTCTCTCTCCTCCTCCTTCAGCACTCTTTGCTCACTCATCGCACCCGTTCACTTGCGTCTCACCCTCCTACGCGTCATTGGAGGTTGTCACTTGTCCTCTCTTTCAGGCCTGGTAGTGCAAGACTGTCCTCGACTCCCTCTCACGCACTCTCTCGGGCCCTTCTTCCTTCCTTTTTCTCCCTCTTACTTCCCTTCTTTGCAGCGCTTTCTCTTGCGACGCTGCCGCCCGCCGTTCAGGCGTATCTCGGGCCATTTTGGCCTGAACAATAACTAAACAAGTATTTTTTTTAAATTACTTAAAATAAATAGGGTAATTTTTAAATCATGAACTCCTTGATATTTTATAATATGTTTTATGTTTAAAAATATTCTTTTTTGAATAAAGAAAATTCATTCCTATTAATCCAATCTAATGTAGAAAAAATGACTGTTTTTTTGAAGGGTCGTATTTACCACTCAATCTTGATCCTTTGTTGGTTTTAATGACCATGAGTGTAAAATGGGTATTTTTATACGTTTACATCTATTGTCTTTTTATAATAACAAATTCGTTTGAGCGACTTAAAAATTTTTTAAAAAAAATATAATTTATCTTAAACTTTAGTTCAGCTAGCCTAGACACGTTATCCCGGCTCGTACGAATTCAAATTCTCGAATTTACTCGAATTCAAATTTTACATAAATAAGATTGAGTAAAATGAATGAGATCCCAAGTAATAATGTTATGAGTTGGTAATGTCCTGAATCGTAAACAGTGATGCGAGAAGTGCGATTTTTTATTATGTTCAATAACATTTTGTAGTCTTTATATCATGACATTTACATTTTAAATATAGAGAAGCCACAAAGGAAATAGAAAAAGTAATAACATTTGCATTCATCGTTACTTCTGTTTCAATAAAATTTAAAAATTAACGAATTAATGACATTATGGACTCTATTTGTCGCAACCAAAATCTAACTTTATTACATCACTGCTACTGGCAGACGAACTTTAAAGACCAACTACGATACCTATCCAAGAGATCAGAAGTACAACAAACTGCCCAAGGCTGTAGTTAACTGAGAAAAATTGGCGTTGGTCTCACTGTCAAAACGGATTAACTTCATGTCATCTATCTGACGTCATACTACTGTGCAATACCGACAAGACGTACACGCTCATTTTTAATTAACTATTTCGTGTAAAACAATGCTCTAACTGAAGCTGCACTGATTGCTTACACGTAAAAAATATAGTCATGAAAATTCAAATATAATAAGATTATAATATTTTCTATTAGAATTTAGTTATCTACTATGTAACTATTTTTCCAATATTGACATTTTGAATTTTTTAAAGATACAAATAAAAAAGAATGGACCGGTCTTATCGGTGAAATCGTTTACGGACGAGCAGATATGATAGTTGCACCTTTAACAATTAACCCAGAGCGAGCAGAATTTATTGAATTCAGTAAACCATTTAAGTATCAAGGGATAACGATTCTTGAAAAAAAGGTATGAATGAAAGATGTAAAATTAATTTGTAAAGTTTTTTTTATCATTAACTATCAAACACAAAGTTGTTCGTCGAAGCACTTTTATAACTTCTAATACTGATCATTGTCACCATTTCGTTAGTATTATGCATAAGAGATTACATATAAGCAAAATAATATGCTTTTAAAATAATTATTACTTAGCATATTTGAGGTTCAAATTTAAAAATCAACCTATTATTGGGTAAAAATATACATAATAGTTAATATATAACTGTTAAGATTGAGATTTTTAAAATAAATCACTTAAGTATTTGAAAGTCTTCGGTGCACCATTTTTTATTTTCCGCTAATTGGTTTACAGTTATTACATAGCATCAATTTTTTCAGTCGTTTCGAATAATGGAATGAAATTTATTAAAATCAGTAATTTCGCTAATTATGCACTAATATTCAATACACCACTTATAAATAAGTATAACTGTAACGCCATATATCCAATACATAATTATCATGAATTACTTTTTTTGAAAAGCTTTTAAAAATCTGCCTAATAATTCTACAACGCTTTTATTTGTAGACTTCACTCGTATGCTTTAATTGTGCTTCGACTTTTACATTGTAACTATCGGCACTCCTCATTTAAAGAACGCTTTAAATACAAATATTGTCACCCTAAATTATGTTCGTATTTATTATCCACGCTTACACTTACACTTAAGATTGCAGGTTCCATTATAGATATTCTCAACGTTCATGCATATTTTACAGTTTCACGTTTAATCTTTGAGTATTATATTATTACGTATTTCTTTTTTACTTTTTTACGTTCTCCCATTGATTCCAAATTCATTTTGTCCACTTCAATCTAATTTTGTTCCTTATAACGCTGTTTTTTTATTTATTGCCGGACTCAACGCCGCAATTTTTGTCTCTTACAGACTCTGATTTGCAATAAAATCAGCCCAATGCCATCTAATTATTTGGTCGCTTCTTTAAGACGCTTATTTCCAAATTCACTTCTGATTTTCAAGCTACCTTAGAACTATTCGGCTTTCATAATAATATAGTTACAGTGACATTTTTATTGAAAATTAAAATATTATAATATAATATTATTAAACAATTTTTAAATAAAAAACACTAAGAATTTTATATGTATATTTTTAGCTTTAATTTACTTTGTTATTTGTTGCTGTTGTATAAGCACAATAATAATTAATGAGTACGTATTTGTTAGAGAAATACATTAATGGTTTACAAATAAAGAATTCTTTTCGTCATATGAATGTCCTTTTTTAATCTCATTAAAAAAAAATTTTTTTTCTTCATATAAAAATGATAAATGTTACACATTTATTTATCAAAAGAAGTAAATTTTATAAAAATTTTCGTGTATTGTTGCGTAAAACTTTTAAATTGAATCAGATAGTAATTTCTATCAATTATACGATTATACTTATTGCATGCACTTTACAAAAAAGTTTTTTAAACATTCAAAAAGGAATTCGGGATGTTCATGTCATTATTCGATCCAGCTGATTTTTAATATTTTTTCTTTCTCTTCTTAGATATCCAAGAACTATGAATTTTTATTTTTTTTATCTTAAAATATTTTATATTTACATTACGATATTTATACAATATTTTCGTTAAATCTGTAACAACCAGTAAAAAATAGTATGAAATATAAAATAATACAAAGCCTATTTTCTCTTAAAATTAAAATAAAATAAAATAAAGAAAAGAAAATTGTCATTTTTTGCATATAAGAAATTTAATAGCAAAGAAATAAGACTCTAAATTCTAATTTTTATTTTATATTGACGATGAATTATTTTATTAACTTTTTAAATAAGTTTAAATAACTTTTCAAATATTTATTGTTTGTTATAAAACAAAATATTTTTTTAATCTAGTGTTTATATAAATTTCAGCCTTCTCGATCTTCAACATTAGTGTCTTTCTTACAACCGTTTAGCAATACATTATGGATTTTAGTCATGGTATCTGTACATGTTGTAGCTCTAGTTCTATATTTATTAGATCGATTTTCCCCATTTGGACGATTTAAGCTTGCTAATGCAGACGGAACAGAAGAAGATGCTCTAAACTTGTCAAGTGCTATTTGGTTTGCATGGGGCGTGTTACTAAATAGTGGTATAGGTGAAGGTAATTCTTTTATTATACATATTTTAACGTGGTTTTAATTCTATACAAATTATAAAAAAATTTTATTATATAAAATAATCTAATATCTCGGCAAATTATCTTTAGCATAAAATATAAGATTAAAACCTAAATAATACGAAACATAACAAGTTAAAAATAAAGCACACTAATTTCTTACTTTAGAAATCATAAAATCATTAATGAAAAAATATTAAATTAAATGGAAATTTTGAATATAAAATACTATTTCAGGGAAAGAATAAAAAATTCAGATTAACTCCTATAAAAAGTAATTAATAAATGGAGTTTGTTTTTTTAAATACATATTTATAAAATATCAAGTGAAAAAATTAGAGTATCTTTTCGTAGTTCCCAGTTTGTTTTTATTCTTTACTTTTAATATAAGGATACAAGGTAATTATGTCATATATAAGTATTACCAAATTCGAATGCTACAAAGATTGGTGGTCGATCGTCACGATTACAATAATTTTTTGAGTATAAATATACAAGGAAGTAATTAATGCAGAATCACATTTATAATTAAAATTAAAATCATACGTTATATTTACTCTGAATAGATTTTTACAATATAATAATCAAAATAATTCAGAGGTAGAAGCTTTGAAATGTCTCCGTACAATCCCATTACTAGCATGTCTATAGACAATTCTAGTTACGCACATAATTTTCCTTGCTGAAAACCTCGATCTTCATCCATAAACGATTGGATTTAGAAGCATAAACATAATATCATCTTTATTTCAATTTACAATATTTTGATATGTTAACATGAAATTAAATGTTCTTATATTATTATTTAATTTTTTTTTGAGGACCAATCGTCTTTCCGGTTGATATCTGGCGTTTTGATCATTTTGTCATTAACTTCGTTCAAGCAAATCAATTATAAGTTGCTTTTCATAAAACCTATATTTTCGTTAAACTTGACTAGTTATATTCCGTCGGTGATACATCTTTAGTTTACCAGCTCACATCCCTAACTTAAACATTGGGATCGACATATAATTTTGCTTACAAATCGCACCTGTCAATTTCCTAATTTTAAACTGACGTTTTCACTTATCCAGAACAAGCACCTTTATCTCATCAAATTGTTGAGACCCATATTACAATTATGACTACCAGTGCACTTAATATTTCATTTAATTCTTTAATTTAAAACGCATCACTTATATGTACATTCGTTGCAATATCAAATATGTAATCTGAAATACTATTTGTTGTTATTTTTAGGTACACCTCGAAGCTTTTCGGCTCGTGTTTTAGGTATGGTTTGGGCTGGATTTGCAATGATAATTGTGGCTTCTTATACAGCAAACTTAGCTGCATTTCTAGTATTAGAAAGGCCAAAAACTAAACTTACTGGTATAAATGATGCACGGGTAAATCATAAAAATGTTTATTTTTATGCCATTGTCCTTTATTTAAATGTATATGTACTTCATCATCACTTTTGCTTGAATCATGTCACATATCGTACGGTATTATTTAACGGATTCTTATCTTATTTTCTTTTCTCTTATTCTTTTTGTTTTCTCATTTTTAGTCACTTTATGATGAGTAAACATTCTTACTTTTTTTCTAAAACTCAAATATTTCTTGTAACTTTTTTCAAGGGATTATATATTGCTTTATATTTTGCATTTCTAAAAATATTCATTTATTTAAAATGTTTTATTATAATTTAAGCTAAGAAATACAATGGAAAATTTAACTTGTGCTACTGTAAAAGGATCAGCCGTAGATATGTATTTTCGAAGACAAGTAGAATTATCTAATATGTATCGAACGATGGAGGCAAATAATTATAATACAGCAGAAGAAGCTATTCGAGATGTTAAAATAGGGTAAGTTTAAAAAAATTACTTCTAAAATAAATATCTATATATTTGTAAATATTACCTGTCAATTTTGAATCATTATACATACTTTTTAGTGGAAATTACAATTACGTATTTGTAAGTGCTTTTAAAATTTATAAGTAGTTCTAACTCCTAAACTATTTATGTAAATATAAAATGTTACCCCTCTTTCCTCTTAGTACTATCATTATATTGTTTAGAAAATTGTAATAGAAAAGTGTAGAACTAGAACTAAAACAAGGGAAGAAGAATATATATATATACATAGCTAATAAACTTTAAGTGTTACTTTCATTGGACAAAGCCGCAAATATTCGTAAATAATTAGACAAAAAATTGAATTGAATTAAAAATGAAGTCTACGAGAATAGAAGCTGAAAGATTATTATTTATTTTTGAAAATGAAAAAAATTTTAATAACTTTTTTTTATTTCGACATATACAAGGGTCTTACAAAACACGAAGTAGAAAGAATGACAGCAAGAGAAAAAAGGTAAAATTGGGTGCGGAAGAAAATAAAAATTACATTAAAAAATAGATGACAGAGTTGAAGTATCAAAAAGGAAAAATTTGCATTAGAATAGAAAAGAGTATTTTTAATAATAAAATTAGTGAATTTATTTAAATATTCTTTGAAAAATGTAATGGTTTATTAAATCATATTTGAAAATTTCATTTGCTAAATTTTTCCCTAAAAAATCCACTGTGGAAATTTAGGAATGCTAAGTAACGTATATAAAAAAAATATTCTTTTTAGAAATTAAAAATATAGTTTCACATGGGTACAAAAAATTTACTGTAAAACACCAATAAACAAAAGTTCTTTTAGAATTTTATGAGTGTTTATCAGAAATTTTCTTAAATCATGTAATTCTGGTCTTGATATTTCAATAATAATAATTTAATACTTGAAAATAATCATTTATTATTGTTCGCGCGATTTCTGGCCTTGTCAAGCCGCGAGTTCGCGAATGGGTAAAGGAGCGGGATTCGGCTTTGAAATGAATTAGTTAGATAATTTGGGCTCGATAATAATTGTTTATTCGCCCACACTTTTACAGACGTATAAAAAAACCCCTCGGCGAGGGGGAAAAGCCGGATGATTTGCCGCTCGCTACAATCATACGTGCATAGATTCATACATCACACCCCGCCCCCCGTACCCCGGTATCCCCATCCCGCTACCTGTTGGTGGTTGTACAACCCGCTACTCTAGTGGATGAGATGGACCTAGCCGTGACCCGACCTCTGGGGATCGTCACGCACCCAGCCCTTGCTGGCCGTGACCCAATCGCTGGGGATCGTCACGCACTCAGACCTTTCAGGCTCGCCTGGGATCCGTTGGATCGCTTTGACCCAGCGACCTATAGTTGATCCTCGTCTATTTGACTTCTTCAGCCTCCCTTCCACACTCAATTGCACTCGTTCTCGTCGTTATATCGGTCCGCGCGTGCAACCCCGTCGAAGTACTCACTTACATAGAGAAAGAATTTTAATAAGAAGGATAGATAAAAGAAGCTAGGGAGTTTTGAATAGAACAAAGGGGGGAAGAAGGGCATTATATATTTGTTAATGAGTTATGGGAATAAAAAAAGATCACTTAATAATAAATGGGATGGCTATAGAAAAGTTACTTATTGAAAAAATTAAAGTCAAATCATCTACTAATGGAGGTAACAAAAAGACAAAAGAAAAAGAAGTAAATGAAAAAAGAATGAAGTTTATAGAAGAACATGGACAGTAGAAAGTATAGAGAGCTACAAGTTAGTGTACAGAGAAATAAGGTTCTAAAAAGAGGAGACAGAATAGTGATTATTATATTATAGACGCAGCGTTGGAAAGAAAGAAGAACAACAATAGGCTATGTATAGGTAAATAGGTGAACTTATAATGGAAGAAAAGAAATTATAAAAGAAAGTAAAGAAAAGAAAGATAGAAGATAAGTGAAAGATCAGTAGTGTGTGATTAAAATAACGAAATGGGATTACTGTTTCACGAAAAAAAAATTAAAAATAATAATAATAGTGAGGGATGGGATGGGCTAGAAAACGAAATTTTGAATTCACGCAACTGGAGAGTTGAAAAAATGCCTAATTAAGCTTTTTAATTCGATTTCGGAAGGACATCAGATTTCAGAATTCTAGAAAAGGAGGGAAAAGTTTCCATCTACAAAAAAGGAGATAAGGAAATAGTTTATGATAGAGACTACAGATCGGTAGTCTTTATGAGCACTGTATACACAATTTTTGTTTCTTTTCTTAGGTTGGACAAGAAAAAAAAACGAAAAATCGAAAAAAGCCACATTATTACAAGAGGAATAGTGGAGTGATTTTTGTATTGCTGCACATGGTCGTCATGGAGTTAATGGTAAATTGTAGGATGGATAAGCATATTAGGCAAAAGTTGAAAAAAAGATTGTGTGCTTAAAAAATGCCTGGAAAATAGGAGAAAGAATTTTTAATATCAGGCAGGAAAGAAGAGCTGCACTGTTTGAAAAATGTGGCTTTATTTAATACGGTCGTTTAGGGATGAAGAGATCGCAGAATATGTTTGCTAGTAAGTATGCGATATAGTGCCTGAGGCTGGCTAATACCAAAAATGTTCTAAAGGGGACGTTGAATTATGAAGAGAAGGTGCAAGGAAGTAGGAAATTATTGTTGAAGAAGCTGTAAGGGAAAGAATGAAAAAGGGAGTAGGGGACTGGAATATTCGGCATGTACTGAAAAAGCAAAAATAAAGGAGTGTATTACAAAAAATAAAGCTAAGATAGTTAGAAAATAAGATGAATAAATAAAGGGGATGGAGATGGAGGAGGTGAGGTAAAGCTTGGAAAGAAAGTATAGAAAACATTTAGCATCAGAGTTTTATTGAACTGTATAGTGAAATAGACAAAATAAGAGATTCTAGAATATCTGAGAGGAAGACTAAAGAAAAAAAAGAAGAATGATAACGGGGTTTAGATGTGGTATTGAGATGAGAGGAATAGAATATTGGAAAAAACTAGAATATATGAAGTCCAAAATATGTAAGAGAATGATGGAAAAGATACATCATGTTTTGGTTGAGCACAAAGAGGATGAAAGTTTTGAATGGAAAAGGATCAGCAGTAGAAAAGGATTATAGAAGGCAAGAAAAAATATGTATTAAGGTATATGTAGAAAAATAAGAAAAGTATTTCTAATATATTAGAATAAGAAACGTAATTTAAGGCATGATTTGTGAAATATAAAAATGTGTATTATTAGACTCCGAAACCGAAAAGTAAGGAAAAATTAAAAAAAAATTAAACATTTTTTCTGTTAATCTAATGATCTTGAATGCCACAGTATCATCATTTCAAAGTAATGGTAATTCGTTTTAAAAAAGCTAGATTTAAAAAAAAAATGTCAATCAAATTTATCTGAATTACGAAATACTCCAAAATTATTGTATATCTTATTAAGCAATATTCATAAATATTATGAACCATAATAAATATTAATGTAATGTATTGCCTGAAATAAGGAAAAAATTTTTTCAGCAAATTAATGGCTTTCATATGGGACAGTTCCAGATTAGAATTTGAAGCTGCTCAAGACTGTGAATTAGTAACAGCTGGTGAACTATTTGGTAGGTCAGGTTATGGAATTGGAATGCAAAAAAAGTCTCCATGGACAGATGCTGTGACACTTGCTGTGTTGGATTTTCATGAAAGTACATATATATTTTTAATATTACAAATTCAATATTAATTTGTATTGTTCAATATCAATTTAATATTTCAAATTTAAATTGCAATAAATAGTGAATCAATAGCATTAAATATTACAAAAATGAATATGTTAGTTTAAATATAATATAATTTTAATATCTTCTTGTAACACTACACCGTTTCAATTAACATCATACATATTCACAATAATTGTCCAAAAATTAAAAACTATTAACGATTATACTATAAATACATTTTTGCAATCACAAAGGAAATTTTACCTAACTTATTTAAAAATTAATTCAGTGATGTCCACAGAAACTAGAAGCTAAACAAATAATTAATTGCAGTTGTTGAAACCGAAAAAACTACCCACCCATAAATTAGCAATATTAAACAAAATTTTGTATTTTTATGCCAATAAAATTGATTTTGTTTAAAATAGAGCATATATATCTAAGATACAAATGTCTTTTGTATTAAGAAAATTTCAAAAAGTCCAGAAATAAAATCTTTTGCCATCGTCAACGCTTATCGGTTTATAAAGAATATGCATTATAGGTCCAAAACTATCCGCTAAATATAAAATTAAATTTTTAAATAATACGTCCTTTAATACAACCGTAATTCAATGAAAGTTTGAAGTATCGATTTTACAATCAAAATTAGTATAAAAAATACATATATATTTTTTAATTCAGATAAACATAACTTTTAAAAGTTTATTAAAAAGAAAATAACCTGTTTGAACATTAAGATGAATTTATTTATTGACATGAATGCGTCTTGCACAGCAATTGATTTATGCATATGGTACGTTCAATATTTCATGTTTTTATCTTATAAGATTATGTCTTGTCCTGAATATATTTCTCGGATCCTACTTATTAGCGATTTTTTTCGATATACGTTTTCACCTTTGATGATAATAATAGTACTTAGTTGTCATTTGAGATTTATCCAAAATGTCATTTATGACGTGGTGTTTTGATACGCTTGTCGCTACTTTTTATAAAAATGTTGACGTATTGGTTGTAGTTGTCGCCAAAATAAGAACCTCACAGGGGTAGTACCTCCTATATTATGCTCGGATATTCCCACCATTAGATTTTTACAAACCTTCAAAATTAGATAATCTGAGGCACCATATAATGTCACTATATTTCCTCAATGATTATCTCTATCCTGATTGGCTGATTTATATTCGAGTCGTTGGAAAATATTTACAAGTGCCGTAAGTCGCAACGTCTCAAAATATTTAATAATCTCAAAATTATTGACATTATACGATATATGGTTACTGGTACGTCCCACGCAAGATAACGTTCGAACTTCGTCTACTATCAACAAATTATTACCCAAAACTGGTTTTTTGGGTAAAACTATTATTTATTTATTATTTATTATTTATTACTGTTATATTATTTGGGTATATAATAATAGATAATATAGTATTGCACCAAGTTAATGCATCTGTAGTAGTATTGCCTCCACCTACCTCATCCAAACACACAAGCACACACACACACAAGTAACTTCCCCATGTGCCACTTGGATTGATTTCACCGCTGCCCTTGATTCCTGCCTCCAGATATCTGGGCAGCATGTCGAGGGTGGACCCCAGGTCGTAAAAACATGGGGGTTATATTTGGCATCCAGCAGAGCCCTACAAAGCAATTAAGCTGCTAGGTTTTCTTCATCAATCTTCGGAGATTTGGAGGCCGCAGGAACAGCACGGAATACCTCCAAAGAGCCAACACTTGAACGTAGCTTCAAAACACCTCGGACTCGAAGAAGAAGTTACGCCGGGAACTTTATTGAATAAATGTATTTCTGTTGTCGGTAGTAAAATCTGATT
The DNA here is from genome assembly GCA_018907135.1 of Kradibia gibbosae. NCBI lineage: Eukaryota > Metazoa > Arthropoda > Insecta > Hymenoptera > Agaonidae > Kradibia > Kradibia gibbosae. The sequence goes on along the minus strand of JACCHX010000001.1, from coordinate 34,499,808 downwards.
GTTCAGCTCTCATACAGTCTACATTTATGCGTTGTTTCAATTCCGCATTCTTATGTAATGCAGTTCGATGCTTTCCTCCATAGATTCTATATTTTCCGTATAAACTCAACTGTTACAACTGTATGATTTTATTGTAGACAATTAAAATATAACGTAAATTTAATTAATAATTTTACGTGATCTTCTAAATACAAATAGATCAACCGATTATACGATTCGGTAAAATATTCACCTTTACATACTAAAAAAAACTCGTTGGACTGGGTTGTATAAGTTGTTAAGCATGAGCGTTCGATAATTTTTTACGTTCGCGCCTACGTGAAAGAAATTCATTTAAAATTACACATCAACTCTCACAATCTCTAGTTTACTCAGCTTGTCGTGAAAAAATTTGAACAAATTTTCAAAGCATAATTCTAATAAACTCGTTTGTTATTGTCTTTTTTCATCACAAACGCGTATAATTTTTATGGCATCATGTAAATTAAAAATGCTTCTAAAACACCTTAAGGGCTTCAAAAGCTCGATATCGCTTTCTAATGGTCTATGCCCTTGCTAAAAATGCTCATTTTATAATATAAGCAGCGTTTAAATTCTTTAAATTTGTCAGCAAAACTTGGTATAGATTCACAGGATCCACCAAATTTAGATAGTGTCATCAACCGGGTCCATTTAAACAATGATTGGTTTTCCCGATTTATTATTATCAGTACCTAGTTTTCTATCAATTTTTATTTGATACCTAAAAAAATTTTCTTTAAAATTAGCTCAATTATTTAATTGATCTTTTGAATCATCTTAAAATACGTTTTAAGTCTGAGTGTATCTTGTTGTATTGTATATATTTGCCTTCGAGTTTTCCTACTTGTTCGCGCGGTTTCAGGCGTCGTCAGGCCGCGAGTTCGTAAGTAGGTGAGGGAGCGGAGGATCGGGTACGAAATAAATAAAGACACAATTTGGGTATGTCACAATCGTTTATTCGCCCACGTGGTTACATCTGGCTTAAAAAAAACCCCTCAGTGTAGGGGAAAAAGCCTCGCTAATATGTTTTCAGTCGTCGCCACCCTCACAATATCATACACCCTCACACACACACACACACAAATCATATCTAGCCGCCCCATATACCCTTCGCACCTATTCTACCTGTCTCGGTTGGCAAACCGTGGACTACAGACGAGTATTGCTTGCTGTAGCCCGACTGCTGGGGATCGCCACGGACCAAGACCGTTGCCCATGGCTTCCTCTCACCTGCGCACCTGAGTTGTCATTGGGTCGGGGTGATCCAACGACCTTTTCTTCTCTGCTATACCCACTTTTGCACTGCACTTTTGCAAGTCCACACTCATTCGGGCACGATCATGCGAAACTTTCCTCCGGAATTCTCCTTGCAGAACTGCACTTTACGCCCGGTGAGCCCTTTCAATTTCCTAATTTTCCTCTTTTCCTCCCACTACTTATCCTTTGCTGCAGAGCTTTCCTTCGCGCCCCCCCGCCGTTCCGCATATATCGGGCTATTTTGCCGCCAGCACTACTGATTGCAAAACAACAAATATCAAGACTTTTATCGAACTTGTCAACAAATTTTCTGGATAAATTCAATTTAATTTTGATTCAGCTGATATGAGTTAAATATAGGATTGATGAAGAGACGAGTAAGAAGAAATCTTTAGACAATACAAATACGACAATCTATGTATAAAATAACTCATCCAGTCGCAATTTCAAGATGATTATCCTCAGCTTAAAACACCAAATGTACAAAGACGTTCCACTGACTACAGTTCATTTTGAAGGTCAGACAAAAAACCTTGTAAAAACTGGGTTAATGATCAATATAATTGTATTCATTGTCACTGTTACGTATCGCAAAACATCTGATTTTATATATGTGATGCGTTTGATATATCATATGTTTCTATCTTACAACATTATATTTTGTTGTATTTTAGAAACAATAATACGTTAAATTTCTAAGAACGATTTCTTTAACACGTTTCAAAATTTCAAGCAGTCGTAGATCGTCCAGCGAAACCCAGCTTCCAAAAGCTTTCCGTGAACGGCGGGCGTCGGTGGTGAAAGGGAAAGTAGTGGGAGGGGTCTCGCACCATCGGGTCCTCAAGATAGGAGGGACTTGACCTCCGATGCCGCTAAGGGAAGAGTGCCAAGAGGGGCAAGAATCTAAAGTACAACGAGTGCAACGAGTGGATTTTGCGCCCACAACCAGGTACGTGTGACACCGGCAAGAGACCTGGCAACGGAAAAATCGGTGCGTGGCGATCTCTGCTATCGGCCCACAATGAGCAACGGCGGACGAAGTTCATTCGGTGGTGATCCCTAGCGATCTGTCCACGGCGAACGGTGGACGCGAAGAGCGAGCGGTTGGCCAGCCAAGAAAGGTAAAATAAGTGCGAGGGGTATATGAGGCAGCAAGATAAGGTGTGTGTTTGAGTGTATATGATATTGTAAGGGTGGCGGCGACGTGCGTACATATTAGCGAGGCTTTTTCCCCTACACTGAGGGAGTTTTTTATGCCATATGTAAACCGCGTAGGCCAATAAATGATTATTAAGATGCCGAAATTGTGTCTTGATTAGTTTGTACTTGATCTTCCGCTCCTTCACCTACTTGCAAACTCGCGGCCTGAAATCTCACGAACAAATTATGATATTTTTTATAGTTCAATACGTAATAAAAAAATTATATTAAAATTATCTTAAAACAATTTTGGCTACAAACTAAAAAAATTTTTTTTTTTTTATTTTTAAGAATTTAAAATTGTTTAAAAACAATAAATTACCCAGGGGAGTAAAATTTAGAAAAGTTAAAATAAAAATAAAACTACAAAACTGTTGAATAATTAACTTTTTAAATTGGCGTAAAAATTCAACCGTTTAACGTAAAATGTATGTAAATTTTATAAAAATTTTATTTTTTTGAAATAATTTGTATACACAAAATTTACTACGTTTAGGTGGATTTATGGAAAGTTTAGATAATTATTGGATTTTGCAAGGAAATTTACAACAATGTGAACAGTTTGAAAAAACACCGAATACATTAGGCTTAAAAAATATGGCTGGTGTATTTATATTAGTAGGAGCTGGAATTGTTGGTGGTATTATGTTAATAATTATTGAAATGGCCTATAAAAAACATCAAATTCGAAAACAAAAGAAAATAGAATTGGTAAGACACGCTGCTGATAAATGGAGAGGAAGAATTGAGGTAATAACTTTTAATTAATTTTTCTTTAATATTTTCTATAAAGATTAAAGTATAATTTACATTAAAAAAAGGCGTTACAAATAAATTTCTGTTGGTAAGTTTAGATGCAAACATTTATGTAGTATTTTTTTTACAATAATAAGCAATAAGTCATCAAAGGTTTTGGTTGTTTGTAAATTTATTTTATTTAGAATGTTTATTATATTAGGATGGTTTTCATAGTCTCTTTTTCCAAAATAATTTAAATTGTTTATTCCACCAATTAACTTACGCTTTCGTATATAGATAAAACCTATTACGATTTCTACACTTCTTTATAATACCCACAACTACCTAAAATTCGAGATTGTTTAAAGGTAAATCATTTTATTTTTTATTATAAATAATGTATTGATCCCTGCAATCGTTCCTGCGGTCTACGGCAATGAAAATGCTAAATATGTACCAAAGATAGATACAGTCTGCTGTATCGTCTGCTCGTGGTGATAAAATAACAAAATTAAAAAGTTGATAGTTACTTAAAGAAAGTGTTACGTCCGAGAGGCGAGACACAGATATTTGGTCTCGTGACTCCCGAATATAACTTGCTTGTGAATGCGCGTCTATACCGATTTGCATACACGGTTTCTCCATTTTATGCCTACACACTGAAGTGCAATAGCATGGGATGGAGAGTTTACAAAAAGGGGCTAATAAGTTCAATTTTGGAAAGATTTCACAGAATTTATTTAATGTGTGATTTACAAAATTGATGTTTCGCAAAATTTTAATTAGTAATTTACAAAAGTTAATTAATTAACGTTTTACAAAAATAATTAAATGGCGGTTTGCACAATTTATTAAGTGACGATTGACAAAATTTGTTTAAATGACGATTGACAAAATTTGATCGACAAAATTTATTAAGTAGCGATTTAAAAAATTTATTAAATATAATAAGAATCAATAAAATTTAAATTTAGTTCGACACTGCGCGATGGAAACAGACTAAAAGAATAATACTTGCTTATGACTTCGGTTCCTTGTTAGCTAAATAACTTAATTGATGGCGGGTCATCACAATGTGTCTTTCACAAACTTTTCGGTCCCTTTTATATTATGGTAATTTTGGACAATTTCATCCCTACCCTTCTGTTTAGAAAATTATGCTTCTTATGTGTCTAGCAAAACGCTTACTCTTCCAAGAAAGAGTCTGCAAAAATTATATCGCTTCCGCCCGAGGTGCTTACTAATTGATAAGGTTGACTCGTAGCATAAGTCTTATATTACTAAAATGCATTGTGACACCACGGTATATAGAAAAAAATGGTCTCAGCGTTATATAAGTTGGGAAAATTGATTGACGGGGAATTTGCCGTGGCTTAGCTTAATATTTGGCGGATGTCGAGTTGCTGAATTGGCAGTATCAAAATGCGTGTGAGAAATGATTTCAAGCGGAGGTTCGCGTAGTGAAAGCGTCTAGCGAAGCGGGGGAGAAATTTAATTCGGGCCGTTGACCGGGCCGTAACAACTTCATTGAACACCTTATCTTCCATTGCTCTTTCTTAATCTTTATATAAAAACAAAAAATTCTAAATAAATCATCAATAAAAGCGAAGTGATATTTATATATTGGCAATGCGGCATTTACCAATACCGTTATCAAGATCCCTAAAAATCCATACGAGTCTAGTCCGTCTCTCCACGTCCCTCTCTCCTAGATCGTGGAATATTAGATTCAATTTAATAACTTTAAGTTCTATCATAAAAGCTTCGTTTTACTACTTTCGTGTTTTTAAATTATTTTTTTTTGTTTCTTCTGTTTTTCGTTATTGTTACAGCAAAAAGACAAGGAGAGAATAAGAATACCAAAATTCATAGGTTAAAATTTAAATTGTATCTTGAGTACTGTAACGATATTAATGAAATCAAATCGCGGGAGCCTGCGTACGCGTACGAGCGAAAAGCGACGGGACTTAGTGAAGAGCGCCTTCCGCCAGGCATCTTCTTCTTTAGTGTGCGGTACGCTAGTACGCTCTCACCAATCCGGACCAAGCAAATAGCCGGAAAATATTGAAGTTACCAGTTGATCTCAGGGTCGAACTCACGCGTCGCCTTGCCGTTTCGCCTCGCACGCTTGTAAGCATTACACTTAGCCTGAAAACAAGCCCTAATGTTATTCTAGGCATTTTTATATTTACTTTTTTTGTCCTTTATTCGTTTTTATTATATTAGATATTACTTACCCTTCATCTAGCTTATTCTACTGTTTAATGGTTTTATGCTATTGTTACAAAACACTCGTGTCATATTGTTCTATTATTACAACTAACTTTTTCATTTGTAACTATTATTATTATAATTTATTTGATTTTTTTTATAGATTTTCTATGTTTTAAGATAAATAATTCTACCTTCCATATACCAGCATGGATAGAAGGAAATTTTTAAAAATTGTTTTTTTTTTTGCAAATCCCCCTCTTTGAATGACAAAAATATTGCCAATAGAAGGATTTTTGAATACACACCTTTAATATTTACTTCTTGCAGGACAGAAAAGTGTTTAAATTAATGTCGATATACTTTAATGGAAGTAACAAAATAGTATTAATAAATTTTAAACATGTAATACTAGTATTTCCTTTTTTACCACCATGAAATTATATTTTTAAAATCGATGGTAACATAGAATTTGTCTTTTCGGTTTTAATTCATTATATTTTTAAAAACTATATGCATAAAAAATTTGGTAGAGTGACTGTTTTTGTCATGTAAAAATGTTTTTATTTAAAAAAAAATTATTATTATATATTTATAATCAAATCTGTAATAAATTACATAAATAATATGTTATATTTTTGTAGATGCGAAAAAATATGAGATCGTCTTCTAATTCGCGATGCATTCATAGCAATGGAATTAGTGATACAAATACAGTTAGTTTAACAGTGGATAATATTCAAAAATCTGCTGAAAGCAATCGAACTCCAGGGAGAGCTTGGCCAGGAGAAGATATAAGGACTACAAATGATTATAGTTTAAATCAAATCCGTTTAGCTAATGAATCAAAATTCTACACTGATGCAACAAATTTATTCGTGTAAACAATGTGTATTAATACGTAATAAAATCCTATACAACTTTAAATGTAATATTTTTCAAGTTTAACCGATTTTTAGTTATATAGTGGGTGTCTCCACACGTGGTATACAGAGGGGGAGTGGTACTAGAATGGAGCTTGCCAGCTCCAGGGTTTGATAGGATAAGAGGGAAGCGGGGTGAGCGGAGGAAGATGAGGTGGCACAATTCAAATAAAATAAACAAAAAAATGTTCTATTTAAACATCCCTTCAGTCGAAGTACGCTGATGCCGAAGACCAGAGAGTGAGCAACAAAAATTACAATGCTAAAAGCAATACAAAAAAAAACCGACTCGCTAAGAATATTCATATAGGCATTCAGCAGGTGCTGAAATGTTTCTACGTCCAATTATTATTTATATGGTTTTTACGATATTTATTCACTGAATTTTTATAATAAGATATACTCATTTATACATTATCACTGCATGCATCCTTTCATTTGATAAAAACAAATATTGTCAAGCCAAATTTAGACTAATTAAACACAAAATTTTATTGTATGAAAGGGCATAAAAGAAATAGCTAATAAAATAATTGAAAATACAGAAAGAATTCCAATACCTTCATCTGATCTGTATATTTTAACTTTATTTAATAAACCTTTTTTGTAATAAAACTTTGTGTAATAAAAGCCTTGTGACTGTGAATCAATGCAAAAAAATATACGTATAAAATTTTTTAAAAAATATCGAAAAAATCTTTTAATGAAATAGAATTGGATTCTTCCATTCATGTATTCGAAATCGGTAAATACATTTAAGATTGAAACTGTACTAGATTGTATAATAATATATTTATAAATACCTAATACGAATTTCGATAGAAATGTACATCAAAAAATATTAATTTTAAGAATATTTGATTACACATACACATATAAATAAATTTTACATTATTACATTATTCTTTAAAGGAAGTCTTAACAGAAGTGAATTTTAAGATGTTATTGCAAAAAATATTATTTTTTTAAAAATCTTCATCATCGAACTCGACCAGATGGTGAGCGTAAATGGGATTTAATGTATCCTGTTCTATAATCAATTATATCTCTTGAAGTTCCTCCTGAAATTCCATGCCTGTGTCGTCGACTCCATCTGATTAAAAAGATAAATTTTATTTTTTCAAATTTTATAAATTGTAATATGTTGTAAAAAAAAGAAATATTTTGAAATAACAAATACCCTGTACTGAAATTTTCTTTGAATTGATGCAATAAATTTTCCTATGGAAACCAGAAACATATGTGTTGAGGATTTGAACTATAAACAGATTACTCTGTTTTGTGATAAATTATGTATACAGCATTACACACATTGTTAAAAACTAGAGAGTAATAGTTGAGTCATTGTTATCGGACCATTTACACGATCATATACTAAAACGATGTACCCGTAAAATATATGTATGGGACGCATGGAGGATTTGTAGAAGATGTATGGGACCCCCAGGAGACTGAAGTAAATATGATTTTAATATGTTAAAATCAATAACGGGTTCTTTGTTTATTATGATAATTAAATCACAGCATTGGGTGGAATAGCTGACACTAGAAAGAAATTCCGAAAAGATAAAAAAAGCGCTCTGGCTACCTGCTGAATTATTAATGCATAACCGTTGTTCGTGCGATTTCAGGCCTCGTTAGGCCGCGAGAAGATGAAGGAGCGAAGGATCGGGTACGAAATAATCAAGACACATTTTGTGCATGTCCGAATAGTTTATTCGCCCACGTGGTTATATCTGCCATAAAAAACCCTCTCGGTGTGGGGGAAACCTCGCTATTTACAATATTAACACACATACATACATACGGTCACACACATTCCGCGCGCTTCGCAACCCTACCTTTCGGCTGGCCTACCGCTCACTCTTCGCGTCCGCCGTTTACCGTAGACAAACTGCTGGGGATCGCCACTAACCGAACTTCGTCCACTAAAGCTTGACGTGGTCCGATCGCAGAGATCGCCACGCACCGAGTTTTCCGTTGCCAGGCCTCTTGGCGGTGTCACACGCACCTGATTGTGGGTGGATTATCCCAATCCAACCACTATTCTCCCTTTCTCTTCTCGCGAAAACCACTCGTTGCACTTTGCACTTTTGCCTCTCTTTGCACTCTTCTCTTAGCGGAATCGGAGGTCAAGTCCCTCCTCTCTTGCGGGCTTGATCATGCAAGACTAACCCTCCCACGCATCCTTCGGACCTTTCCCGCTTCCGCAATTTTCCGATTTCCCTCCCACTACTTCCTTCCGCAACGGTGCTTTCCCTTGCGCCACCGCCGCCCTTTGTTCACGCGTATCTCGGACAAAAATGGCCCCTAACAACCGTGTTAAATTACAGCGGTTATTCCATTGTTTGTTGACCCGTATAGGAAATGGTTATTCTTCCAATAAGGAACTACCAACTAAGGGGACACTCTTTAAAATAGAAATATAGTCATATGTATTGGACAGCCACACGCACGACAAAATAGAAACTTTTTATGAAGCAGCTCAAAATGTGAAGTGCTGCAACGGTAATGGACTAAACCCGGCAGTTTATATAAGTCATACACATGAATCTTGTCTCTTCAGAATGAGTACTCGGCGTTCTATGTGGGTGACCGCACATTTTGGCCAGTGTGCACCCGCGATTTCCGGTGTCATTAGAATTGGCCTTAGGCACTGAAAATTACGGTATAGTGGGAGTACTCACTATACTGTATTTCTCACTCCAAAATAAAATGGAGGAGTAATATTCAGCAAAGACAGGAACAAATAATCAAAAACTATTCTCTTGCTTAAAATAAGAATACATTTTCAAAATTTTGATACATTACGCTTAACTTATTTAGGTTTTCTATGTATGTCACCCTTCTAGAATTTTTGATGTTCGCGATTATTTACAGAATTATTTTTGAACATCTAAATTGTTATGTTAAAGAAAAGTTTTTTATATTTACGTATTCAAAGCTTTAATTGACCAATCAATTATTTTTAATAATTATAAGAAAAGGGAAATAAAATAGACACGGTATAATTTCATTTCTTTCTTCTGCTATTCTATTCAATCTTTTACTTTTATTTTATCTCTATTCTATCAGTCATTTAAGCTTTGAGCAATTATTTTGTCCTTGATTCAAGATGAATACATTGAAATAGATTGAAACGATCACATTGAAATAGTGTTATTGTGATACGATGGTCATTACTTGATGTTGAAAAAAGAAATCGTAATTTCGTTGCACGGTACTAGGCCAAAAAATTTCATTTGTAGATGTGCATGTGAAATGGTAAAAGTCCATTTATATCAGATAAAGAAATCAAAAGATTTCTTTGAAATTGACAAATACCATGTAAATGTATGTGAGTATCTATATGAAATAAAAAATATGATAAAAAGTTGCAATTTGAGTATTATAACCGTAAAACTGCAAAACAAACTTATTAATTCCAACAATTGACTATTTATTGACTATAGTGATATATATATATCCTACGATATCTAAAAAATTTATGTATCAACTAAGCGTTTGCACTAAACTTACTTATAACCGTTGCCTGTATAAATCAATCTCTCATTAATGTATAGTATATATATAGTGTAATAAGATCTGGAGAGAAGTAAATGAGGATGTAAATATAAGTCTATTAAAAATGGCATTACTGAAAAAAAAATCTTTTGATTTTTCTTTCAGAGCGTTCATTAGGACACATCATGAAAGATGTCAAAGATAATAAATGCTGTAAACTATTAATGTAGATAAAAACTGTTGATTATACCTTTATATTTTTTTAAAAACTACATAATACTAATTGGTGAAAATTTAAGCTATAAATTGAAAATTATAAAAAATGAATCAAAACGGTATTTTTTCATAATTAATAGTTTTTTTAAATATACATATTAGTGTCTTTACGTCAAAAAGCCTTATTATTAATAATTTGTATTAATATAAAATTATTAAAACAGAATATAATATTTATTATTAACTTGTGACGAATGTTATTAGTCACACGGTACAGGCCCCCCCCCGCACCACCGAATATTCCAGACCGACACCTGGGGCAAGGTGACTGCCTCAGGTGTCCAAACAATAACAGTAGTTCGTTCGCGGAAGTGACCGCGGGTGAGAGTGTAGGCCGAGGGGACGAGGGTAACCCTGACGCGCCGAAACGCGGATCGAGGGAAGGGGACCCTCGCGGTTTGAGAGCGATCGCGCCCAATAGGAGGACAGGTGGATCCTGGGGAGAGTCACCGGCGGCGTAAAAAATAGGGCGAGGAGCACAGGAGGACTATGGGGAGAAGAAAATGAGGAGCGAAGGAGATCGGACGCGAGACTAGCGCGAGCAAAGGAAGAAAAGAGCGAGATGCCGAGCCCAGGACCTCCACGATGAGAGAGTACGAGGAATCGGATCGCGGTCCTTATAGAACGAGAGGAGAGGGGAAAGCAGGAGTCGGTGAGAAGCGGATAAGCCACCGGCCGACCTGGCGAGGGTGGACATCAGGAGCAGCGAGCCAACCCCGCCGCCACGGCCTACCGAAGGCCAAGGGTGTACAACAACGGGAAGCCGCTATCGTACGTAAAAAAAAGAAAAACAATAGATTTGTAAAATTAGGGTACTTGCGGCGCAAATCCGGAGTCAGTATACTCCGAAAACCGGACCCCGGCGGACCTTGGCCGACTCGAGCGACCAGCTGTCGTCAAGGCCAGGCGTCGTCTATTTCCTATTATTACTAAATAAGTCCGTCTAAAGCTTTAAGATACTTTCTCTACTTTATTTTTATTGTGTGCCTGCTCACCAATTCCGTGATTCTGTTAAAGAAAGTAAGTGAGTGACGAACACGTTATTTCCCCTCGTCAAAAGCTTGATCCTCTGAAGCTTCTATTGAGTTTTATTGTAACGTTATTCCCCAATGGTAAAGTAGTCTCCCTTGAAGCAGTGAAGGGTTCTAGAACAGGGTTGCAAAAAATCGTAAAATCTGGATTCTGCGCAGTAACTTTCTTGCACAGACGGGTTTTGACTGACAATGGTGAGGGTAGCTAAACATTAATATAGGAGAAATAACTAGAAGCATCAGGAGCGCAGACACTAAAAAGTGTTGCGTTCCAAGCTCCAACCACATTTGCGAATTTTTCTATACAATTAAAGCGCTCTTCGCATTATTTATATTATATTAATTATTGATTAAAAAGTATATAAAAAATAAATTACGTATAGTTGGCTATCAAAGTAGAATTTAAAAATAACGCATATCGGTCACCACGAATTAAGAATACGAATAAAGGAACTCAATATGCGTAAAACTGCAGCGGTAATTGAACGAAACCTATCAGCTTGAGTCGATCTTAACCAACCTGTAACATTGAATCCACGCAAAGTCAGCTATAATGAGGTTACATAGGCATTATCGTCGATGCGCAACAATTTTCTTAGTTGAAGGGTTCGTCAGAACTGGACTACAAGTGAATAGTTCGATAGGCATCAAATTGCCTTGCATACCTAAACCAGAGCATGATGAGCAAAATTCTGAACGCATAGAGAAGCCCAGAAGATTTAACATAAAGTAAGCCGACTGGATCCAGTTCAAGAGTACTCTGGAGTCATCGAAAGAAAGATTTATGCGGCTGAACCTAGGAAGTAGGTCTGGTATAGAAGAGGAAGTCACAAACACCATTATCGAAGGAGAAATCGATACCACGAAAACGTTTGTTTTATAAGTGAATGAATAAGGAGTAAATAGACAATCAGTTCAAAAACTTAGGAAAAAAGTTCAGAAGGCAAAAGGAAACCCTTCTTTTGCTGTGGGCAAGCAGTGGTCATTGCTGCATTTGCACAAGTAAAGCTGCCAGGAATAGAGGGCTAAAGCTAAAAACTAGAAACGTACCGTTTCCAGTATTAGAAACCTTGATCCCTAGTTTGATTTAAAATCTTCAGGCTTGAAAATTTGAAAATGAAATAGTTTCATACGCTATTAAAAATTGTTTAAATACAGAAGCACAGGAAATTAAATAAAGCGGTAGAGAGACTTCTGGATACACACATCCCAATAGACGAGGTTAAGTATGATACTTCCGAACAAAAATTCGGAGGAATGTAGAAGAGCTACTGACTCAGTAGCTGCAAGCACTTTTACAAAATCAAAAATTAAAAATTAATAATGCACTAAAGTCGACCTTGGAAGAGGTACCAGTTCTAAAAAACAATGAAAGTTGGAATCTTCCCCGAGATTTGGATGAAAGGCTGCTAGAGAATCATACCAATAAGTGAGGATAAAGATCAACGGAACTCTATTCGTTTCTTGCCAGTAACAAGAACTTTATTAGAACACCACCTGCTACTTAGAATGAAAGACATTGTTCTTGACGAGGAAACGGTAGTTTCTTGTCAGTACAGTTTCGTGCCTAGCAAATCGATGAAAGATGAAATTATTGTACTACGTTTTATAGAAGATCTTTTATCCAAGAAAATCGTCATAAAATAGTTCAATCATAAATCAAACTTTAACATAAACTTTTAAAAAGATTCATAATTTCTTTACACCTGATACAAAGTATTAGTGACACATATAAATGCAGTACCATAGATACCAGAAAATACACTTCTAAAAGCTACTGTAAAGGTACTCAAAGTTGACTTTTTTAGTACTCAGAATTTTTTGTCGTAAAGTAAAACTATTCCAAGCTTCCGTTATAATATGAAAAAAACTACTTAAGCATAAACATAAGCCTTACTATAGCTTAAAATAATGAATTCATCAATACTGATTTGGAAGATATATATATCTAAGGCTAATTTTTTGAAATAATTAATAAATATAAGTTAATCTGCATAGATTTTTTAAATATTTATTTTTGTAAATATACGCTTGATTCAATTTTACAGTATTACGAACTGGCTACATTCTCGAATAAGTGTTAGTTGAAAAAATATATACTTTTTTAACGGAATTATGTCAGAGGCTTCCATAAATGATTATGGAAAACTCGCTTGTCAAAATGGAATTAATATACTCTGTATATTAATATGAACATATAATACTATAAATATTGCAACTAATAACTTATATATATATATTCATTTTATACATTAACTCAGATTAAAATTGTTGTTTATATTAAGAGAATTTTTTCCATCTCCATACAAAATATAATTTTTACAACAGATTTTAGAAACAGAAAAATGTTTATAAATGAAATAATTATAATACAATGTTTGAATTATAGATAATTGATTAATAAATTTTAAGTTTTAAAAATACTTACCGTAATAAACGAGTAAAATAATCTGGCCAGTTATTCGGAAACATTACTAAAAAAAATCCAATTGCAATTAAGGTCATTCCAGCTAATTTCATGCCCATAAAATTAGCTCCATAGAAGACAACATCTAATGCTATTTAAAAGATGAAATTAATAAATAACTAATATACAATACAAAAAAAATAATTTGTAAAAAAATAGCATTTACTATATTAGTTGTGTAAATATAAAAATATAAATAAAAAAAATATATAAATATAAAAAAATTTTATTCAAATATGATTTTAGAATAATACAAGTTAGAGATTATAGAATATATATAGAACTTTTTTGGAAAAATTTTTTAAACATTATGACTTATTAATATAAGTACGTATATATATATATACATATATTATATATATACTAATTTATATATTTTTACCGGTATATAAAATACAAATAGAATACCAAAAACTGTATTTTTTCTTGTTGAATAATAGGATTCGTCTAAACTTAAAATTCCAATAATTTGTAATTTACTTTTTGTATTAAAAGTTAGGATTGTTATATGATCGATTCGCACATTAAGTGTACATCATAATATAAAATACACGTGTATATTTAAATTATGGCTTTCGTAAAATCAAGTAAAAAAATGTCATATTAAAAAGTTATAACTTAAAAATTTCTGCCAAATACAGTTTTGGAGAAAAAATAACGTATAAAATGTAATGTATTCGATACTGCAGGGTCCAAAAAAATATTTCCTGATTTAATTTCTATCAAAATGGTATTATATTACTTAATAATTCTAATATGTATTCCAATCAATTATTATTAAAATTTTTAAAAATTAAAAGATTTTTAAACACTTGTAATATTGAGTTCTAGTTGGCCGTGTAAAACAGATGCTTCCATAAGGTTGAAACATAATAGACAAATAAAATTTTTTTTACAACACGTTGCCTTCAATGAATGTATGAAGACTCGTTGAAAATTTTGTAATTCCTATTTTAATCATTTTTGTATTAATTAATACTCCGAAATACTGTCATCGAACAGGTTTCGAAAAAAATTGAACGAATATCTTATGTGAGTAAATTTGTTAAATAGTTAAGTATTTTTCGTTGCCAAATATAAAAAATTTAATATTTAAAAAAAATTTTTGTCAAATGATTTCAACATAATCGAAAGTTTAGATCGGTATTAAATATCAATAAATAATTTTTGATTCGACTGTTGCTCTCATATGTTCTATTAATCACCGCGTCTTGTTCTCTATATTTGTAATATAAAACTTTTGTGTATTGATGGATGTTCTATTCGATTTCAATCTTTTTTTTTCACACTCACCCTACAATATAATGGACATTTTTACTTTCAACTGTCAGAGATAAAGTATTCTTCATCTTTCATTCAATATGACGATTTAAGTAATACTTTTTCTATTGATATTTTATCTGCAGTATTATCTGAACACAAAATTGCGTTTTATTCTTCTATTTTATCACCCTATCAACTCAACTATAACATACTATTAAACTTCCACTTTGTTTTGCTCAATTTCTTATTACCTAAAATTGTAAAGTAAGAAAATTTCGATTTCTCAGTAACAAAAACAGTTTTTTTATAACAATAATCATTTATTTATGTAACGTATAATACATTGTGCTTTTAATTATTTTCATTTGGTTAATATTTTATAAAATAGTGGTACGATGAACTAAAGAATAAAAATAGTTTACAGTCAATTTACAAAATATTTTGTGATGTTGAATATTTTTCACGTTTTTATGCACATATTCAGCCACCATTGAATGCCCATCAAGTCTGTGTTTATTGACGCCTTCGGAGGCAATAATATTCAAATAAATTATGTTACAATGATAATATGAGGAAAGATATTTTAAAAGAGAATATACATACAGAATAGATTTGAAAATAGTTTTAACATACTAAAAAGTAAACTTACTTTTACTCTGCTATTGTCATTCATATTTTTATTATTATTATCACTCCGTCCATTATTTCGTAGTTTTTTTGTACTATTTACTTATAAGGGAACAAAAATCTTTCGATGCATCACTGGGATAAATATACTAATAATTCTTGTAATCGCCCCTTCACTTCTTCGCGACATTTCTTCAGCGTTTTGATATTATGTCCAGCTCATTGCGAGCCGTGATGATATATTCTCGATACAAAATAAAGAAACAATTATTATGAAATTATAAAAAAATCATTTAAATTAGTTGAAATTCAAGGTCGTGAATGGCACTTTCTGCGGATATGTGGATATGTTACACGCTTATAAAAACACTTATACTTTACTTTGTTCTTTTCAATTAATAAATTATAAATAAATGTAAAAAATAGTTTTCAGCTATTTAAAATTTATATCATTATTATTATAAAAAATTTGTTAAAAACAAACCCGCTGATACTGGAACTGCTGTTATCAATCCTAATGTTACAAAAAGATTATACGTAACAGCTATACTGAAATTTCCGAGCATATTGGCAGCTGAAAATACATCTTATATTAGAAAGGTAGATATAATATTATTAAAATAATCTAACAACTGCTGTCAATATACCTAAGTGTAAAATACTTGCTACTAATAAGACTATCCACGGGAATTTTTCCCAAAGAATATATTCCACTCCAGAAAAATATAGAACAAGACATACAGGCCATAATAAAGCAGCGTTACAAATACCAATAATTGAAAAGAAAAGAGATATTTGTCCAAATGTAGTATCTCCGATAACTTTTTTGAATAGAACCTATAAAATAATAAAACACTATTCAATTACAGGTTTATCAAAACATAGGTTTCATTAATTTCTAATTTATTTTTTTTTAATATATTTCCATTTAATTCATTTTAGTTATAAAAGTTAAAATGCTACTGCCTATATAATAGAAAAATAACTTTTTTGCTATTCCTGTTATATCTTCTAAATAAATTATACAAGTCTTAAGAGCTAAAGTACAGGAATTAAAAACAAATGCATAACCTATCTTACATTCCAGGTTTAGCATTTCATGTTCATAACGAACGTATATAACTTTCTTAGCCAATTTGTTCTTGAATTTCGCGTTTAAAAATTCAAGGATCTATTACAACACAAAGTTATGTGTTTCTGTATTTGCGTAACTTCAAAAAGTAATATTACATTAAGAAATATATATATCAACATTTTTTATATTAATAATCAAGAACTTTTCTTAAAATTAGATGGTTAAATAAAAATAAAAATACACGTGTAATGTTAATTTTCTTAATACCTTATAAACAGCAGATCCAGCTGCTGCTGAAGCCGCTAGAACTACTCCACCTAAGGTTGGACTACCAGTTATGCCATCCATGTAAGCTAAGAGAGCAATTCCAGTATCACATAATATTACGGCAACAATCTGAGATAAAAAATGATCATTTTTATTACATATATTTATAAATTAAAATTTATTTATGTCTATAAAATTAGTATAAGTATATTCCCGGTTTTCGATACAATATATGTATATTCACGCACATACCCGTACTCCTACAAATTGCTCGTGTAAAATAACCCATGAAAGTAGATACACGCAAGCAACATTTGTAGCAAATAATGTCATAACATCAGTTGCTAATAATATTCGAAGCGAATAAATATACATGTAATTTGTTGCAACCCAAAGTCCGCAAAACAAACTACAACGAGTTAAAAAACGACCACCACTGAGACCTTTATCTCTAAATCCTCGTAGGCTTTCAGTAATTATTTCTGACGGTGTTGAACATTTTGATTTAATTATTTGAGTTATAAAATATACTGGAAAATATAAAACAGTCCAGTTGGTACAGAACCACGTTGTAAAAAACGGTGCATTATAAGATGTTATTTGCTGTAAACAAAATATTTTCTTTTACTATATTAATTTAATATTAGAAAATAATCTATTTTTTTAATTTTTTATATTACCTTAATATTATAATAACTAGCCTCAAGCGAATGAATTATTTTAATCATACAATTTAATGTTATTGTATGTATATTAAAGAAGTGAGTTCATTCATTATCGCTATTCTGTATTTTACCAAACTACTTTATTATTATATATATATATATAACATATATTAGGAATATAAAAAATAGAATAAAATGATCTCTAAAGGTTTCAAATTAAAAAAATTTCTTAAAAGAAAAATATTCTAAACTATTAGTTTGTATACAGAGTTAAATCATCTACTACAACACGTCATATTTAAGAAGTCAAAAGTTATCAACACTTTAAAAAAGAAGCCAAAACAATATTGGATCACAGAATAGTGACTAAAGTAATTAATGGGTGGTAGTAGTAGTATTTTTATAAATTTTCATTTTTATTAGCATTAATGACTAGAGCCAAAATGCTACACTATTATGAAACAAACAATTTTAAGAATCCTTTTTAAGCATACATCTATTCATGCAGTACTAGATGATAATACATTAACATTATTTAAAACAAAAAGGATTAAAAAATATATACATGAATAAAGGAAAAATAAATACATTATCTGCATTTTTGTGAAATTGTAAGCAAAATTAAATCTTAAACCACATTTTAATTAAAATGTGTGTGCAATAGTAAAAAAAATTTTAATACCTTTTTTGCTTGCTGATCTGAATTGGAAGAATTATAAATATTACTTGAATTAAAAAATGTATTTTCTTTTTTAAAATATAAAAACTTTATAGAATGAGTAGCTCCAACCCAACTAGCAGTAACAAAGATCGTGACACAAATGCCAAAATATATCTAAAATAATAAACTCATTATAAAGAAATACATTTATTTATTATTTTTTAATTATAATTATATTTAGTGATCAATTATTTTTCACTAATTAAAAATATTCACGATACTATAAAAAAGTAATAAAATGTAATATTCCCTGTCCATTCTTCTTTACCCATCCATTTAAGTGGCTTATACTTAATTTATTTCTTTCTTTTTTTGCTTTAATATTTTCAATCATTTGGGAGTAGAGGAACATGGGATGAGGGACAGTTCGAAAAGTGTGAACGCGCGAAACGTGCGACCCGTATTCTAAACTGGACCACAAGAATTCGCTTCCTTGACGCTATCAGCAGCATCCAACTGGCGATCAACCGCATTTTTGCATTGGCCACCAATGGACAAATATTGGGAGTTGTAGATTAAATTTTTAAAGTAACTCCCGATAAAGTGAAAAGGGTTAACCTCGGGTTGATGAAAAGCATATTAGCAAAAAGTATTTCGAGCTGATCCCTTCTCTCTTCCACCTACGTTGTAGTGGAGCAGAGAGCAACCGCAGCAAGAGTTAGCAGTGACCTACACAGCACCTCCACCCCTTGTTTTGTACCCAAGTTTGTATTGACACGTGAATACATTCTTTTCCATCCCCAGGTACAGTGAAGGTCCGGAGAGTGTCAAATATTTTTTGTTGTTTTTAAAATAGTCTATCATCCGTACAAGGAATGTGACTAGAAAAATGTAAATATTCTCTATCACGAATGACTATTTATAATTGTGCAAAGATTTAAATTATTTTTATCAATTATTTATTCCAGCTACATCGCTCCTTTAATCCCACTGCTTTTCTTCCTACCGAAGCTTGAAGCTGTTGGGCTTCATCTTACAACAATTTCTCTTTACTACATCGATGGCTGAAACGCTCGCGTTACAAAAATATTCAAAAATTGAAAATTTTTTTTTAAAAAAATTTTTAAAAAAAAGTCATAATAATATTAATAAACTTATTATTAACAAAATTCATAAAAACATATGACGACTCTTGCCTGTCCGTTTACTCCCCTCTCTCACCGAATCACGTAATATTGATCATAATTTAGTTTCCATTTATATTTTAAGCAGATTTGATGTTTTTTAATGTTTAATTTTTATTTATTTCCCCTTTTTTCTTTTTTTTTTGGTCAAGTAACCGGAGCAAAGAGGTAAAGAGAGAACCAGAGTGCCACAGAATCGGTACCTAGAAACCGTAGACACGAAATATCCGCGCATCCTTGGTGCTATCTTGGAAATTATGAAAGTGATTAATGGGATGTCTCCGTTGGACGTAACCGTCCTGTAAATAATTTCATCTTGGTAACTTACTAATCACGCCCTATAGGTTTCATGACCGTGTCGATGGTGGGGGAGGTTTACGCGCAAGTGAGAATGGGCATTGTGATGGATGCTTCATTTGAATGACAGCGAATAGGAAAGCACCCTATAAACGGGTCACTTCACGAATACAGTGATCTCCCTTAACTAGGGGCTCTCGCACGGATGAAAGTACAAATGAAGTATGGATGAAGGGCGATGGAACCCTGATGAACCAGGTGGATAACGACCCCGTCCCATTCATCCGGCTTCTCCAAGTGGCCCATTGGTTCCATTGGAGAAGCAAAGGTAGCCTCTTGCTTTCGCAATCAAGAATCAACCCAACATTGCGTTCGTGAGGAGGCGCAATGGTTGACTCATCCAACCCCTAAGCCCAAAGCATGCGTGAAAATACCCAGGGAACTGGTTTGCCACGCGGTATCAGTGGTTCAAAACAGTGCCTCGAAGGAACCGGGCGAAACCTTCGAGTATTCAGCCTTACCAGCACATGCGGAGCTCAGTGGTGGCGGACCTAACACTTCCCTAGCTGCTCGTGGGACCAAAAATGAAAACATCTTCATCAATTAAAAAAGTAGAGGAAAAGGAAGGTTCGAGTGCTTGTGATGCACATAGTGCGGAGAAAAGTAGAAGCTGCAAAGCCCCAGGGCTCTATGGATCCGATAAAGGAAAGGGAGGCTGCCCATGAGATGATGGAGGTCATGATCCCAGCTTCAGTTGAGGGGGTGAGGATGAGGGGGATTGACGAGCTCAACGTAGGAGCAGGTGTGGGGCTGCCCGGAGGAGACTACCTAAGAGGCTTAAATCTCTGGAAGTTAGTTACTCGGGTGCCCCTGCGACTCTTGCAGGAACGGTGTCAACGCCTGGAGCAGCACCGTGTCGGACGCGATAGGGTGAATCCTTTGTCTACGGTTATAATAAGGGAAAATTACCCTGATGAGACCATCGATATAGAAATGGTTCACTGTTTCTGTAAAGTTTAAAACGTTATCCATCCAGGATCTAGAGAGTATATGGCTCGGGCGCCTCATTTTGAGTCGGCTTATGAACAGGAGGGAGCCATAATAGTGGTGCCCACCAACCAGACAGCAAGGGATTGGCTTATCAAAGCTATGACCATGTTAGACATCCCATGAATCGATGGGGTAAGAGTGGGGGGTGGAATCGCTCCAGGCCAGGGTCAAGGTGATCGCCAGGATTTCCGACTATGATGGCAGCCTGTTATCTTTCTCAATAGTCTAGAGCTTATGAATCCCGCTTTTAAGGCCAAGACTGGCTCTTGGAAAGTAATTGGCGCTAAGGAAGAGTTAGGAGGTGGTGGCTGGCGTGAAAGATCAAAGGCTCTTTGTGCTGACTGTTCCTGAATCGCACATCGGGACCTTGACGTCCCTCGGGGAGAAACCATACTTCGGGATGAAGGTGATCAGCAAAGGCCTAAAGCATACTGAGGATCATAAACGAGAAGAAGAGGATGTCAATGCAAGAGCGCCTCTAAATTACTACAGAGGGATTTAGCTTAGATGCATACAGGGGTGGTACTCATCCAAGAACTTTGGATGATCAAGGGCGCTATTTGGGGACTTAGTAAACTTACTTGTTTTAAAGACACCAGGAATACGAGACCCAGAGCTTGCGTAGCCCTTGAAGAGTCAATGCATTGCCACTGCTGGAGTTCTGCTCTGAGGATCTGATGGCGGTGATCACCGAAATGCAAGGAATTTGAAGGCTAATCTTAGCTTCGGCCTAACTCCCTTCGAGAGTAAGGACAACCCTATACCGGAAGTCCGATGTCTGGTAGAATCCTGTTAAGGTAAAAACATTCCACTAATACTAGGGTGTGATGCCAATTCACATCACAGGGTGTTGAGAAGCACTGACAACAACGCGAGAGAAGTCCAACTATCGGAATACCTCATCGGCATAGAACTCGACTTTATGAACGTGGGAGACACGTCCACGTTCTGAAATACGATCAGGGAAGAGGTGATATACTTGATGCTATCATCTTCAAATATTGCGTATATGGTCCGGGAGTGGCAGGTGAGCGATTAGTCGTCGCTGTTCAATTATTCCATGATAACTTTCTCGGTCTAGACGCTGAGGAAGGACCTACCAATTATGGTGAGGAACCCTTGACGAACGGACTGAGAAGGATATGCGCGGGGTGTGGGGAGCTCTCAACAGAGCTTCCCAAAGAAGATTAGGGATATCCGTTCCCTGGATAAGGCAATTGAGGAGTTTACGGACCCATGAAAGGAACTGCCACCCCAGACGGGCTAAAAAAAAGGGCGAGGTGTGTTGGTGGACCGAGAGAGTGGACGGATTGCGACGGGATACATTGTTCCTGGTCATGCAGTTCAGGAAGTATGGTACAAAGGACCTATGGAATCGCTTTAGGGCCACTAGGAACATGTATCTGAAGAATATCAGGGTGGCTAAGAGCGAGAGCTGAAAGAGGTTCTGTGAGGGCACCCAGAAAGGTAGGGAGCGGCCAGGATGAACAAAATTATAGCAAAGAACCCTGACGCCGTCCTAGGCAACCTTAAACTACCGGAAGGGAGGTATGCTAATACAGGCGAAGGATGTTTGAATCACTTGGTCCTTACACACTTTCCTAGCTTCGAAGGAGAGGCGGACACGTACGGTGAGGAAGGAAGGGTCAACGAAGGTCAGAGGTCGACTTACATTGAGTTAGGTGTTAATCGTAGGCTGGACAATAAAATCCTCATGCCTGAAAGGATCAAATGGGCGATTGGATTCTTTAAACCATTCAAATCTCTCGATGGCATTCTTCCGGTCCTGTTACAGAGTGTAGAGAGAGCTATCTTGAGCCCTGTGATAAGAATGGCTCAATCCAGCATTGGCACGCTCATACACATCCCCAAGACATGGAGTGGCACAAGGATGGCATTAATCAGTACAAGGGCGTTCACAACGATAGAAGGGTGGCTTAAGGCGAAAAGATATGTAGTCGGGGCACTTCTAAACATAGGAGGAGCCTTTACCCACACCTCGAGAGAGATGAAAAGGGTTCTGAGGGGCTCCGTTTGATCGTGTTATCCACAGGGTGGCGTCCCAGGCCGGACCTGGAATGAAGCAGTCACGAGTGACCCTACTAAAGTCTTTGTGACCGCACAGAACGCATAAGGCGGGCCAGGGTCATCCTGGGGCTCAGCAGCAGCAAAACAAAGAGGCTGGTAGGGATCCTTAGGGGTCATGGTGACCTCAGAACTCATAAATACAGAATAAGACTGGTACCAGACCCATTTTGCAGACACAGCTGCGAAGTGGAGAATTCCAAGCACCTGCTATACAGCTGTCTAGCATTGCTCTGCAAAATGAGGCACCTCTTTGGAGTTCCAGTATTGAAGCCAGATTAGGTGCGGCCAAAGCACATCTCTCAGATTCAAAATCTGAGTGAGGAGTGGTAGAGCATGCAACGAGCGAAGGGCGCCCAGGGGCTTCGAATGGCGATCACGGGGCCCACACGCGACCTTATAATAACAATAATAATAACTTACTAATTATCTTAGTAAATCTCAATGCAAGTTCCAATTAAAATTAACAGAGGCATATCCTTTGTACTGGGAAAATAACGAAAAAAATTGAATAAAAAATCAAAAGGTATTTTTGGCGACACCACTGGAGCGAGCTCACGTAACTGAGAGATCAGCGATTAGGACATAGCAACCAAAATTACTGTCCACCTATGTTGAGGACCAGACGATCAACAGACTCCAACAAGACCAAGTCAACGGCGACCTGGTCGGAGTCCGGCGGTAAGGACCCTCGAGCAGCGAGGGACCATAGGTAAATCGACTTTCCTCTTCGCCCCCCCAGCATCTTTTCCTGTCATAACGGCTTCAACCAGCCAGCGTGACGCATGAGTAAGCCCTCCAAATATGATCTACGATAGTCTGACGGATAATTTATCACGCACTACAATATCGAGATCAGTGGATGACCTCAGAGCCGAAATCGCACCCGCTTAACCATCTCTTCCCATGTACTATAAGCGGTTGCGCAGTCCACGCCCTGTATAGAACCGATCGTTTCAGTTCCAGGCATTTTTAATATTATTATTACAAGTATAATTACCATTAAATATATATAAGATAAAACGTGCGCCCTTATTAAATTTTTTCAAACAATTAATTTGTTAATTTGTAACAGTTACTTTTAAAATAAACGCTACTTTTAATCATAATAAAGCCGTGTTGGAATATTCCATTATAAAATTGAATTATATTTTTTAAATTATTATTAATATTTTTTTTTTTATTTATTAGTTTAATTAATCACTGATTTTCCCCGCGCCAGCACATATTTTTATTTCACCTGTCGCCGTTGCCTCAATCTACGTGTTATCTTCGTCATCTAGTTTCTCCCCTTCTATCGAATTTTGAAGTCGCTGAGCTTCATCAGTACCGTATTGCAAATATATTACAAAATTTGTTGATAATAACACAAGGAACCACAAATAATGATATACCGTAGATTAAAAAAAAATGTTTAAAACTGAAACATCAAACTAAAAAACTCGATAAAAAGAGTTTAAAGCTCTTTCAACGTTTGTTACGTCGCGAAGGTGCAGTTTACACTGTAAAAAATGTTTCTTACTTTAGCAGGGTGATACGGAGCATAATATACAGATACTGTATAAGTGCTATGTATTGACCTCGTTGCTGTGGGCAAGGAGATCCAATTTTAAGGATAAATTAGCGGACTCGGAACAACTTTGTGCGTAATAAGTATTGTATATAAACTTCCTCTGTGAATCTCACACGATGAAACTCTTAGGTGGAACATTTCAGTGGAACAAACCCGAGTCGTACAGATTGTCAGTATTTAAAAGACTCAGGAATACGTTAATTTCATCTGTATTATTACAAAGCCAGAATCCTAGGCATAGCCACATTCTAGCGAAACGGTCAAAACACAAAAAACTAAACGTCGATAACTAAACTATCTACGCGTCGAACGTAGAGGTTATACGCTATTTATCATTGTATTATATTACCTCGCGCAGCAAGAAAAATAACTCCGAGCTGTCTTAAAATCCATGATGTGTAAAAATATTTTTTCTCACTTAGCGTAACTCGACGTTTCAATAAAATAAAGTTTAACGATTGACAAAACGTAGACCATATGTTCGGAATAGGGTACTTTTTCTCAAACATAATTGTACTAACTTAGTTTAGACTTAACGACACCTACAATACGGTCCATTGAACGACGCAACGCGAAAATTCAAGCAAATAGCTCTTGTACCTCAGAAAAATGGTAATTTTCTAAACAACGTTAGTTGCAAAGAATATAATATTAACAGTAGTAATATATGAAGGTAAATTAAGTAAATGTTCAAACTTATATCATAATTATGTATATGTTAAAATGCTTTTAATCAATATAGTTGCAGTAAAAGCAAAATTAGTCAAATCTTGAACAATCCTTGACGCAAAGGGACTTTTTAAGAATGAATAAATAGAAAAAAAAGAGATCCAATCATCAAGGGATAAAAGAAAAAGTTGTTGAACTGATAAACGCACGGACATGCTAATATATATTTTAGGAAAGTATATTATTTAATGAAGCAAACATTATAGTGCTAATATAAAAATAATTAACTTTAGCGATTACATTATTCATGAATTGATGAGTCTAGAGATAATTACAAAAAATTTTTCACTGATAAATATAAAAATTTTAAAGTTATTATTTATAAAAATAATTAAGTTACTTATAATTTTTAATATTTCAACTATTTTACTAACGGTTGAAAGTATTATTATATAATTTTAACATACGAAATCATGAATGAATAAACCCAAAATAGATGAAAAGAACTTAAAGATTGCGTAAAAATAAAAGTATAGATGTATATAATTCCATATAAAAAATTATCTCGATATTTATTTACTAATAATGTTATTCTCTTAACAAAGATTTAATGAAAGAGCATATTACATTTTCTTATTTTAGATTTTCTTCTTTTTTTTAAAGTATACATTGTAATGTAATACTTCTTGAAATAATTACTTCTACCTAAATTTAAATATAAAGTGATATCAATCAACTTTTTTAAATTTCTTATTTATTAAAGAAACTTTAAATTAATATCTTACTTCAAGAAATTATAAAAATAATTATTCTTTATATTCTTAATGAATAGCCTTATTAAAAATTGTCCTTATTTAGTTAAGATATAATCACTAAATAATGAATATTGTGAAATTCTTTTCTTTTTTTTAATTGTTTTTAATTACCTTATATGAAAAAATATAAATAAATTTATTATATTAAGTATTTATAATGTTTTTATCTATATTTTACCTTTTTAGCTAATGCAGCACAACAAGAATGATAAAAAGTTGTAAGTGATCCTCGATAAAAATAAGAGTTGTTAGATTGAGTTCTAAGTTGAAATACTGATTGATTTCGTGATGAAGTTTGATCAGTGCTTATTCCACAATCTACTATTGTTGTATTTGTTATATTATTAATGGTACTTCCAGAAATGCACATACTATGTGGGTCTATGGTTGTGCAACTGCTAGTCCGTTCTGAAGTAACATTATAGTAATCTAATTTTAATTTTAGCTTAATTTTAATAAGTAGTTATAATTATTTAATATCAAATAGCCATTATTAAAAAATATTCAATTTTTTTGCAAATATATGAAATAAAATACTATAAAAATCCGATATCATTCATAATTATTAAAATGTAGGAAACTATACAATGAAGCTACAATTTATTGATGGCAGAATTATTAAATACAAATTTACATTAAATTTAAATTTCTATAAAAAATATATTAAAAATGCGATTTTAGATACTTAGGTCACTCATTATACAAAAAGTATTCTTTTTTAAATAAATATATTATTTATATAGATATTATAAAAAAAATAATTCATTTAGTATTCAACTTAAATATTTTTAATAAAACTAGAAAATTAAAATTGAATACCCACCTTATACGATTCAAAATTTACATCTCTATTTTACTTATTATAAATTATATACCTGTTTTTTCACGGACTTTTTGTAGAGTATCCAATTGTTCATTAACTTGTTCATCGCAATGTGATAATATACTAGGTCGACATTTCCGAGGGTGGAAAATTGTTGATACTTCATTTGAATTTAAGTTTTTCATGATACTATTTATTATTTATTATAAATAAATAATGTAAATACTTAGTAATTCCATAAAATTAATTCACGTGTTACAATATAATACATATTAATGTTTCTATGGATATTAATTTCTTCATGTATTAATAAAGGAAATCCAATAAATGTATTCTATAACTTGAGTGTATATTACAATTAGTAAAAACTGTGTAACTATTGCTTATAAACAGGTAAAATTACTTTTATTGGTTGATTCTGAAAATTATATGTAGCTTACATATTACAACCTTTTAGAAATCATTGATTACTATACTCTACTTTCTAAAGATCAGCATTTTATAGCGCATGCGTTCAGGTATATCTTTAACATTACACATAATCAAATAAAAACGTATTCTTGCCAGGAAAGCGATATCACAATAAAGAAATTTATTAATAATTGATAATAATTAATATTACTAATTAATTATTAATAATAATTTATTAATAATCAAAATAAAATATAACTTATGTAAACAAATATTCATTATGTATAAATTATAAGCTTTTATATAGTTCAATATAAATTCAAATATATTTAAAATAAAAACTATATCAGGACAAGTGAACTACTTGTGTACACATAAGATATATCATATTGCATGAAAGAGTTTTAGACTACAGTAAATAAATATAAATTATAGTTTCAAAGATATATTACAAATAATAAATTATTTTATTAATTCTTTTTTTTAAAAAACATAAAAAATTTATAAAAAATAACTTCAATGTTTTCGTATGAAAAATAATTATTATTGTTATAGTTTGTAATGTAAGAATATTATCTGTTTACAAACTATTAAAAAATTTTTCATCAGATTTAAAAATTTAACTGTTACTTACCTTTAAATGTTCAATTACTTAAAAATTAAATATATAGTGAACAATAAATTAAAAAAATATTTAATTCAATTAGAAAAAAACAACAAATTTATGAAATTGGTAAAATGATTTTATAAAATATTGGCACTGTTTAATATTTTTTAAAATCTATAATTACAATTTTTTAAAGATTGTAAAAATCGTATATCAAGATAAATTTATTTCCTATTTTTAAAGAGTACTATTATTTTCGTCACTCTATTCTTGATTCCCTCTCACTTATTTTTCCTTTTTGAATATATTTTTATATTTCATCTGGATACATCTTTATTCAAAAGGTGAAATCGAAAATAATAAATATTTAAAAATTAACTTCTAAGTAATAATTAAATATTGGTTTATGTATCAGCAAAAATATTTTCTTATAATGAAAATAAATAGAAATTTATGTATCAACTAAAAGCTATAAATTATAATTAAAAGGAAAAAATATTCTAGATTTAGCCCATAGCAATATGTTAGTGATGTTACAATAAAATAAGTTCAGTATAAATATTACCTTTTTGGACGTTCCTATACTTATACCTGCCACTTTTCTGAAAAATAATATATATTTTATAGTAAGTAAGTATTTTAAGTAAAATATATTTTATTTATACAGACATAATAAATAAAAATACATAGTAATGAAAGAAATTATGTGTTTAGATTATTAATAATACAAATTTTTTTAATTAAAAAAAAACAATTTCAGTAAAAATAAAATTATTTCTATAACAGCTTTATATACTTTTCTATTTATATACTATTTATATATTTTTCTAAAACTGTTTTATTAACCTCGATGAAGCATAAAAAATATTGTAAATAGTAATAAAAAAATTTTATTGACAAGAATCTTATTCACATTCAACTAATAAAAATAGATATTTGGGATAATGATACTAACTTAATTGTCATTATATCAGTTTAATACGAAAATTTTCAGTATCTGTCGTACTACCGTTGAAAATTACATTTTAAGAGGGTACAATTGAATAAACTTAAAAAATGTATTTGAACGAAGAAATTGACCCCTTTTCATTCTTGAAAACCTGTCTGCCTGAAATATTTGTAATACGACTTCTAAAAAATGGTTCTTTAGTTCGCCACATCAACTTTTAGAACAATTAAATATTCTTATATTCTTAATACTTTTATATGAAAACAGTTAATAATTCTTTCTCGAGCTACTATACTTTGAGAACATAAATACAATTTGAATTTTTAAAAATCAGAATATTTTTATTTTGCAATATTTGTATTTAATATTAAAAGTTGGAACAAAGAAAATGTGTTTCCAGTCAAAATGAATAAGTATTTTGTCAGACGAAAATGGTCACATTTTGTTACGCTTATAACAACTACGGCTTCAATTCAAATATTCTCTATTTCATCTATTCTTTTTTTTCTCTACTGATGAATTTGCAAAGCTTAATTTACATGAAATACCATCAAATTTCACTTAAAACTCTACTATAATAATTTTAATCGATCAACATATAAACATATTATATTAATACAATTTATAAATATTTAATGCGAAGAACAATGACATTTTTATAATCAAATAAAATAATAAAAAAAAAATTTATTCTGATCTGTTTAAATCTACTTACTTTTGATTTATAGTTACCTAAAAAAATATGAAGAAAATTTATAAAAATTAAATTCCATGATTAATATTTATTATTAGTTTTAATATTTATTTATGCATATGGCAATTGCATTGTAAATAAATTTTCAAATAAATTTTGTTTCCATCGAACAAGTTGTATCGCTATCTTCTTTTAATTGCGCAGAAGCAATATAAATACACTTTAGTTTCATGTACATATGGTAGTGTAATATAGTACTGCAAAGTTTGGAAGGAAGGATCAATAAAAATTAGACGTGAATTATTTATTCAAGTATCATACAATCAAGATTAATCTTAACTTTGTATAAAAAAATATATTATATTTAGAAATAATAATTTTTTATGAACGAAAAATGTTGATTATATTTGCTACATATTAAATATTGAAATATGTATTTTACACTAAAAACTTTTAATATAGTAAAAAATTCTGTTTTTTTTTAACGTATCTATTTTATTTGTAACTTGTACCGTGCGGCTCGTGGTCAATGGTAAATTAAAATATACAGTTTGTGAAAAATTTCTTATTTTGATAAAAAATATGAATGAACAATATCCACAATAAAATGATCAAACCAATGTTTTTGGGAAATTCGAAAACATTGAAAACACAATTCCAAATCCAGAAATCATTAATATATATATTGTCTAAAAGAAAGGTAAGTAAATTATCAATGCCAAAATTTATTTTATAAAACTTAAGTTAACTCAAGTTTTATTTGTTTAATTTAAAAATATTAATTATATATGCAATAAAAACTATAAGTAATGTAAAAAAAGAAGAAATCTAAGTATTCTTCTGGACATTTGATCAATTTTTTTATTTTAAATTTGATGTTTTCAATGGAAAATACTCTATGAAAGAAACCTTATTGTTTTATCTAATTAAACAATGTAAAAAAATGGATATACGATTGGTAATAAAAAAGTTAATAATTAATTAATTATAAAATTTTTATTTTATAAAATATAATTTTTTTTATAAAATTACTCTACGTATATAGATAATTTAATTAAAATTCTTGAATTAAAAACTATAATAAATATTATTTACAATTTAGTAAATGTTGAAAGTTTGACTTATACGGAATATTTTATAATGTTTTTTAAAAGTATATGCGTTTAATAAATGTAAGTAATTGTTATAGAATAGTAAATTAATGAAACCTCTTATTACGTTTTAAAAAAATAATATAGCTATATAGATATTATAATAGCATTTTATATTTCATTTTATAGTTCTATAAGTGCGTGTGTATTAAAAAATGTTTGTTATTAACGATTCAAAGCTGAAACTCACATTTTGTGTTGATAAATAAATAAAAATTTACAAATAATGTTACCAAATATCAAGACTCATAAAAAATTTTAACCAAAGAACGGATTTGTTAACACTATATAGTTTTTCTGTATAAATTTAAAAAATAATAATAAACATTGAACCGCGCGTAGGTTACTTCGGAAATGTTGTATAACCAATAAACCAAGTCACCAAAGTCCGAGTTGTGAGTCCTACTAAATTCACTTTCACTCCAATATATAGCTTTTTTTGTTTAACAATACCTTGTATGTTGACTCTAGCTTACGAAGTCTCTTATATACTCTAATTCGCTTCGGTAAAAAAGTATTAATTTTTTAGGTAAATTTAACGATACTAGATTGATGTAAGTTTGTAGAGATGGTGAAAAATTCATTCCTCAAACATACTTCATAAATACTTTACAATACACCATCATTTTTTCATCTTTTCTCTCAATTTACATATTAATGAAATACTTTTCCCAATTAATCCGTCTATAAACAAAAAATTTTATTACAACTATGTAAGAGTATTTTGATAAAACTTATGATTGTGTAATATTTAAACATATCAGTAGAAACTCTTATGCATAGTTCAAATTATTTTACGAATAAATCAAATTATTTTATTTCTATGAGATATTTCCTTCAGATTTGAAAAATTGTATACGCTAAAGTCGTAATTATTAATCAGTTTATTATCTCTTTTTTAATTCTTCCGGTATTTACTATTGTAGTATAAAATATAAAATATATACAATATACACAATATACATATATTATTCCACTTATTTTATCACTTTTGACACTTACTTAAGAGAAGCCTTTTCTTCATTTAACTTAAAAGCTATTTAAACAAAGCGTTGGGTTTTTAAGGGCATATTTTTACTTTATTCATAAAAAATATCTTACAATTTATTTATTTATCGTATAATTACAGAATTATCTTTAGAAGAAATGTTTTTTGAAGATAAATTTTCATTAACACTGGAAGAAATAGTTCACATACGTTGTGTCCTTACTAAAGCAGAATTAGAATCATTTCCCGTTGAAGCTCGAGTAAAAGAAGATGTCGAAAAGCAGCGAGTCTGTTTTTTGTGCCTAAAAACAAGATTTCGTTTATTAGGCCCTTGGGGTCAACAATGCCGATTTTGTCAGAAAACAGTGTGTGCAAAATGTTATTCAAAAATGAAAGTCCCTGCTGGCCACTTTGCTAATGTTCCAGTTATGCTTTTATCACCAGGAATAGTTATTTCACCGTCCCCTACAAATTTAAATTCTAAAATTTCAAAAAACTCCTGTTTAAAAACTATTAATAATATAGATTCAGAATCAACTTCTTTGACAACAAAACGGTAAATATTTATTAAAATAATTCGTATCATAGTTTATTAAAATATTGTTTAACAATATATGAATATTTTTATATCCTTTTTTAAAAGTAACGTATAATATAGTCGGTATTTTTAATTACAACATTCATTTACCTATATAATTTATTGTGGAGCATATATATTTTTTTTAAATTCACATACTAGATTATCTAAAGAAACAAACTAAGAAAGCTCTAGATTAACGAATAAAAAACCCTTTTTAATTATTGATCTTGATAATGGAATTGACGATATTAAAGTTAATCTACTAATCAATTTGCACTAATATAAATCGACTTTATTAGTTCGTCTGACCTGAAATATATAAATATCCGTTAATAATTAAAGCATTAAATACTATTTCTTACTCAAAATTAATCTGTGACTTATTTTTATGTTGTGAGCTTGCGCAGAATATGGAAAGAATAATATGCATAATACAATGAAGAGATGCTAATGAAAAAAAAACATATTTTCAACAGAATGAATAAATAAAATCACTAAATAAACTTTGATTAATATTTATATATTACTTATGTAATATGTAGTTAATAATTACAATTAATATTAAATAATAATAAGAAAAAAAACAGCATCAGACCTTTTCAATTTATTTAGCTGTAAGTAGAAGAGATTTTAAGAACTAGTGCAGCTAATGTTGCTATCTTAAAGATCAACCAACCGTTTAAATATATAATACAATACAAAAGTGCAGCTATTTACAAATCTGTATGTTATTTGCTGATTCAATATTGAATCAAATAAATTACATCGTATATTCGGATAAAAATTTCATTTGATGTAATATTAAAAATAAAAAAATCAAAAGAAATTATTCATACAATTAAATTAATCACATTGTAATTAATTATTATAGCAGAATAAAGTATTTTTTTTTTAATACTTAAGCAAAAAAAACCAAAGTTAAATGATGAATAAGGTCAATGTTGCTAATTTATACAAAAAAAATACAAATGAAATCCCCTAGTATAAGAGTAAATTATTTTTTAGTTATAAATATTTATTAGTTTTAATTTAATATATAATTACTCTAATAAAATTTTATGTAATAAAATGTTTTTTGTGAATGAGTTATGAAATGATTTTATATGTTGATTAGTTGTATTTTTATTGTTTTACATAGAATTCCTCAAAACATTTTTGGCAGTTCTTCTAAGTTATCTAATTTAACAACAATTGGAAGTATAGACAGAAGGAATAGACATGAAGGTCCCCATATACAGCATATTCATGGAACATTAATGATTATATGTCACGATTGCCGTATGATGGTGATTCAGATAATTAAAAATTCACGCTTAAACCGAACCAATGTTAGAAATAATGTCATATCCCGCCTTACTCTTGATATATTACCTGTATATGTTTAAATAAATTAATTTAAAAAAAAATTATTTAAAAAAAAATTAAAAATAACACAATCCAATTATATATTTTCCAAATGCTTAAATAACTTACGATTCTGCTGTGCACAATCTAAATTAATAAAATGTTATTGTTTAAAAAATTTTCAGCTATTACGATATTTTTATTAAAAGAATTTTTAATTATTATAGACAATTTTTTATAGAAAATTATTATATAGAAAATTCTTCCTAAAAATATTCCTTTTTTATTTTATATTTATATCTGATTTACTTATTGTATATGCAAAGCTTTTTAAATTAATATTCAAAATAAACATTTCAATTTTTCTGAATCTTTTTATTTCGTTTAGAGCGTTTACTTACTCATAAGTCTCCTTTCATGTTCTCCTTGATAATACAAAATCTTACTCTATTAGCAAATCAAATGCTTGTTCTAATGTTGAATCATAAATATATCTAATAATTCCAAATTTGCAATTTGCCTGCGTTAAACTAAAAGAATCCTATTATTCCTTACCTAGAATTACATTATTAAACAATGAATTTCATTCATCTTTTCATTTTATCAATCTTTTCGTCCATTTTACCGACATTTGTATCAGCATGAACTCCAGCATTAATGGAAATAAGCTTATCTGTCATTTTAAATATCACTTCCTTCTCTATACCAGTTAATGCAATATATTTTACCATGACAGACTGTCCTTTAGCATATAAAATTAACAGAGTTAAAAACAAACTGGACTTATTAAAACGATGCCGTAACTTATAAATTAACCAAAAGTTTTAAACAAATTATCACTACACTCTTGTTTCATTTTCTCAATAAAAGATCACATACCAGTAGATGTCCTGTTGTTCAGAACATTAAATACATAGAAAATACAGTTACTGTTGCTATATTTTAATTGAAAATCCTACCAGAAAATAAACAGCCATATTGATACAAATAACAGGATGTTTAAAATTTTTGAATTTTACATACAATTGACTTTCCATTTTGTAAAAATACACATCATTAATGACTCTTTTCCCATCTAATATCTTAGCTGATTCATCAAAATCAATTTATCCATTACATGAATACATCCATTGCAGATTTAAATAAATCTCGATGAATGACTTGTTTCGTGTTTATTTTTATTACATATTATGTCTTTTTAATTTGATAAATCATTTAATTTTATTTTTAATCATAATTAAGAAAAGTTTTAGTTATAATAATATTAATCTTCACCATAATAGGAAATAATTTTAATTTTCAATTTCAATAATAACGTCAATTTATTTCTATAAAAAATCATTAAATTAATTTAAATGGAATTTCGTATAATTTTTTGACAATTTTTACATTATCATTTCATTAATAAAGAACAACTTTTCTATAACTGACACGAGAGAATAATAGTCTAATATAACAGAAAGTAGGAGAGGGGACTAAATGAGTTGTCTCTAAAATCCTTCAGATATTTCATTTAAAAATATTTTTACAATTAAGTATATTTAAAATTAATAATTAGTTACTTGATGTTTATTTTAAATTAGTTATTTAAACATAGAGCTTCAAAAAATAAATCCGTAGTAAAGTAATTAGTATTTTAAACTTCTTAAGTCTTTACTATTTTATAGGAAAAAAATTAATTTTAAAAATCGCGAAAAAATTGTCATACGTATCACTATTTAATTTTATTACGTTTATATTCTATCTGTGCCATTTATAAACTTCTCAATCTTTGAGGGTCTAGCACAACGAAGCGGGCTTAGATTTAACAGTATATTGAAGTCTTCCGGAGCTTGAACATCAGTTCATTGTATAAAGTTACTGTCTCTAAAATATGTATTACATTTAATTTAAAAAAAACAAATAATTGTTTAAGTTTTTCAAAAGAATTGTAGAACATTTTTAGAAGGAAATCAACAATATGAATAGATTCTTATTACTCATCATTTGCAACATATTAATATTAAATATACTTGGTACGTATCAATTATAAATATTTCAATTTAATAATCCATTTTATCATATTTTTCACGATAAATATATTAATTTTAGCATATAACTTTTTAATATTAATAATTTTAAAAAAATTTTCAATCAAATTGTCTATACTTTTAGACAATTGAGTATAAGTTTACTAAGGAAAATTATTATAATAAATTTAATATATTATGATCAACGTATATATTTTTGTATATTTCTACATATTAAGTTTGAGTATTTTCTTTATATATAAAGCGTAAATATTAAATTTGAACCTTAAGCTATTTCTTTAAACACCATTTTGCCTTTTAATTTCTTATTTATCTTCAGAATTATTAGAAAAAAAAAATTAAAAATTTTTACTCTCTATATTTACATGTTATTATGAATATGTAAAAGTACATTATTGTACATATTAACAAATATTATGAACATCAAACATAAGTATTTATACAAATAGATTATAAGAAATATACATGTAAATTAATATAAGTATTTTATATAGATTAGATAAATATTGTTAAATGAAGCAAAAAACTGATATAAAGTTTTTTTAATAAATATTAATTAAAAATTGTCACATATATGATATTTTTTAGTATAATTATAATTTGCTGGAAATTAAAACTAAAATTTTTTATTTTCTTTTTTGAATTTAATCAAAACAATTTTTTTTTATTAAATTCTTTCTTCTATTTATATTAATACATACATGAAATTAATTCAGATGAATTAAAACAAAAATAAAAAAATTAATTAGAATTTAAATGCATTTAAATTTTTGATGAATACATAAAACGTGTCACTTTTTTTAGTTGATACATATTTTAAAATACTATATTTAAGACTAATGCATAAATAATTAATTGTAGCCCTTTTTCTTTTTATCTCCTGTAAAAATATATAAATTTATAATAATATATAATAGTTTTGTTATTATACATATGATACATGATTTAAACTTTTTTATTATGTTATAGAATTTCAAACTTCTGTATGCTGTAATAATATTTCATTTTTTTAACTTTTACATGAATATAATATTCTTTAATGTATTTTTAAATTCGATGATTTAATATGTATGCATAAAATATTAATTTTTATCATCTTTATTTTTAATATCATAATTATATTTTATAATTATAATCAATTTCTTGGGATTCACTGGGATTCAATCAATTTTCAAAAAATGGGATTCTACAAATACTAAAAAATACAGAACAGTAAAAATCACTAGAAGTTCGATAGTAATTACTAGAGACAAGTGATCACTATAAATTAGATATTGGCTAATTATTATATTACAGCTGTAGAATAAAACTGTTACATAACTAAAAAATATCTTCGTGAATCTTTTTTGCAAAATTTGAATTTTGATAACTTTAAATATGTTTGAATATATAGATAGTAAATTTTAGAAACTAAACATTAAATTGACAAAATTAAAGCTTTTGTGATCAACCCAAATATTAAGAAATGTATGATTAAAAAAAACTTTTTATAAAAAGAATTTCTTTAAAAGTTTAAATTTTAAATCAATAATTTTCGATGTCTTTTTTTCTTTATTTATATGCTCATTTAAATAATTTTAATCAATACAAGTTATGAAAGAACTTTGAAAAGTAAAAAACAGTTTATAATTATATCCATATCAAATTTAATAGCTACGCTAAAACTATTTACGTATAATATATTTTCAGACGTACAAGCTCTTCGATGTTATGATTGTAATAGTGTTATAGATAGTAGATGTTTTGATGATAAACCTCCTGATGCCTTAAAGAAAGATTGCTCAGAACTTCGAGATGGTTCAAAATATACAATGTGTAGAAAAATAACACAAGTTATTGAATTCAGTGTGAATGGACGTAAGTAGAAATAAATTTATGATTTCAGTATATATATATATATATATTAAAAATTATACATATTTAATATAATCATATAATTAAATAAATGAAATCAACTGTTTATATTTGAAGTACTAAATTCTTTTAAAGAATAAATTAATGCAATAGTAATCATAGTATAATTAGGAAATTTGTTGCTGTTTTCATTATCTGAAATATATTTTATAATTTAGAATTCCAAATAATATTAAAGTAAACTATAAGAAGAACTATTCTGTTAAAAAAACATATATATATACTATTTCAATTTTTTTTATAAGATATTAATATCTTTATATTTTATAAATAAGTAATTCATGTAGATTAGTTATAATTTAATCATAATATATTACATATAAGTTGTTTAATTAATATAAAGTAAGTCTACACTAAGATTACATTTTACTATAAAGTAAATTAATATGTTAACTTTACAGTACATTTATTACATTTTTACATTTATCTACAAAAAAATTAAATTTTGATAAACTAAAAAAAATATTTTTCTATTCTTTTACAAATTTTTAAAATAATGAATTTTGAATAAAACAATCTTAGCCGGTTCTACGATGCAAAATACGTGTCGATTACGATTGATTTTTGTTTACGAAAGCGTTAATAGATATAAAATTAAACAGACTGACACATATTTGATATTTAATTAGTTTAATTACATTGATTTTCATAACCTAAATATTCAGAAAAATAAATGAAATTAGCAATTATTTTCAAGTAAGTGAGAAGTAAAGAATATCATTTAATTAGAATGTTTATCTTAGTTATAAAGACAATTAGTCAGTACATTGTGAAGAAAAAAGTAATTTTACTGGCTTTCTTTTTGGCATTTTTAAATTTTAATAAAAATAAATCATTATAGTCAACATAAATTTTTGATTTCATAGCATTCTTTACTTATTGGCGAATTGTTTATTTTTTCCTTTTTCTTTTTCCATACACGCTTTCTTCCTATGCTTAGGAATTTTATTCCTATATTTCAAGTTTCCTTTGTTTTAAAATCAAATTTTAATCAAATTTGACCTGTTTATGCAGTTTTTATTTACACACACACTCGCGTGAGCGCAACAAAATGAATAGAGCGTCGTGTAGCATTCACCCATCACTCTTCTACAACGACATCTGCACGAAAAAATAAATTATATCAATAGAAAAAAAAATATATCGATATGTTAAATTGGTTATTGTTGAA
This sequence comes from Kradibia gibbosae, assembly GCA_018907135.1. Taxonomy (NCBI): domain Eukaryota; kingdom Metazoa; phylum Arthropoda; class Insecta; order Hymenoptera; family Agaonidae; genus Kradibia; species Kradibia gibbosae. Next base: position 34,461,287 of record JACCHX010000001.1, on the reverse strand, counting down.
TAGATAAATTCTATACGGAAGTTGAGAATAATTGATATTCAGATATTTCATCAGCATATTGTTTGAAAAAAAATATAAATTTGTGTGCTGAAATTTAAATACTGTAATTTAAATCAGTCAAGAGAAAAATAAAAAAAATTTTACTAATTATCAAAATTATTTTAATTTTTCAGTACCAGCCAATACTCGCGTGATTAGAAGTTGCGGCTGGGACGAATCTAATTATAAAGGAAAATGTTATCAAAGAGGTGGTTTTGGTGGAAGACAAGAAGTTTGCTCCTGCACAAGTGACTTTTGCAATGGTGGATCTAACAACAAGCTTTCATTTGTTTTATATTGCTTGTGGTTATTAATTTTTTTAATGATAATTACTTTGTAATTTTTAAAATGAAAAGAATATATTAGTCAAATATACTTTACTTTTAATGATTAAACTGGTCTAAATAAAATTTTTTTTAGATTAAGATTTAAAAATATATTATTCTTTATAATTTGAAAATAAGAAAACGCATATTGAAATGGTATATAAATTTCAAATGTATAAATTAATTTAATGATATAATTTTGTCTACATCGATGTATATTTTATTTTGCACAAGTAAATAATGAAAGTTAGTTTATATAATATAAATTTGTTATATATAAATTAGTTATTACTTGATTAATTGATTACTTTATAACTTGATTAATTAGTAGAATATGACATATTTCCGATGTTAAACAATGTACTATTGTACTATATGATAAATTAAAATAAATTTATTATTTACATAAACATATTTACTATAATTACAATTAATTTGAATCACATATTTAAAAAATTTTTATTTCCAAATTAAATATTCATTTCGATTTTTACTATTACCTACAAAATTCATGTAATTATTTGTTTTTAAATTTGTTGTCAAATTGATAGTGATTCTCTTATTTAATTCTTATGATTTAATGGTTCAACAAAAATTTTCATGATTTTTTAACTTTAACAAGAGCACGTTTGTTACCCACTTGAATCAAAATATTTTTTAACATGTTAACTCATCAATTAAAATAAATAGGTTATCTGTTTTATTTTATGTGTATTCTATAAAGCATAAAATTTTTTTTATATATTATAGTTTTTTTATAATAATAATCTCTAAGATAAATTTGTTATATAATTTTTAAAATATATTTAATTAAAATCTTATTAAGCGTATTTGCTGAAAATACTTTCAATTAAAGTTTTATTACATATACGATTTATATTTTGTTTCATCATAAAAATTGATTATAAATTTTAAAAAGTATTTTTGTTTTTAATTTAATTATTATATTTGTAAAATATCGTTAATTACTTTAAAGTAATTCAATCTAAATATGTTTTATCTATTGAAAAATTGCGCCCAATCAGCAAAAATAATAATTTAAAAAAACAAAGAAAATAGAATAGTTGTTACTAATATTCACATAAATTCATAAAATACTATGTTTATATGCAGTATTGAGTTATACATAAATTTTAAATATTAATAACATTTTTGAATTTATAATAAAAACATATGCAAATATAAAAAAGTTAAAGTGTAACCTCTTTCTTAATGCTATCATTAATCAAGTTTATGTGTTATTTTATAATAAAATCATCTGCATTATACTGTTAAATAAACTTCATTGTAATGTAGTATTTTAAATAAAATAAATTAAAAAAAAATTGGTTCATTTGAATAAATTTTAATTATTCTTCATATGTGATCATAAACGTAAACAAAAAATAATATGAATAAGAGAAAAACAGATGAAAAAAAAACAAAAGAAAAACATATTTTCAACAAATTTAAAATCATCAGTTAGTTAAATAAATGCAGTAAATAAATACTATTATAGGATTATGTATATTAAAAAATTTTGGGTTACAACGGTACTGTATATCAATGTATATTCAATAACCGACTACTCAATTGAAAACATTAAGAAAAGGTGGGCAATTATAAAAAAATTTTAATATATCTGGCTGAGGTTATTGTAAGATCATCTTTTATTATTTGTCTCTAAAAATAGTTAATATATATTCTGTGCACTATTATGAATATCATTTTCTAAAACTGTTTATTGTACTAATCAACTTTTTTTAATTCGTTAAAAAAATTAATGTTGGAATTTACAAAATAGAAATAATTAGGTAAATATTTAAAAAAAATCATATTAATATATGTTTTTTCTAATATAATACTTAATTAATTAATTTTTATCGACAGATTAAATTTAGGTAATTTTTTAGCATGATGAATAATTTGATTTTACGGGTATAGCATGTAAAAATAATAAAATTATTAAACCATTTTCAGAAAGCCTAATTAAAATGTTTGTTATTCAAGTAATAATCATTTCATATCAATGTTAAGCAATCAACTCAAACTTGATCATCAAATTGTATAAATTGTATAAATCAAATTGTATAAATAGCCATTGTGGATGTATTTAATTGAAATTATTATATAAATTACATATCCTTCAATAATATGACAATTAAAAACTACAAATAAAAATATAGATAAGGTTAAATAATTAAAAGTTTGCGAACAATTATATTATGAACAAATTTATTTATATTATTATGAAAGATCCTACTCAAAATTGTATAATATTAGAAAAAAGTTATGTTTTGAACAAACAGATTAATTTAAAATAATACGTTAAAATAATAAATCAATAAGAAGCAAATGTATTTATTAACATATAAATATTAATTTATAAGTTTTTATATTAACTAATAAGATTCTTTAGTATATGCTTTGAACCAATAAGTGTTCATTGTGTAGTTATAAACGCTTATTCAAATAATACGACCTTCCGGTAATTTAAGTAATTGCCTTAACAATATGTGTCTTTATTGAATAATATTCTTCTTCCCTTGATAAAATTTTTAATATATTTCACTTCTTTTCTAGTACTGCACATGCTATTAATTATAAAAAAATTAATAAACTAATACGAAAAGAATTTTAAATTATTTTTTACGTGTAAGCCATTTTTTAAATATATAATAAATTATATATATATATATATATTTAATTTTATTCTTTTTTATATATACATAATCTTTACTAACATTTTTATATTATTTATACAACTCTTATATATTATGTAATATATTATAAATTTTAAAAAATATATAAACAAAATAATATTTTGATAAACATATTACGACTAATAAAACTCTATACAATGAAAATCAATCAAAATTACGTATTTCGTTTTCAAAAAATGTTTTTTCACTTTTATTGTTTCGTAAAAATAAATATTTTTATATTTTAATTAAAATGTGGGACTAAAAATATAAGTAATTTAGTGCAGAAAAAATATAAGTAATATATGTACTACGATTTTTAATGCTTAGTATTAAAAAAACGTTAGAAAAGAACGGTAAACATTTAGGTTTGTTGAATGTAATTACACACACAAACACTTCTATTGATAAAATTAAGATACATTAAAAAATATTTTTTCTGACATAAAGATAAAAAATTATTATATCAATAATTAAATCAATTTCAATACAATTAAATCTTCTATTCATATTATACTTACGTGTGTATACGTAAATAATGTTCTTATATGTAATTTCACAAAAAGTCGCATTACCATTAAGTTTATATTAACGTGCAGAACCCTATATAATTAAATTAAAAAAATAATTAGGAAAAAAACTAAATATATAAGGAAATTACTTGAAAAATATGTGAACATTGCAAGTTATAAGTAATAGATAATTATCTAAAGCATACATGTAACTTCAATATTATGATAACGAATGCTAGTGTTATATACTTGTTATGTATTTTAGATTTCAAACCTATTCGTGATAATTCACCTTTTTGTCCCTACACACCTAAGTGTAATACTGGTCATAATAGTACGAAATGAAATGGCTGTATAATTTTTTCAACATACATAAAAATGTAAACATAAAATATTAATTTTTAAATTCATTAGCAATTAATTTTTTTAATTAAATCTGTTTATTGAATTTTGTTCAAGTACATAATTTATCATAAATTCTACAATTAAAATAAACCAATTTCAATAAAAAATTTATAGTATTAATTTTTAAAATATGCACAATGTTGGGAACGTAATTTAAATAAATAGTTTTATTCGGATAATATTAATCATGTATTATAATTATGACCTTTCAATTTGTTTTAAGATTTTACTATTTCAGATGTATATGAAATTACATTGTTCAGAAAAATAAAGCTTTCTTACAATAAAATTGGCAATCTCTATGATCCTTGTACTAGCTTCTCCGTAAAAAAAACTGAGAATAAGTTAAAAAAATTTGAGTTAATTTTGCTTTTTGCATTGCACTTTTAGCAGGCTATGATACCTATGTAACTGTTTGATAATCTGAGTTCTAGAGTTACTTTTGATACTCATCCTAAATTTTTACACTGTTCAACATGGCCGGCAGTGCTTGAGGTGACAATATGCATACTCGCTGAACTCTTTAGTTTTAGGTTCTAATCGGTAATGCTCAGTAGCATCGAGATATTCCAATCAGTTTACCATATCTTAAAATAGCTATCAAGTTCCCTTTTTTCGCATTCGTTAAAATAAAAACGACCATAGCAATTAAATTTATTATGGCTATATTCCCTCAATCTGAGATGACGCATACATTATAAGTCATACTTTATAACGCATAGTTTAATAACTTTTACTGAATTTGTTATACAGAGGTTGGATTGAGAGCCCTAAACACTCAATTGTAATGTCAGATTAATCTTGAGATATTGAATAAGAACCTACGCACCTCAAGACAACAATCTTAAAATTATAAATCATCAAAAATAAAAGAAAAAAAGAAGAGTAGTTTTTAATCTCGATAAATAGAAATGTATTTTAGAGCTTAAAATATACAATTAAAGTAAAATTAGCCGTTATTCCTAAACCAAAGATAAATTACGAGCAAGCAATATTTATTAACTACTGGTAACTGAATTACTTAAATTACATGTATTCCTGTTCAACGCTGTTAAGATATCATTCTATAAAACGTAATAGTAAAATGCCTGAAAGGAGCTTAAGATAGACAAAACAAAACACTGAACATCGTAAATTTATACAATAATGTAGACGTGTGTTAAAATAAAAAAAACGGAACACAACTTTTATCGAAAGTTTTATTTAATTGCAACCTATTATTAATAGTACATTAAAGCTATTTTAAATTTGTATTCTCTATTAGTAAATTATTATCACGAACTAATTTTATTTTAAAAAAATTGTCTTCGAATGTTACGTCTATAATAATTATTCGAGACACAATTAAAAATTTCGAATTACTAGAACTTTTATTACTAAGTAAGTCAATTTCATCACCAACATTAATAAATTCACTCTTCTTTTTTATACTTTTTCCATTCTTTTTTATTTTGTGATCGCAAAATGCAAAATCAATTTCTCTGTAAAAAAAACATTCAATTATATTTCGAATATTCCATACATTTACTTAAATGGAAAGTACATACTTTCTAGATTTTCCTAGGCCAGTTTTTAGAACAAGGTCTATTCTCAAAGAATTAACTGTAATATTTATTGTTTTGCCATTTAATTGTGCAACATCATTGGTTTCCTCAACATCATCAAGCAGCTATAATAAATCGAATGATGAATAAATTAAATTTAATAGAAAAATTTTCTCTTATAATACATGTAATCAAATTAAATTCATTGTAACTACAATTTAATAAATTGACAAATATAATACATTATCTAAAAGTATAAATTTAAATAAATAACGACGTGTATCTTTATTACAACTAATTATTAATAAACTAGCATAGTCGTATATAATACTGCCAACTCTTCTACTCTTATGGACTATTTTTTAGCAAAAGCAACTATTTCTCACCAATCGAGTTTACATTTTTCCTTTGCTTTACAATTTTTTTTATTACGAAATTGCCAAAAGTTTATTAATACATGTATATTAAGAGATTTCTCATTTTGCTACTCTAGATAAATGATAACATCTCTGAATGATCATTTTGCAAAAATTCTTCATTCTCCGTTGATAGATTCCATCGACATTTTTACTGTATATCTCATAATTGTTTTTAGGTTGATTATTTTTATACATACAATTTATATGAATAAATAAAAAATGATCCAAAATTATTTGTAAAAAAACATCTTAAGTAATAAAAATAAAATATGAATACATTTTGCCATAAATTAAAATCAATGAAAAATATAAAACTTAACATTTAAAAAATTATTTACAAAATAATTTGCAAAAATACTTAGTTTTAAAAATTGCTTAAATAAAAATTTTCTAAGTACAGGATATCTAAAATTATATACTCTTAATTTATTTAGTATCAATAATTACGATTTCAGCTTTATCTTTATTTATCTTTTCAATGTAGTAGCCAAGTCTCATATTCGTTTAGTTTTGTTCACTTATTTCTTTTTTTCTTCTTCTAATGTAATTATAACTGTATCAAAGCAATCCAAATTCTTCGCCAGAATTTAATAATTTCATTACCTATTGTAATCTATAGAAATAACTATACTAACAGCGTTTTAAAATTTTTAAATTTACCTTCGTATTATACAGGACGTATGACACATAAAGATAATTTGTTTTTTCGCAATAGTTAAATTAAATTTGTCTTACTTATATTATCCTATTGTGTTTCAGTGTAGTATGACTTAAAAAAACATGAATATCATAGACAGCATAGAGTAAAGTGTTATAAAGACAATAAAAATTGTGGATTTAACAATTTGTCACATACTACAAAAAGGGATACACATATTTTTATCTTAGAAGTTCAAATATACTATCCTATATATTTGTACCAACACATTCTCTCTCTCTCTTTCTTTTTACTTCTATTTCCGAATTAAAAAGAAAAACTTATGAAAAATATTAGTTTCTGATCACATTAAACTGTTCCCTTTCATTTGTTTTCTTCTTAGTTTTTATCGTTTTATATTTTTTGACACTAACCCGACACTTCCATTATACTTATAAGATTTTGCTATTGTCTGAAACAATAATTTTTTTAAAAAATAGTAAAAAATTGTTAAAAAGATTATTTGTTTAATTAATTGTTACCATTGATCAAAATAGGTGGCAACAAAATTATATGAATTATATGAATACTCCTATAAAAATATGTACTGTTCGTTGTAATTTTATATAATATAATTTAAATTTATAATATGTATCAAGAAGTAAATTTAAAACATTGTTAAACTTTATCAAAACTTGAAATTGAATATTAGGGAATCATCAGCACACAAGAATACTCAATTAATTATGGACATACATAAACAAATGGTAGTTCTTTTATTGTCGAAATAAAAGGTTTTCAATTAACGTTCAGCATAATTAAACCTTAGTTCCTATTTTTTTACCCCATCCTTTAATTAATTATATATACATATTTGCTGGCTCTAATTGCTATATAATAAACTAGAATAGGAAAATAAAAAAAACTGTTAAAACAAAATTTGTAATTGTTAGTTTGTGTACTAATATGTAAAATTTATAATGTAAATCATGTAAATTGTATTGCATTTAATTGTAATTTATTATATTGTACAACATTTAATATTTTTGGTACTTCGCTGGATTCTTTGCTATTGCTCTTTATATTGTATACATTAATAAGTTTAATATCTTTTGGAGCATGAAGTTATCTAATTAATAAAATCAACCACACATTATAATTTTATAATTCAATTGAATATGATTACAATAGTTTCTTTTTGTATGTATTTTTGAAAAAAATGTAAACAATAATTAATTTAAGATAAAATAACTTTAATCAGTTATTTAAATAATAAATTTTCTTGATATATTTTTATATTTAAAAAAAAGTATGTAAAAATAATTATTAAGTCTTAATAATTATTCAAAAGAATGTGAATATTTTTTTCTGTAATAAATAATTCTGTTTTTCTTTAACCAATATTTATTTAGATTCATTTTACTTTGCTATAGTTACAATTAAATAGAAAATATCTTATACAGAATATTTTTGACCTTAAATATATTTTTACATGAAAAATGTTAAATATAATATTGTATTTAATTAATTTATCACTTAATCTACATTTTAAATATAAATTAATAACATTATAATATTTTAGACATATTTAGTCAAATCAATGTAAGATTTTACAAAACATAGTACTATTTATTACACAAATAATATTTTAGTATTTATTGACATACTTTATATTATGTATTTAATAATTATTTTAATATTGCATCTCTATAAACAATTACAAATAACATTATGAAATAAAATAAACTTAAGTAAGATGTTTAGAAACTAAATATATACTTAAAAATGGCTAAGAAAAAAATTATCTAAATAGGACAATTTAAGTATTTTACTAAGTAGTTAATTTTATAAGCAAGTTAATGAATTCAATAAACTGAATTATATTTCTTGCAGAATAAGCAATTTATAATAATTATATGCTAATTAGACAAATAGTAGAAAAAAATGTAATAAATTTACATCAAAATTAACAAATTGTATCATGTGTATACATGTGAGAAAAGATAATATTATATTAAAAAAATAATATGTTAATAATAATGTTATATATTAACATTTTTAGAATCATTTTGCTATTAAAATTATTGATACAATTATTCTTTAAGACTTACCGTTTCAATATTTTTAACATCTTTATATTTATATCTTTTAGATTCTATAAATATAGTATAAGATTTGTAAAAGGTTATGTTTTTTATATAATTAAATTTAACTACACGACTCATAGAGCACATTTGTCTCAAATGAGATCCCATATAAGTATAAACTTTAAAAGTTTCTAGTGCTAATAAACATTTATTTAACATATTGTATATTATAATATTTAACATTTATTTAACATATACAAAAATGTTTAAAATATGGATTTGTCGCGAGTATCAATACATCAAATCGATTGTGTTAACCACATTTTAATAGTTGTCCTTATTTTAAAATCATATGCTGTTTTAAATATACACATTGTTAATGTTTATTATGATTGCTATGAGATTATTTGATGATTTTTGAAAAATAATTAACATATTTAATAGTTTTTTTAATTCGATAAAAGTATCAGTGCTTACTAAAATTTATAAATTTTACGTTGTAATTCAATGTGCAGAAACTTTTACATTTTACATTGATATTTAATAATTATGTGTTTAGCCATATACATGAAATTATTTAATATTAATAAAAGTGGATGCGAAATTGTAATTAGTTATGTGAACATTTGTTTTTTAAACTTTACGCAAAAATTATTTCATCCTGACTTCATTGACTTTTGCCTCTCCGCTACTTTTAAAATAGAATAGAACGAAAATTAAAAACAAAATTTATTTTTGGCTTTCTTTACTTTTTCATTACCCTATTTCACTGGTCTCTACAAAAAAATGAAAAATAACAAGTAATGAAATGAAAGTTATTAATTTAAAGTTTTTGTATACAATTTTGTTATAAAAGCAATTGATTACTATTTATCTGTCGAATCATAATAAAGTTCATGTATTAAAATTGAATCTTTTTGGTTGTTGATGCGTATAATTTTAACATATATAATATTATATCAAAAATAAGAGCTATGAACACACGCGCGCGCGCGCACACACACACACACACTGATTATATTATTAATTATACACAAGTGTATAATATAAAAATATTCCTATTCAAAAAAAAATTTTTCCCATTCTTAGTACAGTAATAAAAATAGTAAAAAGTCATTATCATAGTATTACTACTGCATAATATCCTACAAAACATGTATTGCATTGTATACAAAAAAACTAAAAATGCACAATAATTTTTATTACAAGAGTTCTAAAATTGTGAATATTAAGTTCAAGTATTATGATATTCTACCAGAGTAATAATTTTGATTCACATTCATTATTTTTTATTTAATTTAAATCAGATTTAAATAAATTTAGTTATACATATAATTACGATTGTACTGGTTGATATTAATATTTACTACATACTTTAAAAAATGTTTTCCATGTGAAATTTTTTAATGTAGTCACATTAACTATTAAATTTTGTTTTCATTGTTACACCTATTTTCTATTTGCATTAATTTTTAATTTGGGGTTTTCTTAAAATAAACATAACAAATTTTAAAAAATCTAAGAGAATATAAAATTTCCTTTTAAAGGACAAAATTCAGAGTTAAACATTATTTGAATTAAAAAAGCTAAAATTTTTAACTATATAAATGAAAATGAATCATTTTCATATAAATGAAAACTATATAAATGAATAAAAATGAAAATTATAAAATTATAATAGTAATTTAAAAAAAAAATATAACAATTATAAGATATTGAATATTTTATTATTATTATAATATTCTTTTAATTTTTATTACCAATATATCTGAATTCTTTGTTCAGTTTTCCTTTATTTTGTATACATACATATTTATTATTAGCTACTATAACTTTTATTTTATAAAATTCTAAGTGAATCGATACTGCTTTTTAGCTTCATTTAAAAGGACATTTTGTAAAAGATCTTTATCAAATGAATATGTGAAGATACAAGGGTATGGATTTCCTGAAAAAAAAGTATAATTAATATTCTTTTCTGATATCAGAAATATTTAATATTTTAATATTAAATTACTATAGTATTTAAAATTATAATTAATTTTACTAAATATTATTGCAATTGATTGTAGTAACATTAAACTATTTTAAAATTACATAAAATGAAATAAAATCTCATACTAAAATAATTAAAGGAATTTGATAGATATTTAATATAGACTATATACTCATCGTAAAAAGTAATGCTTAGCATTAAAAACACATGGTATCAACATAAACAAACTAAACAAAAAAAATATAACAATACTTTGTATTCTTACTTCAAAGAAATTACATTAAGTGTAAAAAGCTGTCCAATATTTAAACATGACAACATAGAAATTCTTTTAATGTAATCATATTTCTATTAATTCTCTATAACACTTATTGGTCTTATTACACTTTTATGGATTTTTTACTGCATTTGTTATTTTGTCTTTGAATGCATCATATTTCCCTTTATACTATAAGCCAAAGATTTTTTAAAAGTTGATCAATAATATAATTGAGTCTCAAAAAAGGAAGGAAAATTTTACAAAACACAAAAAAAATATAATGCAGTACAGTGTATTAATCTTTCTCAAAGAAAAAAAACTTTTATATACAGATTACTTTTTTTAATCTATTTTTTTCTACCTATAATTTTTTTAATATATAAAGTAACTGTATGTTTTTTTATGTATTTTTTACATAAAAATACTACATTCTCCAGTATATTAATTCGTATTATATTCAAAATTTTCTTACATTTTGAGAAATTTATACTCCAGTATTTTTTTTTCTATGTTCAGCTCATATTATTTTATTTTAAAACCATATAATCCAAATCTATATAACGATTAGTATTTTTTTTTTTTTTAATTTATAATTCGGTTTAAGTATGGCCAAATAAAATCATAGCTGCTCTCTACTAAATTTTAATATAATAGAAATAAATGTTTGAAGTATATGATCACACATTTAAAATTTTCTTTGAGTGGAGTTTGCAATTTTAGTAGAGCAAATTATTTACAGAAAATACAGCTCATTTCTTGTACATACTTGTATTTATAATCTTTCTTTTTCTTTGTGGATTTTACATCCTCCTATATTTTCATTTCCCTAATTATTTTCTCTCCATTTTAATGACATCTTATTCTTATGTAAAAAATACAATATGCACTAACAGAATTTTACAAATTATGAAAAGTTTATTTGTATTGAAACAAAAACATCATTTATTGTTTTTTAATAAAAAGCAATAATAAATTTATGATTCATCACTACTTGGTTTACATATTTAAGTATTAAAAAAAATTGTTCCATTGAAATAGTATAATATAAGATTTTAGTGTATTAACATAAAAGTTATTGCTAACCATTAGTGATAAAAGAATATGCATTAATACAATAAGTAAAATATGTAAATATAATTTAACTATGTTAAAGTTCCATAATCCATAATGTTTCGATTATGCCATAATGTTTTATTATACACTATAAAATTGCTGATATTATAGTTTTAATTATATATTATATATGTAAAATATAATTTTTAATTTATAATAACTTAAAAAAACTATAAATATTTGAGTAAAGTTCATATTTATTCAATTCCTTTTTGATTATATAAAGTAATGGATTTAAAGCAAGGACAGAAATATAATTTTTAAGGAAGAAAATTTATTAGCATTAATTGTGTAGTTATAAATTACAATGAAAACACTAATCAATAATAGATGTTAGTGATTAAACAAAAGAAGAAAAATATTTTTAATTAATTAATTTTACCTTTCAATTCTAATATCACTTTTTTCCTGTAATTGCCTGGATAAATTCTAGGACAATTGTAAATTGTAGTATAAGCTGTAGAGGAATTAGTGTATCTGGGTACCAAAACATGAAAAAGCTTGTATATAAGTTGCTTCTCTAATATCCAAAAATTTGCCAATTCTATTACTTGATCATCCATAAGCCTAGTCCGTATTGATTTGGATATTAGCTTTAAAAAGGATAAAATTTAAATTACTTTTAATTAATACTTATTATTAGTACAGTAATTATTATTTTAAAAATGTGTTATTATTAAGAAACATTGCTTAAATGTTAAATAATTTTAATTTATTGAACAGAAGATAAAAAAATTGATAATATTAAATTAATTGAATTAATTAAAGTAAACATTTTCTTAACAAGAAAAAAATTCATCGCATTTTACATAGTTTCTATTTTTCAAAAAATTATCATTATTTACTTTTTTTTGTAATTTCATGTAAGAATTTGCTAATAATGCATATATTTGCTTTTATGAAATATTTTAAGTATTCATTAATAAAAGGGGGCTACAAGTTGTATAAATTCTTATATATTTAAATGATATCAAATGCTTAAACCTACTAATGTTAATCTATAAAAATTAATTCTTCTTTTAGAATATAATTAATATAAAAAATTAATATTAAATAGTAGCAAACTTTATATTCAGAATAATTCATATCAGAATCTTTAACAATAAATTTTAATTGGAATAAGACATCTTCAAAATATACGTCATTCGTTTAAAATTTTAAATACTGAATTTAAAAAGCCCTAAACTTTTCGTAATCTATTTTTTTATCTATTTTTTGTTTAAAAAAATCATTGTTGAGTTAAATGTATTATTAAAAAAAATTTTTAATTTATCAAAAATATTAATTATTTGGAAAGAATTTTTAAATATTTTTATTGAAAAAAAAAAAAAAAAAAAAAAAAAAATGGTTCTAGTATTATATTGTACAAAATTAAATTTAAATTAAATTTTATTATTATTATTTTATTTATTATTTTATTATTTTAAATTAAATTAAAAAATATACCTGTTCCACATAACCTCGCACTTCATCAGCTCTATTGTAATTTAATTCAATTCTTTCATATTTCAGTAGTTTAGTTAATGTTTTTTGTATTTTTAAGACTCTACCTTCTGGCCCATTATTATTTTTCAATCTTCGAGCCTTTGGAAGAACATTGTAATTTAATTGTGATACTAAATTTATAATTTTAGCTTGATTCATTTTATTTAGTGACCGACATTAAGTAAAGAAACTAAATAAAAATTTAGATTTTGCGCAAAGGAAATTTATATTTATTGGCTTTTACCTTGGCGCTGACTTCAAAAATTTCGAGCAAATGTGTTCATTAAATTGATATACTTATACTATATGAAAAAGTAATAATAATAATAATATTATTGATTTTGAAACACTGTCATATTTTTATTTCCATGAAATTTATAAATAAAATATTATAGTTAATTATTGGTCGCTATCAATGTTTACGTTGTAATTGCTTAATATGTTTCTATGTACTCTCTAATTATTTCCTTCAACTCGAAATTGTGAATGCAGTATACCACTAAAAGCGAAATTTATTGCGCAAATTCATCACAATTGTAGGTAAAAACATTGATTTTTGACGTACAGATTATAGAGTATTAGCGGTGGAAAACTTAGCTCGAAGATTTTCAATTAAACACAGCTCAGAAGGGAAAAGATTTAGTTAAATAAATCAGCAAAAACATATTTTTCTTTATTACCGTTTACTTTACATCATTCTTAATATATCCTAGTAGTTAAAATCGCCGGTATAGGCTCCAAATAACATTTTTTTGATACTTTTAAAAAAATTATGTTAAAAACTTAATTAGTAATTACAATGTATACACAATATAATTAACTGAGTAAGTCTCTTTTTTCTCGGAGTTTATCCGATTGCGTCCTTAGTATAAGAAATTCTTCATATATTATATTGAATACTTTATTTCTAGAAATAAATAATAAATTTTGTTGTCTTCAAGGGATACTCCCTAAATTTGCTCTTAGATTTTCTAAATGTTTCTTCTCTTCGATGATACTTGACATTCATGCTATATACATTTTACTATTAACACAGTAATGTTGCAATACATTAATGAAATAGGCATATTATATTTTTTCTTTAAATAAATTTGATAACGAATGATTTTTTTTTAATTTGTAAAAACAATAGTAAAGAAACAAATGTATTACTGTTTTTTAATTTATGTTTAAATATAAAATATTAATTATCAAAATATACCTTTAAAATTTATTGTTCTTATCTTTTAATAATTGCATATAAAATTATCTTTATACGGAACTCTCTTATATTTAGTATTTGATTTAATATTTATTTGAATATTTATCAATATGCTTATCCATAATATTAATTTGCTTTCTAAAACAAACAACATATATATTATTAACATTTTTGTTTAAAAACATTTTTTATATCAATTTTATTTATATCAATTTTTTATATCAACAATAATTAAATGAATATTTATAAACATTAAGTATACATAAAATTAATAAGAGTCTAAATTGTTTACAGTTAATGATTCTTTAGTCACATATAATTGTTGTATAAATTTCAAAAAATAAGTTTCTAACTCTATTATAGGTAGTTTCCAACTTTCACTTAAATTTGTTTTATTATCGTCTTATTCGGTAAAATAATACGAAAAATTTAATAATTTAGCCTTATACTTTAAATTTACATATATTCTGAAATAATCCATAGGTTTTCTATAAATCTTTATACATGTACCGTTTATGTGTGTATTTAAAGTTTCATAATCAATAATTCTAAAATAGAGAAATAGTTTGATTAAAACTACATAAGATTGGAAAAAAATTAAATTTTTATTTCACATTTAAATCGAGGTATTTAAAAAAATTAATTATTTTTAAACATTAATCTATAAAATAAATTTATTATCTATGGCCTCTATAGTTTATCGTCGTAAAATGAAGTTATTAATAGTTAAATAGATTCAATAATCTAAAATTTTCTGAGAAAGCTGGAAACTCTTTGGTATATGCCACTAAATATTAAATGACAACTTACCAAGCATCTATAAATATTATTGATTTTATTAAATTATTACGTTCATATAAGCAAACGCTTATAACTTAGTTCTTTAATTGTCGTTAATTTCTTTAAAAGTTAATGAATGCTTAAAATTTTAATTTTTTACACAAAAGTTTTAGTTAATTTGAAAGAAAAATCTGATATATATATTTTCTCTTTTTATATGTTTAACTGTTCTATGAAAACTACGATTCTTAATTTTTTGAAATGTAATCAGTCTTGATAAACTATTTTCAATTATAAGAAGTAATAAATAAATATTTGGCAGCATTTAAAATTGACGGTCAAAATACAGGAGCATTGATGGTATGAAATGTAAAATTATATTCTAAGAGGTGCATTAAAATACGGTATTTGAAGAATTCAAATTCTCATTGAAATAATTCCAACTTCACTATGAAACTTAAATGGATTGATTAATTATTAGCAAAAATTCTTATTAAAATTTTGGCACTAACAAGTATATCCGTACAAAACATTCTTATTTCATGAGTATAAATATAGGATAATAAGTGGGCTTATTAATTTGTTTCTATGTATGTATTTTACATATGTTGTCTTTACGTTTCTTCTTTGTAATTATGACTAACTGACGATCATCTTTACACGAGTTGTTATGTATAACACATGTAGGAAACTTTGTTCTGAATCATCTTATTTGTTTTTATATAGTTACTAATTAATAATAATTATGAAACAAAACTTCAAATTGCATACAACCTGTAGTATTTTAAATATAATTTTTCGTTTGGTTTTTGTAAAACGTAACTATTGAATAAAAAGAATTTTTACAAATATAAAAATCACTTTTAATTATTAATATTGGATGCTCCATAAATTTAAAAAATGTTTGAAAATATAAAAATACTTACTTTATATTATTAGGCAGTTTATAGTACACGTCAGTAAATAGATGATGCCAAGAAAGTGTCTTGTATTCTTCTGCTTTTTTTAGTGCTTCTAAAACTAATGTTTTACTAGAATTTATAAAGCTTTTCTCTTTGGTCATGTCCCATAGTTTATAATGCTCCAAATAATTTCGAAACGTCAAAATGGGGGTTTTATTTCGGTATAAATTAATCTCATGATCTGATCTATACATTGTACTATCATCTGATGTACTGTGATGTCCAATTCTTTAAAAATAAAATAAATAATATTTTTAATAATATTTTATGTGTGTGAGTATTTCCGTAACAAAAACCGATATTTTATTATTTTATAAAAAATTTGTCTTTTTAAGGCAATCGAAATTATGTATAACAGTGTTGTGTACGGAAAACATTGCATTGTAATTTATATAAATAAGATATTTTGATAAATGCTACTTGCAGCTGTAAGAAATATTTAAAAATATCATACGCGAAAAAATAGAAAGGAGTTGCAACACTTACCAAATGTGATCAATAATTTAAAATGTATTACATAATATGCTACTGAAACGTTGGAATATAATTTAGCTAAAATATCCTAACGAAGCATATAGAAATAGTAAAGATGCACTTGTAAGAAGTTGTTAATACAAATTGCATATAAATCAAAGGCGTTTCAAAATCGCTTAAAACATCAGTTTCGTGTGTGTAGTTGAAATACAAATTTTTTACAAAAAGTTTATAATTAAAAAAAATCAATAAGCTTCTCCTTCCCTTATTATCGCACTTAGGTACATAAATACAAAAAAACAAATAGTAGCATCTATATTGAAAATAACATACTATATATATAATATATTAACATAAGATTACTAAAAAATGGACTTAACATAGAAAGAATTGCAATATTAGTTAATTTTACTAAAAATATTTCAAATGCATTAAAATATACGGTTAGTAAGGTTTTTTAACATAATGAAAAGTCCCGTCGCTATGACCGCGGCTCAAATTGCATCGTAATAATTCTGTACATCAGAGGAATATATAATAATAGTGCGTAACGTGCAATTTTCAGATTGTAAGCTACTAGTGACTTGTGATTTCACTATCTGGCGGTACGAAAAATGTTAGAGTGGGGGTAGTAAAAAATGAGTACAGGAGTAATACGTAACGTAACACAACACCGTAGAAAAAAAGCCCTCTTGCGTAGAAATTTAACAATAAATGCTAAAAAAAGCTTAATAACATTTTTTTAAATTATATAAAAGTGCGAGAATTTATCACAATCTGAAAGAGAAAAAAGGGAGTCTTTCATCATATTCATTAGAAAAGATGAATGATTTCAAGTCTACACACACATTTTCTTGTAAAGGGCTTTAGCAATAAATAAAATTTCTTTTTTTAATATTTTTTAATAAATTAATGATGAGAAATTTAATAAGTTCAACTGACTTTAATGGTATCAGGTTTTCGAATATACTATTGATAAAATTGTTTCTAATTTTATGTGAATGAAGAAAAATGTGTTTTACATTTATTTTGTAACTGTATTTATATCATTATATATTTTTAAATAATGTACAATAAGCATTTTGTTAAATATTATGCTAAACTCTCAAAGGTAGAAACATGAAATACATATTAATCTTACTTGATTAACCGTATTCATATAATATGTAAACAAACTGTCTCATAATTAAAATTGTTTGTAATATAATAACAAATACAAATATTACCGATATGTCATTGCTTCAATTAGGACTGGTTTTTTTGTTTGAATCGTGTAGGCTCGAGCAAATTTGGTAGCATTGTACATAGCAATAATATCGTTACCATCTACACGAATTGTATTTATACCATAAGCTGGACCTCTTGCTGCAATTCCATCGCCACAATATTGTTGATGACTTGGAGTTGAAATTGCATAATGATTGTTCCGACTTCAAAAGAAATGAAAATTTCAGAATTATTTCATACTATAATATTAATCAGAAATAAAAATTTTCAATATAATTAATTTCTAGCTAAAAAAAACATCAATCTTTTTCTTTTTATAATATTACGTTGACATTTAGGTTCAAACTTAATTAATTAAAATTAAAATAGATAATCAATTTAAAATTTAAATATAACCATTTACTTGATACTCATTCTATATCCAATTCATAAAATTTTATAATTAGATATTATATTTTTTCTTCCCAATTGCACATTATGCACGATTTAACAGCTACCTATAGTCTGTATCTGATTCGTAGTTTCTCCATTCTCTTGAAAAAGCCGTATACGTAGCGACTGTCAAAGCGCCTGTTTCATTTTGTAAGCTGTCATGATCATGGCAGGCATCCATGATAACGAAGGGCTACTGGGGGTAGAAATGTCGCTTCTCGAGACTGGTTTCGAGGCCCACCTTATGCGTTACCCTTCCCCCTCATTATGGAAAGTCACAAAATAATCGTAATCGCCCAGCTATCAAATCAGCCATTTCCCCCCTCGCTATCAGGCGGACTTATTTTATGTATGTAAAGAAGTATTAATATTTTAAAAGAAAATAAAATTTGCATTGGTTTAAATAATCTGCGAACAATCAGTGTGTTTGATTGTGTATTCACTTATTATTCACTTATTATACATTTTTCTGTATAATATTTGGTACATAAATATTTTTAGATAAGGAATAAATCCCTCCACCGACTCGGATATGAGGAGGGAGCAACATTGCATCAAATTGAGTATAATTAATTGCAATAACATTCGCCTCCTCCTCCAGTCGACCCCCCTAAATCGCAGTTCACCATGCTTCCCGATCCCGTTGGACTGGATGAGTTGATCTTACTAAACTCCACCTGCACTCTTGCACCTGGCGAACTTCGAGTTCGCATCAAAAAATAACAAATTTTTTCTATTATTTTATTCATATCAAATTCTACGTCATTAATTTATTTTATAAAAGTATAAATTAGCTCATCTAAATTTAAAGTATGTGAATAAAATAAATGGTGAAAAAAATCACACTTTTTTCATACCATATAAATATAACTGGGGAAGTTAATATAGCTGCAAAATTCAAGGCTGCATGTGCATCTCCTTCGCTTGCAGCACCTTCTCCAAAATAACAAACTACACACACATCCTCCTTTGCTTTTTTTAATCCATAGGCAGCACCAACAGCTGAAAATAATCCATTATATTAGAATATTTTAATTAAACAATTTTTCAAACCAAAATTTATAAATTGCAGATAATAGAAGAATTTGTAAAAAAATAAATAAGTAGTGATAATCAATAACGGATGTTTTAACTATTTTTAACCTCACTACTCTAGTTTTTTTCGAAACAAAATTTTTTTTCATTTTTAAATTACATAATTCGAGAATATTTTGCCTGTGGATAAATGGCTAGTGTGTTCCCATAACGTATTAGGGCGATCGGGCAAAACGGTGGGGTGACACGTGAGTTGATCTTGGAATCATCTTGCGATCTCAATATTATTCTTTTTTGAAAATAGTCCTCCGGGCCTTTGCTAGGCACAAGGAGAAAGGAAAAGAGGGTACTCTTCGTCATTCTAGCTATCAAAGTTGGTAAAAGAGAAGATAATGCCTCATTGATCCTGGATACTCTCCAATAATTAGTAATTAATAAAAAGTGATAGAAATCTCGCCATTCGGGAGGAAAAGTAATGCGGATGGACAGGCAAGGCTCAAGACAGTATTTAGGAATTACGTCACCGATGTCACTCTTGAAGCTTTATAATTGAATTGATATGTCTAATAATTTTTTGTTTTCTATTGTAGTAATGAAATTACTTCAACAGAAGAGCGAAGGAAATGTAGTAATTAAGACTAATCATTTGGGTTATGCTGATTTGTACCCTTCACTTCCAAACTATCCCAAGTAAAAACATTTAGAGCATATCAATATAAAATTAAATAAAAAAAAACCAATATATATATATTAAATTGTCTAGACTACAAGATCTAATATCTTTATACAATAATTAAGTAAAACTTATTTACAAATTTACATTGCCTAAATCTCATAATTAGCGTTTCTTTTTCCAATGTCATGTCATTTAATTTACTATTTCTGTTCTATACATAATTGTCTCTTTATTAATTAGTACTGATTTTAATTAATTAAATGCTTTTATTTGTTTGAATACATATTTAATTCTCTTCATTCGCTTATGATATTTTGATACTTTTCTAATGTCATTTTCTATCGACAAATTTTTCAAATTCTTTAATTTTCTGTTCAGTAGTTTTTAATATGCATTAATGTTGATATGGATATATACATTTATATCTTTTAAGTTTTTATAATATTTCTATTTTTCTTAATTCCTCTTTTTTAGTTTTTACGAAATTAAATTTAATAAAAAATTTAATAAAAAATATTTACGACATTCAACAATTAACCATCCTTGGGAGCAAGAGAGAGAGAGAGAGTTGAATTTTCCCTTCTTAATAATCTTCATTCCTGGCTAATTTAATTTGAAATTTAGTAAGAATGGTGTTAGGGAATGTACAAGGGAATTACAAGGAATGTAAACATTTAAAGCGTCATTATATGACATTGAACCGCTTGAAATTATTCAATATAAGATTAAAAAAAGTTGTCGGGAAGTATTGAAAATTAATAAGATTAATTTAAAAATTTATATTTTGCACAAATTAATCCTGTAAAACAAATTATTAAAACTATCGGTATTGTTAAACTATAATATAACGGTTCGACGTAAGCTGCCTTCGATACAGGCAAACTTTCGTCGACCTAAAATTCAATCAATAACTTTTAATGGGAGTCTTGGTTAGATTTCGCAATTCTTTTAAATCTACGATAATCGATGTACAATAACTATAATACTTATGTTTGTGTTTAATTATCGATACTGCATCCGTTACAAGCTCACTAGAAACAAGGTCAGAAAATTATGTTCAAACTTGGGAGTTATTATAACTGCTATTTGATTATTGATAGGTGATCAAAAATCGTACTATGGCTATAATAAATTTGATAGCTGTTAATAAAAACTTTGTGACAGAATTGAGGAAATTAGTCGATGATTTACGTATATATACAAGGGCCTTAAAAACATAGATAAAAATGATATTCATTAGACACGTTGTTAATAAAAATAATTGTTGCAAAATTAGATACACTTACATTACGGAGTGGGAAAAAATATAACAAAAAAATTAGTTTCGACATTATTTACAATCTTTAATTTTAATCTTGTGGCGGGGACAAGTTTCGTGGCCGGACACCGACAGGGTTTGGAATAATCATATTTCTTTTTTCATGCGACAAATTTTAATTATTTAGATCTTTAAGACGTCTACTGGACGGTAAAAGGCCGATCTTCGACTTTGTTCGTTTTTGTTAATGTAGGGCAGCTGAGAAAGGGTTGTCTACTTCTTCATACGAGCAACCACCTGAGCTTTTTCCTCACGACGGGGTGACGGCCGTCTGGTATTCTGCAACGTACATCCAGTTCAGGGGATTGCAAGAGGGCATTGTCACTAAAATAGCGCAGAAGGTTGCCGCTGAGTCATGGTGACGCGATACGGTATCGTCGTAGTTTTGTTGGGATCGCCAAGCTTCACGGCTTGAGTTGTTGGTCGCGTCGGATTATCGTTATCGTGATAATCGTCGACGTTATTATCGCCAGTCAACCGGGGAGGATGACGTCTAACGCGTCATCGGCGTTGGCCGGCATCAAGTTTGTGTTATTACACGGCGTCGTGCGAGGTTCGGATTTGGGTTTATGTTATGGCGTCGTGCGAAATTCGGGTTTTCGTTCGCTTCCTTAGAAAGATGCGTCATTAAGAGCAGTTAGTGGAGAGTCAGTGGATTTTTGGAGGAGGAATCCTAGAGTAGGTGAATCCCTGGAAGCAAACTGTCTTTTCATGGTGCCGGGTGTGCGTAATATCCACTAAGGTGAATGTCTATCGGCCCTTCTTGGGCTTGTCAGATGCACGATAGTGGCCGCTATCCTCTGCGAAGAAGATGCAACTAAGCGGGGGCACTCTGCTAATATCGCTAAGTGTTGTCGTGGGGGTTAAATAAGGTTGGTGTAACCTTCCGTCAGCGAGGCGCTTTTGTCAGAAATAGCGGTGTCGCCATTTTCCTTTGATATCGTTGGAAGCTACAAACTTTTTAGAAACATATCAAATACCACAAGCATTGAGAAGTAATCAAGTGAATTATATTGAAAAAATAATACAAATATTAAACCAAATGATAATTTTAAACATACAATAAGAAAATCATAGTATAAACTACAAGTAGTGGTTTGTTCAAAATCTGCAAGGGTTCTCACAAACTAAACATTTGTGAACAATTTCTAAAAACCATAACAAAAGACATGTTAAATGCCATAAAGATTCAAAATTTATGTTTTAATTGTATGCGATCGATTCATCGAAACGATGAATTTAAAGAGCAACATTACAGAAGTACAATAAAAAACGTAAAACTTTATTACATTATTATAAAAAAAATAAAATAAAAACTTCATTAAATGCCATTTTAAACACAAAAATATTTTTATCTACGGGATTAATTCAATTTTAAAATAACAAGGCAGAGTTAACAGCAGCGTATGAGGTTTTATATAGTAGGTTCCAATAAAATTTCATCAAAACAAGATTTGCAGAAACACTAAATATTTCTATTGAAGCTATAGACCATTTCGTTGAAGGACTAAATATGGTGAAAACAAAAATAAAAATCTCAATAATGCAAAATTCAGAGAAAATTGTTCTAATTTTGCCGCTAATTTAGATTTTTTAATGATACCCATAATTAGGATCCTTTGACTAGTCAATTTTTTTTATAAAGACTGTCTATCATAACAAAAAATATAAAACTTTAAAATATAAAAATATATTTTATAAAATATAAAAACAAAAATATAAATGATCCTGGATTTAAAAAATTATATAAAATAAATACACTTTTAGATATGGAAATGTTTTATAATTTAGTGTGCATATGTCAATTTAATATAAATAATTGCATAGCGTAATAATATAAAATTTTCTGGAAAAATAGATAATTTAAGAAAGCAAAATAAAAAACAATGTCTTATTTCTTTGGATACTGTAAATAAAAAATTTTGCATTTTTGGGAAAAGGAGGAAAACGTAGAAAAAAAGTTTACTTGAAGGAAAAATTGCAATTTAAACCTCAAATAAGGATGCAACTCATCGAGAAGAATCATCAATCAGATACATAGTTAAATTACCATTCAATGAAAAAAATTAACCTCGGTAACACATGGAATAGCATATCGTAGATGTTTAGTAATCAAAAGAAAATTAAATAGAAATAATAAATTAAAAGACGAATATAATCAGTTTATGCACGAAAATCTCGAGCTTAATTACATGGCAGAAATTCAAAAAGGTATAATTAAGGAATGTTTTTTTCTGTCTTACCATCCTATTTTATTAAAAAAAGTTAAACTACAAAATTAAGAGTAGTATTCGATGTATAAGCAAAAAAGAATTCAGGAATTTCATTAAATGATTGTGTTCACGCGATTTAAGGCCTCGTTAGGCCACGAGTAGGCGAAGGAGCAGAGGATCGGGTACGAAATAAATTAAGACACAATTTGGGTTTCTTAATAATCATTTATTGGCTCACGCGATTTACAGATGCCATAAAAAAACCCTTTCGGTGTAGGGGGAAAAAGCATCGCTAATATGCACGCACGGCGCCGCCATCCTCACACACACACTCACATACCATACCTCGCCGCCCCATATACCCTTCGCACCTATTCTACCTTTCTCGGTTGGCCAACTGCGGACTACAGACGAGTGTTGCTTGACGTAGCCTGACCGCTGGGGATCGCCACACACCAAGACCGTTGCCCAAGGCTTGTTTTCTTTCAAGCGTGCCTGAGTTGTCGTAGGGTCGGGGTGATCCAATGACCTTTCCTTTTCTGCTCCACTCAGCCTTACGACCACACTCTCACACCCACAATCTGTTACTCGTCGCGGCGATGGGTTTCACTCGTCGTCACTCCTTCGGACCCTTCCCGCGG
Organism: Kradibia gibbosae; assembly: GCA_018907135.1. Classification (NCBI taxonomy): domain Eukaryota; kingdom Metazoa; phylum Arthropoda; class Insecta; order Hymenoptera; family Agaonidae; genus Kradibia; species Kradibia gibbosae. The sequence continues at coordinate 34,436,825 of JACCHX010000001.1, read as the reverse complement.
AAACTTCCCTGCGGAACTGTCATTCACGCTCACCGGGCCCTTCCAACTTTCCCTTTTTCCTCTTTTCCTCTACAATATTACCCTTTGCAAGAGCACTTTCCTTCACGCCCCCACGCCATTCGCGCATATATCGAGCCATTTTGGCGCCAACAAATTGTTTGAACACAAGTTCATAGTTCAAGACGACATATTTACAATCTTATTATGATTTTGAACCCACCAAAGTGCAAAATATTGAGAAAATGTACAGAGAAATAAGAATAATGCTCGTGGTGGAAATTTTCAATTGTTATTGTAACGCGAAAACTCTTATGAAACAATAATTGGAACCTTTTCTAGAAGTCCAAACCCTTTATCACAGGTAGATGACATGAATACACAATATCCTGATACAGTTTGAGTTATTAAACGTGATTATTATACCGAAGATTTGCTAACTCGTGCAAATAGGATAAAAGATATTACTACTCTAAAAAAAACCTAATAAAATGTATGCAAGCCGGTAAATTTTCATTGCGAAAATAGGCATCTTGTATAATGAAAATTATTTAGGATTTACATAAAAAAAACATAATAATATTTAATATACATATGTAAATACATGAAGCTAATTACATTTTTTTCTAAGTCTTAGGACTCATTTGTTAATTAAAATATTATATGATAAAATTCAAGATCAAATTTATAAATAATAAAATTATAACAAAAAGAACTGTATTTTTTTTCATTGCAAAATATATGATCCCATAGGATTACTTAATCAAGTTTTTTTCATTACTAAATTAATAATGCAAATGTTGTGCAAATTTCAAATTGATTAGGATGAATCGGTATCCAATGCTATTTACATAAGTTGGGTAAAATTTAAAAAAAATAATTTTTTCTAAAAATCCAATTAGATAGAAAAATATTAGTAAAAGCTGCTAATTTTTTTTAATTAGAAGGATTCTCAGATGCATCAGAATAAACAAATGGCGCTTGCATTTATGTAAAATCTATTAATATAAAGGGAGAAATAGAAATAAATTTATTATGCTAAAAAACAATGGCTGCTCAATTAAAAAACATTATTACCACTTGAATTGTGCAGAACCTTATTGTTGGTACTTAAAAAAAATATACATAAGCCTTTATATTAACATATAATAATAACATATTTATCCATAACTTTACTATAGATCAAGACTTGTCCTCATTTACTAAATATTTTCGTTGCTAATCATGTATCTAAAATCCAAAATAGTGCAGATATTTCAAAATGGTGTTACGTATCATATAAAGAAAGTCTCGCCTATTCTCTTACCAAAAACATCCGAATTATTTAATGATTAATTTTGCAGTTTTTACCTGCTTAGTTAAAATTAAAAATGACCGAAGTTAATATTTGAAAACGTTCCATTATATGTAAATAAAATTTGTATTTCATAAAGTCACAAAAAACATGATTTGATAACAAAATATTTGAGTTATATATATATATATATATCTATAAAAGCACTAAGAATATATGCCTTGAGTGTCACATGACCTACTTAACTGTACCGAGCGTACCTGGGCCGATGCGCGTTAGAAGTTTCCCATTCCTAATACTTGTCGAGCCATGTATCCCGCAGTTTTACGATTATTCAAATTCTGTTTTTAAAAATCAACGCTTATTGACTCACGTGTGACCAGGCATTTCAGAAAGATTTTTATTAGACGTTTTCTGCTCAATTTTTTTCGTAATGCATTTAAGCCGATCTATAATCTTACGTAACTCAACCTATCTTTACGTACCGAAAATAGACCAAGCACAAGCTGAAATTGTAAGGGACATTTCATTTTTCCTGGTACCTAGTTAAACCGATCTACAAACTAATGTATTAAATTAGGCAAATTTTCAAATGGACCATTTATAATCTATAGTACTAAACTCAGTAACTTTCAATTTTTAAAACAAGTAAAAATAAGCAAAACAAGTAAATAAGTAAAAATTCGGGCGACTTAGATGTGTGAATCTAATGAATTCATAGAAAGAAGAACAATTTCGACCTCTGTAAACGGATGATTTTTTCACTGTTTTTAACTCATAAAATCATGTACTTAGTTACCAGTTCGTATTTTTATTAAAATGTGAATTCCAAATCATATTGAAGTAGTTCAGTATTATCGAAAGGGTACATAAAGATTTCATGTTTAATATAATAATAAACAAAGATGAAAGCTAAGCTAAATTCATAAAAGGATTATTTAAAAACCAAGGAGTTAACAATATATATATATACAAACGAACTAATTGCAAGGTCTATTGTATCAAAAACACTAATCAAAGATACATAGTCGGCGAAGTTTCAGGTAAAAACTTTTAACATTGGTTTTTTACATTGTCGATGAGTTGATTAAAAAATAGATTCACAGTATTTTACGACACGCAAGGTAAAATTTAATCAATAAAATTGCAACGAAATTTTATGTTTTTTGTCTTAAATAAACAATATTTATAACATTTTTTGAGCTCTATCATTCTGTGACGAGCCTCACTCGTACCTCAGTACCTTTCCTTCTCAAATAGCTGTTTTATATTATAATAGCGAATCTATTACATAACTATAAAGATGTCGTGGCTATTTCGCGGCATTTTTAGTTAATTTATCAGTAATCAAAAGAGGTTGGGGCGAAGCTTGTTCACATTGCTGTGATAAGTGATTTATCGACCGATGCTTTTTCAGTTAGTTTGCGCCAAGTTTTTTCTAGACTCAAATCCATAAATTTATATTCATATAAATTTTCATATAACTTTTTTGAAGAAAACAGAGAACTGAAAAAATTATTAAAACTTTTTAGATGATGCAACACAAATTTTTGAATACTTGTAAACGAACGAATAAATTGTCATTGTTTACCTCAAAAGGTTCCTCATTTGTAAGGACTCTGGGAGGCTGATGTAAAATTGTTTAAGCATTAATTATGAAAAATATTTTATTCACCTTTGAGGAGTTAAATATATTTATAATTGAAATCAAAGCTATCTTTTATTTTCAGCCATTAACTATCTTATTTTAGACCCTTATGATTTAAAAGCTCTCTTTCTGTCTAATTTTCTAATTAGCGATACCCTTAATACAATTCCCAATCAAGATATAAGGCTAAAATCTAAAAATAAATAGAATATCTACCTAGCATAAAAAGCTCATAAAAAGTGTTAAACAGCATTTCTGGCCAAGATAGTCAAAGGAATATTAATATGAACTGAACGTAAAGAGTAAATGGCAAATTAAAAATGCAAATAACCGTAAAAAAGGCACCATGGTAATAGTCAAGGAAAATATTGTGCCTTCACTTTAATGGAACCAACGAAGACTTATTAACATTCACCCAGGGAATGGTGATATTGAGAGAGATGTTACTAAAAAAATACTCATAATGGCCCATATGTTCTATATGTAAAGTCTATTTCTCCCTTAGCTTTACCAAAAATTTGAAAATTAGAATTGGTTAGTATACAAATAAATTCATTAAATTATGTATGTATATGTTATCTTATATCTTATAAGGAACATTTTTGGTTGCCTTTTTAAAATTTGTTACATTTATGTGTTTTATTAACTTTGTGCATTTATTGTTTATTGAATGCAACCATTCAGGGTAGACGGTATATTCGTATGCGGCATAAATGAAGCCGACAAAACCGTTGTAATGATGTTATAAAAATTCTTTTTGAATAAATAATTACGGAAAAGTATTAATACAAAAACAGCTTGATTTTTATTTTTACGTTGTCACCCGCTCATACGTAATGCAATCATTATTAAACGACATCTTACGTTGATGTTAGCAGCATAAAAATTTCATGTATTATTGTACTTTCATTGTTGCTGTTTTTCATAATGCGCATAATATATCCGACCTTTACTAACTTAAAAATCGATTATTATAAATAGACCAATTTAAATGACACGAGCCAGTTCCATTTTTTAAACTAAAGAAACGAAAAAATTTCTTTAATTCCTACCACTAATATCATATAATAAGACACCTCTTTGAATATTGCAACCAAGTCAAGGTGGTAAGTACGAGATAAGCTATACAGCGAGTTGTGTTATATCTCATCACATATTCATCTTATGAAGTTTTTTAATTAAAACGTCGTATATTTGCTATAGCTTCACGAAGAAAACAATCCTTTGAAACATTTTCATCTAAAGTAATATAGTATTGTAATTTAAACAAATTTGAAAACGGTTTCAATTTATTTAATAATAATACTTACTTTAATGATATTTAAAAGAAACGCAAGTGTAATATATTAATATATTATACTTAAAAACTTTTTCAAAAACATAATGTAAAAGGTTTTACCTTGTGGTAATTGTGTGGTTAAAGGTGATGAAACAGTAATAAAATTAAATTTTTTCGATCCATAGTGTACTGGCATTTGTCGCCCTTTATTTTTATCTTTAAGATTACCATAGCACTGATTTATAAGATCTGAAATTGGAATACCTCGCCAGAGCAAAACACCTGCAATACAGTACTTCTATTATTTATAGATTACGTTTACCTCTATGACAACCATTATAGTACTAATGTTTATAAAAAAGGTTTAAAGCTTAAAAAAAAACACATTCTTGTTTCGTAAAAAAATGCAATTATTGAACAACGAATAAAACTGGCCTACACATAAAAATAGGTTGAAGTTTTTATTTGTTTAGAAAAAGAAGATTTGTAATTACAGATGGTTTCATGTGTACTTATGTAAAGTGTACAAATTTATATTTTTTTAAAACAAAACCCCCCTCTAAGGATTGCATAATCGTATCGAAATTAAGGGGGCTAAGACGAAAATGAAAGTGGGCCTCGAGGTAAATGGTCTTTTTGAATGGAGGTCAGAATAAGACAATGTCTTATAATCGGAGTCCCGTGATTGTAGAGATTCTTTTATGTTGGGACTCTACCACAAATGGGAGTGCGAATGGGGCGAAGGTGATGAAGGATGGATCCTGCTGCCTGAATACTGGGATCGAATCCCCAGCTGATTCATCCAGCCATTCCAAAAAAGTAATCTTCAGCAGGGCACTTTAGGATGGCTAAGTCGCGTCTAACTCCGGCAACTAAGAACCCATCCATATTTGCGTTTGAAAGGAGGCGCAATGGTTGATACATCCAACCCATAAGCCTTGAGGTGTGCGTAATCGTGCCATGGTAACCGGTTGGCTACAGGGTATCATTGGTCGTAAACGGTTTTCGGAGGAACTGAGGACACTCGACTGCCTCCATGGCCCCTGTAAAAAAGGAAATAACATTCCCAACTCAAGTTCGGAAGCGAAAGTCTGAGGATACGACCCCATAATCTTTCAATCACGGGAGCTAAAAAGACAACAAGATCCAACGGGCATGGAGGTAACCACACGCCGGCTAACCCCTATCAAGGCAAAATAGGCGTGGAGCGTCATCGTGTCGACGCAGACAGGGTGAATCTCGTGACAGCGTTCATCATTAGGAATGAATACCCCGATTGTGCTATTAGTCCGGGGATGTTTCGGCAGATCCGGATTGTAAAAACAGCAGCGATGTACGCTGAGATGACGAAGCAGCTGTTTCGTTTCTAAGCGACTTACCTTAAGGATGGGAAGATCATCATTATGCATTCCCACCAGCAAACGAGAGAATGGCTGTTCAGAACCGTGTTCGCCCTCTACTTAGCGTGAATAGGTACTGGGGTAAGAGTGGGGAAATGGTGCTCCTGCAGGCTAGAGTGAACACAATTGTCAAAATGACCAACTTTGTTGAGACCAGAATCTTTGTTTGCTGGGGAAGGCACAACTCCTCCATAAAAATGGCACTTGACATTATGAACTTGGGAAACAGTCCCATGTTCAATAATTTAATTATAGAGAAGGTGATAGATCTGACACTATCATATTCTATTATGACTGGCGGGTTACCGACGAGCCATGGTTGTCCGATCATGTTCTTATAACCTTCTCGGTCTGGGTGCAAAAAAGGTATTCACCAATTATGATGAGAAAATTCTAGGCGTAGAAGAAGTAAAGAACTACTCGCGCAGTTTCCCGAAAGAAATTAGAAATATTTGGTCATTAGAAAATGCAACAAACGTATTCACCGACTGGGTACTAAAATAAGGCAAGTGCCTGCTGCTGGACGGGTCTGGCTTACATGCGGGTCTACAGGGCAGGTTTAGTACGCGCGTGAGGGGGCGTACTGGAAGTAAGGCGGGACAGTCTAGTTGCGTTGGTTGAAGCATATATCATTGTGATCAGGCCGAGCTGATGACAATTCAGTGGGCGGTGGAGACTGCGATTGAACAGTCTTAATGCCCACCGGTGCATATCAGCTCGGATATTACAAGAGTGCCCTAAAAGCGTTCGCCAATCGTGCGAAAAAATCATAGTTGATCTGCGACTGTTATCAGGCCCGAAACAGACTATCGAGTCGGTCTAGGTTAGAACTAAAAAAAGTTCCTGCTCATAGTGGCATTAGGGGAAACCTGTTGCAGATAATGTCAGCTTTATGGGGCTAAAGCCTACAGTCAGACTGTGCTAGAGCCGTATCAAAGTCGAGATACGGCAATGGGTATCATCTGAGGTCACCCGAACCTCGGACGAGACAGTCGCAAGTGAGCATAGTATGGTCTTTGAGACTGCACAAAGAGAATGGAATTGGGTCAAGGATATCATGGGGCTCGGTAGATGCAATACCGAGAAATTAGTGGAGATCCTCCAGGGTCATGCTAGCCTTAAGAATCATAAATACATAATGAGTCCAGTGTTCTTAAGAGAAGTCGCAAATTAGCATAAGAACATTATTGCGCAAACTCAATAAAATTTATTTTTCTGACACTGATCAGAATTACCTTATTAAAAGAAACGAGGTACGTCATTGGGCAACATAATGACAAAAATTAACCGAATATTCTTAATTGTCTACTTGTTTCTACAAGTTATTTTATCAATTCTTTTAACAACTCTTGTTATCAATTGATGTATAAATTTATAATATTATTAAGTACCCTAATTTTTTAAATAACAAATATAAAAAAATAATATGTGATTGATAGAGCCAACAATTAATGAAGCTAAAGTCCGTAAATATTTGAATACACGAACTTATTTTATAAGTTTTACTTACATGATTTATTAAATATTGAAAGGGTTAGTAACACTACTTCTTAATTTATAAAAAAAAAGAAGAAAAAAAAAATATCAAAAAAATTCTCATTCAAAAGTATTTTTTTTTAATTATAATGATGAAAATTAAAATCTATTATCAATATTACGTACGGACATAGACATTTAAAAATTTCAAGTAACTTATATTTAGTCCCTATTTCTCTTAACTGTGAGAAATATATATAAATGTCTAAAAAATTAAAAAAAAAGTATATGTAAGCAGTAAACTTACAAAATAAGCTATCAGTAATGTATTTAAAAAAAATTATTTTAAAAAATATTATAATAAAGATTTTTACACACCACTTTCTCTGTACTGAGCATATACAACATCATTCACTGATAATGCTGCAGCTGATCCTATTTGCACTGCCTCCTCCCCAAAATTAGTCATATAAAAAGAAATTCGACCTTGACGCTGACAATCATATAACATTGTATCTATAATATTCAATGAAACCATTGTTGTATACAATTTAATAACTACATCTGCATCCATCTTAAAAACAAAGACAAATATAAATAAAAAGTCAAATAAATATATTTATAGTAGATGAATGGATTACATTTTAATACAAACTGTGTTTAAGTTCAACACCTCGATATCTTACTTATAGTACCAAATTTTAACAATTATTTATAAATAAAATAAAAAAAATAAATTACAAATACAATGCCAGGCACTAATGATATTATCTACACATGTTTATGGCAAGTAGATAAAAGTTTAGAAGAATCTACTATAATTCACTTTAATCTTAATAAAAACAGAAAAAATTGGTAGTTACAAAAATCACAAGGGCATTGTGAATTTAATTTATTGTATGCAATTAAGTAATGGAAAAGGTAAATTGATTAAATAAAAAAATATATACCCATTATCAAGAGAAACTATATCAGATATAAAAATTTCTTGTATATGTTTCAATTTGCTGATTAAAGAAATTAATTTACTTTTATATAATAAATTTATTCAGTAGAAAATCGTTCAAAAATACTTTAAGCTTTTACTAAGTTTTTATATATTTATAAAAAATGTATTTTATAGTTATTCAATTTAAACATTCCTAAACAACATTAATAAATTTTAACATCTTGAAAATAATAAATGAATCACTTTAATAAAAAAATAATAATTCTATGAAATTAAAATTAGCTTAAATTATATCTGAATTTTTTTTTTTAATTTTTCATACTTCATCGATACATACAATAATTTATGCATCTGTACATCCACTATGTATGAGTGATGTATATAACCTTTACACATAAAAATGGATATATTTGATAGACTTATTATTCATATAAAAACACAATATTACATTTAATTTCTACCATATGCTTTCTTCACATGCATAAAGAAAACCTTGTTGATATTATAAATTAAATCTAAGCATTGATATTATATATAAATTTGATGTACAAAAATTGATAATTTTTTTAAAAACAAAATTACTGTACTTCTAATTCCTGTATTTTCGGTGACTGTTGTACACAATTTCCACTTAAAATTCTGTAGATTGGAATGATATGCGAATATTTATTATTAATAAAAGATAATTCACTTGTGAAATGGGATTTAGTTCTAATATTCTAAAACATAAAAGAAAATAAGCATTTTTTTTACAGCTTAAATACCATATATTAAAAAAATTGCTTATACTCGTCCATGATGCATTGTAAAACGATGATATATAATCCTCATTGCAGCGTTCCAAATCATTTTTATATTCAAATAAATTAAGTTTAAATACTAAATTTTAATAAAACTTGTATTCATATTTTAACCATACATTAAGTTTGTAAATTAATTTGTACAATATGCATGGCAGTTTTATACAATGTTTATTATCTAAATCAATAACATAAGAAAAGTTAATTTTAAAGATGGAAATGAAAGAATATTGTAAATTGTAACTTGTAAAAAATATAAGATAAATACACTTGAAAATAAATAAACTAAAAAGTGTAGCGGTATCTAAGCATTAAATTTGTAATTAACTTGTTACTGCTATTGTGTGTATATATATATAACATAATGTTTTAATAAATTATTTTTTGGCTATGGAAATAGAACAGTCAGTTTCGCCAGTTTAGCCATAATTTCTTATTATGCGCAGTAACCTCCTAGTCATTGGCTCACCTTTTTCAGAATTGACAGAAGTATAAAAAAATAATAATAATAAGAGCTAGACTATAACAACATGCTTATTTTTTTCCTGTACTCTGAAATTCTGAACATAATGGGTTAACTAGCATGAAGAGATTACTACGCATAAAATTAATCCTACTAAATCAAATAATTTAAAAGCGATTACATTGAAAATTATCCAATAAGGGAGCAGCAAATTAGAGTAGTATTAACATATTTCGCTTTTGTTTCATCTTTTACTTTATGTATTCATTTTTCTTCAAAATTTTAATCAACAGGTTACTACATGTAGTTTAAAATGGAGTGCGTTTATATTACTGATATCAAAAAAAGTATTTACTAGCATTATAATTAAACATAAATTCCGTATATGTGTTAGCTGATGATCAAAACTATGCTTAATTTAGGAATCCAAACATTTTTGTTTGATTTTTTGTACTCTGATATAAACAATAATGAATTATACTTTTTTATATCTTCAAATAAAATCAAATGTATATTTTGTCTCTACATGACTACTGTATTTTTTCAAATAATATAAAAATAACATTTTATATCCAATGTGTTGTTTTTTTTTTAATTTCTGATATAATTGTATCCACTTTTATCTATCATAAAAATTTAACAACAATTTGCCAGTAAAGGTAAACAAGAAAAAATGTAGATAAGTCCAAATAAGATTCCTGTAATTAAAATTTAAAACCATCTGTTTAGAAAAAATCGTTATTTTCTGAAATAAAAGGGTTATTTGTATTTGAATGTCCACGCTGTGTAGTCCATTGGACCGCATTGTATGTCGCATCGAGTCTATGCTAAGTAAGAACAATTATGTTCAGGAAAAATATCTTTTTTCCGAACATATGGTTCCCGTTTTGTTGACCGTTGGACCTTATGACGCGCCGAGTTACGCTAAGTAAGAAACAATACTTTTGGTCATCGTTCATTTTAAGATCGAAATTATTTTTCTAACTGCATGAGAAAATGTTACACAATAAATAACATATTGTTCCTCCTTTGATGCTTGCTGCGTAGATATTTTAAGTATCGACACTTAGTTTTTTGCGTTTTTGACCTTTTCCTTAGAATGCGTTTATGTCTAGAATTTAGGCTTTGTAATAATAAAGATAAAAATAACGTACTGCAGAATCTTTTAAATACTGACGATCTATAAGATTTAGGTCAGTTCCACCCACAAGTTCGATCGTGTGAAGTTCACAGAGAAAGTTTGAATAAAACACTTACTACGCACCAAGTTGTTGCGAATCCGTTAATTTCTATCCTTAAAAACGGATCTCCTTGTCTACAGCAATGAGGTCAGTACTTAGCACATATACAGATCTGTATATTTTGCTTCGTATCACCCCACGAAAATAATAATCATTTTCTACAATGAAAGCTGTAGCTTCGCTACGAAACACCATCTATAGATTTTAAAAAGTTACTTCGATCTAACCATCTGATTTCATTCAAAGGTTTTGTCCAATTTTGATCTTCTCACACTCTTACATCTCTACTTTTTTGATACATAAAATAACAAAATGGATATGGGAAAAAAACAAATTTTTTTTATAATTATAAGGCACCTGTGTTCATACAAACTAATTTAAAAAAAAAAATACCATTAGCCTAACACGAAAAATGAAAGTTTTATTTAGATTTTAGTACAAAAAATCGAAAAATAAAACAATTATCGAGTACGCGAGTAGGACATTAAGTAAAAACGAAAAACTTTTTTAGTTATAAAGATTTACATATTTTTAGTGTTTTGTAAATAGCGGATTTTAGATGCAGAGCAACTCCTAAACTTGTTCGAACTAATAATTTTTAACGCTCATATATTGTAAAGAGGACTGTCGCTTTTCTTTTGGTATATGACACGATTTGACTATATACTCAAGAAAGGCATTTATAATTGGATCAACAACAGGAAAACAATAAAAATTTATTTTATTTCAAGATTGTACTATATGACTATTTGACAATTCGACAGAAGTCTGAGGCTAAGATCAATTGACAGGATGACAAGTTGTAATCGACTGTTGGAGCGATTACGAGAATAATTATGTAGGAATGAGACCAAAACAGTCCGCAACAGAGGAAGTTGTTATCATAACTGTGCTTGTACGAACAATGTATTGAGTATAGAAAAGACGAGACAAATGGGAAGAAAAGATATTTAAGGTAAACATATTTATTTTAAAATAAGCATTTAAATGGGTAATTTATAATTATAATATTAAACCCTGAATTAATGTTTTACATTGATTCTTTAAAATTCTTTTATTTTAATTTTTATAAAAGAAAATATTTTTAAAAAGCAGAAATTGGAATCAACAATTTTTTAAATATTTATTTCAAAATTTGAAATAAATATTCAGATGTATATTTTGTTGTAAATATGGTATGTTAACTATACAACTGCATATATTTTACAATTCACAGATTTTAAAATACTATCGTTTAATGATTTATCCGGGTTTGATATTTTGGAAAATTTATAGACTTTATTACATTTTTCACTTTAAAACTTGGAAATAAACCTATCATATTAGTTCTCAAATTTTTTCCTTTAGAATATCCATCCCAATGATTTCCATACACTTCTATTTTATCATCAATTTTTAATTCAATTTCTCCTTCTTTTTTTATGACATGCTTCATTATGGCAATTTGAGGATGTGGATTTTGACCTCCATAATAGTAGATATCATCTAATGATGCAAATCTATTATGTGCATCCGTATGACGAGTTTGCATTAGCTCGTAAGCAACCCGACATACTTGAGAACTAAATGTGCATACTAAATAATCACATAGTGAAAGAAAATATATATCTATTATGACTCCTTGCAAAGAGATTTTAGAATAACGACGTGAAACAGACGCAGTTTGCGCTATATCAGGGTCAGCAATAATTTCATATTGTGCATATCGGTTTTGTGCATGAACTATAACTTTTGGATCGTCACTCGCTAAATAAATTCGTTTTTTTTCCGGTTTTATTTCTAAGTTTTCGAAATATTGCTGAACCTTTAACATGTATTCTTCAATGTCATGAAATGCAGCTTCAGTGCCAACTTTGTCCGTTCTACGAATGTGAACCCCAACAATGGGACTTTTAAAAGTAATTTTTTGCATTTTATTTTTTAAAAGTGTTTTAGTACTTTCATTTGGTCTCATTAAATATTTTAAAACTTGTCCTACCCACCAAACCAGTGGATATCCATGAATTTTTTCAAGCCTTTGTACTAAATCAGCTGGTACACTTGGAGGTTGAAATATAGGTTTCGGATGCACATTATCAACAATAGGTAGTATTACTACTTGATTAGTTGAATCACCAGACCAATGCACAGCAGTCTTACCACTATCCGAAAGACATGTCTCACTAAGAGGTTCAAAAACAGATTCCCATCCTTCTTTTTGATACCGCCATCCTTTTGATTTCAAAATAAGCGTTCTTTGAGTTCCGTAAGCAACAAGAAAGCAATACACTAAATGATGTATCTATAATTAAATCATTTTACAAATAACTCAATTTTATAAAGCAACATGTATAACATTTTCAAATGTTTTACCTGACAACCAAAACCACATCCTTTATTTATATTACATATCAATTTTCTAGCAGTATTACAGTTTGATGGATTTTGAAGATATCTGTGCAAAATAAAATTATTTTTATTAATTCTGTCATAGATGATATTAGGCTAATGATACAAAAATAAAATCGTATTATTTTTATAATATGAATTATAAAAATGATGATAGTACGATAATAGCTTCAAACAATTATAGATGTAACTAGCATACATTTTAGTGAACATAACATTAAATAATTATAAAGTTTTAGATAAAACATTGTTTTATTAAATATTAACTGCTTGTTTTTAAAGTAAAACTATAAATTACAAGGCATTAAGTATTGCCCTTTTAATACTTGTAATGTATAAGACTGTCATGTTTCATCCAATAATATGTACTTTTTATAATTGTTTACGCGATTTAATCATTTCTGATAAAATTCAAATCTATAAAAACATAACACGTAATTATAAACCTTAAAAAGCAAGGATGAATTTTTACTTATATACGAAATTTCATTAATTCATAAGAAATAGGATAAGTAATGGTGGTTTTACAAAAGAAAAACATGCTTTTTTAATGTACGATTGTTGTTACATTACTTTCTACATAACATTTTTATAAATAACAAACACTTTTCAGAATTTTCTATCATTAAGAAAGTGTATTGATGATCATTTCTTTGTTTTCTTAAAATCAATAACTTACGTTTGATTTTTTTTCTTTGTCCTTCGTAAGATAATATACTTATTATAATAAATACTCTTTTAGCGTTTTTAGGTACCGTTGAAAAATTAATCAAGGTAAAATCGGAATTTTTTGAATAAAATTAAAAGGTTCTTAAAAAAATGTAATACTACTTATGACTTTTAAAGCCTACTCAAAAGAAATAAGCACAGTTAAAACTTTATGAGACTTTATATGCTCGTTTTAGTTAGCCAAAATGCCTTTCAGTTGTATGTTTTGCAGCTTATTCTATCATGTATACTATAGTGGAAAACCTAATTTTACATCTACGTTTAATGTATTAGTAATATAACAAGTTTGCGTAACAAGTTGTTGCTTTGTTTTGCATTACTTTATTATGATAATGTGTGGGTTTCTAAAAATTATTTTCTTCTTCAATAATAACACGGGCAACAATTAGGAGGAATCAAAAACGAATATAATAATAGGATTATGAAATTTTTTAAAGTATATATTTTTTACTTTTTAGTAGAAGTTAATGAATTCATCATCTGCAAATAACAGTAATAAATTATACACGTAGCACCTTAAAAATATTTTTTTAAATACAAACATAGTAATAATTTTTTAAAAGGATATTATATGGCAAAATCTTAAATGATTGATTTTGACAATTGATTTTGAATTATTGCGAAGCCATTGATTTTAAGTAACAACTTTAGATTAAGAATGGGATGTAATGTACCACAAATAAATTTAAATATGTACACAATTATTTAATAATAGCAAATACATTAAAAACGTTATAATACGTGTAAGTTAAAGTATTTTTTAAAAAGCTAATATTTGTTAACAATATTTTATAAGAATATCGATAATGAAATTAAATAGGTTTACATAATTTAAATTTTTTTTCTTTGTTGAACACAGGATTTTATTCTTACTTACTTTTGAACACTTTTTTATTTATTCAATAATTTATGCCATATATATATATATATATTTCTTTAACAGATGTGAATAATCGAAACTTAACCTTAATTGAATCATAATATAAATTTCGGATTTACAGAAATCAATAAATTTCTATCATACTTGGGTCAAGTGACATTAGCTTTTGACCAGTTCATATTAGCGATAAAGAAAACCAGTTTTTAGGAACTAAACGTATGACCTAATATTCGTGATAGACGTCTTTTTCCAGCTAATATATCGATGCTATTATACTTTTTTCACTTGAACGGTCTCTTATCATAATTATAACTGGATGACTGGATATCTGTGTTATATCATGTTTAAGTGATGTATTATTTAAAATACTTTAATTTTTCTGTATTTTAATGAAATATGCAAACATTCTAATACCATTTTTAAGCGAATATTATTAATGCATTAAGGATTAAAACGTATGATTATAGTTTCTTGCAATAATAGTAATAAATTATATTGAATATTAAAAATATATTACCTAAAAACATACCTGAACCGATTTTGCACTAAATTAGAAATTTCTAAAGATTCTTTCTCTCGCCACTTTTCATATCCATCTATATGAGATAATTTGTCTATATGAATTGTCAACGTTTGTTTATATTCATCAAAATTATCTTTAAACAACTTGATATCATTCTCTAAATTATATTTTTCTGACTTCATTAGGATTTTATTAAATTCAGAATGAATAAAGTACCTGAAACAATAATAAAAATTACTAGTAATATAACCAAACAATAACATTATATGAACGTATTTATGTTTATCACAGATTTTGCAAAGTTTTATTTGTCATATTTTGTTCCAAAATTTGTCATTCTTTGTAAAAAAAAATCTTTTGTTACTTTTTATATACTTTTATATACTTTTGTTATTTACTGAACTAATAGAAATTATCATTATATTGAAATTGATTTATTAATATTATTTACAAACCACCATATCTTTATAAATGTTCTTTTATAAAACTACTTTAATGCATAATCATTCAATTAATTAAAGCGCGTATCAACACACGGTGTCAGTTGACGAATCTTTAAAAATTGTTGATAAAAAATTAATTGATTCATTGTTAGTTGTGAGAAAAGCACATTCAAAGTATTCTATAGTGATATTTTATATTAAATTTATTATGTCATATATTATTTCAATATATTTGAAACGTAAAAAATTTTATATCTAAACCATATACAAACGAAATATAAAGTTTTAAGAATGTAGCTACCATAATTCTTGAAAGTCATTTCTAATTTTTCGTCGAACTTCTTCATATTCTAGTGTTGGTTCAATGTACATTTTATTAAAATCTTCGTGTTGCATTAATTGATAATATGTGGAATTTTGTTGTATTTTGTCATTAAAACTGTTAAAATAATTTTTTTCCATAGTTTTAAAATTATCGCTGTAAAAAAATTTAAAAATCTATGTTTTGGTATAAAAGATAATAAAATAATAAATAAATATAGTTTATATGAATATAATTGATAATATATATTTCACATTTTACTTACCCCAATATAATGTTACGTAGTGCGCTATTTTGTTTTTTAAGAATATGAAGATTCTTAATCATGTTAATTAATTGCTTACTGTTTTTAGAATTTTCATCAACGTCAGATAAATGTATTGAGTCATTTTTCAGTCTTTGACATATTAATAAAAAAATTGATAATAAGCAGGTAGTAGTCAATAAGACGCTAAGTTTTCCTAAACAATTATACCTACTGTAACTATTTCTTAAAAAAGTCATATTCATCTGAAATTGAATATAAAACAAAAATATTTTTATTTAACTGTTAAAATAAAAGTTAAAAATATAAGTAATTTAGTAAGGTCGTGAAATAATTTATTATACAAGAGAATTTCGTTTATTTTATTTATTTCAAACAGACTCTCGTCCTAACGTTTACGAGTCCGGTATCTAGAGAGATCTTTTCTCCCATTTGTGAATCTCTTTCGGGAAAATAGAGGGAGGACCATTGTCATTTAGAAAAGTGTTCTCAACCGATGACAGGCTATTGAGCATTTATGATTTTCTTAGGACCTTTCGAGTACTATCATAAATGTCTGAATTTGGGAAATCTATCAAGCTCTTTTTCCTGCTCGCCATATTACCCCCTTGCTGGTGAAAAAGATACAAAAATTAAAAAAAAAATTTCTACTGGAATGTAGACAAAATAATATTATAACTTACAATTTTTATAATTATACAAATATAAAATACAAATATTATTATAAAATACAATATTTAAGGTGTAATTTACTCGTGTGTACACTCTTGAAAACATATTTAATGGATATCGCCTTGTAGTCTGATTATGAATCCTTCAATTTTGCCTGATCAAGTGTGGGATCGTTGCTATTCTTTCTTTGTTGTTTGCTGTTGTCATTATTTAAACACAAAAGTGTTCTTGTTTCTGTGACGTGTTATTGGGACAGGCTTTACACTACATATCCGATTTTTTAATTTTTCGAGAAAATTTGATGTACATTACTTTATGTTTTGTTGAAGAATTCACCTTGTAGATGCTGTTTTGAGTCGTATAGCAGCTCGGTGATTGATGCGTTCAAATCCTCTTTGTGCGCAGTCCAAATACCAAGCGATATTAGCGACAGTACTTTTATGTATGCCTCTTTTTTATGGCATTTTATTATTGCTTTTAGCTAATGGTGAAACCTATCTACCATGCTATTGAACTATAAATGTTAGAATGTGGTATATTATAATTTATCCTTAAAATACATAAGCTCTTGAAATAGCTGTGATTCGATTTGCCTACCATGTTTGGTTGTAAATTTTGATGCGATGTAAAATTCAGCTATCCAGTCTTTGAACAAGCCTTTGATTACTAAGTCAGCTTATGCCATTGAGGGATATAGTTTACAGATTGCATGTGAATTTGTCAACGCAGATAAGGCTATATCTGTCTCTATTCGATATTGGGAAAGGTCAAGTTAGGTGGATTAGATGTATTCAAACCTCCCGTACTGTAAACATTTTTTTTATAGGATTAACAACATGTTGAGTAGTTTTTCATTCATTGGCACTGCACGTAAACTTGAGTCCGTATCTGAGTATCTTTGACCATTGATTGCCAAATAAACCAGATTTAGACTTCTCTGTGTTATGCGCACTTCAAGGTTTACGAGATCGTGTATATTGTCGAAAATTTGCCATCGTATATATCTATACGATATTGAGACCTCGCAATATCTGTTAATGTTCGATTCCGAGCATCAAATCTTCTTTAATTATAGGGCTCTAATTATATTGCTTTCCAATAAAACAATTAGTTTGTCGCCGCACTTGTAAATAGTCGCTAAGTTTTCGGTTTTCACGGTTTGAGCTACTCCTCGATGCTAGAAAGCACGTTGGCGACGGCATCATTTAATATACAGAATATCAGCTGAGAGTTAATCAATAAAATCTAAATATCTAAATAGTCTTAGCAAACTTTTTCGGGATTTTGCAAAAATGTGTACGTAAAGGGTTCATGATCTGTAAAGATTATTGCCGATCGACCTTCCATCGCGAATTTTACGGCAGGGTAAGTAGCGGATAACTCCCTTTTGTATTTATAATATTTACGCTGAGCATTTTTGAACGCTTTTGTAAAGAAGGCACTAGTTATTGTAAATCTGTATTGATCAAGACATTAGATGCGTGAATATTGAAGCTACCGTAACGCATTCGCTAAGACTTCTATCATTACTACAAATGCTGCTTCCACCTCTTCAACTTGATTCCCTTTAACTTGGTCTTCTTTTTTCTTCCTTATTAATATTATATTTCAGTGATTGAAGTTCAACGGATTTATTGAAAAAATTTCTCAAATTATTGATATTCGTTGGTTTTTTACAGCTGCATATTGCTTTGACTTTTTGTAAGAGTGAGTGCGTGCCGCTTTTGCTAACCTCAGTTAGTCCACCTAAGCTTTTCCGAATACGCACTTTGTTGGTTTTATCACTTCTCTGTACTTATCGAGGGGTTCGAACACAAGTATAGGTGGCCAAAATATTCGGCTTTATTGATCGAGATAGTCATTTGCATGTGGAAACACGAAGTTTAATTTGTGTGTGGTAACATTTCTCTATGTTATCTTCATATTATACATTCTTGTGATTTCCGGTTCCCAAATGTTTTTATAATTTTTCCACGTTTAATTTTACTTTTTTCTGTCTTCGTATTCCATTTAATTTTTTCAATAAAATAATGTATTTCTAGAATTTTAATGTTTAAGAACTGTCATCTTTCAGTTTACTGTTCTATAAAATTATATGAATTCCCTTTATTTCTTTTTTTTTGTTAAATAATTTTCTATCTCTGATGAGTACATGAACTCTTTGCGAGATCGTAACACTCATCTGTAAAAAAAATTGTTACAGGTGCGCAACGGAAAATAAGTTTTTTGAAGAATAAGTTTGATAAGTTTTTTGATGTATTTTTTTAGGGTGTTTGAAGACTATATATTCAGTTACGGAGGAGATTGAAAATAAATCCGACAATGATTTGATTTTTATCACTTGAATTACATGCGTAGATAAATCTTTAATATTCACAAAAGAAATTAGCTAAGAGCCAATTAGCTTAAATGGCAGCGATATGAATATAATACACTTTTGATTGTGTGTATGTATAATTTTACGATTCTATAGTATGATGCATTCAAAATGTTATAAAAGAACAATTAGCTCAAAATAAGAATCGTAGTAGTAATTAAGGACAATCCAAATAGTATGAGTTTTTTTAATTGATACAATAATTTACCTTTTATTTATCATTCTATATCTTATTTTTAATGCGTTTTTATCTTATAATTTCAAATATGACTTTAATTTTTTGCCTTTAATCCATTTTTTTAATTTTTTCTCTGGATTTTCACTATATACATTTTCTGCTCTTCTATTACATCGTCCTCTAAATTTCTTCATCGCTTTAACCAATTGTCAAATTTTTCTTTTTGTTTATCTTTCTTCACGAACTGATGGAAATTATGCCATGGAAGACAAATTGTAAATTTACAGACTAGATTTAGATTAGATCACTGCATGTACGCAGATGCTAAAAATGCATCGTATTGATCTCGTTTCAATTAACAAGGGTATCCCATATTTATTTTGATTGGTAAAAAAAAAGACTTATAAATTGTTTTAGTAAAGTGTGGTTTATTTGGTCTCCACGGTGAAACTGGCTTGTGACAGACATACAGTATGTAATAATATTTGAGATTGTATGCACTTAATATTTCTTATTAAAGGGGAGCGAATCTTATGCCTAAGCGGCGCCTAATGAAATAACGACTGGACAAAACACAATATTTTGGTGTGGCTAATATTAATACAAAGAAACGTATGTTAGATACCGTTTTAAATTACATAAAGACGCGGCGACACTAACTTAAATGTCTTTGTTTTACAAATAGTTTTTCCACTTATTATGATGTTACCTTCTTGGCTTATCAATTTATAAAGACGTCAGCATTCTTTTATATTACAATTTTTTTTTTCATCTAAACAATTTATATTATTTTTTGTATTTTCAAAAATTTTTTTGTAGTTATGACATTTTGTTGATATAACATATTGTAATATTCGGTTTAACTTTCCAGAATGCTGTATCTCGTTTTGTTAAAGCCTATTATTTTTTTTTTGCGATCTTTACTTTACTATTTTCCCTCTATCTTGTTCTTCAAAATATAAACAACACACTCAATGTATTACCAGCTACACATTTTTAGTTATTTCCCCTACTAACCCTTAAATTTATATTTCTATACTATTTTTTTTATTCAGTTTTTAAATAGTTCCGATTATTCTCGATTATGTTGTTTTGACTTTTCAATATTTTTTTAATGATCTACGTTGGCTGCTGATGACAAAATTTACAAACCTTTCTACTAACTACTTCTCTGAGCTAATTTATTTACAAAATTTTATTCAAATAATGCATTTCTTTAATGCATATTATTTTTTATATGTAGTTGTATGTTTATGTTTTAATTTATTTCATACTCTTTATTATTTTTATTATCTAAATGTTATACATCGTTACTGTCCATTTTATATTTTTTTTTTAGAAATTATAGTTTAATTTACTTTGCATGAAGAAATAAGTTTAATTTTAGAATATTTTAAATTCTATTATCACTGTTTATATCTAGTACTTTTACCTGATAGAAAAAGGCAAACAAAATTCGTTTACATTTTGAAGTACTAATATTTCATGAAAATTTTTTTATAACTTTACTTTAAATATTTAAAGGTTTATAGTATTACCTTAGTCAGCTGTTCATTTTTTATAGTTATTTTAATACCTTCAAATATAATTCAATCAATTTTTGATCATTAATTTGTTTTCTTATAAAATTAACTAAGTGAGACAGAAGCATGTCTATATGGTTGTTCCTAGAACAAAATATAACGATTGATTTCTGTATATACGAAAATATAACAATTTTAATGGTTCTTTAACTATATATTTCGTTTGTAATAAATTAGAAGTCATACACTATTCGATCAGTATAAATTCAATATAATATTAAACTGTACGTCTATTATACGAATTGTAAATGAATTGTCCATTATTTTATTATTATTTTGAGAAAAAGTTTAAGAAATTAAGAAATTGTTATTGTAAAGTTTTTATATTCGAACTTCTAATATTTCTATTAATATTTTATTAAGTACGTGACGGTTTTTTTCAATTATAAGCGTCATTTTTACAATAACCTACTTGTCATGCATGCCATTACATTAGTAGCGTAGGAAAGAGTATTTATGATCCTTGAAGTTTCATAGCTAAGTGAGTATATCATGCAACATACTACGCATAACTAAACATTACTTCAACAAAATCTACTATAGCAGCGAACAAGCTCAGGCCGAAGTATGAACTCGAATTGCTAGAATTAATAAATAGGCTAAATATTTAAGAGTTATGCGAGAGATAAATACTTGTTTCATAATTAGCTTTTAGAAAATGTATTAAAAAAATAGATATTAGTACCTATTGGTAATTTTTTTTTTTTTTTTTGCATTTCAACTTTTAGGCGAAGGCGGATAGTACTATACTCTACCCTAAAATTTCTAATTATTGTTGCCGTATTTTTTGTTATAGCCTTATAGCAGTGTTACGAGTCGTACACAATTTGGCGTGTGTGTATTAGCGATTTGTGGTGTCACTAACGGTCGACACTGAAAATGACGGTAATATGCTGGAAAGGCACGCGGCAAAAACAGGAACGTATAATCGAAAATTACCCACTTTCTTGGAACAAGAGTACAGTTTGAAAATTTTTATACGAGGTTAACAAATGCACATAAATATACTTACATATAAATGTAATGTATTTAATTATGAATTATTATATAGAGAATAAAAACATCTAAACTAATATTTTTGTCCTTATATAAATATATCGACCATTATTATTAATAATAATTATTAATATAATCCAATTATTTTTTAAAATTATTATATGGAGAGTTAATAATAAATATTACATTTTTTATATAATAATTTTATATTAATAATAATTTTTAATAATAAAGCTTATTTATTTACATAAAGACACAAATGTTTAAATACAAATTTTTATTTTTTAAGTACAAATATAAAAAAAAGATGGCTTTTTAAAGTATTTTGCAGTATATGTTGCAAAGAATTATGGAAGATAAAATACTTATGCAACGTCTTGTTAATCATCATCTTAATCGTTTTTTTTTGTGTCTTAAAATACATAAACTATTCTCATGAACTATAAATTATAATTCACTAATTTAAAATTTTAGCAAGTCCTAAACAGCATTTCACGTTGTTAATTATAATAGGGTTTTGATGTTTTGTATTTTTCAATCTCTAAGTTCACACCTGAAATAAAGCCATTTCTTATTAAAATTTTTAACATGATTTCTTTTTTTATTTTTAAATATTATTTTTTCTCCGAGTATTTTTTATCAGAATTATGGCTTTTTTACTGTGAATTGAGAAAAATACAAGGCTTGACTATAGAATGGAGAGGTATGAAGAACAGTACATCCTCAGCTTTTATTATGGTTCGGGATCAATATAAATGTAAAATTACCTTAGAAGATCCACATCGTAATGACACATGAAGGCTTTAAGATAAAATAGTAAATATATTTACTGATAGATCAATTCACCTATATTGTTAAAAAAGCAAAAACCTCACAAGTAGATATATGAATGAGAACCTAGGACAAGTGTAGATGAGTATGAGGTACACGTTTGTCAACAGGAAGGCAAGAAACGATCAAGATCCATACAAAAAAATAAAACATGTCACGCATAGCACGTAAGTATTCGATTAATGTGAAAATGGTATGGAAGTCAATATCAGCTAAAGATGAAAATTATCTTCAAAAAATAGAAAAAAAGAATTTAAGAAAATCCATCTCAAGGAAAAGAAACCACCATCAAAAAGTGTCATTAAGGAAGTGGTAAAACAAAAAAAGCGAAACAAATTAGCGAAATAAATTCCGGGCAGATTCTTAATCCACGTTATTTAAAAAAAAACGAAATACACTGTTTTTTACGGACCATAGTGGCAGAAAATAAGAATTAATCCGAACCACACTAATTTACAATGAAAAAAAATAAAGCGCTAATTTTATCTTAAGATTATTCTTAGCTTATTGTTTAGTATA
Source organism: Kradibia gibbosae (assembly GCA_018907135.1). Lineage (NCBI taxonomy): Eukaryota > Metazoa > Arthropoda > Insecta > Hymenoptera > Agaonidae > Kradibia > Kradibia gibbosae. The sequence continues at coordinate 34,413,572 of JACCHX010000001.1, read as the reverse complement.
ATAAAGTAAAATATAAAAATTTTAGCATTTTAATCAAGAGAAATAACTCTAGAATTATTGTTCCCGAAACATGAAACAAGATTACGTGAGGATTAAAAAAGTAATAATAGTGATTAATTCTAAAATGAGAAGAAATCTAAAAAAATTTAAGAAAACATAATTCTGTCTGTCATTTTTTGTGCCTATTTCCCTTAGAGAAAGAGAAGGTAAGAAGGAAGGAGAAAAATAAAGACAAACAAAATTTCAAGGACTGAATTGATTAGACAAAGTTAAAGAATAAATTGTAAAATTTACTTTCTTAATAATTCCAACCTTGATTACTGTAATAATTATGTACTAAACTGTATCCTTGCAAACTGAATACATTTAATGAAGCTATTAGACTACATTTTTTTGTTTTAACTTTTCACATGATGCTTGAAAATAAAATTAGAAAGGATAGCAAATTGCGAACAAAATTTAAAATTCAAAAGAATAAGTAATATTGTTTTTTTTAATTACAGAATAATTTATTTAAATTTCTTAAAAAAAATATAATTGTTTAAAATATTGTGATTGATTGTAAATTATATTTAACACAGATTTTAAATCTTTAAAATCTTTAAAATACTAATTAAATTTAATAATAATTTAAAAATAAAATTTAATAATAAAAAAAAATCAAATCAATCTTTAATTTTATATTGATTTTTAAGTATCACTTACAAATACTATAATATTCAGAATACATTGACCAAATTTATATAGACAAAACATGTATTATTTTTAAAAGAATAAATTGTTGCATAATAAAATAATTTTTAAAATACATGAAAGACTAATTGTCAATTGTCTTTTCCACCGATAATGTCAATGTTACTTAATTTAATAATTTTCTAAAAACCTTAAAATAATCCTTACTTTGAAGTTTAAGTCCATCGTACAATCATTTTAATTATATTTAAACAATCTTTATTATAGATCCTTAAATTTAATTCAAATTTAAAAAAAAAATTTTTAGCAACTTTTTTTTTAAAAAATGTTAATAATAGAGTGATATCGGATTTAAAAATGAATAATTTTGTATTTTTTCAAACTGCGGAAAGAAAATCAAATAAATATTAAATGAGATGTTACTTTTTATTGTCTTTTACAAATATTTGATGTTAATTTTATAGAAATGCATATTTTTTAAATATTTAATAACTCAGTCATAAGATGTATAAAAATATAAACAAATTTTATATAAAGATATTAATGAAAAATTAACAACTGCATTTATATTTTCATGAATTTGATGTTTTATTCATAATTTATACCTTCAATGTTATTAATTACGGTCAAGATGTTCATAAAAATTCTAACCTTACTAAAATGTTATTTATTAAATATTGAATAAAAAAAACCTGGTTTAAAATATTTAATCGCAATAAAAATATATAATTAAAAATTTTGCATAAAATTAAAAAAAAAATGACAATTAAAATTTTTAATATCTAAAACCTTACTAATATAAAAATAATGCATTACAAATAAATGATAAGAAAATTTTAAGTTAATAAATATAAATAAAATAATTTCATTCTCTCTGATTGTAGTCAATAAAAATCGTAATTCTTACGTAAGATTTACCTTTTTATAAATTATAAGTCCGGCATTGTTACACGTAAACACTACTAGCAGGAATTAAGTTATTGGTTTGTAATTAATGTACAACCAAAAGAATTATATTGAACTGTCTAACGAATGCGCATGCGTCAAATATAAATTGTTTCATTATTTTATTTCATTAATAGCTACAAACAAATTAAGATAAAACTTTCTATTCATATTATCAATTTACCATAAATTAATTTATACATTCGTGTATACTTTATAAAAAATCGTAAAAAGTATTGTATAAAATGCATACGTGTCATACATGTTATGCTTACCGGCAAACTACGCCCACGGCCTAGTCATACTATCATAATTTCCACAATTATTAAAATTCAATATAAATGTCAAAAAATAAATAATACTCGTGGGAATAATATAGCAGACCTTTCTAAAATTTGTAATCTAATTATATTCATGCTTTTTATAAGTCGATATTGTATTTTAGATTAGTATAAGCTCGGGCGACCATAATATTTTATTTTCAACTGCGTGAAAAACATTTTCTTGCTTCTTTTTTTTCTTTCATAAAGAAAATTTAACAATCTAACAATTAGTTTAGCATGATCGGTTACTGTAAACATTTAATAAAAAATGATAAATGAACAGATTTCTAAATTTTACAATTGCTACTTGAGTAGCCAGAGTTGATTCATTTTTTTCAACGCACTTGATTTTTTTTAAGCTAAGACGGAATTCAAAATTAACTTTTTAATAATAGATGAAGTATGCAGTAACATGAATAATATTATGGACAAATATCAAATACATTTCATTCTAACGTATTTTTAGGTATGATTTATTTCTTTTCTTTTTCTATTTCATTTCAAATTAATCACCTATTTATGTCTTCTTCATAGGATACAATTCGTAAATGAGTGTTACAAGAATCGATGAACATTTAACTATTTATTGAATAGAATCTAAAAGTTTACTAATGGTGTTTTTATTAAAATTTACTAAGAAGCTCTTATGTAGTCATGTGATTACAACTATAATATGTATTCTCATTACTACTCTGCGCCTATACTTATATTTTTTCATATTAAAGTGTAATTTCATGATACTTCGTGGAAAAGTAAAGTTAATTAAAAGATTTTATTTTTCCAATTATATTGCTATTTTTCTAACAATTGTATGATAAGATTTTAATACAAACTTAATTATTTATCAAATCCTTTATTATTTTTAAAGATTAGCAGCGGTGAAGGATATTTGAACAAAGTATACTTAATTATAATTAAATAAAAATATAAGGTATTATTATGTAGAAGTAGAATTACTGAAATAATCCGTAATAACAAATCATAAAAGAAAAAAACGAAAATATAGGCTAGAATGGAAATGGATAATGCAGAATATGAAGATACTGAATGAAATTACATAGCAAATGAAAGTAATTCGTAGAAACTCACAATCATAAATAATATTATAAAGAAATATAAAACAGGCAGGGGACATGGGCAATTTTTATTACGATAAATATTATAAAAATTGTGTGGGAAAAACACTTGAATCTTTGAAAAACAAAATAAAAACTAAAGTTAGAAGGCGAATTGTAATATACGTGTGTAAAAAGAAATGAAAGCAAGAATATTGAAAATATATGGATAATAGGAAATGAGAGATAAGTTAATAAGGTCTAGTATACACAACCTCAGCAACATGAAAAGTTATTAGTTAAAGACAAAATCAAGTGCAACGAAATTAAAAAAGTATGCATTAAAAATTAAAAACAAACGTCGAAGAAGAATTACATTATGTATACATATTTATATTTTTTAATATTTAATATTGTATAAAATATTAGAAATTCCCTAATTCAATGAGGCTTATGGTATTTTATAGTAAACAGACAACATAATACTTTTCAAAAAAATTATTAAGCTCTATTAAAATAGTTATACTTAATAATATAGGATTAAAACAGAATAAAAAATACAAAAAAAATTAATTTAAAATTCTTGTTATAAATGTATAAAATATTTTTTAGAATAATATAACTAATAGTTGATGCCATTTTAAGTAAGACACAAAAACATTTATTGTAATTTTTGTAATATATAAAAATAAGTATATTATTCTTTCATTGACTCGTCAGAAACATGATTTGATTGAGGATTATTTTCAGACTGCTTTGATTTACTTCCAGAAACTATATCATCAATTCTTAACAGAAGTATTGCAGTCTCGATCGCTGTCTTATATGTCTGTAATTTGACCACGACTGGCTCCCAAATACCATGAGTCTTCATATCCACTAAAGATCCAGTTAAACCATCTATACCCCATGTTGCACATCCAGTAGCATGTTTAGCTCTCAATGCGGTTATTGTTCGAACTGTATTTGCACCGCAATTTTGAGCTAAAGTTCTTGGAATAACTTCTAAAGCTTGAGCAACTGCTTTATAAGGCCATTTTTCGACACCAGCTAACCCAGCAGCTCTGTCTTTAAGAATATGAGACAAAGCCATTTCAATAGCTCCCCCACCTAAAAATTATTTTATGATGAAATTAAATCAAGTTTCAGAAATATCATATCATAGCACATATAAATTAAAAAACACTGCAGCACAGTTTCATAGAAAATCAAAATTTTATTAAAACTGGAAAAATATAATTTCATGTAAGAATATTCAAATATGTATGAAACTTAAAATTTATTGAGAAATGCATAATTTTTAAAATGGTTTATAATCATACAGAATAGTTTTCAAAAGATAGTTTTATAATCACAAATGCTGAAACGAATAATAAATTTCTTAACGAAAAGTGTTGTTAATATATAAGCAGTTTACATGTTAAATATTTTTGCAATAGTTTCCTAAATATTTTGATGATGTTAAATAATTTATTTACAAAACGAAATTCATTGCAAAAATGAAAAACCAAATTCATTATAAAAAATTTTTTGTTACACATGTATTAATTAGCAGTCAGTACTAAATTGTAATTATCTTGTATTAAAATTTCTTAATAAATTAATATTTCTTACCTGGAACAAGCTTAGGTTCTGAAAGTAAATTTTTAGCAACATGAAGAGCATCTTGAATATTTCTTTCAGATTCGTTTATTATATCTTTACTTGCTCCTCGTAAAATAATAGTACAAGCTTTAGGATTTAAACATTCAGTAATATAACAGAAATAGTCGTCACCAATTTTTTTAATCTCAAATACTCCAGCACCAGTACCCACATGACTTTCTTGTAGTTCTTCGGTTCGATTAACAATTGTTGCATTACAGGCTCGAGCTATTCTATTATTATCACTCTTTCTAACTCTACGAATTGCAGAAATTCCAGCTTTTAATAAATAATGTTGTGCTAAGTCTGAGATTCCTTTTTCAGTAAAAACGACATCTGGTTTAACAGAAATAATGTGGCAGCAAATTTTTTTAATATATTCCTCTTCAATTTCTAATATTCTTGTGAAATCAGTTTCTTTCATAATTTCTATATTTGTTTGGGACTCCCCATTTTTATATTCTAATGGACAATCCAAGAGAACTATACGAGGATTTTTTATTAAGCGCTTCATTTTTGGATGAGTTACATCTTTATTCAACAAGATACCCTTTAATACGCAACTATCCTCAATTGCTCCTCCTGGAAGCTTTTCCACCTATAAAAAATTTAATTAATTTTTTTTTTAACGAAATTTGTGATAAAAATGAAAAATATGTAGTAAAAATTGAGAGTTTATTTAGTTTTACAAAATGGTGTAAAAATAATTTATGTGAGAATAACCAATATTGTGCAAAAACTTAAAAATTTTGCTATGTTATAAACATTTTTACTTCTTAAGAAATTTTTAGAAATGTTGAACTTATGGTTTGGTATCTTTATAACTAAATTCCTAAATATTGATAAAAAAAATTGATGATTTAGAATATTATGTTTTTCCTTGTGTAACAAATTTGTTTTTTAACTGTAAAATTTAATTAATGAAATTACTGATCTTTTAAAATTAAATTTCTTTAATTATCTCCATTATTATCAACGATATATATATATCTAAAGATTATCATGCTGTATGTAATTATGCATAGTATAAAATAAAACTATAAGAAAATAATTATTTTCAAGCTAATTTTTGTTACTCAAAGAAATAAAAATCTAAATTTTTAGGCAGTGATAATAATATATATAAAGTATATATTATTATGAAAAAGTTGAAAATTATTTAAATTGTGCAAAATTACGTAACTTATAAAAAACATTTAAAGCTTATTACCTTAACATATCGTTTAATATCAATCTCTCGATGACCATTTTGCATAAGCATTACTGTTTGAACAGCTTCTAATGCTATTTCACAAGCTAAATTGGACCAACGACCCAGAAATTTTGTTCCAATACAAGATTCGATGACTTCAGTAAGTTTTTTTTTATCTTCACAATCAAGTTGAATGCTTAAATTGTCATTTAAAATTGATATCATATCTTCTAATGCTTGTTTATAAGCTTTAATTATAGTAGTTGGATGTAATCCTTGCTCTAAAAATGCTTCAGCATTTGCTAACATTTCACCAGCTAGTACAATTACAGATGTTGTACCATCACCAACCTCTTCATCTTGAGTTCTAGCTATTTCAATCATAGATTTTCCAGCAGGATGTTGAAGTGTTATCTCACGTAAAATTGCATTACCATCATTGGTCATCACTATTCCACCCATTGGATCCATTAACATTTTTAACATGGCTTGCGGTCCCAGGCATGTTCTAATAACATCAGCAATAGTCTAAAAAAAAGCATAAAATAATCTTCTATCATACATCTAATTTTTATATATTTTTCAAATAATTTAAATAAATTATAAACTACATTTACTAATTTCTTGTAAATAAAGTAATCATATATTATTTTAAAAATTAATAAATCTTTTGAAGTCAGTCTATATGTAAGTTAGTCTTATATGTAAAGGTAAATTTTATACTAGTCTGTAAAACTTTTTACTTTAATCAAGGTAAAAATAAATTTATTATTTAAACTTTTGCGGTTTAAGTATTACCACAAGTTTATACATATTTTTTATAAAAATAATGGTAAAAAAGCAGTAATATTTTTTTAAATTTTCAATTAAATAATTATAAGCTTTTTTTAATCTAAACTTTTCCCATTCATCGATAATGTTAAGAGCTACATTGATTAGAAAAAAATAAATTAATATGATAAGTTTGCTTATAAAATAAACATATATTATGTTCTTTCATATTATTCTAAAATTATTATTCAGTTGCTTCCAAAAAAAATATTATAAGGACAGATATAAATTACGTTTTATAAGTTAGGATTATATTTGTCGGGTACTGGTTCAATTTCAATTGATATAAAATAAAGGATAAATAAATTATATGCATACAAATATATGCACCATTAGTAATAAATAATTTTCTTTTCAGTAATTATTTAGTTCATTAGTTAAACAAGAATTAAATAAAAGGAAAAAACTTGAATTAGTCAATTTAAAAAACAGTATAACATAAGATATAAGTTAAAAAAAGATAGAATAGACTATAAAATTAATAATTAAATAATTTTATAGCTATGAATAAATAGGAAATAATATCTTATTAAAAAAGCATCACAATTCTTATATTTATGTACTTATAAAGTTTGTGAAAAATTTATTATAAATAATAAGTAAAATAATATATGCTTAAGACTGTAATATAGCTTACCTTTCCTGCTTGAATATTTTCTTTCTGAACCTTTCTACCGGAATCACGTTTTGTATTTTGACCTTTAAAAATTTATTTAAAAAATAGTTATTTTTTAAGAAGATATTTTTTCGATCATTACTTACTTAAAACTAAAATAGGAGTTGTTCCAGGCCCGAACATTATGAAAATAGTTCTTTTTGTAATTAACTTAAATAGATAAAAATATAAACTAACACGTTTCCTGAATTTTTTTAAAGCATGAATATAAAAGATTTATGTAGATTCGTAATGCTAGAAATCATTTGGATAATGCGCAGTAATCTTTTAAACTGATTGGTTTTTGTCTTCCACTATCTTGAAAATTCTATTGGAGAAGCAGTAACGTCAGTAGCTAAGGAAGAGAATAGCAATTATAAGACCTAATTTGTGGCGTTTTTTCCATCTTAACTACTTGCTATGCTATACTTGAAAATTTCGATTTTCAAAACCAGCTGGATAATCTGCTCGTAACACTTTTAATGTGTAAATATTTAAAAATGATTTTGAAGAAATGAAAATTAAGGTATATTTTTATCTAAAGCAAGGACTCTTAAAATACATTTCTCGATTCTACATTCTACGTGATAATTTACTTCACATTGGTCAGTTTTTACTTTCGTGCTTTTTTTTCAAATTTTGTTGACTAAAGGAAGAAACAAAAAAACTGAATCAATTAAAAACAAATGCTAACTCGGATACAGAATTAAATAATATTGCAACAAAATATCAAATAAAATTCAATTTAAGCTCTTACAAGAGTTGATTTCGTGCTTTTTTACTTATATTATTTTAATTTTTAACGAAGCTCGTAGAAAAAGAATTTAATTTTAAAAGATTTTTACTTTATTCTGATTTTAAATTTAAAGTTATATTTATTATACGACTCTTTATTTTATAACATATAAAAAAAGAAGAAAAATTACGAGTTTTTACTTACTGGCGGATATTTTTGTATACCGAATTGTTAAATTCGTAACACAATATTATCAATTCGTATAATTTTTTAAAATTTTGTAAAATTCGAATTTTCTAGACTATGATTATTAGAAATATATATTTTACAACCAGAAAGCTTTTTATATGAATAGCGCTTAAACAAGTTACTTTAAATAAAAACAATTTATAACAGAAATTTTTTTTATCTTAACCAAATCCGAATCTTTGTAAAAGATGATTAAATACGAAAATTTTGAATCACTTCTAAAAAATTAATACTATGTAGGGAGAGAATTTAAAATATTCATTAGGTAATTTTATTTGTTGTAAATATGCACAAATATATATATGTACATATTAAGATTTATTGTATTAAAGATATTGAAATTTATTTATTTTGTATAAAATTTTTGTTTTTACTATTTTAAATACATTTTTATTATAATAAAATATCAGCTAATATATATTAACATTATCTTTAACTTATTAATAAAGAATAAAATTATATTTTAAAAATACCCAATAATACATTATATTGTTTGAATATTAATCATATTAAATGTATTAATAAAAACATATGAAATATTTAAAATGTTTGTAGACAAATAGGACCTTTAAAGGACTTATTCATTGCAATCGCAAACAAATTTTCACCACTGTAAGACATCAATGGACATACTTCAACATCACCTTTGACTTCAATAGCACCAGAATTTATAAGCCATTTTTTATGAAGAGTCAAAACGTCATTTCGTGTTGTACTTGGACAATCAATTTTAACAGCATCAGAGTTTTTTAAAGCACTAAACTCATCTTCTCTTAATACTTCCCACACTACAAAATTTGTTGAATATTTGAAAACATCAAATACAAATTTTTCAATTTTGATTCCATTGGGAATATTTGGCTCACATCTTTCACCATTATCATTAATAAATGGAATTTTTTTTTTCGCTATATGCAAATCTAAATTATTATCATGCTTTATCAATACTTTATTTAGGAATGCAACTGTAAAATAATGATTACAAATATTTCCGGATCTAAAAATTAGATTTCCGTCACTATCTCGTAGTTCTGATTTATTCAATGGAATTTCACTATATTCTAATACTGTATAAAACTCATCAACCTGTAAGTATATATAATGTTATTGTAGTTAAACATTGTAATTTAAACAATAAAATATATGCAGGTTCCATTATTTTAATTATAAATATTACATTAAAGTAAATATAAATATAATATCGCGAGAAACAATATTAATTTTGATGAAAACTATATCATAAATAATCACTGTAATAAAAGATATAAATAACATGAAAAAATAAAAACTTCATTTTGAAATTTCTGCGTAAATAAGCATGATTAAGATTAATTTATTTAGTTTGAAAAAAAGTAGATGGTATTTATTAGTTATTTTAAATTATAATTTTTATTTGTCATAAATAATATTCCTTTTCAGTGCAAAAGTAATGAAAGATTTCAGTTAACAAAATAATAATAGTAATAGAATCATGGGAGTAGAAAATTATTTTTAATTTGCCTCATTGCTGTTGAAAGAATGGATCTCTTTTAATTCATTGTCTTAAAGAACACACTTATATATACACACACATAAATTAACATTCTAAGTAAGTTATTGAGAAAAAATGGAAATTATAAAAAATGTTTTTGTTCATGATTCTTCTTAGAAGTTGTTTCTCATAACAAGTGTTATTTAATCTTTTCTAGCTTGTATGTTCAAGTCAGGAAAGTTTATATTTGAAATCAATATCTATGGATTCAACATAGATCTTATGCAAAACGAGCAAATTTTGAGTATGCCAATCAAACTTTGTTTGTGTGGAAAAAGCGATCAGTTTGATAATATGTATATGTTGAATTGTATCTTTGGTGGAATAAAATAAATATTATTAACAAATTAGAAAGATAATATGCCACCAGCACGAATGTTAAGCTAAATTTTTCAAAGAAAAAAAATATTTATAATTGTTTTACCTATACATTGATAGACTACTGTTAGCCTAAATTAACTCGATATATTTTAATTAATATAATGTTGATGGTGGTGTTTTATACCTGACAGACGACCCCTACAGCTTCATCTGCCGATCGCTTCATCACTACTTTAACTCCGCAATCTGCTCCACGTGATATACAATATCCTAAGAATACAGGATCAGCTACTTTTACTAAAACATTATCAACAGAATAAACATGCACACTATTTATTCCCCGATCGTTCATGTCATTTAATATTCCTTCTTTATGTAAAGCTGAATAAAGACCACCGTTCCCATCCGGAGCTCTAGAAATATGATGTTTCTCATCAAGAATAATTTTTCCATCAAAAGTAAAACAGGGCATTGTACTTTGTTTAAATGCTACAACACTGTTCTTATTTAATCCAAAATAATTTTTGTTTTCAAAATAGGCTAAAGTAGATTTATGAGTTGCATCACTAGTCATTATGTACCTAGATTAAATTAAAGTTACTTAATTTTTTTGTAGGTTTGAGGAGATTAAGTTTGCTTACCAAATTATATCTTTGCAATTTCCAAATTTATCTCTAGCTAAATTTTGTAGGCGCTTTATTCGTAATGCTTGAATTTCAAATAGTGTTCGATTAGATGGTAAACATATGTTATACATTCCTTTAGGAAAATCAACGCCAAGACGTGTACCCTGACCTCCAGCTAGCAATATTACAGCAACTTTACCATCTGCAATTTCTTGTATACCAAGTTTTTCATACAAGCTTAAATTTTCTGATAATACATTTTGACTTGATTCAATTACAATAGATGGAACAGGCTTGATTTTATTATCAAGTGACAGTACTTCATTATTATTGGATGAAGTAGCTTTAATGAACTGAGATGTAACTTCATTGATATTCAAACTCATAATCTCATTGTACAAGTATTCCTTTTCGTTTTCAGGCAGTTCATTCCAAAATTTCAGCAAATGTTCTTGACCATTTTTTTCTAATATAGTTTTTAATAATGTATATAACATGTTTTACGTGAGTAAATATTTTAATATATTTTATATATTATCGCTATTAGATCACTGAAAATTTTAAATGGTAGATTTGAATAATACATAAATTCAAATAATATAAGCAAAATATTTTACTTTCTTGTTTACATATAAATTTTTAAATCTTTGACCACCTTTGAATGTTAGAATAAATAGATTATTATTCAACATGTGTGAAAAAGAATGATTTTAAGGATAAAGTTTTTCAAAAAGCTATTTAAAACCTTAAAACCTCATTATTTTTTCCCCTATGAAATACAATAGGTATTTTTAATATAGATTTTAAAGATATTTTTTATTATGTGTAAATGAACCTAGTTTGTGCAAAGTTTCAATAAATGCAAATCCTATCGCGCAATACGTATCTAGGGTAATTAACATGAGCAATGGGTTTTCATCAAATGATGATGCAGAGTGAATCTGTATGATCACATTGAATTTTAAAAGATTATGAAAAGTTACAGAAAAGCATAAAAGGAGATTAAGTCATGTATCTCTATACTAACCTACGTACTTCCATACTATGTAGATGATGCTCTAGCCTATATTAGTATTATCTTTTCTCAAATAATAGTTGTAATAATGGATGCAGTATGATTCATAAAAAAGCATGAATTGATGGATATTTACTTGCTAGCTATATGATTATGTTCTTCATTTTATAAACCTCCGTGCACGAATATGTCAATTTACGAAAAAAGAGAAATGTTTCATTCGATAATTAAAAAATTACGTTAAGATGATGTAGTAATGAAGACTCGCTTTTTCTTCTTAAGACACGAATGCATGACTAGAATTTTTCTGGCTTAAAATTATGATAATGATAAAATAAAGCCTATGTTTATAGTACTATTTTAAGTAATCTGCATTCTCTTAATTAAATTTACAGGATTACCAATAAGTCAACGAAAATGTAATATCTGATGGTATATATACATATATATGTATACATATACGATAAAATTTTACTTGGTATGATATTTGGATGTTTATTATGTATGCTTAATTAGACAATGTGAGTAAACGTGACTACTCATCAAGTAGTAGTAATTTAAAAGCATCAGCAGCAGTTTGTTTCAATTTAGCAAATTTAGCTTCCCTTGTAAAAGAATTCGTTAAAATAACACCCTATATGGAAAGAAAATGTTTGCTTATCATGCCAATGCTTAAAATTAAATCAATAAATGGTTGAGTATCGTATTCTAGTTTTCAGTGTGTATCAGTTTCAAATTATCGCATGATCTAATGGTCATGGATTCTCGAGATCTAGAAACATAATATAATCGTCCAAAATTCTTTTAAATCTTTAAAAGCAAGACGTAGCTTAACTCATTAATCTGTAAACCTTCTATAACTATGTATTATAGCAGCACGTCTTCGGGTGGATTTTACTATACTAAGCTTAGTATTCACATGGCAAAATGGAACTTTGAAGGGCTGCAGAGACTTTTTTTTGATGAGATACTTGTAGAGTTATTCAATAATTTTACCATTACATTATTTTGACTGTAGTAAAAGAGGGTCTATCTTCTTTGCGATGGAACTATCTTTTTCAAAGCATTGACTAGCTTTTATTAAAATATTCACTCTGACTTCATTAATGATGATACTAAACGGGGTTTTACCAAACACTAATTTTTAAAGACTGGAAAAATGTCAAGTTAAATTCAAAACAATACTGGAACATTCCTTATACTACTAATTTTATATCGATGAACAATTCCTTTGGTTACACCTTGTTGTTCCAAAACAGAGTTCATTATACAGTTTCATAAAAATAAATTTGTCTTGTTATTATACTTGTGCTACAGTTCAAGAATATTGATTTGGTCTAAGTGTAGCTTATTTCTGCCAAAAAAGCGATATTTTTTTTAATATATTTTTATGAATAGTGAGGTAACGTAATCATATTTAATATTCGATTCGCGAATGTGTAATAACTATTTAACATTTTTACAACAATTATAATTTATTCAAAATTTATTTTTTTTAATAAATCTATAATTAAAATAGTTAGATTAATATGAATGTAACACTTTAATGCATTATTTGTTTGTATTAATTTTCATTGGTATAACTATGCTGCTTAGTAAGGAAAATTATGCATTGAAGAAATCTATTTTTTAACACATATCAATCAAATAAAGAAAATTAGATATAAGTAGTTCATGATGTATTGTTACTTGATCAAGGGATATCTGTTGTCCAATTTTGTTGTTCATTGTTGATATAAAACAATTATGAGTTTGATGAATATGATGAAACTCTTATTGAAATTTCGAATTTTTTAAGATGTTTTCCGTAAAAGTCATTCAATACTTAATAAAAGCAGGACGTTCATACAACATAAAGTGTTTAAAATACAATATAAAAAAAAATTTTTATAAATGAAAATTCACAAAAAGAAAATAATAAATTAATAAATTTAAATGTATTTTTGTACAATCAACAAAAGATAAAAAATGTCTACCAAAGAAAAATTATGCATTTTTTATGTAGAGTAGGGTCGGTTATTCATTAAATTCATGCATGTAATTATAATTAATTTAGTAAAAAGCAAAATTAGCAAAGCAAATATAAGTTATTATAAAATTAAGAGACAACACTTTAAAAATTTTAGTGGTACAAGAACTAAAAACACTTGTAATATTTACAAGCAAATAAAGGATACCTGGGAAATATAATAGACAAATCTTCTTATATTGGTTTTAAGAAATCGTTAATTGAGTTGTTTGAATTACTGAAGTAATACAAAATTTATTTAATAACATATTAATTCATTGTAACCTTTTTTATATTTCTTCAAATCACAAATTCTATAAGTAACTATTTAAATATTTATCATTGTAGTTACTAGAAGAAAATTTATAATTATCGTTGATACAAACTTATTTTTAAAAATATTTTAATAGGTCTTACTATAATCAAATCTATTAAAATTTTTAATAAATAAATATGATATATACAAGAATCTATATTTAATCTAATATAACTTATGTTTGTAGAAGCATTTTTAAATACAAGAATAAAAAATATTATAATCTCAATTTATAAATAGATAAGAATTACCATAATTTTATTTATATTATTATTTAATATTATTATTTTATGAAATTAATACTTTTATTAAAGTTATACAAGAGAAGTTCAATTTATAGATTAATAAAGAATACCAGGAATTAAAAAAAAATTTTTTACATAAAACTACTATTATATCAATAGTATACAATTATAGATTTTAATCTGATCATTATATGATTATGAAAATCTCTCTTATATTTGTTAAAGTATAATTTCTATAAGTTTTTTAATATTGATTAAGATCTTTGTATGATTTATAAATTTTTAATAATGAAAATTTTTATATACTTATAGATTTGATTAGGAGAGAAATAAATAAATTTAGAAGCATGTTAAATAAAATTAGTTGATTGAAAATTATGTACTACCATAATTATATCATTCTAAATTATACATAATTAAAAAGAGCTTACTTCCTTATATTGTAATGTTCATTTAGATGAAATGCATGTCTTAAAATAACTTTAATTAATTTTAAACTGTTGAATATTAGAGGATAGTATTTAATTATATTTATGTATATATATATATATTCAGAATAATATGTAAGTAATAATAATTTAACTTGATTAGAAAGTTTCAATAGAATATTTATATTTGATATTATTAGTTTATTTTTATCATATATATTTTAAAAAATTTTAAAACTTATAGAAATTTATTTTGTGAAAATTTCCCACTAAGTATACATAATTTATTTAATTATACTACAATATTTTTCTTATTTTTTTCACTACTTTTTTAATAAATATACTTGTATTAGAAAGTGAACATATTTGTGATCTCTTCATTTCCATGAATTGACTTGAGTAATCTCTTATCGGTAATTTGGACATTGGACTCTTATGGACATTGAACATAATGAATATTTTTCTAGGTTCTGCGCAGTAACATTATACTGATTGACTTAAATCTTCGCGCTTTTTTACAAATTTAGTCGAAAATAGTTGATATTTTAAAAGTTCAGAAAGGTATTAAGCTCAGCTAAAAATTCAGAAAGGTTAGAAACTTCGTTAGAGATATAGCGAGAGAAGAAGTATCTTCCTTTTCTCATATTTTTTTTGTATAAAATTTCTCTTTGCTGAAATATATTTTCCGTATTTCAACTAATAGGTTTTATTTATTTTAAACTAATGCATAAAAATAATAAATATGATGGATAGTATAAAAGAACAGTAACTAGTTATTTTATATATGATGATTTATAAAAAAAACATCAAAAATAAATTGCAAACATAATATATAATATTATAATACCTACAAATAATCTAAATTTTATAGTATTAAAAAAAATGTTTTTAACAATTATCATTCAAATTTTTAATTTCATTTTTATAAAAAGGTATTTGTGCATTGGGATAAAAATAATACATAGATTCAAATTATAAAAAAATTAATTGAGTATATTATGTAAATGTATTTTAAATATGAGCTTGTACAATGAAATAATGATAACACTTTTTAATGCAAATATTATAACAAACAGTTATGATACTATTTAATCTATTTAATAACAAATACTTTAACATTAAATATGTATTTTACATGTCTTATAGATATTTTTCTTCTTCAGTATCTTTAAATAAATTTGGAAATATTGATTGGTTTTATATTTTTATTGACTTATACTCGGAATATATTTTATATTAACAAAACATTAAAATTATATAATCAACATAAACCTAGAAGCACTTGCGGTGAACAATTCCTGGTCCTGATTCGTCGTATTCTTGTTTGGATATCCACATTTGTTGGAAAGTTGATAATGAGGCAAGAATTGATCCACCGATCCAGACTGAGTATTTTCTTTCTGGAGGGGCAATAATTTTAATTTTGATTGTTGACGGGGCTAACGCAGTAATTTCTTTCTGCATACGATCGGCAATACCAGGGTACATTGTAGTACCTCCAGAGAGTACAGTATTAGCATATAAGTCTTTGCGGATATCAACGTCACATTTCATGATGGAATTGTAAACGGTTTCATGAATCCCGCAAGATTCCATACCCAGGAAGGATGGTTGGAATAGAGCTTCAGGGCAACGGAATCTTTCGTTTCCAATGGTTATGACCTGTCCATCAGGTAATTCGTAACTCTTTTCAAGAGAAGTACTTGCTGCGGCCGTTGCCATTTCTTGTTCGAAATCTAAAGCTACATAACAAAGTTTTTCCTTGATGTCTCGAACGATTTCCCTTTCAGCCGTAGTGGTGAAAGAGTAACCTCTTTCTGTCAATATTTTCATAAGATAGTCAGTTAAATCACGTCCAGCCAAGTCCAGACGAAGGATGGCATGAGGTAATGCGTAACCTTCGTAAATAGGGACAGTGTGAGAAACACCGTCTCCAGAATCTAATACGATACCGGTGGTACGACCAGATGCGTAAAGGGAAAGAACAGCCTGAATGGCAACGTACATGGCTGGACTGTTGAAAGTTTCAAACATGATTTGCGTCATTTTTTCACGGTTAGCTTTAGGGTTTAACGGAGCTTCGGTAAGAAGGACCGGGTGTTCTTCGGGAGCAACACGTAATTCATTGTAGAAAGTATGATGCCAGATTTTCTCCATGTCATCCCAGTTCGTAATTATACCGTGCTCGATCGGGTATTTCAAAGTAAGTATACCCCTCTTACTTTGGGCTTCATCTCCAACATAGCTGTCTTTTTGTCCCATACCGACCATGACACCCTTAAAAATATGATTAATGCATTTTTTAGATTACTGATTTATTTTATTAAATTAACAAACGTTTTGTACTATTTTGGTAGAATCAGATGAAAAAAATTTCCGTCGTCTTATGGAATTTTTTTTAATATAATGGAAAAAAGTGTTGTAAAGGCGGAACAAAAAAAGTGCAGAAATAAAAATTTTACAGAAAAGGAAAGGCTAAATAAACAAACTGTAAAATATGTTAAATTATAAATAACACGGCATCTAAATAATTTACAGCCTACGGTGAAAAATAAAAAATTGAATGGCGCTTAATGCATAAGAATAATTAAATTACGAAAAATAATTTTATGAAAAAACACAATGATTTTAAAAATGATGTATAGAAAAAGTAAGATGATTTATTATCAATTAATAGGTCCTTTAATATTTATATTACTTCTAAAATAGGCCTTCATAAAAAAGACGTAAGGACGGTAATATTATTAAACAATATTTTTACGCTTTAGAATTTTTAAAATATACATTATAAAAAGTAGTTTCGAAATTAAATTTTCTAGTGAATTCGATTTGATTTTTTGTGCACATAGATTAATTTTTATTATTCGCGTTTAAGACCTAACTAGTTTAATTCAATCAGAATGTAATATTCTATCCATAATGCAAAATGACTGAGTAGTCTTACTGATTAAAGATACAGAATAGGTATAATATGATTATATCATAAATGTCTTCCTGATTCGTTGTACAACTCCGTTTATCAGGTGAAATTTATTTTTAGCTATTCTTTAAATGCTACTTTATTAAATATTGAAGCAGTTTTATTAAGTGAATATATCATTAGTATAGAACTAATGATGATGTGTGTAATTAAAACACAAGATGTTTTCATCTCAATTTCTTCTTTGTTTTACTTATAGGATTTGTATTGTTAATCATTTTATATTCATAAATTGTTGAAAGTCTTGTTACATTACTTTGAATAAATGCATTATATAATGTATATCATACATAAATATATATATTACTATACGAAACATACAAAACATATCGATACAACATAAATAAAGAAATATAGGCAATCATATCGAAGTAAAAATTTGAGAGCATTATAAGAGATAGTAAGTAGGTTTTTTAAAAAATTATATTATCCAGATTACTAACTTACTACGCCTGATAAACACATTTTAATCTTATATATTATTTTTTGTATATTCCTTTTCATTACCGTATAATAAATATAGAATAAAGCAAAAAATTACATTACAATATTATAAGAGTAAAATAATTATTTTTTATGTTTTTATTACTTTATTTTAACCTCTGATTCTTTCACTGTTCAAATACATTTTATAAAATAATAATTTTAATAATTGTATTGATTCTAAAATTCAATTACCAAGATTAATGATTCAATTTTAATTACCAAGAGAAGCATTTATTTTAGTCTAATAAAAAAATAATGTTGAAATTTTTACTAATATTTATTATAGAAAATGTATAATACTTTAGTACTAAATTACAGATTATAACGTTTTTATTACAAATACAAACCTGGTGCCTTGGACGCCCAACAATAGATGGGAATACAGCTCTGGGAGCATCATCTCCTGCAAACCCTGCTTTACACATACCCGATCCATTGTCTACAACGAGGGCTGCTACGTCGTCGTCACACATTGTAAATTACAGTTACTTTTGTCTCTACCTAACACAAAATTGTAAATGATATGAAAAAATTATATAATATGTTATAAAATTGGTTATCACACCGATATAATCAACGTACAAACATAGTATAATCATTTGTTAATTGCAAGAGATAATCAATTATTAAAAAAAGTTATAATAATTTTTTTTTCTCTATATTTATAAATAAATTTTTATATTTACTTTCACATTTAATAAATTTTTTTTGTAGTTACGCTTCCATTGTTATTTTATACAATTCAAACCTATCATCAATCAATATTCGCTTATTTTCTTCTTCTTTTTAAAATGAAATATTTTTTTTGATCTATTGTCCCTATTTCCATTTCGCGAAGTTTTCACAATTATCGTTAATATTCTATTTGTCCTCGTAATGTTCTTAACTTTTATGTTTTTTTATCTTTTAAATCTACATATATTATTCTTACATATCCTTTTTAGTTCTAAAATTATTTTTAATTTCTCATCTCATTATTTATAATTTAAACTTATGGTTTAGTAACCAAATTTTGTATAATTGTTCTTTTTACTTTTTTTCTTTTTGTGTTTTGTCATTAAATCTTTATTGTGTTTCAATCACTTAATTTCGCCATTATTATTTCCTTTTTTATATATTTCTTGGTTTTGTACATTAATGCAATTAATTTACTTTATCCTTCTAAATTTTTTACTCATTGTGTCGTTTTTTTACCACTCCATATGTTTACTTTTTGATTCTAATTGTCGTGATGTCTATTTCTATCAATTTTCTATTCTAGTTATTATTTTGTTTTAATTGTACTCTCTATTATTAATTCCAATATATTATTTACCATTACTAATATACCCTTCAACAATATTAATTTATTATTTATCATATTTTCTTAGATCAATCATATTATTTTGGTTTGTTCTTTTATTTTTTTTTAAATTCAATTTCGTATCTTTTACATGGGTTCATATTTTTCTAGTTTTACGAAACCTTTATTTATTTATGAAATTGGTAATATCTTTACTTTATTACTATATATATCTAGCTCTTATCTATCCCATTAGTAACTTTTGTAGATTTGTTTGTACTATTATACACCATCGTTATTCCTTTACTACCGCTTTTGTTGTTCTTTTTCCATTTCAGTTCTTGTGATACGAAAAAACGAGGTGATAATTTTGAGCATTAACAATTTTGTAATGACTATTTTTTTGCCTTCCCACATTCTTTTTAAATTTTAAAGATAGGAGAGGTTAAATAGAAAAAAATAAAAGAAGCGAAAATTATATTATAACATATTCTTATAGTATATTTTTAAGTTATATCGTATATTCTAGAAATTTTGAAAGAGGGAGAACATAAAAATTAATCAACATGAAGATGATACTGCATAATGTTTAAAAATCTCATAGTTTCGTATCATTGTATTCTTGTTTCACTTTATACTTGATTTTGATTTACATCAAAATTTTCACTTTATTTAATTTCTTTTATAAGAATACTTAATGCTGTCATTATTTTCAACAATTTAGAATTACCTCTTTACACATTAATCAATTTACCTATGTTTATTCTATGTTTATTCACGTTTTCTGAAATTCTATTCTCGTATCAAAAACATTTCTACTTTTTTTATTTTCTACAAAAAATCCACATTTTTTATAAATATATATATAGTTTAAACGAATTTGAATATTTATAATATAAATAGATAATTTTGATCATTAAAAATTCAAATATGCATATTTTTTATTTAATAGTTGGCAAAAAAGTTTTGGGGTTTAGATATTGAATTAGTTTGCAATTTTTACAATTTTAATGATAAAATATTTGGTAAATTCTCAATCCATTACATCTATTAATATATGTAGAAACTTTTTCTATATTAAAAAATAATCAATGAAAAATTAAATGTAATCAAAATGTGTGATTTGTTTCGACTATAAATAGATCTATTTACATTAATATAAAAAATATGAAACAGATTAAATAATAAATTTAATATAGAATAAAAAATTTTTAATCTATCAGTAAAAAAATTTTTTCAAAGTAAAAGATATAATCAATAAATTTTTCAATCAATAAATTTATCAATATATTTTTTTTTATTTATATATTTATACAATGTTTATAATTTAAATTTTTGTTGCAATTTATTCAAATTTTATTTACATTCAAATTAAAAATTTTTAAAAGATTTTGAGTAGCCTAGAATAAAGTCATATAAAGTATAACAATCTTAAAATTAAAATAATTTAGAAAATTTAACTCGAGTAAAAGCCGATTATCAAAAAAAAATTCTTTCAATATAATATTTAAATCAAATTTTAACCATAAAACTATTTCAAAACTCAATTAATCTAAATTAGTTATGTACGTATAATATAAAAAAATCTAATTTTTTATTAAACTTAACAACAACAAAAATTTTAAACATTACTACATATATTAAATTTGAATAAAAGCTACAATTTTAACGTAATAAAAAACGAAAATGGTCGTAATAAAAGCAGAAAAATATAATTGACAAGTTTTTTAATAAATTTTTTTTTAATTTGTCTTAAAAAAATTGTTTCATTTTTTAATTTTAAAATATTAATAACTTTTACTATTGAAACCTATTGTTTTATATAGCTTCAAATTCAATTATTTATTTCAAATGTTTTCTATTAGGCTAAAACGTATTTTCTTCAAACATGGCAAAATGTATTTTTATATTCTCAAATTATCCACATGGATAAAAAAGAGAACAATTATATAAAATTTTTTAACATATCTAAATCATAAACAAAATAATTGTCTTTATAAATAATTATTAATTTTTTGTATTTTTTTTAAAACCTGGTTGATCTAAAATTATACTAAATTTGTACATTCATAAAATATCTCAAAAATTTTTTGAAGAAAAAAAAGAATTACAATCTTTTTTAAATAACACATTTTTAATACACAATATAAACAAATTTATGCTGTATGAAAATTAAGTATTAAATAAAGTACTATATATTTAAATAAAAGTCCTAAAAAGCAATTGTAATTATGAATAGTCGAAATGTTATTACATAAATAAGAAAAATAAAACAAATAATTTAATGTTCTCAAAATATAATACAATAAACAAGTTTTTGATAGAAAAAATACTGTAATTTTATTGCATAATTAATTTAGCGTAATAAATGATTATTTTGTTACAAATTATAATTAAAATTAGATACATTTTTTTTGTTCTAATGATGGAAAAATATTAAATTTTACAATAAATAACAATGATACTCATCTAGTGAAGAAAATATTAACAAAGCATCTGTTTACTATTTTACTGACTACGAATCTATTTATCGGAATCTATTTACATACTTACAAAATTTGCGAAATTTAGTTATTTTTATAATTCAATATTTCTAAATAAGGAAAAGGGAATTTAATTTTAAAGTTAAGTATTAATTCGAGAACATTACAAAACACAAAGTAAATCACTGCGTCAAGTGTAACCTGTTAGAGTTTCTATAAAAAATTTAAACTACGTTGGTATTTTATTAAAATAATGAATATTTCATTTAAATTAAAAAAGAGATCGAATACATACTATAAAGTAGAAATTTTTTGTAGTAATTCATTTATTAGAATAGTTATGTTTTTAAAAATTGATAAAAATGAACGTTATTCATTTACTGTAAAAGATATTTAATTTAATTTCTTCTTTACAAATAAAACACTCATTCAATCTTCGACAAATTTACACACACTAAACAAACACGATCGCATTTTTAAAAACTGAATGTATGTACATAAAAAATTTACACAATTTTTTTTTATAGTAATTAATAGAACGATTCGAATAAATTATAATTAACACAGTTTAAAAAAACAATATACCGTAAAAATGTTGAATTGAATAATACCCTCAAGGAGTCGATTGTTCAACAGACAGCGAAGAGTGGCGAAATTTAAGAGATCTAGAGCCTTCTTATCCATATTGGTTGGGGACAAAAATAGCAATCGACCCTCCATACATGGAAATGTGTCTAACCAAAGCACTTACACTCTTCTTACAAACTACTAGTAGTCCTTAGTTGCCATAATAGAAGAAATGAACA
The DNA here is from genome assembly GCA_018907135.1 of Kradibia gibbosae. Classification (NCBI taxonomy): domain Eukaryota; kingdom Metazoa; phylum Arthropoda; class Insecta; order Hymenoptera; family Agaonidae; genus Kradibia; species Kradibia gibbosae. The sequence continues at coordinate 34,390,722 of JACCHX010000001.1, read as the reverse complement.
CAATGACTGTTTGGTTACGCCCTCCCGAACCTAATAAGGTACCGGCGATTCCCTCCTTTAAAATTTAAGTAGTAAAATTATTTTTTATATTACATAATATTTTATTTAAGAGTTCAATAACATTTTAAGTTTTTAAAAGAAGTTGATTTTCATTTTTAACTATGTAATTATATAATGAAATTTTGAACAATAAAAGAAAAATATTAAAAATTAAAAACTAAATAATATTAAGAATCTTGTATATATGCATATATAGCATTATTAATATTCTTATATGTAAAATATTTGAATGCGTTATCATAAAAAGCACTCGTAGAAAAGTTCAAAATTTAGGTAAAAAAATGTGATTTTAATTTAAAAAAGTATTCAAAAATATATTTTAGATAAAGTAGCAAAATAAAGGAAATTGTGTAGTTACTATTTGAAATTATGTGTACTCGTATTAATTGTACGAAAATTATGTGAAACATATACGTTTCATTTACAAAAAACTAAATTATATCGTATTATTAAAATATATAATTTATTTTTAAAAAAAAACTAGATATATTTTTATTGATATTTTTAATTAGTAGGTTAATGAATAGTTTTTGAACTTAAATAAATCTAAAAAAATTTCAAGATGAATCATAATCTCTTTGATTAGCTTATTATATATTTATATATGCTTTTTATAAATTTCTATTCTTATTTATAAATAAAATAACACCGCAGTTCAGTATCTATATTTTAACTTAAATTAAATATTTATGCGCATAATCTTAAACTAATAAGTCCTCTATAACGTATTATTCAGATTAGTAGTATTTAAAATAAATGTATTAATATAGAGTATTAGTAAAAAGGCACATAATGTATTATTAAAAAAAAAGAAAATTAAAATTAAAATCGATGTTTAAAAGTGATCTAAAAGTAGTAAAAAAACATGAATTCTTAGGATTGATATGGATGTAAGATTCTAGAAACGATTCCCTTTTTTTCAAAAGATTAAAGCATGCTTTAATTGTCTTAATTTATGTAAAAAGAAGTTTAGGTAAATCTTAATAATTCAGTTTCGGTTTTATTGGTTTTATAGGGTCTTAATACAATGATAATTTCGAATATACAACATATAAGTGAATTAACTAGTTCAAATGTTATTATTTTCAAAAGTTGTAAGTGGAAGATCAGTAAGTATAGACTGTAACAAAATATATTTTTCAAAAACGGTTAATTTCTAGGAGATACTTATATTATTTTACTATCAAAGATTATCAAAGTAATTAATTAGTTGCAATTATAGGTATTTTAAAAAAAATATAATTGACTTAAACTTGTAGTTTTGTAGCACTTTTAAGGCAAGTAGGGATAAATGATGTCTAGGAACTCTATTATTCGATGACTGATCGTAAATTTTAATACAAATTGATATGTGCATATTATACGTAAATTTCTAATATTTAATTGTTACATAAAATTAATTTGAATCAACAATATACGTATTAAATGAATACAAAGATTTTACTGAAAAATTAATACATAATTTAAAAACAGTTTTTACGTGAACTACAGGTGTATATATTTACATACTTTTTGTGAAACAAACTATAGTAAAAATGAACTCAGTTAATAGATCATTTAATTTTTGTCCTTTTCAATTTTCTTTATATTGATCATGAATTAGAAAAAAAAGTTTTTTAGATAATGTTTTTATATAAAAACATGACATTCATATGTTAACTTTAAAGTTAAAGAGCATAAAATAATTTTGATATTAAAGAAAAATAAAAAAAAGTGAAATTGTCAAATACTAATTTCAAATGATAAATGCATTATACCAGAAGTTTACTAAAAATTGTTTTATTGATTTTCTTATAAATCTATTAGACGTAATACACTCAGCTAATTTCATTATTAATAAAGTGAGTAAATGATGATAGCTAAATAATAACAGATTTGTATTTGTTATCACATTAAATTATTTTTATTCTTTAAATATAAGCTTATATACAAAAAATGAAACAAATTTACTTATATTTTTGATAAAATAGTGATTAATAATTTATTCACCGTACTCAAAAATCGTAAGGTACTAAAAAATTGAACATCGATAATCGAAATATAAATACAAGAATTGAAATAACTTAGAAGCACTTGCGGTGAACAATTCCTGGTCCTGATTCGTCGTATTCTTGTTTGGATATCCACATTTGTTGGAAAGTTGATAATGAGGCAAGAATTGATCCACCGATCCAGACTGAGTATTTTCTTTCTGGAGGGGCAATAATTTTAATTTTGATTGTTGACGGGGCTAACGCAGTAATTTCTTTCTGCATACGATCGGCAATACCAGGGTACATTGTAGTACCACCGGACAATACATTGTTAGCGTACAAATCTTTACGGATATCAACGTCACATTTCATGATGGAATTGTAAACGGTTTCATGAATCCCGCAAGATTCCATACCCAGGAAGGATGGTTGGAATAGAGCTTCAGGGCAACGGAATCTTTCGTTTCCAATGGTTATGACCTGTCCATCAGGTAATTCGTAACTCTTTTCAAGAGAAGTACTTGCTGCGGCCGTTGCCATTTCTTGTTCGAAATCTAAAGCTACATAACAAAGTTTTTCCTTGATGTCTCGAACGATTTCCCTTTCAGCCGTAGTGGTGAAAGAGTAACCTCTTTCTGTCAATATTTTCATAAGATAGTCAGTTAAATCACGTCCAGCCAAGTCCAGACGAAGGATGGCATGAGGTAATGCGTAACCTTCGTAAATAGGGACAGTGTGAGAAACACCGTCTCCAGAATCTAATACGATACCGGTGGTACGACCAGATGCGTAAAGGGAAAGAACAGCCTGAATGGCAACGTACATGGCTGGACTGTTGAAAGTTTCAAACATGATTTGCGTCATTTTTTCACGGTTAGCTTTAGGGTTTAACGGAGCTTCGGTAAGAAGGACCGGGTGTTCTTCGGGAGCAACACGTAATTCATTGTAGAAAGTATGATGCCAGATTTTCTCCATGTCATCCCAGTTCGTAATTATACCGTGCTCGATCGGGTATTTCAAAGTAAGTATACCCCTCTTACTTTGGGCTTCATCTCCAACATAGCTGTCTTTTTGTCCCATACCGACCATAACTCCTTGATGACGAGGTCGACCGACGATGGATGGGAATACAGCTCTGGGAGCATCATCTCCTGCGAACCCTGCTTTACACATACCCGATCCATTGTCTACAACGAGAGCTGCTACTTCGTCGTCACACATTGTTGTATTTATTCTCTGTTTCTATCTACAACAAATATAAATAACAAAATACTCAATTTTTTTATAACAAAAGTAAAGTAGGTAAAATTTTCTGAGGACTATTATGAATTAAAAAACTAATATTCATTAATTTAATTAATAAAATTTATAGTTAATAATAGTTTTAGTTTTGGTATAGTTTATAAGAAAAAAATCTTATTTAGCAATAATATTAAGGTATAAATATATGAATCTTTTTCTTATTTTATAAAAATACAATTAAAATCTTTAATATTGTACATGTAAATTTTATAATAAATATGTAAAAGTACCATGTTTGTATATCAATATAAATTAAATTTACATTAAATGATTAAATAAAATTATTATATTTTGTTGTAAAACTTAAAAATTCTAATTTAAAAAAAAATTTCTGTAATATTGGGAAATTCGAAGTTTTTAATTATTCGAATACAATGTGAAATCTAGGCTATTAAATTGTTTACAATGTATGATATATAAATTTGTATATAATGTTTTTAGTCCATTTCAGAGGAAGTAATTTCTTTTATAAACCTAAATTTATAATGTTTATTATGTTGTTATTATGTTATTTGTTATAGTGTTAATAATTTGTTATGTTTGCAGTGAAGGTAGCATCTAATCATCACCTCAATCTGTACTTTTTTTACATATTACTTTTGATTTCTTATGCTGGTGAGAATGAAAAAGTATTTCATTGCATTTGAACAAATATAAGAATAACATTTGAATATATGTACCTATGTTAAAATTATTAAATACATTTTAATAATAATAATAATAATTGAATTTATATCATTAAATAAAACAGATATAGTTTTAAATATATTGAATTATTTTAAGATATATAAAACAAGCGTAAATGTAATTAATTTTTAAGTATAATTTTTTAATATTAAAACTGTTGAATTCATTGTTTATATTATGTTATTATATTTATACAAAATTAATATAAATAATTAATACACAATATAAAAATTTTATTATACATTACAAAGTTAGTCTTTAATATACATGAGTATTCTGAATGTTCCTAAACATCGCCAATTATTCATATAATATAATTAACTATAATTTAACTATAATTTAACCAATACAAGGATTAACTAATCTGCATATGTTTTAAATATAAAACATTGGTAAAATAAAAAAGTAATTCCATGGTGTTATTTATTACTAGATTAGGAGAATGTGTTAAATAATTAATGTTTAATTACTATTCCTTTTACATAAATTTTTAATGAATTTCTGTTTTTTTTTAAAACGCAAATTATACATTTGTAGAATATTTTTTTACAATTATCCTGATAGCTTAATATTATAATACTTAAAGTCCTAAAAGAGTTGCTAAAAATTATTATTTTTCATAGCTAACCTACTTAATCTCGATTTTAAAATAAGAATCTTGTCATACTGTATGAAAAGTTGAATATCTATTTTAAGATACATGTTAATTTTAGATAAGCGATCGACCCACCCTATAAGCTCAAGCACCAATTATGACTACAATGCCGTAGCTAACGTTCTTTAAATAAATCGAAATTTCTTAAATTTATATTAATTTAACGTTTTTTTTTAAATATTAAATATATAATTTTATAATTAGAAATCGCATTTTTAAATACTAAAAAAATTTCTTTTTAAATATTACATCACAGGAAAGTTTAAATTAGAATAAAATAACTTGAAAGGTAATTTACAAACGATATCAGACGAATAATTTAATTCATTATCGATAAATTTTATTGTCAAATTTATAAATATAAAAAAAAATAGTGTGATTAGAAGGTATTTAAAGGTTAACCGAAATTAATATAAGGCTAGTTATAGGTGAAAAATTAAAAATAAAATGAATTTATGCCTTACAATTTAAATAATCGCAATAGTAATTATTCAATTTTTATTGTACAATTTAATTTATGATTGATAATTATATATAGAAATTTTACAATTTATTAGAATAGGTGAATATTTTATGTTAATGCTTTCACTTCTCATCAATTTTTTAAAACTATTTATTGGACGATGAAAGTAGCAAACTTAATGAGATAATAAACAAAATGAAGCTCTTTAATTTTATTGTTAATCATCAAAATGTTAATTTACTTTATATATTAAAATTTATGTTTTTAAACAAAAATATAATATTTTAAAGATTGGTTAATAAAAATTTAGATTTTTTATATCTGTATTTTTTTAAATTGTTAATTATTAAAATAAATCTAAAACTTCATTTAAAATTAGTATACTGTAATAGTAATATATTAAACTAGTATCGGATTTTTATGTAAAGAATAAAACACAATTTAATAAATTGTATTCAGTCGAATAATTATTTCTATTAAATGTGTTGATTGTATATTATAAATATTTTGCTTATTTAATTATTTAGTTAAAGATTGTAATTTATAATTTGAAAGAATTTTAACAAAATTTTGTAATTTTAATGTTTATAATTTTTTAAATATTATTATATATTTTCCTTAAACTATAAAAAGAATTTTTTTTTATGTACTATTATAATTGTTGTTGTTATCTCCATATAATAATTATTATGAATATTTGATTTGTTTTAAAGACAAAATTCTATAGCTTAAAAATTTGGGATATCTTAATTCTTCTTAATCTTAATAATAGGATGCTATATCTTTGCCATAAATATTTTTATTATTGAACTAACTATTGAACTACCAAAATTAAATTTTAATAATAACTATACATACCGTGCACGGGACAGAATGTAGTGGCGTCTGTGCCAAGGGAACTGTGCGACGTCGAATTTATGCTCTCGTTCACACGCCCCCGCATATTTACACGACACTGGTCCATCCGGCACGAAAAAGGCTTGCCTCTCGAATCGTCGCGACGCTCACCAAATTGAATCGAGCTCGATCCTAACATGTACAATAAATCTGTTATACGACTAGCCATGTGAGCATTTTATATATATATATATATATATTCATATGTTTATATATAAATAATATAGTGAAATAATACAACTGCTTCATTTTTTTTAATAATTGAAAGTATATAATCATAGTATTCGTACATAACTGTAGGCTTAATTAATTAAGTAATATATATATTTTACACTTAAAAGTTTATACTATTGAATTCAAAAACACGTAGAAACATTTTTATCAATACACTTTTAACATTTGTTTGTGAAAATGAAAATAAATCTGTTATTTTTGAGTCATAAGATTCCGTGCATTATCAAAAAAATTAATTATTAGGCGTTTATTTAGCATATTAATTATACAATCAATACAACGATTTACATTAAAAATTAAAATTGCATTTATATAATTGCAAATGCAAACTTAATTAATATTTTAGAAAAAATCAGTATCCATATATATATATCTTATATATATCACGTTATTGTTTTCAACTCATCAACTTTTAAACAATGCAATATCCAGAACTAATATAGGAGTGAGTTCACGTCATTTAATAACTTCCTTATTTAAAATACAAGGTCATTATATATGATTTAATTTTCGAACTTTAGCGGATAAAATTCAGTCTATTTTAAATTAATTCTATTTCTTCTTCTTCATATCTATCAAAATTATAGAAGACAAAATTCTACATTTAAAATTATTTGGTTTTATAAAGTATTAGATACATTTTACTTTTTTATATTATATTTTTTTTATAATAAATATTTTCTCATTTTATACATGATTTTTTTTATAAGTCTGTATAGAAATATAAAATTTTTGTGGATGATGTTTATTATTTTATATATAACGTTTATGAATTTTACATAATGTATACATATTTATAGTATAAATTATTGAATATATCAACATTTTTTCTAATTAAATAAAAATTTTTTAATAGTTTTTTAAAATATTTAAAAATTACAAATAAATAAAAAATTTCTATACAGTACGGTTATTATCAAATAGTGTTAAATTGTAAAAATAAATTAGTGTTATTAAATTACTTATATATGTATAAATTAATATGTATAAATACGTCATATAAATTTCCATTTATAGATACTATAGTAATATAAAAAATTTGAATAAATATTTTTATATTAAATGTAATTTTTTCAGACAAAATGAAATAAATTAATCTTTTTTAGACGAGTGACACATTAATTAATATTTTTTAACATAGCATATAATACCACCAATAATGCACATGAGTTCACATTCATTTTATTCTAGTATTGATTCTATTTATAACGTTACAAAAAAATCAACTCTATCTAAGATATATCCATCTCACTCTAAAATTCATTTCAGATTTTAGTTTAAAAGATAAGAAAAAATGTACAATCCTTAATTAGAAAATTTCAATTTATCAATTTGTTTTACTTATAACTTTATTTGTTCCATTAAAAACTATTAAAAACAATTGACAACTATTGATTTAAATCATTGAAGAATGCAAATAAAATAATTTAATATTCAATTAGATCTTAACTATAGTATAATACTTAATATTTTTAATAGTCTATATTTATAATTATTTTAGTAATAATTCCTGGAAATAATTTTCATTTTCACATTGAATGTCAAAGAAGCATTGTATCCATAATGTACACCTATGCTTTTTATTTTATAATTAAAATTATTTGGTCATATTCAATCTATCTCGGGACTTTTACACCTTCTATTGTGGTTTTTTTATATTTAACGTTCTTTTAAAACGTTATATCATTGCTAATATTTATACTTTTTTATTTTAGTAATATCATACCTAAAAACTTTTGTTATAACTCATAAAATATTTATTGTGTATAAAGAATTCACTTTGTTTAGCATCTATCGATATAATATTAACACCTTTAGCAATTAAAAAACTTTTCTTATATTTCATAGTTTTTTTAATATTATTAATTATATATTAATTTCTTATGTTAATAAAAAATATTTTAGCTTTTTACTATAAACTCGATGGTTTAATTTATTTTTAATTACAACTTTTTTCTAATTCCTTTTTTTTAATTGTTACGTTTCCTAATCATAAGCCTACTTTTGTTTGTTGGTCTGATAATTGAAATAAAACTATTTAATTTGCTTCACTAATATTTGTTTAATTTTATTACAATAATTATATTTTACTGTCAGTAATTTATTGTATTTATATTCCGATCAGTTAATAAACTTAGCTGTTTCAATCATTGCATTAAATATTAAAATATTAATACATTAAATATTTACAACTTATCATCATTTTGAAAATTGTATTTAAACAATCTTTGCTTTGTCTACTTAAAAATTTCCAAAACATTAAACCAGTACAAAGTTTTAATTTGTTTCTAAAAATTAATTCGACATGTAATTTAATTGTTCGATATGTAGTCTATGAAAAATATTAACGAATGATTATTAACGTTTAGTAATTACTTTATACGTTTAATTTAATTTTTAAACCGTTTCAAATATTACGATATAATTTATATGTAAATCCATAGAAATAAAATGTGTTTCTTATCAGGAAAGGACATCAGGAAAAATATTGTAATTTTAGTTATTATACGATAATAATCAGTTATCTCAGATATTATAAAAAATTTGATTTTTTTAATATTTTTATTTTTTAATACGTTATTTGATGTAATTTATGGAATTAAATTACAAATTTTTTGTCTTTTAAAGATTTGTTTACTAAAAAGTTATAAAAATTTATTTTAACTACTTTCTTAACGCAAAATTGAAATTTTTATTTTTTAATGTAACTTATTCGATCACTTATTTGTAGAAGGATAATTTCATTTATATGCTACTGTTATAATTTTTGTTTTTAAAAACTTTCTACATAAAGAGTATATGTAAATTATTTATTACATTTTAATATAATTTTTACACATTCTAACTAATGGATTCCTGATATACACTAGAATTAATAATAATATCTGCTTTAAAAAAGGGTTTTTAAATTTGATTGTTCAAGTGTGTGTATCCAGGTAATATCAGGATAGTGAGTGAAAATTCTAATACTTTCAGTATGATTTAACATATAAACCTGAAAATAAAGTCATTAAAATTATATGTTTAATGTTAAATTATGCCATTTTAAAAAGTGATAAATGCCTGTTTTCGAATGTAGCCGACAAGTTTTTCTAATTTTTCAGGATCATTGTTATCATGTTTAAAAAATCGTCGCCAAACATGACTAGCAAGTAATTTATCATTGGATGCTACTGCTTCATCATATCCTATTATAGAAGCATTAAATTGCTCGTATAATGATTTTATATTTGCTTTGACCAATGATGCTTTTGTTGACTGAAATAAATAAATAAATAAAATTTATTATTGTAAAAAAATGATATATATATATATATATATGAAAAAAATATGTACACAGAAATATTTTAAAATTAATCAACAAATATTAGTCATAGCATACATATTAACCTTAGTCAGAAAGTATTTGTCATAAAAATTGTATTGAATTGAATGAAAAGTTGAATTGTGATATAATTAAATATTTAATATACTTCATGTGCAATCTTCCAAACGTGAATTATGGACTTACGGTTTTTCTTATATTATCAAATTCATTTTTCAAAGACATCTTTATTATTATTAAACAAAAAAATTTATTTTGTAAAAATAATACAAATATAAAACATACAATATATTTAATTATTATTGTTAAATTATTGATTATATATATTAAATTAATATATATATATATTTACACAATACATATAGTTTGTCCACTTTGTACACTGTTTTTGTAATAATAGCTTTTGAAATAAATATTTCGCATTTAACTGTCCATTGATTTAATTATATTAATTTATTTGTTATCCTAGTCCATTTAATTATTAGAGTTCGAATAACATATGACTTATCAAATGCGCCGATTTAAGAAGCATGTAAACATTCGGAAATAATTTGTAGAGAAGCTGCAATAGTCGAAACCTCACAATTATCAATTAATATTATTCAATTCTTGAATTAAATAATGCTAAATTCAATAATTTTACAAGTTATAATGCACCTAACAAAGAATAAAAAAATCTGAGTACAATAGAGTATTCTTTCTCAGTATATAAATATTCTTAATATTAAAATCCCTTCATAATCTAATATTAAGTACGTAAATTAATTCCTTATTTTTTGAATACTTGATTTGATGATTTATATGGATGTTGTGTTATTTCAATTAATTTATAGATTTCTACATGCTACTCAACTTTGCTTATTGGAGAGGTGCATTAAGTTGGATAAACAATTATACTAGATAATTATTTTTGTATAGCTCATTATTAAATATATCTTATTATACTAAGCAGTTATTATATTTAAATTTAGTTAATAAAAAAAAACACGAATAATATATTATTCATATAAAATGATTCTCTATATTTCTAATTTTTATGTTAATATTAATAAAAACTTTTGAATAAATAAAAATTAATTCTATTTTATATAGTTGACAGTTGTTACATAATACTTTTTATTTACTTTTATTATATATTAAGTTTTATTATGTAGTAAAACATATACTACTATACTATAGTGGAATATTTGTTTCAATTGCTGCGCTGGTACAGATCTCCACTTTGGTACCATTTCCATATTTAGTCATTAACCTTAGCTTTGAACATCGTTTTGAAGAGCATGTGAACAACTATCAAAATCCAATTGCTATACACAAAATCTAAATAATTATGCATATTTTATATATAGGGTTAAATCTTTCAATGTATTACACTACTTATTTTTTATTTCTCCTGATTTCTGAAAGTATTTATGTTGCAATAACATGTAATACTTAAAATAAATACAATATTAGTTTTTGCATTTTGATTTATATTTTTTTTTATAACTTATATCGATTCACTCTTTGAAAGCTTATAATTCAAATTTCATTTCTCTATTTAAAATTATTGAAAACAAAATACTACAATAATATTAATTAAGTTCAGTTAATAGATTTATATATTAAATAGAATGTGTTCTAAAGATTTGTTTATAATTTTCTCATTTAATTTAATCACGGTATTTAAATTTATTACAGTAACTTTCTTTAAAATAATCTTGATTTTGAGAAAGTAATAGTTAATTTAGATGCAGTGATAGAAGAGGACAGGGGAATAAGAGGCGAGCAAGAGTGATGGGAGTAGTGACTTAGGAGGAGTGAAAGCAAAAAACAGAGAAACGAAGAAAAAGTAATGATAAACGATGGTAAAACGTGAATTTTATTGACTGGAAAAGTCTGACAAGGTACGTGTGAGTTTAGAAAATTGGCTTAATATGAAGCCTGTGACTACATTGGGGAAAGATCTAACAGTGGTTCACATGCTCCTATAACTTGCATGATTTTGCGATTTTTTCTAGTACAAGCAAAATAATTTAAAAAAACAATAGACAATAAGTAATATGCACGTATAAAAAGGGTTTTACACCTTTTAATCAGAGGAAAAATGCATATAGTTTAATTATTGCTTAAGTTAATAAAGCTATTAAAACTTCTATTGTAATTTTATTGTTATATAATAAATAAATTGTTTGAATGTCTTACCCCAAGTCTTTTTGCTCTAATATTAACATCATTCCACATAGCTTCAACTATAACATTTCGTAGTTGCAAGCTATTTTGATCTTCTTGCATTACACGTAACATCAGCATCCAAACATGTAATTCAGTAATAAGGAACCAGGAAAATAAGGTGTCTTCCATTATGAATTCTAAAAACATTATTCAGTTGAAATAAAACGTTTGGAATATTTTTTTCCCTAAACGATCTTAATAATTTTTTTATTGGTTCTATTATTTTTTTTTATATTCCATTGTAATATTATGTTAAGTTATCTTGAAAATTTGCGATCCAATTTTTTTTTAATCTTCGCTATTTTATACATACTTCCTTCCTTTGATTATCCCCATTCCCTATTAATTTATTATAATGTAATTTTTTTGTTTTTGTTTAATGTGTTCATCACGTATTTATCTTCTTTGATTTGTAGAACTACTTGTTCTTCACAGCGGAAATAATTTTTATTACAAATAAAGTTTTAATATAATACAAATATAATATATTAACAGATAATTTAAAGTAGAATAAAAATTGAAAACTGATTATGGCTATATTGTAATTAAACACTTGTAATAATTTAAGCTAATTAGTGCATCTCGAGTATATCTTGTTCCTGAAATTTCGTCTTATCCTGAATCCTAAGCGATTTTAAGACATGTAGCAGACCAGAAATTATATAAAGTTTTAACTATAATAAAAATAAATTATTACCTTTGTGGCAGATACGTAAAGAATTTATTTTTCTAAATTTCATGTTAATATTCAGATTTTCACTATAATGGTTTTCTATTTTTTATCTCTTTATCTATTATACACGTGGACGTTTTATTTACAATTATTTTATTTTTACAGGTATTCTCACTACATTTTTGAACAGTTACCTATTATTTTGGGTTTTTTTGAATGAGCCTTTCACAAAATTTATATACATATATAGACATATCTTGTTTGCTTTTTTTTTTTAATATAAAATTAAATATAATTTGAACAGATGTTCATAATAGTAAAGTTTTTTACAAACTCGGCATAAGGAAAGAAATTTTCAAGAATTTGTTCACCAGAAATAGCATGATTAATAATTCTCAGATTTTGAGAATTAGTTTTATATAATTAAATAATTTTCGGTATATATATATATATATATATATATATATATCTGCTGATCCCATAGAATATTTTAATTTAAGAACTATATTATAAATATAAATTTCTCATACATACCTTTATAAAAATAGTTGTAATTTAACTTATCAACCATATTTTCATAAAGCATTATACCATTTAATTCAAGAGTCTGAAAATAGTAATTCATACATAAAAATTTTTAATACGTATAAGCAGCTTTAATAAAAAAGACAAGTATAGTTATATTATTACAAAAATGGTCAGGACCTAACATATTAATATTTTTCCATTTAAATTAATTTTACTAATTGAAAATATTTGACTAATTAAGATTTGTTTTACTAATTGTCAACTATTAAAATATTTTCATTATCTACATTAGCCTTTAATATACTTAATAAAAATAGCAATAAAAAAAATTTTAAAATAACCCAATAATAAAAAATAATTTTAACCTTGAAAAAGTAATAAGATGCTGAAACCCACAGTATAATACATATGAGATACAAGATTGCCCTACATTAGTATATAAAACAAAAAAATTGAATCAGAGTGCTGAAATATATTTTATGTATTGATATTTATTTATAATTATAATAAAAGTAATAAAATATAAATACAAATATTAGAAAAGAATTATATTTTCTAAGAAAATTTTTTTAATGTACACTAGATTATATCTTTTAAAGAATTTAACAAATTTAAGCAGTTTCAATAATTATATTATTTAATATTCACATGGTTGTAGATAATAATAAATCAAAAAAAAAATCTGAAAAATATTTTTGTCATTTAAATTAAAAAATTGAATCATATACACCCTTACATAAAGCATATTGTATGTATAATCATATAAGTATATTAAATAATAATCTATATTATATATAGCTATCTTACATATTTTTAAATAATAATCTATATTATATATAGCTATCTTACATATTTTTTTGAAGGCATTTGAAATATATTTAAACTGCTTGATGTATTTACACTAAATTTGGTAACATTTAACTTTTTTTTGCACAAATATATATAATTTATGTATGTATTGGGAGTACTATCATTAAATACTAGTGTAGTCAATTTGGACAAGTGAGAGATAATTCTCATTTTTTATTTAGGAATTAAAAAATGGTACATCTGAAAGTTAATATTATTATTAAAAATGTACTTAAAGATCATGGTAATAAAAATTTGTTAAACTATTGAAATTTTAACCTTTACCAGGATTTAATTTGGTAGTAATGTAAACGAAAATTTTATAAAACGTGTAACAATTGATAAGTAAATTATTCTTGAATAGTTTCTATCCAATGTAATTCATAAGTTCAAAATTATATATTAAAATATAATTTCAATTTAAGCCATAAATTACATATTTATTTTTAAATTCTAATAAAATTTTAAGTAAAATAGACCATATAAAAAAATCTAGTTTTCGCACAATATTATGAATACAAGAAAAATAGAAATACTGTAGTATTATAAAAGATGTACGAAAGTATGAAAGTTATGAAAGTAAATTTTATGGAACTTGCGCACAAGCGATCTTATGCTCATTGGCTTTTGACTTTTCATGTATTCAAATTCGTAAAATCGAGATAGTTGCTGAAAAGTAGGATAAAAGTTTGATAAAAAGTTAGATAATATTATCTAGTATTAAAAATTTGAAAATACTGGCATCGTATCATTTCAAACATCAGCATGCCAATAAATTTGACGTTGCAACTGTGTAAACTTTAAAAATCTATAAATGTTATATTACTGTATTCCAGGTAGATACAACAGTGATGGGGGACAGTAGATTTCGGGTTATGCGTAACAGTAAAATTATGTTTATTGGCTCTTGATTTTCCGCTGCATTTAAAACTTGCTTTAAAACTGCTTTTACCGAAAGGAAGTCAAATAAAAACAAAAGAAATTATTATACTATTTATTATTATATTATTTTAATATAAATTATTATACGTAAATTATTATACTTAATATACGTTTTAATTTATAATTTTTTTCAATCATATTTCTACTAATAAAATTTTTAATGCGTCAAAATAATGAAATTTATAACCGTTACTGTAAAATCCAAGTAGATATCATTAATAAATTAATTTTGAGATAATATAAGTTATGCACAGTACTGAAAAAAGTATTTAATTTTTGGAATATGGAATGGATATATGAAAAATTAATAAGTTAAACGCATTAAAAACTAGTAATGTAAGAAAAATATGTTTTAGAATTTTGTTACCATTTATATATACTTTTACATACACAGAAAATATTTTTTTAACTACGGAGTACTATTGTTCCATGCAGAATATTACTATATGCACTACATGTATATAGATAATTCTTATTTATATAGCTGTAGTTATTAAAATAAAAATATAATCGAAATTATTTTAAATTTTAAAAAAATATCAATTTTGACAAATTCTATTTTTTTTCTTTCTTATTACGATATTTAAAATAAATTTTTTTGAAAATGAATTTAAAATTTTAAAATATTAGATTTAGAATTTTAAATATATAAAAGGTCTAGTACTTAATAGATGAAAAGTTCATGAAAAGTTAGATCACAATATAATTTAGTTGTTGAAATCATAACAATAGATGAATAAAGGATATCAGATTGAAGGGTGAACATAGACCCGCTGCCACCAAAAGTAAGTTTTTTGAGAATTATAACTAAAGAATAAAAATTGAGCAAAATGTCAATGATGAAAATTATTCATTGACTATATTATTTTAATGTACTAAGAGAATTCTAGAAAGTACTGTTATAGAAGCAAGAATGTAAAAAGTATAAAACAAGAAGTTAAAAATATGAATGGATTTTAAACAAACATAAGATAGAGACGTTGTAAAAAACTCAATAGAGGAAATGCAATATAAAAATATAGAGGGAGAAAGAGCGAAAATAAAAGCAAAAAAGGAAACAATGAAATGATATTGAAAATAGAGAGTCAAACGCAGATTATATATAGACAGTTTTTAAATGGAAAGAATCTTACAAAGAAAATAGAGAACAATTATAAATAATGAAGGCAATAGAAAAATGTTATTTTAGAGAATTAAAGTAAAACTATACATTAAAACAAAAATGAGTAAAAATGTGTAAAAAAATGATTGAAAATAATACATAAGGAAGGTAGAGAAGGTAAGATAGATTAGGAAAAATAGAGAAATCTGAAATTTAATGATTCTGTTGAATACTTTATTCACCCTATATATAAGAATTGTAAATTAAAAAATTATTAAAGAATTAAATGATAATTAGATAAGGCAGTTTTGTATTTTAAAGAATTTTAAAATGCTAGGTACATTATATATGTGTATATTAAATTATATAACTGAAAGAGGATGAAGTAGATTAAAGAACATGAGGGATAGAATTAAGACTGATAATTTTGACTGCGTTCAGATCATATATTATACAAAGTAGAGAATTCAGGGAAAGACTGGAAAATACAGAATTAACCCAGGGACGGCTTATAAAATCAATGTCTTTGTAATATAAAAGAAAAGAGAGAAAGACATAAAACAGAGATAAGAGAGTTTCGTATGGGTGTAAAGTAGAGGGAGAGAGAGATAGTGGGAATGAGAGAAAGAGTGGGAGAGAAAGAAAGAGAGAGAGAGAGAGAGAGAGAGAGAGAGAGAGAGAGAGAGAGAGTTGAAGAATGAGAAAAGGAGCACAGAAATATGTGAAGTATACAGTTAGAAAAATGAGCATAGTGACAGAAGTGGTCGCACATGATTGGTAAAATTTGTTTAAGCTAATTAATTATGTGATTATTCAAATAGTCTTAGTTGGTCTTTGATTAAATTTGCTTCATTTTGCGAGTTTACATTTAAAGGAAAAAAACAGCCACCCACGGTTAAATTAGTATGTGATTTCAGCAGTTTGAGGTTGTAAAGTCTACTTTTTCGCTCCAGCTTCAGTAGTTGGCTAATTCCAATATTCTGTTTCTCTCCCGAGCCTATTTTTGAAATTCTTTTCTTGTAATTTGCTATTATAATACTGAATGTTTAATATTTTTCTTAAATTTTGTAAAAATTACGTTAAACTTCCATAGAATTTATAAATTCTGAATTTGTTCATTATGTGAAATATAATAAGCTTTATGATTTTGTTATATTTATTTTGAGGACGATATGATTCTAACAATAAAACAAAATTTTAAATATTAAAAGTAAGCACTGACAAAGCCACACAAAATTTAGTCAATAAATTAATGCGAAATGTAACTACGATAACATCTTTAATATTTTATGTACTTTAATAACGAAGTAATGTATTTTCTGATAATACCATCTCAATTTTAAACTGCAATAAAGCCGTGAAAGACCGACCTTAAAATCATGCTTTAATATTTCGTTAATATTGCATTACCTCTTGTAAAACGTTCCCTACTTAAACGTAAATTCAAAGCACTATTAATAAAAGATTATGTTTATTTCGAGGGTAAATAACATTTTTGCCATTTCTCGTAAAAAAATCTATAGCAAAATATTATATACGTTTCACATTTGCCATTATCACGTAAATTGTTAATTTCATTTGACCAAAATTTCTTTCTTTGATTTAACGAACAAAGTTATATTTAATTTTAAAATCACAACAGTTTTTAAAAAACTTGCTTGATACCGAAACTATTTACAAAGTTGTTTGGCCATAAATTGTGTCTACTAGAAACGTCTAGGATTTATAAGATACAAAATACGATAAACTTATTTATGTTTTCCTTTGTTGAAAACTTTACTATCGAATTCAAAACGGACACGCAAATTGTGGGAAAAAATTATAGTATATTATTAAAATTTAATTAATTTGTTTAATTTAATCTATGAAGTAGTTATTGGTAAATATTGTAGGAATATGTAACATATATATACTTGATTAATATAAGTAATAAAAAAAATAACAAACTAGTATACGTATACAGTCAATAAAATCTTGTTATTTTTATCATTTACAAAATTATCATATCTTATACTTATAAATTGTGAATTATATTTTACTTGGTGAAAATTCATAAAAAATATCTAATAAAACTAAATTAAAATAGATTTAAAGTTTTTTGTTTGCCTATAAAAAATTTTTCCTTTTTATTTTTATTTGAATGCAAATGATATGCATAATACTGTAAAAATCAAAAGAGTAAAATAAATTTTTTGGTGTTTAAAGTGAGACATAACTAACCCATTGAGTATTAAACATTTTTTAATTGAAATACTTCTAATAAAATTGTAAATATATAGGAAATAAAATATTTCTATTATAAAACATTTAAAACATAATTTGTATTTTACTTTTAAAACTTTTTTTTAATAATGCCCATAAATTCATTATAAGATTAAATTTATCTTATAAGATATTAAATTTCCTAAAATTTATATTTTAGTTATTTTTAGATATTTCTATTAAATAAAATTGTATAAATCATTCAATGAATTTAATCTGTAATAAAATGTAGTATATAAAATCATTAAAATTAAAATCGTAAAAATCGATTATTTAATGTAATAATCGCAATATGTAACTATTTTTAAAATAAATAATTAATTTAAGAAATATATAAAAAAGATTTATTCAGAATTGGTCTGGGTGCAATAAAAAAATTTATCATAAATTTGTTCAAATTATATTAAATTATGTTAAAATATGAGCATTTAAAATATTCTAAAAAAAATTGTGGTTCAACTTATGTTTAGGATGTTGATAGATGTACATTCTATTATATTTTGTATTTAGTCAAATTCGAAAGTTTTCTAGCTCGATTTGAGACAATGAAAAAAAAAGAAAAAAACGCGAACGCAGAGTTTCAATGGATGATTGCTTTACTGGGGAAGTATAGTATGTCGACATTATATAGATATAGAGCATTGCTTACATGCTCAATTGTGGTTATGCTAATTGGAACTGCTGAGAGAAATAAAGCATAAGTATAGATATATTATTGGAAGGTACCGCAAAAAGTGCTATTTATGTAGTATCAAAGTGTATTAAAAATACTTAATTACAAATTTTTATATTGCATGTTTAAATAAAAAATATATAGCTATTTTATATTACTTTGTACCAACTAAATTATTACAGGAAATTGTTTTTTAAACATTTGTCACCTAAACAAGAAAAAAGTAGTTAATAGTACCATAAATATGCATTTATTTGTTCTAAGAAATCTTATTTATCTTAAAATAACTTTATTTATCTAAAAAAACGTATAGTAAATGTAAATCGTACAATTATTAAACAATTGCATTATAACGTACTTTACATTAAAGAGATAAAAATGCATAAAAATTGTAATCGCAGTACATAAAGATAAAGAAATAGTATTAAAAAATATATTGTTGTATATTGAATTGGAAAAATTTCAAATATCTAAACCTAAAAATTTTTTTTTATAACATATGATAAAAATACAAAAACTGATATTCATAAGAAGTACTATATAGCCAACAAAAAATAATTAATAAAAGAAAAACTTTATAATTTCACTATTTTTTATTTCAAATTAATATTTACGTATTTAATTTAATGCTCGTCTCGTGATTTAAAGTTGGATTCTTCAAAATTGTATAAATATTATTTTTGTTATCTTCCTAAAAGATGAATATTTGCTGTATGAGCATTGCATAATTAAAACAGATGTTTAGCGATGTAGGAAATATGAGTAATTTTTAGACATGTAATATAATTATATCAGTGAAATAAATTTATGGTGAGAGGGATTTGAATGTAGTTACAATGACATAGGTATATCTTGATTCGAAACATAAATTATTTTAATTACTTAAAAAGTATCATGTAAAAAGAACAAAAATTTTAAAATAGTTTATTGAAACTAAGTGAAAAAAATTAAAATACAAAAAAAATCAATTTTTTATCTAAATGATAGGAAATATTTTTCTCTGTTTGATGAATTACATTTTACATATCTCAACTAATTTTATATTTACAATAAAAAGAGTGTAAAAGTGTTGTAAATATGTTTGAGAATGAAGGTATGAATGAAGATAGAACATAGTGAGGAAAGAAAGTACTCTCATAAGCATGGTAGAGATGGTTATAAAAAAAAATGAGTTGGGTTGAAACATAGAGAGTAGACATTACGGAGTGAGATTATCGTATTGTCAAGGCGATTGATGGTATTTGAGGAGAACTCAATATATAATAATCTGCGTTCTATAGAAACATGTTGTAACAGCTCAGATGAATAGTGTAGTTACATATCTCCAAATTGATTAGAATAAAGCTAAAATTCTACTAACATTATCTACGTAATTAATTTAAATTTACCCATCTTAGTTGCATTATATATACATATATATAATTTTTTTTCATTTACAGCTTATATACAATTAAATTACAATAAAAAAATTAATTGTTTGATAAATTAATATTGCATTGATGTATTGTTAAAGACCGTCATACTCGCGCCTTTTCTCAAATACGCCAGTAATTTCTCCGTTTGAGACAAAGTGCAGAAGGCAGAGTTCTCTGTAGTAGTGAAGTCGACATCAGACGCTCCAGGATCTACTGAGACCCCTTCTCAGAACACTACAAGGATAATGATACTTGCCACGAATGAAAATATATCCATTTCTTTCGATTGATTTCTCTTTTTTTATTTGAATATTTGTCTTCATTGTTGTCGTAGCACGAGGACACTGGTTAGTGCACTAACGCAGTGTGCAAGTCATGCGAATTTATTGTATTATGACGGCTGATTTGCTGAATTGTACATACGCATGTGACCTTGAGCAAATTCTATATCCAGACTCACACCTGTAAAAGTATTGCTGATTCTTTTAACAGCGTCTCGGCCAAAAACCTTAAAGTAAAGTTAAAGGACGATAATTGCGAAGGAGTAAATTTAATAAACTAGATATTTTATTCTTCGAATTCGTAAATTTGTTTTGTTTTACAGTAAGTTCTAGCAAGCAAAATCTAAATTAAATATCTTGAAGCTATATTACGAGGAAGTTTATTAAAAGAAAGAAATGTAATAAACAAAATATTTTTTATAATTTAAACCAAAAAAAAACTAAAATAAATTAATAAAGTAATATATGTATATAAAGACATGTATGTATATCTGTGTAAGTATGTTTTTACATACAAAATATAAGTATAGTCATTATTAAGATGGAAACATAAAAAAAATTAAATATTATTATATAAGACGGATTGAACATTGAAATTAATAGTACAAATAGTTAAAATATGATCGGTGAAATATTAATCGACGTATTGACGTTTTTACGAAACGATAAGTACATTCAATAAATAAAAGTTCCATGAATTTAAAATTTGTAAATAATATTGTTAGAGAATGTTATCAATTGATTTCGTTCTGTCTATTATTAAAATCATATGGTAAGGAATATTGATAAAGACTTGTTGCCAGTATTTGAGCTTTAGATTAATTATAAAAAGGTAATTACTTAACATAAAATGATACTTAAAGTAATATATTTTGTAGGAAAAGTTAATTAAAAAAAAATGATATGAAAAAATATACGACTCTGTATAAAAAAACAGTCGTACATCAACACGATGCACTAAATGCGGCTGTGCAGACAAGATTGTTAGGAAGTGAATGCAAGCACATTGGGCAGTTGGGCCGTAGATAGAGGGGTGAGAGAAGACAGTGGGGGAAATGACTTGTGAGTGAGAGGGAACTACCGGCCCTCGCGGCGCGAAGTTAGGGGCCCAAGTTAGTCCAGTCCGGGATAGCACACCTCCTGTTGAACGCTTCGGCGTGGTGTGCACGTTCGCAAACTAGGCAGCAACCTGTCTGTTCAGATCCAAAAACACTATCAGCCTGCGTTTCCAAATTTTTTATTAACTATTAAAGCATACAAATAACACGTACTGTTTTACAGATGTGAATGATATGTTCTTTGTTACTTACTTGATACTGATTGTCCTTTCATCCTCCGATTCACTATGGTGTTTTATTTTATAGTTATTTTTTGTTGAGTTATATGCTATTTTTATTGGTTTAGTTATATTGTGAAAAAACGAGTGCCAAATTAATAAAGTGGTAAAGCAGAATATAATGTACAAAATTTATACAAGTGACTAGAAGATTTTATCAGGGCTCATTTTATCTTTAATCCATCGATTTATAGGTAAATAATTTAGATCTCAGAACTTTTACATTAATCTTATAGCACTTTATGTAATAAATGTATAAAAGGTTTTTTTAACTTTCCTTTTTATCTTCATTTTATTTTTTGACAAATGACACTCGATTTTTAAACTGTTGCACATCCTTTAATTATTCATTAAAATAGTAATTAAAAAATTGGATTTTTAAATATCTGTTCTTTGCCGATGTAGTCAATTTATTATTTTAGCATCCTATTTTTACGTAATATTTTAATAATACTGAATGCATAAAGCATATTAAGTTTAACCCGTTATTATGATACTTTATGATAAAAAAACGGTTATATATTAGAATCTATTCATTTAGAATATTAAGTACATATTTTGTAATAAAATTTAATTTATAATTTTTGATGTTCGCTATTTATTTTTGTACGCATTATTAATGTTTATTTAAAATTTTCTTATTGTTTTTCATTACATGAAATAAAAGTTTTTAGTACGTTTGATTTGTCAGTAACACGTCAGTAACAGCATTATTTCTCAATGTAATTATGATATGAATAAGTACACACACACACACACACACAGAATATTTATTAAAATCCTATCTTTTTTCTTGAAATATTATGTTTTTTTAAAAGAATGAATAAAGTTAAACTAAACATATCTAAACATCAAATTTATTTAAGAATTTATTTGAATACATTTTATTTAAAATTTGTAATTTTGCATTTAGATTCGTACTAAACTATTTGATAAAACTATTATATTTATATAGTTTTATAAAAAATAATAATTTATAAATATTTCAAGGTTAGAGGGAATCATTTAATTTAATACTATCAAGTAAATTATACGTATTACTAAAATAATTTCTTGTACTATAATAGCTTTTTACAAGAAAAAACTTGTAAGAATTTTAAGAAAAAGAGGTCTCAATATGAGAAAAATTGAAGTCAAGCTACTAATTAAATTACTAAATTTTATCTTAATCTAATTTTTCAGTGTATTTTATTTATATAATATATTTTATTAAGTATGACAATGCAATTAGAGCGTTTTTCTTAGCTTTAATTATAATAGTAAAGTAAAAATGGTTGTAAATTTTAAAATTCTGCAAATAAAAGCAAGTAATTGATTCAAATGAATTACTAAAATTATATTAAAATGGATTAATTAGAAATTTTAATTGTTCGAATTAAAATAACTTTAAAGGCCAACCGTTTCCGTGATAGATTCTCTAAAATTAGCTACTTATACATCTTTATTTTACAACTATTCATCAATTTAGAAATATGAATTTTTAACTATAAATATTTTACAAAAATTAATTTTTCTCAAACATAGTATATTTTTATCAAACTTTTAGGTATAAATTGTAGCTTTAAAAAAATATATTTAATCTAATATTGAACTGAATTGTAAACCGATTCTTCGCTACTAAGTATTTGCTTATATAGTAGTGGGATAATTATTATTAATATTTATGTTTCAAACTATCTTATTTGACAAGAATAATAAGTACAATCAATTTTTAAATGTTTCCGATTTATTTACTTACACGCTTTGCTAGGAGTTTTTTATTATACTGATATAAATGAATACATACATAATATATGTAAAATATAAAATTGAAAACGCAATATTTAAAATTTTTATTTAAAAAAAAATTTGCATTTCATTTTAAGTATGTATTGTTGCATTCTTGATTTCTTAATTATCACATGATTTATTGAATTACAATATAATTATTAAACTTAATAATTAAAATTCATAAAATAGATATAGTGGAAAATAACTTAAAAACCTTAAAATATTGTATAATATTCAATTAAAAATTATTGTATTCCAAATTTTAAATTCCAAAAACATAATTATAATTTCTTACTATAGTGCTACATAATTGTACGAATAAACAGTTTTTTATGTAATTGTGGATTTAAAAATCAATGTGAAATAAAAGTATTTAACTTTTTAAATGAGTAAGAATTATAAATACTACATTTGTTACTTAGTCGAATAAATATATTTTACATATTATATTATTTCTATTGCATTAAATGTTCGTAATACTTTAAAATATATATCTACTCACCTTTTTTGTTCCAAGAGGGAATATAATATAGATAAATAAAAAACCCTGAATATATCAAGTTTCTAAATAGTTTTTCTAAATTATAAAAGGTTATAATAATAATGCATTGACCTACTAATAACGATCCAAACTTCAATTGACACTGTCATTTATTGATTACAATTTATTTTTGTATATCTCATAGTAAAACCACCAATTTTGATATTCTAATTTAATGAAAACATTTTTATTAATTAAATGTTGAAAATTATAAACCCGGTAACTCTGTTATTTTATATAAGCTTTGTAGTTTTGCTAAATATAAAAGTGATTTACTCGTAATTATGATTCAATTCAATAAAAGTTGATAAATTTAAAATTTATTTATTTATTCAAACTTTATCTTTTAATTTTAAAAATCATTAAATCTCAATAATACTACTATACTCAATAATAATATTTTATTAGATAGTTTTCCGTTCATTTACGAAAGTGAATAATATGTTTCATAAATGTACAAAAAAAATTTATTATATTAAAAATTATTCTGTTTCTTGTGTCAATATTATTTTCTTTTCTCTATACCCTTTGAAATGATCAATTAAATATTTGATTTTTTCAGCTTAATATTTATATATTCTTTGTTAAATATTTATTTTAATATATAATTCTAAATATATGTAAAAATATAAAAATATATACAAATATTGAATGAATGTATTAATAATGACATATTTCATTTGTAGCTTGTAATTTCAAATTGACTTATGAACTGCTTTTGTATACAATAAAGAATTTCTTTCTTTTTTACAATTTCTAATTCACTTAAACGACTTTTTATTATGCAATTTTCTGTCAAATACTGCTTAAAAGACATTTTTAATATTTTTAGTTGTTGTATAAACATATCATTTAACTTAAGTACATGTCGATAATATTTTTCATATTACTGAAATTTTATACCATATGCAAATTATATCCTTCTCAAAAAATGTAATAATCAAAATGTATGATATTTTACTAAAAAATTACTACCAAATTGTAACGTCGTTACCTTCCAAATAAATAAAAATAAATCTAAAAAGCTATTACCGTATTTTTCATAACTAACAAAGTGATAAATATTATATATATATATATATATATATATATATAACACTTTGAATATATATCTTAAATGACTGAAATGAATCATTTTGTTTTTTTCAAATTTGTCTCAAGAAAATTAAGCAGAACCAATTTACTAACTTTGAACCAATTTACTAATGAAAGCATAAGAAAATATCAAACTTAGATGAATGTAATTTCTTTTTAATACTAATTTAAGTAATTTTTAAATATATTTTTATATTTTTTAAATATATATTAAAATAGAATTAAAACATTTTTGAATTTATGTAATAAATTTAAGTACATCACTTCGTCTATGTTAAAAAATAATATTGATTTAATATTGATTGGTATAAGATCCATATATTTTCAAAATGTAGCCTGATCTCTAGATATAAATCTTTTTACTCCTTAAACTGTTGAATTAAAAACAGAAATGAGTAAGAAAATCATTTACTATATTTGACATATTATTTTTTATTATAACGCAAATGATTTGAAGGAGTTTATTGAATATTTTAATCAAAATCAGAACATTTATTTTTTAAAAAATTTTTTTTTGAAAATATGACGTGGAAATTTTAAGAATAAACACATTGTGATGTCATAATATAAATAAGTTTATAGTACAGTTATAATTTCCTTGCAATATTAGAAAAATATCCAGTTGGACCAACATCTGATTTAAAGAACGAGTAATATGGAACTTCGTAAAAATCTTAAACGAAATAAGAAATTTTAAAGCCTTCACTTTAATTAATAAGTAGTCAGCAATAAAGTACTAGAGATAAATCTTTTAGTAATACAAATTATGGGATCGTTTTTAAAAAAAAATTTAAAAAAAAGAACATAAATAATACATTACAAGATAAAATTTATAACGCATTAAAAGATTTCAATTGAAAATTTTTGATACTATGTTCTTATGTTTGATAAGCCAGCATTCTGAAACATATAATTGGTAATATCTCGATAAATTTTATAGCACGATTAATGATTCGTTATAATTTTATAATTAAAATTATGATTAAAATATTTATAAGTCAAAATTAAATCTGAAATCTTTAAGTGTTTATTTATAACGCGATAGAACAGGTAATTTCTATTCTCACTAATATAAAAATAATTTGGATACAAAAAAAAATTGTCCCAAAAAATTATAAAAATGTTTTCTAATAATATAAAAAATGTAATTAATGAATGATGATCACTGACATTATATAAATGCGCAAAGAAAATTTACGATAAAAATAAAAAAAACAATAAAAATACAGCGCAAATTAGTATTTTAAAAATCAAAGAAGTGTAAAAGTAGGGAAACTGTCAATAATTCTAGTAGGGACATTAGTAAAAAGTTAAAATTACTAGATTCAATTATTAATTTTAATTGAATCTAAAATCACAATTAATAAATAAATAAATTTAAAATAAAATTAAATTAATTAAAAAAATTAAATTAATTAAATAAATTTCATTCGTAAAATAGTTTGGATATGTTTAAATAGAAAAAAAATCTATGATTTTCAGCCTTATTGTTGATATTGAGAACGCAACGTTTTTAAATATAAGTATAAAAACACCATGGTATTTCTTAATCAATGACTTTCCCATGAGCGATAGATGGAGAGCAGGATGTACCAAGACTAATCAATTTTATACGATAATCTCTTTTTACTTTTTATTAATTTTTTTACAAGAAGGCACATGATGTTAACATCCTTTTTTCGCACCTTATACTGTTTCTTTTTCATTTCCTATATATCAATATAAATCAATATTTTAATTAATAACTAATTTCTTAGTGATATTTCATAATTATTATGTATTTTTATTTAGAACCGTATTTAATCAGTCATTTATTTTAATTAATATTTTAGTATTTCAATACTAAGTATTCATAAAAATTATTATAATTAATTGTATACACGAGTGACTATTTATGTGTTTTAATTTTTTATTTATAAGCAATTATTTACAATCTAACTAACTTAATATTTAAACTTTTTAATTGTATAAGATTAATGGTTAAAAAGAATGTGTTTATATATGTATACACTTGTACGTACACGTAGAATTTGACTAAAATACTTCAATTCTATTTTATAACTAATTATTACTAGTATTGATGGATTTGTTTGTAATATTCTGAAAAATTATTCACTTTAAAAAAAAAACGTAAAATGTATATTTCATATTATATTATTTATTTTATTAGTACATAAAATGAAAGAATAAATTATAGAAGTTCTGAAAGTACATTATGATGCACAATACTATTAACCCGAATAAGCAAATTTAGATATGCATTTGAAAAAACCTTAAATAACGTTATCTTTCTACAATTAAATTAGTTCGTAATGTAGGCTTAATATTCTTACATATTGGTAAAAATTAATAGCCAGTGACGTAAACTTACGTAAAGTATTATTTCACTAAATAAACATTTACTTAAATTTAAATAGTTACATAATTTCTACGAAATTAATTAAAATTATATATTTAATGATTACTTCAAAAAATTTTAATTATAAATTTAAGTAAATAAATTTAAAAACCATTGCCCTACTACTAAAATAACTCATAATATTGTCTAAAATTATGCAAAATCCTAATTGTATTGTTTCTTCTATATTAATAAGAATACGATGGTCCAAAAAATGTTATAATTAAGGTTTGTTTTATGTTTGTGGAATAAAATTGGGTTTTTTAAGCAATGTTATGTTTTGTTAAATAGTTACAATTTATTTTTAATTGTGTATATACTAAGTAATTTATTAAATTTAATATTTTACATAGTGATAGTATATGTATATAAATTATTTAAAGTTAGTAAATATTAAAATTATTAATAAGTTTCAATTTAAACATTTAACCAGCTTTTATTTGAAACAATATTATTTTATTGATATTATTAGTATTGTTTATTATAAATAAAATTTTTCCTATTTACTCTACCTTAATTAATGTAATAAATTTTTTTTACTTAGATTCACTGTTGCTAATTTTTTAATTTTAAGTACTAACCATTCAGTATAATATCATGGGAAGCGGAGGGGGTAATAAAAATGGATATTAGAGTAGTAAAATTAAGAAGAATAGCTGGTACAGGTTTAAGAACAGTTTTCTATTGAAGTAATAAGATCGTTGAAGCATGAAGAAGGAAGAAATTATAAAGAAATATAGTCAGTAATATTATAATACAAAATATATACGTGAAATGAAATCTTAGTTCCCAAGCTAGTCTCATAGTTATCATTAGTAATTTTCTAAAATTAATAAACATATCGTCAATGTCTCAATGAAAAATTGAAAAACATTCAAATGTGCGCATTTCCTTTCTTTATATAGACTGTTGCGATATTTTAACGGGGTGAGTTTTTTCCTAGTAGGTATAAATTCTTTGCGCGTGTACCAGTTTATGAACCGAGAAGTTACATAATGCATTAAACATTTTTTCGTGAGATCTTGAAGGACAATCATACTTTAGCCACTGAGTTATTTCGCGCTCCAGTAGATTTTGCTCGTAGTTTCTTTACGAACAGCTTCGTATTGTCATGCGTTGTTGAACTCTGAAGTTTTACAACGTGCAAACGCTGCATATAAGAAAAGCTCTAATAAAAGCATAACAATCGTTGCACTTGATTTTCCATTTAAAATTATCAAATTTCTCACAATTATGATGTTTTTTTTAAATAAAAGTTTAAATTTATAATAATGTTTAGCTTAGATTAAAGCAATACATTCTATAATATCGACGAGAGAGTTGATATAGATCTCATCTTCATGATATATATATATATATATCATGATATAACATATATATATATATATATATATATATATCTATTTTCAAATTAAAGAATTGAATAAAATATTATTTGTAAAAACTTATTCGAAATATTTCAATCAATAATTATTATTTACTACTTTTAAATATTAGAATATTAAATCTCTAGATTTTGTCTAATAAAATAGATGTAGAGTTTTTGATACAAGATTATATTAAAGTCTTATCAATTTTATATAAAAAAAATATACTATTAAATTAGTTAATACAAATTTAAAAAGTACATAATAAGAAAAATTCATAAATGATATGTGTAGAAAAAAATGACATTATTAAACGCATTTAATAATTTATGTTTAGTGTATTAAAAAAAAGTACATAAATAATGTATTAAAAAAGAGTTCAATGTCATAATTTTTTTTGTAGTAAAAATATTTTTTTAATCTAATTGATACATTTTATTAGAAAAATTTCGTTTCAATTTAATAATAAATTTTCGTAGACTTTATATTCAAAATTTTATTATCATAAAAATTCATTTTTTTTACACAATAATATATGTAATATGAACGTAGAAAATTAAAAATTTAAATTCATATAAAAATTTTGATATAAATGTATATGTAAAAAATATTTTTATATAAATGCAAAAATAATTCAGATGAAGGTACAAATTATTAAAAATGTAAAAATAAAAACCCGAAATTCGTTTTTATAAGTGTAAACGTTTTGATTATATATAAATAATGTTTTATAAAATTAACAATACAAAATTTTTTTTATATTTATCGATACACTAATCAGAAAGTAACTATGTTGTAAATTAGTATTATTTTATTAAAAATAAGAAAATTATAAGTAGGAAATATAAAAAAGTACGGTAAAATTTTTGCAGCAATAATAATATTATTTTTTCCAAAAATTGTTTCATATAAGCAATTTATGTTTTACTTGTAAATAAAGAAAAAACTATGAATATTAAAGTCATAAAATTTCGTTGTAATACTTTGATTTGGAATTGTTTGATTTTATCCGTTAAGATATATTCAATGCTGAAGATAACTTTTAATGATAAAGTTAATCAAATATTTATGTTGAATTTACGAGTAACTTTTTAATTTATTATATTTTAAGTCTTACACATATTACAGAATATCTTAAGCGTATAAGAATTATATAAGATCCAATGAGATCAATATACTTGTAGACCTATTGGCGAATCCGATTGCTGTTCTGATGTTCGTCATACATCATGCTGTGTACATAATAATGATAATAAGTAGTATGAATCATACACTGATTGTCGCATCCCTATGCGTACTCGTACGTATTTGCCCTTCAAAAAATGTAATAAATGGTTTGAGTAAAAATATTAAAATTTGTACACTGATCATAGCTTCGAAAGAATAATCTGTGGATGTTTAATTTTTTTATACTGGATGCAATCAATCTCAAACAAGTTGGAATATAGTATAATATGCAAGAAACAAAATAAGAAAATTAAATTATCTTGTTTTACTTCTATAAATATTATGTTAAAGAAAAACTTGAGTATTGTGAAGTTTAAAATAATGTTTAGTATTATTTTATTTCAATAAAAATCGAGTATCATAATTATTCAGTATTTTTGTTTTAAATAAAACTGCAGTGAAAATTAAGTTATGAAAATAAATTGGAATAATTTTGATTCTTTTATCAGATATTTATTTTTATTTATTTTCAACTTCAAGCCTTCTGACAGTATAATAATTTTGTTGTTTTTACACTATTTTCTTATTTATTATTACACTTAAGGTATAGTAAAACAAGGAGCTGAAGTGAAATCTTCTAAACCTGTTGTTTATAATATACGAGATATATTTGGAGGAGCATAAAATAAAGATGGACATACTCTTGAAATTTTGCATAAAAAAGTTAGGGATGTAGTTGTAGAAGCACAGACAGGCTCACTAAGAAGATGGTTAACAAAGCCCTCTAGGTTTAACTCATAAATAATGTTTTAGTACTTTTTAAAGAATGATGTACAAAGCTAACTCGAGTACTCCCACGGTGCATATAATCCTTTTGTTGCAGTTCTTCTTTTTCTCTTTCTTTCTTTTCTCCTTCTTCTGGCTTTTTCTCGCACGCTATCTCTTTCTCTCTTTTTATCTCTTATCCCCTTCTTCGCTCCTTTTCTCTTCTTATTTTTCCATGTAATCAATTTTATTTGCATACTACACAATATCAATAATGTATTTTGCTAACATACTTTAGTGGAATTATTATAAGAATGCGACTATTTATAAATTACATATTTAAGGTTATAAATATATAATTGTAAATTTAACTTCTGTAGTTATATTGTCTTTTTGATATTGCGTCGTTGAATACAATTACGCATAATTCATTAGATTAAACTCGATCAGTAGCTCTAATGATTTTTTAGTTTCAAATACCTTTGCACACCGTCACGTTTCCCCATGCTAAAATCTTTTGCTACATTATACACGTAGAAGGATCTTGTGATTTTATTCGACCTTCAGATTTTTATGTAGTGTAGATTGTAACTCAAAAAATAACAATACTCAAAGATTCTGCTCACAAATATTCTCACTTATCCTGTTAATGAGCAAAAAAGTTTTACGAAACAAAAACGAAGGAATGAAGTGCCATGGCAAGATAGGCATGTTGCTGGAAAAAACATGGTATAGCGAATCGCTTGTGGACCACCTAAACGTAGGCTTTTCTCTTCCGACCTATTATTTCTTCGTGTTTTTGTACGTCACCAAGGCCGGTTAATTCGAGATTAAATGACAGAACATTTTTTTTTATGATTGCAGGTGGAAAAGAAATAGAAGGTAGCGCAGGTGCAAACAGGAAAAGGGCGTTGATTGCAAAACTATGATAAGTATGGAGATTCCAACGCACACAGTGCAGCATGACAATGTTGGCAGCCTTCATCTAGGAGTCGGCATTTCTATCAGTTCAGGTGACTCTGCCACATTAGGTTCCTTGCATCCCCATAGACGAGAGGAGCTCAGTCAGATTCAACATAATAATCATAGCGCTACGACACCTAGAGGTATGCACGAGGAATTCATGAGAAAACGTATGTTTCTCCTTAAAAGTGCCTCTTTTATTTTATTTAATAGCAAAAACTAATTGCTTAACTAATTTTAAGTTTATAAGAAAACATTTTTTTTGCACGAAGAAGGATGAGTTATTTAATAAAATATAAAGTAATTTTAGATACAAGGCTTAATATATTTGAAGCTATCATTCATTTGTTTTTTATATTTCATTTGATTTTAAAGGCTATTTTTATGTTATATGATGATTAAAATATTAGTAATTAATCTAAAAAGTTAAAAATTAGTTAATTAAATTATAAGGGGAATTTAATGTATTATTTTTTCATTATTAGTTGTATATCATAGATATTAATTCTTCATTAATTTAAACTTTAAAAACGAGTTAAATTTACTTTTAGATTAATAATACTTTAAAAATAGATTAACTTTTTTAAGTATTATAAATTATTATATAATAGTTTTTCTGCATTTAAAAATAAAAAATTGTTTGTATAAAACATTTGAATGGAAAGAAAGTGTAAAAATTACTTTGGTATTGTAATCAACCAGCTTTAAAACTATCAGTACTGTTATTCAGATAATTGTTATAATTGTTTGAATGTTTACATCAACAGGAAGATTTTTTCACCTATTAGAAAAAAATTTATTTGAATTTTATATGTCTCCACTTACTTCCTTAAAAATATGTTTAAACCCTTGGAGTACTTCTTTTTTTCATTATTGTTAGAAAAATAATTTATTATTAGCTATTATTAATTCAAAGGTCTTAATAGCTCAAAAAAAAAATGATCGATTTAAAATCTGAATGAAATAATTAAATATTGTAATATGAATGACATTTGATCGAATGATGTATAAATGTTAAAAATTCAATCGGCCAATATGTGCGCAGATTAATTAAGTAAAAAATTTTCTGTTGTTCACTATAATCACTTCACAATTACGATAGATATTTTTCTTCAAATATAATATCTAGAGTGCATAAGTTAATTTATGGACTAATTTTTATTTTAACTAGACATTCAAAATCATTTACAATAAAGTCAAGTCAACTAATCGATGAATATAAGTGTGTTAATGAATATAGTGTTTAGGCGTAATAAAATATCTCCGGTCTTTTATAAGTCCAATAATTTTATAATACTGATAGAACGTTTTGATTTTTTAAATGTATAAATTTACTTGCACTATATCCAAGTTTAGGACATTGTTGAAATTATATAATACTATAATGTATTCGCTTCTTTCTGCCATTAAAATTCTTATTATCTAAATTTCATTAAAAGATCTTTAGAAAATTCATGTTCAATACCTCAAATATTTTACACTATTCTCCAAAAAAAACTTAGAATGAATTAGTTTAAAAATGTTAGTAATGATTATTGACAATTATTTCATTAAGCGTAATTTTAGAACGTCTTGTATTATGGTTATTCTTACCTACATAGCTTTATATTTAAAGTTATATTAAATAAAAAATTTAGTTTTTACTTTGTTTATTAATATCCAAAATCTAACGCCATATTTACAGAATATTAACAAACACTCTTTATCTTTTATCGTGTATGCTAATGACAGGAGATACGGTGGCAGAATCGCTGAGTTAATTAGATACGTGGTTATCCCGGTAGAAATTTTCTTGATGCCGCGCTCTAGGAACTCGGATAATTTGTGCATTGTTGCTTCACATCCAAAAATATATCCGCGTTGTTGGAATATATCTTGTTTGTTGATAATTGAAATATCTAATCATCTTGATTTTCTCTTCAACTTATTTTTGTTTTTACATATCTTTTATTTGTAGTTTATTCTTTCAGTGAAGTGTAATACAATCGTTTCTAGAGCAATCAAATATTTCAATGAATAAATCAAGTTCATTTACGGCTATAAAAATTTCGGTTATGCTTATATAACTTTTCATCTAATAGATATTAATCGTAATTTTTCTTGATTATTTATTCTTCAATTTTTTCCTATTGGATTGTTCACAAACAAGTCTTTTTTGTAATAAGTCAACTATATAATTAAGATTATGTATTCATTTTTTATTATTTCAAATAAAATATAATTTGTTTTAATCGTTAACAAATATCATAATATATATGTATTTGACGTCAATTTCGAATTAATAATTTATTTAAACTTTTAAAACAAATTAAAATAAATTTTATAATTTTTAATAAAACGAGAAAAAATATTTTTTAATTCTATACAATAATAATTTATGTTTAAATATTTACTTAATGTTTTTTTATTATGTTAATATTTAAAAATAAAAAATTACCTTGAATGTGATTAATATTGTCTGACATACTTAAATTTTATACCACTTGTTTCAGCAATAAAAATAATTCAATTTAATATTTCTCTTTTTAAGTGAATGACCTAAAATACAAAATGAACGAAATAAAATGAATGAATAAAAATAACGAGTTTTTTATAGGATAAGGTACATGCATATTATATTAAAATAGTATTATGTAAGGCTTACAAAAAAATCGATATAATTTGAACTGAAAATAATTCTAAATAAACACTTATTAAAATTATATTAATAATTTTCTTTACATTTGTATTTTTTACTGAAAAATTGTAACTCGTGTATTGAAAAATATACATATTGTTTGAAAATATTTGAAATTTGTTTAGCTCCGTTGTTAGTATTCACTTAATTTATTTATTTGATGGCTTACTTTAAAAACATTTTAAATTGTTCTTCAAAGATTTAAGGTATATACTTTCTGAAATTAGTAATTTTTATTAAAAGTATAATTATTGTCAAAGAATATTATTAACTGAGAAAGCATCTATTTTTAATTTTTAATCAAGTTTAACCAACAAAAGTATATTAATTTATTACTATAGTTTATTAACTCTCTAACTTATTAACTCTTAATTATTTGTATAGAATTTTTAATGATTAGACTCCGTAAGTTATAGTTTTATGCATCAATTAAATGTAAGAAAAAAATTCAGTTTTTCTAGTTTATAATAATATATGATATGATTAAAAAAAAATCTAACCTATCTTTATTAATAACGTTTGAAAGTAATAGATACACTTTAAATAAATATTAGGATACTTCTCTTAATAATGTAAGCATTACTACTATAACATTATAATATAAATATAATTGCATTATCTTTGGAATTAATTATATTTGAAATTATACAAATTCAAATATGATTT
Source organism: Kradibia gibbosae (assembly GCA_018907135.1). Classification (NCBI taxonomy): domain Eukaryota; kingdom Metazoa; phylum Arthropoda; class Insecta; order Hymenoptera; family Agaonidae; genus Kradibia; species Kradibia gibbosae. The sequence goes on along the minus strand of JACCHX010000001.1, from coordinate 34,355,442 downwards.
ATTTTAAAAATTTTCTTTTTAGAATATTTTTTCAATTTTGATGTTTTTTAAAAATTTATTAGATGAAAATAAAAAAAAATAGAAATAAGTTTTATAATAATTAATAAGTATTATATATTATAATTATTATAATGAAATTAGTTACGATAAATTATAAGTATGTACAACTGTTCTTTTGTGATATTATGTAATTAAATTATAAAGATTCAAATTAAAAAAAAATTTAAATTAGAAATATTTTACCATTTACATACAAAGTTTCTAAACAATATTAAAAGTTTACAATTAATTTATTTTTTAACAGAAGACGGGAGTCACGTATTGAATCAAGATGGTAAGTAAATACTCCTTTACATCATTTTTTACGTATTGGTTTTTTATTATTGACTACATTGTTTTTTAACAAAAAAATTTTGTATATATGAGTAAATTCGTTAAAAAATGATCAGTAATTTTTTCAGAATGAATGTTTGAACACATTTTGTAATTGCTTGAAATGAATTGTATAAAACGCATTTGACTTGAAACGATTACAAAATACGCTTGATGTAAGAAATGTAATATATCGTTCTTCTAACATATTAACGTCCAATAAAAAGAAAAGATATTTGTATCTTGTTCAATTTGGATATTTTTAGAAATCCCTATATTAATTCAAGAATGTATATTTACTATATTAATAGCGATTAGAGGTAGAAATGTTAAAAATTCAGCTAAATATTACATTGAGTAGCACTGTTAAATTAACGCATTATTAATTATATTAACAGTGAAGCTCATTTATAACGGAAGCACAGATAATGGTGAATTTTAGGAAGGATCATAGATTCATAATCTAATATGTTCAGGATTTAATCGATGGAATCGATTAATCGGTGGATCGATAAATCGGTGTCAACCAACTAGAGCTTAATTCTAGCCTTATTTCAATTAACTATTTTAGTCCTAACTATTAAATGAACCACTTATAGAGATCTCAATCTAGAAATAATAGTTGAATTTACTTTTTTTATTACGTTTGTTTATACCTGTATGAAGCTTTACGTCTGAAAGTACTTTGTTTAAGAATATAATATAGGCTACATTTTCAAAAACAAGGTATTTCAACTACACGTACTTTTAATAAACCTTTTCTAGAATGATTTGATTGAACAGATATTATTGATATGATTTTTCTTTTATTGGTTATCTTTAAAAGTGCTCATAGAGCACAATCGAATGCTGTTGCGAGTGCTGTATTTTGCAATAGAATAAAATTAGAAACATAATATGTATGTAATATTCTTATATCTTATTTACATAATACTTATATAAATTAAAATTTTTAATACGTAATTTTTTTCAATATTTTTTTTTTTTCGTAATATGTAATTGATTTTCAACAAATTTCATATACATAACATTAATATTATTATAACAAATTTAGCGTCCAATTTTAAGATTAAGTTAACTTACATTTTTTGTATATTCGTGCACATGTCAAAAATTTTTCAAGATATACTTATATCTAACAGATAATATATCTTTTATTTTATATTTGCATAAGATTCAAAAATTATTACACGTAAATTTCAGAATGGAGTCGTGATTTTTATGATTTAAAGCATATTTATATATTGCTCTGAAAGTACAATTTATTAGCTTTGAAAATTATGTAAAATAAAAAGCCATTATTTTGTATTAACTGCAATATATTTAATTAAAAATAAAATAAAAGTTAATTATTAAGTTTTTAAATATTCTTGAACTATGCTGCCAACAAAAATAAACACATAATAATAAATACTTTATTTCAAAATTTTAGTTCGTATTATTACAAATAATACATTATAAAAAGTACATGTATACAAAAATTGTTAATCTTTTTTTTTGAAGAAGTATTTCTACTTTTATTTTAAAAAACAAAAGAGCCTTTTTATTCAAATAATTTTTTTTAAGAAATTTATTGTTTTTATAATTTAAGTAGTAGTCAAATTACGCAATAAGTTAACTGATTTTTTAAAACACAGCCTTTTTCTATAGTAAAAAACAAAATAAAATTTTTCATATATTGGTAATTTACTACATTTTTTAAATATTTTATGATTTTTAGGATAGTTCTTGAATATATTATTAGTACAAATATTTTTTTTATAATTATATTATTGAAAATCGACCGGCTCATTATTTACCTGTATTTATCTTATTCTTCATAATAGAAAGCACATTATTATTTTTATTTGCACTGAAAAAATTTTTTAAATTTATTTATATTATAACTTAAAGAAATGTTTTATCATAACTTGGTACATAATTAATTACAAAAGTTTATTCATATTAAAGTAAAAAACATTAGATTGGCTCTAAAAAACATATATTAACAATAAACCTATCAAGAAGTTTCGTTTATTTATTTTAGGTAGTAAAGATGCCGCTTCTATCGACACAAAAAAATCATCAAACAGGTCATCTTTGAGACCGCGGTTGTCTTTGGTCCCACATTTTTTTTTCATGAAGAAGGAGAGGTGTGATATTTTACTTCTTTAATATGGTTGACTTCTTTAAATGAACTGTATTGAAACTGATCTTCATAGTTCTTACACTTATTAACAGAGCTGACATAATTTAGACGCAGTAAAAACCTAGGTTTACAGAATTATTGGTTCTGAAAAATAATAAGAAATTGATGTAATCTCAATTTATTATAAACGAAGACAAAAATGACCAAAAATAGATAAAAGAAAGATAATATAATCAAGATAGTATCAAAAATATATATATACTTTAAATTAAAATAAGGATTTATAAGAGGTCAATGAAAATAGGGAGGAACTATATAAAAAATGATTTAGCAATAAAAAAAGACAACTCGATTAGCAATAACACAGATTTAGAGTTGAAAATAATGACAATGGTTTCAATATCTATTTCATGTTGATTGTTTGAAAATTATTCTTTACAAGTAAAGAAGTATGTAAAGATTGAAAAATTTTTTTTTTCTTATTAATAATAAGATTCTTTTATTCTTCTTTCATTTATATCTGTTTTAATGAATATAAAATATACAAACCAATATAGCTTATAAAATAGTTCTTTGGAAAATGTCGTAGAGGTAAACAATACATAACAAGGAATAATCCAGGCTCCTAAATATAAGTGTCTAATTTTAGTAGATTTTTAGTATATTTAAACATCCAAGTATACCACATTTTAATATCCTTACTAATTATACTTATACTGATACCCTTGAATTAATAATTATAATTTTGGTAAAATCAAAAAAATTGTGGGAAATGTGAAGACATATAATAGACGAAAAAAAGAATAAAATAGCGAAGTAACTTTCACATTAACAATTATTTGAAGTAAGCGAGTCTTGAAATTGAAGATGGTAAATGCGTTGAACCGATTAGGAGCACTGCTAGCATACAGAGTTCGCGCGAAATCAGCGATTGTTACGAACGCTGCTGGAAATAATGATATTGTCAAACGTCCAGTAAAAGTGCCTGTGTCGTGGTGATGTTGCTTCTATTGCCAGGGATTCCGTCTTTCGACCGTTCGACCGCTTGACTAATCGTGCACCGTCACACCCTATAGACACTGTGAAATAAGGATAAGAAACACGCACGCGCAAGCGGTGAACAATCGACGCGTAAACAACTCAGGTGAGTGAATGAGAGAGAAGAAGCAACTACATGCACTCGTTCTATGGCTCGTTGAGACCACGCGAACACTTTACATTCTTGGCTACGTCGAAGCCGACAACAGCCGCTAATAATCGCCAACAATCGCTAACAATTGCTAACAATCGTCAACAATCGCCAACAATTGCCAAAAATGATACTATTTATCTATCATTATTAGATAATATGTCTTATAATCACCGCATTATTAAGAATGCTTATAAAAATCTCAGTCAAAAATGATCGGCGATTTTATCTGAATCTAGTCGAACTAGATTAGACCAAACTTATATAAAATCTTTACGAAATCTAACAATTTAGTCAGACAAAAATTACGATAAAGTTGTACGTCTGTAAATAAATTTTATACAAAAATAATAATTACTAAGACTTTCATAAATCAATTTTCAAATATTATACGAAGAGGTAATTTAATTTTTTTTTCATTCCTAATTTTACACGAATGTAATTAAAAATCTTATAAATATGTAATATATTGGTAATAATATATATTATAGCCATTACCCATGTACCTAATTAAATTACGATTATAGATAGAAGTCTGGTATAAATAATGTTTTTAAATCAAATTTTTTATTGTTATGGCCAATTTTATAAAATATGTGGGTGATGTGCTGATCATAGTGGTAAATCCTTTCAATAAAATGTATTTATAAGGGAAAAAAACGAATAAACTTTAAAATCAATATTAGTATGATTACTGATTTTTGAACTTCATTTCTTCAGTGATTAATCATTAAATATTACAGCATTATTATACCATAAAAATATAATAGTATAAAATTTAGCGATAAATTAAACAAATATGCATGTATTCCAATACTCAGGTATTTTTAAAAAGGAATTCAAATTTTTAAAAAAATTTAATTTTATATTTACTATTTTATATTTTAAGGATAAAGCAGATGAAACAGATAAAAGTGCCCACTAAACCGATGCACGAAATAAAGCAAATAACAGGCGGATAGATGTGTAATAAAATATTGTTCCACTGGCCATAATTATTATTTTCTTCTGCCTGCCATATATATATATATATATTTTCATAATTAATATTTTTATCTTCAATGACATTATCAATCTTAAAGTGATTGAAATTTATCTGCTCATTTAACATTATTTGCGAGCCGATAACTATTATTTTTAAGTAATAGTAATCTTTAACAGGTTGGTTTGTGAGAACTGAAGTAAGAACATAAAAATATTCTATTATATTTTTATTGATTTACTATAAAAATGATAAGATACTAAATCAATTTATAACATAATATAATAAGTAATACTTTAAGATACTGTTAACAATAATTGCTTTGTTTAGTATAATTATGATTATAAGTAAATTTGATAAAAAATATTATTTGCTTCGAACTATCGTTTTACGTGACTATAGCAAAATAAAAAATATAAAATTAAAAAGTTTAGATTATTATTTTTTAATTTGTAAACTCGAGTTAATATTTTTTTATTTTTATAAATTTTTTTCTCAATTATTGAGTTTGAAGCTTTGTTACTCATAATAGAGTTTCGTTTTATGTATCTCAATACAAAAATACGACTATAATTAATTTAGATTAAACAAGGTTTTATGGAATATGTGATACATGTTTGGAAGAATTACATATGAGTACTATGAATTTGAATTAAAATATGTATTTAATATTAATGAAAATATTTGTTTGCTTTTCACTTTAATTTAACAAAAAAAAATTGAACAGAGTATTTAGATAAATAAAAAATGGTTTATTAAAGGTAAATTTAAATTATTTTATACATCTAAATTTTATATATCCAAATATAATTATTATTGCATAAACAAATTATAATTAAACTGCAAATTTCTCGGAAAAGTTTTTACCTACTTTTTTGGTATTTTCGTCTACTATTTTAAATAAGCTTATTATTTAATTTTTTTTTAAATATCTTGATTTTAGAAAAATAGCTGAGATTATAATATATACTTCTATAGAAATTAGCATATAAATTAGTTTTTATTTATTTTTTTTTATTATTAAAAATATATCTAATCGCGAACAACAAACCCATTTTTACAGAATTTTTATTTAACTACAGATAAAAAATATAATTCTGAATTTTAAAGTTTTTGTTTGTACTAAATTTTTTTATAAAAATTTTTAATTTACATTTTATGGATTGCATAACTTAAAATTTTACTATCTTATAAAAAAAAACATTGTTTGTCTAGTATATCTAAAAAAATGTATTTTATTTAATGTAAATCGAATAATAAATTTCAATAAGGAATGTAGTAATAAGCAGTAATAATTTATTTCAAATTGTAATTCATATTTTTCAGTGGATGCTTTTTTTAAATTAAAATCAGAAATTAAACAATTTTTTGGAATAAATTAAAATACCTACATATGAGCGTTTGAAATACTTTGAAAATAATATAAGGCGATATTGGCCATATTAAATTGAAAGTCGGTTATACAGTAAGGTGAAAAGGAATCTCACATCTTGCTTATCTTGATACTGTAATGAGGATTAAAATAATAATTATAATAATAAGTATTATTATAATGACTATCTTTTTAAAATATGATCAGATTATTGATCGTCTATAAGCCGTTTAAAAGAAGTTATGATTAAATAATGTAGATTTTAATTAATCATCTTAAATCATTATATTAAAGTCGATCTTAAGGTACAGTTACCGAAAATTTTACTAATCTACATTAAATAGTGAATTTTCATTCAGGTCATGTACTTTTATTATTATTATTATTATTTTATGTACTTATAATGCAAAAAAAATCTTATGATCAAGAAACTGTAGTAAATAAAAGACCTTGGAAGCATTTCCTAAGTGTTTACTTGTTTTAAACTTTTAAATGTAAGTATGAAATCGACTTGGAAGAAGAGCGTAACGACCTCGTTGAATATGTAGAAGTATGTGTGCCAGTTCTATTAAGGGAAGAGAGCATTTATAAGACCTGTATAATTTATGACACATTGCATATTTCAATCTTAAATTTAAACTTATTAAATCCCTTACTAAGATGTATTTAAAAATTTAGTCATTTTTGAGTTACAGAAATTTTATTTTAGACTTTGATATCTAGGTATGCATAAACACATATTCATGATATAGATATGTATAATTGTATCATTACGTGTGCGCGCGCCTACTCGCGTGTACGTGCGTATTTGTATGGCGTATAAACTCTTTATATTTGAGTGGTGCATGCTTCATTAACTTCACTAATAAATTTATTTTATTTTGTACTTTTTTTAGGTCTTATCTTAGAAATATGTTTGATTAAAAATTTGAATTAGTGTCATCTAAGGTTATTTTTAATGTACTGGCTAAAAGAGCAAAGTTCACACAGAATAAGTGTAATTGCTCTCAAGTTGATAATGTGTTAAAAATGTTAAGAAAGAATTCGCGCTTGACTGATCCTAACGCTATATCAGTACCACCACTCCTCAGATAATTATACATTTCGATTCACGTTTAAGTCGCGTGAGTCATTCTTATGTCACAGTGTTGTATAATCTGATGAAGTTCGAATGAGTACATAATCTAGTTGTCTGACTTTTTGAATCTTCATGTTTTGCTACTACCTCTACTTTTTTATTTCCCATTCTCGTTTTCTTCAATATGCTTCTTATCGAGCATAGAATATGTTAACATACTGCTTATATAAAATAGTTCAATTAATAATATTTTTCAAAATTATCTACATCTTTTCAATATTGTTATCTTAAGCATAGAGTTTATAAGACAACTTTCGATAAATTAAAACTGTTTCTCTGAATATATATAAATATATATATATTTATTATAATCTTATTTGAATACACACAGTAGAATACGTAATGTATTTGAATTATTTTATAATGCACTAAAATACTTACGCATTATCATGTAAATTTTAGGATACCCGATCAAAATTTACGATTTGTTTAATGTATGAATATGAATTAATGAAATATATTTATGTATTCAGGAAGATTTAGTTAGTGGAGTATCCCATAAAAAATAAAATTTTAAAATTATAGTTTTAGATAAACTAAATCCTTTACTTTTTTCCAAATTTCTTTTTAAAAATTTGTTACCATTAAGTACTAAAACTTGTAACAATATTGATATTTTGCTTGCTTATATTGCATAGTTAGATTAGTTATAACTTTGATAATTTTTTTAACTATAATGAAGTTATCATTCAACCGAGACTTTTTATTTTTATTTATATCTTGATCTGATATTGTTCTTTAATTTTCGTTAAAGAAATTACAATGTTTAAGAGTTGTTAAAATTAATTTAAAAAGTGTCTCACTAAAAATGATTTTTTTTTAATTTTATTTTGTTTCTTGTTGTGCACATTTTTTGTTTAAACAACTTTTTAACTAAGGAAATACTATTAAATATAGGTAGATGCAAATATCTGTTAGATATTTAAGATCAAAGCTTAATGTTCAAGATCACTTAAATACATATTAAAGGATTTATGAAACTATTGTCTTATAGATAATGTACTAGTAGTAGGTTGTACATAAATAGAGAGGTTGAATATATATTTTTCGAAAGTGTGTCCGTTAAATGTAGATATCCTTACCTTGATGGATAATGAAGCTTGATAATGGTTCACGGCATTTAATTGATTTCTTCAAAAATCATTCATTAAAAAGTATATGAAAAAGCGGGAAAACGAGCAACATTGAATTAGTGTGACAAAAAATAAATGATTGGCCGAACAACCAATCCTTTGTCATTTTTTATTTTGTTAATTTGTTAATAAGGTCAGCTAAATAAATTTAAAATATATGTGCATTTGCCTATAATTTTTTAACTATTTTTTTATATATTTTTTATATTTATAATCACTTATTAATTTTTAATTTAAAGGCAATAATCCAATTATTAAAAATTAATCAAATTAGTTAAGTAATGTATAAAATTAAAGTATTTAAGAATTTTTAAAATCAGGAATAATAAAATTGTTTAGTATTATTTAACGAGATGAGTTTCAGGTTCATTGAATCATTTTTCGTAATTATTGGAATAGTCTAAGTTACAAACAACACGTTTCAATTCGTTATACGGCAACGGCCCTTTAGGCATCAATTTTGTACGTAACAGGTGGCACGTATTCTCGAGGGTGAGTCACGCAAAGTATTCAGTCAGTGGGTAGGGAACTTTGTATTAAAAGTTCGTCAAAAGAAAATGTAATTATTAAGTCAGTTGGCGATGACCAGCTTGACCACTCTAGCGGCCCTCACGCTTCTAATAGAGCTATGAGTTCGGTGTCTTGTTTTCTCTCTCTTTTTCCCCCTTCTCCGGGAGCAACGTCCGCTCGCTCGACTGAGGCATGCACCTGGCTCGATTTCTTCTCTTTACCCATGTAATCCTTCTTGTGTACTGATCGAACAGCATTATTCAAGCTGCACCTCTTTTTTAGCCTATATATACATACACACACACACACAGACACACACACACACACACACATATATATATATACATCTCCAATAATTCTTTAGAATATTCTTCTGTAATTAATTTAATGGAAATCTGAAATATCTTCTCAAACTTGATGCTTTATACATTTTTGCAATATTTTAAAGTATCTGCTTAAAAAATAAAATAAAACTCCAGTCAAAAATGATAGAAACAATGTGCTTGGTTTTTCTAATCACAATCTGAGATATAAACAAAAAAAGTAGTTAAGTTAGAATATTGTTTCCTATTTATATATAAGTACAAAGTACATTTCATTAATTAAAATCACGCGAAGGAGCATTATGCGGAAAAAAGTAATAGGGGGATTGTTTATCTAGATGATTTCTAAAGCGTGTAACGTGTTGCATGCGTCCGTTATAACGTAGGTCAGTACTGCACCGCGCTATGGAGTGCGAAAGGCGCGTGTGCAAGCAAGTGAGATGGCAAGGGGATTCCGACGCTTTCTTTTTTTTAAGAGACCCTCGTTGTGTGTCTACATCATTTGATCACGCACGCGCTTTCTGACACAACACTCACAAACTGTGGCGCACGCTTTTCAAACGTTATGAGCAAAACCGCGAAACCGTAACACACGCAATAACGAATACACTTCAACGATTTTGCAACCAAATTTAATTTGTTTTTCGTTTTTGAATTATTACCGACACATTACTTATCAAGTTCTGCTCTAATTTGAATCTCAGCGTCTATTAACCTTTTGTGCGCATTTCTTAATGAAAAAAAATTAGCTTTGCTTTCAAAATTTTTATTTTGTCAATTTTTAAACTTTTTTTGTCTTATCACTTTTTCTCTTCCTCCTTTTATTTACTTTATTTCAGGCTTTTCTAAATTTATATCCGGTTTTAATATTCACTTATCTTTTCATTTGATCTACATTTATTTATAAGTTCTACCTTACAATGGCTTGCACACCACGAAAAACTTCGTTACTAACTACTTTACCGATTTCATATATTTTCAATGTATAAATAATTTGCATTGTAGTTAAGTGATAAAAAACAAAAATACATATATAGTATTCACTGTATTTAAAAATTTTATTTTTTAGATATTAAAAATAACGTTTTTTATTGATAAAATGTATTTATTGTAAAATTTATTGTAAAATAATTTTAACAAGGCTTGAACCATTAATTTTTCGTAATGACCTACATAAAATTTTGCGATAAAAGAAGGAACTAATATTAAAGACTTGTAATAAAATTATGTACCAGCAGTCGTGATACGTAAGCTGGATGAAAAAGGAAAAATAAAGCAAGAAATAAAATACTGAATAGATAAAAAAGGTATTCGAAGAGAGAGGAAATACTAAATACAATATATACAGTTAATCTTCCCTAAATGACTTAAATTTTATTATTAATTTATTTTCTACTATCTTTAACATTTTATAAGTTAACATTTGATTCCTTCTTTTTGGTACTTTTGAAAAGAACCCTTGGAGTGCATTGGTCAGCCACGCCTATGTCAGATTAGAAATATTCTCTGTCTTTTTATCTTTCGTCTACGAGATACTTCGCTTACTCTATAATTCAGGCTGACTCCCCTCCATTGTCCTCCTTATTCTGTTAGTACTAGCTTATATATAAATCTAAAATTCCGTGATAACGTCCGCGATCTGACTGGAAAGTAGCAAAAGTGACAAAGACACGAATAGTATATAGGGAGCGGCCATAGCAGCAATGGAGAGTATTTGTAATTGAATATATAATTTGTAGTTTCATATTATTCACATTTTCAAAAGAGATGCATTAAGTTTCCTTCATGCATCAATTAATAAAAAAATATATTAAATGACGAAAATTCTAACAATTAAACAAGCAGTTATGTTTTATAAATAGTCGATAACTTGTTGCTTCTCAAAGGTGTAAATCTTCACATTGATTAAGTATTTTTTTTTAAAATACGTTTTATATTTCAATAAAAATTTTTATCAGATAAATTTCCATTTTAATGATTCATTTCGTAAAATGTTGCTTGTTACTGGAACTCTTAAATTTTAGTTTCTTTTAAAAGTATTATTTACTAAATTTATTTCTTTAAATTCGTAGGAAAATGATCAAACACACTTAATATAAACTAAATTAAAATATCTTATAAAATTTCTTAGTTTCAATAATAATAAAATTTTACATAATAATACGTTATAATTTAATTTTAATATAATGATACTTTTAAAACAATCTAAGATATTTTTAGAACTTCAATTTACTTTTTTTTTAAACTTTGCTAAGATATGCAATAGTAATAAATTCTGAATTTTAATACTTAAAAATAATTTTTTTTTTCATATTTTATGTAAATATATCTATATTTAATAGTTTTCAAATAAGATTAAATCATAAATGATTATTGCCTTATGAATTTTTCTATATTATACAGTATAACATGAGTCTTTTCTACATAATTTGACTGTTTCTATAAATATTTTATTTAAATTTAATACAAATAATGCGTATGTTTTTATTTGTTTTATTTTATATAAAAACTGTTGATATATTGTGCTTTTTATACATACAAATTTATATGTTAATATTATATTATATTTTCGTTTCATAAGTGAATTGTTATGGTTTTGTTACATGTACTTACATATTTAATGAAAAAAAAGTGTATTATCTTAAAAAATTCCTTACAGTAATTTTAATTAACGCATGCAACATAAATCCTTGTGTATTACAATGATTTTTTTGTGGAACCTTTTTGATTTTATTACATTAAGAATTAAAAAATAATTATCACTATCTATAGAAGATATAAAGAATTTAATTATTGATTTTTTTGTATTCAAATGTTGTAATGCTGTAATGAGATTAAATTTTATTCTTTTTTATTAATCTTCTCTATTTCCAATCAGGTATAGGATAGAGTATAAAGTTTAAATTAGAAAGAAAATTAATTTAACAAAAAATTTAAATAAAAATATGGCTAAAGTGTTGGACTGATCAAAGTAGATTGACGTTGCCGTAAAGCAAACTGAACTCATTTCGAACATATGGTGCAAATGAAAAAAGAGAATAGAGAGAGAGTGAGTAACGGTCAGCATTTATAGTTTCCGTGGTTGTTTGCACTTGATATCGGTCGAGACTACGACGTTCAGAGATTAAATATATAAATAAAGAAAGTATCCTTGATGTAAAATACTATTATGCTATTAGAAAAAATAAAATAATGGAGTAGTTTTAAAAAGATATTTTTAAAAAGTTATTGTATATCGATTATTACACGACAACAGAATGAGTAAGATGATTATATTATCTGTGAAATGCATCTACTACTCTCGAACAAACGATTTCAGTTGCTTTTTTATTTATCAAAATAAATATTTATTGCCTTACAATATAATGTGTGATCGAAATTAGATCCTTAAAATTCGATATGTAAAGTCATCCCAGTAATTCTTTTTTCTAAGTACAGTTTTTTCATTATAAAATATCACCGACATAAAGTCGTCAACCTTAATCATATTTCTTATGATGTTTTGTGTTATTAAATCGTTAAATTCCTTCATTTTAAATCATGTATTTGTAAATACATCTTATTGTTATCTTATTATCTATAAATCTTATTATTTAACTCTAGTACTGTATTATAATTTAAATTGTTATATTCTGCTATAATAAGTATATGTTATAAATATAATATATTAATTTGCTTGGATTATTAATTTGCAACTTTTTTCCTAGTATCTATTGTTTATTTATTTTACGTAACTTTTTTTTAATAAAAAAGTGAATGTAGAAGACAAAAATTATTGTGTTATATATTTTTTTAAATTTCTGTTAAGTTTGAAAAAAATTAAATGTTATTATTACCACATTGATTTAAATAATGTCATTAATCTTCACAAAGGATTCTATAAAATGGAAATTATTTTTAGTTACTTTAACTGATTGTTGTAAATATAAAAATATATAGATATTTAATCATTTGATTTAAATTATAGAATTAGAAAAAAATTGAAGGAAGGAAAAAGTTCGACGACATAATAAGCAGTAAGTTTTTCGTTTAACTAATTTGCAATAGTGACATAGTATACTTTTGATTTAGGAGTGAGAATACTTGATACTCGATCAAAATGTAATGGATTTATAAGTTGCGCATCTAGAATTCAACGGCTTCAAAATAAGCGTTTCAATACAAATTTTAACTCTAAATTAAGTATAATAACTTACGGTCTATTACATAAATATTAATAATAAAGGTGTAAATATAAATATGACTACATTTGGATAATAGGCAATGGAGCGAAGGAGATCAGTGAAGGTGAACGTAAGTAAAAACCAGCAGGTAGCAAGTTACTGATTCGGTTGAAATTTAAATGTAAAAGCGATAAGAGCCGCGGACGTAACGGTTTGAGCGCTCCGCTCGCTAAAGAGAGATGTGGATAGCGAGGGCGACACCAGCCGAACCTTTCAAAATGGGCGTTATTCTTCCAGGGGCCGTACACTCTCGTCCGTTTATCTGTATTGAAATTGCCGAGCTCGACTATTTTTACATAAACACTCTTTATGCAGATCAACTCTCTTCTTACTTTTGCCACAGAATGTAATATCAATTTCTTTTTTACGCGTATTCGGCCTTGCACTAGTTCATGTATTTCTCTCTCTCTCTCTCTCTCTCTCTCTCTCTCTCTCTGCTTTTTATAAATGCATATATGTATCTATAAGTAGTGTTCCCTTTTGCAGTAGTCTCCAACTAGTTTTTCTTTTTTTAGCTTTTTTTTTTTTTCTTTTTTTCTTTTTTCTTTTTAGCCTTTTTTTCTAGTTCCTCATTTCTCGGCCTTAGTTCTCATGTATTAAAGGCATTTAAGTAGATAAATTAATGCTTAGGACTCTTCTCTATAGTTCTATTATTTAAGTTTTATTTATTCAAATCATACACTCATGATATAATACTTTTATATACATTAAACATAAAAAGAATCTCTAATTTATTTATACTCATGGAATAATTTTTAAGACGTTTTGAAATTAAATTTTTCCATATCATATTACTACATATTTTAATACTATTTTGTTTTCTGAGGCTATTTTGCTATGTTATTCTATGCAGTAAATGGATGTAGAAATTTTATCGTGAAAAGAAGAGAAATAGATAAAAAGTACTGGTTTAGTAAAAAAATATGTAGTATTGCATAAAAAGAAAACATAAAAATCTTACAAAATAATCCAATGAATAATCTAAAGAAAAAAAAATTTCTACAAAGTTTGTTTCTCGTCTTACAAGCGAATATTTGAAACAATCATCGCATGATGGTACGTATCTAAGAATGAGATTCTTGGCCGGATATTATAGGAGGTCTTAGGACAGCCCATCCGTCCTAGTAGAACGCCTTCTTAGAATTAACTTCCGCGTAATAGTTACGCTTACCGTATCTCCTTTTGTATTTCCGTTCTAGTACCGCGAATCATATTTACTAAAATGCCTAATGGAGGTAGTAATTTCCATAAGTACACCGTGAAAACCCACAGCGAAGTTTTTCCCTCATTTCTTTAATCTACATTAATTTTATTCTTCGCTTTTCTCAAATAAATGAGACAAGGTTTAAATTTATATCAATTGTACTAGCCCCACATAATTTTTATCACTCTTAATTAGCATAATAGCAATTAAATATCTTTTATCCAGAATATCTCTTATATAATAAACGACCACCGTTTTACACGGACTATTTCAAACATAAATTAATAATTCAAATGAATTAAAGTATGATTTTTTTATAATTTAATAAATTTTACAATTTTTTGAATTAATCACTTCTTCTGTGAAAAATTATATTATAAATAACATGCAACATATTGTTGTATGAATTAGAAAATAAGTTAATTAAGTTGATTAATTGATAATTAGTATACATTAAAATATACATAGCTACCCATACCCGCGACATTTCGATCGTCTAATCAGCAACCAGACGAAATTTACTGAATTCCTTTGGCATTTATTAAAGTGTATGCACTACACAATTTTTTGTTTTTTTCAAAGTACTGAATCTATCACGGTATCTTTTCATGCGTAAGAAAAGTATGATCATGTTCATACAACACTTTATTAGCTTCGTAATGCGAATAATTATATGTAAAATAAACGCAGTCACTTTGCAATAATGAATATGAACATATGTCTCATAAAAATTTACAATTAAACTACTAGAATAATTGTAACACTGATTTCCAAAAATAATTTCCAGAAATAATAACTTTCCAACGCTACACAATCATAATTATCATAATATGCGTTTTAAGGTTTAACTTTTACTTTTTTTTTTAATATAATAATATGATAGTAAGTAACTTTTTGTATATACTTTCTATGTATGCAGTAAGATTACTCACTTTCCCACACAGGTACTCAAAAATATTAGTATGGTGTTCCTTAAGTCGTTTATTTGTCCCTTTTTACATTTTAATGAGAAAAGAATAAAAAAATTTAATCAAATGTTATCAATTTTACTTATTAAGTTTTTTTTTTAATAAATTGTATTTTTGTGTTTAGAAATGTCAAATATATGAAACATTATAAAAAATATTTAAATAAATAAGTAAATTTGGAATCGTAAATTAAAAAATTCTGCACAATGAAAATGAAAGGAAAATGATATTACACATCTTTCCTCCTATCCTTCTATCTATCTATGTCGCTTTTTTTCTATTTTTCGATGCTTATCCCATCTAATTTTTCGTTGAGTATATAAGGAATGAAACAATAACGTGGGATCGTCCTTGTCTTTGTTCCCGCAACCTCAATTGTCTATTTTAAAAGCCCTCCTTGAAAGTGGTTTACTTGACTGAGCAATCCATGGCATATAAGCATACACTAATAAAAATAGAGCTCTGTAACTATAGCATAAATAAGTGAACTTATAATTTACTATTTTTATTTCACAGCAAAAGATCTTAGAAATTACTAAATCTGGTAAAAATAAATCATTATTACTTGAAACACAGTTGATTAACTAGAAATTATTCTCGAATAAAGGAAATATGTATATAATTGATGTATAACTTCATGTGTAATTTTATTAGGTTCATGTTATAAAAAATAATTTCTTTCTATGCATTATTATTATTATAATCTATATGTTCATAGTTTTGTGCGTACTTTTGCATGGTTATTGTATATTATTTTAAACATTAAATAAAACTAGACAAAAATTTTTTTAATGTTAGTAAAGTTTAAATTCAATAAAAATTATTTTACCATTATTCTCATCAAATATAAAATTATATTCCACGTTTTCTTGTATTATGAGCAACTACATAAGGTAATTTATATAATAGGTAATTATCTATTATTTCATAATTATATGAACTGATTTCTTAGAGTATACTTTTATTATAAGTTCATATTACAAATACAGAAAAAATGGAACAAGGAAGATGACAAAATCATCTATTTTGTAAGGACGATCAGATTTCCAAAGATCCACATAATTGTACTTATTTGATATATTTTTAAAATATAAAAAGATACTTGTGAAAAAGCTTTCAATTCGAAAAATAACTCAATTTGAAAAAAAGAATCAGTCATTACTATAAAAAATAAAATATTACAAGTTTTACAACATTTTTATCAAGTTTTATTGAAGATGGATTTCAAATTGATACTTTAAAAAATTTTATTGATTATATACTTTATATCTACATTGATTATGTAATAAAAACAAAGTCAAAATAAAGATATAAAGAAAATATTAAATAGATAGAATTAGTAAAAGTTAGATAAAGAATTTCTTCGGTTTGTTACTTGTTACACTTAATTTTTAAGGAACAAAATATTATCACTCAGAAAATAGATATTACAACGCTAGAATTATTTTAATACATTGAAAACCTTTGTACAAAGCTTTCTTATAGTTTACTGCAAAATTTTTAATTGTATCAAATATAAATTTATAAATATAATACAATATTTTAAGGAAAACTTGTAGTGTAAAACCCTTCTACTAATTGTAATTCTTCTAATTCTTCTTCTAATTAAATCAATAAATAAGTATTATGTATTATAAAACAAAGAAGAAGTTTCTATTATATGATTAGAAGATTGAGTTACCAAATGTTGTAAGCATCTACTAATATGTATCTAACTTTTAAAAATATAAGGTTAAAAATCAATAAAGATTTAGATAATTCTAAGTAATAAAATAGAATCAAAATGAAAACACAAAAATAATGATAAAGCCACCAGCATATTTAAAGAGTAGACACCAAAGTTTACAAAGTCGTGGTTCCTGCTTATCGATGAAAATCTTGCGTTACGGCACTCTGCAGTGATTTTCAAGAACATTAAATTACAGGAAATGAAAGGTCAGGCCATTTTGTAATATATAGCAATGTGGCTCTTGCACCCATAAACGTTAGCCAAACGAACAGGTGTAACGATCCGCTGCATCAAGATGCACCTGTAGTTCAACGGCTTTACATTTCCCCTTCTTCCTCCGTTATTTACCAAGTAACAAACAGTTGTTCGCTTGCCTGAGTGCGTCTCCTTTTTGCACCAAGATGTATTATATTATTACACTAGTGTAGGGGTGATAGAAACTCCATGAATAACTTTCTCATTATTAAAGTATATATTCTAAAACAAAGAAAAACGAAATGATGAAAATATTATAAAATATTATGATTATTTTTATAAAATACTATAAAATAAATAATACTATTTATTTAAATTTCTGTGAAAATCACTGTCATTAATTATTTGAAATGAATAGCAATTTACAAAAAAAGTTTTTTTTATGAATTATAGCATATTAATATAAATATAATTTTAAGCATTTTTAAAAAATATGAATATAATTAAAATTGATTTTCATTCGATGTTTCAGAATTAAAACGTTTAAATAGTCTTATGTATTTTTTAATAAAATCATAAAAAGTAATAAATGGCAACTTTATTTTTGTATGCATCAACATAATCTTAATAATTCAGAACATATCTAATTCTTGAATGGATCTATTATGCGGTTATTTCATTTTTATGTATTGTACACTTCAACTTTTTTTCTTAATATTATCTGATTAAATTTTTCACTTCATTACAAAATATAATTTTTATGTCAATGTTTTCATTTTTTAGGTTTTCTTTTCTTAAAACATCATTATTCTTATTTTGGTGCTCGTTTTTCTTGCTTCTAATACTGTTTGTTCGTTCTTCTTTCTCTCACTGTTGCTCTTCACTTGCCATATTACTTTATTTTTACTTGTTTTACTTTGAGCTGTGAAACAATATTTCTCACGACTCTTATTTTTCTTCTTCAGAAGCCTACAAACGTATTTACAAAATTATAAAATAAAATGAAAGGGGTAAGCTCATTATTCTACAAAATTTTTATTGATTTGGTAATGTTCACTTTTTACGCAAGAAATTTTAATTTATATTTACAAAAGTATCTTAAAGACATTAATTTTGTCTGACATTAATTCTGTATCAATTGCACCAATTAATGGATCAAAGTAATTACTTTTACAACACATCTGAATTATGAAAGCAATCTAAATGGTAACATTTAGAATGTGATAACTCGAAAAGTTTTATTTTTTGTTTTTATAATAGAATTTTAAAATAACTAGTAAAGTAAAGTACTGAATCCTAATACAGTTACTTTAAATTTGATAGCTATATATAAATAAAAATTAATTGAAAAAAAATTTTTTTACCTGTTCATATTATTGTTGTAAGCGTTTGATAAAAAATTATTCTTTAATCTAAAGACGAGTTTTTCATGTCATATTTAAATATTAAAATAACCATAAATAAGAATTTGAATGGAATAAATATGATCTTAAAATATTGCTAAATGAAGAAAAATATTGTAAGCAGAGTGAAAATACGTTTAATTTACTTCTTTCTGTTATACAGAATCTGTTGTACAGATCTTTCTGTTATACAGAAAGGAAGTTGTACAAAAAGAGACTTTCGTAGAAGGATTCGTGTATACACAAATTATCAGAATAGTGTTTGCTGGACAAATGTTCAGTGCACTTTGTGGGTATTTCAATTTTTCGACTTTTCAAAGAGAGTTTGAACTAGTCATGCCTAATAAGCGCTCATAGTTGCGACTCAGTTCGAAGAAACCACCCAGATAGTAATGACGCTGCCTCATAACTCGTACACTACTAGGTATTAACCAGCTTGAACTACTTTCCACTAGGAACGTGCGTTTCCTACCGTCTCTGCCTATATTTTCCCATCGCTAAGTTAGCGCTCGTCATCATGGGTTTCGAAAAATCATCCTTGAACAATTCCTATTATGATTTTAAGATTTTCAAAGCGACGGTGCTTCGACTACATTACAGCTTTATGATGTTTCTCTTCTATTTTACGTATTTTTATCTTCTTATACGCGCCAGTATTTTTAGAAGAAAATCAATTTCTGAAGAGCAAAATTTAAGCAGTTGCTCTTAAGCATCGCTCAACTCATAAAAAAATTCTGCATGTTTATTTATTTATGCTTATGACAGTATGTAAATTATTATTTTAGTAAAATAGTTTGCTACAAAGGTTATACCAAGTTCATTTATAAAATTAAACCAAAAAATACTTAAAAAATTAATTTTAATGTTGATAAATCATTTTTGTCCTGAGAAATTAAGTATTTCATTTAAAAAAAAACATTTAATATCTAAAGTTGTATTCAATATTAATTTAGTATAAATTATTTTTTTTTAATCTGCTTTCAAATATATAATATCAAATATTAAGTAGATGATTATAACTATAAAATATTCATACTGAGATATGGTGAATATGATACACCGTGAGTATCAGAAAAAATTTGATAAAGCAGTAGATCATGTCATCATTAAACAAGTAATTACATTAAAAATCAGGATATCAGGTACAATTTTCTATATATTAATAATTTTTATAATTTAATTGCGGTGAATATTTGTAAACCAAATTAATTTGTAATGACCATATTTCATTACGTTTAAGAAGAAACAAATTTAGATTAATTATTAAAAAATGGGAACCTTTGCAGGTATAAACTTTAACTAGTAGGAGTCGATAAAAAGCAAAGGTGGAGACTTCGTTGGGGTAAAACAATGGAACATTAAAGCTGTAGAGCTATTTTCTAGACAGGAAATTGCAGGAACCAACCAGAGAGTGACAGAAACTCTGTCGTACATGCGCATGCGCCCTTGTTTTTCTCACTCTTTTATTTGCTTCTCCTTCCTTCCGTTTCTTCTTCCACCATTCACGCTATTCTGCTCTGATGCTTTTGTTCTTTCTTTTTCGTTCTCTCTTTCTCTCTTTTTTCTCTTTCTTTCTCTGTCTTTTCTCTATTTATTTCTCTCTTTCTCTCTCTCTCTCTCTCTCTCTCTCTCTCTCTCTTTTCTCTCTTTCTCTCTCTCTATCTGTCTGACAATATAGCATTCACTCAATCACCTTCTGTTTCTTGTGTTCAGTTTTTCGATACACACAAAATCTCTTAATACGAGTCGACTATATAACCTTTTTTGTAAAAACATTAATTTTAGTAATTAACAAACACTTACTAGGTATTACAATAAATTTATTTTGTGTTGTAGATTTTAACAACATTTTAAAAATTTGATAAACAAAAGATTCATCCTTACGTAAATATGCAAAATCTCATTTTTGATAATTTTTTAAATACTTGAAATAAGCAACATATAAAATATTTTATATTAACACAAATAATGTTAAATAAAAATAACAGTACTGATTGTTTTGAAGAAAATTAATTTTTATAATGTATCATACATATTTGGATTTGCATTAACTTTTTTTATTTATCTTTTTGCCTCATACTATTTATATATTCACGTTTTTCCCTTATTTATGGTGAATCACAATACAAGTGTTATGCTAAAACTTTTACTTTTAGTACGCTTTATTTAATATTACTAAGTTTCATAAGCAGAAAAATTGAATTAATTAACCTATTTAAATTGCAGAATTTTTAATATAAATATTTAAATGTATCGAAAATATCATATTAATGTGTCCAATCATTTCTAAGAATAGAAAATCACAATAATAAATAATGATTATACAAACTAATCCTTTGAGTGCTTTATAATACATATATATATGTATGGCAAATATGTCGTAAAAATATTCTTTATTTTAAAAATGTATCTTTATGTGAGATTTTAAGAATATAATATTTCTCCCATAACTATACATTAAACATTTATTTTGAAAACAAGTTTTTAATATTGTACTATTTGTATTATGTAAAAAGCTTTTTTAAAAGTTTTAATAAAAAAAACTGTTCTTCATACGATTTTGAAAGATTATTAAAACATGTACTATCTTTTCACGATAATTTTCGAGTAAAATTGTTTTGTTTTAATCTATTTATAACTAAGCAAACAGAGAAAAAATCTCTAATAAAATATTACTAGGTGTTTTTAATAATTATTACTATTATTACTATTATATAATTTGTCTGCGATTATTATAATGCAGAACAAACATTTTCATTTTTTAAATTTTGATATAAATATATTAAATTGAATGATAATTCAGAACAATTCCAACTTTCAAGTCTTCATAACAAGTATATACATAAAAATTTAATACATGAATAATTAATGTAACCACTTCATATGGTTTTAATAATATATGAAGTGCAATGTTAATTATTGCTTGCAGATGTCTATAGAATTAATGATTAATTCTCTTTAAGAAAAAATGGCAATGCCAAAATCATATAAAAAGTTAAATCATTACAAAATAATATATTAAGCATATTGATTATAATATATAAACTTATCTTACAAAAAGAGAAATTATTGAAGCGAAAAATTGGCTCATCAATTAGACTCTTACTCGCATATTCACACACAAATGTTATTCAAACCATTATGAATTAAATTCATAAACGCGCATTCAATTTAAACATCATTTTTTAAATTTTTTAAAAAATATTTCAGATCAAAAGCAGTCGTTGTAATTCCTTTTCTATTCTATAAAGTTAATTTTATTTGTTTATAATATCAAGCCTTAATACTGAAACTTCCATAAATATTTATAAATTTCATTAAATATAATACAAATTTTCAATTCCAGAATTGTGAATACTACATTATTTTAATTTTTTTAGCTTATTTTCATTCTAGAATTTTTATGAACCTCGTGTTCTTTTTTTTCTTAATCTCATCACTCTAGACTATATTATTACTGTATTATATCAAATCATTATAGACATCATATCTATTTTTTCTGTCATCATTTATTATTTATTTCATTATAGATTATGATAAGTTATAAAATAAAAAATATAAAGGAGTACTAATAAAAATTTTTTGTAAAGACACTGATTAAATAACCTGTAAGTTACTTAATTTCATACAAATAATGAATATACAAGCAGTAACTTTGAATGATATTCAAATTTATTTACTATTAAGCAATATTTTATTTTGATAAGAATTTCCAAACTATATATTAAAAAAATTAATTTATCAGACACATTGTAAAAAAAGAGGAAATATTTTTTAAAGTAGGATGTAATAAACGATTGGCATAATTTTTTAGATGAAAGTGTTTTTAGCAACAGTTATAAGTATTAAAGTGGAAACTTTGTTAAGAAAATTGTTTATTTTTCATAATAAACTCATTCAGAGAAAGATGGATTAAAAATATTGATTAAATAAAAATTTCATTTTTACATTGCATCTTAATCATTTACAAGAACCTAATGAAGTATTAGTTATAAACATTGAAATAAATCAACAGAAATTGTCAAACGATTTGCCGACTTTAGTTTTTCAACATTTCATTGCGAATAGGAGTTAAATTTGAATTTATAGGATTCAAAGAAATATCGACCATTTGAAGAAGCACTTATCTTAGGAATATGTAACGATCGATTTTATTGAGGGTAAAAACTCTTCATGCACCATGAGGTTTTGCAGTCCTTTGTTTAAAGATGAATGCTAGTCTTACATTTTTGCACATTGTTTTCACATTTAAATTCAAAAGGAAGTATAAAATTGGTCGTTGAATACAGATATGCGTCAATAAACGATAGCACATTCTATAGCAGTCGTTAATATCGATTGCGTCGTAAATATATCGAAAGCATTCATTCTTAATTACTTGATTGCTAGATCTCGTTCTTCATATAGAGTATTTGCGAACTATTTTAGTTTATTTAACAAAAATTTATTATATTAATAAATTATATACAAATAACTTAACAATAAAATAATCTATATCTGTGATTTATATAATAATTGTCTTCAAATTTGAATCTTCCGTTGTTTTCCATTGTTATTTTGAAGTTGACCATTGCCTCAACATTATAGCGAATGTTAAAGATTTGATTTCTGTATGAATTTAGTCTTTAAAATTAAATTTATGCAATATATTTGAGTACAAAAAGAAGTTTTCAAGATCATATAGAAAGATGTAAAGGACTTAGGAAGTGTCAGCGATCGATAGGTACAAGCACACATTTACGATCGAAGCAGTATGGTGCAGATGCAATTACCCAAGCGAAACTCGATATCACGGGTGCTCGTCTATTCGCACAAGTGCCGATGAGCAAAGAGTTCGACTAAAACCTGTCTGTGGTCTGTGCATGTTGTATTGCGGTTTTGGGGTTCTATATAACCCAGCACTTTTAGGCGGCGTTGTTTTTAGCCGACGTACCACAAGCGCTACTGCTACGCCGGATATACGTCCTTTCAAGCGCATCATCATTGCAACTGTGTATCCTTGTCTTTGGAAATCTAAATTCTTTATCGACCAATCCCAAAATTCTGCGATAGCCTCTTTCTATGCACAGAATTTACAACTAACAACTTGATGATTTTACTTTTATGGGCTATCTCTACAATCTCGCACAAATTTCAATTTTAATATGGAGTGCGGCTATATAGCCAGACATAGTAGCAACCGATGATACTTTTTTATCTTTAATAATATTCGTTTTAGTGAATAAGTTTTCATCTTATTTTTTACTAAAATACACTGAAATATTAAAATAAATTAAAACAAGAGTATTAAAAAAAGGGAAGAGTAACCAAACAAGTAATTTTGTATTACATACTTTTTGTCTTAAAAAATAATTTCTCTAATTTAAAAATTTTTTTTATACTTTAATATACTTTTTGTAAGCTTATTTTCTCTCTCCTTCTCTCGCTCTTTTTATCCCTTTGTGTGTGTGTGTGTGTGTGTGTGTGTGTGTGTGTGTGGGTGTGTGGGTGTGTGTATGTGTGTGTATTATGTTATATATTATAAATATGTAATGTTTGTTATTGGGTTGGATCGAAAACTTTCATTTCATCTTCCAGTGATTTGTAAATCAGATAATTAACTCATTTATGAAAAATTGACTAATGTAAATGTAATTCATATAAATTATTTATCTTAAGACTAATTTAATTGCAGTTTAAATTGAAATGCTAAAAATTTTTTAAATTATAATCAAATATATGTGGTGCATAAAGTAAAAAAAAATTACTTAAGAAATTAGTTTGTTGAACTTATTAATTAATTTAAAATAAAAGTATGAAGATTTTATAATATATTTTCCGCGTGCAATTGATTACTGTTAACGTATACCTTATAACTTATATTATTTTCCGAATTACTTCAATATTATGATTACATTACTGTATAAAATGGTACAATGAGCGGATGTAAAAGCTTGTATTATTATTACTCTATGATTAAACTGTCTGTCTACATTCGAAAATATCATTGCTACAATCTTAAATACACTTTTCAATACTGAATAAAGCAAATCAACATCTCCATAATGTTATGAAGTTAAAAATAACAACAGTATAATAGTAACTTGCAAAAATGCATTGCTGATATGCAATCAGATAGAAATGTTATTTTTTCATCTAATTTTTAAAGTAATTGCAAAGAAAATAATTTATAAATGTGGATCGGGTAAAATAAGCAAAATTATTAAAAATAATGGACAAACAAAAGCAAAGTAAATTTGAATGTAAAAAAATTAACCTCAATGAGCTCTGAAGGGGTTATTAAATAATAAAAGTCAAAAGACTCGGGCTATATGTAAAGACTGTACAATATAAGCATGAAGGAAAAGAGGGCCCCGCATTAAAATGCAGCCAGCCAAATAATAAAGAGAAGGAGGAACTTAGTATAGCCAACGGGTTACAGGTGTAATTTGGAGTAATTTTTAACGGATAGCATGTCTATAGTCATGACATCAATATTACTTTATAACACGTGTTGGTATTTTTGAGACGTACACCTTATCAATAATCTGCATTTCCCGCGCTTAATCAATCGGCAACTCTCTGCTGCCATCTGTAGTACATCACCGGTAGTATGTGCACGTTTCTAAGTTTATCAGCTATCTCGTCAGTCACATCATACACTACTCTCTTCTTTCAACCCAGTGGGTAAGGATGTCAAACTTCCTATGATCGATAGTTCAACTTATACACATGCAACAATGGCTTATGGTCCGTAACTTACACATGCATGCACACATACATTATTAACCCTCTCTTTCTTTTAGCTCCATTCCCTGCCCCTCCTTTGACGTACCATCCTTTTTCCGTCCAGTCATTTCCTTTCTGTTCTTTTAGCTGCTTCTTTTCCGGTATTATAACATCCTGGAAACAACAAGCCTTTTTTACAAAATTATAACTTTTCATAGCTAGAAAATCATTAATATAACGTGTCTTCATAATATGTTTCTCGTAATGTATGATTTTTAATTAACAGCATATTAATTTATTCTGATTATATTTATCAAATTGATTATTTTTTTATACAACAATTGAGATTTCTCAAAGTATACCTGAAATAAATTTTTACATTTTATTAATAGGACATACTATTATTATTATGTTTTCTCATATTACTTCATCGATATTTATGTAAATACAATTACTAATATATATATTCATGAAATCCCTATTATATTTAATTACGTTTAAAAAATATAAATATATAATTTTAAATATATATTTTCAATACAAGCTGGACTTATATTTTTCATATAAATCGTTAATTACTTAATTTTCATTTGTCCTAATTATTCTTCAATTATTGTTTTCGTTAATATATAATTGTGGTACGTTTTGATATTCATCACATAATTACATAGCATGATGTTTTAATAGGCTTATTATATTTTAAATATACCGCATCTTTTTTAATTTTTTCACATAAATCTTAAAATTTGTAAAAAATCAATAATAATTACGATACGTAACAAGTTTTAAATATATAATTTTAATTATATATTTTGCATTCTGCTATTCTGTTACTATTATTTTATTTTGTTATTCAGATTATATAATATTTTTAAATAAAAATTCATTGTTTATAACATAACACTCAGAAATTTTTTGTAAATATTGTATTTCTTTAATAAGTTTAAATGGAAGTCTTTATGTATATTTATAAAACGTAAAGCTTTGCACGTAAATGAAGTTATATGTAATATACTTCTATTTTAATTATTGTTTATACATACATACAATCAATAATTTGTCCTTTTTGTAAAAAGCTTGAATTCTAATCATTCTTGAAAACTTATATATACTTTATTATAAAGATTTTATTGAAACCATATGTTATTGAAAATAAATAATTAACTAGTTTCAATTTTTCTTCAATTACCTTATTAATATAATATATTTTAAATGAGATTATCCTCGAAACCGAGAAAATAACAGTAAAATTATATATAATGTAAATAAAAAAAATCAAAATGTCAATTATGAGACAATGAAAAAGTATTGTAAAAATGATGTTAAAGATAGATAGGAAAAACAATACAAAATAATACTTTCTTGTAATTTCATATCATTATTATCCATTAGTATGGTTTTTTATGCTTGTAATTGACAGTAAGTATCGGTAAAAGCATACGCTATATATTACAAATGATTATGGCTAAAGGCTTCACAGTAATACAAATTAGAACATTTGACAAATCAGTTACTAATTTGGAAGGGTAGATGTGCAGGATAATTTTCATGTACCTTCGGTGGCTATGTAGCCTCAATTTGGTCTCAGATCCGACTTTGATATCAGATGTACCTTGATCAACAGGCCGCTCCTATATCGACGTTGCTCGGATAACGCTAGGGTGCGAAGAAGGTGATAGCGATTCACAGTATTGCACGCAGACCGTTCAAGGGGGTGTCAGATTGATCCGTCACGGGTCATGAACACCCCCATTAAATATTATGCACCCCCGCACATATAGATGGGCTCAGTTACATAATCGGGATCTGGTTTATCTATGAGATTAGTCGCTTGCGACAATCGGAAGGTCAGCAAAGATCAACTTATTAGAGACTAACTTATTAGAAAGTACTACGAGAAATTATTGGAAGAGTTCTTCACCTTTCTTATCGCGTGTATTTTTTCAACACGCTTCAAAACGCTGTTAAAAACGTTTTAAAAGACGGTAGTGAAACGCGATGCTACTCGCAACGCATCTCGTCCGTATTCCGCCACAACCCTCAAACTATCAATGGTGTGCGATGCTCATTTGTCATCTACCAATATACCAATTCTCCTCTCCTAATTTCTTCCATTGTTTCTCCCTGTTCTTAGAGCATCGCTTCATTTATTTTTCAAAACTCAATTATTGTTACTTTTATCTTGAAAACGGGTAGCTAGTCATGTTACAATTGTATGTTTATTGGTAGAAGGTAATTTTTTATAAAAATCCGAACTCCAAATTCAGCTTTTACAAGATGTAAGAATTTATTTATCCTGAAGATCGTCCCCTCATTAGTCTAGTGATTTAATCACATCTTATAAGAATAGACATAAATATATGTATGTGTATATATATATAAAAATTTTAAGAACAAATATAAAAAAATCGGTATGACTACATTACTATTTAGAAAATGAGTAAAATAAGTTTAGAAAAAAAAATTGAATTTTTGGATCAAGTCAGTATTGCTTATAGAGGGTAGACTATATTACCGCACAAACTTTAGTGTGATGGGAACAGAATTATGGTATTAGAATGGAACACATCTCGTCGTCGAGGTAAGATGAATAAATAAGGAGCCTTTAAAAAAAGTGAAGATCTATTTCAAAGCTATACACCAAAGGTTATTACAAAGCGTCAGGTGATGATCTATCCTCACTGGTTTAGATTGTCTTCAAGTGATAGAACCAGCGACCGTGAAATATGCACTACCCCTACTCTTATTTCTGTCTCAAAACTAAAGAGAAATTGAGGGGGAAAAAGAGAGAGAGAGAGAACCCAGCTTCAGTGTTATAAATCTAACATTCAGTGAAATCATTCACGCGTTTTTTTTGACGATATCTTTTAGCTTATCTCCTTTCATTAATTTATAGCTTATATATTTTATGTAATCACATATACTATTATAATTTCATTATTATATTATTACGTTTCACGGATTTTCTATTTTTCTTTCTTAATTGAACTTTTATTTCTCATAATAAGTACATCGATTCTCTTTAAAGGCTCTTTAATCGATTCTCTTTATTTATTATTCTACTTAAAAAGATTTTAATTTTAAATATAATTTATATTTTAATTTACTTTTTTTTTACTAAAGAGCCTTTTAGAATATTAATTTATATTAGTATATTACTATATTTAAATTAATGTATGAAGCAATAGCATTCTATCTTTTCTTGATTACAACAGTTTTCATCGTGTATATAATATGATACACATAATATTAGTTAGTAAAAGAAATCTTAAACTCGTATTTAAAAATCTTAACTTATATTAAGAATAAATTTACAATACTTTAATAATTATCAAATGAAACATTAATTAAATAAAGAATTATCTATAACAAGTATTTTAATATTATTCCGTTATATTTAGTTTGATTCCTAACCTTTATATTGATTAGAAACGATGTTTATTAAGTAAGATATTTGGTAAGGTAAAATAAAAATGTTATACAGTTCAAACAAAATACAAAAGAAGTTATATTTGTAAAAAAGTGATGCAATATATAAATAAATTAATATTATGAGTAATTTTTCAAGTATGCAATTAAATTTTTTTATGTAAAGAAATTTAAAAAAAAAATATTGTTTATGATTTGTCAATTTTAATATTTTAGTATTGCATTACTATTCAAAACAAAAAAAAATTTTATTCGGTCACTAATTAATTACGTGTATTGATAAAATGAATAACATTCTTATGTATCTTTTGATAAATCAAGATGCTAAAAACATTAAAGATTACATATAATATATATAATCTAGTCTACAAATAAAGTTAATCATATATTTATAATATATTTGTTTGTGAATAATATTTCTAGTATGTTACCTATTTATTAAATATAATAACACAATGAATTGTAATGTTTTTCAAATTACTTAGTATCTAGTTTATAAGCTTAACTACATAATATAAAGCATATGAATAACACCCAGGTTATATTTCTTCTTCTTTTTTTAATTGTATAGCTATTTGACAAGGAGGAAGTCAAAGTTCCAAAACTCGCGCAGTAGAGCGAGACATTCTCATCCAAGCGAATCCTTAACAATTCAACATATTTAAAGTACTTCCGTTATTCAGGATCTCCCCTACGAAGCAAGTAATAAGACATGCAGGATCGTCCGGCGTAACAGGCAAAAGAAGCTACAAAAAAATGATTGACCGATTTTTGTTCACTGGAGAACTACATAGAGAATTAGTTCTTGGAGATGAATATCCTCTCAATTTTATATGATTTGCTTAGTGTATCTTGTGCATGCACCTACGAAAATTTATATAAATCACTGCAAATTTAACAGAGAGTTACAATCCATCATGTTTCCTCGTGATTCAGCCATTAGTCGGTGCAGTCAAAAGAAAACTGATTTTGGTAATGGAAAATTAATAGAGATTAAGAAGCCGTCATATAGGATGTTCGCGATGACGTACCCAGCTAGCACAGGAAGACTTGCGCTGGACGATTGCATTGTTGAGGGTGGCGAGCCTTCCGTCCATTACGCATATCCGGCTTTACGAATTAGATTTATTTCCATCTACAGTATACGTGCGCACTCACCGACTAAATATATTCATTTCCTCTTTCAAGCGCGCTTCACTTTTTTTTCATCTTTCCATCTTTGTCTATCTGATTATCCTCTTATCCGCCGTCCTTCTCACTCTGCTTTGCTATACCTTTCCGTTCGTCTTTTTTTATATCAAAGAAAAAACTCGAAGCGTAAATACAAAAAAGGAAGTGTTTAATGTAAAGCATTCACCGGAAAGGATTTTACCAGTACTAATTATTGCACTCGAGTTTCATATAAGTGCTGCTACAATATGAAAGCTATCTTCTAAATTAACAAAGAAAATAATTTCTTTTAATGGAAAAGATTTTTTCTAATATAAATGTTACTTTTAACTATAATAACATGTTGATAATTACGCATTTCAAAAATTTAGTTTTGCATACGTTATATCTTTCATTGAATTTAGATAGCCTTAGAAATACGATCTATAATGTTCTTGAAAACGTTAATTAAAAAATTAATTCTTTTTTAATTCAATACTTGATTCTAAAAAAACATTGATATGATCTTTTCTTCTGAATAGCAGATTTCTAAAAATCTTTTCAAATGTGAACCGAAAATAAATGCATAAACTGTAAAAATTTCAATTATATATTTGGGGTATATATATATATTTATTTATAGAAGGATTTTAGAAAATTTATTAAAAATTGAAGATTACAAGTTCAATAATTAATGCAACAAATTTGGAAATAATAAAGGTAAAATATCAATAAGGATTGAAGGAATTATACCAAATTCAAATGAGTAAAAACTTTCTGTATAACTATATTAGCATAAAAATATGTTTATATAATAATCACTAACGCAAATGAGCGCTTTTATTATTCGTTCGATAATGCAATTATTTTCTTTCCCATAATAGTCCAGTAATTACTTAGAAAGAGTTCAATGATAGTTATAACACAATCATATTACTGCGCATTGTACACTGAGCTCTCTAGGGATAGTTACGAGTTTTATGATGTCAAGATTTAGTACATCTCGCTAAAATTCAAGGTCGTCATATAATGAAAATATTAGTGTGTGTGTGTGTGTGTGTATTTATGATATATTATATATATTTACCAACAATCGTAATATTATCAACCGAACATCAAATATAGCTACATTATATTAAGTAATTCACAAATTTTTTAGACCTCATTTATATATTGTATATTTTTCAAAGTATTAAAAGATAAAAAAATAATATTAGTCTATTATTATAAAAAAATTATATTGTATCTGCAGGTCTTTAATATCAATAAAAGATTGATTGTAATTTTAAATTAGATTGAGAAATATAAATAACAAAACCAAATTGAGTAATATTTAGGAACTACAAATAGAAAACTAGTAAGCCATTTTGATACTACTTGTAACGAGTTAAGTTTGTTAAGAAACTATTGCAAAATTCAGCAGCGGCTTCTAAAATAACGACTGGTTTAAAATATTGCTATTTTAATTAAGAGCTAAACATTCATATAAAAAAGAAGAGAGAAAAAGAGAAATATATAAGACCTTAGCACATTAATTTCCGTAAGGTAAGATCTATTGTGAAAGATTTAGATATATTTTTGTATCAAGCGGATATATTTAACAAGTTTGTCGCACGCAACGTAAGATTCCTTTTCTCAAGATTAACGATACTTTAGTGCTGTTTTAAGGAGCTTTATTCTATGTCTTGTGGTTTTCACTGCACCAATAATATCTTATTCTCTGCCGGAATTTCTACGCTTTCACCTCCATCTTTCTCCCTACTTACTTTACGTCTAATACTCCCTTGCATAAAAGCTCCACAATCTTATAATCTTTTCAGTCAGTTCCCCTCTTGATCTCTTAGCGTGTCACTATTCTCTCTCTCTCTCTCTCTCTCTCTCTCTCTCTCTCTCTCTCTCTCTCTCTCTCTATGTATGTCTTTATTTATTTCTCTCTATCATTTTTCCTTGCAAACGTGAAAGACTTTCTAAATAAAAACACTTGTCTTTGTTCTTTTAGGTTCTTCTCTCTTACACAATAAACTTTATATCGTTATTTAATGCCACCTCTAAAAAAATTAGCAATGGTCAAATCTTAAAAGCAGGATATTTTATGATTACTACAAAAACGCTTGTAGCATATATAAGAAGAGTGAGAGAGCAAGAAAATGAGGAAGGGTAACTAACGAGTAAGAGAAAGAGCTCTTAGAGGGTTAAGAAAGAAGTTGGTTTAAACATAGCTTGCAGCAGGGTCTTGAATTGATTACTTTCTCTACACAAAAAA
This sequence comes from Kradibia gibbosae, assembly GCA_018907135.1. Lineage (NCBI taxonomy): Eukaryota > Metazoa > Arthropoda > Insecta > Hymenoptera > Agaonidae > Kradibia > Kradibia gibbosae. Next base: position 34,323,024 of record JACCHX010000001.1, on the reverse strand, counting down.
CTAATAATTTGTCTTTTTAGTTACGATCTTTGTACTTTATCCTCCTTTTTACTACCGCAAGTATGATCTCTAGTATTTTCAACTTTTCTTTTTTTATATACAGTATGGTAAAAAATATAAATAGCTACGCTATACGCATAAAGTTTCGTAACTTATATGCTTAATACATTTTCATCTACATATAAAAAAATCAATTCTTAAATTTTCATTAACGCTTAGAAGTTAATTTTAAATATTTAAAAGACAATTAGAAATTTTCATCGGCTTATTGAGAATTTATAATTTGTACAATATTTTTTTATACAAATATCAACAAAAAAAAATCTTAATTACCTTTTTAATATTTGAGTTTTTATTATTTGATTTATTACTAGACACAAATTATTTTTATCGGAGATAAATTTAAAAAATTTAATTTTTATTTATTTTCTAATAATCAAATTTGTAGTTTATATTAAAACTTATAACTCAAGTTCATTATTATTCTGTGTAATATTTTGTATAATATCTGTTACACAAACATCAAAAATGTAATTAGTAGAACAGTTCAAAAGCTCTTTATAATAAAAGCAAGAAGAGAGCGTTTTTTCTCATTTGGAAGATTTTAATATAGACGAAACAGATGTAAAATTCTTTAAGAATATTTACTATAAAAAACAAAAATTTTTTATCAAAATTCCTAGAAAAATTTAAGAAAAAATATTAAATCAACTTGTTTTCAATGGTCTGATGTTCGCTTGAAGCTAAGGGCTGTATAACGGACAACAGCAGCTCATCTGCACGTAGCCAACAGTCTCAACCCATAAGCTTATCCAGATTAGACCTGATTCACGTACGTGCAAAACAACCTATACCCACCCTAATATGATTAACACTTTATGTTATTTATCATGAATTATAATATCTATAAATTTGAGACTACTATGCCTCGATTCTTCTCCCAGTAAAACATAGTTTTCATCTTTAATCAATCAAATATTTATTTTCATAATATTCATATTTACTCTCTTTTACGATATTTTCTGCTTGTTTTTTAATAAGAGTTTTATATTGTTTCATATTCAATGGAAATAAATGCAAATGAGATTTTTCTAAAATTATTATTATATTTATTTTGAACATTGCTACTGAAACACCACTAATATATTTATTTTTATTATATAATAATATAAAATTTTTAAGAAATCATTTGAAAGTAACACCTATCTCTGGACCTTTATAATTTATTATACATAATGATTTAGTATTTTTGCATGCTTAAAAATTATAAAATTTAGAATGGAAGACATCATAACTTTGAGAATTTATTTAGAAATTTTAAAAAATACTTAACTATTATGACTTATTTATAACTAATGTTATAAATCTATATTGCATTAATTATCAATCTAAATACTTTTGTAGGAACTATAAAATTATATGATATAAGACAAACATTGTTGTTAAAAAAATTGACAAGGTTTCACAAATTTGATAACATAAATTTTTTTTGTGAAAATGAGAAAACAAATCGATAAAATAGTTTCTCCTATATCAAGACATTATTTTTAAAAAATAAATAAAAGTTTATCTTAATTTATTAATAAAATCAGCAAATAATTTTATAATGCTAACAGTTGCTAATACTTTTTTTATTACTTTAAAAAGCATGTATTTACAACTGAGCCTTTGTATACTTTGTATGAAATTTTTATGTAAAATAAAATTTTCAATATTTAAAATTAAAAATTTCTCGAATGGATCGTTTTAAATAACCATAATTTATAAATGTTTTTTGATAAACTATATTAATCCATTAATTAATTTATCGATGTAACTGAAAATTCTTGAAAAATAAATAATTTCAATTATTAGAAGAAATGATATCAACTGAACGTGATGACTCGAAGAAATCGGGTACAAGTGCAGATTTTATTTATGATTCAGTAGGAGTAATCGCCATAATACATTCATACAGCTACTTCTTTCTTCATCTTATCCGATATCTACTCGCACATTCTCATTGCCCAAGAGAAAACTATCGTGCCTTTCTGGTCAATCTGATAGAAGTACAACGTTACATAGTCATAAAAATATAGAGTATCGCTATTGCGCAAAAGTAGGCTCAAGACTCCTAAGATTTAACGTATCTAGTGTCGAAGCACCTTCGGCCTGGACGTGGGAGCCATGTGCGAATAGCGTATTATGATTATAGCAAGGGACGTTCACTGCAACAGAAAAACTTGGGCCAGTTACTCGAATGTAAACTGGCCCTTGTGAGATTGGCTCGTCGACCTCGGTCTCACCGACGCTAACCGCACCTTCCGGTCGATGCGCCGATCTCGTCACTTCGGTTGCTGCGGCAGACTCCGATTCCGGCAACCAATTAGTTGCGTGAAGGTTACTTTCGCGAACGCTGTCTTTCGCTGCCTTACTAACCTGACCGAATCTCAGCATTAGCGTCGAGGTCCGAATCGGCTCCGACTGGTGGTCAGTCGATCCCGGGCGCTCCGGATCCAGTGCTATCACGCTTAGTTCAAGCGCAACGCGCGTCGCCGTAGCAACCCTGGGTCGAACTCGCGCCGCCCCATGTAGCCAATGGGGCTGGAGGGATGCTGCCACCACGGATGGGCGGAGTCTTGAGTAGCGTGGGGATGAGCTATCCAAGAATTCAACGACCCAGGCATCACTGAACGTAGCCGAAAGTCACGTGTGAACAGTGAAAAAGCTTGGCTCGCGCGCGTTATGCCTCTTCGTGCTCGTGTGTCTAATCGAGCGAAAGTCAAAACCAAGTGCGTGAGTGCGAGACTAGTGTCAGCATGCGGTTGGTAACGCGCCTGGCCCAAACGGTGGCCGAAGCACGGACTTATATACATTAAAACCCAACGAAGGGCCTACTAGGCCTTGCTTAATCAGACATGGACTTGAGCACGGCATATCGCTACAATCAAAACATGATGGAATATTATACATGTAAGAAGTTCTACCCTTAACCTTCTTACAAAATAGCTTTATTACAATGTTCGCCTAATTATTATATGAACAACTACTGCCGACTCCATAAAAACCACTGTAGCGTTTCACTGATTTCTTTTACCAACAATGTCCCGATTCGTTTATTTTCCTATATTTGTCAACTCATTCCCTTCTATGTAACTTTAATAAAACGTCATTAATTATATCGAATTGGTTATTTTAACCATTTGCCTAAATCGTTTTAGCGAGTTTAGCTTTCAAGAATCACAAAAACCACGTATTTTTTGCTCATATCCACATTTTATGATAGACAAACCTATAAATGTCGATAGAAGAATTAAAAAAAATAATTAAAAAAAAAATTAATGAATTAATAAATTAATAAATAAAAAAAAAATAAATAAATAAATAATAAAAGAATTTTAAAAGTTCTAGAACTAACGTAGAGGGTGTAAAATGAAAGGGCTAAGTATCAAACAAGAAGTAGGTACTAGTTAGGATTGTGACCGTGGACCGCACTGTTTCAAAGAAATAACTGATCTTTCCGTCGGCAACAACAAACAACTCAAATATTCTTGATAACAGCGAAATAAAATTTTAAAACATCAATAGTTTCGCCATTAGTACTTTTTAAAAAGGACCAACTCTTTATTTACTAAATTAATTATAATAAATTTTGCTAAACTTCTACAATCGATCAAACAATTATATAACTCTATGTAAGGTAGTTTCACGTTTTATTTTTAATTTTCAATTAACATGATATAAATACAAAATAAAATTGAAAATAATACTTCTAAATAAGCAATAAAATAATTATTTAAGATTAAGCTCACGTATTTGGTAAATACTTTTTCAGAGCACAAATGTTCGGGTAACTATCTATTATAACTTTTTCATATTTTTAATATCTATTATATGTAATGAATTAAAAATTTGTTGTTAAACATAAAAAAAAGAAACATTTTAGAAATAAAAATTGAAACATGAGACAAGCATAATATTAGTCGATAATTTTATTTTTTCAAAGTAATAAAGATTAATAATTGAAAATTGATGCAATAATACATTATATGTTATAGTAAAATTAAATAGAAGAAACTATTTAAAATCTTTTGTGTAAATAGATTTGCAAACGCAGAGTTTTCAATGCAGAGTTAATAGCCATAGAACTTTTCATTTTCATTTTCTGTATATAAGATTTCAGTCTGGTGTAAATAATCCATTGAATTCTCTTATTATTTATATTAAACGGTATATGTAGAGGTAGAATTAAGTAATAAAATCTCGGTACACCGTGGTTCTTTCTTTCTTCTTTAAAGTATCTCTTTTTCCTTTGCTACGTCGCTATTGCAAGATATAAGAGAATCACCGTCGCGAAATTCAAAGTAGCGCAACGCAATATACGTGTTTGGAACAAAGAGTTGCGGGAAGATGTATTGAATATCCGCGACCAAGCTCTAATTCCCACGTACAGGTTTTAGCTGACATTTTGTCCAACAATACTATTACTAAATTAGATGAAAATTAAAAGATTTTCGAAAAGTAAAAAATGCAATAGATAGAATTTATAATTCATTCACATTTGCTTCAATGTTAATTAGTAATAACTTTTTTAAAAAAACAGGCGATTTTTATTATTTCTTAGTTTTACTGATATATACCATGTAAGTAATGAATGCTTTATTTATTAGTAAATTTAAATGCTTCTGATTCTAAATAATGTTTTTAAAAGACTAATATCAAAAACTACTACAACAATGCACAAGGCGAATATATTATCAATGAATTATTATTAATTATAAATTAAATTAATATTAATTGTAAATTTTTTATATAATTATATATAATTTATTATTAACATAATTATTAATATAAAAGAAATTCCTAAGTATTTCAGAAAAGGACATTCATAACGTAAACATTTTTACTCAAATTTCATCGTTCCTTTTCTTAAATTTTTACAACAATTTTATATAAAATATACTTAATTAAAACAAATAATATATAATATATATTAATATAAATAATATATATTAATATAAATAATATAAATTTACATTAATTATTGACATAAAAGGTTGTTTATAATTATTGCTTTGTTCTATCTGTTCTGCTCTGATAAACAGCTATCTTTTTGCAATACGTGATATTTCTAAAATAATGTATTTATATTTAAATCAACAATATAATATTTGTTTTAAGAACATCACAATCATTACAATTTTTTTCATTTTATGTGTACCATAATCTAGGTTTAATTTTATAAATAATATGACAGTTAAGTCTTTGGTACGACATCAATTATAATTATTAAAAGATCTCAATTAGTTATTTTCAAAAGAAGAATGTTAATTGAAAATAAAGACGATGTGGTAAATCGATGAGAACTCAGTCTGACGGAAGTTAAATGTACAGCTCAATGATCAGCTAGGTCATCTTATTTGCGTCACTCTTTTTACTGTTACACTATACGAAATAGTATTGTTAAAAAAGGGTGAATCAACTTTTTTACTTTATACTGAGATATTTATTGTGATATGCTCAGTAATAAAAACATAGAAATTGGAGAAATTATTTGACTATAAAGTTTTTTAATATTCACACTCAAAAATTTACATCATCCTCAAAATAGTGAAAAGGAATATGAGGATTATGCTTTACATTAGATTTTTTCTTTTTTAAATATTAATTTTGTAATAAGATATAAATAATAAAGTGTAGACAATAAAAAATATGAAATAATTTCTAATGAAGTTTTGAATAAATAAAAAATGTAAACATTGAAAGTAAACTAAGATGGTAATAGTAAATAAAAGAATAAATAAGATTAGTTAATTGATATAAAAATTAATCCTAAATTGACGTAAGCCTAATAATCTTTTTAAAATCATTCTGTGGGTTTAAAAGGACAGAATGAATACAGATACTGAACGTAATAGTGAAATGCATGTAATAGTGAAAAAAAATTTGTAGAAAAATCTGTCAAACGTAGTATTTCTCTATCACCCTTACATTCAATTATGGTTAACTCGATTACAACGAACCTATTTTTAAAAAAATTCGAAACTATAATGCAGAAGCTGAATTAATTAAAAACAAAAATTATTAATTTTCCTATAAATATACGAGTTTTAGTGTTACCTATTTCTGTTTCATCAATCTTATAAAAATATTAGATGAATTGGTGGATGATTTTTAATATTATTCTTAATCTTTACGATCAAGTATTGCTTACATTTTTATTTGACAATAATGTGAGGTCTACTAATTCATTCATATTGTACTGAGTGTAGCACGTTACCCTATATCGAATGTGTAGGAATATAATTTAAAAGTTACAAAACAATTATAGACAAATGAAAAAAACAATGTTAATTTTGTTAACCTGTTGTCTAAAAGCAAAAATCAATGTAAATTTATAAAAATATTGCATGAGACGTAACTACAATTACATCATTAATTTTTATTATCTTGAAATATATATTACTGATATTACTGATACATATAATACTTTCTGATAAAAACATTTCACTTTTAAGCTCCACTTCATCAAAGTAAATTTTTTACTTTTAAGTAGACAATTTAATTTAAATTTAATTAATTGAAAATAAATTTTCTAAGACTAAAAATAAACTTATATGTATTTTAAAAAATAATAATCTTAAATAAACTTAAATTATAGTAAAAATTAAATTGCGAAAGAATTGGGATTGCAATTACCTATCTTTTCTAATTTTATTTTAAAATGATTCTTCTGAAACCTTGAAAGCACTTAGCTGTATTATATGGAATAAAAGATAACCTCTTGACAAGTAAATGTACAAGTAACTAGCACAAGCGAATATTGGTAATATTTACGACATTATTTACGTGCTACGACGCAGTTTATGATTTTAGGGTAGCACAAGACTATGCGATCAATGTAAAGTAGGGAGGTAAATCTAAATTGAAGACAGAGGGATCTAAGGAAGATAATTCTATTGAATTATCGAATCAGGAGAGAGAATGAGAAAGATTGGATATCGTCATTTTTGGTCGACGGGGGGTATTTAGAGTTATATCGAAGGGTGAAGTACGTTGAGCTGAGAGAAAAGACATATGTTCTATTTCGCGAGATCTATGTCTAATCGTACCAACTATGAAAAAGTTCTAAAATCACCCCTCAATATCAAAATCATATTACTTCTTTAACATTACATAGCACTTCTAAAACTTTTACTAGCAATTGTAACATTCATTAATTTATTCCTCATTAAATGATTTCGAATTTTATACTGACTTTAATTAATTTTAATAATAAGTATAAAAGAGATTTACCCGTGTAAAATTTTTCTGTCATTAAAATTGTAAAAAATCTTTGCAAAATATTATATAATTCTCGTCATTATCTATAATACATAAACCAAGAGTCATTTTATAATATTAGAAATGGCGATAATACAAACAGTCTTTATTACATTATTATTTTGAAAACCCATCTTATATGAAGTGATATATTATCATATACAGACTAGTCCTTAAAATATTGAGACAGAAATAATGTACAATATTAGTAGGAGGGTAGAATTTTTGAAAAGGACGGTCATGATGGGGAAAAAGAGTGTTGTCTACACTACAATAAATTACAGATCTCTATGCAACTAATATCTATAATAATTTTTATATTACAATTTACATAAATATGTACATTAAACTTTTCTAATTAATGCTCCAGGCCATGGAGGAGTGAACCAACTTGGTGGCGTTTTCGTAAACGGGAGACCACTACCAGACGTTGTAAGACAAAGAATCGTTGAGCTCGCGCACAGTGGTGTTCGTCCATGTGACATTTCCCGTCAACTCAGGGTATCCCATGGCTGTGTATCGAAAATATTGTCGAGGTAAGTATAATTTTACAAATATAAATTTTTTATTGCTGATATGTATATTCTTAATGATACGATATCGCTCCTCATATTTAATATAATAGATATAATTGATGTTTACTTTCTTCAACAAATAATCATTGTTAATATCAGGAAAAATAATATAATTATTAATCTTTCCTATTTATATTACTTGATATTATTACAGTATTGGAATTTTCAGTAAATAGAATATTAATCAAATTACTTACTTTAAATTTTAAAACATAAATGCAACATTTTTCTATGTTTAACTCTAGTATACCTTAGAATTTCGAACTTTTTTAGCAGTTTTTTATAAAGTAATTAAAATAAAAAACTGTTTTTTCAACAAATAAAAGAAAATTGTTTAAAAAAATTATTATTCTAATATAAAAAATAATTTCTTTCAGTAATTTTTTAGGGCATAGATAATGCTAACAATGCAGTTAATTTAATAGTATTGGTAAAAATGACACTAGGGATACGGGGTTTTCTTAAAGTAGTTTTAGAATTCAAACTATAACTTTATTACTTTACTGATCCCACTTGGTATACCAGAATCGCTACTGTGGTGTTTCTAACGAATGAAAAATATCACATAGAATAAATAAAGTAGTAAATTTTTATCTACATTAATATTTATTAGTAAAATCTCAGCTAAATAACTCTTTGTTATATTTATTTAAGACTGACTACTAAGATAATAAAATAATATTATCGTGTTTAAAAATTATTTAAATTGATTTTATTTATTTACATGAAATTTAATGAATAATAAATTAAAAAAACTATATAAAAGTACTAAAACTTTAGCATAAATTATCACGCTAAGAGTATGGGCACTCTACAAACTTTATCTTGATTAAAATAAATCTTCTTAAATTATGTTGCGTAATCCATGAAATTATGAGAATATACTAATTTTGGCAGAGAACTTTGTCAAATATAGTTTCAGATATCAACATAAAACTTATCAACATAAGTTTGAAATAATAACAGTGGGATTTTTAATTACAGCTTTCGGAGTTGTCAATTGAAGCTTGTACACTTTCAGAGTTAGTACTGTAATAAATGAACAATAATTACACAAAAAGAATGTAAATAAGAGAAAAAATGTGAGTACTTAAATTCATATTTTAACTTACTATATTCTTGAAATTTATAAATAATGTTAAAAAGCAAAAATGCTTAAAAATCAAATATATTACTCAATAAAATACATTTTCAATATCTACATCATAATACTTTTGAAGAATTTTTTTACGCAATTTCATTATCTTATCATCTAAAATTGTATAAAAAGTAGAATTAATTAAGTGAAATTAATAAAAACATATATTTTTATAGAATCGAAAACGTGAACAAAATAATTGAAAATAAGTAAGCAAGCTAAAAATCAAGCGAACAGCACCCAAGAGAAGTTAAGAAAGAATGAAAAAATATGAAGGGTGAGGGTAGACATAACCGGAAGGATGTTTCTGAGTGGCGGAGGTGACGCGATGCGGTTTCCATGTTTTCTGCTCACTACTCCCTGTGCAGCTCGCTAGAACTTTAGAGCATAGCATAAAAACGTCTTTTTCTGGTTGTTCTGACTTGATGACTACAAACATAATTCATCGTCATCCATTCATTTCGTTATATTTAAAAATGAATAAATTTAAAATTACACCAAAATAAGGAAATAAAATTGCAAACGTACTCTTAGAAATCTCCTTTCAATTATTGTTATTTATCCATTTATAAAAATTCAACTGAATTAAAAAAAAAATAGTATTGTATGATACTTTTGAAAACGTATAAGTATTATACTATAAGTATGAACAACATTTATGTCCTTCATCAAAGACATATTTGCACTCTCTTACATTGCGTGTATCATCACAATTTTTGGGATATGCCCTGGGCTTTGTTTGCGTGCCGTTAAATACTCACTTTACGCAGTCACGCACCGTTTGTATAAGCAAGTCAAGGCGGCGATATTTCAAACTTTTTCTCAGAATTTCTAGTACCAAAATAGATATCATGAGCATACTTTTCAGTCCGTAAAATTAGTTGCAAGCCTTTATAATATTTACGATCGAGCAAGATGTGTGAAAACCCTTTGTTACTATTTTCTTACATTTTATCTCTTACTTTTTGGTCTAACTTATACCTGATTTTTTTTGTTTCCTATCTTGTTACCTATTTAAATTGTTTTTTATGTTTGGCTTCATGTTTTTTTTTTTTTAATTTATTGTATTTCATTTTTCAAAAATATTTACTCTATCTTAGCGTTTCATATTAAACATTCTAATTTCTTAATTTTAACTTCATCTTTTCTGAATTATATACACTTATCACATAATATTATTTAAAAACTTGTATTACTTATATTCACAATGATATATACTGAAGATACTTAAAAAAAAATTGCATAAAATATATGTAGTAAAGCGAATTATTTGTATTTATAATAAAAATAGTCATAACTCACAATTAAAGTCTCTGACTGTATATAATTATCTAACATTATTATTTCAACAAGATAATTCTGTAACAAACATTTTTTGTGAACATGAATCATTATTATTTCATACTCTACCAAAAAAGTAAAAAAAAATAATATATAAATAAACAAAAAATACTGAATTTGCAATACTAAAATAATTACACTAATAATGTCAATATTAAAATACTTGCTTGCATTAAAGTGACTCGAGTTTTGAAAAATTGTGAATTTTTTATATTCATTACGAACTAAAAAAAGAGTTCAGCTAATCGCTAGAACGTTAACTAGCCCACATTTACTTTAAATTTCTAAGCTATAGATAACAATGTACAAAAATCCAGTATTTATTTTAAATTGCTCTATTTCGTGTATTGTTTGAATTGTATTATCTAAGCTAAGTTCATATACACATAAATCAATTTCAGATTTATTAAGTCACATCAAATTTTGTTTCATAAACTAATTATTAGTAGTATCTGTTTAACAAACTTCGAGCATTGATGAAATGAATACTTGAATTATTTTTTTATTAAACGGAACGAAAGTTTAGTATATTTTTAATTATTTCCTTATCATTTTACCTCAATCATAATCTAGATTAAGTAATAAATATAATTGAAAATTCATTCACAGGTATTATGAAACTGGAAGTTTCAAAGCTGGAGTTATAGGTGGTTCAAAACCAAAAGTAGCAACACCACCAGTAGTTGATGCGATCGCGAACTACAAAAGGGATAATCCCACGATGTTTGCCTGGGAAATACGTGATAGATTACTTGCCGAAGGGATCTGCTCGCAGGATAACGTACCATCCGTCTCGTCAATTAATCGGTGAGATTTTAAATTATTCAATTATGCAAAATGTTATGATTTATTGCGCTACAAATTATAATCTAAAATAAAAACGAAGGTAATACAATATTACAAATTAGCAAAAAATAACACTTTAAGTTTATGTTTGTATAAGAAAAAAATCTCATACTAGAGGTAATATTTTTTCCTTCATTTGAAAATAACTTCTTGAAAACCGCTATTATTAATATAATAGTTTTATTAGAGTATAGAATTAATTATCTGTGCCATGTATCTAAATAAATTTTTCAATATAGTAATTATAAGCGAGACGTAAAAAAAAATTATAATGACAAAAGGTTAATTAGTGTATTGACCTCTGCTGTCTATTAATATAAAATGTATGATCTTTTCTTTAAAAATTAAATAAAATAAATGTAATGTAGAAGAAGATAACTTAAATAAAAGGCATAATATGCTTGATTTTTGGTATTACATACTTCTTGATTAATTTAATTAGAAAAGAGTTTTTTTTTCAACAGCATTATTAACCAGCAGGTATATCCAAATACAATAAAGGTAAAAAATTATAAATAAGTATGGATAAAAATAGTGTAACGTTAAACTTCGAAAAATTCTTATTTTTCTTACTTTTAACGAAAAGAGAATTACTTATAGGAGGAACTATCTTTATTATAATTATTATCAAAGCATTTGTTTTTTATTATTAATGCGATAGTACGTCTAGAATCCACATTAATCGAGTTTGTGAAATTCATGTGCACACTAGCAATTCTATCTATTAAGAAATAATCCAATTATCTGATTACGTTAGGAAATTAGAACGTTGGAAATTTGGAAGAAGAAGTATAAGTTATGTACATTTTACATATATACCGATAAATATGTCAGAAGAAAGGATTGAAGTTCAGAGATAAGTAAAACAGATTAAGTTTTCAGTAATAGATGATTGAATCGGACGACATGTGCGTATACACATTACAGTATAGTGTGGTACCCTGTATTACCCTTAACTATGCAATTCAAATGAAGCCGGTAAAAGAAAAATAAGTTATATATAATTCTGCTGAATTGTTTTATTGATTCTATGGAGATATTTTTTCTAACTTATACTCAACGATAATTGAGTTATTCTAAGTATATGTGTATTTCAACACAATCCCCTGTAACGTTAAAGCACTTGAATTAATCAAGGTTATTCCCGAAGGTACGTCCTAAAGGCAATGAATAGAAGGTCAGACACTAAAATTGCTCTAAAAGTACTGAACGGTGTCGTAATATATAATTACATCGTTCTGTAATGATTTTGATGGTTGTATATTCTTTATTCTCCTATAGTTTTCTTATGTTTAAATTTTAACAGGTTTATGAAGGAGTAATACTCACTTTTGTAACTTTATAAAAGTAGTTGAAATAGAAAGCATGTCTTTGGAAATTTGGTAGCCCAATAAACTAATTAGATTATTCTATAATTGAAAATTTTGTGTTTATTTTCTATACGTTAAAAGTTTTTTGATATATTTTATAGCTTTATTATAAATTATTGTTTTACATTAATTTTTCATTCATAATTTTTATCATGTTTCAATCATAATTTGCGAAAATTGTTTAAATAACATTAGAAATAACTGTAAAAATTTTAAAAATTTTCAAAAATACTAAAGTATTTGTTAAAGTATTTGTTAAACTATAATGAGCTGATGCATGAAAAAAATAACAATATAAATAATAAATCACTTGCATTGAATATTTTGCTAATAAAATAACTTAAAATTTATAGATATATTTGTATACTTATACGTATATTAATTTAAATTTACTATTTTATATGAAAAATATTTCTAAATAAAATATTGAAATTAAAATAAATATAAAAGTTCTCTAAAATAATAAATTAATAATAACGTATCTATGTATGCGAATATTAAAAAAATGTATTTTGAATGAAATTTGCATTGCAATAAATCAAATTCTTCAATTTAATAAATATTCATTCATTCTAAATAGTAGTACCAAAAAAAAAATTTATTTTATATAAGAATTAGGCTATTTGAAATATCTTATTTTATTTTTTACATGATTTATTACTAAATAACGAATCAAAATAAGGCATAGAATAGTTTATTCTATTTAATAAATGAAAATATTACACCTCTTAAAATTTAAAACTAATGAAAATAAAAGTATTAATCGTAATACTTAATCGTTTAGATGACACATAATAAAGGCATTTCAAAGGATTTCATAATTATTTAGCAATTAAAACTCTTAACCATATAAATTGTCGCCGTGTTCATCTTATTGTATTAATGCAGTAATAACTGTATCAATAAAAAAATATGGTGAAATGCAGCTACAATGATGCAGGTACGAAAAATGTCGTCCACGAACTCGAAATATAGTAAAAAAATAATAGCATGAGTAGATAAGCCCTCAATGAAAAGCTATTGCACGTAGATGGAACAGTAAAAAGACCATAAAAAGACTTCTATGAAAAAATCAAACATTCTTCAATTGTATTAATTTTTGTACTCTAAGTTTTTATATAGTACATGCAGATATGCGATAAAACATCCAAAAATAAATATTACTTTAAAAAAAAAAGAGGTCTTATTGTTAGCCTTTTATAGACAGGAAACGTAGTTTAATCGCAAATATCATGGTAGAAGTATAAAAGCTGAAACTCAATTAGCACCGAAAACGTGTAATAGTATGATGATGTTTCGCTTTTAGCAATATAAGGTATATCTATATAATCTTTAAATATTTGCTACTAGTAAGGAAATTGCATCCGACTAGCGAAAGAGATAAAAACACAAAGAGCTCAAAGTGAGATCGAATTTACGCAATTACAGCAATATGATAAAAAGGTTGGGATGTGAGATTTCCCGTTGGGAATGTCCAAAAGATGTATCAGAGTTGGCTAGTGCATTTCGCAATTGCATTCACGAGACAGTTGCATTGCTTTGTATTACAATCACAGTTGACAACCGGCGCTCTCGACAATTAACTCTCAGCTACCTGTACTATTGTACCGCTAGTCCTTCGACAAATTAAAAGATCAAATAAGTCGAGTATTATGGCCGACAAAAAAAGATGGCGTCGTAGTCGGTAGCAAGAAATCGTTGCGGCCCCTCGCTGCGATACTAGTTAAAGAGAAGGGGCTATTCGGAATTTCGGTAGGCAATATTGATAGGCTCAGCTTTAGCAGTGGAGTCACGCTTGAGTAGGCGGCGCTCTGCCAACAACAGCTATCTTATGCGCTCACCCATAGACTCGGCCCCTCTCGAATCACTTCTCTCTCTCTCTATGTCCCTTTTCCTCCCTCTCTATCCCTCTCACACCCTTCCGCCCTCCCTCTATATACCTATCTATGTCTGCGTCTGTCTATCTATCTATGTCTATATCTATGTATCTGCCTATATCTATGACTATGTTCATGTCTATGGCTATGTCTATGACTCCATCTCGCTCTCTCTTATGCGCAAACATGCTACGACTGATCGATAAGATGCAAATTTCACCGCCGAGAAGCAAGGTTTGGTTCCATTTAGCTTTTGTCCTATTCTTTCTTGTACTGTTATATTTCATTTTTTAGTTAGTCCCACGAAGAAGAAAACTTTCTTTTTAAAAATTCTTTTGAATCGATATGGCAAAACTTTTTTCATACATTCTCATACGAATTCCAAATATCTAAGTTTTAAGTACAACATATCGACATCACCTTACATTTTCTAAATTTTTATTATTTTGGGGATATTGCTTTTTTATCATTACAGTTAAAAGGAACAAATTTTCGACACCACTGTACAAAAATTGATCCAAAATTTATAGTACTTGAAAGATATTTTATATTATGTGTAGTCTCTGCCCTTGCAATAGTAAAAAATCCGAAGATTTTTTATTATTCTAATATTTGCAGTAATATAAATGTATACGTGTATATTAAACTCCGTCCACTTCATTTTATTAAATTGAGTACTTTATTTTTAAGAAATACACTATTGAATTTGTAATAATAAGGATATCAATGAAAGTATGTCAATCCTATTTTAAATAGCTCATCTGCAATGCCTGTTTTATTATTAAAAATGAACTTTAGCATATTATATTGTTTAGCTTTTTTAGAAAACGATTTATTAGTTAATGATTTTTATCGACGGAAAGTAATATTCTTAAAAAAATGCTTACATAGTTTATTTAGTACATGACACTTTAACACGACAAACTAAAACTCGCAAGATATTATCAAGCGTTATTAGTACATTCACTTTAATTTATCAAATGAGTCTTTATCGCGCAAAGCAACTACTTACGACAGTTGGTATAAAATCTGTCATTAGGAATTTCGCCACGGGAATTGTATCAATCTGTCGTCATGAGTATGTTTTTTGCGCAAATCGGACAGATCAATCTCTGGAAGAGTAGTGGTTCTTTTGCGCTCCTGGCATCTCTTCATTACTTCCATATCATTTCACACCCTAAGATAAGCTGAGAGAACTCGACCATATGGCCTCGTGCTACTTTCATGCCACTCTTCATTGTTGCTTAAGTTGTTGCCTTACTAACTTTTTCTGTTGGATTCTTTCTCTCTCTCACTCTCTCTCTCTCTCTCTCTCTCTCTCTCTCTTCCCCCTGTCCCTCTTCTCACTCTATCTCTCTATCTTACAACAAGGTCATCCCAAACTTCATTTTCTAATTATAAAATTACTTGAGCATTAATAAAGTTCACCAAAAACTTATTCACACATTACCAATGTTTTAAAAATTATCTAATTCTGCATGATTATCTAATGCTTTTGTGTTATTAGTCATTTACTGAGTGCAATTCTGTTATATTGTATTCGAAGCTATTTTTTAGATATAATTAAAAGATATACACAACATAAAAAATACTGCACTTAATTACTAATTAAAATAAACTTGATGTGCAAGAGAAAGATTTTCTATTGTGATGAATAATTTAATATAAATGCAAAATACTAAATATATAACGAATTAAAATTGATTTTCTTACTTCCGAATTGTAAGCTGTCATAAATTTAAAAAAATGCAATATATAATAAATGAAAAAAGAAATATATGAAGTAAAGAGATTAGCGTTTAACAAATCAATTTTACGGTAGTTTTTAAAATAGAAGAAATTCATCCCGTAATATATAATATTTCATGATAATTTAGATTCATATTGAAGAGTGGTAAAATTATGTCCCTCTTATAGTTTTAAGCGCATTTTAGAAGGCTATTTTAACATTAATCAGCGTAAAAGACATTACTACGGATGTATTTATTTGAATGACGAAAAACTCTCGAGGGATAATACCGCAGGGTACACTTGTATACATTCGCGAGATTATAAGTTCGCTGAACAAAATAAAAATTATACTTTTTCCACGACAATGACGCTTATCATTGTCCCAAAGGCATAAATTAATAAGGGAAGAATTTTGCATGCCCATATTGGATAGTTTTAAACAGCAGACATCGAGCCCCAGGGGACCATGCACGCCCATCAAGCTGCCACCCGTCTGCAAGTTAACTTTTGTCTGACGCCGCCATATTTACAGAATATATACTACTGCGCTCAAACTTTAACGACGACTAAGCCAGCGCGAATCTTGGAAGAGACGAAGGATTCATAAGCGTGAATTTGTGCTGTTATGCTCCGATGATGAATATCCATAATCGTCTTTTGTCGGACTAATGCCATTATTACTACGTTTCATCATACCTTCCACTCAAAATTAGCCTCAAATGAAGTTACAATTACGACCCTGTCTTGCTAACGCTACGGCACTCATCTCATGCTTCCATCCCATCATTCCCTTGGGAAAGCCAAGGCATGAAATCCAGGTTGCCGTGGAAACGTCAGAGGACAGACGGAACCGCAATGAAAGCGGATGTCGCCAGCAAGTTCCTCCATCAGGAGCATATAATGCCACGCTCTTTTGTTCCCTTGCTGAAGCGCGAGCGCTACTCGAGAACAGCGATTCACTGCAAATTTTCGCGGATGTGAGGGCAACTCGCGGAAGCCCCGTGTTTCCGCTTCATGCGCTTGGGATGTGAGTCGCCATTGTCCAAGCCGTGACGCTGCGGAAGAGCCACAGACCTCTGAGATAAACGCGTTGCCCCACTCTTTTATGTTGCCTTGGAGGTGGCGAACTACGGGCAGCTGCCGCTTGACAATGCGCGTCGGCTAAATGTATTAATGCGCTCGTCCCTCTCTCCAACCATTTCATCAAAGTTTACAGTGTGGATGGGCGCTCGAAACGAGAGAGAGAGAGAGTTGACGTCGCGGAAGCCCCGCCATAGGCCGCTTCGGTACACACACGTAAGCGGGAGGAGGAAAAAATGACAACGCCCTACCACCAACCTGCCACGCGTGTCGTAGCAAAGCCCTGCCCCTCTTCGATTCAATAACTTCTCCTCTTTCGTTTTCTCTTATTATGTCTTTTTATACGTTTCTCTTTGGTTTTTGCTTCGGTTTTTTACTTCCTCGTTCCCGTTACTTAGAATGAAAAATTCGTTTTACAATTCACAGCAGCTATTCTTTTTCTTTTTCTTTTTCTCCCTCCATGTCATAAACCTTCTCGTTGGCTTGGCTTTCTCAAATTATAACTCTTTACTTCGACCTTTCGTCTGCCCTTTCTCAGATTCTCAAATTCCACTGTTATTTTTATTCCGCATTTTTTTTTTAACTAATCAATGTTTTATTCAAACCGTACGATAAAATACTTATACATCTAACCGTTCCACAATTACCTATACTTAGATCAAAAGAGATCTACAGAGATCTAGAGATTTATCATAGATATTTGTAATAGCATCAACTATTATTATGGCTCAATTGTAGCTCTTACATAATTTAGAGAATTATTAATCGATAAATATAACATCGTATATGTGTAAAATAATGAAGAATTTACGATTTAATGATTTTTCTATAAAATTTAAATATTATTATTATACAATACTATTCAAATGTAATAAAGAGTTTTTTAGTAGTGCGAGAAAAATACACAATGGTTTCCAAAAAGTGGAGCAATCGAAACTTCTTTGATCTCAGAAGAGGGTAAAAAGATAGTTTTATTATAATACAATGTTTTGAAGATTTTCATATTTTAAAATCTAACAGAGAGTATAAAATTGAGGAAATAATTTTTATAAAATTTTCAAACTTTGCTTGTATAATTTAGTTAAATTATTGAAAGAATAATCCGACTTTATGATTACTGTAAAAGAATGTATCTAAAAGCACATAATAAAGCCATTTATTGCAGATGCTTATTCCTCATAGAATAGAAGATCGAATTATTTTGAGTAAAAAGTTAGAGCTATTACGTGGACTATGAGTATCTCAATCCAAGCACATCTGTACACTGGAATATATTTTACCACACGTATTGTACCCTCGAATTCAGTCGAGTATCTAGGGTACAAAATAACTTGATGGTAGAATCATTGTGTCCATCGTAAGCGCAAGTTTTATACACTTAAACGACCACAACACACCACTCCAAACTCTGAATCATAGGTTAAAGAATAGTATAAATTTCATTGACATTTACAGGGCTCAGATTCTGTATTTATCTCCTTCTCTTTCTCTTTCTCTCTAATTTCTTCTTCTTCTACACAATTGTGTATTTCAAATTCTATATTATGTAACTTTTGTCACATATATCTATGTATCTATATAAAAGATACATCTGCTTTACAAAATCGTAAAATATATTGAATTCTAGGTAACATCAGTAATCCGTAACAGATTCATATAAATGATTCATAATAATATCAGGTTGTAACATCTTATAATCTTCTTTCAATCTAATACTCCACTTAAAATTCTGTGATTTTTTCATTGTCTATTACATTTTCTATAATTTATTATTTACAATTTATTATTTATGTCTATTGTTATTACTAGACACAATTTTTTTTGGATATGAATAACATTTATTATCTTTAATAAAATATTTTTAATATAAAAAACTTGGAGAAACGATTAAAAAACTATTATGTCAAAAAATGTTATGTCCATAAAATCTATCTATTTGTGAAACACATAAATATTAAACAATACTAATACCATTCGACTAGTTTATCAGATACTAGAATATCAGATTTAATTGGAAATATGTAGTAATATTTTACAGTTTGTGATGTAATCTATTTCTAGAAACCTTAAATATTATTAAAAATAATTATATATAAAAAGTTTAAAACAGAACAAGATACTAGAAACGTTTTAGTTAAAAGTTATATCTACTTGATAAACTCAAGAATGTTAGAAATATTGAAATAAACTTCATTTTTATTTTCAGTATTCGAAGGTTTGAAGCTATGATGATTAACAAGATTTCTTTAATTTTCGGCATAACAAATTATAATATAATCGACTTATAAGTAATTTTGAGGTGTATTGAAACTTATATTTTTATTGTATTTATTTTATAGTATGCTGGAAACAGTACCAATTATAAACGAATAATTATTACGAAAGAAGAACGAATCTTTTTCGTTTGTATTGCTTATATTAGAGCTTTCAATGTTGTTTGTAAGAGTCAATTTAAAAAACTATAAAGAATATATTTGTATATAATTATAAGTACCACTCAAAGATTGTAGGGAACACTTTGATTTTTGTCTTTTTTATAAAACAGAAAAGAAAATGCAAGTCGCAAAACTAAGATAATTTACATATAAGTATTTAAAACCAGGAAAGAAAAAAGCAAAGGTAATTTAAAAATGACTATCTTTAAGAGTTCAGAAAGTGGAGAATGGTTACGGACCCGACTTTGGGGATAGTCGTATAGGTTAGTTCAGAAGTGGTCATTGGGGAACAATCGTACGACAAGGGTGACTTCTTCTCATGTAGCGTTTTGCCTCGCTAGTTCCATAATTCTGCAGTAAAGCTTCATTGAGTTAAGATCTAGTTGTTCACTTTGGCTTACTTTAGATTATTACCACTAATTCTACTTTAAGCCCTTATTTCAGTAATAAATTCACAATTTATTCTACCAGTTGTACTTTCATAGTTTAACATTAATTGTTATTTAAATTTTACATAATTTGTCATCGTAAATATCCCCATTAACAAAACTAATTTTTATTAACTTTTATCTTAATTAGTTTAGTATCTTAATTTTATATTAATTTTTACCTTTTAATTCTAAATAAATATTGAGGAATTTAAATGTTTAATTTGTCAAGAAATTAGGGCGAAAAATTTAAATATTTCTAATAATTTTATTATTATACTTATTAAAATAAAGTTTTTAAATGTCTTAATCATATTGAAGTATTCTAAAATATATAAATGCGATATCAAATTAATTTATAAAAATTAACCAAAAACATTTATAGCTTACTTCATTCAAGGTAACTTATCATAAAAACAAAAGTTTATAGTAACGTATCCAAAGCACATTTTTAGAGTTATTGCAAAAAGAATCAACCATAAATTAATAAAATTTCGAGTCATTCAAAAGTATCTATTTTAAAATTTGGAAATAATCTGAACAACCGTAAAGTAATAATTATATTAAATTAAAATTTTTAGAATTGTAGTACATTTATAAATTTAAATTACAGTAAAATAACTTAAATTAAAAAAATGCACTATTGCTCAAAAATAAAAATTTTGTATATCATTATATTTAATATTTAATTTTTCTGATTATTTACATATTAAATTGCACGTAGTTTGAGGATAATGTTTCAATAATTTCATTATCGTATTACGAATACATAGTTAAATCTTTTAGAAACAGATTTCAAATAGTTAAAGATTCCTGAACAAAATTTCACTCAGTTCCTGAACAAAAATTTACGGTTACATTTAAAAAACTAACGCAAGTACAATTTATACATTACTAGTCGATTTTAATAAAATAATATCGATTGTTTTAATAGTATGAAGGTCGAAAAATTGTATATCGTACGTTGTAATATTGTTAAATATTTCAATTTGTTACATTGGTTAAAAGCGAATAATAATATTGATATCATTTGTTGATCTCTCCCTGTTCATTTATCATTATTTGTCTGCCTTTTTCACTCTCTATTACTTAAAACTTTCCTCCTTCATATTTGTTTTTTTTCTTTGATAAAGTTTTTAAACATGTTAGTAACGCACAGTCTTTGTTTTGATATACTTTTTAAAATTGTATTTCAATTTTCTCGTGTAATTCACTAAGCACAATTGTTTCTCATCCTAATAATAGCAGTTATAAAACAATATAAAACTAATCAACAAAAATTTGTTTCTTAGTCCTCAAATTTCTAGACATAATACTTTACTTTGCATAAAAAAGAGCTGACCAGACAACTAATGAAAAAGGAAAATATTCTGGTTAAAATAAGTATGGTGAATAAATGATCATCTATAGGAGATAAGCTGAAAGACATCGTATTCTTGCACAAGGGAGATCTTGCGTTTGATAAGGATCATCACTAATTGTTATGAATTACCGAAGGCAGAGAATGAGCAGAGAGAAGGGAGGCAAGTACGGCAACAGGTGTCATCTGATTGATTGCCGTCACTCTAGAGCACCCGCGCGAACGAAGCGAAAACGCAAAATATACGAGGCACGGCTTTCTTTAATGTATATCCATTATATACTGGCTCACCCTATGACTATGATCCCTCACTCTCTCCACACCCTCGGAAATCGCCAGACCGCACGCAATTCCGTTTGAAAGCCTTCAAACACTATGCTTTCATTGGAGTCTTTACTCACCTCAACCCAAAATACTACCTAAAGATAAAATCAATAATAATTGATTAAAACAATAAATAAGAGTAGAGAATGCAAATTTTTATGTTCAGTCAAAATTATATAAATAATAACTCAGTATTTAGAAAGTTTGTTTCAAGAGCAAAAAACTAACTAATAACTAAATTCTGAAAATTGTAGTTAAACATCGAAATCAGTTCTCCTACTAGTGATATAACATTTCATATACATAGTTAAACCACAGACGTATAAGCAAATATATATCACAAGACTGTATTACTTTGTGATATGCAAAACGATTGAAAGTCTTTAGTTTAATATTAGGTAACTTTCTCTTAAAAATTAACTCCTAAGATTAAGACCCATGCCAGCGTAAATTCAAGACTTTGATAATTAAATAATTTATCATCAATCAGCTTTAAATTTCTGTATTCTTGTAACTCTAGTATTTAACTTTACTTAAATAATCTTTAAACTTTACTTGATTTTGCAAGTTAATACCTTTACAATATTAAATTTTGGATTTTGTCGCTAATATTTTTGTCTTAGTTTAACTAAATTTATACTAATAATTACTATTTTTAGATGTCACTACCTATCAAAAAAGCTAATATAAAATAAAATATAAATGTCAAATTAAATTATTTTTGGTGCCTAAACTAAAAAAAAGAGGAATGCAATGATGTACTACTGGAAAGAATTTCTATAGCTTCTATAGAACAATATTTTATAAATTATCTATTAATAGTAAACAATATTTTATTACTTTAACTTTAGTATACTAGTAGAATATAACTATTTTAATTATATATCAGCAGTATTAATTGTTATGTTTTTTGAGACATACCATTTTAGTATTACATTAAAAGGATTCTGATACTACTTATAATAAATAGTCCGTATATTTTATGTAAAAAAAATACGATACAATAAAGTACATTCATCAAATTATAATACTTTCAATTATTTTAAATGAACGTATCTATAATATTACGATCTGAAAAGTAGTATAAAAAAATTAATATTTCGAAAAAAAATAAATGTCTTCTTTTTGGAAAAGTGTGTCGTAATAAAGTTATTTTATGGTTTATCTCTGTATATTTTCTAGAATCGTTAGAAATAAAGCGGCAGAAAAGGCAAAGCATGCACATCAGCAACAACAAACGCAGCAACAGGGGCAGCAGCATCAGCAACAACAACAACCACAACAGGGCCAATCGGACTCTGGCGGTTCGGTTTCTGTGATAACGCATGCACCGGCGACAGCTGGAGGCCACCCGGCCGTCACCGCCCCTAACGCTTATAGCATTAGCGGCATCCTTGGCATTCCAGTTCACCATCAAGACCCTAATGGCAACAGTATTAAGAGAAAACGCCTTGATGACGGTTAGTATCAATTAGTTGATCAATATAATCCTCACACTTCTTTGATTCATACTTGCTTCTTAATACTTATTACTCTTCATATATTTTCTAATACTATGAAAATAAAACCGAATAAAATAATCATGTTTCTTTCATAATGCATGAAAATCTATTAAGAAATTATCGTAATTAAAAAAAATTAAGTATACTGTTGTATATAAAAAATCAATTAATGTTGTTGTGCATTCTACATGCTTTGAAATCATAAAACGTTATCATTATAATCAAAATCGAAAAATAGAATGAACTCCATTAAATTAAATCAATTTAATCATTCATCTTTTTAAAATTAATTATAATAAAAAAATTAAAATGAAAAAAACTTTGTAATGATAAAAAAATCTTTCATTCTTATAATAAAAAATTGTTTTAAATAAAATTCTACGTGAATTGTATATAAAAATTATAGTATATTAATAAATAAAATAAATTTTAATTTTATAAAAATAGAATGTTGATAAACATAGTATAAATAATAATAAACAATTAGTTAATTAACAGTTGTTAAACATTATACCGATTGAGTCAAATTATCTTTGATTTTTAAGTTTTTAAACTATCTTTAGCTTCTTAGTTTATTTTTAAATTAATTATCTAACATATCGGTGTAGAATTTGCAAGTTGTGGTCGTGTAGGAAAGCGTACGGAGTATAGAATTGCTGATGCTCTCGACTTCCAAAAAAATTCGGCACGCTCAAGGATGATGGCGTGGTATGTCGAATCACCATCGTCGTGCATACATTGCTTGAGGAAACGTCAGTGAGTCGTACGGCACGTGACGCTATTCATCTGACGGTGATCGAAATATTCCTGACACGCGCCAAGGGCCAAAGACGCGCCAACGTCACGTGACCCGATCGTTTTGACTAATGCAACCCTCGAGCTTAGCAGCTCAATCTCTTCAAGTAAAAGCGTGTTGTGGTTCTCATATTGCTACACGATATACTCGACAAGACGAATTTTATTTCGTTTCAATGCTCATATTTTTTACGCATCCCATTAGTACTTCGTTCGAGCTTTCATATGTTAATTATCAAAATATGCGTGAATTTAGGGATTAGAATGTATAACTTTTTATTATACACAATTGTCTTGGTGAGTATAGTGAAATCATTTCATACTCAATTTTAATCTATTTTTTCAAAATAAAAATGTTGTATTAAAAATCAATTAAAAATTATATAAATTAAATTATTTTTTCGGCAAATTGATTTTTACGATTATATATATATTACAGTAGAAGCTTTAAATACGATATCAACGTTGCTAATAATTCGATATAATTCTACTAAAACCGGCAAAGATAGCTTATCGAATATGTGGAAATATTTAGCTATATACCAACTATAAAATGTGTATTCTGTTATAGTGAGAGCACTCAATCTTGATGGCTTTTACTAGTTTTTGTTAGATAATAAACTTTATGGAACTAAACTACATTGATCTCTCTCCACTAGTTCATTACAAACACATATGAATACGCGCTTAACACCCTCTCAGTTTTTTTCATTGCCGACTCATTATCTGATTTCTTGTCATTGCATGAGGTCGTAAATACAGCGGACTCACCCCAAGTACTGCTTCTTCGTATCCACCTGCAGATTATGTGCTTCGTATCTAACCCGTATTAATTTATAATTTAACACTTCGTATTTCTGACTGAAAGTCTACCTGTAAAGCAATTTCCATTTTTACTACTAATTTGTGTTTACATTATTTCACTATAAATTCCATTCTGTCGTACATTTATTATTATTTTTTTCTTATTATTATAAATTCTGCAAAAAAATTTTAATGTAAGAACAAAAATGTCAAGTTCAATTGCAAGTAACAGTACTCTCATTTTTTATTAAATGTCTAAAATTAATTAGTACAAATTTGAAGTTCACATTTCATACATTAATGTAGATAGATAAACTTAGTTTATTATTAATAAAAAAATTTGTAATAAAACTTATTGTACAATGATAATAATTTTTAAGTTATATTTTATAATATTTTTATATTAAATATTAAATTACCAATAATTTTTTAAGATAATGCTGTTATGTAAATGTCGAATACACATATTACGTACAATAATTACTGTAACTTATAAATATGTTTAATTGGTTAGTACTAATTTCGAAATATTAAGCTAAACAGAAAAAAATGTAGACTTTAAAGATGAAAAAATGCGTTCAAATATAGATATGTAAAAGAGCCGAATAAAATAGTTCAAATATTTCGAATGTAGGTGACGAAGAATTTAAAATGACTTTAGTAAGAAAGTCAAGCATGCTGAACAAAATCACTGCAGTTTGTTGTTGCGTTACATCTGCGTTTTGGATTATTTCTACCCCTCTTTGTTGCAACCGAGTCTCAATCCTACTCATACATCTTGCTTTCGATTGAGCTCTGTTGAGAAGAATCACCCCAAACAGAACTCTCCATTATTACCCATGTATTGTATTGCTTAACATTGACTCAATTGCTTTCAAATAACGGGCGACGCCTCGACCCCTCTATGCATTGTTAAAAAAAGAGAAAAAGAAAGACAGAGAGTGAGAAAACGAGTGGCTCTTATAGATGCATTTTACTTGTCTATATCTCGATCGATCGAATTATTCGATTTACTGCTCTTTTCAAAACCCGGGGTGAAAATCATTGATCTTATATAAGCTTCTATTTCTATCTTTTTTTCTTCGTCTTACTGGTTGTGTTTGTATTTTCTGATGTATATCCTTTGCTTTCCTTTCTTCTTCCCCCTTCTTTATCTCTATTATTTCCCTTACTGCTTTCTTACTTTCTATTTGCCTGACTTTGCAACTCACTGTCCGTATATACAATTCTTTATTAATTTTATTTTTGAACAAAATAAAAAGATGTATATAATTCATTGGACTCTTGAAATTTTTTTGAATTGACTGCACTATAAAACTTGCAAAAGATTTTTTTAAAAATTTTAAATTATCGTTTTATACGTTTATTAATTTTTATTTATCAAAAAATATTTTTAAGATAATAAAAGCAAAATTTTTAATTATTTAGTTTTTAATAAGCAATATTGACTCGAAAATAAATGGATATTACAAAGAATGAATACCTGTATTTATTTATTCTGTCTATAGATAATTGTATATTTATCGGAGTGTAGTATAACAAGGCAGTTTATACTACCAATTTTAAGTTCAAAGGATATTTATTTCAATTTATTTGATTATAAAGCTCGAGTGCCCGTCGTAGTGACGTATAGAAAAGCACAAACTGAGTAATAAAAAAGTGAGAGACAGAGAAGGCGAAAGAGCGCAAATGAAAAAGAGAGAAGAAAACGAATGAAAAAGACAAAATAGAAAAGGGGGTAATGTGTATGAGAGAGAAGGAGTTAGTATGGTAGAAGTGAACGATAAGGGGCAGGGGGAATGAGAAAGAAGGGATGGGTGGGTTGAAACGGGTTTTATAGCGGTCCAGTAACAAACGCTCGGCCCTGGTCGAACGTTCATCCAGAACAATCACAACTTGACAGGAAGGTTTAACGAACCCTATGCTAGCCCCCATCTACTTCGGATGGTCATTTAATTATTCGAGATATCCAACTAACGTATACTGTATTTTCTCCCCACCCTTAGCGCTATTTTCCTATTCTCTCTATTTCTGCCTATGATACAGTCCCATTTTCCTACCCTCAACAAGGGAATGAACTTCGATTTGTATAAATACATAGGCACACGAATGCACACTCGCACGGACACCCACATTCACTTTTTGATACACATGAGCACTCTTAAACACATATTATATATATATATTATTAATAATTAAAAGTGGATCTATGTAACAATTTTCATTCTCCTTACTTATAAAGTGCTTATTATTATCAAAAAGCAAATTTGCTTTACACATATTTAATTGCAATTAGATTTAATATATTTTTGATTATTTTATTTATGATCTTAACTTATCTTATTTACAGTTCAAAGCATTATACAATATTTCATTGTTTAAATAATAAGTAATTACAAATTTTAAGTTATTTATTACACAAAAGTTTATATTAAATATATTATTCATACTTTTATATGAATTTATACGTTTATTAAAAGGATGGCTGTTGTTCCTATATATTCAATTTCATTTACTAAAGTTGAGAAATGGACACTAAAAATAAGTTTTTACTTTAAATGTTTATTGGGTGGCTATTTTAGTAGTTAAAAGATATATTTTTAATAATTGTTTCATTTTGAGTTTAATATTAATTAGAAATATACTATAATTGTACTGAGTCTTTTGCAGATGAAAATCGAAACTTAGGCGATCACACTGAAGAAGATTTTAAAAGACAAAGAAACAACTACAATGGTGATCAGCTGTATTCTAACGTAAGCTAAATTTTTATAATACATATTTTAGGTATTATATATGTATATATTTATAATATAAAAAATAATTTTTTTTTAAATAAAATTTAAATTAATATTATAATACTTTATGTATAAATAAAATGATGAAATAAAAATGTAACATTAAAAAAAAAGTTTGTGAAAGATGCAGAACAAAATGAAAAAGATTCGCTTTTAAAATGAGAGGAAAATAATAGATATAATGCGATATAATACTTATATTCAACGGTTAAATCATTCTTTTAAAATATGTTGATTATTTGTTTTTTAAGCTTTTGGCATTTAATCTTATTTGCAGGTGTGGTCAACAAAATGGAGCATCAAAGATGAACACAAACTTCTAAATGAGCTCGGGGGTGGAACTGGAAGTGGCGGCGGGAGCGGAGGGGGTGCAGGAAGTAATAATAGTGGTTCAGGGAATGGTGGCAGCGCTGCTAACTACTACGAGCATAGTGGATTCTCCTCTAACACAATTGCAACGTCAGTTGAGCTCTATGACTCTCTGGGTAGCATCAACACCATGACACAGGCACAAACCCAACACCTGTATACCCCTCCAATAGGAGGTAGTAACATTGGTCAGTCAATATTATAATGATTTTACTTTATCTTTTTAAGCTTCTTACTTTAGTTCCAATTTCTATTTTCTATGCCTTTAAAATTTTTATAAAACAAAGTTTTTGTACAACCTTTCAGATTTTTAAATTTCGTTCTTACAATTCTCGCGCGTAACTTTGGTCTAGTAGTCTTCAATAATCCTAAACAAAACGAAAAAAAATCATTCGATTCAACACGACGTTTATATAACTCAATTTCTTAAATTTTCAATACCTGTACACACTTAAAGTATCTTAATGTTGTCGTATCTACAATATGCTTTTTATATTACATTACTGACCGTTTTAATAACAAGTTCATGACGTTTTGTTATGTAAAAACTACATAAACATAAAATAGTAAGAGGTGGCATAGTTCGTTCGGTGGTTGATTATTAGTATGTTTATTAACACTTTCACTTTTATAATAAGCATAAACTCAATATTAAATATTATCAAAAGACCTATATAAGTTTCGAAGTTTCGCAAATCTTAATCATTCTATCTCATTTTACTGAGTTTTCCTTTATTTATTTTATATTTCACCTATACATTTATTATCTTACATGTTATATTAATCTTATATTATATAAATGGCAATAAATATTAAAAAAATTTTTATGATAAATTATAATTTGAAATGCCTTTTGAAAAACTTATTTTTTAATAATGTAAGAGTAGAATATATGTAAAATGATTATTTATAAAAAAATCACTTTTATATAAATCATATTTATGATCGAGATGTTACTATTGAGCTAAATTTTATATAAACAATTATATTTATTATACTTTTGTATCATATTAATAAATTTTCACATTGATCAATACGAAAATTAATTTTCTTGTAGGCGTCAATATAATTATAATATAATGCTATATTAAATATAATTATATATTTCTATTACAGTAAAATACTATTTATAATATACTTTTAAATTATCAATAATTTCGAAATAATCACAATTATGAAAAAATAGTGTCTAGTGATGAATCAAAACAATATATTTTATACCATACGTAGGGGAATAATTAATATTATTTAATGTCATTTCTCATAATTGCTTACTATTTCATAAAAATTGTAATAATAAAAACCGAATAATGCATTTATCAAAATGAAAAAAAAATATTTTACGGTATTAACAATTTAACGTAAAAATATCGGGATCCTTGTATAATGGCAGGTAGTAATTTGACGCCGCTGGCACCACTGATGATGCAAGAACTAAAATTGAGCCAAACATTGGATGGGGCTAATATGTCTCCTTACCACACTACTGGTGAGTTCGCCACCTCTGTATTTTATGGATACTAAACAATGTGTGTTTATCGTCGAAAATTTTTTTTATCTGACCACCCCGTTTTTATGAAGTGTATGAATATTTATTTTTATGTTCAGCCGTGTTTAATATCGAAATCAGTATTGTATATTAGTTTCTCTAAAATTCTATTTTATTTCTCTGTCTACACTTTAAATAGCCTTACAATATTTAGAACTAATAAGAATGTAACTTGTGTACATTAATCTTTCATTATTCTGCATTCTTAATATCGTTTTATAATACAATTATTAAAAAAATTAAACTTTTAGTGTTAACTATATCTATTTTTCAATTAAGGAATGCTTCAACTCATCACATACTTAATATAATATTATTATAAACCATTACATAATTATTGTCGACAATTTATAAGATAATTCATAAAAAATAATCGAAATATATTCTACAATACATATTTCAAAAAAATTTAAATAAAAAATAAGATAAAATTAAAATGATCAAAAGGACATTTAAAGCTAAAATAAAATTAATTATTGTGATACAATCAATAATATATCAATTTTATATCAGTATTCAAATAAAAAATTGACTTAATACTAATGCTAAATTGTTTTAAAGGAATAATTGCCATGTCGTGTGTCATATTTGAAAGTAATTCAAATAAGTTGATCATTTTCATTCCTTAGAAAAAACTTTTCTTCAATTTATGAAATATTGAAAATCATCAATGGTCAAAAAACAGTAAATTTTTAAAATCATGTTAAAAAAGAAAATTAAATATGTTTAAATATCTAAAAGATCAGTAGACAAAGAGAAAAGTTTTTATAAATATTTTTAATTCTATGGTTTTTATTCATTTAATTGAACAATATTATGTTTATAACGTTTTAATAGTTAAATGACTGTTGAAAACATTTGAAAATTTTTAGCTAATACTCTGCGGTTTTATTGCATGTTATTATATATATTATAATTAGTGTTTTGATAATTGCACGAAAAAATCATTTTCAAAATAAAATTTACTGAAAATTTGATTTTCTTACACTTTTTATTGTTAATTAAACATTTTTCTTTAATTATAAAAGTTAATTACAAATGATCGTTTGCTATTATTGCATATATACAGTAAAGTTTATTGAAAGTTTTTGGAAATTACTTATTTGTATATAATCAATATGCTTTTTATCATCAATGTATATAGTATAAGACTAAAAAAGTTTCTTTACAATCTCAGTTACTGCTATAAGTTACAAAAAAATTTTGAAAATAGTATATCCAAGATACGTTTTGAGTAATAATAAATACAATGTTAATACTAATATGGATTGCAATACATTTTCATAAAGTTTCATGAAGCTCTATACATTTGCTGAGCATTTAACATTAACTGGTTCGAATAGAATGTTGTTGTCATATGCATGGTCGATCGTGTAGGAGATAGCAGTACTGTGGCAGTATCATATATAGGTGTGGGGGCTAGCGGGGGCGAGCAGAGCCCGCCGATGGCGATGCAGCATGAGACGACTGCCACCCCCGCGGCCCCTCAAACACCTCACGGTGAGGACTCCGGCCTCACAGTTCTACAGCCGCCCGTGTCGCAGTCCCAGGTAGCCTCCGCGATTCCACCCTACTCTACAATGTTACCTAGTTTCGGAAACTATACCACAAGTAAGTACATAATACCCCAAAGAAATATTTTTTCAACTTGCATCGGATGATCGACGGACCCTCATACGTCATCGAATTTATTGCTTTCACTCGGACCTTACCAATCGATAACATAATAAAAACTAAATTACAATATTGGTCAGTCAAAAAATTAACTGAACGAAATTATCAATTTTTTATTTTGATTGTTAATATATAAGGTTCGTTTGTGATAGATTTGCTTTCGTTCTACCTACTTTGCACATGTCCCCCCTGATAATTGCTTATATTTGTATTTGTATTTGTAACGTATTTGTACATGTATTTTGATATTTTGAAAATGCAGCTTAATTATACAGCGACAAATAGGAAAAATAATTCCAAAAATTTAACTAGGAATAAAATAATTTCAGGTGGAGGTGATTATGCGTATAGTGCATCTTACTCTCAATATTCAAGTGCACCTTACGGCGGGTATAATTATGGCGCAACGACAAGCGGGCTGCTCAGTAAGTAAACAGTGAGTATGAGTAGTGAAAAGATTAGGAACGATACAAGATATTACTATTAAATTTATATATTATATATATATATATATATCATTTAGATCATAAGCTATCTTTAACAACTTCTGTATTATAATTCAAAAAAATTTTACAAAAAAGTTAATAAACATTTGTCTCTGAACTATTAAGAATTGACGTATATTTGACGTAATTTTCATTTGTAAAAATATGACTTTATAAACCAGTATACTTTAAAAATATAGCTTTAGTCTTAAAATCGAAAAAATTTACTGTTATCATTGAAAATTAGTGCTCGCAAATTAAATCACCATTTTTATTTTATTGAAAATAATTTTAAAAGCTAAATTTTCTTTAATTATAGATTTCTTATTATAATAATATTTATACACATTTTTTAATTCCAAGCTGGCCTTTTATTTTAAAAATACCATAATACATAAAAGCCAAAAGCGCTTCTGTCAAATTGAATAATTCAGTAACAATCGCAATTTACTTGAATCAGAAATTCGATCAATTTTTTATCATCAAGTAAGTACTATTTAATTTATAAGACTTAAATAATATATTTGCTTTTATAACAAATATAGTTAAAATAACTAAAGCATCTTATTTTAATGACAAAAATTTTAGACTTTAAATAAATTCAATGATAAATAATTGAGGTAATTGAAATATACATTGATTTTAAAGAGTGTCAAACATTAGCTTTTTTTTATAAAGCGAATAATTTATTCGTGAAAGATAATAAAGAAAAATTAAAACTTAAAAAAGAATCATAGAAAAAAAATTAACAGAAGAAAACATAATTATCAAAGCACAGGGTTACTATTAAAAGTCTAGTGATGGAAAAAATCGTAATTTCCCACTCCCTTGTTGATGCAGACTCAACGTACTACTATTGTAACGGGGACACGCTGGCGTCTTCCCAGAACAGCGGTTGTCATGGGTTGCAACAGCATCAACAGCAACATCAGCATCAACAGCATCAACTCCCACAACAGCAGAGTTCAAACGCTGAGAACATGGCAGATGTTGCATCGCGATCGCCATTGGCAGCAACCAGAGCAAGTAGTGGAGCAAGTGCCGCATCGCCGACTGGTAGTGCTTGCATTAAGCCGGACCTTTCACAAACTCCAAGCGGCATATACCTCATCTGATTATGTGTTCTCAACAATACCGGTTCAAATCGAAACGTTAATAAATTAATGCGTTAACTAAATTTTCACTTATGATCATACGTGAGTACAATTGGTCAAAGCGAAGGAAACAGTGAAAATAAGATAACTGAGACGTAGGGAAACACATGAATTTAATTACTGATCTCTATACTCGCACGGTCTTCAAGCTCTGAAATACATCAAGCTAACCGTGCTATACTTCAAATGGATAAGTCTTACCGTAGATAGTTTAATTTATGAACATCAATTAGCACGATTTTAATATCTTTTTTTACAAAGAAAGCCTTTATAACTCTCAAGGATATGATGAGGTTTTAAATCTTTAGATTGTTAGATAAATTTGTTTTCATGTTTAATTTTCCTTTTAATGGAGAATGAATTTAGAATGATAAAAGTTTGCAATGGAATGTTTGAACTAGCCATAATATTGTAATTTTGACTAGGCGCTTCACCAATAATAGCAGCATTTGTGTATAATATTTATAAAGAAAAAACTGTATTCACTTGAGAGCAGGGCAGAAAAATTTATTAACTTGCGCATTTCTATAAAAATGCGTGTGTTTAATTTTATGTGTAATTATAATGCAGAATATAAATCTATGACGAAAGTATGTAAAAGATTTAAAAAAGATAAAAGAACTAGTATGATATGATCACGTAAATGTACATATATATGTTTAAATAATATATGTACAGTGAAAGAATCGATAAAAATCGAGCGTCACTACCCGGATACTACTCATGTGTGTCTCTAGATACTTAGAATTATATAAATATCTAATCAATGATCTTGTACTTATTCGGAATCTGAGACTGAAAACACAATAGATCCATGAAATGACTGCATACGCAAGATTAATTGTTAAGAATATTGCATATATATTTTTTGTAGAAAAACCAAAGACCACTTCACGCGAGGGAAAGGAGAAAAACGTATATATACATACATATGTATATGTAATGAATATATTATATATATACATTTGTATACATATATATATACATATGGATATATAGAGATTAGACTTGATCTGTATCGTCTATCAATACTTTTAAAATAATAGAATTAAAATGAAACATTTCGTTGCATAAGCTTAAATGTTTTCGTAATATGTAAATAATTCAATATTATTCGAGCACTATAATTGATGCGAAAGATAAAATTACATTAACAACACAAAAATTTGATTATTGACAGAAAATCTGTATATTAACATTCAAAGCCTTTATTTACGTTTATTACACTTCATTACTGTTAAATTATACGAAACTTATGATTTGAACTCGAAGATTTATCATTATTCTTCTTTGGAAGAAGATTGCAGTACTTAAATTAATACTAATTTAATCTATTATCATTCCAAAGCATTAAAATCGTAAGGTTCAAGGGTATTCCAATTATATAAATTTTGCTGAAATAGATACAAGTTCTCAAATTATTAATTTATTAATAGTAAAAGATATATTTCCAAAATGGAACTTACATTTACAAGATCGTTAGCTTTATTGGTTTGACAAAAATAGAGTCAAGGACATAATTTAAATAAGCTCTAAAAATTAAAAATAATTTTTTTATTCTTTGTTTTGACTAAAATTATAATACGAAATCATGGTGATAATTATAATGTACATTAAAACGTATTTAATTCATGTTTTTTTTATTAAAAAGTGTCTAGTTAGACGGCTACATTGTAAAATCTGTTTTTCGAATCATAATTTTTTCATAATGCATTTTATTAAAAATTATACTCTTGATTTTATAAAATTTTATTAAATTATAATGTGTTCTATGTTATTTTTGATTATAATATACAAAAATCATTGAACAGAAAACTATGGCAATGATTTATTATTATTATTATTATTATTATTAATAGTAATATTATTATTATTATTATTATTAATAGTAATATTATTATTATTATTATTATTAATAGTAATATTATTATTATTATTATTATTATTATTTACTTTATTAGCAATCATTATCATGAACATTATCATTAATTGTATTAATATTATTATTTAATTCTCTCATTATTTATTAATTATAGCGATAATCTATGTGTAATAAGTTTTGCCAAAGAACTCTTTTTAAGAGAGCTTTTAAGCTCATTTTCTTTTGGTTAAGTTAATATAAAAAGCACCAAACTATTCAATTTGAATAAAAAATTAAATATAAAATATTAAAATATTTAATGCTAATCTTTGATAAAAATAGTTTTGAAGCATTTACACGTATTTAAGATGAGTTTTTTTATCAAGAAATCGTCTGCACACATTAAAAATATTTTTACTATTTTCTTGAAACAGGATTGATGTTTTTAAAATCCATTTAATTTATCTGTGTGATATTCTTGTTCCGTGCGCAATTCTTGCCGATCTTGCTGTTGATACTTACAAATAAAACTCTGTAAATCCTTTTTAAATAAATATGAGGTTTGTAACACTTGCTTTATTTGATTCTTATTCCCATCCATTTTAAAAGTATTTTGATAAATATATAAAGTATTAAATAGCTTGTCAGAATGATCCAATATTAAATATAGATTTTTTTATTATTAACATTACAAGTTTTTACCTGATGAAAGGTAAGTTACGTAGGTATAGTATTTAATTACGAATTTAAATTATCTCGGAATATAATTGTATCGCGCGATGCAACTTTTAAATAAGTTAATTATATCAAGAAGTTCTATCTACACTGTCAATATTTAAATTGATGAGTTTCTTAAAAAATTTTAACTTTTCTAGAATAGTAATCTTTCAAAATCTTAATCAACTCAATGTATTAACCCGAGTTCTATACCGAATAAGCTTTCGGAACTTTAATCGAGTCTAAAAAATATACTTTCAATGCGTATTATTTAGTTATTAATAAAAAAATGCTTTCAACTCAGCATTAAATAATTTAGTATTTTCCTATATTATGATAAAATAACACAACGGATCTAAAATATCAAGAATCATTGTCTTTTAGTATTGGGATGTTTTGTATTTATCTATCATTTTTCATGAAGCTACATAGCAGAATTAGAAACTGGTTTTCTTTCTTTCTAATACTGCCATTAAAATATGTTCTTTAATCTCCAGTAAATTACAATTGATTTGCAAGCCGTCTGCGTAAAAATTAAACTTTTCATTTCTATAATAATTTCTCATTATTTATTATTTTAAAAAAAGCCTTATATTTATAAATAACATTTGAAAATTGATTGTAGCTTCCTTTACATTTATTAAAATGTCTTATTACAAAGGAAAAATCAGATATTCTTATTATATGGATCAACAAAAATTTTAAGGAAGTAAATAAAAAGATGTATGAAGAACATGAAGTTGAATATGTTATTTTAATTTCTATGTAAGCCAATTGCAATTACTTTTAAACGTAATGATAACTTTTCAATAAATAAAAAGGCATGCTTTATTAGCGTAGGTTTTTAAAAATATAGTTTAAATACATTATTTTGTGTGATATATTATGATTTATTATGATTTATTCATTATAACTCATTATACATTATAAAAAATCGTTTGTATAGGTTTTCTGTTTTGCAAAAACATTTTATTTTAAAACCTATAATAATTGAGTGATGATATGTCTATGATAATGAAACAAACTAGTGACATCTTTTGTATTTAGTCATAAAAAATCTTTGTAGCAGCTGGATTAAAGGGTGATCACATACCGACACTGTTTTATCGATATAGTTATTTTCTTTTCATTTAGTGACGGCAATTTACCGACGAAACACGAGAATATGGTATCCTATCACGTATATAAGTGCTAGTTCACTGCAACGTGAAAGCATTATCGATAGTAATCTGTTTTAAAAATTTGTGTTTAAACAAAAAATAACTCATATAACAGTATCGATATATTATTATGGAAAAAAAAGAATATTTAAAAATACAAATAATACCAAAATTAAATTGTCATTCTTAAAATTTTTTTATCTAGGAAATTTCATACTATGTTACCATCAAATATAATGTACTATATATACAATTTCGTTAAATTTTAAAAGATTTGATAATTTCATTAATTAAAAATTTATATATACATGCAATGTTTAAATAAAAAAATTATCAATACCTTTTCATATATAAATTTTTAGAATTTAAATTAATTTTTGATCTATGTTTTTACACTTACACCAATGTAGAAATAAATATAAGGTGACTTATTTTATCATTATTTACCATTATTAAAAATTTTCTATTATTTTAAATGTAGTATAAGAACTAAGCATTTGTGTATTCATTGATTTAAATATTTTATACTTTGTTTTAAAATTTGTCAGTTACATATATTAAATGTATTACTAAATATTCACCATTCTTCAAAATGTCATAGCATTAGCAACATCTAATCATTAACGTTTAAGCATTATTCCTATGATTGATCATACGTTTAAAACACGTTTTTGATATTTACGTGTACAATCTATGTATCTTTTACTATCGGTGAGTGCTGAAAAAAAATTAAGTATATAAATTAGAATCATTTTTTTATATTAGAAAAAAATAATTTAGCCATATATCAAGTGTAATAATATATCCCGTAGTTAAAATAAACTGTCGAATTCTTTCAAGTATTGCCTTTGATATATATGCAATAGATGTCAGCACAACATATGTAAGATTCACTTCACAATTTTTTCATTATATTAAATACATCTACCTAATAAAAAATTTGCACGAACAAATTGCGTTATATTTAAATAAAAAATAAATATTTAATAAATACATTTTAGTACCCTGATCTTGACTAAACTTTGTTTTTTAATATGTAATAATCATATGGCACAATTGATAATTTATTTTATTATTAATTCAATAAAAATCGAATCTGTTTAGTATACTAGAATAAAAAATATTAAATACTTTTATAATATAAATTAATATTAAACAATGATGTAATTTATCTTGATCACTGGTTCAGTAATTCAATCTAAGATTATATCATTTACGTTTAAATATACACTAAAAATTGGACTTAGAAAATAATTAAATTTTTATTATTACTGTAATTTGGTGTTGTCAATGTACTTTCGTACAGTTTTCGTAGTATGTTAAAGCAACATAGAAATGGATATGATGGATCTATTGAATACATACGAGCATATTGCACTCAAAACGGTTACATTTTTTTAAGGATGCTCATAACTTATTCTGTACAGATTTATACTGACATAAAGACGTTCATTTGTTTTCTAACAATTATGACGTTAAAATTACTAAAACGTATAAATCTTTTTTAATTTTTATTGATTACGGAAATATTTTCACAGATAGTATATCCAAATTGTTAACTTTTTTCTGTAAAATCGTATTTTAAAAACTCTTGCATTACTTTATCAACATAAAGAACTAATATAAAAATGTAAAATTACTATGGCTTGTTAATTGGCACATATTGATTTATTGAAAATATTTGAAATAAAACTCCTTTTCCTTTAATTATTAACATTAATGCACATAAGAAAACAAATAAAAGATTATTTTATAAATACACTGTACTACGTACTATAATATTACATAGTATTTTACGAAAATACTACAAAAGACTGAAAATTTATAAATTAAAAAGATAATAATAATACAAAGAATTTTTTAATTAAAATGTTTTCAAAATCAATTATGATTTATCAAATATTAAAAACTTTCAATTGAGTACAGACGTGTAATCAAATATATATATTTAAAAAACCCATGAATTATATAAAAATAAATAGAATATGCTCTTGTACATATGATTTTGTCAAATACATCGAATAATTCATATCACAAATTTTCAAGTATGTAATTTAGACATACTTTTATGTACAATATTCAAACCTACTAATAATGGCTCTTATTAATCTTTTAACCAACAGAATTCTACAATTTGTGAAAATAATGCTGGTCTTTAAATGTGCTGAAGGTTATGAAATACTATATAAAGAGTCAAATAAAAATTGAGCCAAATTAAAAATTTGATTTAATTATATTTGTATAAAAATTAATAATAATTCATATAAATAAAATGCGTATAATTTGTTAGTGAAGACAAATTATTATAATGTATTTTAAATATAAATTCGAATCGACGCTTGTTTGATATGATAGCATCTCAAATACAGTTAATATACGTAATTTGCTAAGTCGGAGGCCTGTAATTTTAAATGTCATTTAAACATAGGTAAAAATAAAAATGTTTATCGTCGTCTTGCTTCAGTGCCTTTCACCTAATAAAAATATATCTCTTGAGGCAATTAAGTAGTTCTGGTGTTTCCCTTTCTCATTAAAAAAATCACTCTAATCTTATTTTTGAATAATTATAATTTCGTATTATTAATATTTCAATACTACAAAATAAAATTAAAAGTTTTAAAATTTTCATATCAGTCACTTTTTTAAAATTGATACTTAAACTGATACGAAGAAATTAATTATAATTATGATTAAAAAAAAATTTGACATTAATAGTAATTAGATTTGTGACTTGCTTCACAATATCAATACATATTGTAGAATTGTATGTATTTATAAAATATGTATAAATATTTAAATCTTTAAATAGCTTAAAATAAACTGAAAACCAAAGAATAGAAACTAAAGATATTTGTTATAAAACTAACGTTAACCAAATTAGCATGTTATCATTATCTCAAATGGATGTACAAGAAAAAAAACAAAAATTAGTATTTCCTTCTGTGTAAATTTCTATAATTGTTTAATTTCTTTTTTCTATATTGACGTATTTTTCATGCCCAATTTTTATATTTTATTATTAATGATATTACTATAAAAACTTATAAATATAAAATAGGCATGTTAATAAGGAAATATATCGATATTTTATTGTAAAACAAATAAAAGGAGGACCTACACTCTCTAAATCAGCTTCGTGCATAATGATACATTAATAACAATTCGGCAAAAATTGCTAAAAATCTGTAGTTTTAATCTAAATTTGCAGTTATTCAAATTGAAAATATTTAAAGAACATTGAAGTGATGGAGTTTGATAGAATTTCTTCAAAATTACACCAATAATGCATATACTAATAATTAGTATGTGTATTTCAACTATATATATGTACATATACCTGTATAGACATTGAAGTAACTAATTCAAAAACTGTTACAACGAATCATTATACAATTATAAGTCAATTATATTAACATTTAATTTAATATGTTCCTAATGCATGTATATACTACACCACAAACTTTCGGAGTCTTTCAAAATCCATGATTTTTATTTTTACGATTTGCTACAGTGTAATATCCAGATAGGTAGACGGAGAAATCTTTGAATTATATTTTTTGTTGCAATTGCAAAAATAATTTGTTAAATAAACAAATAATACTCATAAGCTTAACGTTTTACGAATTAGAATCATAATAATCATACGAAATGAGTAATAACGTAATGAACTGCATGCTATACAAAATTTTAATAACTTTATAAATTGAACTTTACAATTTAAAATTCCCATACTACGAATATTATTACATTATCAAAGACTTCTTAATTTTATATTTTGCAAAAATTACAGATAAAACTGCTTTTTATTTTAAAAACAGAGACTTAAGTTGAATATTTAATGTTTAAATTATAAAATTATAAAATATTATAAGAATTTCATTTGCTTCAACAAGAAAAAAGAACACAAAATTTTAAATATTAGAATAAGTTTTTTTATTAAAAACAGATTTTACATAGATGAAAATTTAAAATAAGTAATTAATTCCTGTTTTATCAAGATACTTTCAGTATTTTTATGAAATATAACACTTTTGACTATTTCAATTATTTCAGAAGAAAAAGTCCATTTAATAATCTATTTGCTGATAGATGTTATTCATCGAGTCCAGTAAATTTTACCCTTCTCACAACGTGTGTATATAACTTCAATTTATTTAAAAAAAAACACGTAAATCCACTAATATATTATACATACAATAAATATTAAACAAATCACGTTCCATAGTGATCTCCGTTTGATACATGCAAATTTTCAGTTCAAAATTTACAAAAAATGATTAAAAATTATTTTGAACTTCACATCCAATTTTCTGTTACCAATAAGTTCTTTATTTAATTATATTAAATTTATCATTTAAAATTCAAATTTATCAATGAATAATTATAATTATTATTTTTATTATTATCATCTGTAAAATTTCTTTCAAATGTTAAAAAAGTTAAATAGTTTTTTTTTTACAATACATTACTTATTTTTAAATTTAATTTTACATAAAAAAATATTAAGGCAAAAATTTTTTTATTACATGATCAAGAGATAATAAAATGGTTAGAAGTCTGGTCAGACAGTATGAGTTCTGAACTTTGTATTTTTACGTAAAAAGATTGAGTCTTACTAATAGAATGTATTAAAATAATTTATGTACATGAATATCTTTCAATTAGTTACTTGTATTATAACCGCTATAGCCAGCAGTTCAAAATACTACATAATATTCGGTTATTATTTATTACCTTACTTTTGAGGTTTCCTTCAAAAACTTCAAAGTATTTTATTTAGTTTATCAAAAATTATCTTCTAAATTTATTTTAAAAGTATTTTCCAATATAATTTCAAATGTATAAAGTACAATTCTATACTTGTAAGCTCATTGATTACTTTAATAATCGAATGTCCTATAACAGCATATTATTCAAACATCGTAAAAAGTATTATAACAAATGAGCCATAAGGAAAAGGAAGAACATTAAAAATAATTATTGAGTGTTATTAATTGCATTAAGCGTATGCTTCTGTCCATAAAAATAAACTTTATTTTAAAAAAAGTAGATCTGAAATGATTCTCATTAAAAACACGTTATTTTTTAAAATTGTTTTTCTTTCATAAAAATTTGATTTCTACAAAAATTTTTTGAAAAGAATAATGTAATTTGTAACATTGAACTCGATTTATAAATATCTTGATATATTTATATTTAAATTCAAATTAAATTATAAGTTGAATATTATATTAGTCTTAATCGCCAACATGCATCATTTCATTTAATTACTAATTTCGGTATATAAAATAAAACAATATATGAAATAAAAATTAATTAGTTTTTAGCTATTAAAAAAAATTGTTGCTAATTACGAACTTACTAATTAATGACATAATTTACCATAGCTTTTTTTTATTTTTACAAACATACCTCTTAATAACAACACCCTTTGAAAAAAATTTAAAATGCTTGAATTTAACTATAAAACTATTATTGTACTTAGTACTAATAATATCTAATGACTGTTATCTAACGCTTATCACAATAATACGTAATCATACAAAATATTTTAAGTTAATCATAATTGAATTTGTATACATTTTCAATTAAATAATATTTATGACAATGAAAAATCTTGTTCTTTGTTATTAATCAATTAGTTTATAAACCTTATAATCCTAATCGTTTTGTGTATAAATTTGTGTATTATGTGTATCATAACTATCAACTATATAATTATATATTTTTTTATATTTATATTTTATTTTTAAATTTATATATAAACTATTAAATTCTTTATTACTCTGAATAATTAAATTCAGTATAAATATCAGTATATCATAATACTTATGACAAAAAATATTTTTCATAAAAATAATTCTTAAATAACTTACTTGTTTAATGTTGATTAATTGTTTTCCTAATAAGAATAAATTTGTAGATTTCTTTCATGTATTTAAAAAAAAACTGTGTTTTCAATTATGATTTATATTAATGAAATATTATTGCATTATATTCACATTTCTACAAAAAAATATAAATATATATGCATGTAGATTCATAAATATTGGAACATTTTTTACTCTTAAATTAATTTTTTTTATATTTCGTCATTAGACGTTTATTTGCCAAAAATATGTACAGTTCATGATTTGATTCAAAATGTAGGAAATATGTGGGACAAAAAAAGGACAATTTTTAAATTATATACCAAAGCTTAGTATATATTAACTTTTTTATGGGTACCAATAAATAGGAAATGTTATTAAATTATTATATCTTAGATCAATTGCGTTAATTGTGTATATTAAAAATATATGCGATGTATATGTCGAAGAGTGTATCGTTTGGTTAATATTTATATATATAAGATGTCCTTTAGTTTCTATTGTTTCAATTGGCAATGGAGTTAAAAAGCTTTCAGTTTTATCAAGTACATTTTATAATAAATTGAGATAACATAATAATGCCATTTAACATCTATCAAGTGTAAGAATACTTCATATATATTCACTCTAATGAACCATTAATTAAAATTTTGTTCA
Organism: Kradibia gibbosae; assembly: GCA_018907135.1. Taxonomy (NCBI): domain Eukaryota; kingdom Metazoa; phylum Arthropoda; class Insecta; order Hymenoptera; family Agaonidae; genus Kradibia; species Kradibia gibbosae. Next base: position 34,279,822 of record JACCHX010000001.1, on the reverse strand, counting down.
TGTAAAAATCGAACGTTTTATTACAATATTTTGCGGGTATGGTTAACGCCCAATATTCATTACTTTTTCTGAAACTGTCTTATTCTCAAATTGAGTTTAATTGATATTAAAGGCGAACAAAATATTCCGAGAAATAGTATATTTATATCTTTAAGTGAGTGAAAATGAAGTAAGCGAGTTGAATTTTAAAGTGGCTGAGAATAAGTAATAGACAAATTAAAATAATAAACTAAGGCTAAGAATAAAATATAAACAATATTAGCAAAAGGACAAAGAAAGGAAAGAAAAGAAAATAGGAAAGCGCGGGTGTGTGCGTTTGGCGGGGAGTAACGGAAAGACAAAATAGTAGTGCCATTGAAACGGAAGTCTGCAAATGTTGGAGAGAAATCGAAGGGACGCACTTCTGACAAATGTTGAAACCGCTTAAGTTTATTCTTCGGCGCCTTCTCCGGACGTCTAACGTGACTCCCGGCAGCGGCGCCCCCATCGGTGGTAGATAGTTAGCGAGGGTAAGAGGACGATTGAGGGGGGACAGAGACAGAGCATGCGCGAGAGAGAGAGAGCATTGAAAGATAGCGAGATAGAGGCGAGCAATGGTGCGTATGCGATTGGTTGGCGCGTGGGAGAGCCGCCCGCTGTGCGCTGACGACGCTCCTCTGGTTGTTACGGCGCAGCCAAATCGAGCGAGTCAACGCTAGTGAGCGCCAGTTCGCAGTCAGCAACGAACCTCTGCAGGAGGAGTATATCGAGTAATCTCTTGTCGAACAACGTGTACTCCACCTCGCCCACGCCGTCACCGTCACTGTCGCCACCCTTTTCCGCGGCCACCTCTACCATCAACATCACCACCATCACTACGACCACCACCACCACCACCACCACCACCACCACCACCACCACCACCACCACCACCACCACCACCACCACCACCACCACCAACACCACCACCACCACCACCGCCTCCACTATCATACCACCACCCCCCAGCTCCTCCCGCTCGTGTCCTTGCCGCATCGCGCGGATATCCTCAGAGTCCCTTGCCCACGCGCCTCTCACCCCTCGAAACAGCCACGGCCCGAGACTCTAGCGCACGCGGGATAATGGCCGGGCGCTCGCTCGCGGCGCCCAGTCATGGGAACTCGGCCGCAACAGAACTCGCCGGAGACGCGCCGGCTCCAGCGGCCTCCAAGGGCGCGAGCCTCCGGACGAGGACGACGCCGACGGAAGTGACGATCTACGGACCTCACGTAGCTCACTAAGGAGAACGCGCGTCCGAGGCGTACCGCCTTCGTTCTCTAGCAAGTAGCGTCGGTTACGACGAGGAAAGTGTGTTGTTTCTCGTCGAGCAATTAGTGTCGCGAGTGTTGCGAGTGCTCCCCGTGATTACGGACAAGGAACACAATGCCGCACGTCAGTAGTAACGGGGGCGGCGACGATCAGGGCAGCGAGGACGAGGTTAAGGTCTTCAAAGATGAGGGTGAAGATGAGGAAAGGTCCTCGGAGAATCTCCACGAGGTGAAGAAGTCCCTCATCGATCTCACGGATTCGGAGGTGCTTTACTAAGGATTCTGACTTACACTCCCTCGCCCACTGCTCCCTTTATGTTCCGTCTTCTCAACATTTGTGTCCTTTCATCCGAGGGGGGGGGGCACGACTTAACGAAGAAAGAACGTTCGGGAACGCTCGAGCTTCGCGCTGGTCCTTGACATCCACTTCCTACTCTACGCCTCTTCTCCAGGATGTCCCTGAAGCGATGTCCAGGGATATTCCCTGCTTCGGCAACATCGCTACTGGTTTCATCTTCTTCAGTCTTGCCGACACAAGTAAACGCGTCGAATAGCCTATAATTTCGTCTTTTCGTGTGTAAAAAGCATCTCTGATGCTTTTGGGAGAGGGCCTTTCATTGAAGATCAGGCTCTTCCCCAAAGTCTTATTTTCTTTCGACTACCAATTCGCGTGAGCTATTCTTAATAATGATACAAATTGATTGTCAATGCAAGGACCAAAAGGAAGCTCGAGCACTGATCGTATTCGTTTATCAACATAATTTGGATTATTGTAGCCGATCAACGTTCTCTTATCCGATCGAATTTGATCTTTTTGTGGAAGTGATACGACGTGTGGGTATATGTGTTACAGGAGAAGGTATCCCTCACCGGTGGAAGCTACTCGACTGGGAAAACGTCGGCTAGATCCGACCTCAGTCCAGTGTTTGGTAAGCTTTTTACCCCTTAAAATATTTTTTTTTCTTTTCGCTTTTAATCAATAATATACTTTCCTTATAAAGCATGTAGTAGCGTAAGAGAGAGCTTGATAAATTTGAAATACATGACCAGTTTTAAAAAAGATCGAATTACTGATCAAGGGGAATTTAAAGGAGGGAGGCAACGGATTATTCGTAAAAGAAAATTAAGGGTTAAAACTAACAAGATATAATTAAAACATAGCGCGAGAGTCAAGTATGCGAATCATGATTCAATGGTATTGAACGGAAACTGGTGAGACGACGCAACGCTAATAGTAAGACATTTAATGAATTTACCGATTTGATTAAAAATGAAATAAGAATTCAGAATCGAGCGGCAACACTGGTTAACAAAGCATTTTGAATGCGATAACGTAACTCATATGACCGACAAAAAGCGTAGCTATCTGTCCCCTTATTAACAAGAAAAAAGGACGGAAGTTTACATTCATTCGTGTAATAAATAAAACTGCGAATGATAAAATATACGATCGAAAGAAAACTATTAAATGCGACGTATTTTCGCATAATAGCTATACTTATTTAAATTTTTAAAGAATCTCAATTGCTTCTTTATGAGTACTAAAAAAGATCATTTTTAGTCACTTAATTCTGCAGCTATTATTAATTAACGTAAATATTTATAGTTCTAACCTCAATTTTTTAAATAATTGTTTATATTAATACATATAATTTTGTTTGTTTAATTTATTCCTGCGACTATTTTATTATTTACTAAAGCGGATTATTTATCAATACATTTTTACCTACTATTACAGTATTATAGCGAGAGAAAAAATTTGTCCCCAAATCAGCAGCCTAAGTTGTAACCTGTTAGATTAAAAATATGTTTGTTTGTGTGTTTGTTTATTGCGTGAGAGAGTCGGAAGCTGCAGCCATTTAGCATGCACGAAAGATGTTTCTGAAAATTGCAAAAAACCGATGTCTAATTTTTAATTATGCTTGATTTCACATTTATAGCAATTATTAACTATACCATAATTATTACTGTCACCATGAGCTAATAAATTATTATTTTGTCTATGTGTACGTATCAATATTATGACAGTACAATCATTGTCCACGTACAATTTTCAATTCCTGTACAATTTTACCATTGAAACCATTAATAAGCTTTTAAAAAAAGTTAATAAAAAAGTATTGCTGCACTCTAAAATATTGTTCCATAATTTACAAAATGCTTAATAACAAGATTATAGTTAATTTTTTTTTACATTAGAATCCAATCTAAAAAACGATATAATTTTAACGACAATTGTCCGCTATCTAATCTTCGGTCGTGTGTTTATTTTGTGTTTTGTTTGTATTGCTTTAACATAGTAATTTTTTTTAGATTTCGTAAAGAATAAAATTAATAATATTTTTGTAAAGATTTAGACTTGAATCTTTTATGATGTAAAATATTTATGTATTATATTATGTTGTTTAAAATTAGCTCAGAAATATACAAGCATTACATTGTCCGTGTATAAAATAATTGTTTGAAGAATTATATAACTGAACGTATATTTAACTTATGGCTATTCAAGCAGTCTTAAAGCAGCGAAGAAATGCTGTGCGATTATTTATTATTAAAACTGATACGTGGAAGATGAAGTGTAAAAAAAAAGAAAGAGATAGATACATAGAGGAAAAGAAAGAGAGATAAATAGTATGCGTCTGTATCAAAGTGGGAGATTATGGGACTGATTGTCATGTAGACAATTGGTTGACCGTAATCTTCTTTTTCTGTTAGTTGGGGGCGTTAGATCTCTTAAATAAATAAACTTACAGTGAATTGAATACAATCCCAGAAATATCAGTCGGATAAAAAATCAGAAGAGTTATTTATAATAAATGTTTTTGTTTATACTTCACTAATAATTTTGGTGACTTCTAAAAAAGTTTACTTTTGTTAAGAATGTGAAACGTACGTTTCACTTAATGAGTATTTACAGTATAAAAAAAAATATGTTATTGAATTATATATTCTTTGAGATTAAAATTTGCAATCTTGATGTGGTAGTCTGCTTTAACATGTTTCATATTTATTATATATTTTCTCAAAATATCATACAAATTCAATATAAAAATTAGAGATTTTATTAGATACAAAACTATTTCTCGTTTGTGGTTAAATTCTTAAAATCATAATGTTTTATCTTTACTATAATTAATGGTAATTGACCAAAAATACAATTAGATAATTATATGATTAGATACGAAAATTACTTATATATTGAAATTATATTCGAATGAGAAAATTAATAATGGAAGGAAAAAGTATTTTTAAACATGTTTAGAAAAATCGCGAAAAAAAATGAGATACAAAAATAGTGTCATAGAGTTGAAACTATTTAGTAAAAACGTTTTGCAAATACTGATAAGAAATACAAAGTAGGCAAGCTCATTCTCTCCTCATACTCTACTTTTCTAATGTCTCTTCCTTGTCTTACTATCCTATTTGCTTCCTATTGTTCTATGAAAGTATATGTATAAACAGCAAGTAATTTTCACGGAAATTTTTTTTCAGCACGTTTATCATGAGTAGTTAGTTTTTGTCACTATTTTGAGGTCGATCTTAAGTATTATTATTAATGCTAAATACTAATACTATTTATTTTAATTTTTTTATTCTATGAATGCTAAAAATATGATTTACATATTACCATTCATTATTTAATATTTATTATATGACTTTCTATTAAAATTTTTTTAAAATAATCTTTAAAACAGATTTGATATATAATTTTATTATGTAATTTTTTTAAATTTATTAATAATAAAATTTATTAATTAAAAAAATAATAAAATCGATACAAAATTTAAATAAAAATACATGCATACAAAAGAAAATTGTAGAATTGAAAAGCTGTAATTAAAAGCGTAAATAAATGAATATTTAAAGATTAGTTAAAAAACGGCTAAAAAATAATAAATCAATTAATTTACATATTTATTTTGCTTTCTTTCGTATTTTTTAAAAATTATATATGAAAGTGAAGTATGAATATATATATCCGAGCACATCGCTATTTATAAGAATCATGATTTATAGAAATTGATGAATTTTTACAAATATCAATATTTTGTACTCGTTCTGAGTATTAAATTTGAACATGTAGTAATCAATTTAGCAATTAAATTATAATAAATACCTTTTTTATTTTATAATTGATCGCGTATTTTTTGCGAAACAAATTTTGTTATCTATAATTATAAAAAATCTGATAATTAGTTATAAATATAGTTAATAAATAATTGAAATAAAAAAAAATTGAAATTTTTATTTTGAATGAGAATAAAGAAATGGTAAATAGAGTGTACATTACTATACGTTTGATGTAAATTCAGTGCAGACGATCATTGATATAAGCTTAGGAAAATGTTTTGTAAAATCTATATTTATGTCTCTTAATTAAGGACGGAAACAGAGTAAAAACAATAATAAACTAAAAAAGAATTGTGTTATAATCTTTTAAAAAGGAACTAACTAACTATTGATCTTAGTTATGGTACCTATATGAATTTAACTATTTGAATTAGAATAGAGAAGAAATTTAGGTTAATTAATGTATCTGTATCGGTTTTTTTTTATTTAAGTGTTCTACTTTACTGAGGTATTTTTATATTATTGTTACTTTTTACCAAAATCTTCCTCTTTTATCAAAATTCACGCCTATTTTTTGTGGTTATAATACTAACTTCCAGTCGTTTATTTCTCTTATAAAATGTATAAGAGATGAATGAGCCGACCAATGTTTATGTGAAATTAACTAATTTTAAACTCTGCACTGATCGATTCAAAAGGATTGAACACTAGTAGATATAGTCGTCTATAACTTCAAACCTCATTTTAAGCCCTTTTTAAATTCATATATTGAAGAAGGCTGTAATTTTTGTAAAAAAATACTTGATATATCTGCGTTTGCAGATGGAGCGATTCAGCGTCACACCTAACGTTATATAGCTATCTTGGATCGACATCTTTTTTTCTTACCTGCTTGCTAACGAGCTTACCTGCTGCACTTCTTACATTAGTATAAGGCTTCTCTGCCCCTTCGCTCCACTCACTTCCATCACCCCCCACCTGTATTTTTACACTTTCACATACCTGCTTATATATAGGAGCACATATAACATTCCAATTCCACAATCCTGATTCACAATCTACCTTATGCTCGTTGAGCCTGTTTAAACAAATTTCCTTGTAAAATATTTTCCTAACAAGCGTTATTGAAAGACCAAAAGATTATCGCTTTTACAAAGATGGTGCATACAATGCATTTGATTTTCGATTATACTTCGTCCCTCTTGCCCGGCTCCTTAACTCACTCGCCCCTTCTCTTCTACTTATGTTCAAACCTTCGACATTGTCATTTTCTCATATACGCCTCTCACTTCTTTTTCTTCTTTTTTTTTTGTTCATAAAATAAAAACTAAACTAAAACGCATGTACAAAATATTGAATCGTATTCAAGTGTAATTAAATGCTCTGCTTGAATTTAATAACTGCTTGCTTGTTATTTACGTTTTTAGTTGTATATGATGAGTATACTAAATTCTCTTGTTCGGTAAAACCATAAAAAGTTTTAAAGAAAAGATGTAAAGAAATAGAACTTACTGCTATTTGCAAAATGAAACTCTTATATGTAACTTTACGTTTTTTTTAGTATTTTAAATACTCCTTGTGACACATTAAAAAATATTAAATTGTAATTTAGAAAATTATTGCGAATTATTATGTAAAGGAAAAAAAAGAAAATCATTTGAAAAATCTGTAAATATTTAATGTTTTACTTTGTCATTCTAGACTACATCCATAATAAATCATATTTATAAGCGTAATTAAAGACTTGAATTGATAAAAGTCACCAACTTCTAATTCCTTTCTAATTCCTTCGTAAGATTTCAAATAATATAGTAGCCAGGAAGGTTTAACTTGCAATCTTTCTTATAGGTGAACTACCAATAACTCCTTATATTATGCGGAATTGATTATAAATTTGAGTCAAATCAGTTTTTACTTCAAATAATATCTATCTTTATTTAAAAGTACTTGAATAATTATCAATCGTAATTTTTAACATAACGTTTATGTTTTTGATATTTGTGTAGTTATATATTAAAAACAAAGGGTATATAAATACTAATTAGAGTAGCACAATGGTTTAGTAGAAACTTTAGAGTCGAGGAAAAATAAAACGATTGGTGAAACGGACAATACGTAAAGAACCTGATTGACATGATCTAGAGTATGTATAGTCTAATACAACTGTAAATATACTAATATGTCCATAAAGTATTTTATATAGATGGCTACGGTTATTCTGGTTTTTGAAACTCTTAAAAACATTGTGATAGAAGTAGGAGGGAGGAGAGAGAAATGAAAGGGAAAGAACTTTACAATTGGCAACAGTAAGTATGTGCGTACTGGCATAATGAGCGTTACATAGGTAAAATGGATAATATATATGAATGGCACAATGGTGTGTACAGTAGCCAGTAATCTATCTCGAATTACATCGATGTAAATGCTTATTAAAGTATTATCTCTTTTTTGTATTCTTAAATGATGACTATGATCATAATTTTATCAACTGATTTATACAATCTTCAATACAATTTGTTACGAAATCATATTATCATGATGTACATAATTTTTTCTTTTGATGTTTCTGTAAAGTATTAATTTTTAAGTATTTCTTTTAACATTTCTTGAAAAGTTTTTTTAATTATAAAGATTAGTCTGTAAAATATAGTTTATATAACAAATGTAATTTTTCCGAGCTATATAACAGGTTTATTCAACTATTATTTTGTATTAAAAATTATTAAATCGATTAATGATTTTTGCAATTTTCCATTAGAAGTACACGTCTTTCGATATTTTTAGCTTTTGTATCTAAACTAATATAAACTCTGATTGAGAAATGTGTTTAAAGGAATCGATATGGATTTAATCGAAAATAATAAATTTTTTTACTTTCAAAGTGAAGTAAGAATTGTTCTTATAGTGCAAATGGTATTATTATTGTAAATAAAAAAAATACATAAGTTGGTCTTTTGTTAATAAATTTCGTTAATAATTTTATAATTAGTCACTAAAAGTAAAGAAAAAACTTTCAAGAGACAATTTAATTAATGCATAATACTATAATAAATTGCGTAGAGATCTCATCGAAACACGTTAACTATAGTTTTACACATATTAGCAAGATTGCAACTTTTAAAATCCGACTATGATTAAAAATGGGTAGAGTGAAAAAAAAGTTTATAGTGAGTGCAACATTAAAAACATTAGACAAGAACAAAATTACTGCAGCTTCCAACATAACTATTCATTCGTTTGATTTTATGAACAACGGTCTCACATTTTTTTTAACATTTTCATTTCCGTATTTTCCTTTATTCCGAACAACTTAGGAATATTAAGAACTTATGAATTATGAATTAGAAATTGCTAATTAGTAAAGATTATTTTGCAATGAAAAGTTAATATTTTCTATAAATAATTAGAAATGGTCCCACACTACGAAATGCAAAAAATGGCAGAATGCATTCGAGTGCTGCTAAATAACGTTATTTTGTAAAAGTATAAATCAAAAACTAGTTTTATCTTGTTACAAATAGGCATTTGTAGGTCAGATGAAAGAGAATCGCCGTTCATGCATGTTCCTCTCTTTAAAAACTTTTTCTTTCGTGGAAAATTTATTTTTATTCATTGGGTTAAAAAATAAAATGCAATTGTTAACCGCTTTCAAGATCCTTTAATATATAACTGTTAATATGAATAATATTTTTATGAAATCAAAATACAATTAACTATGATAGATTAAGTAATGATTTTTTACATCGTACTTACATTGATGATTTGTTGTATTAAAATACATATTTAAAGTTATAATTATTTAATTTGGACGCAATATTTTCTGCGTCTAATTGAATTATTCATTCATTAATAATAAGTTTATTTATTAATAATTGGTACTCTATTAATATTACTGTTTTACATTGAAAAAAATGTTAGATTAACCTACATACCAATTACAAATCAAGAAATTCAAAATTAATAAATTATTGTATTTTAAAATGTTGAGAATGCTAATTTTTATTTTTTGGGACAAACTCTTGACGCTATGCTAGACGGAAGTATAAATCTCTTGTAGTTATAAACGCTTTATTCATATTATTTTTTTTAAGAAATTTAATTTCGGTAAAAGCTTAAATGCAGTAACAGTATGTACAATAATCAGAATACAACTATAGTTAGTGAGGTTTCCACACCTTCGTTTTATCGGTAGTTTTTATAATCTAGCCAAGTTCAATTTTTTTTATCTCACGGAAAGTTTGCATTGTTCTTGTGAATGAAATATTATATTGTTCAATTCAAATTAATTATAGAAATATTCATAAATTTGAAGTTAGTAAATAAAACTAGTCTTGAATGTAATGAAGTGTTATAACCTATTATAAAATAATATAAATTGCAATGGCCTAATAACTAAAAGAGGAGAGGATTATTTAATTTTTTTTCTCTGTAAATTACGATTTATGTGAACCGAAGATTTTGTAGCTGAGTTAAACATTTGTATTGAATAAACATCCATTTGTGACATACGTATTACATGTATACAGCATATCATAGCAGAGGATATGCACACATTTTTGCTTTTTTCACCATACATCAGCGATAAGTAATCTGTTTAATAATTAATTTGAGAAATAAGAAATACGCCAATTTCCTACTATAGAGCTACTAACGTCATATATTGCTACTTGCTTTCGATTCTGGAAGAGCCTTTCAAGGATCGGCATTTCGAAAAAAGGTCATTGATCCACAATATTAACTCAATTTTTTTTAATCTTCTAGAAACAAATCACTCGTTTCTCTATCTTAACTTAAATTTATAAAAAAATATTCAATGTATAATTTACTACATATTAATTTATAGAAATACACTTTTTAAAACAATCTAAAAAGAATGTGCATAGCAAAAAAATTATCACTAAATTATAATTTATGAAAATATGCGTAAGATAGCAAGAATAAATTTATCTTCATTTTTTCATCTTTCCTTTTTTTTTTGTTTACTTGAAAAAAGTTCAAAAAAGTTATGGATTTTTTTGTTTAAATGTGATTTTAAAATAATGTAAACTATTGTTACAATGTTTCATATAAAAGAATTAATAAATATGAGAATAGCCATCATTTTAATAGTTCAGTTATGAAATATATGATCTGTGCGAGAAAGAAAGCCAGAATACAGTTCATTAGTTGGGTATTTTTAAAAAATTTCACGTGAAAATGGCTACGGGGAATAGCAACAGGCAGAGTCAGGATGCTATGAGTCCTTGTTAGCTAACCTGACATTGCAGCTATTGTCCTTTGAAGGTCGGAAAATCCACAGAGAAAAGAAAGCAAATTGACCTGCATTCCAACGCTAGCGAAAAATATAAACGTGGAGAGAATTTTCGGTTTCGCGTCATCGAACAGAACAGCGAACTGCCGAACTGTTGAGGATCCAGGTACTATTTGTAGCCATGGCTAGTGGTGGTGGCAGCGGCAATGTTGCGGATGCCCATTGTATAGCACAAATGCTTGCGTCTCTTGTTACGCGTCTTATGAGACTGGCCTGATCGGAAGAGTGGGGAGCACGAAGCAGCCAGTGGTCAAACAGTCGGGGCCGACTTCTTTTTTTCTCTTGTTTCTCCCTTTGCCAAGAACCTCACTCCCTATTCGATTTCTCTCAGCCTCCACCCATCCACTATCGTCCATACAGAGAAAAGCACGCATGTCGTATCAGTGTATCATGGTAACGGACGACCAGGCTTGAAAACGATAATCTTTCTACATGCTTTTATAGCGCCTACTTCTTCCTTACTTCTGACGACTATTCTTAAAAATAGAAGCGAATACCACTGTCGTTCATGCTGTTGCCACAGCCACATTTTTTTCTCTTTTACTCCTCGTTTATTCCTTTCCCGTACATCCATGCTCAAGTAGCTCCTTTATTTTTGCTTTTTTATTGCTACTCATTCAGTTAAAAAAAAAAATTTTTTTAACGAAATTCAATATTCAATACTTGTCGCTGAAACTTTTTACAGTATAATCATGAATTCGATTTTATCACAATTAATAGTTTTTTATATCTTATTTCACAGTAAGCCAACGAATTCTTTCAGACGTACAATGTGTGTTTTTAACTGCTTGTCTCTCTCTCTCTCTCTCTTTGTGTCTTTCTTCATTTACCTTTCTTAGAGATGAACATTTTCTGATTTCTAATAGTAATTTGTAAAATTTTGTTCTATAGAAGAAATGACATTTACATTTGTTTAAATCATGCTGAATTATATTTGAATTAAAATCGGTTAAAAATTATGCAAAACAAAAATACAATTAGAAATACATTGAGAACAACTGTTTTTTAAACTATATGACATTAATAAACTCTACTCGAATAAACCTTTCTTTCTCGTGTACAAGCAAGTCTTCATTTCGATAACGGCACCTTTTGATTTACCTAGAATTTTCATGAACCAAGTTTTTTTACAAGAAATGTTCCATTATCACCATAGTTATTGTTGTCACCTTCGCATTGCGTAATGATATTCTGTTTTTTAATCTTGACCTCTATCTCCTACAACTTATTCTTCGATCCTTATTTAGACTAATGCTACTATGGTGATGTAACCCATACACTAGACTGCAACTCCCTCTTTAATTAGCTTTAAGATTTTCAGAGAAAAATATTCTAGAAATACAACTAATGATTTTAATTCTTCTTCTTAATCGACAAAATATATAAATAAATAAAATATTTTAATATAAATATTTTACAAACATTTTACATTGTAGTACTTCATAATTTCATATGGAGTGACAATGTCATTTAATTAAAAAAACACGAATATATATATATACAATAGAAGGTTTTATTTAAAGCAATATTTTACTCAAATCTAATGAATTATATGATAAAAATTATTTTAAGCACTTTTTAAAGCACTATTAATTAAATGATTGATAAATTATTAATGATATTATCAAACATTCATGAGTGTTTCTCAATATTTAAAATAAATATCGAAAAGAATTGTATATTTACTGTGTATCTAAAACAAGAATTAGTATTTCATATAATATTGCAATGATTTTAAGTATAACTTCAAAATCAGTCATTTAAATACATTTGTAATAATAATATCAAATATTTTTCAGAAGTTGTAAAGATTTTGTATTTTAGCAATTGTTATTATATAAAAACGTACTACAAAATTCAGGCAATTTAATACATGAAATCGTCATAACGATAAAAACTTACTTTCATACTTTCTTTTTTTTTGAATATTTAATTAAGGTTATAAATTATTACAAGAATTGTCAATGTTTAATTGAAAATATCAATTTTTTTATAATATAGATTTTATAAAAAAAATCAGGTAATAAAATTTTGTATTATATCGCTTAAATTATTTTTTTTTCTTCTTTTTCAAACGAACTAATTATTTTCAATAATTACATGAACATGTTTAATAGTTTCAATACTTGTTTCTAAGTATATTCAAACAAGCATATTAGTAAACGTTTTTGAATTATTAAATTAAAAAATAAAATAACTTTCTATTAAAAATAGTCGGTTTTAATTATTTATTGCATTAAAAGAAATTTAAACATTCATGAAACATTTTAATGTATCGAACGCCAACAAACTTTGTCTTAAAAAAATATTCGTACCTATTATAGCAGTAATAATATTCTAACGATTTCGATCATTATAAAGTTTGTTCTCGTTGAAGAAATTCGACACATCGTGTCACTATAAAATTTTTGTTATTACGTTAATATTAAATGAACGTAATTCGCATGTATTTCAAAACTAATCAGATTGGGTCCATATAGAAGTTTTCTTGATCTGAGAACTCTGGAAATCGAATAAGATAAATTAATGAACTTGTTGTTCAAAATAAATTGCTATTACTTAGCTCATCACTTATTTGATTGTTTCATCTTTACTAAAAAAGGGGGATAATTTCACAATTATACTAAACACAATTATTCTAACTGAAAAAAATTTACGCACAAACACGCTATAATGTTTTCCTTTTATCTTTATTTTACAATTCTACCTCATCTGTATCATTAGTGGACGAAAAAATTTTATAATATTGCTAGTTCATTAAAACTATTATTAAAAAAGGTTTAAAATTGGTACCTGATAATTTGTTATCATTAATTTAAAAAAAATAACAATACCTTATATCTTATATTTAAAAGCTTAATATTACTATAGCATATTTTTAAATATATTATTTATTGAGTATTTTATAAACTTTTCTTTTTGCGATAAATATACCATTTAAAATTTTAATTATAAAAGCTGTACAAGTAAGGTAAATTGTGAGATTTTGGACAGCAATGCACAATACGTGCATAACCTGTTACCTTTAAATAAAAGTATATACTTTATCAATGACAATTAAAAAAAATGAAAAGACAAGTTTAAAAAAATAGAGTAAATATTTTTACAATAAAACGCAATAATTATTGTTTAAGAACCCGTAGAAAAAAGCGATTGATAATGACTGATGGCGATAGGTTGATGTCTACAAGATACAAATTTATTGCTTTTAGTATGGCGAACAGGACGTGTGATGATTAAAATTACATTTTGTGCATGCTTGCGTGAAGCAAGGACGTATTGAATGCAAAATAATTTCTCTTTTTCGTTTGTGTTTATTCGAGCAGGAAAGGTCGACTCCACGCCACACACCTCTTTTAATATGGGCTACCTAGTATCACCATACCCCTATCCCAATGGAGCTGGTGGACCCATTCCAGTTTCAATGGTAAGCTTTTGTCTATTATTACTATATGAGACATATTTTTATTATTATTATTTCTTTTGTTTTATTTTCATTTCTCGAACTCATTTTAATACTGTAAATATTTATTTGGTTGGTATGTTCAAGCTATATCAAATGCAGGCTGATATTTCTCCTATTAAAATATCTTTAAACAAAAGTAAGACACTTTTATTACTGCCTAGTTTTCATATAAATTTTTACATTCCAATAGCTTTAAGCAATAATGATTTTTCATTCCGAACACAATTTCTGAATTACCTAAAAAGTTTTACATAGTGAAGCAGAATTTTATGAATAAAGGTGATATGTAAGTAAATAAACTAGCAATAAATTTAAAATTATATACATATTATATACATAAAGCTTACGTGCAAATCAGTTTTAATTGACCGATTTCAGTAAGAATTATATTTGTTCAACATCCTTTTGATATTAATTTCAGCTCAAAAGACCAGTGTTTTTATACGTAAGACTAGTAATTTTCAAATGAAGGAAGTGAAGTCACAAAAACAATTACTACGCACACTTAAACACCCAATTTTAATAAAAAATGAAGATACCTTTCTTACAATAATAGAGAACTTGGTGGTGCTTTCATCTCCTTCCTTTTTTATTCTGCTTTTTATCACTATTTTTCTCTCTTCCTCTATTTCTATTTACTCACCACGGGCAGTCCCTACTATGTCATTATGTTGTTATTTCCAACAAGAATCAGCAGGTTCGTGAGCATATACAGGTATAATTCTAAATGAGTATACTCTATCGAGAGAATCGAAATCAGCTCTTGAATTCTACTTTTATTTTTATCGACATTTTTGTATTACTACCTTTATTCCTTAATTATTGAATGTACACAAAAATTAGATACTTTCAATTGTTGTTTAGTTTGTTATTGTTTCCAGTTTTTTTTTAAATTACCGATTTGCGTGCGTGAAGTGATTTTTAAAAAAATAAGTCGGAAATATCTTATTAAGCAATGCTATATCTAATAATAAATGATTCTAGTTGATCCTACCAATAATTGAAAAAATGCTTCTAATCTATTTGAAGATTTTGTTTGCAATGCTCCGAGGCTGGATATATTTTATCCATCGATGCATACAGACAGTACAGAAGCAATACGTTCAGAAGAATAAGTATAAAAGCAATTTAAAAATAAATTTAAAATAAAAATATATGCAAAAATTTGTTTCATAAAAGAAAATATAATTACGATAAAAAGCAGAATTTAATAAAATGTTGGCGTTGAGTTTTTAATATTAAGTAAAGGGTAAAAGAGAATTCGATTGTCGACTGGTCAGAAAATAACGTGCCAGAGAATAGCTTTACTAGAAAGAGGAAACTTTACATCTGGAATGGAAGAAGAAAAGATAAACGAGAAGTAAGCCACATACCCAGATTTAAGTACATGAAATCCAAAACTCTTATATTAAAACACAACAGACAACCTGAGTAATATAACGAATTCTGCACAATATCGTGTCTATATGGCCACAAAATTAATCAATTTAAAAATATATAATGGTCATAATTTTTTTTTCTTCGATATTCGGACTAACTAGTGCTATAGCTTCATTTAAAGTTCGTTATTTCTATCGTATCTCACCAGATAAACATTACTTTTAAACGTTGCTAAAAACAGTCTCTCTCTCTCTCTCTCTCTCTCTCTCTCTTTTGTATATTTTTTGAGTGAATATGTATTTAGAAATGAAAAATATATAATAACCAAACATTATAGTAAAAATTTTATAAGACACAGATTTACTTATAATGAGAGAAAAAAATACAATTGTTCCTAATGAAGTTGCAAGAGCCCTAGAAAGTGAAGGCTTGTGGATAAAATAACAAAATGTCCCCAAATGTGATAAATACATTTATTACATTTCTTTGTCTCTTCCTCTTTTTTATAGTGTATAATTATTGGCTAGTTTTGTACAGGGCCGAAGTTCTTTTTCTACTGATTGTATTTAGTGTTAAAAATAATTTAATTTAATTTATAAACTAAAGGTTTCAAATGATAATCACTTTGTAATAAATTATAATACTCCTCGAGAAAATTTGAAGTTTAAACACTTGTGTAACAATAATCATGTCTTCTAATTTAGTGTCATGTACTTATTTCGATAGAAAAAAAAGTATTATAATCATTAAAACATTAATTACATATATTTTTAAAGAAAAAAATTTATCTATACTATCGTGTAATGATATTATACAAATATTAATTATATTCATATAAAATAATAATGATACTATGGAGTTTCAGTTAAGTATACAGAATTAGACAATTTCAAATAAATATCTAAGAAGCCAAGTATTGAAATTCAGTAATACTGATAGTATTATTATTGCAAACTCAATTGTTCATAAATATAGGTCTGTTTAAGATATGGGAGTTCTTTTATTATTAAATCTAGTGGCTTTCAGTCTTAGAATAAAAACCATTTTTTAATTTCTCATCAAATTGTTGTTTATAATTTTAACAAAGGATATTGCATGTGATGTTATTTATTGAAAAAATTGATAAATACTGAAATTTTCAATATTTGTAACACTGTGCATTTTTGTGTAATATCAGGTATAGCGTTTATTTAGTAATAATTATTTCTTGTTTCTGCACGGATAGTGTTGATATAAACCAGAACAAAAGATCCATCTTTTAAGTCATACCCTGAGAACCTCGCATAGTTAGTATGGTTTACAACAGTTTTTGAACAATAGTATTATATTATAAAGACAGAAAAGTGTATGAAATAATAGTCCGAAAATCGATGTAGAACACTTTGCAGAGATGTATAAGAAAATAGGACTCCTGCTAGATAGTTTTCTAAGAATACTTTTGATGAATTCAAGCATTGGTTAACTAAGAAAAGGGATGAGATATAAAGAAAAACAGAAAAAGGGATGACCCAAAGTCGAACCCTTAATCGGCTCCCTGTGGATAAGCTGAAATTGTTTTCTTATTGTTTTGGTACAAGGTCAGAAACGAATGACTCGGAAAAATTTGTTTAAGAGAAAAGAAAATTTCACTTCTGCATCATTTATTACTTCGTTCCAACATCTTTTTTCACCTTTTTATTTACGTTACAGTTTACATTGCCGTTCTGTCAACATGTTCATGCAAATAGAAATTCTACGCATTATTTTGAAAAAACAAAGTATGATGAATTTTTTATTTTTTGAATAATTTTGAATAATTTTTCAAACGACTACCTATTTCTCCTCTGTCAGACAGCTGTGTATTTATTGTACTGATACTTAACCTGACACACGTTACCTTTAACAGTGTAATTTTTTGCCTACTTTAACCGTTCAATTTTAATATTTAGAAATTATAACTATATTTCTGACAATATTTAAACAAAAATGAATGCGCAATAAAAGTGAAACATTGTAAAATTAGGAACAAGTTTCTTGGAAACCACAGAACCAAGAATTATAATGAAGACTAGTTAGACAATTTTTATAAGGAAATTGATACACTGTGATGTTTATGTATTATGTAAATGTAAGTTAGATAAAAATCTATCCATAATATTTTATAGATATTGATACGCACAAAAACATATAATAAATAATCGAAGCTATAAGGGTTACTTATTTTAGCACTTGAGAGTTAGTAGAGAAGAATAAGTGGGTAGAAATAGGGAAGGAAAGAGAAGAGAGTAAATTTACCACGCTTGAAGTAGAGATTCTGAAAATTTGGTCTGAGCCTTTCTTAGTATGAACAAGGAAGTAAGCAAAAGTATTGGGTGGAAGGGAGCAAGAAAAGAAATACGAAACATTGGAAATAAATGAAGCGAAATAAATATGTGGAAGGACCGTGAACTTCGAAGCTTGCCCAAAACCAACCACTATTCAAGAGCAAATGAGAAGAAAGTAAACCCGCCAATTCATAATATTGGACCTCAATGGTTCTACAGGCGTATTTCTTATCAGATAATTTTTCCTTCTTCGTTTTGTTTTGTCTTGGTCTACATCTCACTTTCTCTATAAAGCTGCTAGCTGCTAGCTGGCTTTTTTGCGCTTTTTCTGCTATTTTTTTTAATATACCAATTATAAGTTTATTAGATTATAATTTACAAGGAATAAATCAGCACTCAGCAACTCCAAAAATTATAAAATTAAATGTATTAATATAAAAATACATATAATTTAAATAGGTATATTCAAATTAAAGCATTAAAAAATTTTGTTTAGTGACCAATTATTTGATCGTGTGCTTATCTTTAATATTTTGTAATAATAATGCATACAGTAAAGCTATAATTATGGTTATTTTGGGATTTTTTGAATGAAAATCAGGTCAATAGAATTTTACAAGTACGAAGAATAAAAAGATTAAACACAATACATTTACGAGATCTTAGCAAAGTTTGATTTAAAAATCATTTAAAATCGATTTAAATCATCATGTGTTCATAATAAATCATAATGTGTTCTTCTTTCTGCATATCGCAGAAATTAATAAGGAAGGCAATATATATATATATATATATATATATATATATACATAATTAAGATGAATGTAGATACGGTTTATGCGATTTAAGACGAGACTACTATATCGGAATAGGTCTTTTGCGGTTTCTAAACAACAATTATGCGTACTCATCCGAAATATTTTATGCACTAATTTCTAGTTCTTATTATAAAAAAAACTTAACTCACAATTGCTGATTTGTCTGATAGCTGTATATTTAGCTTCACGAAATAGCGTATACTATGGTTCTATATACTATTCAATCTGAGTTGATACAGTTTTCCTTCTTCGTTACCATCAAATTGATTGCTATTTCTAGATTTTTCATTATAATTTTTATATCTGATTTCAGTTATCTGTTATTAAAAAATTTTTCCATAAATTTTTCGTTTTAAAAGTAATTCTAGCTAGTGATTTATTGCATATATATATTTTATATTAAATAAAATAAAATTTTTTACTTTGAACAGCAATACTATAAAATCATACTCTATACTGAGTATAACTTAATTTTGAATTTACAGACAATCTTTTGAGAGATTATGGAAAGATAAATTTTCTATCTCTTACTACGAAAGCAGATTAATTATATCCATAAATGATTAATTTTTTTATTATTATGCAAATGATAATTTAATTAAAATGACTATTATTATAATAATTATGTTATTATTTGGATAATTTCATGCAGAATATATCGTGATATAAAGCCGAGTTAGTAATAAATAAGCAGTACTTTATGAATATACTGAAATCTTAAAGTGAAAATTAATAAACATTGTTGAATTTATATTTTATATTTACATTCATATAAAATTTATTCTTTTGATTTTTACGTATGGATGATCGGTTTTTCTCGGAAATTGATGCAGATTTCTTTTATATTCTTTATACGACTCGATTTTTGCACACATACTACAAAAGTTTTAAACAAACGCCCATTCACAATGAAGATTTTGGAAAAGTATTGAAGATATCACCTTAGAATTGTTTTAGAATACAGCACAGAAGAAATTTAAATTATGGACTTTCACATTTAATTATAAGGCGAGAAATCGTGATATTGCAATATATGCAAAGACAGTTCTTTTTTTGATAATACATCATTTCACTTTTATTATCTAGTTTTAAATAATATATTTTTAGTTTTTATTCTAACAATAAAATGTGTTTAAAAATTCGAAAATTTTAATAACAATGACAATAACGTAGGAGAATCACAACTCGTGTCAATTGCCATTCAGAATAAACATAAGTATTAAAATTGCTATAAGTAATATTGTAACAAAAATGCAAAATAAAAAAATATATTAAACAAAAAAATATTTGTTTAAAATTAATTTGTATAAAATAAAATACAAAATAAGTATTATTGGTGTGTTAAAATGATAAAGACACATTATTAGTTTTATACGTTTTTTCGTATAATGTATGTGTTACTCAAACCATCTTTAAGGTATGCTTTTTAATATTTATAAATAATTTTAAAATACCTAATATTTGCGTATTTTGTGAAATTCAGTATTTGATATTTTTATTATAGAATAAATTTATAGAATAAATAAATAATAAACTATCAAAAAAGGATTATTTCTTAGATTTCATAAGGATAAAAAATTAGAGATATATTGAGTTACTTATTGTATTTTTTTGATGTTGCGTTTTTGCTGTATTTGTTATCTATTAAAAGTTTACGAAAACTTTTAAACATAAATCTGTATACTCGGATAAATAACATTATAAATACCTATATAAATTTTCTGATAAACAAATATATAACAATGCTTAAATTAGTGTATTGTAATATTTTTGTTTAATAGAAGATTCTTATGTATAAAATTAGTTCAATTGTAAAAACTATTTATATATGTACGGTAAAAAAATTTCCTTAAAAGAAGGTACAAAAAGCAAGGAATCAAAAATGAAAAATTAATTTATGAGAATACAGATGAAAGAAAAGATAAAAAGAAAATTAAAATAGTAATTGGTTAGCGAATGGATAATTATTGCAACGCAATGATTCTATAAACAATAAAAAGGACGAGTTTTAGTTCATCCGTAGTCTTACTAGTGAAACCATATATATTTAAAATATTACTTTAGTTATTACTTTATTATTAAGACGTTTCTTGTTCAAATCTGCAATTATATTTTAACTTTAAGAATGTCTGCTATTTTTTATTATTTAACATTCTTATTATTACATTGTTTAGTTTACTATTGTTGATTTACTTTAAAATCACTTCTCGAACTTTTGCTTTCTATAATTAATTACGCTATACTCTATTTGTTTTTGCGAAAACTTATTTTGACAAGCTATCTTTTAAATTAAATTGGAGTTTATCTAATTGGTACGGACGCTGATATTGCTTAATAATTAGTTTATTTTTTAATTTTTTTGTTTTAATGACAAACCATACAATACACTTAAGTTATCTTTGCAGGAGATCAATAACATAAATTTTATACATTGTTAATCAATATTGAAAATTTTTTATGAGTATTATTAAACAGGCACATTCAAAACAATATTTTTTTATTAAATTAAAATTTTAAGTACGAAAAACTTCAATATATAATATATTAAACAAAAATTAATTTAAATAATTCATCAATTTAATGTTTAAATATTAAGTATATGTGGTATATTTCTGAGTTTGGGAACTGAAACGAAAGAATTTAAAATTTTTAAATATTTAAAGTTGATTTAAGTACAGTTCTTTATTTATAAGCTAACCACAGTTTAATTGCAAACATTTCTTAACAAATGTATGCTGCAACCGTATGCGCGCTTGTGTATATGTAAATATATATTTAAAATATGTTGTTTTAATGTAACTTAGTTTTTTGCATATATTCACAAGTTTCATATTTGAAAAATATCAAAACTTAAAAAAAACTTTAATAACGTTCGATATTTTTATGAAGGTTAATCCCTATTACAATATTTGAATGACTTTCCAATACACAATTCTTGTAACAGCAGAACCATATAAATCGAAGTACATAAAAAATGCATTGTGCAGAATTTTAAGACATTTCCTGACCGAGAAGTAGAAATTTCATACATAAAATATAGATTCAAATCGGCTAGTTTCTAGATATAAGAGTATCAACGGGGTCATCAGTTTGATTTCTCGGAATATTTGTACAGTTGTATTCTAACGTAACAAGAATATTAAAATTACGCCCTTAGCCGAAGATCGTGCTAACATTTCGATTGCGTATTCAGTTTCTTCCAGCTATTATGATTTTGCTTTAAAATAAAGCCACGTCTATATTTTGGCCATTCAAAATGAAGGCCAGTGCTTCAAAATATTCGTCTTCAACGGTTACGATAGCGTTCCACAAGCTAGTTCGTCTTCTTACACTCTTTTTTATTTTTATTTTTTTTACTTTGCTAGCGTCCTTGTCTTTCTTTATTCTGTTTCTCACATCTCATATTTTCCTTTAATAATGGCTCTTTATTTTCTTTGTAAATTATAACTCTTATTGAATCGTAAAATTATCTAACAATTTAAAATATCGTTTTCGTGATTTTAAACTCCTAAATTCTGTATCTCTCTTCTCTCTATAATACATTTCTTTTTTCATTTTCTTTTTACATTTGTGCTTTGTCTTAACTTTTCTTGGAAAAAAGAAGAAAATAAAGCAGATGTAAGATGTCTTATTCTTTCTTTTTAAAATTCAGTCATTTTTTTATTATTTCCAAAATACTTTCTGAATTACTCAAAAATCACTACATTATTACAAATATTCTTACCATTTGTTTTTATTATTGGGTTAAAAGTTAAAAACTGTTTATTTTGTTTTGAATTAAGGCTTTGTCTACAGGATTTAACTGGTAATGAAATTGCCTAGAGCCGTGAGCTATAAGATATAATCGAATTGTGTTGATTAGCCATATATTACACGTAACTTATAAAATTTACGAACAGAGCTACATTAAAAATTAAATTCATTATGTATTAACAGATTCTGTATATCAATACACATTTTCTCTTTAAAAAATGATGAAAAATTTTCTTAAATTATTTTTCTTTTCTTGACCGTTGTATCGTATCTTTGTAAGAACTTATAATTTTCACATTTATCTTTTCGAAAATAACATGGGTTCAGATTCGCATGGATAAAGCATTTATCAAGACAGGACATACAAGTGCGAAATCTTCCCAATGAGCAGCGTGTTCCGATGTTGACTATAGCCGCTGAAATTTATTTGTAGGGTTGTAGTAAATCACTTTTTATTAGCCAATGCGAGGTCACTACTGAGCGTCGTTTGAAATGAGTTGGTTTCTGACGATGCCGTTGCTTTTCTGAAGCAAACGACAGAAGACAGACTGAGGCTATCACGTTTACATTACTAATGAACAAAAATCAGTCGATCCCTTTTCTATGACGTAATTTCGGCGATACACCATACACAGTATATGTCGCGTACTCTTAGGTACGCGATTTATTAAAGGTAGTGAGAGAGAGAGATATATTAGAAGAATACTATTTAATTAGTTTGCGTGGTGCGATTATCGCATGAGTATT
Source organism: Kradibia gibbosae (assembly GCA_018907135.1). Classification (NCBI taxonomy): domain Eukaryota; kingdom Metazoa; phylum Arthropoda; class Insecta; order Hymenoptera; family Agaonidae; genus Kradibia; species Kradibia gibbosae. The sequence continues at coordinate 34,256,687 of JACCHX010000001.1, read as the reverse complement.
AAAGAGTCAGGCCAAAAGCAGTGAAGGTGACGCCGAGTTAGCAAACGGACAAGAACCGCGCGATAGCAAATCCGTGCGCATGAGGTCTGCGCGGCGTTGCCATGCCTCCAGCACGCACCAAATATTTGACGCTAACCATCGCTGGAATACGCTCTCGTCGTCGCAGTGGTGTAGTCATTCCTCACAGGGGCTTACTATCCAACTCGAAAACATCGATGCCTCCTGTTATTTGCATTCCCCTAGCAGCTACGATGTCATTGTCTTTCTTTCTCCCTCTTGCACACGCACGCACACAACACCACATCGCACACTACACTCTCCCTCTCACTCCCACCCTCCAGTCTCTTTTTTTCTATCTCTTTCTGCTACTCCCTGCTAGGCTCAAAGTTGCACGGCACTCTCCCTCTTTTTATCTTCTTTTTTATCCTCTTTCTAGGCTCTGACCACTTACAGTCTGCTGTAGTTTTATCTTTCTCCCTCTCATTTTTATTCGTGCTTCTTGGAGCCGAGATTATTCTTTTTATATTCTCGTTCCTTATTTCAGTCTGTCTTTTTTATAATGCTTGTTTGTCTTATAGTTTCGCCTTCATCTCGATCCTTTTCTTTATCGTTTTTATCTTCTTTTGTTTTATACTCCTTTTATTATTTTTTTTATTGTTGTCTCTTTCTTTCACTTGCTTTCTTACTCTCTTTTCCGCCCTCTTGCTATCCCTCTTTCTCGTAACAACTCCCACTCTTCCCACTCATTGCCTCTGGGATTTTCCCTCTTTTAACATGAATGACAGGTTAAAATAAGAAATTCAATCTCTTGCTTACACCCACGTATATTTATGTGTGATATATCTTGATAATTAATTAGATATGCTAATATTATAATCAAATGTTAACGGAAAAATAGCTTTTCGATTTTACGAAGTTTTACTTATAACTCTCTTGATTTATGTGTTCATTCATTTCAACCAATTGATTAATTTAAGAATTGATGAGATCTATTGTACATCTATTTATTGTTTTATCTGCTTTATTTCATTTTATATAAAAGTAATTGTATCCAAAAACTTTTTTAGCAATATCAAAATGTATCCTCATCAATAATGATAAAAGGTATTTAATTACAATTTTGATCAATACAATTATTTGATGAAATAACAAGTGCGTAAATTTGATTATATCCTTTAACAGTTTCAGATATAACATATATCGAAGCATAATTCAGTGTAAAAATGTACTTTTTCATATTAAGCTTCTTTAATAACTGATTTTTATGAAAAGTTTTTATAAATCCAATAATATAATGATGCAAGATTACAAATACAATGTATAATATTTTATTAAGTATTAAATTTAAAAGATAATTTAGTTTGAGAGTTTAAAACGGCTTTAAATATACAAGAAAAGGTAGTCATTTATTTAAAGAAACTTTTATTTATTTATTTTTTAAATAATGCTAAAAGTAACTTAATTCTTAAGCTAAAAAAAAAACCTGTATTTATAGTATTAATTATTATAACCATGCAACCATTAGAGCTTGAAAATATATTTTTAATCATTAATTAATTTGGATACTGATATTATTATTATATACGTTTGTGCAGTTGTTCTGTAGATTTCATAAAGTTTATTGTACATTTTTATAAAAATAGTTTGTAATTCTTCCTTTCATAGTTTCTCAAAAATCCTTTCATACGATTCTTCAATTATTATTCTTAAATAGTATTAAATTTTTTCTGATATCTGTCATAATAATTGAAATTCAGATTATAATTATTTTAAACAAAACATTTGAATAAGTTACTAAAACAGACATATTGAATATGTTGTTTGCTTTTTTTGGGTAAAAAAGTGTACGAAAAGAAACTACTTTTGTGTAACCTGATAAAATTTGGTCCTCGTCATCGTATCAACCAAAATCATTAAATTTGAGTGCAACATGTTCACAAGATGGATAAGCATTTACTCATTAAAAGCTCATACGTTAAGAGAGCCACAGCTAATTGCCAAACCTTGAACAAAAAAGAAAAAAGATTGAATGGGAGTTAATTCATTTCTTTTGGAGATCATAGTACTTATTTTGAAATATTTTCGTTTTAATTAGACAAAAAATAAAATAAATGGTGAAAATAGGAATATTTGTAATGCATGTATATTGAGATGGAAAGAACAGTGTACATTTATTTCTGAACTTTTCAAAGTCTAAAACCTTAATGAATACTTTATATGAACTTCTAACACTGATGACAACTGGAAAATTTACATAAATACAGAATTGTTTTTACGTTATTATAATAAATAACTAGATGAATTAAATAAAAGAAAAAAAAAATTGGTTCAACGTGTTTTTAAATTAAAAAATCAACCTTTTATTTAATATGTTAATTACAATTTTTATCAAATATTTACTAGTAAAAAATGAAAAGTGTTTTGTATGTAAAATATACAATAGATATCTTATAATTTGAAAAATAACCATTTTTACACAAATTTTATTACATGGTCCATAACACTTATAACAAAATATTTTATTTTAAAAATCATTATTATATTAATGAATATTAATAATTAAAAAGTATAAAGAAATAATTATATTAAATGAATTAGTTAAATTAAACATTATATTTATATAAATGACAATTACAATATTTTGATTAATATCTATTCAATTAAAAATTCATTCTAAACGAAAAATATAAATGGCAGTTTTGTAATCAACATTATTCAATAGAAACATTTTTATATAAAAGAAAGATATTAAAAATATGCAATTAAAATTCTATTAGAAATAACAAGGGTGCAAGTATAATGCAGTAATTAATGATACATAAACAGTATTCAATTTATTTATACATTTATTATACATACTAAATTTGTATTTTTTAGTAAATATTTTAATATAAATGAAGTTTCTCTTTGACTATACTTAAATTTAAATTAAAAAATTAATGTGTTGAGCTTCATACTAGAATGCTAAAATTGGAATGGAAACTGCTGTTCGATTTACGTTGGTTAATTCGAAACGATAATATATGTTGTGAATGAATAAATAGGAATAAATAAATGAATAAATGAATGAATAGGTGTGAAGTTTCAGAAAATTATAGTTAAGAAAAAAGAATGTTAATATAGATTCAACCTACTATAAAAAATACATACTCTTTTCGTATGAATTAATGAGTTACTTTTTACTTTTAAAATATCACTTCTAAATAATAGAATAATAATTTAATAAAAAATCTTCAATAACTTTTCGATAAAAAATATTTTTGGAGAAATTATGAGTGATGATTGATTTTGACAAATTTCTCCAATGTTGTATACAATATTTTTAACTTCGTCAAGCAAAACTGTTAATCCTTGGAAGGTGATCTGTAAAGATTAGTAGTACTGACGGTTAAAATAGAACATATATGAATTTATATATATGGTATGTAAATCTTTATTAAACAAGAATTAATAATGAATTTTTGAAAAGTTTGTTGAATTTTTTATTGTTTTTTCTGATACTTAAATAAATTGAGTTTAAACTAGTGTTTAAAATAATTATTTAACTAATGAAATTTTGGATATAACTACGTATTAAACTCTCTGTCACCAAACGCATTTGTAAAAATATTATCAATAAAAATTTTAGTTATGCGAATCAAGCCAATTTTTAAAGGTGTCTGTTAACTAGTTTTTCGAGTTTTATACAACATTTTTGTTCATTCCAATTTTTGATTGATTTGATCTTTTTAATAATTTTTCATAAGATTGTTGCAATTAATTCACAATATTTTTTATTAATTTATGAATATTTAAAAAAAGTTTTAAAGTGCATAAAATTGACGAATAACGTGATAACACAATTTTTAATTGATAATCGAAAACACATAGATTGATTCATAATCTATTATAAATTTAATTAAAAAGAAAATTGAAATAATAAATTCTAAATATAATTTTTTGAATCTTTCATTTCTTTTGCTGAAATAATCACATAGAAAGAGAAGGCACAACCTTGTACAAGTTGTTTCGATCTCCAAATCATTGAACAACAAGATTGTAGTGAAATAATAATGCGTTTGAAACCTCAGCAAAAGCATACTTTATATTGCTTACTGTGAAATCTATAAACTATTACTATATATTTGTTTGATAAAGATATTTGGAGTACTATTTGATCGTAAAAAGGTAATTTCAATGAATTATAAATAAGAAATAGAATTATTCAATAAGAATTCCATTTATTTGTTCTATTGTATAGCGTAAAGATGAATACAGTAAACGATTGCTCCAGGAAAAAAGTGAGACAAAAATACGGAAGAATAATTAAGTAAAACAAATATAAAGTGAAGTACATAATGATTAAGGTAACGAATGATCAAGAATTCCAGGTGTCTTAGTCTTATTTCCTTGTACAACTTTGTCAGTAAGATTGAAAAGAATGTGTTGAAGGAGATGAAGGAAGATGAAAAAAGGAAGTCTGGGATTGAAATCTATTATTTGACCTGAGCACCCGACCTATATTGTCAGTGAAAGTAACGAAAAGCATCCCGTGTAAGAGGATCAAAATTCTTTGCTTTCTTCTCCTCGTCTTCCTCACGTTACCACTTCCTCTCTTTCAAGTTATCAAATGATTTCTCTTTTTCTGCCACTTATGGATTTCTTTGCATCTAAATTCCAAGTCTTCATAAATCTCACTTAATAATTTATTATCTTGTCCGGACTTGAGTATAAGAATTACCAAAAATCCAAGGCCAAGCTGCAATTAAATCTCTTATTTTTTCAACTCTCTCACTCTGTTTTGATAAGGTCTTTGATATCTTGAGCTACTTGTTTCAGTAATATTTTATTTATTACATATTTATTATATTTATATTAATTAGTCAAATTTTCACAATTTTATATTCTGCAAATTCACCTCAGAAAGTATGTTTTCTTTTAGCATCAAACGTGTTCTTATTTATTGTTTGCACATTGTTGTTTCTCTTTTACATATTTTGCATGTTTTTTTGAATCTCTGGAAAAAATGTCACTGTAAGCAATTTCTTCAGAATTATAGTCTAGCGTACGACTAATCTTTCAACGAGATATTTTTTTAATAAAATAAACACAACAATGAATTTTACGCATTGTAATTTGTATTTGAAAAAACTGTTTTTTATTCTAATATAACTAATCGACTTCAGAGAATACTTTTGCGAGTAAGAAGTTTAAACATCACAATAAAATAAAGTTCTACAGATTTCGTTTCGTTAATCAACAATCTACTTTAATATAGGTTTAGAATATTGTATTAATTATGTAATTATCCTTCGGAAAAAATATTTCGAGAAATTAATGTGTACTGTAGACAAAAATATTTAAGAAATTTCGATCGGTTAATGAATTCTATTTGTTACATGTACTTTCATTATCTACAAAGCACTTTAATATTTGTATAATTAATATTTTTTTAAATAAAAGAGTTTTTGAAAACTAATACCAAAAAAATATGGATTAAAAATAGAAATAGAAAAAAATAAATAGAATTTGAGCGATTGAACTTCTTTTCTATTTTGTAATTAATCATCTATATATGCAAATATCACTAAAACAAGGACGTAAGATAAAAATTAATGAAAAAAGCTTAAAAAATACTTTAATGTATATTAAAAGGATTTTAATGTAGTAATGTGATATTTTACAGAACAGTGGTAGAAAGCATTTAGGATTATTTTGAAAAAACCAGAAAACAAAAGAGCTATTCGATATTTTACGTACGATAGATACTGGTCATATAGTAATGCATATACTGATATTGATCATAAAATTATTCTCAATGATAAAGGACAATCGCTTTAAGAGACATATAAGAAAGACAATGTGTAGATGGTGTTTAAGAAAGAGAAAGATAGAGAGAAGGAGTTAATTAATTAAATCAGTAGCCGTTTATTCTAACAAAACCTAAAAAATTGTGGAATATTGAATAAACAATAGTTAGTGCGAGCAGAGGTAGGATAAACTACTATTAGATACTTTTTACACTAAACTGCTAATGACTGCTGAAATTATAATATTTTACCTAAGCTGTAGCTTTACCAAATAGTGTATTGTTAAATACTGTAACCTGCTATACTCACCTGCAACTTAATTTATCTCATGCTTATAAAAATTTACATAGATTTTCTCAATTCTATGCTAGAAGCGTTCTGTCTTTTTAACGTAAGCATTGTTTGAAAAGGCATTTTTGTTTCTTCGAAAATGTTGAAATAAAGACAGCTACTTATATGTCTCTAAACAGCCAAGTAAGATATTTTGAAACAATGTAAATGTAAAACATTTAATTGTCAATAGATTTCATCAAATTCATTAATTTTTGTAAAAAGCTGTTACTTTTAAAGTTATAACATTAGTAATCATTGAAACTTCAGATAATAATAGATAAATACAGATAGAAACAATTTTCTATAAAACGTGTGATAAAATACGATTTAATTTAAAAAGTCTTCAGAAACATACAAAATTGCAAATATCACACGTTTCCGAAATGAACATCGAATTCATATTAGAATATCATGAATGAGAAATCTCTGGATTAAAAAATGACATAAGGGAATGTGACAGAGAGAAAAAACCGGTATATTGATGCCTCAGTTCTCCTAACCAATCAGCATATTGCCTTTGAGCCAAACTTTCAAGTTATCAATTATGAATCACCTTTCGACTTTTAAAAACAGATTATACAATTTATGGATATATCATGTGTCTCTTTATTCAGCGCAAACATTTTCCTGGTTTTTAATTTCTGATATTTCCGAGGAATCCGCCCAAGGCTTAACATTTCCTTAAAAAATGCATTTTATTTTTGAGTTTTTCTTTATTTCCATGAATTTTTTCAATAAATACAACTGATTTAAATCTGATTACTTGTAATAAAATCATACGGAAAAAATAGTTTTAATGATTTTATATAAATAAAACTAGCATAATAATGATGATGAAATGACGAATATGAAATTAATTTACTTTTTATATATTTTTCAAGAATGAATAACATGTTTACACTGTATTTGCCATGGACAAATAATGTACTTGGCAGCAAAAAGGCAAAGTTTGAGTTTTAGCAAGCCTCTACTCTCATGAACCTGTTAGTTTTATTTAAATATAAATAATTGAACTTTTGCACCAAACACGATACACTATAATTATTCTGAGTTCAAAAAGTATTTTCGTATTTTAACTAGCTTTTTCATGTGTCAAAAAAAAAATATATATAGCTAGCTAAAATGAAATCCATTAGTATTTGAAGGGCAGTAATTTTTTTAAATTGATTATAATAGTATGCAAATTATCAAAACACAAATGTGTCTTTGTAAATCGTTCCTTATGTATTTTAACTAATAAGACAACCGAATAAGTCAAATTAATTTCTATACACATCGCCACCCTTTTTATTTTGCAAATTTAATAACAATTTTCTTAAAACTTATGCCTTATTTTGCCCTTAAAACATCGATTGTTATTAAGTGATTGGACGAGTTGATTTTTCTTTAATAATTTAAGTGTCATTGCTTGCAATGCTTATTTTTGAGTTTGAATTTAATGTAAAAACACGTGGTAAACTCATAAATAGCATGCTTAATTGCGTTTAAATAAATTAAATTTTGGAAAAAAAACTTATACTAATTGCTTGAATGTATGTTGAGGGTAAAAGTATTCATATGGGAACAATTACGATTGATTAGATATTTACATACTTCAATGCAAATTGGAATTGTCAAATATAATTTTTACGTTGAAATTATAACCACAACGTTGAAAGTAAGCCATGGTTCGTGTGTTTTTATCTTCCGGTGATACTCAATGTGAAACAGTTTTTACGCGATGAGAGGGAACATGCGACGGAAATAAATGGTAGATACGCAAAATGATTTTCGCGCCTGAAGTGCAAGTTTGGTTACGGTACGAGAACGAAACGCGGCAACGTTGCACACTCTTGCGTCGAGCAAGAGGCGCGAGGTGGTTAAGCAGCGATAAACCTGCAGAGAAGCAGTAAGAGAGGAAAATAATCGAGCTGGTCTGAACCCGCCATTTCTCGTTACCAGTCTGTTCAGCAGTAGAGCCGTGTGAGAGAGTGGGGTGGGGCAGGGAGGAAGGGCGGAAGGGGCAAAGTTTGAGTCGGCGCCCTTCGCCAGACAGACCCTCGCACTGTAGACTATGTACGACATCGTCCATCAGCTTCATTTGGCGTACATTCAACGCCTCTGTCTTGCGTTTCTCCCACCTCTAATTACACTCAGGATCGTACGTGGATGTAGCTCTTCTACCTTGACGTATTCCTTGAGACTACCCTTTCTTTTTTATTAAAAAATTTTAAAGGCTAAAAAATTTTTGCAGAAAACTGTACGCAATTTTAATTCGATTATATAGCGATTTGCTTTTTTTTTATTTGATTAGATAGCGATTTATCGATTATACTATTCACTATATTTGAATTTTAAGATTTTCAAATCTTTGTCATAAAATTTTTATTCTTTTTTATATACATTTTTTTACATCGTACTTTAAAAAAAAGCATTTTTAAGAACGAAGTCCAATACTCTTTGTGCGTGCGTGTTTGTGTTTGTGCTCGCACGCCCGTGCTTAAATACCTGTACTGCTTCAGTTGATACATCTTACATCATTGGTATAGAAATTAAACTTTTTTATACGACACAGAGTCCTCTATTTTATTAATTGTATTATTATTAGATTAAATCATATACGAGATAAAAGAGTCCATTAAACATATGAAAAGTTCATTACTCGTATGAAAACTATATACTGCAGCATAATAATAATTAAATGTACTGAATAATCTGAATAAAATGGTAAAATTGTATGCATAAAGATACTTATAATCATCAACACTGTACAAGCATTGTATTTGGTCTAAACCAAGTTTCATGTCTACGTAATATTTACTTTTTAAATTTTTGTTGTAGTCGATATAAAGAACATTTTAAAAAAATCTATTAAAAATAAAAAAAAGCACTAAGAGCACGAAGAATAAAGAATGAAACTAAAAAATCTAGTTAGTAAAATCGTTTTGTTCATTGTCGTTCCAGAATTGCCAAAGGTAATTCTACGAAGAACGAGATAGAAAGCACGTATATTCTTGGAAGAAATTGATTTTGATTTCACGAGGGTCAATAAAAAAAGTCGTTTTGAATATACGCGCTCTTTGTAAACATCGACCAAGCGACAAAGAACGGTCGAATTTTGATAGAGAGGAAAAAGAAAGCAATGAAAGTCTAAAGCAGGGACGTGGAAATATGAGCACGGCCCTGGTCTCTTCTCTCCCCTCTTACTACAGCCAATGATTTTCTGCTGCTCAGCTAGTTCTTATTTCTTTTTACCAAGAGTCCGACGGCTGCCTTAGTGAGTCCCTACCGGACGTGTTAGCCAGTGGTGCTCATGCGAGCTCCACCTTATTCACTCAAGGCGAGGCTGATGCTGTCATGTGCCGTTAAAATTGTTAAGTAGATCCGTTCGCTTCTCCCCGTTTCCTCCTGAGGTCATTTCTTCTAACTAACAACCACGTTTCAAGCGCCAGGGCCTTGACGATGCGTCAGCGCGAGCAAACTTCTTAATTATTATTCTCTTTATCTTTTCTTCACACCACTTATGTCAAATTGATTCGCCTATTAAATTTGTTGAAATCGTCGATTAACTCGGCGTGTTTAATATCCATCAAAAGAGGATGCCTGCACATTGTAAAATCATTCGCAATTTCTGCAATACGAATTACTATCTCACTTGTAGTTCAAATGTACTAGTATCCTCATCGTCTTTCTTCAAAACAGATGTACTTGTGCAATCTCCATCTTGATTCGATAGGTTTTCCAACGTCGAGACGAGTACTTCTGATAGGACTTCGATGTCTAATGCTTGCTCCGTGGATATTATTATTACGTTATGTAGTAGCTCATTTTAGAGACGAAGTCCTATTTAGAATTTCAAAGGCTCCGTCTAACTGTTTACTGAATTTACGAAAAATGTACATATATCGATGACTTTTCTCTTTTACCTTGAATTAGTGAACACTTGAGGCGACGGCAAATTTACGTGGTCTCGTTATCCGGAAAATATTTCTGTTTCGTTTATTTCCCGTGTTCTTTCTACGAATAGGTACTTTTTAAAAAAAAATTTATCAAATCCATAACTACTATACTACTGCATAACTACCAAGTTTGTTTGTCTTTCTTCTTATATGCACAAGTGCAGTGATCAAGCATGCAATTACTTGGTCAAAGTGACGCTACATACTTACGATATTCATGTCGCAGCATTATAATTATAACATGATTTTATTCATCATTTTGATAATTAAGTATTTTGAAAGTGAAATATTTATCAAAAATGCCAAATTGATACTCCTTGCAATTATTTATTTATTAACATTTATATGGTATAGCGCTATATGGTTTGAATTTTCCCAAATTAAAAAAAAAATTTTATTATTAATATTAAGATACTTGATTCGTATTTAATACTTTATATTCTCTATATAATTATTGCTTTTGAAGCAATCTATTTGCTTAATTTTTAAACTTATTAAGGGAATTTAATGAAATATATATAAGATAGATTAACAATAAAATCCATGAAAATTTTTTCTTTTAAAACTCATAATCAAATTTTCATGAATATAATTTATGAAGAAACGACACAGAGATAAGAAATCGAATACGAAGAAGTTGAATAAGGCGCTATAAGCTGAATAATCTAAATGACACGAAATATTTATTTTGAATGTTTCATAATTCTTGATCTTTATTAGCTTCTTCCCTTCACCTTCTTTGGCATTGCATGGTGGCTTGCAGTCATATGTTATTATAGGAAGCAATCAATGGTTTGTTTGATTATATTCATATTCTAGGTTTTTTTAATATACCATTAGCCTCCACTATGCTTAAATCTCTTTATTATTCTTTTTTTCTTTTACCTTATCTATTTCTATTCGATTTTTGGAGATTTTTGAGAGTTAAAAATATTTCGAGTGATTTATGTCAAATATTTAATTTTAATTGTAGGTACTATTTTGTTTTACTTGTTATCAATTAAAAGTATTTATACGTATTTAATAAAATATTACAGCTGTGAATATTCATTTTTATTACCTAGTAAGTAGAATTTTGTTTAAATGTATACTTTATTATATGTGTAAAAAAAATATATGAATACGCTCATTATTATAATTGAATATTAACCATTGAAATATGAACTCGAAATGGAAGCATGTGTACAATTATACAGTTTTCTTTTGATTTAGATAAGTTTGGTTTATTCATTAAGATTCTGGCTCATACTAAAGCATGAACTTCCATAACATTAAAAATGAGTGGAGACTGACAATCGAATCGAAATAGGGTTCCTCTGACTATTAATAAATACAAATAGTTACTCCGTTTCTGGTACTATCTCCTATTATTCTGCCCATTTCGCATCCCCCCAAATTAATATTTCACGAACTATATGTATATAGGCACTTCCGTCACTTCTATACCATTTTGAGTTGGACACCTCTAATTCAAACTATCATATAACACCCTTGTGTGCATTGAGAAAGTGTCGGGTTCGTGGCTAAACGACTTCTATCCTACGTACAATAACCAATATTCCGAACAAGGGAGCTCCCTATCCGAAATTGAGTAGGCGCATAAGCAGAAGTAATAATGCGCATGATAATGCTTGGTCGATGATTCGGTTCATAGATGAGGGCGCACTGCAGTTGCGGTTTGCTTCATGATATATTGAATAAATATAACACGCTTGTAATACTGCTGTTAATAGTCTAATTCATAACACATCGATTTCATAGCCTATCAAGTATTATTCTTTTCAATTTTATTACCACTAACTTGATTGGAATTTCTTTTTCTATTTCCATTTATGAATATTTTGGTTGAAAGTGATAATAGGTTTTTTACATTCATACTTTAATTGATAAAAAACGTTTAACTAATAATAGAAATCAGAATTATAGTCACTTTGTAAGCTTTCTTTGTAATTTGCTTAATTTTATTGACTTTTATTTAAAAAATTTTTTTAAGAAATTATTGATCTAAAAACTACATATAATCTTTCTTTGCTTTAAGTGGTATTTGATATATAGCATTACATTTTTACGGAGATTACTAATTAATAAAATTATTGTTGAAAGCTATAATTCAGTATTTTATGATAGAATTAAATTTTTTTGTATAACGTTCAATTTAATAATATATTCGATCATATTTACATACAATAAATATATTAAGAATGGGTTATAAAAATAATTTTGTTTATACTTAATATTTGCTTATTTATATTTTAATAATGTGTTGTAAATTTTGTTTAGTAAATTTATCAATTACGCATTTAGAGGTTTTCGAAGAAGGAATTTAAAAGACGTCATTGTCGAAATATTATAATCTCATCTTCCCAGGGGATTTTCTACCCCAGTATTTATTATACTTGCATAGACCAATTCTTCTACAAATTAACATAACAATATAGAGTATAATTGAACTGCAATTGCTACAAACTACAGCTCAATGAATCAATGTTTCAATGCCATATTAGTAGCTAATCTCTAACATGTCATTCCTCTCTCTCTTTTTCTTGTGTTCAATTAATATTTTTTGTTACACGTCCACTTTATTCTTTCCATAAATCTTATTAATATAGCTTACCTACGTATAATCTTAATAATATAATTAATGTGTAAATCAACAAATTATCGTCTCACCCAATCAATATTTTTTTTATAATTATCATTTTTTTATGTATCATAAAAACATCAATAATAAATGTACTAATAGCAATTAATTGCATTTGCTTTTATTTTCGATTATCTAAAGATAGGGAAAATGAAAAAAAATCATGCTATTGTTATGTGTTATCGCTTTATTATTTAATTATTATTTGTTATTATTTCAATTGGAAAATTGTGTAATTAATAAGTTAATGACATACATATTCTTTTGCATTAAAAAACTATGAAGAATTCATGTTTTGGTTTATTAACGAGCCATCACGTTAAGACATTCCTAAAATTATACTCTGCAAGGGTCGGTAAATTTTTTAGAAGACATATTACATAAATAGCTTTGTTAAAAATAAATTATATGCAAAAAACAATTTTTATTTATTAAATGTTTATAGAATTATGGTTATTGTAAATGTCATCTAATAAGTTGAATCTTGTTTTTGTTATATTTATCTATTTTTCTATTATTGTTGTATCCTTCTATTTTCTTAGACTAATCTCTTAGACTAATGACTTATTTATTATGATCTCTATAGGTGGTGTTGAAATAATACATAGATTAAATATTTTAAATTTAAAGTAAGGAAAAAAAGTAAGAAAAAAGTGTAATTTATCTTATATATATATTATAATTATATATATATATAAGAATTTAGAGTTATAACAGTTCAATAATATTAATACTAAGGAATTGAAGAAAACATAACTTTATGAATTTAAACATTTTATAAGATTTGCAGAATAAAAAAAAGGACATTAAACAATTTGAAAAATATAACAGTACTTATCGTTTATAAAATTTTGTTTTGGAAACGTTATAAGAATAATAAAAATACCGGTCCAAGTTTTATATTAAACTTTGAACATTTATCACATAGTACGATTTTTTAAGTTCTATTTCTATTACAATTTTTCCTACTTTTAATATTATCCAGTATTTTTTTTAAAATTTCTTAAGTTATAATTATAATTTGAACAAACAAATCTTAAAAATTTTTATTATTGGCACGTACACGTGCTTTATAAAAATGATCGTTTGAATATTTTGCAAGTAATTTTTAATTTAATTTTTAATATAAAATTTCCAATTGAAATAAATAATTTCTAAATATTTGTTATATCACTTATATTATTTATTTTTTTTAATTTAGAATAAAAAGCTGACTTTTAATATGCAGGTTTTATCATTTTTATAGCTAATTGTGTTGTTATAAAAAAATTTTCTGTTGTGTAAAGTCTATTACGGAATGTTTCTTGCATATCTATAATAGATAGCTGTTTCACCTATAAATTTCTAATGTACTTTTCATATTATTAAGAAGTATAAAAATGGATTATTCAATTTTCTGTATAATTTTTGATTATTTAAGTATTATTTTGATTATTTAAGTATTATTTTGATTATTTAAGTAAGTTAAAATTTGTATAGAATTTCCTATGAGATTTGAAATAAAACGTTTGAAGATCTTAAAGATCAAGATGACATCATAAAACATTAATAATAATGGTTTAAAATTTTTACCTTTAATATTTAAAATACCATTGGAGTCATACAATAGAATATTATTTTATAATTGTTGTAAAAAAATGTCAAGACTTTATATGTACAATAATTTGTTAATACAATGTAATACTTTTATACAAGAAAATTCATTTAGGAAAAAGAACAAATACTCATTAATTAAAAGACAATCATTTATCTTATTGATACTATAATTATTGCTTATATGATATAATTTTGAAAATAACTTATTTATATCGTATGAGCATGTTATTTTATTATTGTTCAAACTTGAAAAAATAGTATAAAATAAATATAAAAAAAAAGAAATATTTTAGAAGAATTTTTTTAAATTTAAAATTTATTTACCTAGCAATTGTTACAATACTCTTCATCTCTCTTTATTTATTTGCACGATTATAGTACATTTATATAAAGCATTTATCAGATCAAAGAACGAGCTTTTGCTTAAGTTAGAACCTTGGGAGCGTACATTTGGAAGCGCAGACAGACTATCACTTTTACAATTAACGAAGCTTGATTCCGGCTTATAATATTCTGTGTGTCTGCAATGTCCTAGTTATGTACTAGCAATACTTTAAAAATCTTAAGCATTTAGTAACGTACATGTTTCATATACTTTAAAAGCATTATAGCAATAAGTAATACAATGTTCAATAAATTTATTTTGTAAAAATCAGAATTGTCTTGATTGCGAAATAAAAAGAGGATCACAATGTTTTTGGTAACAGATATTGAAGTATCTTTTCTATATATTTTCAAGAGGAATAAAATCTGTTGGTATAAAACAATAAGGAATGTGAAATCATTTATCGTTTTGAACTAATTAAAATGATTTATTAATTAATCTTTTATTTGTTAAAGAATAATAGTGTCACTTCACCTTAGAAGACCATCTCAGCTTTTTCTTGAATTTGAATACTTAGCCATGAACTTTTGCATATTTATATGGGAAGAACTCACAGAGGTTTCGTATTTATAACAGAAGTTCCGCATTTTGTTAAAATTCTCGAGTAATGAAAACAGTTGGTACAGCTATTGATATATTGCATGAAGCTTCCGTAAGCACGAAGAAGGATCATTTACGAAAGAAGTTTGCTAATATTCTCCGTCTTTGTGTTAGTGCCATGTTGCGGTTGTGACGTCGTCCGAAGCTTATACGGTGGTCAAATTTTTATTTGAGACCACATATTAGAAACTATTAATATTGTAATATAAATATCTGTAGCCTATTCGTGGAATGTATTCATACTCGAACGAACCGACATGGGGGAACCCACAGGGAACGTACATTTCAAGTGGGCTCTGGATAGCTGGGCGCTGTAGAAGACCATTGCAGGGCGTGTGCGTCTATTCAGAGGGTTGCATTAGCGCAGTATAAAAGAAAGAAGGGAACAAGTGGCGTATGATAAGTGGGGTGTGTTACACGCGCATTATGCGACTGTCTGTTTTCGGCAATCGGCACCGGGACGGCTTTGTGTACACAAACGAGTAGGAGCAGCAGCAGGGCTTAGACAATTGCATCGAGTGATCGCTCTATATCGAATTCAACCCCTACCATTTTCTCCTGTCCATTGTTTAGAATTTTTCTTTTTTTTTCACTTTTTCTAGTTTAGATTATCTTTTATTTAGATTTTCAGTAACGCGCGTATCCCGTTTATTTTACAGAATTTTACAGAACATTAAGTTACTTTAATTCATAATACGCGAGTTTAATAAGTGAAGGATTTAAGACGGACTGATGATTTTGAGCAAGAATATAATTAAAAAAAACAACAATTTTGCGGTTATAAACACTGAGTATAAATACTGAGTACCGTCAATAATTTTTATTCTTTGATAAGGCTTATTTTTATATTTTTGACTTATTCCTTTCTTATGAGCTTGTGGATTATTATTTTCAATCTTTTGAGATAAAAAACTAATGATAAAAGCTTATGTAAATACTAACGACGAATTGAAAAATTAAAGCATTAAACGCCTTATTTTTCATTAATTAATTTATATATTTAATTTTTTAATTTATAAACTTCATTTAAATTGTTATAATATTCTTAATTACGTTTAATAGTCTATACGATTAGTTTTTTAAATGTTCATGTAGTATTTCATCATTGCGTTTATAAAAGATTTTATAATTTCCTTGTTATTATATTATCATTACTATTAATTAATTAAAACATATTTTTGAATATGCATAAAATTTATTTGATTAAAAACTCGATTAAAGTTCCTTTTTAAATAACCAATATGCAGCATATGACTAAAATATAGACCCTTATTAATTCGAATTCGCAATAATAAAATCATGAATATAGTAATCAATGAAGAGCCATAGCTGATACATAACATCGTCTATCCGAATACTCCTATGATAATTCATATAAATTATCTCTAAAGTCATGTACAAAACTTAATAATCTGAGGGAGTACCTGTTTAGTACTAAAGAAACTCATTACTTTGTACTAAACTGTTTATCCTTAAATACCTACAAATAATTGTGCATTAATACCCTTGCGAAAAATTATTCATAAGAAATTTTCCTCAATTTGCAGATTTCAAAAAATAATAATGTATGCTTCTATGTTTTTGCCCTTGTCATTTATTAATAAGTGTAGATTTATTTTTAAGAAGCTATATTTAAAGTTATCCCTTTCGTTATAAAATTTACTATTTCCTCTACAATTAAAACTATTAATTCTGGAATGATAATATTAAAATAGGTATTTCAAGTATTAATTAAGATATACCTGCATCAATGGTTCATCTATCAATATTTATCCTTAATTAATACATTGTTTAAGACTTATTTTAATCAGATAAATGACAAATTTACATGATGACATGGAGCCATATATCAAGAACTGTACATTATAAATTCTTTTCAATTGATAAAGTAGATCAATAAATTTAAAAAAAATTAACTGAAGGATGATCCTTAATACTAATGTCAGAGGCACCCAACGAAATCCTAACGATTCAAGTAAGAGTGGATATTAATATCGCCCGCAACAAAAATATTCTAGCATCTGATATTTCCCTTGTTATCTATAGATAGAAGATTACAGTGGAAAAAGAAATGTACATTAACGCTCTTGACTGTAGCATGCACTTGTAGCCAATTTAAATTATCACTCATAACGACAATCGTGGCTACGACCTTAGGGCTGTAAGGGCAGCACTCGATGAATTGGTATGGCGAATTCGGGGTATTTTGCTCTGGCTCACATTACAATTATTTTTGAAACTTTGCTGTCGTCCCAAGGGTAGTCACTTTTTAGTTTCGACAAATAACCATAATACAAAGTGGGGCATCTTTATTTGCATACTTTGAGCACCATTTCTACAAGGATTCAAGAGTTTTCAAATTAATAATTGAACTGAATAATAAATATGCTGAAATTTATAGGCAATTACATTGATTATTACAGTAATAACTTGAATTTATGCATGCTCTAAACATTAAAATTTTACAAAAATTTATTTCACAAAACGATAACTGACAACTTGATAAAAAGAATAAGTATTGAGTTATCAGTATGGAGTATCTTATTGAGTTTTATGCTTTCATGTTGACGTTACTTTGAAATTTCTTTAACATTTTAGATTTCGTTTAAATTATACAAAAAATATTTATCAAATTATATTTGTAAAATCAATAATTGTATTCATTTTCAAAAAAAGTTGAATGGAAAATATTGCATATACTACCATTAAACTATACAAAAATATTCTCGAAGTATTATGCCATGTACATTGAGCGTCTTTGTAGAATGCACGTATGTACATACACACCTGCAGCATGAGCTCGTAGACGTGTATAATGTGTAATATAAAAATAATAAAAAAACATTTTCATTAATTTATTAATTTACATGAAAATTTCATTTGTATTGGAGTTAACATAAAATGTGATTTAATGTATTAGATTTAAATTAAATATGAAGATTTTTAGGACAAATTCGAAAAAACATTTTTTTAAAAAACAACAAATTTCTCAATCATATCTCAATAATATCTAAAACAACTGTATTGATTAGGAAATTGTAGAGAAAACTGTGATTGAGTATAATATAAGTAAGTATGGTTGAAAGAGGCTCAATAACGAGGGGAGTGAAATAAATACCTTTTATGAGATTGAGCTCTTAGGTAGAAACTAGTGATGATGTCATCATATTGGAAATGAACTGCAAGAGTGCTGTAAAAAAGCCGGATCTAAGAGCTAGTCGACAAAAGACTATACAGCAGAATAATTTGTGTAACCATATTTGATTAATTGGTCGTAGGACTTCAAAATGAATTAACTGCCATTTTATTATCTAACTGGCTTCTGATAGGATACAAGATAGGTGGATCTTAGAAAGACAAAGTAAATGAATGAGGTAAATCGCGTAAAGCGAATATAAGAGGTGAGTAAGGAGAACCTCTGCTCACCCTTATTAAAATTCCAACAGTGGAATTCTACCTGCACGTAACTCGCTACTGGTCTTAGATAAATAAAACACCAGCAAACCACTTCACCTCGATATCTGCTATTTCTCTTCTATCCTTCACGTATCTTTATCTTGTTTAACTATGCATCTGCCTATATTCTCTTGCCAGAATTGTCTTTCTTGGCACTCTGTCTGTCACATTATTTTGTTCATCATTATATTGTTCATTATTTTACTAATTCATCTAATTTAACCCCTTCTCTATCACCTCTTTTCTTTTTCCCTTTACTATTTCTATATATTAATATGCTATACATATTTTTTCACCTACGTATCTTAAATTAACATAAATTTAAGATGTATTTGTTGATTACTTCAAATGAATCAGAAATTTTCATTTTATCTCTCACCTCCTCAATACGTCTTGTTCTTTTTGATGTTCACATATTGCTACTATTTATATTTTTTTAAATTATAATGTGTACAAATACTGCATTTTTTAATTAAATCTATCAACTTGCATTACAATAAAAAAATTCTAATAAAATATTTTCAATAAATAATAATAATCATTCTGTAACAGAAAATTGCTTATTATAAAAAAAGATAAGTGTATATATATAAAGATATGTATACTATCTTTATATTAAATACGTTATCTTTTTCGACAATGGTTATAACTTTTATTATATTAGTATGCATAGTTTTCTTATGAATTGATTTAAAGTAAAAAAAAGTTTTTATTATAATATAGAAATTTAGATTCTACTAATTTTCATGGTCCAACTAAGTTTGTAGTATCATTATTGGAATTTATTTATTATTTTTTACATATTTATTTCCATAAAAAAACTTTTAAAAAAATCTTTAATTATGAAAAATCTAAGAATAAAGACTGATTAAATAGTATAAAACATAATTATTAAAAGAAAATAAGTAAGCAATTAATTTTTTAAATCCGTAAATAATAGTATGTTATTAACTTATAAATATTATTATTAATACTATTGTCTTCAAATTTCAAAAATAAATTTCTATATTCTTGTATATTAAAAAAGTAAAATTGTACTATAAATACGCACATAAATATAAAAATTCAGATCATAATTTTATTATACTTATTGTATCTGACCTGATTTAACCTACAAATTTGAAAGTTTAATTATGTTTGATAATATTTTTAAAAAACTTTATTCTATAATTGTCAGTATGTGTCAATTGTTTAATCTAAATATCATTTGTATGGTAATTTCCTTTATATAAAATATGGAAAAATTCTAATTCTAATTATATTCTTTTTTACTATTAAATATTATGTAATGGTAAATATTTAAAACATTTATAATTTTATATTAAATTCATTATAAGTAAATGTTAATCTTTAGAGTTATTTAATCTCTATTTCAATGCTAAAAATTTAGATAAAAAATTTGGATTATTGTATCTCCTTAGAATCAGTAGTTTATAATTTTCACTGTAATTAAAATTGCCAATTAAATAAAAAAAAATTATAATGATTTAATTTTGTATATTTAATTAGTATATATATACACAAAATATATTTATATTTAATTTTGTAATGAGAAATTAAGTATAAATCAGATATAAGTTTGAGTAAAAAAACACAAATTTTCATCATAAGAAGAGTCAGATACTTAGTATTAAATATTCAATATAATTAATTTAGTGTAACAGTACTGAAAAACATTGTTATAATAAATTATGTATAATATTCACAAAATGGTTTTATTTAAAAAAGTAATACTAAACCAGTTAAAGTAATGATTATATTTAAAATTATAAATAAGTAATAAAATTTTATGTATCAAATATTTGGGCACAAAAAGTGTGATTACAATCGACAGACTTAATGTATAATGAATAAGTTTTAATTCAATGAAAAAAAGACTAACTCAAAAAAATGTCTAGCATAAATATAAAAAAAAAGAAAAGAAAAGAAAAGAAAGAGGGATAGACTTGACAAGTTTACTCAGAGAATATATGTATATCATATTATACTTTTGATCTTATATCTTCATGGCAACTAAAAGTCGAAGAGATTGTTTAAACACTGTCAGCATCGAGGAAGCTAAAGAAAAAGCGGAATTTAGGAAAAAGATCGAAAGAAACAAAGAATGAAATAAAACATAAGCAAGAAAAAAGGAAAGAGTTCTCTCAATCAAGTCAAAATATGCACTATCTCCAAATACTGCGTATACTCGCGATTATGATGGGGGAGGGGAAACATTTAAAGATTCTTACTGTATTCCTTGACATCAAACGTAACTTTTAGATTAAAGAAGCAGCAGTATTTTATTTAAATTGAACTGAAAGATTCCTTGTATGAATGATTGGGAAAATAAAGAGATAGAATTTGGTTTAATGCTGCTGTTACATGGGTTGGACCATTCGTTTCCTATTTTGAAGGGTATCTATAAAAATTTAAGAACGGATCTTGAGTAAAATGGTTGACGAGGTTCCAAAGAAAGATCATTCGGTTCATCCACTGCAGGTATGTATATTATGTATGTGATTGAATATAATATAACATGTTTGAAAACAATCATGGAAATTTCACAATAACATTAACAAATTGAAAAAATATTAAATTTCATAGTAATTAATAATTTTTATAGTAGTATAGTTTAGTATAGTATTAATAATTTTATAGTAATTTCATAGTAATTAAATTACATTAACTAATATTAATAATTTATAATGTGTATATCTAAACATTTCATATACTTCGGTAGCTCTTAGAAGATTACTCGATTTTTTTTTTAAATTGTTGTATGTACGTGACAGCTTATATGTTAAACTGTAATAGAAGGAATGCATATTTTTTATTAATAAATTTGAAAATATGCCTCACTCTAATAACATTAGTTAAATTTAATTTTTTTTAATATAAAGAATTTACAATATTCTATTTAGTAATAATTTTTTGAGAAAAAAGAATTTTAAATCAAGAAAAATAAAGAATGATATTTACTTTAATGTATATTGAGAATTAATGTATATTTGCTAAAAAGCTCGATATTTGTAAAGTTTCTGAAAAACGCTTAGTTCATTATTAAACGGAATAGAGTCATAGTTTTTTTCTACATTTTGTACAAGAAGTTATTCGCTGTTGGGTCAAGTCACCAAGAACATCGGCTATAAGAATGCTTATGCATTTTTGAGTTAGAATTGATATGAAAATAGTAATAACTAACTGTGGATATAATATCAACGAGTCAAGCCGTCAGCGAGCGAGTACTGACTCCCCATTTATTTTTACTCGTTGCACACTAGTAATTGCTTCCTTTAAGTAGCTCAGGAGGTGTAATTTAGTCTCAACCAGTAACTTTAACTAATTAATATACCCAGTTACAAAAACAAGAACGGCAAAGCTTCTTATGCCTGACTGATGGTCTGCTAACGTAATTTTTCCTTAGAACATCGATTTTGTACGGTTTTTCTAGTATTCTTCTTAGTTTGACCTTGGCTTTTATTCTAAATCTCAATTTTTAGTTTTTTCAAAAACTTTTTAGTTTTAAGTAACAACAATTCACGTTGCATAAAAAATTTCATTTCTTTAAAATGTTATAAAATTTAATTTTATAATGATTCATATACCGTCATAAATGTAGCTTTCATAATCAAGAGTTTTTAAATATTTACATGAAACCTGAAATACAGATGAGATTTTTGCATAAAATTCGTGCCTCTGAAATAATCATAGTTTCATTTTCCCGATTATTAACAATCATTTTTTTTTTTATAAAGTCATGATAAAATTTATAAAATAAAGTAGGAATTAGTCTGAAAAATAATATATCTAAGTAATTTTATATGAAAAAATATCTTATTTTCCAGATGTATAAGTGTTATATCTTGTATTCAATAAATTAAATTAGTAAATGTTAATTCGAGTAAGTGAAATTAAAAAATGAATGTTTGATGTTCTTCATTAATTGTAATTAAAGGCATTGATAATCACCATAAAAAAACATTAACACTTCTGTCAACAAACAAATTCAAACTCAAGAATCTAAAAATAACAAGAATAAAAAGTATGTTTTATATACAAAAAACGCGGAAACATTTAATTACACGTGAAAATATTTTTTTTTCTATTTCCCGTAGCTTCTTGTCTCTATTCATTCGAACTAAACGACTATCCATCCACCATTTTCTTTATCGCCATGCATTGCTTAGTGTACAAATAAACGGGAAAGGTCAGACTGCTTACGACGCTCTACTGCGCTGCGTTTTGCTATTGCTCACGAACACGTCTACGCAAAGACATACACATGCCATAGCCTTGAACGAAGCCAATGCTCGCGTACCATGCTGCAATGAAAAAAGAATTGTTACCCACGCTTTCCTTCTCCAGCATTTACATCTTAGATTTCATCTGAGAAAATCTTTTTCTTTCCCTCCTATTCTCATTCCTGCTCGTCGTCCTCCTATTTCCCCTCTCATTACTTGTTAAAAAAATAAAAGAAAGCGAGATGTTCCTGGTTTCTAGAAATGACGTTTTGCTGTCATTAAAATTTTTGCTTAACTTATATTAAATAGCATCACTGTAAGATCTTTTTGACTATCACGTATTTATCAATGGCAATACGTTAAAAACTTTCGAACGAAAATATTGGATATTTATAATTTTAATTAAGTTTATCAATCTTAATTAATAATAATAATATAATTTTGAACAGTAGAACTAGAGACATTTTTATTGTTTATTTTAAACCATTTAGAAATTACATTTTGTTTTTAAATTAGAGATACTGGAGAAAATATAATACATGTATAAGAGGCAATCGGTTTCGATCATAAATTAATAATGTATTACTCTATAAAATTGTAAAAAAATTTGTAATTATTCTTTTTTATAAATAGATTAGTTATAAAATGTTAAAACTTTTAATTTACATAAATTTACCAGACGTCAAAGATACCACCATAAATTCAATTTATTTATTTAATTTTAAAAAATCTATCTCAATGATTTTTATGGCTTAAAGTTTTATGAATAATTTTTTAAAATTGCTGAAATGATTAATGCGTTATTGTATTTTTTTTGATTATTTACCGAATTTGTATTTTTGTTACAATAGACATATAAAATACTTATATAGTAATGATTCCAAATTTCTGAGTTTATATAAATAATGAATCTCTTTAGTATAGTAATAATATTCTATGGTAAATAACGCCCCTATGTAACAAAATACACAAGTTCAAAATAATTATTTCATATAATTAAGAATACCATATAATAATTACTCAGATTAATAATTTATATTAAAAAAAACATTCGTGTGTTCATAGTTTGGTAAAATTTATATATATAGGAGATCTATTAGGTCAGATCACTTATACATTAGTAAATGATCGCTAGTACATCAATTTTGAAATACTTCTATTTGCAATATATATATTGCGATTCAGACAAAAATCCGAATTATTTTTAAGTTAAAGTAGAAATGGAAAAATCAATTAAGGAGGACTTAAAATCACTTTTCAGAGTATACAGTGCTCATATTTAACACTTGATTAAACAGGAGAAATAAGAACAATAAGGTGATGACGACTTTTGTTTTAGCTTAACGAAGACCATATTCATAGCTTTATAGGTGAGAGAAGCCTCGAGCGACAACGTAATCATCTGGATGAATTACCAGACGTAGACTCATCTGTCTATTTCTTTTTTTCTGTTAGTTTTTTTTTATTTCACTTTCAAAAATCAGAATTCACGCACACTTAATAGAAGTTATAGTACCATATTTTTACTACAGTATATGTATAATACGTATTGTTAAGATTTATGTTTTTTTAGATCTTCTTGAATTTGCATATAAAAGTTATCAGTAATTGCAATTTACATGTAGTGCAGTTGTTTTATACATATAGAGATAGGCATTTTTAAATGAATGGAAATTAAAATAGATTCAAATTATAAATAACAAAATGAAATTATGTTTATATTTAATATATTTTTATAAATAAAATATTGTTCAAATAAATTTCAATGAACGTATATAAGCATTTATGATGGTTTATAAATGTTCAGATAGTAAATTAAAATAATTTTTTTTAATTATATTTTCAATTTAAAAAATAATTTTTTTTTGATTGTCAAATTTGAATTATAAATAATCTTATGAATTTTTGTAAAAAATAAGTCAAATTTAATAGTTTGAGCATAAATTATTTATTTACTAACTGTAATTGATAATTTAATATAACTAAATTGTAGCACCCAAAAAATTCATGTGGGTGTTAACCTATTAAATAATTTACTGATAGGTGAGTAGATGATGTTTAATCTGTAATAATATACGAATTTCATTTTTTAAAGTTTTCTTATTATTTCTAATGACTTGAAATTTCTATATGTTGTCCTCCTTTTAAATGCAATCCAATAAATAATTATACATAGTACGTATACATAAATGTTTTTAGGGCTAATTTTAAACAGCAAACAAGAGAACATAGCTGAAAATGATAGTCATCGCAACTTCTCTTTACCGACGATCGATGAAAAAATAAAGTGTAGAGATATAGAAACAATACGAATAATAATATTTATTTATTGTGAATATGTAAAAAATTATAGTAGCATTTATAATATATGAGGTGCAATTTTACGTTAAAATTTGTCATTAATCCTTTATTCTGTTTTTAATATTTTATTTAAATGCATAAAATACATTCTTTATCGATAATAATGAAAAAGTTTTTATTTGTTGACAGTAAATATTTTTTAATCATTAAAAATAAGTGTGTTATAACGACAAACCAATTCTTTTAAAACATATTCTTCTTTATTTTTTGCTGTTTTCCCTTCAGTCTTATTTTTTCCCATACCTCTATCTACATGCTTGTTTCTTTCGTTTCTTTTTTTTTATTCTCTCTTAGTCGGTGAGTTGGTTGCTAGTTGGCTTAGCTTTGGTTCTCGGCTGGCAGCGGTCAAAGTGGCTCAAAATTACGACCTCCCTGCAAAACCTCTTTTGGACCTTTTCTTGGATCCCTTGTGGTCGAGACAATGACTTTCCAACTGAGAGAGACACAACGAAGGAGGTAGATCGTGAAGCACTTTTGTGCGTGCGCGCGCAAGAGAGGGAGAGAGTAGAAAAAGAAAGAGAGAGAGAGAGAAAGAAAGAAAGAAAGAAAGAAAGAAAGAAAGAAAGAAAGAAAGAAAGACAGACAGACATCCCCCCCCCCCAACGAGCAACTGGTGTGGAGCTTAGAAGTATACTTTATAAAAATAATCTTCAATGGAATCTTAGTGGTTCACACTCACTGCAGTAACAACCTTGAATGAGTTAAAATGTATTTTTGTTCACAGGACTTTATCTTGTTCTGTTTCCATTTGCGATAATGTAACTATACTCCTATTTTATTTTTTTCCACAAAATATTTTTTGTAATAGTCGTTAATATTGAGCAACTATATGTTCAGATCTTCTAATAGTGATGCACATGACGTTTTTAATGTATCTATGTAAGTAAAGATAAAAAATTACTTTTACAAATATAGAAAGAGAAAATGAGAAAGGAAGAATTTGATAAAATGTATAAAATGAAAATAAGCGGTGTGATAAAAAAAAGTAAAAATTTTTTAAACGTGATCGATTAATTGATGTTCAAAAAGAACCATTTAAAATATAAAATGTCTGTGATGGTGGTCTTAAGAACTTTCGAATAAATAATATTGTGTGACTACCAGTGTACGTGATAAAAAAAAATGGTTAGTGGTATTTATTTAGGTATGAGTATTATAGAGTTATAATGAATCTTGTGAATAATATTTTTTCAATGGTATTAAAATTTCTTTGTATTAGATTAGACCTTACCTCTACATTATCAAGATATTTTCCCTTTTTAATAGTACTAATAGTTCAGCGATTCCTCGAAAAAGTTTTTGATCACACACGATCATATGTTTTTACATTAAATATATATATATATAGTTATATTTTTTTTCAAAATTCAGTTTTTTTATATTGGTAATAAATTAATGAAACAAGAAGAATTACTAAAATTTTAAATCATTAAAACCAATCGTAAAATAAGAAAACGGTTAATGTATTCCAGACGTTATTAGCATACTCCTTATGGAGGGGAGTTTACTTTGAATCCGTCTTCTTATTACATGACAAAATTTTTAACATAAAGAGTAATTTGTATCATTTTCTTATTTCTTTAATATGTGTGCAATAAAATTACTCTTTATTTTGTTAATTAATTTGCTGTTTGATTACAAACGACTTACGTGGATAAAGTATAATTATTTTAAAGAACTTTCACGATTTTATAAGTACATACAAACATCGTTCAAGTATTTTATACAACATATAAATGAATATGTACTCGATGTACAAGTTCAAAAATCGATAAATGTATTTATTATTATGATTATAAATAAAAGTAATGTATTAAAAGAGGTTTTTTTTTAAATTTTTCATCTGTATCGGAGTAGTAAAAAGTACTTTAAAAAATCTTTGATTACTATTAAATATTACTTCAAAATTAAAATATATTACTTGTTTAAAAAAATATTAAAAAAAAAATGTTTTTGTTATGTATAAAAATACATAATCCGTATAATCCGTATAATCTGTATACAAATTATATAGACATATAATGACTATTTATTATTGATAGTATTAGATTGAATATTTGTAAAGTTTAGTGACAAGTAGATAAATCAAGCCGAGTTTTGCCTGTAGTGCAATTAGTTCGACTGCAATATGGACTACTATAAATAAAATCCTAAATCTAAAACATTCTATGACGAAATGAAATTATGAACATAGAGGGAAAATTACATACCTGTGGTGAAGAAAAAGCATAACGATTACAGAAGAAATTAAAGTTTTTTTACTTGCTTATTTAATCTGATTAAAAATAGATTTTGTTTTAATTTTATCTACAAAAAATATATCACTATCATATTTTTAAATGTAATAATATTTAAAATCATTAGCAAAAATTTTCATTAACACAATTTCTTAACGATAAGATACATTTACTATTATTTACTATTTTTTAGAAGATATTTACTACTTATTTAGATTTAACCTATCAATCAATCTGTATACATTTTTGTTACATAAAAACTTAATATATAATGCAATTTTAGATTTATACGATAACGGTAAAAACAGAAACATTATTATTACAATATTAGCAATATTATTTTTATCGTAAATTTTTTAGGTTAAATTTTATAATCTCATGAGTGAAAAATAAGTTATTGTAAAATCGTGATTTTAGGTATATGTGATAATTGCTTTTGTAGAAATAAATAATTGGTAATTTGAAAAACAAATGGACGGCTAAGATCAAGTAAAAATATAATCATACTACTTGGGTATTTTCTTACATAAATTATTTACGATTCAATATTATTAATCTTAATTATTATTAATTTTTATCTTTAATAAATAGATTATCAATTTCTAGTTCATACAGATTTTAGAATAAACTCTACACATACAAAAGCTAGACAGGTTTAAAAGGAAATATTGAAAAATCTTTAATATAAATACCCCGAGCCAACCGGTTAACTTTTATTTCTATTCTTGGCGATCAATTTTAATATGAATTTACTACGATTAGTGGTAGAAATAATAACTAGCCATTTAGTCGCATATTGCATAACCATGCAAGTAACGCTAAAATCTTATGAAGCGATTTGATGTTAGCCATCTATCGGTTTGAAAATGAATTATGATGATTCATCATTAGAGGATGTTGAAAAACCGAACACTTAACTACAATAAAAAAACAACTGAATTATTATTGAATATTTTATTTTACGATTTATTACAATTTTCGCTTATTCAATAATGTGAAAAACAGTAATGCAAACATTTTTTCCTTGAAATTAACAAGGCTAATAGACATAATATTACAATATTACAATCACATAATGTGTATCATTACTGGAATGTAACCTAACGTATTCCCAATACATACGGAATAAGTGTGATGTTTACCTATTATAGATTTTTTCTCATTCTCTTCGAATTATACGCAGTTAAAAAAATTCCCGCCTTAATACGTAGATATAGTATAGGCGCTTCATTATCCGTCGTAAATCTCAACATGACATGTCGTCACTTAACTTTGAATGAAAGGGTCGAAAACTTCTGCTTTACTAGACTCTTTAATAATTTTACCTCTAATTTTTTTACTTATACCATTAATCGTATAATAGTATAACATTTAAATTATTTATGTAATTACTTTTTCTTATATTTTAAATTCTTTTCAGTATACTGAGTATAAGTTCATATTTCATTGCGTTCAACTTTTGTATCTCTTCTTGTTCTAATGCCTCTTTTTGTTAATACATTATACGTACTATCTTTTTTGTTTATTATTACGTGTTCTATTTTTGTTGATTTCCAAAATAAATTTTGTATTAAAAAATAGCTATTAAAAAAATAGTTAAAAAAAGAACTTTATTTTTTTCTATCTGAAAAAACAGATGAATGTATTAAATTTTAATGAATCCAAAAAGATTTTATAAATAAAAACAAATGATAAAGTAAAAGTAAGGTAATGATATGAATACGAGTATGAAATAGAAAGGAGGAGCCTGGATACAAGTAAGAGTAAACCTGTTGGAGGGAGAAAGAAAGTCATCAAACGCTTAGAGTATAGGTTTCCGTCACTTGTGTGAGCTAAGTGATTTATCGCTCCCCGTCGTCTTGATTTTATTGAATGACGAGTTGTAATGTAATTTTGTTTGAGCGAATAACCGACCGATTGAAGACAAGACATAGTAACATTGCTTCCAATGACTAACGACCGCTCAGCTCCAATGCAGCTGTGTATTTCTATTCAGTTTTTCATTTGAAATTTATTATATTATTAGAGTTTTATCTTTAATTTTTACTTTCTTCTTTATTTTAAAACCTATGATGCTATACTACACAAAACGATGTTTTTAAGGATAACTTCTGACACAGTTTGTTGAAATTGAGTAAAATTTTTGGCCATTGAACAGAATTCTGTGCAAGAATATTACTATTATAATGTGTAAGAATATTATTTATTTACTTTATCAATTTTTAAACGATATGAATTGAATTGAAATTATTTCTGAGTCTAAAGAATGTGTCATCCGACAATAAACTTATTATTTTAAAAAAAGATAAAAGAATAATAAAATTCATTAGTATTAAATTAGTAATTATTGAAATGGTTTATTAAAAATATAATAAGGAATAGTGTATTCAATAGTATTTAATAAGTTATTTGAAGCTACTTTAAAAAATTTTTAAAAAATTCAAAATATATATGTATAATATACTTATAAGATTACCTTTATTAACCACTTTGTAATCATTCATTACAAATATTAAATATCTTTAAATACTAAATATTAATTACAATTTGAAACTAATATAGTTTAATTTTAAATAATTTTTGAGTTAAAGTAATCTGAGTATTAAATGTAATTAAATGTAATTGATTGTAATGGTAATTGACACGTGGTACAGTAAAAGTTTGAACGTTTTAATTATAATGAATATGAATTTCTCTTACATATTATAGAGAACCTCAATGTTAAAATTAAAATATAAATAAAAACCATATTACTTTTTGTTTACTTGTTAAAAACTACTAGTTCTTTTGTTGATTCGGTAGCCTTTTAAATTGACATAAACAGTTTTTGATTTCAATGGGGGCTGAGTCAGTATTATTAATTTATGAACTTTAGAAATGTGTTGCCATCCATCTCTATACAAAACACAAGGCTACGCGACGTTTTTTTTTATAGTTTCCATCGATTTTCTAAATATGTTTTCATATTAGTTAAGTACTTTTTTTGTAAATTCATTACATATTTTACAGATCTAAAATTTGGTCAATCATCTTCTTATTATTTTAAATGATTACAAAAATTATAACACACGCAAAGAAATATAATAGAAATAAAATTTTTAGTTTCTAAAGGTATATATTTCTATAAGTCTATAGTAAAAAATTTATGAAAAAACTAGATTAGACTGATATAAAAATTTGTTAAATTATAAATTAATTTGTTATTTACGCTTATAATAAAATGACTGATTTAAGAAAAATTTTACTCAACAATATATACTTATGTTAGAATTGCTATAAAATTTATTTATTATAATAAATCTTGACATATCATGATATGGATTTATATGTATAAATTTTAAATCTAGAATCATAATAAAAAAGGATTGATAAAGATTATTATCAGTTTAAAGATTTCACCTTTAACGTATATAGAATTAGAGTATGTAGAGATTGTATTCATATTTATTCACATGAATGAATAATCTCTCCTTGTTAAAAGATTTTTATCGTACATTTTCATATAAACACATTGAAAAAAGGTAAGAAGATGTACATAATAAAATCTTTCTATTCGACCTACTCATGTTCATTTTCTCATCATTGCTGTCGTTTTCTCTTTTGTATAGCATTTTCCGTATCCCTTGTCCGAATGAATATAGTCACGCGTCATGAGTAAATATTTGGACATTACTGAACCGCAAAAGTGCTCGAGCACCAGAGCTCGAGTAGCATTGTCCGGTCGCTTAGTCGAGCGTGATAACAGATTTATCCCGAATTAAAATTGTAATAGTACTATAAATCTGTAAATAAAATTTTGTAGTAATATCTATTATAATCAAATAAAATTTATAAGAATAGCGTATGCCTTTCATTAATACTTTAATATATTCATTTGTCATTAATTTTTCTCTTGAAAACAACAACTTTTACATTGAATGCTGTTTTTCTTTACAGTGATATTATGCAGTATTTATGCATATAGATGCCTGATAATGTTATTTTTTGAGAATAATTATTTATTATTTAATTATTTATATCAAGAAATCGTAAAAGTTTGTTAATCATCATTTATTAATGATCAAACAATGTATATAATTTTTAATTTTTTATTCAAAAATACATATATCATTTCAATAATATGATCTCATCTAAAATATACAAAAAAATTATTTAAAATCCTAGATATAAAAAATAGGCATGAAAAATAATAAGTACCTTTTATAAGCATTAGAATCTAATGATGCGCTAAAGCAAGATTAGACTCTTTTTTGTGCTCGTGGCAATGATGCGAGAAAGGATATGTCTTAAGTTTTGTCTTCGAACCCTCTTAGCTTTAAAAGTGTGCACGTTCACCCTGCATGTTTCTGCGTGTCTCGATGTGGTATTTGTTTTAACGTTTCACTAGCTACTATAGACTTCTGTCTGAGCCACCTGTTTATACAATTTATTTGCTCCAAGCACACATTTTGTATTTTCTATTTTTAGGCAAAGACTATTGAAATTATGCAGAACAAATTACATACGTTTTTCTTTTTAATATTTTTAAACTTGATATTAAATTTGAATATATGTAATTTAATTTTCTCATCGTCAAAAGAATAGTTTACATGTATAAAACATTATAGAACTTAATCTTTATTCTTTAAAAAATAATTTATTTTACTGTCGCAGAGCCTCTTTTTAGCTCAATAAACCTTAATTTTGTATCTTGATAATGAATTAAAATATTTATTTTTAAATGCTTAAATGAGAATTGAATAGCAAATATAAAAATGTACACGTAAATATATATGCACAATGGATCTATTAAGAATATCTAGAAAGAGAAATAAAAATGAACATTGTTCTGAGGATTCATACTATTATAAATTAAATACGGATCTGGGGAGAATTTAGAATTTATTTAGACAATAAAAGTAGGGAGATTTTTTTATTTTCACGTACTCTGATTTTCGTATTTGAAGAGACTTCTTTCTATTAAATTTTAATCATCACAACATATTTTTTTTTAAATTTTTTTAAAAAAACATTTGCAACTATCTTAATGCTTTTTTTTATTTTTATTACCTTCATTACTTTTATTCGAAAACCTTATAGATTGATACCTTTTTTATCTCATCATTGGGTTTCACTTCTTAATATACCTTTATTACGTGATTTTTATTTTCTTCTTATATTTCGTATATTTTACAATTTCTTTTATCTTCTCTCAATACCCTTTTCTTTGTATTACAGTTACACATCGGCATCATATGATTAATTTTTATACTCGTCTTTAATACTTTTTTTGTATATATTTTAGGTTCTTCTATTTTTGGTTTATATAATTTTTTTACTTAAAATCTCTAATGATGTAATACTAGTCTTTGTTCTTTAGTTAAGCTTTTCACATTATCTATTACGCAATTCTCTAAGCCTTCTGATTTTCAAACATTTTTATCAAATTATATTAATGCCAGTCTGGTTTTTTTTATTAACATGCTTCTCTTAATAATCCTGTCTATTATTATTTATTTTTTCTTTTTTTTGGACAATCTTATAAAGGCATTATCTGTTCATTTTTTGTTGCATTATAATACGTAAGCGATCTGTTCAATGTTTTTTATTTATAAATTTTCTATATTTTTTTTTGTTTTATTCATGGTAGGAATGGATGAGATAAGGCACTGGAACTTCCTTATTTTTATGGTTTGATGGAGTTCACATATATTGCTGCTTGGAAGCTTTGATTTCTTTGAAGTTCGAACAAATACGGTTAGAATATAAAGTATGTGCACGTATGGTCTGCAAAAGCATACTGCTTAAATATTTACATTTTCTCATCACAATTTTTCTTAGTACATCGGTAAACAACGATGAGCAAAAATCGAACACAGAAAAATTTGGGAAATTCAGAAATTTATATACAGATTATATTATTCGTCAAATAGTTTCTTTATTATAGCAAAGCAGAAGATTAGAAAACCTACAAAATAATTTAACAAACCTTACTTGTGTGTCAACGTAGTACAAATTACTGTAAATCAAATACAGAAATAAAAGTTTTAGAGTTAAATTATACTGAAAATTAATTTTTTCCTACAAAATAGTACATTACTATTTATTTTAAAGTTATTTAATTTACTTCATATATTCTGATACATTATATTATAATTATTAATCGTAAATGTTCCTTAAGTAAATAAAAGTACATGATATTATTATATAAGGTATTGCATATTTTAACGAAGATATACACAATCAGAATAAATATTGGTAAGGGAAAGGTAGCTAGATATCGTCTTCTTAAGGTAAGCCCTTCACTCAGTAGAATTAAATCCTTCAATGATTTGAAGTAAATCTTAATTTTACTTAGAACTTGCTGATATGTCTAATTGCATGCAATGAATTTCACTTGCGCAAAAAAATACCAGTTGCGCAATACTATAATTAGTTTCTTCCATTATGTTCAATGACATTGTATTACTGTGCTGTTTTACTATGCTGATGATAATTTTTATTACCGTCAAAGTTAATTTCAGTTTTAATTTCTGTATTGAATTTTATCTGAAAATATAATTTCAAAGCTTTTAGTTGTTTTTTTCTGAGAGAATTTAATAGTATAAACATAAATTTCAATTTCTAATTGAATCAGAATTCTAATTCAATTCTACTAATCATTATATTTTATAGTTTCAATACAAAATTGTAATTAATTGTTTAATGTAATAAATAAGAAAACTAATAACGGTGAGATAAACTTTTATTATTTGTATATTTTTTTGTATAATTTTTCCTAACAACCATTTCAAGGAATAGGTTTATTCTATATTTCATACCAATATATATTAATAATTAATAAACTTCTGGTATATTGGGAGAGATAAATATGAAAACATTATTACATTATTATAAAGTGATTTATTATGTTTTTTTATTACTATACAATAATAATCTTTTTAAAAGATATAAATAAATATAAATACAATCAAAAAATTGATATTTATAGATAATTCTACATATTAATCTTTTAATAAATCTAAAATAAAGATAAAAGCTCTTTTCTCTCAATTTTCGAAAATTTATGTTTTAAAGGAATAGAAAATTATGGAGATATATTAAAAAATTCACAGCAGTAAACATTTAAATCAAATTAATATATAATGATGCGTAATTCAAGTTAAGAAAAATACACTGCAATGTAATAGAGAAAAATAGAGAAAGAGAGAGAGAGAGAGAGAAGGATGAGGTAGGCCCTATTACGCATGTATACGTGGGTGTAACTATATATACATTCACAAATATTAATTTTATTTTTAAATATTATTAATATTAAAATATATTTTTTATTAAATTACGATTTAAAGGGGTGAAGTAGGTACTTGGGTTTGAAAAGGTGGATAAATTAAGTCTATAGAATCATTATCATTTTTCAATCCTTGGAGTTCGTACGACCTTCGAGTACTAAACACCAATATTAATTTTCATGATCTCATTTACAGTTGCTCCGATGTATATGCATAGTAAAGCATAGATTCAAGTATGTCGATTTACCTCTTTTCGTTCTCAGTATATTCAAATTTATTGACGCGTATGCCGGCAGTAGTGCAAGCGCGCATTAAAAATCCTCTCTGCTGACGAGTGTATCTGTAGCTCGGTTGGGGCTCGTTTTTTTCATTTTAAGTGTGCTCTCATAGCCTAAGTTGCAATACCCTACAGCTGGAACTGATGGTTATGATTGAAAAGTCGATTGTTGACAGAACAAAGTGTTCACTGACTCCCAGTAATTTGCTCGGGAGTGCGGCATGCCACGCCGAGTATAGCTCTTGATTACTTGATATCCCTCGTGGTCGGTTTATACACAGAGCTTACATCTCTGTGCTGAGTACCAAACTTTAACAATGTATCTCTCTTCGTTTTTTTCCTTTTTAGGGTCTTACTTAATCAACTCTCCTTGAAAACTATGAAGGTACTATTTTTTTTCTTTTTTCTTACTTAGTCATGATTTCTTATTCACAGACCGAAACTATTGTCGTCTCTACGTATTTCCTTTTTAATTACTCAAATAGCTTTGCTAATAATGAAATTAAGTAAAATATTACTTTTAGCGATCCAATTAGAGTGTTAATATTTATAGATGCTTACTAAATTGTAAATTAAAACATCGAAAATAACAGCTTAATTATTTTGTTATGAAATTTTTGTAATACATCGTTACAATACAGTGTTGCAATTTCCATAGATTAGTTGAATTTGAAGAGGGCATTACATTTTAACGTTCGAAAATAACAATGCCATATATCTAAATCAAATATAGATTCGCGCGCGCGTGTGTGTGTATGTACATCAAATATTAACTAAAAAGGTAATTTAGGTAGTATTGTGATAGAAACAAAATTTTTTAATATTTTAAAAAATTATGAAAATAAATATTACATAAACAAAACATGCATTTTGAGCAATGAGTTCAAAAAATAGTGAATGTAAGTATCATTAAGAAAAAATGAAATTAACATAATTTTGTTTGCAATGACCATAAGTAATTGCTTCGTGAATAATTATTTTCTATTCTATTTTCTATATCTGCATTAAGAAAAATGCAACGATAATCATATATATTATAAAAACTTAAATAGCTGTTTATATTGCTATAATTTATGTGCTAAAAATTTAATCAATGAATTTAGAAATGAAAAAATTAATATAATATAGTAGATTCTAAAATATTTTGTAAGTACTGTGTTGTCTCATACGTACACAAATAACAGAATTATATTTTAGTTTTTCAGGTGAACTCGTTTGTGGGTATACGATTTTAGTAGTATTTAGCATAAAGTCGAAAATAATGAAAAGAGCCATGTTACTTGAAAAACGTTGCGCTTTTTCTAGCTGCATCCAGAAGATTCGCGGTTATCCGTTGACATTATTGTCATCTTTGTGCGAGTCTCGAATGCGGGCGTGCGCACTAGCGTTCTTTTAGTATGAGAGTACGGAGTAGTACTGTAGCTTTAATATAGCGAATAGTGAACGGCACTCCTGTGCTAGCTCTTTGCCACTTCACCAAGCAGAAATTGATAGGATAAATTCCAGCTCTGAATTGGCTCTGTCGAGCCGGAAACCCCTGGCCTCTCTGTGCCCAACCATCCAACTCGTACCCTTCGACGATCCCATCCCTCGTTCCTTCAGCTCCACCTCCAAATACTGAAAGCTTCGCATCGCTTTTACTTCACTCCGATTCTCCTTTCATCCACTTTTCTCCTTTTCTTTTGTATACACAATTTGTTATAATTTATCCAATTTCTTTTTCTTATTATTAAAAATTAAATCTTAATTTGATACTAATGGGTACACATAAAAAAGAATGTAAATATAAGTTTAAACAAAAAATGAGAATAGAATACTTAAGTCATACATTAAGTCCGGTTGAAGATTTATAGGACAGTGAATTCTAATTGACATATTATACTTGTTAATTCCTAATTTTATACATTGAATATTTCAAAATTAATGTTCGCTATTTAAGGAAAAAAAAATAATTTAGAACAATCATTGTCCAAGGGAATTAAATTTTTTTAAATTAACATTCATTTTATTTATATTAAGATTTTTTCTCATCTCACTCTCTTACGATATTAATCCGTTTTGGTTTTTTTGCATTTTTACATTTATTGTAAACACAGTATTAAATAGTGAACATCTTTCATAAATTATTGACACTGTAAAGTTTTATTATTTTTGTGCATCACTTTTTTGAAAAGTAATGTCAATTCACTGCACATATTATCGTGTTTTTCGTTTATTTATCTTAGCATTGTAAGTATTTTAATAATCTATAAAAAGTCTTGGGATTGCAGATATTAAAATATTTATTAAAAAAAAAATATATATATTAATAAGATATATTAAGTACCTAAAAAATAAAAAATAATTTCAATTGCTAAATTTTCCAATTTTTTTTTTGAAATTAATACAAAGCCTATTGTCCTGTAATATAATTTAAAAAATTCTACAATTAAAAAAATTTTTATAACTAAAAATTGAATAAATAATTTCAATGTTATGTTTTTAAGTATAAACATATACATTTGTTTAAATTAATATCAATAACATTGCTCACATTATTTATCACTATTTAATAGTATTTAATGAAGAGGGATCTTCTCCAGGAAAGATGGCTATATGAACATAGAAGCTGATTCTTTCAAGTCAAGTACGTAGTCCTTGATAATAAATACAAATGTATATATTATAACAAATTTAGTAAATTAAAAAGCTTCTTAAAGAAAATTGACGGTCGTACTGATAGCAAAGGATCCACACCTGGTTGGACGCACAATGAAGAAGTGCAATCGGTCGGCTAGCAAATTAGAGTAAACGTGAGAGAGAAGCTTGAACAATGGGACCAACTGTCGAATCCATTATCTACACTTAATTATGCTGAATACGGCGTGTCTAGCGTAGTTTAATGTAGGCCGAGAGATGCTAAATCGACGCGCCTGACAAGATACGAAGACCAGTGTTGCACGCATTCGCAATGACAGTGCAGTTCGTCCCCAGGGGGCAGACAAGATTATAATCTGCCCCATTATTGTGCCATCGACATTGCCAGAAGGGATTTTCCTGTACTTTTTTCAATTCTCTCCCTACACATATTTATATGTACATATATGTATATCCCTAGTCAGTGACAATGCCATTCGGTATGGGACACTTTTGTACATTTAAAAAACGCGTATGCTTTGCGCAATGAACCGTCCCTCGATCCAAATCTGTGTACTTACACAAGTTTGGGGCGCGAGCGAGTGAGCGACACAAGGGGGGAGTCATCGTCTAAATTTACAAGGGAAGAAGATACAGCTTAATCCTACCTGCATACGATGTTCTCAGCATTGTATTTACTTGCATAGACGCGAGTTAAGAGATGGATATTTAGCATATTCAGATCTCGACTATTCAATGCACATCTTCATTTATTAATAAATTAAAATTTTAGAATAATTAATTATTTACTGGTATCTAAAAATTAAATTTACAATTTAAATTAATTCTAAATATTTAATCAATGTAATTTATTTTAAAGGACCAAACGAATTTATTATCAACATGATAATAAGTAATCATGCTACAATACATTTTTTATCTATCCAATATTAATAAAAGTATGTAAGAAAATAAATCAAAATTTAATTTTGAAAAACCACAAAAAAATTATTTTGTAACTGTCATCACCGAAAAATGAAAAATGAAAAATAAATAAGACTATTCATCTAAAAAATAAAGTAAAAATTAGTATGTAAATATGAATTTAATAATTTATATAATTACTTAAACATCAATAAAAATTATATATATGAAAGATAATCCAAAATATATTCAAATATAAATAAAAAAATTTAATTTCAATGTAATAATCTAATATTTTAAGAGGTATCGATTTTGTATTGTTTACTATTTCTAGTATAAAGGATTCTGCAAAAATATTGTGAATGTAGCACTACATATCGTGAAATTGTTTTTGGTACAATATAATTTTATCCCTATGGATAAAATTAGCATGGTATTCGATAACTTTTTATAATAGTTTCAAATTTATAGTATTTTAAAAATACTGAATTTTCATCAATAATCAGAACAGAAAGGTTGTACAGAAATTTATATTAATGTAATATGTAAAATTTAAAGCAGAAAATAAAATATTTATAATACATTGAATAGTGTATAATATCTACATGTGTATATTAATTTCATCGTCTTCTCTCTTATTCCTCTTCTTTTTGCCTCTCTTTTTTCATTACTCTCATAAATGATTTTGCTATCATCACTGCCTCTGTCGTTAATACACTTTGTTTTTAACATATAAATCTTGTTCACTACCTTTCTGGCTAATAAATTATGCCTACTAAGGGCTCTAATCTACTTAATAATCTAAATGAAATATTATTTTTCTCAAATTTTTTTGTTGAAAAGTCAATTATTTTTTAATTTTTTTTAGTTGATTATATAATAAGTTAATAAAAACAATTTTTTTATTATCTTAGCAAGAGGAAAAATTTATCCAACTTATAATTTAATCGAAAAAAATTGTTACAAATGAAATGTTTCATTTTGTAAATTTTATTATTATCTAATATAAAAAAAAGTTTTGCTGACACTAATATTAATAATATTTCCAAAATATGAATCAGGTAGAGCTAATATCAGTTTTCTATCATTAGTTTTAGTATTACTAGGATGTGCTTGAATTTAGGTATTCTATGATCTCCTTTCCGTCGTTTGCCACCGTTAATGAATTTCAAAAGACAGTATCTGATTTAATGCAAGCACATAGAAGTATCTGTCGATGGATACGATTTCAACTTGAGCCTTGTGTAGTAGTATTAGTTTATTACATTGGTGCAAAATTGGAAGTATAATTGCTATTGTAATTAAAATGTCCATTCGTTGAAAGGCGTAGTTGGGTGTTCGTAGATGGGGCGGTGCAGAAACTCTTGTGAAGAATAGCAAGAAACGAGGGGTAGAAATGAGCAACCTAGATCTAGCTTGTCGTGTCATAATTGGAATGGTCGCGTGCTGTCATACTTTTCAGAATACAATGGATTCGTTCGAGTGAAAATTATTAACATGCCGTCCTTTTTAACTAGAGCATGCATGTGCCTGCTCGTTAGATGAATGTCCGCTTCAAAGCTGCAGGTCTTACTATACGAACTAGAAACGTGTATGTTAGTCTATTTATGTAATTAATTCGTATTCGAATGCTTTTTACTTATTCCTATAAAATAATTATATTAAGAATAAATATTTAGATAAAAAAAATTTTTTACTGTAAAAGTTCGTTTAAAGATTCGCTTATAAAAAAAAGAATAGAAAATATTCCAGGTTGAAGATCTTACCTTATTTTGCAGTTATTAATCTTCATTTGTATATAATTGTAATGTTATTTAAGAGAATTAAAATTTTTAAATTATAAAATAAATTTATTACGACATGTAAATAAATATTAAATATTTGTCATAGTTTTAATTTAAAACGGAAGAAATACACTGTACGTGCTTTTTACAAATATAAATTTACTTAAAACCCTACAGCCATTCAAATAAGTTTTTTATTTCAAAGTTTCAATCATACTTTCTTTTTTACTTCCTTAAAAATGTTTCCCTTCTCCCTTTCTTTCTATATTTTGCTCTTTTTCTCTTTTCCCTTCTCTTTTTATTTTCACATTTATCTATTCAAATTTACACTTTTGCAACGGTTGTAAAAAAGGAAAAGATAGTATAGCAGACATTCTGTGCGTAGATCGTTGAATAAACAAATCATTGATACAATAAGATGTTCAATAAAATTTAAATTTACGTACAAAAATATAAATATTATGTAAAAGAATTTTTTTTAACTGATTACCTCTCTTATGATTGAATTACTTAAATTGAATCAAATATTTAATTCTATGCGAGGTTTGATTTTACTAAAACATGTTAATTAGTTGAATACTAATATCAAAAACGTAGTGAAAATAAAACACAATTGTTGAAATTAACGATTATTAATCTTGTAAATTTTTAAACGAGGTTAATGAA
Source organism: Kradibia gibbosae (assembly GCA_018907135.1). Taxonomy (NCBI): domain Eukaryota; kingdom Metazoa; phylum Arthropoda; class Insecta; order Hymenoptera; family Agaonidae; genus Kradibia; species Kradibia gibbosae. Next base: position 34,215,593 of record JACCHX010000001.1, on the reverse strand, counting down.
TGGTTCATTAAATCGAGTACCTTTTATTTAGTTATTCTGTAATCACCTTATTATTTAGTTAAAAAATTTTTAACTAGAAATTAAAAAGTAGTAAAAGCTTGTGCTTTTGATATAGCTAATCTGAAACTTTATTAACATATTTTAAGACAGTTAAAAAGACTCATAAATAAATACACATAGTATTGCACCTGATAAGTAATTCAAATGAGATTTTTAATTAGGAAAAGATAGTAGAAAGAAACTTAATTAACATAGAAAAAGGCTTGAAAAAGAATAATTTGTTGAGTCTATTTAACAAAAAAAAGACAATGTTTATTTAATAGATGGTCCTGCAAAATACTTTAATGTATTTGGATCTATAAAAAGCCGAAAATACAAAAATAAAAATAGATTGGAGTGGCTTATAATTTAATTTTGGTTTATCATTTTCGGTGGATATCTCGTGTATTATTAAAAAACTATTACAAAATATTAAAGAATTCCGATTTGCTATTATCTTTTATTTTTCTATTTCGACCTATTTTATAAGCATAGTTTCAAGATTCGATTATTTTATTGAGCTTTTATTAACTAATTTTCCATAATGCAACTGGCAGTATATTTATATTTTTTTATATCATAAGCGTGTAGTGAATAATAAAATTGTATTATCTTATTTTCTTGTATTGATAAGAATCCTGCGAATTTTTTTCCTTAAAATAGGCCATTTTTAATAAGATTAAAGTAAAATGAACAGATTGGTTTAAAAGAAAAATTAAAATGGAAAGAAATTAAAATAATAATGTACAATAACAAAATTGCTTTACATCTGTGGATAATTTATGTAAGAAATAGAAGATAAATAATATTTAAATTTCTGTGTGAAAATAGAGATAACTGTTTTAAAAAAAGAAAATTAAGAGTAAATGTAGATGATAAAATCAGGCTTATTTAGAGGATGATGAGAACACAGCAGGCGAAAGCTTTAATGTCAGTTACTGAGTGCAGCGAATGAAAATGGTGGTGAGGAGACTAGAAAAGGGTAGGAATGACAAGAACATTAATGAAAAAATGTCTGATAAGTATGCGAGTATGCTTGTGTCTTTTTGTGGTAGAGATGAGGTCTACTATACTACAGCGATGCTACATGTGAGTATTGTTGGAAATAAGAACACTTAGTAAAAAGCCCTAAGAGAACGAAATCCGCGTCAGGCTCTCCCATTTTTACATCGCTCACTTTCTCTACCCATATCTATACTAGGTTTAACAGAAACGGAGAGAAGTTACTCATCGCACTTATCCTTACTGGACTGTAAGTGGACCTGAAAGCTAGATAAGCATTTTTATTTATATATTATACATAATGCAAAAGTATTGTGTTTGAATTTATAAAATTACAAAAATGTGTTTGGTTTTACTTGTGATGTCATTTTTTTCTACACTACTTTATTTTTTTTGTAAATATGTTTATCTGCATTTCTAAATATATTATCTATAAAAATTTAACTTCTGTAAGCTTTTCTTTAAGCATACTTACTATATTACTAACTAATATTTACTAAAATATTATACATAAAACTTAATTATACGTTTTAAAAAGATGAGAAATCGTTTACCATTAAAGTTTTTACAATCTGTTTTTTAATGACAAAGTGAATCGAGATTTACTGTAATTATTGGTTATTAATAATTCTCTTTATACATTGTGTAGATTATTCTTTTTTGTTTATATAAAAGGAGAATATATTGTTCTATTTAATTTCACACATATCTCAAATGCGTTAAAATAATTATTAACTCATTTAACGTTGGATACTTATTATTTAAATAGAACAATTTTTTCTTATGCTGTTTAAAGTATACCTGTGCTTACATGATTAAGCGTTTTTTAGTAAAGCGTTGATATGAAAATTTCTTTTCAAGAAACTAATCACTTTAGACAATGAAGTAACATAAACTTTTGATAATTAAAATTAAAAAAAAATAATAGTCACAAATTATAGTTATGCTACACTATAGGTGCTAATATTCCGTACTATGTAATTAAAGAATTTGTTTTTGTTCATTTGTACGTGATATTCTTTTTGGATGAAAACGCTATTATAAAAATTTGTTTAAGATGAACTTACAAAAGTCAAATGGGATTTCAAATTTTTGTTCATTTATTTCCTTATTAGATAAATTCATTAAATGTTCGTTATTAGCTAAAAACCCTTTGAAATTGTTTAAATGAAAAATTACGTAAAAATAATATTTTTCAATTTTTGCACGTTATACAGTAGATTATTTTATATTAAATAACAATTTTAACTTATAATATATAATAACTATTACATTACGTAGTTTGTTTTTATATTATATTCCTGAAGACTAGGTACACAATAGATTTTATACAGCATGTATAGCAATTTCATTTTGCATAATTAAAGAATTCCATGGACATGACATTAATTATAACTCTACATTAAATTTACGTATTCTATTACTTATTTCATATCTATAAGTATACTTTAAAGTATTTTTTTGGCTTATAATTTTTCAATATTCATTCAACAATTTTTGTATTTTTAATTTATTATGGTGAAACTATAATGAAACTATAGTGAACGTAACGAAAATTTGTATTTATTATGACATAACATAGTTGTACAAATAATTACGTTGAATTATAAACATGTTTTACGTCAAGAATATTGCAAAAATAATATTTATGCGAATATGATTCTTATTTCAACGTTAAGTAGGATAGAAAAAAAGTCAAATGTTTAATTAGTGAAATATATATCACAATGGTATATGACTAATTATTCGATCTGACAGTAAACGAGTGCTTATATCCGTATTAATACTAAAATCTTTTGGGACCTTCTTGACATCTTTTTTCTTGGCGGAAGATCAAAAGGAATAAGGCAGCAATAAGTTAGAGATTCTCAACCGATGTTTAGTGTTACTGTTCTGTTGTTGACAGTAATGTTATAAGATTGTTTATTTACATTGACTTACTTACCCAATTACTTTTTATTCTTTTCTAATTTAGTTTCATGAAAAAACCGTGTATATGATATTAAAAAATTGTCATTTTGTGCAATGTTACAAGAAAAATGATTTTTAATAAGGAGAGTCTTATTCGAATAATCATACTAATATTTAAAAATTAGATATATTTTAATTTTGATTGACATATAATTAAATCCTTCTGATTTCACTTGAACAAAATTATTATTGTAAAATATAAATTATTATTCAAATTCTTCTATTTAATGTAATGTTAAGAACTACTATGGTATCATATAATAAAAAATAAAAATTTATGGAAGAACTATTGTTTCTATAAAATATATTATTCATATAAAAATAATATAAATGAATTTATTAATTTAAATTTAAAAATAATGAATATTTAAAAATGACGGAGTAAATGAAAAAATATAGTTTTTTTATTATAGTTTTTTGTTATAAATGATTCATGTTTACATTTATTTATCTTATTAATCAATAGTATTAATATCGTCTTTAATTTTTTACAGTCTTCTAGTAATATTTCCTCGATATTCTAATGCAATATTATCTTATAGTTTACATTCATCTTTGTCTGATCTAATCATATTTATACCACACTTCCTTAAGTAAATTGAATACCCTAAGCATATATTAAAGAAAACTGCATGATATTAAAAAATATTTTTTGTTACTAAATGGTTAAGTTCTTGGATAGCTGTTTCAGTTGCATTTACTGTTACATTCTATTCTTATCATATTATTTTTAAAAGAATTTTGTTTTTAACATAAATAAAATAAATGTATATTGCGATTAATTTCGAATTAAGGAAAATATGATAAAATTGAATACAGCATAAAAATTATGAGGGTAAAGTGGTAAAGATCCATAGGTCTGTTTGTCTATGTGGATAGTGGGTCCGAGCCTACCTTTGAATGCCAAGAATTTCATCATAAGCTGATTCGCGCCTACATGCCCTGAGTCGAATCCTTGTTAGGGGAGCAACGTATAGGCTTAGGGAGAAAACGAATCCGCCCCCAAGCGAAACTAGAGCGTAGCCTAACGTAGTAGAATAGCCCCTTGCTTAGCGGCAGCGACCGTTCTAATCATGACTCCACGATGCACCGTTTGAAGTTTCGATTAAAAAGGGGCGGAGGTTTGACTAAAGGAGTGTTAGTTATCGGTTATCGTGCTCTTACATCCAAGTTCCCGCTCTTCGTCTTTTAGCCGAGTATAACGGACACCATACAGAAATGTCATTTTTCCTCGAAATTCATCGATTTAAAAAAGAAAACAAAAAATTGTACTTAATAATGCATATAATAATTTAAAAAATGTTATGTTAATCACGTATAACAGGTATTATAAATACTATACAATCGCTTTTAATTATTATTTACATGCTAAATTATAAATATAGATAAATAATTCGTTTTTAATAGATAATGTTTATGTGTTGATCAAATTTTATCGGCACAAATTAAATCAATGTACAATTTTTAATTTTTATACTTAAAATATTTTAAAACGTACCTTTTCCGTTTTTTTTTTAATATTTTTTAGGTTAGTTCTCTGTATTTTGAAGGATAATAAAACACTTATAAATGAATACTCGTAATACCCGTGAAAAATGCGTTCGTAGGCTTCTTGCTTTTGCAAGGGGGAATTTTCTTTCTAGGATAATAACTTTATCTTCCATCACACCCTTAGTTATAATGGCCCTTCATAATCTTATTTATACTAAAAATGGTCCTGTGCTTATACAAAATTGCTATGTACTAATTTTGAAACGCTTAAGAAAATCTCCAAACCCTGCTTCCTTCATTCATAATTAATTTAAGATTAAAAAAAAAATTTTAATCTTGCAAGCACCTCGTACTTTTTTATTCCATAAATAATTTTGTCTTTAGATTAAAGCTACAAAATTTTAGTATTTAATACAAACATTTTTACATAAATAAAAAATTAAAAGTTTTTATCCAGAATGTCATTTATGAACATACTTGAAAAGGTATTTCTGCTGAAACGAAAATTACTACGTGGATAGTTATTATTTTATACAAAAACATAACAGAAAGGTGGATTGAAACTTATTATTATCATTAAATATTATTTATTAATTATAAGTGTAATGTATATTTTATAAATATTTTTACACAATCTTTATCTCTACTGGTTTGAGATGACATTCGGTAAAAATTTTGTGTAAAGTATTTTGGAAAGGAAACATAGCTTAAAAAATATCATCGACTTATATGATAAACTTATATGTTCAATAGGTAAAAAGTTATTTTTAACCAGCATTATAAGGTTATATTTTTTAAAGAAAAATAAGGAAAAAGTTTTATGAAACAAAGATAAAATAGAATAACCTCATAGTCTATTTTATGCAGAACTACAGTACTTAAATTAAGTTGATTGACCCTTTGGATTTTTTGAAATTCGACATCTCGTCAGAAATCCATCAAAATCTAGTGGAAATTAGGATGTAACTGGTTTCGCATTGCCTCCACAGAAACAAATGCGAACAAGAGTGCCCGGGTATTGAGAATGACTCAACGAAAGAATAAATGAAGAAAGCATTGAACAGTCGCAGCTACGAAGGGTCGCATGCATAAACATGTAAGAGATGATATCTCTACTCATTGTCACGAGATCCTTTGCAATGATATGAGTTCTCTAATACAAGCTCACGCCTATATGTGCAATCGATAAATGCTTACTTCTTGAAATCAAATACCCATGTCAAAGGAAGTAGCCATGGATACATCTCTTTAACATTTACCCTATCCATTTCAATAATTACACACTCTCCGCTTATGAACTCTTTTATATGAATGATTGTTAAGGATTACAAACATCCGAACATCACAAATTGATATTCGTAATCAGATATAAGAATTTTATTTGATTCATGCATGACAACTATGTGTTTATATATACGTATTTGACTTGTCCCAAGACCCGATCAATATACTTTGTACTTTAAAAATAATTTTAAAATTTTATCATTAGATTACGAAGTTCTTGAAGTTAAAAACCGAAATTATTATAAATAAATATAATAAATATAAAAAATTTAAAAAATTAAAACAATTGACAAATCGCATTTAGTTATAAAAATATTACATTTACTTTTTTATGAAAATTGGTTAAAAACTAATTTTTACAATTTATGTAAATACGAGAAAATTATTTTTATTTATAAATGATCAAGATTTTATTTATCGTTTGGTATCTACAGTTAATATCTACCATTACAAATTGTTAGCGTTCAATATGAAATATTTTTTTTAAATAAATTATTTTTAAAAAATACTAATTTTTTTACTTGTTTATCACACTTCATTTTATGATATAAATCTAATAAGCAAGTATTGATTGTATCCGGCTATATACAAATTAAACATTTAGTAAAAATCTTATAAAATTATTTTTATAAAGAAAAAGTAGTAAGAATATACGTCTAGTCGGACAGGCAAAACTTACTATTAAGAATGGCAGTCATATTATTATACTTTATGTGATTATTAACATTGCGAATATGTATATTATTTTATTATACTTTTTTAAAAAGAAACTTCAATGGCTTATTATAAATATTATATTTGTAGAAGAAATTGTAAATCATATATATTAAAAAAATTGTACGATTCAAGATAAATATTGCAAATAGACTAAAAAATTAATGATGCTGTAATAAATAAATGTTTACACTATTTAAAAAGTATTTTTAATTTTAATATTGATCATAATATAAAATATTTTTTAATTTTTTCCTGTAAATTTTACTCAATTTTCTCTATTCTTCATATGCATTATCTCTTTCCTTCTTGTTTATACAAACACACGCATAAATATATAAATGTAAAGCTACTTTTGAATTTCAAAATACAGGCGTGATTTTATTTGGTTAGCTTTTAAAATCTTTTCAATGTATTATACTGCGTACTAATATTGTTTAATTTTCTTCGTTGTAACAAATGTTTATTGTTAAAAAACATTTTATTTATTTATTATATATAATATTTTAATTTAATTTCTGAAATTTATGTTAAGTTAATTTTAATATAGTATACTTCTGTTTCTTTTTTTTTTTTTATATTTTTTGTTAGATTTAAATAAAGATACTTAAGAGTTTAATTGATAAAAATATGCATGTAGTAAATACAAAAAACTTATAATATAAATGGATAAATTTATGTTACAATTTTTTCATTCATGTAATGAAAAAATTAGTTTTTAGACAACTAAAAAGGAAGAATATTAAAATTAAATAGAGAATTAAGTGGTATTAAGTATAAGAATTTAAATATATATATAAACTGGTCTCATATCAGAGAACAGTTTTTCCGTATAAAGTTGCGATAAGATTAAACACTGGTGGGCGATGTTTCAAGTGTACCAAAAATCTGATTTGTGCATTGTCGCCTTCATCCGTTCACCTCTCATGTATTTTCTCGCAAAAAAGGGACTGACCCTGTCTATGGATTCGATTCCTCATCTGTTAGGGCTGGGTGTAGCCACTATTCATACAATCTTCGAATCTGAACGAATGACAACCTTTGATGTCGCCGACACATCAACTACCCTCTTCAACCACCCTATACTTCCACGTGTTCTAACTTCTAACCTGACCTAACCCTGTCATACTTGAGCTCCTTTTCTTTCTTTTAAAAAAAGTGGGGCTTGATGAATGCAGTACGGAATGATTCCTGTATCTGTACGGAACGCTGTATACTTTTGCTATTTTACGTTTTCACACATCATCTGTTCTACAGTTATTTAATACATTGACTAATATTATTAAAATTTTAAAAAACTATTAATAGACAAATCATGTACTAAAAATTAATAAAATCATTATCGACAATTTATTTCTATATAGTAACAAAACAGGTAAGAGAAGTAAATGTAAAATGAAAGGTATAATCGTCCAAAAATTAAAAATATCAAACTTTTAATAAAAAAATAAAAGAAGTTGCTGCTATAATTGTATTTTCTTATTACCAATTACAATTTAAATTTTTTACTTATTAAAAATTTCAATACAATCATGTTAAAATGTTGAAAACGTTTTGTATTAATTCAATTAAAGTAATTAGTATTTTTATAAAATGGTATTATTTAAAAAAAAAACTTTTCATTTTACATATTTTTAAAAAATAAGAATTTTTCTGATAACCATCTAATGGATTACTACAAAAAAAAAATATTACGTAATAACTGAAAAAAAAGAATTTTAGTAAGCAATTAGAGATTGTTGTTAATATGTAATACACATTATTACTAAAATTAATTATTCACATTATGTGGTGCTCAATGCATTATTAAATTTTCTGAGGTGAACTGAATGAGATTTCATTTAATACATATTTTACAAAGATTTATTTATGATATGTTTAAAATTCTTTTATCAACAATTCATTAAGTTACTAACATTATCATTTATACGTTTTCCTTTATATCTTATTGAAATATTTTATAATTTAAATATAAATTATTGAATTCCAAGAACAACTAAAATATAAATCAAGAAATTTTCTATGAGAATATTGTTTATTGAATTTATAAACTAAATAATCATTTTGTCTGCTCGCAGAGAATATTTATAACTATCATTAATAATTATTAAAATTTTAATATTCTAAGTTTAGTATAATATTGAAATTGATGCATAATAATAAAAGAGATTTGGAAAATAAATGTGAGTTAGTGTAAAATTTTGAGAATATGTATTCAATGCAAAGTATATTAAAAAAAGATCCTTATTATAAAAAAGGCTAAATTTATTTTTGAGGTTTTACATGAGGTTGAAAAATATTAATTTTTTTAGGGCCTTTTTGACGTAAAAAATCTTGCATCGTTGACTAACAACAAAATGGAAATTTATCATAAATTCGTAAAACTACTTAATTGTAGGATTAACAAGTCTACACAATTTTAAAAAATATAAATGTATACTTACAAATATTTAAATTAAATTTTAATAATGTTAAAAATCTTAATTATTGATAGAAGAATGAGTAAATGTCTTTTAATGCATTAAATCATTCGTATTATTGTTTTAAAAAATATAGTATACATGCGTTCAGGTAATATTAAAAACCTTTTATTAAATATTGGACAAAAATTTCAAAAATGTAATGGAGCAAAATACTAAAAATAAACCATTAGTAGTATAACTAAAATGCATACATAACATGTTATTCTGTCTTTAATTAGATTTTAAAGTATTTTTGATCTTTAAAAAACAACATTTTTGTAAGCTTATAAGAAAAGTGGTTTAAACTTTTTAAGAATTTTTACAAGATAATATTTATTAATATCAATACCAAATTTTTATAGTGTTGAGAGCTTTTTTATTTTGTCCGTGTTTTTCTAAAAAAAATTTATTAACATATCCTTAAAAAATTTCAATTATTGAAGTAGTAAATTAGGTACTTAATAAATTTTCAGCTTCAATAAATATTCAATATTCAATAAATGTAGATTAATTGTGAAGTGTGAACAATTGTTTATGAACACAGAAGCTCACTGACGAAAATTAAAAAATATATTAGATTAATTTCGAATATTAAATGCAAAAAATATTACAAATATATTTTAAAAATAAAAAAATCTGTGCACATTAAATACATGTTCGTGAAAATAAAGTCGTTTGTAGAAATGGACAAGAAAATAATAGCTGTATTAATATGAAAAGAAAATTAAAATCATGATTAATTTGAACTTCAGATACACTATACTACTACTAATATTTACTATACTAATACTAATACTAATATTTTGTCTATTCATTAACGGTAAATTTAAAATTTAAGAAGCAATTAACTCTTGCTTAAACGTCTAACATCTGAGTATTAGAGATCTTGTAAATTGTCTTCGGAATGTGAGTTAAGTGCAGTTTGTTTGTTTCTTTTTTAGTTGCTGTTTAATTCTTTATCAAATGTAGTGAAAACGAAGATAATCCGTCTTGAAAAGTTGAAGGCGCTAAACGCCTATGGCTGCTGATGCTGTGCTATTTGGTAGGACAGGTATAGAGCGAAGGCGGACACTGTAGCGCCACTAGCGGAATAGCCGAGATGCATATATATATATCTAACAGTTATGGCGACGACTCCTTCGGATTGGTTACAGCTTCCAGTCAACACCACCCCACCTACTGCGCTATCGTATTGCCGCTATTGCAGCCACTGATATCGATAACTTTAGCTAGAGAAAATCAGAGATATGTAATGTGAAAAGTGAGGAGAAAACATCTAGCTGAATATGTGATACCCTCTCAAATCTAAATCTTGTCAACTTTTAACTATTTCAGGTTCTCTTTTTATTTAATTCTTAACCATACAACATTTTTTATATTTTGCTCTAACCTCATTTAGAGCTAAGCTATTTTGTTCAAAATGAAATATAAGAAAGCAAATTTTGCTTCACGAACAAAAAGGATAAAGTCTGAGGAACTCGTACGTAGGAAAAATACTACTACTGCGGTTAGATATTTTCATAACGATGAAGTGATTATTAGAAAGGTTGTCAGACAAATAAAAAAAAAAGAAAAAAAAATATGAGAGAGAAGGAGATGCTAAATTGTATAGCCCACCCCTGGCTCTGGATAGCCCGGCCCAGTAGACTGGTGGAGAAACAGACTCCCTTCAGTCGATCACCCCCTTTGACGCCTACGCCTCTCGCGTTGCCTCGGCAACTCGGCTTGGGGTTGGCCACCACTCAGAGTACCGTGGCTCCATTCGGCAACTCCCCACTCTTTCGCTCTTATCGTGACCGAGGGAGAAAGGTCCCATTTCCCTAACTCCGCACTTTCCCCCTGTAAGAGGAAAAGAACCAAGGAAACTGCTCCTAGGCTTAACCCACACCCTCTGTCAACGCAGTCGAGAGAATGTCTTGGGATACAATATACATAATGTAAACTGCAAGGAGGGAGGGAGTGATTGAGAAGGGGTAAAAGGGAGAGAGGGGCGAAGAGAGAATGCGATAAAGGAGGGAGAGAGGCAGACACAGACATCACACATTCAAATCCACCCCGTCGTGCATACTGAATTATAAACGAAAATGTAGTACACGCTACGTTCGGCTATACTCGTAACTAGTAAAAAAGCCATTTTAACATAATATACTTCTTTATTTCTATCGTTAGGTCAATTTTTCATTTATAAAATGTTTTCGACCTAATAGTTCATAAACTACCTTAAAAAAGCTTTTTATAAAAAACTTTTCTGGACTCCTAATCCTATGATAATATTCTGTTTTTTAATCTAATTCTACTACTACTAAAGATATTTATTCAGTATAACTGTTTTACTTATAAATTATCTGACTGTTTAAAATATATGTCACATAGTGATGTTACTTCAAAATTTATACATGAAAGAACATTAATATCTAAAATTGAACAAACAACTAAAAGATACTTGTATTGAATGAAAGTTTGAAAAAAAGAGTTTCATCAAAATACTGAGTCGTTGTCAAATGTCATAAAGTTTTTAATACATTCTGTAGTTAACTAAAATGTGTTTTTATTATATATATATATATACGATACTTTATCGGTGCTTTTGAACACATTAATTATATAAAAATTTTCTTTTATTACGATAGGAATAGTTTAGAAAGTATTTTTTTTGTATTTTATTAATTTAAAATTACAAGTACTTAAATGAAAAGGTACTTCAATAACTATTCTTAACTCAATAGTTGTGTAATGAGTGTTAATTAAAATATTTTTGGATGAAAGTTCTAAAAGAATTATTTTAAAATAATTTTATTTGAAGATAGTTATTATTTTCAAAAAAAATTTTAATTATAATAATAGCAGGTTTACATTTATGTTATTTTCTCAAATTAATACGGAAATTTTTTTTAATAAAATAAAAATTATATTTGAATATATAGAGTTAAAAAATGTTATCTGGTTTGTAAAAAACTATTGCATCCTACTTTTTGGAACTTAAGTAAATTTTTTTGCATAGCAAAGATATATTTTTTTATTATTTTTAAAAATAACCCTATTGTATCAATTAAATTAATTATATTACAGACAAATTATATATAATAAGATGTGAAAGTGAATTGAAAAATATTTTAAAAACATCTTCCTTGTTTATACATCACTCATTCTTAATGTAAATTCAAATAATTTCAATACTTACAACGTATAATGGCCCACATGGATATATTTAATGGTATCGTTAAATCAAAATATAATGTATTGACGGAATTTAGCATGGTTTAAAATTTTCAATACGATACGAATATATTCAAATATTAATTAATTTTTTATTTTAAAATTCATGATATTTTATGTTTATATTTCATTAAGTTAGAGAATGATTTTATATATTTTTTTATTATAGGGAAATCAGATATAATTGATATTTTTAATCATATTTCGTAACCATAATTTTTAAATTGTTCATATGACAATTTGGTGTCAAAAGAGTCAGAAGAGAATCTTGTGCCTATCTAACGTTATTTCATTACAAGTCACACAACTTGGACGTATATATTTGTTCTTGGCATAATAAGAAAAATTAGCATCGTTGTTATTTGTAGTTTAACCCTCCGTATATAGCGAATTTGTACGCCCTAAAGACACACATTCGTGGCTGGATATCTTCGATGTGAACGGCAAGAACTATCCGCCAACGGAGTAGCTTTTGCTGCGCTCCTAGTGCCAGTACATCAAAGCCTTCTAGTTTCCGTTGTGGCCTTTGATGGCTGCATCGCAACTCGACTTTCAGTCATTTTTTGGTAGCGAGCCATCTAACCACGCGCTTCTGTCTTATACCACGATTACATTTTCCTTTTGACTGATGGATTGATGATGGAGACCTTCAGTGAGAGGGGGATAGAGAGAGAGAGTGATAAAGAGAAAAAAAAGATATAAGGAAATCGGTTTGGTGTGTGTGCATGTGAGTATAAGATAGAGAGGACGTACAAGAGAAGGAGAGAGGTTACTGCTGTACTGATATGCCACCTAGACGATGTCATCTGCAAAAGAGGCGGTTTCAGAAGAAAGCCCGCAATTTGGAATAGACGATGGTCGATGCAAGATGCTGCGCATGCGCCCTACTTTGGACTTTGATGGCTACTGGTTGAAACTGCAAGTTAAGTTGCGAACGAAGCCATCAAGTAAAGAAGGGCGTAGTGCCGATATTTCAACCTGGACAGACCGTGACCGTTCGTGGGCATCTGAAGCTGAACAATCTTTGTTTAGAGGCTATTAGAAGAGAATTCTTCTTTACTTTTTTTTCTTATTAAATCGGGGAAATGTGCCGAACCGATGCTTCATCCACCAATCGCCCAAAAAGTCTGGCTGATAGCTGTCCGAGATCGCATCTGAGGATATAGAACTTGGTTTCTGGTGGTTGATTACCACTATAAGGTCAACGCGCTAAGAAGACCAGTAGTATACGCCAGCGGTGACTGGGACTTTCTCACAACGCATCTGTTTCATCGGTGATTCCTTTATGAATTCACAACTACAACTATAGCATTGCACTCGCATAGTGTTTTTTTCTGCTTGAAAAGCTGGATACCTAACTCTCGAAATTCATCACTTATCTGTCAATTCTCTTATGAAGCTACTCGTTATATCAAAAGAGTATGCTGGGCTACGATTTTGATTATCAACAAATTGACAGAAGCTTTCATGGTACGGTGGTGACTGAAACTATCGTGGATACTTGAGTAAGTTCTTTTTTAAGCGCATTTTTACATACGTTCATAGGGCTTGGGTATTTGTCTGCCTTGAAAGCTGCGGCCATCGAATGAGGAATAGTGAAAACTGAGGAAGGTCATTTGATAGATTAAAGGTTTCAATATGGATTCAAACTGAATAGTTGGAATGAATTGACTCGAACTGACGGACTGTGGGTAGATTTTTCGAACAAACAATTCTAGATTTTTAATAAATGGAACGAATAGACCTACTATACTCGATCATACAAAGATGATTACAGAGAATATAATAGAGAACAGCGGAATGTGCTCTAACATTAAAACAGAGGCGTTGAACGAGAAGATAGATGAGATAAAGACCTTGTTTAAATCTCCGGCAAAAAAAGGTGTAAAGCTCTCTCGTAAACGCTGCATTGGTTGGAGGTTGAACATCTCGATCCTGGATTTCTACTGGCGGTCAGAAAATGATGCGCGCTACTACTACATTTATGGTAACTCATGAGTGACAAAAAGGTTTCGCTTATTGATCGTGGAATATAGAAACACACCAGTGGCTAACTGAACAAGGAAGGGAGTCTGGAGGACGGCAAAAACGCTGAGTGGGGAAAATATAGACATCACTTCACGAGTGGGAGTTTTAGATATGTGCGAAGAGGGAATTTACTTACTCTACTTTTTATTTAGAGGTTTTTGGCAATATTTTAAAATAATTAACTTTACAAATAAATCTTTTTAGAAGTAACTGAAAAAAAAAGGTACTTAACTTCAATTAATCAAATTGGGTAATTTGATTATATTGTTACTTCAATTATGTATGTGTTTAATAAATAATAAAATACTTATAAAAACAACTCTTTTTTTAATTTTTTATAAAACTTCTAAATTAAATGAATAAATTATTTGATAATCATAGTATAGTATATTCATAAATCAATCATTTAAAAATAATCATAATTCAACTCACTATTATGATTACTGTCTTATAAGTCAAATGTGTAAGATAAGTAAGCTTTTTTATAAATTCTTTATACACTTATTACAATCAAAAAAAGTAATTCATTTCTTTTAATTTTTTTATTCGTTTCACGTAGCTAGTCGTTCATATACATAGTAAAACATTTCAAACAACCGGTAGCAAAGATCAAAGGGTTCTCTCGACTTGCACCGCTTGTGTCAGGCGCCAGAGACCAAGCCCGATTTTCTCTGCGACGTGACATATACATATAAGGCTCAACCCTTTTATACCAATAGGAAATAAAATACTAATGGCTACTGAACCTTATAGTACGTTATGCTAACTCGAAACTTAATCCAAAAATAACAAAAATGTTATTCTCAAATCCCTTAGCTTAGCAAACTATTGATATGTATTACTTTCATTTTTGCTACTAAATCTTATTAAACAACATTTTATACATCACATATCTTCTAATGAAGGTTCAAAATTTAAACCTAATGTTTCTTTACCACTTGCTATTCTTAGATGACATGTTCAATAGTAAATAAATTTTATATACCTACAAATTTGAATGTTAATAGTGTAAACAATAAATCATAAAATTTTAAGTCAAAATCAGTTATCAGTAGAAGCAATGTGAATCCTTAAAAACAAACTTTATAAGATACACTTGAAAATGTAAGAAGCGATTTCTTGATTGCGAGTTGATAATGTTTATAACAAGAATTTGTATTTTTGTTACAGGCGAGTAAAATGGGCCTAACGGGATCTCACCCCAGCGGACTACCGTTCTTCTGCCCCAATGGAGACCACTTAACGCAACCTCCGCCTGCCCACATGGGTATACCGCCATACGGGACCTTGGATGCTGGCAAGGCTGCCGCGGCCGCCGGTGAGTACTGGCCCCCGGGCCATCAAAGGGCCGCCGGTTCTCCCTCACATCCTAGCTCGACCTGGAAACAGCTTCTGAGCGCAGCAGCAACTACCACAGGTCAGATCCAACCTCAAGTCTAATACCTACTCCTAGTTGTCCTTCAATCTCCTTACCTCATTACATTCTTCTTATATTATTCATGGAATCACTTCATTATCAATAAAATAGCATCTATTAATAAGACCATTTTCTAATGAAATGCACAAGGTCAATTCAACAATGTGGATTCATTCAACAATTTTTAACGAATAAATTATTAAACGTTAGGGGAAAGATTTTTTTGCGTTATAATGAAAACTAATATCTACTTCAAATGTAAAGAATCAAAATTATATATTCGTATTAATATTATTTCGTATTAGTATTTAATTTAGTGATTAAAATTATTGTGATACATGAAGATTTATTCTTTATAATGACGAATTTCAATTTTGTACGCGTAAAACTATATACGAAAACAAGCTTGGACTAATTGTTAATTTTTAATATTATATGTTTTTTTAAACTAGCAATGGATAACTTATACAGAAATTCAAACAAATAAAATTAATTATCATACGAAGAGAATATACTATTAATAGAAATTCTATGGAGAAAATTGGAAATATAAAATTTCGCATAATTAATTTTTATATGTAATTATGTAGTATCTCGCTACATATATTTCTTTACCATATATCTCTTAAAAAAATGAAAGTAGATTTTTAGTCATATTAATTTTTGTTATAATTTTATGCTATTGTAATATTTTTAATAGTCCTTACAAAACTTTAACCCCCTTTATATGAGTAATAAAAAAATGCTTTTCGATAAATATTTCGATATACGGACATGCGTGCATCTATGAATACATATAAATCAATTAAAATAATATAAAGAATATCTTTTAATGATAAAAACATACAAAATTAATAAATTAGAAAGAATGAGAATAAAATAAAAAATGTAATTATAGAACATAATTATTACATAAATTATTAAAAAACTTTTTATTTTTATCATTATATTACTTTTTTTTGTTAAGGTCACAATATTTACTTGTGAGTGTCTTTTTCTGCGCAACAATTCTTTTATAAAGACAATTCAAACAAAACTAAGCACAATGGAAAATATGTTCTTTATAAAATAAAGAGATTCGGACTTTATTAGTTAAATTAAAACAAATTTTTAGGCTATTTTTTACATAAAAATTTATAGACTGTGATAATTTAAAAATATATGTGAATATAAGTTTTTTAAATGCAGTTATAACTTATAATAACTTATAATAGGTATAATTATTTTACTTAATGTTACAAATTTATAATAGTTTTTCCAGGGTATCTTTATTTTAATTATTTACATCAATTATAGCTTAGCTATAATTTTTGTCATTTGAAATATCATTTAAATATTCAATGAAAATGCGTTAAAATGACTATTATTAAAACATTCTAAAATTTCTAAAAATATTATAATTATCATAAATGGAGTAATTGAATTCAACAAAAAATATAAATTAGAAAAAAAAAAGAAATAGAGTAAAGATATTAATTCAACTAAAGATGAAATGAGGTAGCGTCTTGTCGAAATTAATTGTTATTTTCTTTATAAATGTTATAAAAAATAAATAATCTTATGAATCTCGAATATATTTACAATATACAGTCTAATTTTTTAAAATATTTTGTATAAAAGTGTTTTGCAATATTTAGTTTAAAAGTTATGTTATAAACTTTTTAAATTTCTTTTAATATTTATTAATAAGAATCATTAAAATTAAAGTTAATTCTACATATTTCATTTAATTATGTATACATAGTAATTGTATACTTTAATACAAAAAAATCTATTTATGTTAAAAATTTTGTGGTATATTTAATATAAATAACATTCCCAGTGGAATATTTTCATGTTCAAGTTTTTTTTCAATTCCAATTATTGATTTATAATACTCAAATAATAGGCACAAATATACAATAAAAAATCCTAATTTATAGAAGTGTTAATGACTCAAAATATACAAAAGGAGTAAAAGTTTTACACTTTTCTCAAAGTAGTACAAGCAGTAGCTTGATTGTACCACAGCTACGGGGAAGTGGTTCAATTATGAAAAACCACACATGTTTCTAGACTTGTTCGGTCAACAAATGGCAGTACGCAGAGATGCTATTGCTTAAGAGAGGAAAACTGGGAAAGGGGTGTGATGCTGTTGCGGTGATAGTCTGTGGTAGGATTACGTAAAACCGCGGTGCTGTATTGTATTGACTTTATCAAATTCATCACGAATAACTCTTGTTCTTTACATAGATAATAAAAGGTTTTTCACTAGTAAAGGTTCAAATAATATTTCATTAGTATTGATGGATGATGGGAAGTTCCAATTTTCCAAATATATTTACTTTCTAATCTAAATTAATAATTCACTTTTAAAGATCTAAGCAATGTATTAGAAAAGCAGTTCTCTGATACATGTCTTATTGACTAATTATTCAACTACAGTTATAGGTGTAGGTTTGAAATTTTACTATACATTCTAAACAAATATTTGTTTTACTAAAATTTTAAATCAGTCTCTTTTGATGATTTATCACAATTTTTTAAAATTGCTTTATTCATTTTTAAATTATATCTACAGAATTGAGGAAATTAAAATTGACTTGCTCCGTTTATTAATCAAGTAGAAATACTGTTTATATAATAAAAATATAGCTGTTTTTTATTACTTTGCATTCAAATGTAGAAAATATATCCAGTAAATGCATTTATTTTCAACGTATATTTTTAAATTTTTAAATTGAAATGATAATAACTAACTGGAGAATAAGTTTTTAATATTTTTAATAATATAAAGACTCTAATACGAATTTTGAAACTGAAATATGGATTTTTTTAACATTTTTTTTAACAATATAAACTATCGCAGCTAGTTTCTATAAGTAAATATTTTAAATATCTAATTATATTATTAGAAAGTAAATATTATTTTTTTGACTTTATTGAATATTCATAGATTCCTTGTTATAATTTCAGAATTTTTTAAGAATACTTTTAGAATTAGAACAAGAAAATATTAGGGCCAAAAACATGTAACTAATTTGTTAATACATTTTTTACAGCTATTTGTGTTTTTTTTTAATTAATTATACTATTAATTAAAACTATTCATTACTTTAATTTTATTCATCTGGTAAAAAAAAATTATTCTTGTGCAATAAAAAGGAATGTATAATTGACACACTATTCTAATAAAAAGTTGGTAAATATTTTTGTTTAAATTTCATATACATTAAAATTATTATTTTAGGTCTTACAAGGACACCCATGTACCCATTTTCAACAAGCCAGTATCCATATCCTATGCTGAGTCCTGAAATGACACAAGTTGCAGCTTCCTGGTAAAATGGAATTTAATTACCTTTTAATAATTATTGATTTATACGCGATAAGAAAGTAAAAAAGATTGTTATATAAATTTTGCAATTGTTTTTCAATACTGCCTTTAATTCATCATAATTTTAATTAAATCAGATGCAAGAAGAAAAGAAGGTTAAAACCGTCTGAATATTACACTCTCCACTTTTGCCTCTTACATTGTTTAAAAATACTGAACAATTTCACTTTCGAACATACTTTAGCCATTATTCTCTGTTTTTTCTTCAGATTAAAGAAACCCTAAATTAAGTTCCCCATGCCTGTTTTTAAACTTTTCCTTAGTTAATAAATTACTATTAAAGATAAAACTTCTAATAGCAAGATAGTTAATAAAATTGAAAACAATAAATAGAAAGAGAGAGTTGTGAGTGAAAATGAGAGAAAAAGAAAAACTCAACCTTTTCACCTTATTAATTAAGTTAATTGATTTTTGATTTATTGAAAAAACAGTTTAGATTCAGTATTGTAATTTAAGGGTCATTGAATAATTGCAGGCACACGCCAAGTATGTACCCGATTTCTCCAGCAAGTGCGGGATTTCGAAGTCCGTACCCTACGAGCTTACCAATTACTAGCTCCAGTTTACCTAGGTCAGTAAACACATTTTACAATTGATACGAAGTTCTTTATCGTTATTACTTTTCTCACCATTTAAACTTCTTTTTTATTCAAGTCAAAATTTGCGAAATGATATTGATCGTTAAAAAATGTTTCAGTGATCTATATAGATTTTCGCCAACGGGACTCATGCCACCACATCCCGGTCTTAGTCCACACGCTCATGCATTGGCACCTCATGCATTAGTATCCTCAGTTCCAAAAACGGACCATTCTAACTTGGATCATAATCACAGGTAAGACGAAAGACAGACTTTTCAAATGTTTATTTTATAAAAAAATTTAAATAACTGTTAAACATTATTAAAGGTAAATTTTTTTTTATAGATATTGTTAAGAATTTATCTTTTTCAATTAAATATAATACGATTGTTACGAATTTTCAAGAATTGCTTTAATACTATACGAGATATTTTACGGTAAATAGTAATATTGTAAATATTTAACAACATATAAATTCATGACAAAATATTGTGAACTTAAACACGTAAACAATTTCAATAAGTAAAAGCTAAAAATTTTAATAAGTAAAAAGCTTATGTTTAACGTTTTAACATAATTAAAATTTTAAAAGTAAAATTCTCTTAAAAGTCTAATTTAATATGAATATAATATATTAGCACTGAAGAAAAAATCTTACTCTAAAAATTTATTTGTTACATTCCTTAATATTAAAAACTTTTACTCATTCTTTAACTTATTAATAAAAAATATTTCATAAAAAAAATGAACAATACAATCATATTTGTAAATACATTTATCGTTTTTATTAATATTTAAGCCTCTTAAATTATTAATTTTTCTTTACCATACAATAAAACAATGTCCTTTGAGAATAGTCTGTATTTAAATTATTTTTGAATATTTCAATGTAACACTATGTAACCGATATAATGATTATTTTCAAGCTCTAATACTTGTTTTTAGTAATTGCAAATGGACAATGCTTGTAAATCGAATTCTTTTTAATGTAAAAAACATTATTTCAGTACTTATTTTAGTTTAATTTTCACCATCCGTCGATAAGTTTTCATTTTGAAAACTTTCTTTACTACGTCGTATTTATTTTCATTCCATTAACCGATAAAAGAGGAAACTAATGAAATGTGAGGAGAATGATTAAGATCGTTATGTTTTTGACTTAGATGTCTTGATACTTATAAAAGTCTATTTAGAAATATATCCAGATAGGGGAAGATATCATAGCCATCAGAGGAATATCATGACCTCGTCGGTATTGAGGATAAAGAAGGTCTTCAAATGTAATGTTTCGATGGCGACCGTACGAGGGTAGCACTTAGCAAACTTAAGGGAACGTTTTAGGGGTAAGAATATAGATTATACAGTGAAAATAAAGGTAGATAGATGTATGTTGTACGTGTATGAGTTCCGCGCGCAGGGGTGCGTGTGGAAAAAGCGAGATAGAGAGAGAGAGGGATGGAAACATACAGAATGCGGGTCGTAACAGCCCCTCGTTGCGGTATATCAATTCTAAAGCTCTAAAGTTAAAGACTGAATGGCATACTGGCGTTTCGCATATTGCAGACAAACTGAAGTGGCGTCTACGCTGATATTTTTCTTTAATCTTTTTCAGCTCGTTTATTGATCATTACTTATAAATGATCTGTAATTAAAATTAATGCCTTTGCATTAAATGTGTCGGGTTTCGGTTAAAAAAACTATATTGGTTAAAATTTATGTATGATTGAAATTAAAAGAAGAATGATGAGTGGTAACTCTAAGTGGATATAAAAACACTGTTATTTGCAACAAGAGGTGTATTAGTTACTAAATACAATAGAATGAAGAAAAATATATAGTAAAAGTGAAAAATAGAATAAACGCTGGTAAATTATTTAATGCAGTGCATAAAACAAAATTTTAGTTGTATTCTGGTTTTCTTGGGATTATGGTGCTATAATAGTATAAAGTGCCGCCAAAAATGAGATTTTCATCCTCTTCCCCAATAAGAGGTTTATCTCCGAGAGTCGATCAGTGAACTGAACATAGTTACAATATATACATATATATATATATATATATATATATATATATATAGCAGGGAAAAGAAGAGGAAGACGGAAAAATAGAGAAAGCGAGAGAAACGTAGGAAACGAATGAAATTTATTAATCGCAATGATGGATCGAAGGTTCGATGGGTTATGCACCTACTGTCCACTTATAATAAATCGCAATTTTGTTCTACGAGAATATTTCCATGGCACAATTTCGCAACATAAGCACCATGTAGTGAATTTATACATTGTTGAATTTAAGAGATGAATAAAATAACGTATATTGTCTGACAAAAAAGTCTCATTTGACCGAACGAGAATGATGGACCTGATACATGGTGTATCAAGAAGAAATAGCACAAAAATAGCGAACTACTATTATTATCAAATTTGAAACGAATTCGTTATTACAGTTAGTGACACTACTGCCATTCTAGCTATTCTTATCTAATGCAAATTGTGAGATTTGTTACTGGAAATGATACTTACTCTTCTATCCTTGTGTTATTAAAAGTTTGTATTATTGATATCAATACTCGTCAATATCACCAATACATAATTAATTATGAATGACTTCGCCTACCAAAGTCTATTGAAGACTTCTTTATTTATGTTTGATGTTTCTGCATTACGTATTAGATTAACTATTTTATAACATAAAGTTAATTAAATTAGATAATGACAATTACAAACTATAAAGAAAGACTTGGTAAATTGTCTTCTACAAAATATATATCTAGTTAAATATACCGTCTTATTCTGAAAGGTTTTACTGTAGCCACTGGCAGAAGATAAGCTTTGGCTCTTATAACTCCCTATGGAGATGGAGCCTGAATGTATGGAACCACTAAACCTTGTTATAAAAAAGGATAACAATACTAGTAAGTCTGAAATTAATGGAAATAATATAAAATCAGTAGAAAAATCTAAAGAAGAAAAGATTCAGCAGAAAATAAAAGATAATATGACAGTGACACAGAATGTTGTAAAATCAACAGAACTAGGAGTACCTATTACAGATCAAAAAATTTTAACTGCACTCTACATGAGCAGCTTGATGCAGCTGTCTAATACTTCTGCACTAAGAAATGTATCACCTAGTCCTTATAATATTCAACAAAACTTTATGCAATTACTTGCTATGGTGGAAGCCAGACATCAAATGTGGGAACAGTTTAGATGGTCTGTACCTCCTAATTTTCTTCGAAATCCTGTTGAACCATCACAATCTTATTATGATGGAACTCTGAACAATATAAATGAACAATTATGTCTTTCTTCCAATTCTATTATGACATATCCTCTACCCTGTGAATATGAACAAACAAATCATATTACAAAACAGACAAATTTTAAGGGGTATAACTATATTTTATATTATAAAGTAAATGAAATCATTGTTATTAATGTTTAATTTTGTTTCAGGTCTACAGTAGAACAAAAGAATTTAACTTCATTATCTACTAGTGATAATACAAAAAATCCAGATACTGGACAACAAAACAATCAAGGTATTAGATTACTATGTATACAATTTTATTTTAATCATATAAATATCAATTAACTATTTGATATATTAATAATAAGAATTATAACGTGTAAGATTACTGATTTATATTCTTCTCTTTTCGGCATGATCTCAAATAATAAATTTAGTATATAAATATTTTAAACAACATAACCTTTTATTTTTTAAATTTTGTTATCACACAATCATTATACAAGTATAAGAAATTTTAAAAATATTCAACTCTAATTTTTTATTTAATGAAAGTAATTCTTGTGTTTATAAGTCTAAGATATCTGTAAGTAATTACAATGTTGAATTATCATTTACTAAGGAATTGAATTTTTCAGTTAACCTATAAAATTTTATTTTTTACAGATAAAAAGAAACCTCATATTAAAAAGCCTTTGAATGCATTTATGTTGTACATGAAGGAAATGAGAGCAAAGGTAGTGGCAGAATGTACCTTAAAAGAGAGTGCTGCAATAAACCAAATTTTAGGACGGCGGGTAAGTTTTTACACGTTTCCAATGTAGATTGACTTTACTTTTTACATTATTGAATATATTAAGACATCAAGAATAAATATTTAATAAAAAATTAATATGCAATAATTAATAAACTTAAAGTCAGTCTTGATATCATTAAAAATAAAAATTTTAAACTGTTTAAAGTAAATTTTTTACAATATATTTGAATCGATTATTATACTTAAAAACCTTTTCTAATTGAAAGTTTTATATACAGTATAAGGTTTTAAAAAAAATATATATATATATATATATATATATATATATTGAAAAATAAAATGGTAGAAAGTTAATGATTGAAAAAGTTATTTATATATTAATAACTGTAAGTCAACCATATATTATATATTAGCATTAAAAGAACATTGTAGGTGGGATCTAAGGAGTATATAAGAAACAATTTAATGTGTATTTGCTAGATGAATAAATGAAGGGGATCAGACTAAGGATTTCATGAAAATTATATTAAATAAAGTATAGTAAAATAAGGCGTACATATTTATGGCAAAAATTGAATACTTTTGGGGGTGTGTACATACAGTGGCATTCACTAAGTCGAGAGGAGCAACAACGATATTATGAAGCAGCCAGGCATGAACGTCAACTACATCAACAGCGATATCCTGGTTGGAGTGCCAGGGATAATTATGGATATGGGAGCAAGAAGAAGAAGAGGAAGAAAGAGCGATCCGCGGATCCCACCGGAGGTACCACTTTCCAGTGCTAGAACAACAGGCCCTTAATTTTCATTCTATGTGTATACACACACACACATACATCTACGTGTGGATGTGTGGGTGTATATATCACATTCCCATATATTTTTATATGTATATATGTATACATGTTTGTGGGCCTACATATATGAATTTGTAGGCGTGTGTTACATACATATGTACATACATACATACATAAAAAGATATGCTTCTCAATAATTATTAGTTTTATCTATTGATTGAATTGAAACGATCAAAGTTCTGTGCGTTTCTCTTTTCGTTGTTTCAGTTCTTTTTACTGTATTCTCGTCGAGAGTTATAGTAATAATGAAATATCATAAGTGAATTTTCATCGGACTACAAAATTGAGTGTTTATCTTCGCAATATAATTAATTCCTTTTTACCATAATGTGGATTGTCTGTGAGGAATTTTTGGAACGTATAAAAGTTATCTTTCCTTCTACCACTCTTCTGTATCGGGTTCTGTTGTAAAAAAATTGCATATCTGGCCAACTCCCTAAAGCAGTATTCATCAACTTTTTGTGAAAAATATAACGTCTATTAATAATTTTTAGAAAAAGAAATGATTTTGCATTTCTACAAAAAATTATTGGATGTACTGAAAGACAAAAAAATTATTAAATAGTTTGCCAACAAATCGATTATGAGACACTTGAAGTGTATTTTTTCTTAATTAGGGAAGAATTATAAAGTTTTACTTCGAAGATTCTATATATTTTTGTATTTAGAATCAAAAAAAAACAGATGTCAAAAATTTAAAGAAAACATACGTTCGGGGGTAAACTAAAGAATCATTTTTATTGAAAAGGCTGTAATATCTATGAGGAAAAGCATTAACATATTTTTCATTAATCGAAAATAATATTCGTCCAAATTTATCATACGCATAATTCTAAAACTTTTCTACCTTTTACATTTCTTTTTAATTAAGTAGAAATCAGAGATTACAAACTATTAAAAATTCTGCGGACCATTGATCTCTATTACTATTCCTTTTTTTGGAATTAATATTTGACTTTAACAAAGTTGGTGGACCAATTATGAGAATCTTGAAATCGCGTCCCTATGTCTTTTGACTGTCCCCATATTTAGGTAACCTATATATATTTTTAGAAATCCAGACGGGCTGAATGAAATAAAACAAAAAATGATTAAGTATTTATCAATTTAAAGTAATTAAACCAAAATCGCGAGTAATTAAACCAAATTTAGGCTGTTCTTCTAGCACTTGAAACGGAAAGTAGGAACCTCAATGTCTTGTTAAAATTATGGTCTTAATACAAGAATGAAGTATATTAATATGCTAACAGAATAAAAGTTTTGAAAACTTTTTTTATATAAATCGAGTAAAATTAAACAGTTATAAATAGCATTGATATACTAAAATATACGAACGTATGGCAGCAGTAGTATTATTGGAAACTTGATTGCCTTAATTTAAAAAGTAAAAAAATGAAAGGAAAAATAGAATTTTAGGCTAATGAATCATTATCAACAAAACATTTTTTAAAGAAGTGTTTTCTTTATCTTTCTCTTTTCTCTTTCTTTCTCTTTTTCTCCATCCCTCTCTCTCTCTCTATTTCTCTCCATCCCTCTCTCTCTCTCTCTCTCTCTCTCTCTCTCCATCCCTACTTCTCTCTCTATCTCTCTCTCCCTCTCTCTATATCTCTCTCTCGTTAGTGGCACGCGCTAGGCCGAGATGAACAGGCCAAATATTATGAATTGGCACGACGGGAGAGACAGTTGCACATGCAGCTGTACCCTGACTGGTCTTCCCGCGCAAATACCAACCGAACTAAGAAGAGGAAGCGCAAACAAGACACAAACAGTGATCCTGGAGGTACTCACATGCCTCATTCCATTTTCTTAAATACAACCCTCCTATACTACACTTCTAATCCCTTCCTCTCACATCACTTGTAAGATCAATTCGGCCCAATGTATTATATACTGTTATAATTTTATATTAATAAATTGTTTTATTATTATTTGCAAAGTTATCAATTTATGTATATTTTATACATGTGTGCACATGCGCACGTTGATATATAATCAGGCACACGCTCGCATATACACATACACATACATCCAATATTAACTAGTGTACATTATGTTGCATGTTTTTCCTGTTCCAGAGGTTTTATTAATATATCAATTTACTATATTATAATATATATGTAAATACAAGTGTACATGTATATGTATATATGTATATACACATGCATACATGCCATTCATCAATATCCATATATATCATTCATATTTATCATTATTGCATATAATGCACTTTATATTGTACGTGATCGTGTATGTTACTGCTATTGCTATTAAGATATTAGTATGTTACTGCTATTGCGTTTAAGATCATTGCAAATGTTAATAAAATATATATTGAGCAAAGTGCGCACGCACATTCACACCTGCACACCCATGCACGCGCGCGCACGCATACACACACACACACACACAGAATAAAAAAAAAACAAGTAATACGCATGAACGAACGCGCCATGCATATTATATTACCTTTATTATATTAATTATACGTATACAACTTTGGGGACGCTGGCCATCTTGCATTTTACAGGGACCTATTCCATGCAAAGCAGACAATCCTGAAGTGTTTGATTTCTTTTAGTATTTCTTCGTCTTTTTGTCTTTCTTACTATATGTATATATATATATATATATACATACAGTAACATGTGTGTGTATATATATGTTCCTTATATTTGGTTAAAAAAAATCGTTTTAATCACTGTTTATTTTTATAACTTAGTGTATATATTTATTTATATTTATCAATATTTATTATTTTTTTAGTTGATTATAATTTTTCTCCTTCGATCGTTTCAATCTGCCTTATTTAGATTTGCTTGTTCCTGTTTTATATTCCACTAAAATATTAATTATTATTCATTAAATAACATTAGTATCAACTTTTAATTGTTTTGGTTATTATAAATTTTTTTTATTTTATCTCGCACATATTTGTTTTTTTATAATTTAACTGCTTTGAATGTCATTACTGACTAAAAAATTATTATTAATGATTTTTAACATAAAAATCGTATATATATATACGCAAAATAAAAACGTGTACTTTTTTTAATATGCTCCAGCTTTTTCCTTAAATATATACTCTGGAGTGTGTCCTAAAGAATATTCTACAATATAATATAAATATTTACTATAGATATTAACTAAATTTTGTTTCTTTAGAACACTCGATCAGATTTTTTTAATGCCAAAAATTATTGCACGCTACAATTTTTGCTTAATTTTGTAAATTTTTAACATTTTAATACATACAAAATCTTCTCTAAATTTTATCATTTTCATGTTTTATTTGAATTTTAAATTGATTCGATGGAGAGCGATTAAAAAATTAAATATATTTCGAGAAGATCTTGTTATTTATTTATAATAAATGATAAACAGTATTAAAAAATTAACACACACAACAATTAAAAAAAATACCATTTATAATTCATTAATACTATTTCTGCTTGAAAAAATATTGTAATTAAAACCAAATCCTGTCCAAAATACCAACTTCGGTATTACATCCAAAATAATTAAAAGCATTATCTTTTTGCATAATCCACATCTTCTACTATCTGTTATAAATTTAAGCATCGTATAAATCAATTATCTTAAATTTTTTAAATTTAAGGGCAATTGACACTCAGCATTTACTAAAAATTAGCATGTAAATTATTTCATGGATAATTTCTACGTTTGAAGTATGTTTAGTGTCGATTGCATTTATAAAAGTATAAATATGTAATATCTTTGTATGTTCATAGGTAATAACATGAAAAAGTGTCGAGCAAGGTTTGGGCTTGATCAGCAAAGTCAGTGGTGTAAGCCTTGCAGGTATGTTATCAATTTATAAAAAATAAATATTGTAAAGTATTATAATTGTAAGTAAGCTTAACAGAATTAAACACATTGAGATAAACTGCATAAGTATATCCTACGTTACATAAGTACAGATCTACAATCTCTTTAAATTTAATTATATTTTCTCATTAAAAAGTAATTTTTTAAAATCAATATAAATATTTTTTTTCTCTCAATAACAAAAATTTAACCTAAAATATTTTTAATTATAATGAAATGAAAATACATTTTATAATTGTCGGGTGAGATATTTTTCTCTTGTATTGATAGATTCAGATTACACTTCAGATATAAATTAAACATTTAGATAAAACCATTTTCTAAAATATTTTAAAAACTACGTAAAGAATGTTATAACTTTAATGATTGTTTAAAAATTTCGTCATCCACATGTACGAAAGTATTTCATCCTAAACTTTGTTCTTAATATTAAAAGAATTTTCTATACAGTATATGGTGATGCAATTCGTCAGAAAATGTGTCTCCTAAATAAATACAAATTCAACATCATCCATCAAAAAAAACTTCTGAAACAAAATTTAATATTAAATTTTTACTTACTTTCTATAATTTCTATGTTTGTATAAAACTTTGATAGTTTTCCACTAAACAATCTAGTCATGTACCAATATGTAAAATAACATGGGTATCCTATTAAAATAAAAATTTGATCATTTATACTTTGATCACGTTTATATATGCATTATTATATTTAAGAAGCAATGTTAAAGTTGGATAAAAAGTGTAAGAGCTGTGAAAACTTATATTTACGAAAGTATATTTGTCGTAGAAAAATTACAGCTGAAAATGATTATGTAAATGAATTTGAAGTAGAGAATAGAAGGTGTGCAATAGCTTTTAGCCTTTTAATAAAATTTATAGCAAAAAGGAAAAAAAACTTTTTATCTAATGATATTGTATTCAAATCAAGGTAGTTTTATGAGGCTTTTGTGTATTATATAATTGAAAACGTAAAAGATTTCAATATTTTTCAATACACTGTCCCATTATAATTTATCCGATTCTAATCAGTAATTGTTTACTTACATAAGTCTGAACGTATAATATAAAAAGCTACAATAATTTTGAGTATATCTTTTGTCATTCATCATGGATCAATATAGTCGTTGAAAATAGCACAAAAGGCCCACTCAGTACCCCGGCTCCCGGTTGAGTTTTCATACTCTGTCACAAAGAAATGATGTAGGAAAAAAGCAATGGCGTAAGCAAAGTAGATGCAAAAGAGGAAAATGGCCATCGTGCATAGAACTGGAAGTATAGGCAATTGGGAGATCTATTTTCTGATGAGTATAAATTAACTGCAGACATGAATGTGTACACTTCTTTTACGCTACTTTAAGGAATAGCGTGTGGTTGACGATGCCTATTACACCTGAAGACATTTTTATAGTTAAATAATTAGAGCTAGCAAAAAACCTAAATTAATATGAATCAAGTAATAAACGTGTTAAAAAGCAAGACAGAGTTAAAAAGGATGTGTGAACGCCCCTTTAATGGCTGGTGGTTGGTTTTGGCAGCCCAGTGGAGCATGGAGCAGGGATGGGCATCCACGCGAGCATAATTCATCACGGTGTTGGAAGTAGTGCGGGAAGCGGTGGCGGTGGCGTTGGCGGGACTGGGGGCGGCGGTAGCCAAGGCGCCGGCCAAGTCAGTAGCGGTGGTAACGTCGCCCCGGTCTCGCTGAATGCCAACACTGCCTCCAACGCCTCCTCGCCTCAACAAGAACCCACTTATGTTAATCTCTAGTCAAGCCTATCGCCTCCCTTCTACTGCAACACTTCTTCTTAAAACAGTGGTCAGTCCCGACACTCAAGCCAAATAGGGCCTCAACTCGCTTCCCACGTTGCAAGTCCATATGATTTCTGCTTTTTGCCTCCATGTCCTGTCAATAACTATTCCTCTCTTTTTGATTTACTCTCCTTTCCAATCACTGTATTCTTCTTTTGCATAAAACCATTAACAAATACGCGTTTTATATTTTTGTTTTTGTATTTTTTGTTTTCTTTCTTCTTTTTCATAGTAGCGACCGAGAGCGGGGAAGCGAGGGGTCTGATATGCTCACATTGTTTCTCATTGTTGTGGCTCTTTACAGCTTTTAATTTTTATTTATTTTTAATTTGTATTTATATACAAATTTAGTTTTTCATTTGTTTAATCTCAGTGTTGCCCTTAGCATGGCTGATACATACATATTTGTAATCTGTTATATTTTTTATTTTATCTGTTTTGCGTTCTGATCATTGTATGCGCATATAATGTATAAGTGCTGCGGGTTTTGCTTATATTTACGGAACTTCCTATTGAAAAATGCATACCTATATACACAAACACAAGCATACACGTATATAAAAAAATAACACTCACATAAAATGAAAACTGTATAATTTATATACAAAAATATTTACAAGGATGAAAAAAACACTTCTATATACACACGCTCACACACATTTACATTATACGAAAGATATAGGTATTGTATGTATGTATTTATGCACGTATGTTTGTATTTATATGTTCGTAATTTTATCTAATGATTAGCATGTCTACTTTTATATTTACCAACATGATGATGCTGTGTTTTCTTGTAACTTGTACATATTATGTGTATTTAGCTAATAATTCGATGTTTTGTATAATATTTTTTGCAATAGATCATATCAAAGTTTATCAAGTATAATTTTATAGCAAAAAATTAAAAAAAACACGCGTGAATGTGATGGTTTTTTGTCCGAAATTTTTCGACATAAATTTTTTTCTCGTGCATCGATAAATGAAAAAAACTACTTTCAGTGGTAATAATTATAATTTAGGAGATGCATAATGAGAGCCAATGGCAGAGCGGCATAATGTCTTGACTGCAGAGCCTCTAATAGTGTAAAAATGTCTGGTCGGTGTAATCGAGTCACGCGTAAAAATCTTTTGTTTATTTTACATCTGCATATACACCCACATGTATATATATACGCATATATATTTATATAAAGGTCTTATTTCTGACATGTTTCCTACATAAGAATGTTTGCAATTACATTATGTTTGGAATTTTATTTGTTTATACGTACAAACAATTGTGGTTCTATTCTTAATACTTTAGTAACCTTCACAAATGTACGGTACTAGACGTATAGCACTCACTGATATGTACATGCAAAGCATTCATATATACAACCACTACTTCGTATGTCTTCTGATTGTTTCATTTTTTATATTTTTAAAGCATGGCAATTGTTTCCAGTAAGTGACATTTTTATCTTATTATTATGATAATTTTTTTTTTATAACGGAAAAAGGCATGAGATATGATGATACAGGTATCCCTTAGATGCGATTACATACATTTATACGTAAAATCTGTGGGACGCATGCATACATAAATATAATTGTGTATACATGTGTGCGCTAGGTATATCAAAATTTAAAATACATATATATGCTAGGTATACGAATATGAACCAAAACATATTTTGATCATTAATTTGATCTTTTTGCAGGCGCAAGAAGAAATGTATCAGGTATATGGGGGAGGGAGGAGAGGGCGACGGTGATGGCGACGGCGAGGCCGAGGACGAGCATTCAGAGGATAACTTGGGTAGCGTCGGCGAGGCTGGCACGCCCGAAGACGACGAATCGTTAAGCAGTCCCGGTGGCCTGTCCGGTTTATCTAGTCTGGCGAGTCCATCGCTGGTGTTGCCCTCACCCTCGAGTTTGGCCAGTCCCTGTCCCCTAACTCCTCCGGTCATTCTGGGCGCTGGCGGGCATCAGCAGCAGCAGCACCCTTCAACCCAGGCCCAGGTCCAGCAGCAACCAGCTACTCCTCATCGTAACCCTGTGGGAACAAACCCTCACGATATCAATAATCCGCTGAGTGTTAATCAATTAACGGGTCAATGTATCAAGACGGAACCAGGTCCGCAGCCATCTAACCCTGCGATAAGCGTCACGTAGCCCCGGCTGCAGCTCGCAGGTTGCGACGCTACACGTCATTCGTCCCACTGTATCGCGACGCGACGCACAAATACTCAGGACTGGAGCTGTCCTCCTCATGTTGTGATGCCAATGACTAAACAAGTCATGTTCCTGTGCCAGGTACTATATTCTATTAGAAGTCTACGTAGTGGAAAGCAGACA
Source organism: Kradibia gibbosae (assembly GCA_018907135.1). Taxonomy (NCBI): domain Eukaryota; kingdom Metazoa; phylum Arthropoda; class Insecta; order Hymenoptera; family Agaonidae; genus Kradibia; species Kradibia gibbosae. Next base: position 34,183,149 of record JACCHX010000001.1, on the reverse strand, counting down.
TTAACCCAAGGGTTATGCGATAACTGAATATTATTATTACAACTATTATCATACATTCATTTTATTATCGTTGCCTGATGTGTGAGACTCCCAAATTAAGTCCTATGATGTACAATTGTCGTTTGTTATTTTTTTTAAAAGTCTATATGTAATACCAACATCCTTATTTCCTCGTTTCCTCTTTATCCTGTTCCTTCTGTCATCGATTAGTCACCTTATTTAGGCTTGGTTTTTTAATTATTCATTCCTCTCCAGGCAGAATAACTTTTTGAATAATTTTATCTTAAGTCTTCCATTATAAAAAAATCTATTATCCTATAAAATTTTTATGAAAATTTTTTTTACATTTTTATTCTAACGTATTTATTAGCATTAAATAGGAATCTCTGCAAAAATACTTTCAGAATTTTTTAATTTGATTATATTCAAATCACTAATCTATTTTTTCCTTCCTATCGTTTTTTTTATTTATTTTTTTTTTATAATTTTAAAGTTCTCGCTTGCATGCATACCAATCGCCAAAAAGGATTTAAGCACGATCATCCTTTGTTCCTATTTCATGTGTCATTATTTAAACATTCCTGATATGCGAAGAATCCAAGGCTAAGCAGTTAATTATCAAATTAAAAATTGATCAATTAAAATAAAGAAAATTGCAGGCTACTCATAAAATAATATTTTATTCTTACAAATCAAATTCGTACAAATTATATAATTTTATATAAGGCAATTGTAATAAATCTCAGTTTTTATTTACTTTTATCTATTTAATCAATGTTGCCAAAAGATTAATTTTTTTTAATCTAACTTGTGTGCATAAACTCAATAAAGTACTTCAAATAATATATACACAAGTTTATTCAATGTATAGTCTTACATACATTAATATGTAAATTTGATAAAAAATTTATTGTTAATGTAATTAGTAACCAATCGATAATATCAGTTATGCAATTGGACTCAGTCCTTCAATATGTTCACGTAGCAAAACTTTGCTATATAATATACTGTATGCAACTTTCATTTGTATTTTAATATACGAAACATTATATACTACCTTTTATAAATAATTTATGACAGAACATGGTTTAAACACGAGCAGCCTGTAAATATGTCTAATATGATGCGTCAAGTGATTATCTGTACTAAAATATGAAGGAATGAGTGTTTTGCGTCAATTGTTAGTAATTAATATCATTGCTGTTGCAATGAACTTTCGGTGCAATTGATGTATATGGTTTTGCTTGAAATTTTCAATTTTTTTCGTCTTATCATTTACTAAACAAAAACATACAGTAGAAGACATATACAAAGGTTCTTTAGAATGCAGCTATTGTATATAATAAATACTTTTAAGATGCATTTATACTGTGAAAATGGGATAGTGCAATGAAGGACTGTCGATGATAATAAATTCTGTATATGCTAGATAAATCAAAAGCGAAAAAAAATTAATCCGAAATATGTATGATATTGAAAAAAAGTTTTTGACAGTTTATACTGCTATATAGCGAAACAAACATAAAATTTTGTAATTTGTCAATAAATGCTAAACTAAACGTGCCATAACGACATCATGCCAATAATACAAATATTGTTTTTTTACATTGCCGTATCTTTGAGTTGTTTATATGACGTATAAATAATATTGTAATGACACAATTATGTCTTAAAATAGATAGTTTAAATACTAGCCATATTTAAGGCTATTTTTTCTGTTTTCTAGTTTTTTTTATTACTTTTAAATGAAATGAAACATATGTAAAAATAAAATTTTATTTATGCTAAAGTACGTATCAAAGGCAGAAGTATTTCAATACATAATGTAAAAAAATTACTGTCATATAGTTTTCTTAATGTTTTTAATAAAAGCTATAAAATTAAGTTGAATTTATATTAAACTTAAAAATGTTGACTTTTTTCGCTTTTTTACAGATGTAAAGCTCAGTATACTCAAATGATATTCAAATGATATAAATATCTTCTCAAAAATACTATTATTACAAGCAAAACTTAATAATTGGTATCGTATTATATTTTTAATTATAAGAAACTTTTTCTTATTCAATATAAGAAATATTTAGAAACTTAAAAACGAAAAATATTTATTTCTAAGCGCGTCCTTTTACCATTACTTTGTGAGATTTACAAAGTAAGCTTCAATATTCACAGGGCAATAGAAGTGTGATATATAATACATTAAGAACATGAATAGAAAGACAAAGAATCCGTATAAACAACAGAATGTAACAATACTAGATTATTGTAATTTTCTACTTTGTTTCACTATTCGTTATATAATATGTATATATAAATGATATACAAATTTTCGGTTTTTGTTCTTTATATAAAACTATTTAACATAAAGAACGTCAACCAGAAATGAAAAAATATTTGTTGTATTCAATATTGTAAGGAGATACACTAATTTTGAAAATATTGTTCCTTTGTACTTAACTATTATACACGTAATTAAAATTATTGTAAAAATATTTTAAAGTACAAGTCACATTTTTAAGGATCGTTATTTTATCACACCAATTTTTATATAAAATTTAAAAATTAGAAATAGTAAATAGCTAATATTTACTATTTAATATTTAATGTAATATTGCGTCATTCTTAAATTTGTACATTTTACAATAATAATTAAGAAAATATGTTTTTCTTTTTATGTATATCCATCTGATTATTTTAAAATTTTATAACTGTCATATTATTAAAACATACTGCATTTTATATAAATGATATTACTAATTGATATAAACATATTTATGCAAAAGGCTTTAATTAAGAAAATTAAAAATATTACAATTGTAAAAAAAAAAATAAAAAGAATTTATTCAAGGTAGCACAATTTATTGGGAATGTTATTGATTATTTTCACCAAAAAACACATGCTTTAGTTATAAAATTTATGAAATACTTATGCAGATTAAATTGTATTTTTGTTAATAAATCTTTTTATAATAATTACTGTTAAATATTTTTTATCCAGTAATAATAATTTTTTAATTAAAAAAATCGTTAAGTATTTTGTTTTCAATTATTATTTTAGTTTTATCTATTTTAGCCGCAAAAGGATTTCTAAATAATGTAATTGTGTTCTTCGAAAAAATTTTCACAATAATAATGTATCTCCTTCAAGTAAATTAAATGAATAAAATCCATAAAAAATGAGACATCATTATGTTAACACAATGAATGTCTGAGTGAAAATGAGCTTAAAAGTAATAATTAAACCAGAGTTGGGGTTATCATAAGCAATTATTGAATAGCGGATGTGCAAATGTTAAAAGCGATTTATTTGCAGGTTCATCATAATTAAATTAAATGATTATACATGAAAATTCAGTATAAATTTTTATAAACATCGTATATCATTTGTGATAATTATTTTATTTAATGTATATTGTATAAATATTAGATATAGTTTATCATTTTCTTATAAGATATATAAAAAATGAAATAACATTTTTATATTTAATAATTGCTTGTCAAAATCACAATAACGGTTACCTGTATCCACATTTAAATTGATTCCTTAAAATAAAGGAAACAACCTTTTTTTTAAAAAATCCAGATGAGCTTGCTTTTCTTAATGAATATTAAATTGAGTGATTGATGAGTGTATGCCAGCCTATTTTGTGTGTTCAAAAAAAATTTCCTTTTATTTTTATAAATAAGAATTGACATAAGTGCTTGTTTATATTCTTTAAATATAATTTTGTAATCTAACAGGATCGTAAATTGAATTCATGAACTGAATTAATAATAAAAATACAACTACAAGACAAAGAAACAATATAATTAAATTGAAATTAATAATTTAATGTTTTACAAAATTATCAGAAAAAGTATAAAGCTGAAAAGAAAATGCGCACCCTGAAACGAGCTATTAATTAAATAAATTTGTTTCGCTTTTGGGCGTGCTTGTATTATATGTAAAGTATGTCCGAATATTCGGCTCCGTTGTACAGTGTTTTTTAAGTATCTAGTTCATAGCATGTAATTGAAACATTGTATTTACGCTAATAAGTGATTTGTATCAAAATCATTCTCGTATAGCCTATACTCCTACTTATGTAGATGCTAAAGTGATGTGTCATAAAGTATAAATAAAATTAGCAATTTAAAAAAATTGTCAGTAAGACATATTAATTACAGAATTTACCTATCGTCTGCACTGAAATATCTCATCTTTTCCCTGTTCCTCAAAGGTATCAATAAAAGTAACCGTATCTAAAGCAAACACATTATATACTATATCATATATTTAGCAAAAATTTTATTACAGCACATACAACTACATATAAAGTATTAATAATATTATACAGCGTTTCAAGAAAATAGTTTTTTATGTAAAGATAAAAAAAAGAAGAAAACCTCAGTAATAATTTAAAAAAAAATTTAAGTTATCTTTATTGTTAATTATTTGGTAACAATTTCAAAATAGTTTACACTTGCATTCGTAAAAAAAATTAATCAGTATTAGTTATAGATTTTTAACATCTTTACTCTAAAGCAATATTAATTTTTATGCACATATGAATATTATCCTTTTTTTTAATTGATGATTATTATCGAGTGAAAAAGTGCAAATCTATAACTTGAACACCATTTAGAGTGTAAGAGATGGGCTCTTTGAATGTACATACTTTCAGCACAATTTTGGCTAACTTTGCAATGCTTTCACATTTTACTAGGCATCCTGCACTGTTAAACGAGCCTCTAAAACCATTTCTCTTGGACGGATCCAAAAAATAGAATTTTCCCCAGTGTTTCATGAGTGGAATAGAGTAATTGACCGTGTACATTATACCGAAAGAATTATTCGTAAAGAACAGCTCAAGTGCAGAGGCTAAGTCGTGCTCTAAGGTTATACCAGCCGTTATGTTTCTAAGCACATGTATTCTAGCTCTTACATCGCCAACGACAAAGACTTCGAGAAGCTCACTCGGCGAAAGTGTGCGCAAGCTGGACCGCGAAATGCGGCTGCACTCGGTGTGCAATGCATCGCCGAACTTGATGGTGGCATCGACGAGGCCACTTGCCCATGTGGAGGGTGCGTGTAAAGCCGCAATGACAACGGCCACAGCAGCTATTGCTGTACTCTGTAATCCGCGATTTTTCACACAGAAACACACATCAGACATGTGACAATTACCAATTAATATACTTGACTCATAATCAATCCATTCAAAGCGATTTTCAAAGTCCATATTTAATAAAGGTTGAAGTTGCTGCTTAAATGGTGAAGATGGGCAGAATAAATCTTCCACTTCAGTTCTGTGGCGTTAATATATTTTATTAGCAATAATTTGTATATATGTATGTAAATGTTTATAAAGCAGTTTCAAATAACCTTTTTACCGTTTGAAATTTTTGTATTTGAAAAAATTAATTGTACTTTAGTTATTTTGTAAAACATTTAAAGTATTTTATAAATTTACTAAAATATAAGTTAAAAACATAACCATTTACTTTAGCATTTATACAATACATTAATAACAGATCGGTTTATTTAAAAACAAAAAATTTATTCAATCAAATATCTATACTGATCCATTATTTTTCAAATATATAACACCTTAATTCAAATTAAATTGTATACCTAGGATTGTTGGTTTATTTTAGATACATTATTGTAAAGTTACGTGTTTGTCGAGTTGATTCTTTGAAAAATTAACACATTTTAAAAAACAATAGTTATTTGTAAGTTGCTTACAAATTTGACATTGATTTGACAAAAATTATAATATAATTTTTTTATTGTTGTGAATATTCAACTTATACAATTACTCTTATCATAGGAAAGTAAGATAAAAAAAACTTAATGCAAAAAAAGAATTTTGACAAAAAAAACTTTGTTATAATTAATTTTTATAATATTTTTTATATACCTTGTTTTTTGTTCTTTACTGGCAACTGATTTGTATTGAATTGGTGAAGGTAGAGGTTGGACACATACTGTTTTTATAATCACACGACATATTGAAAATTTAGCAATTTTTTCATCATCACTTAAATTTATAAATAATAAATCGTAAAGTGGTTGTATACAAGCAAACCATACAACACAGGATGTTTTTTCAGAAATATCTTTGTGTTTTAAACCTGAAATAAAAAATCATAAAATAAAATAAATAAAATTATAAGTAAATACTTAAGTTAAGAAGTATAATATTCTGAATACCTTCACGATTTCTAGGTCTAGGATCATACATAAAATATACTCCACTATCAGTCCAAATAGCTATCATATATCGACCAATGACCAGAATCCCAGCTTTATTATTTGCGAAAAATGTTTCAAGCCCTTCTTTTAATAATATTGGAGGACTTTGCGGTGGAGAAACTCGGACTATTTTATGGCTCTTTTTATCTTTTGCATGTTTGTCTTTTGTCGCTTTAGACTTTTTACCATATTTATCTTCCTTAGCTGGCACTGCGGGTGGATTTGTGACAATACCTTAGAAATATTTTATAAAAAATAATCATATAAGATGAATACTGCCAACTGAAAGGAGGAAAGCGAAATAAGAGACATATGACGCGTAGGTATGAATATATTAAAAGTCTGAGTAGAATACATTTTTTGAAAAATTTTGATAATTGAATGAAAATATTTTATGCAATTAAAGATATAATAAAATATTTAAGCTATTTTAATGCTGTTTCAGCTCGTCTCAACTTAAATTTTAATTAAATTGAGAATATACTCAATTTGTTTAAATCGTTTACAATGATGATCAAAGATTGATTGAAAACCTTTTTTTTTTAAATATTTTTCAAATTTAAATATAACTTAAAATGAAACATACCGGAAACAGTATCCTTCTCAATATCTGCCGTCAAAACATTTACACCAATGCGAAAAATTCGAATGATATCTTTTGGCTCCAATGTAGTAGTTTTAATAGTGCATTTTAAACTTTCTCGGTGCAAATTAATGCCAATCGCTAATATTTCATCAAGAATCTTTCTGGTCCATGTTATAGGGTTTTTAAGTATATACATGCCAAGGCAAATTATACAATTAGCCGCTGTTTGACTATCTCGGATGCCTTCTGGAAATACTTCTGATGCTTGATGCGTAGAACCTCGTAAGATAGCTCGAGCACCACCTAAATAAGTGCTTTAATTTACCTCATGTAAAGTACGACCGTTTGTGTAAAATATAAATTTATGCATATATTTTTTATGAAAAAATTTTATATGTTAAACTTGTTTAACAGTATTCCATCGTAACTCAAAAGTATTGCCAATTTTGTGCTTTATATAAAAAAATAGCTTTTAAAATTGAAAACTTGCCTGGTAATCTGCAATACGCATTAAGTGGTGGGAGATTGGATGGTCTCACTGCTGAACTAGGATCATATGTCCAGGGGGGTAATTTATTCCAGTCTGAAACGTCTACACTATTAATGCCAAAATCTGCATTTTTGTCCACATTTGTTATCATTTCTTCAGATAATTTGTCTTTATTCTCGAAACGCATCAAATAATATCCAGGTTTGAATAGATAAAAATAGTTATCATAAGTCCAAATTCCCAGATTTATAGAGTTAGACAGCACAACACAACCAGATGACGATTTTTCAAAAAATTTTGAAATACCCGTTTTTATATCCTTTAGCTTTGGACTTTGACCCTTTATAGTTCCAAATTGTACACAATCTAGGATATTTATCGCTATTTTACGATTACAAATAAAAAATTCACTTATTATTTCATTCGATTGAAAAGATTTATTTTCTCCTAGACGAAGAGCACTACGTGAATGTAATCTATCTCCTGTTATAGTAATCTCGTCCAAAATTTCAGTAGACCAGTAACGTGGCTCATAAACCTAAATGATATTTAGATTTTATTGAAAAAAAAACACATCTTTATTGGACGATAAATATGAAAAAACTTTCATTTAAAATATTTTTTGAGATTTTAATTAATCTTGAAACATATTAATTGTTCCAATTACAGATATTAAAGTTATAATACTATTATAATAAATAGAAAATATATGCATGTATTATTTGAGACTTAAAAGAAATAATGGAAATTGTTTACGTTATTCTTAAATGCAGTAAGTAAGTTATATAATTTTTCATTAATTTTACGAATGAAAATATTTTTTTTTTTTATAAATTTATTTATTAAAATTAATTTACACTGTTTGTGAAATAAAGAAATCATAAAGTTATTTAATAAATAAAGAAAAAAGAAAATATAACTGATTTAAAAAAAGAAAAAAATAGCTGATGTAACGAAGTGATTTAAATATATAATAGAAGAAAAATATGTAAAAAATGACTTTAGAATAATATAAAGAATTAAAAGTACATAAATATAATACATAAGGAATAAACTGATGTGTGATAACTAATAGGTATAAATTGAATCGATTATAATGTCTATAGTTTTTTAGCTATCAATAGTGCGAATAAATTGAAATACAAAGCTATTAAATGTCTTCAATTATGCCATTAAATTGAATAACAATCACATACCATTAAATATTTAGAAAATTAATTTTGTATGGTATTAAGTCACCCTGAATAATATTTTTAGTATATTTTTTATAAGCGAACATTTTTATTTGAAATCAAAGTTTGTAAAAAAATTATTATAATTTTTTCATACAGTATAAGAATAAATTGTTACAACTGTTGTTATTGTTATAAATTAATGAGTATTCAAAATATATTTTAGAATTCAAAGTTATTAAATAAAATTACCTTTGAGAATACTATTGCCATTATACAGACAGCTGCAGATTGATTTCCTTGATTTTCTTTTACAAACATATCGTCCGTTGTAATAATACTAGAATCAATTCTCCATATTCCTTTATCAACTTTAGAAAAATTGTACCACTTATCTTCCGTAACTAAATCTTCCTGAATTTGTTCACTCACAGAATAATTATTCTCTACAGTTACACCATCAATAAAGAAATCACCATCTAATTTTTCGCAACATTCAATTAAAATTTCAGCTAGTGACGAAATATCAATAAACCAATACACTGTTGCATTTCCAGTTTTCTGTCCTCTTGGATCCATTGTAAAGTAAACATTTTCTTCTTTCCAAATTGCTAACATACTCTGTTAGTATGATAATAAATATTTAAACCAATTATTGAAATAATATAAAGTATTTTTTTAATAAAAGTTTCACTTTAAATATTATTTCATCTATATCTTCAAAATTAATTTAAAAATGTTAATAACAATGTAAGTATAAGTACCTCATTTTGTCTGAAAACCCCCATTTTATGACTGCTAAAAAAAGTTTCTAAGTTCTTTGTTAAATCATTTAATTGTCCAACATCTGCAACTTCTTCAATGTTAAGGGTAATTTGGTTGATTCCTAGTAAGAAACTTTGATTTACTTCACTAGGTAATAAATACTGCCTTTTTCTTTCTGAATCATCTTCATTAAGATCTAACATATTTTTTGAACATTCGTCGCTTAATTTATCGCCCATCATCAATATATCATCTAATACTCCCACATACCATAGATGTGGATCAAATAACTTTGTCATTGCTAATGCTATCAATGCATTTGCAGCTTGTTGTTTATTCCTCGTTTCTATTTTAAAATTTTTTTCATTAGCCTGATTGAAACTTCCACATAAGAAAGCACCATTATCGTTTACAGCTGTATATGCTCGTAATTCTGGTAATATTGGTGTCGTCTTATCTATTTCAATTTCTTCATCTGTTAACTGTTCGGACATTGATATAACTTTTATTTCATGAATGAAAAATAGCAGCTTAGAATTTTCATCTTCGATTATTAATTGATCTTGTAGAGTAAATATAATTTCAGCAATATTAAGAAATTTCAATAAACAAGCAGAATCTTTCAAATTTTTTGATTCTTCTTCATTTTCTTCAAAAAAACTTTTCCATGGCTTATCACAAAATAAATAGTATGCTACTTCATTATTTCCATCTGTCAATTCTTCAAATTTCCATATAGGAAAATATTTATTATTAAATTCTAATATTCCAAATTGATATTTGGAAAAAAAGTTACTTAATACATAATCTAAATTCTTTGAATTGTCATTCATTGAATTTGATAAATCGCCGATTACACAAGATTCTTTTATATCAATATACACTTTACATTTTTTATAATATAAGTATTTCTTTAAATTGGTTACAGCAAAGATTTTTCTTTCATCGTCCAGCTATAAAAAATGATTTAGTGATTAAATATTTAAAATTTATAAAAAAAATTACATTTTTAAACAAATTTATCGAGAAGTATGAACTAATAAAATTCGAAAAGAAATAATAACTTTTTAATAAATTTTTTCTTGGTTTATACAATCAATTCATATAAATTAAAAAAATAACTAATTATTTATACTATAAAATAATGTAAAACTTTAAATGGACTAAAGAAAGAAACAATAATGTGTTTTCATGATTATTCAAAATTTGTATTTTTTATGTTATACTTTTTTAAGCTATTTATGTTATATTATTATTATATCTACAAAAGGTTCAAAAAACTGTACGTAATGAAATCATACTGATCAATAATTTCAGAATAATTTCGTAAATACCTCTCCAGCAGGTGGATAGCACCAATTGTAATAAGAGTCACCCTCATAAATTGCAGTGTCGACATCGTGTTTAGACCATTTCGATGGTGCAATATATTTGGCAGCAATTAAAGTGGTTACAGATATTCCAATGCTTTGAACTCCTCGGCTGTGTTCATGAAATGCCTCATTTTCACTATTTATATTACCTTGAAGAATCCAACTTTTTCCAGCTATACCTGGCTTGAAATAATTCCAACTACGAGTTCCTGGCATATCATTAACCACTTCTACACGTCGAATAGTATAACGGCAGTTGAAGTGTGTAGATTCAAGATTCTTCAATAAATGCTCATGTAAGGAATTCAAATTTTTAAAACGTATCACACAACTTTTGCCAATAACATTATTCTGTGTTAATTCGACAGTTTCATTAGACTTTTCTGCTTAAATAATAATGATTTTTTTTAATTTATAATTATAACAATAACCATTTAATATTCAGTAAATAAACAAGTGGTATTTTATTATTATGTATTTTCTTCATCAAATTTAAATGCAATATGTTAAAGTATATTTTACTAAATTTATACTATTATTGATGATTGAATCTTACAATTATTTATCTACCTTTTTCTAGCATAGTCATATGCAAGCCCGATATATCACACGCTTGAGAATCAAATAAATAGTAATAATTTTCTTCTATCCAAATAGAAAGAGCCATCGTTGAAACTTCTAATACACCATCAGTGTTTGTAATAAAAAATTCCCTTAAACCTTGCGCTAAATTCAAAACAGTCGGATCTTTTGATATAACAGTTCCCACTATTGTTAATAAATCCACATCAATTATGAATTTGTTATCTTCGAACTTAAACAAAAAAATATTTAATTTATTACAAAAAGCAAAAATTCAAAAATACAATTAAAATTAAAATTACAAAAAATTTATGAACGTTTTGAAATTTAAAACTGAAAATTTAACCAAACAAGTTGTATTTACAATATATAATATATCTACAATATATTTACAATATATCTAAAATAAAATTTATTAAAAAATTTTTGAGGTACATCTCGTACCTGTTGGAAAATAATTAAGACACTAAAAAATGATTAAAATACATATATTATTTAATTTCTAATTTTATGAAATAGAATAATTGCTTTCTATGATCATTTATATTAAAATTTATAAGGCCATCAGGTACGTATCATAAATAATAAAAAAACGTTTGTACGTTAAAAATTATTATTTATACAAAAATGAATACATTTCATTTTATATAAATTAATTTATAAAAAATTTCTTAAAAATTAGTAGTTTTTTAAAAATTTTTTTTTTAATTTTACATATTTCAATAGTTATGTGCCATATAATTTCCTTTTTCACTTAAGTTGTGTATATTATAAATAAAAGTTCTATAACATTAAAAGCTATAAATTAAAATAATTAACATATAATAATTTCATATAGAAGTTATTTAATATCTATCGAAATCTTAATATATACATTTTCTAAAGAATACCTTAAATCCAATATCGTTTAGTTCTATGGCAGTCATAACTTGCATGCTGGGCTTTCCATCTTTAATTTGCTTGTAGATTGCATCGCCCATAGTTAGAATCTCATCGAGTGTTTGTCTTAACCACGTTCTTGCGGGATGAATTTTTTTCATAACAATAGCCATAACAGAATTCGCGACTCTGTTTATACCTCTTGCTTTATATATATCAGTTGTATCACTTGTCCAACCGTGAAGTATTTTTCTCTCCGGATCACTCGCTACAGTTATAAAAGTTGACGGTACATTTACTTTCACCTCTTCATAGGTATATCTATCATCTAAAAGATTCTGATCTACCATCGGATCTTGAATGAATTTTGACTTGATCTCGGTATTTGTCATCTCGATCGACAATGGAATCTTTCGAATTAGTTCTTGAAGATTTTTTGTTTTCTCCAATGATATATCCATAATTGCATCATGATTATTACAATTTGTTTTTTGAACTACTATTCCTGTGGTTTCTTTTTTTTTCACTGTAAAAGGATTAACATTCGCAAGTGCACAACTTTTTCTCTCGATTGCTTCAATTTTTGTAACGCTAATTTGATCAATGATATATTTTGAATCGATTTTGTTCTTCAAATTTCCAACAAACAAATAAAAAATTTTATCTACATCGGTAACTCGAATGATACAAGCGTTACCAGAAGGATTTCGTTGACCTTGTTCATCAACAGGTGCAGGATCAAAGTAAAAATTTCCGCAATTTTGACGGTTCCAAATAGCGACAGACATTTCTATTTTAAATTCGATGTAATGATTAAGAACTACAATATTTCTTCCCAACTGTTTAAAACTAATTCATTATTTTCTTAAAGTTTTAAGATATGTAAACATTATTTTATTAGTAGTATAACAAAATAAAAATGTGCTTTTAATAATCATTTTTAATTTATAAATTCAAGCTGTAAATTTCTTTTATAAGTTGTATCAATAAGAGGTTTATATTATTAATAAAAATTATAAAATGATGCGTGGTAAATATTTTATCTTAATTATAATTACAATTAATAAAATGATATAATTAAAATATTTAAAATTGTTTTTTTAATCATTAAAAATTATCCGTTTTGACAACAAAAATTTTTCTTATATTTAAATTAATCTTTCATAATAATATTTTCAACATGATTGAAAAATATATAAATATGTTCAGATTCTAGAATGCTTAAATTATGTTAAAAAACAAGATAAGATTTAATAAAAAAAAATTTACTAATAATATTACTGTATGTTAAAAGAATTGTTTATCTATGTGTGATATATTTAATTAACTATCATTGAACAATTGACTGAAAACATAATATGTAATACGTATTAATTGAGATATTCAAATAAAAGACAAGATTCTAAAAATATTAAGTTTGCAAGAATTATGAATTTTATTTAAAAAATGTATTTTTCTAATTTATACTTAGAATCAGATCAGTAAGTATAAATGCACTTCATAATTTTATAATTTTTTTTTAAAATACCAGATAATTATTACATATATTAAAAATAAAAATTATAAACGGTGTAGTCTTAGAATTATAAATGGAGGTCGATAATATTATATATTTTGACAAGTCGTAAGTAATTCAATGATAAATAAGAAATACTAAATAAGAAAAACCAAAGTGAAAAAAATATTTTTATAATCATTTTTAATTTAAAAAATTTGTTTGGAATAAATAATTTTATAGAATTCAACCAACTATCAGTAAACAATGTGGCACAATCATCACGTTGTTTAAATAAATTTAGACTAAAATTTGAGATATCATTACAATTTAATAAACATAATAAAAAAAAATTAATTTTATTACTTAAAAAGAATCATAATTTATTTTATATATTTACTAATAAATATTTATTCAATATTAATTTGGCGATTTTTTCACGACTATTTTTAACGTGTACATATGTTTAAAAAAAATTCGGTAATAGATATCTTTCTTTCAAATTTTAGCATTAAATTGATTTATCACTATTCAAACAAATATTCTTAAAAATGTTTAAATGGATGGTTCAATATTTATCTTTCAAAAAGATAAATATTTTGATAGTTCAGCATCTTCGATTAAAAATTTTTCTAAAAAAAAATAATAAAATAATTTCACATTATTAAATAGGCAAAAAATGTTGTTGCTGTGCAAATTACTTTTGCATCATAGTGATATAACGAGATGAAACTAATTATTTATTCGTATTTAATCCCGTTTACAGTATATTAACTTAATTTAAGTTTTAAAGCACTAATCAATTTTTAAAAAATTTTAAAAGGTAATTCTTTTACATTTAAAAATTTGAATATTTTTTATCAGAGTAGTACAAAAAACTTTGTACATTATAATCAATGTTAAGTTCTGAATAATTTGTGCTTATGTCAGTATAAGCTTGCTGAAGCCTAACATAATTAAGTTGTATTGAGTTTTATGTCAAAAACAGTTATAATAGAAACCAATTCCAATACCTTGAGATGTAAGAATTCCAAAATTCATTGAATCCAAGAATTTGCGAAGTCCAGTTTTTAAACTTGGGCCATCAGCAGTTTCACTCGCAACATTACCACAAATTGTCCCGACTTTCATGCATATTTGACATTTATAATCTCCAACAAAAAATTGTTTCTCTAATAAACTCGGGGTCATATAAACGCCGTCCTTAAGTCGATTACGTGCTTGGCTAACACGAAATAATCGATCTCCATCTTCGAGAACTTTGTCAATTAAATTTGACGTCCAATCTTGAACCTCCAGTAAATGCACATAGATAACAGAAACTACTGAGGCCGCGCTGGCCTGTCTACCCCGACTCATGATTTTAAATCGCTTGTCGATGATTGAATAATTGCCTCGGAGAATTGCTTGCGTTGGTGATATTATTTGAAAATGATACCAATTTGCATTTTTCTTTTTAACTTTCTTTATTGGTTTTTCTTCCATTTTTCAGTAATATATGTTCTGTTTATTAATATATATTTTTAAAAAAATATATTTTTCCTTACTTATTTTTCCATTTTTAATTAAAATTTCTTCCTTTCGTACATTTACTAAAATTTTAATTGTATTTTCAATGAATTTTGAAATTAGTTATTACTTTTTAGCTGTTACAAAGAAAATTATAAAATTTATTGATTTAAATTCTATTTTTGGTTAAATGTTGTAGGCCTGAAGTTGCTAATAAAATGAATATTATTTAAATTATATATGAGTTGCAACAAATTATTATATAATTTTTTTTATTTGTATGTGCCTTCTGACAATATTAATTTTGTTAACATTAGATGTTTTTTATTTTTGTTTTCGTGTTTTACCTAATATAATTTCTAAAAATTTTTAAATTTAATATGTTAAAAAATAAATTAAAATGTATATACTATATGTACCAATAATGATAGTAATTATAAAAACGATTTTGATTATAAGTACATCTAATGTATCGAATCTCAAAGTACATTACTACTACATATCAATCGATTTTTAAAGCATCAATTACTATACGATCTGAAATAATACAAAAACTAATAAAAAGTTTATGGTATAATCTGTAGTAAATAATTAAACAGAAGCAATCGATTTTTTATGCAAAAGTGGTGAACCTCTCGACTAACTAATTACATTTAAAAAATGACCACAAATTCTAAGGTATTGAAATTTTATGTTTTAGTACAAAATATTTACAGAAAAAAATGTTACACAACACGTATTAATTTTATACAAACTTTCCTTTTTTTAATCTTTTCGTCAAAATTAATTAAATCCTAGAATGTTACATAAATAAATTTGTATTAAAAGTTTCATTCGTAGTACATAAGAAGATTTTTGAAATGTATTAAAAATTTTGTTCTATGTAAGAGTATTTTTCTTTTCGTGAGCCAAATAAGTTGCGGTATTTATGAAGTATATAAAAATTAATATTTTTTAAATTCGTAAGTCTTTTTTCGACATCAATAAGTTAAAGAAACTATATTGAATGAAGAGAATCGAAAACAATTCATTAATTTTTTATTTTTATATAATTACATGTAAAATATATTTTTTATTAATAGATTTATCTATCTTCATATTAGTTTTTTGTACGATTTTATATAATCACATCGTATAGTCGTTTGATAACATTCATCACATTATGATTACGAAAATAAAAATTTAAATCTTATATTTTTTATATTTATTTCTTTTTATTTTCATTAGATAAAATATTTGCAATGGACTTTTATAACAATATGTTTAATAAAAGTTTAATAATTTTGAGTTATCCAAAAATGTAGTATTTATAAGCTCTATAAAGACTTCGGAATAGTATAGGATTTATAATAAAGTATTTATATATAATTATACATAAATTATATATAAGTTTATTAATATTAATTATGATTATGTAAATTTTCAAAAGTTATATTTGTAACTTAAAATTCATACATTTTATTGCGGTGCATTTAATCAATTAATATAGAAAATGCAATTACATATTATTAAAATATTAAAAACTAGTATTAGGTATGTATGACAATATTATCTTTTTTGAAATATTTTTTAAATTTAATGATTTTTTATGTTGATAAAATATTGTCAAAACTCTACAATGAATCAATCAATTTTGTATTTATTAGAATACAGTATCAATTTTACTTACAATATATACTAACAACTTAAACTTTATGCTTTTAATATTTCGTAGATTATATTAGTTTAATGCTCTCTGTAAGACTGTATATATATATATATATATATATAGAGAGAGAGAGAGAGAGAGAGAGAGTGCGTGTGTGGGTGAATAATTATTTCACGTATTGAGCATTTAAAAAGAAAATAAATATTAATACAAGTATATTGTGTAAAACTCAAATATAATTTTATAATTATATTACTTATTCATTCTATTACAGTATTATTTATATTAAATACATTTAATAAAACAAAAGAGAATAATAGTATCTAATATTTTATAACATAAAATGTATTCATTTATATTTCATTATATGGTACCTATTTATGTTTGTAAATACAACTGACATATGCAATATATACGTATATATGTAATGTATGTTTATTTTTAAAATTCTTTTTTTTGTACTTATATATATATAAATTTTCTATTTTTAGATCAACAATAGATAACATGAATTAAGCATTAACATATTTAAAACATGGTTAAATTGTTAAAAATTTAACACTTTTATTTATTTTTAAATATTTAAATAATAAAAAATTATCATCTATAAATATTATATTGATAAAATTAATATATTGACTGATTATCGTTAATTAGTCAAAATAAAACTGAAAATTGGATTTAAATCGAGTCTTAGCATATTAAAAGTATATTTATATTATGTACAAATATTTTAAAACTTTATATTAGACATAGTACGCAAACTATCATAATAAAAATTAGATTCACTATAAGAGATATATACAGGCTGCATAAAAGCTCCTCTTGTTCACATATTTACAATAATTATGTTACTATTCAATTTTATCCTTAGATTTTATAAAAAATATTAGAAAATTTCTGGATAATAAATACAAGTATTTATGCTTTTAACTGCCATCAAAAGCATTTTAACTGTTTTATATTGTTTGATGATTTTTCCATTCAATTTTGAATAATTACAGCTTCAAATTTTTTAAAACTAACTTCTTGCGAAATAATAAAGCTTTAATTTAATGTATAAAATAGTCAATAATTCAATAACAAATTTTTCTTCTTCTAACCCTATAATTTGTCTAAGCCTCTTAATACAATAAAAACAGCATTTGTATTATTTCTTCAAAACTACTATGTATATTTAATAAATATTTATATTGTAATCTTTCTTCTAAATTAAAAAAAAATGATATTACAAAATATTTTACCATTTATTTCTCTTTATATTTTGTACAATACAATTTTCCATACATAAATATAATTTAGACTCAACAACAATCTTTTTAAAGTTAGTTTCAAAATATTCTTTCTAAATTTGTTCAAAAAGCCTTTATAAAACAATAATTAAACTATAAAATCATCCATAAAATCAGTTAGTGACTAATTTCAATTATAATATTTACAATATTGAATTAGATAATTATGTAATGTTTGGAAGTTTTCAATTGCTTTTTATTTTGATTCAATATTAATGAAATTATATTGATGCTGTAAATATTAAAAAATTGAATTTATGATAATCAAAAAATAAGCGGTGCGTAATTATATATAATATTATTATTTAAGTTCTGTAAGAAATTAAAATAAGGGAAATATTGTTTAACATATTGTTCACAAATCATTATTATGGGGTCTTATTCAATTTCTTTAAATTTTTGTAATATTTTTAATAGCACTAATTATTCTATTCTTTATAAAAAAATTGATTCTGTTGAGGCAATTCATTTTTTATCTGTTAATTATGAAAAATGTTTTAAAAAACATAATTTTCAAAAATTATATTACTCTTCTAAAGGTAAAAATCTAGATAATTTTGATATTATGTATTAGATTTTATGTACACAAATCCAAACAGAAAAAAGATAGTTTTAATAATTTCTAATTTCAAAAAAAAGGAAAAAGAACATTAATTAAATATTACTGTTGTTTATTTTCTATCTGTAAGTTAGAAAAAAATAATGAAGATATAATAGTTTTAATATTTCTATTAAAAAAAATTCGTGAGTGTTGATGGCAGTTTTGTTTATACAGGTTAAGCAAATTATTCTTTTAAAATTGCTAATTCAATTGCATTTTCAGTTACAAGATCAATGTTATGTAATTCTTAGTATAAATATTACTATAAAAATCTTTAAAAAAGTATGAACAAATTAAGTACCTATAAATAATTTTAAATCTGATTACTTGAACACAAATTCATTAAGGAAAAAGAATCTAATTAGGCGAATTACATTGATTGAATATTTTTTTAAGTCTACATTTTATAAAATAAAACTAATTTTAATGTATGAATGATTTCGTTCTTATTATACACAAAATTTGCAATGAAAGTTATTGGTCCCATAAAACCGCAAACTTAATATCTGAGAACACGAAATATTTTTTATTAAACTCAATCACAATGCAGGAATAATGATTTAGAACAAAAATTAAATAAATTTTTAAATTAACTTATTATCAAAATAATATTACTTAAATTAATTTCATCTATGACCATAAGTTGTACTGAAATATCAAATTGATTACCAAGTATGTGTATAACAAAAATTGCTTGAACTAAATTTACAATTGTTATTAAATAAAAATATTATGATGCACGATTTTTTTAAATAAAATTTGGTTTAGTTAATGGCATAATACGTTCGATTTAACAATCTTTTGAAACCGAATTATTGATTTTGCTATATATTCCTCATCTTAATACTGTGAATATTATATCAAAATCAAGAAAACAATTATGAAAGATTTAGTATAGTAAGTTGAAACTATCAAGTAACATTTCAAAAATAAATGAATTTTTATGTTTTGAAGATCAGAGCCATAATTATAGCTTTATAATATAGTGAGAAAACTAAATTTACAAAATTATCTCACATGAAAAAATATATCATAAGCTTAAGAAAATATATACATTAAATGTCATTGTAGAAACATAGGCTTCTTTACGAAGCAGGAATAGGTATTAACTATCTCTATTAGGATGCTTGGCAAGCAATCTTCGAGGTAAGGGAAGAGGTGATTCAAATTGCTGCGGAACAGTGCCACTCACATTTTTCTCAAAATATTTAAATATAGGAAACCACCATAAGCGTGATAAAATATTATTCGGACCATATTGCTACAAATTAAAATGTTTAATTTTAATGAAATGTTTGTAAAAAAACCTTTATTTTTTCAAAAATTGTTGTTAAAATCTATTCAAACTCACTTTCAGTTGTAAATTATTTGCCATTGTATGATATATATACCATAATCTGGTAGTAACATAATATGCTATTAAAACATCTACAGTATAATGCCCATGAGAAATTAATACCATTATCACTCCAACAAATGATAATATTCCAGCAAACCAATGAATTGGGTTACATTTCCTTGGAGAATCTAAAATTAAGTAAGTCCATTAACTAAAATAAAAATTTTTTTACAGCATTTAAGAGATCTTAAATTATAACTACATTCTTTTATGATCAAGTAACTAAGTACAAGTACAACTGTATGTCCACTATAAATGTAATCTCCGCAATATGTGTGTTTGCCATTAATTGATAGCCCGAACCCAGAAATAAGTTGAAGAACTCGTTTTGTTACAGTATATGGACTTGTGTTATTTGCTTTAGGACTGCAATAGTAAGTTTTACTAGCCACTGGAAGAACAGTGACATACATAGTAATGCTTCTCATCATGTATAACAATCCCATTAATAGAAATATTCGTCTTATCACTATAAACCTATAATGTTAAAAATAAGGCATTTCTACAATTACAATAAAATATATAATATAAATTCGAATTAAATATAAATTACTTGTTATGAACAAAATTAGTACCTATGTTTATGAAAAATTATGAAGATCATAGCAGAATTAGACATTATCATAATCAAAATTTCAGATACATTAAGAGCCCAGTCTTGAGCACTAATATTATCTAGAATGATATCTGGAAGAGGGCCATAAGTTATACGATCAGGTACACGCTCATGTACCATAGCAAGTGAAGCAGTAGTTAATATAAAATTTATGACCATAAATAGAAATGCTGTAAATATTAAATACAATATTTAAGTACATGTTTTATTAATTTATATTGCTAATTAAGACAAAGAATATGTATATATATAGACCAAGAAACGTTTTCCACTTTTCTTTTGGAAATCTAGGCTCTTCTCTTAATGGAGCTGGTATGTCAATTTTAATAATTCCACTTCCAGATCCAGTTGGTATTCCAGAGTATCTAATATTATTTATATTATCTATCTTATTATCTTCTTCATCTTCATAATAATCAGAAGTGGACCCTACTGCATTCCACTTGTCTTTACTTTTTGTAGGTATATTAGGAAGCAATGGCTGCCTTTGGTATACATCACTTGATTGTGTCATTTCGTTACTACTGCCATCAACAATAGCTTCAAAATCTCTGTCTTGTTCTTCACCTAATGATTTATCAAAACTACCATAATCACTATGAAGACTTTTGACTTTTGGATCCAATACCATTCTAAAAAAAAAAAACTATTACCCTTCTTACTTAAAAACATTGATTATATTTACTAAGATAGAAAATTTATAAAAATATTAATTTATTATAATAAGAAAACAAAGTTCAATATTATAATTTTAATGCAAGCTCTTTATTATTATACTTATATACCTGAATTTTTTAATGATAATTCATACTCAAATTTACAAATTAATTTTTTTTTTATACTAAAAGTTTAAAATTTATATTGTTTCAAAATTAATTAAATAATAAACAGTATAGATTAGAATTGGATACGTAAAAAACTATATAACAAATATAATTGGTATACTCTATATTAATGATTTTAGTATAACCTATGTGCACTACTTACACTCTTGTTTTAATTAACAAGAAATTGATTCTTAATTTTTAACCATTAATTGAGTACATAAGATAATTATTAGCTTAACTCATTGTAGTAAAATACTATACATTGAGATTAAAGAATTCATACTTATTTTTATGATTAAATAATATTTATAAAGTTGTTTTTCATTAAATGTTCATATATAAAAACTTAGTTTATGGTTTAACGCGATATAAAATATTTATCCAATTTTAATTTTACTAAGTCATAGGTTAAAAAACTAATATAATGTAATTGATGAACGTAAAGAAGAAGATTGCAAAAGGAAAGATTGCAAAAATATTGAAATAATTAATTTATATAATTCAAAAGATAATTTGAATCTTTTAACATAAGCAGTAATTTTAAGTCAACCCTACATGGAATTTCGCACATATAATCAATAAATGTAATTATAATTTAAAATTATAAAAGTTCAATAATATATGTACATACGTTATCAATCATAGATGTGTAGGTGTACTAAATTAGATGAACAGGTTTTCCCATACCTTGTCAATGCAGCAGGTAATTCGACCTTGACGGGTATTCTTAATTTATGCATTTTTACTAATATACACTAAATAAATTTCTAGTTTATTTCAAAACACTAATTTTCAGGACTCCGTATATTTTTCACTCAATTTATGTATTTTTGCGGTTAATACTTTTTTAAGTCTTACAATTTATATAATTTAGAACCATATTATATTGCCCTTTATCTCCGTTATTACCTTCATTACCCGTACATATCAAGGCAGCAATTTATATATTTATGAATCATATTTCATTTTCTACGTGTACCATACCTGTATTAATTCATTTAACGCGCTAAATTTAAATTGAAGGAAGAAAAAATGTAATCAGTATTATAAATAAATTACAAGTAAATTATTCGTATTCTATGGTTTTTTTCAATTTTTTTCAGTTATAGATACTATAATAGATACTATAATTAATTTATGATTCTTGTTATTCTTGTTAAAAAAATGATGTTGTACAAATAATAGTTATTACTTTTATTTACATTAATCAATTATCTTTTAAACTATATATGAATTTAAAACCAATATAATAAAAATTTTAAGAAATTTTATAAATATATTTACAAAAAATTAATTTTTACGTAAGCGATGTACAAAAATAAAAGACGTTAAAATTTTTTGAAAATATTTAATTTATTAATTGTATTTAATTAATCAAATAAATTTTTTAATTTCTTCAAATATTATTATTGTTGGATATTCTAATTTAACTTTAGATTAGTTGAAAAAATTTATAATCTATCTTTGAGACATCAATTTTCATTATACGCTCTACCTTACCGATCAGGGCTGCGGATTTCAGGATTTCTCGCTTCGGCGCATTAGTATTTTGAATCACGTGGACCTCTGAACAACCCTCTCCACCAAAAGTAGTCGAATTGCAGGGCAGCCAGGATGAGTTAGAGGATATTTTCTAGTATTAAGCAACGTCGTCGCAGCTTATAAAGTACTAAAGTAGCTCCTTTACTAGAAAACTATGAATAAGTTCATAGGCGATTTAAAAGCTCTACTTTATCGACAATTTTTAAATTTTAAAGACTCGCTACCCTTTAAACATTCTAAAAATTAAGAAAACCTATTTTCTAAAATAACTATAGAAACAATTCATTATGGAAAATTGTTTGATAAAATAAAGATCATATAGATTACAAAGATGCCATACAATAAAACATAAATATACATTTTTTTTAAATAAAACTTGTATTAAAAGGTTCGATTGTGTTATTATTATTTTCTTACTATTGTTTTATACTATTTGTTATATTATTCATTTAACGTTTTATTTGTATTTTTTAATGTTTATTATATTACTATATAATTTATTTATCATATTCTTTTTCTATTTCATACTATTTATAACGTTTTCGTTCTCATACTGTACGCGCTCTCTTTCACCCCCTCTCTCTCGTTCTCGTACTGCACGTACGCTTTAATTCATCTAAATTAAAATTTTTACATTATTTCTATTTTCCTTGTATAATTTTAATAGATATATGTTCTATATATTAATATTAAATAGTTATAATTAATGTGCGTATATATGATTTCGAATATATATCAAACACGCTAATTTTATCTGCCTGTATTCAATAAAAAAATTTGTATATTATAAACATCTACATTAATTACAATATTTTTAAAACTACGTTTTCTAATTGTTTCATGTTGTATTTATTTTTTTCCTAAGGTAATTTTATTCGATGATGAACGAATTTCTTCGTTAGATTTTCACAGTAGCAGCTTTATATTTATCGATTTTTGCTTTACAACTGACTTTATAATTTTAGAGCAGATCTAGCTAAACAAGAAACTACATCGATGTTTGGCTCCTGCTGCTTTTCTTATGACTCGTCCTATCGACTTCCTCGAATCTGAAATTTCAATGAGCGGGGGGAAAAGGTTAAATATAATTATCGTACAGGTACTTTTGTATAAAATTCGGAATTTGCCAGTCTTGTCCCGATGATTTTTTAATAATAACTAATGCGTTGTAGTAGTTTAATAAGTTTACTCAGTAAACTATTGCAATCTCTAATGTTGCTTGAACTTTAATAACACTACAAGGATATTTTACAAAAAAAATTTTATTTAGATTTTACGATTTTAGTATACTGTAAATATAGTATTATGTATACATAATGTGATAACAAATATATAAACACAATATTAAGTATTTTATTATTCTTTTAAGTTAATGTTATTCTAAAACACTTTCACAGAAAAGCATAAATGCAATATCTTAGTTTTGATTATTAAATCCCCTTTTTTAAAAAAAAGGATTATTACTTTTTTAAAAGTTAGTTGATGTGATAAAAAAATGTTTAACTCATGTTTTTACATTAATGATAATGATAAAATGATATGATAAAAGTATATTTTATATTGCATGCATTAGTGTCCTTATGCTCATTATCTCGTAGTATTAAACATTTCAAAGTAGATTAGGTAATTATAAGCGTGCATAAGCGAAGCAACTAAGTTTAGCAACAGTTAGAAACATATTAAATGTTGCAATATCGCGAAGAAATGTTTTTTTTGTAATTTTGAAGTGATACTTTTTTGTAAATCATGAGAGTGATTGATATGAATATTAGTTTTTTGATTTTAAGAATCTTTGATAATAACATTTGTAGAGAACTCGGTTTTGATTTTTTATGTTTATGAATAATTACGAAAGTTATTATTAACAATTCCTAAAATTAAAAACTAAATCCTAAAGTTACATTACTTTAATAGTTTATAGAAAAGGGCAGCACGAGAGTAATTAGCTTATGGTCTGTACATAATTTTTTTTTGCTTCTTAAAAAAAAATTAAATAAAAAAATAAAGCGAACTTGTTACGTACTGGTGGCTACAATCTTACACAAAGCTAATAAGTAAATTTATCTGCCAGATTGCATTGTTAAATTGATTCTACGCTACTATTTGGCGTTTGGCACCATTTATTCATCCAGTATTTATTTTCAGCTATTCCTTTTACTCGAAAATTTTTATTATAGCGATCAAATAATAAGCATAATGATACCATGCGTGCAATCTAAAGCATGCTGTAGTCACATGACAATGGACGACTGGAAGACAGGAGTGACAGGAGGATAGGACCCTGGATTGATGCGCAGCGCATGTCTCATAAAATCGATCGATTTTCCTTTGTTATACATTACATTAAAAAGTTTAATAAATAATTTTCCTCTTGCACATATTTTTTCTTATATGTATGAATTCGTATTAAAGAGTGACTCGTAATTTTACGATGATTTTGAAAATTCACGTTGAACACGAATTGAAATACAATTTATACTATTATTTATCAACGTATCGTTAAACTTCATGTTATGAATTAATTACTTTTTAGTTAGTATCTGTTAATATATAATTATATATGTATATGGTTGTTATATAATTTTTTTATTTAAGGTAAGTTACAAGCATTTTTTTCTGATGTAGTACACGGAAACGTCAAAAAATAATAATTCATTACAACTGCTTTTTTTAAAGGTTGAAATCGCATAACAACACTTGTTTGTGATCTAAATTAATATCATGAAAAACTATTGTTGATTGCTGTCAATTATTACAATCGTATATTACACAAATAATTTACTTTTTAAAAACATGTTCAGTAAGTTTTTTGCTAGATAAGATTTCTAATTTATATAATCACAAGTTTTTTATTTTCAGGTTGTTGTTGGTGTTTTTCTGCCTTACGGCCAAGATATAAGCGATTGGTCAACAATATATTTCCTTCTAATCCTCAAGTAATAACATATTTGGTCTTTTTAATTGCCATATAACTTGCCATTATATGAATGTATTATTTAAAAGAAGTATCAATGTTTTATTTTAATATCAATTTATATGTTTATAATCAACTCATTAATTAATTATCTAGCTTTAAACATTGTGGGATCTACTATTATATAGAACAAGTCTAAATAATTATTTAAAGTTAATTTCTTTATTATTAATATAAATATTTTTAATATATATTTTTTAGGATGGATTAGTTAAAAATAATATGGAAAAATTGATGTTTTATTCTCTAAGTAGTCCAGAAAAGCTAGATAGAATAGGAGAATATTTATTCCTAAGAGCTTCAAGAGATATTTCTCGGTAAACTTTAAAAATAACCTTTTCTTAATTCCTAATATAACAATTCTAAAATAAAAAAGTTATCTTTTTAAAATATTTGTAATTTTCATATTTTAAAGACGTAGAAATGGATTTGTTATCATTGCTATGGAAGCCATGGATCAATTATTAGCTGCTTGTCATGCTCAAACATTAAACTTATTTGTTGAAAGTTTTTTAAAAATGGTACAAAAATTACTAGAATCCACAGATATTCAATTACAAATTTTAGCAACTCAATCAGTATGTAATATATAAGTGACATGATTTGTACTTTTAATATTTAATAAAAAAATAATGCATTTACATCTTCCAGTTTGTTAGGTTTGCCAAGGTCGAAGAAGATACACCATCTTATCACACACGATACGATTTCTTTGTTTCAAAATTTTCTTCAATGTGTCATTCTAATAATAATGACATTGCAGTTCGAAAACAGATTCGACTTGCAGGAATTCAAGGATTACAGGTTAGATTAAGTTGTACTTTATATTATAAGACAGTTTAGAAATAGTATTGAACTTTGTCTCATTGATATAGGGGGTTGTACGAAAAACTGTATCTGATGATTTGGTTGAAAATATTTGGAATATGATACATATGAACAAAATTGTTCCCTCTTTGCTGTACAATATGCAAAATTCTAGGTAATATTATTATAATTTTTAGAAAATAATTATTATTAGAAAATTGTACATTTGTAATGAAAGTTTATGAAACTGTTCATTAGATACTGTAATAAAGAAAATGTCTCCCCTGAAAGTCCTACTGAAGAAAGATCAGATCCCCCACAATTAGCAGAAACTTGCTTAAGAGAACTAGTAGGGAGAGCATCATTTGGTCATATTAGATGTGTTATAAAGCCTGTCCTCAAACATTTAGATAATCATCAATTATGGGTTCCAAATTACTTTGCAATTCATTCATTTAGGATAATTATGTTTTCTATTCAGGTTTTCTATTTTTTATACTATTTGAAACTATTAAAATTTATTTATACAAAAAGTTATATTATATTTTTAGTCTCAGTATTTATACACAGTTGTTGAAGCTTTAATGACACATTTAGATGAACATTCACAATCTCCATTAAAAATCCGTACTAGTATAGCAGACACCTTGTCGAAAATTATTTCTATTGCAGCTGGTGAAAGCGTAGGTAGGTTTATAATCGAAATGTAAAAATTTGTATATAAATTATAAATAATTTTTTTGATTTTTCTTAAAGGCCCTTCTGTATTGGAAATCATTAGTTCTTTATTAACACATTTAAGAGTTAGTGTATCCAGAAATTTGTCCTCTACCAATGATGAACAGCTTTATCAAGAAGCACTTATAAATGCCCTTGGTGAATTCGCAAATCATCTTCCTGATTATCAAAAAATTGAAATAATGAAATTCATTATGAGTAAGGTTCCATACAGTGAATTAGACTCTATTACAACTGCTGGTAAAGGAGATGTTTTACTTCAAAGCATATTGTTAAAATCACTGTTGAAGGTCAAATTTTTTTACGGTTGTCATACAGTTATAAACAAAACCTATTCTAAAATGTTTTAATTTTTATAGGTTGGAACAAAATATCAAACAATTCATTTGAATACAACATTTCGACCAAGTTTCTTGCAACCTTTATTAAGAATGTCTTTAGCTTCAGATGCTGCAATGAGGCTTTTAGTGCAACAAATTTTTCATACATTAATAGACAGGAATAAGAATATTAACAAACTGGCAAAGCCTACGTAAGATATGTATATTGTTAAATACTTAATAAATTTTTCAATAATTTAAAATTTAATACTTTTGCAGAGTAAAAATTGTAGATTTAAATCTAACAATTGTTAAAGCATCTACTACAGATATAATATTTATCAAAAAACATGGTCCTGAAATTTATATGGCTCTTTATGAATCTTTGGAATTAACAAGTAATAAAGTTGATAATGTTCAATCAATTTATACAACATTGGCTTTGTTAACTGTGGAAATGGGTTCAGAAGAAACTGTTCTTGAATTGTTGCAATTAATTTTGAGCTTACAAGAACTTTCTCTAACTAGTCATCAAATTAGCCCAGCACTTAAATTTAATTTACATGCCATTGTAATAAGCTTATTTGTTCTAATTGCAAATGTTTGCAACATACCAAAACTCATAGATTATGGAAACAAAGTATAACTTTTTCTTACTACATTCTTTTCTTTAAAAATATTTTATATATTTAAATTATTTAATTAATAATTAATTTTATGAAATACTTTACCAATATCTACAAGATTGTACAAGCTAGATACCGAGAGGCTCCTCATTTATTACCAGATCTTCTGCCTCACTATAAAAATGTGTCTACTCAAGTATTACCATCACTCTTAGTGGATCAAACTATCATTTCACAGTGTCTTAAAGAAGTTGGATTGGAAACTAACGAGTTACAAGGAACTGGTTATAGTATGAATTCTTTACAACATAGGTATAAGTTTAAAAATATAAATCCATGTAATCATAAATTTATCAATACTATAAATGAGTGTTAAATAAGTTATATTTTAATTTCTTAATAATGATATATAATACAACTAGTATAAAATAACATTACTATATTCAAATATGCATTAACAAAGTCAATTTAAAATAAAAATTAATAAATCATAGTTTGTCGTCTAATGAATTTTTTTTTAGATATTCGTGGATTGATAATGCAGGAAAAAACTCTGTAGATGATGTTAATGATGGAACAATAGAATTAGATAGTACAGGATCATCTCCTACAGTACAGAAGGCATGTTGTGTAATATTCATAAGACTTTATTTTTATTTAATACATCTTTAATTCATTTACTTTCATTAAAACAGAAATTACTAGAAGAAGAATTAACATTTGATAGTATAAAAAGAATTTTGACCGAAAACAGTAATGTTCAAACCGTAGAAGATGAAAAACGAGTTCATATTTCTGAATTATTTAGAAGTGCTCCATTTCATGATCTCGTTAAAAAAACACAGTCAAAAGTAAGTGATTAAATCAACAATCATTAATGAAACTCATTTATTATTTTAAATTATTGATAATTTTTTTAGCATGATGTTTTACAAAGTAAATTATCTGAAATTTTTAATGTTTTGATAATTGAACCACGAAATCAAACAATGCAAGGGAGTGCTCCATCAGATGCAAAACAAAGTCAAACACCAGCATATGAAATACATTTTCCTGAATTATTTGTATATTAAATACAAATTCCTTAAATTATTAGTCTAAATTGTATCTGTTAAAAGTATTTACTTATTATAAATTAATTTATAAATAAAAATTATGTTTATATTATTCTTTCAATCCTTTGAATAAATCGCATTTATATACAAACTGTAGCTTAGCTACATAAAGATAAATTAACTTAATTATAAATAGGTACTATCACTGAACCTTAATTAGCATAATTAAGTTGTAAAGTTTTGTGCTTCACTGTTAAAATGTATTAATAAAAGCAATATCAATTTTTATGTTTAATTTATTTACTTACAATAAAAATGAACTTTATTTGATGAACATAGATTATAAAAAATATTTAAGAAAATTTTTTTTTCTTAATGTCTTATTAATAGAATATAATATAATATTAGTCCAAATGACTCAATAAATATAATTAATTAATGTATTCTACTTCAATGTACTATACTATAAAACCATATACAGAGATTTAATTTGGAAAAATTAAAGAGAAGTATATTGTGACTGACAATGTATTTATTGATCTCTACATGAAAACTTATGATTTAAATTAATATACATAATTTATAACTGTTTGATATTTTTATAAAATGTTGAAGTAGTAATGATATAAAATTATAAAATACTTAATAAATGGGATGAAATAAAAAATGAAAATTATTCTAAAAAAAATATTTTTATAAATAGTGATTAAAACTGTTTGATACAGCGTGTAATCTTCATTAAACTAGTGTCATAGTCACATGATAAAATTTAAAGTTTTTTTAATTTCAAGTATTAAAATAAAAAAAATTCAGTTGTTTCAAAACTTCAAAATTTTTCTTCATGGTTCCACCTTCAGAAGCTCAACATCAAAGATGAGTGTAGCATTTGCTGGAATAGTGTATCGTTGTCAAGGATAACTAATAAAAAAAATTTAGAGTACATTTATACAAAATTTTCATTTTAAAACAACCAAAATTAAAAAAAAATTGAAATTTTTTGACAATTTTATTATACCCTTAAAAAGTTCTATAAAACTATTGATAATATGTAAATTAAAAAAAAATAGATTTTAGCTTACACTTTAGTAAATTCAATTTATAAATTAATAATTAATAAAAAAAATTAATAAAAAAATAATTATTATTAATTAACATGGTTGTATTATTTTTAATGTCAATTATAATATTGATTATTATATTTGAAACAATATATATATATCAAAAAGCTGAATCTACTTTTAAAATGAAATGCATTAATAAATAATTATCAGACAAGAAGGAAATTTGAAAATAAATAATACATAAAAATAAGTAGTAAAGGATATACGCCAGGGTGTCCTCTTGAACCATATGCAACCTCTGGTGAACATGTTAGCCTAGCCCTTTCACCGACACACATTTGAGCAACACCTTGATCCCAACCTTTAATTACCTCACCTCTACCAATTTTGAATTTAAAAGGTACTCCACGGTCCCTACTTGAATCAAACTTCTTTCCATTATCAAGGGTACCTTTTAATAAATTTTTAGTAAAAATGAAAATAAGAAATATTAAAAATTAAGCCATAATAAATTTACCTGTGTAATGCACAACCACAGTTTGACCAGTCTTTGGATAAGTTTGTCCTTTGTAAATAAATGAAATTAATAAATATTTATTAACTTTGACTTTCTATTAAATTTTTTTTAATATAGCATTTTACTAGTTATTTAAAAAGAAAACAAATATTTATTTTAATTTTGTAATAAAAATGTTTATGAAAATAATAAATATAAAATAAATTTAAAAAAAATTAAAAAATTTAAGTACACTGTAATTTGTGTTAAAATTTTTTTTAACATTTAGTAACAAATCTTAAAAATTTGGTATTTGTGTATCACCTATGCCATATTTACAAGATAATAAATCAATTTCAAGAAATTATACTGAAAGCTACTTTACGTTTTAAAAATATAAAAAAAAGTTGCTGCGACATTCCAGTGTCTATAATCTATATGCAATATTAAAATGACACATAAAATTACAAATATAATTACCGTCGCCGGGAGACAAAACCTCAACACTTACGCCCATAGCTGCTATATTCTGAAAATAAGAAAGGAGTATTTTTTAATCACATATATACATATTATTAAATGTTTAATGCTTAATAAATGTCCTATTACATTTTCATAGAAAAATTAAAAACTTTACCTATTAAATGTGAATTAAAATAAGAAATTTATTAAAAAATGTGCTTGAATATAATTACTTCTTTTCATAAAACAACCACTAAATTGAAACTTTGTAAGTTTGTAAAGAACAATGTGGCATTTATAGTCCGCAAAACTAATAAGTTAAGTAAAACGAACAAATTTATAGATGTTGCGCACTAGCAGCTATACGATGATTGGCTTTTTCTTTACCACTCTTCTTCAAATTTCAAATTAAAAAGATAGAAGTACTAATAATATAAAATTATAAAATACTTAATGAATGGGTTGAAATAAAAAATAAAAATTCTACATTTTAATAGTACATTTTTATAAATTTAGTGATTAGAACTGTTTGATACAGTATGTAATTTTCATTTTCATTTTCAACTAGTGTCATAGTCACATAATAAAATTTAAAGTTCTTACGTAGCTTTTATATGGTAATAAATCTATCAATGAATTTGTAATAAATAAAACTATAATTTAATAATACCAATTGTAATATTAATTAGTATTAATTTAATGTATTAAAAAAAAATAATGGTTTAAATTTAATAAATTTATACAGATAAATTGCTTTTATAAAGTTGTAACAATAGAGATTGTATATTAATCTTTTTATTCATTTTTAATCTTAATTTAACATACAAAGTGTGTATTGATTAACTGATACTCTTCTTTATAAGACTGATAATTATGAGTTTGTTTGAATAATTATTTTAAATCATCTACAATATAATTGTTATAATTGTTATAATATCTGTTATAATTATGCGTTATATCTTCCAGTGTTTTTTTCACAAAAAATTAATTAGTATATTTAGCTCGAAACACAAGAACTTATCCAACCTTCTCAGGACAAAATTTTGACAACCTATCAGTCGGTTTCAAACGCAGTAAAAAAATACTATTTCGAGAACCATTCCGATTTTAATTACCCATCAATCCCTTTATTTTAACTTCTTCAGATACAAATAGTTCACTTTTCAGAATTCAATGACTATTGGCATTTTGTTGAACTTTTTATTAAATTTTTTTCTTATATATGAAAATTGGCTTTCTTTATTTTAGACTGATTATTTTTTTAATCTCATCTGGCTATTTATAAGAATTTGGAAGTGACCGCAAAAGCAAGAGCCAATCAAAATTTAGCTACTTATTGCATGGAATTAAAAGGTCTGTGACTGGGTCTGTCCAGTGTCCAATGTCCATATTGCATCGCGATCGCATGTCTGTTGAAGTTTTGACCGTTCCATTTAATACAATATTTGTCTATTTCCTACAATCAGTTTTTTGCATTTGAATTATTTTTGAAAAAATTCGCTATGTATATATGGAAATATATGTATTGTCGTGCATATTATTTATTTCAGATTTAATTTATAATTAAATTTCTTCGGTATTTTAAAATGTAAATAGCAAATATTTCGAAATATTGGCCATTTTTTAATTTTTTATGACACTGTTAAGTTGCTACAATTTTTATTTTTATTAAAAAAAAACAATATGATTTCTTTACTTTTTGGTATTTGGAATATAATAGAAGATTATATAGGTATTTATTAATTTTTAGAAATTTTTTTTTTTATTTTATCTAATTAAATTCTTAATTTAATTAATTTTATTTTATTTTCAGTTGATTATATTGATATGGATATAACATTGTGGTTATTAATGCCCTTATTAATTACATTTATGTTGCCATTGGTCATAGTTTTACTGTTATACATCACTGCAATAATTTTATACATATATCGATTACATGGGTATGCCAATTTTTAATATAATTATTTACAAGTTATTAACACAATATAGTATTCCAAACATATGGACTTAATATGAATGAACACTTATATATATATATTTATATATGTTTAAGGCATAGATTAAGAAGTGCATATGGAACTGACTGGAGAAATGCATCACGCAATGTTGTCGCTGCTGTTTGGGACGCACATGGATGGATATGGCATGGTAGGAAGAAGCACAAAATGTATCAAGAAGTTTTTAAAATTCTGTTAGTTTTCATTTTCAGTTCATTTTATTTCTGGGCTTTTATTATTTTAATAAATCGTATTTTTTCTTTTATGTTTTAATTATTACAAGTATTTTTTTTCATTAGGATATGAAATTGTTGGCTTAGAGAATATTCCAACAAATGAACCAGTTTTGTTTATTTACTACCATGGTGCAATTCCTGTAGATCTTTACTATTTCATATCTAAGGTATTTTTATCCAATTCAAAACTTATTCATACTGTGGCAGACAGATTTTTATTTAAATGTCCTGGCTGGTCCATTATTTCTGATGTATTGAAAGTTATACCTGGTACAATTCAAACGTGTTCAACAATTATGAAGGAAGGTAACATGCTTGCTATATCGCCAGGTGGTGTATATGAAGCTCAATTTGGAGATGCTTATTATCAACTTTTGTGGAAAAAAAGATTAGGGTTTGCGAAAGTAGCTTTAGATGCAAAAGTAGTAAGTTAATATGAGCAAATTATAAAAAAATTTGTTTAATCAAATATTTATTTCTTTATTTTTATAGTCTGTAATTCCACTATTCACAAAAAACGTTAGAGAAGCATTTCGAACAATTAGTTGGGGAAGAAGATGGTGGCTGAAATTGTATGCTGCAACTAGATTTCCATTTGTTCCAATTTATGGTGGTTTTCCTGTGAAACTAAAAACTTTTATTGGTAAGCCAATTCCATATAATGAAAATTTTACACCAGAACAACTTCAGATAAAGGTATTTGAAATAAATAGTGTTTCTTTTTGTGTTACAATTAGTTATTTTCTTAAAAAATTTTTATTTTAGGTAGCTGCAGAACTACATGAATTAATATATCAACATCAAAATATACCAGGAAGCATTTTTTGTGCGTTAATGGAACGATTTTATGATCTGAACAAAAACTCCTCAAATCTAAAAAATGTAAATGTAAAATCAAGAACAGAATAAATTGGTATTGTTTTATAATTTGGTATTTCATTTTTCAATTTTTGATATTTTTACAATTTCAGATGTTTTGTAAATTATCAATCATTTTTAATGTTATTATTTGATGAATTGTTACTTTCGTCTATCTATTACAACAATAAATGTACAGATTTATATATATCACACACATGCATCCGCTCATAAATAGTGATTTATATTTAATAATTAATTATTAAGTCTTTAGTGAATAAATTTGAAAAGCATCAAAACATGATGCACATAACTTGTTAGTAGCATAAATGATTTTTAATATGTTTGTAAATATATTTAATATAAAAATATTTGTATTTAAATTATTCTATGTAAAAGATCTATTTCTATAATCAAATGTAAGTTTGTGATTAAATTTCATGCATATTAAACTTTACTTCATTTTGGTTTCTTTTTTAAAAATTTTTACATAGTAAAAATCTGTACTTTTAAATTATTAATTATGCTAGTACTGAATATTGAATTCTAGTATTTTTTGTTATTCCATTTAAAGGTAATATTTATTGATAAATTTAATACTTTAATTTTTTTTAACATATAAACGTATTTAATGTTAACAATATTAAAAAAAAAAAAAAAGAATAATTAATACTTTGAAGCATTCACATATATATACTACATGTAGTACTTGTTTGCATGCTTTGTCATAAATTTCCAAAAATGCTAAGATGCATGGTGTAATAATGCAATATGTCCTCTTATTTATGTTTTCGTAAGCATATATAATGTGTGGATACATATACATATGTATATCCACAAATTGATATATAGTCGATCACTTAATAACTACATTAAATAGTGTTTTTGTATAAAAATAGTGTGTAGTTTGTCTTAATTAATTCATCATCTTTTCGTAATTAAACTGATTCGTTTAAAAAAAATTTGATATCACAATAGAGCCCATGAAGATAAGAGAAATAAGGATGAAGTAATATAAAATACTATCAGGGGTCAAAGAGTATTTAAAATGGAAGTTAAAAATCATTAAGAAGCAAGGAGTACAAAGCTTATATATATATAATAATCTGAAGTATTAAAATATAGTACTATAATAATTGAAAAGTAAAAATGATAGAGAGAGTATTTATACTTAAATACAATTTTTATTTACGTTGCAAAAGGAATACAGGAGGAAAAAAACAGAGATTTATTTATAAAATTTATTAACAGATAAATCATAGTTGAATAATAAAAAAATAAGATAAATTGTTTTTGTAAAGCTCCAGGTAAGATAATATGAATATACATGTGCAATAGAATAAATTTTTTTTAAGCTAAGATTAACAGTATAAACAAATACCGTAAGGCTAGAAAAAAGTAATTCAATATATAAGAAAAAAAATATATGTTTTCAAGAATTACAGATCAATTTCATTGATGAATATAATATACATAAGAAATATGAAAATAACGTCAAATGAGATACAGCACAGACATGGTATATACAAACGTTTATGAAACAAAGAAGAAAACTTAATACAGTTTCTTCAATTGCTCTGGCCCTCACATTGAATTAAAACTATCTCTTATCTAGTGGTATATCTTGTAATTACTAAATCTATTTGTAAAATTAGAGTACAGTTCAGAAAATTATAACATAAAGACATTTGTAAAGAAACACTGTGTATATTACAATAAGATTTTATTTTACATTTATTGCTATCACACACAATTATAATAAATTTTGATATTAAAGATGTAAGAATAATTAACAAATAATTACAAATTAATTTTAAATTATGGTTAAAAAGTTTATACTGTATATTACACTATTAACTCGGAAAACTTAATACAATATTTAATAGATATGAATTTAAATTATACTTGAAAAACAAAATCATATTATTTACTTAATTCAACTTAGGGCATTCTATAAGAAATTGTATAAATACATTTAAAAAAATACAAAGTTTATAAAACTA
Organism: Kradibia gibbosae; assembly: GCA_018907135.1. Taxonomy (NCBI): domain Eukaryota; kingdom Metazoa; phylum Arthropoda; class Insecta; order Hymenoptera; family Agaonidae; genus Kradibia; species Kradibia gibbosae. The sequence goes on along the minus strand of JACCHX010000001.1, from coordinate 34,146,499 downwards.
GGTAAGTTTGCTATTATTTCCTATCCCCTTTTGTAATTTAATTTTCTTGATTATCAATGTTACCTTCATCAATTGTAAGTTCAACAAAGTCTACAGGAAGTACAGATGATCGTGTTGGATTTTCAGATACTGATTCATTTTGTGGTATAGCTTTCAACCATTGAGAATTTGTTAACTTATTATCATTTACTTGAGCAGGACATTCAAAATGAACACAATGAAAAACCTATAAATTGAAAACATAGTTTAAAAAATTGTTATTTTATAATAATATTGAATAACTTTGAATTTAGATTAATAATTGATGTATAAAACATATTTTAAATTAAAATTACCTCATTAGCTGTGTTATGTGTTCCAATTATTCTTATAAAAACAACAGGACGAGGTGGACTGAAATATAATACCTGCCAAGAGCGACATAATTCTCTTGTCTTATCAATAATAAGTTCCCAATTTTTCAAATTATCAGAAACTTGAATATAGTAAGAATAAGATCTATCATCACAATCCCATAAGAGTAAACTAAAATAATTTATTTATTCATTAGTAAAAAACTTTTTGATTGTTTTAAGCATCATACCGCATAGAATTAATCATATAAGGTTGTCCAAGTTGTATTTGAATACATCCAGAGTTAAGTTGATGACATGTATAACCGTGTTCCCAATCATAATTTTGTGAATCTCCATTTAGTAAAGTATTACGTGATCTGAACAAGATATTCATATCATTTAATTTGATTACTTATTATTATTTATTTTAATTTTATTTTTAATTTTAATTTTAATTTTAGTTTTATTTTTAATTTATTTATAAATTGTAGTTTATAAAAAATGTTATAATAATTTTTAAATTAAAAATTTGAAAAATTCATTAAAAACAAAATTTTACATATTTTAAAAAAAATAACTTAAACTTTGTTACTAAAATTACGTGATTAATTTTGATTTATTAAAACAGATTTTTCAATATTTTTAAGCAATGTTAACAAGTAAAATTGAAAATGTTTGATTAAATAACTTTCATATAGATAGAGTATAAATTTTCTTATAACAGAGGTATTAATTTTAATAACATTTTATTTTAACATTTTAACATAATTTTAATTTTAATAAAAAAAAAAAAATTGTAACAAACGTTACTAACGATGCGGTACCGCCCCCCCGCGACTCCCCTCAAACCATTGCGACATGTGAGGCAACTCAATTGCCTCGTATGGCGCATTAACGGCGAAAAGCAACGGTCGAGAATTGTCGCGGGAGATAAGAAACTCGGAGGGGATGAGGGAGAACCTGCCGCGCCGGGAGGCGCAGAAACGCCTCCGCGTAACCCAAAGGCAGCACGAGTGCCCCTCCTCCAAGACCTAACCGCCGGGCCTTTAAATTCGGCCAACCCCGACGACTTTCGCAACGATAACGGCGACCCGAGAGGAAGGCCGCCGAAAAACTGAAAATGGGTTCCGGGAACTTGAACGGCGTGAAAAGGACGAAAAGGGGATAAAAGGCAAGTAATCGGGAGGAAAAAGGGAGATCATAAAAGGAGAGACAGGAGAGCAGATAGAAGAAGAAGAGAAGTGAGTAGTGATCGAAAAGGATCGTCGTGGAACACGAGGGGCCGGAGTCTGCGACCTCGCCTCCCCTGCAACGATACGAAGGAGCAGTGGGAGAAACCAGAGTGGACGGGATCCGAGGCATCCCGAGACAGCCGAAACCCTGGAAAGCGGAGGACGCCAAACACCTCACCCCGCCGCCGAGGCCTACCGATGGCCGCAGGTGTACGAGCGAAAGCGAGCGACAGCCGTATGTAAGTCGATTATTGTTCATTGTATTGATATCCGGATTTTGGGGGCGCGGCACCCGAAATTGTAAATACGGCGAGCTTTGAACGCAGCTGATCGTGAGATCTGCTGCCTTCAAGGCCGGGCGCGGATTAGGCGTAGTTCCCACCCCCTTTCTCTTGGTGTTTCTTTCTGTCTGCCCCCCCTGTCCCGGGGAAGCCTACGAGGCGGCCGAATAGCCTCGCGCACACGGAAAAAGCGCGAGCCGTGACCGATCACGGCGAATTGCGAGCGAGCGAATAAAATATGTTAATCATTAATTCAGCGGAATATTAATTTTTGTAAGTGACGATAAAAGTGCGGCCATTCCGGATATACGGATAATAAACCATTTTTTATCAAATTACTACCGTATTATTTTGTATCGATTGCCCTCCCCTTTTTTCTACCACGAGCCTTGGAGCCGACGAGCTCTTCCCTAGAACCCATTCCCCCTTGCACCGCGGGTTAACCTAGAGCACGCGTCACATGGCGCCCGAACAGGGACGTTTCTAATAGCGAAATGTCTCATCACGAAATCCCCTCCACTGTCCGGACGGTAGAGCACTCCGCCAACGCGCCGTGCGAAGCCAAGTGCTGCTGCCCCCCTACTCCGCGTGGACCGATCTTTCGACCTGCTGCGTCAGCCGCGAGGATCAACGTGCGAATATCCCCCCCCCCTCTAGTGTGCAACATACCCCGCGCTAACTAACTCGCTATAAGCCATAGAGTGGCTAGTTATTGGCCGATTGCCACCGGACAAAAAGTCAGCGAAAGGTGGTGATCCGCCGCTTCTTTTCCAGCGATCGCAGGAGTCATTTTATTAGTAATAATCTACAAAAATGGCCCAGGACACACCGCGAGTAAACTGGATATACCAGTTAAGCCGAGGAGAGCTCGAGGCGGAGATAGCTAAACACAAATTAGAAATTGACGGCGGTCTGGTAGCAGCCCGCACGCGATTAGTGTTATTCGCAAGGAAAAATCCTGTGCTATTCATCGCCCATGCGCCAGACCCGGACAATTATGACGAAAGAATCCATCGGACGGCCGATCTAAAAACGGAAATGGCCGAGTATGAGGCTGCAACCCAACCAAGAACGTCAACTTCCCATGGATATCGTCACGAGTCAGAATGCCCACCGACTCATGTGCGATGGAAAATAATAGAATTAATGCGAAGCTGGGGGGATAAATTTAACGGACGCGTCGTATAAGGCTTTGTAGATCCTATGGAAGACCACGCACGAGCCTATGGGATAGATCCAGACAAGATGCTTCCAGGGCTGTCCGAGGTCCTAACAGGTGGAGCTTTATTGTGGCTGCGTAACCACCAAGACATTTTCTCCTGGACTAACTTTACACAGCAGCTGAAGGCATATTTTGCGGACAGCGAAGAGCGGTCGTCCCTCGTTATGCAGATTCTAACGTGCCAGCAACGACCCGGCGAACCAGTGTTATACTACGCCACACGGCTGACGTCACTCATGTAACGACGCGGCAGATTCAGTATACAGAATATCGCGGGGCGGCTTTATGATAACTGCACCCCCGATATACGCTACTTCTTGCGACGCGAAGAAATACGCGACGACGAAGATTTTGTACACTCGGCGGCGAGGCAAGCCCATGCGTACTGGATGAGGGCTGCTCGTCAGCTGCAGCCACAAGCGACCCTGTGGAGCGTCGCTTCGCAAGGCGATTCCCAGGAGCCGCAGGAAAACTCCGTCGGGCCGGTACATCCTACCTACAGTATCGGCCCAGACGAAACCAACCCGAATGCCCTACTGCAGCGTCTTCCTCGGGGGCTACATTATCCAAGTTCTCATCGACTCAGGGGCGGCCCGCTCCTACGTAAACAAGCGGGCCGCGGATTTGTGCCGGCAGCACGGGTGGACGGAGAGCCATGAGGTCTCTCTCGCCCGGCTGGCGGACGGCACCACCTGCAGCCTTTCCAAGGTCATCGAAGGACCACCGCGCGTAAATGGGAAAAACTGCAGACTACAATGCGTAATAATGCCGACTCTAGCATACGACATGCTGCTAGGAGTCGATGCCTTCAAGGAACTGGACATCCACCTGTGGATGGGAGACTCGACCCCGCTCTTGAGTGTCGGGCTCCAGAAACTAAGCCCGGAGGAGGAGGTCGACTTAACCACTTTAGTAGAAAAATATAGAATAATTATGGAAGATATAAAGGAACCCACGCCTGTCGCAATATGCCACATTAAAATAAAGGATGTGGGCTCGATCAAACAAGGATATCGTCCGCGTAACCCAACGATGTAGCGAATAATCGACCAGGAGGTCGAGTCTATGTTGGTGGAGGGGCGTAATCAAGCCCTCTGAAAGCCCCTGGAACTCGCCCGTGATCAGCGCTCGGAAGAAAGACGTGGGCCATCGATTTTGCGTCGACTATCGAAGGCTCAATGAAGTCTCAGAGAAGGACGCCTATCCATTGCCCCATATACAGGCGACGCTCGAGAAATTGCGAGGAGCCAAGTTCCTATCGACTATAGACTTGAAAAACGGGTATTGGCAGGTAGCCCTGACACCAGAAAGCAAGCCCTTGACAGCGTTTACAGTGCCCGGGCGGGGACTCATGCAATTCCGGGCCATGCCCTTCGGCCTTCACTCTGCCCCCGCAATGTTCCAAAGGCTCATCAATAGTATTATCATGCCCAAGCTCGAGCCGCATGTCTTCTCCTACTTGGATGATATCATTATAATTTCGGCAACGTATTCAGAGCACAAATGTCTTCTGGAATGCGTACTACAGCGCCTGCGTCAGGCATGGTTGAAGCCGAATTGGGAGAAAAGCGTATTTAGACGAAGACGGCTCGTTTATCTTGGACACGTCATTGACAAAAAGGGGGTAAAGTTTCAGTCATCCTGGAGATGCACCCTCCCACTACGCAACGGGAGCTATGACAATTTAATGGACTGGTTTCGTGGTACCGGCGGTTCGTCCCTAACATCTCTACGGTGGCGGTCCCGCTGAATTCTCTGCTACATGGTAAAGTCAGATGGAATTGGTGAGAGGAACAACAATGGGCGTTCGATGAAATCAAACGCCTGTTAAGCATTGCCCCCGTCCTCACGTGTCCTGATTTCAGTGTACCCTTCACCCTCCAAACAGATGCCAGGAACGAGGGTCTGGGAGCTGCTTTAACGCAAACACATCATAGCGTATGCGAGTCGAACTCTGAAGCCCGCCGAGAAGAATTACTTGGCCACCGAGAAAGAGTGCCTGGCGATAAAATGGGGTATCTGGAAGATGCGAGACTACTTGGAGGATGATCATTTTACGGTCCTTACGGATCATCAGGCCCTTTAATGGCTAAGCTAGCTGGATAATCCGTCGGGCCAGTTAGCACGATGGGCAATTGAGCTCGCCCAATGGGATTTCGCGGTCAAGTACCGTCCGAAAAAGGAGAATGCGCTGGCGGACATTTTCTCCCGACAACCAGAGGCGAAAGAAGCCCTAGCCGTGATGACCTCTAACCGGCGGTATGTTCCCGCCGTCGAAAGAGATGAGGTGCTGCGGCTAAATCGTGATGTAGAGACGGCCGTACATTTGGGAACCGCGAAGACCCTGGCTCGTATAGCCCAGTACTGGCCGGGTATGAGGGCCGAGGTCAATAAATACGTGCGGTTGTGCACCTCATGCTAGCAGCATAAACCCGGACAAGTCTGACCTCCGGGACTCATACACCGGACCGACGTCTCTCGCCCCTGGGAGATGGTCTCGGTGGATCTCGTAGGGCCGTTACCCAAATCCTCGCACCTGCACACGTGGCTATTAGCGATGCAGGACCGCTTCACTAAATGGATCGAGGTAGCCCCACTAAGGAAAGCGACAAGCCAAGCCGTAGCACGATACTTTTATGAGCGAATCGTACTGTGCCAAGGTACACCGCTCGTAGCAGTCAGCGACAACGGTCGCCAGTTCATTCCCCCTTGCACCGCGGGCTAACCTAGGGCCCGCGTCACATAATATAAATGGTATATAAGAAAGGCACTAATATAAGAAAAATTTACAAATTTTAATTTTCATATAATTTATAGATAAACATAACAACGCTAGCTGATTGTGTGCAAAAAACTTAATTTAATGCTAGAAATTTGAGGATCAACTGAATGGAAGATATGGTTCAAATATTTAATTTGGATTGTGAAGGGATCTTATAAACGAAGATTAATTTAAATGTCTTATAGACTTAAAATATTAACAAAATTATTAATTTTATATAAATTTTCAATTTTTACAAGTTTTTGAGAAATATAAAAAAATTTTCTTTATTAATTAACTTTGTATGTTTGTGTTTTAATAAACCTTGATTTTACAAAAAACTATAAGCTTAAAATTTAGTGATAAGTAATGGTGAATAATCTTGTTTCGTTAATCTGATTTAAAGTTTATCTACATGAATCACAAAAATTATTTAAATTGACGAATTTGGTTTTATAATGAGTCTCATTAATGTTTAAGTTTTTTTTCTATAAAATAATTCAATGTAGATTTGTATGGAAACAGCTAAATTCCAATTTTTTCAGCTTTTTTTATGAAAAATCACTGCTAACAATTGGCATTTTTTTCATTTATTTAATTTAAGTATTTTATATTAATTACTTCATTATTTCATATCTGAATAAAAATTTAATTATGTAAAGTATTGATTAAAAAATAATTGCTTACCTACTAACACCTTCTGTCACATAAGCACTGCATTTTTTTAATGCAACATTTTGAACAGGTACGATTATATCATTTGCTAATATTTCATTGTGATGAGTAAAATAAGCTTCAAAACTTACTAAATGAAAAACCTGTTTTAATTAATTTGTTTCATTTATTTACTATATTTTATACAACTTTGTAAAAATATAATTTTTGTATTAATACTTACTTTATTTGCAGTATTATTTGTACCAATAATACGTATATATAGAACGACTCGGGGTTTAAAATACAGATATTGCCAACTTCTACAGAAGTAAAGAGAATAATCAATAATTTTTACCCAATCTTTTTCATTCATGGATACCTATTATGAATAATTTTAATCATATTTCAAGAAAATTTAATTATAAACATATGTATATATAGTTATAAAAATTAAAAACCTCAATGTAATATGAATATGAACGAGTATCTAAATCCCAGAGCAACATTTTGATATGATTAATTATACATTGAACACCCAATTTAATAAGAATACAATAGTCCATAGAATCTGTTATTTTATGCCATGTGTATCTATAAACATACATACGAGTTACTATTTAAAATAAAGAGCTTAAAATATATAATTTTAAAGTTTAAAAATTAACACTACCCTCGTTCCATGTCATAGTTTTCATTATCACTGTCTAATAAATAATTTCGTTGTTCTCCTTGTGAAACTTGAGCACCGTGACGTGGATGAGCTATATTCTCATTTAACAATAAAAGTCCTCGATGATTTAAATCTAAACTATTTGTTTGTGTATTAGCTGCAATGGCATCCAAAATAGCTTCTGGAGATACCAATGCTGTTGGTCTAACTATATTTAGTAAATCTGAGACCGATATCAAGCTAAGTCTTACTTGTTCTACAAAATATAAATAGAAACCTTATAGCTAAAATCATTTTGTGTAATTTCAATACATTACATTCTGTAAAACATATACTCACGTAAAATAGAATTAACTTCAATATTGGGATTTGCTTTGGCCCATAATTGAACAGCTTGAAAAATTTCTATTTCTGATGCATAAAAAGAATCTCGAGCCAACAGATCAATAAGAGCATCAGCACTTAATTGTAAAAAGCTTTCATGGTGTATTATCATTGACGTATGTTTGTCTATAAATTCATAACAAATCTATGAAAACGAATACATGATATTATTAATATAGACGAAGTTTTACAAATAAAATTTAAAGTTTAATACCTCCATTAGAAATTCAAGTTGATATAATCGAGCGGCATCAAATATTGTACAGACATTTTTTATATTATGAATTTCCTTTAAATAGTCAGATATAGCTGCTTCTAGTTCAATAAAACCATACTGATGAGCTAATCCCAAAATATCTAATACAACCTTTTGTAATATACATAAAAAATATTAACAAAACTCTCTAATCATAATAACACTATAACAATATCAGAATATTAATAATAAGAATTTTAATATTTTACCTCTTCTCTTTGGTTATGTAAAGATATATGACCAGTATATATATATTTTAATAATCTTTTAAAAGCTGGCAAAATAGGTTCATTAAGTTCAATTTTATTCTGTGTAGATTCTTTCAATCCTCCAAAAAGCAAAGCACGGAAATATTGACTTCTTGCAGCTAATATAACTTTATGAGCATTAAATTGTTGACCATTTACTACTAACGTTATATCAGAATAATTATCTGATAAATATAAGGCACCAATATCTTCCGATAAATAATTTGTGTGCACTATTTCTCCAGATGAAGGATTTAAATGATGACAAGAACTCATTTTTACAGAACATTCAATTAAACTTTATTGTATCACTTCTGAATTTAATTATAAGATCTGTGATAACCAAATTATATATTTAGATTTAATATTAGACACCAGATTAATAATTTATATTTTATTTGAAAGATGCTTAATTATTTTATATGCTTCTTAATATGCGTTTATTAGCATTATATTTATGTGGTTTACGTAGTATAATAGGTTTTATTAATAACTATTTGGAATCTGTTTTGACTATAAAAGAAAAATTTAGTAAAGGAACTATACGTACTATAAAGGACGTATACACTATATAATACTATATTGTAAATAAAAGTATGGTTAATAACGTAAAAACATGTTCCTTGAACGAAGGTATACTATTTTTTACGCAATTTATAAAAATTTCAGTTACCTTCGTACTTGATATTTGATATTACTGAAAATATCGATCATTTCAACATATTTCATCGATTTGTCACCCGACATCTCTCCAACATTGGTTTAATTATTTTATACACATTACTGATGATTGACCAATGCAGCAATTTTGACCGCAAGTTTTCAATATTTATACGATTCTGCGCATTATGATTGAACCATGATTGGTCTATGCAAAACGTCTCTTCAGCATTTAATAAATCATTCACTTTAATTTTAACGCAAAATAATTACATTTTTAGCACTTAAAAATTTAAAGTCGTTTTTGGAATCATCAACTTGTTTTATTATTAATTATATTGAAAATATGATTATTTGTTTAATATATATGTAATGTCAATGTATGTTATCAACTATTTACCGTACACATTAGTAAAAATAATAGTTTCTTAAGCGAGAAAGTTTTAATTAACATTTTTTGTCATCTTCAACAAATTTCAGTCATTCAACTTTTTAGAAGTTGAAGAAATGATTTATGTAATTTATATCCTATGGTTACTTGTGTGACTAATTTCTTAGTATCATAATATTTATACATAAACGTTTTACTTATTGTTTGAAAAATGACTAGTAAATCGCATTTGAATAATTTCTCTGTTGCGAGATATTCATTTATAATTTTTATTATATTTATATATAAAATCAGCACGATGGTTAATTTTTCTCTATAATGAAGAGTGTTATATTAAATTTAATATTTAACAAATATTTTTACACCAACATTTGTAATTATAAATAGTGGGCATATAGATACATAATTCGAACAATCTGTTTAATTATTTTGCAACAACGCATTTTCATAATTTTTTTGAAAGGATTTTAGGAAAGTTGTTTGAAGGTCATATATAACAGGTTTGTCCCAAACCTATGAACTTTAAAAATATACCATTACATTATATCAAATAATTAACGCGAATTTTACCATTGAAGTACTTGTAGTTAGTTTTTTTGTTTTTATGGTAATAGAAATCGTATAAAAGATTCTTCTACTTCCAATTTTAATTGCTCCGTACTTATTAAACAATTAAATTCCATCTGCGAACAAATCATACAGAAAAAGTTTATTTTAAGTTTTATAGAATTAGCAAGTATATATTAATTAGCTTTTATATTACTATTTACTTTAAAATATTAAATCCGAGATGGTAACTTTATAGGCAATTCACTATAGCTTGGCTAGTATTACTTCTTCTGTTAGTTATCCCTATGGCCAATATCATAGTTTTAAAACTTGCGGGAAAATTACAACCAATCATCATGCATAACAAAAATAGCTATGCGTAAAGTCTAGAAATCTGTTCATCTTGCATCCCTGACTGAAAATTTCGTAATCATATTTTCTGCATTTTACATAGTACATCCTCATGTATATTAACCCATTATTTTTCTTCGTCATAGAGATAGTTTGGTGAATACAATAGAATACTGTTCATTAACTATTACTATTCTTTCTAATTTCCTTCATTATCTACCTCTGTTTTTTTGGTAGTAAGTACATTTATGATTAGTTGTTAATTTTGCGCTCTCTTCTAAATTATGTAAGGTAATGAATAATTTAGAATGTGAAACCATAATATAATAGAAAATAAAATATCCACATACTGATAAATATGAAATTTTTCTGTACGGATATTTTATTTATTTCTATGTCATTATTTAGCTTTTATTTAAAATTGATTTCTATTAATATTTAGTTCATGTATTTAACAAAATTTGGACAAGATCTTGAGCGAAGGTAAGATTTAGAATGAAGCTACATAATGTGAAAAATGCACAAATATGTTATTGCATTTCTAATGCAATCAATAACTTAAAACATGGAATATTAAAAAATTTTGGCGGAATGGAAACAATGGATGTGTATCTCATAAATATTATTTCTTCTTTTTACTATTTTGGTAAATAAATATTAATTCTATGTACACATTTTTCATTAATAATAATAATAAAATAATTAAAAAATAACAATAATAATTCGAAACGAAATATTTTTTATATTCTTCTTAGTAATAATTTATGTTACAAAATAAACATGTGAACATTCATAATTTATTTTTTTAAATACATATAAATATATGTTTCATATATACATATATAATTTGTTTCAATATACGCAATATATTTGCATATTGTAATAGATATATATTTTTTATTAATAATTTGATATACATTCTTCAATATACTTTTATGAATGTAAAATTATATATTTTTATTTTTTTATTAAATTTTATTTTATTTTCCTTTGCTTAGAATTTTTTATATATAGGCAATCATAAAAAGGCTTGGCCTTCACACTATTTTTTGTATTTTTTAAATTTAATTTAAAATATTTTGTATTATAATTAATTTTATATTAATTTATTTATCTTAATTTTAATTAAAATGAAATCTTTCAACAAAAGCACAAATTTAGAATGAAATTATACACACAATTGTTTTTTAAAATGTTTTTTCACTAAATTTAAATATAATTTTAAATTTGGATATATTTATTAAAACAATGTAAATAAAATTTATTTAGCTGTTATTATAATCTCAATTTCTTTTCGTATACCATAGATTATAAAATATGTTTAAATATTATTTTAGTAATTGTGTTACACATTATTATATCTAAAAAGTATTATTCTATTCAAGAAAAGTATCATTTAGCAAAAATATTAAACATATCTATTTTTTTCCTAACTAATTTTTGTTTACAACAAAAAAGGAAGTGATAACATTCATCAATGTAGATTATTTTTATATTAAGTTTAAAAATAAATATTTGAGATAAAATTGTTACAAAATTATTACAGACCCTGTATTAGTTCTATGTTACTAACAGAATAATTTTATTCTATTACATTTCTGGTATTAATTCTTATGAATTAGTATAGCTTATGAAAGTATTACTCAATAAAATAAAATATTTTCACAAGATTTTGTTTATTAAATATTAATTTTAATTATTTTATAGTTGAAAAAAAAGTATATTAAAGCATATTTTTGAAATTGTATGTCTTAGTTTTTTAATTATCAATATTAAAATTAAAAAAGTAAAGCAAATATGAATTGTTCAAAAGAGTTTTTTTATATTAATTTCATATTTAAATTACTTAGTTTTTTATAATCATAATCTAGTTGATAATATGAATTCATATAGTTTTTAATTTATTTAATGTTACAAGATTGTGATTAATACAATGTAACAAAACAATAGTCTTTTTAAAACAATAATATTAGTCAATTTGGATATGTAATAATATTTAATAAATGTATGATAAAATATTTTAATGATTATATTTTATAACAATAATTTAATTTTATTGTTTAACATTACATCTATAATACTTTTCTATAAAATAGAATTTAATAAATTCTTTTGATAAATAATTATCACATCAGGTACTTTGAACATAAAAGCAAATTGATGATAATATATTGTTAAATAAATATTTTAATATTATAACATTTATATTACCATTTCAATTTATAATGATTGCTTTATATTAGAATAATATATATGATTTCTTTTTTTTAAAATAGTAGAAATTTTGAATATTTTATAATTAAATAGACTTTAATAGGAATTTATTTGATAAATTTTTCATTTTTGTACAAAAAAATTTTAAGAAGTATATTTTCTAATTCTGTAATTCTAATACTATTAAATTTAAACAGTTTCTTTAACTGGTTGAAAATTGTGATAGTAAATATAAATATACCAGATTTATATAGATAAAATATATAACAAATATCAGAAGTGTATGCTTACATTTACCTGGTTTGAAAAATATTTTTTATGTAATAAGAATTATTACATGAATATTAATCTAGAAACAACTACTAATAGTTAATGGCTATAATGAATCACATCTTGATACTGTTCTACTACATTTTTGTACTATATTTTTAATTATTCTAAATTCTATATCAACAAGATAATATACTGATTAGAGGTTTATAAATACCGTAATTTTTGTATGAATATTTCTTTTCTTTCTTAAATAGTACTCATCAAAAAAATTAAATACTGTAAGCAGCTTTAATTGTTCTATTAAAATTAATATTGATATCAGTTTACCGAATTATTGGTCTAATAATTGTAAATTTAATTTAAATATCTGCAATTTGTTTATTTTGAAAGCATCAGAGCCATATCCTGAAGACTCTTTTCTAATGCTTGAGCGAATTTAATTGCACTAGTGTTTTCGTTACTGTGAAAAGCAGAACATGAGAAAATAAAACCATTTCTTCTCACATTGTATCCACAACCATATCCATCAGGTACAACTGGACCGTACCCAGCAATCACATCGTTTTTCGTTGTTATCTAAAATTAATATAATTTAGTTAATTGAGAGTAACAAAAAATTTAGATATGATAGAGCGAGGACACCGCTGAACTTTTTTTACGATTGATAATGAAAGGATAGATTATACTTTGGGGCTATACACCTACAAAAAAAAATTGAAATTGGATTATTCATATAGCTTATACGATATACCAAGGATGATTTATCATTGCATCATGATTTCTTTATGTAGCTCAGGTGCTTTAACTATTGACAATTGAATTTTTTAAGTATGCTGTTTGCTAATTTTTCACAAAAGGAATTTTGTGTATATTGGTTTTTTCTCTTTTTTTCGCTCTTTAAAATTGTAAATAGATGAATAAGGGAAAAACAAGAACCAAGTATTAACGTATTATAGTTTATCTTATATACCTTTATAAAGAATTATTTTGTTTTAAACATTTAAAAATACAAGGAATACAATGTGTAATAAGCATGAACTTGCTAATATGCTAAAATAAAAAATCTGACGTCGCACCATTCGACCCGCCTCATTCGAATCCATTCTTTTTTGTCTTTAGGCGTTTAAGCAAGAATAGAGTCTAACGAGGCGTTAATCCTCTGGTTTCGGATAAGTGAATTATAAGAATTTTTAGCTAGTTATCATTCTGTGTATTTATGAATTGATACAAATACTGCAGTTCAAACCAATACTGTAAAACCAATTACTGAATTTCTCTCTTTGCGAATATCAGTACAAACTCAATGAAATGTAATTTTGCTGCATTTGTTGTATAAGGCCAGCAGAAGAGTCTGTTCGAAAGATGGTAGGAGATATACTTAAAGAAAATAAAAACCATATTCAATTCAAATATTGGATATAAATAATGCATATAGTACTGATTGAATAATAAATATTATTTTGTAATACAAAATATGAGCGGGTCTGATGAATAGTATTTTTCATTATTTACTACAAATTAAATTATTATTGAAGTTTTAAAGTAGTAAAGAAAATATTTATTTCACTAAAAATTAGTGTTTTTTTAACTATTCTAAAATTTGTTTAATAATCATGAAATTACTTAAAAAATATTCATTATGTAATTTGTCTAAATTAGATTTTAACCACATGCTATTATTGCCCATAATTCTTACCAGTCAAAGTATAACTTTTCGTTTAAAAACAAATGGAAAATTACTGTCTGTCAGCTCTTGATTGTCACTTTCGTTTGTTTTATTATTACTTTTTCAACTAAAGTAAAGTTGCACGATTTTGTTTCATCAAGGCTTCCCTGCCTATTTTTACATTGTATCTTTTATTTGTTTCTCATACACATGATATGATGAAAAATGGGGATAATTAATACACTGCATCTAGATTTGTAAGAATTTGTAATTTGGTACTTATGAACAAAAGAGTGTAATGAAAATTAAAGTCTTTTTACGTAATAAACATATATATTCTTAAAACGGTATGCGTATATTGCATGATAGTGGATGTCCTTAATTGCCTGTGAATCTTCTTCCTATTAAATGTAATCTCAGATTTTGAGAAATTAGCTGAGTTTAAATTTTTTTATTTGGAATTTCGATGTAAATATATTTTTATATTATGCTGATAGTCAACAGTTTATATTATGTTATAGGTAATAACGCTAAGAGTTTTTTCATTATATCAACAATAACTTTTTCCTGACTTTGAATGAATTCTTTCATTGTCTTATTATTTGTTTATTTCAGGTATTTACTAATGTTTGAAATACGATTTTTATTTTTTTGTTCTGTAGATCATATGTTTATCATGTCCTCTTCAATTATTCGTAACAATTAATTTATCAATGTTCTACTATGAAATCCATTTTTTATATACAAACATTTATGCAAATGAATGTATTGTTTTCAGGTATTCTTAAGAAAGCTCTTCAATCTAGGATGAGTTGCGCTAGTTTAGTTTTCCTCTTTACTATTAACGTATCGAAGTTCGGATATAAGTTATATTTTTCATTCTATTTAGTTTAATTATAATTCTCTACTACTATTTTTTTCAATAAAATGTTTATATATTTATATTACGATTAGAAATTTCTCTCTTAACCTCTTTTTGAAGAAAGTTGATATCAATGCAAAATTATAACGCAAATTGTGATTTTTCAAAATCATTGAATTACTGAAGAATAAATTTTTTTATAAACCTTACGTTTTAGGTACAATAATATTTAATTACATTACGATAGTTAAAATTTTGTTCTAACTATTATAACTGCAATATTCTGTGTTGTAAATTAGTCGATCGCATTTATAAATAAATAACATGTATGCATAAATAATATAAATTTGGATAGTGATCATTGTATATATTAGGAATACAATGAAATTGTTTTTTTCTCATATTTCATTGAGTGAAAGATAAAAAATTAAACTATATTAATAATCTTTTAAAACTTTTATTAATCATATTGAAAAGTACCTGAGATGTAGATAGTTTAAAGTATTGAGTTAGTTTGAAGGTTTCATCGTTCAAAATTTCTGGAATAGGTTCTTCATTTTGTAAAGCTATATAACGCAAACCCATCAAATGATTATCAATTCCTTGACCCATAATATTGTCTAGCATTTCTTTTGTTTGTCTTTGGACTGCTAAGTCGAAAAGTTCAATAATCCTTTGATTCTGTAATTATCGAGCGTTGACAAGTTTATTCATAAGAAATTACAGAATAACTTTTCAAATATATCTATTCTCACAATGCACATTTTGTTAAAATAATAAAAATTGAATAAAATTAAATATAAGAGTATCATTAAATTGAAAAATGGAATGATTTTGTATCGTTGATAAGCGTTTGTATTAAAGTTCATGAAAGGCTTAAAAAATAACAGAATTTAAAAAAAAACAAATGACGAAAACATATGCATAGACAAAATAATTGAATGCTTAATTCAGTTACACTGTAAATGATGAATTGAACTCTTCTAGTTCCTTTTTCTTGTGTCATATTGCTTACATGAGTTTGCGGATCATTTTGACACATTGCTTTTATCCAAGCCAGTGCTTCTGGGGTCGCGGCTCTGATTACGTCAACCCGGCCTAGAGAAAACCTTCGAATGCCTGCACTTTCATATGTGGACACCAGATGACCATGAAGCCTAATAAATGGAATTTACAGCTTTTATCCAAAAAAATAATAATATCTGCAATTCTGCATTACTAAAATACTACATATTAGTGTAATTATATTAAATTCGTAATTATATAAATAATTATTTTACATATATTAAACAATTATATAAAGAAATAAATATGAAATTTACCAAAAATTAGTTTTAAATAAAAATAGTAGTTCAAAATTTTAATATTATATAATCATATATATTATGAGTTTAAAATATAATTACAGTATTTTGGATCAATCAATTTTATTATATAATTATAAATTTGCTGTCAATCGCAATTTTTTTTAATATACGCTTTGTAAATGGTTAAATTACCGAAAATATGCTAATTGCAGCGCTAGTTGGATGTAAACATCTGGACTGATATTACAATTTTTAATAAATTCTTTTGAATACTCATCAAACCACAAAATACATAGGTCCAAATCTTCTATAAGCCTGAAACATTTTGTTATAAATTAGTGTTTTATAAAAGAAAACGAGTTTAGACATTACTTTGTCTATTTTCATAAATTATAAACTACGAGTAATTTAAATTAATTTATTAACAAAATGGAAATTATACTATTTACATTTATATTATCAAATTTTGGCTAAGGTCACAAAGTATAAAGACAAAGATCACACGTAAGAAAAAGCGTAAAAATGTAGAACTAGAAAAAGGGAAAGTTATATATCTCTTTTACATAGCTCACTAATGTTGATCAGAAATTAATTTTGTCGCGAACTAATAATTATATTTAATAAACTAGTTGAATTTATGGAAATTTTGTTTTTTCTTGTATATTCAGTTTTATTTTAGTATAAATATTTAATATAATATTAATCAAACAAGTGATTTGTTCTTTTTAACAAATGAGTAAAATCTTTATTATTTTAATTATCTATAAATTATAATTAAAAAAAAAAATGTTTATAAACTAATTTACAAATATGTTATTTCTATGTTAATAATTATTCTGAAATCTTTCGACGACTCATTTCAGGTGGTCTAATACTTTATAATCTATTTTTGCCAGCAAATGGAATGTTATGCACCAGAACCTTAACAGTATTTTGCGAATTAATTTTCATATTTATGAATTTTACAAGCAGTTGGGTTTATTATATGAAATTTAGAAAAGTTTGGAAATATAAAAAATAAAAACTATTTTTAACGTAAATAAGAAGTATTTCTTACATGTCAATTGATTTCATAGCTTCATGAATGTCGTTACGACTTTGTTTAGAAAGAGTCCAATCAAATTTTTCTGGAGTAAATGAAAAAGAAGTAACTTTTGTATCCTTGGATGGTGCCATAGCATTAACATTTTCTGTTAGTTCTTCGAAAGTTTTAAAAATTGCCGGGGCTTCGCCACCTGAATGTTCATACATTAATGCCCATAAACCATCCTATAAAAAAATCTTTTTTAAAATGTTTGAAATATTATTTTGAATGTAATCATTCTTAAAATAAAATTATTACTATAAATCAAAGAAATAATTGGTATATAATTAAAGCTCAGATTTCATAATAATATTAATATTGCTATTTAAAACATTTATTATATAAAATTATTATTAATTCACTTAATTCATATATGATATATTTTAACAATTGAAAGCCGCTTCTTGCAAAATTAGTTGTCAAGAAATGTTCAAAAAGTAGAAGCTTTTAGTTAATTATTATTTTTACTTTCAATTGTATCTTAAATAAATTTCTACAGCTTTATTTATTAATGTAAAAAACAACATTAAAAATTTCAGAAAATCTCTGTCTATTATAAACATACATGAATATACTTGTACACGCATGCATAAATAAATACATATATCACTCATTTATAAGTATTAAGTAAGCAACCTTTCCTAGAATAACGTGCACAGTTTTATCGAACCATCGGTTAGCACCGAAATACCGTGATCCGCCACCGTGTAGCGCGTGGTGTAGTACATTTGCGTAATCTCGGTCGTTCAGCCATCGGTCCCCGATTCGGTAAGGATTATTAAATGATGTCGGCAGGACACCATCATCGATGCAGACAACGCATAAGCAGTTTTCTATCAGTTCAATGTTGTGTCGGTTATCATCATCTGTGACACAAACGAACATGACATTTCAAACAAGCGATCAATCTACAGCTTAAAAAATTTAAGCTTAAGAATGGGTTTGAAGCATTTTAACATTAAATGAGTAGATTTAACATTCATTAAAAATCATTTAATATTCGATTTTTTTAGCTTAAACTAATAATGCCATTTATAATAGTAATTTATTATAGTAATTTATATAAGATTTTGACAAATAGACTTGAAAAATTTTTAGTGAAAAATACTTTTTAGAAGTTCCTCTCTGGCCTTAGCCCAAACGGGTCTTTTTGTAGAAGTTAAAATTCCGACAGGTAATATATTTGGATCAGTTGGAGTTTCCATGATTTTCAATATATGATGAGATAATTCAGTTGTTGTTGGACATTCTCCATCTGGTGCTCTAACTGGTATACTGTAAAACTGCAAGCAGCATATAAGATTTTCGGATTAAATTTGATATTTCTTATTTAATGATTTTAATAGATAATAAGAAATATTAAATAAATAAATATTGTAACGTATCTAAATGCTTAAAGATTAAAGTTAACAGTTTACATTAAAATATATAAATAAATTTTATCTGGTATAAGCAATATCAATGGCTATAGTAAACTATAATATTCCAGTAATAATTTATACGTAAATACCTTCTTTTTCAAATGCATCTCGACCTTTTTATGTTGATAAATAATCGTTATAAATCCACTTACATTTTTAATTAATAATACTTACTTGATTATGATGAGCTATTATTATATGGTTTCCAGAAACTGCTCTATTCAAGTGAATATGTTCATCTACCTCATGTCCAGGTTTACGATAAAGTCGAAACATTTGATAATGTTGTGCCATACAAAGGGGTTGCATTGTTGTATCATCCTTCGATTTTATATATTCAGTTTTTAATTCTGATCTAGTCATATCAAAGGAAATTGATTTTATTAGAATAAAATTTGTATTAGTAATTGGATTTTTGTTTAATTTGCACATCAAGTTTCTCAACATAGTTTAAAAATTTTTTGTAAAAGTTAAGGG
Source organism: Kradibia gibbosae (assembly GCA_018907135.1). Classification (NCBI taxonomy): domain Eukaryota; kingdom Metazoa; phylum Arthropoda; class Insecta; order Hymenoptera; family Agaonidae; genus Kradibia; species Kradibia gibbosae. Next base: position 34,127,198 of record JACCHX010000001.1, on the reverse strand, counting down.
AAATAGATGTATTTGAATAATGTTATGGATAACTATCCATATTGATTTTGTTTATTCTTATAACTATTATTTTAGGGAGTTAATTTTATGACATTTTGAAACAGAAAGCAAACATAATAGTGTCATGATTAAATAATTAATTTCGTACATGTATAATAAAAAGAAAATGTAAAAGTACCATTATTAAATAATAGCCAAAGACATCAAGCTTGTATTATAACTCTTATAAAGTTAATTGTTTGGTATACGTTTTTCTACTTATTAGGCATAGTTTTCAACTATTCACTTAAAAAAATTATTTGAAAAATCCTTTTTTTGCAATTAATTCATTACAATATGTAAATAACAAATGTATATACATACGCGTGTCTGTATCATTAACAAATATATAATTTATTAAAAGATAATTTTTCAGCAATATATTTAGTTTTATTTGAAATTTGTTTTTCATGTTTAAATATAAAACTGGTAACTAAAATACACATGTTATTATTTTAGTGTTTAAATAAATCTATTTATTTATTTTTTTTTAAATTTATGTAATTGTTTAACGAATACCGACACCTTTGTAATATAATCGCTTCGTTTAGTACATCATAATACTATTAAAAGGAAAAAATTAGGGATATAGTGATTTCATTAAGAATCTTAATGAATAAAATACTTTTAATTCAACTATCTTAAAAAAAAAAAAAAATTAAGATTTGTTCATGGTGTGCCGTACTACATCAAAATGTTTATTTTCCTTATATTTTTATATAAAGTTTCAAGGTATATAATAAATAAAATATATAATAAATAAAAAAAACAATAAAATTTATTTAATTTTAAATGCATTAATTAAGTTTTACCTGTCAAGGATATTCTGATAATTTAGAAGCTCCTTAAGGAAGCGAGCAAGGAACAGGGCAGCGTCTTGTTTACTATCAAATTGTTTTGGTTTTGTTACGAGACCTGGATTAATGTTAATGGGTAGCTCGAGAGGAATTGACAAATACATATCGTTTATCCACCACTCTGTCGCCTGCAAATTTTTTATTGTTCAAGACTTATTATCAAATGACAATTAATGTATAACATTTCACATTAATAATTAGATAAAATTTATTACAATCATATTAATTTAATTATTATTTTCATATTTTTCTAAATTAATTTTAAAAAATGACCTGCATGCGAAAACAACTATATTTTTAAATTTATAATAGTTTTTATCGACGAAAATAATAATATTGAATCTTATTTTAGTTAATCAGAAGATGTTCTTAAATTAAATTCAGTTGTTATTTAGTTAATGAATTAGTTATATTTTAAAAATTATTATTAAAATGAAAGCAGATACTTTAAAATATTTTGTTTTGAAAGGGTATCATAAATATATTATAAATAAATCTGTTATGTATAATGTTTTTTAATACTAGTAAGGCTTTTATATTATCAAAGAAAAAATACTAGAAAACTTAAAACAAAAAGAACAAAATTAAAAGGAATAATAATTTATTAGAATTGTTATGAAATTATAATTTAAAAAAATTAAGTATAAAACCATACAACCTGAATAATTCAAAAGAATTAAAAAAATATTAATATATAGATTTATATTATCCAAAAAAATTGATCTAAAAAACATTTTTTTATTTAATTTTATTTTATAACTTAATTTTTTTCTTTATGTATTACAATATTTATTATTTGTTGGTGAAGTTAAATTATTACAACATTAGTTGTAGATTTTCATACAAAATATTATTTTTGAATCTTTAAACAATATTAATTATTAATGATGTAGTAATGTATTGTGTTTCTATATTAATTGAAACGCAAGACTCTCAGCGAAGTTATTTTATTTTTTTTAAAGTGTATTAAAAAATTATTTGAAAAAAAATCAAATGTAAGATTTTGTTTGAAATATAAAAATTATCTTTTTGTATATTTTAAAGCAAATATATTATTTTAATTAGTTGTTTTGCTTTTTTTCTGTATCTACAAATTTAGTTTCATCTATTTGTAAAACATGTATTTTAATAAATATTTTAACTCTACATGCTATCTCAACTAATTTAATTATATCCATTTATTATAATTGACTCAAAATAGATCATAATAATTCACCAGAATACTATAACGTATTTATAATAAGTTATTGTTGTTTTATATTTTGTATATATAATCAAGTTTTTTTTGTTCGAATTTGTTACATTGAATAAATATTATAAATATATATTTAATAGATGTATATTTATATTTTAAATAAGCATATTTCGAAAAAATTAATCAAGAATAAAAAAGTATTCGTTTGGTTTAACAGTATTAGTATACTTATATATATAGTATTCCAAATACATGACAAATATTCCGAATAAATTTATATTTTTCCATAAAAATAAAATTTTTTTGAAACGTAGTTGTGTCTATCAATCATAAACACAACACAGTTGTACAAATGTCCTTATTTATATTATTTTTGTGTTGTAATCATTCTATTCAATGCTGCTATGTACTATCTAAAAATATGTCAATAGAACCCCTTAATAGAAAGTATGAACACTACTTCTTTAGATTTAGATTAATAGTACAAGCGTAAGACAATAAGTTTGACATTCTTATTAATCTTCAGCTTGTATTTTAATTATATTTTAGTTATGAACAATTTTTTGTTCTTCGCCATCTACCAGTGAAATATGCAATTAAGTACTTCGGCCCACCAAGTTCAATCTGCTTTTTTTTAAGTTTTAGCTTTTTAATTTATATTACTCATTTTATTTGTATGAACTTACGATTTCCACCTTGATATTCCTCCTCACTTTGGATCCTTCTCTGTATTCTCTTTTCTTTTATGTTAATAGAATACTTTTATATGAAATATAAAAGTACAAAATGTTTACAATTCTCATGGCATAATAAATTATATTACAATTGTTTCTTCATTATTTAAAGACTAAGTAACTTAAATGTATATTTATATATATATAGAGATAGAGAGAGAGAGAGAGAGAGAGAGAGAGAGAAAGAATTATTTTACAGTAAATACTAACTGCTTTGTTTATTGAAAATATTCTGGTACATTCTTTATATAATTGTAGTAATTATTATAAATCTACAGTAAAAATCGGAAAAAAGAATAAACTCAATTGGTTTAATAACTCATTTCGTGGTATGTTTAATGTAAGTAATGCATATTTCTGTAGCTTATATGAATAGTCAACGTAAGATTGTATATTGAACATTATTTGTTAAAAATTTTAAGAATTAATACATTTTTTTAATTCAAATAATTTTATATTTAAAACAAAATTTAATTTATCTACGTCATCATCATTATCACTATATATTCAACAAACTTACGATATGCAAAAACAGTATTATAAGTTTTATAACTAAGTTTCAGGGAATTATAAATCAAGTTTCAATTTACATACACACTGCCGCTCTCATGCTTTTCTCATGCATTCATGTTTTTTTTTATAGAATTATACCATGAAATATATAAAAATTTTCTGCGATTTAACGGACGTTTAATTTATTTCAGTTTGTTTTCTTCTTGATGTGAATTTTACAGAAATTAAACAAGCGAAATCAAGTTAAAACATAATATTGTTAATACTTGAACCCTATATTAAATAAATTCAGGCATTTCATAAAATAAGGTATCGTTGCCAATTTTTCAAATCGTTTTTTCTTTTGTTTTATACCCTATGATGTAAGCAAAAAATACATATAAAGAAATTTATTATAATGTAATAAAAATACATTTTTATCTTTTTTTATTTAGTATTTTATAACTTCTTTATATTGACTATTATAGCTTTATATATATATATATATATATATATTTATAATTTGTTACAGATGTCAATAAATATATCATTTATTATTTATAATAATTATTTATACTATTTTTTATTTAGTTGATTTATTTTTTAATTTTTTAGAGTTATACATTTAGTATATGGTATATTTTAATGGTATTTTATAATTTCGTTATATAGGGAAATCTAAAACTTCTAGTAGACAGAGAATGAAAAAGAGAAAAAAAGTTTAAGATTTCTTATACAGTACAGAATAGGTACAATACTGTCAAATTTCTGATGCAGATAATAATTGAAATGATAAAAAAAATTGATGAGTAAAACTTTTTTTCTATTAAAAAAATTACTACAGTTATCAATATTATATAATAAAATATATTTTTAATTATACATATATAAAGTTTTAATATAATCAAAGTCTTATTTTGTTTTTAAATATCAAGGAAAAAATATTTTTATGCGGATTTTGGTTTGATGTAATCATTTTTTGATAAAAGTTATATATTTATTTTACACTCTGTCTTTAAAAGAAAATAATAAAATGATTAGCTTGTCACAAAAAATCTACATTTAACTTTAAATTATAGGTTTTTTTAATTCAGAAAACTAATGGATGATTTTATTATAGGAATAAATATTATAAATATTTATAAAAAAAAAATTATTTATTAAAAATTTTTCTATGGTTATACTTTAACAGATGATGAATCTATATATTCAAAAAGTTTTGAGTAACAGATTAGAATAATTTGATAATTATATTACTAAAAATAAGAACAAATATATTTGACATATTATTAGATATGCTATTTTGAACATGTATTAAAATATTTAAAAAATATTAAACAACTGATTTTGAAACTGTTACTTAAAAAAATAAACATTCTATTTTATTATGAAAAAAAATTAAGTAAAGTTTATGTTTCTCACAAATATATTTACATGCATATAAATGTTAAAACTAAATAATTAAAATTTAATTTCTTTTAATTTACAAAATATCATATTTCATTTAACAATGAATATGAATAATATTACAATTATATATAAATATTTACATAAAAGTATGTCTAGTTATTTACATTTTATAAAGTTTATTAAGTCATCCAAATAAGGATAAGTAATAGTTCCCTTATTTAATACATGAATATGATAAATGCAAGTATACACGAGATAGATTTTGATAATAATATAATACATAAATTACATTTTAATTATTAATTAGTTAACAAAACTTTGAAAATTAACGTACATGCAATAATATTTGGTGAGTATAAAATATAAACCATTGTTATGCTTTTGAAAAAATGTATGAAATTATACCATTCGAAATAATCAATGTTTAGATATGCTTATTACTAGTAAAATAATATAAATATGCGGAGTTTATAAAGGAATTTTGATTTCAGCTTGGTGAATTGGATAATCAACAAACTGAAAAAACGTATAGACGGCATATCACACACGTACTCTTGCTTTTAATACATATTTAAAACCATTAAGGTTGCTGTAACCTTGATTTATCAGTTGAATAATAACCTTTGCACTGTTTATTTTCTCTCCTCTCTTTCTCTCTCCGTTTCTGTCTCTCTCTCTCTCTTTCTCCCTCTCTCTCAGTAGTCTATATATTTTTATTTAGCTCTTTCACCTGTACCGGTATGTTTGTGTAATCGTTAATTGTGATTCTGCGCAGCAGGAACTGAGTTGAATATGTGGGTTTGGTATAATTAACGACTTTCATTATCTTTTTAATTTAATGTATTTATTAATGAAAAAATCTTAATACTCTTCTAGCATTATTATAGTCTATTGCTAAAAACTTATAACGTAAAACGAAGTTAAAAATTAAATACCTCAATCTTATGAACTCTTAATTAAAAAAAACGTAATAGTAATGAAAAATAGTAACTATTGTTAAGTATTTTATAGTTAGATATTTTGCTTTTACGTAATTATTTTTTTTTTAATTAAAACAAATAATAATTTTATAAAAATATACGGTAAAATTTAAAAGCTATATGTTTTATTATAATCTTTTACGATTATTTTATATCTATGTTCTTCAATATTTATTATATAAAAAATAATTTATAAAGTTTTGTTTAATATACGATTAGATTCTTTCATTAAATATTAGCTTTCATCATAGACAGTATCTTTCAATTTTTAGTTAAATTTTAACAATAATTGTTAAAATTGTAGAATTCAATTTTTTAAAATTATTATATAATTGAATATTTATATATAATTTATATATAATGTATAATGTAGTTACAAAAAAATATATTGGGGTTGTAACAGAGTTTTTTTTTAATATTTTCTTTTTAGAGTATAATGTAAAAATCAATATAGTAATTTGTGTACAAAATGTTGATCGAATCGTTATGAGCTCTGTTGAAACTACCTATTGATTGATACATAAATATAACGGTTCATAAAAATTGATTTTTTACTTAAAGTAAACAAGAAACAAGTTTTAATGCTCATTAAAAATAATTTATCTTTTAGTAAAAATTTTGCATTGTAAAACTGAAGTTAAAATGTAATAGTACGACTAAAGAATAGATAATACGTTTTCTTTATTGTTCTGCTGTGACAAACTTTATAAGGCAGCATAACATGTCTAATTCACTATAAATATAATACATGCCATAATAATGGATGATAAATATGATTTTCATACTATTATCATGAGGATAAAAATTAAAGGTTAATTTCATGAATGGAAAGGTATAAGGAAGAAGGTTTGTATACATAGATGAAAGTTCCTTTCCTATTTACATTTATTTTTTTTCTTATTCGTTCTAGTATATTTAGAAAACAGGTAAAAAAATAAAATGAAGAGTAGGAATTAAAAACGTATGATACATTAAATGGTGATATTTTTACTTATATATAACACTCGTTCGAAGTATTTAGTCTCTAAGCTGTACGTGCTAGACGATGAATTTCGATGTAATTAGTTTATTAGAAAAATTAGCTTGCATGCTAAGTACCGATTGAAATATAATATGTAAAGTGCAGTTATGCGTATTCATGTGATAAATGCTATAACGCGTATTTGATAATTTTCTGTAGTTGTAGAAAAATGTAAGCGCATGTCGAAAGCTGTAGCGGTTACGTAACAACGTGCAGGCTCTCACCTCATTTCGTCCCTCCCCAACTAATATTGTTCAAAGCTGATTCCCTTTCTTTTTCTCCCTTCTTCATTGCTTTTTTCGCGCGTTTCTTCTACTCGTCTCCGGGGGAAAATTGGCCTCACTCGTTTTTTTCCGATCCCCAAGAGATCGTAATTCCCCCTCAATCTGACCCGTTGAAGGCTTACTGAATGCACCCTCGTTTATCTCATTCCTCTTGTTTCTTCCAACGTACGTGTATAGATGTATAAAGTATGTTACACATACCTTTTCCTACCTACATGCGAGCTACCCTCATCTTCACTACCTACGTGGATGTCTAATACATTTCGATTTAATAAACTCTTGATTAGTCTTGTTGTTTTACTGAATTTTTTAGATAATTTAATAATTTTTGTTCTACTGTCCTTTAAGTTAAAAAATATTTTGTTATTAAAAATTCGTCCAATTACAATTGATTGAATTCTATCTGAAGTTTTGTCTTGTAATCCTACACCTTTATTATAAATAAATTATATTAATTACTTAAATTTGTTCTGATTTTAATTTCTACATATTATGGGTTATATAAATACAATTAATTCTTGCACGTGTATTTATTAGCTTGATTACTATTGATTTGCAACTTGTTTATATAAAAAAACCCAAAATATTTTTATATTTTTATATTTATGTAATTCTTTTTAGTTATTTTTGTCACTGCTTTTGGGAAGCTCAATTTCCTGACGCACTAACTTTACGCCCTTTGCACCTATTCGCTTACGCCCTCTATTTCTTTTTCTTTCCTGCATAGACACTTTTCCACTCTCAACTTTTGGCTATTCTACTTAATCCTTAGCGTCATATATTTCTTCAAAGTAAAAATGTTGTTACAAGTGAAAATGGAGAAGAATAAGGAATTTGAGAACAAACTAAAAATAGCGAAGGACGGCAAATAGAGTCCTTCCATGCTTTCCGTATCGCGTGACAATCGTGAAGAAAATCTTGAGGCTTAGTACTATTTTAACAAAGGATTACATGAGGATCCACTTGCGTGTATTTCAAAACGCTCGCTTACATTCTCATTCTCATGTGTAGGTAAGATTTTCAAGATAGGATTATTTTAAGAATGATTTAATCTAAATGATATGTTTTTAAGATTTCAAGAAATGTAGAGCAGACGTGTTTGTAAAAGATTACAAAAAATCAAGATCTTTTTAATTTTTAACGAAAAGAGGTCACACGACTTTATTTTGCAATTTTGTATTACTATTATTCGTGTTTTTATAATGCAAAACTAGATTATTAATATGGCTGTAGATTATTACTAATACAAAATGAAAAATTAACAATTTAAATCTCCTAAGTATAATAAGTATTAATAATAATAATAATGATGATGATGATGAAGAAACTGTTAATATATTTGATATTAGTATTGTAAACTTAAATTAACATCCATTTACATTTATTAAAAAGCACCTGAATATCTTTACGTAAAATAATAAAATTAATATTATTTAGCAAAATTAAAAACAAATTTACAATTTAATTAAAAGGAAAAAGATACTCTTTGATTTTGTTTACTTAGAAATAAATATTTTTAAAGAAAAAGTTTCTACGAATAATTTAAATTGTTTCAAAGAATGTTTGTATTCATTATTGTGAAATCATTATCAAACAATTACAGGTAACGGTTGAAGACAAAGTCAACAAGAAGGAAAATAAATGAAACTAGTAACTCGGAAGTCCAGAGCAGATCAGGAAACAACAGAAAGAAAAGATTGGTAGATTCATTAATGTCTACATCATTGTAGTTGTTTGAATATATGAAAGTTTATGACTGTTGGTTTATTTTCTAATGCTATCTCTTTCAGAGTTTCTAAGGATTTTTAATAAAATTGTAAAATATCAACTGGTTAAATTTAGTTGGATAAAATTATAACAAAAATTTAAAGTACATAAGAAAAATTCTAATCAAATTCTAAGAGCGTTTTTTAATTGAGATATCGTAAATGTAAAATAACTAGAAGCGTAATCGTAAAATTTATAATTATTTTTTTAAGAAAATATTTTTTTGTTTTTATTATCATTATAAATATATAATAAAATATTTTAATACAGATTCGTTTGGTTACAAATTTTGATTTGTAGAATAGTATAAAAAAATAAACAATTTTCACTACAAATTTATTTATTGAATTATTTTTAATTTTAAGCAGAATTTTAATATTATATTAAGTTTTTAATTTTATTAAATATCTATGCAGTAACAATATTTCTTGACACAGAAATATCAAATAATCATTTTATGCATCTATTTCATGCACTCTTTACTTTGCTGCTATGAAACGTGAAAATTAATTTCATCAAGCGGTTCGATGATAGACTCGTCTTTCATCTTAGAAGAGTCGCTTTTCTATTCTTGAATATTTTCTCTCATTTTCATCATCAATCGTTCATTGACATTATCATAAATTATTAGACTTTGTCACTGAGCATCTTTGAAACAGAACAGATTTGAGTTAAAATATCGTTTTTAAGTAAATTAAAGAATAAGCTGGATGTTTCTAGTACAGTAGATATTGTATCGGACTTTTGAGACCTACAGGGAGTCATACGTATTATAATAACCATTGTTTCAATATAAGTAAATTCTTTAAAATGCAATACAAATCTTAAAATAATATGAAAAAACTATAGATTTGGAAATATAATTATCACATCAGAACTTAAAACATATATAAAATAACATTATATGTAATAAAATTGTTACTTAAGTAATTAATTGGTATTGATGTAATGAGCTTATAATAGACAATACAAATAAAAATACTACAATATATTTTAGATAAAATTTTTTAATCGAATTTTACAAATTATTATTATTGTAAAAAAGTAGACTCATTTTGTATAATTTTATTATTTTTATTATACAATCTACTATATTGAAAAGGTATAAAAATACTGTAAACAAAAAATTATTAACATTGATCTATGCTTTTGACTGTACTATTCTAAATAGATTGTGTTACATATGTAAATGAAAAAGTAGATAAAATTTATTACATTTATTATATGGAGTTTTATTTATGTTAAAACAAATACACAATATTTCTATATTTACTTTGTAAATTGATAAGTTTCAGAGGTTAAAATCAAAATGGTTATTACTTTTGTAGTCTTTTGATTAATTAATAATACATAATGAGGTATTGTAAAATAGTTTTTTTTATAAAAAACAAACCTAGACACGATTGTCATGTACGTATAATAACAATTCCGTGTGCGAATAATATTGATTTACGATGATCTGATATCTGATTTTTTAAATCCATTTATTTATTTATGATCTTATCTGAACTTATGTTATTATATTTCATTCTTACCCTCACTAAAGCAATCATTTTGAATCCAAGGGAATCTTCGACGCATATTTATGTCCATGTATATATTCAAACTTGTGGTTTTTCGAAATCCTGTGCGAGACGATGTTTCACTTGTATATGCACTAAATCCATATATAATTCATGTTACTGCCTTTATTTGACACAAAGATTTCTCATTTTATATACATTTTGAAATAGATCTAAGTTTAAGATTCGGTTAGATAAATGATCAACAAGAGTCCTAGAAATTAATTCGATAAGAGGAAATTTAAATGATCCTGTATGTAAAAGAATTTTATATAGTTCTTTTATATTTTTTATAGTTCTTTTTTTATAAGTCTTATAAAAAAACAATTAAGTTTTTTAAATAACTTTATATAGCATATGGAGTTTCAATTTAAAATAATGTCGGTAAAAGGTTTCGGAAAACGAGATTTCAAAAAAAAATTTAACATATAAACATGTTAAAAATGTTTTTCATTTGTAGCTTATATAAATAAATATAAAAAATTATATAATAAAAATTGATATTTTTTATTCATAAAATGAAAATATAAAATTATTATTTAATATTTTTAATTTTTTAAAAAATGGTCATTTGATAATACACTGCCAAAATATATTTCGAGGTTGAGATTTTCTAGTTGCTTGACTGTAATTTTTATTACCATTTTAGAAAACAAGAAATGAATTTGATAAAAATCTACCTATTCTTTCACCAGTAATTGTAATCGAAGAATTGTCAAAGCGAAACTTGCTAGCATGTGCCGCCAATCCATGTAATGAATGACTGTCAAAACAATATCAATCGTATAAAATATCAAGAGAGAGGCTTGACCGGGTTTCCTCTCGGTCATTGGGACAGTTTCTAACGGCGTGCGTGTTAACTATTGAGCGTACGGATATGGCCTTGCTGTTCTCGCTAAGGCGTTCAAAGTAGAGGGTCGACTCGGTTGTACTGAAAGACTTTGTTGGGCCACTTAGCCACGCTATCCCCTGCGGCATCGTCTCTTTATATCACGAGATAGGCTCGGGCGTTTTCTATTCCCCTGGTGAATTTCTACTACTACTCCAAAAAATGTTCACCCTTCGTTCTTTATTGTCCTTTTATTCGTTTTACCTACTATGTTTTTCTTACATTTCATAATTTTCTTCTTTTTCTACGGAGTTATTAATATCTTCGACTACATGTCAGTGCGCTACAAGTTTATTTGCAACTTTTTTAATTACAAACGTTACTTTAATGCTATGAAACTTTTATCTCGCACCACTATTACACTAATATGATATATAAGTATATATATTTTTAAGGAAATATTATTAAATGTTACTTATACTTGGAAAACCCTATTTGTATTCTTATTGAGTAAATATTAAAATTTCTAATAAATTAAAAATAAAAAGTAAATTTATAAAATTCAAAGTAATATTTTGTGCAGCTTAAATATTCAGATGGGTGCTACATTTTTTGAAATTCTATTTCTAAATCTGTATTTCCAAAAAGTAGTTATCACATATTAAATGCTATGTACATAAGTTAAAAAATTGTGCTTACCCAATTAATTACTTTCTCACTTCGTTCGATAAGACGTTGCTGTAGTTTTGGTCCGGGGCCAGCAAGGAAAACTTTAGCTAGGTTTCGTGTTCTTTCTAAATGAGTCGGAGCAATCACTTCAACTTGGGCTAAATATTTTTCTATTGTAGTTTCCAGGCATGGTACCGGTAGATTTGGCAAAGTTTCATCTTTCTGTAAATAATTTTTCTACGATTATTTATTTAGTGAAAATTGAATAAATTTCTAAAATTCTATGAATAGACTATTTATGGAAAAAATGTGTATTTTAGTAAATATTTGTAAGAGAAGAATGTTGAAAGATACAAATAAAAAGAGAGGCGAACGGAAAAGACTATAAATGCTTAAAGTATAAATAATCATAAAAAGAAAGAGACAGACTTATATTATGCCATGACATGATATCTGAATAGGCATTCAGATTTCGTTAAAAGAGGAACTAAAGCAGTCGAATATGTCTTTTATCTCACTTGTTACATTTCTCTATTCTTTTTGTTTATACTGATTATCGTTTTTCAAATAATTTGGAAGCCGTAGTATATTTATAATACAAATCACTTCAATTTATCATAAAAAAATTTTTTAAATAATGTTAAAATTGTATTTATTCCAATTGGTTCTTTATAATATTAGAAACTTAATACTGTAATTACTGAATGAAGTAATTACTGAAAGTAATGTTCCTATCTACAATAAAGCTTTTTGAAAACATTTTTTGTGTGAGAAATTATGGCTTGTATGCTGACGTAAAAAGCATTAAACAATTAACATATTGATTAAATATTACCTTTTATAATTTTAAAACAATAAAACGAACTAAAAGAGAAAGCAAAAATTTACAACCAGACTTGACTCATTCCGCCATAAGACTTGCATTGCTGGATGTGTGCGCGCGTATGTTTACAAACCCAAACATTGTGAACATCCAATGCAATGGCAAGCGTGTACGATCTTGAGTAGCAAGCATCGAGCTCTCCGACAATACTCTTATGCAAATCAGTAATTGCTCTGGTGGACTGAATACCTTAGCACCCTCTTGTTGCTAACAATTTGTCATCTTTACCAGTGTTTGTCGATTGAACTTAACCTTCGTTGGATTGTAAATGCTTTTTGTATTTTCTTTTTTATGACTTAAACTATATTTTTTTCAATATTGCTATAAACTATATTGCTCTTCTATCTATTACTTTACCAACTCTCTCTCTCTCTCTCTCTCTCTCTCTCTCTGTCTCCTCTCTTTCTCTGAAAGAGAAAAATAGGATACTTACATATATATTTTTTTTAACAGAGGGAAAAAGAGAGAGAGAGAAAAACAATCATATTAAAGTGGGGAGATCCGAGAGAAAAAACGCTTAGAACTTAGTTTGTGGGTTGCAATGGGAAAGTCGTTGGAGAACCATTACAACAGTACTAAGTAATCATTTCACAACTTCTAGGAATTCAGTAAGTCACAACAAAACTGAACTAAATGGATAATGCGTTATAAATCATCGGTTTGAACTAAAACTTTTTATTCAGTTACAGCAGAATAAAAGATAAAAGAAAGAGTACGAAAACCAAATTGACTGACTCGTGATATCCCTCGATAATGAAATTCATTACGACTCGTTCCAGAGACTAACTTCTTGTTGTAAATTCTTGGAAAAGACCGTTATAAAGAGAATCGGATTTCCAATTTTCGTTAACGTAATATAACATTCATATGAATCTATACAAATAAGGTAGTTTTTTAACCTTTAAAATTGTAATCTTAATGAATACTATGCAACAAAAATTTTTTATTATTGACAATATATTTCTATTCGATTATATTTAAACGTAAGTTTCATAAATTCATGCTGCTTTTCTATAAAACATTATATATAATTTAAAATGCATTTTGATGAAATACAAAGAATATCGACAATAATTAATTTCTCATCAATATTACGCGCTTTTGGGTATTACGTACGTTTGTACTTATAGTTTGATATGCGTATTTTTTTCGCATTATTAATAAAATAATGCAATATAATAATAATGCATTATTGATCAGTATTATATTCTTCCAACTATAAAATCATCTAGAAAAGACATTGAAAATTTGCTTTAATTACTAAATAATACATTTACATTTATGTGTACTTTAAATATACACACATCGGGAGGTTCTATTTTTAACTTCGCAGATGTATACATCATATTCATTATAAAAATATCACAGTCCTTTGTGTATAATATGAAAGTAAATGTAAATTAAAATATATGCAAAAAAGTTTTTTGATACCTATGGCACAGAAAAGGCCATTTCCGTATAGCGCATTACAACAAAAGTGTAAAATATAACAAAATAATAAAAAAATTTTAAACACAAATTTTTTTTAACATTATGTACTTCTTTTATATGTAATCAATTTTATTAATATTAATTTTAAACGAACTGAATAACTTTAAAATAAGTTATAAATATATTTACACGTAAAATAATTTATTTTACATACAAAATATTCTGTAATAGAGCATAAGTAAATCTATGGCTATGAAATAAAATATATAATTTCATGAAAAATGAAATAAAAAGGCTTATTGGTAAGTGCGACAATTTATGATTGTGTCGAAATATAAGAATCTAATAAATCAAATATTCAACTTCATAATTATAAAAAAATTTTTACTTCAATTTATTTCACTTAAATACCTCTATATACATATTGAAGCGAATTTACAATTAGTTTGGGATAGTAATTACCCAAGTTCCCAGCTATTCATTCTTAAGGATTTTCAAACGATTATCCATGTAATACATATCAATTTACGGCGTATAGGCATACGATGACTTAAATAGTTACGAATTTTAAATTAATTTTCAATTCATATATGTTTCATATTATTTCGTAATATTTACAATTTCTTTTTAATTATTTACCTTTTAATTAGATTTTAATTGCAATAATTTTATCAGTTTTTTAAGCTGTATAATTTAGAAAGGGAACATATATTATTAGATTAAATTTTGAATTTTTACAGTAAATAACATTTTTTTTAATAATTACTATTTATTTAAAAAATTATAAAAATATTCGTAATGAAACTATTAAAATTCATAATAGGTATATATATATATATATATATATATATATATATATACATACTTGAAAAATGAATCCTCTAACGTTCTTATCTTAAGCCTTGTCAATTTCTTACCTTCGGCAAAAGATAAGGTACGAGAATAAAGGGGTTTGAAGTATAATTGGAGGAGCATTGGCTTATCATTATATAACTATAAGATGAGATGACAAGCAGAGTCAAATAGTTTGCCATGATTAAAATATGATAAAATCATCCAGATTCGCAAATAAGTTACTCATTTTAAAATGTAACTTTTGAGTAAGGTCATTGTTATATGCCTTATAAATAAACATTGAAAACTTTATTATAGAACCATAAAATATTTTTATATTTTCTTCAGTAAATTACTTAAATTTACACAATTATTGTACAGTAAATTAGGGAGAATTATATTTTCAACATCAATTATGCTTCAATTTGAAGTACGAAAGTATTATTCGTTAGTATGTACAAAAAACACACAATTTTTGTATTAAAATATTTGAAAATTAAATTAATTTCATAAATGGCAGCTGAAGTGATTGCAATTTTAAGTCAAGATTTAAGCTAGATGAGGTATGAAAGATATTTTAAATGCAAGTTGGGCGTTATATATTCGTAAGCTGGCTATCTTCTTTTATTCTGAACCGCAAGGTGTAATTTTTCGATGGCACAAGGGCCTACAATTCTCATCAATGGTAAACAGAATGTAGGGTCGTAGCAATTAAGAAATAACAAGCTTTTGCCCCTTACCCTTCCCTCTTACGCAGTACGCTCAGCACCGTACCAATTAGTAACACCCCAGTCTATCTTTGTGTCAGCCTAGCGACAGCAGAAATTTCATAGCAGCCCTGTCACTACCAGAAACTTTTCTACCGACTAAGTAAGACAATCAGCTGCCACCTTACTTTATATTTTTAGACAAACAGATTTCTAAACTATTATTTTTTTACTTTACTTTGGCTTAAACATTGTTAGTTAAAAAGGTATAAAAGGCATTTTACAATTTTTACAAAATCATTTTAATAATAAAAAAAAGCTGGACTAGACCAAACTTCGAAAAGTGGAAAATTTATTTTTATTTTTGTACTTATTAAGCTTTTAATCAATGTAAATGTCCATAGGCGACACAAACGACAACTATTCTTATTATAATAACATATTTTACGAACATTTTCTTCATCAGTAGCTTATCATGTGTTTATAAATACGAAAAGTTACAATATATATTACATTACACGTATTAAGTAAATAATGTGAGCTCAATTTTAGTAGCAACTTATTTATTTACGAATCAGTCAGAATTCAATTGGCAAGTATAGTTATTTGTATCAATAACGTTCCATCTGATTCTCTATTATGATGAGCAATTTTCCATTTTATTCGACCCTCGCATAATTTATAGAACATTCATTCATGTATACAAGAGCGAAAGGTACCCACTTCATAATTTACCTTCCTAAATGTGGTTAATGCCAATAAATTATATTTTTCAAAATACTGTTACTCATTGTATTTCCTTTTTCCTTTCTCTCTTTCTATTTCTTTTAGATATCCTTTTTATTTTGAGTGTTTAATTATGAGTGAGAACACGATGGAGACAAATTAAATTAAAGCTATTACACACATGATTTCCTATAAAATTTATCTTTTCACTCATAAATGTGAGTATTAAATAGATCCTGTATTTTATAAATAATCATGAAATAGCATAAATTTTAATTCAATTCATTCAATTTTTCAATTATGTTATTTGCACTTTGTTTATTTTAAAATTATATAATTTATATATAATTTACTAACACTTTTAAATATTTTTTAATCTAAATATTTTTTTATTCATATTTATTGTCTGTGTATTTTAATATAATATATATTTATCCTATTAAACAAAATGAATACTTATTTGAATTTCTAGAAGTAAACTTTTTTAAAACCTAATATTTAAATTTTAAGAGTTTTTCATTATTTGGTATTACAAATACGTGTTATAATTAACTATAGAATAGTTGTTTTAAAAATATTTTCTTATTGGAATATTTAAAAGTTTTTCCTAAAAATTTTCTCCTGTTTAAGTTCAATAAAAATTATAAATTTACTTCGTAAAATTTATGTACTTTGAATATTTTTTAAAAGATATTCAATACAACTTTTTATGTTTTGAATTACAAAAGCATAAATATTCGTTTATTAACTACTTTATACAAGCTAAGTATGATATAAAAAAATCGTACTAGGAAAAACTTTTAAAACAATTTATGTAATTTAATTCAATGAAGAAAATGAAATTCACATCAGATTATATTATATTTAATATATAATTTACTATTTTTAGAAACTTTAAATGTTCATACTACATTATTTTATTTATTACATGTTTACAATTTTGCATCAAAAAAATGAGTTTTATGTTTGATGCATGATAAGAAAATCTTCATTTTAAACGTACCTGAATATTTAATAATATTTTTTAAAGGACAGGATATATATTTTATTACATAATAAAATAAAAATGTAAAGGTTAGATTTAATTTTAATATAATTTATGAATTGTTTAATTTAATAAAAACTAATTTTTTTTAAAATCAATACAATATCCTTATAGTTTATGCATTTAATTTAGATGTAAAGTTATCTAAAAAAATATTATTTTATAAAAGTAAAATCTTTTTGATTCCAGTTTTTTAAGTCCATTCAAGTCGGAAATAATTTTTTTCCATGAGTAAATATTTAATAAATTATTTATTTTTGAATATAATATAGAATTGATTACTTATAAATTGTAAGGCTATAATAAATTTAAATTGTAAAGGCTATAAATTTAGTGACCATTATTTTATTATTTTACTGATCAATCAAATTTTTATTCTGATCTACGAATTTTACTTTTATTTACAATATAATTTTTAAAAAATTTTTTAATTTAATGTATATATATATATATGTTTTATTAAGAATTATAAACAAAAAATTTCATAATTCTATAAAAAAATTAAAATTTTATTAAAATGTGTCGTACGTTAATAATAATTATAATGCGTTTTGTCTACTTAAAGAAATACACTTTATTATATTTTGGTTTTATGCAGAATTTGTTTAATAAATTATTATATATATATATATATATATATATATAATCAAAATATTGAAAATTAAATATCGAAAGGTTAAGTAAATAAATTTTTGATAAAATTAGCTCAATTAACTACATCAATGTTCATCATGCTTTTAGCAATAATTTGCATATTATTTACTGTAACAGCTTATGTGACTTTTCCAATTTTTTTAACCTACTAATACAAATTTTTTTTACATAAACTAAATACGATATTTTGAAAATCCATAGAAATTTAATAGTATTTTTTATTATTGCTCAGATCTTATATATCAATATGGGAAAATACTAACAAGTGGTTATAGGCGAAAGTAAATAAATAAACTGATAATCAAATAATTAGAGTTGGCGCGAGGAAAATTTAACCTGTGACAATCGTGAATTTTTGTACAATGAATGATGATTAGTTCATATCTATCATCAGTTAATATGAATTTTACTTACTCTGGAAGGGCAGAAAGAGCTGTCTTTTGAGAAATTTCCTATGCTGGACAGTAACCGACGTGAAGTCCCAAGCATGTACTCTTGCCATCCTTCTGCAAAAGTAAATAAATAGAATTTTCTTGTATGTGTTATTATTACATAATTTTACTTATTTTTATTAATTCTATGTTGTTGTAATGAAGAATGTGTATTAAATACGTGATAAATATATCTTTTGTATGTATAGGAGATAATACCACTTATGTATAAAAAAGTAAAGAACTATTATAACCTCATAAAAGTTTAATAGGTGTAAACGAAGGGATTATCTTTATATTAGAATAGAGTTTCTACTTATTGAAATAATACTTCTGACAGGAATGATTGTAGAATATACCAAAGAACTATTGAGAGAGATAATTTAGTATGTTATATGTTTCTGTTATATTCTAGATATAGGTCCAATGCTTTTGAATGCTTGTTTAGTGTTAGCTTTAATTATTATGAAAGTTAGGGGATCCATCTAAATTGATCCTATAGTAATAGATGATTTTTTATTGTACGTCAATAGATTGATGGATAATTCCCGAAAACTAACTATCCTGTGAGTTTAGATATTAATATATGAAATCTACATTTAATCTACAGGATCAGTCTTCTACAACTGTAAATGTATTTTCTATGCGTATATTTTTTCACAACGTATATTATTAGTATTGGATAATAGATAGCACGTAAATTTGAATTTTTTCTTTTCATATTTTTAGATTTGCGTTCATTAATTGCTTACCTTTTCACTTTTTCAACAAATCTTTCAATATTGAAATTTCTCTTTATTGGTTTTATAGTTATGATTTTAATAAATAACTATAAATATTTCCGATTAATGAACGTTCTATTAATATTTTATTATATTCTTAAAACATTCTTAAATTAAATCACAATAAATGGTATATTTCATAGAATTTGTTTTATTCCGTTCATTTGAGTTTAATAAATAATTTTTTAAAATTACTAATTAACTTTTCTTTCATAGATACATAAACAAATAAATCAAAATATATAAAGTTGATATAATAAATTATTTCAATATAAAAATTGACATATAATGTACGATTAGTTTTTTGATAAAATTAAAATTTATAATTAACGATAAATTTAATTTAAATTAACGATAAAATTTAAAAATGTAAACATTTGATTTAGATATATATAGAAATATATAAGATAGTATAAATTATGAAAAAATTTTCATCTTGATTTTTGTGTACAATTTTACATATAAAAAAGAATATCAAGAATTTACAATAAAAATGAATAACCTTAAAATTAATAAATGAATAAACTTTTGAAAATAAAATAATAAAAACAAAAATAATAATAATCATCACACATATGATTTGATACTTTATTCATGTATTTATTAATAAAAAAGTTATTTAATAATTCATGAGCATTTAAAGACTATTAAAAACATAACTGCATTTGGGATCGACTCGGGTAGCAACTTGCTTGTATTGGCATTGAAATTCCAGACTCCAACGAACGAACAGATTTCGACTATGGGGGACTTGACAATTTCTACTTGGTAGGCAACGTTCCACCCTCGTAATCCCAGACTCGAAAGTCTTCTCGTTTAATATTTATGATTTATTTGGGCTTACTTTCACGTGCAAAGGAAGGTATTCGCATGAAGATTTTATTTAAAAATTTTATGGACAAATTTTTTAAAAACAAACTTGAATTGATAATCCTTATTAAGTATAGAATACACTACACAAATCCCTTTAACTGTTGAATATATTAGAGATGGTCTTCGGTGATGTTCGTATCATGCTTGTTATAGAAGAATCATATTATTTTACTCCAGTTATTTTTTTTAAATTTTATATCTTTTTTTACAGATATGTCGCGTTTATTTTTCTTTCAAAAATTTAAATGATAAATAAATAACTAGTTATCTAAAGTATTTTTAATATTTTTCAATGATATCTGAATAACAAATTTATATTTATACATCCAAATTTTTTGCAATAGATATTCGTTGTTAAATAAATAAATCTTTTTTTTTTTAATTCAAAGACAATTTTATTATCTTATATTTTCTACAAATTTAAACTTTTTTTAATTTGAAGCATATTACTAAATAGGCTTTTATTTAAAATTTCATTTTTAAATGTTTGATTCTATTAAATATGGACTGTAGAAAATAAATGAACAAAAAGAATTTTTATCAGATTAATATGACTATTACATATGTATTATTTTTCTTTATTATTATTTTTATTTTATTATTATTCATTATGTTATAGTTATCATTTTCATAAAATATTTAAGACTATTCTTTTTCAAATTTTGTACGTTTCTTGTACGTTGCTTGTAAATTCTTAATTATAAATTATAGAAAAAGTGTAAAGAAATAAAATAATTGTAATAATTGGTTAAATCATTTAATTATTTTCTTTTTATCTATTGACCTGTGAATGAGAATAAACTATGACCTGTGAAAGTAGTAGTACTATAATAAATATTGTATTTAAATTATAATAATTTTATTTTTAATGCTCTAGCTAACCATGATATGTTTCAGTATTCATGGAAAGATTGTGTAAAAATTATAATTTTTTTCGATTGACGTAATTAGCATAACTAATACTATATTTCGTATATTAATACTGAATTTTTTAACTAAATAGAATAATTCTTGACAATTTGAATTTAAAACAAAATTTGATTTGAATAGAATTAATTTTTGTATTTCAATACAATCTATTTTATTTTACTTAAGAATGATTATTTAAAAAAATTAAGTAAACATTAAAGAAAGTAGCAAAGTATAAGTTTAACTGTAAGCCTTTTTACTTCTGTTTTCACTTTTAAATATATCAAAGTAAATTCGTAAAATAATTTAAAATATTAGGTTAATTTAAAAAATTTTAAATACGGAATCATGAGTTTAAGAAAACATGAAATATTGTTACTATCTATATTTTATAATAAATATTATTTTAAGTTATTAATTTATGTTCTTATTCAGAAAAATTTAGTATGAATTTTTTTGTTATAATAATTTTATAACATTGTATTAAAAAAATTTAATTAGTAAAGTTATATAGCAAACTTAAAAGATAATTGTCAAAGATTCATATTTAATAAATTTGTTATAAAATATTGTATGCAACCTGTTTCCTTGCACAAACAATCTTTATAAGTATGTAAAAGATTTGTTTTTCCCTAGCATTACAATGTTTTTATTATATTTAGATGGTAATTCACGTGTTTGCCTTTGATCCATTTATTATTTTATTAGCATATGAATCTTTACATACAAATTACACATAAATATTGTAGATCAAAATATCTGTACTTTTCATGTTTCCACTTCATTAATGTTACTTAATTTGTTTTATTTAGAGTGTATTTTATTATAGCTTTTAAGTTTGATTCGAATTTACTATTCCTATATATTAAAAAGTTTTAGTAAAAACTTTTAACATCTTTGACCAATGAATTGGTATATAGGCAATTTGTAACATAATAGTTTATTTATGTTTGGTTAAATCTTTTTCGAAATAATTAATGAAGTTTGAAAAATCTGATATTTTTAGTGAAATAGGCTTTTTTAAGTTAAATAGGTATAATAATAAGAAAATAAGAAAAAAATAATATAAATTAAAATAAATTATTAGGCATATATAATTATACTGGGAACTAAAAGACAAATTATTTTAGAACATTAAAAAATATGTATAAAGAAACATAACTTTGAAACGTCATAACCCCCTTTAATTTGTTCAATAGGGCATTAACTGTTATCAAAATCAATAAATTTTGACAGTTCATACATGATTTTAGTAGAAATTCTTATGCTTAATTTACATTGATGTACGTAGTTCCTTTTAAAAATTATCAAACTTTCTTTCATTTCTATAACTTTCAAGTGCTTGTATAACACGATTCGTTTTTGTGAGTTTCTTGGGATCCAGAGATGATCTACACAGCATACCTATTTTTTCACCATCACAGTTCACCATCAGTTATTGATGACTGGGAATTTGTCTCTAAATATGTAAGGAGGTCATTGTGCTATGTAAAATTTCAGCTGAACAATGATTAATATGTTTTTCATAAGGATAGCTTTCTTTCTTATGAAGTGTGGCTGGGATCTTCTTTATCCAAATATCATTTAATTACTTATTTGTTCGATATTATTATTGTTATCGATTATAAGTAATTTTAAATATATACTTACATTTACTTTAAAGTACACACATTAAAATATTTATCTCAGATACTAGTATTTTGTGATGAAATTTTATTTTTATGCACACTGCTTGTCTCATTAATCTTTGATACAGCCATAATGTTTTTCAAGTATTCAACAAATTTACTTATTATCACTCTTCCCAGAATTTTCAGTTTTATTATATTTTCTTTAATATGGTATACCAAGTTTATTAGATATTAATCTTATTTATTTCAATTAAAATTTGTTTTTACTTATTTTATACTTTCTTATAATGTGTGAATGAAATGAATGTCTTTAAAAAGAAACAAATATTATATTTAATGATGGTATTTATCATTAAAAGAAGAACGACAACAAGAAAAACAATAAAAATTAGTATTTTAATAATGCATAATTAAATTTATTCTTTTAAATTTGAGTATGTATACGTATCGTTACAGTAAAAATTATTAGTTAAAAATATTAAATAATAAATTAGTTTTGTTCTTTCCAAAATGAAGGATTTTTGTATAATAAATTAGTTGTGTTTTATTAACAATAACGTATTTAATAATATATTTAACAATATATAGTGTCATACATAATTAAATTATAATGTTATAATATTTCCATATTAAAGAATCAGATTAAGCAAGATTAACTGTTATTATTAATATACATTATGTCATTACTAGTACTAATTGATCAAAACAACTATAAATTATAAAACTTCGAAGAACAAATTTATGTTAGTTTGAGTAACTTATTTCGTATATTATTCTATAACATTTTATGATATTTCTATCAAATGCTAAAATTTGTGTAAATTAAAATTAAATATCTATCTTTCTCTCTATCTGTCTCTTAATATTTCATGCTTTCTTTCACTGACACTAACTTAACAATCAATCTAGATAATGCAATAATTTAATTCTGTCTATTTTTATAAAATAATCAGTACTTTTACATAATATTATTAACAAAATTGTAAGAATTCAAAAAGTTTGTAATATTTACTATCGCAATTACATTTGGAACTTTACACAGACTTTCTTTACTAATTCAAGTGTTGCGCTATATTATTTTTTCTATTATATTTGGTGATTCATATAAATGATTTTCATAAACTTAAATATTATTTAAAATAGTAGTTTGCTTAACTTTTACACCTACTTAACATAATTTTACTAGTGCACACATACTTTTATGCCTAAAGAAATTTAAGATTTAATATTTTAATTACATCAAAATACTTTAAATATTTTATAAAGTTAAGTATTATTATTATTTAGTAAATAATTTTATTTACAATAGTTATTAATCTAAAAGTCTTTCAATATTATTTTAGACAATAAAAAGAGCTCAATATTACAACTATCTTAGCTATTATAGATTTAAACATAAATCTATACCTGCAACTTTGCGAATAATATATATAAATATTTATATTCTAGAATTTTTTAATTCATCTTATGTATTTACAAAAATTATAAAAAAACTGTAAACAATTGATTATTTATAATTGTAAGTATGTATTAAATGCTTTCTTTGACAATAAAATAAGATTTTTTATTTATATTTTATTATTGTAGTAATCAATACTGAGTTTTGAAGTTCCTGATAATACTTATCAAATAAAAAGAAAATACTTTTTATTTAATAATTACATTATCATTAATTTATTCTTTTATGTTTTTGTATAAAATGGGATTAAAATCCTATTATCAGCATAACCTTTTAATTATAAATATTAATATTAATAATAAAATGGAAAACTATTTTTTGATGTAAGTTAATAATATTACAATTTCGCGGTTATGTACAGATATAAAATTAAACTAATTTAATTTTATAATTTCTTGCCTAATTCAAATTACTTTCATTTTTATTCAAATTGTAAAAAGAATATTATTTTGAATAGTAACGAACACAGTTCGTATAATATTCATGTTTATAAAATTTGTATGTCTTATTATATTTATATTTAAGTTACAATTTTTAATTTTTTTAATTTTATATTTATTTTCTAATTTTAGTAATAAATGCTATTAATGTTTATTACTTTAATAAATGTTTAAAATGTATTTTGTAACGTGTATAAATAAAAATAAAAATTTATTACTTATTATTAACATTAATAAATTATTACTGCATGTTATAAAAGCAAACTTTTATTGTTGTATATTCCATATAATCTTTAAATTGTAATTAAAAAAAATTCTAATTTAAATACTTAATTATAAGAGACCAGCTCTATTATACTTATGTAATAAAAGAAAATATAAATAAATACAGTGGACTGCGACGTCATAAAGTTCTTCAAACATTTTTGAAAAGTCTAAGAACTCAAAACATCCATTATTACACACCAATGCTTTTTAAAATATCTATACTTATATTAATAATATTGCAATTTATATATATATTTCGATTACAAGTAACAATGAGTTGTAGAATAAAAATTAATTGTGAAATTTTTAAATGTCAGATTTATGGTATTCAGTTTTTATGCAATGAATACTTAATATATTAATTAAAAACATTTTACTTGTTAGTATTCTGAATAAGTTGACTTGAGGACTACAAGCCATAGATTCTTAATCATAATATGTTTCTTTTTAATCTTATTTAAGCATTTTCTAGTTTTTCCTAAATTAATTTTCCTTACAGTTAAGTTTGATAATCACAGAATGTGATTCTTGATATGTAATCTTGGTTCAGCTATTAATTATGTTAAATTAAAAATTATAATTTCAAAATAATAATTCTAAATACGCGAAAATTCTAAATTTCGCTATAGCTTCTCTGGTAGAAGCTATTAACAGATGTTAACGCGTATTATTGTATAATCTATAGCTATATTTATTACATTTTACTAATCATATACTATTTTTCATTATGTTTTCTATATTCTGGTGCGATCTTGTCACATTCCTTATACAAATATATTCAAATGTAGAATGTAATATTTTAATCTACTTTGATATGAGTAATAGTAAAAGTGAATAACAAACGAATGTAATTGACGTTTATGTACACAGAAAATATATGGTAGTAATATATCCATTAAAAACTAATTGGTGAAAGTTGTACCATTATTTATTGCTGTACAAATAATTGAATTGAAAATATATTAGTATTGATATTATCTTTACTACTAGAATTAAATGACTCAATAATAATAGAATTCTATTTAATTTTATTAACTTTAATTTATTTGTAGAATATTAAAAAAAGTTAAAGTTAGAAGTTTAAAGAGTTTTTTTATCATTTTTAAAAAGATTTTTAAAATTTTTATCTTAACTATTTCAATCATTATATTATTATTAACCTTCATTCAATTTATAACTTCAATAATAACATATCCAATAAAAAGATAGAATATACAAATTTTTTTAAACTTTTTACTCATATATTTGTTAATTTTTTACTTATTCCAAAGCACTACTTGTTTCTATAAATGATTACTTTATGATAGCATATAATAGAATGTTACAAAAATAATTTAAATGTATGAAAAATTATTTTTATTTCAGTTGTATTATACGTTAATATTGAATGATGTATTTCTATAAGTTTTTGTTGTATAAAAACTCTTTATTAAAACATCTAATACTTATAAAGAAAAGGTTATAATTTCCATTAGGAGTGCAACATAAATACTTAAAAGTGTATAAAGTGATACACAATTAAACAATTATTATAATATAATAATTGTAATAATATAGTATATAATTATTATAATATAGTAATTTTATATAAATATTAAAAATATTATATAAAAAAGCATATAAACGCATAATTTTTATTATTGATCAAGCTTTTTTTTAAATATAATTCTTTTTTATCCTTGGTACTTAAAACTTTCGGTTTTCATGTTCTTTTTTGATTGCACAATGAAAATTATATATAATTTACATTACTTTATAAGTACAGTTCCTATGTGTTAAAATATTAAAGAATACCTTAAATGACCATTTTAATAAATTTCTAATCAGATTTTTATTTAAATACTAATTTTAAGCAATTAGGATTTTAACTGTAATTGATTAACAATTAAAAAAAACAATTATAGTATGTTAATTTAAAAATTATCATGTATGAGAATAAATTTATAAATTATTATTTTTATAATTATAATTTCAACATTTTTATCATATGAAAAATAATAAGTTGTAAATTTATTTAAAGCATTTCTTATAAAAGATACGTAAATTTTGCTGCATTCAATTTATTTGCGAAATAATTTTCTAATTATTTTCCGAATTCAGTTTGAAGTTATAAAATAATTATATATTATTTGATTTAATAGGTAAATTTTTGTTTAATACAAAAATCGATTTTATTATGTTTATTCATAACCGACATACATAAATAAATTTTTTTTATTAATGATATGCATATAAAAATTTTATTTAAAGTACATTTTAATATTATAATATATTTCATTATACTGTTCTATATTGTTTACCCATAAGCACACTTATCATAGGATTTCTTTCTTTCTTTCTATTTCTCCCTCTCTTCCTTTTATCCTTTCTCTGTTCTCTGATTTCTTTAAAAAATAACAGGAATAATTGTATTTTATAATTAGAGCAAAGTACTTTAATGATTGTATATGTTATGGCTCTCTATAATAAATATGTTTTAAAAGCAAAAAAAAGTTTATGATCCTTTGAGTTCATTATAAATCAAATCGATTACTCATCAGAATCGTAACTACTCATTAATTATGTGCATTATTTATTATTTAATTTTTATAGTTTTCATCCTTGGAAGCCTGCCATGAAGACAATAGTCTGCAACTTTAACTAATCACAGTCATCAACTAAATTAGCTAACTAGTACTCTAGTGTTCTATTTATGTACGGTACTTGTTTCATTTTTCATTTGAGTTAAAACATCCCTTGTCTGAAAGGGTTACTATCTCCCAAAGATTGTTTTTCTGGTTCTTTCTTAAATGGATTAGGATTATCTAATCTATTTTGTTCATGATAACTTACTCCCTGACATGAATCTTGGTTCGTTCGCTGATGCGATTCATTACAGCTACCGATACGCTGCTGATACTTGTTTTCTTCTTGTGGATAGTTATTATGTTTATCATTATTCTGATAACTATAATTGTCTTCATAAGTTTCATATTGATTAACTAGAACGTGATCTACATTACTTTCCATTTTTGTTTGCGAATCATAATGATTTCCAATATCACTAGCGATTGGCCTTTGCTCTTGTAAAACATATGTTTGATACTCTTTACCCGGTGGGTCTTGCATAAGAATATTCGCCTCATCTTGAAAAGGTTTAAAATCATAAATGTGCCTTAGGTACATAAGTAGTGGTGCATATAGGAGATTGATAAAGGCAATTCCAATATTAAGCGCTGTAAACCCAATTGCTTCAACAACACCACCAGCGATGATTGGTCCA
The DNA here is from genome assembly GCA_018907135.1 of Kradibia gibbosae. Lineage (NCBI taxonomy): Eukaryota > Metazoa > Arthropoda > Insecta > Hymenoptera > Agaonidae > Kradibia > Kradibia gibbosae. The sequence goes on along the minus strand of JACCHX010000001.1, from coordinate 34,099,025 downwards.
ATTGCATAAGCTAAACTGTAACTTATATCTGCAATTGCGTAAATGCTCCCGTAAACTGAAACATATCGAACATCCACTAAATAGCCTAAAGTAGGAAGTAAGGCTGTATCGATTAGAGCAATGCCAAAACATATTCCACAAAGTGGAATCATGAGAAACTTATATGATGTTGAAAAAGGAATAATAAAGCAACAAAGTCCTTCTAAAGCAAGTCCGATGGCGGCCATTAGCCACTGATGCTGAGGATATTGTTTTGCCATTTTTACAGTAATAGCCACTCCAAAAACATGTGGAAAGAAAGCAGGAAGCCATATGATACCTATCTTCCAATAATCACGCGTTATGTGGTCTTCCATCCACAAAGAAATTGTTGGTTCTAGAAAAGCAAGTGCCACGTTTGACATCATAAGAGCACCAGCACACACTGCAATGTAAGGATCAATAAGAAGTCGCCAAATAGGAATAGTAGGTCCAGTTTCTCTTCGACTTTCCTTTAACTGCTCTTGAACAGGTTTCATTACAAGTAAAAGCATTAAACTATCTAATAAACTAACAATTGCAAGAATGATAAACGGCATTTCTTTTCCAGCAAATTGATATAATGTTCCACCAAAGGGAGGCGCGACAAGACACCCGAAACTTATGAATGCTAAGGCAATTCCAAGTGCCTTTGATCGTTCATTCTCTTCTGTGAAACGATCAGCAATCATTGCAAGTCCAGATGTATCTGCAAATGCAGAACCAACTCCTTGTAAACTTCTTGCAAAAAAAAGAACACCGTAACTACGTCCACATGCAAAAATTAATGTTGCTAAGAACATAATAGAAAGGCCTATCATCATTGGAATATCGTAACCTATTCTATCAATTAATGCTCCTGAAAATGGATTAACCATTAATTGTACAATAGCCTTCGATGCAAAAAAGATACCTGTTGCTGAATCTTGACCATGATGTGATGGTGGTCCGGTTGTATTATCAGAGATTTTTTCTACAGGAAATGCACCAATATACTGAAGATAATTTGGAATTATGGGTACAATTACCATGTATAACATATTATCAAGTAAAAGGGCGATGCATACAATAACTAAAATAAGTTTTCGCTGTGCTTGTGGTTCCTGCAACTTTTCCCAAATAATTGTTTTTACTTCCCTAACTTCGAGATTTAATACAGGTATTTTTATTGAAGCCATTGTTATTGTATTAAATTATTGGTTTTAGATTAATTGTAGTGAAAAACCGATGTACAATTATAAAAATAATTGCATTTATTGAAAAAGTTATGGCAGCTTAAAATATTTGTTTAAATAAGCTTAGTTTTTTAAAAATATTTTTCTAATTATTAATTGATATTCATTTTACTACGAAATTCCAACTTTATTTTTAAGGCTTGGAAATTTTTGCATTTTTATGCCGATGTAAATTTAGTTAATAAAGAATTAAATATTTTCATTTCTCGTTGATTCTTAAAGATGATCTCTGATGTTTTGCTGTTGTTTGTTGATATTTTAGTAGAAGACGGCGAAGAGTAAACTGCGTACAATACGTTGCGCATCAGACCGAGCCAGGGGAAACCTACAACAGCAGATTACCCTTATTAAAAAATTATTTGAAAACTAACAATTTTGTTAAATGACTTATTGAACAACTACTTAGTTCTTTTAAGTGGAAGCCCTTGCCCGGCCTGAACAGCGCAACTGACTTTCAGTTTTCTTAAATTTAAGCTTATTTCAATACTTTACTTAATTTCACAATCATAGACATCGTAGTTGAATTGAATTTTATGGTGCACCAAATTTATTAATAATGATTAAATATTCAAAGGTATCCTGTTTGGTGAAGTTCTTTTTAAAATTGATGAACGACGTGTAGATCATATGTTTAATAATGCAGGATCGGATAGGGGCTCCCCTTGTATAGTTAATTTATACTAAGCTTAAATATGATAAATATCACACAATATTCAAATTTAAATAAACATTCTTTTTTAAGTAACTATGTTTCATAGAAAAACTATTAATATATATATATATAAACTAATGTTTACTATTTGTAATTTTTATTATTTCATCGTGAAAATTATGTTTCAATTTATTAAATATTATGATATATTTATTATCATTATTAAAAAAATTAAATAGTTTTTCCTTATTACAAGTATATTTTTTAAAAATTATTCATTACTACATTTTATTTAATGAATTAATAGCTAAGTTATAAAGTGTATATTATTTTTATAAATATTTGATGTCTTATTGTATTATATTAATACATAATACATCATATAATATTATTACATATTGCAGTACATACAAAACGCATGTTTCGTAAAATTCATTTTCTTAATTTACTGTTGTCAAAATCTTTATTGAATTAACTGCTTACTAAAAATAATACATAGCTTCGTACAAAAATTAATGGTTTTAAAAAAATTATGTTTTAAAATAAAAATAATAAGGATTAAATTTTTCTTTTATAATATGTTTATAAAAATAATATTTACTACATATGTACTACATATGTAGTTCACTAGATATATAATATTTACTATTTGACCAATTTTGATATATTAATATATCAATAATGATTTATTACTGAAGTGGAATAACTTTTAAAAAATCAATGAATTTCATGCTTAAATTACCATTTTCATGTTATATTTTTGTTTTGGACGATCGAAAACATGAATATTCACTACATTTGTGTATACGTGCGCGTGCGCACTTATAAATTTCAATTTTTTATGTTAATAAAAAACTTACCAGAATTATAAACGAATTTTTTTTTAAAGGAACTGACAAAGCGTTGCGGGCTTGCAAAAGATGGAATTCCCGCGATAAGTCCACTTATTTTTGTAGCCACGTCTGTTAGTTGTGTCTCTTCATCAGGCGAATCGTTCGCCGACTCAGATGTGTCTTTTAAGCCCTGACCCTCCACCTTTTCTGCTGAGTTATCTACTAATCCTGTTAATATACCACAATAAAAGCAATTTTTTGTGGATTCTATATTGCATGGTGTAATATTATATGACTTGTAATTGAAATAAAATTCGACGAAATTTTCCATAAAACTATCAAAATTTCATGTACTGATGAGAAAGTATAATTTTTTCCCATATCTTTAATATATATAATCAACAATAATATTTAAGTATTGCAATTACATTATAATGTTATAAAATTGATGGAATAACTTAATGGGTATTTATAATTCTTACGATTTGAAAAATAAAAACTTTTTACAGTATTAATAAAAATATAAGTCATATTTATCAAAAACATCTCGTTCACAAATCAATAATTTCATAATAGATTCATTATTATAAGTATATTTCTAAATTTTAGCTATTTAAATTTGATTAATCTGACCGAATTTAGTATCATATACTTGGTTATAGTAATCATATGTATTGTTTCAACGAATATTGTGACCATGAAATGCCATTATGGCGTCAGTTAACGAAATGACATGATAAGTGCTAAATGACAAGTACATAGTAACCAAATTAAGTGGTATACAATCATTATGATTTAGTTTTAAAAAATAATGACTCTTACGAAAGCTAGAAATAATATTTATAAAGCTGCAAAACTGAAGTATTCTTTACCCACGTACGTATCGTAATACCATTAAGTGAAATATAAAAAACAGTTTTAATTAAGTAGTCATTAGGAACTTATATTTAATATAAAAAGTAATTAACATAAAAATTACTATTGATCGATAATTTATCAAAAAAGCTTAAATACAGTATAATTAAAACAAGTATTGTTAACATAAAACATAGAAAAAAATTATGTTTCATTATATTCGTAGGCAATAATTTCATAGTGAATTGTATTATGTTAAAATAACAAAATAACAAAATTTACATCCCAGTACATTGAATCAATACGCTAGAAAACTGCTTGTAAAGATTATTCAATAATAATAACACCATCAAATGGAAGAATATGGAATCGGTATTTAATCGATCTTAGTCTTCGTTGTCGACCTCGTTTCGCAAGTAGAACTTACCATGGCCGCGCAATAGTGGTCGTTCCCGAGCATTGAAATCCCAATCTCAATAACGCGAACGCAACCCCTAACTGGGTTTGACTCTCTTCCTAAAAATTATTCGAAAAATAATGTTCACAAACGATCTTCTTTTTTCCTTTTTTTTCTGATATATAATTAAAGTTTTTCAAAAACGAACAAAATTGCAGAACAAGCTTTGTGCTGTGCTAAGATTTAAAAATTTTTGCAAATGTCAATTAACAATGGAATTTAGTTTGTATGATACCTGACTAATATTAATAGAAGTCATATAACTTTTAATGAGATATGCATAAAATAATGCACGACAGAGCAAATAAAATGAAAAAAAGATGTTTCTTAAATTAGTTTAAAATGATTCTTACAAATGATCTAAATACTTACGTAGAGAAAAGGGTGCTGGATGAGCAGGGGTGTCTTACTATGGTTGGACGTATGTGTCTCACCTTCGAGGTTGCTTTCGAGCGTCTGTCCTCGGAATCCTCCCCGCCACTGCCCCAGGAAGCTCCCCACCAAGGTTGATATAATTCTCTGTGACGAACAGCGCCCCCTCCCCTATGATTGCCAGAGAAAGAGTAGAACTCACCAAAGGGGCGCAGCCGCACGCAATCCGTATAATCTAGGGGGTGGCGGTAGTGGTCCTCTTTATCAGCCGCTCGACTCTTGCGAAAGAGGGAGAGAAAGGAAATCGTTGTGTCAGGAGGGTGGAGGGACCAGGTACGCATGCCGGCGGTCGATGCTGCGCGGTATTTCTGGCACCAGGTCGATAGCTTACCTCGAGCGCCCTCACCTGTGCGCGAGCACAAGCCAGGAAAAGAGAAGAAAATAGACGGATAAATAAGGTAAGCATTTACCCAAAAACAGCAGCCTTTCGACCTCGGCTGTACTTTTCAGATTTCGAGTATAAAAGTGTACCTGTCTAAATGGTCACGGAGCAATGTTTGACAGCAATACCATGGTGCTAATATATTCTTCCTAATTTTTCCTCTTTAATCCTATTTATTTATCCATTTTTTCTAACTAATAGCCTCTTACACGATTATCAAGAGTTTGACACTAATTTAATAGTTATTTGAGGAAATATTCCATGCTGTGCTACGTATTGGAATATGATACATTCATCGATCATCTATAGCTGAATAATTTGCAAATTAAAGCATATCTTTTATTCTAAACTGCTTACTTACTTGTTACTTTATAATTACATAATTTTTTTTACGTATTCAGTTAATAGTACCCGTGTCTAATATTATTAAATTTAAAAATCAATTGTATTGCAATGTGTTAATAATTAAGCGGAGAATAATTTCTCTTTAAATTGCAGAAATTAATTTTTTATAATTTATAACGAATAAAAAAAACTAAACTCATATTGGTATCAATTACACACGTAAAAATGACACTGTATATTATAATCTTTATAAAGTATATGAATGATTCTTATAATTTATAAATTCAATGTATTAAATTGATTGATCGTTAAAATTGAATTAAAAGTATCATTAAATTAAGTATATTAATTTTATAATATCAAAAAATAATATTTTAATATTTTATAATAATTTATGTATACATATGTCAAGTAATATATCAAATAAACTTTTTTCTTCTCAGAGAATATTTGTAGGCTTTATTTATAAACATATAGATGTAAGAGTATGTTATAGAAAGCCTATTATCGTGGAAATTTGACATTACCGAGTTCTGATTACATGAGAAATTAAAAATATGATAAGTAACCATCATGCATAATTAACCTAATTAAATACCAAAAAAATTGAAACAAACATCAAAACGCCAATAATCAAGGAATTACTGTGGAGACAAGCCTGTGTAGAAAAGAGATAAATTAAGAGATAAGATTAATTACTATCTAAATTGTCTTTAGATTTAATTGATATAACATTATAAATAAAATAAACATAAGTATATTTTAAATAAAATATATATATATAAAGTATATTTTAAAATTATTAATTTTTTCTTAGAAAGAATTACAAATTTTTCTGCATGTGATATTCCTAAAACAGTCTTCTCGTTGATGTTTCCAGAAAAAGGAAGGATTTTGGAGTCGAAATTCCATGAGTATTTCTATTCAGCCATATCGATCGTGCAGCATTGATGAAGCATTGAGCTTACTGGATTTTTCAGCTCTACTTTCATGTATTGTCTTTTAAACGGTAGTAAAGTGACATACTTTTATTAACATGTAAGTGAAGAAGTATCGATCGATGATGCTACAAATGCTAGGTTACGCTAAACACGATTAAAGAAGCTTTTCATAAATACAAGATTATTACTATTTGGTATGTAAATTTTTAAATTTAACATTAGGTTCATACTTAATAAAATTTTTTCCTTTTCCGTTAAAAATTAATACAAATATGAAAATATAATTATGGTATGTATGTTGATATGTAATTGCACTGAGTTATAATATACATAATGTTTGAAAGTATTATAAAGTTTGATGCAGCAAATTTGTGTTTCAAAACTGTAAAATATTGTGTACATATGTATCTAATTTAATTTAATAAGTATATAATTTTTAAGCATTCATGTAAGTACAGATATGAGGTAAAACAATACTTTGTTTTATGCAAAAACTTTTTTTTAGCTGAACCTGAGTTTAAATCAATGTGTTACCATATAATACCTTTAAACATTATTCACCTCATAAATAATTAACATTACAATATAATTTTCAAGGTTTCTTTGCTATTATTTAAACCCCATTATTTTGTTTTCATATTTTATGTTACAATTCAAATTTACAAAATATTCAATGTAATAAAAAATTTTAATCACCTTCAGTATTTAAGCAAATAGTGGTATACCATGTTTTTAATATACTTCCAAGATAAAACTCTATAATTTTGTGAAGCTTATATTTAATTTTGAGTATTCTTATATTTTTATAATAATTTATAAATATTATCAAAATTTTATTACTTATTTTACGAATTTATAATTTGAAAATTTGTTTTCGCTTTTAAAATATAAGTATCATAATAATTTTATACAATTATCATTGATAAGATAAATGTTAATGTAATTATTTGATGAATATACTAATATTGAAAGTATCTCAAATATCATTATCAGCCTAAATTATAAAATCTAATTTATTTATTATTTAAAAATTTAATTTATTCTATAAAATAAGTAAGGCAGTAGTATAAAAACTTTATAAATATATACATCTATGTAATACATCATTTATCATATACATGTTCTAGAAAAAAACTAAAAAAATTAGCATTCCTTTTTAAAACAATATTGTCTTTTAAAATTTTGTCATTACTGTAAAGATTATAAGAGTTTATCATTGTACTGAATTTTTTTAATTAGTTGAAATCAAACTATATATAAAATATTTTTAATTGCAATTTAAACAATAAATCAATTTACATTGTTTTTAAAATTCAGTTAATATTAACAAATATATTAAAAAATTTATTTAAATGTAATCTCGTTGTTAAACCTTAGTATGTCTTATGAATTTTTATGAGTTATGTCAATGAATAATATACATAATTAGAATTTTTGAAAGAATTAAAAATAGTGTTATATTGTACATTAATGTAAACAATAAAGGTTCTGATATTAAAAAGGATATTTTATATTAAGAATAAAACTGAAATAAGTACTTTTTTTAATGACTGTTGAAGATTATTTTTACAATCATTAGCATTCGTATTCAAAGAGCCTAAATAAACGTTAATATATCGAATGTAATTTATAATTAAAAATATTATATTCTACAATTTGTAATATATTAAATAAACTATTTTTTATATAATTATTATTAAATATAAAATTATTATTAAAAAACTATTTTTTAAAGAAGTTTGTTAATTAAAATTATGATCTCATTCAAAATAAATTTACTACTTGTAAGAATTTTCTTTTAATATTTCCAAACAAAAAGAAATTAGTTTTACTTACCAAATCTTACAAATCATCCAGTACTACTACAAGTAGTACTACATATGTATAACATACATAGTCAATTGTTTTTCAAATTCATTGTACTTACTACTTTTTGTGTATAACGATAAAAAAAAATAAACGTAGTTTTATTTTCACATAATTACATCTTGTAAAATTACAGTACGTAGATAAATCTAAGTTATATGATCAAGTATATTCTTAAGTTGATTTTTAATTATTATATCATATATTATGAAATGAAAATGAAAAATTCGTAAAATTTAAGTCTGTTTTATTATAAAAATACAATTTTTAAATATTAAAATTATTTACATGCTTGGAATTAATTTACTGCAATAAATGACAATTAATATTGGTTGACGTACACCTTAAGTTGAAAATGATTTGATTAGAATAATTCTTGTTCAACACCAATTAAAAAAAAATAATATTTATAAATATTCATGTCACTAAAAGTTTTTTATTTTAATATGTCTAGCTTCTTATTTTTATACAGCAAGATTAACAGACTGATAGACCCAGTAACCTACGATGCATTGAACATTTTGAGATTGCAATATCAATATTATAATAAAAAGAAGATGTTATGAAATATGTCCAACACTGTTTAAATGCTTTCGTTTATTATTTAAATTAATAATTTTTAAAAAAAATGCAAAGTAATAAAATATAAGTTAAAGAATTATTTTGCAGAAGAAAAATTTTTTTTATTTCATTTATATTATTATATTTTCAGAATTTTTTATAGATGGAATTTTCAAATTAATCATTGCAAAAACTATACATAAAATAATTAATAAATCAAATACTTAAATATTTATTAACTTTATTACAATAAAAAACTGTCAAAAACCCATAAACAATATAATTCTACAACTCCATATATTAAAATTAACAACATACAAAAATATCTTTATAATGAGGAACATTTAAATGATACAAGAAAATATTATATTTTTTTTGCATCGTCATAAAATTTTTCTAATCTCAATTTTATGATCTTATTAAATATGAAAAATTAATTTTTATGCATAAATAAATAAAAAGCATAAGTTTTTCAGTATTTATTTATTGATTTTATATTTTCAAATTTCAATAGTAAATTAAGAATGGTTTTATTTTAAGGATATGATGCATAGAAAAAATTTATGTAGATTTTTGTAAATGCAATTTATTAATTTATGAACTACTGATGATTAACGTTACGTTAGAAAATTGTTTTTTAAAGTTCCTAAAATGCAAAATTTTTTAATTCAACCATCTCAAATTTTTATTAAAATTTATAAATAAATAAAAATAAATGTCTTTTATTATAGTATAAAAAAAGACTCGTTTTTTTAAATAAAAGTTTTAAGATAAGCTATTATTTCATTAAAACAAATAATCAGTATCTGTAAAAAAGAATTAGAATATAAAAAAATGCAGATTTGAAAGTAAAATAATAGAAATGTAACAAAGAAAGTATATTTGATTATATGTATGAAGGGAAAGAACAATTTAATTTGAATATGTGAGTTGCCGACCTGGGCAGGTTTGAGTCAAATAAGTACAGAAGGTCAAATCGATGAGTCTGACTTCGACGTCTGAACATTAGAATCTCTTTAGTATATTTTTTGGAGGATTGCACCATTGTTGCTGAGAGAGGGTAGTCCTCTTCTCAACCGCCTGATTTGTTTTATGTGCGAAATCACTCGTGACGGTTGTTATACATAAAACTACCAGGGAGGTGGTTTTATTGATCGGCCGATGCCACGCCCTCTACGCTCCAAAAGCTACGCCCAGTTCTATACACAATGTGTGTATGTGTGCATGTGTAAGGGGGGGGGGGGTAGTAGGTGGGTAGGACGGGGTGTTAGTAGGTTTGTGGGAAGGTTGATGTATATGAGTGGGTGGGTTGGTGTAAATGTGTGCATGGATATATGTGGGTGAGTAGGAATGTTAGTGAGTAGGTAAGTGGGTAGATGTTGATTGCTTTATGTGGTCGTTTGTGAATATAAATATATATAGATGTTACATATGTATTTACACACACATATTCACCCCCCCCCCACAAACACCACAAAGGAATGTGTGACAGCATTGGCCGATTTCTGAGAAAAACTTTCCGAATTTTTAATGTACATGATCCTCTTTTATAGTTTACCAAAACATGACAGGTTGTCAGCTTATTAATGGATTTCCGCTAATATTAAAGGAGAGGGAAAAAATTTTTTTTGAGTAAAGACAAATAAATTCATTATGAAGCTGCATATTTAACCAATACAATATATATCCACTTTATTGATTGATATAATATTCAGCTCGTGTCCTATATTAGCTGTTTTTAGAATTCCCTTTTAATTAAAAATACTTCTTTATCCAATGTAAAAATTTTTGGAGCATAGAAATTATTTTTTTTTCGTTAAAAAAATTAAAATATTTTATTTAATTATAATAAAATATATTATCATAAAATATTCTTTTATTAGAATAAAAATATTGATCCAATTAATTCATAAAATAAACAATTAAAAGTAATTTCAACTTACATTAGTTTGATAAATATTATTTAAAACTATATTTATTAAATTTTCAACTATTTGTTATTCCGAAATAAGCAAATAGTCAAGGAAAAATTATTTTGTCTTATAGTTTACTTAAAAAATTTCACTCACATTATAAATTTAATACGTTTTATCGTGATATTTGAAATACATGTCATCTAGGTATACATAATTTTAAACATAGACGTTTTTTGGGGTATCTATTTTAAAGAACATTTAATGAATTAGTGCATGATGAATTTATAACTTTCTAACAATTTTCAATTTATCACTGTTATTTTTTCCTTCTAATTTTTCGGTCATTTATCACTTATACTTCGATTTTTACGGTCATTAGAATTAATTTTCAAAATATTTTTACATAAATAATTGCTCATTATCGATAAATTTTTCAATTTACTTACATTGAAAAAATCAATCTTTATGTTATCCAGACTCATTTGTAAAAGTATGCATACATTCAAATGGGTGACAGAGGAATAGAAAGAGGGAAGAAGAGAGAGAGAAATAGAGAGAGTGAGAGAGAGAGAGAGAGAGAGAGAGAGAGAAAGAGAGAGAGAGAGAGAGAAATAAGTAGCCCATCTATAATCGTGTTTTCTTAACCTTAAAACCATTTCTATTTATCTTGCTTGTCTGCTTGCACTTCACCTCAGGCGATATGCATGAAACTTAACCACATTTTAGGTTGAACCTGTTTCACTGATGCGATGTCGACGCATACGTGTGTCTGTTCTCCTGTGAATTAATTTCAAATATAATAACAATACGACACCTGAGGAAGCTGTGTTGCTTACTTAGCCAAAAAAGTATTAAATATTCGATTGTATTCACCATTTATGTTTATTGCACTATATTTATAGGCTAACAAACTTAACTTATGTTAATTTTTTATAATTGTAAAAATACTAAGAGAGAAAAAATATTTTTTTATTTATGACTAGTATTAATGTACGTAACTGTGTTGGTAGCTAAATGTGTATACAGGATTTTTACATATGATTTATATAATTTTGTGTATAATACATTATACATAAGCACATATATTTCATAATTTATATATATTTCTCAAATTTCCTTATTTAAAAATTTAGTCTTATTATTTTTCTATTAACTTCCAAAATTTTTATACATAAATTTTATTGTTAATGATTTAAAAGACATATTAAAATCTATATTTCTGTATTAAATTTTTTACATTTTTTAGATATTTGTCTTAATATATTTATAGTAAACATATTCACTTTCTTAGATACTCATTATTACAAATTATAGTACATTAATAGTACAATAAATTTATAATATTCCAATGTATTATTACGTAACGAATATTTACAATTATTAATTTTTTAACTATATTTAATCTCACGATTAACTACTTATATGTATTCTTCTCCAAATAAATGTTATTGAAATATAAATTTATATATATTAAAAAAAGAATATAAGTAATAAATTATAAATATTAAATATTAAACATTAAATTTTGTTTGGTTCCTTTGTAAAGTATAGTCGGTTTATAACATTTCACTTAATATGTTAATATGTTGAATTTGCTAATTTAATAGAACAAAGATGTGTCTAAAGAGAAAAAAGAGAGAGAATGAAAGAGAGAAAGAACAAGAGAGAGAGAGAGAGAATGAAAGAGAGAAAGAGAGAGAGAACGAAACAGTCAAGAGTTAAGGAAAAAAGTCTTAGATAAGCATGAAAATTTCCTCTTTTCTTTAATCTTTATTCTCACCGATAGCAATGAAAATATATTTCAAGTAACTAAATCAAAATAGCCAATAACTTTAAAAAAATTATTTATTAATTATGCATCTGGAAAAATACTTAAACATCATTTGAATCTATTCTTAAAACTACATTGTAGCTGATGAATTATATTATCAACATCTGTTTCTTGCATTTAACTAAATTTTCAATAAATTAAAAAAAAATAAATAATTTTATTGACTAGCAAGTCAAAGAACATAGCCAAAGATTTAATGTAGTTATTGCAAAGATATTTTTATTTTCTGTTACATGCTCGTCTTGAATGTGCTTACAGAGCGAGGTCTTATATGGTGTGTGGCACTTTCACCAGTGATGCGCATATGGAAAGATTGGCTCACAATCAACAGAGAAAGCATATGGTAATTACATTTTTCCGTGCGATCATAATTGCCGAGAGAAAAGTAATGTAATCCTAGCATCTGCATATTGTAAATACATTTCCATACACATAGAAAATAAACTGACTTTAAGACAATATGTCGTGCGTTTTCAAAATAGTTTTCTAATTAAATTTTTAGCAAATCTTTTTATTTGTTAAGCATTAATAATTATATCACATTTGTTTATAGCTTATTACCCGTTTTTATTTAAAATATACTTGAGTAATGAATTTTAACTAAATAGTTAATTAAGTTTATATTTTAAAATAGTTTTCTTGATACTGTGTTATACATAATAGCAACAGTGTCTCATACGTTTACTATTATTATATGCAATATATGTTTTACACATATAGATGCATAAAATCATGCCTCTCAATCATTAATAATATATTTAATAAGCAATTTTTAAATAGTTTTAAAATTTAATACAGTCTACAATTTAAATCATTTACATTTAAATATTTCAAACGAGATGAAAGTGTGATTTACTAATGTTACAAACTTCACTTGTATATGTGAATCAAACTTCTACTAAACTATAAATACAAACATTGTAAAAGTATTAGCTAACACAGATCTTAACAAATTTGATGTAATATTATCAGTTATAATGCTTTTTTAGTAGTATAATTTATACTAGGTTATTTATTTTAGAATGCTATTATTATTGTATAGAATTGAATAACATTTAAAAAAAAAAGTTGTTAAATTTTCTCACAATACACAGAGAAAAAATTCTATTAAAAAAAATTTTGAGCTACCATTCTTATAAAATTGTATATAAAAGATATTTTTTACACATTTAACAAATTTACATTTATTTATTTACAAATATACATTTACAAATTTAACGAATAAATATATTTTATACAATTACAATATGTGTACATTCTATAAAGTGTATTGCAATTCTGTAATTTAAAATATAACTTTGATATAAGTTTTTACTGCTTATATAGAGCAATAAATTTTGTTTGTTCTTTATAAATGTGGACATTAAAATAAATTCTAAATGATCCGAAAAATCATATTCATTATGAGACAGTTTATAATAAGGTGTAAATAATAATTTGAATATTTCGTGTGAACGAGAAACACAATCATTCGTGTTTTGAAATACATTACATTAAGCGAACTCGGGTTTGTTGATTCACATGATGCTGACACTGCAAAATAATTGAGAGATATATTAGATACTGACTTTTTTCATATAATACACATACGAAATAGACATTGAACTCATTGAAGATAAGTCCGGCTTGGATTGCTTAAATAATGATGTAGCAAATAAGATAGCATCAGTAGTATCTAACTTCTTGCTAAATCAGCAAATTATTATTGGTTCGCATGATGAAACAATATAGAAAGGAGACTATATCTGTCCCTTGAAGATTCACATACTTGAATGTGCTCCGTTCTTTTTTAAAAAGATCACGTATAAAGGACATACTTATCTGCGTCTTCATACTTGTGTGAACTTAATTATTCTATTAATACTTCACATACTCGTTCAAAAATGAAATAACTTTAACATAATTTTTTTGTAATTTAATTTAATCGTAAAGACACTATTCACAGGATTTGTTTTGTTTAAATATTTAAAATAAACAAAATCAAAAGATATAAGAATTTTTTTTATAAATATTCATGATAATCGGAGCCATTGAGTATTCATTATATATTTTATAAATATATTGGATTTTAATGACAATAATTGAATACCGATATTTATAAAGTTGTAGGTAATAATTTGTTTTTTGTTAATAATAATAGTAACTTTTAAAATAAAAGAATATATATGTGCAATATTTAAAATGACAACTGTTTTTTAAAAAAAAAGTAATATTTTTTTTTGAATATTGAATACGTTTTTCTATTTTTAAAAATCAAGTTACAGTTATGAATTAGTTGGGTAAAGTATATAATTATCTGTACTTTTAAAAATTGATAGCCTTAAAAAATTAATTCTACAATGCGGAACTGAATATACTTTTTTTAGTAATTTTTAGTAATTTTCTAATTATTGGTTTTAATATTAAACAAATTATTCTGTATTTGCTCATTTGTGTCTATATTTTTATTAGCACAAACTGTTTCACGTTTTATTTCATACACATAGGCGCAGTCTTACGCGGTGGTTATAATAATATGACTCTACACAGGTTGTCAAATACGTCGCATTCATCATAATGTTTTGCCCTCGTGTCCTTGTCCTAAAAAAGGCCACCGACGTTCTCTCTAAGATGTGTCTATAGCTTTTTTGCCCTGTGTATATTAACACGAACACATATATATATATTTTTTAAAAACATGTATAAAATATGTATAAAAATCGACAAAAAATTAAAATAGTCAAATAGTAAACTGACTTTGATATTAAATAAATTAAGCTATATTAAATATTTTTATATAATCACAATTTAAACGTATATGAAGCACTTTAAATGTCTTCTAAATTTATATATTTTTTAATTATTATTATTTCACTTATATATCAGTAAAGCAAATATATCCATTTTTTTTTTTTAAAGAAAATTCATTAAAAAAATTTTGTTTAAACAATTTTTATAAAAAGAAGAATGTATAAAATGCGAGGTTGATGGCGAAAATAATGCGAGTGAAGGTTTTATATTTAATGTTCAGTAGACGATGTGTGGAAACAATCATATTTTATGCACTTGCCTCTCAATAGTATGTTTGCAAATATGGCACTTTTTATGATCCAACAATACGGAGAAATAGTGGTATATAAAGTAATCTGTTTTTATCACTATGTTATTATCTTAAATTTATTATAGTGTTTAGATAATACACATTTATTATTTAAACAAAAACAGAGGCTGTAATGTACTATTTTTTAAATATATTAAAAATGTTATCTTTACATTCGAATGAAATTTTTTTACATTTTAATGTTAATGATTATTTTCATTCTTAAAAAATGTAATGTAATGTAAAAATTAAAAAAAAAATGTATATGTTCGGTAGTAATCAATATCTAATATAGCAAACCGCTGTGTATCTGACTAAACAGCAAACGTATGTATTACTTTTTTATATTAATATGAAATAAACATCGTTGTTTTACCACTAAATTTCTGTGATTAATTCTATGTATTTCACCTGTTTGGATCATCTATAATTATCTAATTTTGTTAAAAATTTCATTATTGACTTCTTTTGTAAAAAAAAATGACAATAATTTTTTCAAATTTTTTAAAAATATCTTTTTTATTAAAACCTCATTAAATGTAATATAATGAAGTATATAAATCTACAAAAATACGAATAGAATCAGGTGGTAATAAAATTAATTGATTAAAAAAAAATGAATATTCCTAGATCAGAATTTTTATTTATTTGAAAATAATCTATTTCCTTTCCTTTAATTTATATTTATTTTATTATTTAAATGGTTATAAAATTTATAAAACTTTAGTTTTTAATATATATTATAATTTAGGAAAATATATTTATGTAAATTTGAATTCTTTTACTTTTAATTTTGTTTTAAATTAACCGTTCAAACAATTCACAAATACGTCACTTTTTTGTCCGGGTTTTATTTATTTTACATTAAATGTAACACATATTTATTATATATACTTTTTTTATATACTATTAAAAAAATCGCTTTTTATTCGTTAAAGTTGTTAACAAAATTTCTTTTTTACATCAATTCGAGTTACTACATCTATTTTTAAAACCTAGCACAAAAAATTTTAATATTAAAAATATTCGAAATTAAATTATTGTCATTAAAAAAAGTTAATGTTTATTGAAAATTACTAAAAAGCAAACCCTATGATAATTTAATTTATCATAAATTTTTCTAATTTTATATAACAATATCTTACAAATATTTTATTTTTCATGAAAGAATTGTATTAGATACAAATTTTAATTTTGGCAGTTATATTCAGAAAAAATTCTTAAATATGTTTATGTAGTACAATTAATTATAAATTTAATAAAATAATTATAATACAGTATTAGTCATCAGTACATTATAAATATAACTTCTATTTGTAATTTGAAGTTGTAGATGAAATAGTTTTAAATTTTAACTAATATATAAGCATGATTGAAGAAGTACATATAACATGACTTCAATTAATCAAAATTATGTAGAAATAAAATTGAGTAATATGGGAAAGTGAAAATAATACATTAATTTAAAAATAGAAAATAAGTTTTACACCAATCAAGTGAAATTTATATATGTATATATATATATACACGCATACATAGTTGAAAACTTTGGAAAGTAGCTAAGTGATGTACAGAAATTGTTACACGTGATTAGAAAAAACTCAGTTGAGTTAGTACTAATATCTCGCATGTTTTATTTCTTTTAGTTCGATGAGCAACGTAGGTAAAAAAGATTATTGATTTCCTCTTCTTAAATTTCTCACGAAGCACAAATGTATATACATTGGAAATGACGGAGCCAGTGGTGGCAGTGTCAGCATTTCCCCACTCACTTTTGTCATGGTCCCCATATCATGGATGTTGCTTGTGTACTTTCTCCGAAAGAGTAACGCTAGCTATAAAAGCAGATTTCGCTGTCTTTAAAGCACGTTAGAAACAGAATAACAGTGAAACAGCGAGCTCACATTGACAGCATTGCGTCTCGCGGGTGCGTGCTTCTAAACATTCAATTTCTGGAGTTCTTCGCATATTTTTCTACAATTGTGATACCTTTATTTACAAATATGAGGAATTTCAAAACTTGGTTGACTATAGTTTTAATGATGATTGCTGCACTGCCAACCCTGCATGCTGAGGGTGATTATTATAAAGCTTTTCATTGCTACCACTGCTACAATATATTGAAGACTATTAGATTTCCTGAAATTTTGTAATTAAAATCATTCATATAAATAAAAACATCTTAGTAGTTAAGCGTCTAATTATAAATAAAGCAGTGATATTTGCATAAGTACTTCTTCTGATTTTTAATATATACCGTTTATTATATTTCTTTTTTTTCATATAAAACATCCATCTTGAAACAGAGAGTAGCTCAATTGCAAATTTATAAAAGATAATATATTCGGAGTTTATCTCAAAATTTGAATTAAAATTTTATTTTAATGAATTTAAATATTTTTTTATTAAAGTAAGGTCAAATTGTTCATATGAAATAAAATTTTTCTATACATAATATTAATCAAATATTTATTTTATATTTCAAACCTTAAAAAGTTTCACTTCAATGCATTCATGTTATCATAATATCAAAGAATTTCATACATATGTATAATATTTAATTATTTACATTCTTCACCATTATTACTATCAAAAAAGTAAATTGAATGTTATTATTTTTCGTAGTTATTTATTGTTTGAAAAAAACCGAAAAGTGTTCAATCGTGATTACAAATAAAAATAATGTAAATGTACTGAAAAAATTTTTCATTCGATTTTCATATTCAGTATTTTATATAATTTTATAGCTTTTCGATAAAATCTCATAGCTTTGAACAACATACCTTTTCACTAACTTAAAATGTATTTCTTATTTTGAAATAATGATTCGCCATGTGATTAAATTAATATTTTTCTTTTCCTTTTATGTATGTATGAATTTTACGGCGTCACGCAATTTCAGAAATAGTGAAAGTATGAGCAATTCAATCGTAGTAAAGTGTAATTATTAGCTTTTTGACTGCAGGTTTAATTGTAGAAAATATTAGATTTCAGTTTTCTCTAATTTAGTAAATAAAAGTTAGGTTCAAAATCAGTTTCTGAATGATACTTAAATAAGAAATAATGAAAAATATGTTTAAAATGTGCATAATGATTCCAACAAATTTATAGAAATTATTATTTACGAAACTAGTGTTAAAGATCTTTTGTTGGAATAATTAATTATTAAGGTGAATTTTATCTTAGTGTCTAAATCTATTATTATATAAATTACCTTAAAAAATGATTTTTGTATTGGCAGAATACAGATTGAACGTTTCAATTTGAAATAGTAAAATAATGTATAAATTGACATGTTAAAAAAAAAAAAAAAAAATATTTTTTACAAAATTCTTTTAAATTTTCTTTTTAAATATTAATTGCTCTTATTAAAAATGAATTAATTACTTATCTTAATATAGCATAACTGCATAAAACTATAAGTTGTTATAAACAAAAATTTAATAAATCACGTAAGATATTAAATAATTGCTGATTACAAAAGACTAATAATAAGTACTTACATTCCTTCGCTGCAAACATTATGGGAGTATGAAATATAAGTACTTAATTAAATGATTGCATCAAATCGTTTAAAAGATGATATTTGTATGAAATCGCAATAATTATAACATATTTGTAAATAAAATTTTATCTTTATCTTAATCCATAAAATGTATACTCTATTGCGTCCATATAAAACAAAACTAAAATATTTATTTTTTGTAAAAATGATTCACTACATAAAATTTTTGATATATTATTAACTTATTAATGCAAGTTATATAAAATATATCGTTAAAAGGTTAAATAAGGTAAAAATCAAGAATTATTCTGAGAGTGGATACTTCTTCGAATATCAAAAAATATTTATTTATCGTATTAAAATTATTTTTAAAGATCGATTTTGTAATTTAATTAAAATTAGCTGCATACCACATGTTATCTAATATATTGTAAGACTTATTTTTTTTAATTTATTAGAAGCTACAGTTGATCCAATTCTATTATTGTTATAATTATTATAGCCTAGATATGTAACGAGGTGTTATTGTTTGTTGTGTCATCCTCACCCAGCCAAAACATTATTTTCAAACTTAAAACAATAAAAAAATGATAATTTTAGAAAAAAATTGTTAATACTTTATTTAAATCAAATTTTTACTTTTTATAAATAAAAAATAGAAAATACAAATATTTAAATAATAATTAAAACTAACATAATCCTTATTTTAACAGTGTTTATCGCTTTATTATACTTTATTTATATGGCTTATAAGTGATTTATATTTTTTAATGCAAATATTATTAATATAACAAGAGATTTCAATTGATTTATAAAATTTCGATATTTCGAAATATGCCTGTCTGTTTAATTACATGGACACTTTAATCGGGATAGTATATGGTTTATCTTAAAACGTCAACGTATTTCGCTTTAAGGTACTATATCTAATAGTCTTTTGGGTTTAAGATCAATATTTAGAAGTATGTACACATGTCAAAAAGCTTTGCGTACAGATATTAAGGATAGAATTGAGTATGTGCGTACCAGCAATTGAGACAATGTCTTTGATGTGTGCTTTAGACTGAAGTTTGAAATTCGTGGTGTAGTGGAAACTACACGTCAAAGATCACCGCATTATTACTGTAATAGCGCATTCAAGTATAGATACATGCAGATTTGTAAAACAACGCCACTTGTGTGGTCTTTATTAGCCATTCAAAAAATATTCTAAGAATATGCAATAACGTTGTTGCTGCAATCAACATATAATCTCCTCCACTTATGACGATCAGATTTACCTCTTTGCGGTCAAATACGTGACATTTTTTATTCACGAAACTGGTAATTGCGTAAAAAAATACATTTAAAATTCGCAAATATATTACTTTGTATTTGGATACGTAATATTTAATTGAAAATAAACGTTTAATTCTAAATGGAAGGTTTTTTAAATTCGTTAAATGTTTATCCTCGTGTAAAACACTTTGTTTGTATTTATTACTGCTTACAATATATTTTGCTTTTTAAATTGCAAAAAGACGTTCTTCAAAATTTTTCACTCAAAATCTATATATTCTGAATAAAATTTTTAAATAAATACCTTTAAATTATTAAGAACTAGCACGTATAGATTTAAAAAAATTAATTGCATAAAAAATACGTAAATTAAAGAACCAGACGATAGTATTATAAACAATTTTAATGTAGTTTTTGGAATTTATAATAAATTTCCTTACATCAGATTCAGTCTTACCAGTAAAAAACTTTAAATATATGTTTCAGCGCCTATTTCTGGAAGTTACTTGCCACCTTCAACCAATTATGGAACACCAAACATTGGTATTCCCTCCACGAATTACGGAGCTCCTTCATCGGGAGGTGCTTTGGGTAATAGCTTCAATAGAGTACCCTCCTCTTCTTATGGAGCACCATCGGGTGGATCCTTTAGTTCATCATCTGGTATTGGTGTTCCATCTTCCTCTTATGGTACCCCAATAACTAGTGGATCATACAACGGTAGTAGGGATAAATTTTAATCAATGATTTTTAATCACTGCAATTTCAACCTTTCTGTTCAAACACAAAAATTTGAACCATGTAATTCCCGTTGCAGGTGGTTTTGGAAGTAACGCACCTTCATCCTATCAAAGTTCACCGATTCGTTCATCTTTAAGCTATGGTACTCCCAGTCGACCATCTTCCAATTATGGTGTTCCTAGCCGGCCATCTTCAAACTACGGTACACCATCCTCAGGTAAATGATTAATTTCCAACAAATATTATAATAATATTTTTGTTAAAATTAATACAATAATTTAAAACCCTATAAGCTAAAAATACATTTTTTATGTTTCCAGGATTCGGTGGTAGCATAGGAAGTGGTTTCAGTGGTGGTAGGCCATCTTCCAGCTATGGTGCTCCATCTTCCAACTATGGTGCTCCATCTTCCAGCTATGGTGCTCCATCTTCCAGCTATGGTACTCCATCCACAGGCGGATTTGGAAAAAACACACCTTCGTCATCATATGGTTTACCTGGAGGCAGTCGTCCATTATCCAGCCAAACTGCTCCGACCTACAATGTTCCAAATGCTGGAAGTTTCAGTGGCAATAGTGGACAGTCTATTGGCCGGCCTTCATCAACCTATGGTGTTTCATCTAGCAGTAGTTTTGGCCATAATTTTGGAGCCGAGCCTTCTGCTTCTTACGGTGTACCCAATCTTCCGTCATCTAACTACGGTGTACCAAACTTCAGTGGCGGGTATAGTTATTAACACCATTTTTAATTCAGATCGTATTCGTAATATTTTTAGATATAAGGTTTTAAAGTACAAGTTCAATGCAAGTAAGTATAATTTCAGATGCAATTTCCTTTAAGTAAATAAAACTTATCTATGTTTTCAAAATTATTATTAATAGTAATTTTGTACAGATTGTGTACACATTTTTTTTATAATTCTATTATCTTTTTTAAAGCTCCAATGCAGTAGGTGGATCATCGTCGAGCTTCAGTGCTCACGGTAGTGCAGGAGAACAAGCTTACGCTAGCAATGGAGGTTATCAGTATTAAAAAAAATTTAATAAAATACGCAATTCATAATATTTAACAGTAAAACTTAGAAATTTAAATTAATTCGCATTTTTGTCTGAATAAATTAATTTTTAATTCATATAATTAACATATTGTTTGATAAAGAGTATTTAATAATCTGAAAATTAAGTGCTGAATAATTCGAAAACTTTAATATTGTCTAATGAATATTCTAAACTTTTTCCAATAATTTGTAACACAATAATGAACAATGTCATACTATATAGAAATTATAATAATTTAATGAATTTTCAATTTGTAATGCCTTAATACAATTATTGTAGCAAAATAATTTATTTAATTTTTAAGCGTAATTTTTATACCAATTATAAAGATAATAATTATTCTCAAAAAATAAAAAAAATTCAATTAAAAAAATTTTGTTATTATTGATCTTTAATGAATTTGATTTTTCTAAAGTATTAAATGAAAAAAAACAACCTTTAAAAAATATTTATAATACTAGACATATGTTTTCAATTACATAGTTATAAGCTTTTCTTTCAAGCATAGAGGAGAGGCACAATTTTTTTATGCAAATAAAATTAAGAGAGAAGAAAGAAAAAAGTAATTTATCTTTTAAAATATTAGGAGGCAATATGTTACAATAATATAAAAATACTAATAGTATAATTGTATAATAATACAAGAATTGCTAATATATATTTAATAAGGTAAACATACGTTCAGGAAAGCAAAGGCTTATCACAATTTCTATCATTATTATTTATTATTTTAACTTACTGTATTCTAAAACTATTTTAACCTGTTAATATTAGAAGAAAAAAAAGAAGATATAAAAAAACATAGATTTTAAAGTCTTTATGACTGCAAGATATATTTGCTTTTAATTTAGTTTATAAATTATGATTAAAAGTAGCCATTCTTCGTTGCTCGAAAATAGTGTCGTTATGAATTTAATTTTATGTTTTATTTTTATTTACATATTTAATTTAATCATAATTATCAGCTTTTTAATTATGTTAAACTATCAAATCAAAAATATCTGTGATTTTACTTTGATTTAAAAAAATTTATGCTAAAATTCTGTAATAATTTTAGATTAAAAAAAATCATTTAATGAATAGTTTATCTATGTAATTTTTATTATTACGAAAAAAATTCTTATGGTTACTTGCCATAATAAAATAAAATTATGAACCTCTTTCATAATAGATACACACCTTACTACGTTTAATTTGGATACGTAAAACTATAATTTGAAATAATTTTAATGTGAAAAGGAGACTAACACTTTATCTCGTAGACAGAATGTTTATCATTCAAATATTGATTTAAAAATTATTTTATGATATATATATTATAATACATATTTTCATAGTACGTAAGTTAAAAATTAAAAAAATTTAATGGCAGCATTTATTGTTTATTTATTTAATTATTTCCTATATAAAATATTTTTAATTTTCCATTTTTTAAATTAAAGTATTGCACATCTTTTAATTTCATTAAAATTTGAAATAGTAACATACTTTTACAAAAAAAAGGTTTCAAATTATGATTTTGGATTCACAATACATAGAATTTAAATATGTATCGCATTGTATTATACGTATAAAAAAGCTTTTCAGAATTTTAACTATAGCATGTCAACCTGCATTTGATCTGCCTTAGCTAAATATGGACTGGATAAAAAAGGTTAAAAGTAGTTATATAAAACAAAATATACTTTTTATACATGGTTTCAATGTAAAAATAAATAAATATCAAAGATTGTTTTTGTACACTGTTTATTTATAACATTGACAGTAAATATATTTCAAGATAATTTGCGCATTATAATTATGATATCATATGTATGTATTCATATAATAATATAATACATTTATTAATATAGTAACGTTCTTTATATTCAGAAAATTCAAGTTTTTCATTTTTTAAAAAAGGTTTGAATAATATTTCAACTTTCATTTCATTGATATTATAAATATAAATGCGTACTAATAATTTTATATTAAATATTATATAATTAAAGTTTAACCATTATCGTTCAGAATGTTGTTTTTTTTAATTAAGTTGAAATAATGCATTCAGTAAAAAAATGAGAATTTAATTTAATAGTATATCTCATTTTATTTACATTCGTTGAAAATTCAACGAATCAATATTTTATATTTATCTGTTTTTAATTTATTGCAATACGTATTAATTATTAAATTATTATTTAAATTATTATTGACAATAAAATTAAATAAATTCCTAATGAAAAAAATTAATTAACAATTTTGTAATAACTAAATACATTTTAATCGATATTTTATACATTACGCATTATAATTTTACATTAGGGATCTTATGAAATCTTTTATACATATTGTTTTTCTCAATTAATTGGAGTGATTCTGTATAATTTATTTCAGAAATACTTTCATTCTTTACAAAATAAATTTCTTTTTTAGATTTGAATTTTATCTACTGATATGTATTCATTCATTGACTAGCTTATTGTAATTCATTTAAAGAAATGCAATCTTTTTTTGCATTCTAAATGGTAAACCTTATTTCCTTAAAAAATTGAAAAATTATCATTGAAAAAAATTAATTAACTAAAATTTATAAATATATATTTACAGTTACTTATTACAGTAAATTAATTTTAATAAATACAATAAGTCTGCACATGCTCTAAAGCTTCAAAGAATTTTGAGCCCATTATCTTAAAAACATATACATATCTTTTGGTTTAACAATAAACTATCTTTATTGAAGTGGGGTGAATTTTTCTAAATACTGTCAGTGTACACTAATTTCCTTTTACTGTTTAATGCATTAAAAATCACTTCCATACATATACTATATAATAAACTCAACAAATTCCGATAAAAACTGATTTATTATTTTATTACATCTAGAAAAATATTTTCTCTTTATGAAACATAACTTATTATCTACATACACGCAATCAACTAAAATATAGTATAACGATGGCTTTAAAATATCTCTTATTGGCGAATTCTTCTTATCAATGTATAATTAAAAAAAAAGTTTACATTTTAAAATATTTTTTTTAAATATAAAACTGAATTTCATTTCTAAAAAGAGATCCTACGGATCACACTCATATATGGAACTATAGCTGATTATCAAAAATATTCCTCTTGATATTATTTAAAATAATATAAGATCTTATAAGTTAAAAGATTTTAAATTGACTTTTAATTTCGTATATATGTAGATAATTCTAAAGTTAAATTGAAACACCTAAATCAAACTGAAACAATGAAATAATATTATATTATTGCATATATTGTTATAGACAACTATCTGATGCATATATATTATATTCTATTAGGTTATTGTTTATATGTTTCTTCTTTGTCAATTCATTCAATTATTTTACAAATTCAAAGTAAAGCAGCGCATTAAATTATAATTTTTCATTAAACAAATATTTTTATACTATTGTAAAATAACTCTTTTACACGCTAATGTAATTTATTTAAAAAAAAATTTTTTTAATCGTAAAAAAGTCAAAAAAAGCAATTAGTTACTAATAGTTATTACGCTTGAATTTACTTATTTTGGATAACATATTTTTATTAAACTTTTTTAATATTATGAATTAACATAATTTTAATAAACCTTGATTTAAATCGCTTTTCTAAAAATTCCTACTTATAATAAATAAAAAATCCTACTTATAATAATAATTTATAGAACAATTAATTTTTGTACATCCTATATCACAACAAATGACTTCACATATCTTTGATATTAATAAAAATGTAAAAATTTTTCAATTACAAATAATATTTAATATGAAAACAAGTCATGAAATAGTAATCTATTTATAAGTTAAAATTTAAAAATTGTATATTACGTGAATTTTTTTTAACTGTATATCCACACCATTTATACTTAAAAAATTATTAAATATATTTTTGCATTTAAGGCTAAACTTTTAAAATAGTATTAACGAAATTTTTAACGCATGAGTATAACCACTGTATGAGTAACAATTACAAGGAACAACTGTTATTTTTTAACTTTCTTATGAATATTTCTATTGTCTTCATAAATGACCCAAATATAAAGGAGTAATTTAAAATTAATATTCATAACTAGTTATACGCCGTCAAATTGCTCATGAAAATATCCTAAAAATGTGATGTAATTTTATATACCATAATTAAATATACTTTCATAAAAATCATCTGTTTTGTTTTGCCATAAAATTAAATTTGTATAAATAACAATTTTTAGTATAGAAATTGACAAAGTAGCCGATGTGATAATTTTTTTTTTAAATTTGAATCTTTGTTAAGCATTTGGTAGACGTTATTAATACTCATATATAATATATATGTCACAAAAAACTGGTAGTATATACTAGGCCTAACAGGCGACGCGGCTTTTAAGAGAATGCATTTTAAGGAATTCTAAAACATAAACTAATTTCAAAAAAAGAATATCGAGAACAACCTTCTGCGCCTATGTTAAATATTTCTCAATATAAAAAATAATATGAAAACGGATATGCTTACATGGGAAATATTTAAGAAATAATACAAATTTTATAGAATTTAAAAATTTATAGAATATGGAAATACCATTCATAATTATTTTTTGACAATGTGGTTCATCTTGTTTTTCATAGACAGGGTTCTGTTTTAATTTAAAAAATGAAAAAAGTCAGAGCGGAGGAAATAAGTAGTAAAATTGTGGGGAATAAAAGTTAGTATGTTTATAAAAGGACGTTTCTCTAAAAGAGAGGTTAGAAAATTTGAAATATGAGCAGGGGTTAAGTAGCGTCAACTCCAACTGAAATAAAAGTCAAGTTTTAGAACTTATTATTATGAGAAGAAAGTGGGCCACGTCGCCATGCTTATTGTTGGTCACAGCATTCGATCACGGAGTCCGCAATTAGAAGGCGGTACTGTTCTGAGTCTGTCGTATGCCAAGTGTCGTGGTGACGGTAGAATAGGGCCCACCCTGCGGACCCATAGTCACAGCACCTGCACTGGCCGCCACCTGATCAACTCCTCCACCCGAGTAACCCGGCTCCATGTCGTAGTCCGGCTCGAGTGCTGGATTCACTCGCCCGTTTGATTCATCTTTGCTGCCGTAGAGCCTACCTGTACCGGCCGAGAGCACTGCCATTTGCTCACCCTGCAACAATCCGAACATATCATAGGCTTGAGCTTTACCTCAAGAGCTTAATATATCCTATCCCCTAACGTATTTATGTGTGAAATTATTTAAACATGCGCCCTTTCGAATACTGATACTACGGTTTTCGTTGTCATGGTCACTGAACCATCACTAATATTCCAATTAATTTACAAGACTATGACTCATCGGTGCAAGTTACTATCACAATCCTCTTTAATCGCAATAATGTGAAAAACATAATTTTATCGTTCACATTATAGAATCATGCCGGGATCTTTTAAAATATGTAAGTACTTTATTGGCTTAATTTCATTCTTTTACGTTTAATACATTTTATTATGTTTTTACAATTAAAACTTGTTAAAAACAATCCTTAAATAACCTATTAAAACGACTCTTTAGAAACTGAAAATTCTCAAGCATTAATCAAAATTTAACTTGATAACAAGTAAATTATCTTATATTCACAATGGCTAATTTTAATATTATTATTTACGATTAAACTAATATTATGTATTTAATATATTTAATAAAAAAAAATGTAAAAAAGGGTATTTAATTCTAATAAATATTAAAAAAAAAATTGGAATTGATAATAAGATTTAGTTTGTAAGAAGTTATAGTGTATATTCATTGATCATTATTTAAGGAAGTATATTATCCGATTGTATCCGTTATGTATTGCAAGCAATGGAGTTACTTATTTTTACTTTTAGTCAAACTATAATTTTAGTATGGATTAGTTTGTTATTCTTGGAGTCTAATTATTGGGATCGATCGCTTAGCTAGATTCTAGACGTTAACTAGATTCACGTGAAGAAAAATCGACGTTTTATTCGGAAACAGTAAAAGACTATCATTGTATTTTTATCAAAATTGAAACTTTATTTCTTATTTTATTGTTTAATAATATAAGCCTTCATTTTATCTTCTTTTTAATGTTCTAACTTCTAAATTCTAATTACTTTGATAAATCACTTTATTTATTTATAAAATTATTATATATATATAAGATCTAACGATTAATCAAAAGAATCGTTGATCCAATGTCTGCTATAACTCATTACTAATACTTGATTTGATATATTATTGATAAATATTAATAAAAAATTTTCAATAATGAAAAATCAATTATTTAAAGTCATACATTAAAAGTGTAGTTATATGATTCATTTAATAAAAACAGAAAAATAATCAATATTTAGTAACCTTGTTTTTAATACATATACAAATATGTATACATTGGATAAATGTAATTAATGCCATTAATGTTATTTTTTAATACTAATTACAGCGTTTTCAATTTAATGTCTTTTACCCAAATATACGTAGATACAAGTACTTTTTTTTTACTTAGTTTATGAAGCAGTATGATGATAGAAGTAGATGATAGATAAGAAGAAGTAATGATAATTGGTAATTTATATTTATTACTTATTTTATTATTATTGAAATTTGCCATAATTTTTTTCTAATGAATAACTTTAAATATTAAAAGTATTCGGCAAATTAAATCAGTTTTATCTGATCATATCAAAGAGAGCCATATTTACTTTTAATGTATAAAAGTTTTTCATCTCTTATAATTAAAATTATAAATTGATTGTAATACAAAGTCTAATAAAAAAATGAAATCTTTTCTATAATTAAAGAGATGTAATATTTTTTTTTATTAAAAACAAACAGAAATTAGCGATTATAATTTAATTATTTAAGAAAAGATTATATTTTTAGTAGTTGCACAACGGTCAACTATTACTTATGTAAATAGTAAATTTTTAAACAATTAAGTTTATTAAGCATTTAATAATATCTTATAATTAGTTATTGACTTAGCACATATTTACATATAAAATAATGTAATCAGCCTAAATACTTTTGACTTAAATTGTTATAAAATACCATATTTTTAAATACTACTTATGCATTAAAATTTATTATATATAAAGTGAGTTTATTTTCGTAACTGACCTCAGCAGGATCAGGTCCAACTCTTTCAACATCCTCTGGTATGTTGACAATGCACCTGAAGATATCGTAGCTGGGGCTTAGCCTACCGCTTAAAAACAAGACTTGTGTGCCATATGAAACTCCAATGAGGGTTACGAGTGATATGAGCATAGCCATGGTACGGAAGGGAAAGGTTTGCTCGTTCTTTTCTTCATCGAAGCCCGGAAATCGTATGAGTGGTGGAAGGCCTATGATCGGCTCACCACCACTTATTCGAACAACAAAAGCAATTATATATGCCGTTAGACTGCCATAGGTATTGCAGTATGTCTTAAAGTGGACGACCATCAACAGTTGTGGAAACAAAATTACGTAAACCAAATCCGAGCACATAGACCAGAGCCCATAGATGGACGGAATTGTCAGTGCCATTATCGTGCTTAGAATGCCAACCACACCAATACCAGTCCGCATAACCCAGATGATCTCCATCTCCGAAGCCTTAGATAAATTGCAACATAATTCATTTATTCACTGCGTTATCTTGTTTATTAACTTAATTAAATTGATACGAGTTGCTGGATAAAAATTTTTTGTTTATTTTAATAGAAATATACTAACAATTGAAGCCTATATAATTTTTTTTTCTTACTATATATCTTTTTTCAATTATTGAAACTGAGTACTAACTGTTATGCACTATTCAATTAATAACGAAGGATAGATAATATCTTTATATTAATCCTGTTATAAATTAGTAATTATCAATATTATATTTATCAACTGCTATTCGAGAAGACGAAAATTTAAAAGAAGAACAATAGAATTTAATTTTGTTCAGTTTAATATGAAAATAAATTTAAAAAATAATGCATTTAAGCAATAAAATTACCCTTTGTCGAAAAATAAGTTTGTAAACATTTCTAGCAAACATAGAGCTTGCAGAAAGAATACTGCTATCCGCTGAAGACATGACAGCAGCGGAAACAGCACCTAGACCAAAGAATGATACAAAATCTGGCGTGAGATATTGTAATACCATCGGCAAAATCATACTAGTCTCTGTACTTGTCAATGGATAAGGTCCTGTATATCGAGTTTCATTCCACGCTGAAACAAAAAAACATTTATATCTATTGTGCACTTCTTTCTTTATTTTCAATATTTTTTTATATTTCGAAACACATATTTCAGATGATTTACTAATAATTTTTTTTTACTAATAGCCAATATATCTATTTAATCATTAATATTTGTTCTTACATTAATGCAATCTTAATAATATTAATATTGTATTAAAATGTGTGCGTTTTACAAAGCCACTTATGGTTTAATTTTAGTTATATAATTAGCTTAACGTTGTTACATAATTAAAAATTAATAAACAGTATTAAATTATTCCTGCACAAAAAGGTGTAATAAATTTCAAAACAAATTTCTTGATTCTAGAAAACAGTGATTGAAAAAAATTAATATTTGTAAAATATGCATAATATATATTTTTTTTAATAACGTATAAATCTTTAATTGAACAACATTTTTATTATTTTTATAAAAACTATAAACAAAAAAATATTTTTAAGATATTAAAAAAAATTAATTGTTGCAGACATCTGCAAAATAATAATTTAGAAAGTTCAAAAAAATGAAAAAGTTTTGGATCCATTTTTCCACTATTAAAACATTAAACAACTACTTCATATGACGATTCACGACGGAAAATTAAACGTTAATATGATGCCTACATATTGTGCCAAGAAAACTGTTTGCCTCTCTTTAAGGGTCGACGACAAATTCCTTGTCAGGGTCGCTCCGCGTAAGTGTTCCCGTCAATACTTTTCTTTTTTATGAACTATAATCGGTCGTTGAATTAACAAAAGTAAAGTCTGATTAGTAAAAATAATTGAATTTCATGTTTCCTATTCCTATTTTTAATCAATCCTTATGTGTCTTCCAAAAATAAAATCCATTTTCTAGTCTACATTCCACTAAGACATTATAAATTATCTTATTTCAATTAATTTTATTATTATTAAAACTGTTATAAAGAAGGTAATAAGAAAGTTTTTAGTTATGAGTTATATGAGCTAATCATCTACTAATTTTAATTAATTTTAAAAATAGGTATTTGTTTTTCCAATTGGGTATAGCTAATGCCAGTTAGGTTTTCTTATTTTAACATTTAACTTTCTAATCGAAACAGTTTCATGAATATATTGTATTCAAGTAGGCTTAATTTTTTGTATAAAGAAAAAGAGTGTAATTTAAATACTACTATAAAGTTCTCATATAATTAATAAAACTTATAAATTTATAATTTATAAATATATAACACTGGTTTAAATATTTAACAAAAACATTAAACAATTAGAAAGCACTTATATTTAGAATATAAACAAGAAATTGTTTTAAATAATTTAAACATTTAACATAATTTTTTAATATAATATAATAATAATAATGTAATATAATAATTATATATAATATAATAATTTAATAATTTAACATTAGATGTAATTTTTTTAATTGTAATAGCCTTTAAATTTTATTGTGTATTAATTACTCAACTAAATATAAATACAACAATGTTAAAAATGTACGATCCAAAAAAAAAATAACAACTAAAGAATATATATAGAAAATAAAAAAAACAAGAATAACTGTACACTCAGAACTCTACCTTTCACTTTCTCGGTAAATAGTCTCAGCATCAATAAAAGGTATAATAAAAACTTGTGAATATTTCAAATTATAAAGAAAAATATTATAAATTATTTAAAGCTTTTATTTATAAGAAACAATAATAAATTAATGAGTGTAACACAATACGGTTACATGTGCAAAAATTCACTAAAGGAGCATAACTTTAACATTAAAAAAAAAACAAATCTTTATACCTACTATAATCTTTCATTCGCTCACTCACTCTCTCTCGCTCTCTCTCTCTCTCTCTCTCTCTCTCTCTCTTTCTCTCTCTTATACATACTCTTTCTCTTTTTATTTATCTATATATTTATCTATTTGAGCTTCTCCAAGTCACGTATTCATGCTCTCTCTCTTTTTGACTACATTTCACTTACTGCATCTCCATCTTACTACAACAAATTTAAGCATTTTTGTAAATCAGAAAAGCATTCGGTAAGCAGATAAGAAAAAAATAATAAGTTAAAAATATACCCTTGAAACTTGTATATCTTTGTTAAAAATTGAATAAACATAGGCAAATTAAAAAAAAAGAAACAATGAATCAGAAGACACTAAAAAGAATGATTTGAAGAACTAGTAAAAAGATTACGCAATCACAAGAAGATTAATGAAGAATTAAAAAAATAAAGGAGACCGTAAGGGAAACAGGGTATAATAAGAGCAGTAAAGTTAACATTAATAATTTCGGAGAAGATTTAGAGAAAAGCTAAGAGTTTCGTAAAAAATTTATAAATAAAGGATTAAAAAACTAATAAAATAAGAGAGTCGATATATTACAAAATATATAA
Source organism: Kradibia gibbosae (assembly GCA_018907135.1). NCBI lineage: Eukaryota > Metazoa > Arthropoda > Insecta > Hymenoptera > Agaonidae > Kradibia > Kradibia gibbosae. The sequence continues at coordinate 34,066,468 of JACCHX010000001.1, read as the reverse complement.
AGAAATACAGTTATGAAGGAAAAAAGAAAATTATTAGATATAGATACGAAATAAAAGTACGCGAAATTATTATTGGAGAAAAAAAAGAGAATAAAAAATGCTACAAATAAGTGTAAGGTATTATATGCATATTGACAGACCGTGGAGAAGTTCAAATAAAAGATAAATTAGAAAAAGTGCTAATCGCGAAAGGAGTTGAATTGAAAATTTTATAAGAGAAAGATAAAATTAAAGAAGAAATAAATTAAAATAAGTTATATAAAAAAAAATTATGCAAAATTTATGATGAATGAAAATTTTTAAATTAATTTAAATAGGAAAACTTGTCATAAAAGGTTATATGTCATAACTCATAACCATATATATATATGCTATATATATACCTATATATAATATATTATATAAAGGAATCAAAAAATCTGTATGAGATACAGACAAATTTTTAATACAATTATCTAACATTTTGTTTTAATAGAAAGATAAATTGTACAAGAATATATTTGCCTATGCTGCAAAATGAAAATAATTTTTTTTCTCTATAGTATTAATTGACATAAAATAATAATTTGTAATTTATTTTATTTGCATTAAAAACTGAACTTACCTGTAGCCTTCGCAATAGCACCGATTAGAACAGGTGGCACTGCCATTAGAATACAACCGACAGCCGCTACGTAGCTGAGTATTTGAGCCCTTCCGGCAGATTTTGATGACAAAACTCTTTGAAAATAAACTTGCCATGGAATACCTCCAAAAATTAAAAGTAATCCATTATCTAAGTAAGACCAATACTCTTTGGGACTTACAGAACCGATCCAATCAACATCCATCGAGGTTAGAGACTGCACTTGTGGATGTACCCAAGCAAAAGGAATACACATCCACTGAAACATTTAAGTTCCCATAATTTTCTAATTATGATCCCACATAAACGTTTAATATGTGTTTACGTATTTAATATTAAATTATGCACTTATAAATATATCAATCAACCTTATATCAAAAGAACTGTAATCAAATGTATACAAAAATGAATTATTTTTTTAATATTTCCTTATTAATTTGTTATAATTGATTTTTATTCTAACTCAATGATACTAAAATTCATTCATATATTTTGTCTTGTTATAATATTATAATTTTTATAATAACTAATTTTTTAATCCTGCAGAGACATATTAATATTAAAGGATATAAGATAAAAATAATTCAATTAGAAATTTTGTAGTCTTGTGGTATGAGATAGCAATATACTTAATTATTTAATCAGAAAACTAATTTTCTTATATTTTAAAAAGAATTATCCTTAAAAAATTATTATAAGCACATTGATATAAATTATAGAGAATTTTATTATCATATTAACGTTTTTCTAGAATGAAAAAAAAATAATGCTTAAAACTTCTAATCCAAAAGGATATAATTATTAATTATTACTTGATAAAGTATTGATTAAAATTTAGAACTTTTATGCTTTGAAAACCTTTTTTTAAAAAAGCTTTCCTCAACTTATCATTAGCTATTAATTGCATAATTTAATAATAATTAATAATTTAATAATTTCATTGCTGTTAAAGTAATCTTTTGAGTATATAAATAGCGAAATTGTTTATAAATTATTAGAATAAAAATAAATGAAAATAGTAACGTACTAATCCAATGAATATGCAGAAAAGTTGAATAACATCAGTATAAGCAACAGAATAGAGGCCACCAAACAATGTATACATGACAGCGATACAAGCACTCAAAATAACTGACGTTCCTTGGTCCATGTCAATGATAACGGCTAGAGTTGCACCAAGAGCCGCAAGTATACCCGCTGCCCAAAACACTTCACCACAAAGGGCGGGTAGAAATAGTAATCCACCCATTCGTTCACCAAACACGTCCTGAAGTGGGTCCAGCATTGTTATGTATCCCTGCTGCCGCATTTTATTTGCAAAGAATATTCCACCTATTTTAGTAGAAATAATTATTAACTAATTGTGTACAGGAACACATAAATCACCTCCTTACGGTATATTTGTCTTGGATACACCATCTATTCTCATAAAAATGTGAGTTAACAATATTGTGAGTAAAGTAACTTTAATTTTAAAGTAAAGTTGTCTACTTATAGTATATCCATTCAACGGGTGACACTATTCATTAAATTTTTCCAAAAACTCTAGTCCGAGTAAAAAGTGAAAATAAAGCAAAATCATAATTAAATTACCAAAAACTAGACTGAGAGAGTAGCCAAAGGGCGCTTGACACCAAATTAGACCGTTAGTGTAAATAGCTTCTGCAGTGCCGTTGATGTAACCCCCTCCCACCCAAGTGGCCGTCATCGTGAAGATACCGACGAAAAGGCCGATGGATCGGCCCGCCAGCATCACTTCTTCCTCGGAATCGTTGCCAGCTTCTTTCTTTCGAGCAGCCCATATGCCCACACCCAATATCATCATATAAAAAAGGACAATAGACACAACACCTGCAACGTTTATCATCTTCGGTGTTATGAATTCAACCGGTGTATATTCCAATTGCCGAAAACCCAAGTCTGAATAATTTGGTAGACGACCCAACTTTTCAACGTTCGGAAACCTGAATTCAATAATAATAGAACTTTCACTTATTCAAACAAGTATTTCTGAAAAAATATTTATGTATAAATGATTAATTTTAATGATTGTATACATAATTTGTATAAATTTTAATTAAATAAATATTCGTTTGTAATTAAAATAATCCGTGACGAGAATAGATCATCTAAACAATTTGTCTTAATATTAGGTGTAAGCACTTTTTACCTAATAAAGAAATAAAATAATAGACAAATAAATGAATTTTTTTATATTCTTCTTATGTTCCACTTCATTTATAAAATACATTTTTTTGTATGTACATATTATGCTTATATTAAAATAGTATTATTGTAGAAAGGTAATAAAATGTATTTTTAGTTTTGATTTATTAATACATTAAAATAAAATGTTAGAGGCGAACAAAATATTAGTTTTTTTGGAATAATATTTTGCATAGGCAATTGACTAAATGGCAATACAGAAAAGAAAAACAATAGATATACCTAATTCGATAAAAAAATTTTAAATTATAAACGTATTTACAGACTTGATATAATTAACAAGACAAGCATAATTATGAACCATAAATGATTATGTTAATCATATTAGAGGTGCAAGAAAGGAATAAAGAAGTTATAAATGAAATAAAAAAAATTAATAATATAGCTTTTTATAAAGGCTGATTAAAATTATAATTAATTTTGTTTATGAAACGTTGATGGATTTAAGAACATTTACTGCTGCATTTATTGCGCTGGATTATGTGAAAAAGGCATGTTATAGAGATGTAAGGTGAAATAGAGAGAATGTAAATAGAAAGTATTAGTACTTTTGAAGGCTCCTGGGCGTGCAGTCTCGCAACAGAGGAGGGCAACCTCAAACGAGAAAGGGTGGCATATAGTGATGTTTCCTGGCTTTCTTTAAAAGATTCGATGAATGTGCACTGGGCTTAACTCCTAGCGCCTTATAGATGGGGCCCTGAATGGCTGTCGTAGGTGCCGAGGTCGCTGCTGTCGGAGACCTCAAATTCCGGGGGCAGCAATCACCCCACCGGAGCGAGGTCTTTTGGGAGGGGCTGTTTCGCGTCCTAAACGCCAGGCCGCCCATGGGCACTGCTGGCCATCGATTTTCGCTTCTCCGCAGCTCGAATACTTCTGCCACGGTCTCTGTACCTCTATGTCTCTGCGTCACCCTTGGTCTCCTGTTCGCTCGTTCACTGTCTTTCAAAATTAGAGTTCGACGTCAAGAGGCTGTTTTGACTTCAGCAATATTTATTTAAACTACTCACATCATTTCACCCTCTGAAACATTGAGCATACCCCTAGGCTTCCTAATTTATTACGATTCGATTAATATCATCGTCGTCATACTCATCATCACCATCGTCAAAATCATATTTATTAATTACAATTACTATTACTAATATTAACAATTAACTTATAGCTTAATACATTCAGTTGATAGTTTTTATTTAACTTGTGACTTAAAGTAATTTAATTAATTATAATAATTATATTTAAGCATCTTAGCTAATATTAAATATTAATTGAAAAGCAAATTTCAATATATTTAACGTATCATTATAGTCAATATTATCTATAAATAATTTTATAAAAAATGTTTACTTAATAGAAATTATAAAGTAATTAGCTATAATTTGCTTTGGTTAGGAATACAAATTTTCAACAATTAAATCTATTAAATATTTATCAAATATTCATCTATTAAAAAGTATGAAAATTTATTCAAAATAATTAATTGTTTTAAAAAAAATACTAAATCAAAATTAAAAATTATAATAGGCATAATTGTAATTTTATTACTTTTATAAAAAAACTATTGTAAATAAAAACAGTTTTTTTCGTATAAATATAATACTTATATAATATGTTTAAAAATACCAGACATACATATTCGAGTTTTGAAATAAATATTAAATATTCAATAACAAAAATTAGTATTTTCTATTTATATCGTCTTACTATTGATTCTAAAAATGTTTAATAATTACATATTAATACTAAAAAAAATCAAATATAATCATGATTATAGAAAATGAACCGAATTATTTCTTTGTAATATTAGATTTAAATAAAATATTATGTGAAATTTGTTTAATTACTACTTTAAAAAAATAATAATAATAAATAATTATAGACGAATTGTAATGTATACAAGTAATATAACTATAAAACATATATATTTAAAAAATTAGAATTAATTTTTAATATTTAAACGAAATTAAAAATTCCAACTCATGCAACATTTTGGTATAATCATTTTTTTAGTAGTGCAAAAAATACGATACTATAAGTACTTATAGTGTGGCTCAAGATGCTCAAAGATAATAGTATTGTGAATCATGATCGTAAGAAATACTATTGCCATTACCAAAACAGTGTCTCGTACTGATATTCAAATATTATGATGCAATACAAATATTAGATTTAGATACAGTTTTTTTTTAGCTTTTTAATACCATTTATAATAATTTATATAATATACTCATTTATGTTCGGAATTGTATGGTATACAATTCATACTACCAGGTATTACTTTGAGTGCAATGCACGCATATATATCTCAAAATCTTCATTTTGATTTCGATAAATCAATAAGCCAAACATCTTTATTATCAGATGAAACTTGCTTTCTATTGAGAAAGATTCTCATTTTGAAGGAAAAATTTAAGACCTTATACTATAAAAATTTATAATTTCTTTAGTATAAAGCTTCTAAAAATTATAATAATATGTTAAAAGACAATCCAAATAATAAAAAAAAATTCCCTTTACTTAGAAACAAAAATAATTAAAATTTGTGATAAAATAAAATAATTACTAATTTGTGTTTTCTCATCTAGTTTTTAATATAAATATTACAGACATCATTGAAGCTTTTATGTTAGTTTCAAAACTCTAATGTATATAACATCATTTTAAAGTTTTGATTTTGACACCTTATAACCATGAGTTTATATCGTTTTCTTAAAAAAAAAAAAACCATTGTACATATAATACAAATCCACGACAGTTTTCTTTAATGGTAGTTTTATAATCTTTGCAAATTTACAAAAAAGATGAAAAACTCGTTATAATATAATATGTACTAAGTTGCATTAAAAATAAATTATTACCAATAGAAAGAAATATAAAAATCATATCTTAATTCAGATAATAAATAAGCTTCTCAAATAATATAATGATAGAAAAAATTCTTTTAAAAATTGTAAAATCATTTAAATAAAAACACTTTAGAAAATATTAAATTAATTATTTTTACGCATTTCTCAAAAAAGGTAATTACGATATTGCAAGATATGCAAAGAGAATAATACAGTAATAGTAAAAAGCTGCTTTATTAATATGTCGTCATGTATATTTGAAATGCTTTAATCATATATGACCCATTTAGCTACATACGATGCATGTGTATATATTTATATATAGAGAACGGTTGAATTATACCAAGTGTTAGATTCATATCTATAAGTAGTAATAAAGCTATCAAAATGTGTACTGTCGATTAGTTAATTGTACAAAAAATAATATTGAATAAATAATCAATATAAAATATAAATTTTATTTAGATTAAGTTTTAATATAATTTAAAAAAAATATACACAATATTAAAATAAATATTTATTATTTGACTATTCGTAAAATTTTGATTTATACAAGAAATCCAAAGAACAATCCAAAGAATAATACAAAGAACATAAAATAATTAATACAAATGTAAAACTAATATTTTAGAATAAATCTTTTTTTATTAACTTATATTAGTGTGTAAACATTATACAAAATCTTATAATTGTATTCAAATATCAAAAATGTTTCATAATAATTTATTTTATAGGATAGAAATTTAATATATTATAATTATATACAAATTTTGGTATAAATACTAATATACAATATTAATTTTTCGGAAAATGAAATTGTTTTTAAATTATTTCTAAAAAAAAAATAACTATAAATGATGTTTTGAGACATATAAAAACTATTACACTTTATCGTTACATCTAAATTGAACCTAAAGTATTCAAAAAGATAAAATTTATAATACAATAGAAGATTTTTTTTTCAATTTTTATTATAAAATATATTATAATTATAAAATATGTGTTTCAAATCTATCATTATTAAAAACAATAATAATAATATTACGTACTTACAATAATTATAGTATAAGAACTGAAAATTTAAAAATAATACTTTCTATTTTAAAGATGAATTTTGAAATTTATACAATCATATAGCTACTGCAATATAATAATTACAATAATACGTTATACTTGGATAAAAAAAATTTGTAATAACTATTTTATACTCACTATCTTAATATACTGTAATATAAGTTTAATATAATTTATATAATAAATATATTTTTGGATTTTCTAAATATTTTAAAAATACATATACTCAAAAAAATATTTCTATTAGATAGAAAATATTTAATTGATTAAATAAGAAAATGAAAAATGGTAGTCAGCATTTAATTTGACAGAATAAAAAAATAAAATTGTTTAGTCTAAGCTATTTAAAAGGAAACTAATTAAGATAAGAATTATATTTTGGATACTAAAACTTAATATTTGGAAGAACTTTTTATTCAAAATATGAATTGATTAAATAAAAGACAAAAAACTCAGTGATTTTATGCTATCGAATTGACTTCGTTGTAAGTTTAAAGAGATATCGACGCCTATCGCGTGCGCGCGTCGATGTCCCTTGATCAGGAACGTCTAAAAGAAAAATATGATGATGATGAAAAATATGTGAATATTAATATAGACTTAATTAAAATAAATAAATATTTGTATATTAAATATGATTTTTCGACAGCTACAATCTATATAGCTATTTAAAGAAATACTAGCGAAAAAAATAATAATTTGCACAAACGCATTTTTCTCCTTCCTAAAAAATGGATGGAAGTTACTTAATGATATAGAATACACTGTTGATTCGATATTATGCAAAAAATAAAAAAAAGATAATATTTCATAATTCTTAATCAGTGTTATATTTATAAAAATAAATAATGTAATAATAACGTGCGACCTTTAAACTTTACCTTCGAAATTAATAAATTTAACTACTTCAACGAAATTTAAATAGCATTGAATAAACCTGATTGATATCCATTTTCGTACATCTTTAATTAATCTTTTCTCTCTATCTCTCTCTCTCTCACTCACTCTTATAAGAGTTGCTTCAAAATTTAAAGGAATTTTTCAATGCCAACCATTCATTTGAATTATACATGATTAATAAATTTCTTGATATCACTAAAACCATAACATATGATAAAATCCTTCTATTATTTAATTAAGAAAAAGAAATTAAATAATCATCTGTCCATATTACATTTATTATATTTTATCGTAGCTGTAGGTGATATTGATTGATACGTATAATTTTATAAATGAGCAATTATGTTAAAAAAATTACAGTCTTATTAATTGCTAAGAAATTTTCAGGGAAGATCAAAAATACAGCTGATAACACCCTACCACATCAATACATTCAAAATAATAAAAAAGCTAGAATTAAATGCTTTAAAATAAAGAAACAGCTCTCTCCATATTACCTGGAGTACCATACAAATTATTAAAACTCCTGCAGAAGTATAATAGGAAAGCGAAGTATGTTGAAAATGGTATTCCTGAATGATAATACAATTGTTTTTAATACCCCTTTACTATCGTAGGTGAGTAGAATAAAAAGTAGTAAACGAAATAAACACGTAAATTTTATAAGGGGTCAAACTAATAGCCTTACCTGTCGATCTGTTTCACCTAAGGAGGTAGCGCCGCCACGGTAACGAAGGAAAGGTTGCATCGGTTTGTACAGAGCCCGGGGGCTTTGTGTTTGCTAACTCGGACCACTTCGGTCGCACAATCTCGAAGACTAGTGTCGCTGATAAAGTGCGAGAAATCAGAAGTCAATGAAATTCAGCCGCGAACGGAGTCGCACTTAGTCTCGCGATCGCGCCAAGACGAGGCTTGCGGTTCGACTGAGGGGTACACCGGTACAACCGTGCACACAATCACAATATTGATTCCATACTAGGACCGACCTGACGTCACCCGCTCCATTCTACCCCTCTGACGGCGTGACCCTCGGCTTCTCTCTCGCATGCTTTCTCAGTCACCCCCGAGAGAAGAACTATCGCTGACGAACTCAGCCCTTCCACGCTTGAAGATAATAAGGGAAAATTTTCTTCATTAGATGAAAACTCTCTGATTCTGCGCACTCCGTTCGGGGTTGATCTACATCTTCCATTCCCTCTGTCGATTTCTCTCTGTGTACTTCTGTCTCTATTATTCACTTTTACAATTTACTAATTCTATTCTCGCGCTCTATCTCTCTCCCTCTCTCTCTCTCTGTCTGTCTGTCTCTTCTTATTTTTCGTCTTTCCGTGTTTCATTTTCAAACAATTATTCCAATTTCTGATGATAGTGAAAATAATAAATTGTATAAAAATAAAATTGAAAAGTAAAATAATTCCTGATCATAAAAAAGACAATTTGTACATACATTTAAAAAAATAAAATAAACATATTATATTCTCACAGGCAATCCATCTAACAAAAAAATGTTAATTAATAGATTTGAAAGAGATTACTTAAATTAAACAAATTTTTTTTATTACCTTGCATTGTATATTTCAATAACAAAAATTTAAAAAACGATAATATAATTACATTTAAATTTTTATACAAATTTTAACAATTAAAATGAATCCTATGTCTTACACTAAATTGATTTATTTAACATTTTTTCTTTATTTTTCCTTTATAAAAAAAATAAAATCATGAAAATAAAAAAAACAAGAATTTTAAAATAAAAAATTCTTCCAATATTTAAAAATATCTTCAGAAAAAAATTTGAAACAAAAATATATAAATGCGCAAGTAAAAGAAATTTAATAAAAAATACAACATTTCACTTATATTATATTTAAGTACTTTGTGAATTACGAATTTCAGGAAAATGATTGCCATGATTAATAATTGATGTGAAGTAAAATATATTTAACTAATATAAAATTACTACGTATGTAATAACAAATCAATTTATACATTGTCTGTTATAAAGCATATTTCAATATTTAAATATTTTGCTTTAACTATAACCTTGATACATCTTCGAAGCATCCTTTTAATTATAATAAAAAAAATAATTTTCTTATAACTTATATTTATGAACTTATTAATATTTTTATCAATAAATATGCATCGAAAAAATACTTTATAATATAATTATTTACTCAATTAGTTGTTTCATACAAGTATGTTTTTAATACAAATTTGGTAATTTTGCAGTTTTTATCCATAAATATTTAAATATATATTTTATAAATAAACTTTTTATGTATTTAATTAAAAAAATCCGTTATTAATAAAAAAGGTAACAAACTGATTCCCACAAATATAGAAATCAATAAATTCAAATTAAGGAGACAATCTGTAAAACAAAGATGAGAAGAGAGCCAACGCTCCCTTTCCGTACAAACCGCTCATTTTTAGATACAAAACCGCCACTTCTCAGGTGAACACCATTAAAGGGACACACGCCATACTAAAATTTAACTAAATACATAATCGAATATGAAAAACTTCGTTTTTTTTTACCCTACGTCAGAAATGTAATTTTTTATTTTTCAATTTTTATTGTACAAATGTGTTTTAGATACAATCACTTATTCCCTTCAACACCCTTTCAAGTAAACCTTTTACATGTGAGCTAGAAAAATATTTATATTTTTATGAAACTTGGTTTTGTTTATCATATTAATAAATATATATATATATATATAAATGTAAAATATATTTACTCAATTGACTACTTTAATAGGATAATTATGAAATTTAGGTACAGTTAAAATAATTAAAACTGATGGTTTTAAATATTAATATTCCTTTATTTATTAATAAAAAAATTGCTTTTTATCATTTCTATTGAATTTACGAAGAAATTCCTATGTTATGTTAACATAAAAAATTGTATATTGCTTATTTTATCACAATTATTTACACAAATTCCAGATTCCCTCAAAGACTATTTTAGGGATGAATTGAAAATGAATTTAATAAATTACATTATACAATATATATTAAAAATGTGTGTATTATGATATAAAAATTTTAAAATTTATTTTTTATCTGCATTAATTCTCATTATTACGAATGTAACTTAAAATATCTATTCTGTCAATGCAGTAAAATAATAATGCATTAAAAAAAAAAGTTTAAAATACATATATTGTAAATAAGAATTAGAAAAGTATTGTTAATTGTTTCTAAAACTTATTTTAAAATCAAAAATTTATTTCTGAACCTTCTTGAATTAATCTATTACTTTTTGTAAAATTAAAACGATTACTATAGTATTAAAGAGACATGGAAATTTATTTCATCAAGCTAATAAAAAATTTTTATAAAAGAAGAAAAGTGTTTTGTTTTAGTATGTAAAAAAAGTTGTTCAATATTTGCATTTATGTGAAAATACACTAATATTTTCTTGGATATGAATTCTAATTCGATTTATCTCTTCCTAAAAAATGTATATTTTAATGTATAATCATTAATTCAATAAATTTTCATAAAGTATCCATATATTTTTCTGGTAAATAAGAATGAAATTGACATTTTATTTTAATTCTTCCATTATGCAATTCCCCATTTTTGCATATTAAAAGAGATGTAAATTTATATAGTTGTAATAATATTCAAATTAAAGTCTTTATTTTTTGTTTTTTATCATACACTTTATTATAATTCTTATACTTATATATGAGGCCCCATATGAACTTAAGTGCACACATTAGCATAAAATTTTTAAACAACAAACGTTTTTAAATTAATTCATTTATCATATGATCTTTTAAGAATTTAAAAAATTTTCATTTTAATTTTTTTTTATTTAAAATTGATTTTTAAATTATTTAAAAGCTTTACGCTGGGTTTAAAAATATACAATGATAAGAAATAAAATATTGGAATTTCCGTTCTTTATAAAGTAGTTTACGCAAGCGTCAAAATTAGAACATATAGAATTTTTTCATTTTAATTTAGATTAGAATAATTACAGTAACAGCTATCATCGTTTGAAAACTGTATTATAATCAATGTAATCAAATTGTTTTAATATCCTTTTGATTATTCATAAATTTAATTGCTTTCGTTAATTATTAAATAAGTATAAAATTTTTTTATTTTATAAATCTGACTTTCATTTCTTTTTGCCCAATTGCAAAACTAGTACTTTTAAAATTTTGGGCTATAAAGTTTTCAAAACCTTGATTAATTTGTTAATTATCTAATACAGACAAGGGGAAACTTATTAGTTTATTTATGAAATTGATAATGTTATAACTGTACTTTTTAATATAAGAAAAGTGTAATATGTTAAAATTTATTATATCTATAAGACAGTTTAATATCAGATGTGAAGTAAAATAGCACAATTGATTTTATATTTAAAAAAAAATAATATTTTCTATTGTTAATTAAACTAATTTGATTGACTGTTGACAAAATAAATGATAAAATTTAATCTGCGCGGAAGAATACAGCATTATTTCATAAACAAAAATACTTTAATCGGTTACCACTATGTGTTCGGGCCAAAATGGCCCGGCCTGCGCGTGAACGGCGGGCGGCGGCGGCGTAAGAGAAAGCGCCGAGGAAAAGGAAGTAAGAGGGAGAAACAGGAAGGAAGAAGGGCCCGGAAGAATGCGTGGGAGGTCAGTATTACACGGCCGGGCCTGACCTTCGCGACGCTTTCGAAGACAAGCAACTGGTGATGACACATACCTGGTGAGCAAGTGTAGTGGTAGGGAGTTCAAGAGAAAGAGTGAAAGAGTGGAAGCGTGGTTGGATCGCGACGATCCAAGCACCCCTAACGCGTGTGATACCGCGAGAATAGGTAGCGGGAGGGACAGCGAGCCGTGGTTGGAGTCTGACGATTTAACCACCCCTTAACGCGTGCGATAACGCAAGCTCTTGTGAAGTGCGCATAAGTGAGACGTGGTTGGGCTAGAAGGTCCCAAATACCCCCTGGGTGCGTGAGATACCGCCAAGACGCCCAGCAACGAAACTCGGTGCGTGGCGATCCTTGTGATTGGCCCACGACGAGCAACAGCGGAGGAAGTTCGGCGGGTGGCGATCCCCGGCGATCTCCCACGGCGAACGGCCGACGCAGCGGGGGCGAAGTTAGCCAACGAAAGAGCAGGAACGAGAGAGGAAAGGAAGCATCCTTAAGCAAAAGAGCGACAACAAGATGAGTCACAGCTCAGTCAGCGCCCTAATTAGTTCGCAGAGGAGCTACCGAAGGAAGCTGGATAGTCTGCTCTAGGAGCTGAACGAGCCGGAAGCGGACGCAATGACTCCTGTATGCCTCAAGGCTCGACTCGCCTACCTGAAGGAAATTTGGAACGGAGTATGGGCCAATGACGCGGAGATCACGGAGACCGAGACTCTGGACTCCGTGTCTTACCTAAGGGTGGGTCTCATGACCCACCTGCAGAGGAGACATAACGCCATACAAGATAAAATATGGACGTTATTGCGAAGCGGCGAGGATGCAGGAAGTAACGACGAGTTTTCCGTCGGATCAGGGAGTGTCCATTCTGGACCGACGAACCTGCCGACGTTGGCGTTGTCGACCTTTTCGGACCAGTACGAGGAATGGGAAGGTTTTCGCGACCTGTTCTATTCACTCGTACACAATTCAAAGCAGCTGGACAGGTGACGAAATTCCAGTACCTGAAGACGTGCCTTACTGGAACAGCAGCAAATATTATCAGAAACACCCCACCGACGGGCACCAATTACGATGCCGCGTGGAGAGCACTGGAGGCATGCTTCAACAATCCACACGCATTGATCAACGGGTACCTGAAAAGGTACTCGGAGCTGCCTAGGATGAGCCAGGAGTCCGCGAGTGTCATGTGGGATTTTTTGGACGATGTGGAAGAGATACGTCGGGGACTGAGCAGCTTAATGTCCCGAGAAGAGCGAGGGGATGCGTTTATGACGCATTACCTGATCCAACGCCTGGACCCCGTGAGTAGGAGTATCTGGGAGGCCCGGCAAGGGCCCAAGGAACGATCGGCAGTGGACGAGATGTCAAAAGAACACCCAAATTCCACCAACCGTTCCCAGTACCCGACCTACCGAGAGCTGAGAACGATCTTGGAGGATCGGATCGGGGCGTTGAGTCATCAGCCGGAGGAAAGACCGACCGAGGCAAAAGAGAAGAGAAAAAGAAGCCCGCCTCCGAGCAAGAAAACGGACAACAGGTCGACTGAATGGTGCACCAAGTGCTCGGGCCGCCACAGCACAGGTAACTGCCCGCAACTCATTATGATGACCCATAGCGAACGAGTGGCAGAGGTCAGAAGGATGAACCTCTACTACAACTGCTTGGGTTATCACACTAACGCGTGCGATAACGCAAGCTCTTGTGAAGTGCGCATAAGTGAGACGTGGTTGGGCAAGAAGTCCCAACCATCCCCTGGGTGCATGAGATACCGCCAAGACGCCCAGCAACGAAACTCGGTGCGTGGCGATCCTTGTGATTGGCCCACGACGAGCAACAGCGGAGGAAGTTCGGCGGGTGGCGATCCCCGGCGATCTCCCACGGCGAACGGCCGACGCAGCGGGGGCGAATTTGGCCAACGAAAGGTAGGATAGCGGATAAGGAATGGCGAGAGTGAGTTTGAGAGTGAGTGAGTAAATATGTACAACAAGCGAGGCTTTTTCCCCCTCCAGCGAGGGTTTTTTTTACGCCATCAATGTAAACGCGAGGGCAATAAATTAATTGTATAACGCCCAATTGTAATTGCATTTATTTCGTCCCCGCTCCTTCACCTAAACGAACTCGCGGCCTGATGAGGCCGATAATCGCGTGAACACTATGTATATAATATAAATATCTTAAAGTGTTATGTAAAATTAGTTTTATTATTCATTAGCAATTTTCTAAAGAAATATTAATCAAAGTTGAAAATCAATATAAGTGTAAAAAAAACGTACTTAAACCTGGAAATTAGCACAATTTCAGAAAAACTGGTTCTTGTTTTCGCGCTTTCATTATATTTGTATAAAGTACATAAGAACATACGTAAGAAAAATTAGCTTTAACAAAAGTTTAACAATTTTAAGTAGTATACCAGCAAATCAAATATTTGCATAGAAAACTTAATTTAATTTTAATACTCAAAACTGTAACTGTACGTTAATACTTGTCTCTTCTCAGTGATGGTTTCAGTTAAAACAATTTGATTGTGCGCAGTAGCGATCTTTTACTTATCAGTTTCTACTCATCCGTAGCTTTCAACATTTTAAAGTAAAAGGGATAACTAAGAAGGAGAATACTTTATTGCTTAGTTGTTATATTTTTTATTTTCCGGGCAAATCCAATGAGCAAACAGGTCAGTGCGAAATACAAAATCTGACTGTTTTTTATCATAATATAAGACTAATTTTCTTTTTAAATTCAGATCTATTCAATTAAATTTAAAAAAGAAAAAAAAGAAAATCATTATTTAGCACAAAATTTTTTGCAGTGTATAAATCAGTAGACTGCATTAATATGTTCCGCTAGCGATCGTAGATACTGCAATGACACTGTCATGCGCAATATAAATACAAGCTTATTGGTAATTACAAATGCGCGAAATTTCAACATCATTATATTTTTAATAATTCGATATGTATTGGTATATTTTTTAACACACTCATACATACACATTTATATATATATATATATATATATATATATATGTATATATTATAAATAATTCTTTTTTCTTTAATGAAATTCTGTTAATTATACAAAATTTTTACTATTTATGCTTCATTCATGTATAGCATTAAATTGGTCTCAGTTTTTTCTCATTTTTCTTACTCACAGATTGGATTTTATGTTTTATTCGAATAGATATACCATCAAAACAATCGATTTTTTCATTAGCCCAAAGTGTATTTTTATTTCATAAATATTTTTAGAAAGGATTACATTTTAAATTAGGTACAAAGAAATTTATTTTTATTTAAAAGAAACAAATATAAATTTATAAGTTGTTTTTAATGTTATATTATACAATTAACAATAATACCGTTATTATTCTTACATACTTTGGAACAACTTTTTTGCTTAGTATTTAATAAAAAAGCAAAATTTTCCAAAACTAAGTAATATTTAATTATTATTCTCAACATTTGAAACCTTAAATTATTTCTCGGTAAATGTAGAGACTAGAGAGATATTGTAATTGTATTTTAATTAAATTATTAAAATTAACGATACATTCTAAAGTATAATTTAAATTGTAATTAAAATTATTTTTGTTAACACTATTATCGTAAGTATTACATTTTTTTAGCCAAAAAATAAGTGTGTGATTTCTAAGCAAATGTTTGTACTCATTTGAGAGTAATGAACGACATGCATTATAATAAAAATGTATATTACGTGTCTTTAAAGGATTCAATATACTTTTTGTTTTTTTTTTTTTAATTTAAAAAGTTTTATTTTCTTGTAAGGTGTACAATGAATTTAAGAAAGAAAGATAATCAAATCGGGGTTCCGTTTCAGTATGTCCTACTGTAAAACACTTGAAGAGAACATCAAATTCAATTGCACTAATAGTATAAATAACTTTTCTAATACTAAGAACTCTTAATAATTCATTTCTTGTTATAGATCCGATATTTAGATGTTTATCATAATCCTAAGAAATCAGGGAAATTAATAGAAGAAATTTTTTTTAATTTACTTGACAAAATATATGTAACAAATAAAAAAAATGTTAACTTTAAATAATTTAGTAAAGTTATCCCTATATTATGATTTTATCACATCATATAGACATTTTAATAAACAATGGTTAATTTTAATTAATTTAAAAAATATTATATATATAATTTATTTAAAAATTTAATAAATAATTTAATAATATATAATACTCAATCATAATGATAAATGTGAATTTCTTTCAAAATAAGAAAATTAACAAATCAATTTAAAAAAGAGTAAAGAATTCTTTATAAAAAAAATTCTTTGCTTATAAATGTGCTTATGCATTTTACGTTAATAATTACTTTAAGTAATAATTTTATTAATTTAATTAAATTATATAAAAATAACAGGAAGAAAAAATAGTTTTAATTACATAAATGGGAATTAAATTCACCTTAAATAATTCTTCTAAATTACTATTAAAATGTCTGGAAATGACAGTCAATGTTCGTTTAAGAATTTGCTGTTCATTGAAATTTAAGCAAGAGCGAGGTGTGTTTTTAGTTGGTACGTGTCGCGCTGGTATCATCATTGGAGATTTTTCAAGTTGACCTTGTGTTATTGCTGCCTCGACCTCATCACAAAACTTCCAATAATCAATATAATTCGGCCTAAATTTTAAAATAGAATTAAGTTTTGCTTTAAGAAAAAAAGAAATTTCTTTATTATTTAGATAAAGTGGCGAAATATTTATTTCTTCATGATCATAATTTATTATTCACGGATGTGCAATATTAAGATTATAATAAATTTCATATAAGTCCTTAATAATAATAATAATAAATCCTTTACATTTTATATAACCGTGCATGAATTATAAAATTTCCATAAAAATTTTTTTTAATATTTAAGTTTTTATGATGATATCACCTTTGGGAATTTTTAAATTTATCCATGAGGGTATTCACTTCAGAGCGTGTAAGATTGCATTTAAGCTGATTTAAACCACGATCAAATTGCCATTTTGTTACAATTCGTTCATTCCTTGTATCAAAAAGTCGAATAAATTCATTTACCTATTATAAAATTTAAAAACCATAAAATAATATACTGTTTTTTATTAATTTCCATTTACAATCTAAATAAATAGAGAAGAAATAGTAAAATTTTGTAAAAATAACACTTTGTCTACTACTACGGCAATATGTATAATTGCTACTACTCAAAGATGTTTGTTCATCAACCACATCGACAGAACTATTATATTTCAAGTAAAAGATGCGAAAATACCAAAAAAGGGTAAATTATAAATATAAACCCAAAAAGGAAATAATGCAATAAGCTACGAAGCACAAGATAAGTTCTAATCGCATTTGTTCCATAAAGTAGGTAGCTTCAAGAGTATAAGTCCAACGTAAGATTACAAGACGAATTGATCATTGTGCTTGACGAAATTGCAGTTTCACGCTTATGAGTTCTTATTTTATTTCTCCCCTTAAAATTTTAGAGTAGAGGATAAACTAAGGAGAAGAATGAAAAAAATAACAAAAAAAAAATAAGAAAAGTACTAAAATTTTTAAAACAGAAACTACTAATTAACATAAAGCTCCTACTTCACATTTATCCGTCTGATTTGATGGAATCTCTAGCTTTGTACGCTTTATATTCTTAAAAAAAGTATGTATACATATATATTAATTTTTATTAAAAAACAAAAAGAATAGTTATGAAGACGTGTCAATCATTTTCAGAAAAGATTTCCATCCATCCTTCGTTCGCTCACCATTACTGGTGTGCTCACTTCACAACCCGGGAAGATTATTCCCAGTTGATACGTCAGCACTGTAGCTGAAAAATGAAAAGAAATTATTAGCCTGAAATATAAAGTGTTAGTTAAAAAGATCTCTTTACTGAGATCATTAGCTATTGTGGAAGCGACTCTGACTGCTGTCCAAAAGTGATGAGGGGATACTGGAATAATCCTGTTCGTTAATAAAACAGAATGACAGCAGTTGGCAGATGAACTGTAGAGAAAGCCAAAGCTATATGAATTTAACCAATTGAAACGAAAGGAAGATGTCGATACTACAAAAGAAGTGAATATTACATAACATTCTTTGTTTTCAGTATACCAAATATCATTCCTGTCATTCAAAGTGAAAATAGAGGCCGTCCCTGTGAAAACAGATTATCTATAATGTAAACAATTAAAATTGTCTTCTAAAACAATACCCTTTCCTAAGACATACTATGCAAATTTAAACTGTTTTATATTAGATTCAAATTAATATGTACCTTAATTCCATTACGAACAACTTCAGATTTAAGTTTAGCTAAAATTAAATCAATATCCGTTTCTTCAAGACTTAAACATTTAATAGAATCAGAAACGTCTACTTTAGCTTTTTTTAATAATGGTTTTTCCTCTGATAATGTTTCCAATTTATTTATAAAATCTAAATAGTAAAATCCTATATTGTCGTTGTATATACATTCCAAAGATAACATTTCTTCCAATGTGATTGGAATCATTGCAGTTTTAAAAATTTGCCGCAAATGAGATCGACATACGTAACCGCGGTGATTTCTAAAATATTTTAAAAAATATTGTTTTAAATAAAAGTATAACTAAGTTATAATAATAACAATGTATACAAATAAATTGAAAAAGTGATAATAAATAAAAGTATAAGATTGCTAAAAATTAGCAAAAAATATATTCATTATTTATAACCTTTGCTGAATTAAATTTTATTAACAGAAAAATTATCAAATAAAATAAATTAATTCAATAGTCGTTATTGTTAACGTTTTATAGCCTATATTAATAATTATTACAATTTGAATTCTCTTAATTTCTTTTACATTTTTAAATTCAATTAAAAGTAAGCAAATTTTATAAACATGTATTTCCTTTAATTACTTATCAAAGTCCCGAAAATATTGTCTGAGGGAAAATCTTCTTTGTTTTAAACGAAGTGTAATTTTTTTAAGTGTTTTTAAGTATATTTTTTCCATTTTAGTAGACAATTTGGAATAAATTTCGGAGCAATCCCATTCTCCATATCCTATTCGATTGAGTTCTTTTATCTGGACTGGAGGAGATACCACTTTACAGTTAGGATTTTCGGATTTCGTATCTATATATCTTTTCGTGAATACTGTAAATTGAATAATGTAAATATTTTTAAGAATTATTGTTCATTTAATTTTTAAATCTTTAAAAAATATTCTCTATAATTTCTTGATTAAAGATAGGAATACATAGGGTTTTTGAAATACAAAAGTTGATTTTGAACATTTTTTTTATGCTAAATAATAGACTTATATTGTATTAAATAATTTAATATCTAAATTATAAAAATAAATTATTTGAATAATTGTTTACAATAAAGTTTATAGATCAATACTTTTTCTGATTGAAGAATTTAATTATAATGTTTTTAATTAGCAGTCACATCTTTCATAAAAGGTTTTTATTCTATCAATAAGATATTTTTATTATTAGCTAGTAACGCTAAATATATATTGTGAAAAAATCTCTGAATCACCGTAACACAAAATGCCTCTATGATATTATTATTGTTATTGTTGCTGGTGTTGTTATTATTATTATTATTATTATTATTGTACTATATTAAACATTTTTTTTAATTTCTTAATTTTTTTTATATTCGACAGAAATAATTTTTGATTAGAAATTTCTTTTAAAAAGATATTTGACTCCTCAAACAAATCAAAATTTACTTAAATTTTCTAAGCATACTAATTTTATTCAATTCATTATAATTTTTTTTTTAATACAAACAATTCGTTAACCGAATTTTAATTGTCTGCTTGACAAAATAAATAATTTTATAACAAGTTTAGGAAGAATTAATTCATATAAGCTATACATAAATTAATATTACAATAAATTTGCTGAATATTATTATGCATACATGAGGTAGACCGTTTGCGTTTTGACAAAAACACATTTAATTTTGTTGCAATTCTAATATAAAAAATTTTGAATTCCAGAGTTACTGTAACATCAGTGACTGTCAGGAAAACATGTATGATTTTCGGTATAAATTTTTTCTAGTATTCTTCAGAGTAAAGCAATCTTAAAGAGCATTTTGTGTAACTGATTTAAAAAAAACTAATTTATTAATAATTTACTAATTTACTAATTTACTAATATATTTATAACCTTCTTCAACGTCATTTTCAAAAGCCCTCCAACAAAATCTCTCATTATTATTTGGATCTTTATAAAATGATATTAAATTTCTAATTTCCTTTTCAGATAAATACAAATCACCATGGGGAGACTTTCTAAGTGCATCTAAGCCCCTTCGAAATTGATTTTCGGTTATTTTTCCAGAATTGCATACATCAAAATCCTAAAAGATAAGTAAAGAAAATTAGAAACTAATCTTCTAATACAATGCTTAAATAATTTTAATGTATAACTTAATATACATTAGTGTTTAAATATAATAATTATCAATGCTTTAGTCACTAATATTAATTATGATAGATTGTCAAAATTACTGTAATACATTTGATACTATTTTACCTGAAAATGATGTGCAACTCGTAATTGACTTTGAATAGCGTATTCTTGAATCCTTAACATAATTTCTTCAATATTTCGAAGTCGCTTAGAACTTGTATCAATAGATAAAAAATGTAACTGTTCTGGAAATATACAAGACGTTCTTAATACATCAATTTCTGGTCGATTCAATTTCATTGGATTTGTAGGTACTATTCGTCCAGGCACTATATCAGTAATTATCTGAAAATAAAAAAAGTTTTCTTTCTACAATAAACATTTATATGAACGCACTTTGTTATTTAATACACTTTTTGACTACGCATAATGCTTTATTTAATTTATTGCTAAGAAACAAATATGTAATTTTTTTATGTAAAATATTGTGATTACAAAAAATTATTACACATGCTTCGTGCTTAAAAAACATTTGTTTATCTATTTATCGCATTATACCAAAAAGAAACTCAATAAAATTATTTAATACTAAATAAAAAATCAATTGATTAATTCAATTCATTTTTTGTTAGTTTCGCGGCATTATTTTTAACATTTTTATGTGAAAAATAGAAAGACAACATCAAAGGATATATTGAAATAATTATAATGCTTAAATATTAAATTACTACGGTATCACAAAAAAAGGAATTAGAATTTATTATTTCACTATTAACCTTGAAAAAAATAATCATTTTAAATTGTCTTAGTACGATTAAACTTTAAAAAATTTATAATTTTGTATGCAATGATAAATATTTACAAGTGCTTACTTAAAAAAAAGTTTTGATTTTTTGTGGAAGATTAAAGAAAAGTAATGAATAATATATTTTTATACAATACAATGCCATTTATTTTTTTTATTATCAATTAAATTTTATTATAAATAAAGCCAATATCTAACGAAAAGCTTGTAAATTTATAAATAAAATATAACATTTTTTAAAATAATTACGAAATTTTTTACAAAAAAAGATAATAAACTTTTGCCCTTTTCGTATTTTATATCATCCATTAGTTTTGAATTTTATTTAAGCCTCTTGTGAATTTCTTAGAACCTAAAAAAGTTGTGTTAAAATATGATTTTAATTTGTAGGAGTTTTTGGTTTTAAATGAAAAGTGTTAATATTGATAACAAATATCTCATTTACATACCTAATAAAATTTCAATAAAAACAATACTAATTAGAAGTTTTATTTTACCTCTACTTGATTTTTTTTTAATAATAAAGTTTGCATTTCTTGAATGTTTTGAAGAAACATAACGTAGTTGACCGTATAATTATTGTTACAGAATTTTTTAATCAAAAGATTCATTTCATCCGGTTCAATAATAATATCTAAAAAACGTAGTATTCTTCTAAAGTGTCTGAACGTTATTACTCCACAATTCATTGATATCTATAAAATCGTTAGAATATTAATTCATTTAGTTATTTGCTGGTAATATTTATTAGAATTTTTTTAATTATACCAATTCATATTCTTCAAAATAAGGCTTTAATAAAACTCTCCATTGATTAACATAAAAAGCAATTTTACGGATAATAGCTTTTAGCTTTTTTTCTTCAAACATAGTAAGACAATTGGTATAGTTAGTATCTTTCCCTAATAATCCGCAAATATCAGAAAAATTGTATACAAAGTTTATTGTTTGACAATACAATCTAAATTATATGAAGTTTAATAATTATGTTTATATTTACAGATTATATTACATAATATTACTTATACTTACTATCTTCTTGAATAATATTACAAAATTGTGTATAAAAAATTCGTCCATCTTGTATATGAAAAAAATCTATAAGTTCAGAAACTTCTTGATTTGAAAGATCAATCAATTTTCCCAATGATTCTGACAATACAATAATAAAATCTGATTCTGCAAATTTATTAATTATTTTTTAACAGTTTTGCATTAATTTCTTATATAAACACAGGCATATATCATAGCCATAGTTATATAACCAAATTTGGTAAAATCATAATATTTAAAATGAGCAATAACTTCTATTTAATTATTTTATTGGGAAGAAATTTAATGAATTAGCAGATTTTACACGATGCATAAATTTAAAAACTAATTGTTTTTTTATTCAAGACATTATTTCTAGAAGAAGAACTTCTATAATATTTTACTTACCAGAAATTAAATTTTTTCGATCAGGATCTAAAGGTATAAAATAATCCCAAAGATGAATGGAATGATGACAAACTGCTTTACGAATTTTATTACAAATTTTCCAAATGCTGTCAGTACTGTTTTCCTGAAATTATAATTGCTAAACTAAGCAAATTTAACTTATTATAAATTACAAAAAATATTATTTTTGAAATAAATATGATTCCAATATTTTGATCAGGTTTGAAATAAAAAAAAAAATCATTTTAAAAGTTTCAGTTACAGTATACCTTAATATTTTCATGCATTTTTATTGTTTTAATGAAACTATTTTTAATCACTTTTGGTAACCGTTTATCAAGAACTTTTATTTAATTTTCTTTTATTAAATTTAATCATTTGAACATATCATTACATCGCAATTTCATAAAACAAATGATATACTATGCTTAAAAAAAAATTTACATTTAAAATGTAATATAATTTTGAATTTTTAGATAGTTAATACTTAAGAAAAAGAAAAATTTTTTACTAATAATGATATCATTTTTTCAAAAATAAATTTTTTTTTAATTTTAAATTAAATTTTAAAACAATATAGACCACATCTAATGAAATAAGAAAATCTGAATAATTAAATAAGTTTATTGTAATAATAAATTTTAAAGTAAATCGGTATAAAATATTAAATTGGTATAAATTTCGGTTATCATAAATATATTAATCATAAATTAACCGATTACATTCAAATTTCTTTAAAATGTTTACAATTATAATATATCATAATTCTTATATGTTTAAAAAAACTAATTTTTTGTTATTAAAAAATTTAATTTGATTTTTTACAAATTACTATTGTTTCATTTAAAATATATACATTTGCTTTAACTTTATGTAAATGGAGTAGTAATGCATACATAATAAAATATGTATTATATAGATATTTTGTCGAGAAATCTAAATATCCTTTGTCAGTTGATTTAATTTTTTGATAATTTGCAATAAAATAAGGCAACAAAAAACTAAGCACTGAATAGGATATCAACCATTATGATTAAGAATTCATTTTAAATAGACCAAAATTAATAATTTAAATTAAAAGTTTTTTCTACTTTTAAATATACCTTATTAAAACTCCAAAATTTTTAATTGTAATATAATCACTGCGTCATTATACAAATTTAATTTTGTTATTTAAAAACATTTTGTTAATCAAGATACATAATTTTAAAAAGAGTGTTGATTACATTTTGTTATGAAACAAATGTATGTAATTTTTTAATTTTATTGAAAAATTAAATTTTTTAAATCTGAACATAGAAAAATCTTATTTTATACAAAAAGTTTTTTATTGTTTAGGTGTATAAAAATACAAATTTTTGTAGAAAAATTAATTTCAGTGATTTTCAAAAATTGGTAGCCTAATTTG
Organism: Kradibia gibbosae; assembly: GCA_018907135.1. Taxonomy (NCBI): domain Eukaryota; kingdom Metazoa; phylum Arthropoda; class Insecta; order Hymenoptera; family Agaonidae; genus Kradibia; species Kradibia gibbosae. The sequence continues at coordinate 34,042,050 of JACCHX010000001.1, read as the reverse complement.
AAATAGACGTATCTTTGAAAGTACGCAGTGTTGAAACATGACCTTGTTCTTAACCATTTGAAAACTTATTTTAATGAATACTTAAAAAATAATTCTTTATATACTATTTACTATAATTATATGAAATGTAGATTATTATAAAAAGTAAAATATGACAAACATTATATTTAAACAATATCGAATAATAATAATAATGATGATGATACAAAGTCGATGATTTTAAAGTAATGTACATTTTAGGTGATTTAGTTACATATTTATCAAGAAGGAAAGTATCGATACCATTATTGTTATTAGTATAATTTAATTTAAAAAAAATATTTATATTTATTTATTAAATAACAAATATTTACAAATGCTTACTTGAAAAAAATAGTTTTTAGTTTTTAGCGAAATTTTAACAATACAATGCCATTTATTTTTTTTTATTATCAATTTTATTGTATTATAAATATAGCCAAGATCTAATAAAATGCTTGTAAATTTATAAATAAAATATTACATTTTTTAAAATAATTCTGAAATTTCTTCCAAAAATTATAAGAAACTTTTGTTTCTTTCTTCATTTGATATCATCGTTATTTGAGAATATTATTTAATTTTCTTAAAAATTTTCCAGTCTCTGAAAATTTATTGAGATGTGATTTTAATGTATTATAGTTTTACCATGTAAATGGTAAGTATTTATTTTAGAGTATTAGTAAATTCTTTACTAATTCTCGTGTTTTTATTAAAAAAGATAAAAAATTTCCTTTATAAGATGAACATAAAGCAGGTTATTCTAAAGTCAAGTCAAAAGAAAATTAGTATTATAAAAGAGATGCGATATCGTATTGTATGAGTACGGTTAGCGCGATCAAACCATATTGATTTCCGGTTTGTACACCGTGTGTTATTACAAACTACGAAAGGTTCTGCATTAAGTCAGACGCCGTCAAGTCATTGGTCGATTTGAGTTACCCAACATTTCGCCCACGATAATTCGATGATCGTAGCGCCATCAAATGCCCAGAATAATGATATGTAACTGGAAAATTTTTATAGTAATAAAGTAATATATATGTCAATATTCTTTGGGACAAAGAAAATTCGATAAATTTATCAATCAAATTTTGCTAGCGTTACTAGGAAAAAACGCGTTACATTCGAGCATCAAAGTTAAGGAGGAATATTCTGAGTTCGAAATATTGGGGACGCCGGCGTCGCCATTGGCATGCTTTTTCACAAACATGCTTGTATCGAGAATTCGAAAATCCCGGGGTTATAATTTTTCTTATATTTTCAACCTATTGAACTTATCAAAATCGATAATGCAATCTAAAAGCGGCTTGATTAATAATTTGATTTGTAATTCAGTCATTATTGATAAAAGAGAAATTTCGTCTTTAAGTTACGAAATAGTTGTGGGTGTGGATTGATGAAACGCATGAAATGTAGGAAGCGCACAATATGGTACGGAGTTTATAATTGATGCGTTTAAAAGGTACGCAGCTGAGAAAAAAGGAGACCGTAGAAAAAGACGACGACGTCATCGCCAGGTAATTCTGGGTGCTCGTTACGTGGAAGAAGGGGAGAAAGGGAAGAGAAAATTCGTGAAATTCAGGCCGACGAGTACCATGGAACGAGGTTCGGCCGGGGACAGATCCTCGGCGCTCCCAGTACTGCTGCCGCAGCGTGCATCTCGTTTCTCCAGTGCCATTGGCCAGAGGCGCGCACTGCCATATGTCGTTTACCCATCGTGCCTTGCGTTGGACGCGTCCTCCCCTCCTTCTCGACCCGACGATACGGACGCGCGTCATCTCGGCTCAGCCAACGGCGACGCTACTCATATAAGCCTTGGCTTTGCTTACTCCCCGTTCCCACGGAGCTTCATAGTTCACAGTTCACACAAACTCAGTCTTCTCTATTCGGCACTCGAGCAGTTTGGACGCGTGTCGATCGACTTCTCCCCGCACACATACCTAACGCTTAAGAAGCTCACCGTCTTTTCGCTCTTTCAGCGCTCTTTGTAATTTGGCCTTGCGGATTTACAATTATCGAAGGGACACTTTTTAAGAGCCATGACCGAACAAGAAAATAAGGATTTTAGCGAGGACGTTGCTGAGCAGAACTTCGAGCAGAACGGCGAGACTGAGAACGGCGGCGGCGGTGACGCCACGGAGAATGGTCAAGAGTCCCAGGAAGACAGGTAAAATCTCCTTTGTACGACCATTTTGTTTATCCATTAATAAACAGTTACTCGCAAGTTACACGCGTGCGACTCCCTACACCTCCTGCCCCACCCCTTTATTTGACATGTCTCACTCAGTCTCCTGATATAAAAGTAATTTTTATTCTACGCGACATATCAACAGCATTTTTTTTACCGTGAATCTTACGTTACGATTGATCAGTGATTAACGGTTTAAGAAAGCGTAACGAGCGAACCTCGCGTTGATCAAGCCGGAAGAAACTTCGCCTTTTACAACAGTGATTCCTGATGCCGTTCGCATGTAAAATGGCTGTCGCGTTGAGCATCTCTTGGAAGAACACGGTTTTTATTATAACCAGTACTGTATATGCTGTACCCTCTATAATGCTGCATTTTCAATTTTACCCATAGCGGATTATTGGTATTAATTAATAACAATCATTATGTTTAAAATCGTACAAGACGCTGAACGTATATTCACGTGCATATTATATTAAAGTATATGAATTGGCGCATGCGCTCGACTCCTTGGCTTGATCACGTACTCTTATAAAAAGTCTTTACATCTTATGATGCCGCGGTCGTTATAAATGGCGTCGCTTTTGCACCGCTGCCGCCTAACGGAGAAATCATAATTTTTTTTCTCACCCTCACCGTCATGTTTCCGGTTCAACTACAACGCGAATTCGAAGTCGAAATTGATTTTTTTCTTTGAAGCGTTCTTATATTAATTCTTACAACAAACTTATCAATGAAAATTATTTAAAATACTGATTTTAGAAAAATTGTCACGTACTTTTTGAAATAAAATTATTATACAGCATAATAACTACCAGTATCGAGTAGTGTTTTACGTATAAGTAAAATATTGCATCGTTTTTATCTAAATATCAATTTCCATTTCGAAGTACTATTGATTGATGGCTTCCTTCAATAATTGGATATGCATTCATTTTTAAAGTTCAATTTTTGTGCTGTAAAATGATTTTTCATATTTAAAATTTTAATATAGTAAAACGGTAAGTTTGAAATAAGTAACATTTGCATATTTAAATTATTCTTTTAAGATAATCAATTAATTGAATGAATATACAGTTCAACAGTAAGTTTTCAATTTGTACTTAATTATTTTTAGCTGTTAATTTCATGTTTTTAATTTCAAATTTTCTTTTCTTTTTTAATGTTTCATAAAATGTAAAAAATGTTTTAGATTTTTAATATTAAGGAAGTAAGGTCTTCTAAGGAATCGAAATTGTTGAATATACACATTACACATTACACATACACAAACATTTTTATTTAGCAATACAGATGGTAACATAATTTAGAAGTATTATGCATGTATGTATATTGCAACGACGTGAGTTTGTCATTTTGCTTGGCGAACATTATTTAATGGATCTTATTAAAAGTAATATTTCGTGAAAAACTGTAAAAATTGTAATGTTACTTAATCTATTTCATAAATTGTTCAAATCTATAATAAAATTTACGATGTACGTGATCTTTATCATTTTCTATTTTTAGAATTTAAGCAATCAGGGTCCAATCATTTTGTTTTTCGGTACAAAAAATTAATGTAAATAAATGGTTTTGAGATACAGAAATTCTTCAAATTTTGGAGCATTTTTGCAGCTGAATGTTACTTCGAGAATCGAGGTTGAGACTGAGAATACATCTTACCTCTTGGACTGCTTGTGATCAACGTTTGCTTCCACATCAATTCTCCATACTCCAAAACTTCAGATCTTCAATTTTATTCATTGCAAAGCCTTGCAAACATACAAATGCACGATAAAGCAAATCATTAGTTAAAATTATTACTGTTGAATATAAACAATTTTTGCCTGCAAACCGTACAATTAATGTAGATTTTAAATATTGACTGGAAAACTAAAAATTGTCCACTTAGAATTTTGTAAACACTTCTAAGGAACTCAAATAAATTTTAATTTGAAATTCTTAAAATAAATACAAATGATAATGATGTACAAAGGTAAATTATTTTTAAAATTAATTTGATATTGCCAGAGTTTGAATAATAAAACATCTGAAATATCTGAGATTTAAAAAAATGTTCGATACTTTTTTTGAAATATATTGAATATGTATATGTGTATAACACTAATTTTTTAGACTTTTGTAACATTGAAATGTTGAAATTACTCTGAAATACATATTTTACTGGTCAAAAGGTTCAGTGACTTGTGAAAGAAATAAGAGCGATGCATCAAGTTGGATATCTTACATTTTAATTCTTTTACCAATATTGGGGAACTAAAATTTCTCAAAATGTTGAAATGTTCTGATATTCTAGAACTGAATACTAATAGTACAAGTAGGATTGAGTAGCTTTTTTTTTTTGTTATAAATCAATAAAACGAAAAAAGATATTTATATATTCCAATAATCATGACAGTTTTAGTGATTTTTTTTTGTTGATTATTACTATTTGTGCTGCACAAAAAATGATGTATTTTAGTTATTAAATTGAAAAGTATTAACAAATTGTAAAACATAGGGAGGTATAAAAAATAACGCATTTAATATGTGTTTCAGTGTTTTTTACAGACATTTAAAAAAAATGTTTTAAGTGATAGTGTAATTTTCAAATTTGTGTGCTCGAAAGGTTTCTGATGCATTCGAACTTAAACGTGGACATATTTTGTATACTCAAATATATTATAGATTCCTTTGTGCAAAAGTGTTTCTAGATGATAGCTGGATTTTTCAAGTCATTTGAAATATTCTTCGTTAATATAAAGTACCGTAAGCGCTCTAAACTTTTAAAAGAAACCAAATGTTTCAGGCGTTTTTGTAGATTTACAAACAGTTGCACAGTCCAAAATGCATTTCGAGTTTCGAGTTTTTAAAAACCTCAATAAAGTGCCATTTACATCGTGAGCCGGAGTATAGTCTCAATTGTTAGCAAAAGTAAATTGAGGTATCAAAGTAAACATCTAAAATTCCTGTCTAAAGAATCATCATATGATAACGGTATAGGAGCTTGGAATGCCACTAACCCAATTTGTGTGGCTTGGTCTGCAGGTGGCAAGCCAGTGTGCGAGCAAACGGACCTACGTGATGAAAATGGTGCTTGCCGATGGCTGCTTTCGCGGCTTCAACACCTGAGAGCTACAACAAAACGCAGATGACAACTCTCGGAATTACTTGTCTCCACGGTATTTATCAGCAGCGGAGTTCAGACCTCAAATTTTTTGATAAAAAAACATATATATATATATATATATACATATATACCAAGTGCATTCCAATATTTGATACCGCGTATTATTGAAACTTCGTTTTACCAAGAAAGTCAAACGTTTTTAAATAAAACAAGGGAGAAAATCTTGAAGATATTTTACATAGTAAAGAGTTACAAGTGATTTGGATCAGTTTAGAAGACAAAGACTATATTGCAGCAATTGAGGTTGAAATTCATCACTACAATTTGAAGCGAAATACATTTTTTCAAGTTCTAAAATTAGTTTTTAATATAAATAAAAATTTGCGTTTTACTGATTCCTTGTAAAATCTGTAATTTTAATTTTTTATTGTATACTGTGTAACTTTTGTAATTTTGATGTAACTGTAATTATTTTTTAAAATTTTTAATTTTACAGTATTTTATAATTTTGCTTATGTAATTGTTTTCCATTTAATGTAATATATTTGTAGTAACGTCGTAATTGATAAAATCAATTAATCCTATTGAAGCAGTGTGGTGAATAATCACAAATTAAAAATTTTCCGCAATTAAATAAATAAAAAAAAATTTCTTTGGCAGGGTGTTTTTAGATTCTTCCTTGCATTCCAGAAGACCAGGTTCTATTTAATTCTATAATAACTTTAACTTATTAAATTTTCATTTGAATAAAATTTGACAAGCACCTGATGGATTCAAAGTAAATCCAATGGAAAAATATGGTATTCGTCAAAGTACAATAATTAAATTACCTTTGCAGGTCGGCTAAAGGAACCCAGGATTCGCTGAATGATAGGTACTTCCATTCTTTCTTGGCTTTCCTTCATGAAATTAATTTAAAGTAATTTTTAAGTGTTGAAAGAAATTTCTCTTTAACCCAGCAGATTGAAACTTCGTTTAGCAGACATCGATAACCTGATATAATTTTGTACAAATTTTGATTTATTTATAATTCAATAAAGCTAATGCTGAGTGTTGTTAATGAACAAATGCGAAACATCGCGTTTTATTTTCAAAATAAATATTTCCTATTGCAATAAATTAAAATAATTAACACCTCTTTCAGTGCTATTTCAATAAAGTATTTAAACGTCAATTAAAATAAAGAACCAGGATAAAAGTAGCAGTTTAATGGGCAATTAAATATTTAATTGAAATTTTGGGAAACCTTTAAAATGTGTTTATTTTTTTTTAAATTAACTTCTCTCTTTTTTTGCTACGTGTAGAAAGCTGTTCGTTGGTGGACTCAGTTGGGAAACGACAGATAGTAAGTTGCTTTTTGTATACATTATAAATTTGATAGTTAGAAAACGACCCAATTTTTCAAATAAATTTAAAAATGAACACCATTACATACGTTTCTTCAAATTTAAATTCGTATTAAATTTTTGATAAAAAATATTTTGAAGCTATGATGTATTGATTCTTAGGACACCTTCAGACATCAGAAAGACACTGTTGTATGAGACTAATTGATTTCTGAGCTTATAAATTATATTAAAAAAAATACTGGCTCAAATAGAAATACACTCGCATAATTTAAATTAAATCTTTCAATTTTAGAGGAGCTAAGAGATCATTTTAGTACGTTTGGTGACATTGAGAGTATCAATGTTAAGACTGATCCAACGACTGGCCGTTCAAGAGGATTCGCTTTCATTGTTTTTGCTAAAGCAGAATCTCTTGATAAGGTAAACACGAAAAAATATTTGTGAATTATTGATTATTATTAAAATGATGATATGATCAGTCAGTTCTGCTACTGAATGAAAATGAAGATAATACTACCCTGATAGTTTTATACGTTATTCAGAGATATTATAAACATATAAACTGAATTATATAAGAATTTATTACTTATTCAGGCTATGTCTCATGAAGATCACATAATCAACAGTAAAAAAGTTGACCCGAAAAAAGCGAAAGCGCGTCATGGCAAAATTTTTGTCGGAGGTCTATCAACGGAACTGTCCGATGAAGATATTAAAACCTTTTTCTCTCAATTTGGAACAGTTAGTATTTGATAATACATTGTTAATCGACTTTAATTGTTTATATTAAATATTGCTAATTAATTCATAGGTTGTAGATGTTGAATTGCCCTTCGATAAAACGAAAAATCAAAGGAAAGGATTTTGTTTCATCACTTTTGAATCTGAACAAGTTGCTAATGAATTACTGAAAACAACAAATCAAACTATAAATGGCAAGGAGGTTGGTAACGATATGGCCAAATAATGAAAAAAATAAAAGGAATTGTCGCTTAAAATCATTTTTCGCCCTATTAAAGGTACAAGTGAAAAAAGCTACTCCAAGACCAGAGATGGGAGTTTTACGTGCCGTTGGTAGGGGTGGTCGCGGTGGTCGCGGTGGTCGCGGTCGAGGATTTGGTGGCCAAGGCGGTTGGGGTCAAGGAGGATACGGTGGTGGTTACGGTCAAGGAGGCTATGGTGGAGGATATGGCGGTGGTTACGATGGCTATGGTGGCAATTACGACTACTATAGCGGTGGCTATGGAGGTTATGGAGGTTATGACTACAGTGGATACGGTATTATTTTACACAGATTTCTCGATTGTTCTTACATCATTTTTTAAAATTTCGTAATAGTACTATACTTATACACGTCAAAAAATTTGAATAGTCTCCAATTTTTTATCATGAACTTTGTTCATTCCTTACATTGAAATTTTTATCCTAGAACACGCTATTGCTTAAATTACGAATAATTTTAAAGAATATTTATTATATTATATTGTGTATCCCCTAAAGCTAATGTTAATGTCTCCATTCGATAAAAATAAATTTAACTTTAGCTGCAAAGTAAAGTAATAAATATATTATAATGAAATAATGTAATTATAACGTATTGTTTAGACAAAAGAAAAATTCGATCATGTGCGCGAAGAGGTGAAATGACAATTACTTTGTCTAGAATTGACTAAAAATAATATTAATATTAATGAGTAGAAAATGAAATATAAATTAACTTGAAGACTTACGGCATTGTCTTTTGTTTTTGCACCGTGTGTTTCATGAATATGCAGACGGCTATGGCTATGGCGGTGGTAGTTACGATGGTGGCTACAGTGGTGGGCGCGGTGGTGCACGCGGCAAAGGTACGCATTAGCGTTCCTTTTGTTGACTTCCATCTTTATTATAACAACCACATCTTCCATATCTTTGTCTTCCACAATATTTTTTCGTGTTATTTTATACTTTTTTATCCATACAAACTCATTCCAAATGAAGACGATTTATTAGAGATATTTTGAACTATTTACAATTTTCTTACCCCTCGCGCACATAGCTCGTCCGAATGATCGGATCTGTCATACTTTTTATTTCCATATTGCTTCTGTATAATTTTTTTTTACCGGCAGCCTTCAAGTCAAAGTAAAAAATTTAGCAAATTTTTTTCGCATCCGAATGCTTATAACAGACGTAATGTAAATGTATTTATATTGTTATTTACATTCACGTTTAGAATTTTTTACTTTGATGCGTAATCTTAAAAAATATAAAATTACATATACGCATACCATATTCTGATGCATGTTTTGACTGTTATTTCTTTAACTCTACAAACTATTTTAAAAATGCTCATTTAGCATATTTTACAAACGAAAATAAAAATAATGAAAAAAATGACATTCCATGGTCAAAGAAATTAAGGTATGTTGGGTATTATCAAAATTGTAAGTCTAAAGAAGATTGGAGTGTAACCTTGAATGTTGAATGGTAAAATAAAATTTGGCAATTAAGGGATCAAAGAAGAGAGAAATTTTGCCTTGAATTATTAGTAAACGATATTGTTGAACAGAGCAAATAATCTGCAGCTCTATTACCTTAGCCTGTAGCCTCAATAGAATTTTTTATTACATTAAAATATCGTCAACAAATTAATTGGTACGCGAATATTTTGAAGCAAAAAATGTGCAATACAATTTTCATTAATTTTAATTTTCGTATCATTATTAAGTGATTTATAATAGCGAGTAAATTTTAGTATATTGGCTTTTTAGTGTAGTAGACATTGCTCTTTTTTTAAATTATCATAGAATTTAGTCTAAAACATTTAACTGGTTATGTTCCAGGAGGCTCAGGCTTTGGCGGAAAGCAGAGAGGTGGCGGCCGCCAAAACCAGAGGCACCAGCCCTATTAAAGACACAAATTTTCTTTCGACCGCGATGCCACTTGCATCGTAACTATTGGTGAGTTTCTCTCTTTTTTTGACCTTTAAGTTTATTTATTGAATTTTATTATAAATTAACTTTTCTACGTTCACATAAGTTTCATTATTTATTATTTTTAATTTTAAACATTCATTTTGTTCATTATTATTATTACAGTTGTTGTTATTATTTATTTTTAATTAGCTTAGGGTCATTGCAATAATACTACAATAATAATTCTATTAATATTTCAGGTCACCCATCCTATAACAATCGTAACTCGTCAAATCATCATTCCATAACAAAGCCTCGTCATTTTCAACAAGACCCCCAAGCGCAACCGCGTAGGCAGTACCAATCATCAAACAAAGTTCATCGTACATCATAGCCGTCAAAATATCATCACTCGGAAGCATTTTGACAGAAAATTTAAGCTTTGCCAGAAAGCAAAAACAACTCGCTTCGTCGCGATCCTTGAGGTTAATCGAGAGCACTACTTGTATAGACTTAAAAGTGACGTAACATCTTGAGTTACGTTTACTTTTTGCCTCAAATAATTATATTCTGTCTTCGATTTATACACCTGAAACTGTGACAATTTGTTTTTTAACCACACATTACATATATATCTTAAGTTTAAATGCAAGCGTCACAACAAATGTATATTATCAATATTGTTTCAATAATAATTTAATTTCAATATTTTTGTTTTTGAATATTTAACAAAATGAACAAACTTTTTTACCATTTTTACTTATTGTAATGAACAAATTTTTATTAATATGAAGCTATAATTGTAGAAACATCAAGTTTTTTTGTAGCGACAGAAGCGAGTTTTGTACAAAAAAACTCAAGTCAAATCTTAGAAGTTTAATAGCAAATAATCGATCGAGAAATTGTGAAGAATTGCAACTTGTATCGCATCATTCATCATGTGCAAGTTTATTTTAATTTGTTTGTAACTTAGTTTGAAAAAAGAGAGCGACATTTATTATAAAGAATTAAGTAGGCAATGTACTTTTTATATAATGAAGAACAAAAGTTGAGAATTGAAAAAAAATTAATTCGAAACTATTAGTTTTCGAAATTGAAAACGATGTTTTGATCAATAAGTTTATATGCTTTTTATATTTATCCTATTAAACAAAATAGAATATCAATTTTCAAATATATAAATATTTCATTAAATTTTTATGAAATAAAACATGGTTTTACTTAAAGGTAAAAAGATATTTCGTGTTTCATATAAAATTATTTTAAAATAAATACCAAATATATTTTACAGCATTACGAAGTTGTTACTTTAAAAGATAATATTTTATGAGCTTTTTGAATGGATTTTTATTTTTTAATAAAAAAAAAACAACATTAAACTGCCGTAAAAATATTGCTTTCTTGAATATTATCGGTAAGAGCTAGGTATAAATAAATTCAAATTCTGTATATATAATTAAAATCATTCTTCGTCTTTTCCCTTACCTTGATTTTTACGTTTTTTTTTTCTTAAAAATAATGCAAAATACGAAAAATTTATCTGCTTTAAATTAGTATATTTCATAAATAATTTGAATTCTAATTGTCACTTATTACAAATGTATAAAAAAATTAATAAAATCATTTATAAAAGTTTGTGCGGTTCATTTTGACATCCATAAAAGAACAAGTATATACGTATGTGCGTGTCTATATTAACATATGTATATTTATAAGGAAATCAGAAAACTACAATTTTAATATGATATTGAAACGCTTCTATAGTTACTAATTAATGGAGCTTAATTTTCAATGATAAAAATAATCATAATCATACACGAAATTTTTATTATATTTAGTAATTATGTCTTATCTATTAGACTTAATAGAATTTCAATGTATTAATTAAAACTCTGAATTCATGTATAGATATCAAAAATAATAAAATTAGATTCCTTTTAAAAACTATTTTAACAAATAAGTAATTACAATAAAATATCAATACATATTATTTGATATAATAAGCCAGAAAAATGTCTAAAAGTTATATCTGCTAAAAAACGTAAGCTTTGCTTATTACAAAAAAATTTCTCAACAATTTATTTTTATAATATTATGTTTTACAAATTAATTGTATATCTTACTGTTTTATCAAAATACATCGATATTTTTTAGTTTATCATTAAATTAAAAATTAAACTAAAATTTAATGATAGAAAAATATTTACTCATTGCTTTAAACCAAAATTTTTTAATACAGTACAATACAATTATTAAATTAAAATTTTCGTGCACAGATTACTATATTCAATAATAAATTTTTTTATGCATTCTAAAAAATACATTGTTATTATTAATTCACTCTAAATTGCCTGGTTGATTATGATTTGTATGGAAAGTAAAATCGTTAATCAGTTTTAGTTGATTATTTCGTGGGGTTTAGATAAGAATCAATTTTCACATGGAATTCCCAACGTAATCTACTCACTAATAATATTTATTGAGTGTAGTACAATAGAACACTATCTTCAACGATAATTACTGAACTCAATCATTAACTATAAAATAGTTGATACCAATCAAGCAAACGACGGTTATATAACTTAGAACAGGTTATATTTGTAAAAAATCAAAAGCAGGCCTTGTATTTTAATATAACAAATATTAAGAAGTCTCCACCTAGTCGCAGAACATTGTCATATTTTGGATGTTTTTATCCTACTTGTATTTAATAGTTAGTTTAAAGATGCACCACCAGACAAACAATTGACTTTCGGCAAGTACGATTAGAATTTTTATATAATCCTGGGAAAATATATTTACTAGAAAAAAACAAATCTTGTTTTGAAGATAAAAGATGTAATAATGTACATAGGAAAAATAGTATTAGCATCAATGATAAGCATTATAATACACATCTACAACTTTTATTCATCTATGTTTAGATTTGATTCATATTTGCATACAATCCGATTAAAAAATAAAAAATTTTTAATATTACTACTTTTCAGAAACATTAATTTGCATAATGTGAATTAAATACAAGTAATTTGCATTTATTGTAATAAAAATAATAATGTGTGATTCTCAGCTGTTTCATCGAAATTCAATTATGTAAATAAAATATATACAAAATAAGCATAGAATGTAAATTTAAATATACAATAATCAATCTTGTTCAGTCTTTTAAAAATTTTAAAATAAACTAATAAAAAACGTAAAAGTATTAACTGAATTTATTTAAAATGCTAAACGTTAAAAATAAAGCAGGATAGTAATCAAATTTAGCAGATTAATATAAGGAGCTAATTCAAATATTATCAATTATTTAAGGAAAATATTTGTAGATTGTGCTTTTACAATAAAATCAGACAAGTATTGAATGTATGAAAACCTAACTACGCCAAATATTTTGATGTAGCTAATTTAGAAATTACGTTCTTGCGACAGTTAATCAGCAATTTTAGAATTTCTAATTAACTAATATCCTAATGCTCGTACTTATTTCTCTTCTTTTGTCCTTTTTGTTTTCTCAGGTTGCTATCACTACTATAAAATTTTAATGAAAAGATAAAACATACTTAGATAAAACTGCTACTGCGCTATATCTAAATATATCGTATCAAATTTCTGTAATAAATTTATATAAGATTTATTAAAACAAAAAAATTTTTAATCGCTCTTTCAAAATGTAGGATGTACAATTTACCATATAAGTGTTAGAATTATCAGTAAAAATACCTAATAAATAATATGTTCCTATAAAATAGAAGTAAATTATTTTCTTGATGTTGCGCAGTAAAATTTTTGTTGATTGGCTTTCAACTTCGCGTTCCTTTTTAAATTTGAAAACATGCTTGTTTAAAACAATTTTTTGAATATGTGTTTGCACCAAATATAAAAATATTTCTCCACCATCGATTATGGAAAAGGTTCAATATGAAAAAAAGTATGGAAGTGCTTTAAGTAAACTGAAGATATTAAAATATTTACTTGCACGATTTGCTAATTCTATATTGCACATATCCAGTTACATCACGCATGTTTCAATTAGATAAGCAATTGATCTTTATTTATATATATATGCATACTTATAATTAAAAAATATATATTAATACATAGATTTATTAGTTTATGTGCGTATATGTATTTAATTTAGAATTGATAACTTATTAAAACATAATTAACGGTAAAAAAATTACAATGGATGTAGAGATATATATTATAATACATATGTATAATTTATTTAAAAAACGTTTATTTACAACACTAAATAGAATTTGATATAATCATTTTATACAATTGCAGTAGCCAATGGAAATTCAAGCTCTAGTGCGCATGTCTCATTGTGACATAATATCTACCATCGTCGCTTTTATAATTTTCTATAACATACTGTTTTATTTATTTGATTTTTATTTACAAAAATCTATTACCTTTTTAAAATACGAATTGAGTGCATAAATTTTAAATAACTCAATTCATTTAATGCAAAAAAAAATTAATTTTTTTTTGCTTAGTTGAATTTTTTCAAATGCGAATCAATCCCATCTACAACTTCAACGATAAACTTAAGATTATAACAATATTATAAAGCCATTTAAGAAAAAGTTTAGTATGTAAAATACGAATAAAATTATTAAAAAAGTACATAAAAGATTTATATTGTTGTTTTTATGATTTGTGATTGTATTATGTTTTTGTATATATTGTATACATTAAAATTGATTGATGAACAGTCATAATTAGATCATAATAAATCGATTGAAAATAATTTCGGAAAAGTTATATAAGAAAACTTTTGACAATGATAATTTAATATAAGTAGAAGTTGAGCAAGTCTAATAAACTTATTACGTTTATAAAAAAAATGCACATATATATATATATGCATATGCAGATACATATACATGCACATAAATGATAAAAAGTATAAAATATTTAACGATTAAAATTAATGTTTTATTTGGAAAAAATTGTTGGAGGTTTGTTTGTTTTTCAAATTGATTTTTTTACTGTTGCATAATTGAATTTCAACGTATTCATGAATTGTAATCATAGTGTTGCAGTTGACGAATTGCAGTAGAATTTTGAGCAAAGATAGAGAAGGCTGGTGGCAATGGTTCAAGTTGATTGCCAACAATGCCGAAAGCTCAAAGCATCTGAACAATTGTTTGAACCAAGTGGGAAAGCAAAAGCCTATAGGGAAGAAGCCGCTACTGCGCAGAATTCGGACATACACGAGAGTTACACGCGGCGCGCGTCCCCTGTAAAGAATGTATCAAATCTTTTTGTACATCGGTACATGTGCTAATAGCGCTCTCTGTAATTTCCTCGCGTTCCTACATATGCTTTGCAATATTTTACGCTCCCAGATCAGTATTTTTCGTACTCTGAAATCGCTTATCCGGGGTTTCAACGCTGCGCATACCCAGGATTTCAAACAAAGTCAGGGATTATCAGTGCGAAGTTAATCTTTCACTATAAGTGCACTCGGACCAGTGAGCGATAGCTGTAAGTACCGCACACGTTACCGCCGTCCGTGCTCTCGTTGGCTATTACTGTTTTTTCGACTTATTAAGCACGTACATCATTACAGTACGTGCATCGCCTCGACTGTTAATCTCCAGCCAGAGGACGAACAATTCCCGGAGATAAGGTAACACATTGTCCCAGAGCCTAACTAAACCTGATCGCGATTTATACAAACTCGCTTACTGTATAACTATCGCCATGCTTGCGCCGGCAGCTAATACATAAGCTGTATGAGGAAGAGTAGGCACTGCCTGAAAATCGAGAAGCTAACCGTTCCTAACTGAGAACCTTTCCACTTACGAGACCTCGACGATCTTCTCCGAAGTCTGGACTTTCGCGCGCTCTGCATACTTCTTTCTTTTCCTTAAATTTTTTTATCTCTTTTTTGTTCCTGTTCTGCTGTCTGCATCCTTCTCTCTCTCTTCCTCCCCTGCCCCTCACCGACCCCTCACCCTGCTCAAGGTTCCCACTCCTTCTCTTACACACTCACTCGTTCTCTCTCTCTCTCTCTCATTCTCTCCTCGTGCACGCGCGCACACATGCACATAAGACAGGAGCACACATTCTCTTT
Source organism: Kradibia gibbosae (assembly GCA_018907135.1). NCBI lineage: Eukaryota > Metazoa > Arthropoda > Insecta > Hymenoptera > Agaonidae > Kradibia > Kradibia gibbosae. Next base: position 34,026,398 of record JACCHX010000001.1, on the reverse strand, counting down.
CTCTCTTTCTCCCTCTGTCATCATTCAAACTACACTCTTCATCACATTCGGTTATTTTTCACTGCACGGCATTCGCTCTCCACTATCCTCATATCGCTTAAAATCGTGTAACGCAGACAAAGTCGTCGTTTTTTTTCGGTTCTTTGTATTTTACGGCGAGTACATTTGATAATAATGTTTGACGACCTGTTTAGAAAAACAATAACACGTTTTACTATCCCAATCAGTATATTTGCTTAACAAAGAAGCATTTTTATTCCATTCTTAATTTACTAACAATAATTAATTCATATATTTTTTATATTTAATAAAATCTCATAATTTTGTAACAACAAAAAATCCTTAATTTATTTTAAGTCACATAACATCAAATTTTATATATTTTTATTTTTACATTAATACAATATAAGTTTCTTTTAGTTGTAATTTAATTTCTAAAGAAATTAAATCTTAATTTTATAATATATATGTATGATTTTAAAAATCACAATTATATCAGCAAAAATAAGTTGAAAGCTATATAAATTTTATTAAATTAAAGGACACAATTATATTAGAAAAAAGTTTGACAATTTAATTAAGTAAAACAATTTCAAAAAGGTAGACAGGAAATGGTCATGGAGGCATCTCCCTCACCACAATGTGTTGGTCGTGAGTTTGTACGACAATATTATACCCTACTTAATAAAGCACCAACACATTTACACAGGTTAGTTTTTAATGATATAATTTGATTATTTATTTTTAATCTAACATTTCTTTTGTTAATTTAAGATTTTACAACAACTATTCATCTTTTGTTCATGGAGGTTTTGATACAAATAGGGAATCAAACCCAGCAATTGGACAAAAACAAATTCATCAAAAAATTCAAGCTCTTAACTTTCAAGATTGTCATGCTAAAATAAATCAAGTAGATTCACAATCAACACTTGGCAATGGTGTTGTGGTTCAGGTGAATGCTTAATAAATTTTTTTTTTATAATTGAACATTCTCGTCGATATTTTTGAGTGTATGTACCCAAATTATTTTCGTAAGTTATATTATATTTTATAAATTTATCGAAATGGTTTATAAAAAGGTATATTTTGTCTATTTACTAATTATAATATAACTAATATGTCAATTACTAAAAAAAAAAATAAAACCACAGTATTTCATTTTTGTTTTTCTTAGGTTTCAGGTGAATTATCCAATAATGGTCATCCAATGCGCCGTTTTACACAAACATTTGTATTGGCAGCTCAAGCACCAAAAAAGTATTATGTGCATAATGATATTTTTCGTTATCAAGATTTTGGTTATGGTGATGATGAAGATGAATTAGAAGGTGAGAGTAACATTAATGAAAATAATGAAAGAGAGGGTGAAGTGGATAATACTCAAGAAGGTGAGGATGAAGATCACCAAAATGAAGCTCAACAATTAATTGCTAAAATTACCAATGCTGATCAACATAACCAAACCCAGCAACAGCAGCATGTTCCACCTATTACCCAACAAGTGTATTACACTATGCCTTCTCAACAGCAGGTATAATTATTCGCTCAGTTATCTAATTTAGTTATTTTTAAATTGAATGAATTAATTAATTGATATACTTTTTTATCAATTTTTTATAATTTACAATGTTTTAATTTGTTGTCTCAGATTCATCCTGTTATGCAACAACTAACAATAAATGGATCTATACATGAAGATTCTTCCATCATTTCTCAACAATCACTCCAACAAACACCTTTACAACAGCAATATATTACGGATCCAAATACCCCAGAGCAATTCCAACCAGAAAGTGAAATAGAATGTGTATCTCAACAACAGTCAGTTAAAGTTGATCTTCACCCTACATCAGAAGAAATCAATGAAAAATCAGAAATTGATCAAAATTATACACAGTCAAATCCAGAAATTGAAACTGAACATCAAATCTCATCTCAAAACGTGAATAACAGTGGACCAAAAACGTATGCAAACTTAGTCAAATCTTTTCCAATTGTTGCATCTACTACACCACAGGTGCTCAAGCCGTCATTATCACCGGTATGTATGTAAATGAATAATCATCTTCAAAAACTATTATTAATTATTAATTTAACATATTTTTCATAACTACATCAGCCTCCCATCCAAAATATGCGTATTGACGATCGCGTTCCATCACATCAATCATCAACAGGCACAACTGTTCCTACTTCTGCTAGCGTAACTATAAATCAACACATACATAGGATGACTGGAGTTCCACAACAACAAACTCAACAACAACAATATCAGCAAAGATTACCTAGAACTACTGGTCCCATGCAACGAGGTTAAAACGACTTTAAAGAATTAATTTATTTTATACAAATTATATCCTTAATTTATATTTATTATGAAAATTGCATTCAATATTGAAATAGTAATAATGATGATTAATACCCAAATTATTATCAATTAGCTTTTGACATGATTGTATAATAAATTTAGTAGTTAGTTGTTGTATTTTATTAAATTATTAAAACATATTAGTCTAATTAATAAATTAATCGATGTTAATTTTTATTTTTAATTAATTTTATCTTTATGAGAGTTCCATTATTATATTGATGAATTTAAAATTAATTTTAAAACAAAATTAGATGGAGATCGACGTACTGGACGATCTCTTGGGTATAGTGATTCGCATCAGTTATTTCTGGGAAATCTTCCACATAACGCTTCTGAAAACGATCTTCGACAAATTTTTGAGAGATTTGGTCGTGTAGCAGATCTTCGTGTACACAGTAAACAGACTGATCGTACGAAAGGACCTCAGGGAACAAACAATACGAGAGTTCCAAATTATGGGTTCATTACGTTCGAAGATTCGTCTGTTGTCAATAAAGTTCTTGATAATTTGGTAAAATAGATCAATAAAAACGTTTTAATATATATATATATATATATAAACTATTTCAATCACTTATGAGTAATTTTCAATTTACAGCCTATAACTTTCCCAGAAAAAAATGGACAGACATTGAATATCGAACAAAAAAAGGTGAGGCCTAGAGAAGGTGGCGGTGGAAGCCGTCAAAACCCAGGAGATGGTAATTTGCGTCCTATGGGAACTCAGCAACAGCAACAGCAGCGTTTTCCAGGTATTATATTGTTTCATTTTATTTAAAATATTTATTTTTTTAACTTACTTTTTAATACAATTATTATTTTCAATAAAAATTATTATAAAGTTAATATTTAATTTTAAATAAAAAAATTATAATAAATCAATAACGAAAATAAATTAAAAAATAAATTCATTATCGAATAGTCTAATGTATATAAAATACAATAAACGTAAATATTTTACTTATTATTTTATATTATTTTATATTCATATTGTATATTTGATTGCATAATTCTATTCATTTATCTTCATAAAAATAAAAATATCAGATAATAAATATGTAGTAAATGTGTAGGTCTGCTACAGTGTATTTGCTTTATAAATAATAATGTCTAATAGGTAAAATATACGATGAAGTTAAAGTAATTGATAAAAACTTAATTAAAAAATGAGTTTATAAAATACAATTAAAAAAGGTAAGTTTTTATAAAATTACTTTCATGATCAAATTAATAAACTGAAGTATATTACAATATTAAAAATTATATGCTTTATATCAAAATTAATATTTTTTTTGTAAATATTCTTAAGAATGATTGTGCATTTAATTATTATACAGTACAAACAACTTATTAAATTATGATTATTTGATTATTAAAATTATTTTTAAAAGAAGTATACGTTATTATTTATTACCTATTATTATTCATGATACACATATACATGTGTCTAAGCAAAAAAAATGTACGAAATAGTTTTATAAATCCAACACAAAATGTAAAGATTATGCTTTTTAATAATCGACTTATTCTTAAATATAATATTTGACAGAATAGTTTTTAATTATTCAGGTGGTACAGGATTAATGAGAGGTGGACAACAAGGAACACGCGGACGTGGTGGTTTCAATCGTGGTGGAGGCGAAGGTGGGCGAGGAGGTATAAGACAGCCTGGTGGAAATCCAAATAATCAGAATTATCAAAATCGTCGTTAATTAAAAATTGGCAAACAATATTTGTGTCTTGTCTCACAACTAGGCGTTTTGCCCATTCAAATAACACATTAAGATTTAATTAAAATAAAAATAAAAAGAAGAATAATCACGATATTTGAGCTTTGCTCAAAAAAACCGTACGTAAATAAATACAAGTAAAAATAGGCAATCTCGAGAAAATGAGCTTTCTACTCATGAAGAATATAATTTTCACGAGGCTCTTTCTTAAAAAAGATCGGTGCGACATAAGCTTTTTAAGTGCGGAATTTGCAGAGAAATAAGACATACTTGGGGAATAGAAAACAAGTACACTAATGTACAAGCGCAGAGACTATTGTCAATTCTTTAAGTTGACAATGACCTAAAAATAGCTTTACATAACTTAATTAAAAATTTATTTTAAAACTACTATCATTTTTCATCGAAGCTAAATTATGCTTAATTTAATTAAGACAAGCGCGAAAATATCTGCTGCTTTGTTAATTGGATCATTCCCCTTTAATTAAGTTGTGCTTAAGTTATACGTGGAAGGACTGTGCTTGAAAAAGCAGGTCGTATTTCATTAAAGTCGTGCATTAAGACATTAGGTTGTGCTTTTCAGTAAGTTGTGCTTTAAAACGGCAATTTACTTGTGTTGATTAGGTAATGCTTAACTTTATCAGATTTTGTGTAAATGAGAAAATTTTTTGCGAAAAATAACATTTTAAGTAGCATGCATTACAATTATTTATGCTTCACGTGAATTAAACATGTATAAAGTTTTACATGACCTAATTAGCCCTTACATAGCGTTTTCATGTTTTATATCGCTTGATTATGGCTTAGTTAAGTTTATTTTTAAGGACTGCATTTTTGTTAAGCCTTGCATAACTTGACTAATCCTAGTATAGTTTTTATATTGCATAACCTAATACATTTTTGTATAACTCCAATGAATTTTGCATAGCTTAATCACCGTTTATCGTAACATTCTAAAATCATATAAAATACTTAACATTAACATAAAATTTGGAGTTATCCATAAGTATAATATCTTTTGTATAACATTTGTACCTTGACAAAAGTTAAGTTTTGCATAATCTTTGTTAATACAATGTAGAACTTAATTAAGTATCTTTAATAAGTACTCACTCTTTTGATTTTCAATATTAAGGAAACTGGTTTTCCTCCTTCCAATATTCCTAAGCAAAATCAACTGATAATTAAATATAAACTTAGTCATCTAAATTTTCTCTGAATGGCCAAAAATCATTGTAGAAAAATGTAGATTCTCGCCGTTTAACTAAAAGTAACTAGATAAATAAATTTAACACCTTCATAAGTTACAAGCGTTTAACATTTATAAAAAAAAATGTGGCTAAAATAGAGTTTTGTAAAAATCTTAATCAGAATGAATCACAAATCAACTGTTACAAAATTTCGCCAAAGATCAACTCAATTTTTATTATACACATAATAATATGATTCAAAATATATTACACCTTTTAAATAAAGAATATTAGAATTTTCTACAAAACCTATTTACCTATTTCTTTTAAAGCAGTATTTACGTAAATACTATCGAGCGAAATTTTGATACAGAAAAACAAAATGAATTGAATATAATAATAATTGTAAGTGAAACCAAAATTATAAAATAACATTAGGAATAAAAGATAAAGTGAATGAATTTCTCTCAATATGTTGTAATTTTTTTCCATTGAATATAATTACCTTCCTTATTGCTAAATAATAATTTTTCCTATTTTATTTATTTTTTAAATAGATATTTAATTTTTTTGGTGTAGTTTCAGCTATAAAAAATGTAAACAATTTATATTTTTACATAAATCTAATGTTTTTTGCACTGATTTTAAATGAAGCAAAAAATTTATGAGTCATAAATTTTTTATATTTTAATACCTCAGATGTTTAAATGGTAATGCTAATTGGGATTTTACAATTATTATTCTTGCTCGTTATAATAGATGTCACGTGAAATCGCATATATATACAGCAGTATTATATGTTAAAATGGACCTTTTTAATTATAAAAATTAAAATTATACTTAGACAATTTATGGAATACTAAATAATAAAATTTCTGAATTTCTAGATGTTCACTGGGCTAGGTTTCATTATATTGCTGAGTCACGAATTGTGTAAGTTTAACAGTATCTATTTACAATTCCAATACAATATGTTAAATATCAAACAGATTTAAAATTTTAAAAAGATCTATTGAACAAATAGTAAAAATATATGTATCCAGTGTCATTACGCTAAGTTTTTAATATTAAACGATTTAAAAAAGGCCAATAATTATTTTTAAATGTAAATACTTGATTCATATATAATTAAATATTACATATTCTTTTACTTCAATTTCTAAAGATAATGAAAATAGTATGAGCTAAATAATTCGTTTAAAAGAAATTGTAAATATCAATAAATCATGTAAATTATTTTCTGTCAACGACATTAGGCATTGAATTGAAAATACAAAGCACGGAACACAGGTTGTTTATATTTCTATAGAATTAAGATCACTATCAAACCTATTGACTGAATCGTTTTATATTACTTTAATTTTCATTTCATAATTTACATTTCATAATTTACATTTAAAATTATTAGTTATATTTAAAAATGTAATAATCGATCGTTTTTCAACAAAATTTTATTTTTATGTTTATAAGAGAGTTATTTATAAAAGGAAAATTGCTCGCAAGTGCCAATATTGTTATATTATTATTAATTAAAATTGATAAAAAAAAATTACATTTTCATACAACGCTAATATGAATATCATACATATAGTATTTATAAGATAATTCACTTCGTTGAATTTGCCTACTTTGAGCTAAATCGAAGAAATTAAAATAAAACAATTTTCTTTGAAAAATTTAAAAATATTTTAAGATTTGTAATACAGTTGTACAAATCTTATAGTATTTTTAAATTCAACCTCAAAGCAGTAAATTACATACGATGTATGAGAAACCTTGTTTAATTACGGTGATTCGGATAATTGTTGTATATAAACAGTTCCATTGAAAACATTAATTTTTATTTTAATTCATAAGTAAAATATTCAAGAATACATACTAAAACGTAAAGATAAATTTTTTAGATGTTAAATGAAACACATTTGATAATAGAAAAGCACGAAGCAAAACTGTGTTAGCAAAGCTTAAATATTGAACTTGGGAAATTATTTTTAGAAAAAAATTTTTCAATTAAAAAAGAAAAATAGTCTGAAAAATTACTGATGGCTTGCTTAACAATACAAATTTACAATATTAAACTCAATATATTTATCTTAAAAGTATAATAAAAATATTTCCTGTTTCTATTAATGTTCTCAAACTCTGTATTTAAAGTATGAATTGTTAGCTTTATTATTGTGCTCGTTCTATTATTGTATCGCTAGTAAATATAGTTGCTTTATACTTCAAGTTTTTAAAAATTTGTTTTCCAATTTAAAATGAAGAAGATGCATATGTGATTTGAAAATATTAATTAAGTTAAAAATGATGTATTTTCTGGAATAAATTTAATTTAATTCCTTTAAATGTCAAGCGATAATGTAGGTAAATATTAGATTAACAAAATCATTGTTAAGTAACTTATATCATATTTACTAAATTTTTATTTACTAAGTTTTTCGACACGCATTTAAAATATTTCATATATTTTATATTATATATTATATATATATTATATAATATATTTTTTTTAAATATTGGTTTTTTTATTCTAATCAAACTAACAACTTTTAGATAAGTTTTTAATATTTTATAAAAATTTAGACGGAAGATCATATTGTATTAAAAATAAATAAAATTAAAAAGTAGAATATCCATTAAAATTCCTTCATAAGGAATCGTGAATATCCATTATTAAATTAATTTTTCATACAGATTTTTATTTATTATTTTAAAATTATAACTTTCTTAATAAAACTCGTTGTATAAGTAGTTATATTTAGATTTGTCATAATCATTAATCAGATTCAATAAGAATTATAACTCTCCGAATTATAAAAAAAACCTCAGAAGTCGATATGATATGTATGGAATTGCTTATGGCTATTGATGAATTCACGTTTAAAATTAAAATATCCGATTCTGTATTACAGTTAAAAACACGTTTATTCGAATTCAATACTCCCAAGAATTAGCGCATTAATAAAGAACGTCTATTAAAAATCATTCAGATATAATAGTCTGTTTATAATTTCCTCTACGTTTTCTCAGATATAATAAAATTACATAAATACTATCAAAATTTTTAAATAATTTTAGATCGGTTCTTTAAAATCATAAAATGAAAAAATACTCGTCTACTGTAGCAAATTTATTTCTTATTATATTTCAGCATAACACATTCATATATTTGTATAATCAATCCAATAAAAAATTCACCTTTTTTTATTTTAAGATATTTTAAGAGTCATTAAATGAAAATTACTAATACATTGAATAATTACGTGCTTTAAAATTTAAAAATAGTAAATACAACACAATTTCAAAGTTCAAACAAATATTATTTGTCATTTAAATTTTTTTTTGGAGTCACAAGTTTATAAGGTTGTTAATATTTAAAATTTCACAATTCTTGAAGTAAAAAAAAATTTTTATAAATCAACTTATTGTATTATATATTATTATATTCATACAATTATTATATATTATAGTTGTATATTTATTTTCAATAATTAAAACAGCAAACATTAAATACAAATTAATTTGTAGATGATACTATTATCGTAGAAAATATTAAACAAAGAAGAATGGGCGGTTTTAGAAGGAACTGCTTTTATATAACAAATAAATTAAATAAGTAATCGCCTGCATTATAATAAACATAATCGTTTTATAAAAATATAGGTTTGTTGTGTACCCACGAAGGGTTTTATATTAGGCTTTAAGATCCCATACAATGGTCATAATGACAATGTTGTTTAAATGATATTTGGCCATAAATATAGTTAGAAATTTATAATGAATTCTAAAATCCAATTTGAGTATTAATTAATAAATGTTGAAAGATTAATAGAGAAAAAAACTTTATCACGCTCTAAAATTTCTCCATTCACAAAAGTCGCGGGAAGGAATAAAACGGATAACTTGCAAAAGTAATCGGTATCATTAAAGCTAACGCCGGCTCTAAATTTTTAATCAAATCTCCATATTGAAGTCAAACCAAATTTAGCTTTTCGCTCGAGCTTGCAGCCGTTAAACATAAGCTTATTTCAGTAGCGTACGCTGAATTTGAAAGAGAAAACTGGTATTCCTTCTCGATGCTCCTCAACTTTAAACTTACGCGTACCGCTTTCAATTTAGCCAGATATCATTATATGCACTTAAAGTATGCATATGATCCGCGAGGAATCGAGAAAAAGAAAAGCGGAACCGTGATGAGCAAGAGGGTAATTAATTCTAAAAAGAAAAGTAAGTCGACGAAAGGGGGACCACAACTAATTCGATACAGCAATGGAAGAACGATGTAATGAGATCACATCCCACGAAGAGCTAGTAGCGACTATAGCCGCAAGCTTGTGTGCGTTCTTTGGCGCAACCAGTCACTTTCTGTCCAGTGAGTCGAAGGTTCTCCACCTTCGGATGATCGTTGCCAAACGCTCGCATCCCCGTGCTCACCAAAGCCGCAACTTTACAATTCAAGCCGGATCTTCCCCTAAAGGTACGTCATTCGAGTTACACTACAAAGCCCTGATTTTTATATCCATTTTACCTTCGGCCCCATGGCATTTCTTTTCTTTTTCAAACATAAATGGACCTTCTTCTCAATACTTCCGACAATTTTAAACTGCTAAATGTAAAATTCCACTTTTTATGATTTATTTATTGAAACAATCAAAGTAATTAGATATTGCAGCATTTATATACAAATAATTTTGTTCACATTTGATTGCATTTAGGAATAAGTTTTGAGGTATAAAATATTAAAGAAATTTTTTTATCAGAATTCTTTTATAAATATATTTGCATGATTGAAAAAGTAGTGAATATTTACTGAAAATTTTTACAATTTTATTTTTATGAGTATTTTTTAATTTATTTTACTAAAATTTTTCACATACGCAATTGCATACTTGTGCCCTTATTTTAATAAAAAAATCAATTAAAGCAAAAAAAAACTCATTAATTGTGTATAAGCTGAATATATAAGTAAGTCTTCTATTTTTTACGTATTTATTTTTTATTTAAAAATATTTGTATTATTTGAAATAGATAATATATATACTTCAAGTTATATGTATTTAAAAAAACTGATTTCATATTCTATAGAATTTTTAGTGTTTTGCTAATATTATTTATAAATCAAAAAACTTTTTTACAATGTAATTGAATTTATATGAAAAACATAATGAATGTTTTATGGATTAAATATTAGTTTTCATACTTGTTTTCAATTCATATAATAAACTTTAATATAACGATAAGGTTTTAAAATTTAGTAACAAAATTTGTAGGAAAAAAAATGCAAAGTAAGTCTTCTGTATTACGTTAAATTTTTAAAAAGAGAAACTAAAAAATTTTTTAATTATAATTTTTTTCATATCAGGTATTCTTATAACACAGCTATAATCTAACTGCATAATTCTATTATAATTAAAATTAAAATAATATCGAACAATTTTAAGTTCCAATTAAATAATAAAAAATATAGACGCCAAATATCTTATGCATTTATTATTTTTATATTTTTATTATTTTTATTACTTTTATATATTTAAGTTGAGGTTAAATGTTATTCCTATAAGTACTCAAGCATTTACAAAATTCATAATTCTTGTTTGTGTACCTTTATAATCGTTTATATGATAATATTCCATAATTAAAATTTTGTTTAAATTACGACATTTTTTAAACTTTTGTTTTATAATAATCTATTTTTTATAATTTATAAAATATATTACTTGTGTTTGCTGATTATAACAATCATATTTTTGAAAATATTTATACTTAAGAAATAGGTAATAATATTACTTTTACTCCATAAATTATAAATCTTTCTTTAAATTTATAGAAATTGTAGGAATCATATAAACGTAATAAAGCAGTAAATTTCAATTGCGCAGTAAACTCAAAATAGACGCGTGCAGGTTTTAATGAAAAATTATTAAAAATTTTGTAGTGATCCATTAACTCTTGCTTAAAAGTGAAGGGCGACTATTTTGTCGTAAAAACAACATAAGATATGTGTTTACATAATAACATAAAAAACCAATGTAACAATAAATTTAAAGTAATTATATTGTAAATAAGTTTAATGTATTTACGGGTGCTCCAATACTTTCCATGAGGCATTGTTGTTTTCAACTACGACTTGAGGAGTAATGCTCAGATATTGTATCAAAATTAAAATCTTAAAAATTTACTACAATAGATTTTTTTTACTATATAACAAAATTTTGTTAAGTTTTTTATTGGTGTTATACTTAACGTTTACAAGCATCTATGCGCTTAGTAAAATGTTCTTTTATTTTTATTAAAGCTTATTAATAAATTCCTACTAGTACATAGTAAACTGTTACTAAGCGTTATTAAAAGGATGAAGAAGACGAAATTTCTATTGTATCCGACTAAAATTAAAATTGAATGAGTTATATAGACCATACGTCATGTGGAAATATGAAGGTGATAGTAAGCGACATGGGTTTGAAAATTTTGATTTGCATATACAAAAGAAGAGATTAAAAAAAAATTGTTGCTTAATAAGTAGCTTTACTGATCAGTAATTGAATTATTTGTAATTCTATATTTGTAAGTATACAGACGTTCTCCGCTTTGCCAGTATGTACAGTGGTTTGAATCAATCAGAAAATCGCCATGTCAGCTGACGCATTCTTTAGCGGAATCACTTTCAGTGCGGATCTCTAATGCGAAAAAATTGAAAAAAATCAGGAGCCACTTCTATCTATGAGAATAAAGAAGCTTCCGCACTTATTGAGGTCAGACGCGTGGGCGAACATCACTTCACGACGGCACCGCGACGCTTTTGTGGACGAGAATCACGCTTGGCCCCTTTTGAACTGAACCTCCGACCATCCGCTACTTTCGCAACGCTGCTGCACTTTTAAGCTTATCATTTCTGGAAGTGTTCTTGCAGATTACATATTTTCCTGCCCGGGCAAGCCTACGCGCTACCGTAATAACAAAACTGGATATAAAAACTCCGCTTTAATTAAATTTAATTTAATATTATACTTAAATACCATCAATTTTAATTTTATCATTACTAGAGTAAAATGTTTATATTTTTTGGAATTATACATAAAAAAAAGAATTAATAATTTAAATGATGAAAAATGTAATTCTTGATTTTTTAAACTTTATATATACACTTCGTCTTTTTAAAGAAAATATTAATTCAGATACAATACTGATACATTTTTGCACTAAATATATATTGCGTATATTATCATATTATCAATTATATATTATCTTATATATTACGAATTATCTAAACTAGTCCGATATTCTATCTTTATATAGATACTTTTCATAAATAACACAAATTTTAATCAAAATGAAATGTATTACACTACTATAAAATTAAACGATCATTTCATTTTCGTATAAGTGTATAAAAATAGATATACACATAATAGATATATACGGAATAGTTAATTCTCAACTAGCAGTATTGGATAAAAATACTGGATACTTAATTTAAATACATATTAATAATTTGTGTAAATGCAATAAAATAATTACATATTTAACTGTGTATATTAAATGTTTCTGTCAAGTCTACGTTAATTTTATCTCTGACGAAAGAGTCTGATTCTTAAATGACGTAAATATAGATATTATTAAAAAAGATTTTATTAATTGTAGTTGTAAAAATTTGTTTGATTGCTTGTTAAATTTATATTACATTACGTTATGTTATATGTTATATTTTTATGTGTACGAGTGATTATATATAAAATAAAAAATGACTGCAAACAAAAATGCTATTAATACAAAAAACGTACAAACAGTAAAAAAATTACATTTTAACAAGAATCAAAACCATTTAAAAATACTTTTTAACTTCCTTATAATCATATCTATAAAATTATTCAACATTTTGTAACTTATGGATAAAATTCGTTCAAAACAGTGCCGTATTTAAATATGCAATTATTTGATTTTACTAAACTTTTAATTTATATAATATTTTAATTACGAAGAATTCATTAATTAATTAATATAAATTAAGTATGAAAAAAATGTTTTTATTGAAGTTCTTCAAGAATTTTTAATTTATTTGTATGTAATCAAACTATTTAAATGAATTATGAAGAATTGTTGCTCGCATCAGTTTCTTACATATTTACAAAAAAAACTTTAATATTTAATTAATATATGATCTTTTTAATATTTTTTATGTCAGAAATTATTTTAGTATAATTCAAGAATAAGTATTTACAGCCAATAAAGTTTATATCTATTTGGATTGATTAATTTCGTTACATTTAACGTGCTTAATTCTTTTAGATCATGAAGTTTTCACTTAATTTGTTGTATAATTATGAATATTTGTACGCCTCATTTGTGCGTCTCATAATTTGGAAAATACGTTTTATAAATGTTACAAAGAAACGTTTACTATAGATAAAGTATTGCATTAACTAAGAAAGTTAATTATATAATTAAATATTGTAATTTTCCTGTAAATATAAAAATATAAACAAGTAATTGATAAAAAAATCCTTTTAATTTAAAATAAAAATTACATAAACTAATTTTAATATCTTCTACTTAAAAATTTTAAGCCTATAACATCCTTGTATATTTATACGAATGTATACATTGTGCACATATATGCACACAATGTACAGTATCTATTATTATCTAATTATTTAACATTAATATTACGTACTTAAATTAAAGTCTCTAAATAAAATTATACTTATATAAATATCACTATTAATTTTTTTTAGAAAATATAATGAAGGCAAAGCAACTACTCTTCGGTCTATTGATCGTTATGGTTTTTTTGGTCAGCGATGCTTCGGCTGAGGTATCAAACGATTGATTATTGCATTGTAAAAAGTAGTTATAAAATATCATTTTCACTCACGTTATCATTTCGAAATGAATTATTAAAAACAATAGCCTACGAATATCAAAACTAACTCATCTAGATCAGTACATATTTATGTAAGAAGTTTTGATTCTAAACATGTTATATAATATTACATACTGTCTATCAAAATGTAAATTTATACATAAAATAATTAAAGCATTAAAAATTTTCAAATAACATGCAATTATTGATTATTAATAAAATTAATTAAAAAGATTTTTTTTTTAAATCAAATCGATAAATTAAAAAAAATTGATTTCTATAATTGCCATTACATTGTCGACATGAACTTGATAACCTATAAGTTTTGCAGTTATATATAACCCAATATAAAAAATATAATAGTATGCATTTTGAACGTTACTTATTTCATTTATAAATTAATCTAGTCCATTATTATTTCATATTAATAATTGTATATATTTATGTATAAAATGAATAATATTTTTGCTAATTATTAAGATCATCTTACAACTAAGTATGTATTTTATGAGATATTATTAAAACAAATTATTTAACATTACATTAAAATTCATTAAATTCATATTTTTTAATATTAGTTAGATAATTATTCTTACATTCTCATGAAATTTTACAATAATATTAGGAAAATATCACTTATCAAGTATATCCTAACAATTATGAAAAAATAATAATAAAATATCCTAAAATAATAGAAGAAGAAAAAACATCGCCGTAAAATAACAACAACAGAAGCAATTCCTCAAGACGATGTAATGCATGTATTGGAAGTTAATAAAGCTGTTAAGGAAATTATACCTTCTATAGATTTTAATCAAGAACTGGAATATAGAAAAATTCAATCCGTACAAGATGATCCTTGTCAACGTAAACATTGTGGAGCTGGTCGAGTTTGTAAGGTAATTAAATATCTGTTCTTAATTATTTCCTTGCAGTAATTGGTTATATTTACAGTAAAGAAGTAAATAAATTGTATCATTTTTTTCATCATTTTAGTATATTATTTACATTAAAGCAAAAATTGCTATTTAAGCAAAATATAATCAAAATAATCCAAATTTAGTGTTTTTAAGTTATTAAAATGATCAATAATATATATAATATATAAAATTACGTGAAATAGTTAACCATTAGCATTACATTACCTTAACTTATAGAATTAATTTATAAGTTAAATCTTATTAAGTATATGATAAAAATAATAGATTGTATGACAATATGTCAATAATTTAGAAAAACTCTTGCTATAAATTACAAAAAATTTTGTCTGTTTTTTTTATTTTAATTACATGCATTTAAATAGTTAACGCAAGATCGTGAGCCTTTGTGCGTATGTATTGACAAATGCGATGAAGAAAGCGATCTACGAAGACGAGTTTGCACGAATTATAACGAGACCTTTGGAAGCGACTGCGAAGTTTATCAGGCTAGATGCTTTTGTGACACTAACGATGCTCGATGCAGAGGTCCTGATTACCAACATGTTCATATTGAATATTATGGAGCATGCAAACAAATGCCAGTGAGTTTTAAGTTTGATTATATATTATATGTTTGAGTAATTATTAAATACTTTCTACTGATTTGCTTTTACTAATAGTGTTAATATGGAGCAAAAATTATTTAGAAATTATACGATAACAAGTCTTAAATTTTTAAATTATTGCAAGTAGAAATTTTATAATTTGTTACAACTAGGTATAGTTTTTTCTATTATAATTATCATTATTATTTATGCTGTTAATTAACGTATACTATTAACACTTGTAAAATCTTATTAATAATTAATATTTAATGATATAATAAAACATTTAGCTTTAGCATATTTATTCTATTCGTTAAAGAGTAATACAGGAGAAACAGAAAATTAAATATATGGTATATTTGAAGTTTATAACTCTATACATATTTGTATCAGGTGAAATTGATTCATTAAATTTAATATTCTAATACTTTTATTTTGTTTTCACACCATTGTCATTTTGTATTCATAAATTAAAATGGTATTAATAAATAATTATATTCGTTAGAATCATTATTGTAGTAATAAATAATACATAGATTATACCAAATTATTTATAAATACTTACTGTCGCAAAGCTATGTCTTCCGAATTTTAAGTTGTGTATTTTCCTTTTCAATCAAGCAAATCAGCTTGGTTTTATTTATTATATTAAGATGATTCGGTTTTCTATAAATACAAGAAACGGATCACACATTCAGAATTTGGTTTATTAAATTATGAGAAATTAATGAATATATATGTACATGGACTGATCGACTCCAATATTTTTGAATATATCTATTTGTAATGATTCGTACACAAGTATATATAACTATAATTCAAAGAATTTGACAAACGCGTTTGTACAAGTATGGATTCTTTCTAATTCTATGATTTTTATAGTGTTATCGTAGCATACAAACTTAATTGTAATTGTTTCTTTTGGCATGCATTTTAATAATGTTAGCAATTAGGCGCTCATTCAATTCGTGAGTTATTATAAATGCCGTTTTTAAAAGCTAGATTCAAAGTATTACTTTTAATATTAAAAAAATTTAATAATTGCAATTTAAAATTAACTCTAATATCTAATAGAGGTTATTATATTATAGTATATTATAGTATGTTATAGTAGTATAGTATATATATATATATATATATATATATATTGGGAACTTTTAATCTTGGAGATAATAAATTTTAAATTTATAATTTTACTATATCGTTTAGAACATTATATAAACAGTATTTATGTAAGGAAAAGGATGAGCGAAGGAGAGTTATGTTTACTTTTTCGCTGTAGAACAACAAGATTTTATAACAAAGTTACATTGGCCAAACAGCGATAAGAATTTTTGGTAACAATATTTTACCAGTTAGACTGACATTTTTTTTTAAGATAATTTTTTTCAATTTCAAAGTAGAATGATTTTAGTGTTTTTCATTAATTTATTTTAAATATATAATAATATAAAATTTTCTTTTTTGTTTCAGTCAAATATTGAGAATGTTAAAATTATTGTAGCCGTAAAAGTATCGAAGATTTTAGAAAAAACAAAATCGTGTGTATCCCCTAATGTCGATTATTGTAGTATCATTAGAAATTTAAACTATCTTATATTTAAGCTATTTCATTTGTATAAATAAAATTTAAAAAATAATCAATTAAATAAATTTATCAGAGTAGTTTAATTTAATATAAAAAATAATTTAGAAAAACATAATAGAAGTTTTTATTTAATTTCTTTCATAAAACAAAAATAACGTTATCGAATACAGAAGAAACGTTTATTTTTTTAAATAAAGCAAGAGGTTGTCTTTTAACCTTTGTATTGCTATGAAGACGCAATAAATGATTTTATTAAGAAATAACAAGGATCAGCGAAAAATTTGTTTCAACTACATTAAATAGAAGAAACGAGAGATGAAAATAAAATAGGAGACACCGTATATGTGATTTATATGTTTCACAGACTTGTAAGGAGGAGGACAGGAGTGACTTCCCACGCCGCATGCGTGACTGGCTTTTCAATATAATGCGTGATTTAGCCGACCGTCAGGAACTACCAGACTACTACGTGAAGATGCAGCGGGAAGCGGAGTCCAATCATTCTCTACGCTGGTCCAATGCTGCAATATGGAAATGGTGCGACTTGGATGGCTATCCTCACGATCGCGCTGTGTCCAGACACGAGCTCTTCCCTATTCGCGCGCCTCTCATGGCTCTCGAGCACTGCATCGCACCTTTCTTAGATTCTTGCGATGACAATAACGACCACAAGATTACTCTCAAGGAATGGGGAAAGTGCTTGGAGCTCGAAGAGGTAACTCTGATACCTTAGCTTTTCCAAATTATCTCTTATAAAGATATTTATTTTGTACGATTTTTAAAAGAAAATGTATAATTAAAAAAAACTACTCATCGCAGTATTATGAAATTTCTTTTTTTTAAAACATTTAAAGCAAAGTCTTAATGAATTTAATTTTTTGTAATACACGATGTGCACGACTGCACATATAATGTATGTTAAAAACTATCATTTTTGTTTCTTTCTTTTAATTGCAGAGAGTCCGATTGCAATATTGAAAACCTTTCATAAATTTACAAAATTAAATTAATAATTATTAATTCAATGCATCTTATATAAGCATACAAAATAGCATTAATATTTTGCTATTTATATTTAATATAGACAGTGCAATACCTAAAGGTTATATATTGTAAATTCTTAAGTATTTTTATGTTAATTCAATTTTGGACTTATTGTATATGTTTTTATATTTAAAATTTTGCTGAAAAATGTTTTTTGATGATTTTTTATTTATCTTATGTATATAATAAATTCACATTAAATAGTTTTCTGTATAAATTATTTATCAGAAAATAAAAAAGCTCGAGATTTAAATTACATAAAATTAATTTGAATAGCTATATATTAATTTTTTTCGTCATTTAGAGAAAAAAAATTTGAAAACTATATGTATCTATTTTTTAACAATCAAATCATTTGAATTTATTCGTTTTAATTTATACAGTTACTTATGTATGCATTAATAAACTTAATATATTTAATACAGTCGATTAGATAAGATTGGTATAGACAAATAATTTCTTGAAATCAATGACAAGGGATTTAAACCATTAATAAATACAGTATTACAATGTAAAAATACGTTTTTTTCTTAAGTGTGAAGCAGTTAATTTTATAACAACATAAATTTATCATATTACAATATGACCCACCCACAGTATAAAGCTTGGATCTGAAAAATGGGGGGAACTCATTTCTATCAGAAATAGTTGTTTATTTAAATTATGCATAAATTTTATAAAAATACTATTTTATTAAAGGATTTTTTTTTAAACTAAAAAAAATTTTTTTTCAGGATGATCTAGAAGAACAATGTGACCATTTAGCAGAAGCTACTGGCGAATATCTCGAATAAAAATAAAATTACGTATTACTTAAAATAGTAATTTTAAAGAAAAGTGCATTACTCATGTTTAATATTTTATATATTTTTTCAATGGTTTTATGTATAAACACGATTTCAGAAATAAATAAAGAACTAAATTACCTTTGAAACCCAGAGGCAACAAGTAGTTTAAATTCATATATTTAAATGAAATTATCCGAATTTCGTACAAAATGAAGTTTCAGATGTAAAACGTTCCTTTAACAAGTGTACGTAAATTGCGAGAAAGATTCAAAAGGTTGGCCGTGGTACAAAATTGAGCAATTTTTACTCGTGGTCAATTAGGATATTCGTAAGGATGTTAGTAAGTAATATAAATAAATAGGAAAGTGGTGACTTCAGTTCAGCGATGACAATACGAATAGGATAGTTCGAGGTGGTAGATCGATAAGGGTCACGTAAGGTAAGAAAGAAGGTGGAGGCTTTTCGCATATACCCGTCCAACGTTCACGAGGAGAGCTTCACATTAACGAACGCGTTCCGCGTCGCGCGATAGAATTGGCTGAGAACGTACAACGAGGATCGAAGCGACGCTTGTATTCAAAATAATTCCGGTGTCTACCAGTCGCTCGCCTCGTCTCCCTCAGGGGCTCCAGGCATCGCAGAAGTCACGGCGACGGGATCAGCGGTGTTTTTTCAGCGAAGCCGTTTCGTGAAGCTCAGCTACTCGAGCTACTCCTTGCAGTCCTCGCTTGCCAGCATGTCCGTTGACCGAATATGATCCTCATCAACGGCGGTTGCGGTATCGGCGGGGTTTAGCTTTGGCGGTCTCGGTACTCTTCCTGCCCCCTACCGCACGTATCGCCGCCCCTCGGCCGACAGACCACAACGTTGTCACCGCCTCCACCACCACCATCCCGAACGAGACATTCGAGACACATGCTGACCTCTTTTTAAAGCTATTAACTTACATTTCAATTATACGTCGATAAGTACGAGGGGAAATTCTCCATCAGCTCCTGTTTTTATTCGTTTATTTATTTTTGCGCGGCAGCAACATTCGCCCATTGCACGCATACTCGCTGGCCTAACATTCTTAATACCCTTTCGTTAATATTTATTTAGTTATTAAGCTTTTTATTTTTAATCTCCTCTAAATCGATATCTTTCTTCGCCTGTGCGCATTATTTTACCTATCATTTTTATATGCGTCACATTTGCAATTGTTATACCCATTCTCTAAAACTATCGACTTCTTAATTACCTCCAAATAATTTTACACTTTCGTTTGACAGTTATTTTAATATAATTACAAGCTCAAATACGATCTTTACTTTTCAATAAGCATAACATACAGTTTGAAATTTATAATAAACGCCCGCCCGCGCGCGCGCTGCCAATACAGTTATAAGCATATTTTAAATGTACATCGCCTCGATATTATTGCAAGAAGCTTTTCAATTTAAAATGAAATGGTTTTATAAAATAATTATACATAAATTAAATTAAATAAGATACCAGGTAAATGTGTACACATTGAAATAGAAGCCATTTATTGTCTTCTTGTGCCTTTTATTATGGAAATAGTAAATTTTTATAATTAAATGATAAAATTAATATTTTTATTAGTCAATAAACGAAAGACTGAAAAAATTAATTCAATAGTATCATAACATAAATTGATCCGGTGATTTTTCATGTACTTTAAAAAAAAAATTGTGTAATTTCCGATCACCAATTGTCATTGTCATTAATTCAAATTAAATAAAATAAAAAAAAAAATTATTAAAAATCAACGACTAAATAGTTTTTCTTCGATTATAAAACATTGTGAATGTTTATTAAAGTTTTCAATAAGTATTTAGTATTTTTTATCGTATAAAATATAACTTTAATTTAATTCAATAATTAAAATAAAAATTTTAAAAATCTAAGGAAAATCAAATCGAATAATCGCATTATAACGCAAAATTTGATAAAAATATAATAAAAAATTCGTAATTTTTAGCGTTCAAAGATGAAATAATGAATAGACTTTTATGGTAAATATTTAAGTAATGTATGCGATCTATGACGTAAGGAAAATTTTAAATACATTAATAATTTAATAAACGGTTACTAATACTTAGCTTGTGTTTACCGACAAATCTAATGAATACGACAGTGAGCGTTAAATTAAAAAAATGAGCGCCCGAGTAGGGGAATGTGAGGCTGAGACAGAGAGGGAAAAATAGATGAGGATACGAAGTGAGATAGAGAGAGAGAGAGAGAGAGAAAGAGAGAAAGTATAAAAATGCAATGGACTATGATGCGAGGATATACATCGACAGCGCCCTCGTGCATCCATCTCGATTTTCTCAAGTGAGAGCGTTAAAAGAAACAAGGAGAAAAAATGTAAGCACAAACGTACAAAGTGTCAGATAAAGAGCATTGTTTTGTAGATTTGGCAAACAGCAGCCGCGGAAAGGAGCTATAAATGACCGCCTACGAGAGAGAGAGAGAGAGAGAGAGAGAGAGAGAGAGAGAGAGAGAAAAGTAGTGCGGTGGCACACTACGCAGCGCTGCTGTTGTCTGAGGACTACTGTGAGCAAGTAGTGAACTAAGCGGTAAGCGGTAGGCAACGATTTGGCATTTGGCATAGGCAGCGGCACAAGCAGTGGCGCGCAGTGAAGCCGACGTACAGAGGGAAGCAAGAGTGAAAAATCCAGGCTTTTTATTCCATTAGCGCATACATACAGAGCGAGAGAAGTGCTCGATAAGAAAAATGGTAAGTACCGCGGTGAACGCTGGCGATCGAGCTGGAAATACTATTTCGCCCGATTAAATATAAGTAAAGGCGCCGGACTTTACAGAAACGCAGTATAGTTATTAACCTAAAAAATAATGGCTTGCATTTTCCAGGCTGGCGGCAAGGCGGGTAAAGACTCCGGTAAAGCGAAGGCGAAGGCAGTATCTCGCTCAGCAAGGGCTGGCCTTCAGGTAAGCCAATATTCTTGCATTTATGTAATTATTCTTAATTCGAGAAGCCGCTTCACGGTGCATGGATCCGGGTGGCTAGAGTTTGTAATGACCTTCGGTAAAACTGGCGCTTTTCCGTGACGGCTATATCTTACCGCCGCCACTACCACCGTATCTACCGTCGTTGCCGCGCGCTTGCCTAAACGACTATGCTCCTAGCGCCGTAGGAGAGAGAGAGATAATACGATCAAAACGGAGAAATGGCGCGAAAGACTGGTGAGCCAAGGGCGTTTTTAGAAGCATCTACGCTGTTTTTCAAAGAAATTTGACGATCGTTGCAAGCGACTCGGCCGTCTTGCGAGAACAAAATGTTGCATCGGGCGATGTTTGTTTTTGTTGGACGATTGTCGAAGCCAGCGTTTGTTTTTATTTGGTCGCCACGGATGTTGGAGCAGCCTTTCGAAATTTCGCTTGACAAAATTTACTCGACTCATCTCTAAGCGATGATTCGGCCTTAGAATTATTAACCGTTTATAGTGTCTCTCATTCTCTCCATAGGTTTAACATTAGATGTGTTTCATCTCTCGTAACGTTTTTTAATTGTGATTTTTTCCGTATAAAAATATGGTATTCTTAAATGCGCTTTAAAAGTTGCGTCTTCCTAGATTCCTACTACTCGTTCGATATTTTCTTGCTCAGGAAAGCTGTGAGGCGTTTACTGGATTGGTCGCCTAATGTTTTCATGTTGGGCTTGTAACTTTGCTTTCATTCCAGAAAACGTTGATCCTTATTTCATAGTTTGAACTTCCGTTGTATATTTGACTAGTTGCTTTAAAATTAAATTACATAAATGTTTTTTTTCTCATTATAATATTTGTGAATCACAAAAATGTTTTATTTTATGACATTAAATTACCCTTTTGTTTAAAATATATTCATGAATTATAAATATAATTCTGATTATTTTTAATAATAATATAATTTTTTAAATAATAATACGAGAAAATAATTTTTTTACACTTATTACATCTTCAATCTATAATTCATAATTATTAGATGTTTTTAGATTATTAGAATTATTAGATTATTAGAAATTTTTACATTTATTTTTCATTAAATAATTAATAATCATTCTTTTAGTTCCCTGTTGGAAGAATTCACAGGCACCTGAAAAATAGAACTACAAGTCATGGGCGAGTTGGTGCTACAGCAGCTGTTTACAGTGCTGCTATTTTGGAATATTTAACTGCTGAAGTAAGTGAACATTGCTTAAATGTTAATTAAAAAAAACTTTGGTTAATTACTTAATTACATTTAAAAAATGTATAACTTATAATCATATTATCAGATGTATAAATATCATATATATCATAAATACTTTTTTAAATAGATTATGATGAAATATATTGACATACTTTGACTTATTTTTTACTTTTCCAGGTTTTGGAGTTGGCGGGTAATGCTTCAAAGGACTTAAAAGTGAAACGTATAACTCCTAGACATTTGCAGTTAGCCATTCGTGGTGATGAAGAACTTGACAGTCTTATTAAAGCAACTATTGCTGGTGGCGGTAAGCTTAACTTTATTTAAATTAAATTTGTAAACATTTTAATTATATAATATTAGTATATTAAAATTATATTTTAATCATTACAGGTGTTATTCCACATATTCATAAATCGTTGATTGGCAAGAAAGGTTCTCAGAAGCCAGCATAAAATTAAATTAATAAGTGAATTACTAAATTTGAAACAACTAAGATATTTGTCGGGAAATGAGTAATCGAAAAATAAAAGCGTTGAAAAACGGAGAAAATGTAATGAGCGGAGCGAGGAAAAAAGAAAGAGAGCAAATATGAAGCAGCAGTTGTTGAAAAATGTACCTAAGTTGCAAAGCAGAAAAGAGACAGGCGTGATATAAATATATATATACATAAATTTATGTATAGAGATATAACGTAAGCAAACGATAGACATTGTGATGTCGTTTGACTAACTTAACTAGCTAAATAAGCTCTTTGACGAATTTTAAGGTTTACTCTTATATCAGACAATCCTCGAGTCGATTCGTTCTAGCATCGTCATAAGAATGCCTCGATGTTAATGAAAACCTTTATTCGCTCTGAAAACTCGGCCTCCGCATTTTATAGTTCATTTTTCGACTTTTCGAAGAAATTAAAAATTTTTTTATAATATGTCGGTAATTTTGTTCATAATTAGTTTTACCCTTATTTAATTATTTAAAAATCATTGCTATCTCTCATAATATAAAATATTTAATACTAAGAAATATCGGTTATTGTTGAACTTATTAATAATTATTTTAAAATTAATTTTTGTACATGTAATAATTAACAAAAAATCTCCAATAATGTTATAATAATAGAAAGCTTTGGAAAGTCAATCTTGAACTAACATTATTTTTTAAAGTTTTAAAATTTATTTAATTATTTTAACGCTTTTTAAACTCGTTCTCCCTTGTATAAATTGGAGGTTTTTGAAATTAAATCTAACCGTATGTAGTAAATAATACAGACTCGTTTTAGAGTTATAGGCATCCTTAATATAACGTTAAATTCTTTTACTGTGTAAGTGATGCTGATATTTGAGTTTTAAATTTACAAAATATGTGCTAAAAATTTATTAAAAAATATTTTATTATCTTAACTACTTTTAATTAGTTTATTACATGCTCAGGTTAGGTTTTATT
The DNA here is from genome assembly GCA_018907135.1 of Kradibia gibbosae. Classification (NCBI taxonomy): domain Eukaryota; kingdom Metazoa; phylum Arthropoda; class Insecta; order Hymenoptera; family Agaonidae; genus Kradibia; species Kradibia gibbosae. Next base: position 34,001,656 of record JACCHX010000001.1, on the reverse strand, counting down.
TCTCCTATAATGTTTCAAATTTATTTAATAAATATCGCTTGAAATTAACACAATTTTAATGTTATGCTGTTGTGAAAATATACAGCTCTTAAATTACAAGAAAAGTGTAAAATTATTTCTTGTATGTTTTGCGAGTTAGCAATGTTTTTCTTTATTTTTAAATAAAATATGTAAAAGTTTTGGGATAACTACAGTTTTTCATTCATAAATTACTAATAGGATTCATTTATTAACGCTGAAATTAATTTAGATTAAGGAATGTAATTTTCAAATACACCTTTCTATAATAACTACTTAAGCTCAATGACTGAATGAAAACACCAACCATATGTAAAGCATTCATTTTCATAATAAAGGTCGATTTTATTACATTCTAATGTCATATAATTAAGTTATTATTTAATTATGAAATTCATTGTCGATTATTTTTTAATAATTTGTCAACAACTTTAAATAAATAATTGCTTAATTTTAATACTTAAATAGAGTAGACGAATTTCTATAACAAGAATACTATATATTTTTTTTGTCATTTAACTTTGGTAAAATCTTAGTGTTTAAGATTATCATATTTATTTTAGTTATGTTTAATTCATATTCCTGTAAATATTTCTAAACCTTTTCAATATATTATAAACTAATTAAACAATGTCTCAAATCATTCAATTCAATAAAAGCAAATGCACAAGAATATTTAAAAGGATATATGGTTATACAATATTTCTGTTTTGTTACTGAAATTCTTTAAAATAAGTGCAGTAATTTTTCCATATTTAGCCCAATTAAGGTGTATATAGATTCATGTGACTGATCGTAAAATTGTTATGTATTTAAAAAATAAAAATTTAGGAAAAATGAATATTGTAAATAGAGCTATATCACAGATAAGAGCGAGATTTTTTCAGCATTAAGTTTTAATTGTTAATTAAATTTAATTACATTATCAAATATTAATGAATCTATAAATTATTAGTAGACATTATGGATGACTTAATTTTCTTAAAATAAACGCGTATGAGATTTTATATAAATTTTGGAACAGATACTTTGATAATATTCTTCAGTGAATATTCTTTAGAAATATTGCATTTTAAAGCAAAATTTTGTTATAATAATTACTATATTACTATAATATATACTAATTACTATATTATATTACTACTATATTACTATAATATATACTAATTTACTAATAGTTGCTTCATTTTTAAATTTACTATAAAATCAATTAAATTAATATATATACACGTATATTAAGTAACATAAAAAAAGAAAACTGGTTATTAAATTAGTTGTTAAATTATGTATCAATCAGATATATAATGGAAAAGTAAAAAATATTGTTAAGTGTATTATGAGTTTTAACTGATTAATTTGATAAAGTGCGATTCGTCATAGAGGCGGTAAACATTTTATAAATAAAATTAAAAAGCATTTTATCGGTTCAACCATCAAAGCTACTTTTTATTCAAATAAGGAAATGTAATAAAGGGGTAAAAAAAACAAAATCTTAACCGAAGCATAAGAACAGTAGTTAACATTATACTTAGCGCATCGTTATTGATTTGATTTCAATACAAGTTTAATTTTTAAAATGCACATCGTCCATCAATAACATTTCGAATAGAAAAGTGAAAGGGCTTTTATCAATAGTGTTATAAATGCACGCTGGTGTTGAGGTTGAGACTATGGAGTGCTGGAAGAATTAGGAAAAACCATGTAGACTGATGGAGTGGATCAGTGGAGTAATGGACCGTGGATATCCACGGACAGAGTCGGAGGAGAAACCATAGGGAGAGACGACAAAGTGGCGTCCGTAGCATAGTAGTACATAGTACACGTCCGTCGGTCCACAGTTGGGTAGAGTAACGAAGAGAACCGAGCGTAGCCGAGGGTTGACGAGGGCCTCAAGTAGAGACAGTCACGTCACAAGTCTTTCGAGAGCGTTGGAAAAATTAGATGAGGATGGTGCGGTCGCAGCCAATGACCGCGCGTCCGGTACAATGAGCTACAGAATGTGCAGCCTCTGGCGCTGCAAGCGACGGTAGTCGCCGCAGGTACTCCTCACTCCTGCACCTCTCTCTCCACTGTGGCCATAAGGTTCCACCTACCACGCATCAACCATCCACTACATCCAGTATTCGAGTTGCCTCGATTTTACGACTTTTCTCCTCGCTCAGTCCCCGTATGACCTGCGCTGCCAATGGATCTCGTATAACAGTTCGCCCTTTCGTCGCTCACCCCGAACAAGCGAAAATAAAGAGCGTCGAGGTGTGGTTTCGCAAGGCTACGAGACTTTGCAAGTCTTTCTTTTCTACTCGAACTACCCTTTACAAAACGGGGCAGAATCCCCTTGCCCTCTCAATTATCCTGACAAAGGCTTTTTTCAATATTCTGCACTTTCCCTCTCGCTCGCACGTTAATCTACGCTTGCCATTTGACTTAAGATCTGACACATTGGTTTTTTTAACCTTATAGATTTCGCGAAAAGCTATTAAAAGCACGGAAAAGAATCTCTTTTTTAATCGAACAAATTCAATTATCTGGCAAATTATAAATATATATATATATGTATTTAAAAAAAAAAAAACACTTCAAATAAAAAACTTATTGATCGGGTTTGTGCTACAGAATCTGGGATGCAGCCAATGATGCTTATCGAAGGAGTTTTCCATCTCAAGTATTATTTTGTTTGTTTTCTCTATTTTACGTCTTCCTAAATAAAGGAAATTGCAGTAATAATATACATGTATACTAAATACTCTCAAGCATTGGTATATTACAGTGATATAATGTGTTTTTGGATTTGCCCCTCAAATACAGAAAGGAAATAGTGAAGTTTAGAGTAAATAAAGAGGTGAGGTCAAAGAATGAAAAGCGTTTAGTGAAAATTAAGGAGGAGCTGAAGGAATTTTTATTAAAAAAATGTATACAGTGAATAAATTATCCTGGTATGTATTATTAATTTAAGTAATTACTGCTATATCTATAAAATTAATACACACGAATTCTTCAGTAACGCATAAAATATATTTACGAAATATACTTACTTGTTTTTTAATTTTTGTTGTACTATATAGATTTTATATGATACATCTTAATGATATTAATTACAAACTATGATACATAAACTAAATGATGTATACGTATTTTCAATTAACTACAATGCATTTTAAAAGGAAATTATGCAAATTAACAAAATTCTTAAAACTGTATAACCATAGTTATTAATATCTTATGTTTCATTCTTTAAAGTTAAAGGAATTTACGTTTCCAGTCTTTGAAAAAACTACGATTTTGATGATAGTTTTATATCCCAAAAAAACATTTTTTTAAGAGCAAGCATTTTCTTATCTTAAATGCACAATTTATATTAGATATAAGGTAAATGAAGCAAATTAAAGCATTTGTAACATTAAAAAGGCTGAAGTAATTGTGATAGGTTCATTCATTAAAATGCTGCTGTATATTATTAAAATAACATTGCATATTTTTTTAGAAATTTTATATGAATGCGTCGAAGAAAAAATTTAAGAAAGTACAGGATTCATCTATATCATTACTAATTTTAATTAATTAATGTTATCTGATTTTGAAGTAAGTGCTATTAATTAATTCAGCGTATTTGAAGAATTTTAAGTGTAGTAAAATTGTATGAAAATATGACATAGTGTAATTGCCCTATGCATTTCAAAATTAAAAAGCACAATATATAAATGTTCAGAAATATAAAGTGAAAAATCGTCGATGCAGATAGTACACGTAACAAAATAATGAAAGGAAGCTTCGAAGTATACTAGCATTAAACGCGTACTCTTTCCGTATGCGAGATTTCTGATATAAGCGGCTAGCAGACCGTTACCTTCACCCCTTCCCCTTAAAATCACGTTTTTTCGCGAGCAATGCCCGTGTGACCGCTTTATGGTGAAACTATGAGTTGACTCGCACCATTTGTTAAGATGTCTTTATAAACCTTCCCTTTCCATCATTTCTGGTGCATTCTCTATATATTTTTCGGTTATTATCATTGGTATTTTTCTGAAATATTATTTTTGATAGTTAAAAAAATTTGTTTTTCAGTTTATTTATTTCTTATAATTTCATTTAAGTTTAAATAACAGTTTATGTGCTGTTTATATTGAAAATGTTCTTATTCTGATTACTAAAAAAAAATGGAAATGATATCTTACAATGTGGTTACTAAATATATATTGAAATTTAATACACTTAAGCGATAATTTTCGAAGTTTTTCAAACCAATTTATGTTTTTTCATTTCTTTACAAAAAAGTGTATTAAAATCTGCTTTAAAAAATAATAGTCTGCAGCAAATATAAAAGTATAGATCCTCTTTTATATCAAATCTAATTGTGTAACAACACATCCACACAATAGTTTTCAAAAGTATAGATTCTATGGACATTCAGATGCATAAGTGTGCTAATGATAGCCAAGAATTTTAATTTATTCGCAAGTGAAAATTTTCTGTAGTGGAATGTCATAAAAGAGGTCTGGAATACACGCATAATATATCATTGACATAATGGGAGGCTACGTCTTTAACTAGATTTAATACAAAAAGAAAGTGAAAATAGTAGAGCTTGATGAGAGCGAGAATGCTTTAATATTATTATATTGTAATTTTGAATAGAGTGAAGGTAAATTTTAGATTGGACAGTATATGAGTGAGAGAAGGAGAGAGAGAGGAAACATAAGCATAACATAAAAGTATATACGAATAAATGTATTTCGTAGCACTAGAACTCACAGTAACAACTGAATTTATAGCTACGTAAACCATTAAAAATATTTTTTTATTTAAGGCTAATTTTTTAAACTGTGGTTGTAATATAGTACTGTATATAGACAAATTCAAACATGTCTCTCTAACAAATTCATAATATATTCATTTTTAGTCATTTAAATTACACTATATAATAATAAAAATGATCTTACTTCTGTTTAATAAAAATATATATTAAAGAAAGAAATTGCTTTTTTATTGTTAATTATTTATTTACTTTTTAGATTGAATATAACTGTAGCATTAAATATAATTAAATAAAATTGCACATTACTAGTAAATATATTTTATTTTATTCTAAAAATTACATCACGTTATTTACAGGTACATGACATGGATTATCCAGACTTTACTGAGTATTTTACTACAGATGGAGTGTGTTGGTAAGTGTTTATTACTCAACTAACACTTTAACAAAGTTTTTTAGGATTGACTGTGCATTTTATTTGTATATATAGTTATGTGATTATTATAAAATTTTTCATTTATGATTCAATAATAAATTAATTATTTAATTTAATTTATATTTATTTAGAATACGAAGGAATAGTGAAAATGCATCTAGAATAATTTTTTAAAGCTCCGAATCACGTTGTCATGTGCCTTTTGAATTAAATTTTTTACTTCTAATATCCTAGGACGTTATTTTTCTATTTATGTTAATGTATCAATTAATCTTAGATATAAAAGGGAAGATAAAAAATCAATGAAATTATGTTTTAAACCAACTATTTAAATTACAAAATATAATAAAGATATTAATAGGTTTTAAATAGTTTCGATTTTAAGTTTGTTTAGATACATTTTAATATTTATAAATACAATATTCTTGTCAATTTATTTTTTATATTTTTTACTTCAATTTTTTAAATATTGATGAAATTAAAAAATTTTTTTAAGATGATAGAAAAGTGATATATTTCAGCTAATTGTAAAACAAAACTTTTAGAATTTAGGTATTATTATGCTATAACATTTATATTTACAATATTATTATATAATCAGTTCTTTGATGGTAACAACTTTTAAATTAAATTAGCTACTTAATTTCTATATATTTAATTTAAAAATTGGTTTAATTTTATTTTAAAAAAATATCACCATTAAAATATTATTCTATTCCTATTGTCTTGTATATTTAACGAAATCATTTCTTATTTTATTCTTAAGCTGCACTCGCACTTCCGACGGCTTTTAGTTCATCTCTAATTTCTTTCATCCTTACTTAATTAAATTCATTTTCATTCAAAAATTTTTTAATTTTAAGCCAATATACAAATTTATGAAATTTCTTAAGTTATTAAATTTATTAATAATTTAATGCGTTAATTATATTTAATTATTTTAATAAATTTATATTTGAAATTGGTATAATGTTGAAAAAATAATGTATTTCTTATGTATAAAAATGAACGTTTTTGTTTGTATTATAATATATAATACTATATAATGTATTACACTATATAAAATTTATGCGTTAAATAATAGATAATTATATAATACTTCGTATTAAAGTAAAGAAATGTTACCTCATATTTCTATCTGCAAAGCAGTTTTTGTTAAAATTCATAACGGTATATTCTTTCAAGCTTACAAGTGTATTAAAAATTTAGTAAGTTAATGATAAATGACTGAAGAACTTAACAGATTATCTGTATACTCATAGACGAACTTGTTATACGTGGTTTTGTTTTTTGATTTAGTATTTGTCACTCAAAACAATAAGAATAAAAAAAGGATTTCTTAAAGCAATGGATAAAGCTCGATGGATCAATTTTATTTCTAAATAAAAAATTAACAAAAATATTTACAAATGTTCATGATACACATATCTGTATTTGATATTTAAAATTTTTAGTTGAAAGTAAACTAGTTTCATTTATTATTCTTATTTATTTTTATTAAGGATTGTATTATATATATACATACTATTAATCCTATAAGTATATTTATGAATAAACGTGTAAAAAAACGTCCAATAATGTTGACAGCTTATTTTACTCAAAAGACTTGTTTAAAAGATTAATTATAAATCGTTGCATAACGTTATTATCATATTTCGCTGAGCCATCTTTCCCTAGGTCAATCTCATATAATCGATCCCTTTATAAAAAGAAAGTCGACTTTATATATTCATTTATTGGTAGCTCCTATTATTTAAAAATTGATTTTGTAGAGATTATTACTTGTCCTTATTAATTCAAAATTTGAATTTTTTGAATTTTAATATTTAAAAATTGTTTTATATTTGTAAGCTTCCGTTGTACCTTTATATATTATTATAGTGTATATTTTTTTGATTACTTCATTTTATTGAATTACTTAAATATGTTATAAATGTATACATAGCTTTGTAGGGAAGTAATAATGAGGTATTCAGACTAATTTTTTAGGATAGATTTTTCATCGTTGCTTCGATTATTTCCTAGCGTTATTAATAGTTATGCAATTTTTATCAAAAATTTTTAAATACCTTTTTAAAAGTTTTTGTTTAGTTAAATATAAATATCTAAAGCTTCTATTTCAAAAACTTCAGCTTCATTTTAGTATATAATATACTAAAACTTGAAAAATTTATATATATATTTATATATTAATTTATATATAATTTATAATACTATTTTTTTGCTCATAAAACAAAATGGAATCATCTAGATTCAAAGGCGATGAATTCAAGTTTGTTACAGACTGTCTATTATATTTTTATTGTTTACAAAAGTGTAATTATAAAAATAACCAAAAAAACTTAAAATTACTAGCAACGCAAGTTCAGAGAGTTAGAATTATAGTTAACTATATACAATATTAGATAGATATTGACTCATAAAATAACAAAAATACTTGAAAAATATGAATGAGAAAACAAATTTATAATGTATAATTGATTTAAGCGAATATACCATAAAAACGTAAATCTAGCTTTAGGTTTAAAGACTAATAGCCAAACTTTAAAATAGCAATTAAACGTCTAGAGTATAGTCTACTAGCCCTTACTTCTACACTCGAGAAAATTGTGTAAGAATGAATGACCATCACCATTTTGTCGTAGAAATTGGAAGAAATTATTTGGTCCAAGCTTTTCAACTATACCTGGACTACGCTATTTTGTGGCGTAGATTCACAATGGCCTTCTTCTAGGATAAAGTCTATAAAGATGACTTATTCGCGATTTTTTTTAAATCGAGGGTTGTTTGAATTTCTTGCTACCATGTAAATGAAAGACAAGCTGATCAATATAGGAGGAAATGGGCTAATTTTCCACAAATTTTAAATAATTATACTCAAAAAATATATAGCTAAACAATTATAAATTTTGAAAATTAAATTAAATTTTATATCGAATTGTTGCAATACACTTTAAATACTTTTTTTTATTGCAGTTGGTAGCAATGTGAATGAACCACCAATTTTCGAGGATAAGGGATATCCAGTGGGATTGACTTTTCATGAAGACGTTCCAGTAGGCTCTGAACTATTTACATTAAAAGGTCATGACCCAGAAAATTCATCTGTTAAATACGGTATACAGTTAACCGACAAATTTAAAGTCGATGAGAAAACCGGTGTTGTAACATTAGCTAAACAATTGGATCGCGAGGTAAGCATAGAGAATTTTTAAAATTTTATCAATTTTAAAGTACATAATAAATACATTTTTTAAAAACTTTTCATTATAATTTTCTCATTTATGGGAGTAAGTCAAGCGGTGAAAATCACTTCGCCAGTGATGATAAGAAGGAAAAAAGAGTTAAGATAAGAAGGAATAAAAAAATTTTTTAAATGAGTATCTTTTTTACTAATCATTCGTAGAAGACGGACACTATAAGATTTCGAGTGACATTAGAGGACTCTGTACCACACGGTCAGCAACCGAATATCGTCGGAGTGGATGCGTACGTGATAGTTCTGGATAAGAATGACAATTCGCCGCAGTTTCTTGACGTTCCATATGAGGCAGGAGTCGCAGAAGACACTCCTCCGAATACCACAATTCTGCCAGTTATTCGAGTAACTGATCCTGATCTTCTCGGCGAAAACATAGAAGTCACTTGCATTCCTCAGGCTCAGGTAGGTTCAAAATAAATTACTACACCATATTACGAATTTACATGACGCAGCATTTTTAATTTTTTACTGCTCAACTAATTTACATTCAACAAAAGTCCAATTTATATACCATTATTTTATTCATTTAAATAAATTATAGTTACTAATTTATAACAATTAATATAACAAATTAATATTTATAACTACATATTTTTTTCTCTTTTAATTAATCTTCAACAAAAGGAAGTTTGCAGCTTACGAATATTTTTCTGAGTGAACATTATTATGTTGTTTGCAAATAGTACATTATACTTTTTTTCAATCTTATAAAGATATATTTATATCATTACTTTTTTTAGGATTGTATTTTTTTAAATATAATTTCATTAATTGGTTAGAAAAAAAATTTATACATTATTCAGTTGTTTTCTATTTTGCAGAATAATGGTTTCATTAGGAACTATTTTCAATTATTTACATTTTGTTTAAAAAAAAAATTTATATCAGATATTATATCTCCATATTATTTGTAATATTATATCATGTAGAAGCAGTTTATATACATACTATTTTCATAAATAAACTAATGTTAAAATAAATTTTTAAAAAGCATTATAATCCTACAAATCAATAGTATATAAAAATTGTCTATGTCATTACAGTTTCCTGATGCTTGTACCAAATTTGGTATTATAAAAGTTGAAAGCAGCCAAAACATCTACGTTGGAGCACTTGTTCTTCGTAAGCCTTTGGATTACAAAGAACGACCATTTTATCAACTTTTACTTCAAGCAAGTGTAAGATATCTAGTTTTTATCATTTTATATTTTCTTCATTTCTTCATTCCTTCAAAAATAAAAAAAATGAAGATTTTTTACACTGATTTTATTTGTAAAAGGATGGTACAAATGTCAATACGATCGGGGTAGAGATTAAAGTCATAGACATTCAGAACAGTCCACCGGAATTTTTAGATTCTTTAACTGGAGTTGTAAAGGAGGATGATCCAATCGGCACTACAGTTATGATTTTAAAAGCGAGGGATGGAGACCGTGGAGTACCAAGACAAATCATCTATGAACTAGTCACAAGTATAAATGGCTTAAATTTTGTAATTTATATTTTATGTTTAATGCGGATGTATGTTCCATGTAAAATATATTATAATGTTATAAACTTTTATTTAAAGTTTATAACTATATTATTTAACAACAACAAAATTCCGACAATCATAAATCTTTTTTAAAAACTTCAGTTTTATTATTTGTTTTATTCAATTATTTAACAAAATAAGCTAAATAAAAACATTTTATGACTTAATATAACTACCTTTTACAAATTATAATTTCGTGATAATGCTGTTTAAAATGATTTTAACAATATATGATATTTAAAAAAGATTTCTAGTTAACTAAAATTATTTTAAAAAGCTAGGCCATAATAGATAAAAAATTATAATAAGAAATTTTTATTCTCTTTTGAATAAAATTTGATTCTTAATTTTTCAATCTGTTTTTACAGATCCATTTGATTACTTTTTACTGGATGCTGAAAGTGGAGAATTGCGAACTGCAAAACCTCTAGACCGAGAGGTATTAAAAAACTCTACTGGAGTACTTACTTTCATCGTTAAAGCACATGAAATTGTTGAGGGTCAAGTGGGCAATAATAATTCAATGGTTTCCACCGCTGAAGCCATGGTTACTATCAAAGATGTTAATGATGAACCACCCAGTTTTAATAGTAAAGAATATAGCATTTCTATACCAGAAAATATCGCTGATGGGACACCACTTCCACATTTGAATATGATGGTTCATGATCCAGACGTTGTAAGAATTCATTGTACATAATTGTCATGATTTCATAATTTTTGGTCTTCAATTTATTTTTTAAATATCTTATTTTATATAATTAATTACGCTTAATATCAAATAGCTTTCAAAGCTTGCTATTTTTAAGCCATTGTTTATTAAAATTAAATATACAAATATAGTTATAAAGTGTAAACTTTATTTATTAACAAAATTTAAACTGAATAATCAAAATATTATCTTTAAAATATAATCGCTATATAATATCCTTATAATAAAAAATTGTTAATTTTATCTTTATTTTTTAAAGATTATAAAAAGTTTGTTATTTTTTTATTAGTTGAAAATTTTTTATAAGAAATAGCAAATGAGATAAAAAATATAATTGTGTTTTATAGGGTTTAAATTCAGTATTTTCTTTGAAATTGGAAGATATTACTGGTGCTTTTACTGTAGAACCTAATCTAGCAACAGGCAGTTCATCTGTTAATATCCGGGTGACGAATGGCTCGTTAGATTATGAGAATCCTAATCAAAGAAAATTTATTATTTTGGTAAGTATATTACATATTTTTTTAATTAGTAATTGTCATACATATAAAAGAATAATTTATCTTTTTTAATACATAGTACATTAAAATTTCTGTCATAGAAGTATAAAATATTTTTTACTTAATCATTTGTTTATTAGAATGATTGCATTAAAATGACAATTTTAATATATTTTGAAAGGATAGTGTATATTTTTTGGATCTAATATCCTGTCTTATATGGCTTAAAGGTTTTGTTCTTTTTTTTGGCCGAGAGAAAAGGGAGATATTAATTAGTTCCATGCACCAATAGTACGTGTGATTCTATCCCTATATTTTCATGGCTACGAGTATATTCGTGCTTGTTCTTTTGTAGCTATTTTAAATGTTCAAAATTTGATAAAGTTCAATTTAATAAGAGATTGAAGAAAATGAATTTAACGGATCTTGTATAACTATAAACAGCCATGGGTTGTAATGTCATAATGGGTGCAGGATAGTTTTCATGGAACCACAAATCTATGGTTAGCCTAAGATTAAGAGCATTTGTAACCGGATTTCTAAAATGCTTTATAGAGCTGCTTTACTACACCGTTAGTGCGAAAACGAGAGGGAGGGACCCGCTTGAGTGTCGCCAAGTAATATGGAGTCAGATGTAGTCAATAAAAAATGATGGATATTTTGCTGTTTATGATAATATATTTTAAGCTTTTAAATCATAAAATGTAGCAAATTTTTTCATTTTGGATTCTTCCTAAGTCTGTGAAAGACAAAACGAAAGAATGATTGATATTTACTTTTTAGGTAATCGCTGAAGAAATCCACACAAATCCAAAACTTTCTTCTACCGCTACAGTGACTGTTATAATTAGAGACGTAAATGATAATGCACCAGCTTTTTCGAACCCTTCGTATACAGCACTTATTTCAGAAATTGCCAAACCTGGAAGTTTAATAACTTTGATCACAGCCAAGGATCGTGATAGCGGCCGGTGAGTTTTAATAAGAATATCTTTTTCTAAATTCACGTTCTGAAGATTATTATAACGAGGCATTATTGACAATTGCAATTGACGAGGCATTATTAATTATTTGCTAAACATTAGCTATTGCTTGCATAAAACATTTGTAGTCGATTTTGATTTTGTTTTTTTACGTAATTGTAGGTATATGTCTATATGCAATTGTTAGTGAATTATGTCTTTCAGATAAACATTAAATTTATTTGAATTTATTATGAAAGAAAATTTCATCGTTGAAATATTATTACAAAAAAAATTAGAATATGCAAATCTAAGATTTAAAATTGTATTGAAATTTATTATTAAAATAAATAATATTTTGTTTAAAAAATTTTAAATATTGAATAGTAATTACAGTGGTTTTTAATTTTAGCTTTGGCACATTTGGAATAGTTTATCAATTAATTGGTAAAGGTTCTGAATACTTTTTAGTGGATAAAAAAACAGGAAGCATTTCTATCGCACCTTGTTCAACGCCAGGAATATCACCTTGTCTTGATTACGAAGAACAAAATGAATATTTTTTAAATTACAAGGTATTCCAAATTAATAAACGAATTTTATAGTATGTATTTTTATTTTAATACTAAATATTACAAAAATATAAATTGGTAATCAAACGTAGTACGTCAATGTATTGATTCTGTATTATGTATTTCAATAACAAATTTATATATGCATTGAACCGTAAATTTATTATCGTACCTGTTGATTGTGTAAATATTCAATAACTAATCATCAGATTTTAAAAATGCTCAAACTGGTACTAAAAATTTTAATTCTTTAATATGTAGGCTACAGATGATTATGGTAATGGACAAACAAGTAGCGTTTCATTACGCATAAGTTTGGCCGATGCAAACGACAATTCACCTAAATTTCAGCGCGAGAAATACCGCGCTGTAATCGACGAGGGTGCAGAGAAATTTGAGCCACAGCTTCGAGTACAAGCAGATGACCGTGATAAAACTTCAAAAATTACTTATTCTATAGTCCATGGCAATGAGATGGGTATATTCAAAATCGATTCGGATCTAGGCGAGATCACAATAGTGAAGCCTGATACAGTCCACATGGCCAATTTCACAGGCGACTGTATTTTACTGACTGTCCAGGCGAGTGACGGAGCTTTCAGCGATAATGCTATGGTTGATATCATGGTACATGATATCAATAACAATGCACCTATATTTGCTCATAAACTTTACACTGCAAATATACCGGAAATATCGCCTATTGGTAAATGAGATCTATAATATATGTACTTTTTTATTAATAATGAAAACAGAGTATATACGTATTTTTGTAGTAGAACAATTTTGCAGTAGAATGATTATATATTTGTTATTTGTCAATATTAAAAAAATCTTCATAATAATATTTTTGCGGTTCTATTAATTATTCATTAAGATTGTAAAACATTATTATAATGATAACTCTTCCGATTTTGATTACTATCCTAATTCATCGATATTTTATATTAAGTTGAAATTGGCACATATAAATTTGTGACATCATATAATAATAATAATTATGCTAATGTGCTAAAAATGGTAAAAAAAATGAAAAATGTTGCTATTAATCACGTTTGTTTAATACTATAAGAACGGATAGACATTATATATTTGAAATACAATAGGGAATTTGGAGTTGATTATATCGTATTATATAAAAAATTACATTTGAATATAAGGTACTTAATATTGTAATAATTGCAGGGACTGTTGTTGAAGTATTAACAGCAGCAGATGCTGATAGTGGTGTTAATGCACAACTTGTGTATCGAATTCAGAAAGGATCATTTAACGATTTTACTATTAATGAAACAAGTGGAAGTGTTTTTGTATTACGAAAGCTAGACTATGATCAAAGAAATTCTTATAAGGTTGAGGTTATAGCATTCGATAAAGGTATTTAACAATTACTACATTAATATTTGCAAATTGCATTTAACGTGAGAATATGAATATTTTATCAAAAAGAATTCTTATCAATTTTATTGACTCGCAAAAATGGTACTCTATTATATATATTATTGCGCAACAATATGATTTTTTAATTTAGGTAAATCTTACGTTTCCCATATAATTAATTAGAAAAACGATTTTCGAATGATTCCTTAAATCAATTTTATTTGTAGATAATAATTCACAAAATCAAATAAATAAATAGCTGTATAAATACATTTTTATTGTATGCAACAAATTATACACAGGATCGCCGAGTTTGACAGGCACGACAACTATAATGATCAATGTAGAGAATTGCAATAATAAACCACCTTACTTTAGTCCGGAGATTCAGAGAGCAGAAGTAACAGAAAATGTGTCAGTCGGTACAGTATTTACAGTACTTAAAGCAATTGACGTCGATAGTACAAATTATGAATCGCTGAGCTTTACGATTACGGAGCCGATTACAGCGGTAGATAGGAATGGTCAACGTGTTAACGCAACCAAAATGAACTTTCGAAATTTCTTCGCCATCAATGAGCAAACTGGTCAGGTATTAGTTGCTAAACAGTTGGATCGAGAAGTTGCTGCTATTATAAGCATGACTCTTCTAGTCACAGATACTTCAGCACCTACCTTACAGCAAGGAAAAGGTTTTTTTTCTGGTTTTTATAATTATTATTTTCTCTTATAAATTAAAAATATGTATTTGATTATAAATATTTAAATTTAATTAAAAGAAGTATAAACTTTTGAATAAAAAGTATCAACTTATTTATAGGAACTCTTATTGTAACCATCATTGAAGTGAATCACTTTGCTCCGGAATTCGTTTGGCCATGGACTAAAGAAAATCCAAAGTACTTTATAGAAATGCAAGAAGAGCAACCAATCGGTTCGATTGTGGGTGCATTTACTGCAAGGGATGCAGATAATAACATTGCTGGATATATAATTGAACCACCTAGTTCCTTTTTTCATATAAATAATATTACCCGTTCGTATCATGATACATTTTTTATTAAATATTAAATTCTGTAGATTAAAATTTGAAACATTTTTTTTAATAGTAAGTTAATAATATATATATTTTTTTTATTATAGGTATCGTTCGAACTAGTAAGGTTATTGACTATGAAAAAACAAAGCAAATAAATTTTACAATCATAGCTTATGATACGGGAATCCCACAACTTTCAACTATTGCAGAAGTTATAGTAAATATAATCAATGTTAATGATGAGAGTCCAGTGTTTGAGAAAAAAAGTTATAACACCACCATCAAGGAAAATTCACCTCCTGGAACCCGAGTTGCAGTAATAAAAGCTGTGGATACTGATGAAGGTCCTTTTGGTGAAGTGACTTATAGTTTAATTGGAAAACATGCCGCAGATTTTAATATTGGTAAATTACCTACATGTATTAAATTGAGTATATTACTTTTTATTAAATCTTTAAATTACGTACTTTATAAATATTAAATTTATTACTTTATAAATATTAAAAAAGAAAGTAAAAAGATATTTTTTAATTTATCGATATAAGTTATGTAAAGTAATGTTATTATTATTTTAAAAAATTCATTAGGTCTTGAAAGTGGAGAAATCACTGTCGGTGCTGCAATAGTATTAGATCGTGAAGTAATTCCGCAGATAATAATATCAGTTATGGCTAGTGATAATGCACCTTTGAATTTCCGAAGAACAACATCAATTTCTGTTATTGTAACAGTCGAAGATGTTAATGACAACCGACCAATTTTTGCTAAGCACTACTATTTAGGTTCAGTGGCAGAAAATTTGTCAGTAAACCCACCAGCACCAATTCTACAGGTAAAAAGTGAACTATATTGAAAAACATTCAATGAAATATAGATATATATATACATCATAGAGTATAGATGTAGATTTTCAAGTTACTTTTTGATCAGTGCATTAACATTATTTTAAATCCATTTTGAACAATAGTTATTCATTGATGAAGGTATCAAGTATTCTAAATTATATGGGGAATAAATACTTTAGTGACGTATAAGTGAATAATTTAGTATATGGACATGTAATTACTTGTATGGGGTACGTGTTTAAATACAAATGCTTTGTAGAACGATATCCGATCTTAATTAATTTCTTTCAATATTGTAAAGTATAATTAATAATGTTTCAAACAAACTCTATTTGGATTCTTTCTCTCGCACAATCTTTTCCATATTTTCTTTTCTTATTCATTATTTCGTAACATGTCTCAGCGTATTCCATCATTTTTTTTTATGGCTATCCCAATAAAAACCAACTATTCTACTGTTCTACAACTATGACTTTTTACTCTAATAATTTATTAACTGAAAAGAATGATATTTATAATTTAAAAAATGCATTCACTTTTTGTAATTACTTATTTTTTTTATGAATTTCGAATGTGTTTGTTAATATTAAAATTAATGTTACTTATATACATGGAAAAAAGTATATTAACCATGTTACATTCTATTACATATACTATATAAATACATTCTAATAGAATAGCATTAAATATATCAATCATAATATATTTAATATTATATGTATGATTTTTATTATACAAATTTGTAATAAGACAAATTTTATTTAATTATAATATGCAAAACAGTTTTTATATAGTAAATATAATAAAAAGGAATTATTATTTCATTTGATTTTATAACTTTGTAAATTTGTATTTATATGTATATTGAATATTGTAGGTGCAAGCTATAGATCATGATGTAGGTATAAATGGAGAAGTGAGGTACCTGATAACCGAGGGTAATAAAAATGGATCTTTCACTCTTAATCCAGAAACCGGAATTTTATATCCAGCCATGTCTCTCTTGGGAAAAGCCGAGACGTACGAGATTAAAGTTTTGGCTAGAGACTTGGCTGGAAAAGGACCTCATTTCGATACGTGTAAAATATATGTTCACGTAATTCAAGTAAATCAGCACAAACCGGAATTTATTATGCCTGAATTGCCCAATGCAACAGTTGAGCTTCCTGAAGTAAGCTAATATAAAATACGTGCTTTTTATTATTGTACTATTATAATAAATAATTATAATATTTTTTTGTACTACTACTTATTATTAAAAGTAATAATTGCGAAACAAGAAATTTTTCTTAAAATTTTTACAATAAATATTTTTAAATCTAATTTTATATTTTTTAGACTGGTGAAAAGTCAAATTATTTAGTAATGACAGTAAAAGCTATCGACAGAGATACTGGTGAAAATGGTAAAGTGAGCTATCATATGAAAGTTGGAAATAAAAATGTTCAAGAAACAGAAGAGTTTTCAATCGATCAAGATACTGGAGAACTCCGGTCTAAAATAATTCTTGATCGTGAAATAAAAAAAAAATTTGAAGTAAATCATCATTTTTTAATAAAATTAGATTATTCATTAATGGTAGTATTAAAAAATATTATTTATTTTTACAGTTGGTTCTTGTCGCCGCTGACCATGGAAGACCTACGGTCTATGAAACACTTCGATTGTTGACCGTTTTTCTAGTTGACATAAACGACAATGTTCCGGAGTTTTATGAAGAATATAATTTTAGTGTTACAGAAAATCTGCCTCTAGGCTATTATGTAGGAAAAGTAATGGCACAAGATAAAGATGAAGGAAGATATGCTAAAGTTTATTACTATATTGCATTTGGTATGTTATAGTTACTTTTTTATCGTTATGTCTACGAAATAAATTTTGAACAACTTGATCTCTTTTTACGAGTTTTAAAGAATAAAAATAACTCATTGTATATTATTAAAAAAATTATATTCATGTGTATTACAGCTATTTCTAACTGACTTCTTTTCTACAAATTATTTTTATAAATAATCACACATTTTTAGGAAATGCAAATAATGTTTTCTACATCGACAAATCAGACGGCAGCCTTTATACAAACTGTTCATTTGATCGTGAAAAGCGTGATAGTTATTTCCTTACCATATTAGCAACTAATGATCCAGATATGTATATTGATCATAAAGGTAATGATTTTTCTCGCAAGAATCTCGAGCACAGCTATGGCAATGTAACAATAAAGATATTAGATGAAAATGATAATCCACCATCTTTTGAAAAAAATGTTTACTTTGCCGGTATCAATTCTATGGCTAACATAAATGAGCTTGTAACTAAAGTTACAGCTTCAGATGCGGATATTGGCGATAATGGCACACTTCATTATTATGTGGCTAGCGCAAATCTTTACAAATATGGATCAGAAAAACCGAGTGGTTCAATTGTTCCAAGTCCATTTAATGTTACTCAGGGTGGAAAGCTTGTGACCAGTGGTTATATGGCTGAATATAATCAAGATCGTTTTATCGTCGAGATTGTTGCCAAAGAAATTAATTCACCTCAGAGATTTGCTATTGCTAAAGTTCATGTAAGTTTATTGTTTGTATTTAAAAATTGATTTATAATATTTAATATTGTTTTAAATTAATAAATCAAAATATCATTAATATTTTTTTTTATTAATAAAGTGTTTAAACAGAATTAATATAAAAATATAATTTTATAAAAATGTAATTAATTTATTATTGATTTTATGTATTTGCTATATAATAATTAAAAAATTATTTTTGCTTATGACATAATGAAACTTTATAAAAAAAAATTTTCCATAGGTATGGGTTTTTGAACCACGCCAATTAATCAGAGTGATATTATCCAGAACTCCGGAGGAAGTAAACCACGAGAAGAACGAAATTATATCACAATTGTCAAATGTTACTCAAAGTCGTGTAGTGGTAGATAACATCCGTTATCATGTCGATTCTTCTGGACACATTCGACGAGAATGGTTGGTATAACACTTTTTATTTTTTTACATTTGATTTGTCATTTAAGAAAAAAGTTTAAATTTACTTTACATGTTACAATAATAAATATATATATATATATATATATATATATATTATAATAAAATAATTTTAAAAACATAATTTTAAGTCCTGAAATGTGTAATAATCGTAAATGTTATATATTTCTACTATTTATATGTAAGAAAGTTAGATTACGTTAAGAAAGTTACGATATTAAAAATATAAAATTATAAATATATTAAAAATATAATATTAAAAAATGTAAAACTAAGTTTTTTAAGCATCGTTATTTATTTTAATTTAAAAGGTGTGACATGTATTTGCACGTGGTCGAATCAAAAACTCAAACGATCCTGCCGATACCTCAGGTGCTGAAAGTCATAGATTCTAAATATGACTTTTTAAAAGACTATTATACAGGCTTTGCTATTGAGAATGTCTTGCCCGCATACATTGATGTTCAAGAAGAATCTTTCGATATGGCACTCGCTGCTCTCATCGCTCTTCTCATCGTTTTACTGGTCGGGGCTATTACTGTTATAGTAGTCTGTTGTTGCCTTAAGCATTGGGTCATCATAATTCCAAACGACATTCGTAAAAAGGATCATTTAATTAAGAAACAAATTATTGACGAACTTAATACGACAGAGAATCCACTGTGGATTGAACAGTGAGTCTACTTATTCTATAATATATTTTATATGTACCAACGTTGAATTATTATTTGTGTACAAAAAAAGGTCTCTTTATCAATCTTTGCATTAATATTAAACTTATTAAGCATTGTCATTGAATTTAAAATTAAAAAAAAATAATTAAGTTTATTATTTTAATTAATTAAATAGATTTTTAAGTAATGCACAGTAATTACATATATTGATTTTACTCTAATATTATTTTAATGATTCAAAAATGTATTTATCAATGATAATAATTAAATGAGATATTGAATATTCGTTGTAATATATAATTGCCCAGAATAATATATTTTTACATAATATTTATGGGATAATTTTATGAAGTTATAGAAAAAGTAATACTGTTTGAATTTTTACAAGCAATATCACATGTTATGTAAAAATTTAACTAAATTGTTTTGGAATGCAGTATTTTTATAACAAAAGGGCTTTTTAATATACTTTTGTTTAATTTGTGGCTAGTATGTATTCATTGAAGTACATAAAATCTATCGAAGCATATAATATACATCTATAATTAGCCTATAACCTATATTTATTAATAAAAATTGTTTATAAACTGTACAGTTGCCTTTAAATTTTTGAAAATAAAAAAATTTATAATTGTATTTTTGCAATATTACGTTTGAAAATATTGGAGAAATTAATGGTTTGTGTATAATATATTATTGTAATTATACATGTACGTTTGTCTCGTTTAAATATTCAATAATATCATAGGAAGAAATATTAAAATAAATTACCGCTTGAAAATATTTATATGAAATAAAAATATAATTTAATCCGGAAATGTAATAAAAATCTTTTTTTTATTAGAAGTTGTTTTTTTACAAAAAATTAAGCTTAGTTTGTAAATATTGAATTGACAGTTAAAGTTTGAATGGAAATTCTATAAGACACTTGTTAAGGGTTTACTTACTTATTAAATGTTCAGAATTAAAAGTATAAAAAGAGAAAAATTATTAATATCTATATTATTTATAACAAAAAGAGAAAGAGAGAGAAAGAGCCTCTTATTACTTCTCTTTACCGAACACTATTTCAATTCACAGATTGTTATTTTTCAAATTTATAATTTAACATATCAGATTATTATAATGCTTCGAAATTGAAATGAAAAAATGGATTAAATGCGAGTTATTTTTTATTCAAATAATTATTAGATTCCTGTTAGCAAATATGTACTCAATGAAATTCCTCCAAATAGTACGATAATAAATATATTTTTAAGCAAAACTATTGATTTCAAAATTAAAAAAAAACACAAAATTTCTACAATCAGATGGGTAAATGAAATGCATTTTTAATTCCTTTTAATTTAGGAAACTGAAACAATACGAGGAGCAAGAATTGACAATGCAAGTTTTTAGCGAGCCGGAGATCGGTTTAAGGTCGGACAGACGGGGTAGTAATATGAGTCTTGGAATGGGCGATACGTCGCAAGACAACACTTACGCGACGATACAACATTCATTACCTGATAACCGAAACCGTTCATCAACACCCGACTATACGACTCTTCCAGGAAATCGTAACGTAAGCACTAAAGTTCCTTTTTATTGATACTAAATTACCCGCAAAAATGTACTACTTTACCCTTATTTCTAAGTATCCATTTTAAATTATCTTGGGAATACTATCGATAGCCGTCCATAATATACGTTACGAATTATACTACTTTATCCATTATGAATAATATACCTTATAGTACAACCAGCGCAACGCTCAAATTATTTAAGATGCAATAAACACACTAAACCTATGCACATACCTTTGGAATATAATTAAGTATCTAAGTTCATTCTTACTAAGATGATTTATTGTTTTGATACAGTTGGGCTTTTTTTCTTGCATAAAAATTTTAATTTACTAACTCAAAATTACGTACAAAACTTTTCTTATAATATTTTTACATTACATGTAATTATCAATAGTTAATGCTATTTTTTTCAATGGTGATATAAATCATTGCTGATATTATTATTCTTTTTAGCGAAAATACTAATATATAAAAAATTATATAAATTTTTAATAAAATTTATATTGTACACAATATTAAAAATAACAGAATTTACTTTTGTTCAATATCAATTATTTTTGTGTTTAAACAAGAAGTAATTGGGTTACTGGATAAATAATAAAGGAAATAACATGTTGATGTGTAAACATAATTAGTATTAATCATGAAGTTTGACTGTTTTATATATTGCTCATTATAAATAATACTGTATAAATGAAATTTTATGTATATTATTTGAAATTAAAATTACAGATGTATGAGTCAGCATTAGGGTTCGAAGGATCAACATTCCAGCCATTGACGATCAGTTCTACTCATTTGATTTCAGATCACAACGATCAACCTCAATTTGTTTCAGGCCTCATATAAAAAGTCCATGTATAATGTGAAATCTAATGCCAAATCTAAAGATAGTGAAACCTATTGAAACACGTGTTAAAGGATAATTATGAAGAAGTATTAATTTAAAGAGTTAAAAGTTTAAAGAATTGGCATTTAATATATTGTAACACAAAACAATTAATTAATGTTTATAATAAAGAAAGGAATTTCCTTTATTAAATTTAAATTCACTATTTGATAGAAGTGCCGGATCAAAACAGTTTTCCTTAAAAGGCTTCTAATACTAGAGTAATTTTTAAAGAGTTTGACAATAAATTAGATAAAAATTCATCAGTCTACCCAGTTGAATTTCAAAATTCCTTTAAATTTGTTGTAGATGAGACGTAAAATCATTTAAACACCTTAAAATCTATTACAAATATTTATGGTATATATTAATATTGGTGATTAACAATTCTTTCTTTCCAGATATTCATGCTAATGAATAAGAAATCCTGAATAGCCGTGATCGTCGGTCATTAATAGAATATTTATGCGTAATCACTTTTTATAATTATTTGTGAAATTAATCACGAATTCCGTTACAATTACCCGATTAAATTACAATATCTTAAATTCTCTAAATAAATATTTTCTTTTTTGTACATGTGCATAAGAAAATTAATGTAGGTTAAACTTGTTAAGAAGATGACAGAATTCGAGATTCCATTGATGACTTTCACTTTGTTATAAAGAAATCTGTACGGCTTTAAATGGTACGACTCTAATGGTGAGTCATGGTTATTTCATATATTTCTTATACAATTATGCTTTATTACGTGTATAATATTACAATACTTAATTCAAATAATTTATTAATTAGAAAGTTATACATTTATAACAAAAATTAAATGTTATTAATAACAATTTTTTTTTAAGTGACTTTCAAAATTAAATAATGAATTATCGAAGCTCTATAAATTGTTTTAATTAATATTTTAATTCGAAAATAAAATTTCACTAATCAATTTGAAATAATTTATCATGTGTCAATTGTTGCAATTTTACTCTTATCACTTGTTTGTTGTTAGGCTTATAACATCATTAAGCTTTACGTAACAGTAGGTAAAATTATAAGTAATACTGAATGAAATTACTTTTAAAGGATTGATTCTAATATTTTACATTAAGAATTTTATAAAAAATGATGTCAATAATTTCTAAGTAATCTTTGAAAAATTATTACATTATAATATAGATAAAAAAGTAAATTCAAAATAAACTAAACACAAGTCAGTAAATAATACAAATTAAATTTAGTTTTTAATATTATATAATGATTATATAATAATAATTATAGTTGATAAAATAAATTTAAAAATGTTAATAAATATGGCTTGTCCATAATATTTGTTGAATTTAGTTTTTAATATTTACAATATATAAATACCTATTTTATAAATCAATAGCAGTATACTGTATTTAAATTTTTTTATAGTAAATATTTTATAGAGTTTCGAGTTTAAGCGAAAATTAAAAAAAAATCATGTTTTATAATTTAAAAAAATTTTAATATAAAAAGTAAGCTTTGAGTTAAAAACAAAAAATTTTAGTTATTTAAAACTTAAAGTCACTTACATTAAAATCAAATTAAGTTACGAGATTACTATAAGGAATATTGAATTTGATTTAAATAATAAAGAAAAGATATAATGCCAGATAGCGTATTCGTAATTAGTATTGCTAATCCATATATAGAATGGCCAAGTTTTACTAATAAGTGTATGATTTAATTAAATGTGTAGATTCCGTCCACACAATCAGCTATTCTCTAAGCTCAAATTTTATATATACTTTACGTTTAGTATATTTTAATTTATAATATTTAAAATAAAAAAAAAACACGTAATATTTTCAAACATTAAATTGTAATTACAAAATTTTTCATACAATTTTTTTAAACATATTTGAAAATAAATATAAAATTAAAAATTTGTTATACGTTTAGACTTTTAACTCATACAATGACAATTACATGTTTTTTTATTAATATTTAAAAATATTAAATTAATTACTTAAATAAAAATGAGTTATGTCTTTAAAATACATGCTATAAATAATAAAAATCAGAGAATAATTTTATATTTTTGCGATTTTTAAGAATTTTTAGTTATATTATGTGCAATGATAATTAATTTATCATTTTTTAAATACTTCACAGTGTAAACATCTATATACTTGATATCAGTTGTGATAAATATAAATTTACATTTGTAATTTTAAAAAGTTATAGCATAATTCAATAAAATATAAAATTTTGTCTCTCAAAGTAAATAAATTGTTTAATTTCCTTAAATGAGTTTTAACAATAATTTTACTTTAATTAAAATATAATAATGTTTTATGCACATTTATGTTACCCTATATGTAAATGAAAGCCATTTAACTTATTTTTGTGTTTTTTTTTTTAATTTATTCCAATATCCATATCCTATAATAAATTGTTTAAGTAATCTTGGCCGTTTAAGATAAGGTAATGAGTATAATAGTCATATCGTATTAAATAATAAATTATATTCGTAAAAAATATCAATTAGAATAATGGAATTCAATATAAACTGCTTACATTTATAGTGAAAAAGAAAATTTTATACTTTTTGAAGTAAAAAAAATAAATTTTGTAATCTCAATAATTACGATTTCACATTACTTAATACTTTAAACAATGCAACAGTACCCTTTTTCTTTATATTAATATAAATTATAAGACCGGATTTAAAAAAAATTCTGATAGACAAAATATCTTCATTTGTACATTTTAATGTAATTATCTACATTTTGACACAAATAATATTAAAGTGTAGATGAAGAAAATATTACTAAGTAACGTAGCAGAGCATTTAGTAAATAATCTATAGGAATTATTATTAATTTTGTAAAAGGATAATTATTCTGACAATTTTTTTAAATGGAAATTTAATTATTTAAGTGTATAAACACATACTATAAGTTTTAGTTTTTAATTATAATTAAATCGACTTCCATAATTTGTTATGATGTCTTGATAATATTATTATTTGTTAAATTTTTTTTTTGTAAATATAATTTCTTTTCAAGATTACAAAGAAATGTGTACGTATAATATGAAATTAAAAATGTTTTATTGTATATTACACAAATTGTAGCAAGAAAGACTGTTATAAATTAAAAATAAAATTAAATAAAATACCTTTTAATTAATTTAATTTTCTTAGGTAATATTGAAATATGTTTCGATAAAATTATACAACTTTAAATAAAAGCATATTTTGATGTTGATTTTAAGATTTTTTATTTTTCACCTTAAAATTATTAGATCTGCATAATGCACTTTACAATTAATTTTCATTGCAAATTATAAAAAATAGAAACTTTTTTAATTTATAAGTTTTTGTGTTCCGAGTCTTAATATATTTTATATTCTGTTACTTTTATTTAAAACATTAAAAAAATTTTTTATACGAAAAAAGTTAAAAAGTTTTTTGCGTGTGAAATTTACTCTTTATAAACTATATTTATTAATAATATTTATTACATTTGTTGTTAATATCTTTTGTAATCTATTACATATATATAAATATTAATATCAATCATTAGGTGATTAATTATGTTAATTATATTAATTATGTTAATTATAAGTAGATAATCAAATAATTTGTTGATGAAAAATAAGTACGCTGAAACTAATATATCATTAGAATTATAAAAATAATACAGTTCTTATTTCAAAAAATATGTACAAAATTGATGTTCTTTTATTTTATACATATTTATAAAAATTTTTTTTGTAAGACATTTGTAAATAATTAGTATTGTATGTTTTACTACTTTTACAATATTATTTAAAATACTAGATTAGATGATTTTAAAAATGTATTTAATAATAGTACGTTAAATCGATAGTCAATAAAAATTTTTTTATTTATTATTGTAATATTAATTAATAGTAATATATATAATATTAATGATTATTTTATGCATTCCATTTTTGGAGTTCATAGTGTCCATTAAGTAGTAATTCCAATGCATAGAAAGTCAGAATGAATTTCAGTACGTATTACTCAACGGATAATATATTACACATTTTTTTTTTTAAATAAACATAAGTTAAAAATAATGTTTTTTTCAATAAAATTAATAATATCGTAGAGTTTAATGTATAACAACATTGCATCTTAAACAATTGATATCAACATAATGGCTACTATAGTGGTAAATATATATCAATGTTAGTGGATATTCATACCATTAAAGTATAATAATTAATAGGAAACAAAATAGCTAAAAATGTGAGATTTAATATTTAAGATGTAAGCATGTAGAGCGTTATATTTATAGTTATTAATGTACATTGTATTACTTTTCTATAAAATAAAATTTTTTATATTACGTGATAAACCATAAGAGTTAAAGCAGTATGTGTAGCTTATTTTTTTCATGTTTCTCACATATTTATAACAAATTGTTTAAAAAATTCCTTGTATTCAAGATTATATTTATCTCATATAAGTGATGTTCATTTATTTTTTACTATAAACATTTAGAAATAAATGTTTTTTTCATATTTTGTAATATTTTTGTAATATTCTAAGTTTTACATATTTTTCAATGTACATATAATGTCCTTTAATAAATTTGTTTAAACTTTGTCAAACACGTATGCGGACTTGTACTGCTCAGCTCAAAAAATCAAATGTAATTTAATAAAAATCGACTAGTATGAAGTACTTAAACAAATGATTTGTTTGTTTTTTACCTTATTTCAGCATCACTCTTGGTTTGGTTCTTTTTCATAAGATATATTAATTTATTAAATTAAATAGAATTTATTATCCAGTGTTTTTATATAGCGTAAAACAAATAAATTTGCTATGAACATTATATTATTGCTTCTATGTATTCTTTCTATTCTTTCTCAGAGTATAAAATAGATTACACATTGGTGATAGTGTAATTATCAGAGGAGAGAAATGAATGTTTATAATATTATAGATTTAAACTATTAAATATCATAGCTTAGATAAAGGGTGAGGGAATGTACTGCTAAAATTACAAATCTTACGAAAATTTATTCTATACCCATCAGTGGACAAGTGGAATAAAGGATTTGTTTCACGAATGGGATACGATGATCAAGCACTATGATGCATCTTTGTTAATTTGCAAAAAATATCGTCGTGGGTGAGCCAATCAGATAAATGTTAAAAAATGATCAACCTTTGTGTAATTTTAATTATTTTTATTTACAATCCTGCACTCTTTGAATTTTTTTAATGTATGCCATACGAAACATGTAACTAACAGCATATATATATATATTAAATCTTTCATATTAGAGATTAAAATATTGAAATAAATGTTAAAGATTTTTAAAATATTCATTCTTATAAAACAATTAATTGGTTTTTATGAATTTAAATAAACTGAATTTTTTCTTGTGAACTAAATACAAGTATTTAAATAAAAACTTTGTAAAATTAGTATATACTACACATATATTATAAATTCAAAAAATTTTTTATAAACGGTATAATCAACTATGAAACTATATATCAGCTAATTCTTATTTTTGTATTTTTTAAGCTTTTTTTAACATTATTAAAGTATAAGATTGAGTTCATGAACTATTTTAAAAATAAAAAATGAATATTAGTTAATAGTCGTCATAATTGTGCAATAAATAAAATACAGCTATGGTTTTTATTCCTATAACAGTATTTATATTCTTATTTGTAAATATAATAAAGTCATTATTACATTAATTAAATTAAAAAGATAAACAATGTATGTGATTAATATTTGTAAAAAATAGGATCAAAGTTTTAAGAATGTGTTGTTCAGAATCAGTTATGGTGAATGTGCAATTTTTGGACTGATAATTTTGTACTGATACTGATAAATAAGTATTTAGTATCCTAGTACATTGCTGCCAGGAGTGTCTTCATTAGATTGGCGTCCAACGTAAAAATTACACAAATTACAAATGTTCTTGCTCTATGTAATTGCGGTTAATTAATTCTATTTCAAGCACGTGGGCTCATGTATTTATGTTATGTCCACTCGAGTAGGAGGTGGCACTTTTAAGAACTTATTGTTCTTCACATTTACCTTCCATATCGGCACAAGAGCTTATTAATGTAGATGTACTTTCATGTGGTCTTGTAATAGCAACCCTTGCGAAATCTTATAGAGACATACCAAGACAATGCGCACTGTAGAAGTAAGATTTTTACAACTCCCATTTAGGAGTTTTGAATTATGCAACAAGAACGTTAGCCAATTGATTGCAATTGACTTTTGAAAAATATTACTCTACCTTATTTTGTAGATATTATTGACTTTGTCATTGTATGTATTAGATTTTTTTTGGCCACTAATATTTTGTGTAATGAGTAATTATGAAACTGTAATTATCATTTAATCGTGTAAGATAATGATAAACACCAATTTATTTACTGAACTGCCTCAATGTTAGTCAATATAGTTAATCAATTTAGTTAAATCTGATCATTTTTTCTTGCAGTTTTATACTTTTTTTTATTTAAAAGTATTATTGGAAATGCCAGAAAATTACGTTTTAATATATTATATTAAAAGTAAAGTAATATAATAAAATATAATTTTTTTCAATTGTCAGCATACAATCCTTTGGTTCTTTACGAAATCTTTAGTTAATCTCTCTTTATTAATTTATTAATTTTTTAATATCGAATTTTTAATTTAATATATGTGTCACTAATTTATAATTCTATTATCATTATTTTCTGTCATTCATAATTTTATATTTCGAATACCTTTTGAATAGAATTAATGAAATATTTAAAAAATTAATTTTAATTGTAACAGCTTAGTTAATATTGAATACAACATTCATAGCTCTTATAACGTATACTTTAATATTACAAAATGCTTAGAAGAAAAATAAAACAATTGATTCACTATTTTAATTTTTTTATTAATAAACGTATACAAACAAGACCAATAAATTATTTTTGAATTGTAAAGCAATAATTTATTAATGCTTCAAACATCTTAAAATTGATTACTGTTTTAGTAATTCATATCATAATAAAATTTTAATACACTTATTTTTTAACTACATTCATATTAAGTAATTTTAGAAACAAGTTTTTCAATGCGATTTTCAATTCTTAACAACAATAATAAAGATGTCAATACACTAATAATAGTAACAATAAAACTAATTCCTTCAAAAATCAGCTTCGGAGCAAATATTGTCCACACCATTAGATGTCGACAATGTACAGTGGCAGCAAGCATACAAACAAATACCTTTAAACAAAACTTCACTGTTTGAAGAAATATCAGTTAAATTATTTTGAATTCATATAGTATTTATAACTTACTCTAACGGCATGAAACAATATATATTTTCCAGCAACATTAAAAACCTCTGAATGAAATTGAATATCATTTTGAAATAGAATGAATTCCCCTCTTTTAATATCATTCCATTGAACTTTTGATGATTTAGTGAAATTAGGGAAGAGTAGTTTTAAAGTAAAAGGAGCAAATATTAGAAGTGGAAGTGTTATTCCCAAAATTATATGTGAACCAAATGTATTTATTCCTATTAATATAAACATTTACTGTTGATTTATTTGTAATATACACAATACATTATGTTTAGAAAGGATATGATATATTGTTTACCAATAAGTAGTGCTCGAAGTGAATTCAATTGTAATGAACCATCAATTCCTATAAAACCAGCATCCCAATGTATTGTTGGGAAACTGGGTTGATGACCCGTGGCATAAAAAAAATATTCCGCAATAAGGAACCAACATAGTATTGATAGATTAGGAACGTGTAAAAGTTCCTCTTTAATTCAAACATGAAAATGTAATTAAGAATATTAATTTATGTAATTAAAAATATAAATGTTGTAAGCATTTATTATTAATAATATTGTTTATTTACCTAGATTAGAAGAACTGACGATTCTATCAATTGCACTAATGTATAATAATCCTATGCAAACTAGATTCATTAAAATAACACTTGGAGTAATAGTGAATCCAAGTAACAATGTATACAGGAGGCATAAAAATACACTAAGTAAAATAAAACATGCACTATATACAGTTCCAAGTCCAAAAACTATTGGTACATCATTTTTATCTACATTTTTTTTTTTGTACAGTATGTTTTTAATCTTTCCATAAAGTTTTTGTACTGATGTTTCTTCTTTATAAATACTTATACTATTATTTTGTTTTGGAAGTAATAATATTGTCAATGGATGAGAAAATATTAACAATATAGCATTACCAAATAACATATAAATAATTAGTGGCAAAGAATTAATACGTTGTGAAACTGCAGAATTTAATTTAGAACTATGTTGTAATTTTAAAATCCAATAACATGACATAGTAATAACTATAATTGCTGGAGAAAAACGAGTTAAAATTTCACTCGGAGAATATCCTGATAAATTTCCACAATTTCGAAGCCATAGTTTTATAATTGTAATATAAACTGCAAGTAAGGCAATTGCTATAAATACCAAAATCATTTCTAGATTTTTTGAAATTATTGATCCAGTTTTTCCAATTATAAAATTTATAAAATCTAGTTCATCTTTTTGTTGTTTTTGTTCATTTCTATATCTCCAAAAATAATTTGAACTTCTTATTAATAAACAGATTATAAAAATCAATATTTGTGACAGAGAAATATATAATATTCTTTTGTTTGGTTTCCTCTGACTTTTTGCTTTCTTATCTGTAATTTCTTTATTTTTTTTTTTCATTGAGTATACAAAAAAAAAAAATAATGTAATAAGAAAATATGATAAAATTTTATTTTCTTCGATAATGTAGCTATTTGAAAATACACCAAAGACCACAGTTAGTAAAATTATCCTTGAAAAAATGTTTATATTTTTTTTTTTTTGAGATTTTTGAAACCATGTCATTGAAATACAATCCCAGTTTTGTACCAATAAAAGTCCAAAAAAAAAAATTTGTATTAGTCCACAAAAAAAAAGTAAATTATTTTCAAAATCATCAATGATTTGTAACCAGTGCAGCCATAAACCAATCAATAAATTTATGAGAATTGTTAAAAATATGCATGTTAAAAATGATGATTCTAATACTGTATTCAATGGTTTACCTATTAATCCACTTATTACTATAAAAAGTGAAAATATAGCACAAAAAAATAAAACTAATCCTCTTGATATTAATGTAGGATTAAATTGCACCCATACTTCATAACAAATTCTTCGTACAGTTATAAAGTATTTATCAGCAATGTTAATAAAGTCTTTTAAATCACTATCACTTTTTAGAAACTTGATTTTACTTGAAAGTTCATTGTATATTTTTTTTACTTCATTCAATTTACTTTCATCGGATAAGAAACCATCAGATGAATAAATATTTAAGTAGTGTTGCACTTGATAAATGTTTCTCCAAAGTGAATGTATAATAAAATAAAAATCATAAGTTAATAAATTTTTAATATTATGTTTCTCTGGAATTGCTTCAATAATTATTTTTCCAATGTTAGAAAATGGTATTGGAATTCCTAAAATTACTGATATCGTTGGAACAATATCAATTTGATTTACAATGATTTGTTTTTCAATATTCAATTTTGTATTTACATTTATTAATGGCAAAGTTGAATAAACAAACATTGCAGCTTCAATTTCATCTATGTCATTTCCACCATGATCTCCACTTTTTGTCATTCCATGATCTCCTATAACAAAGAGTATTGTATCTTTTTTCTCTTTATTAATTTTTTCAATAACTTCTTGTAAAAAAAAATTTGTCTCATTCAATTTCCTTAACATTTCTGGATGATGCATTCCATGTTTGTGTCCACAATGATCAATTCCTAAAATATGTGCTATTAAAAGAGACCAATCGGTTTTTTCAATTTCATTAAAAATTTGTTTTTTGACTTCTAGATCTACAGAATCAAGATCTGAAACATCAAAAGAAGGTACTGCGTATTCTCTTAAAAATTTATTGGGATATAATCTAGTCCACGTATCATCCCCCATAAAAATATTTCCACTTTTCATATTGAGATCAATAAAATTATCTTCTACAATTTTGTCTGCTGCAAAATTATCATGTATATCAATAAATGTTGGCAATGTTCCAGTTGTTATGCTTTTCAATCTTTGCATTGTAGTTGTTGGGGGATCAGCTATAAATTTTAGTAGTTTGGAATTTTTTGGATTTTTTTCTAAAGTTTCACTTAAAATTGTAAGTTTGTTTCTATGAAAAGAAGTTTCTGCATCTGCATTGTAAAATTTTGTTGTAAATTCATATTTTAAAGCATCAACAACTAATAATATTACACGAGCACGTGGTTTTAAGCAATCTGTAGCAATAAGAATTGGATCTTCAAAATTAAATAAATTTTCATTGGAAAACAAACAGTTACTGCGCTCAGTTCTTGCATTTCTATGCAGAAAGAATCCATTTATAAAAAGAATAAGGCCAATGACCATTGATAATGATGCCCAAAATAGTATTGCTAAGTAACTAAAAAGTTTTGCCATTGTCAAAAATGTTTAGTCTTTTATTTCTGATTACTTGTAAAAAAAATATTAATAATATCTGCAAAGTTTGTATGATATTTTAATGTAAATACTTGTAATTATACATACAATATAATTTGTAGTTACATGATGATAAAAATTTTATTCTTCCATAAAAAAATTTAAGTTAATCCTTAATCTAATTAAGGAAAATAAAATTTAAATAATATCAATTCATTAAAAAAATTTTTTTCTATAAATATATTAGGTTAAAAATTTGCCAACGTAATTTCAATGATGTATTTACATAACTATTTTAACAATGCTTAAATTATATTTTATAATTTTAAAATATATAAATCGAATATAAAATTACATTATTTTAAAAAATCTATTTTTAAGTAATTTAAATGTGCACTAAAATATATATAATTTCATATATTTAATATATAATATAAACAATTTTTTAATAGGTACATTTTATTATAATATAAGCGAAAATTATAACACTTTTAAATGAATATGGAAAAATTAAATTTTACATATTTTTTATATCGAAAAAACACTGATTGTTTATACACAGCACCATTTCCATTGAATTTTTTAATTAAAAATGTATACGGTACAGTCGCTATTAAGTCTTGTTCATGATTTCCCTTTTCTTCAGCGTCTGCGCAATTGTTTGTCTAGGTTATGTTTATGTTTTCAGAAATAGAAGGGGATGAAAAAATGGCGATCCAAAATAATCACTTTTATGACAAGTAAAAGTTCTAGCTAGTAAATTGAAGATACATTTGTAAATAATGTAATAGGATTTACCGAAATGTGAAATTAAATTACCATCGTTAGAATGGTTGAAGTCTACTGAAGTAATACATTATTTTTCACGTACGGATAAAACTTTTTATACAGAATTTTTATCGAATGCGTCCTTTTGATTTTGCTTTCCTTTATATGTATGTAGGAATATGTGTTCATATAAATATAAATTTGGGCAAATATAAAAGTAGATTATCTTACTGTATATTACATAAATATATATTTAATCGATCGTATTTTTGTATAAATAATTTATACGTGTTCATTATCATTTTTTATTTCAGAAATATGTTTTAAAAAACTAATGATTGCTTGCATGGTTTATGTCAATTGGGGGTGTTGTATAATATACGATATACCGAAGCTTCCATTTTTAAAATCAGGTTTGTAATAAATTTATTGCTGTTGGTTATAAGCTGAAGACCATATTTTATACAATTTATTTTTCACTGATAAGCCATTATTTACAATTTCTTATAAACAAATTCATTATAAATGATTTAGGTAATAAACCCTTAAGTATTGTGTCATTTTAATTGAATATTTTTAAATGTGTATTATTACCATATTATTGTTAGAATTATATCGATGCAACACGTGCGGATAGTATGAAAAAGACCGCATTTTTGAAAGTTTTACAATAATTTATTTTATTATTATTTAAATTTGAAAAATACTTCAATACGTTTAAATAAAATATTTTCATTTAATAGAATATTTTATATACTAAGGAAAAATTTTTTAACGTATTTAAACCGTATTATTTGACTATAATAGTAGGGTTAATATGAAAAAATTTCTATAAGCAAAAAAAAATAGTATCTTTATACAATATAACAGTTTTTTTATATTTTTAATAATACAATGGCATAAAATATAAGAACAGAAACTAATTGTTTTTCTATGCCGACAAAAAAATTAAAAGCATTTTTTAATTAACTACACGATTACTTCCAATTTAATATAAATGATGTTTTTTATAGAAAATTTAGCCAGAATATATAGTAAAAGATATTTTTCCAATGCGAAAGTGTTGGCAAATGACGAAGCAAATGGTACTGCAAAATCATAGTGGTTGCTGTTTGGGGAGGCAAAAAGATATCAGCTGATCGCTGGTTTTAAAGTAATGAGTGAGCCTCGGCATCTTCGCTCGGTCTCCGATTTGTATGCAGCTGACGAAATAGAGGTGCTCCTCCTTGAGGAGATTCGCGATCTGGAGCCTCCACTTGCCGCTTATTCGCGGCCTGAAGACATTCAGGACTTTGAAATTGGTATGTTGTTAGCTTCTGTAAATATGTAAGCACAGCCGAAATAATCTTGCCAGGATCACTGTACTACATTACGCGACACTTAGGCCGATACTAAGTACGTGCTTATTGATCTTAGAGATTATTACGCTTATATTTTACATATTTTCAATAGTATATTTCATGTTTTTTTTAATGTAAAATAATTATTCTTTTCTAACAATTAAAATTTTTAAGCCATTTTTCTTCTATATTCATTAGTAATATAATTCAAAACTTTCTAAAGCTAAAAATCGTTTTAATATTTAAAAATACAGTTTCTATAAAATATTAATTTTATCAGTTGACTGGCAATTTCTAATTGAAATTCTAATTAAAAAAAATAGGACTGCAAAATATTATTAATCCCTTATTTTATCGATTTTATTTAATTCTAAAAGTTACTATATGAAATTTTTGTTTATAAATTGTTTATGCTTTTATCGTATTTACTTTATAAAAAGAAAAGAGCATCATATTGATTTTAATACTGATTATTTTATTGAAAATAAACAAAATCTGTAAATTTATATGAAGTTCGCAATGCCAAGAAATTTAAGTGTTAACTTATGCCTAGAACAAAAAATATTAAATAAGCTTAATGTTTACAATCATTTGAGTGTATTTTTTAATTCATTACTAGTTATGTATATTGGATGTTCATTATTCTATCTTTTCGATACAATATTATTCTGTCATAAAATAAATTCAATATTTATTGCGTCGTAATATCGGTAGCTATTTCTTTACAATATCTATGACTTAGCAATTAACCTTCCATTTAATTAAATGAACTACATTGTATAATTATGAATTATATTATTTTAATTATTTTTTCAACGTTTTTTTAAGTGCTACAAGTTATTTAAAATTTTTTGTCATACCTTAAATACCATTCTGCATCTTTAGGACATGTGTTAATAATAACATCGCCTACTTGATGATATAGTAGATATATTACAACTTTGATGAATCTTAAGAGTTAAATTAAATTTTGACGTCTGTTATATCAAAAATATTATTTATTTAACATTTATCATATGTTATATTTTTTTAATAAGATATTCAAGTAGATAAGATATATGCCTGTTATATATTAAAATTGAATAATGAAAAATCAGTATAAATTAATAGAAATACGTCCTAATATTATGTATAGTTATAAAAAAAAATTTAATTTAAATTAAAATTAAAACCAATTTTAAATTTATATTTATAACCTATTACGATAAATAATATTTTTTCAAATACAGTATTATAAACTAAGAGTATATTGTTGAGAGAATATTTTGAGGTAGAAAAGGGTTTGGAGAGAGAAAGTGTATATGTGCGTGTGTGTGTGAGAGAGAGAAAGAGAAAAAGGCGGCTTTCAAGAAGAAAACGTGAAGAAAGTATGAAAAATTCAGTATGAAATGTTAATTAATTTAAAATTATAATAATTTTTTTCTGAAACTAAGGTATTTCAATACTATCCTCACGTACTCAGAAATGTTTCAAATGCATAAAAATGTAGTATTTAATTTAAATGTTGCTTTCCTTTATATATATATATCTATTTTTTTCTCTATCTCTTTCTAATTATATCATTTTTTACTGTACATATTTCTACAACTTTTTCTAATAAAATTTTGATGAACTTCTAACAACAAAAACATTTATTCACCGAAAAAACTAATACCTACATTAAATGATGACAGTAGATTGCATAATTATGTAAATTATAATAAATTGGTTGTAGCATTATTGGTCTTATATGTGACTTAGGTTTCATATAATAGTATTGTAATAAATAACCGTTTAAAAAATAATGCAACCTTAGTAGTACAAACAGTTACAGCTTCGAACAGGTAACAACGCTTGTGTAATATTTTGCAAGAAATGAATGCGAAACTGTAAAATAAATGAAAAGGATATATTGTTAAGTTTTTGTCTAGTTAATTGAATTATTAAATCCGTATTATTATTAGTCAAAATATATTTAAACAGATAATTAATTTATTCATGGATTGAAATTTACCGAAAATTTAAACAAAGTAAACATGCGTTCAACAATATTAATATATCTAAAAGAATATTTCTTCAATTAAAGTTATTCGCTTTATTTACTCTAAAGAGAAAAAGTTGTGAATGGTCAGTAAATTTTTTAAAATGTAATCTCAATGGATTGATAATTATGAATTTATAAATTTTTGTAAAACTGGCTTAAATCGAATTAGTGAATGTGATAAAGTCAATATTATATTAGCGATAGCATAATTTAAAACGAAAATTTTTATATCACTGACAGTAATTAAATAACCAAATCTTTTAGTGGTTCACTATTGTTTTGTAATAATAAATAAGATTAAAAGGAAAAGTTATTTGTACACTAAGAAATTTAAAAAGAAATATATCTAGGTAATACAATCTTAATACAAAAATTGAAAGTATGTTTTTAAAAACAAGTTTTTGTAACTTATAAAAAATTTATGGTTGAAAATAAAGACTATTTTAAATACTTTGTATCGATGAATTAATATACGGAATATAAAATAATATAAAAGTAACTTATGGATTCTTGGTCCAGTGCACAGAGATATTTAACAGGTTCTACCTTCAGTATAAAGAGCAGGGTTAAAACATTCGTGGTGCGTAATATATTTCAGTTTATGGAGAATTCAAGTAAAATCAGTTAGCTTACATTTTTGACTTAATAAATGGCTCTTTAACCATTTTTTTGCACTATTAACTAAAATAATATGCTCGCGCGCGCGCACGCACATGCTCACTCACATATAATATGGAGAAAGAAAACGAGATAGAGATAGAGAGAGAGAGAAAGAGATGGAGGGAGAGAGTAAGTGAGAGAGAGATTGATAAAATTGCTATATATACTATGGGATTGGAAAAAATGCGATAGACCGATGTTAGGAACGCTATCGATTTAAACGCAGCAGGTAGCCGAACAGGAGAGCGCATCAGCTCTCAATCTTCGGAGCTGGATTCTCCTGGTATACATTCGACAATTCACTCCTGGGATTCGCACGCGAATTATCATGGAAATTATGGGCATGGGGATCATCGACACGGCTCTTCTACAAATGGCATGTTGTGGCCGAGGACTAGTCATCTGATTTTTTACTTCGATATCCAGGGCCACCTAAAAACCGCCACTGGCTTTGTGAGACTTCTTTTGCTCGTGAGTTTTTTTATTTTCTATATGCATTTTTCCTATTCGTCTAAATTTCGTATACATGCACAAATGCATATACGTATACATACCATCATTTCATATTATTTTATCTGTATTTTCATATTTTATTTTTAGTTGTAATGATCGACAGAATTATGTTTCTTTTTATAACGTTATATTACGTTATTTATTTTAGCTTTAATAATAAAAAAATTCATTATAATAACTAAAAATTTCACTTTTATAACACGGCCTTGTTTTTTGAGAATTTATTGAATTTTTGAATCAATTAAATTTTAAAAACTTCAAAATATGTTTATTTATGGTTGTTCCTTTCAATATTTTTTTATTTCTGATAAAAGAAATTCTTAATTAATTGAATATTCTAAATATATGATTAAAGTACAAGAAGCACTAAATAAAATTCTTATTAGTAAAAATGAGTAAAAATCGATTTTAATTTGAATGAATTATTAAGCAACTAGATCAAATATTAATGTATATAATTTTTTTTTTTTTTTATTTATTTCATATATTCTAGAAACCTTATTGAATTTGAAAATTGTGAATTTCTTTAATCAAGTATTATAACCATCTATAACCAAGAGTATAAAGAGAAGTATGAACAGTTGCTTTCAAAATTAGTTCTAGAAATAATTTGTCAAAATAATAAATTAAGCCAAAACTTATTGATATATCAAAGATCGATTTGCAATACTTATATATTTGAGTTAAAACTCTTAACTATTGTTAAATTAACTAGAATAATAGAACATTATTTTGTACACATATTAGTTACATAAAAAATTACTGTATTTAGATGAAAGAGTTAAAATGAAATGAGGCAACAGTGGCTTGAATAACAGTGATTTGAATCTGTAAATAATATTAGTTACAGTTTTCATATTAATGTAGATAATTATGTATGTATAAATAAAAATCTATTTTTATTCTCGTTGCGAACACACAATCCCTCAGATTCTTCAATTATTAAAAAAAATCTTTTTTTTTATCAATACTACATTTCATAGCAATTATTTTATATTAATATTTAATCAAAAGACCTTTGAAATAAAATCGAATTAAAATTGAAAAAAAAGTTTTGTGAAAAAGTCGATATAATTAATGAATAGTTACAACTTAAGTTGATACGTTTAGAGTGTTTTCAAAGACAAATAATAAACAAACAACTATTTCTTTAGGTATCTTCTGCAGCATGCTTAGCAACACTTTGTAGTTCGGGAACTGCTAAGGTCAGTCTCTTTATGTTACCACTAGTTGGAAGACTACGTTTCATGATCTTTGTTGCGGTCTTCTGCCTGTTAATTACTGCTCTGCTTTTATTTTTGGACATCTCCCATATCGTATACTTCTTTCCCTTTAACTGGGGACGACTGGTAAGAACAAAACTTGTTTTATGTAAAGAAAGTAAACAGGTACTCATTCAACATGATAATCCGCTAATAAAAAATACTTAATACCGTTTTTAACATACTTTATACTATGACTATTTTCAATAAGTTTAAATATCATAATTGAATGTTTTTTTATTCTGAACAATAATATCAAATATCTAAAAAATTTTTTTTATTCAAAAAGTATTTGGTTTATTTGTTTAATGAATCTAGATTTTATGTTCTTATGTGAAAAATATACAAAATATAAAACAATGAAAATTTTTAATTATGTAACAATTTTAGAACTGTATAATTTATTGTATTTACTTATAATCTGTTTCACCGAATTTTTTCATCAGAGATAAAAGAAATAACTATTGTATGCTACAATTGAGAAGTGAATGTTTAAAAATATTTTGGATAATTTGAAAATTCGCTTACTAAACTGTGCAGATTATATACGCAAAGATAAATACGTATTTATAATTTTACCAAATAATGGAGTGAAATGATTTTAGTTTTATATTTTTGATGAAGAGAAAAAACTGATGGTAAAAATTAATCTAAAAGGAATTATTACGCGTATACTACTCGCGTAATGCATCAGATTAAAAATTATTTGGGAAACGAAAGCACTTTCAACATTTTAATGATACAGCGATCAAAAATCGATGTTATCGGGATTCGCCTAGAGCGAATAAAAGTAAGACTTCGGTACTATTGGACACTTGCTTTTCAATATGCAAATAGGAGCTGCATTATCGCTGGAGTTTACTCGAGGGCATCTGATGTAAGAAAGAATAAGCGTTCGGAGCTACCAGAGCTCAGATATCGCTAGTGTTCCTTTATACGAGATAAAGATTACTAGTAAATCGGGTGGAAAATATAGCTTTCGAAAAAATTTAAGCTTTTGGTGAGCTCTAAATCTTAATCTTCGTTACAGCTATTAGGAGCTGTTCGCGATTCATTCGCGGCCATCTCTATTATCTTTTAAATGCGGTGCCTGGTAACGTGGCTCTTAAAATGTACACATTGACATTCTTGCTGCGCGATTTTCCCATTGGTTTATAGAATGCCTGGATATTCACGAGCCTAGGCTTCTTTTACACGACGAGCAGTGGTCTTCTGTCTTTATCGGTTTTCGAGTACAACGGCGGTGGCTGGGTACCCTACAGGACGCGCTCTCAGTTGACAGTCTGTGCTGCCCTCGGGCTCTTCTGCGCCCTTCTCTCCTTCCTGCTCTCCTGGATACACACTCGGAGCAGCTCTGGTTGCCAGACAGTTCGGACCGAAGACTATTCGC
Organism: Kradibia gibbosae; assembly: GCA_018907135.1. Classification (NCBI taxonomy): domain Eukaryota; kingdom Metazoa; phylum Arthropoda; class Insecta; order Hymenoptera; family Agaonidae; genus Kradibia; species Kradibia gibbosae. Next base: position 33,961,046 of record JACCHX010000001.1, on the reverse strand, counting down.
ACCAGCAGATTTACAAGCCTGTCGACAATTCTTCATCAAAGGTGCATTTTTTGTTTAACTATAGTCGCGGGAGAAGCTGAAATTCAGGCCCTCCTGAATTCCGAAGTTAAATCGATCACGTTGATATAATTGTTTTTTATCAATTTTTACGTTTCACTGTCTCCACTTGTTTATTCTTATTTAGTTATCACTAATATTTATGTTAGTATTTATATTTCATTTGTCAAACAATAATCGTAAAATATTAACAACATTTTTAATGATGACTGGCATAATGTATTTTTTATGCATACTTAATATTTCTACACATATTTACTAAATGTAAAAAGTGCATTTTTACTAAATTTTTGTTAAAATACATATAATACCTTAAGACATTTGATTCATTGAGACCAAATGAAGCTAAATATTTATTAAGTTGCTTATTAATCGCGAATATATTTCTTTATAGCAATATTTTCATTCATATTATGAATACAATTGCTTAAAAATTTACATCACCTGTGTACCATATGAGCTCAATTTCTGATTCCATCTTCAAATAGTTAATTCAATATTTTTTCTATGATACAAGTAAAATTTTGTATTAATTTATATGAATATACTTGTGATTAGTACGATATGTGTGTATGATAGGTAGCATTCGAACATTTATTAATAACTTCAATTAATTTATCGAATGCCTAAATTAAGCCTTGGATATCTTATTTCCTTTCGACTTTTATGAAAATTTTAAGTAATTATAAGTTGGTTTGCGTGCGTAAATTAACGCCTAGATTTTTGCAGAGTGCTCCGAAAGAGGGAATTCGTGTTTCAAAACAACCACCATCATGGGTTGTGAAGAAGCACCATACTAGTCCCAATTCTAATAGTGGCAATGATAGTAAGCAGTGTAAGGATCATTGGGTATCGGCGCGTGATCAATTCCTTAGCTCCATTCAATTTGACGAAGAGATGGAAGACCCTCGGCAGCAACCAGGACCTGCAGTGGCTCTTTTGGGAAAGGAGAAGATAGTCGACATGGAGCGCCGACGGCAGCGTAGATATCGCGAACCTGACGGGATCTCAAACAACAACGGTGTTAATATGACCACCAGCCAAACTAAGACGAGCTTTAGTACCGACGATAGCAAGAAAAAGTTGGTTCCAAAGAAGTTATCACTTCAATCGGACAAGGTTCGCTCGCGAACTTCGAAGGATGCTAGTAAAAAGACGATACCAAGGACTTCGGTCACAAGGAGTGAGATTCAAGAGTATTGGATGCAAAGTTACGAGCATGTACAGAGGACGGATAAAACTACCGCTAACATCGAGCAATGGCAGTCTGCGGCTATGAAAAGCCTTGAAGAGAAAAAGGCCAAAGACGCTTGTTGGAACAAAACCTGGCGTCAACAAAAAGATCAGCAGCATTCAGATGATGTTAAGCCCTGCTCTAGCAAAATGATTCAACCTCTTGACTTTCCATAAACTTTGTCCTGTAACGCTTTTTCGGCACTATCGACTTAAATTAATTCCTGAAATTTAGAGATTCTCTAGTTAGAGACTCTCTTTAGAGAGAAATTTTAAAGATAAAGGTTACTCTTATCTATTCACTTTCTGAATATCAATACTTATGATTGCTTAAGAAAAACTGCTAGATTATTTATTATAATAATTTCATTCATAAATAGAGACTTTTTGAATTATTATTGTAATTGTCTTATTTTTGTTCTAACTCTACTAATTAATATATAATGTAGAGTGTAATTGGAAAATCTAGAATACAGAAACGCAATCATTTTATAAATTTATCTTGTATTTTTTAATAAATTTACTATTAAAATTAAAGAGTATTTTTTGAAAATCAGTGAAAATTTGGAATACTTTAATACTCACAAATTATAATTGTACTAGAATTACTAAAAATATAAATTACTAAAAATAAAGTCTAAGAGGATTTTATTATTTGTTCTATTCGATATTTAAACAAAATTAAATTTCTAGATACAGAAGATAACTGTAATTATACTGACGATGTTTTTTGTAAAAACTGTATTCATTATATTCATAGATTAATTAATAAATAAAGAAAAAGCAGTAAGTTTATTTATACGTAATATATTTACTTAATATTACAGTAAAATTGATATAAAGCTGCTATTGATGATAAAAAAGGTACAGTCTCTTGCTACATAAGTTCACTTTATATTAATTACTGATTTTTTTCACCAAAGTAATTATCTCATTTTGTGTGTGTTACTTGTAATTTTCTTTTAATTAAGACATAATATTTATGTAATATGCTTTACGTTTCTGCAAAATTATTGGTTGGTATTGAATTTTGAATTACATTTATTGTTATATATATTCCTACATAACTCTTAATATTTTAAATTTGTTCTAATTAGTGTGAAAATTAGTGTAAATAAATTTATGTACGAGCTACAAATTCTATATTTCTATTTGATTTTTTTACTCTAATTTTAGTTAGGCTTAGGGTTAGTTGCAATTAAGGGTTTTTTTTAATATAATCATAAAATTTAAGTCCAAATACTTGTTCTTTCAAGTGACAATATTTTTTTTTGATAACCGGTAATTGTATGCTGTGATATTATATTGTTTAAAGAGGAACCAAATTACGAGTATCTTTAGTCTAATCTTGATAATTGCAATAATTGTCCAATAAAAAATTGATATTTTTCTTTTATTTCACCAAATAAATCTTATTTACGGATTATAATTTATTTATTAAATTTTAATTTCAAGGTTTTGCTTCTGTCGAACCATAGCTTTATAGAATAGCTTATGAATGTTTTATTGTTATTTGATAAAGTAAATAAACAGGAATTTTTTAAAATTATTACAATTATATTCATCATAAAAACATCATATCTTTGCTTAAGGATGTAAAATAATATCTAATGAATGTGAATCAATTTAATTTAAAAACATTTACCCTTTTGATTTAGTTAGTAATAAACTTATAATAATTATAAATGTTTTTGTATTTTTATAATAACACATTATTTTATAATAATAATTATTATTATAGTGGTAATATAAAAAAAGCTTTTTAATTTTCGTAAGTCATGAATTTGACTCATTTAGAAGTTTCAAATGCTTACGATGTGGATAATATAAATTTAAATTCAAATAAGTTCCTTTTTACGAAAGAAAGGTTGCCAATAGAAAAAAGATTTTAAGAGTATTTGCGACTAGGTGGACTCAAAGTGATTTTTTTTCTAAATAGTATTTTTTGATAATGCACATTGAATAGATACATCAAGAATCCTTACCTTACGGATGCTTCTGGTATATTGTATTTTATTAGTTGATCTTTCTTTACAAAATTTTGTGAATATAATTTTAAATGAATTATTTATAAGTTTTTTCATAAATATTTTAAAAATTACTACAATATATAGAAATATTTGCCGTCTTTCCTGGTTTGACCATTTTTGTTTTTTTCGTAAACCTTTAATAGTTAACATATCATTTGTCTACTTTGAATTTAATCTTAATATTTTATTTTTCCAATTTGATTTTACCAATAAATGCAAGATTTACAACTAGAAGATACAATGAAAATATTGATGTGTAATGGATTCTTCTTCATTGTGTATCTATCATTCATATATGACGGTAAATACTATGAAATATTTTTAGTTACTACAATTTTTAATGATTCATACTTCAGTAAACAAGTAAAAATTTCATCTAGATTGACACCTAGATTTATAGTTATTATAATTTTCTTTCTCGGAATGTTATACATAAGTCTTTCTTTGACTCCATTACTAATCAACTACTGATTCAAGCTTCACTTAATTTTCCAGTCAGAATTTATTTCTCTGTTGGTGTTAATATTAATAATTATCATTATTTTTATTCTTTTTTATATAAAAACTTTTATTAAATAAATTTTTAGTCTTAAGTCTTAAATTTTATTTATAAATGCTTTTTTTGTACAATTGTCATATATTTTTTTACTACATATTATTAAGGCTATTTAATTATCAAAGAACTGGTTTGTAACTTGATGAATATTATGACAATGAAAAGTATGTAATTCATTTTAATTACTATAAATAGGTGTTTATCTAAAAATCATATGAATAATTTTAATTACTATAACAGAATAAGATGTAAAAATATTAAATATCAATTTAATGATACACGCTTAGCTGTTGTATTGAAACAGAGATTTTTACTTTTTTTTAGAATTTTACTTTTGGACATTTCTTAATATTCATAAATGATGCAATAAAGGAAGGTAAGAAAAAGTCTAAGTCACTATTAAAAATACTGTGCATTGTAAAAATTTATATTTATATTTTAACATATACAGTAGTTAGGTATTACACAATCATTTTAAAAAACTTTGCAATGTGTTTATTGCGTATATAATTTTTGCTACTGCGTATTATTGGTAATATAATTTAAGTCTCAACATCTCTTAGATAGACAAAACAAATCTTTGTATGTAAGCAATTTTATTATAAATATAATAATTAATATTATATGATTAAACAAATTGAATTGTTTAATATTTGTATTGTGTTGCGACAATTTAATTGAATTTTATTGAATTTTACAGCTCCAGTTGTGTTAAAATTTTACCATTTAATTAGTTGCGCTTTTCAAAAATTTTGTTTTAGTAAATGTGATTAATATATTCAAATAATAAATTCGTGGTGTATCAAATATTATTTTCAAAAAAGACTTTTTTAGTCGATTTAATACATCAGTTTTCGAAGTATCAATAGCATATATAATGTAAATATACGTATTAGTATTGTGTATTAGTTATAGAATTATTTTGTAGCTAGTAAAAAAAAATTTATTAGAATTATGAAATTTTTTTTATCAATAGCTTTAACGCAGTTTTAATATAATATGAGTAGTATGTAATATATTTTTCCGCTATTTTTCTGATAAGATTTTCATATTTTATTCTATGCAAAGTTTTAAAAAATTAATAATTTAAAGGGAATGAAGCGATATAATAAAATGTCTTATTAACTATTAAATTAAACAATAATTACGTAATTCCTAAAAAAATGATTTTATGTAAGTTTTATTAGTATGAAGTTTTTTTCTTTTAAGAAATTAATAATTAATATTAATACAATGTTAATGAACTATATGTATATGTGAGTGTCTGTATTTGTGTATAAAAATGTTTGTATAAACAAATTAAAAATAAAAGTTAAAATCAAACAGTATTTTCAGTGTCGAACAATGAGTAATTATATTTAGAAAATAGAGATTAATATTTTAATTATATATATTTTTCGCGATACTTACAATTTTTAACACTTTTAAAAAGTCAGCTCTTCATAAAAGTGAAAGCATTATATACATAAATATGTATTTGTAGATCAAAACTTCTATCAAGGATCAATTTTTTAATATGTACACTGTTAGCAGCAGAGTATATATATATGTGTGTGTGTTTAGGGAAAAAATAGAACATGATTTTGGTACAATTAAAGTGATGTTTGTAAAAAAAGTTGTGTTGTTTAAAGTATTTTTTATAATAAAAAAATATAAGACTGTGTGCGTAAATGAGTGGGGAAGGTGACAGTGGTGCGGATTAAAAATTGAAGAGTAAGACTTAATTTGGAGTATGCTGGAGTAAAATATGAATTGAACTTATATTGAAATTCCTAATGAGATGGCCGTTCTTATGTTTGCGTACGGCTCTGTGACCTATCGTTATAGGATAACATACTACAAAGTGAAAGAGAAAGAGAGAGGAAGAGGTGAAGCGTGGCAGAGATAGATAGAGATAGGTAGAGATAAGTAAAGATATGTAGAGATAGAGGTAGATAGAGAGAGAGAGAGAGAGAGAGAGAGAGAGAGATGAGTGCGGCGGAATTAGAAACAACATCATGTGCTTACGTGGGCGGTTACCCAAGTAGAGAGCAAGTTGCATAGGAAAAGTGAGTAGCAAAACGTCGAAACAATCTCACGCTTGAGCAGAGCATGAAGCCATGAGTCGCAGAGTTGCAGAAGTTGTTACCCACGCGACTGCGCAGCCAAAAGGCCATCGAGAGGTCACCAGTCCCGTGCAGTGCTATGAAACGCTTCTATTGCGAGTCGCGCACGCGCATGAGTCGCGAAGATGGACTGAAAGGTTTTACCTCGGCGACGCGAAAGTAGCTACCTAACATTGGTCCAATAGCGACAGGTGCATCTGGTACACTGCGCCGTCACTGGATTTTTCGGACTGGCTTCTTTTTCCCGACAGCTTCATTTAATACAAATATATACTATTGCAGTTTTCATTTACCGGATCCGGGATGATTTTCTTATATATATATATATATATATATATATACATACACATATACATGTATAAATATACTCTTGGTCCTTGTGGTCGGTTTCGGCACTAGGTTAAAGAGTTCGCCTCGCAGACGTATTTGTCGACCTGAGAATGGACAAAATCGAAAAAAAGAACACAAGAAAAATTAACAAATGAGAAAGTAAATGCAACCTACGTTTTAAAGATAAGTACCGTGTCTGCATAGGCATAAGTGGGTTTTTAAGAAATTACTTTCTGTGTACCTTTCCTCGTTCAATCACCTCTGTTACAATTATGCTTACAGAAAACTGTTCTCTATGATAAGTGCATAATTATTAGCTTGCTCGAAATAGTAACCCAGCTTTGAAATATAATGAGACTATGAATTGTTATAAATAGTTACCATTACCTAAACATTATTGAATATTTTTTTCTCAGACCCATGTTAGAAAATTAATTTTTCTTTCATAGAAGTTTTAACTTACATGCCCTTCTTATAATACTATTATCCAATATTTCTTAGCTATTAACCTAATTATTTTAAGACTGTTTTAAGATAAAGAATATTACTTGTCTTTTAATTAAAGTATATTTTATAAATTGTACTATATGTATTGTGTTATACAAAAGAAGAAAAATTATTTTTCATTACAATCATGTGCATGCAAAACAAGGCTTTTTAATTTTTATATCGATACTCATTTGTTCATCGATATTCTAAATCTCTAAAAACTATTATTAATTAGTAGTTTTTATTCGTAGTTTATATTTATCAATGTGTAGTGCAAAAACAAAATTTCAATTAAAAGTGATATAATCACTTTTACAAACATTGATGTGAAATTTAAAAATACTAATATTCAAAGTAAATTGTTTAGATTAAAATTTTTATAGAGCACACATTATTCGAGGATATAAAATACACTTCGTATAGGAGAAGTTTCAATGTTTTGATAATAAGTATAAAAGCACGTTGAAGGTACGTAAGGGATGAACAACTTTTATTTAGCAAAAATTGATAAATAATGTATAAGCTAGTAATAGGCTCAGTAGTTTTTAACGTTGCAACTGTATTTAACGTTGGGATAATTAAAGTCGAATTTGTTGTGTGATTGGATAGACGCTCGCAGAAATGTAGTTTAAAAATCATTTATTGTCTTAAGATCGTAGGAGCGTGAAAAAGGATAATTTCTTCACAAGGATGTGGAGCGTTGAAAAATGGTGAGAGCTTAAAAAAATATGTCAAATTAATACGACTAAAGTTGGGGATTTTCATTATGTTCGGCACTTTAATGAAAAATATTATACTGTGTGGGTTATCGGATTGCGCACCGCTTAATTCACATTGCTGGGACTCTTCGGCTAGATATACAGCGAGATATCCAGCGAGAATTTCGAGGGAGGTAGGGAAGGCAAAGTAGATGCAAACGAAGTAGGCATGTAGAGTCTGACGTCGGCGACCAGGTCCCTCGATGCTAGCGCCTATGTCCTATCTGGACCCGATGCGTTCTTAGAGTAACTCAGAATATGCGTCTCAAGGCTTCTCTCTTTCTCTAGAACTCTCGCGGATCTCTTTGACTTCTTCCTTCGACCTCATGCCATCTTCGTCTCACTCCAGAACTTGTGCTTGCTCTCTCGCCAAGCGATGACCCCTCTTTTTCTCTGTCTAGCTTGCTTGCGTACCATATCTTCCGTATGGAACCTGTGAGCGAAACCTCATCGTCGACCTAAGACCTCTGTTTTTCTCTCCCTCTCGCATGATAATCATTCCAGAGACACTCGACAGCGCGTCGTGCGTCTTCTCTCTTCTTCTCATTTTCTCTTATCTCGCGGTAAGTACCACGGCAGCGTTGGAGCGCATCTTCGATATCGTCTACATTTTCATATACATGAGACATTCCACAAGTCACAGCATTCGACCCGGCCACTTTTATGCCGCTCTATGTTTGCGCGTACAGAGCTCGCGGCTTTTTTACCAGCTCCTAATAGTTTGCCTTTTCTCTTCGCTACGCTTGCTTGTTTTATGGTGTACTTTCTTTTCGCTATAAATTTTCTCTACGTATACCCCAGTCTTAAAGGCCTTTTTGTGGAAAATTTAATCTCGAACTTTTACAAATAAAGAACTACACACGGACAACTTAGGGTGCATTCGATTTTCTTTCTTAATTCATCTAAATAAATTAAGAGCCCGATGATCACGTATTTAACTGCACATTGCAGGAGTTTACAATACGAACCTATTATCATTTTCATATGCGCACACATCATTATTAACTTATTCGACGCCTTTACTCATTAATCCATTTAATTTTACCTTATCTATTTTCAAATATTTACGCTACATACAAATAACATACCACGCTACATAAAAAGCTACATACTTTTATTGCGTTGTTTGCTCAATAAAATGTTCGGTACAAACATCAAAATGTATGTCTACAAAAACATGAGAGGAAATCATGCGTTGAGCGTCCACAGTGGGTATTTAAAACAAATTTCCAATGATATTCAAAAGATACGTCGACAATTATAATTAATCACCACACTGAACTAAGCAGTGTTAAATTAGAGAGACTATTTACCGGATAAAATGCATTTTTGAATTAACATTTTTCATGAAATATTTAAACAAAAAATTTTTTTCTTTGAGTTATAATACCACATTTTATTGATTGTTTATATTTAAAATTTTAAACTTTTGATTTCCAATTTTTTAACAGTATAGTAAACTAATAATATAAAAATAGAAAATATGGCATTAATTCCTTTCAAAAGTCAAAATTTTATTCGAACTTTTTATTTTACAAATCAATTTTCAGTTCCCTTTTAACTTTTGCTGTGAAACATTTTTTTGGTATTTATATCGACTTTATAATCTTTCCTAATTTTCTATAATTATAAAACTTACAATTTTCTTATAATTAGAAACATCTTTAATTAATGATTTATTACTAAATTAGGCCCAATATACATACAGGTAATGGCAGATATTTAAAGTAATGCTACACTCATATATTTATATTTCAAAACCGATTCAGTGTAAAAAAAAATCAGCGGTAGTATGAAAAGTTATATACTACTTTTTCTTGAATAGATAAGCGTGTCAATCTAAACCAGAAAAATAATATGAATATACATATATCTTTATAGTATATATAATTTTTCTATTTTTTACTTAAAATTTTATTTAATAATTTTTGTGTAATGTATTAGTTATAATATACTATAATCTTTATAATTTTTCTATTTTATTTCTCCCCCTTGATGAGTTATTGAAAACTGTGGGTTTGGAAATAATTAAACTTTTACAAATTTTTCTATTAACATATACAAGTATTTATTTATACTCCTGTAATTAAATATGTTTGAAAATTTTTTTAAATATTTCATGCAATCCATAGAATCATAAAATTAAAAATTATAATAAATCAACTAAAGTGAGTTAAAAAAAATACTTAACAGAGTAAAATAAAAATTTAATTCTATGAATTACAATATTTTAATTATAATATTATCGAGTATTTTATCAATATTTTAAATCATAGTTTATTATTTTCAATATAATTTTTATTATGATTGCATTTAAACAAATTTTTATTAAATGCAAAAGTGTTCTATTAAAATTATTAAATAAATATATTTTAATCCTAATTGTATGTTAAAGATATATACTTCAATGAATTGTTAATTGTAATAAAAAAATGTTTAGGTAAATAATGATCTAAGGAACTATAAGATTGGCAATTAGTTTTAAACAAAATAGCTTAGTATAGATAAAAATCATGATATTTCAACAATTCTTATCGAAAAACTTACAGAATTATAATAATTTTTTAAGAATGTTATAATTTGAATTTAATTATCACACGTTTAATTTAAACAATTAGGAAAACTAAGTAAATTGACATATACATGCTCTAAGTTTTAAAATTATTGTTGAAGAGAAATACTATAAAAGCACATAGTATTTACACAATTATTAGTGGAAGTTGAAAGTTAATAGAATAATTGGTAATGGCAAATATAACAACACAATATGGAAAAAATTATAATGAAGATAAATCCGTGTTACCGATTCCATAAATAGCTAATAGAGCATTGGAAAGAAATTGGTAGATGAGTGGGACAGTGAGAGTATTATTCATATTTCTACATCAAAAACTCAATTACGGCTGAAATAGAATAGTGAAAAAATATAAAAAGAAAGCAAGGGGCAGAAGGTAGTATGGGAACTCCGTAAATCAATCGAGAAAAATAATAAACTATCTTCCTCGCAGTCTTTTGCTCTCTCGATCTTTCTTGCCTGGGTAGATGAGAGTAGCAGTGAGAAACAGAGAGAGTGAGTAAGAGCGAGCGAGCGAGAGAAAGGATGTGAGCGAACTAGCGAAGGAAGGAGCAGGGCGGAGTGGTTAGGGGTTAGGGGTAGGGGCGGGGCCGGCAAGGGACAGACAGGGGGGATGGATAGTTTGTGTAAATACAAGTTGTATTCTATTCCATATAGGTTAAAGCGGGGTGAGAGGGTGCGATCCATTATGTTGACTGGTTTCTTATAATTCAATAACAGCGAAACAGTAGCCAACGTCGCTATCTCTCTTTTGATCTGCAAAAGGCAATCAGCTCTCGTAGCTGCTCTTCTCGCGATCCAGGTAGAAAAGTAACGTACCTCTAGTTCCACGTGCGGCATCGAGGGAAGTTACACGACTGCAGAACGAAATAACAATCCGCGAGCGGCTCTCGCGTGCGCGTGATCTCGGGAGCTAGTGCGGTGCGGTGCGCTAAATAATGGCATTCGAGATTAGTTCTACCTGCTGGCCGCAAAATTATTGGATTCATTGTAGTGGGGATTGGTGTCCTGTCTCGAATCCCACCGTGACTTTTCACGATTGAGTTGAATAAGGCGAGGGAGTGCCCTTTTTCTCATTTCGAGAATAGGACCTTCAATCTAAACGTGTATAGAGAGTAGCACTTGAGCTTTACTTATCTTTCGTATTTATGTTGGCTTATTATTCGCGCAGCTCCTTGTTTTCTCTGGCTCACGACGAGACGCTTCTAGATGCTGTCCGTTATTATACGTCCTCGGTGTCATTTAGTGTGGCTTCTAATCCGTCTTGGGATAACAATCCCTTTGCTTGTCCCTCCACTTCGCAATGATCGCACCTTTCCACTTCGTATCTCCAGCAGACCTTAATTGACTTCTTACTTGCATCTCTTTGCGCCTCGACCCTTAATTGTCGTGAGATACACTCGCTGCCTGCTGATTTACTTGACGAGGTTTTAGCCTTTTTAAGCTATTTCCTTCTTTACGCATATTTTGCTCGTCATCTTATTGTACTGATGGACAGTTCATATAACGTGACTGGAAATGGTAAAATTAAATTCTCTCTTTTATAAACAAACATGTATATTATTTAGCTAGTCTCCTATCCGAAGCATCTATTCTTTCATCAACTACACTCTTTTCACAAATTTATCTTGTAACTTAGTTGTTGCTATTATTCTGCTGATTCTTTAAAATCTTTTTAAATCTTTTATAAGAAATATATTTTTAATTGATCTTCATATTTTGAAAAATTGCATATCATTCTTATTTTATTTCATCATAAATTATTTGTTTCGCCTACTTTATAATAAGCTGGATTTCAGTATCAATTCAACAATTTTTAAGAATATTTCGTTCGAACTTGTTGATTTTGATTTATATTTTTATAATAGGTTTGTTTCTATTTTATTATTTTCATGTTTTAATTTCAGTAATTAGTTTTATATATAATTATATGTTCATACTTACTACTAATATAAATTTATTCTTTTAGAAATATTTGATATAAAGAATCATTTACAGATATAATACTATTAATTTACTAATAATTATGAAAAATTATTCATTCTTTATTTTTTTTAATTACCGACTTTCTAATATACATAAAAATTTTTTATTTTTCTATTTGCATAAGAGGGTATTACTTGTTCAATCAAATTTTATAATTGGTGTTTCTCACATACGTGAATAACTCATATTCATAATTTACAGCACAAAATAAATAGTACTAATTAATCCGCTATAAATAGTGAAAAGTAAAACATAAATTATTTTTAATTTTACTTTAAAATAATATGTATATGCAAGATATAGTTTTTGAATCAATGTATTATCGTATTGTACTACGAACTAGATGAGTTACGTTGTATATTTAAAATACATGTTTCAATATCCTTATAAATACAGTGGACACATTTATTTGTTAGCTTTTATATAAATACATGTTGACTTTACTAAAAATTTTTAATCTTAAATTTTAATATTGACATTAGCCTTTTATTACATTTTATTGAAACATTAAGAATAGATTTAAATTTGCGTCTATTTGATAAGCGCAAAGAAAGTTATGCCTAAAAAGAGATTTTTTATGTTATTTATGTAGTATTATAAATCTGAAGACATAATTTTTAAAAAGTATTTTAAAAGTAATTATTTAAAATGGCCTAGAACAATATTTTTGTATTGTGATCTTAAACATTTTGTATGGTCTTAATCATATGTATGAATTCTTATTAGTAATAAAGTCATAAATGTATTTGGTCGAGAACCAGTTTTAATATGCTTAATCATTTTAATTAATTTAATATTTCAATAGAAAAATTATTAAAAAATAGTATTCTATTTTACGAAATAATATATAGGGATCATAAAAGAAAAAGAACATAATTTTATATTATGATAGTCATAAACATAATTTCCATTTCAATCCTTTCTTTCTCACGGAATAAATTCTAATCTTCGATCAGATTAGATCTACAAAATACGAATAAAATTAGTTGAATTATTCTAATAGTAAGTTAATTCATTATTTTGCCGATGTTTTTTAAAATTTTTTAATTAATTTTGCATTTATAAATAAAAATATTTCTGTATAGATCAATGATTTATTGATAAATATGTAATATAATATGATGAATAATATAGTTTTAATAGATGATTAGGTATTTAACAAATTTGTTATTTGAAATTATAGTAATAGAAAATTAATCAATAAATAATAATCTTAAGTAAATTAAACAGTAATTGTAGTAATTTAATTACTACTTGCATTAACTTTCAATGCATTAATTTTCAATACGCTATTTTCTAGTAGTAATATTAGTTATTATTTTTACAGGATACTACCACTAAAAAATATAGTAAAAAATTAGCTTATAAAAGAAGTTAATCTATAGCCTCTATTGTTTAAAAGCTAAATATAAAAAAAATGAAGATATTGGTTAGACTAAAAGGAAAAAAGGATTACATGAAATGAAATAAACATTTTTTTATTTATAACATACTTTTATATGACTCACGTTATCATCATCATAAATTTCATACGATTATTTATGAGTAATTCCAAAAATGTAATAGAATTCCATAGAAGCGGTTATTGACTTTAAGTAGTTGATACTAAAATTAAGCAAATCTGAACATACTGAATCTGAACAATTTTGAAATAGAAATATAGAATGTAAGTAATAGAAGGCGACAAGGGAAAAGATAAAGTTAAGTGAAAAAAAAAGAATTCTAAAAGAAATAGACGTAAAAATGAAACAAGAAGTGAAAAGTTGTACCGATATTAAAATAAAAGAGATCAGTATAGAAGAAAAAGTAACTTTCTTGGTCACGTAGCAAAATAAGTAATGAAAAAACTTAATGCGTCTCTATACCTTTATAAATAAAGTACTTTGTCTTTAACGTAACGGATGCGACTTAAAAAAATCGGAGCAAGGAGCTATAAAGCATTGAATTCTTTTTGGTTCATTCTGAACTAATGGTAAAGCATTTTGTTCCAGGTATTAGACTTGAACGTGAGTAAATTTTAAAAGGATAAAAAACAAGAAAATTTGAGAGCAAGCAGAGTTTCAATATAGGTGTGTACTGCCTTCTTAGGAGTTCTGGTAGTCAATTCTGTTTCGGAGCAACATTGACAGTCAATTCCTTTAACTCGTCGGTGGGCGACAGCCTGAAGAGCCAGGACTTCCTGTATTCTCCGCTATCAGTTGCGCATAATGCATAAGAGGCTCGCATATGCTATTTCGAGATTCTACATTTGAATTAGTAAATTTGCTTGCATACAAATAATTATTTTATATCAATGATTGGAAGCCAATGTTGCTTATCACATAGCGAAAGCAAGTAAATTCGTTTTTCCAGGTTTATTTGAATGGTGATTATACTAACATTATTTTACCTCATTTCTATTTAAATTCATGAATGTCTTCAGTATTTAACGAGTACAGATTACTTTGGACTCCAAAGGCTGTGTAACATTGCACTAGTAGGATATATGAGTAAATTTATATCTTATAGAACGTTCACTAATGAAAACACACACACACACACACACACATATATATATATATATTATTTATTTTCTGACAATGACTTGAATTCATGACAAGATTTTAATCTACGTAAAATTGTACTTGAGAGTAAATTCTAATCGGAAAGATTAACGCTCATTATTCATTCTCTTAAAGGACCCTTTTTCGAAAATTCCTTTTAATGTCAGCTTTATAAAACACTAAGTATTAATTATAAATTGGAACATAAATTTTCACTTTACTTTAAGATAACGTAAAAATTGCTCTTATGTACAATTTTTTAATTGTTAATGTCAACTTAAAAACTAAATACATACTAAAATGCTCTGGATTTATTATTATGCAGCTCTCTATATATATTATTTATTATTATTATATATATTTTTTATAGGTCATATTTATAAATAATTTATATTGTTTATATTTTTACGTAAAAATTAATCCTATATAAATATTAAAAAAAAAATTTAAAACATCATGCAAAAATTAAATACAATAGAAATTATATCGAATAATTTTAATGAAATTTTATATAAAACTAATTGAATTTGTTTGTGAGACAAAAAAATAAAAATATGCTCAATTAAAATGAATACAGCATTATATATTTAAATATATATTTTTTAAAAACATACAAAATACGACAAGTTAAGGCTTGTTATTTAAAAATATATTCATATTCAAAATTAGTACAATTGTTAACATCGAATCAGCAAACTCATTCGATAAACGTTATATTTACTTATTGCATAATTAAGTAATATTTAAAAATTAAACCTGTATGATGCAAGTCGGTGTATAAAATTATAGAGCAGGTAAATAAGTAAGAAAGGTAGATTAATTCTATTTTTCTCCTCGTAACGACTGACTAAAATTATATTATTATTAATATGGTCAAAGCTCATTTATTCCAGCATCGAGTATCGTATATACTCTTGACTAGAGGGATATTTTTTTCAATCCTTTTTTTGACTTATATTCAAGGCCCCACGCCTTTTAATTCAGGTCATTATTGTTTAGCCACTGTGTTCAACCGAAAGACCGAGATATTTGATTTTAATAAATAAATTTGAAGTATATACTTATATTATCTAGAACGATTAATAGGATTTATTAATTATGCGTCAACTATAGAAACAAGAAAAATATTTCAAGTTTGATATCATTGTAGGAATAAAAATGTAGTTGAGGAGATGGAAAGGAATATTGGTAAATTATCGCACATAAACAAGTGAAAAAGTACATAACCACAACGTCAATGAGGTAACATGTGCGAGTAAGAATGGTCCGTGTATGAATGAATAAAGCTTACAATTAATGAAAGTGAAGGTAGTCTACTAAAGTGTTTTTTAAGATTCTCAGCAATTAATCAAGCATTCCGGGAGAGGAATGAAGTGAGACCCACTTGGAACAACGGAAATTTAAAAATACTGTGTCTCATCAAAAGGACAATACGTTTGCTGGGTTGGGTAGTTTAGTTGAACGTGCTCTGGATGCGCCGTTGCTGATTTTGATACACGTATTCATATTGTTTCTTTGTCTTGGTCTCCACTCCATCGCTGTGTCTCCTTGTTTCATACATTTCTGCTTTATCTTCATATAATACTTGGGCGATCCCTGTTCCTTTCGGTTGCTACCGTCTGTCTGGGATTACGGATGGAATTGTAATGCATGCAGTGCACATCCTGTCTACGAGAATAAATTTAAACGACCAAGCGCAAAACTTCAAAAACCAATAACAACGCATTGAGCGTGTTATTGGAGAGGAAGAAAGACGTGCCTTGTGATTGTCTAAAAAACGTTTTTTCATTTATTTTTTCGCTCTATTTCTTTTTTTTTATTTATATAGAATTTTAAACTTATAATTATTTTTTTACAAGCATAAATTTCATACCAATGACAAATAGCGAATATTAAAATGATTAATTCAATTTCTCACAGTAATGTTCATTTATTAATTTTCACTTCTGATTATTCTACTACTATTGATTATTATATTTTACTGTATTGATATCTTTCACTATAGGTCGATATAGTTGATGTTTTTTTTAAATTAACTAAATAATAATTTTTCTAGCATTAAAAAAACTATTTACATTATTAATGCATTTTATAATATTTGTTTTATTATAAATTTTATCACATTTGTATACAAGCAGAATGAAGATTTTTAATCTCTAGCTTGCGTAAATTATTTAAAATAAAATCTATATATAATGAATTAATATTACTAAATTGTAGATATTATATATATAAAAGTAATATATAAAAAGACTTCACGTTTACTTTACTCTGCTAAGTGTAATTTGATGTCAAAATTATTTCACAATTAGAATATCATTAATTAATTAATTAAAAATAATATTACATATTTGCAAATGAATATTATATATTTAATTTAAAGTAAGTAAATAATATTTGTATAGTCTTTTATTTAAGCCTCCATTTAATTTATACCTTTATTAAATCTCCAGTAACATTAAATTGAAATAAAAATACTAATTAAATTTACATGCGAAAAGTCCATATCAATGACGTTTTTTAAGTTTAAATCGCTTAAAAGAAATATTTTGTGACTAAGTATTATTTGTGAGAAGATTTCATTTTATGAATTTGTTATTGAATTTTTTTAGTACTAAAATTACTTTGCATCTTCGTGTTGAATAGATTTTTTTCTGTCATTGTAATTAGCCTCTTTAATATTTTTCATAAAATAAATTATGTAATTATTATAAATTACACACACACACACACACACACACTCACGCACACACGTATATATATATATATATATGTAAAAAATATTTAAAAAAAAAAATGTCAAATTATAAGAATCTTCTTTAACGAATTTCTTGGAGATTTTATTTCTTATGATTAGTTGGTAAATCTCAATAATTGTCCAATAGATGTTGTATTACAGTATTAGTTTCATAAATAAAAAAAGAACTAGTTAAAACAGTCCCAATAACAAATGAATTAAACATCAACTACGTTTGGCATAATAAATTTTTTCTGAAAATGAAAATAATTACTTAAAATTGTTTAAAATACATGTGCTTATAAAATTAAGTAGCAGTTAAAAAATTTTAAATGTATCATCTTTTTTTTTAATGTTACGCATAAGTTTTGATTTAAAACCAATGTTTCTTTATAGAAAATATTGTTTCGTTATAATTAAAGCAACTAGATATATTAAATTGATTCCCGGGAATATATCCTGAGTATATTTCTCTGTAGATGATAGATACTTTTAATTCTTATTACAAATTTCTGTAATATTTATTATATTCTGTAAATCTTATAAATTTTTTTCCTTTTAATATCTTCAAATTATTCACAGCCATTGTTTCAATAGATTAAAAATTTTTTTAATACGTATTTAAAATTCAGATATTATTCATAAATCATATTTTACATTATCATAATAAAACTAGTACAATTATTTTTCTTATAAATAAATATTTATTCTTAGCTTGAATATAAGAAAAACAAATAAATGTGCTGAAAACGCTTTAAAATTTTGAATCATACAACATAATTCGTGTAAATTATTTTAAGAGGACACATATTTATAGAAAATGATCAAATAATGTTATGTAATGGAAGGTATGTTGATAACTATAAAAAAAAGACTGATGTAGAGATTGGAAATATAGAGAAGTTCAGCATTGCCAGAAAAATGAGAATTTGAAAAAGAAAAGTTTTCGTGTAAAGAGAACTGTGTATCACGATGGCATGCTAAAGTTGGTAAAAAAAATGAAGAAACCAGAGTATGATAATAAAAAGGAGAAGTTTTGAGTGTGAGAGGAAGTGAGTTTTGGGTATAAGCTGATGGGTGTCGGAGTAGACGAATGGTTTATTGTGCCTTCTCTGCCCCTTCGCCGAATGAATTTGCACAACCTGATGGACATCATCAACTACCTGCTGAGAAAATGCGGGCGACAGGTAATTCGAAAACTAAATAAAGTAAAAAGTTGGTAAGTAATAGATAAAATAACCAAAAGCATTTACAATTCGAAGGATGTGCATAAAGTATATATTAATTACTGTTATTATTAAGGACTCATTTGACAAATTATAATGTTTCTGATGTTATTATAAATCCTTCTATTCATCGTTATTTTAAAAGTGAATGCTTTTAATTTTGTTAAAATACAAAAGATATAAACTTAATTGATTGAATATAAAAATTTGATTGCATTTTCTTAACGGCGTTTACAGAATGATCATAAATTAATGATTTTAGTAAGTTTATTTTACGAGTTATAGTTTATGAGTCACACCAGTTTGATGTCTGATGCACATAAGATTTTAATTTCTTAAAGTGTTGATCTCTGAGTGTCTTTTTATAATCAAAAATAAATTACGTCTTTTAAACGTATGTTCGTTTAATTAAAAATATGATACCTTAATTTTGAATGAGGCACCCCGTATATTTTGTCCTCCAAAATCGTCACTCGATATTAATGCAACATTGCCATTATTTGTTCTTTTTAACCTATAATATATTAATATATGTATATATTGATTCATCACCTGAATCAATATATGAATCAATATCCTCATCAATGAAGATTGTCCGTAATCTCACAAATACATTTATTTGTGTATTTGCGTATCGTAGCTAAATAGTTTGACCTAGCATCAAGGAAAAAAGTCATTCCCCGTATTTCATACCGACTATTTCCTTCGAGCTTCTGAGGTACCATCTCTCTTCATTTCTCACAAACTGAGCATACCAAACTCATTTGCATCATACATTAGTACAGCTATAAGAAATAATCAGCAACCGTGAATACATACGTAAACGAAGAATAATACAAAAGAAAAAAAAATTAGAAAAATGAAAAAGTCGAAAGAAATGTAATAGGTTTAGAAATGAGCATAACGATAACCATGGAAATAGTAATGGGAGTGGAAACGAATTCGTGCATAAGATAAATGAAGAAAGAAGGTAAAATACGCGTGAGTACATGCGTATTGGAGTTACGGATGCCTCACAGAAATTCATCGCATTGTTAGGCATCGTCTGTAAATTTTTTATTGATTTATGACATCATTAATCTCATTGTTGATCATTTACAGATTCAATCGTGATAATCTAAGTTTAATCTATTTTCCATCTACAGTCAGCCTTTTATTTTTATTAACTAATTTTATTTCTGTTACTCCTATCTCTTTCTCTTACTCTTTTTTTCTGACCTACTCCGATCTACCGGGATCGTGCACCATCCTTTTTGTGAATTTATTCTACTTCATAAAATACAGGGTTTATGACATTTGGAATGCTACGCTAGCTTAGGTCTGTTTTTAAGGCTCAATTTGGAATTTTTTAATATGCTACGGCGACAAGTCATGACAAATTTCATTTTTTTTATGTTTATTAGGCAGAGGTTGTTCTAGATTTTTTAAACTATTTTTTGTTCCCTATCCATATTTTTTATATAATTGATATACTTTTTATATATCATAGCTGGTAAATATTTCTAAGTACTGCGAGCTAGACGGAACTTTAAGTTTATGAGTGCAATGTAATATTTGGATACTTTATTTTTAATAATTCTGATTGATTTCGCAATTTTATAATTAAGGCGAAGTTTTGTAAATTTCATTAAAATATTACAATCATGTTATTACAATAAAAATTTTTTATTTTATCAACAATATAAATATTTCATAAATATACTGTGAGTCGTTTAAATATTATCCAAAAAAATTTTTCTGTTTAAAATGATACCATTTAATTATGTAACATATAATAAGAGTTATATACGTATTATTTTTATGTAACATATAATGAAGTTTAGTAATAATCTAAAGATACTTTAAAGATTATTAATTTATGCTTATATAATAAAATCTGTTTTTTCAAATTATAAGATTATTTATCGATAAAAATATTTTCTTAATTCTTTTTAAATTTCTCGTATAGTTAATCAATTTTTTAAAAGCTTAAAATTAATTTTTGAATTTCTAAAAAAAAAAATTATAATTATAAATAATATTCAATTAGAGACAATTTTAATAATAAATTGTAATTTGACATGTTTATAGTTGGGAAAAAGTGTTTTATACAATATTGAAAATGAAAATAATACAAATATGATTACAATTAATTAATGTTATATTTTTTCCCTTGGGTATATAATATAGCACATCCACTTTTTGTATCAATTTATACAAAAGGAGAAAAATAATAATTACGCAACTTTTATTATATATTTCATATGGTAATAATCAAATAAAGAGCATAAAAACCTGATTTATAATATACATTTTCATTACTATTATTTTTTTTAAAGTATTTAAATGAAAAAGAATTTTTGATTTGTTTACATTTTTTTGCAAATGCCTTTTTTATGTAAAATATTTTAATGTAAATTGAATTTTTTATTTTTATTTTCTTATCATATCACAATTTTAAGTATGTAATAATTTTCAATCCTTTAATGTACACAAATTATTATTGTGTGAAAGAAATTATGTTATCTCTAATTTCATAAAATGATAAGCATTTTCTAATTTTGTATCTAACATTATATTATTTTTTTATGTTTAGAGGTATAGAAAAATGCTTATATATATATATATATATATATATATATATATATATGTATGTACAAGACTAAAAAACTTTTTTATAGAAATATTTTAAAAATAAATTATTATACAACGGTAGCAGAAGGGAGTCCCGATTGCAATATTATAAAATAATTAATTAGGAATATGATTTTTTTTCAGCAAAGAAAACTGTAGTTCAAAGGCGTCATTCATAGTAAAAATTTTATTCGTGTACATATTTACTAAATAAAAACCAAATTATAAATTTTTTAGATACATAAGATACAACTGCACAATAATCTCCGTTTACAGAAGTCAAATAAAATAGAATGCTAAAGCTCGGGTGAGATTCATTGTGTATTCATTTAAGAGAAAAGTTTGTCAATGCCTTACGAGGATCAAGGAGCGTAAAAGTATGCTTGATCAAGATGTAACGTATGTAAAAACCTTGAAAATGGGAAAAGATTTGAAAGTAAAATCTGAGATAGTTGTCATAGAAGAAGTGTACTAGCCGCACAAATACGCCGTTGTATCGATACTTTTGATGCGGTGAAACGGGCGAAGTGCTTGTTATTGTTTGATCGCGGAAAACCTTATCCATGAAAACGCAATCGAATTTACTCGGGTTGAATATGAATGTACTTTTAAGACAGTTAGTTAAAACTAACAGTTTTGAAGGAATATAACCGATCCATGTGACAGAGGCTTTAATGCAGTATAAAGCGTGTGGATTATCAGAGGTCGCAATCGTTTTTCAGTGCGTTTGTCCGTTTACAATACAAAATTAAGATAACAATCTATAAGCAAGAAACACGTCTGCGAGAGACCGGGATCAATACTCAATAGTGTTTTAGAACATATACTTTCGACGTAGTGTGGTTCGTGATGCCGCCTGACACTCGCCATCTTTTTCTTATGAAAACTAGTAAAATATATGCTCTCGTAATAAATTGCCGCTCAAAAAATATTATCGAGAACTGATCGTAGGCTTGCTTATATTCGAGCACCTTTCCGTTCCATAGTATTGGAACAATGGTGGTGAGATATGGGAAGAGTTTTTGCTCCTCAGTTGAAGCTTATGCTGTTGATTCGACGACTTGTGCCTAACACCAGGGCACATTATTATTAAATGAAATAATGCTCTACTGAAGGAGCCTCACTTATGGTCACATCTGTTGCATCTTTATTCTTTATTTACAGCTTTTATGAGCTCAACAACAAATTAAACTTTCCAAAATGAGTAGTAGTTTTTCTAACTGAATCGCTCCATCGGAATCTCATCGAGCCTCTGCGTTCTCGGATGCCAGTAAAACGATTACTATCTTGGCCGTCGTGTCTTTCTTGGAGTTCTTTTTTAAAACTTGCGGGAATCTCACGCGTGTTGAGATTGTGTTAAGGAAATCGTCTTTTTTCTTTTCCTTGCACCCTTTTCTTCTATATTCTCTTTTACTCTATCTCTTTCTTTCGTCGTCCCCATTTTTTTGTTTTCCTTTTTCTTTAAAACAGAGAACTCCGAATAAAAGTGTATAAACATAAATTGTTCATCTGATTAAGATTAAGCTGCTCTTTTTTACTCTTTTGGTATATATTTTGACAATTTTATTCTATAATCTATCCTGAAAATACGAAACTATAGTTAAAAAAATTATACGTTCATTCAGATCATTGCTTTAAACATTATTTATCCATAAAGCTTATACAATTTAAAAAATTTAACCGTTAATTTTTTAAATAATACAAAACGCGAAATATACTATTAATTTACATTTTGTATGCCCTAAATAATAAAATATTAAATAAGATAAGTGGTTGTGATTTTTAAAAATAATTCAAAAACATTTTCAATGTCGACTGTACTATGATTATTGAATTCAATACATAGTAAACAAACTTTTTGTGGTTTCTGCTATCAGATATCTATTATTTTTATGTTCTAAATAGATACATTTTTATTCGTAACTACCTATGGAACGATGGGAATGTTGCTCTTAAGCTTTCTGACACATCAATTTTTTCTTCTTTTCACACAAATGTCGTTACATTAATTCACTAGAAAATATACCTTTAAAGGTCAAGAATATATATTGGAAAGAAATCGCGATAAGAATTGAAAGAAAATCTATGTTAGAGATAGATATTAAATATCAATATGCATCCACAGTAAATAAAACCAGTTTAGCTTACCAATTATGCAGCCTAATATTTAATAAATATGTCGTAAAAGTGATGAAACTATAGAATTCTTAGAAACTTCTACATTTATAACGTATAGATAGAGTATCGATATTCAAAAGAATAGTAAAAGCCCGTTTGGTATCAGGTACCTAACAAAATTTCGAGAAAGCCTATCGTAAAGAGCGTTTCTTCTGTTTTCTATTTGATTCAGGAGTATATTGAGGAATATAATCACCATTTACGAATTCTCGACTCCAAAATTGAAAGCAGAGGCTTATATTTGTTGAACAACTTAAGATATTACTATTTTATCGTTAGGTAAAGCAAAAGATATATATTTTTCACTATTTATTCTCAATATAAAGTATAATTATTTTTTTAAAATAATTGTTAGAATTGTGAAAGTTAAGCTTTAAAAAAATTTTTAAACAATATTTTGAATTGTTTTTAATAATAATTTAGATTTACATTTTTTGCTTTCTTTTCTATCTTATTAATGTTAGTAGTGTATCATTGGTTTTTTCATTTCTACTATAAATATTTTTGCGAAATATGAAAATATTGTGTGAATCAAGCGCTTGTTTTCAATGGATATAGAGCGTAAGCACTTTGAGTTTCTATTAAGAGCAGAGGATATTTTTTATTTGTCGCTATATCTTTATCAAGAACACTGGCCTGGAAAAAATATTTTTTTAATTATTATATTTAAAAAGTAAATAATTATTGTTATAATTTCGGTCTTCTTAAGTGCGATTCAAAGGGCTCCTATTGACGAGTGGACCCAGACAGCTATTGATATAATTTGATTTATAATATTTATTATAATGTTATCTACTAGTGAAAAAGTAAAGCATTCACTATTAGAAAAATTTTGTGCGTTTATTGTAATTGCAGTGGAAAAAGGTTTTTGCCACTAAATAGATTCACTTATTCACTTGGCTGTTTAAACAATGACGAAAAAGAAGTTATATACAGGCTACGATTTTGATCGTAGAACTTCGATTTTTTTTTAAATATTACTACATTTTTTCAATTTAGATTCAACTTCATAAATTATTTACAAATTATCTAAATTATGACGTATCAGTTAATATAGTATAGTACAAAAAATTTTTTTAAATATACTAATACCATTACAACCGAATATATTGCAAAATTTTTTTTAAATATATTTTCAACAGGCTTCAAATTTAATTTAAATAAAAACAAAACTTATAATTTATCATTTATAATGAATACATGAAATAATATTAATAATTTAAATAAAAAATAATTCTTGAAGACACAGCTAAAACTTCTGGAATGATCTATTGGCTACTTCGAGTTATTTCATCCCTAGATTGTTTTTATGTACACAAAATCAT
This sequence comes from Kradibia gibbosae, assembly GCA_018907135.1. Lineage (NCBI taxonomy): Eukaryota > Metazoa > Arthropoda > Insecta > Hymenoptera > Agaonidae > Kradibia > Kradibia gibbosae. The sequence continues at coordinate 33,936,305 of JACCHX010000001.1, read as the reverse complement.
GGATTCAATAATTTGGGTGGATATAAAAGAAATTGGTTTAAAAGAAAGGAAACTGTGATGATTAGGCAGATGTCACTTTATTCCAGTTCATATTATCAAAATATTTCAGAATAGCTCGTGTGTGCATGTAATGTAAAATAAAATTGTGGTGCACGTTTCTCCAAAGGTCAGCTGTAACTCCAAATAGAGAATTTGCGCAGATGACCGCTTGACTTGTCTAGATTGTTAAAGGACCCGTGAGCTTCCTGTGCATGCGCGAGCTTGTTTATATGTATGGGAATGAGTGAGAGAAAGGGAGATAGAGAGTGAGGGAGAAATAGATAGGGACAGGGAAAAAGAGAGATAGAGACATAGTACGTGTGTTTATATAAGAGAATGAACGAGTGAGTGGGTGAGCCGGAGATGCGCGGGAAAGCTAGAGAACACAGACCTGTAATCCTCTGATAAATGCGCACCTCGTAGAGGACTCGAAGATTGAATATCATTCATGAAAAATGATAATTTCAGCAATAGATGTCGTCTTACAATTTTGTCCTAAGGAATGTGGGTATTCCCAATAGACCTTAGATACCGTGATCACTAGCTACAGAAAAAAGAATGATAGAAAATGAGCAGCTAGGAAATGAAGAAGCCTGAGCAAAAGCCTGTGCATATTCTTGTGAACTTAAAATAGCTTAAAGTTTTATGTACAAAGGGAAAGAAAAATAAAATCCTGGGATGTATGTGGGAGCTGTATGAGACTGCTAATTATTATGTTATAAATGTTTCTTAATAGAATTAAGATTTTATTATATTCTTGATTACTTTTATATTGTTCGTCATAATTGATATAAGTTTATATTTAAAAACTATAAGACTGCAATACAAATATGAAAGCTAAACGTAATCAAATATATTATAATAACATATTCAAAGTACATTCTACATGATTTAAAAACTTATTGTATTGCTTTGACTAAGTATTTGATATTACATTGAAAAATTAATTTATAAATGCTAATTTTGTTATTACAAATAAGTTTTGAATAAACAAAATTCTTTAAATTTATTTTTCTTATCTTTTGACTTTATTTCCATTTGATGACAATTGTTGTATTATCATACAAAATGAATAATGAATAATATATCTGACTAAAATTAATGAACCTAATTATGGTTAATTATAAAACCTATTCCTTGGAAAATGTAATAACTGTGCAAATAATATATATATATATATATATATATATATATATATATATATATATTACTATAATTATTCAGTAATTTAAAGAACATAACTTTTTCTTCAGAAAAAATATCTTTTTGAGATTTTAATAATTTTCATTGTTGTGCATATTTATATTGAATATATAAAGTATGCAACTTGTAATTTATATAAGATATTTATATATACCCGAATAATATGCAGATATTGGAGACCATTAAATTCGAGGAAAATGATTTTGTATTATTTTACTGAAATCAGATATCTGAATCTTCTTACATATATATATTTGTATATAAAATTTTATAACACATTGTATTATATTAACCAAAAGTTGAATTAGGCTGGAAAAAAAATTTGCGCAGTAAATTAATTTTAATGGGCTTAGGTTTTAAATTTACAATCTTCTTGCGATGCAATTTCAACAGCAGTATTTGATCCCAGGTATTAATATCAGGAAAATATAAGGTAAGTATTGATAAATATTGTTGATTATTTTATACTACAGAGATAATTAAGTACATTTCGGAAAATATTCCTCATTATTTGTACATATATTATATTGAGAAGTAAAATAAAATTTAATTAACATTCACTTTAATTGAAAAAACCAAATAGTAAGTAGTAAAAGAAATGGAAGATAGCATAAATGAGTAGGTGAAAAAATTCATAAGATAAGCGTGTCGAAAAGACGAAGTCAATGGTTAATAATGCAATGGTCCATAGGAGATACGAATAAGAAATATCGAGGGAGAGAATAAAAAGAACAGCAGCAGCAAGAGAAACAGTGGCGGTCACAGCAGCAGCATCCTCCTTCTTCTCTTTCTACTTAGCTACGCAACCTAACGAACGAAGACGTGCGGGAAAACGACGGAAGGGATCGTAAAATCCTCATCCTTTGCAGGCTATAATCATCCGATCCCTATCCTCTCTCCCATTTCCACTGTCGCCTTCCGCTCTCTTTTACTTACTAGTTGAATAAAGTAGGCACGTGAGTGGGGATATTCCGAGCTAACCTCGAAAGAGCCATGGCACATACAAGAAGTCAGATGGAGACGATGGAATCCAGGACCTTTGGGCTGATCCGTATCTGGTGAACATCGCGCGAGCGCTACGAGTGTTGCGCACATAGAAACACAGACTGTTCAAAAATTGATAGTAGGAGGAAAGTAAATGGCGAGGGACTACTCAGATTCTTGAAAAAAGGGCTGACGAATCAACATCATGATATTTGGATAAAAAGAGTTCCACTCCAATAAACTCAGATCCCGAAAGCAGTCTTCACAATTCCCGACCCAAACGTCCATTTATATCAATGAGCGTTGTATTTTTTCCCATAACTCATGCGATAAATAAACAAACCAGTGTTTTTAAATGTTAAAGAAGTTTTTTATTCCATTTAAAATATTTTTTTACTTAATTTGTATTTATCAATTTGAAGGAATCCTAGCGTCACTTCCAGTTCATTAACTCCAACCAAATATCATTAAATTTTTATTTATACATGTTTACGCGTATTTAAAATTATTGGGCTTCATTAAAAATTATACGAATAGCTTTTAAATACCTACTAAAGCGTCATATTATGTCACCTCTTCAGTTTAGAAAATGGCCTTTCCAAGTCTGAAAGTACTTACATAAAAAGAATTTCCATAAATAATACGAATATGCAAGAAAAAAATTAAATCTTTGATTTTACACATCATTTATAACTAATTTTTTAACCAAATTATCATTGCATAGAAGATATATAAAAAAATTTTGATATTTTTTATTTATGCATTATGCAATTCATATCAATGCTAAATAGCTTAAAAATTCATTTGATGTACATTTTTTATAATCAAAGAAATCATTAAATGTTACTTGTTATAATTATGTGCTATTAAATGTTTGACGTGGCATATTTAAATATAATCTTCATTTGCAGCTTTTTTTATTTCTTAGAGATCATTACGTAATTTTATTTCTTATTAATTTATAATTATTTTTAAATTCTATCATAACAAAAAATATCTGATCATACTGATATTATATTTATTATTATTATAGTTATTTCTTGATCATGTATCATTATCAATTAGTTCAACAGATAAAAGAACCATAAATAAATTATTACATGTTTACTTATTTATATTTTAATATAATTAATCGATACTCCAGAAATTTGATATTATTAACTAAACTCTTATTAATTTTTTATGAGTGCTTAAAAAATTTGTAATAATTTAAATTTTTTATAGGACAACATTATTACAGTATCTAACGAATATATAAATTATATATGATTATGTACGTAAATATAATAAAGATTGTAATTATGAATATAAAGAAAAGTGTAATATTCGATAAGTTTATCATTATTAGCATAGTTAACAATACACAGTAATAGAATTTTACGATAAAAGAAATATAAAATATCATTCTTTTCTAGAAACTGTAAAAATTACTTTTTAAATATTATACCGTTTTACTGATAACATAAGATTGAATCAATTTGAGTTCATTTCACAAAATTTTTAATAAATATCTTTGCAATGAAACTATGTATTATTCCATCTTAGCTTGTATATATAGAGTTTCATTAATTAATTGTATGGATAGAATTTATTAATTTGTTATATCTAATATTTTTTTATTTTAGGATAATAAATAATTACATATTCAATAATGTACTTTTATAGCTAATATTGTTGTTCGATTATAGTAATTTTTTTCTATAAAATTTTACAAATAGAAAAACTTCAATTTCATCAATATATCCATCATAATTTATTTATCCTATAATTTAAATAAATCTATTTTAAAACTCCATTTTGTTTCAGTAATCATAAATTTATTTTTATTATTTTTAAAAAACTCTTTTCATGGTACCCTTTTTGTACAATAAAAGTAGACTATACAGTTAAAATTGGAATTTTAATTAAATAAATGTTGGCAAAATTTAATTTAAAAAAAACTTTTCTTTCGAATGTTAAATAATTGGTGCAAAACTTTGAAAAAACAGTAGCAGAATTTACATTATAACAGAAGAAGTTATATTTATTTATATTAAAGTTCTTTAATTTTTAGATATTCAAATATTCTGGACTGACTGTTTCATTTTCATTTATATAGTACGATTGTAAATTTATTGTGTACAAAGTAGCATCTAATAAAAAAAATCTGTCAATAAAAAATTGAAGGTAGCTTTTTTTATTAAAGTTTAATAGATTGTTTACTAACAAAATATAAACTTAGTATATAATTATTTATTTTTTTAAGGAACAGCTGATACTATTTACAATAACAAAACATTATTTTCTTTGTTCATTAATAACTGCAACACATTGCTCTCTTTAGCTAAACGAAACTAATAAAGAAAGGAAAGAGAACGAAGCGAGGAGGTTAGAGTCTGTATGAGTGTGTAGATGGAGGTACGCGTGCATATCAGGCAAGTTTCATCCTTGATCACGAGAATAGCGACGGAAAATCTTTGCTGGATTAAAAAAACGACATCACTTGTTAACGGCGTGAACATGCTTACGTAGCGCATCTGTGCGCACGTAGCTGCATGCAGAACATCCAGCGCTCGGTAAAAGGACAGAAATATATATGGGACCGCTGGAAGGGGGCGACCTCTGAACTCACCATCACCTGTTGGTGAACATCTTATCTTTATCTTCTTCTCGCTCCGTCTCTCTTTCTCTCTACCTCTCGACACACGTCTACTCGCTACACGAAGGTGCTCTGTATGTCTGTTTCTCTTTTTCTCTCTTTTTCGCTTTCTACTCTTCGTACGAGGATTTAAGTATAGGCAATATCGCCTATAGTGTTGTAAGCACACAATTCATACCGCACATTGGATGAGTGGCCACTCCGTTCACGAAAGACTTTTCTTTTTTCTATCTCTTTCTTTCTTTCCCTCTCCCAGTCTGCCCTCCCAGCCATTCTCTCTTCCACTCTCTCTGCGTCTTTCCCTCATCCGCACCTGTGTTCTTACCGCTTTTTAAGCAGCCAGTCAGCCTCGCACGCATAAATGCTCTCGTGTATCGGGGTTCGATATTGTAAACGTATATAAAGAGCGAGTTGGGTCAGCGCGCATTTAAATTTTTTTTTTATTTTTGTCTTCTTAGCGATTTGCGTTTGGTGTCGACGGCGACAGTGGCGATATGTTGTGAGCTCTAAATTATTAGACGGCAAGTTAATGCGGTATAGGAAGGCGTCTGGCATGAACGTTCATATGTGAAAGAGATGACAAACAAAGAAGATAGAGGAAGGGATAGAGAGAGAAAGAAATAGGGAGAAATGAAAAAAGAGAAAAAGAAAAGTCAAGAGTAACCGAGAGAGAGAGAGTATAAAAAAAATAAAAAGAAATAGAAGAGAAAGTAGGTGAGAAGGCGATGGAAATAATAGAGTAAGAGAGAGAGAGAGAGAGGGAGATCGAAACTACAGCGGATCAGATAAACTTCACGTCTCGTCGGTTAGATTAACAACGCTTCGATATTATTATTTCTTTCCCACTCCCTCTCTCTCCCTCTCTCTCTCTCTCTCTATCTCTCTCTATCTATCTCTTTCTATCTCTTACTGTCTCTCTCCCTCTCTCTTCCCTTAAATCCTCTTTCATTATTATGACTTTCTTTAGTTTCTCCATCATTATATTCAACAATCAAAAATTCATTGCATCTTTAATAGTTGAGAATTTCACGATAATTACAAATTCAAATAATTTTTAAATATAAATTTGTGTATTTATTTATTTTTAAATAACGGAACTAAAATAAGAATTATCTTGAGATCAAATATAATTATTTAAATTAAATGGACTTTATGAGAATTATAAAAAAAAACTCCTATAAGATTGATTTGAATTTGCGTTAGATCTTAAATCATCGCATTTTATAGATATAGTGGAGTTATTTACATTTGAAAGTTAGAAGATTTAAATAAGTGACATTGCGTTCTCTAATATCATTTTTATATCTCATTTACACTGAGTTTTAAGTCCATATATTGAAATGAATATTTTTATTTATATCAAAAGACTGGTTTGCAAAAACAAAAATTACTCAAATGTAAGATTTATTAAAAGCCGCACTGAATAATAATTTATTTTTGTTATTTTTATAAGCTAAAACAGACATCACATAAACTTTCATAAAAATTATGCATATGAATACAAAAATACCTACCTGAAAATACCTACTTTTTTATGTAGTAGCGTTTCCACATATACGAAAATATGTACGTTTGTGTTGATAATATTTATGTGTAAAATTTGTCGTAATTCACACACTATAAAATTATTTTAAATATGCTTTACATCAATCAATTGTCAATTACTATTAAGTTTAATTATAAATTTATAATTTTTTAACTATTGTTTTCGAATGAAAAAAATATATAAGTAACTAATAAGATAATGTGACAGATAAAAATTATAATTGTAAATAAATATTGCTTTTTTTCGAATTTATTACTGCATCAATTATGAAAATAAAATTAAATCCATATTAACTAAATTTTTTTTAATAATTTTAAATTATAATTTTGAAAAACTAAAAACTATGTTCGACTTCAGGAAATTTCAATAATAATTATAATAAAAAATAGAGAGAAATCAAAATTTTAAATAAATCATTCATATAATTATCTAATTCAATGTGTATAATACATTAAATAAATATTTTTTAAGAAAAAGATTTATCAAATGTAATAATAATAATAATTGATTTATTAAAAAGCAAATTTTTCTATTTAAGGCTGCGCTGATAGGAGGTAATTAAAAATGTATTTGATTTGTATCTATTTAAAATAAATTGTGTAAAATTTTCAAAAAAATGACTAGTATGGTGGAAAGGGTAAAAATACAAACAGTTTCTCATTGCATAGAGCAATGTTCTATACAAAAACCGAAAAACGTCTTTGACTTATTGAATTTTTCTTAATGTTATTCTAATTAAAAACATTAAAAAAGTAGAAAAAAAATTGGTAATTAAATTCAATAAAGGATGAGGGATTTGTGCTTGTGTAACTGCACAATAACGAAAAGCATAGTACGTTTAAAAAGAGTTAAAGGAAAGATAAGAAAATAGCTGTTCGTGCGAAAGAAAAGAGAGCAGAGGAAGAGAGATGGTGAGATAATTGGAGCTGATCTTGAGGGTGCGATCGAATTCTCACGCGCGGGTGTTTTCTCTCTGCATCTTTCTCGTTTGTTTCGTAGTATGATCTCAGAGTTTCTCGCAGGTAGTAGGAGGGGAAGAATAAGGTAGTGGCAGAGTCGGAGGCGGGAATCAAGGGGAAATGGGGAAGAAGAATGAGAGAGGATGGGTAGTGAGGGACTGAGAAGGATGAGAAGAAGATGAAGAAGATGAAGAAGAAGAAGCAGAAGAAGGAAGTTAAAGAAGAAGCGTAGGAGAAGGAGGAAGAAGAGGAGGAGGAGGAGGACGAGGAGAAGGAGGAAGAAGAGGAGGAGGTGGAGGAGAAGGAGGAGGAGTAGGAGAAGGAAGAAGAGGAGGAGGAGGAGAAGAAGAAGAAGGAGGAGTTGGAGAAGGAGGAGGAAGAGGAGAAGGAGTAGAAAGAGTCTGCAATCTTTCGTTCAACCAGCATTTTCGGGGCGCCGCACCGCTTTCCAAATTCATTATTTCCACTCGAACACATTCCTGTCCAGATAATCGAGCATACTTTGCACGGTGAAGCCGTAGAAACGTACACACGCACATGTGCAGCGCTAAAACACACACGCATGCGCTCGTTGAGAGCGAATGGAGCCGAGCTATGCGGAGGCAGCAAAGCAAAATGGAAAGGTCCTCGGGTCGACGAGAAGAGTGCACACCATTCCATATACGCGCGCCAAGAGTCATCGCTCTTAAGGAACGTGGTCCGCTTTCGCAACAGCTGACTTCGTCAAGCGCTTCTTGCTTATACGGTATGACTCTCGTAGTCGACAAAACTTGATGAGCCCTTTTTTCTTTATCCTTAGGGTACATGCGTATTAATTCTATTCCCACATCATGAGGTTAGAATTATCGAAAAGAAATCATGCTGCAATACCAATCATATTGCTCGTTGAGTATATAAGCTATGCATTCGGGCTTCGCATGAGATCAAAACTGTTATTCGGATAACGTATTCTTTTTAACATTGCTGTATGAATATCTCCAATTTCGAAAGTAACTTAATTAATTTGCTGTAATTTTTTTCATCCGATTTTTATTGTTAAAGTCCTTTCTATAATCAAAAAAGCAATTTTTATTCTAAATTACATTACTTTTTTTTCATTTACACGAACCTACTACTAGACAATTTTACTAAATTTTTCCTCAATATATATTTGTACAAACGTGAAAAACTGCACCTGATCACACTTATTCATTCTTAAATCTCGTTATACCAAACAGGTACAATCTCGCCCGTGATAAATATAATAAACTTTAATAGATTTTAATTAGAATTACAGTACTCTATACTTAAGGTACTTGATTTGAAAAAAATTGTTTCACAATCATTTTTCATTTTAAGATTGTATCTTACGAAATCATTATATTTCATAATTTAATTATAATCATAGTTGAAAACTAATCGATTATTATGCTCTGATTATAAATTTTAAATGCAGTCATAATTCGCGATTGAATTCTTAAGCAATTCAATTGATACTCAAATATTATTTAAAAAGCTTCCACTATTGATTTGTATCCACTACACAAATTATCAAAATGACTATAAATTCAACTTAATGGAATTAAAAAATCTGTTATAAATCTTATATTAATTTTAGTATTTTTAAATTTTAAAAATCGCATTAAATATTAAAAATATTATTAAATTAGAACAATAATTTCTTTATAATTAAATTTTAATTTAGTTATTTTATTTTATTTGCGTTTATGTTATGTACAAATTATTAATGCAATCGAATTACTAATTTATATGAATGGATAAATTATAAAATATATACTTATATATATTTTTTAACATTAATTTTTATTAAATATATTATAAATATTTCTGTTATTATTATTAAATTTTTTAATTAAGATTTACTGAATAATGTGTTCATGTAATGAAGTAAAATCTCAGTTTTTGGTATTGAAATTTCTTGATATAATTAATTATTTTTTAATCAAACTAATTTTTTATTTTATTTTGGTTTACTTAAATCATTAATAAAATATTTGATATTTAAATATGTTTTACACTATATCATATTATACTTAGTACGTTATAAAATAGGATACAATGTATTAGCATACTAAAAATATCCATTAAAAGTCATAGAAGACAAACAAGAAATAATTACCACAAATTTCGTAGTTTGCTACAATAACCGTAATTCTTAAAATTGTCAAAATGAAAAACAATTTTTAAAAGAAAAGTATTACAATAAATAATTTATTGAAAGGTAAAAAAAATTAAACACGGTAAAATTTCATTCCTTTTGGGATAAGTCTTATATATAAACTTATTTTGTTCTTTTAAATTATAAATAATTCCAGATTAATTGTAAAATATTTAATCTATGTGATTATTTGATAATATCCACTGTTCTATCAGAAAGTGTATCGTAACATTCTAAATATCACAGAACCTTTTTCTGAATATGCTCTCTTTCCTTTTACGATCTTTTTCTTCTCATATAAATCAAAATACTAAAAATATTTGACCAGACAAGAAATGTGGAAATTGGTGAGGTAAAGGAGGGGAAGAAGAAGTACATAATCCACTGAGAGACCTCGGAAACAAATTTGTATTACGGGATAATGTAAATAACTGTAGGTATGGATGATGCGAGACCCGGTATACGTTTATGGTTTCGCACGTGTGCGTATTTTCCGATACTTCGGTCGAGGATACGTTCCGTCCGCTGACGCCCTTGTGTCTCACGCCCCTATGATGAAAAATTTCCAATGGCTTTCGCTGTCTCCTTTTAACATGTTTTTCCTCCTAGCAAACTGCGTTGTAACTCGGTGGTGGTTATCGACCTGCACACTGTAATAAGAGACCCTGAGACATTGAACCTAATCATACCGAGTCTGTTTCGCTCACCAAAGGTATTTACGCTCATTTATTTTTTTTCTATGATTACATTGTCACTAATTAGTATTTAAATACTTTAAGTACTGCATCTAGTGATTCTCTAAGTTATTTATGTATTTAACTATTAATAAAAATCTCCGACCAAGCAGACATATTTTTCTTTTGTCTGTCTTTTTTTGTGCAATACGAAATTCTCCACCTTGAGTAAGAGTACAAATTTTTTGCTCTTCGTTTAGTTTTATCATCTTTGAGTTTTACTCAATAATTTTTAAAGTTTTAAATTCTAAAATACTATCTGTTAAATTATTATTCAAAATAAATTATTCTATTTAACGGTGTGCATTTAATGATACTTATTATGAAAATATAAAATAATAAAAAATATTAATAGTAATCTATTTATTAAATGTTTATCCTTTGAGACATTTTTTAATTTATAGAATCATTCAATATTATATGAGAATATAATATTTTATATATAAAATTGATACATTTATTTTGTATTTAATCATTATTTTTTTGCACATACATAAAAAATGTCAAGTTCTAATAATGGAATTCATTTTTTTATTTTAAATGTGACATCTTATAATATTTTATCATAATCAAATTAAAGAATTAATTGGTAATTTATTAACACAAACATTTGTAAGTTGTAATTAAAAGATCAAAATCCTTTTTCGGTTGAAAAAATACAATACCATATGTTTTTTGCTTCTAGTATATTATTGAATTTTACGTAAAGTATATACTTACGTTGAGAAATTGTATATCAATTAGTTTTACAATCAATGCTTTTTAATTTCACCATATTTTGCAATACCAGATCTAAGTAATAAGTTTTCGAAAACTATATAAAATTGTTGCATTATAAGTAAATCAAACTAATCTGTAATTATTATAATCAGATTAAAAGTATAAGAAAATTTTTAAATTTTTAAAGTTTTGATGTTATCTTTGCTAAGATAATAATTTGAAAATTTTAAATTTTAATAACCAAGGAGATATTGAAATATTATTATGCCTAAAATAGAATAAAAAAATTAAGAAAAAATCAAATATAGAGATTTATAGCTATTAATTGACGAAGTATCATGCAACTATATACTGAAAGTATTTTTAATAAAAATTACACGTCCCATTAAACGGAAACTATGTATGATCGCAATTTCAACTTGAACAACTTCAAATTCTGCAAGCATAGATCATATGTCGTAACGTGCCATCAATCACTAACATCTAAGAGCTAAAATGAAAAAGTTAGTACGAATTATACAAATTTTTACTATTTTGTTCCTTATTTTGAATTTTAGCTGGAGCCGATTATATAAAATTTTGTTGATTGAAAAATTATGTAATATTCAAATTTCTTATGTTTTATTTGGATCACGAACTCTTCTTTTTATAATATGTTTTAATAATTGAAACAGTATTTGTGTTATTTTATTTTTTAAATAGTTAACAGTGTTAAATTAATTTATTATTTCTATACCAGTAAATGTTCCATTTAATTTGATTATTTTTAATTTAGGGTAGATGGTATTTCCAGTGAAAAATTACCTCAGAAAATTGTAGTATTCAAAAAATTGATTAAAAATGATACCTATTAAAAATATAATTAGTTACTTTTCTAAAAATTCTACTAAAAATTTTTTACATCTAGTCTTTGTCTATATATGTCCATGTAAATTATTAATATATTTAATATAATATAATGTAATACATACTGATAAGTAACTATATCATTTGTAATAACTTTAAAATAACTAAAGCTTGTACAGTGCATAAATAAATAGAGGTTCAATATGGATCCGCACTCAGTATCAATTTTTTCATTGAGCTCACATAAGCACTGTCTCCGTATCTAAAACCGTAACGATTACTGATCATATTAAAGTTACTCAAGAGTTTTTTCATAAGGAGATAATGTAATAAAATTCAGTACAAATTCACCTCAACCTTAACATTGACTTATTTTGACAAAGGTTAATCTCAGCAAATTCAGAATGAATTATATTCAAACATATTTCCTATTTTGAAAGGCATATTTATTTTTATATTTCTGTATTTATATGTTATAGTTTTTAATTTTAATTATTGCTATTTTATACTAACAGAAAACGTTATTATCCTTTGTAATATTAATTTTCAATGAAAGAAATTTTTAGTTTTACTCTGTATTTCTCAAGCAAAAAAAAGTAGCCTACATTATATTAGCTTTAAAGAACACAAAAATTTCTGTGTTGCTAGTTTACTTTTTATAAAATCATTTATCCATCAGCAATTGCATGAGAACAAGGTATTCCAGACTTTTTAAGAACTTATTCAAGTATTTTTTCTGCAATCAAATTGTAAATCGTTAAGAAAATACATATTAATATTTTGTAAAAAGTTTAAAGAAGAATAATTTTTTTAAAATTTAATAATGAAGAAATGACCATGAGTAAGGAAAATGGAATAATAGAACAAAAGTGATAATAGTCTGAAATTCAAGTATACTTCTACTTGTATTTACCGTATAATTTTTACATGCTAATTGTGTGTCACCTATTGTAAATTTTACGGATTTTTTCATAAAATTATGCAGTGAAACATTCGATTATGTATAATATAAAACATTTTCAACTATATGTAGTAGTTTTATTAATTGTTACGAATAAAAAGTTTAACATTGTCTAAAAAAGTATTAACACCACACTGTAGATAATAAATTAATAAGGTTTTTTTAATAATGTCACACGAGCAGTAATACATTAATTCATTAATACGCCGATGTATATGTATAGAAACTTATTAGCATTTTTCTTCCAGTTCTTTAAAATCTAGCAATATTTTTGTTGTAATTGCCATGAATAGTATTTAAACATATTTTCATTACATTTAGTACAATCCTGCTAACGTATTTATTTTACTCGCTTAATTAATTATTAATTGATTTTCCTAAAATAAAAAAAATTTATTAATTTGCAGGATTAAAAATATTAAAAAAAAATATACTAAAAGTTCTGTCAAAAAATGGTTACAGAAACACCGTAACAAAAAGGGAAGGGAAAGAGATAAAAAGGGGAAAGACGTACATAAAGACAAATGCGTTGAAATCAATAAATAGACAGGCACACAGTAAACGCTAAGCTATAATTGCTAAGCTATAATAAAGCTATAATAAAGCTAAATATTGATAAAATAAACATATACCTATCCGAAGAAGCATATTTTAATCATAATTATATAAATATAAAAACTCAATATTTATATTGCTTTCTAGACAAACCTTTTTATGGATAAACCTTTTTTTATTTTGTAGTAGAAGTATGTTGAAAGTTTTGTGTTAAATATATATTTTAGAAATTTTGATTTTTTATTCAACTTAATAAATACTACTGTACATATATACTATACTACTTAATAGTTATCGCCCGTCCTTAAATTATAACTATTAAAGTACTCGGTTAGAAAATAACTTATATTTATGAAATCTGCTTAGAAAATAAATCATATGTATCTTATTAATTTTTATTTCAGGAATGTGCTTATACTATATTAACAAAAATAGTGATAAAATTTGTAATTAACAAGAAAGCTTTGTAAATTGTACAAAAGAATATTAACCACAAATCTGCTGTCATTCACTTTGAAAATTTTATTTTATATTTTGTACATAATCATCAATGTAAAATTGTACTATTGTACAATTGTAGAATACAATATTGTAAAATTGTACTATTAGTAAAGTTTGCGCGTATTTTGTAGATTACTATTTACATAAAAGCAATCTCGTAATGTTTTTTCATTTTTAAGCAATAGAATGAGTTTTTTTATAATACAGGGTTATAAAATTTAAAAAGAAAAAAATCTTAAAACATTTATTCCTTACTAATTAATTACAATTAATTAAAATTAATTTGTGTACTCGGTTAACGAAACAATTTTTTTTATTTAATATCATGTATTCTTCAATATCTAATAGTATTTTTATATAATACTAAATTTTAGCATACAGTTTTAATATAAATTTTTTAATTAATCTCAAATGCGATTGATATTTCATAATGAAACTACTTTTTAAAAAGATTAAAGAATTTTTCATTATATTATAAAAATTCATTATTTTTGTATTTTATTACAAGGATTTTCATAAAAAAATTTTTATGTGAAATTTTTATTGTGTATACAACGTAAAAGTAAATCTGCTTTTTCAAAATGTCTATAAATTAGCAAGGCATGTTAAGAAATTGTAAAATTTCAGAATAAAACTAATTTATTACTTTGAATAAATTAGATGAGTATATTAATATTTTATCATATATACAGGATCTAGTACACATTCACTTTGCATGTATGCTGGTATCACCCATTTTAAAATCTACGTACTCAAAATATTTATAATGCTTTAGATAGAAATTTGTACAATGAATTTCTTTAAAAGTTCCAAGGTATTCGTAGACATTATAGGATTATAATATCAATTATCTTATTGTGTTAAAATTAAAAAAAATACTTTTTAAGTGAGAATTGTTTAAAACAAATGTACTGTGCTAAAACTTTAAAAAATATTAAAATCTTCCTTACAAAAGCTTATTTAAGATATTTTGTAATTATTATTCAAAATCTTAAAAAAATATAATAAGTTTATATTATTTTATAGGGATACATTAAAATAATATCTACTATATAAACTAAACAAGTCTATAGTATTAAAATAATAATATTAGATATCAAAATAATTAATAAAATGTAATCTCAAGAAAACATGCAAGCCGAAGAAGCGGATATAAGGATATTTTCAATAGAATTTGAGCACGAATAGGATTTTTTAAAACAAGAGATCTATTTACAGGGGTACGCTCAAAAATTAAATCGGAGAACAAGAGGAAGGCATCTCAATGTAATGCATGAAGAGTGGTGCATTATGACTTAAGTGCGCATCTGTCGGATGAAATTTCTCAAGTAATAAATTATATTTGAAATAATGGCGTAGGTATAACTTTGGACAAGCCCGCGAAATTTAAATGTTCAACTGCCCTAGCGAGCGAACGAGCGAGTATTTGTATTGAGTGAGGTTGTATACTTGGCAGCGGTAAGGCTCATTTCCGCTAGCCATTTATGGATAGCGGGGGCTGGCAAAGGCTGTGTTCCAATTACATAACAGTCTAGACACCCACCTCTCGTCTTTTTTTACCAAGGATGCAACGTCCGCGGACAATCGATAGTAGGAGGACAAACGATCATTCACCTACGTGTGTGCCGTGCAAAACAAGTGCGAGCTATTAGCTGCTTACTGCAAGTCGGCGAGCACACAGTGCGTTTTTTTGAAAATGGTATAATTTGCAAATAAGTATACTTTGAAAACTGTTAGTCATAGCAGAGGATTATCATTCTGAGAATCAACCAACCTGAAACAAGAACAAAGAAAATACTTGGAACTGCTCAGTTACTGATGTGACTCTGTCGGAGGGAGGGACGGTGAACAAGAATATGGATTTACAAATCAATTTCACTCAAAATCTCAAAGTTCACACAGTGAATTATATTGTTGAAATGAGTAGCATGATAATGTGTGTAAAAATTCGTATCAGTAAACATATTTATTCGGTCCGAATCAATAATGGTCGCATTTATCACGAATTAATTTTGTAAAACACTTTTCTATCCCATATCTAACCGTAAATAAATAATATGTTTTCAATAATAAATAATGTTTTTGTGAACTTAACATTTTCTAAAAAGTGTACATTTACTTAGATAATTCTACTCTTCACACCTAGATATTTCGTGTCATTATGTTCACCGTCTTCCCATAAACGTATCCTATAAACGTATGATTAAGTTTCATATAAATAATCGAAATTTTTTACTTATTGTATATTTATTTGGTTTACTACAATTATTAATTGGAACTTTTATATTTAAAATAGTATAAAAATTACTTTGATGAGAATTACAAAGATTTTTAATAATAATGATAATATATTTAATAAATTTCAGTCTTGGTTTAATTAAAAACTTCTTTTTTTATAATTAGATGTAATATAAACAATTAGATGTAATATTAATTACTTATAATACAATAACATTATTTTATGAAATTTATTAATTAATTATCCATAGTACAATAGATATTTTATGGTTTTTTTAACTAATAGTTTCAATTTTAATTCTTAATCTATAAATTGTAATGTCTTATTGTATAATTTTTTTAGTTTTTAAAAAATTAAACAATTCTAATATAAAAATTTTTTTAACTTTCATCTTTTTAACGAAAAATTTATTATAATACGTAAAAATATGTACAACAATAAAAATCTAGTTTTTTTTTAAAACATTAAGTATTATTGATTCATGTGTAAAAAACCATCTCACGTATTGAAAACCTCAAATTATTTACTATTTTTACATTATAATGAGTTACATTATAATGGTTTTTTTTATATTAATAATAACTATTTTATGATGAGCAATATTTATGCTCATCTGTACAAGTCTACTAATTCCATTTGAGCAGAAATCGCTTATTTAAATTTTAATTAAATATTTATATTTTTTGGATGAATTTCGGATTAATTGCATTTTATATTATTGTATTACATACGTCACATAAGCATACGTTTTTCTTTAAATTATAATCAATTATTATAATGGCTTATAAATTATTATACAAATTAAGGAATTGTTGAAAAATTTTTGTTATCGTTTCATTCCACTCACGTCTGATTTTATAGATTAATAATAATTTTTTTATATTATTTTGAAAATGGTTCAAATAAATTTATTACTTTAAATAAAATAGTTGAAATTTTTTTTATTAAAAAGCTTTTATATTTTATAAACCATATTAATTTTTTTTACTATTTAAATTTTTTAATTGCTTTTTTTATTTATTTGTACAAAATTTATATTATAAGCATTTATTATTCTTGATTCATAATTAAAAATATAATTAAATATATTAGATTGTTAATAATTTTATTTATAAAAGTAATGATTTTATTTACTGAACAAAGATGATATTTAACAATTTTTCTTTTTAGTATTTGTGGATTTTAAAATAAATAAACATTATTTTTACGCGAATTTGTTCATTTTTCTAAATCACTTAATAAGTAAATTAAGATAATATTTATAGTTTTGTTCAATTAAAAAAATTTTGAAATATAATTCTGCAAAAAGGTTTTTGAAACATTGAGCAAGCGTACTTTTATCACTAATTAATAAAATATTAAACTAATTACAATTTTTTAAATATTATGTTTAACAATATTTTATCAAATAGATATATCAAAATAATTTAAGTGATAAATATAGACAGTATACATCAATAATTTTTTTAAATAATATATTAAATACAAAGTCTTCATAAAGTATCATTTATTTTAAATACGTAGTAAATATTTTAAAATTATCTAGAATTAGTTTTAATAAAATAATTTTCACAGCATAACCTGCTTCTCAATTACATAACAATATCAATTTTATTCGAATATGAAAGGTTATTTATTATTAAATGCTAAATATTAATGTAATAAATAGTATAGTAAAAATTAAAAAATTATTTATTGAAATTTTATGTAAGAATTTATTTGAATTAAATAACTGAAGTAGGTTACAGAGTATGAAACAAACTTAGTTCTTAAAAATAATATGTAATTAAAACGACTATTTGCAAGTGAAAGTTTTTAACAATTTTTTTTATAGATGCTTATTAACATTTTCAGTATATGAAGTAATTGAATAAGTTTTTAAGGATATTGAAGTGCTGAAATATTAAAATTCGAGAAAGTAGTTAGGTCGAAATCTCAAAATAAACGTTTGCGGCATTATACTTAATTACTGTATTAGTAAAAATATTGAAACGGATTGCACCGTTTTTACAATATGTACATGTATGTACATATATGTATTGATGATTATCACTACCGTAATGTTAAATAGCATTTGTTCTTCAAAACATACATTGGATGTGTATTGATGCACTAGAAACTGTCATCAACAATCAATACTTGTATGAACATATGAACTACCTAATTTGTATAATATAGTGGGATCCGAATACTTAAAAAAATTATATTTATTATATATGTTACCAACATATATGAGCCACTAATAGATTTATAATGTATTTTCCATGCGCGAAATATAATTCTGCTACTAATTTAGTGCTATATGCCAATAATGTGATTTTTAAGTGTTTTAAAGAACACAATATTTTCAAGACTTTGTGAAATCCATGATCGCACATACGCATGTTATTATTTACGTATAAGAACAACTACATTTATGTATCGTCAAATATGTGCAAACTTGTAACTGATAAAACTGAAAAAGAAGTAGAAATGCAAGAATAATTTAACCCAGAAACTTTAATGATGAGCAATAATTTAAATGTAAATTGTAAAATTAAAAGCATTGACTATTTTTATAAAAAAATTGGTTTTGAATAATATAATTTCTGAAAAGAAAGGATTGTATAAAACAGCATTCTTCCAAATGAAAAATGTGTATGAAGTCACAGATCCATAAAAAATCACGTTTTTTAGCAATACAATATGAATTTGTTTACTTAATTAGTCAATAATTTTATTATCTAATATATATTTCAAATTAATCACTAATATTATATGGTACCATCAATACCATGCATTCTATTTTGGTTGACATAAAGCAAGTAATTTAAAATCAATATTATCTTCTATGAATCTTATTATTTTTTAATACTAGCTGCATAAATATTTCTAAATCTATTAAAATTTCTAAAATACCATTAAAATAAGATCATTGATTTGATATTCCAAAAAAAGAGAAAAAATTGATTTTCCTTATATTTCGCAAATAATAATATACGTACTGGATAGTAAGTGTTTGAATTAGAAAGTATAGAAAATAGAAATAAATCATGTAAATATATATATATATATATATGCACGACTTATTATTATGTGCAAAATAAAGAATACTTGTATAAGGAATACAAGCAATAAAAATAACAATATTACAAATAATGATAATAAAACAATGATAATAGTAAATTATATTGATATCAAGTTTGCGTTCAAAAAACATATAATAAATACCATAAAGTGAATAATATTTAATATACTAAAGTCCTTATCGTGTTAGAAATTAACGACAAAAAAATGAATGAGAACAAAAATATATGGAATAAAAATATACGGAAGAAGAGAAACGGCGAACTATAAAAGAGAACGTGAAATCTGAGGTATCTATTTAGACACCTGTCTATTATTTACCTCATCACGTAGTTGTCAATAACGATACTATTAGCTACGATTGTGATATACAACACTATTTGCAACTACTTATATACCGATATTGTTGCTTCATCTAATCTTGAGAAGGTGCCGTTACATCGTATAGTGCCTTACAGTGAATATGAGAACCTTGTACGTTCTCTCTATAAATCTCTCATTGTCTCGCTCGCGTTTTCTTTTTCTTGTCCTCTCAATTTAAAGAAATTTTTATATGTCTAAATACCACTGTAAAAATGTCCAATAAGTCTCGTACTACATCTTCAACGATGCTCTCAATTTTTAAACATATTTCATAAATTTGCATTGATTATGCAAATCTCACGACATCTATACTATTTTTAATACATTATGCACTTTATTTCTCTTGTCTCTTCATCTCTATTCTCTTATCAGAATTCATCATTTCAATTTTTTTTTATAATAATTTATATATTATTTATATATATATAACGCATTTAATTCCAAAGAGAATATACGTACCTTAATATTATTCTTGAAATTGTAAATCTCAATTTCTGAAGATGGTAAATAGATAAGAGTTTAATAATTGTTATATTTTTAGAACTTGAACTTTTTTGTACATCTATAATATTTTTAAAATACTTTTTAATTTACTTTTTAATAAATACTTTTAAAAAAATTTTAATATTATAATATTTAATACTGCCTTAGTATTTTTCGTACTTTATTGTAATATTAAAATTGAATAGATTTGTATTCAATAGTAAATATTCTTATCAGTATATTCTATTTCCAGTAAAAACATTATAGCATTTATTTTTTAAGTAAATTTATACAATAAAAGTGGGAAGGTAATAATATAAATACATAGAGTTAAATTAAACAAAAATATTTATTTTATTATAATAAGTTTAAGTACTGGCCGCAATTTACTGTTTTTTAATCTTAAAATTACTATTTACAAATAAAACGATAGAACGAATCATTCGCTCCTTAATTACATTACCTATAGCTTTTTTATAATAAATGGAAAAAGCAAACATTTGTTTGAGGCATTTTATTGTAATGCCACTTTATCATATTTCTCTATGTTGTAATTTGTAGTTTACTGGCCTTTTGATTTACTAAGGATCACATTTTTTAAGTTTGCGTCTAACAAACTGTTGTAAGTGTATATAAGAAATAGATCCTGTACATATACATTAAATAATATATAATATCGATATAGTACATTAAGATAATTCTATGACTGTTCGATGCATTTACCTTTTTCTTCAATATAAATGTAGACGTTGATTTTAGACATTTATATATTTGGTTGTACACATATGTGCACGACTAAATATATTATAGTATAACGACAGAATATATATGTATACATGCATATTAATGTTTTACTGTATGTACACATATACGTGTATACATATGTACATATGTTTTCATGTCTTATGTGCATACATGTACATATATATAAGAGCAATATTAAATTTGTTTCTTAATAAAAAAGACAGGGACGAGAATAATATTATAAAGGAGTGCACATTAGATAATTATTATATATACTATTTAAAAAAAATGGTTATATTTAGCTTTTTTAAATCTTTCGTTGAATAGTTTAAAGTAAAATATTCGGTTTCAAAAATTTTGAACACATTTTGTCGACTTTAAACAAGTTCATTAAAAAGTCAGGCTTTATCTTGACTTTTGTTTCATATCTCCGACCAGTGATATATGCTTATCTCAATTCAAAAGGTCCGTCAGTAAAACGATGATATTATATATCAGTCGGGACCAGCCCGCTTCTAAAAAAAAGTACAGAAATATTAATATACTGAAAAACGGAATTCTTGCATCTTTGATATTTGATCATATCAAGAGCGAACTTCAATTATGAAGACATGTAAGAGTTTTATACAAAAATTGTGTTGTATTTTCAGTAACTCTTACGTATCTACATAGGAAACATTACTTTAACTGTGAAAAATTTCGATAATTCAAATTATCTTATCAATAAAGAGCCCAAAGGTAATATCGACAAAATCAATGCCCACCATCGTTTCGTCTCTAATAGTATTTACATCGGACGAGAGAAATGTATCCTTAGTAGCAGGACTCGCAAAATCTCTCTGATCCTCTTCAATGCGAGTGAAACGCCAAGCTTTTTCCACCAGCATGTTTCAATCGATAATATTAAATCTGTCTCGGCGTATAAAGTAAAAGAAAGACGGCGACAAAGTATTTAATGTTGAATATAGATAAATACGTATATGTATAGCTAGAGTGAAATTTCTGCCGTCTTTGGCCTTTTAACATCTAAACTCAGGTCGAGAGGGTTGCTTTTGGTGGAGACCTCCTGCGTACCAAGGCTACTTTTTCCGCCACTATTACGCTCGATCTGAGATTTGTTTTCCTTGGATTGGTTGCTTCTATGGAAAGCCTTACTCGATCTAACGCTCAAGTCGATCGGCTCCATTTGTTCGATGGCAAGTCCACCCGGGCTAGGACTAGCCAGGAGTAGATCGCCGCCTCTCAAAGAATGATGCGAGGTAGCTGGTGTGACCAACTCAGGTGGTGGGTAAACCAGTCCGTGTCCATGCTGCGCCAGGTAATCTGTGGTTAGCGTCACGGTGGCGTTGATCTTTCGCCTGGGAAAGTCACGTTCGGCTGTCGTTGGTGAAGCCTCCTGCTTAAAGTAACTGAAAGCCGAATTACTGCAAGACTCGTCCTGTTCGTCACTATCGACAGAAGAGGGGCTACTATCACTGGGAGTATCGGTTGCCCGCTTGTAGATAGGCAAAAATGGTCGGAATACTTCCAGGGAACTTGAAGGTATCGCAGAATCCTTCTGAGCAAAGTTAACCGAAAACATAGAACTCGAAACCGAAACAAGATCCTTATAGGGAAAACCTGATGGTGGCGTGCTCTTCCTAGAGGGAGTTGTTGTGTGCTGCTGACCTACCCGATCCTCTTCCTTCTGCCAGGCAAGTAGTTTTAGTTGGTTTTGAAGGGTCATATCATCCGGCCTGGGTGATTTGTCACTGCGCTCTCGGTTCTTTTGTTTCATCATAGCCACGTGAAGCAGGTGCGATTGAAGTGCTAGATCCTCTTGGCTCGGGGATGTCTGTTCCCTACTATCTTTACCAGGATATAGAAGACCTTGCTGTGATTGAGGTTGCAATCCGGGCATAAAGGTAGGTAAGAATCCTGATCCGAAATGAGAGGCTCCGAGCCCCGCTGTGTTTTGACTGCTATTGGTCTGTTCCTGTAGTAAACAATGGATCTTGAACCAATTGGACCGACGTCCGTAACGTGAGCCCGATTTCGACATGCCAACCATGAGACATTTTCTTAGGCGACAAGCTTTGCAGGCTGTACGATTTTTCTTATTAATAACGCAAACACCGCCATTCTTGCATTCCGATATACTTCCGAGATTGTTGTACGTCCTGCCGAAAAAAGACTGCAACAAAAAACAGGAATTACAAGGTTTGGTAAGTTAGATCTCTGTAATATTGAATCGCAAGATTTCTTCGCTATTAGTGAACAAATTTGCAGAAAAATAGCGTGCAGTACAGTAAACTGATAGACTAAATTTTTAGAAGTTATAACGAATCGAATAGATTATTGAAGTCACGAAATTCGTGATAAAAAATAGAAAATTGTAAAGAAATTAGTTAGAAAAAAGTAATAAAACTTTTTCACGTTTTATTGAAAAACCAAAGAGAAAAATCCTCGGTTAAATGAAGAATTAGTAAAGTCCACGTTCAACAAATTACGTGTGGACACCAGTCTTAAAACCGCCATGATGGAAATTATATAATAATTATAAAAAAGGTATATTATTAGTTTTGATAGTTATTTAGCAGGTTTTACGCTCGACTGATGGCATCAACTTTTTCTCTATTACGGAATTATTCAGCTGCGAGGCTTTACGGGCAAATGCACTTCTTTGACGCAGCTGATATTGCAGGCTTATAGAGAGCTGTGTAAACGCGAAGATTCGAACAATTCTATCTACTTTTTCCGTGGAGGGGATTAGAAAGGCACAGATTGACGCTCTCAATTGCCTATGGGATGAGAGTTGCTCATAACCTCTATACAGTTGTCAAGTTCGACTGACTTTTTTCCTTTTTATAACTTTCTTAATTTAGCTTTTTCATTAATATATGAGAGTAAAAAAAGTTTTTAATTAAAAAAATATTCATGAAATTCAAAATGGATTTCATCCTTTTTTATAATTGATCATTCGTTTTAAGAGATATAATATTGCATATTTTTTGACTCGATATATAATCTATAAATTAACAAAAAAATAAATGCGTGTAGTTGATTTACAATTTAATCAAAAAGATGGTATTTTTTGTACAATAATTTTTTACATGCACATAATATTTTAATATGAAATGACGATAATTAAATGTGGAATGGCCAATCCAATTTTTGAATATAACATTAGTGCATACGTACTAGAAAGATAGATATGTGGACGGTGTTTATACATGAGCTCGCGAGCAAGCTCACAAACATATACATGTTCTATGATGTGTACATTATAGATGTAAAAGTTAAACAGCGAAAAAATTTTAAACATAGTATTGAACTAAATGATCAGCAACGGAACGGTGAAAAAGAAACTGCTACTGGTGTAACATAAGCGAGTGTTCTTTCGCATGAAGTTGCGTCACGCCCAACGTAGGTCACTGTTATTTCCGACAGATGTTTAGAAATTAGTACTTTGTCTTGCAAGTTTCTTGAACTACACAAAGAGTTCACCACTTAGCGTTAACGCAATGGAGGAAATGAACGTCAGAGCAGAACGAAAGATTCCGGTGTCGAAATTCTTAAAGGCATGAATGATCTCTCCTTGAATTGAGGATTTAATTATAACTCTCCATCACATACGGAATCGAAATCAGAAACTTTTTTACTTCAATTCACGTTAAATCTTTTTTTTTTAAACACATTCTATCTTTCCTTGATTCTACGTTAGCCTTCATTAAAGTGCGAAGAGACACGTTATTTGTATAATCTATTAACGCAACTTATGGTTGTATATATTCTCATATACCTGCATTGGGTAGAGGGAAATTTTTTAAGTCATCTGATGGATTCATTTGTATTAAAATACGTTATTTTTATTTTTTATATTTTTTAAATTCGCAAAAAAGCGATTCTGGTGCAAGCAAATATCGCGATGTTCACGAAAGTGTTTTATTTTTACGTTTTGTTATTGTATTTTTACATGTTTTGGTTTACCGTTTTATTCTTTAGCTGTCATAATATTTCATAATACTACTACACCGCTGTAAATGTAGAGAAATATATAACATTGATTAGTAGAAGAATATGCATTCAACGGTCATTTCAGTAATTTATTTTAGCTACTCATTGTAACTATTCCACTGACAAGACAAATCCAAGACAAATTTTCTTAAAAAAAATATCAACGGCGTTTTGCAATAATATATGATTTTATACATGATAAAAGCAATGAATATGTAACAAGATAACAGGGTAAAATATTACTTGTAGGTAGTATAAGACTTTATATAATATTATTTCGTTGTTTTATAATTATCGACATTGAATATAACAAATTCAAATACAAGATAAGGCGTACTTAAGGGACATTATATTTATTAAACAGGATGAGACAGATTGTGATTCAATAAATCTAAAATTAATTGAGAAAGGATAAATTGTCATAGAAGCATGAAGGTTAAGGTATTACATTTCATAGCAACAATATGAATAGACTGATGGAGTTTGGTTAGGACATCACATCTACTTGTACCAATTACATTATATAATTTTTGTGATAGGAGTCAAGAAAGCAAAAAGTGCCGTTGCCGAAATTGACGAGAATATTACGAACCCCGAGATTGTGTCGATCGTTCGTCCCTAAACCCTATTATGCCTTTCATCTCGATACTATCGATACGGCCACAAATGCGTATATGTATAATCTATCGTCACGTAATCACAAGTTTTTAATGGTACAGAGTCACTTACAAGTTATATAATACATCCAAGTCACTTTTTATGCTCTTCATGCCTCTTTTCTCTATATTTGCGCACATATAGAACTCCCGCTTCTTTCCGGCAACGTTCTCTTTCTCTCTCTCTCCCTAACTCTCTGCTATCTTTTTTTACTAAATGACCCTTTCCTCTTTACTTATTTAATTTATTATTTTTTAATCTCTCCTATCTAATTGTTTCTATTTCCTACTTTTTATTATCTACTCTATCAATTTATCTATCTACCTATCTCTATCGCAAGGTGAAGCTTCAACAGGTAGAATTTGTTAGGAGATAAACGCATCTCTGTAACAACGTGCTCAATACCTTGTCATCATTTTATGCTTTCAATACAGGATAAATATAATCTCATTGCAAGTTTGAGTTTGGATCCTTCTCTTAGTCAATTTTCTAAACGTTAGTGATTTAATGTATAGATTTAAATTTATAGAGACGAAAATAAAATTTTAATTTGAGAAAAAGTTTTATTGGCGAAAATATACTGTAGTACACCGTGTACGCAAACGCGTGCTTAAAATTCATAGAGCTGTGCATGTGTTATAACTCAAAATTCTCATGGTTTTTCTTTGGTGATTTCTTTGACTTTTCTTCACACTTTTTTTACATTATGCTTAGATTTTATATTTTTAGTCACGGGCTTATAATTTTAGATACCTCTATGAATTTGTGAATTTTTTTGTGAAAATATTATCAGCGTGGTTGAAATAATATAATACAATAATATTCTGCATACCACTAATTACCTATAGATGAATGTGTATTTCATAGAAAAATTAAATAATTTCAATTCTCAATGATAAAAGTTAGTGTTCCGATTTTAATTCTTCGAAAAATTCTGAATATTAATAAAGTCATGAACGAAAATGAAATTACCTATCAATGTACAGAATAAAACGAGTTTATGACTATCAGTAAAAGCTTTTAAAAGTACCATTAAAAAGAGTTACACATACTGTTAGTGCAAGAGTTGAAATTATTTCATATGTTTTTAATACTTGACAATTGAACTACATGGTTTCAAGTGTCAAGCCTTAAATATTCAAAATTAATATCTCAGATTTAACTTACATTCTCCGCTACAAATCACGTAATGAGTCAAATTGAAGGCGCAGTTTAAATGCAAGAGAATACAAAATAACTGATAGAAATAAAATTATAAATTTAAAACAATGCATTATTCAATCAAGTTCGTAAGAAAGTTATTGTCATTATTCTTATAAAGTAAATACATATTTATCTATTGCTGCAAATATTCGCTAGTATAGTATAATAATCACAAAATAATCACAATAATCAATTCGTATTCGTTCGTGTCTTACATAAAAAATCCAATTTCAGCTATCGTCATCCTCTATTTCTGTGACTGAACAGCGGCAGCACTTTTAGAGCCTTTTGTGTAGTCAGTTAGTTCCTCCTTAAAGTGAAAGTCAAAGTTATCAACCTGCGGTATCGGGTGCTACTGGTGTCCGATGCCGACAATTATATGCTTTCGTAATGTAAAATATATGTAATTCGACCTTTCTCACCCTTGTAAATATCAAATCTATTGGCTCCAATTTACCAACATATTTATGCTGTAGTGCTACAATGTGTCGCGCTTTCTTTTGGTACTCGTTTACTATGAAACTGGCGATTTAAAAATGTACATTCCTCGTTTATTGTTTCAATTAGAAGCATTGTTTAAATTATTACTACTTTCTTATTATAATTGAAATACCATAAGCTTTGATTTGAATTGTTCTTTTTGAATTTATATTTGCGTTCATCATATCGATGCTACTTATAAAGTACGTATAACTAGACTAGGTGTAGGTATTTTATTAAAATATTATATTTATTTTTTGTATTATCAAACCGTAAATCTTATTATTTTTAAACTTTAAAATAATGTTTAAGCTATAAAAAAAACACTTGAAAAAGCATACTTTTAATCGTTTAAAATTATCCGTAACAGTAATTTGACTAATGAATAATGTGTTTATTGCGGCTTATAGCTTCTATTATATATAAGAAAAGAAAATGAATAAGTTTGGATAGAATTTATATGCCATCAATTCATATGTAAAATCTACTAATTCGTTGTAACGTTAAAAATTTACACATTAAAATAATATTAAATTTCGTTGTTTTGATAATGATTTTCTAAACGATTTTTTTTTATTCTTCTTATCATCATTATTATTATTATTAATAAATTAGTATAATGCAGAAATTTTCAAATGATTAACAAGGCTAACTATAATGTAATAATGTTCATTAGATATTTACGGTTATTTTTTAATTTATTAAAATTTAGTTACTTTATTTATAAATCCATTCCTGTCCAAAATATATAGAATGGAAACCGTTCATAATTTGTTAAAAAAGCAATTGTTTTTAATTAGTTTTTATTATAAAATTTATTAAAATTAATTAATTAAAGAAGTAAATGATAAGGATGAAAATATAGTACACTAAAAAGCTTTGTGTTATTTTCAAAGGACCATTCGTAAAAAACAAACCAATATGAATATATAAGGAAATTATAGAAATAGAATAAGAAAGCTAGAGAGAGAGAGAGAGAGAGAGAGAGAGAGAGAGAGAGAGAGAGAGAGAGAGAGAGAGAGAGAGAGAGAGAGAGAGAGCAAAGGAGAAAACGCTGGTAAAATGACAAAATAACACGTTTAGAGAAATAATATTGCCAGACAACTTGCAATGAAAATGGAGATGTGTTGCACGAAACGATGAATGCATTACTGTAACGCTGCCGCTCGAATGCACACATTACATAATATCGATTGTTATGAAAAGTTCTCGAGATCACCACATATTAGATGTACACAACTATTAACTTCGTTCCCGGCACTTGCACCTACCCACTCTGCCTATCTGCCGAGCGTCTACTCTCTCCGTGCCCCTCCCGCTCGTTGCGTAGAAGTCTGAATCATCAGTTGAATATTAAATGCGATTTGTAAACTCGATTTCATTTCACAACTGAGGCAATGGGTGTAAACTGGGCCAGCGTTCGGGTGGAGCAGAGCCGTGCAGGGCTACCGATCGTGTCAATGCTATGTAATTTGATGTTGCTCGTTAGTTTCGATTTCGTTTCGGCTACAGCTGGTCTCTCTCCGGCGCTATTTCAGCCGATGGTCCAACAGTAAACGTGAGAATTTCTCGTTGTCGAATACCAGTATTTTCAAGCACATTCTAACGTACAAGAATCCCTAATTTGCCAAAATATCGACGTAAGCAAGTAGCCGCCATATACGCTTACCTTTGCCGGAAGTTGGCCACTTATCGCGTTGCATTTTTACATTTAAATTTTATTATTCGCAAC
Organism: Kradibia gibbosae; assembly: GCA_018907135.1. Lineage (NCBI taxonomy): Eukaryota > Metazoa > Arthropoda > Insecta > Hymenoptera > Agaonidae > Kradibia > Kradibia gibbosae. Next base: position 33,907,498 of record JACCHX010000001.1, on the reverse strand, counting down.
GCTGACGTCTTAGTCTCTTCTCAATATCGTGGAAAAATGGATAACCTTAGAACCTGCATCATAATGAAGTACTTGCAATTTCTTTTGTTTTTTATTGCGTATCCTGGCGAGATTTCTCCCGACACCTTATAACATCTTTAATCAACTAACAGCTTTTGAAATCGCCACGAAGGTATTGAATATAAAAAAAGTAGGATGAAAGAATGAAACGGGACCGAGGGGTAGGGAGACGGTGTCGGAGTGTGTAAAATCCTTAGCTACGGCATTGTTTTATTGCAGCAACGTAGTGCAATTGCACAAATGTAGTTGTACGTCATCATTATTTACTAGTCCACCTAATGGCTAAAGTCTACCGTTCCGTTACGTTGTGTCACGTTACGCATTATGTCCCTGAATTGCGGGAATATCTTGAAATCTAACCTAAAATTTGAAGCACTGCTGGTATACATAGACAGAGCTAATCGTTAATGTTACTCGTTTCGCTAGGAAAGTTTTCATGCTAAATACGTTTGCACACGCGCTGTTTACGTAAGATTTATCGCTCTAATTTTTTATTCTTTCCTGAAGGCGCGTGCTCATATCGCTCATAATGTAACAATAACAGGTAAAAATGAGAGTATCGCGCGCGCTCATCGTAATACCGACTTTAGTCTAATCCTTGTTAAATCGAGTGATGCATATCTTTTTGCGGGAACGAAGATTAAGTCGCCATAAATATCTAGACGATTACAATATTTTTTTTATACAAGGCTATAGTAGCAATTTATCAACCAATACTACTATCTATTTAATAGTAATCTATTTATCATTAGATATATTCATCTACGTGTTTTTAATGTACCAGAACATATTTATAGGTTTTACCAAAATGTTCAATGAAAAATTTCTACTAAAACAATATTATCGAAATATATCGCTAATGAGTATGTGGAAATTGGTATTTTAAACCTGTCTAACGTGATCACCTTTAATTCTGTTTAGGGAAATATCAACCGTGGTAGACATTGTAATACAATAATTAGATTAATAGTGTAACTTCACTATAAATTTTGTAGGCATAATGAATGCTATTGCACAATGGCTGTTGTTAATGCACAGAAAGGATTCTCATTACGTAAGTTCTTTCTCAAATAGTCAGTTCATCCTGTCCTATTTTCCCTTTTTTATTGTTCTTTTGTATTTTTCTTTATACATACCATCATCTTACGATTTTTTTTCATCAACATTAAAATTTAATTATCTTTCTATATTATTGTCTAAAATCTCTAGTTACACTCAAGCAATTTAACAATTCTTTTTAATAAATTGATTGATACTATACTATTAATTAACTGATATTAATGATACAATGTGTTTACATAAATAATATTATCAACAAAATTTTAAAAAAAGGTTGAGTTTTGTTTAAAAAAGATTTGAATATATTTATAAAAAAAATTCCCTGTGACAAAGATTGAAAATGCTTTTGCCGTGAAGAATGTCGGTCCCCGATTCTAGTGCGACTAACCGATCTTAAAGTAAATTTTTTTTATCTATGCTTGATTGTACTTTATATCTTTTAAATATTTATCCAAAGTACTGTTCAATAATAGTAAAAGCTCATTCTTTCATTTTAATGGAAACTGGAAAAAATCATGAAAACTCTATATATGCAGTACGCAAGGTATTCTTTTGCAGATTATTTATATATATATATATATGTGGATGATACATACATATAATGTGAATTACAGCAATGTAGTAGTATTTCTAAAGCAATGTAGTATTTCTAACTTTACTAAAATGTTTACTAAAACCTTGAACTATTTCAGATATTTATCGTTTAGATATAACGCATATTCGTTCAAAAATTCTATCCGTAAGTTCTTTCTTTTTCATGCTTGAATAGTGAGTTACGGTCATCCCAATATCATTAAATTCTAAGAAATAAGTTATAGAAAGCATGAAATAGTTTTGTTCACGAATAAGTCCGTATACTTCAGTAATCGTATTATAAAAGTCACATATGATAAATGTTGAAATGCACTGAGAAACTTTTCTTCATTACCTGAAAATAAAAATAATCGAATTTTAAAACTGGTTTTCCGCAGTGATTTACGATTTATATTCTAAGTGGTTCTACGGACTGACGATATCGACACTATTTTTTATCGCTCATATACAGGGCGGGTTTCCGAGTGCTTTAATAATGTGGCATCTTTGGAATTTCCGGAGTTAGGAAGATTCTCTGATCGGCTCTTGTTACTTTATTATCGATTTGTTTTCGCTTAACACTTGACTTGACTTATTTATTCGATCATATTAATATGGGACGACGAAATCGTGATTTCTTCTTTTTAAATTTTGAGCATTTATTCTACTATTTGATAATTTATAATTCCATTCTACAAAATTTCCTAATTTTTAACTTTTCTATATTCTACATTATGGATTATATATTTCTCAGAATAGAATATATTTTTTTTTAAATAAAAAAGACTTTTTTTATTTATTCATTTATGTGAGTTAACAATGCATACTTATATTATATTTATGTATTTATTTCAGTCATTAATTATATTGATAATAATACTATTATTTTAGCAATATATTTTTTATAAACATAGGCATATTTATTCATCACTAGAATTGAAAAAATTATCTCAAAAAATGACTAATATTTAATATGAGTAAAGTCAATGTTTTGATAGAAATTTTTCGTACAATTAATATATTGAATTTTAAAAACCTTCTAATTATTAAAATTTGACAAAGTCCAAAAAAATTTTATGATGTGCATATACTACTTGTTTTAAATTTCAAAAGCTTTTTTAAAAATTATTTGCAACAAACCCAAAACAATGGTAATAAAATATATAGAATACATAAACCTATATAAAAAAATGTATCTATAAATTATTGGTACCGTTTTAAGACTAATTTTTTTCGAATATATATTTTTTTGTATTGCTTAAATTTATTAAATAAAATAATTATTTCTATCAAGATAAATATAATTAATATGAAGCAAAGAACATATTAATATAAAGCTCAAATATTAATTCTTATCACACCAATTAATAATGGAAAAATGAGATATTTCGTCGTTTAAGAGCATTTAATAGTATTATAGAAAATTTTAGTTCCAATTAAACTCCTTTATGCAAACTTCTAATTATTAGGAATTAAATATTCATTGTACTGAACTGCACTGGACCACCCATAATTTCATTTCTTAAACTTTATTTATTTGGCGCTTCATTTGATCTATCAAACTTCTTTTTTACACATGTGTATGTGTACAGTTTTTCGTTATCAGCATCAAAATCTCATTATACAATGCTGTAAAAGTGTGTGTATAAAAGATAAAGTTAGCAAAGCCATTTCTGTTTTTCAACCGCATTTTAAAATATCAGATCATCAAATTTTGCATGTATATCGCGAGATTACGATAATAAGAAGAGAATTTTATATATCCGAGTGTAAATGTTACGTCTGATTTTTATAAACCGAAAAATAATCCTTGAAAACGAGTCTCGAGATTTTATTCAGTGGTAATTTTTTTCGTTGAATTGAAGAAAAAAAATCTAATTTAAGACCATTAATATTCCGGTGCTCAGTCTTGAAACTTAATCAATGACACCGAAATCGAATCTCATAAAACCGTAACTCTTCGTAGCTCCTCGAACATCGCCAATACATTACGTAAACAACGAGCTGTTCGACGAATTTTTAATTTTTTATCTTTTTTCAAGATAGTTATTTTGATACAGTTATTTTTTATTGTACCTTCACCTCATTAACGCTATTACGATAAAAGTATTTGAAAGTATACAGTGGAATAAAAAATAAATAGCAGGTTGAAGTAGATAAATCTTTCAAATATACTTTCATTGGTTTTATATTTTAATTTTTCTAATAAAATTATGGTAGTATAATATAGTATCAATGAAAGGTACATTATAATATATCACAAACAATAATTTTTTTGTTATTTTTATATTTTTTAATATTTTTGTTAAAAAAATTTTATTATTTAAATTTTATATTTTTTGTTAAAATATTTTATATAAAAAAATTCAATAGCTTTTAGAATTTATATATTAAGATTTGTATAAAAACACTTTTGAAAGTAAATTGTAAATGCAGGTTATCTGGAATTTATTATGAAATGAAATAATCTAGAGAAGAAATTATGAGATCCTGGTTATCAAATAACTTGATTGTTCTACAGTCGTATCATAATTTATCGCAAAATGCAAAAACATACTCATTCTAATTCTATAATTAAATATAATCTTCGTTTCTTTTGTTGTAGGTCTTTAATCTAAATGTATCTCATTGTCACTCTTTTCACCTAGTCATTACTATGTATAAAAGTTTTATGATAACGAAGGCTTGTATTTATGAATAACATTGAGAGGGAATGTTCGATTTCTTCCCCCGATATTCATGAAAGTAATTTGAATCATTATGATACATATATGTATCCCTTCTATCTTTACTTCCTCTATATAAAAAAACTTTTATAATACATCTGACACGTCAAAAGAGTCAATGTCGATGTTGATGGTGCTCATTCAATCTCGAAAAACAACTAAGTGCAAGAAAACTATGCCAATTTGAATAATATAAGGATCGCGTTCACGTAAACGTTTTTATACGTCTATGGAAAAATTTGTGAGAATTAGTAGAGTTAATATGTGTGTTTTTTTTTATAGTGTTCACAGCTGAAACTTTTGATAGTCAAGGTCTGAAACTCAAGCATTAAAAACCGTCCATCGATCCGAGCGACTGTGAGATGGGGTTGGAGACGAAGGAATAAAAAGGTGAGGTGAATCACAAACAGATGACTACATGTACTTCCTCAGAATATACTTATTGAAAGTCCAGAGTCACAGTCCATGACTTCTTATCATTTTTCTTTTTTGTTCTGTTTCTATCACTTTTGCACGTTCATTTGAGATTAAATTATTTTCGAAAAAAATATTGTACTTTTTTCCATACAAGGTCTTTGAGATTAGAGTATTTTTTTTTACTTTTACCTTTGTTCGTGCGTATAACAATGTTAGAAAAATTATTTTACTCCAAACGAGTAAACATGTCGTAAAGTAGTGAGAAGAGAAGATAAGTATAAAAAGACACGTTCGCTTGAATATTAAAAGCATGAAGTGAACAAAATACCACCTACAGAGGTTGCAATTTATCTTAAGCAGTATTTATAACTAAATAGTTCAAAATTTCGCTCATGATATATGGACAATGAAATTAATGAAGGTACAGTTAAGAAATCTGGCAGAAAATATTAAGAAACCTAGCTGTAAAAAATAAAAAATAGGCAGAAAAATAGAGCACATAATTTTAAAGCATACATCAAGTGAATAAGGAAGAAGAATAAGGTCAGCATTTCTCACTCAAGTGTCGTGTAAAGAACGCACAACCGTTATGAGAATACTAATCGAAGATGCCTTGCTGATGGTTCTGAGTGTTTTCCATGCCTCTGAGTTACTTTTGAACGTCTCTCTTTTTTCTGGTTTTCCACCTTCATTGAAACAAAAGTTGAACTCTGAAAAGTTAAAATTCAAAATTTTGAATTTCGGAAGATCTGCTCAATTTATATTTTCCTAAAGTTTCTTAAAGTTGAGAAATCCTTTGATCACCAAAAAGTTGGTCCTTATTAAGACTTGAAAAATTCTGAGATAAATGTATTGAAATATGCATTTTATAATTAACAATAAAACTTTCTTTATAATAATAATAATATTAATAATAATATGGTTAAAAATAAAATAGGATTTAAACTTAAAGTAAAAATATTTGTAATAAAAGTATTAAAAATTATTACAACTTATTACAAAATATTACAAATGTAAATCGAAAAAAGAAGAAAGTTAAATTTGAAGAAATTATGCGAGCATTAATCTAAAAAAATATATTGACTACCAAACGAACGCAAAGAAGAATGCACTAACTTACATTGAAAGTTAGGCAGTTCAGATTTTTATCTAAAACAATAAGTGACAAATGCATGATTAAGAGAATGAATTAAAACAAATAAAATAAAGATGGATAAGATCGATCACTGTAGAAAGTGGTCACAGCCTCGTCGCAAAATTCATAATAGCGAGAATAACAGCTTAAAATAAAACACAACGACATTGAATAATTTTCAACCTGTATATTCAACAAGTAGAGGTAGAGTATGTTTATACGTTCACAATTTGAAATTATCCTTGTCAAAATTGATATCGATGTCGACGAAGTGTAACTATACAGTCTTGTCGTGCAATGCTGCGATTAATAGCAGTAGCACTCATACATAGTAACATAAATACGCTCGCTTACATATGCACATACGTATTCCATCGTCTTCTCAGTTTCAATAATACGCATGTTTAAGCGAAAACGGCGAAGCAGCAAAGGACACACGTGTTTGACGATAGTGGGGGAAATGCTAAAGTTACAGATTTAGATGAGCGGACGATAGAGATGCTTGTCCGCCATTAATTGTCTGACCGCTGGAATTTATGTTTTTGAAAGAGGGGAGAAGAGAAAGACGAGAGAGACTGAGAGAGAGAGAGAGAGAGAGAGAGAGAGAGAGAGAGAGAGGAGGACTGGCGTTTCTCTGCTACCCGTTGTACTACTCTTCTTTTCTCTTACTTTACGTTACTAATGCGTGACTTGCGACGATCTGCTACAAAATGAAGATAGCACAAAGAATTTAAGTATTGAGACTCTTGGAATGCGAATATACTTTCACATAAAAATAAATTTCAATGAACTTTTTTATGAAGATGACGTTTTCCTATATCGATTTTCCGCATTACGCGCCCTTCAACAGCTCATTAGACTTTTCGATCGAGCGAATCTGCGATACTCGTTTAACTTTAAATAGGAGTAGCTTCAATTTAAGCAAATCCTTTTTGTAAGCTGAATGAGCGATTCATTTTGAGAATTTATTACAAAAGTTATAAATAATTAATTCGTAGGTTTTGAGTCTCTATGGCACTCCTTTGTAGCATAGCTCCTTTCGCGCAAGAAAATTTTAATCGATTATCTTCTTGCTTTTGCACCAATTTTGACGAGACATCTACGAAAAATGATTTGTTCGCGCATATTCGATTAATCTAGTGACTCTCGTGGGAGTGCATGCATATGTGCACAAGTAAGAAAATTTGTAGTTCTGTGTAGTTCTAAGTAAGCCCCGTCATTCGTTCTTAACCTATTGAAATGAAATCGGATGGATCACTTAATATGCTAGACTGACATTCTCTCCGCTAACTCGGGGTATTAGCTTAAGAACGAAAGTCAGGAAGAGGCAGAAGATAGAGAGGGAGAGAGAAAGTGGAGTATGGTGCCTTGACTTTTACGAGAATGAATCAAAATGAACGGTCAACATCCTTACATCTAACTATCTACTAACGAGACTTTTTGTGGGCACGCGGTACAGCGGCTAGAGGTCTAAGATTGTAGATCTCCAATTAACTGCATATGAATCTAGATGAGACGTTCACACAAGCCTATGCACACATGCAGCCAAAATCAATCCGTTTGTAATTTGATGCTAATATTACTGTATATCGATGTTACGCTTAAAATTCTTTGGTAATTCTTTGGTATATTCTTAGTCGGCCAGGATTTCCTTATTAAGCAGAAACCGAAATGTATATAAACCATCGTAACTATTGAATTCAAATTTGCATACTATTAGGCTATATCTAATATCTAAGGCTAGTAGTATGTTTTTTAGAATAGTTCGAATGAATTGGAACTAGGTACTATTCCCAGGTTAAATAAAAAGCAAGTGGCTCCCTCTTTTAGACAAAAAAATCACTTCCAAGACAAGCGGTGTAAAATAGTTGAAAAAATAATGAGGGAAAAGGGCGATGATTAACTACAAATTTCTGTTGTTATATACTTAATTTTCAAGGATGTAATAACTAAATTATAAAAATAAAGAAAAAGAGAAGAGAAAGACGAAGATAAAGCAGCATCGCACGAAATTAATTATCTCACCTCTACTCATACTTTCTTTCCATAGCCATGAGCTCAGCCAAGCCAAGTGTAGATAAAGTAATAGTGAATAATAAGAAGCAACTACTTTTGTCAGCGATACTTGACGTGTAAAATTGCAATATTTGTATTGAAATATTGACTATAAATGTTGATAAATGACGCTATTATCTTCGTCTATTGTTTTCTCTATTGATACGAGCTAAATGTGGTAAGCATGCGGTTGAACCATTTTCCCCTAGTTCATCACTTCGGTTAATCGAGCAACAATAAATGTAATGATAATTTTTTCACGTTTAATTCTCATGAAAGACACTTGAATTTTTACTTCATAGTTTGTATGAGTAAAAGTGAATGTGGGAAAAAATATTGCAAGCGGAAAGAGCGATTTTTCTTATTATAAGTATTTTTCTTTTATGTAAACTTATATATCGTTTAAGTTCCTTTAGTTGTTTTTTAATTCTTTATCGTTAAATTTTGTTAACTCTTGTGCAAAACCTATTAATAAAAATGCGCATGATTTTGAATAATTGTTAATCCATTTTTTCCCTTCTTGAATAATTAACAGAGGAGAAGTCGCATGTACTTAATTACCTTACAACCCTCGCAAGTGAATGCCCCAAAGTGAAAACCAGCTGCTGGTTCCCCGCAGACCTTGCACTGCTGATTCATCTGCAGAAAAAGGAAAAATATTATTATTTTAAGATTTAAATGCCGTTAAAAAAAAAGTGCAGAGAATTACGAGATACACTAGAGAAACAAAAATGAGAAGAGTGAAACAATTAAATACTTAGAAAGTTCAACATTCAATAATAGCAGTGATGTAAAAAAATTGTCTGTACATATCTTACTCACATACAGTGTAGAGAAAAGTGTTTCTCTAATGTTAGGTTAGTTGAAATAAAAATATGTTATTTAAATAATAAAAAAATACTATAACAACCATCTGGATGATAAAGAATGAAATGTAGAAGTGGTAGGCTACATAAGGGTGGTGACTGCAATAATAAAGCGATTTAGATGGAAAATTAAGGTTTTCAGTCTGCTAACAAGAAGCTAATTTTTAATTACTTTCTTTGAACAGTTTCTCAAGTTGGTTTAGTTAGTAAATGAAAGATAAACCCGGAGAACCATTCGTTTTCTTTTCGCACCTCTATCATATGCTATATCTGGTACCCTTTGATTTGACACAGTCCAAAGCTTCCTCATTTTAGGTGCTTTATCATGTCAAAATATGGCAAGCATTCTCTTTTTGTCACTATTTTCTTCATAAATATGCAGTGAACTTTAGTGTATATATTTAAAAAATCATCCAATACCTGTATAATACGTAATTAAATTCAACACACCTAGTAAAGTGTAAGGGGTTATTAATATGGTAATTTAAAAATTCGTGGATCAAAGTGCTGTGTTATTTATATAATATGTTTTTATATATCCTGACCAAAAAGTTATAAAGTTATAAAATTAAGTTCAACAGTATCGAAATTTTGATTGAGATTTTACTCATCGTTGAGTATAAAATGAGGAAGAAAGAGACGAAACGACTGAGTGATAATTTCAGTTATTTGAAATATTCGTTGCATACATCAAACTAACCTTATAACATCTGTCTAAGTCACATAATACATTTATGTTATTAAATAATAAAACTAAAAATATGGCGATAAATTGATCTTAGAATTTTTTGATGGATACTTTTACGAAATAGCATCATAGTACTTATCAGTTTTATCTAAAAAATTACATGTATTGTTGCTTTGTCACAAATCTTTTGTTATTGTAGAAACTAAACACTACTTCAAAAAGTTTGAAAGTTGTAAAAAGTTGAAAATCATAAGCTGCATGAAATTAAAATTTGAATTTCGAGGTATAAGGTACAAAAAAATGACGTTTCTTCTATTTTGAATTAACGGAAAAGTTCAACATGGAAACATTTAAGCTTTTTATATCGGACAAAGCTAACTCGAGTATTTCGCTGAGAGTTCAGGTGTGTGTTTTGTGGTGGAGATTTGTAAAAAGGAAAAGGAAGTAAAGTCATCATAATAGTAAATAAAAATGTTAGTTACCTCCGAGAAAGTCAAAATAGGTAGATATAAAAAAAGATATTGAGGAAAAGATAGATAGATGGAGAGAGAAAATAAGGGAGGAACAGTTTAAAAAGACAAAAATGTAGGGAAAGAATGGGAGGCTGTTGTGCCCGTTTTTGTTTGCCTATGTTATATACACCGAATCATCGTAGGGTTGGTGACAGCCCACTGCTGTTGTTGGGGTTTTTCGTTTGAAATTAAGCTCTTCTTTCTTTAATTTATAACTCTTTTACCTGATTTTATTTTTTAAAGTGAAGAACAATTTAACACTAAATAATTCTTGTTTTTCAAAGAGCTATATTTATATGCTTGTATTAAACTTACTACTATGAATCCACCACTGAAACTTTTTCTTTATACATGCAGATGTTTAGAATCGTAAAAATTTCTCTCTCCCTCTTTCTCTATTACTCTCTCTTTTTCTCTCTTTCTCTTTCTCTCTCTCTCTCTCTCTCTCTCTCTCTCTCTCAATTTTATTAATTTTTATTAAATATTCATTATAATATTAAGAATACTTTGTTACCAAGAGTTCATTGGATACCTTTCTTTATTCGGAGAACACTTTAAAATTCATTTATAAAAATTAGGTTTACTTAGTAAAAATTAGTTTTATACTGCTAGCACAATAGTTTTATATGAATAAGACAGGAGAATGTCAAATAAAAAATTTATATAGTTTTTAGCATTGATTGAGGTATTCGCCACCTTTTTTGAGTCATCATTGTTATAAAATACTTGTAAGATACCATTTTTTAATTTAAGGTATTATTCGAAAGTATATGTATCATATATGAAAAAAGAGAAGCGGACGAGTTCAGAATTGTATTGAAAATATCAAAAATCTTCGTGGAATACCAGGTCAAGGCAATTCCTCTCGTTAGCTACTTAAGCGCTTACGCTTGGGATCGAAACGAGTTAGCCTCTCTTATTATGTACTCTGTCGATGTTGAATCAGTATCATCCCGTTTGATTTCAAGGACGAGATGAAATCGATGCGGAGTATCAAAACACACTGAAAAGAGGGACAGAGAGAGTAAAAGATATATGGAGACTAAGAAAAAATACGCTCGTTATATATTCATCTATGATGGCACAATCTCCTGATTTGCATAGAAGTAATTGCATTTTTTATATCCAGTTTTTATAGAAATAGAACTTATAAGGCAAAACGCAGAATGCTTTGTGCATACAAGAGGGTGAGGTGGAAGGATCGGAGGATGAGAATAAGTATACTAGCACATACAACTACGATCAAGTGTATTTTTACTTTTGCATACATAAATACTCGCGTTTGCATTTAAGAGTCTGATGCGGTGGCAGCAGCATCGCGTAAATTATAAAGTCGAGCGCCCTCGCATTATAGTTGTGGGAGTTACGAGCTACTCTCGGTCTTCGCTATTTCAAGGACGTGAGACTTGTAAACGTCGGTAAAGACAAAAGATGAACAGTGCCTTATGTTTTTGAAGATATAATAGTTAATTTAAACAAATGCATTATTTTGTTATGATGAAAAGCTTTGCTTTTTATTAATGTAGTACTACAGTTTTAATATATGATATACTTGCTTTCAACAATTTTCTTCTCCAAACAAAAAAATGAATATTTACACGTGTACGTATGTAGAGGTCTTCCTATTTTCTAGTTTAACAATAAAAAAAAGACTACAATATATTGATAATGGGCTTTTCAAATGCTCTAAGAATTTTGTATACAAAAACTACACATACACAACGTTTAAAGAACGATTTATTTAAGTATTATGTTTTGATTCTTGAGCAATTGTATTTTTTCAACTCTCTAAGACAAGTTTTTCTTTAATTCTATAAATTCATTCAAAATTTTATGACTTCTCGTTCAACTATTCACTAATTTCTTTAAAAAAAACTAAAGCAAATAAAAAGTCAAGTACAATTTTAAGTGCATTATATAAAATAACAAATTCAACTTAAAAAACAAATTATACAAAAATAAACTTGAATATATTGAATTTCCGACTATTGCGCAGTTACTACAAAATATTTTTTAGACATTTTCAAAATAATGGCAGTTATCTTATAATGAGGTTTTTCGTGTTTAATTTAAAATTTGATTGGTAAATGTTCAATATCTTCATTAAAAAAGGCTAATTATCGAACTTTTTAAACATATTCATATAAAACATTTTCAAATAATTCAATTACATTTTAAAGATAGATATGCATAATGAGTTGTTTGTATATATGTATTTATGTATATATTCCTGTTTTCAGTGTGACAATATTTTTTGAGACATTTAAGAGAAAATTTGAAATTTAAATTACTATTTTAAACTCACCACAGTTTGAGCAAATTAAAATAAGCAATTAGAATACCGTTATAAATGTTATCTGGTCTTTTTAATAATATTTTTTCCTTTATTTTTAAAAATGATTACTCTATAATTAACTATTCTATGTCACATAATTATCTTATGTATAGAAATAAAAAATATTTCTCTGTTTATGTAAGAAGCAATCTTTTTATGAGCTTTTTTTTAGGTAATAACTAAAATAAAGCTCGACAAACGATCTAAGAATTATAATGAATTTTGACTAATAATTCGAAATATTAAAATCTTTCAAATATGAAATTTATGTGCTGAAAAATTCATCTCCAGATTTATTGTGGTTATACAAATACATTTACACAACATACGAAATAGTTTCAGCAATTTTTTACTAAGATATTTAAATATTCAAATCCTAATGAAAAAATCAAAGTTAAATCTAAAAATTGATTGTAACAAGAATTAATTTTATGTAATAAATTTTCGGAAGTTGTTTCTTTTGAAAATTAAAAAAAATGTTCACGTTTAGAAAAAATGTTATGATTATTAATGATTGCCTGGCAAGTAATAAGTTCAGAATGTAATTTTTATTGAAAAAATGAAAATCAATATACAGAAGCTGTAATCTTTATGTATATATAAAAAAAACGATTATAGAAAAAAAATTTTCCTGAAAAATTTTACTGATAAGGTTCAAAAGTCAGGCCGTTAGATAGATCTCATAAATTAGTGTACACAAAAAGCAGTAATTGAAAGAGCCCAAGATATAGTTAGGCAAAGCAGGCACATGTAGTCATATTGTCCCTTATTGTTTTAAATTAAAAAAAAAATTGTAGTACCATTACATTGCAGGATAGTAAAACAAATTTTGACGTTCGTGGGTGTTACGGTTCATACCGCTAAAACCATGTAAATATCGCGCCATTTTGAGATACGTTTTTAACGATCGGGGAGATAAATGATATACTTCGTCGTAACCCTGTAGCAGCTTTTACTATTACCTTCTTCAATGGGACAAAGAAAAACACTACAGAGACAGAAAAAGACAGAAAAAGAGAGAAAGAGATAGACAGTTAGATAGAGAGAAAGAGAGAGAGTGAGAACGACACAACAAAAGTGAGAGAATTTCAGAGATAGAGAAAAGTATAGATAGTGAGACACTTTTATTTGGTAGCCTTCAAAAATAACTCTTTTCAACGACCTACTACATTTCATCTTTTGCTTATACGTTGGTATCTCGCTCTGATATCTTTTTCTCTCGACTATAGTTTTATTAATGTTTTCAGGAGACTTACCACAATTCACGTCACGGGGGCTAAGAAATAATTAATAATCTTTGCGGGATCATTTTTCGCGACAGTTTTACCCAGAGGGTTGTGCGTCTTTATGTGACTTACCTGCGCGTCTGTTAGGAATGAAAGCTAAGAAAGAACAGTCACTGCTCTGGGACAGTGAAGAGCTGGAGGGGAGATGCGTTCTCGGTCGATTATTTTATTCGCTGTTCTTGAAGCTCTTGAGGCATGACCGATTCGATTTTTAACAGAATGACATGGCAGACAAGATTTCTCGTCGTTATTTTTGCTCGCTGGGCGTGTATTCTTATTCCTCAGGTACTCTCTTGTTTTCTCACTCTCTCGCTCTCTTGCTATATCTCTCTCTCTCTCTCTCTCTCTCTCTCTCTCTCTCTCTCTCTCTCACACACACACACACACTCTTTCTGCATTTCTCCGTCTGTCTGTGTCTCCCCCTCTCTTTATGTTTCCGTGCGCGTGTATGTGTTTCTTTGTACGATTTCTCTTCTAAGTCGTACACTTGGATAGCCAGACAAGTGAGCGAGCATTTAATATCTTTTTTTCGATGGCTCTCTCCAGTCGCAACGCCGTTTACGACTTGACGCTTAAGTGGAGCGCGTCGGCGTCCGAACGGCGGCCAGAGCAATATGCGAGAATCAAGCGTACAAGTAAGCGCTTCACCTGTGTGAGCTATGACCGCGCGTTCTTCCTCTCACGCGCTCACTCGTTTTGATCCCCTTCTCCCTTGAGTTTTTCCTACCACTACCATTTGCTCTCCCTCGCGTAAACGATTGTGGGTGATTTGACTTTCTACCTTCGTTCTTCTCGAGAGGGTTGAAAGATTATTGAGCATTCTTTCTCATTAATTTATTCTACCTTTTTCTTTTCACTCATTTCTTTATATATTCTCATCTAGTTAATGTAATGCGTATAACTTTTTTACATCTTTGAATTGTCTTGATACTACATTATTTTCTTATTCACTGTATTATACGCATTTTTATTAAAAAAAGTCCAACGGAAAAATAAGTCATACATTAGAGTATATTTCTCCTTAAGATTTCTATATATTAAGTTTATATTTTAGTTTTGTAAACGTGAACAGGTTATTTATTTGTAAGTGAAAAATTTTCATTTTACGATCATTAGACATTTAACTGTTTTCACACTAAAAGCAAGCTAATGTAAATGCAAATTTTTATTTCCTAGTATTAGCCTACTTTGTCTTGACAGGCAGGTTTGATTTTTTACGACTGCCATTCTTTTATAATTTTTATTTTATTAAGATGTAAGTAAATTCATTATACATAAATTTTTATAATATTAATTCGATTATACTTATTTTTTTAATTTTATTTACATTTATCGACTTTGAATTGTAACACTAATTTTATAACCGACGAGAAGTGCAATACAGAATATTATTAAATTAAATTAAAATCCTTAATTTTTAAAAATAATTTTTCAAATGCTTTTCAGAAATATCTGTAATATTGAATAAATATAAAGCGATATATAAGTAATTTGAGTAAGTAAATATTTCCGTGTGCGATAGAAAATGTTAAGTTTAATTAATCTATATTAGCTGATTAAAAGTGATTCAAATAATGATATTTCGTAGTTACAATATATATATATCAGATTTGAAGTTTAATTCTGATGAGAGCTGAAGAAAAATAAAATCAGTTTTTAAAAGATAGAGTGCGTAAAGTTGAAAAGCAAAGTTTGAAGATGGGCAGCATGTTAAAACTAGCGACTAGTGGGTCTGATGCGATTAAATTATATCGATAAATCTTTCCATTTACCTGAATATAAATCGATGTGCCGATACATTCATGTGACAAGCCCATTTTTTATTCACCTTGGATTTTAGGATGTTTGGCAACAAGTAGGCGGTGGCACGCTGCTGAGCAAGCACAACCTCAAGTGTGAGCCCTCAAGCGTCAAAGTATTTGAAACCTTCTTTATTTGGCGATTAAACGTGTCGGCTTTGATTTATAATCTCATAAACGGTGGTTGAACAGCCGTGACTCTTAAAAACGCGCCTCTGCTCGCACAACCCTATTTGAAGAAAAAAGCCCACATGCTCTCTCACTCTCGCACTTACGCTATTTGGTAAAGTGCGAAAGACTATGAATTTGAAGCGAACGCGTTGAAGAAGTTATTTAACTGCTGAATACACTTTCTTACTTGTTTCTTATTCAGTTCGAGATAATAACAAATGTGTCGTAATATATAAAATGTTATTTAGAAACACATAAAGCCTTGATGAGAGAAATAGGGATTAGTGAAGGAAATAGTAGAAAAGATATATATATATATAAATATATAGAGTACTGAAAAATAGGTAGAAAGAGAAAGAGAGAGAGAGAGAGAGAGAGAGAGAGAGAGAGAGAGAGAGAGAGAGAGAGAGAGAAATCGAGTCAGATACAAAGTAACAGAGTGTAGACATTCTAGTTAAAGTTATTGATAGTGTATTGACTTAGTAGTTTTTACCTTAGTAAATCTATTTAAATTGTTTTACTATACAAACGAATTTAAAGGTTTCCTATGAAAAATTTGTACAGTTTTCATTATTTTCATTTTTTTGAAATTATAATTTTTTTTTTGACTTGTCAAAATTTGGACCTGTATTCATTTAAATAGCATTGCGGTTGAAAATTTTTGCCTGTCATTTATTATTTTTTACTTTCAATTGCTACCGTAAAAATTTCTATATTATTTCTTTAATTTTTATAAAATAAAGGATTTGAATATCTAAATAATTATTTTTTTTATTATCGGTAAAGGGTTTTGTTAATGTACAATTCAATAACTTTTAAAGCTTCATCTGTGTCAGATAAAATCATTAAGACACCCTTATACACATACGTGTATTAGAAAAAAACTGTTCACGTACAAGGCTATAATTTTTCAATTTTTCAGATATCTGAGAACGATCAACTCTCTCTTGAATATCATAATCACGAAACAAAATTGTCTTTTCTCTTTCTCTTTGTGTTTCGGTTTTGTTTTCTCGACGTGTACTATATACGCACGCTGATTCTTACCCTTTTTATTATTCTCCCCTACCGAGTCCCGTGTACTGAACAAAGCCGGTCAACAAAAAGGCGTTTAGTCAGATCACGACCTTAAGGTTACGTCGTTCATGAATGGTTAATATGTAAATTAGCCAGACGCGGCATATGAGCTTATTTTTTCACATTTTTTTATTCTCTTTCTCCTTTTCTTACCTTCTCTCTCTCTCTCCCTCTTCTCTCTCTCTCTTCTCTCTCTCTCTTTCTTTCTTTCTTGTATCGCGTAATTTATTATACAAAACTCTTCATATCATACTAATAACCAATAATACTACTTGTTCATCATACAAATTAAAATATTAAAATTTTAATTATGTAGTTTAAATTTTCTTTATGCGCTATATTATAAAAAATTGTTTATAAAATATAACATTTAAAAAAAATCAGTAATTAGTGAAATCATAGAATTAATGTATAAAATATTTATGTATTAAAAAGAAATATATAGAATACAATATTGTAATTTAAATAATATAAATTAATTTCGACCATTTTTCGATTCTAAATGCGAATTGTAAAATTAAAATTATTGTTTGTGAAATTTAACTTTTTTTATGGATGTATTTCTATGTTTTATTGTTTTAACCCAATGTTGTATGTATATGTGCTTTTGATCAAAAGAGGGCAGACACGTTGCACTTCATATATTAATTTGTGTGCGTATATACTTAGGCGGTACACAAATATATATAAGTTTAGGTATGTAGCAGTATACAAAGGGACGCATGATGATTTTGACCTCTTCGACAACAGAATAGTTGAACGGAATACAAGTGGAATAAATATCGTATAAAGGGTTAACAATAGAGCTCTGACACACCGCAGCTAGATGAATATACTAAAAGCAAAAAATAAATGAATAAGAGAACGAATAATAAATATATTTTGACACAAGAGAACCCAAGATCATCGTTACTGTTATAAATACTCTCGTTCTCGCCCATATTTATAGAATAATCGCAACGCTTGGCTTCGTTGTACAATGTGTAACGAAATGTACAAAGTAGGGTTATTGTTGGAAGTCAAGCGGTAGCCACCCTTTTTTGGTTTATATTTTCTACTCTCTACTTACCTGCTCTTATTTGAGTAGATATAAGCAAATTTATTAGCATAGCAGGGTGAAAATTTTATGTTTTCATTTACGCGTTGTATGCGATCCCTTTTTCTTTCGTTAACATACTGAATAAAAACAGATAAACACGTTAATCCTACTGGAACCAAATAATATGCTCAATAAAAGTATTTTTTAGTCTATAAAATCATGAATTTTCTAATTATACTGTCTCGATTCTTGAATTCATTTGTGGTTTTAATGAGTTCTGTAGTAAAAACTACTAGCTTTCTTTTACGATTATATTTTCGTGTTAAATAAAAATTGTATTGTAATGTTGAAAAAATACTAAAAAGTCTGTAATAATTATTTCTTTTATTATTACATCTTTTATTACGATACTAATATAGCTAACTATTACATACAATTTGTAAATATTCAAGTTTCTAAAAATTGATTTAACGAGGTATTTGTGAAACTGAGTTAATTTTATAAATTATGTTAAAAAATTAAATAAAAACGACATAATTACATATAAAGTATTTCTAACTACATTTATTTTTATTGAATGCTCTTAAATAATATTTTAATGTATTTGAAAATGAACGATAAGAATTATATGTGATGTAATACAAATTGGTATACATATACATGCATTCATGCAAATATTTATATATATATATATGTACGTATGTATGTGTAAATATACAGATAGATATACAGAGATAAATAAAGAGATAAATAGATAGATAGATAGTGATAGAGAAAGATAGAGAGAGAAATTAAAATCTGTTAAAAATAAGAAATGATTCCAAAATGAGCAAAGCAAATTGTTTTATTCAAGTTAAACAATGGTTCAAATTTTTCTCCTCATTACACTAACGTATTAATCGAACGAGATTTTAATGATAATCTAAAAAGCTCCAATATCGTATTTATAAAATATGTGTCATACCTTTATTATTGCATCATTTGGAAAAATCATTATGTAAGGAGCTTTCAAGCATAATTAGTACCAAAAGTAGAATAGTATAGTAGTTCGCATTTCTTTCTTGGTATGTGGCTTAATATTTTTCTTGGAAGCAACTAGCGGAGGCTTGTGACCTAAAAGCTAATCACGAAACATCGGCAAAGCGCAATAAACGTGTCCTAGAGCTGAATGTGTGAGCATTCACAAATATTCTGCGTGCTATAATTTGCTGGGGTCAGAATAAGGTTTCGAGTAGAAGTAGAGAAGCAAATTTTTCTCCTTGGCCATGCTCAACGAATCTACGGAAATGCTAAATAAGAATACGCCTAAATCTTTGTCGCGATCTCGAATACATACACAGATATCCTCTGCGGATAGGGTCAGAGAAGCGCAGGAGCGTCGCGCGACGTGCCAGAGATTTAAACGCGCGACAGCGCATGTGCGGGTTCGTAGATGTTGCTCGGTAAAACATAGTCCCATGTATAGTACTCTGTACACGATTAAAACTTGAATCATGACTATTTACGACGACAAGGGTCTTTTCTGAGATCTAAGAAGCAATAAGAAGTGATTACTTTTTATTTTGCATAAGCTTAGCGCACAATTCAGTATTGCGTTAAAAAAAATATTATTTTATTTACGAGCCTTGGATAATTCTTGTTCCTTTTATATTTCTTTAGCAGAAGAGCTTTTTTATTACCGTAAAAGGTTATGTATCTTAAGGTATGCAAACGGAATTATATTATTTAAATTAAAATAAATGCGACGTATGTTGAAAGGTCTAACATTTATACAATTGAACATTTTTTTTTTCGATGAGTATTTATCTTAATTGTCATTTGTAATATAATTTTTTCTGATAAATATGAAATAACGAAGATAATTCGAAAGCATAATTGAAAAACTTTACTTACAACGTAGAAAAGTTATTTCTTTAATGAAACGGAAAAAATTTTCACAGCTTATTTTTACACGGACTTTGTATATCTAACATTTAAATCGATCGAAAACTTTGAAACGAAAACCCTTCTACCGTGTGTGAATGTTTTGTGATTTTGTTTTTGTTGCAGCTTGTATGCAACATTTTCATTAGTGTAAGGAAAACGTTCATCCAATAATAGTAACAGGATACAAAAGGTGCGATCAAAGAAACAATTTGGAAATGCGGTAACACAAGTTAAATAAATGTCAACACTCACCTTTGCTTCAATTGCGTCGATTGCAGGATTCAACACTTGTGTTTTGTTAATCAATTAAAGGACAACAGCCTGAGAAAGAAAGGTAAATTACGTAATCACAGCATATACGCACACTATTCTTTCATTTTTGCATTTCGTCGATGTGTATTTGATCCGAACTCTTTTAGCTACCTTATTTGACGATTTACAGCTGTCTTTTTAAGAACACAATATGCAGCGGCACGCTCGTATTTTTTCTCTCTCCGCCAATAAAAATAATCTATGTTGTTACAATAACGAAACAATGTTCGAATCGATTGTCACTTCCGCTGTCACATACTTAAGCGATACGATAATTCTTGTAGATTCGACAGTCACAGCTCCTCCCTGGGATTTCTCAAAAGCACAGTGCGACAAGATTAAAAGAAAGTAATGAAAGGCGCGTGCAGTCCCCTTCACCCTTCTTGCTAGCGATGCTGTCCCTCACGATTGTCCATATCGATCGCAACGGCAGCGGGGACACCGGCGGCCGCGGCGATAGCGGCGGCAACAGCGGCGACAGCAGCTTTTCTTCAATGGTTCTGTCATTCGTACAGTGCACCTGTACGGAGCGGTTTTGAACAGTCGACTTCTGTTGCCAACTAATCACAGTCTCGCGAAACGAGAAAAAATATGCAAAGAAACTTTAGCACGGGGAGAAATTAAGGAACGTCGTGCGTCGGGGATCGTTACTAAAGCATTGAGAGGTAAAAATAGTGAAGAAAAGGATTGACGAAGATAAAATGGCACTCCAAGTAGTCTAGAAGTTGGACAGTAACGGTCTGACGTACAGCGCCGCACGTAATGTAGCCGCGTTGCTGAGCGGGAGAGAACTGGCGCTTAACGATCCTCGACCTGTTCAACTGAAGAAGGTGCCCAAGCAGTCGATTTTCCCGAACGCTCCTCGCCACTCTACCCGACATAGTAGTAGGTCTACTCGTTCCCCGCCCCTCCGGGCACCCGCCAATAGTTGCCCGCTCGTCCAAAGCGCAGCCAATGGTCGTAGCTAAGGGGCATGGTCACACCTGGCACCCAAGCCACGCCTATCCCAGCGATCTGCTCTCTCACGAATAGTGTCGCATCTTTCTTCCACACGCAACCCTTAGATCTACCGAACGTGTTTGTCCTTCTTTTCGGCTCTTTTCCGTTGCTCTCCCTCGTCTTTAGAGCTTCAACAGATTAAGGGGCATTGAAAACGTTGTTGCTCCCTCCTTGCATATGGTGCTGTTACATTATGTTTGCTTCAGCTCTAAAGCTTTGATTCGGTACGTCTGCGTTCAATCAATCCCCAAAAGACAGGTTTAATAACGACAGATCGACGGAGAGAGGGGGGAGGGGGAGGGGGATAGAGAGTAAGTGGTAATATCGTTAGTTAAGATGCAGAAAAAGATCATCTCAGCATTTGCGCGACCGTACATTTCCTGTCTTTCACAGCGTAGGTTGGATATGCTTACACGAATTCCCATAATACTTACTGAGCCTTTCTTTCTCTTCTTTCTTTTTTCCTTATTTTATTGTACTTTTTCATTCTTTTACTTTCCCTCTCTCTTTCTCTTTTTTATTTATGTATAAAAAAAGATTTATTCAAAATTTGATTCTTCTTAATTTTACAAGATGTGATCCGTCTCCATGTATCTCATCTTCACGCCAGTGGTATTTGTCTTCCGTTATCGCATCTTATAATCTTGATTCATACGGGTGCATTCAGTTGCTCCTTTACATTTACATACTTTGAGATAGATCAATACGATGTGATGAGTGACGAAGAGATTTTGTACATTGTATATGCATTAACGAAATGTATAGATTACTATAATGTTAAATTTATATATAATATATAAGAGCGTTTGACTTTTTGAATTGAAATGAATTCCTTTTTTGTATTTAATTTATCTATTAAAGAATAGAAAACTTAATTTTTTCAGCAATTTTTCTTTTTCTTGTTATGTCTTGTTAGAAATATATTTCTAATGTTTAACTAACAATTAAAAAACGAATAAAAAAATCAATTGAGTAAAATTTAAGAAAAATGAATACAATGAAATTTCAACTCAAACTATTATTAGATTGAATTCCAGATTTTATTTGAATAATTCTGAGATTATACTTATTTATTGTCATAAACACAGAATATCATTTGTATTGATATTTTTTAATGTAGGAATTTTTTCTATTATTCAAAAAATTAAATGTTATGCTAGGTATACATAAATAAAAATTGTAATCAAAATTTATGATTACTGAAACTTAATATGCATAGATTCGCAATTATAGAAGTAAGTTTATAGGTAAATAAATTATTTTTGTACTCATGTTTATCGTTCTGTATAGTTTTTTTATTTAATAATGTTTTTATGATTTACATTACATGAAATGTAGCTGAAACTTTACGGAGTATATAATCGATTAACGTTAAATATTGTATTTAATATAAAGCATCAATGTGACGATTACAATATTTATGTAAAACGAAAAATTTCGTTTTCTTCATACAAATATCGAAGCGAAAAAAATATAGACTGCTTTTTGCCAGGTATTGGAAATAGATAGTGACCCTGGTGAGGGTTAACTGGCAATTAAAAAAAACCATTGCTTACAAACTCTCGTTGAACCTTTTGTCAGTTGTTTATGGACGTTTTAATGGTCATTCGTTGTCATAAAATCAGGTCCAGACAAAACGAGCCCTAAAAAAGTATAAGTGTAATCTAGAGACAATTTTACAATTGTCAACCGTGTTTCTTGAGCTAAATATTCTTTTTTCCCAGGTTATGAAGTAGATCTTTATATTATTTAAAAAATGATTTTTTTTTAAATTATTTTATTATAGTAATTATGCTAAAAGTAAAAAAAAGTAAATACAGCTAAGTAAAATGTAATTACAACAAGGAGATTTCAATAATTCAATAATAATCGTAAATATTAATTATTTAAAACATTTTTTACTTATTGCTATATAATTGAATTAGTATTAACTTATAATTTATTTACATGTTTTGAAAGGTATTTTCTTAATAATTTGCTACATTTTATAACGAAAATTAATAATTTTTTAAAATTTTAAACTTAAATTTTTTGATAAAAAAATATTCATATTTTACAAATATCTCTGTGATATTGAAAAAAGCTTAAAATTAACTTTGTAACTACACTTTTTTTAATTTAAATTTTTTAATTTTTTATTATAAATTGTTTTATGTAAGTTACTTTATAATTACAAAACTGGTTATTAATTCTATTACATTTATTGTATTATATTCATTCAAGTAGTTCGATACTATATTGTTGTTATTAAAAATTTTCATTTCTTACATAGTGAGTTAAAATATTTGAAATGAGTTTATATCGTAAAATCAAATACCGTAAAATTATTCATTAAAAGTGTTTAATTATACTGCTTAAGCTACAACAATTAAAATAAAATTTTGAAAATACTTATTAAAATTACATTTAAATATTTAAATAAATGTTTGAAATTAATTTTTATCGGTTTATATTATTTATCGGTTCTCTGTTAACTGATTTAGAATGATGACGTAACTTCATTCGATTTTTTATTATTTTTACAATTGTAGCTGTTTTAAACATTTTGAAACGATGGCTTTGTGATATATCATCAACTCTTTACATAAATAATGTTTGGTAGTATTCGGCAGTACAACTTTATATGATATGATTTTTTAAGTTTTTTTATTCTTTTAAACTCTTATTCAGATTGATTAATTATAGATTGATTTGTTTTGTATCTTTCAATGGTGTTATATTTAAAATATTAGATTTTTAAAGAATTTTTTAAATATTACATCTATTTACACACTAATACTAACAAGTAAATTTAAGTAGTTTACGGTTACTACATTAAAAAAAAACTTTTTTTTTATTTTCAGATATAATTAAAATTTTATCATAAAAACGTATTATTAAATGTAAATTAACTTAAAATTAATACATAGGGTTGTTAATAGACACGATAAAATATTACTATCTATTTTTTAAATATTCCCTTCCCTATTCACAAAATTAAATTTGAGTTTAAAATTTCTAATTTCATATGATTATTTGAAATAAATATGGAAATATTTAATTTATGTTTATTAATATTTCATATATCAAGAATTATTACTTTTTAAATCGTATAATTTAGTGCAGTAAAACTCAAATTATACTTTTTTCACTAAATTGGTGTTATGTATAAGTTTGTAGATGAAATTCCAGTTTTTAAATTTTAGATTAAATTCTTTAACTTTTGAAAAATTGATGAATATATTATTTCAATATAAATGAGTTATTTGACCGTTAATCTTGTAATAAATTACTTGATTTAACAAATTTACTGCTTCCGAAAGAATTTCTTCATACTTTCATAATGATAAAATAAATATTTGATAACATTCGGTAGAGACGAATTTTCGATTCTCAGTGATATTGACTAAATTGGATGTAGCCTATAAAAAATTTCTTAAGTTAGAATTTTGAAATCCCTTGAAAAGTGCCTTACTTAGCATAATGGTTTCGAATCTTTGCATTTGTTTATCGCATTGTATGTATTACAAAATCTAAGCAAACGTCGATTTTTATCCTCAAACATACCAGTAACAGGTCAGTGAAAAAACAAGCAAACGGAGTATCCGTGACTCGTGAAAATAGCTATGTTGTCCATATTAGCTAGTACGATAATCTGAGAATTTATGAGAATTTTCGGAATAATTTAAATACAAGGTGTGGCTGATTTGACTCTCGTTTTAATTTGTTTTTCAGAGAAACGGAGCTAACTTCGAGAGGAAAAAACGGATGAGAAACTGAAATTGGGTAAGTTCACTTAAAAAAAAAAATAAATAAAGCACATGAACATACAGAGTAAAGGAATCGGGGGGCTTTTAGTTAACAAATATGTGGGTAACAGAAACAAGTGACAAATAGCCCATCGTAAGGCCATTCCCGATTATTTCTTAAACCAATTTAATGAAAATGAAGGTTGAGCTTCTCTTAGTAACCAAGGAATAAATAGGCAAGAGAAACAGTCAGAAAGAGAGAAAAAGAGATAAAGGAAAAGAGAGAGAGGAGAGAGAGCGTGTACGGGAAGGCAACTGTGGAAGGAAAGAGAATGAGCACATTCATTTTTTGTTATTAAAAGAATAAACATATTTAAATTTAACAGTTTAATCTTATAAAGAATACCTCATTCTTCAGAAAATTTTTTCGAAGCTTTTCTGCATCATTTAGTTCATCATTATTGGCTAAATTTTTAATATATTTGATATGCATATATTTACAGCCAATTAATTCTAAAAATCTGATAATATATAAAAATAATATTTCAGAAAAAAGAACTGTACATGGATTATTTTTTTAATTATAAAAAGATAGTTAAATAGACTATAATGTAGACACGAATGCAACGAAATAAAAACTACGATTGGATGTAACATTTTTAGTTAAAAAAAAGAATATTGAAAAATATCAAGTGTATAAATAGAAGCTAACATAAGCCATCGGCTTGAAAAAACAGTGCAAAATTTGCAGAACAAATATATCTGTCGGAATAGATGAATGACAATAATAATTAAGGCACTCATATTAAGCATCTATATAACGTTTCTTCTCGGTAAATGATTTGAAATATGATTTTTGGACGGATTCTACATCATAGACATTAAACTTTTTCCATATTTCTCTATTATGTGTATATTATGGGTACGTTATATATATACTTTGTGTTTATACGTGAAAATCTGCATACATGCGTAGTTCTTGTTCTTTATTTGCCTTCTATATCTTTTTAAATGTATATCACTAATCTTTTTTTTAATGTTTCTTTAAGCATTAAGCGACTTTTTTCGTTTATATATTTGAAACTTCAGCAATTTATGAATTAGAAACATTTTTTATTATTTAGTTTAATATATTAATTATATACATTATATACGTTATATACTTTATGACGTTTATTTGAATTTTTGATTATAATTTTCGTAAATTAAAGACTATACTAAATCGGGTTATAAGCAAACAAGTTTAGAATTGCAAAAAAAATAAATGAACTCATTATTAAGAAACAACGATTGTTTTTTTTAATGATAAAAAGTTATTTTGAATATGCAGAGAAAGTTTTATAGAATAGAATAATTTTATAAATATAAAAATTATATATTGACATCGGTATAATGAACAAATTATAAAACAAATAAGAAAAGCTAATGATAATTTGTGATTTACTAAGCTCATTAAATTGACATAGGTTACATAATTATAAGTATCAGTATTTGTTTCATCATAGACATTTTTAAATAAAATTTTCAAAGTATTTTTACAAATGGGTACATATCGATAATTTCTTCGGATGCATATATTTTTTGTAAATAAAACTTATTTTTTAACAAGAAAAATTCTATGAAAAGTGACTTCTTTTATCCCTTATTCTAGATAAATTAAAAAAGCAGATATAAAATGATGGTTCATTGATAACGATCATTGACATTGACCATTTATAATCATGGGAATATTTAAAATAAAAAAAATGCTGAGGATCATTAATGTGTACTTTAACAACTTCGAAATTCTTTCGGCTACAAATATTTATACACTGAGAGGTACAATACCATTAAAATGTCAGTTGCTCAGAAAATGAGTCTAGGACCACTAGAAGTCAAGTGCTTTGATGAAAAGTTGTGAAATAATGTTTCGATAGAATGATTTCTGTTCTCATATGAAATATTATTTTAACAATAGAAGAAAGAACTCAGTGATACAGTTTAAGTACTTATGATTCATTATTGAATTAGCAATACACTCTTAAATAAAAATTGTTTTGCACTTGAACAATGGTTGGTTTCTGTAATTTATATAGACAGAATACGTAAATAATTTTATGCATATAACGGTGAAAGTTTAATTTTCTCATTGTAATACTTCTTCATATTGATATATTTTACTTATATTATTAATGGTAAATAATTAAATATTTCTTAATATATATTTATTTTTCCTTTCAGATTTTTAGATTACTTCACGCGTTCCCTATGTAATTTTACATTGCACAAATTTTTTTAACTATTTACGAGGCATTATTTTTTAAATATATTACCCTTTTTCAAAACGTGTTTATTTTCACGGTCATTGTCTTCAAAAATCGTGAGCGTTGCCTTTAAAATAATTTTGATACGTCCACCTGGAATATATTAATAAATAAGAAGAGGTCGGGACTCGTAGTTAATACAAATGATATATTTATTTGAAAAAATAATTGGTAAAAGCTGATTTTTATTGTGCTTGCTATAGAGCCATTTGCCACCCAAACATTATAAATATTTTTAATTTGTAAAGCTTGTTTTACATTCACTATTTGCGACAAAGATAGACGATACCCTTTTCAGTGATATTTGTGCTGTTAGAATCAATAGTCAAACAGACTGTACAATCTGTGTCATCTATGAATATATGAAAGGTGATCGTGGATCATGATTAGCATGACTAATACTGGCACGTAAACGTACAATAATATAAAAATGTTTAATGCATATTAAGAATTTGAATAATATATATTTTTTAAATTTTATGAGATCCTTACCATTTTTAATATATGCTTATCATTATATATATATATTGTTATAATTAATAATCGAATAACCAAAATGCATAATTAAAATTACTGAATAGAAAAGTGACTTAAAATAAAATTATTAAATTAATTTGATACAAAAAAATGTCTCCTTGTAAAGATCTTTATTCACTTTGTATCATATATAAAATTATCTGTTTTTATTACTGAAAAGATATTTAATATAATTAATATAAAGTAAATTAAAATTGGTTATTTTCATATATATTTATGTGACATATTTATTTCATTAATATTAGAATTTGTTTAAAAAAGTTTTAAAAATAGATAAAAGTAATAGACGAATAAAAACCAATTTTTACAGTATAAAATACATTAATTAGTATTCTAATTGAAAGGACTCTATAATACTTTAAATAGTTTTACCAAGATTTGTGGCTCAATAGGTAAAAAGCAAAACAAGAGAAACTCGAAGAAATCTTGGAGATCAGTTCATCGGACCCAGTCGAGCGACATTGGAATAACGACATAATTCATGTCAAAACATTGATAAGATAGCATCAAAAGAAGAGACTTTCCCTGTGCCTCCTCTTACTTCTTGTCCTTACGGATTCATTCAATTTTTTTTGTGATTTTTCTTTCTCTTTTTTTACCTGTCACTTCTATCTCTCTCACTCTCTGTTTGAATACCCATCTTCTCTCTCTCTTTTCCTCTATTTATCTTCCTTTAAAACCCTTGTTTTTCGTGAATACTCACTATACCTTCATTTAAGACTTCAGAGAGGAGTCCCCATGTAAAAAGTTGGGCTTTAATCCGTTAATGGGACCATTTGGTGTATGAGTGTTAAGAGACGTCAAATTTTCGATCTCCCGCAACGAACTATATTTATATGTTGAAGTCTTTAATTTCTTTTTCTTTTTTCATATTTCATGTAGATATTAAACTAAACTTTCGTGGAAAAATTCGCTCCTAAAACAATAACTTTATGCAATAAAAGTTCCTTTTAAAATGAATCGAGTTTATTTAATAGAAAATTCCACATTTCACTTAATCTTAAGAATATAATACGCTTGGTAACATGTCCTTATTTTCAGCTAACTACATTTATTTGTAATAATTGTATTGCTTCAATTTCTACATAGTTCATTGCCTGCACATATTTTTATTAAACACTTTTAAACATTCGAATGTTAAAACGTAAAATTTTATTAAAATCGAAGACCTTAATTCTCATTGCATTAAAAATAGCAATAACATTAATGGATTATAATAATTACCCCTAACTCATATTCTTTTCGTTTTGTATTTGTTTACAACTAATTTAGGGTTTTAATTTTCTTTTCATTGTACTCGCTACTATTTAAAAATTAGTTTTGCCATTTAGATTCAATAAACATTGAAAAAAAACAATCTTTGCTATATATCATATTTTTTCAGTATTCAATTATAATTTTACATTAAATTCCATTTGATAAATTATATTTTGATTAAAATTGTTAGAAATTAAAATAAACTATTACATTTATTTAAATGTAATTTTTTTAAATAATTGTAATCTTTCATTTCACTAAAGTGTTCATAATAAGCAAATTAAAAAAGAACTTGTATTACTATTTGTGTAATAGTTGTAGAACTATTTGTGTCATAAATTTTATTGCACATTTATGAAATAATATTATATAAAAAATATAACATAATAGTTATAACAATTTATATAAAAAATCTTGTTACATTATATTATCAATAAGATTAAAATGAAAATAGATAATAGATTATTTAGTGTAACTTTTATCTTAATTCGAGAATTTATTAGTTTAAATTTGTTTCTTTCAATTTTAAAATTTAAAAAAAAAAAATCAAATATGATTATATGACGTATAATCATATAATGATTTCGTTTCAAAGTAATAAAATTAGTTAGACTTGTTATATAGAAAAATTTATATATTATATTATATCTATTAATATAATATAATTATATCTACATAATAGATGTAGGTATGCGTAATTAAAGTAAAAGTATTAGCTTTATATATTAAGCTTATCATAAATTATATTTACTAGTTGTTTTTTTAGTTTCATGTTTAAGTTCTATTAATATCGTAAGTATGAATATTTCAAATATGCCCACACACGTTGTATAAGTCTTGTAAATGAAGTAAATCGCTTAGAAAAAAAATATTGGTCACTTAACGTGGCAGTTTTAAATAGTTTTGAAAATATTGTATAAAATAGTGATCAAAAGATGAACATCGATATTTTTTAAAACTATTTGTAGCTAACTTAAGAATATGCATAAGAGATACATGTATGAGTTTTTGTGCCTTTGTAAATATTTGTATATGAAAGTAACTTGACACTAAATAAATATGGGTCTACTACTAATTTACAAAGGCAGAGCACATACCGAGTTGATTTGCAATAAATAAACAAGCGTGTATCGTTTGTAAATTACACGTATATAACGAAAATAAACGGAAAATAGTTTAAAAGTATTGTTAAGAGTGAGGTAATTAAAATTTAATAGATTAAATAGTAAGTCCTTAAAAAAAGATAAAATGATAGTCGCGAAAAAAGATTTGACTTGTCAGGATCATTGGAGCAAATTGAAAAAAGCTCGCTCGATTGGAAAAAAATCGAATTGTTTCGAAGGAAAGAGAAACAAGTTGGAATTCATTCTGACTTTTTGCTGATACTCGTAAAACAGCTTGCATGCAGTATCGGGGTTGTGGCGTGCGAAAAAATATACATACCTCTCGTATGCATCTTTTCTCTCCTGCCTCGGCAGACTGGGACACAGAGTCTTCTTACTGAGGAGGAATCGCGCGGTGGCAGTGGTGCCAATGTCCCAGAGTATCCGATTGCGACCCACCATCGAGCTCCCCTCCTCTCTAGCCCGATCAGCGTAATTCTTACTTACAAACTCCACTGGAATCTTCAAATTCAGGAAGGCAGCTTTTGTGTGACTGGTCATTTGTATTGTTTGTTTGCTCAGAGATTAAATTATGTAAATGAAATATCCTTTAAAGCTCTATTTACCTGTAAATAATGCTTCGAATAACACTTTTTTCGAGTACGTTATTACTTCGAACAAATGTTTCTTTCCTTATTCGTTATTTGTGTCATACCTTCAATCTACTCATATTCATTATAAATTAATTTTTATTTCATTTTTTTTTTAACAAACAACTTTATATTTTGCTACATTTTACATTAATATTTGTTTATAAGTATATTTAAAAAGTTAATTTTTTTCTTGAAATTAACATGAAAACTGAATGAATACTTCAATGTAACAAATTCACTGTAATATTTCCGATCCTTTAATTATTTGATAAATTTATTTGTATTTTTAGTCTCAAATATCCATAATTAAAAAAAAAACTTTTTTAAAATTGACTTATATCTTTTTATTTTGTACAACTTTTCATACTCAGCGTAAAGAATATATAAAGAGATATTGATGGTCGATTTGAAATATCTAGCAATTATTAATATAATATAAATTAGAATTTCATTACAAGAAAATAAATATGATTTTCAAATAAAATTTTAATTGTATTTAAGTACTTTCCTTGGTTATATAAATTCATACAACCTATTGGTTGTATACATTTTTTTTAGAAATATGACTTCAATAATGATTTTAATTTTTAGAAATTTTCATCAGTTAAATTTAAAGTATAAGAAAAGAAAAGAATTTCTTTATTCAAGTATTATAGTTAAAAATTTTGTAGTCGAGTTCCTGTATCTTTACGCTTACATTTGTGAAATTAAGAATCTTTGTGTAATTTTCTATGTATTTTTATTGAAAACTCAAAAGTAAATAAAATTTTTTTTAATGTTTCTGTATACATTTATCATTTGCTTCCGGAGAATAAAATATGAACCAAAAATACTATGTAATATTTGATATTAAAGTATTTTTTATTTAAATAATGATGACTGTAATTAACAGTTTTTCTAAAAGAAAAATTGCTATTCGCTTTATTCCGTTCTTCAAAGACATCTGTGTATTGCTATTTAACATTTCTTAAAACAAACGAAATATGGCGAATAATGAAAATTTTAAAGGCGACCATGTTAAAAGGATGATTTGCAGACGAGTTTTAAAGTTGTTGGTTAATTTAGCAATTATTAAGTTGTATTTTCAGAACTTCTTAATAGCCGAGAGTAACGGAAATTTCAGCTTCATGCCGTCACATGAGCTCTTTAAGCGAGATACTACAAAAAAATACGTTAATGCGTGAAACATACCGTGCGAAGTATATAATTGGCTAATACAATTTCAGCTCTTTGCAGGTATCCATCTTACGCGAAGAGATCGGGCTATTCATAATGCATTATAGCCTCCAAGCACAAGTCTTCCCTTTTCTTTTCAATATACATCGTGACACCTTGAGGTGCTAACCTTTCAAAATAAAAATAGCGGATCGCAAGTCTTTTTTCTGTTCCGACAGGCTAAAAGGAATAAAGAGTGAAGTGAGACTGAAGGTACTTGTACAAGACCGAAGAATTCGGGGGTGCGAGCGGGACTGATTTTAGACGCGCTAATTACAGTATAAATAAGGAGAAGGGTTAGGATAGGTGTTGTAAATTGGTGGTTAACAGGGGAGAGACGGATGGAAAGTGATGCACCTTAAGAGACTGGTCGGAAGACTTTTAACTCTGACTTGTTCAGATATCTGATCCGATTTACTCGAATACTCGCATTCATATTTATCACGTATTTCGTTCGCGTTTAGCAATGACAAACTTTTACAAGGCGTAAAATAAAGACTTCACATCTTCAACACTTTTTCTCAAATGGATATAATCTATTTCTACTGTTACTAAACTTTTAATTCATTACCCTTCTCGAACTTTAATATCAGTTCGATTTATATGCTTTGTGACTGAAAATAAAATATTTGGTTGTTTTATTAAGTTAACAAATTATTTTATTAATATCATTATTATGTACTAAAAGTTTCTTATGACAATACATACTTTACTGGTCTTTTAGTTATGTGCAGATTTACTACCTACTATTATAATTTAATTTTCGACTACTCTTTTTCATTAAATGTTAATGTATAAATTGTGGTTAAACTTTATATTAGAGCTTAAATTATATGTAGTATTAATAGTAATTATATTAATAATATTAAAAGTATCTGAAAAAACAATCATTCAATAAACCAATCAATTAAAATGGGTGATTTTGCTTAATCATTGCATTCAATGTCATTTAACTTCCATTTCATTTTAGCATGACTCGTTATACGTTTTACCTATTTTAAGAAGTTTTATTAAAACGACAGGAAATTTAAATACATAGAATTGATCTGTAATACTGTTTTAAAATTATAATTATGTGATATTTCAAAGCTGATATTTGAGTATATAAATAATTTAGAATTTTCTTTAATACAGAATTGAAATATAAAATTTGTAAATTTATTTATGAAACATATTTAAACATATTGTACATTAATATTTAAATTTCTATTTAAAAAGATACTAAACATTTTTAACAAATTATTTAATACAATTTTAACTATTCACCTATTTTGTAAGTATTCTGAATATCAAAAAAATATAGACAAGAGTTAGAAATTGTAATAATTTCATAAATGATTGGTAATTTTTTAGGAGGATACTTTTTATATCTATTAAATAAAGTTGAATAGATTTAATAAATCTATAGAAACGAGATTTAACTTAAAAAATTATAATTTAAATAATTAATTTATTTTTATTAAATTTAAGGATCAGTATATAATTTTAACATAAAATTTTTCCAATTTGATATATTGTAATAAAGTTACTTTTATTTGCATTAATATAAATTATATTCAAAATTATATTTTATAATCAGAAATTATATTTAATTCTGATTAAGGTTGGTAATAAGATCACTAGAATATAAAATTGTTTGAATTACTTTTCTTCCTACTGCTATAATAATTATTATACTCTTTGTAATAATAGTTTATAAAAATTCACTTTATACGTAAAAATAATAAAGTAATTAATTATTAATAAAGAACTTTTTAGATAATTTAATTGTCAACTTCTATGATTAAACATGAAAAAAAATATGGATTTTGTATTATTTTATAGAATGAAATTTACATTTAACGTTTCTAAATTAATGTTAAGTATAAAACGAGTAAAAATATTATTAATATTATGATAGTTAATATATATAAATTTAGCAGATTGAACAGACTTTTTCCGAATGTAAAATAAGATTCTGTATAAAAATTATAAAAACTTTTTCTCGTTTGAATTTAGGCTCACCTTCGTATTATTTAAGTTAATTGTTTGAATTTAATTGAATTTAGAAAATATCGTTAAATATCCTTATATAAAATAACTTGTAAAAAAATTTTTAATTCAATGTAATGAATGGATTCAGATATAAATTTATATACACTGCATAATTAGTGATGAGATAAATATATAAAACAAGAGAACATTTAAGCAGAAATACAACATGTACATACAATACTTATCGTTTGAAATGCATTCATCTGAATCAAATTTTTTCTTAAATTAGATTTTTTTTCAGATGATTCAATAAAATGAAAAAAAAAGACAAAAGACAGAAGACACTAAATGATTGAAATTAAAATTTTTTTTCTCTAGCTCAGAGTCCCTGGAAAACCGAGTGTATGTAATAATCAGGTAGCTAGTTGCGGTGGTGACGTCTTATAAACTCGCGTATTATATAAAGATATAATAATAAGAAAGACCCCAAACGCGGTTGAGACCGTGAATAATTAGAATAAGGTCGGGTAACCGCTGGCGTGTCTGATGGCGGGATACGTAATTTTGGCGAGAGTACTTCTCCTATCCTGCGCGCCATCGTCAATTCCTTTGAATGATGCCCTGCTGTGGTAAACACCGTAGATCGAAATCATTTTATCTTTCTTCCCTATTTATATTATTTTTTTCACAAATTTTGCGGTCTTTTCTGTTCGCGAATGTTTTCAATTTCGGATTTATTGTCAAGCATACTCTACCTAGAATTTGACGGTAACTTGTTTTACGGCGCTTCATTATTCAACGCATATGCACGTTTGATTATAATCACAAGATTTTAAAAACATCTTCATTTTGATTGCTTCTACGAGGAGCAGCTGTTCTATATGTTACTTCACCCTACTTAATTGTTGATGAATTGCATTTCGAGAATTAAAAGTACTTATTTTCGTGGCATTGTCCATCTAACTGCACTTAAAATATTATTTAGCTTTATTAAGTTGGTATTAGAGAAGAATGTAGCTTTTTATATTAAGATTGATTATCAAAAATTATGAAAATGATTAAACACAGATTTATCGCATTCAAAATATTTCTATACATAGTAAGTCACTGTCTCGCAAATTATTCTAAAAAATATTATAAAGTTCTGATTGTGTAAGGAAAATGTTCAAACATTCACACGATATTCTTGTTCTTAACACCTTTCAGAATTATTCACTCTTTATATGAGATCCCTAATTTATCTCTTGCTTCCTTTCCTTTTTCCACGAATGTTTAGCTAGTTTTTCTCATTCTTCTTTTATGGCCTTATCCCACTACCGCTGTCGATTTTGTCAACAGGTTTTGTGGCAGCTTGTACTTTTTTCAGAACACGTACATACAGCTTCTGTTTTAGGTGGAGACTGCACATTTTTCCCCATGCTCTCATCATTAGGTGCATGTTCATACCATATTGTAAAGATTAAAATTAGCAAATGATTCCACAGGCCTTAGGTTTTCTAGTATTTACATTTGAGAAAGAGATAGAGCCATAGGCTCAATATTTCTTGAAGTAGTGTACAATTCTAATCTTAATTTAACAAATATAATTTGTAAATCATGTAATAATATTAATAAGAGTGTAAAATTATATTTATAGTTATATTATATAATATATATAAAACTTTATTTGGAATCGACGCTTTTTAGTGCATGCATCATTTTTTCTAGAAATATGATATTAAGTAGTATTACAAAAATTAATAAATTTTAATTTATATTACATAATTATTGAGATTAATATTATAATATCAATGACGTATGTTAGATTTAATTCAATCAAAATATATATTGTCTGAGCAAAATAGTTATTTATTTTAGTTTTATCAAGGTATAAAAAAATATTTTTAAATTAGATCTTCGATTTATTTATCCGAAGAGATCTGATGAAAACACATATTATCCTTTATTAGAAATTGAATTTGAATACATGACTCTGTAAATGCAATTTATGAGAAAAAATCATAAATTTATATTTATAAATGAGAAGATCTGAATATAAATAGGCTTTAGTAATTTTACAGATTTCTAACTATTATTTTTTTTCAGGGTGATAATGAACACATTCTAAGCATAATAGTAGCATTATTAAAAAAAACTCTTTATAATAATCATGTGCATACCTACAACGTAGCAGTATTTTTTTATGATTGTCATAAATGTTAATCTAGAATTACATTTTTTTACCTGTAAATAGTCTTTATGTGATCCAGTAATTGTTTGCTTTCATTTGTAGGAATGAATTTAACCTTCAATTTCGTAAGATATAACATAAATCTTCAAAGCTTGCTATAGCTTTCAAGAAATATTCATCTAGCTATAGCAATTTTAACTACTTGTCAAAAATTTAATATTAAAAAGTTAAAAATAATGTAATATAAACAAATTTAAAGAGATAAACAAGTATTTGAATAAAGTAAAAAAGAAGCTGTTCATTCTAGCCACATTTATTTCGCTTTACATTAAAAAGTTTTAATTTTATATGTAATTGATTCTATTTTTGATATCACCTATGAGGGAAAAGAACTTTATTATGTATGCAAAGCTTTTTACAAGTACTATTTCTTTGTTTTAATTCTTAATTTAGATTCCTAAGATTTTATTCTATAATTTAGA
This sequence comes from Kradibia gibbosae, assembly GCA_018907135.1. Lineage (NCBI taxonomy): Eukaryota > Metazoa > Arthropoda > Insecta > Hymenoptera > Agaonidae > Kradibia > Kradibia gibbosae. The sequence goes on along the minus strand of JACCHX010000001.1, from coordinate 33,871,041 downwards.
TACATTATGAGTTCGATTGACAGCTTTCACATTTATTCGTTACATTCTTGCATTTTCTCTTTTATTTTTTTTTTCTCGCTCTCTATCTCTTTCTCTCTTTACCTCTACGTTTCTCCTTCTTTATTTTCTTCTTTTTGAGAAAAGATCTATACAGCTCTCCCTAATTCCATACCCTTTTAATTCCACATAGTACCTACTTACTTATGTAAAAGTATCTTTTAATAAGTTTATAGATTAAAATGAATATATATATATATATTTTTTTTTTTTATACGATATGATTAATAAGAATTGTGGTCCAATTTGAAAGAAAAGCATTTTTGTAGCTTAAATTATTTAACATACTTACGTTTCAAAACAATTCATATATATTTTTAATTCTCAAATCATTTATTTAATATCAAAGTATATCAGTCTGACACGTGGGTTATATTATAGCATTTATGAGGGCACTACATATCTACTTAATGTCTATTTGATTCGTGGCTATTTTTTTATTCAAGTTCGTGACTTATTCTTCTCCGGCTTTATTTTTTTCATGTTTTAAATTATACTTTATAAATATTTTTTCTCCTAATAAAAAAGTGAATTAACTAATTTAAAAAATAAGTCAATTAATCAAGTAATAAAAAATGATTAAATATCAAGTATTTTATAAATATGTTATAAATTTCTTTTAAATAAGTTTATAATAAAATTTCAACATTTTATTGTTTTTTTTTTTAATATGCTATAGTTCATTTAAAAACAAAACAAAATTCTACCTATAATCATAAGATCCAAGACAATACATATTTATCAAATTTGTGTTCAAATTTCTACACATAAGTTTAAAAATGAAATTATAAACTAATCACTAAAAATTCTATTTACAACAAAAATTAAAGTTGAAATGTATTTCAGTATTTTTTAATGTAGGTATTATTTAACTTTAAGTATTCAACAGATAAAATTTATAAGTAATTCTCAGTATTTAAAGTTCTATATCCTTTTCTGCTAGTTCTGTTTCTCACGCGTTAAAATGTTTTGACATAAATTTTGAGTTGCTTAAAGTATATTTTTATGTGGAAGATTTTTTAAAACGATATAATAATCCAATATTTAAAATGTAAAATACTTTATATTATTCTTTAAAAGTAAGAAATAATAAACAATTTCATAGCTCTTCTAAATTAATAATAAAAAAATGCCCATTCGGAACGTAGCAGTAAGAGTTGAAAAATATTAATATTTTAATATATCATATACTAATATGTTTCATACATCATATATTCGAAGTGATTTCAAAAGTTTTAAAAGGTATTCCTGTTGCTCGAGTGACTTCTTATGTTTACAGACGAATCAAGACCCCAATTGGAAATAAAAGTCAAACGTATATTCTCTAAGTATCTTTAACTCTACTTCTGTTCTTAAGATTTTTTGAAATGTAAAAAAAGTCTATTTGAAAGTAGCATAAAAAAAGAAAAAAAGAGCATAGTTGACTTAAAAGAATGATTTACTATGCTGAAAGTACATTTTCGAACTCGTTGTACGATAGACACGGCTTTAAGAAGCCGGGTTAAATAAAGTACTTTCACGTGTTCGATTCCATGATTTTTTTAATGTTAAATACGTAGTTTGACTATTACATTGAAAAAGAGAGAAAATCGATTAATAGATAGAAGATAGAGAAAGAGAGAGAGAGAATAAGAAAAGATAAAGAGTAGCTAAGAATTAGAGAAGAGTTGGATGGTTTGGTTAGGATAGTGAGAAACAGAAAGGCTTGTAAAGGTTTCCAGTACGATGGACAAAAGTTTTACTGTATGTTAGTATCTCAGTATTAATTTCATCTCGGAAGAGATTTTTTTTTTCATTTTTTACCCGCTTGCCTTTATTTTATTTTTTTGCTTAGTGCGAGTATAATACCTCAATTATATTTCTACTCTGGGTTATACTCTGATGAGACGAAAAGTATGTACACAGATTAAATTGTTATTTAATCTATTGTTAGTACGTTGCCTTTTATACAAAAAATGTTTTTTTTTTGAAAGGAAGATTTAAAATGTTTTTATATAAAAACGATCGTACTAACAATCGTGAACAGTAAAAGTTAAATTAATTTATACTTCCGAATGATATTTAAAATAGAACTATTCTGGAAGGAGTTATGAACTTAATTGGCTGATAAACAGTTTTAACCAACATTTATGATTCATAATTTATTTCATTTTTCTAATTATTTTCTAGATAGATTTAAAGAAAAAACAATTTTTCATGCAAAGTTTTAAATGTTTTCTTTTAGATAGATAAAACCAAATTATTTACTCATTTTAAGCAATTTATTGTAATAAATTGACTCATACCTAACAAATTAAATATTTTCGTCTACATTTTACAACTAAAAAAATATCTGGTCGTCTTTATATACACGTCTTTTATTTATCTACATCGACAGTTCTAAAATTAAGATATTGATAAAATGAATCAGCAAAAAAATCCAAAAAAATAAAAATCATTTAAACAATAAAAGAGTATAATTATTATTTATATAGTAGATAAATTGTATTATTTTAACTTCGATACAAAAAAATTCCATTTTTATATTTATTGTAACATCACTAGTAACCAACAAAAAAATATTAACTTAATAATTGCACATATAAAATTATAAAAACTATTTTGCTTGAAGGTATGCATGTACTTACTTTCCAAAGTGCATGTATGTAATTTTTTAACTTTATTTTATATATAATTAAATTTATTGTTTAACACTGAAAAAAAGTTGAATATGTTAATGAAAAAAATGTTACTTAACTCGATTTTATTTATCCATATTTGCATTTTTTTAAGAATAAAATGTTTTAGTTCATGTTTTGATCTTTATTTATTTATATCATTTGTTTATACATTAAATTTTGTTTAGGATAGAATATTTTTTGAAGCTTGTAAATATATGTGCAATTGTACTTTGACGAGACTTATGACGTATATATAATATAATATAAAAAAATATTACACCTAAAACTATTAGAATATTAAACGTGAGGTAACATTTAAAAAAATTTATATTTAAAAATTTTTATTTTATCATTTAATTGAAAATTTTTAAAAAAATTTTAACTTTTTTCTCTCCACAAACTTTTTTAAGCTCATTTGTTAATATAAAATACTTTAAAACTTTTCTGAACATGTCTGAATGATTTTTATTTACACTTAATTAAAACAATACTTTATTTTGTTTTATGTCGTCATACTTAAAAATGTTTACTTAAAAATCATGCTGATTTTAATAATGTTAACATACAAAAATCAGTTAAATTAATTCATAAAAATTTCTGATTGGTGCAATAAGTCGAAGGATATGTTAAATATCACTACAAGGTAAAGCCATAAAATTATTTATTAATTACTAATTATACAGTATATTTTATTAAATATTATTTTTCTTAATAATTTTAATAAAATTTAATTATTAAAAGTAATCTAAAAGAGTATTATGAAACATTCTTTTAAAAATTAAAAATTTTAAAGCCATAGAAATGCGATACTTTGTAAGAAAAAAAATTTTCTAAAAATTATTTATCTTTTGATTAAGAGATCATATATTCATACGAAAAATTGACAACTTAAAACATCTTTAAATGAATTAATTTAATATTAGAAAGATGATATATGAATAAACTCATAAATCAGGCGATTAAGCTTTCGAAAATACTACGATCTCTTATTTTAAATTGTATTTGAAATGATATAAATTTTTAACTTTCTTCTATCCATCTTCAAAAAATGTATAATACAAAAACAGTACATTGATAATGTAATGATGAGAGTTGTAAAGTAAAAGGAACGCAAAAAATACCGGAATAAATTCGTAAAAATACGTATGACAGTGATCGATCCATGAAAGTGCATGGCATCTATATGCAAAAAAAGTTTATGACTTTTATTAAGATCGTTTAAGATCGTTTCAAGGAGAGCTCGTTTCAGGGTTTGACGAATAACTGATTACAAGAGAATGAATACTTCGTAACTGAAGCTTAGACCTTATTATAGGCTTTGCTCACCGATCTATAATACCTGAAGCGACTCAAAATATTTTGACCAATGATTATTTTTTACGTTCAATCTTTATATTGTGCGTTTTCAAGTGTTGATACATTTACCGTTCTATAATAAATAATAATGTATTTAATGAAATTGCATAATAACTTCATTTTCAATTGGTATTAATGAATGAATAAATAAAGTAATAATTATAAGGTCAAATTTCACCGATTGATATTTAATTAAGATTAAATTTTAATAAAAGGAAAATGATGTAATATCCTTATTTATCGTAGAATCAATAAATTAATTTTTCAATGTTTAAAGATAAAGCGTAAGATTATATTAAGTTTTAAAAGATGAAAATATTAGTAAATAACAAAATGATTTGTATATTACAATTATTTTTATAAATAGGTATGTATGAAAAGTAAAAAAATTTTGCTTGTTATTTTAAATTGAAAATTTTTTATATTTTTAGATAAATTTAAAAGGTATCACTTGAATCTTTGTCGATAATAAAAATAATTGCAATTTTTCAAATTAAAAATTTAGGATAAACTCGATTGCCATTAATTGAGATATAATAAAAAAAAATTATAAAAAACCCATTAACTTTGCTTTTAAATATAAAGTTTTTATTGATAAAATGTATCGTGAAAATGAATCGATAGTCAAACTTGTGAATCTACTCATTACAAATAATTTTTAATCGTTTATGTTTAAAGGTAGTTAAACTTATAAGTTGTTTTCAAGAAAATACATAATGTTAAAAGCCAAAATAATGAATGTCATCAATGTGGGAAGAAGTTAGAAGAGCTGAAGTTAAAACGAACTGAAGAGATTTGAAAAGTCAAAAAAGCGTGAATACCTACATGGACAGATAAGACACAGCTTTTAAAAGCGCATAACCGTGTCTTGTTTTTATACATAAGTTGATCATATCGTAAATGTAATTGTAAATGTAATTACCATAAATTGTGAAATATTTTTAAACTGATATAGCAAAAAGTTCAAGTTTTAACTTCTAGAATCTGTTTCAGTCATTGCAAAAAATATTTGCAGTAGTAGGGATAAATAAAATTGATTAATCTCGGAATATTTTTTTCCTTTGTAATCGTATTAGGATGCAATATTATCTTCAATGCAACTTTATCTTTGTTGATATGCTTATGTGCCTCACTATAGGTTTTCCAATATCTTCTGAGAATTCCAACCGAGTTTACCGTGGATTCCATTCCTTTTAAAATGCCTATGCTGTCTTATTTCTTGTAGTATCCTTATTTTCTTAAGGGAATTCCTTTATCTGTTGACTTTTTATTTTAAGTCATTGCGTTGCTTTCGAGAGCAGTATATACAAAAAAATATTCCTCTCAATAAAAAGCTTATGCTGATGTATCGGACCTCCCAAAATATTTTGATTTGACATAATTTTTCATTTAAAAAACGGAAATAGTTTAAAAATTCATGGTTTTATATGGCAAAATATGCATACGTATAAAATATTTTTATAATAAATGAATACATATAACATTAAAATATCATAGTATAATATACACGTGGAATAGAAACATTATTACACAAATTGTTAGTCGTGTTTCTCTTTCTATCTTTTCATTTCTTTCTCCCGTTTCTCTCTTTTTTGCGCGCATTCTGTCTTTATCTTCTTTCTATATATGTTTGCAATAACAAATCATAAATTTTGTTAAATTTCATGCCAACTTCAAATATGATAATTAATCGATTAATGTTAAAAACACTCTAATCGTGTATGTGAAAGCTATCTATTATTTACTATTCAATTATATCTATTATTTACTATTTACTATTCAATTTAATACTAATCAATGGCTATTACTTATTCTCTGCGATAAAAAAATGTTAATATAATTTTAACGACTATGTTTACGAGCAATTTTTATTTCTTTGTTACCTTTTTCATTTTTTACCTGTTATTTCTTTGTTGTGTATACACACTGTCTTTCATTGGAACCCTTATACATAAATACTCATCGAAGATAATCTTACGATGTAATTCTATTTACGATTATTATAATCTTCTACTTATATTTTAATAATTTTTTGCAACTTTAAATTGAGACACATGGTTTAGAGGCAGTATAATTTAAAAAATTTTAAATTTACGTATTGAAATTGAAGTATCTGGTAATAATTCTTAATAAAAATTTGATCATCATTTAATGTAAACTTAAATGCTCGATTTTTTTTATATATAATTGATATATAATTGATTGTATAATTGATTTATAATTTCGTCTTCAAAATGCATTTATTGTATTCAAAACATATGCAGGCCAAAGTGATTCATCAATCTCTCCACAATGCTGTTCTTACCGATATTTCAATCTTTATATTTTACTCATTTTCTATAATTTTACATTATACTTCACTCTTCGCTCTTAATTTCATTCTATGTAATATATTGAGTTTTATTACATATAATTCTATGCCTTTTTAAAATCTTGAAGAAAACATACTCCATTATGCTCGCTTCCTTCTTTACTAATTAAAGAACTATTAAAATTGTGAATAATTTAACACTTGCAAAACGTTATATTTTTTCATAAGTAAGTGATGTACATTAGCCAGATATTAACAAATATAAAATTTTTAATGCCGGTTCTGAATAATCAAGTTCTAAGTGAATCACTCCCTTTTTTTCAAAAATTAATTTAAAAAATTTAATATTTTTATATAAAATAATAAAATATAATCTTAATATTTGTTAATAGTATATTCCTAATCATTATAAATATTTATAGTTATCTTACTTTTGAGTTTAAAACGTTATTAAGATTACCTTTACATAAGAATCAATAAAAATTAGATAAGGTATTTAAATTGATACTTAACTAGAAATAAAATTTATATACTTAAGTAATTATTAATAATTTTTCTTAAATAAAAAATTTATTATGTAGCAAAAATTATAATAAAAAATTTTTTAATTAATGACAATTTCTTTTTTAAATATTTAACAGACATAAAGTATCTTCACATATATCGAAAAGGTGAAAAGAAAACCTTTTTCCTTATGAAGAATTAATTTTATTAATACAAATGATAGTTTCATGTAACACTTTTTAATTTCTTTATAATTCTTTGTTGATCTCTTACATATCATTTGTCTTATTTTCATACAATTGCATTTCTTAATTTTATAATTTTAGGAATAATTTTAAGCAAATAAATAAATGCACGTATAATATTCCATTTACTTTCATTATAGTTCCATTAAAGTCAAGCAAGTCGTTTTATGCACAATGCCATTCGTTGTTATTACGATTGATAGAACTGGAAAGTAATGCAAATATTTCAGAATTTAAAAAATTATTCATGACTGGAATAATTTAACTGATATAACTGATAATACATGTTTTGATTTTTTAATTCTGAGTTTTTACAAATATTGTTTAACAAAAAATGATCTACAAATTTATTGATTAACTACCTAAGTGAATAATTCACTGCTGTATAAGTGAATAAAAATGTTTTTGTAGATAATATCAAAGCAGTAAAACATAAGTTACACGTCATTTAAAATCTTGGGTTAAACGAAAAATAAGAGAGAAATGAAACCGAGTAGTAAGCATAGTTTTATGCTGAGTGTACATGAAAAAGATAATGTCCAAAAATGGGATGAAAATTGCCCTTTTTACTAAAAATCATAGTCTGTTCAACAAGAGTATAGAAAAGTTATCAAATCCATATATAAAATATTTGGTAACATGCAATGTGTGTATGCACACGAAATTATGAGTCGCTGAAGTACGAATATTAAAATTTCGAAAACAATGCTTAAAATTAACGAATACTTGTAGCTCTTACTTATTTTCGCACGTTTCATTTTAATTTTTATTTACTTTTTTAGTTAATTATCTTAGTTTACTTACTTATTTACTTTGTATTAGTTTCTACTTTCTTAACAACTGCTGATGGTTTCTTTATTTTTAATATCATTCTGGTCTGATATTTTTTATCATCTGTATTAGGTACGTACCTGCTTCCAATTTTTAAAATTTTTTCTTTATAAAATACTTCAATAATATTAAAATTGAATTTCATGATGTTTGCTGATATTTGATTGTCTTTTCAATATTTATCCTATTATCTTTATTTATCTTAGCCTATTATATTCCTACATAGTTTAGTATCACTTTAAATAATTATAAATAATATTTTATCTATTTTCTAGTTATTTTGGTCAACCACTTTTTTTAAATTCTAAATAAAATTGTATTTTTCATAAAATACTAAAATACAGATATTCATTTTTCAAAACTTTCGTTTAAAATTTGTCATCACCACATTTTTAATTGTTTGTCGATTTATCATATCGTCTCTTTATTTTCACTCTAATATAATATATAATTACTCTAATATAATTTTAATAATATTAATCAATATGAATATAATACAACAGTTTTTGTTTTCATTTCTATTACAAATATTCAATTATTAATTTTGCTTCTTTAAAATTAAAAAATCGAAATTTTCTAAAATATAAAAACTTTAAGGAATAAGTAGATATATATCTATTAATGCATATGCATTAATAAAAAAATAAATGCTACACATAGAGATTTTTGTATAAGCGAAAATAAATAGAAATTGACGTAGTGTACTTCAATATTTTTTGTCTGAATCATTATTATATTGACCTACTGAAAAGAACTAAAGTTTTAATTAATGAACAAACACGCTTTCCTACTCTCTTCATCTTTTTTTTCTTGTATTTTAGTACCATTCATACACATATATAAACTCTCTTGTATTTCTATCTCATTTATTCTCTTTAATTTTCTTTTCTCTCTATTCCGTCTTTTGATTTTTTTCTCACTCACAGCAAAAAAGAGCTTTTATTGAGAACGTATAAAAAGAGAATGAGAGGTCGAAAGAGTGAGAGAGAGGGAGAGAGAGCGAACGAATGAAAATAATACGGAAGAGAAGGAACGCCTTATGCGACGAAAAAGTAGCTCCGAGGTGGTCAGCCATCCTTCTACCTCCTAGTGTTTTCCTTCATCTACAGAGTCTGTAAAAAAGCCTGGGAATTACTGTTTTAAACTGAGAAATAAATCGAGCAGTATTCAGAACAGTATTATCAATATCTGTAAGATACTAGTTCCTCTAAAATACTAAGCACATTAGAGGTATTAATATTTATATCAAAGTAATAATGCAAGAAGTTTTTTTTTGTTATTATTAACAAATTATTTTTACGCATGAGATTTATAAATTTTATATTATTCAGTCATTGCTTTATTTACACTTTAGTACAGCAATATTATGTTGAGATTCTTCTTCTTGCTTTGATGACGGATAATCTTCGCTATGTATGTACCACGATAGGAGTAAGAGAGTGATAGAGAGAGAGAAAGAGAAAGAAATGGTTAGAGAGAAAGAGAGAGAATTAAAGTGTGAGAGGGGGAAGAGAGGATGTACATTAGGGACCGAGTGTTTGAGTTATACAAGGCCGTTGACTCTCTCTCTCTCTCTCTCTCTCTCTCTCTCTCCTTCTCTCACGTGCAAAGTGCGAGTCTTCTCTATCGGTGAGAAGAAGGGTCCGGGAGAGAGAGAGATAGAAGAAAAGAGAGAGGGTCGCACTCGATACCTGCCCATGTGCGTCTGTGTGTGTCTTGAAAGAAAGAATGTCGCGGACCAGGGCAGAGGTGGGATTTGAACCTTGAACCTGTGCTTGCGAACCGACTGGATACCGGTCGCGCTTGGACACATTCTTATATAGCTATGGACCCCCCTTTTACAATATTTGATAAACATCAAGCCCCGTCTGCTGCTGTTGCGAGCAAGCGAGTATGCGAGGGACTTAAATTCTAACTTGACCAGAAAGCTGATGATCCTGATACCTCTGAACTTGGTGAATTTCTATCTCACCCCGTCTCAAACAAACAAGAAAACATGGAAGGCTCACGGATAGATCGAGGACTACAATTTTCGTGCTATCGTCGTTTTTCTCCACCTCTTCTTCTCGGTAAACTAATACTAATGCTGTACACTGAACAAACTGCAGCCATAGAAAGACAGAGAAGTTATGATATCCTACCTGACTTTAAACTACATCACAATGTACGATTATTGTAAGTAAATATATTTGGGAAGCACTTGGATGCGAAGCTATACGCGCACAAAGACGCGTGTTTGTGTGAAACGCATTTCAGTCGTTCATAATGCGCAAAAGGTTAAAGTAAAAAAATACCTTTCTTTATAAGATGACAAATTAGATGGTGCGGTTTTATGAGATCACGTTACTACTACACATACTGCCTTCCTGTAAATTATTGATCAACGTATTCTCATGCTTCTCTGAAGTTGGCATTCAGAGAAATATGACAAACGCCTACTAGAGTAAAAATTTAATTGTTAAAGAAGCTCGAAAAAAATGAGGAGCGCGATAGAAGAGTAATTGACTAATAAATTAATTTAGTTTGTAAAAATACACTTACTCTATTAAATGGAATTTAAATTATTCGATTTATGAATAAATTAATCTGTTTATTAGACGCTTAATAAATGATACTGTCACGTGCCCCATGAATTGCACGAAAAACATAAAAAATTCTTTTAGATAATAATCTTTCAGGTATATCAAGATATTTGAAAGCCTTTGTTATCGTGTTTAGTTCATAAATAAGATTGTTTTTATTTAAAAAATGGCATCATTATTTTAGCATCATTAATGATTGCTTACCTTTAATTACTAAGTGAGAAAAAGTTGAGTATTAAAATTTTGAAATTTTTTGCATTGCTTTATGTCTTCGGTAATTATTGAAATTTATTATTTAATTTTATCTAACCTTTCCCTTTCAGTGCTAAGATACTTTTTATGCACGTTAAAAGAACGCGTACTGTTAATAGTGCACTCGGCTATGATTCTTTATGAGTTTTATCACGCGTTGTTAAAAATAAAATTATTTATTTATTAAGGTAATTTATTATATATTATTTGCAGATAATTAAAACTTTACTTTGATCATCAAATCATTGTATAACAGTTGCTTACAGTAACAATAAAGTTCATAAAGAACATTAAAGATTTAATTTAGCTGTTTTTTTTCTTTAACATTGTAAGCTAATTAATCTGTGCCTTTGTAGATTTAATATCTTCTTATTTGCTTAAAGTACTCAAATTATTACAAAATGCATCCTTATGAATTTTGTTAGAAGATATTCTTCTGAAAAATTTTGAAACAAATCGTCCAAAAGTGTTGAATATTTATTCAATGAAAACTGCTTGTGTAAATAAAATGTATTAATAATTACATTGCTTATAAAATATAATAATAAATCAGAAAGGTATTTAAAATATAAATGGAAATTAAAAAAAATGATTAAGCCAAGAAATGTTTTGGCTAAACATGCACTAAATTAAACAAATGGGACAAGCTAATTTAGCCGGTTATAGCGTTAAAAATGTTACATTCTTCCAAGTAAAATGATCCATTATAAATTTTGAACAAGTCGAGCAGAAAAAAGCATGTCAAAAGGGTAAAAGATAGTGAGTCAAGTTTCCCTCTGCAACGACGTGCAAGGACTAGGGAAGCATTTTAGCGCGTTTAAATTAGGTTCGCTCCGAGTTAGGCACGTATATAGTGAGAAGGAGATACAATAGACTGAAAGTACGTAATCACGTGAAGAGAGTTGAGGTGGCGGTGGAAGTAGAGATGGAAAGAGGAAAGACACATACAATCGGAAATATGGTTAGAGTTGAGAACTCGACGGAGAGCTCACAGCTCAAAAATCTCTTTTCTTAATAGTCACTTAATAAACAGCTTTGCAACTGCCATGGCTGTCACGTTGATATTCGTTTACGGTATAGTCTATAGCTGATAGGCGAACCTCAAGCTCTTCGCACAGGTGAGCGGATAATATATGACATTGGCAAACATAAGTTACAACCCTGTCTCCGTAAGAGTTCAACCTAACTCATTCGTTCAACCACTTACTTTTTCTTTTTTCTTTTTCTTTTTTTAAGATGCGATAAAGTATAACGGCAATTTAGAAATTATTTGTCGACTCGTGGCTGATTCACACCGTTGGTCTGTCCGCTTTGGGCCACATGGGGCTTGTTCAAAAAAATTCACATTCTCCAGGAAAAAGAGCGTGAAGCATGGGATAAATTACATTCGAGGAGCTAATTGTTTTAACTTTTATACTTTTAAAACCGCATAAAGTTGTTGTTTTTTTTAATATTTCTAATAAAAGCTAAGAAAGAGACAACAAACACAAATAGGTCAATTGAATGTTACGAATTCTTCAATTTACTATTAGTCGTTTGAATAATTCTACTTAATTAAAAGAAAAGTCGTTTCTATATTGAGCTTCAATTTGTTTCTATTATCAATACTTTTTTTTTTAAATATAATTTCAGTATAGTTACATTACAATGATAAATATAAGATTGCTTGATGTGTCTTTTTTTATTTTAAATATTTCTAAATCAAAGCACTGAAAAATATTTTTTTCTATTAAAAAATATTATGTCATCAACTGTACAAATGTATCTATCAATTTTTATATTTCTAGAGATAAAAAAATATACCAAAACCACTTAATTTATAAAGTTTTTATTAGAATTATGCTATCTTTTATATTTATAAGATCAACTAGTATAGGTGTCTTGTTTAAATCTGAAAGTTACCTTTCTGAATATATTTTTACTGCAAAAAATGGATTGATACATTTTAATTGATTGTTATAATATGCACACTTTCAAAAATATTTTTATTAAAGTTATTATAAGAATGGATTAAAATTTATTAATTTTTAATGATTAAAACCTAACACATACTTAACACACTGAAACAAAACTAACTAGATAGATACATACAGATTAAAAATAACTATTAGAAATCAAATATATAAAGGAGAGCTTATTGATTTAGATATAATATGATAAAATAAAAGAAATTACTTTAATATAATAATCTTTAAATTTAATTTTTAATTAATAAAATAGAGATAGAACTTTATACTAGATTAATTTTATAAATATTGATTATTAACGAGATTATTGAAGTTACTAGTTAAGAAAAATAAGTTAGAATTAATTATCTGTGATTGATACTATTAAATTTCTAGTAAGTTAAAGTAGTCACCTTTACATATTAATTATAAAATTTTTATTGATTATATAAGAACTCGAAAGTCCAATACTTTTATTTAGATTATATCTATATTCATACGTGATTTAACTATTACAAATGAATAATGTATGGATATATTTTTTTTGCTACAAATTTTACTAAAAAAATATAAATAATATAATATATTGTGCAAAACTATATTGTACACTATATACTGTTTACTTAATTTATGAGTATGTATATATACAAATATATGTATATATATATATATATATATATCCTAATTTTAAAGTATTTTATAGCAGCAAAAATGATTAGTGAATATCAATAAAAGAAGTTAAATATATAAATAAAAATTCGTAACGGATAATTTTCTTGTATATAAATATTTTATTATAAGAAATAAGCTCACATTATCCTTAAATTGATCATGGTTTTTTTAATATCATAAAAAACCATACTTTATGGTAAGCATTTTTAGTTTTAGTCATATAGATATTAAATTAAAAATGTTGTTAATTTATCCATTAAGCATTGATATAATTGGTCATATCTATTTTGTATTGTAGTTAGTAATATATATTAACCGAAGTTTTAATTTTATGTTTGAACAATTGAATTATTTAAAAAATATTACATTTTTATTGTACTAAACAAAGTTACTTATAAAATCAATATATTTATTAATGCATAATTTGAAATTAAATAATTATTTTAGTTACTGAATTTTGAAAAGATATATTATTAATGAACTTTCAATGTTATATTTTATCTCTTAAAATTTGAATAATAACACTATTATCTATTTCGAAGAGTAATCCATTATTTAACAAATTAAATGTAGAAAAATTAATATGTAAAACTATATTTTTGAATTTTAAATAGTTGTATTTTAAAGTGAAAAATAAAATTTTAAGAAGTTTTTTATAACTCAATCGATTAAAATGTAATTAATTCAATATTCAGAGTAAATGTTTTCAATAAATTAATATGAATTTTCTTAATTTTTGTAGTTATTAAAAACCTTTTTTTGTTTAAAATTTTATATAATGTAGTATAAAATATTAACTAATATAATTTAATATAAAACGCAAAAAATATACAGTAATATATCGAATGAAATATACTCCAAATTACAAGTATAATACATTATATATCTAAATAGTTATCAAATAACTCTGGCTATTAAAAGTATACTTGATTACCGTTGAATATTATTATTTAGCCAAATCTTCTGTATCGTAGTATATACTTCTTCCAAAATTCTATATCTTCTTATATAGATTAGAAAGTTTCTCTACTGTTCCTCATGACTATAAGAAATTATGTAATCGTAGTATTATAAATTTGAGGTATGACAATGTCTAGTAAAAAAAACAACTTAAACATTAAAAGTGAAGGTAGTAATCGCGAATCACATAATCGCTAACTTGTATGGTTTTTCTTACATCTTTTAAGATTAATTACTTTTATATATACACTTTTATGTGATATTTACAAAAATTCTCTAATATTACGTTACCACGTATAAAAAGAATTGCCTATGTAGCATAACCCGTTTCCAATAAAAATTAACGAACATGTAATGGGAAAACTTTTTTTTGCTACAGCGTTTGTTGTAAAAGAGATCTTTCAAAAGGTAAATAGTGATCATATTTTACTTATTTCACATACACAGATAAGTCATATAAATAAAACTTAATTTATAAAGTCCATTTATTATGGAAGTTTATGCGTAGTTAATGGTGTCAAAACATTTGTAGCTATTGATGATTCCTTTTAAAATTTACGAGTTTAAGAGAGATTGTACGATTTTTTTGTACTTCTACATCTGTTTCTTTTTATAGTTATAATAATTTCAAATGAATGATTATTTAATACAAGTTGAGAGTGTTCAAAATGAAAACTTTTTAAATTTATATAAGACAAAAATACGAGTATAAATAAAATCATTATTTAAAGGATTGACAGAATATAAAAATTTTAATATTTGTGAGCATTTAATTAATAGTTACCGATTTAGAGATAGGTTACCGTATCGTCTTTCAATACAAGTATGCATGGGCCAGAGAAGCTCGGAACAATGAATAACACCAACGACAACGGTAACACTGACGTCCTATGAGAGGCGCGCAAAGAAAGAGGGAGAAAGAAAAAATGGTGGCATGGCACGGGGCGGTGCACCGGTAATTGAATCTGCTGCTTCGTTCATTAAAATCTCCGGGGCTTGCGTACAGTTGCGCATGCGCCTGGCCACCGCTTCTCAATTTCTGTAGATTGTGGAAACTGCGATTGCTAATCCGTGGTCAGCGTTCAATGAACTTGCTATCCTTCTAATGCAGATTTTAATCAGTATTTCATCTTAGCAAAATTATTATTTATCCTTTCTTATCAATTACGATTTATTATTCTTAAACAGCTAGAAATCATAATTATGTGAGAACTTAAAAAATGTTGATTAAAACAAAAAGTTATAAATTCAGTCAAGGAGCAACCAGTCCATACAATAACTGAATATATATATATACAATTATTATAATTGATTGTAATTGTTCCAACTGAACAAAATACTAATTCACCTCTAATATTTTTAGTGCTTATAAAATTTAGTTTCCCTTTTAGCAACATCTTTTTAATTGTCTAAGTATGAAGTATTTCTTTGCTTTTTCAATCTATAAATTAATCATTTTATGGGGTTTTTTTCATTAATATTTCGCATGAGAATAAAGAAAAAATTAATTTTTTGATATTAATACATTAAATATTATATTTAAGAAAAAATCTTGGCGTTTTGTAAAAAACCAAAACAGCATCAATTCCATGCAGCTTTAACATTATAACTATTATACGCGTATTTTCTTTTAAATATTAATCAATCTAAAAATTATCTAAAAATTTCTAAAAATTAATCTTAAATTTATCGATTGTATAAGGTATATCCTTTTTCCGAAATCCCAATTAATTTTGTTTATTACTATATATATACTAGTTTGAAAGGAAAAAATTATTTATTTTCATATATATTAAATTTTCTATATTAAGATTAAGGAATTAAATTATATGAACATATTTAATACACGCTCTTTAAAGCTATTTTTATCAAATAGATAATACAGCTTCACATATTTTAGTTACAGAATATTACTATTCTTGTAATGTTTATATTATCAAAATGAAAACTCTAGCTTTGAAACTTTTATTACATAACTGGTATTCAAAAAAAATTATACAGGTTTACTTCTTATAATGTAACTATTCTTAGTGATAAAAAAATATTTCAATAAATCAATTTATATAAATCATTATTCAGAATCAATCACAAAACTTATGGTAAAAATGCCATTACAATCGATAAATAATATTAATTATACAAAATAAAATTTTCAACTATAATATTACATTAATATTTTAAATTATTTTTGAGTGAAAACATAATATAGGAAATTATAATCTTGCTGTACTTATATAAGACAATAAAATACTTAAAAATGTATCGCTGTACCTACATTTTAATAAATACATTAAAAAATATAAAAGCTTTTAAAATTATACATATATTTATAGCTTCATTTCTATATAACCTAATAAAAGTGGTATATTTAAACAAATTTAAACTATGTAAGTAATTTAAAGACTTTAGTTTGTCATAATTATAATTTGTTTTTTATTTACAATCTTTTTTTGTATAATTTAAATCATTGATTATATAATAATAGAATCTTTTTTCAATTTATGATTATGTTTATTTTATACATAACATTCACAATAATACGTTTTACAAGAGTAAATTTTAAAGTTGTATTCATATGTTTAAAGATTCTACGGTATTCTTATTTTTCAGTATACCTTAATCTGAATTAAGAAATAATGTGAACTTACCAAGAATTTACTTGAATTTTATAAAATAGAACAAAATATTTCGTACATTTTAAGATGAATAAATAGAAAATAATCTTAATCAAAATACTATTTATATATAATATTTATTTATTAAGATCTTAAAGATACCTCAATAAAGTACTTATGAACATTTAATTTCAAGATATTTAAGTAGAAGTACACCTTTGTTTTTCTCCAATTTCAACCAGAATAATAATTTCATATAATCAGATAAATAACTTGAAGTACCACATACTATTATATCTTGGAATAACCATTTTCATTTTTGCTTTTTTGAATGCCCTAAAAAGATTTAAAGATAATAAAAATTAAATGGAAAATAGTTTTTAAATGGAGAAAATAGCCATTAATACAATGAATGGTTGAGAACATTTATCAAACAGAAGTTGTTAAGAAAAACGTCGGTTGGGCACACGAATCTGTAAAATTTTACGTAGTTATTTACCCCATATATTGAGCTTTTAATTTTTCTGTTTGAGCAACAGATTCGATTTCTGTGATTTCCTAATAACATTTATAGAACGATGTAATTTTTTCCAATATTTCCTGAGTGATGCTTTTTCTATTATAAAATTCATAAACAGAGTCAAATATGTTCTCCCACTAAGGAAGATCATTGCACAAAAGTACACATAGACTTGCACTAAAATATTAATAAAAAGGTGTATGCATATGTAGGACTTTATTTTGTGCCCTCCTTCCTAGCTAGATCTTCATGAACGTTCTCCAGTGTCGGTTTTGCTCCCACACTCCCACGCACGTAAGTCTATATGTGATATGTTCACTATTCGATTCAACGGAAGATGTGTTAGAAAGAGAAAGAGAAAGAGAGTTAACGCGCGTGAAAGAGAACGCAAATAAGAAAGAGAGAGGGAATAAGAGAGTACGAGTGGGGGGGGGGATAAGAAAATCAGAAAAAAGCAAATAGAAGGAAGACAGAAACAGAGAGAGGGCAAGGAAAGAGTAGAGATCTCACGCAGATGTTAAAAGTCATTGCTCTTGGCTTTCACACAGACGATCAGACGATGGAGACTGCAGTTCCCGATCTCACTTTTCTTTTTCTTTTTATTGTAAATGCGTATATGTAATAAATAATTCGTGGTTTCACGAATCAGTGTTTGAAAATACAAGTACATTTGTATTTTAAAATTTGTTTGACTTACATTCAATACATTCAAATTATTTTTTTGGTACTTTTTATATAAAATTAAATGTAACTTCCTGAATACTGACAAAAAATTATTTTATAACTGAACAATCCATTAATATTAATCATTCATTTGATATATATTTTTATGTCATAAATTACATATTGGATTAAAAGTAACATTTCAAATTTATTTCTTCGATTTTGTAACAAATATAATGTTTGTCACTAACTAATTTTAATATTTCTTACAAAAACGTGTAATATAAAATTCTATTCAGAAATTAATAAAATCCACTTTTTATTAAAAAATTATTTTAAAAGGGCCTTAAATACAAGTATTGATTCAATAATTTGGATATAATTTATTTTTACTAATAATTTTTATTAATACGATTACATTTATTTCGCTTTACCGTAAAAATTTAACATCTGTTTTTTTTTAATTTTAGAGGTATTTTTACGTAAAAGTAATTCTAAAAAAATTTTTAAGTTAAAAAAATATTATTTTATTTTTGTAAATTAATTATAAATTCTGGGTTTCATTTTCTTTTTTAGAGATCTTCAAGATTTTATATAATAGTAGATATAAAATGTAAAAAGAACTTAATTTATAAGCAAAATTATTGAAAGCAATTTCCGAAAGTATAATAGAGCATTTATCAAAATAATATATTTTGAAAATATTTATTGATCTAATAAGCGGGAAATTGTTTCTATTGAAAAAAATAATGTTTAAATTCTTTAAATATTGCAATTAAAAACTGTTTATTAGCAGTTACAAAAAAATTCTTTTTTTTAGGTTTCTTTAAATTTAGTCGGGTATGGATCATTTGAACTAATTTAAATGACTGAATATAATTTAAAAAATTGGGATAACGATTATCAAATTTCATAAAGATAGTGTATTTTAAGTGCAAGTATTTAACAACGTGGGATAAAACCACTTGAGAAATGCACAAACTAACCATGTCAGAGGCAAAGGCGCGTATATGAGTCGTTTGGTCAGACGCAAAGCCGAAGACGAGAATGTATCGCATATATGTTGTATACGCTGTACGCTATATAAGCATGCGATTCTTCTCTAAGAGAAGTCTAATTAACGGACCCGTTTATTATTAAAACCTTTGACCCTCAGCGTAGTATGATAATATCTCTCTTTCTCTCGGATGAGAGAACGAGCTGGGTTGGATTCTTTCTGACTCTACTGCATGCTAGCTTACGGAGCTCACATACTCCCTCTCTCTCTCTCTCTCTCTCTCGCTATCCCTCTCTACCATTACCTCTTTCTTGCGCTCTGCGTGCTCTCTCTTTCTTCTCTTTTACATAGGAAAGATGCTATAGGTATTGTTAGAGCTCTAGAAATTTTGCGCGCTGGAACGCGCTCTCGAGCTCTTTTCTGCTTCAAGATTGGTAAATTACCTTTTAATAACGTGCCTTGACGTGCCGGTGATTTTCTTTGGTGGCGCTAATAAGCGAAAAGAAACTTTTCATTTTTACCTCACTTTTTAATTGTATAGAAATTTCCTTTTGATAATGTTATCAATTGATAAATGAGAAACATTTTTCACGATTCTTTTTTTCACAAACATCTTTAAGCAGATAAACAACTTTTATTCCTATTTATGAAATAAAGAGAACAAATTATAATCAAACTTTTTTGTAGTTATTCAATAATATTTTATTTGAACTTATTTGCCTTATTTTTTTGCATCGATTTCAGAAATTATCTTTCACATTAAACATTTAGATGTAATTAAATTATATTTTTACACTATTTATTTTTGTTGTTTTTTTCATAAGCAAATATTTTTATCTGCAACCTGAAATAAAATTGATATACCACTACCATTTAAAAAAGAGCTATAAGTCAAAATGAAAATAATGTTATATTTCTTGTGGATGTATAATAAGACTTTTTTGTTCAAAATTTATAACTTATTTTTAATTAAAAAAACTTTAACGTTAAATCATGTGTACTTTAAGCCAATTTTTAAATAATTGTTATAAGTATGTTTAAAATATCTTTCAGCTTTGAGAAATGATAGTTATTATTTATAATAGAAATTTTATGTACATTAATTATTAGAAAATTATGTTAATAAATTTACAGTAACTTTATCTTTGTAATTGATAAAAAATAAAATTATTTTACAACTAATTTTTATAATTATTATAGTTGTATGTATGATGTGGTATTATACATTAATATTCTAATATGATACGTATTATATATATATATTGTAAGATCTTATTTATACAGTACAAAGTGATTTAAAATGTTGTGATCATAGAAGTCTGTAAAACTTATTAGTAAAAAATTAATACCATCATGAATATTTAATTAAAATAAAATGTTTTACAGCAGTATAACGATGCGAGATATACTTTAAATAAAAAAATGAATCCTTAATAATGTGAATAAAGGAGATCATAACTATTATATATCTCAAACTCGATTCCAGTATATCAATAATGAGCTAATCGATTCCAAGACAGCAATTGAAAGATGTAGTACGAAAAAATCACAATCATTCGTAATTTTACCTTCTTTTGGATTAGCATAAACGTTTCTCGCATGTTCTTTATGAGTCTTATTCCATACTTACGCTCGTTCAAAGAGTCTATATCTACTTGAGTACACGCTCTTGCGCATTGCAGATGATTTTCCCATGGTAAAAGACCCCTTGTTCTTGCATATGATGTCTACATAGCGTTCCCAGCGGCGAAAACATTTAAGAACCCTTGACCTCTCTTCTCTGGTGCCTTCACTGTGTCGTTCTATATTCCACATAATCCGTATCAGCTCGACTGTAATTTTCTAGATATTGACCTCTCATATCCAATCTAATTAAATTAATTAATTACCGAGCAACGAAGAGTGTTTGCTGCGGTATAAGCACCGGTCAATGCATATGATAAGAGTACACCTTAGATTTTTCCTTTCTTCCCACTACTTCTCGCCGATGCATTTGTTCCAAAACTCTTCAATGTTACTCTTTTTTCTTCTTTCCTACTATACTCCCGTTTCCATTGTGTTTATTTGGAACTATATACAGCGTATTATTCTGGAGCACGACTCCAGTTCATACCCTCCATAATCTCCGATTGATATACACCGGCAAAAATCTCCACCCCCTCTCTGTTTCTCTCTCTATCTTACATACACCTTTCTGCCGCCTCTGGGTACCGTCATCAGAATTACACAAGCGTATGAAAATGAATAACTGCAAGGGATTGATGTTCCCGTATCCATTGGTGGAGAATGGTGTCTGTGAAACATATAAGTATGAGGAATGTGCGCATCTCATATCCTCCCCTGCCTCTAATATTCTTCTTTCATCAACAACTTTCATAAACTGATAATAACCTTTTAACCTGTAGTCCGAGTAAATCTCTTTTATTCAAAGAAGAGAATTCATATCTATCAGTGCATCCATATTAATAAATTAGATATTATATTTTTCTTCGTGCAATATGATTTAATTGTCAATGAAAAATATTTTATTATTTAAGATAACCGGAAGATTATATTGTATTATGTAATAAAAAATTTACATAAGAATTTACTTAAGAAATTTTTTTTTATTACTGCATTATGTGTGTAAAAGTGCTTTGCTTGATTTTAGGAAATCATAGAATATTAACAAATTGATGATATTGAAATTTAAAATATATGTGAACAATTTTAACATGATGTTTGATAATTCCAGAAATTTCAGTCGACTTTTGTTAAAAATCATCTATCTTATCGCTTTATGTATTAATATATTCTTAATATAAATTGATGCAATATATATTAATTACGTATTAGTATTTTAATTTGAATAAGTCTTTAAGGTAATTTAAAAATAAGAAAATCCTAATTGAAATAACGAAATGAAACTAAATGTCCTCCAAATTTTGTATAGAAAGAGAATAATTCATTTGACTGTTTCTATTAGCAAGTAGGAAAAAAGAAGAAAAATAAAAAACATCTACAAAAAAAACAAGATTATCCTAGAAGGAATTCGGCAAATAATATGTAAATATTTTTTAGTCAAAGGTTTTTTTATAAATCTTAATTGTATATTATTTATCAGATCTGCTAGTAGGAAGTAGGGCTGGGAAAAAATAATACAGGTATAAGTTTTATTTACCATATTTAGACTTAAATGTATATTTATTGTTGCTATCATCTTTGAATTTTATTGCATAAAATGACATCTAAAAAATTAGTTATGAAGTTAATAAACGCCCCTTATATATACATAGTTTGAAAATAATTTTATTTTATGTTATTCGTATACTCAATTTTGTTGTATTCTCGGGTATTCAACAATGACTTCATATAGAAGGAACTATAAATAGTGGTTTAACAAATTGGGAATAATGATCATTCATATAGATGACAACTTCTCACACGCTATTACTGTGAATCAATGTGTATATTTATCTTCATATATTTAATTCATATATTGAACATTACCATATCCTGTAAAATAAACAATTTAACTTTATGTAGAAATACTATACAAAAGCTAATGTATATGACTTTCCATTATTTGACAATTATTTGTGTTCAAACATTTAGATGCTCGTAACGTTTTAGATGGATACAAACAAAAAAGTGAACTATTGAATTACTTTATTGTTTGTCGCTTATGCGATTTAAACATTTTTTATAATTTAATATGTAAAAATGTTCTCATATTTATTCTCATTTTTATTTAGTAAAAATAAAATTACCATAACTGAATTATCAAAACATAAGTAATTATTAAAGTAATTATTAAAATTAAATTTTATTTTTATTGCATTTGACAAGCTTTCAAAAATGTATTACTTAGAGATTTTTATTAATCAATTACTATTTCAAGTAATTTTCACATTTTATGCAAAACTATAAAAAAGTCGTAAATTCCCAGACAAAAAAAGCTAATCTGTATCGATTATTCAAGAAAGAATATTTTAATTTTTTAGTTAATTATTTTAGTATTTCTTTTAAGTCATAGTAAAAAATCATCTGAATTTAAAAAATTCTTGTCAAATACATAGTGACAAAATGTACCAAAAATTATCATATTAAACTAAAACCTGTTGAAATAGAGTCCCAGTTTTCATAATAATCAGTTACATAAGCATTTCATTTATCTTTAAAGCAAATGTCATATGTTTAAGCGAAACAAATTTGTTAATTCTCAATATATTTGGCAATTAAGTAAAAAAATTTAATCGATTTTTTAAGGGCTATTCAGACATCAATTAGGCGCTCTCTTCGTAGATAATAGTTGATAGATGTTATAATAGTAGTAATAGTTGATGACGAAAACCAAGCATAGCGTAGCATAGAGAGTCTTTGTTTTTCAAATGCCTCTTGCGATTTTTGCATCAATCATAAAAGCAAATTTGACAGGATAGTGAAGAACAAGGAATCCACGGTCACATAAAGCTGTTTGCGGTGTGAATGTCGACAGCCGTGGAATCGGATATTGAGCGGGTGCGCATGCGCAGACTTGGGCTTCGAGTTCGAGGCCAGAAAGGCGCGCTCGAAAATGGAGGCGGAGCTGCTGGGCGGCGAGGGAAAGGCGTTGCCTCCGGGCTGCTTTGGGGGAGGCTTAACTCCTTCCGACAGGGTGATCGTTTCTGGGAGCTACGTGCTTCCGTCTAATTGATACAGAATTCGTCGATATAGATAATGCCTTTAGTTTGTGGTCCATCGGAAACGAGCCATTTAATGGCTGCATATACATAAGATGTTTACACACGCTTATGCACATTTGTACACTTTGGAATTGCGCAATTTTTTAATTGCACTTATTTCTGAAAGTGTTGTAAGAGTTTCATTTCCTAATTTTAAATAAGCAGCAACCTGTTTAAAATATGCATACATATGACTTACAACAGGTGAGCGAGATAAAAATAAATTATGCAAATGCAAAAATCAATCAAATTTTTTAAAAAAGTACGTAAAAATTCTATTGTCTTGTATATTATCGTATGCAAATTAGTTGTACAGAATATGCACATATATGAATATGTACATATACAAAATTTTGTAGATATTTATAACTATACACTTAGAAATAATTATTTAAAAATTCTGTGTTTCTAATAACAATTATAAAATTTATACAGTTTTTACGTTTAAAAATTATTATAATAAATAATACAGTATCTGTGTATCATATTTGAAGTTTTATTTTTTAATTATAAATATCTACTTTAATGAAAAAATAAACACTGAATGTGAGAGATGGTGTATAAAAAGATGAGAAAGAAGAGAGAGAGTGAGAGTAAGTGAGTAAAAGAAAGAGAGAGAGAGAGAGAGAGAGAGAGAGTAACACAAACAACTTTACTTTTAAAATAACGATATAAAATTTTAAAAGACGTAGAAAAATTCTTTTAGATTATTAACATTGCTATAATATGACCTAATTTTCATGATCAGAAGCACAAGTCTGTTAATAAGATCCGTAAAATATTACATTGTATCTATGCTTAGAGATTGAAAAATAGACAGATAAAGAAGTGAGTAAAAGAAAAGGAGAGATAGGAGCTTCAGACTGAGCCTTATAACTAGTCGGGTCGTACCCTCATAAAGACACAAGTACCGTACAATTACCATCAAGAAAAGAAGAGAAAGAGAGAATTATATTCTTTAGATGCTAGGTGGGAGAAACGCTTTAAATGTGACAGAGTTAGAAGAGATGTATGAGATTTAGAAAAGAGAAGACCCATTGCTAAAATGTAAATATACCGTTAGTTCCTTAAGGATTGGAAATATATAGTGAGGTACGGAGAGCTTAGGAATACAACTAAACAGGGAAAGAGAGAGAGAGAGATAGAGGATAGTAGATTAAGAAGAAGAGAGAAGTACGAGGAAAGAGAGAGAGAGAGAGAGTTGGCGAGTAGCGGGGGCGGGAAAGAGCATATATTTATACCTACGTAGAATGCAGTGGCGTTTGTTAGGGTCTTTCAACAGCGGGGGTCAATTCTACCGGTGAAAATTTTACCGTTTTATGACCCAGTGTAGGTATACGCACCGTTTGCCGACAGTTTGTAAATATATAATATATGGCATTCGATGTCAGCGCAAAACAATCTGGGACTAATGCACCCCGCTTTGCTGTTTATGAAAAATACCATAAAAAAGAAAAAAAAGACGATAGATGCGAAAAAGAGAGTAAAAACGTAAAACGATAATGCTCCAAATAAATATGGTTATCCAACGGCATGTTTATTATATAGTCGACTATCTGGAAAAAAACATGCGATGAATTTTACGAGTTTTTGAAAATGTCCAGGGAAAAAGGTCGTTGGTTGTAAAAAGCCGCGCAGAATTGAACTAGTACTACTACTACCCTCTAAAATAGTGCTTTGAAACTTAAAGCATATTTACTCCTCTAAAGCAAGGGCGCATTTTCAGACAACTTATTTGTTACATTTTTTATTTTTTTTTTACCTTAATTGCGATTACACGTGGAAACCTGGAAAAACTTAGGCTTAGAATTTTTGTTTAGCTTAATGCCGAGTACGTTATTTTTATTGTGACTATTACGTCTTTATATAATTTTGTGTTAGTAATAAAAAATTATAGCTGTATATATAGAAATAATTTAATTTAAAATATAAGTAATATTTTTGGCAATATTTATTCTAAATTAATTTGCAAAAAGTAAACTTTAATGACTTATACCAAACTTTAATACGCATTTTTCATATTCAGTAAACTTGAGTCATTTTTTATATTAAAAATAACATTTATTAACCTGAAATTTTTTCATTTTCATACCACAACAAATCTTTCATAGTAGAACGAAAATAACTAATGCTATAATATTACGCAGCTGTATTAATAGTACCACATAAACATTACGGATCTTATACCGTATATACCGTATGATAAATATAATTTTTAATTCTTATCAATTTTTTTTTCTAATTTTCATTATTGACAATTTACACTTGGATTAAAATTTCAATAAATGAAATTTCATTGTAAAAAATTCTTTAATATATATTATTTGTTATAAAAGAAAATTGATGTCATACCATTTCTACTAATTGTATTGTTAATTTCTTTATTATTAAATATATTGTATTGTTAAACAAATTATTAAAATGCTTTACTTCATTTGAAAAACAATTATATATTACGTATTTTTTATACACTTAATATTTTGCTACCAAACCCTTCTGAATAGTATTAAAATATGACTTTTTTCTGTTTTTCTTGCC
Source organism: Kradibia gibbosae (assembly GCA_018907135.1). NCBI lineage: Eukaryota > Metazoa > Arthropoda > Insecta > Hymenoptera > Agaonidae > Kradibia > Kradibia gibbosae. The sequence goes on along the minus strand of JACCHX010000001.1, from coordinate 33,844,629 downwards.
TTTAAAACTTTTTTTCGTGTCTACATATCATACACATCATACGTCACATTTATAATAATTATAATATTTTTTAATAATTAATTGACAACGTAGTTTAATTAGTAAAAAGATACTAAATTTGAACCAGCTTATCAAATTGCACAATTAGTATTAAAGGCGATATATATCTTTCATGATGTATAATGTAAAACGTAATACAAACATAACACGTGCGCACACACATACACAATATACATACATATACAACCCCCCTCATATATATATTTATATAAAAGTACATATGATGATTAATTTTGAATGCGGATTTGAAGCATGTGATTTAGTATTGATTAAATTTATAATATCGTAGTATATATATTTTCACACGTACATACTTTTACAGAAAGAGAAACATAAACAGAGAAGATGGAATAATAATATAGTAATTTAAAGAATGAACGATTTGATTTGGTTTAATATGATTTAATATGAAAAATCTAATATGTAATAAGACATGTAGAAATATTTTTACATTGAAACTATTAAACATATTTATATAATATCAATTTATATAATTTAACTTTCTTAATTGAGATTTAGATAAAAGGACAATGAAAATATATATATTAATAAAAAATAACCTAAAAAAAATTAACGTACTATAAATTTACCAATAGCTACATATGGTTTATTTTAATAGATTAATGTATATACTGAATGTTTGATTATTATTATATATACATGTAAATTTTTAAAGATATAACAAAAACACATGTTTTATTACACTTCCTATAAGAATAGCTTCTTTTATTAAAAAATATTTTGTAGCTATTTTTAAAATTTAAAATAAATTTTTCTTTTTTCAAATAAATTATTAAAACCAAATTAATAAAATTAATTTATTATAAAACTATTTTTGTACAATGATCATTTCTTATTTATAGTTTGACTGTACTAGTAAATTAATTCTTTACAAAAGTCTGAGTGTATTTTATTTTAATCAAATAAAAAATATATTTTTATTTATCTATAAATATGCTATAATTTATTTATAAAGAGAAAAAAGCTTATGGATCATAGTAATTTATAAGCAATTATAATTAGTTGGTATGGTTAGATTCAAATTGAATGGAAGTATTCATAATTGAAACATATGTTGGAGCTTAATGATAGACGATGTAAAAAATTTTGTAGCGAAATTTAATAATTTCTGAAATAGTATACTTTATGGGAACAAAAAATAAAAAGTCAGTTTAGAAATATGTAATTTATTGTCTAACCCGCTTGGGCATATAAAAACTATAACTTTAGTGTCAGTTTTTTTTATTCAGTAACATTAATAATAGTTGACAAATTTTAAAAATCTGCCATAAATATCTAATATTGAAAAAATTGTTTAGGTGTCGTTAATGAGCATCTATGCACTGGCCCCTCTTGGTCTACGCGTTTGCGCAGCATCGTTGTAGAAACCATTAATCCGTAAAAAAGCTAGTATATAGGCGCTAGTCGCCTGTCGACGTCGCGCCTTCTACACTAACTGTCTCTTTTTCCGTCTCTCTTTCTCTCTCTCTTTCTCCCTCTATTTTACTTCCTCTCTGTTTCTTCAACTTATTATACAGCAAAGTACACACTCCCATGAACAAGTGCTTCGTAAAGATGGTGCGTGAACTTCTAACCCCGCGACCGATATGCTGCACTTCGTCGGTCGGCAACTTTCCGATACTCTGTACCGCGCTGGAGCGACCGACGAAGATGGACGTGAAAAAGGAGTAGGAGAAGAGAAGAGGAGGATAAGGAGGATGAGGAGGAGGTGGAGGGAGGAGGCGAAGGTGGTGGGATGAGGAGGAGGTGGCAGCAGCTGTGGCAGAAAATGAAGAGCGAGCAAAAAGAGGAGAGAAGAATACTTTTGTCGAAGAGGTGAGGCTTGCTTGTGCAATCATTACACGCGTACACATGAGTAGAGTACACGCTGCGAGATGCCCATTCGATGCTTCGTCAATCACACTGACGGAGAGAGAGATAGAAATTAATAGATAGATAGATACAAGGCATCCGCACACTCACTTCTACTGACAGCCTCTTTCTTTGTAAATATACTAGGAAAATTTCTCCGCTATTGTGTATGTATTTGTGTGTGTGTATGAGTACGTGCGCTTGGGAAATACGAAGAGAAAGATAGAGAGAAAGAGAGTTATATAGAGGGGAGAGTACATTACATATGTATACATACACGTAAATATATATATGCATAAAAACATATGGAGAGATTTCCCTCCCGCGTCTATCACGCAGTTTTCTCGATGAATAAAGATGGAGCCTGTCCGTACGCATATATGCTGGTGGATAGGAGGGAGGTTACAGCAAAGAGGTATTTTCGAGGCAAGTCTTGTTCTCTCTTTGAGCGTGGCATCTGTCCGAGATAGTAAAAAAAATAGATAGATAAATATATAGATGGCGAGAGAGGGGGAAGAAGAGATGAGGAGGGAGGCATGGAGAGAGTGAAAGAGAGAGAGAGAGAGAGACGGAGAAGCCATGAGGCGAACGAACGAGGCTTTTTACGAGGCGTTTAATGTGCCTAGCGAAGGAGGCTTGTGGCACGCCACCCGGCGATCGCTTTACGCTCGCATAAATGTGGCTTTCATAGGCCGCGCGACGTATATAGAAACACTGAGAAGACCGAATCAGACACATAGATTAGCAGCTGACTATCAAATCCGCGTCATACACTGAAAACAGCTCGCGATTTTCAATTAAAAAAGAATTACAAATAATTAAGGAAGTGACATGCGACTTGTTTCATGCGCTACAATATTTAGTGGATTCTTATATGTAATGTACACCGAGATTTCGATCTTTAATTTATGCTCGAAACCTCGCGTATAGCGTCGCACATCAGGAATTGTGCTACGTACTTATAAATTATACGTATGATGCACACGTATGTACCCATGCATTCATTGTCGAGTCTGAATCCTGGAGTCTGATCGAATCATACTGTGTTTTAATTATATCGTAAAAATATCGCTATAAAAATTATTTACTCCAGATCACCTAATCTGTACTTCCTTCTCAAACGTACTCCCTCAATGCTCAGATACCTGCTGTAATTGCCTTCAACATCGATTAATAAGATTTAAATTTAATATAATGATATGAACTTTCAATATATTCGTCAGTACTTTATTTCTTTACTTTATTTTTCTTCTTCGTAAAAACAATTCACTAAAAGTTGTTTGAATTAATGCATATTACTTATTTCCAATTACAATACATAATTCACAGTATTAACATTTTATTCCTTATCCTACAACAAGTTTTTTCCACTATATAGGACGTTATATAGGCTTTAAAATTTTTATTTAATTATATAGTATTCATCAATTGAATAAAATAAAATTTTTATTCAATGATATTTATATATTGTTGTTGATAAATCAAATGTTTAATAAATTACAATGATATTTATGTATTGTTGTCAACAAATCCAATTTTTATGTTTAGATATTTTTTTATAGATGATTAATTCTTAAATTATTAATGCTTTACAGAGCTAAATAATATTAGACAATCTCTTAAGCTTTTCAAAGATATTTATTAAAAACTTGATAAAGCATATACCTTTATGAAATTAGAAAAACATAGTTTATCGGGGATTTTTTAGTTATTTTTCAAGAGTTAATTGATTTCTTATATTATAGTCCAAAATTAGGAATTTTACAACCAATGCAACTTTCATTTATTCAAAAAAAAATTAGTATTGAATTTTATAATTTATAGTTATATGCATATAAAATAAGAATTAAACTGAATAGTTTGATGTATGAAATCTTAAAACACAGAGAATTTTGTCTTAATATTAATTTGATACATATATAATTATACTGAAAAAACAAAAAGTTTACGTTAATAACATGATGGAAGGTTGTAAATTTATGTGGGGTTTCTCTGTTTTCAATTTGAATTATTTACAATACTTTGAATTTTACGGAAGAATTTTAAGAAGCATACGTCTTCGAGTAAATGTTCTATTTAGAAAATAAATTTGCTTTATAACATTAATGTTGAGAGAAAGAAATCGGAGGAGAGAGACAGAAAGGGTGGAACTTTTTAATTAAAAGATGTAATATTTCATTTTAAGAAAATATTTAATATAATATCATAAAAATAAAAATAAAAAATTATATGAAAAGTATTCGAAAATAATAGTGTTAAAATGTAAAATTCTATCGATAGTTTTGAGTAATATTAGTAAACTTGTTCATTTTTTTGCATTATACAAAAAATTACTTTATCCGAAACAAGTATTGTAGATATATGTAGACAAAAATGGCAAATGAGAATTTATTCATGTTTTATTTTTAAAGAGCGAACCATTTTTTCGTAAGGCAACATTTTTAACTTTTGTTAAACAACGAAAGCTATTTTCAAAAAGTTTTTTAAATACATCCAATGCATTTATTAGTATTGATTTATATATATTGCATTCGTAATGATTTATCAAATGATACAAATTTTCAATTGATAATTTTTCTTACTTACGATTAACCTATGTATAAACGAGTTGATATACAATAAGAGAGAGTAGGAAGGGGGTGACTAGTCATGCTGTTTTCTTTCTGCTTGACCTGGTATAAGTGACAAAATTTATAATCTCAGAGGCGTGTTCTGTTAATTTCTTCTGATACGCTGTTCTTAGTATTCTCTATTTACTTACACTTATGTGAACTATGAAATTATACAAAGTGCAAATTAATTGGTTAAGTATTCGACTTACAAAAACTAAAAGGTCTTGTGAGGAAATTCGCGAGAGATCATCGTATACATTCGAGGTTTCACCATCACGATTAACGTTTTGTTTATCTCCACGTTTAGTGTAAGTTAATATTTTTTAATTTTTTATCCAGATTAAATCATGTATTATAGTATCTTCTTTGATTTAGTGAAACCCTTTCAAATTAATGTAATATAATGTAGTAAGTCTACTAGCATTTTTTTATGTACATTATGTAAACCTGATTTTAAGTACTAGACAGAAGTTGTAATAGCTTAAATTAATTTATGAATCTCAAAAGGATTATGCCAGTTTTATCAAATCCATGTATTTTACTTGTTAAGCTACACTTTAAGTAAACTCCTACGATACATATGATTTATAGCATTAAGAATTAATAAACTTCCCAATGTTTATAAATAAGTTCATAGCGTTGTACCTCTAAGAGGCTATTGGATTTTTATCATCTACAAACGTAGAAGAGTTAAAAGTGTGTAAAATATTAAAAGACCATTTCATTGAAACTGTTTACACTCTTGAATTTATAGTTATTAATTATCTTATCTCCTACTTATTAAATCATACCTATTTAAACAAGAAAAATTGTTATTAATATTTAATGTATATTATAAAATCATAATTTAATGTTTAAATTTTAAATTATTTGCTCGAGCATTTACGTTATTGGAAGTAAAATATTGTAAACGAACTAATTCGAATTTGGTAAAAAAGCTAAAAGGTATTTTACTGAACTGATACAGTCAAAATGTTTTAAGTAATGCATTATTTCTGTAAAGTTAAAAATAGAAATTATAAAAAAACGTAATTATTCGAAAATTATGACTGAAAATTATTTTCTGTAAACCTGCCAAATTCTCAGCTTTGCAGAACTCAACTTTTGAGGTCCTAGATTTGTAGGAACAACGCATGAAAATCATACAAATATCAGACAAAGATAGAGAACATCTTGCAGTTGTATGACAAGATAAATGTATAGAAGCACGTAAGGATATTCTTATTACAAATGTTTCTATACATTATTCCACAATCCCGTATCTACTTGCACAAGAAAAAGATGTGATGTTTTTCCCCTTTTTGTTTTTATTGGTTCTTTTTATATTTACCGAAGGATAAAAAGTTCACGCTGGCTAAATGTATTTCTTTCAATCTATCGATGAGTAACCGATGAAAGAGGTCGGCAGGGCGTTTCGTGGGCGGAGTTGCCACGACTTATGCCGTTCGCCTCTCGATCTGTACCTGCTTATTTTTCTGTTGGAAGTCTGCTCCGTATCTTGGATCGTATTTGTAAATAGTTCATTTATTCACTTTATTTTTTTATTGTTATTTTTCTCTTCTTAAAAACTACGATATTCAAAGCTTTTTTTCCTACCCTTCGAGTACTTGTTCATTTTTTCCACAAGAAGGTACATTTTTAGTTATTTCATTCAATTATTTTTATTTGTCTGTTGGGGAACCTTTAAATACGGTAATGAAAGAAGTATGGATGAGGTATTGTATGGGTGAGGATTTCATGTGGGCGTTAAAAAATTTAGTTAGAAATCATAAATTAAAATGGCGAATCTAACAAATTAAAAGCTTTACTTTGATTAAGAGTTCATTGTTTTCCTTTTAGAATGGTTGTTTGATTTAATTAAGATCGTACGAGTTTAAAAAGTAGATTGACTGGGTTAATAAAGAGATCATATATCTTATGAGTTTCAGTTTGTATTTTTTTTTCTTGTGTAGTTTACATAATTATTCATAATCTTTTAGCTTATAAAATATAATTATATATATTATAATTAAACAAAATTTTAAAAACTTTTTAAAGATAATACATTTTTGTATTAATTATAACGAATTACAGAAATAATACTGAAATATTGAAAATCTATGTAATAAATGCTGCATTCAATTAAAAAAACACCTTTACGTACCTATTGTAAAGAAATTTTTTACATATACAAATTGAAGATAGTTTTCCAAATGAAATATTGTATAATAAAAATATTCTAATTTAGTGTAACTAAAAAGTTAATATTTTATTTTAAATTATTGCTTACTGAAATTATTGTAATTCGATAAAAAATGTATATTTTATAATTAATTTTTAATGAATTAAATACTGGAATTTTTTAAATCAGTCAAATAGAATACTCTTTATTTTAAATGATTTTTTTTTCAATATTAAATAAATTTTATAAATGTTTAAGCATAGAAAGATATTATTTACTACAATTTATAAGTTTTAGTTAATGTAAAACATCTAGAATCACTTTTTCTTTGTGAAAAAGTCGATTATTCTATATCATCACCAATAAATGCTATATCTACATTTGTTGCGTTATACACCTATTTGATGAAAAGTTTTTATGGGTTTGCTCAGAAATAGTAAATTTGCTGAATTATATGTTTTCTTCTTTGATAATTTCACAGTCGTTTTGAAAAGTTTTTAATATTAAAAAAAAAACTTTAAAAAACTGAAATATAAACCTTTCTTTATGTAATTATCATATAATGTATAGATGTGTGTACGTATACACGTGTAAACAACACGAAAATACTTACACACTAATTTGATACTTTTTTGTGTTGTTAATCAGTTAAATATTTTGGAAACTGTTTCTTAAAAGTTGTTTATTTTTAATAAATTCTATTCGTTCTTCGAGACAAAAGCTTAAATTAAGTTTTTTATAATTAAGTATATATTTAAGCAAGCATCGTTTTATCACCATAACATTTGCAGATAATATTAAATGTCTACTAATGAAATTTAGAATACCTTAATACAAATCGAACGATTAAAACAAAATTAAAAATATTCGATTAAACTTCCATTAAAAATTAGTTCTGGATGATGGTTAATTAACATAATGTGAAAAAATTCAATCGATATTTAAACAAATACAACAGATAAAAATGAAATAAGTTATAGGATTTTCATTGTTGGTCAGCCGGTGTAAAAAAATTGAAGTGTTTCGAATTAATTATTTGCGATCCATAACGGATATGTAATGCACTGAAAAATAAGGAAAAGTAGTGAAGCGCATAACATATATCTCGAATATAATCGACTAAAAGCTGCAGTCTATTTTTGTTTCTTAAGCAGCGTTGCCAATCGACGGGCCCGTTTTCCCGAACTAGAATTGACTTTGATGCGAGGTAGCAAGAAACATTCGAAGTCCTTCAGCATTAAATACACCCTATTGATTTTCATTCAAAGTTGAACAAAACCTCAAAAGCCACAAATATTCAATCACGTATTTTATTTATGGACTCGGTGTAGAGTGAGCGAAAAATAGTTAGATAAATAGATAAATAAAATATATCTATGGATAGAGAAAAAGAGAGGGAGGAAGAGAGAGAGAGAGAGAGAGCGAGAGCGAGAGAGAGAGAGCGAGAAAGAGAGAGCGAGAGCGAGAGAGAGAGAGAGAGAGAGAGAGAGGGATGTATAGAGACAGAGGAAACGAGTGTACACACAAGTTGTGCGACATTGAGCCCAGTACCACGTCGCTCAATAAATCTGTGCGCTGTTCACGCTGAAGAATAATAAATGGCGTTCCGGCCCGACGAGCATGTTGAATACCTAAAGTTCTTCTGTCGACATGGTAGTCACAATATTGGGGGAGTGCTATTACCATCACTTCTTCTCCCTCTTTTTCTCTCCCTTTTTTTCCCCATTTTTTTCTCATTCTCACTCACTCGGTTCATTCTTTTTCCGCTACACTTAAAGCGATAAGAGGAGGGGGAGAAAGAGAAAGAGGGGGGAGGGCGAGAGGGAGAGACACACACATAAAAGTAACTGTCTGCTATGACAGGCAGCTGGACTCTTTTAGACTTGCTGTTCAATTGGCCATGAGACTCATCGTCTCTTTTTGCCGTAGTAGCATATGAGAGAACCGATATGATGTTCGAATATTACAAGCGAAATATCCGTGAATTTTTCTTAGCTCTCTTTCGCTTTAATGAACTTTTAGGTGTTCGCTCTTCGAAAGTGAAAGAGATCCGTGACCAGGTTATTTAACGATGGTACTAAATGCATATAACATTTTAAATTGATGGTTCAATGTTTCTATACTTTTCTCGGAACCTTTTCTAGAAGAAAACAAATTATTTGTAAACAATCAAGCGTTACCATTACCATCTATTCAAAGAGAAAAAGTATTTTCCATTTATCGTAGTTTACGGCCATCGCATTTTGAACTTAATGGAATGAAAGTATTTTTATCTGAAGATCAATACATTCCATTAAATTAATAAATTATTTTTCTCGTTGCTAAGATATTAAAAAGCTGCGCCTATAATTTCAATTACAAAAAATTTAATTTAAGAAACATTATTTGCTTACAGAGAACAATGACTTTATATTCTAAGTTCTAAGCGATTGGTAAGTACGGTCTGAAATTATACGATAATTTAAATAATCGAGAATTATCCTGCTCTGAAATTTACACTTCGATAATTGTTATGTTTTATTATTAAAGTAAAAGATGAAAAAAAGTTGCGTTCACTCCGTAAAAAAGCAGGTAAATGTGAAAGAATGTAGAATTATCTTGTTTAAATGTTTGATAACCTAAAATAAAAGTTTAAAGGCTATATAAACCGTAAATAATCGTTAAACTTTGTAGACGAACGCATATTATCACATATTTATGTTTGCGGTAAATAATTTTAATTAACAAATCACCGTTTGTAGATTCACATAAATTCAGCATGCTAATATTCTCTTATAAAGCTTAAAAGGGTACATTATATAAAGTGAAGAGGGGGATTCATGGAGCGACGATGTGTTCAAGCGCGAGAAATGAAAATAAAAGGAAGCCACACACACAGAACGACGCACGGCAAAGCCGCGCGCGCAGCAGTGCACCGTGATTTATCAGGCATTAATCCCCGCGAAGCATCCACCGATCACTAGTCTCGAGAGTCCTAACAATTCCTCCATTAGAGATATGTTAAAAACAAGGTATGTATATATATGCGCATGGCGAGTATAATTCGCAGCTAAAGAATTGTCAGGCGAAGAAAAGGCCGTAAAATATATGTGTACGGCGGACAGGGGAGGGCTCATGCGTGTGCACTCTAGTCTGTCTGTCTCTCTCTTTTTCTGTGCTGTACATAACTGCGAAACCTCTCGATCAACGAGTAAGACCAAAAATAAAAAGAGATAAAGAGTAAGAGGGAGAACGAAAATAAAAGAGAGAGAGAGAGAAAGAGAGAGAGAGATGGACAGATCGAATGAGACAGAAAAAAAGAAGAGAAATAGAGGCAAAGACACGGCTTCCAATGAATGGAATTGGATGGGTGAAGAAACATTATCCGCGAAACTAACTCCTCGCGCGACTGTGCCGATCCCATCGACCAAATCGATGTGCCAACTTTCCTCCTGTCACTTTCTTTTTCTTCCTATATTTGTCTCTTTCTTCTGACAAATTCTCCACTCTCTTTCCATCTCTCTCTCATTTTTTCTATCTCTCTTATCGTCTCTCTTCTTCCTCTGATTGTCCCTCATTTTCACTCCTGGGTCTGTTTTGAGTAATGAAATTTTGTAAATAAATATGAAATACTTTTGTACCATTTTAGATATTTAATAATTATTATACCGAGTAAACAGAAATAATTTTTGCTTTCTACAAAATTGGAATAATATATTTATTAAGAAGTTCATTAAAATTAATAATCTTCTTAAAGCTCTACTATTTTTATTTATCTTTATCTACTATTTGGATACGTATATATTTGTTAGATATATTTCTGAATATAAATTTTGTACGGTCTTGCACGAAGTATTAAGTTTTGTGTAAATAATATTACGTAAGCGCAATTCAATAAATCTATAAACATTATTGTGTATAAATCAAAACATGTTTTGAATATGATAAACCATGTTAACTTAAAATGTAATGCAATATAATTCAATTATTATGAATGAATCTTGTATTTTTTATTTGTAAACCTGAATAATTGTATCTATACTAAATAAATTAATTAATTAATGTTGAAAATGAAAATATCAATTAACTTTGAATTTTCAGTAGATGTAAATGGAATGCATTTTATCATCAATAATACATTAATATGTCATTTTTAAGAGTAATTATATTGTACTGAAAAAATCAGATATTAAATTCTGAACATTACAAATAGGAAGTCAAGAACTCTTCGTTTTTGGAAGGGGATAATATTGCTTCAGTAAATCGACTGTCAGAACATGCCTAACAACTGTGAAGAATATTTTACGGATTGCTAATAGGGGCATGTGAAACATCTTCTGAAAGAAAGTGGTCAATATCAGCTTGCGCATAACTAATATCAATGGCATTTAAATTGTACTGAAGATAGCTACATTGTAGTATGGCTGCTCTTTTTGGTCTACTGCTCTGTTGCAATCATTTTGGTCGGACGTTTGACAATGTGTGACCGCAAATAAACGAATGGTAGCAACAGGGGGCGCTTGAGACATAAGACAGCCTATCATTTGTTACGTTCTCCTTTTTGTTCGATCTAATGAAACTGCTTTTAGACACTTCTTTTCGTGCACCGAAAGAAAGATGAGTCCTCCGTCACCTGGCATTTACTCCTCATTATTCTCAACTGCTTTCCGAACACAACACTGCATTACATTTTTTATATTCTATATTGTGTCTCTCTTTATTAAGAATATAACTGACCCTCTATGCTATCCGTCTGACTGAAATAGCGTTGTACACATGCACAAGCAAACGTTTTCTTGGTAGCAACGTAGTAACTGACCTTAAGTACTTTTAAATAAACCAAAGTATTCTTTTCAAATGTTTCTTGTGTAGCTTTCTTTCACTGGAAGGAAATAAATTTATATTAATTAAATATTAAAAAATTTTTTCTTTGTAAAATAAACATTAAAAGTTTATACCTATGAACTATTAAAGTATTTTTGATAACGTATAATAAGTTATTGATTCAACCATATTAATTAATTAATTTTTATAAAAAATGTTTTAAATTCACTGCTCTTAATTTGTTTTTGATAATACAATGAATATAATACCGTTTAATTTAGCAGTACCATTTTCAAGATCATTGTAAAATTTAATTAGTATAAACTTAACTAAGCTCATAAGAAATGTTTTGTCAAACTTACTTCAAAATAATTAGACAGTATCGTAATTTCATATCTTTCTATTTTTCTTAAAATAATGATTTCAATGTATTAATAAATTTAATGTCTATGCATAAATAAATTAATAAAAGTAAAGTATAAATTAATGAAAAAAAACCTTTTTTTAATTTTTTAATATTTATAATAATTTAAATTTTAATATATATACATATATAATATATATTTATTATATATATATATATATATATATTAATAAAAAAAAGTTTTCTACAGACATTAAATTATAAGATATATACTTTCAGAGTATGTAATAAATATACCCACTTGCACATGTATTAGGCTCTATATTATTGATGCTTTGTTGATTCATACACATTGTATGGACTATCAGTTACAAGTTTTATAATTGTAAAAGCTGAGTATATTAAGTATAGTGACCTGTAAAAAATTATGCATAACAGTGTCTAATGCAATATAATTCCATTCACAAATCTTTCGTCGCCTAATATTTCAGGTTTATATTTGTTTAGGTTTGTAATTAGTTTATATAAATACGTATGAAAGATTGAAACGATTAAAATTAGAATTATAAACATTTTAAGTTCTACCAATTAATTATTTTCATTTTCAACTTTAATAATTACTGATAAGAGTATTATTTTTTTTAAAGTATCAAGTTCGTTTTTACAATGAGAAATAATTTCTTTAATGGTCTTATGCCGATAAATATATCTTAGATGTTGAATGTTCTATATAGATTTGTTTATTATTATAAAAGTTCAATAAGTCCAATATTACTATTAAGCAATTATAATTTTATAACACCACTTCTCATAATTATATAATTAAATTTAAGAATGAAGTTTTAACATCGGCTAACATGATACGCCATATACGTTATTTTCATTGCGGTGTGTTCAATCTGGCGCCGAAAATGCTCATTAGGATTGCTATTTCTTTTAAATTCACTCATAGATGTACATTGAAAGAATACCTGCGAAGCTTTGAAACATTCATGGCGATCAATGATCTACCAAAGGTGCTTTTCGCAAACCGTATTTTAATTATTTTGTGCTTGATCATCCAAAATATCAGGCCTGCATTCGATAGTGTTCTTGTAATTATTTACTATCTCCCTATAACCACTCCTCATTTAAATATAATGCAAACTCTATGGATTTTCAACCTCTCCTGTCAAAGGCATTGCTTGCTTATATTGTATGTTTCCAAAGAAAAAGACAAGACTCTTCACTCATCATGCATGTCACATAATATACAATGATGGAAATGACACTTCTCCCTTCGGGGTAAAGCAAAGGCTGAAAGACAGCGAAAGAAATATAGTGATGGGACTCGCAGAGTCTTTTCACTGTAATAGTGGTATTTGGACCCTGGTATATCTTTTCATGCAGCCGTTGCTGCTGTTGCTGACTCTTCAGCATGAGCTTATATCCTCCCGACATCTCTTACAATCCTTCTCTTACTTGCGCTCCCTCCATATGAGATGGACTTCATTTTAAAATTATCTACAATTTTCTCCGAAGTACTGATAATGAGCGAGATACATGGTTGGCTTCGAACAAGCTAGCATTTAATGCATTTCATTGATTGTTCAAGATTTTTTTAAAGACACTACCGCTTTCCAACACACAGGTGAGTATAACTTTCAGCGAGAGTCAAGTGTTAAATTTTGTGGGCTTATCCTTGTTCCTTATAATAATAAGTTTTTCACCAATTATATTTTTATTTTTAATTCGTTAATTACTTTTAACTTGCTCTATAATTTGAAAAATGTACCTTTTGAAACAGGTTTAAAATATACTTTTTTCAAGGACCGTTAATTATTTTATTAAACCTATATTCAACGATAAATTTTTTCTCTATTCATAATACATGCTCGTTAACGCATACAATATATAAATGTATAAATGAAAAATAATGTTTGTGTAAGTGTGTGTGTGTGTGTGTGTGTGTGTGTGTGTATAAAAGCGTGTAATTATAATACTGATACTTTTAGAAAATATTACTAATAAACAACATGGCAACTATTTTTTAAAAAGATCTAAAAATTTTTGGTTCTCAAAAAAGAGTAGTGCTATCCTTAAATAATGCAAAAAAATTGCATTTGCAATTTTCGTAATATCATATTTATTAAAAATATTTGTTTTTCTTTTTAAATTATATCAAAAATGACTATTTAAGAATGTAATTGATTGCATTGTAATGCATGTGACTTTGTAATTGATTTTTTAAATCTAATTAAAAAATTATCTTATTTAAATGGATAATATTTTCTTAGATTATTATATAAATCTAAACTTTCATGATATTAATATATTTTTGTTTTATATAATATATACAAGGAATATATTAAAAAAATTTATTGAACAATAATTATTGAATTACGATTTTATATCAATCTTGAAAATTAAAATTTTTTCTTTAAGTTTTCAATTTTTAAAGTAACATTTATTTTTATGGAGTATATATGGTAAAATTATTATTTATATGATTATACTTTATCCATGAATTATAAACCTTCGTTTCTAAAGTTTTCTATACGGACGTCATAAATGATTTAGATAAATATTTTTATTTCTTTATTATAAAGAAAGACAGTGTAAGTAGATTTGTATTATGTGTCTTCATAAAAATGTTCTTCGTTTTTAATGATAATATAATTAGTTTAAAAAATGTCAACAAATTAATTTAATTATAAATGAGTGCTTAGACAAAGAAGAAATATTTTAAGTGAAGTAGTAATGGAACCTGGTAACCAATCCTTACGATATAATTAATTGAATATTAAACTTATTTAATAAATTAATTATTAAATAATGTTAACAACTGTACTTTATTATATTACATTGCATATTACATTATTGTATTAAAAAAACTGAATTTATATTATAGTGTTATATTTTGAGTTTCTAATGTAATATTAATAAACATTATACGCTGAACAATTTTGTTTTAAGTTTGATTGCTGAATAATTATATTTAACAACGAATGAAGAACAGATATTAGATATTTAAATCATACAAATATTATTAAAATAAGATCATGCTCGTTGTCAATAACAAAATATTTACGTTTGTAACAAAAGTTTGAGAATATTAAAATTTTCAATATCAATGTAAAAAAAGTAAGATAAATCATAACGAAGAAAATTGTAATTTTACAATTGTTGCTTAAAAAAGATAGAATTTTAATAAGATCTTTGCCTTTTGAAAATTGATCTCGAATGCTTGTATTTTTTTATAAAGATACTGTTAACTAAACCTACGGCTTTACAATTTAATTTTTGTGTTAAGTCGTACTCGCATTTTTGCCTTAGTAAGAAATCTCGCATCCGGTTGCGTCAGAAATGTAAAATAAGATACATTCTATGTAATTTAAAAAATGTTGATATCTAAAATTGCAGTAAATACAAATCACACAAGATTTTTAAAAAATATAATTGACACTCATTAAATATGTATATCTAATAATTTAAAAAAAAAAGTTTAAATTAAATAAGTACAATATTTCTTTAATAAATTGGTGTCTTCAAAAAATAATGCTTACTTTCATGATTAAATTCTTTACATAAGATTAAAGATTAATTATTGATAGACAATATATTGGTCTATATTCAATAGTTACATACAAAAATGTTATTGTTCATAATATTATATATATCAATTATATTAACGAAAGTGTGGAACAATAAATCATTGGTTTATATTTAATTTTGATCGATAGATTATTTATTAGATTTTTTTATAAATTTAAATTTATTTTATTTGTAAATATCACAAGAAATGTAACAGAACATGAATCTTTCATAAGAAAAAATACTATACATCATTTACATAATTTTATTTTTCCAATATATCTAATGTTAGAGTAAGTTAAAAAAGTGAAAAATTTTTAATACGAATTTAAATTATGATAAAATATGAATCCATTTAATTAGTATACGTAAAAAGTAATATAAGTTTATACTATTATATTTATAAATTCATAAATGCTTGGCATATTAAATTTAAATGTAATTTTTTAGTTATAAAACATATGTTTAGCATTGATAAGCAACTAATTCTAGATATATATTTAATACTTCAATTTTCGTATTCTGTGAAAGGAACATACGTCTGGATATAAATACATGTACGTCTTACTTTTCATTTATTAATGTTCTGCATAATGAATTTACTTATGTAGGTAAAGAGAAATTTGCTTAATATTGAAATTTTCTATACATGAGTACATTTTACTTTATTATTTGAAATATAGCAAATAATAAAATTGAAATTTTAAAGTCATTAAAATTCTTTAAATGCAATTACTTGAAATATGCAATTCTCAATGTTAATTTTTTGTGTATTTAGAACCTCGTACTTGTAGGCGAGCAGCATATATATATTTTATTTTTTGATTTAGTTACAATATTATTTCGTTTGTGGATATAGTAAAGAAGTATAGAAAGACGAATAAGGAGGATGTGAATGAGAATTGATAATGAAGAAGTGTCAGAGGAAAAAAAAGGCGGAAAAATATGAGGATTCCGACGAAATGAAACTACGGGATACTCCGGTTTTTTCGTGAGCTTGCTTTTAACATTTAGATCTGATTTATAAGATGATAAAATACTCGAATTATAATCGGAATGCATGTTATCTTAGCACATGGATCACTTGAAAAAGAGCTACAGAGAAGATAAAGGATGTCTTTTGTATATTTAAGAATTGACGAAGCCTTAGTCGTCACCACAATCCCTGGGACAAATAGAAGTCATTCTCGAGTGCTTCGCGGAACTCGGTTGGCGGTAGCGGCACTTCACTATTAACTGTATAGGCACAACCTACCTTCAGGCAGATAGTATTCCATGGGACGCTTTTAAATTGTAATTTCGTAATTTATAACATTTTTCATAAACCGTTGGGGAATTCTCCCACTTGGATGCTTTTGTACAACGATCATGTTTGAGGTTTTCGACAAAGAGAGCATCCCTTTCCAGTAAATATCTATACCTTCGAAAATGATTACTACAAACGATTTTTATCGAAAATTATGAAATACTAATCAAACTAGAGTAAATATTTTCAACAATATCGTACTACCTGCATTAATTATTAAATTATTTATTAGCAAGCACTCACTTAATTCATTTTAAATCATTTCTTTTTCGTCATTATCGAATACATAACTATACCTTCATTCTAACGTTTAATAATTTGGCTAACGATGCTTGCAGTTACATTATTTACTTTGCATAAACGTTTTTAGATTTCCAAAAGTTAACCATTTATGGAATTTATAATTAATGCCCTATGTCTTAATTAACTTTATAATATATTTTTTAACGTTAGACTCATTTTTACATTAAAATTATTTTCTTTCGAATTTTAAAATGTTTCTCTATAATTACAAGTATACTAAATATTATAATAAACTTTATATATTAATTTTTGCTTCATAAAATCATATTTCATTATTTGTACTTCTTTTATAGATTACGATATAATCAATTTATTAAATTAAAAAAGACTACACGAAATGTTATTTATGAAAAATGTTTGTAAGAAAAAAATTAATTCGTTATAACGTACAATGTATGAATGAAAATTCAAAATTTTTAAATTACACAATCTATTGCTTTTATAGGTTTGCTTGAAATTTTGATATTTAGAAATTAGAATATTTTTTGACACTTCTTAAAAGAATAATGATCTAGAAAGTACGTAAAATTGTTTTTGTTTTATACTTAAACTGTACGTACGTATCATTGTGGTAAATTATACATTTTTGAGATTATAATTCTAGCCGAAGAGGGATAGCATTCAGTTCTAATGGATCATAATTAAATTTTAAATATAACATTCTTGCTCCGTCTGTGAATATATTATTTGGTTATTAGGTATTTCAGTTTGACTATAGTTAAAACATATTATTGTAAATGAACGGGGCTGGAATGAATCTGTGGGACTATATTTTTCAAGACGACCCCGAATATAGCAGAGATGAGAATGAATGTATAAATAAAGGAGGAGGATAACTTAAGGATTTTCCTCCTTCTGTAGAAGATGCTTATACAGGAAGTGATGCTCCGCCCTTGATTTCTTGGTTATCCCCGTAAGACCGTCCTTTTGCTTTTGACGGCTTTACATTCGAACTATTCCTATTTCTCGTCCGCATACTTTTAACCCTTTTGCTACCACAATACATGGCTGTACGTGCTTATGACTTTTCCAGCATACTCTTGCCCCGAATGTCGTGGGTGGTCTTGCGCGTGCTCTTACTTAAATTTATGACACGGTTCCGCTTTACTATACCCTTGACATGCTCAACTTCTCTCACTCTCACTCTACCTCTCTGTCTTATTGTTTTATAAAGATTTACATTCGTGAGGTTTGCTGATCGAAAAGGAGCAGCAATTATATTGAAGCCTTAGACCTCGCTTGTTATTAGGATGACGCTCGTAAATCAAAGTGCAGAGTTATCTTGTCACCAACTGACGTAGCAGATTGTATCATTTTTGTCAAACTAAAAACTAATCAAGGAAATGATAAAAAAGCCTTATTTTAATCGGCTTAAAATAACGCACCTTACAAATAATAGTCCTCAAAATTTCTAATTTAATAATAATAATAATATATAATAAATATTAAAATACTTTATAATTTGTATTGATAATATTATAATCTAATTGAATAAAATTTTTACACTTCAATTGTTAAACATAAGATGAATATTTTTACACTTTTATTTTTGATATTTTTCCTCAGATAATTAATACTATAATGCTTACTAAATACTATAGTAATGAAGAAAAATTATGTCAAGCTTGCATTAATAAACAATAAATTATCGAGTAAATTAAATTTTTTTTTAAAAAGCTTTAAATTCACATTTTGCTAAGTAATTTTTAACGATTATTTGCTTTTCGTTAAAATATTGAGACGCAATTTTAGTAGTTAATCATTTAATTTTTAAAAGTAAAAAATTATTATTAAAAACATAATATAAATAGAAATTATATGTAGTTTTATACAATAATATGACTCATTATTATATTACATTTATACATAAATTATAATGTTTACTTCAGTTTTGTATTTAATCATTCACTAAATATAATTGAATTATATTTCCTGTCTATTTTTCAGTTTATTTTTTAAATTAAAATAATTTTATTTACGCTTATAATTCAAATAAAATTACTATTTCTTAATATTCATTGATAAATGGTTTTATGATTATGATAGCAATTTTTTAATTTGATTAATATAAACAATTGAAATAATAATTAAAAATGAATAATTATTAAAAAACGAAGAAATAAAGTATAAAAATAGATATTTCTTTTTATTTTAATGTCAGTGCATTTGTAGTAATATTATATTTTAATCATGTTTTCATATTGTCTTTAAATTTGTCGCATACATAATAAATGCTATTTTTTATGCGACGATATAATTTTTTTAAAAATAATTAATCAAAAAATAGCATCTTAACTATATGATTAATCAATGATCAATTTTTTTTTCGATAAGTTATTTTTGCATAAATTAATAATCTTATTTAAAAACATTTTATTGTTTAGTTACATTCATATAAAAATATGGTTCAGTATACAGAAAAAGCATGATATATGTTTATAGAAGATATACCGTTAATTATACACTTCCTATGATTTAGCATTAGTTTCATCTCAATTTTTTATAGCTTAAGAAACACGGTTTTTTAATAGTAACAATACAAAAAAGATATTCGTGGTAATGAATCATTACGTCACTAATATGTGCGATGATATTAATTTAGTCACCGCGCATTATGAATTATATAAAAAGAAGAGTTTTCTCGGCTCTTTTGCATATTTCTATATCTTAAGAGAGGACTGTAAATAGCTCTAAGCTATTGCATCGTATTTGAATGATGAAACAACGATATATAATAAGTAAAGGCGAAGAAGAAGATGTACGATCTTGTATCACCGGATGATCTTGAACCAACATCATTCAGGGCATACCGATTCTTCGCTTAAAGCTTTTGCATCGCGGCTATTTATTATAGGTATTTATTCGCGCTTATACGCAAAGCATACACATGTATTGGTAGCGAGAGAGGGATAAACATAGAGAAAGAGTAAATCTCGGTTTGAATAATTGTACAAATGCCACGAGGTTGCCTGCATACGTAAACGAGCAGGCTTATCGGCAATTGCTCACAGGTAGAGAGCGGAATGTGCAAAGAATAGTGCAACTTGCTTTTATCGCTGCTATTTTATAAAATGTTAATTGTCTCTTTTAAATGACCTTGCATGAGTACGTGCTAAGACAAAATTCAACCAAAGTGTTAATAATGTGATACAGATGTGTTTAATCACCCAAAGACATATTTCTTTGCCAATGCGCGATTACGTAATTATTGGACAAACATCGATTTTTTTTTAAATTTCTGCATATACCGAATTTTCATGTCCTTATGGCGGCATTAATACGCATAGTGTACTCGAAAAGGACAGAAAATGATCTTCTGTGTGTTGATGAAAAAACGAGATAATTGATGATGATTGATATGATGGCTTATTGATATCATTAGATTTATTTCTGCACAGACGTTTTGATTGTAGAATATAGTAAATCTCTCAATATGTATTCATATACTTAAAATACAATATTTTTTTTCTTTGTTTTAATTTTAGGCGGTAATGTATATAACATTTTATGCTGCCATTTATTAAACTCATTTTATAAATTTTTTATTTATTAATATATTATATATTTTTAGGTAACTTTTTTAACTTTTAGCTCCCTTCATTTACATAAATACAATTTTTGTTCACTTTACATATGAAATGACAAATAGACTAACCATTATGCACTTTTTTATTTTATAACTCTTATTTTTATTAAAAAATGAGGAAAAACTTTAAGGAAACATACAATACATTCAATACATATAAATACCAAGAAAAGAGGTATGAAGTAATGACCAATAAGTGAAGGTAGCATTGGCGCCTTCATAATAGAAATAACTTATAGTTAATAATAAATTAGCATTAGTTAATGATGCTTTTTTAATAATTAATTACATAGAGTATTTAAATATTTTACCAATAACAATATTAAAATTATTCAACTTTTAAAATATTAGTATATGAATTGTAAAACGAGGCCTTATATGTATTTTCAATAGCGATATTTATATTATTATTTACGTACTCTTCATTCGACAAGAATTCTGTATAACCAAGGTTTAATAATGAGAGTAAATTAATGTATTAATTTACATAAATATGCAAAATGCTATAGTGCTTCTTCTTCTCTTGCAAGAAATCTGTTACAATATTTTATTTTCTTAAAATACGCATATCGATAACCTTGACAGCATCGTTTTCTCGATTATCTGATTGTCTAAACAAATTATTGAATGTAGATCTGAACAAAATTTTATGAAAAATCAGTTTTATTTCTTATAGTTAGAATTAAAATTTCAGTAAATGGAAGTTGTTATCATTTTTTGCTCGTTTATTTACAGCTTAATAGTCTAAGGCGCAATAGTAAGGCATTAACTTCATTATAAGTATAACGTTCAAAATCACTATAATCCCTAAACTCGATTATAATACAATTCAGTAGTTTCTTATAAATATTTTATACAAATTATACAAAAAAATACATTCATATAAGTAAGAAAACAACAAATTTATTTTTAAATTAAAATTGATATATTTATATATATATATATATAATTTAAAAAACTTTTTATGATGTTTTATAGTTTTACAAGGTCATTTTTAAAATTTTTTTTTCTCTACATTCGAATTTCGATTTAACTAAAAAACTGAAACATTATTTTTCTCATGTATTTCATTAACTTGCGAAATTATATATAAGATCGACCTTCAGACCCGATACACATAGTATAAACATATTACCTATACATAACGGAACTAGCTATAATTAATCTCTAATTTGAATCTTTCTTATAATGCATATAATCATCTTCTTATTACAATTTTCAATTTTCTTTACTCGTAATTTCAAATTTTGAAAATTATGTATACTGACAGGTTTCACAACGAAATTAGCCATTATTTGATTGTCTATCAATTTCATTCCAACTATTAAATTACAGTTACTATTACAATTATTACAATAACTCTTATCTTATAAACTTATTTAAATGAATAAAACGTTTATTCTTCGTATATTTCACTTTAAAATATTTATATTATAATTAGTATTCAGATTTGACAATTTAATTTTTTAGTACATTCTTATAGAAACAATAATTGTATTTTTTTATCTTTATACAAACGATTAGTACGCACGTATTGTGTTATTTTTAAACTCTCATAATTTTTTTAATGTAAAGTAAAGGGTATCATGGAATTTAAATTTCATATATGAATTAAAAATAAAAAACATAAAATTTAATTAATGTTTGAATGAGCAAAAAAAATTTTTTTTTAAGAATTAATTGTTAAGGGAGGCTACATAAATATTTTGCAATGTATGCAAATAATATTTATATTATCGCAATTTTTATTATATTATTAATTGTAATTTTTAACAATAATTATCAATAATTATTTATCGTTATTAAATTTATGTACTAATTTTAATGGCTTTACGATTAAAAAAATATCAATCATAAAAACGTAAATATTAAGTTATATTTAAAATTAGGTAGTAAATTTAAACAGTAAAAGATGGAATAGTAAGGGCTTGATGAAGAAGAAAAGTAATACATAGGTAGATAGAGAAAAAAGATTGATCACAAACGTTAAAATACACTAACGCTCCAAAAAAATATATGGCTCTGTATGTTTATTAGTATTGAATATTTTTATCTATTAATTATTAAAATTTTTGAAAAATAATTAATATTTAATTTTAATATTTATGTGAAAAATAAAGTTGGTGTTCAAATTATGGTGAATGATAGGTTGGAGAGGGAGAACTGCAAAATTGAGAGGAAAAGTAGAGTAACCGTATGTTAACAAAAATAATAAAAAATATCCAGACCAGCCATAAAGTGTAGAGTTTTTATTTGGCACATACTACAGGTGAAAAGAAACAAAAAATTGCACATATAGTGTCTACATTAAAAGTGGGCAAATTTTTCTTCAACTTCAACAGTTTTTTTTCCTCGTCTATCTTTTTATACTATCTATATCTAAATTTTTTCCTTCATACCTTTCTTCTCCCTCAACCGAAGTTCAATATCTGTAACATCTTTCCGACATCATTATTCAAGGTAAAAGATATAACTCGATTATGCATATAACTGACAATTTCAATACTATTAAGCATCTGACAACCGTGGTACCATCAGGTTTACTTTTCTTCTCTCACCCATTTCTTCTTATTCTTCTTTCTCTATCACGGATAGGTTGTATATACAGCGGCTATACTTTTGACTGCTTGCTAAAGAAAAGCGCATCGTATATGGACAATAATATTTCTTCAACGGACCTTACTCGCACAAGCTCTGGGTACGCATACATATAATTTAAATGAACGTATGGTTCTGAGAATTGAATTCATCCGGTAGCTACTAAACTCCAATCCAATTCTTCTTTCCTTGATCTCTTTTCTTCTTACTTGTTTTTTTTTTGTCACTACTATTGCTTTTCTGCGTCCTTAAATTTGTACGCCGTAAGATTATGAATTAAATAAGTCAAACAAAAATTGAAGCATTCCCATTTTTTTGTATAAATATTTTCATTTATCATATTTCCCTCTACATCTTATTTCGCTGTCCCCCACCTCTCTCTATTTCTCTCTCTCTCTTTCTTTATTTGTATATATCTTATTCTATCTTATTCTCTCTATTTTTCGTTTTCGGTCTCATTCCCTCTGCCTCTTGTATTCTCTCTCTTGATCCTTACTGCTCATACTTTGAGCATACTATCTACCGTGTGAGAGTCGATAAAATCGTCTCAGGTCATTTTGCCCCTTCCAGATAAAGTAACGCATTCCATCTCTGTGCTTAACAGCCTCTCTTATGGTGCACTGCCATTTGGTGCCTTTCCTTCCCCTTTTGTTATTCTCTCTTACAGTTTCTTATGATAAGATGATAGCCCCTATTAAAGGTTTGTGATGCACGTATATCTCTTAAGATTTTTTTTATGTGACGACTAAATATTTCCAATAAAATATCAAATACTCGTATAAAATTTCAAAGGTCGATAGCCTTAATAAATCTCTTACAATTTATTGACAATGCTACATGGAAATTCGGTCATGTCGCTTATCGGTAAGACTTAGTTATAATCATATTTACTACTATTCATTTAAAGCACATCTGTAACTTTTATTCTTCCTTGACCTTTTTAAAATACGACATTAAAATAATAAAATAATTTCTACGTATATTAAAGTTACTATTATATTTATTGAATATATATATATTTATATTGTATTTGAACTTAACATCAACTGCACTTTATTTAACATACAGTAGTATAAGTGATCTTAATTATTGTTTAAAATATTATCTTTTTTAGTTTTTCGTACCAATAAGAAATTTGTCAACCTATTAGAAAAATATTAACCTTGAAAATGTTTTTCTTCCAATATATGTAAAATAATTTGTAATGTTTTTTAGCTATAACATATGACAATTATTTATCAGTAATAACGTAAATTTATTCATAGTAATAATGTATATTTTATAAATATGAAAAAGTCTGAATTATCTGTATTACTAAAATATATAATTTATTTAATAGTAGTAAAATAAATAAAAGTAATTAAAACGATTCTTTTCATACTTCTTTTTCTCTTACTCACCCACACAAACTCTCTCTCTCTCTTATTATCACTATATAGTTCATTTGGTTATATTCGTCAAAGAAATAAAAAATTAGTTAATCTTACAAATATATATTATTACATGTATAAATATAATTGGCCGTTTTCCGAGTTTCCTACAAATTTTGCAAGCATATGGGACTCAATACCGTTTGAAGGTGCTAAATCGTTATATGAGTAGATTTGTGCTTTTGTGTGCATGCTAATATGTTTATGTATGAGTGAATATGTTCATTACTTGAGCGAAAAATCGGGGTTTCTCAATATTCGAATCTCTAACCCAGGTCCGTATATTGCCACTCCCGTATATTGTTGCGTATAATTCAGTCACGAAGATCTATTTAAGTGGAGCCTTGGAGTATATTCTTGATACATGTTTTATCTCTCTCTCTCTCTCTCTCTTTCTATCTATATATCTCTTTTTTCCACAAGACTATCTTTACCTGGGTTCTCATCTTCAACCATTTTATAACATAGAAATGGATGTACGCATGAAGTAAAATTAATAGTTGATTCGTTCTACAGGTGTATGAGAAAGAGGACGGAAAAATTAACATGCTGGTAATGTGATTATGAGAGATGAGGGCGTGTGTTTTATTTTCTGAAACTGAGTTTCCTTTTATAGAAAATAGCTATTATGGGCGAACTGTGGATGATAGTTATTTAGCAATCTTAGTCGGATATAACTACGCGAGAGGCATACAATACACTTTCGTATGGCACTGGCTCGATACGCTGTCAGCGCGACGGGACTACAAGAGACCAGACGTGGACATAAAAGAGAAGGAACTTGTGGAGATGGTGAGTCGAGGGGTCGGTTGGTGCTGCAAGGGGAGAGTGGAATGTTGTTTTTTTTGTTTCATGTTCAGGCGAGAAATTACTAGAGACTGTTGAGTTGTCGATTTCGTGTAACGCGCTAAGAATGCGTACATGCATGTACACGTGTATGTGAGAACACTCATGGGGTTGCTTATTATCGTGTGTATGATGTTACAATTGTTTTTCATACAGCTTTTTCGCAGCTTGCTTTCATTGATATAATAAAAATTCGTTGCTTGTTCAAAACTACATTGCAAGTACTTAGTAATTTCTAATCATGTATATCAATAATTGATCGATAATCGATTCTTTTTTTCAAAACTATACATTTTGTAACATTGAATGTGTAATCGAGCAAAATTAATTTTATTGTACAACTTTTATTTTAAATGCACAAATTGATTTAAAAAAAAGTTTAATAATAAATTTATATTTCTAATCATATTGTAAATATTGCAATTAGAAATGTCTTGACTAATAATGGCTAATGATTAGTTGATACAATAATTTATTCTACTAAAATATGAGTATATTCTTTAGTCTAAAGCTAATAATAATATTTTAAAAAAGATTTACACTTAAAATGATTCATATTTTGTTTTTAATAATTGCGAGTACATTTTTTTTGTAATACTTTGAGAAGTTTATTATTCAATTAAATTAATTATTTAATAATTTTGTCATACTTAATTAAAATATCAGTTTTCTAAAATAAAATTCTTTCGAAAATAAAAATTATTACTTATTAATATTATTATTACCAATAATGAATTATTGCAATTGAAATAGAATATAATATTAGAGAAATATAAAAGAAACAATCATTACATTTATAATTAAAAATGCTATAAGTAAAATTTTATATTCAAGTTCATTTCATAAATTTACAAATTGCTATCATATTAAAAACCGCGAAGTAAAATTTTTTACAATTTGGTCTGTGGTGAAATAACCTTGTTAATTACCACTACAGTTAATACGAATTGGCGACCACAAATGTGTTAATGTACAGATTAAAATTTTTTTTTTGCTCAATGAAGAATACCTCAGATTTCATTCTGTATAATATAAATGCAAAACTGCTACCGTTAAACTAGTACATTTAACTGCTTTGTTTTTAAAGCTTAGAATTTAGTGCTTCCTTTACGTAGACATTAAAATACTGCTTCAGTAAATATAAACTATTATTCAAATATTATGTACGTGAGCATTATACTACTATTTAACTTAAAATTGTTGTTTTAACATTTTAAATAAATCAGTAATGTAAAGTAAATTTTTTTTCATACATATTTATCATAAATTTTAATTAAGAAAATGATAATAATAATGATTGAAATATAATACAAATAAGATTTTAATAAAGTTTTTCGTAAAATTAAAAAAAAAGGCTATTATGTATGTACTATACAACAATTATGTATATCATAAAATATAAATAAACATAATGATAACTAGTTAGATATAATCTGTGCTTAAAAACCATTTTTTAATTATATGATATATCAATACTAATTTAAAAAATAAATAAAGAAACTTCATAAAATAATTTTTAAAACCATTTACTAATCAATATTGAAAATATTGTATCTTGTTTATTTTTAAATATCTACATAATCACTTTAAAAACATTAAATTCTTATCAGCTTTGTGATTGGATTATATAATCGTTAATCAATTTAATCTATTACGCTAAGAAAAATATCAAGATGAGAAATGTTAAGGTAAGTATTTTAAGGTCAAAGTTTTATAAAATTATTTTACATTATAATTATAATTTAATTTTAAATAAAATCATTATTATTCCAGCTTAATAATTAAGAGTACATTTGATACAAGAAAAGTTTCTTGGGTTTTGTTCTATATTTAAATAAAAATTATTATGTTTAATCAGTACTCAATAACTTGTATTCAGCAGTAATGTAAGAAAATAAAGTATAATTAACTTAGCATTTTTTGGTTTTTAATATATTTTTAAACATTTTCTTTGTATTAGAAGTTGGCTTCATGATAAAATATTTTTGTCAATTCAATTTATAATACTACTATGTGATTCCAATTTATCATATTTTTGTAAATAGTATAAAACCAAACGTTGAATTTATAAATTAAAAGCGATGGTAAGAAAATTAAATTTAAAGAAACTAAAAAAAACTGAGAGGAAATGCGAAAATATTATAACGAAAATTTAATAAAATTAAAATTAATTTTTTAGTATGTCTATAATTCGAATTTACTTAACCACGTGCAATGAATTTTTTTAATACAATATTTTCTTACTGAATTGAATACAACGTTTGTGACTAAAATAGTCTTATTTATGAACTAAAATTTTGGTTGAACTCAGTAAAATTTATAATTAAATGTAATTTTTAAATGATAGTAAACACTGTACTTAATATATTAAATGACAAAAAAATATTGTAATTTATGTAAAGCATTTTATTACTTCATATTATTTCATAAATAAAATAAGTAAATTGTTATAATTAAAACAAATATATTATGTTTGTTTTTTTATTTATACTGCTATTATTTTTATACAATATTAGATTCGTTTAAACCCTTGCTATAATAATGTTTTTTTGCAATACGAATTACTGCTAAAGTTGCGCATTATTTCAATTAACTTTAGAAACTGTTTTCCTATTTTACAATTATTTAATAATTATAAGTTACCGAATTGAGCTGAATTAATATTTACAACTTTACATGAAATCAATTTTTGTATCATTACCTCTCTAACAATCAGTTACATCAAATGTTGGTTAGATAAATTTGACCAGATAATAATCATCATTGAATCAGAAATATTATCCGAAACTGATGGAAGACTCATTGTTAATATTAAGCCTTATTTTATTATTTATTTTAATGTGTTAAAAAGATTATTTATGAATGTACTTACATATGTGTATTAACGTGTATATACATGTAACATGAAATATTTGATTGTTTATTTAAAGATTTCAATTTGACTAACTAATCAAAGTTTTAGGATTTTAAAGTGAAATAAAAGATAAATACCTGTTTTGCATAGTTATTATAAATCAGGTTGTATCATGATTTTTAAAATTATTATATGAATTTGTTGCTTTTTAAAGTGTACTTTTAAATTTCCTTTTCATATATAAGATAAACTGAATTCTTCAGCTTAGACTCCATTTAATAACAGTTGGTCTTTAAGAAATTCTCATTATATAAATAAATTTTAAATAACAATACAACATAAAATAAAATGATTAAATATAAAATTATTAGAAATAATTAAATTAAAATAATTTCAATATGAAGAATATCGAATTTAAAATTTTTACTCTGTATTCAATTAATAATAGTGAATAATAATAAAATCAATAATAATAAATAACAATGTTAGTTAAATATATCGATTGCATACTAATTTTAAAATAAAAACTTTATTAAAATATTTATTGTGATATGTTTCCTTAATATTATGAATTTTTTAAGAACTATTTTATTTTGAATGATAACTAATCTTCACTAAAAACTTAATAGTTTGGTAATTAAAAAGTGACATATTACAAGCATATTAAATAGTAAATTATAATAATTTTTTTTTTACCATACAGATATTACCTCTAAATATCTAACCCAACATATTCAGATATATATCTTCCTATTACGAAATTCTTTTTTTGCTGCATTAATAATTGGTTTTAGAAAATCAATAATTAGCAGTAAATTTATTATAAATTAAAATCCGTTTCCACAATTTAAAGTGGTCTGAAATATCCACAGGGTTCAAATAATACATTAATAATTTAAATATGAATATAATTATAATTTTCTTACATTGGGCACATATATATTGAATTTTCAATAGAAAAAATGTTGATTAAAATATGTTTTTCGCGTTACATGCTATAATACTTTTTGGCATTAAAATTTTATAATTAACAATATTGAATGATTCATGTTGTAGCTTATATCAGGAGAGAAAAATTTTTTTTTTTTGTAATAGAGATTCAATGAACAGGGTATTTTAATTTACACATACAACACGCAAGAATATAAATCAGTAGTTTTTGCAGTCTAAGAGGTCTTTGAAAAATAAAATTTTATATGTGCTACAACAATACGCGGCTACATACTTAAGAAAGAAGAATAGTACATCGCGGAGGTCTGCTTGATGCACTGATTTACAGTTCGTCTAATTTGTAGGCGGTCGCCATTAAGTAATCCATAAACGCACCACGATTTATTCGTATTCATACGCATGCGCCTTTACGAGCAAGTCCGGGGCTCCGGTGTACGCTTGTCCATTTCGTTGTTATATTGCCTCGAGATAAATATAGCTACACATCTTCTTCGACCCGAGTGTAACGTATTTTAATTCTTTTTTATCTTTTCCATCTCTTGTCTTTCTCTTTCTTAGGCTAAACTACGTATAGTTGTGCTGCACCAGAAATCGTTTTCAAGCACCTATAGTCAGCATTGTACAGCTGCCCTTTATGCTTGGGAAAAGGCGCTCGCAAGTTCTTCTGGAACAGTTGTTGTGACACATAACTTTGAATGCGTAAAAGAGTCCATACGGGAGTTCGTTTAAATTCTTGCAGTATTTAACTACCACATTTAACCGTAATGACTGTATGTTTGATAGAAAAGAGCTTCAGCAGTTAAAAATGAAAATCTTTTACTTTCTATAAAATGAAAAGTCTAGAATTACTTTACGAATTGGTATTACTCTGTAAAATTTTTTTTTAACTTAATAACCATCAATAGATTTTGCAGTAATTGAAAATTATTACAATAATTATTAAGTATTTTAGTCATTCGTTGGGGAGGGAGGAGGGCATCTTTTTTTAAATTTAATACAATTTTTAGTTCTAAAGAATCGAAGCGCTATTGAATATGTAAATTGATTTTTTAATTTTTAATTTAAGAAAGAGCAATTTACTAAATTATAAGGAAATGACGAAATACATTGGATAGTAAATCTATTATTATCCATTCAAAATACTTTAATTAAAGATAATGTATATATATAAAAGATGTAGTTTTTTTTAAAAATGAATATTACTTAGTTAAAGTATATAATTGATCCGTAAAGTTGTACTCAAAGTATCTGGTAAACTTAGTCATTTTTTACCCTTCATTATACATATACTTTATTTATATTTCTTTCTGCACAAGTTACGCTTTATTCTAATTAATTAAATGTCAAATATTTACCTAATTTAAAAAATAAGCAAATAAAATTTTTAATATCTTTTTTTAAATAATTATACATTGTGAACACGTAAACTGTAATTTTTTAATATCTATTCATCACTAAATTATATTTTTACGTCTGCTTAAAATTTAATTTTCACACATACAACATGTTAATGAAAGTTTCCAAAAGCGCTGTCCTCTAGAGTACAGGGAAACATTGGATAAGCAAAAAAAAAATGGCATAATTAAGAAAGAGTAAAATCTAAAGAGTAAAATCTAAAAAGTCTAGTAACAAATAAAGACGTTGTCTGAATAGTAGAAACTCATATATGCCTAAAACATGTTAGAATAATCCTTTTTTTGTCTTAGAAATGAATTTGGCGATTTTCTATTGCCCTCGTTTGTAGGGCAATGAGGCCGATATCGTTATTTGCATTAGCAATCCTATCCTAATATCACTTCTATGCGTAAACATTCGGGAGACACTTTATTTATTATGCATAAATAGGCGAGAGTATTTTAATAATAAAATAACGAGTACCTAGCATATGGTAATATTTAGATCAAGATTTATCAAATTGCTTAACATATTGAACAGAATTTTTAAACATGTCATATTGTTATAATATGTACACTGTATAAATAGGCAGAAACATTCGTGCTGTTATTTGTCATTTTTATAGTCATTATTATCATTCCTATATGTAGATCTCACATCATTTTGTTTTCCATTTTCAATCATGTTACATTACCTATTCATGAACTGACTTTCTTTTTTTAATTCTCTCTTTTTTTACTAATTTGCTCTTTCCATTTGTGCTCTTTTCTTCTCTAATTTAAATACATCTTTTTTCAAGAGATTTCAAGAGTGCGATAGATATAATACTAAAAAATGGCCAGTAAATTTTTTTCACGGCTGTATAATTTAATGAAGCGATAAATTATTGAGACAATTTAATTTGAGCTATTATGTATACTAATAATTGTTTCATTAAAAAATTGGTTCATTCTGAATTGTCTATTCCTATTTATGACTTTTTGTACCTTAATTTCTATGCTATTTATTGAATTTTTTATTGGCCCATTTATTGGCCCTTTTTTGTGTAATTGGTTACAATTGATAGATAGTATTATTTTAAAATCATTAACTCTCATTTTCTAGGCTAAAAAATCACATATATATTTAAAGATATTCAGCTTAATTTGTTTAAAAAATTACGCGATTTTTAAATTATTTGCGAGGACTACAAGGTTATTTTCAGTAGCCTAAGCTTTTTAAACCTTGGCATATTAATTAAAAGATGTATGCAGCAAAATATAATAACCGTCAATCAAGCAACGTATAACAATAACTTATATGAAAATATAAAATTTTTTTTTATTTATTATTTGCTTACGGTGCTATTCTATTTGTTATTTGACTGAATTATTGCACAGGTATTAATCCTTTTTTTAGATTATAAGTGAAGCATCTTTCCTACACTATTATCATATGAAAATTACTTGCGTAAATTGAAATGAAGGTAGTCCATAAAAAGCACGATGTATGATTAGTAAAGCTTAAGCTTCTGTAGAAAGTAAACAGGTGCATTTGTGTGTATGAATATTTATATGGATACTTTCACTGCACGTGTGCTTGCGATTCTCGATCCACGATTAAGCCACACACGGTCAGTCATCTTCGGCGGGCACGAATCGGTAGAAGTCCCGACAACTGCTGCTTGTACAGGCCAAAGAGCAAGCTGTTTGCCGGCAAAATGGCGCCTGTTCTATATTCATAACAAGGTGCTACTTAGCATAAACATATCTTATTTCGTAGTAGCTGCAGTACGCTATGACATTCGCAATTCAAATACTACATTTCTATTACCGTTTCGTTCTTCGGGGTAATCAATTGGATGACTCGAGTGACTCGAAGAGCCACTTGCTTCAACGGATATAATGGAAAAGGGAAAGATGGAGAAAAGGGCAGATATATAGATGTACAAAACAAAACAGATGGAGATGGAGAAAGAGAGAGAGAGAGAGTGAGAGATTGAGAGACCGAGGGAGAAATAGAGAGTGAGGGAGGTCTACAAGGAAAGCCAGAACAAGAGACAGCTCAGAAATATAAAGGAAAGAACCGACAACGGTCATGTTGATATAGTAGCCGCATATCTTGTAAAGGATCCGCAAGCTATTCCTTGACTTCTATTACTATTGCCTGATGAGCTCTGGGAAATTATTTCTATTGTTTTCAAGCTTAATCGCAACTTCAATTCTGCTATTTTCTATGCCTTTTTTAGCTTCGACTCAACATCCTTTTATCTTCGTATAATCATTTACTACTACTTAATTGAATACAAAGGAATTATATATTATACATATGTGCTAAGATGTATATGTATACGCACACGCACACCCATATATACTATGATGAATAAAAAGAGCATAATTTTTTTTAATTTCTTCTTTCAATGAATTTCTTATATTAATTTGTTTTATTCGAATTCTTTAAATAAATTTTACATATATTTAGAAATTATCCCAATTTCATTTTTTCATTCATAATTATTGAATATTATTATAAAAATTCTTGTATTTCATCATTTATAATTTTCATAAATAAAAACAATTCATTCATACAGTTCAAAATTTTTTTCATAACATTTAAAAATATTATACTAAATGTTGAGAAATATATAAATACAAGATAAATGAAGCATATTTGAATTCATATTTAAATTCTGATTTTCAAATTTTCTATTGATGTATACCATCAATATGATTAATTTTGTTATTTATTTTCATACCTGATAAACTTACGGCTTAAAAATAATTTAAATATAATGGAACCTTTATAAGTAATATTTGATGCTGTTTAGTTTTATTCTTAAAATTAAATTAATATTTTTCTTTTGAGTATATTATATTAAATCTTTTTTAATTACTTGTTTTACATTTTAGCTGTTTGAAAAAATTACAATTGAAATTAAAAATTCTTCGATATCTTCTTTCAATACTTCATAACCAATATTTATTAAAACTGATTAAGCTTAATTATTTTTTTTATAACTAATAATAAAATAACATAACCAACCATCGTCTACTTTTCATTTTTACATTAATATTGCAAGTTAAAAATGTTTGTCTACAATTGAAGACTAAATATTATAAAATAACAGACTGATACTAGTAGTATGTAATACTATACTGATAGTAGTAATGGAACTATTTAACACTTAAATTATATGGTTATTTAAGATTCTAGTACCATATTTTGTTAAAATGTCTGACAAATTGTATTTGTATTCTTCAGTCATACTTATTCATAACTGATTCAATTATTTATCGAATTATTCGAAATATAAATCACAAACGTGTATTTAAATTTAATCATAAAATAAATAATATTGAGTAATAATTTTTTATTAGATCTTAGGATTTTTTAATCAATAAGTATTTATTCAATACGAAATTTTTTAATTATAAAATATTATTGTAAGTTTTAAAAAACTACATTTTCAATTTTCTGTTATGCAATGAAACAAAAATCAAATTATGAAATAATGTTTAAGTATATATTTTACAAAGTATGCGAAAAAGCTGTTATGATAATATTAGAGTCATCTATTGATATATTCATCAACTATTAAAATATTTTCGATATGGTGCTAGTAGAAATTTATTATACTTATATTTTAATTCTGTATTAAGCAAACAATTTAATATATGAATAAAAGTTTTAAATAATTTAATATTAATCTGAATATATGTTAACGTTCCGTGATAAAATTTTTTAATAAAGAATTATTGTTACCGATTGAAGATAATACCGGCTGTAGATAGAAATATACATACTGTACTACAAAACTAATTTAAAAATATATTTCATTTATATACCAAACATAGTTGATAAAGTAAAATACTTTAAGCTGATTAA
Organism: Kradibia gibbosae; assembly: GCA_018907135.1. Taxonomy (NCBI): domain Eukaryota; kingdom Metazoa; phylum Arthropoda; class Insecta; order Hymenoptera; family Agaonidae; genus Kradibia; species Kradibia gibbosae. The sequence goes on along the minus strand of JACCHX010000001.1, from coordinate 33,810,051 downwards.
TACAAAGTAAGTTATAAGATCATTATTCCAGATGATATAAGATATAAAGACAGTATATATGGTTACAATATATTGTTACAATCTTTGCATAACTTATTGTTACTTAATCGATATATAATTAGTTATACGACATATAATTTTAAAATAAACAAAAAAATTTGTACTATAAAAATTAGTAGTCAAAATTTTTCCTTTAAAATTATTAGTTTCTCAATTTTTGATGATCTTTATTTTATCAAATTTTTTTACTTTTTTGTGAGATATAACTTCCGTTTATAACAATTAATAAAAAGTGATATTTAATATTCAATAAATATTATTTCATTTATATTAATTAATTAACAAGACATATGAAGTAAATATTAGGTTTATTAAAATACAATTTTTTATGTTAAAAGAATCAACGGATAGCGTTTTTAAAAACATCAGGTATGTGTATCAATTCTCAAAGCTTATTATTTACATTTTTTTTTCATTAAATTTGTCTAAATAAAATGAAATTTATTTAGACGTTTAATTAAGTATTTTGGAAGTTATGTGGAATATATTTTCTGTATTCTCTAAATATTTGGTGCATACATAATCAATGTTGGAATAAATATCTACCCTACGTTAAGATTTAGAAAATATTGAATTGGATTCCTAAAAGAGCTTAAAGATTACACAATAAATATTCAATCAATAAATAAAATATTAAATTGTATTTGCTAAAAATTCATTTTTAATACATAATTATTACTATTAAATGTATTAAGTAAATATATCTTTTAAATCATTTCATTTTAGTTTAAATGCCGTAGCAACTAATCAGTAAACAGAATAATAACGAAACTATTTTTTATATGCTTAATTCACATATAGTTATCTTCAAGTATAACCACATATATTTCAACTTCAAATATATTAACCTCTATCTGACAATTGAAGAATATTTTATAAAAAAGGAAAATGTTGACATCTGAAGTAATCGAAAAAAATTTTGTTGCTGATTTATATGATTTTTGCAGTTTTATAAATAGTTAGTTTTTCTTATATATATAATTTATATGTAAACATTTTTACAATAAAATCATTGCAAAAAAAATTAAGAAAACCTAACATTAATCTTTTGAAGGTATAAAAATTGATTTGGAAAATAAGGTTGCATTTAATATAAATGTAGAATTTTACACAAAATTTCTGTCAAGTAGTGGAGTAATTAATGATAACATTGGCAATTTCGATGTTCTGTTGAGAATAGAAAATACTATTAAAGAATGGATGAAATTAATCGAAAAGGTAACTTAACTATATATATTAAAAAAAAATATAAAATAAGAAAATAGAATTTAGTAATTATACTGTAGTTATTTCGTAAGGAATTAGTTGAAAGCCAACAACTAAGAAGAGAAACAGAAATAATAGGACCATCCGCAGAACTTGCATACTGGAGAAAAATTCTTACTCGATTTTCTTCATTAAATGAACAAATTAAATTGCCTCAACTTCAAGCTCATTTACAGTATTTACACTTATCTAAGTCAAAAGTAATAAAAGTAAGATACTAATTAATAAAAAAATATTAAAACAATTTTTAAAAAATATTTAAAAATATGAAACAATGATGTATAAAGTTTATTTATACATATCCATATATGTGTGTATGTTCCATAGAAATGGAAGAAATTGGAAGACCATGTGATAACGGTGGAAATATTAGCACAAGACAACGTAAAGTATTTATATGTTTTAGATAAGTTCACTCACTATCTTTACAGACTCGATCCGACGAAACTTGGAGAATATTTAGCTTCACTTATGTACGTTTTACAAATGATTTTTAATACTTCCCGATTTTTCAATTCGAAAGGAATGATAACTGCAGTATTCGTAAAGGTTATTTTATAGAATTCACCAAATATTTCTTTATAGTTAAAGATGAAAACTTGTCATTAAATTCTATGTTTGCTTAATAATTATTTAGATAACAAATCAGATGATTTTATCTTGTAAATCATATTTGACAAATGATAATCAAGTATCTATTTGGGATGTGCCGAATTCTAAAATGATAACTAAAATGAAGGTAGTAAATTAATCTTTTTATATAAAAAAACGAATAAAATATATATCAAAAAGATATGCGTCTATTTAGGATTGTATAAAACTTAATGAACTTTACTATGAACATTATATTGAAATGAGACGAAAAATTAAAGAGTCTTCCGACGAAAAAATTATTGAAGTCTCTGAAGTTCATGTTTTTGGAAAATTCAACACATTCAAAAAAAGATTGAAAAAAGTACTTAATTTTTATTGAAGATTTAATAATTTATGCTGACCTAAACATTTAATATTTTGCAGCTAATTGATATTTTAGAAACCATAACAACGTACTCAATTTTGCATTGTTCAACTATTGAAGGTATTGATGTATTCGCTCAAAAATTCACCTCATTTTATGAAAAAATTAGTACTCAAAAATATGATCCACTGGACTTCAGAAAAGCAGATTTTGATACTAATTATGATGAATTTAAAAAAAATGTTATTGATACAGAACTTGAACTTCGGAAATTTTTTTACCAGTCTATTTCAATTTTACCAAACATTCAACAAACCCTATTGATGTTAAAAAGGTACTCCGTAATGATAGGGAAACGTTATGTTTTATGAAATTTATATAATTGAAAATAAAATTATTTATAAGTTTTGCATTTATTATTACCAACAATCAAAAAAAGTAACTTATGATTAAAACAAATAATGTAAAGTATTATAAAATTTCAATTGTAGAAATTTCTGGATACTTCATTCATCTATGGATTATATTAAATAATTAAATTTTTTGTATAAAAAAAAAAGATAATTTTGTATAAAATTTAAGATTTCAGAAATTAAATTTCCAACAACTTTGGATAGATAGGAAGTATGTGGAATTATCAACAATATTTGAGGCTGAAATAGGAGAAGTTAGAGACAGATATAATGAAGATAGATCAAATCCTCCATTGCCAAGAAATATTCCACCCATATCAGGTAGAATATTATGGATACGACAACTAATGAAACGTATAGAAATACCAATGAATATTTATAAAACACGCCCCAGAGTCATTAGCCATGATAAGATGCAAAAATGTATTAAAATGTACAATGCTTTAGTAGCAGTTTTTATTCACTATGAAATGTTATATCACAATGCCTGGTATAAATCCACTGAAGTTGTAAGTAAAAATTTAAATAATAATATAAAATGTAGAATATAAATATATATATATATATAAATAGTAATTTGAGAAATAAATTATTTTTAAAGGTAAGATTGGCATTAACAGCTCCATTACTAGTAAGAAATCCACAAACTAATAAATATGTTGTTAATTTTGATTCATACATAGTGAAAGTAATTCGAGAAACAGGGTATATGTTGAAATTCAACTTAGATGTACCAGATTTTATAAAAATTTTATTTATCCATAAGAGTAAAATATTACTTCATGTAGAAATAATAAAAAATTTAGTTGAAGAAAATAATAAGCTAAGGCGATCAATTCCACCCTTGTTTTTAAAATTAATGAAACCTTGTCTTATTGAACTTGAAACAGCTTTTCAACCATGCATGTCCATCATAACATGGACTTCTTTAATTATTTATGAAACATGTGAAAATATAAAAGAAACAATTAAAAATGCTCAAATTTTTTTGAAAAAAGTAATAGATATGAAAGAAGCGAGAATTGATGAAATCTTTATATCTATATCAAATACAACGTTAATTAAATTTGAAAATTATCCACAATATCCTTCAGAATTTTCAAATCGAGTAATTGCAATAAGTAAAAAAGTAGGGTATGAGCTAGGAATAAAGTCGTCGACAGCTGAGCAAGCTGTGAAAGAAATAATTAACTTATTCGTTGATTTAATAAAAGACCCAAGCATCGAGAAAACTAAGTATGATTGGTTAGATCCATCAAAAGTAAACAAAATCGTTACTTCTCAAACAAATTTAGCCGAAGGATCATTTGAAACTGGTAAATTATATATTTGATATTTCAAAGGAAACGTTTGAAAAACATTAATTTGAATTATGCTTTAATAGGTTTCGAAATAATAGAGAAATCAAGTAAAGTTAACATTAAACATTTACACACCGATTGTATGGAGTTATTTGCCTATTTTAATCAAAAATTAATGGATGCTTTAGTAAAAAGTACAAGAAGAACATTAGAAATGATAAAGAAAATGGTCAGTTCATCAAGGTAATCAATTTTTAACAATAAATAACTAGTATAACTTTTTTATTAGAAATTGTGTTATCTTATATATATATATAAATATGTGTAAAAAAATATTATTAATTAAATGAAATGTTTACAGTATAATTTATGTTTTCTAAACTAAAAAGATAATGTAAATTCAGTTTTTTTAATTTGTATAATTTAGTTAAATTAAAAATTAAAATCGAGTTTGAATTAAAACATGTTTTTGCAATTACGTATTATATTTATATTTAATCATATTTTTTTAATAGTTCAATATTTTTAATATTTTTTTTTTCTAGTATTTTATTTAAGAATCCATCAATGCTAGAAATAGAAAAGCCTCTGATGCAAACAGATTTCGTACTTCAAATTCCAAATATTGTAATCATTCCGACTCTTGATGAATTACAGCACCATTTTAATCTTGTTATGAGTAATTTATTTGAAGTTCATAAATGTGTCGATATGTGGGGTCAAGAAAATGATAAAATAACTGTCACTGATAGTAAATATTTTTAAATTATTATGAAAAATAATTTCAATGAAAAATGTAATTTAATACAAATTTTTGCATTTGTATTAGATCAACAGTCAGGGAATTATTATGAGTTTATTACTGATCATAAAGAAATAATTCGGGTTTCAATGAGCCTACAAGGAGCAATGCTTGTTTTGAAAAATGACATCTCAAAAGTTGGAAACGTGAGGCTGTTTTGATGTTTATTTTAAAATTTTATAGATTTAATCAAATTTTTAATGAAAATTTTTTAATAGTTTAATTTGACTATATATATATATATTAAAAAAAATTTTATTTTTACAAATTTACCTATAAATTATATTTAAAATAATCAGTGTATTATCAGAAGGATAATTTTTATATAGAAAATTTGTTTATGATTTCTTAGATATACATGCGATATGCTTACTTATGGGCAGAAAATAAAAACCAATTAATTAAAGAGTTTTTAGATACCGAACCTTTTTTACACGAAATCAGAGAAAAATTTACGAGATATGAGAATTTATTTGTAGAAATCAAGAATCTAACAGAATTTTATATTGTTGGATCCCTTCGAATCAATATGGGTAATGTGGAATACCACATGGTGTAAAACTGTAAATTAAAAAATTTATCATTTTAGGAAAATTAAAATTAGCTCTAATGCTTGAGGCACAATCGTGGAAAAAATCGTTGGGCTTAGTTTTGTCCAGTATTTATAAAGTAAAACTGAAAAAGATTTCCGAGTATATCATTAACAAAAATAAACCATTAATACGAACTGTCAAAGACTTAGATGATGTCCGAATTGCTATGAGATGTCTTGCGGAAATTCGAGAAGATTTTATATCAATGGATAAAGAATTAATTCATACAGAGGAAATTTATGCACTTTTGAGTACATTTCATATTGAAATTTCTAAGGAAGAGCAAGATATTGTTGATAGTTTTCGGTATAATTTTACTAACATGCTTCAAACGGCAAAGGAAGTTCAAGCTAAAATATGTGAAATGCAGAAGCCACTGAGAGATGAACTTATTAATGGAACTACAGCACTTAAAAAGGAAACTGAGGAATTTAATAAAGATTTTGATATAAAGGGACCTATGATCGTTGGTATTTCAGCAAAAGAAGCGGCTGAACGGTACATTTCATGTTTTATATGATAAAATTAAATATAATATAATTAAAAAACAAGATCTTGCACAATCATATTAGTATATACTGTTTTATATTATGGATATTCAAATCAAAAAGTCTATAATTATTTACACTGCAACGAATTTTTTTTTCTTCAATTGATGTGAATAATTAAACTCTTATAAAACTATTTATTATAAATAATTATATATATATTCTAAACTTTTCTTACTCATTTTGCTTTTGAAAAAAATTAATCATAGTATTATAGTAATTATGTATTATTTATCATTTAGTTTCTATTTCTTTTAAAATAGAATTTATTCAATGTAATATTAATTTTATAATGGTCAAGCATTTATATTTACTTTATTCTTGAATGCTACTATATTACCTTAGTCACACTAGCTCATCATTGTTTTTTTTTAAATTATTTCTTTTCTCCCTGATTTCTACAATTCTATAGTTCGAGTTGGAAAGTTGAACTTATTAAACTTAAGTAAAATCAGAATTATTGCTTTAGTTGTCTATGAAAAACCAAGTTATTGAAATAAAGTTATATTGTATGTAAAATAGTCTTTTGATTTTATGTATTCTAATTTTAAATGCCTAAAAATAAATTTTTATTTTAAAATACCAATGAAACCTCAGCAATATAAAGTAAGGTGTTTCAATTATACAAAATGTTAAAATATTACAATTTATAAAAAAAATAATAAAAAGTTTGGCATATAACTTATTTATTCTTTACTTTTTAAAGCTAATATTTATAAGGCTCTATTATTAGATTTATTATTAATAGATTTATTATTAAATAATTTATAATGTAGCCATAAAATACTTCCTTTTATTTTAAAGTACTACGATCTATTTAATATTGAATTTATTATGTATATTTTTAATTCATTTTATTTAAGACAATTTTTATGAAATTATCCATATAACATAAATTTCTTCTGAAATCATTGACATATTTTTTTTATTAATTTGTTATTGCGTACGCAGCAATTGTATAATTGTATATATTAATTTTTATCAATTATATACAAATATATAAAAAAACAATACATATTGATTGTATATAAATATGTTTTAATATATACTGGATGTTTGAAATATTTTACGCGTTTTTTTATTTTACAGTTAACATGCACGTATTTCTGCAATTTAAAGCTATGTAATAACTCTTGTATTTGTAGTAATTGTATTATAAAAGTAACTTTGATCACATTGAATTTTGTTTTTTCAACCTTTGACTTATTTTCGAGATCTTTAACTGGCTATATTTATATAGTGACAAGAATTTTTCTTCCTACGATTAAAGAATCTCTTATACCTATCAATTATTTTGGCATAAATTACTCAGACTTATGTGGTATAGTTTGAAACAAAAATGTTAAATAAAATCCAGGTGTTTGTTAAAGAAAGCGTCATTGCGGGTTTGAAACTGCGAAAGTTCATTGGAAGTACATACATGGTTAGAAAGTGACACAAAAAGCCATCAACTCGAATGCTCGCATAAGTGTGTTTAGGAGGAGAATGAGTGCAAGAGAAAAAGGGAGAAGAGAGAGTGAATGGGTGAACGTGGAAGGGGACAAGAGTGGGTGAAAGAGTGAAAGAGCGAAGTAGCAGTGCAGGAGGACAGGCTAAGTCCGTTTGCTGAGTACTAGCATGGCTCAATGTAAGAATTGACCTAACTTAACCAACAGACCACAAGGGAACGGCACTGCATGAAGTCACCGCTAATGCTGTGAAGATCATTGGGTATCGCAGCGAGCGATGATAATCGCTCGTGCATTTCCCAATGTTAACGTTCCCTGTGACTCTTCCTTTCCCATGAAACTCATTTACTTAGCGCACCGCACAATTCTCTGCCTTTCAAGTAATCATTGTCTCAACATATTGTATCTCGTTTCCGTGAACTGGGTTCCCTGCTAGGCTCATTGGTTTACGCTATACGTATGCTATCTACATTTATTTTAGTTGCATTTCTCAAAAAAATTCGTGTGCTTGTACCTGTGTGCAAGACAGACAATTATAAGGGTTATTACTACCCTATTAATCATCAGAATAATAATACACTCATGTGCAACTCGTGGCTCTTTTAATTTTCCATCCGTCCAATAATCCAGTGGTAGCATTCACGCTCGGCCGAAGGTGGGGTCTTGCTATCCCTAAAAATAATAGAATTAGTTGGATAAGCTCATATTTGTATCATTTTTAAAAGACAAATATTGCCATTACATGTAATATATGATCAAATTAAGGTTCTGTTTAATCTAACCATGGATGATGGTTAAAGTTGATTTTTATAATGTTTTTAGAATTTAACCTGCCTAGAATTTGATTATAAGTGAATAAACGACATAGTATTCTTTTGCATCATTGAAATTCCTAATTTTACTCTGGTAATATTAATTTTACTTTTTTTATTATCATTTCCAAAAATTGTTCTCTTGATTGTATAGCAGTGATTGCAATTTTATACTCACATTTGTTTCAAAGTCGTATAAATTTTGCAATCAAATAACGTTTCAAAGCATAATGATAAAGTCTAAACAAAAAAATGTTTCTTTAAATTGAGGCATTATTCTTTAATGCACTATTCGTTAGCACGTTGAAGCAGAAAGGAAATATAAGTATGTTTCAAAAATAAAGATGATTGTTTAATAGAGCATAATTCGGTCATATAAATATAGAAAAATAAAATTTCATCTTTAGTAATTGATAGTACAGTATTTATAATAATTCTATTAAACAAAATTGGTTCTATAAAGGATAGCTCATTTAATAGGATCTAATTTAATTTATAAAATAAATTTTCATTTGAACTATGATCTGAAAAATATTTAGATTTAATTTTGATTATAAGATTTTTTCTTATACATCTAATATTTATATAATACTATCTACTGGATATAAATTATTACTAAATGTCACATTAGATTAATGTTAAATTTCAAGACTTTGACAATTTTTTAATTAATTATTAAGTTTTATATCATATTTTTAGAGTATTATTTTTCCAAACATGGTTTGATGATTTATGGGAAAGATTTGAAACTTACAATAGTGGTGAAAATCTTTTTGGTCTAGCAAATACTCAGTATCCAATATTGAACAAAAGAAAAAGAGAGCTAAATCTATTGCAGAAGCTATACTCGCTGTATTTGCAAGTTATGCAATCTGTAAATAGCTATTATGAAATGCCTTGGGCAGAAATCGATACGGATGTGATTATCGCAGAACTAACTGATTTTCAGAATAGGTATGCTTTATAATTTTATATTAATATGTGTGCGTGCACGCAAGTGTGTATCTGTATGTATGTATTTTTTTTAATTTTGTTCTGTAAATACTGTTTTAAAACTATAGAATTTTTAAATTTAATTCTACATTTAAATCGATTTTTCAGATGCCGAAGATTACCAAAAGCTTTAAGAGAATGGCCCGCATATATTGAATTAAAAAAAAAAATAGATGATTTTAATGAGACTTGTCCACTTTTGGAACTTATGGCTAATAAAGCAATGAAGGAACGTCATTGGGAAAGAATGTCTGAACTTTGTCATTATACATTTGATATTGAATCAGAAACGTTCAATTTAGCAACAGTTATGAAAGCTCCTCTGCTAAAATATAAAGATGATGTCGAGGTACAACTTGAATTATTTTCATTTATATTTACGTAAGGATGTGCAAATATATAATAAAGTTAAATAAAAATTATGCATTTAAAATTAAAATTGAGGAAAATGCAAAAAATTACAATAACTATGACCTGCTCAAAATGACCACGCTTTAAATACAACAAAGATATTCCGGATTATTATGTAATGGTTTCGAGAAATATTGATGTTATATTATTGTAGAAATTAATACATAATTTTTAATTTTTTTAACATATTCTAAAATAATAAAAAATAAAATTAACTAAACTAAAAGACAATTAATTAATACTTTGTGATAAAATCATTTTAGTAAAAAGTATTACATAGTAAATCTTGAAAATATTTATTATACTTGTTAATTAATAAAAAAATGTTCTTCGTTAATAAAATCACATGATTTTTAACACTTTTTTGTATTATTTTAAATATGACTTTTTCAAGTAACAAATTTTTAAAAAACTATACTCACATGTTCGACAGATTATCATCGTATCATACTCTTTTATCATCATTCTCTCCTTTAACTTCGAGTTTCAAAAGTAGAAAATGAAACATAGCTAAAAATTTAACTAGAAAATACTTTATTAATATTTAAAAGGAGATATTATTGATGCCTTGTTATTTATATATATACATGTATATACAAATACTTTATATATTTATCTTATGTAATTATTGAAGGATATTTGTATAAGTGCCCAAAAAGAAAAAGATATTGAAAGTAAACTTAAGCAAGTAATTAGTGATTGGGCTATCGTGAACTTGGAATTTACTAATTTTAAGCAAAGAGGTGAACTTTTATTAAAAGGATCAGAAACTCAAGAAATAATTTCACTATTAGAGGATAGTTTAATGATTGTTAGCTCACTATTAGCAAATAGGTATATTTCATTCATTTTTTATTTATATGCTTATTATTAATATTACAATTATTTTTTTTACAAAATTATAAAATGTAGTATTTTAAATTAAATGTTCGTAATTTTTCCGGTAGATACAATGCTCCATTTAAAAAAGATATTCAGCTTTGGCAACATAAATTAAGTAACACATCTGAAATATTAGCCAAATGGTTACTTGTACAAAATCTTTGGGCATATCTAGAGGCAGTCTTTATTGGTGGTGATATTTCTAAGCAGTTGCCAGCTGAAGCGAAACGATTTAATGTATCATTTTTGTTAATCAATTGCAATACTTTCGTAATTTCCTTGTAATTACTCTAATTTTAATAATGTTTATTTTACAGGCTATTGATAAATCTTGGGTGAAATTGATGTATCGCGCCCGTGAAAAAGTAAATGCAGTTGAAACGTGTACAGGTGATGAAACTATGGGTCAATTTCTTCCACATTTATTAGATCAGCTTGAATCTTGCCAGAAATCTCTTAGCAGGTATTTAATAATTACAAGAATAAATCGAAGCTCAAAACTCATTACTTGCATATTACTTATATTATCTTTAAAATTGTTTATATCATTTACAGTTATCTTGAAACAAAGAGAGTAGTATTTCCAAGGTTTTGTTTTATATCAGATCCAAGTTTATTGGAAATATTAGGGCAAGCTGCTGATTGTCATACAATTGTCAATTATTTAGATGGATTTTTTGATAATATTGATATGGTTCGTGTTAACAAAGAAATATAAAAATTGTTTATTAAATACCAATTGGTACGGTCTTGAATTTAAAATTTTTATATTTAGTTGGAATTTTCTGATAAAGATTACGATAAAATTTTGGCAATATTCTCACGTGAACAAGAAAAGGTTATTTTGGAAAAACCTGTTATTTGTACAGGAAGCGTTGAAAATTGGTTGAATGCTCTTTTAAAAATGCATTGTCAGTCTCTTGGCGCTGTTATTGCTCAAGGCTTAATAACTTTAGCTCAACCACATACAGACTTGTTGATTCTCATAGATAATTCTATATTACAAGTAAGAGGTCGTTAATTAATTAATAAATATAAAAAAATACATTAATTTTTTAAAGTAAATGCAACGAAAGGGTTGTATTAATGATGTCATGAACTAAAAGTAGTCAATTTCGTGTAAATTCAGGTTGGTTTATTAGGAATGCAAGTTTTATGGACAACGCAGTCAGAAATAGCAATTAAAACTTCTACAAAAGATAGAACTGTAATGAAAAGAACGAATCAGTGGTTTCTTGATCTTTTAAATAGACTTATTGAAGTAACTGTTAAAGATTTAACAAAATATGAAAGGCAGAAGTACGAATCTTTAATTACTATTCACGTTCATCAAAGGTAATATATACATATGTATGCGTGTGTGTGTGTGTGAGATAAAGAATATAGGTGTGCGTACATGCACATTGCAGTATTAGTATCCTTATTATTTATAATTATAATTATCAAATTATTTTAAATAATTTCTAGAGATATTTTTGATGATTTATGTCGACTAAGAGTAAAAAATGTGAATGATTTCGAATGGTTGAAGCAAGCTCGTTTCTATTATGATGAGGAATTAGAAAGTGTACCAATTAAAATTACTGATGTTACTATTATCTATCAAAATGAATTTCTGGGTTGTACCGATCGTCTCGTCGTTACACCATTAACTGATAGATGCTACATAACTTTATCACAAGCAGTCGGTAATTTTTTCATTAAAAAAACCAATATATGTTAACTAATCTCTTGTACATAAAAAACCTTAAATCATTATCTGTCAGGAATGAATTTTGGTGGTGCTCCTGCTGGGCCTGCAGGAACTGGAAAAACAGAAACTGTAAAAGACATGGGAAGGGCTTTAGGAAAGTATGTTGTTGTGTTCAATTGTTCTGATCAGATGGATTTTAGAGGGTTAGGAAGAATTTTCAAGGTTTTGTTTATATTTTTTCATACATTTTTGTTATTTTTTTATAAAATAATTGCAATTTATTTATTTTTTGTAGGGATTAGCGCAATGTGGAGCATGGGGATGTTTTGATGAATTTAATCGTATTGACCTACCTGTTTTGTCTGTGGCAGCTCAGCAAATTGCAATCGTTTTAAATGCAAAGAAAGACAGAAAACCAAACTTTTTATTTAGGTATTTTTGTTAACAAAATGTTTTACTAGAATTAATGATCAATTTTTATATTTTTCCATTATAAGATACTCCTAAAAAATGCCTTTCGACTTTGAGCTGCGTTTCTTTTCGTTGCTATTATTTTTAATGAATAAAGTCCAGATTCCGTTTAAGACACCCAAATACCTGACTATTCTACTTCTGTTCAGGCGTTATATCTTTAGATAATTATTACAAATTCTGTGTTACCTATTCGCTTTGTATTTTAAATACTGTTTAGCTATTTTTTTCGTGTTTTTATCGCGCTTCTGTTCTTACTTTTAATTTGGGTTATCAAATATTCAGATGGCTGTTATACATATTTTTTATATCATATTTTCCTCTGTTGTATAAACCATAGTTCTATCTTATATAGACAAATATTACGTTAATTGCTTTTGATTTTTTCCTATACATATAAATAATTATTTGAGCATTTAATTGACGTATTTATATTATTTGAGCGTTTAAATATTTTAACTATAATTCATAATTTTTAATTAAATAATTTCATATATGATAGTACTATAATGTACCATCGAGTATTGTTTTAGTGATGGTGAAACCTACTCGATCGATTATGAATTTGGTTTATTTATTACCATGAATCCTGGTTATGCGGGTCGTCAGGAGCTACCTGAGAATTTAAAAATCATGTTTAGAAGCGTAGCCATGATGGTACCAGATAGACAAGTAAATAATTTATAAATGTATAAAAAATTATATTTAAGAATTATTTATAAAATTATCGCTATAGCATTTAATTTCATAAAATCTCAAATATAAAATCTTGTAAGCGCAAACAACGTATTATTCTTACAATGAATCATATTTGTATAATATTTAATTTTCATAAACTATGTGGTATTTCATTTTTTTTCTTGCTATTATTCATTGCTAGAATTCACAATTATAAAAAAGACAATATTTAGCAACATATATAATATATTTAAATACGTACATAAAAATACAATGTTAAAGGACATTAATCATTTTTCTTTTTTAAGATTATTATGCGTGTAAAGTTAGCTGCCTGTGGATTCAAAGAAAACGTACTTTTGTCGAGAAAATTCTTTACACTTTATAAGCTTTGCGAAGAGCAATTAAGTAAACAAGTGCATTATGATTTTGGTTTAAGAAATATTCTATCTTGTTTAAGAACACTTGGTGCTCAAAAACGAGCTAATCCCTTCGATTCTGAAGAAACAACTTTGATGAGAGTATTAAGGTGAATTGGTATTAAACGATTAAATATTAAATGATTATATGTTTATCAGCACAATTAAATACAAATCATAAGCTTTTACATAACAAATATTAGATTATTTTTTACATAACCATTATAAAAAATATTAAATGCCACAAAATTATCGACATTTTATAAAGAAATTTTTCCGTAATGATTCAGAGATATGAATTTGTCAAAATTAGTCGATGAAGATGAACAACTATTTCTTTCGCTTATTGATGATATGTTTCCTGGAATTAAACTACTAACTCAAACATACAAGCATTTGCAAAAAGCTATTAGCCATGCTGCTGAAGCTCTTGGGCTTATAAATCATCCCGAGTGGAATTTAAAAATAATTCAAGTACAATTTCTTAAATATCGCTTAGAACATTTTTTTTATTAAACTAATTAAGGAAGTTGGTACATTTTAATTTAATGAAAATATTTTGTTAGTTTTATAATGCTAAGATGTTATCTTGTTCTAGCTTTACGGCAATTTATACTCAAAATATATACTCAGAGTATCATATTCTATTTTTTGTATTCAGTTATATGAAACCTCTCTTGTTCGACATGGTTTGATGCTTCTGGGACCAACAGGATCTGGTAAAACTCGATGCATTTGGACTCTTATGAAAGCACTAACTGAATTAGGAAAACCCCATAGAGAAGTTCGTATGAATCCTAAGGTTGGGCCTCATATGGCTTAGTATAACATAATATACATGTGAATATTGTATTTTATATATAATTTTTAATTTCCAAAAATGAATTTTTAGTCAATTACTGCGCCAGAAATGTTTGGTCGACTGGACGCAGCAACAAATGACTGGACGGATGGAATTTTTTCCACATTATGGCGAAGGTCGGCACTAATAAAGAAAACTGATAATTTATGGATTGTTTTAGATGGTCCTGTTGATGCTGTATGGATTGAAAATTTGAACTCCGTGTTAGATGATAACAAAACACTTACATTGGCTAACGGGGACCGTATGATTATGGCACCAAATTGTAAGCTTGTATTTGAACCAGATAATGTTGATAATGCTTCTCCAGCCACAGTATCACGAGTGGGTATGACCTTTTTCAGTCCTTCTGTATTAAAATGGAAACCTATTCTTCAGGTAAAAACGTTTCATTAATGATTTCATTAATTTTAAAAAGTTTATTAGGATATTTTTTGTTTTTTAATAAATTATTTGTAAATTAAAATACAGAGTAATTTTAATTAGTAATGTACAGAGTAATTTTTATTATTTTTTAATAGTATGAAATCATTATAATTCTAATTACTATGAAACAGATAATATTTTACAATATGATACACTATTTTGTTAATAGGTAATGTTTTAATACTTTTTTTGTTTTTTTTTATATTTAATTAATAAGTTAAAAAATAATTAGCCTATTTTTATACAAATTGTATAAAATCTAAAGTATATTAATCATAGGCATGGCTCAAAGATAGGAAAAATAACGAAGTACAGATGTTACAAGAATTGTTTAACAAAATTTATAGCGATGCCTATATATTTGTAGTAACTAAGCTTACAACAAAAATGGTTCTTCTGGAGGCTATGTATATAAGACAATGCATTGACTTACTACAAGGGTTATTGTTAAATTATGATGCAAGTGGTAATAATTAATGGATCATAAATATATTTATCTAAAATAGTATTTATTCATTATGTTTTATTAACAAATCATATTTCTTTTTTAGCTATACTATCAGATAGTCATTTAGAAAAATTGTTTTTATTTTCAATGATGTGGAGTCTTGGTGCAGTTCTTGAAAATCCAGAACGCGAATCATTCCAAGAGTACTTAGTGCGTCACCCTTCAAAATGTAACTGGCCAAAACGCAATGTTTGTATTGAAATTGTTACCGAATATCAATATAATAATAATATTAAAATTTCATAATTTTTGAAATGGTTAATGTGATTTTAATTTTACGTACTGTAGCATGATGAAATGATTTTTGAATATTTGGTT
Source organism: Kradibia gibbosae (assembly GCA_018907135.1). Classification (NCBI taxonomy): domain Eukaryota; kingdom Metazoa; phylum Arthropoda; class Insecta; order Hymenoptera; family Agaonidae; genus Kradibia; species Kradibia gibbosae. The sequence continues at coordinate 33,794,189 of JACCHX010000001.1, read as the reverse complement.
TCTAAATCTGGCAATTGGATACATTGGAATGAGAGAGTTGAAATTTTTGATTATCCTACAGATAAAGTTATAGAGTATTATACAATTCTAGTACCTAATGTAGATAATACAAGAATGTTATATCTAATAGAATTAATTGCAAAACAAGATAAAGCTGTACTTTTAATCGGTATAAATATTTAAATATATCTAAACAATATAATTTATATAAAAATTAAGCTACACTTCTGTATAAAAAAAACTTATCATATGCAATTGTTATATTACATTAAAAAATGTATATATTTACAAGTATACTTATCATTATACATAAAGGAATCGAATTTCATAGGAGAACCGGGTACTTCAAAAACAGTTGTGATAAAAAGTTATATGTCGAGACACGATCCTCAGGTTCATTTAAATAAGTCATTTAATTTTTCATCTGCGTCTACGCCAAACCTAGTCCAAGTAAATACGATTACAAATTAAACTATAAATGATAATAATTATAGATTTTGAAATGCTGTTGATTATGTATGTAGGTCCTTACTATTATGAAAATAGTTATTTAATATATATTTCACCAAAACTTTTTCAATAATTATTGCGGCTTTTTCTAAAGCAGCTTTGAAATAATTATATATATATATTTAATTAAGCTATCTTAAGAAAGATACATTTTTTAAATATACTTAATTGAAACATTTTTTATTACTTGCTAAAAGCGAATTTTCGAAAGCTACGTGGACAAGCGTGTTGGTAATACATATGGCCCTCCGAATGGTAGAAAAATGACTGTCTTTATTGATGATATAAGCATGCCGGTAATAAATGAATGGGGCGATCAAGTGACAAATGAAATCGTACGACAAATTATGGAATACAAAGGATTTTATTCCTTAGAAAAACCAGGCGATTTTGTATTTTTACAAGACATAATGATACTTGCCGCAATGATTCATCCTGGCGGTGGAAGAAATGATATACCTCCAAGACTCAAAAGGCAATTTAATATATTTAATTGCACATTGCCTTCTAATAACTCAATGGATACAATTTTTAGTAAGTATTTTAATGTTTTTAATATAAATGACTGTTAATAATTATTTATCACCGATTAATTAATAGAAGATTTGAGTTTTTAATTTTTAAATTAAACATATAAAAAAAATACAAAATGGCTCTTAAATATTTCTTTTTTTTGTGAAATATGTTTGGCTTAATTTACATATTTATTTATTCATGTACTATTATTTGTTTAGCACATTTTGAATTTTTTATTTATATAGGATCAATTGGACAAGGATATTTTTGCTTGGAAAGATTTCCTGCTACAATTGTGGATTTTATTCCAAAATTAATTCCTTTAACCCGATTTATATGGCAACAGACCAAAATTAAAGCATTGCCCACTCCAACAAAGTTTCATTATGTTTTCAATTTACGAGACTTATCACGAATTTGGGAAGGGATTTTAAAAGTGGAAAGAAATGAATGCAGTTCCATCACAACCCTATTAAAACTTTGGGAACATGAATGTACCCGCGTTATTTCAGATAGGTAAATATTTTTAAATAAGGTTTTAGTTATTTCAAATTATTTGAATTTATAAACAATCGATGGTTTCAACGTGTTTAAATATTTTCATTTAAGATTCATCGATTATTCTGACACCCACTGGTTTCAAAATATGATACGTCAGACTGCTCAAGAACAACTTGGTATAGATTTTAAACACTATGATCCAACAGAAACTTATTTTATAAACTTTTTACGCGAGCCTCCTGAACCTACTGGCGATGAACCAGAAGATTTCGTATTTGAAGCACCAAAAGTTTATGAAGAAATTCCAAGGTATAAACTTGATTGAGTTTAAATGATTTTATTAAATACTTTCAAAACAGAATAAAAGCATTGCTTGAAATCTTTGAAATCATGAAGTTTTGTGCCCATTTGTTTCAATTATAAATTCATCAAAATATTCTACATTTACAGTTATGATATAGTTATTGCTAGAGTGAAATATTTTATGGAACAATTTAATGAGTATATTCGTGGAATATATCTCGATCTAGTGTTGTTTCATGATGCTCTTGTACATTTAATAAGAATATCTAGAATTCTGGGAATGCCAAGAGGAAATGCTTTGTTAGTAGGAATTGGTGGATCAGGAAAACAATCCTTAACTCGCCTTGCTTCTTTTATAGCAGGTTACAATTTTTTCCAAATAACTTTAACCAGGTTCGTTAAATTATTTTACTCATATTTATTCATTTATAAATAAAAGATAAATTAACAAATAATACCCGAGTTTTTAATTTGCATTTGAAACACGGAATATGAAATTAAATAGATAATAAGTGTAGACGTAATAATAAAATTAACATATTGTGTCGAATATGTAATTCACAATACTAATGATCATGTAAAGTCTTAATTCTAATTAGATAATTTTATAATAGAATTTGTACAATAGAATGATAGTTATGTTTCTTTTGACTTAGATCGATCGAATCGAAAATGTTTATAGTTACAAGTATATACTTGTGGTATATACTTGTTTAAGTAAATGACAGGGGTAAATAGAAACATTTTCTAATATTTAGATTAAGATTGCATGTATCAATAGTCGAGGCAATACTTAACCATATATACAAAATATCTTAATTGAAAGTATTATAACGTGTTAAAAGTAATTAAAACAATAAAAGAAGGTCGTACAATTTACGAATATGCCAACCAAGCTCAAAGATCATGGTTCTTCCGATTTACGTAAATTAAATTATACGAACCAGGGATGACCAATCGTAAATCTATCAAAGATTTAAAGTTTAGTCATTTTTTAATATAGGTAACACAGAATCACTTTGTTTATTTCTACTGGTTAAGACTCTCTTTTTTTCTAAATATCGTAGTACGTAAATATTGCGAGAAGACTATTAGAGTATTCTAAGACTATTATCTTAAAAAAATAATTAAAAAGGATCTACAATTCCGTAATGAAACTGTAGTTTTCGTGCAAAGTAGTAAGAATCGACAGAAAGAAAGAATTAAGGATAAAATGGGCGGAGATTGGGGCGGTCAGGTCAATAGGACCATCATTCAAGGGACTCATTCATTTAGATATGCCTTAGTCCATTGTAATTGTCGTTCTCTTAATAATTTATACATTTATGTCAACGACACTTACATAACATAATTATATCTATAATCTATTTCAAAATTAGTCATAAATGGATTTCGTATACTTTTATTGCTCATACTATAAGCTATTATTTACTAATATGTACTTCTATGAACTATTTTCGTTATTATTTAATTTAACAATTTCTATAATAAAAATTACTACTTTTGAATGATAACAAAATTATAAGGTTTTTAATAAATTTAAGGATTAGCAAATTTTAATATAAAGTTTGTAAAAAAATACAATTATCTTATTAACAATCAATTAATGACTTCCTTTTACCAAAATCAAAGTTCTACTTAAATTGTTTTTAATAAATTATTTAATCGTAAATTACTAGAATATAAAACTTTTTAATAATTCTAATGAAAAAATGACTAGATCAAGAGAATATTAACCGCAATGAAAAATACAAATAAAATAATTTAAAATAAATGAATAAATTTCATTTATTTTCTATAATTTCTATATAAGTCTTACAAAAATTTTAATTGTTAAATAAAAGAAACATTTTTATTACTAATATATTTTAAAAATTATAGGACATATAATGTACAAAATTTAATAGAAGACCTGCGTAACATTTACCGAGACGCTGGTATGGGAAATAAGGGACTGTCATTTATTCTCACCGATAATGAGATTAAAGAAGAAGGTTTTCTTGAATTCATAAATAATATTTTGAGTGTTGGTGAAATAGCAAATTTATTTCCGAAAGATGAGCTTGATGAGATTATTTCAAATACTATACCATTAATGAAAAAAGTTAGTCCAAAAACTCCACCTACACACGATAATCTTTATGACTTTTTCATATCACGAGCAAGAAATAATTTACACGTCGTTTTGTGCTTTTCACCGGTGAGTTAATAAATTAATAATATATATATTATTTCTCTAGATATATTAATTTTCAATTACATTTTCAATATTTTTATAATAATTTGTTATATAACACCAAGAAATTAGAATTTTATGCGTTTTAATAAGGTCGACATGTTTTAATAAAAAGTTGCAATGGATTTTATTATAATATAATTAAAAAATTTAATTTTTTTTTATTAAACTTCAATAAATTTACTATCAGTAAATTTACATTAATTTTAAAGTAGCATAAACTTGTTACAAAATATGTAACTTTATTAGTATTAAAAAAAACAATAAAAATACTATAAGCAAATTGAAATTATGCTTTTTAAATACATTTAAATTATTATAAATCAATTTGTCATTGAACGTTGATGATAACACTAAGAAAAAGAAATAGTTATAAATTTCTTCATAGAACTTAAAATCTTATCGGTAATGAATCAAGTAATAATGAGATACATTGTAGTATTGAACTTCGCTACGCTACTAAAATTATGTTTTACGTGATTTTTTTGGGATACTTTTTTAAAAGAGTTGCCTTTCAATTACTGTTAAATTATTGTTGTATTATAAAAGTTAATTTAAATATTTAATGAATAAAGTACATTATAAACGAATGTCGTGTGAAAACATTTTTTGAGTAATTGGAAAAATTATTGAAAATTCATATTGATATTTATATAAGTAAAAATTGTACTAATATAATCAGAAGTATAACGCATAGAAGAAGATAATATTACGGATTTATACAAAGGAAACATAAAACTATGATTAAATCTAATTATCTATTTAAAAATTCTATTTGTTTAAATAAAAGTATCTATACAATGTTAAAGTTTCTATAAGTTAATATATTCAGTATAGAGCAAAGATATGTGACACAATAATAAAATTATAACAAAGAACAATTTCTCGGGTATAAAAGTTTTAGAAAATAATAATAAATCTTTCCTTGTATATATTAATTTTATATATATAAAATAAATTTTCTGATCCATTGTTATAATCAGTTATTAAATAAAAATTGAGTCATTAACCTAAAATCAATTATTATATTAAGTTTGTTATATTTTTATAAAATGAAACTCGAAAATGTATTTATCATTTAAATACAAATTCATATTCATGATGATCGGATATTAGCATTTTATTTTATGTATTTGAATCTATATATCGCTATCAAAGAATATTTTGTTAATTTCAGTGAAGCTCTCTTTTACATAATTTCATAATGTTATAAGATTTACTCTTTATAAATCACGCTTTTGAAAGAAAATAACATACTAGAAATTATTTTTGAAATGGCGAATATCAGAGTTACTGTACAATTACAAAGAAAAGTGAGAAAGGGCGGAGATATAATTACAGTCTCAATTATGCATTGCTTCATTAAACTCACACCTTTATTATGTACATATATTCAATGGTCTTGTATTCATATTCATAAATAATTGGAGTACTTTTATTAAAAGAAAGATCATGATGATTTCCATCATTATGTCAGCTTTTAAAAAAAGTTATCTGGTATAATGTAATGTATACATTGGCTAATAATTTATATGATATTCGGTACAATTACCTAATTATATCCATAATTATAGACAATTTTATTTACATATGAAAGTAAATTAGAGTTGCTTTAATCTAAATGAAATACTTAATAGTTACTTACGAATATATATATTATTTATTTCAAATTTATATGATAATAAGTAATTAAATAAGTAATGTATTTAATATATTACAGATAGGTGAAAAATTCCGATATAGAGCATTAAAGTTTCCTGGTTTAATATCTGGCTGTACAGTGAACTGGTTTTTCCGGTGGCCTAAGGATGCATTGTATGTTGTTAGCTCTTATTTTATGAAAAAATTCGATTTCGTTTGTACGGATGAAGTAAAAACTCAGTTGATCGAAATAATGGGCGATGTTCAGGATAACGTGAGCGACGCATGCATGGATTATTATAATAGGTATCGTCGTCAATGCTACGTAACGCCAAAATCTTTTCTCGTCTTTATTGAAGCTTATAAAGTATTGTACGAGGAAAATTTAAAGAACATTAATGTTTTGGCATATCGAATGAGTAACGGCCTGAGTAAATTAGTGGACGCTGCTGTGCAGGTCGATGATTTACGAAAGGTTTTAGCAAAAAACCAAGAAAATATTGCCGTTAAGAATGTGCAAGTTGAAGCTGTAAGTTATACATTAACATATTAAATTTTTTTTAATTTTAATTTATGCTAAACGATTTTATGACATTAATTAGTAAATTTACGTATTTAATTTTTAACTAATAAATTATTATATGAAAGTGTAAGTAATATTCTTTGAAATATTTCGTCTATCTCTTACACAATATTAAAACGTTGAAAATCTATCGTGTTTCTTTAAAATTATATTCTAATAAAGATTTTATTTTCGATTCAAATATCGGAGCTTTATATTTAAATATAAAGCGTGTTAACTGCATAACTTAGATTTTCTTCGGAAGTAAACCTACGTTTACTTCGACATCGAGGTAAAGTAAATTCACTTTTAAACATAAAAATTTCGTCCTCCATTATTATCATGCCAAAGTTTACCGATTGCCATACTACGTTTATGCTGTAGATTCGCCCTTCTGAATCTGTAAATTTATGCATTTAATAATAAATTGCAAGATTAGTAGGTGACCGCAAATATTTTATTGAAATTCGTACGACTTACATTCTCACCTTTTTTGCAACAAAAAATGGTGTCGCAGAATCGATATGAAAGTCACACACACTGCATCTAATAATTAATTATTGCAATTTCATAAAAATTATGTTTTAGATTTTGGTAACCGTCAATCAAAAAAGGGAAGAGGCGGAAACTGTAAAAGCTCAAGTGCAAGCGACAAAAGATGAAGCCGAGAACTTGTTAAAACTGATTTCGAAAGAAAAAGCTGCAGCCGAAAAGAAACTGATAGCTGCTGAACCAGCTCTTTTAGAGGCTGAAGCTGCTTTACAAGTAACTATTCGAAATTATAGTATTATTTTTGGTACTAATTTAAATCTCGTATAAGAATTAATTTCATTATGCCTTTATAATGCATTTAAACATTAATGTGCTTTACAATTTATATCTTTTCAACGTACTTAGGTGCAAATGTAATTTTTTGCATTTATTTATACATGTTATTTATACATATGTCTAATATATGTGTACTCAAAACAAGACATATAAATGTTTATATTTATAAATAATGCATATTATTGTTCTTTTATTGTATGTAATTTAAGTGCATTGTCAGGAAGTTAAAAAAAAAAACTAATTATATATTTTTGCAATTATAATATAGACTATTAAAGCAGTTGATATTGCTACAGTACGAAAATTAGCAAAACCACCGTATTTGATTACATTAATCATGGATTGTGTAATTATTTTATTTGGAAAAAAATTGGATCCTGTGGTACCAGATCCGGACAAACGCTTTCTAATGTCATCTTGGAATGAAGCTTTAAAAGTATTGTTACGAAAATCAGTTTAGATAAATTAATAATTTTTATGAAATATTTTAGATTCTTGCTGACAACAGATTTCTATTTAATTTGCAAAATTTTCCGAAAGACAATATTAATGCAGAAACAGTCGATCTAATGATGCCCTATTTAAATTACCACTTATACACTTATGAAGCGGCAAAGCAAGCTTGTGGAAATGTTGCGGGTTTAATTCAGTGGACTATATCTATGGTCACTTTCTACGACATAAATAAGGATGTTCTACCTTTAAAAGTATGAAAAATGTCAATAATTACATTTGTTTTTTCTTGTTGAACGCCATCCATATTTTATGTTTAGGCAAACTTAGTCATTCAACAAGGAAAGCATAATGCTGCAAATCGAAATTTAGAAGTGGCCGAAATGCTTTTGAAGGCTAAAGATGAAGACTTGAGACAAGTTCAGTATGAATTTGATGCAGTTATGGATGATCGACAAGTAAGAAGTAAAATGTTTAGGTTATGGCCTTAGGGTATTTTTTTGTAATTTTTATAAATAGTAATATATTAAAATGAAACGATAGATGAAACATATTTCATTCTTTTGTGTACAATAATTTTTATTTATTTTATCTGTATTTCATGACAAATTAAAAGTAATTTAATGTTAATTTAATGTAAGTACTAGTGCATGTAGTTTTTTTAATTATCAAATGATATATCAGATGAAATATTATAAAAAGCTAATTTTAATTTTTTATGTTAAATTATTCAAATTTTCAGTCCCTATTATGTATTTTTAAATTGCTTTATTTATTTAATTTTTTCAAAGTGAATCAGGTTTATTAAAAATTGATTAAATTGTGAAATAATCCTGTTTTCTTCGTAATTTCATCTACTATTTCATATTAAATTTAATTGTTTTAATCGTGATTCATAAAAAAGCTAATTAGAAATTTCGATTTTATAATTGTTTGCCTTTCAACCTGTACACGTAAGCATAAATTATTTAAGCTAATTTTCAAATTCTTTATTGAATATTGATTGCCTATTGCCTTTTTTTCTCATTATTTTTCATTCATACTGATAGCATCTTTATAGCACATTTCTATTATATTTCTACGGCTATAGTAAACAATGTGATCGTTTACATTGCTTCTATTATTTAAAAGCGTAAGGCAAAGCTTGGGTTGCTGCTAATTTTCATTTTCATTTTAAACTTTAACAACTTTAAGTTTTTAAGAAAAAACACTTTTAGTTTTTAAGAAAAAACGGTACGATAGGTAGAAAATTCCTATTACTATTTGATTGCAATTTATAAATTTTTGTTTTTACATTCATAGCTATATTTAAAAAGGTTTAAAGTCATTCTACGTATTCTAATAAATTTCTATATTTATTAATATTAAACACCATAAAAGATTATTTAATGTGATACAGTTATTGTTTTTTTTTTATTTATTATTTTATAATATATGTAAAATGTTCACACTGATCAACTGTATTTTAATGTTTATATAATTATGGATATTTAGAAAATAATCAATCTTGCAAACTTATGTGAAACAAAAATGGAAACAGCTAGAGCTTTAATCGACGGGTTATCAGGAGAAAGATCACGTTGGACAGATCAGCTCACAATGTTCAAATCAGAAATTGAGCGCTTAGTTGGCGATGTACTCATATTAACCGGATTTCTTTCATATTGTGGACCTTTTAATCAAGAATTCCGTGTACATTTACAAAAGATGTGGCAGGAATTTATTAAAAAACGAAAAATTCCTGTATCATTAAATATCAATATCATTGTTGCTTTAATAGATACAGCAACGGTACGTCAAAAAAAAGTTGTAAAATATTTTTCACGCCAAAAGTTCACATATGTTACTTTTTACATATATTTATTATTTTAGAGTGGAGAATGGAATTTGCAAGGATTACCAAACGATGACCTTTCAATTCAAAATGGAATAATTGTAACAAAGGCTTCGCGGTATCCATTACTAATTGATCCACAGCTACAAGGGAAAACATGGATAATTAATAAAGAAAAACAGTTTGAATTACAAGTAATTTTTATACAAAATATTACTATAGATGTTATTATTTGGTTTATATTCCATGTTTAAATAATAATGCAATATATATATATATATATATATATATATATATATATATAAGTAATATAGAGCTTTTTTTATTTCAAGAAAAATTGCCCTCTTTTTGTTAATTGTAAAATATTATTTCATGTTCATTTCCAACGGGCTTACAATGTTGCCTTTTTTAGTTAATTCTCTTTGTAATATTATTCCTTTTTTTAAGAAAATGTTATAAACAATAGGTGGATATTTTGATTGTATGAATAATTTGATTGTTTTAGGTTTTTATTATAGGTTTATATACTCTGTTGTTTTGAATATCAAGAATCATAAGATGAACACTTAATGTTTTCATAGATTTGAGCAAAAAACTTACTGTATAATATAATTATAATAGCATTGATTAATAATTAACAAATTAATAAGAATTTTATTTGCGGATTTTCCTAATTATATTTTTTATGATTGTGAAATGAGGACGACCGGTTTACCGTATATCTTACCTGTATATGTTTTTACATCGTTCATTGTACGATCATTAAATAGTATTTTTTTTTGTAGAAAATGAAATAAATATAATTAAAATTAACTTCAATTTTATTGATAATTTTTATCTGTACATGTGTTCACCTTAATGACTTATCATTTGTTGTGTTGAAAGAATGCACTTAAAAGTAAAAAAAATTTGTTCTGCTTAATATGCACTATATTTATCTGAGAGCTATAGGTACTATTTAAAAATTAAATCATAGTTTTCTTATTTTTTGTGTTGTTATAATATTTTTTTTTATTATAATATATTTAAAAAAGGTCAACTGACATATCCAAAGAAACCAATACTGTAATAAAGTTTTATTTAAGGAAAAGTTACATCTCACAAAAATGTAATAAACATAATTTTCTTTTAATCAAGTTTCGTTTATTACTAATAATACTGTGTTACTGTACTAATATATATTAATACTAATACTAATGTAAATTATGCACTGTACTTAAATATTTTTTCATCGTACTAGAGTGATATGAAATAAAATTTATACTAATTTTTAAAACGTATATTTTTATTGAAATATATGAATCGGTGTCAATTAATTTGATTAAACTATTATTTCAGTTGACATTACTTACGCACAAATACTTCAGGAACCATTTAGAAGACTGTGTTTCTATGGGACGTCCTTTATTAATACAGGATGTTAATGAAGAATTAGATCCTGCATTAGATAATTTATTAGAAAAGAATTTTATAAAGATTGGATCATCTTGGAAGGTAGTTTTAATAATAAGTTAGAAAAATTTTAATGTCAAGATGATGTATTGTATATTCCTATTTAGGTGAAAGTTGGGGACAAGGAAGTCGATATTCATAGTGATTTTAGAATTTATATAACGACGAAGTTACCGAATCCTTCATATCCTCCAGAAGTTTTCGCTCGAACTTCAGTTATAGACTTTACCGTTACCATTAAGGGCTTAGAAGATCAACTTTTAGGAAGAGTAATTTTAAAAGAAAAGAATGAACTCGAAGCTGAAAAAACGCAACTAATTACGGATGTAACTGCAAACCAGAGAAAAATAAAAGAATTAGAAACAAATTTACTTCATAAATTAACTACAGTTGAGGTACTTATATAAAATTAGTATATCTTTGAAAAATGGATTTTTATAATAGTTAAAATCATTACAATTATGAAATTTTGTTCACATAAACAACTTCTACATAATGCAGGGCCCTTTAATTGAAGATATAGAATTAATGTCTGTACTAAATAAAACTAAGAAAACAGCAGCCGAAGTGAATGAAAAATTAATAACAGCTAAAGATACAGAAATAAAAATTAATACTGCTCGAGAAGAATTTCGGCCTGTGGCGACTAGAGGCAGTATACTATACTTTTTAATTTGTGATATGGCAATCGTTAATTGTATGTATCAAACTTCTCTCCTGCAATTTTTAGAAAGATTTGATATTTCTTTAGAAAAGCAAGTAATTTTATTTAATTTATTTAAATCTAGTATTTTAAAAAATCATTATAAATGGATTATTAATTTTATGATAGATCAGAAAGAAGCCCAGTAAATCAAAAGAGAATTAACAACATTATTGAATCTTTGACTTTTGAAATTTATAAATACAAAACTCGTTGTCTATACGAAGCGCATAAATTTATGTTCATTCTTTTAATGACACTGAAAATTGATTTACAACGTGGAAGTATTTCACATGAAGAATTTCAATACTTCATAAAAGGTGGTGCAGCTCTTGATTTAAATGATGTTGAACCTAAACCGGCCAACAGCAAGTGGATTACCGATATCGTGTGGCTTAATCTTGTGGCATTATCATCACATACAAAATTCCAAAATATATTGTCACAAGTTAGCGCTTCAGAAAAATTATGGAAAAATTGGTTTGAAAAAGAAGCACCAGAAGAGGAATTAATTCCAGATGATTACAATAATTTAGATGCATTTCGTCGCCTGCTATTAATAAGGTGCTTAAAATTTAATGAAAGAAACGTTTATTGAAAAAAATTATGTTAAATTATAGTTGAATCATTAAATTCCCATTTACTTTTGCAATTTTAAAAGATATATTACTAGTCATCAATAAAAAAAATCACCCATTTTTTTTTGTTTTTATAATATTGTATTTTATTAAACTTTTTATTTTAAAATTAATCATCTATTAATAATAAAACCTTTCTAGTTTAAGAAAAAAATTGCGAAGACCAGTTAAACTAAAAAAACGTATTACTGTAATTTTATTTAATTTAACAGGGCATGGTGCATAGACAGAGCCATTTCGCAATCAAAAAAGTATATAACGAATTCTCTTGGGCATAAGTATGCACAACCAGTAATAGCACGTTTAGATCTGATATATGCAGAATCGAGAACGAATACACCAATGATCGGATTGTTGAGTATGGGATCTGATCCGACACCGAATATTGAACAACTGGCTAAAAAAATGGAATTAATGTGTAGAAGTATCTCTATGGGTCAAGGGCAAGAGATTCATGCTAGAAAATTAATAAATCGTGCTCACTCTGATGTTATTGTTATTTATTACTATTGTATTATTTATTAAAAGTCACGTGTAGTAAAGTTCAATAAAAAATGTATCATAACAATCGTATGTTATTCAGGGATTCTGGATACTCTTCCAAAACTGCCACTTGGGACTGGACTACATGATTGAACTAGTAAATTACTTTTTAGATATGGGAGAGCCACACCCAGATTTTCGTGTTTGGATTACAACTGAACCGCACATCGGCTTCCCTATATCTTTACTTCAAATGGCTTTAAAATTTACATTTGAGCCTCCACAAGGTATTTTTATCATTATTCGTTTTACTTCATAAAGATTATGTATTTTATTAAAATTACAAATATAATTGGTAAATACATTTATTTTATTTCAGGCATAAAAGCAGGACTTTTTTCTACTTACACCAATATGAATCAAGAAATGCTTGATCAATGTGATGCAGTACAATACATTCCATTAATTTATGCAATTTCATTTTTACATACTGTGGTTCAAGAAAGACGAAAGTTTGGACCCCTTGGTTGGAACATTCCATATGAATTTAATTCTTCCGATTGGCTTGCTTCTTGCTTGTTCATTAATAATCATTTAAATTATTTTGATGTCAAACAAGGAATAAGTTGGCAAACGATTCGGTATTTTTTTAAAGTATTACATATACTTTAATTATTATTATTTTCATTGTAACTGTGAAAAATTTTATTAAATATTTGGTTAATAATTCGAAAAATATTTCTATAAAAAATTTAATTCTTCTCTATTTACTTATCTATACTTAAATACGTGCAGAATATTGTAATAAGATTTGATTGTTAGTTATATGATAGGAGAAGTTCAATATGGTGGACGTGTAACTGATGATTATGATAAAAGACTTCTAAATACATTCGCAAGAGTTTGGTTGAATGATTCGATATTTGAAAGTGGCTTTTTATTCTATAAAGGCTATCCAATCCTTAATTATAAACAAGTTGGCAATTATTTAACAAAAATTCAAGAATTGCCTACAACGGATCCACCACAGGCTTATGGGCTTCATTCTAACGCCGATATCACGTAAGGAAAATTAAATGGTTTAATAAAATGGAGCTATAAAAAGAAATTCGAATAATTTAAATTAAATTTTCAAATATTTAGGTATCAAAGTAATACAACGCAATATATTCTTAATACAATTATATCAGTGCAGCCAAAAGAATCTGGAGGTGGAGGAGCCGAGTCTAGAGAAGCAACTGTTTTCAAACAAGCAAAAGATATGTTAGAAAAAGTACCGCCTCCATACGATCCATTTATAGTTCGAGAAAGGTTCGTAAAGTAAATTAAAAAATACATTTTTTGATTCTTAAAAGTCTTAACAAAATTATATATTGTAATTTTTTTTATAATTAAATTTTGAAACTTTTAACAGGATACAGATCTTGGGAAATACAGCTCCAATGAATATCTTTTTAAAGCAAGAAATCGATCGTATACAAATAGTTATTAATATAGTACGATTTACATTAAAAAATTTACTTCTTGCTATTGAGGGAATTATTATTATGAGTGAGGTATTGTTAATTTATAATTGTTTCTTCATTATCCTTCTTCTAAATTATATAAAATATTAAATAATATATAAATAAATTATATAAATTACAAGTGATTTTCTTTTATTAAGCAATTAAGAGATGCGTTCGATAATTTTTACGATGCGCGAATCCCTCAACTTTGGAGAGCAAAATCATGGCAGTCAACAACTCTTGGGTTTTGGTTCACGGAATTGATTGAACGCAATCAACAACTTTCTCAATGGTTGTACAATGGTCGACCTGTTAAATTTTGGATGACTGGATTTTTTAATCCACAAGGTATTAATTTTCATATTCTATTTACTTACTAAACTTTCATCCTATAAAGAATTTTTTTTAATGTAGAATTATTACATATGATGACGATAGGAGGTCTATAAAAATGAATTTCATAATAACCGTTCTTATAAATTATTTAAAAATTTTTTAAATAGGTTTTCTAACTGCTATGCGACAGGAAGTGACTCGCTTACATAAAGGCTGGGCATTGGACAATGTTACCTTGCACAATGATGTTTTAAGGTCAAACCCCGAAGATATTAAGACTCCTCCCAATGTGCGTTACAATTGCATTTAAATGATATTACTAAAAGATTTTACAAATTTAAATAGGAGGTATTAATCTTAATCATTTTGTTTCTAAAAGGAGGGAGTCTATGTATATGGACTTTACCTAGAAGGTGCTGGATGGAATAGAAAACATAATAGACTGTGTGAATCAGCTAATAAAGTACTCTACGTTAATATGCCAGTAATACACATATATGCACTCTACAATACTCCGGATAAAAGTCCTAAATTATATAATGTAAGAATAAAAAATAGTGTACTATTTTAAAGTATGTTTACTTAAAAATAATATAATTTCAGTGTCCAGTATATACGAAACCAGTAAGGACATACAACCACTTAGTAACACCGCTTTGGCTCCAAACAGATAAACCACCAGATTTTTGGGTGCTTCGAGGCGTTGCATTACTTTGTGATATTAAATGAAATTATGTTTTAAATTATGGATTTTTCTGAATTATTGATTCGTTTTATATTTTTCTATTTCTTAAATGTGGCACTTTTTATGATATTTGTATATTTCTAAATTATTTGCAAAAATATAATGGAGTAATACAATATAAAGCTGACGTACCTTAATGGATCATGAGAAAACATTTAGCAACTTTCTGCAGGCAATAGACAAAAAATAATAATAATTATTGTATATGAAGAAAACAATAAATAAGAATTCGATGCTTTTAAAATACAGTACTACTTTTAAATTACTGGAATTACTGGGATCTCAGGCTTACCCAATTATTTTACCAAATAAACCATTAAAAAGTTGGAAGCATAAAATTGCATAATATACAAGTAATTTTTTCAAACTGACTAGCATTCCTATTGCCCTTTTAAAAAATTTACATTTTTGTTATGACTCTTTAAACATCTTGTTCGTAATTGTAACTTAACTTATTATCAAATGTAGTTTTACAAACATAACTATCTACATCCCAAAAGAGAAAATTAGCACCAAAAATATTGTAAAATATTAAATAAATCAAGTTACACAAGCCAATAGTAATTTTTAGTATTATCTGGAGAAGAGAACAAACTATAAAACCGAAATTTGAAAAAATAAAATAATAATAATAAAATAATAATAATAATAAAATAAAATAATAATAAAATCTCCTGACATAAGTATAGATAAAATATTATTAATATATGAGTCACACGAGACCGTATGGTTGCACATTGATCAATTTATAAAAATAAACTATTTTCTTGTATTCCAGGAATTAAACTCTTGAATATTGGCTTTATATATTATGCTTATATTATATTAATAACAAAAATTAGCTTAGATGATTATATTTTTTATCCAAGGGTGTGAAAAATTTGTTTTATTTTCTATTTTAAGCACGACCTTTTGCTATTAACAATAGCCTTCTCACTTTATCTTAAATTGTTGACTAAAGAAGTTGTTAAGTATAAAATATCATATTTTGCTTAATCTACATTCTTTGTTTGAAAGTTTTTAAGAGAGTGAAAAAGCAAAAACTTATAAGCATTAGAACACTTTGTGCAAAAGCCTGAAAAAAGGATTTCCCGTATCATTCTTGTGACCGTATTTGTTATGGCAGCTGATAAAGAAAAAAAAGCTTTAAAATTTTACTTTAAAAAGAAAGAGTATTCTGACTTTTAATTAATCTTGTCATTTTGATTTTTTTTGTTTTTTAAGTTTAAAATACTGCTATTCATTATATTGTATCAATAGTTCAGTCTTACTTTTTGTCGCTTCAATGCAAAACAATCAATAAATTTTTGTATTTATTTTAACTTTTTTTTAAAATCAAATAAATATGTCTTCCACATATATTAATTATTGTATTACTTACCATTAAACAGAGCACATTATCATGTAAAAACATATAATTACGTGTATGAATTGTGTTAATGCTAAAAGAAAAATTATTTCAATACAACTGTATAAAAATCTTTAATCAATTATATAACGATAAAAATATTAATAAGGAATAACATATGGACCAAAGTCAATTCGTATAATAAAATTAACATGTTGAAAACGTTTATTTCTGTAGGTAAGGTAAATAATAAAAAATTTAAATTAGAATATTTACGCAACGTTCATTTCATCTGCCTAGCATAATATAAATATCTTCACAAATATATTTTATTAACAATTTACATCAAAAGTTAACATTTCAAAAGTATTTTTGTATTATATTCGCGTGACATATTTAGTTATATGCCATTTCGTTTTTATTATTTTTATTATTATCAATAATTTTATTATTACTGCTACCATTATTATTATTATTATTATTATTATTATTATTATTATTATTATTATTATTATTATATTACTATAATTATTTTTTTATGAATATTGTTGAATTTTATTTAACTGCTAATATTCGCATTGATCATTTTGAATTTTTTTTGTCATTTATTTTGTAATTTAACTTACTTACTTTCTTAACACATTATATAACTTGTCACATTTACTCATATCCCCCTCTCATTTTTCTTCCTTTGAATAAAAATTATTCAATTATCTACTCCATCGGACATAGTAACATATATAATTGGAAGCCCTAGGCTACTAGGTTTTACATGGATGATGTAATTAGGCAGAGGGAGCGTTCACATATCACATCATAATCATCATAATTTTCCCAAACTACCTTGTAGAAGCATCCGCAAGTAGCAAGCTTAAGAGCAGATTGAACATTATCACTGCCAAATAATGTGATCGAAAAATCGGGAAAACCTGACTGTACCCTCCGGATGCTGAAAAACAAACAGAAATAAAAGGTGCTCACTTTTCAATGTATGTAATATATTTATTCAATATAAATTGTATATAAAGATTTTTGAAAAAAATTCAATTTTTGTATATTAATTATAATTGTTTCTATTGAAATAAAAACTAATAATTCTATCATAAAATGAGATCACGTGTGTGTGTGTGTGTGTGTGTGTGTATTCTTATTTTCATTTTATAAGCCACTTAAAACAGCACAATATTTTTTAATGAATTTGACAGGATATTTATAAAAAAAGATACTAAACACATTGCTGTTCACTTTATAAAATTAATAAAACTATTCTAAATAAAATTTTTTTTAGAACAATACAAATAATCAATAAAAATTTTACGAATATGAAATACATCAACTTTAGAATCAGTTTGATTTTTTTTTAATTCTTATTTTACTAACCATCATACTTTGGTGTGAAATATGTGAGTGGGAGTATGCGTGTGCGTTTGCTTGTAGTGAGCTACAGAGTGAAAAATGAAATAGTTGACAAACGAGGTTAGTGTTTTCACCTTTAAAATATAGTATGCATAAAAAATATAATATACCTCTGAATTGTATCGTTATCCAGATTGATCATTAAAATAGGTATGTTACAAAATATTACATTTTTCAAAGTCATTTATCATTTAAATCAAAAGTACAATCTGTACAATATTAGAGACGAAAGCATACATTAATATGAAAGAGGCATGATAAGTCTTGAAAACAGGTTGTTTAATACGGCAGCAATATAAATGTCTGGAAAACTCAAGAACATTACACTCATTTTTAGAGGAGGTCGAGGTAATAATTTGTATTGCAATATGAATGCAATATTTCATCTCTACGCCTCTCCAACAAACAGAGGAAATTGACGTCGTCCTCCGCCAGGGTCAAACAAAAGACTAGCAAAACAAGGAAAGTATGTAGTGGCTAGCATTGTTCCTCTCAATTATTATTGTTGTCAGTGTTACTGTTCTAGCCATGCACTATGCAGAGGCGATACGGGTACCAAAAATGGACTATTCAATGTAATTAAGAACAAAAACCTGAATACGACATATTTATTTCGTCCAGAAATAGTGGAAAAATTAGTTTTAAAGTTATAGTGATGAATGAAAATACAGAGAATTTAAAAGTAATTGCATTGAAACTAGTAGAGAAGATAAAAGAATAATTTAATATCACTACAACTGGCTGATTGATGTTTATAAAATCCGACAATACTAAAACACAAAAATTTGTGAGACTAAGAATAATTTTCAACTATATTGAATATTCAGTTTAGTATTTGCATCGACTGCTCATTGAATAATATTACTTCTCTAAGTTGCTAATGATTATTGATGGGAAAATAAGAAAAATGTTAACATAAAAAATCAAGTAGCCGATTACTCGGAAAATTCTGCAGTCTCTTAACGCTCATCGTATAGTTAGTCGATTAGGCAAATGATAGAGCAAAGGTGACTCAAATCTATTATCAATAATAAAACCTATTTCCCTCTTTTCCAGTTATCTTTCGAGACTGGATAAGCTTATACGGTAGAATCATCACTTATAAGATCAAATATCAGCTGCTATACAAAAAAAAATTATAATAATTGACGGCGGATATAGCAATAGTTGTAGCCCGCCTTAAGAGACAGAGTTTAACGCTGGTTAAGTAAGAGACCCATTCCAACCTTTTCCTATTTTAAAATCTATCGATTTGCATGTATTTGCAGATCATCGATTATCATCGATTTGCAATACAAGTTTTGAGAATCTCGACACAGTATGCATAAATAACAGTAAGAAATATTTCATAATTACTCTATCAATAAAAAAATGAAATTTATACAACTGCGGAGAAAGAGTATCTTGCAGAAATGTTTTTTAATATTATATTCGTAAATTTTATTGGTTATTTTAAGTCTCGTAAAAAAATACCTTTCGTGAATACTTGATAAATTAATATTTCAGTATAATACAAATTATAACTATTAGAAGAATTAGTTATTGATAATTTCTCAACTTATGATTATTATTGTTAGAATAATAGAAAACAATACAATGCAGAAAATACATTTTTAAAAAATTTGAATTTTTTACATCAAATACAAAATAAATCGGACAATTCTTAGTAAGTACTCACTATGACTATGTGGTGATGCATCTCCTGTAATTGAGGCAAGATAAGGGCGTTCTTCAGTGATATCAATTGAAGTTGATGATTTATAAATTGGTGTTATTTCAGCAAAACATCTTAACCTTATGCGACCATCTCGAAACAAACCTGTAGTATCTAAACTAAGAGTGGAATTCGTAGACTGCTTTTCATTATACTTGTGTGATGTAGATCGTGGACGTATTACAAAATGTGCATTACTGTTGTTGATCTTTAATATAAATATATATTATTAATAACTTCATAATATATTTTTTGCACAATACAACATTTAACTATATTATTAAGTAATGATAGTTGTTTATATTTTTAAATAAGGTTTTCTTTTCTGACCCAA
This sequence comes from Kradibia gibbosae, assembly GCA_018907135.1. Classification (NCBI taxonomy): domain Eukaryota; kingdom Metazoa; phylum Arthropoda; class Insecta; order Hymenoptera; family Agaonidae; genus Kradibia; species Kradibia gibbosae. The sequence goes on along the minus strand of JACCHX010000001.1, from coordinate 33,774,128 downwards.
ATTTTATACTTTGTATCTAATTTCTATTAAAATTATCAAATTTTTTCGGAATTTTCGGTCGGCTCTCTTATTTCCTCAAATATTTGGTGGGGTTGTGAATCCAAATGCCTTCAGTTATTTAGTAATAATTAAAAATGCGGAGAAATCGGTGATTAATTTTAAATTCTTTAAACCTTCCATTCAAGATTAACGTCGATTGCATAACAAATTGCGTACAAGATATGTAGCATACATAGAAACTCAGACTGTCTCATTCCATCTATGGTGGTTTCTTGTTTTAATTTAAACGTGCAGAGATTTTTGTAGTTTTATTTGCTTAGCAAACAATTGAGATTAAAAATGGCGTTCATCTATTTTAAGAAATTTATAGAGAAGGTAGTTGTCGGTATAATTTACTTACTGGATTATAAAGTTTTCTTTAAATATTTTTAACTCGTTTCATTTTTAATATGATAATTATTTAATGAGGCATCCTTATAGACACTTAAAAGACAAAATTATCATTTTATTCTCATGATAAGGGCGCTGGTAATGGAGCGCACCCTAAGGGTAACGTTTTTAACTACTTGCCATTTACTTTTTTTACATTATCATTAAATTATCTTTTTCTCCTCATCGTGCAAAAAATTTTTCGCACGCATTTAATTTTACTTTCATTATTCCCTCATTTTTACGTTATCTCATTTCTATACACGTATTCATTTACTTATTTCTTTCAAATTATATAGCGAATCATACTCTGATACTCTTGCTAGCGATTATTTTTTATCGTAAAAATATGACTTTTTATAATTTTTTTATGTGAATTAAAAAAGTAAATAGCATATTAATAAAAAATTTTATTCATACGAAATGTAGCTAAATATTTAATTAAAAACGATCATATATATGAAAAATTACAAATTGCGTAGTTTAAGACAATCTTTTACCAAAAGTGACAAATACGTATTACAACTATTTATTATTTCTACATTAATATAGGAAAAGAGTTCTTTTGGAAAAAACAAACTTTATTTTACATCTATTAACATGCTATTAAAATTTTTATCATACATAATTTCAAAATACTTAATTTTTTAGCCCCATTTATACAAGTTAAATATGCGAATACAAAATAGTAGATGTGATATCAGTTTTAAGGACATATACTTGCCACCTCAAAAATAGGCGACATGAAATACATTAAAGGAAACTAAGTATGTTTCAAAACAGATTTTAATAGGTTCTAATCGCTATAGTAATAATTAATTTATATTTTCTTGCTCCTTCTAGGCTATAATGAAGACTGAATGTAAGATTCGTGTACATGAGGTCCTCATAATTAAAGGTGAATTTCAAAGCACAATCAACACGTCTAATATATATGATGTACACAAGGAAACGAATAACTAAATCCTCTGATTTCAATTTCTTGGGATAAGGAAGCCGAGATGCTGGAGGATCTCAAAAATAAAAACCTCAATTTAAATGGCAGAAAAATCCTAAAAAACACCAAGAAATCAGGAAGCAACACATTTACCTTTTTGATTAGTTTTATAGACACATTTATGGACTAGGAAATGAACGATATTTATGAACAATGCCGAAGACTCGTCTGAATGAATCGAGACCAGACGATCAGATACATTGGATCACTCCATCAAATGATAAAAGCAATGACATTTTCAAAATTGTATTATTAAAATTGTTATAGTTGTTAAAATTTATAAAAATTAATTTAATATTATTATTTTATTTTTAAAGTTCTTCTATTACGTAATTTGGTATAAAAGTATTTGCAAAAAAATTATTCAGTATTATTTGAATTTCCTCATTTTTAAAATTCAATTAATAATTATTTTAAGTTCACAATACGAGAAGATTCGCAATATTTCATCAAATAAATATAAAATTTTAAGACAAGGTGTCGGATTTGCGAGAGTAGATCCATGCATGGAATTTACCACATCGAAAAAAGCCTTGTGTGATTCACAGTAGTGCTTTTGGATAGTATTCCATCCTAGCCTTTCTATTAACTATTAATTGACAGAATCTCAACGACCGTTTTAAAGCCATATATTCATTTTAAGTTAAAATGATTTAACTATCATCTTACCAATAGTTGAAAAACATAAATAATTAATAATTATTTTGTTAATCACACTTAATTATGCGAAATTGGACTTAACTGGAAACAAGTCAGATTGGCAAAAAAAATTGATTAGTCTAGGACTTGTAATAAAAGGAGACGACTATACGACTCATATAAAATAACTGGATTTTAGCGTTGCATACACCAAAATAAATTATCATTGAAGATATAATTTACTGCAAAGTTTTTAATGAGACTGCTTACCGAAGCGAAAAATTGTAACATCATTGCTTCGATCTCAGGCGGGATTTTTATTTTTCTACCGTCGAGTTGTGGCGGTAAGGCGTGATGTCGGTGTCCTTTTGGTGATAGCCATTCGAAATTCTACTTCGTTTCGCTTCATCTAACGCCTCATCAAATTTTGCGGACACTTTCTTCTTTCATTTATCTTTATTTATATTTATATATATATATATATATATATATATATATAATCTTCGCTCGTCCCAATGCCATTAGGTGGAGTATAAAACGTTAGATATAAACTTATTTTAAATTCATAAGTTATCTTGATAGGATAATTTTCTTTTCTAAATTTATTTCTCACACATTCTTCATATTTTCATATACTAAATTTATTTTTCAGTTTTATTTTATATTTACACAATATGCTTACAAAATGTATTAAATCAGCTTACATACAGACTATTTCTTTAAAATAATGTGGGAAAGGATGTCTGTCTGCTTGTATCAAATATAATTTTTTGTACTATTAAAAAATTAACAAGTAAGAATGTTATTCTACAAACGATTTTATTTTTTATCCTTAATTAGAGGGATAGCAACGGATTGTTTGATAATATTATAATTAAAATATCAAGTATTTAAAAATTTGCGAATTATATAATATCTACAAATAATATATAAAATAATTTTTTATTACGTGGTTTCATGGAATTAATTTAAACTAATGAAATATTAAACATATGTATAAAAATACTAATTGAATTTATTTACAAAATTGTAAAGGCTACGATTAAGGTTTAATAAGTTTTTTATAATAAGACAATATTATGAATTCTATAATTTTAATAATTGCAACTATAATATTTATAAATATAATTAATTATGATACGCAAAATAAATTTCAGTTGTGTCAAGCATATTAAAAGCTTATTTATTTTTACTATTATTAATATTGTTTATAAATTACAATTGATTAAAACAATTTTAATATAATATCAATAAAATATTTTAATATAATTTAATAAAATATCAAATAAAGTATAATGCTTTTCACATTTCACTAATATTGAAAGTGACATTTGATAGAATTACATGTATGATAGATTTCACTTTAACTTATTTTCTTGTAGGTGACATATTTCAAGTACAGTAAATAGTAATTTGAGTAAAATAAGATAACAATTTTAACCTTTATATACTCCTAATCAAGCGATTTGAATAGTACGATAATCTGAGTCATTAGATTTAGGTATAGAATAGAATTATGAAAAAATTATTTTTAAATAATTTATATAAATTTCTCAATTAAAAAAATTATATTTAACACCATATTTATTATTAAATTTTACTATACAAAACTATTATATTACTAATATTTAAAAAATTAACTTTATCATATTATTTAAAAATTTATAAATGTGTTGAAATATTTTTCTTCTAAATATTTATTCTACTCTGAATTTCTATACGTAATTTATTATTAAAAAAAAATATTTTTTAAGGAAAGATTTAATATATTAGCAATAATTCTTTTTATTAAATTTTTTTATATCTGTTGTAATATTCCTTTGAGTAGTTTTTATTAAAAAAATATTTGGAAAAGTTTAATATTTAAATTGTATTTTTGAACGAAAAGTATTAATGATGATGAATAAAAAAATCCATGATTAACTGTACAAGAATGTATGCTGATAATATCATTAATTGTTTATTGTATACTGTCTACAAAAACTACAAATGAGATTTAATAAATTGTTGATACGCGATCTATTCGTTAAAAACATTGTATTTTTAATACTTCTATTTTTATTAGGTCAATTCAGAAGTATTTATCTGTTTCAAAAGTCAAAACTTTTTATATGATTTCTAGTATAGAGTAAATTAAAGCTCATTAAAATCGGCTTTATAATAATTTAATTTTCATAAAAAATAAAAGCAGGATGTAAATAGAACAATCAGTGTTACTTTGACATATATTTGTTAAGTTTTTTTTCGAAATAAAGTTAAATACTAAAAAATATGTACATTAAATCTTACATTATTGGAGTTCTGAGTGTATAATAACCAATTGGTAACGCAGCTGCATTTTATAGTTAGAGAATTTACATTCAATAATATCAATGTCATACTCAAAACTGTGGATGTAGTATTATCGTTTCTCACAGAGCAATTGATTTTGTTACGAAGCACAGTAATGTTGCCACTTCGAACTAAATTCAACTGTATATATCATCTGCGTTTTACGATACCTTATATAATATATATATATATATGTGTGTATATAAGATTTAGTTTTATATTAGAATCTTACAGCCCAGGCATTGTATACATAATAGCTAAAAACGACTTCCTACAAAATATAAACAAAAACAATTGTTCCTGACAATAATTTTTTTTTAATTTCTTAAAATTAAAATTTTAAAAAAGATTTGTTTTATAAATAAGCTATTTCTAATATCATAAATAATATACTACGTTATCAATCAAACATTAAAAATTTTATACAATTTGTTTAATTCCAAATTTATAGTTATTCAACGTTTACAACTTACTCCTAAATTTTATATTATAATATTTTTTGTTACAATGAATCTATTATGTCATTTTAACTGCCGTTTAAACTTATAACAATAAGAATAAATTCTGATAAAATACAAATATTTGTATAAGTTAATAATCGAATACGTTTTATTTTAAAAATAATGTAAATATATATATTTATTATTAAATTGCGTACTAGTTTTTGTTTTCAAATATTTTACAGAATATATTATAAACCACTATAAATTTTGTTAAGGAGCAGGTTTTTTGATTGTTCCTAATTTACTTGCAAAAATATCTGAACCATTACTTTTTTATATAGTAGAGCTTCAGTTAACGACAGCACTATCTCATTCTAATTAAAAGTTGAAATTTTTAAATGCATATACACTTAAAATAGTTTCATTTTAGTTTGACTGTTTGTATACTCTATTTATTTTTTTCATTTTATAGCTGAGTAAAATCCGTAATATTATATCAAGTCTTGTAATTTTTTCCTTAAAATTTAAAATTTGTTTAAAAAAATTATTCATTCATAACTCTTATTATTCAAGTTTTTTAGTTTTATTATAAGAATTGTACACAATGTAAATGTATGAAAAAATAATTTATATATATTTTAACTATAAAAAAGATGAATAAATACATTGAAATTCTATTAAAAAAGTTTTTTTTTTAATATCAAACAATTTATATATTAAGAATAATCAATTATTTTATAAACTATTGCGTTATATATGTACATAATGTAAAGATAAAATTATTTATCATTAAATACATCAATAAATTTAAATTATGATACGTATGATTTCAATGAATGCACAAAATTCTGCCATACTGAAATTTCAAAGAAAAGGAATTTTGATTCAAGGAATTTTCATAGCTTTGAAAATTTTTTAATATAAAAAGATTGATTATCTTTCATTACTTATTTCGACATCGTGTATTTATTAATTAATTTTATTAATTAATTTATTAATCGTACCATACTAAAACAAAGATATCGTTTTTAATTTTATAAATTGTTCATCGCAAAGTTAAAAATGAATAAAATAAAATAAAAAAGCATTTTGATAAAATGTATAAGTTAATACCAAAAAAGTATATGTGTAAAACAAAAATAGAATTTTGAACGAAATTTTTTGAAATTATTTAAAATAATATTATAACTCAAACAATTCATCAATCTTTAGAATAAGCTCATGCTAAACCAAAATAAATATTTGTAATTGACTGGCTGATAGTAAAAAAAATTAAAATTAAGTGAGCAGTTAAATAGGGCGTAGAAACAATATTAATAAAATAGGTTTATCCAGGAAAGTCACGCAGTCTTTCGAATCAATCAGAGGTAGAAGCAAGGTTATACTTACGGGCACTCCGTTAAGAGTCCATGTAATGTTGGGGGCGGGACGAGAAGCGCCTGATATACAATTCGCTCGAAACTTTTGTCCGGATGGTAAATGAACTCTGTCGACTGCAATACTTGGTTCAGTTTCTGGTACATCTGATCATTATAATGAAGTTATTTTGTTAATTTTTACATACATTCCAGTTTCTTTTCCACTGCAATCTACTTATAATAAATCGATCAATATTTTACCAATATTAATCATGTATTTACAAAAAGTATTGTATACATGAATTTATATGTTTCTGTTATAGATATACATATATATTGATATATGTTTGTAGAAGTAAAAGTTTTATCTCTGATTACATTTATAAAGAAAAGGTCGTACAACCAAACCGATTTTTAATATTTACATGAATGTAACACTTTATTATTCCAAGGTTTTTAAATTAAAATTTATACGTTTTTACTGGTGCAATTGGACAAGTTACATTTAAAGATAGATTTATAGGAGGATGCATACGAGGACCAAAAGAATAACTAAGCAAAGCAAGAAAAACATCAGAAAATTTTAATTACACAGAATAAATTAATTCTTATCTCGTTTCTCACCAACAACAAGGACGTCAGCTTCCTGGAGCTTAGTATCATAACGCGGAACATCCTCGGTCACTTCACATTTGTAGCGCCCAGTATGGTTACTTTGTACATTTACTAACGTCACGTCCTGCATATTTGAACTTGATACCTGCAAAAGTTAAATTTCATGTATTATGTTTCTTTTTTTTTAGTTTTTCATATTATAAGTATAAGTCCAGCCATTTTACTATCTCTTTCAATTTTATATATTTTATATATACAATATATATATTTTATATATATAATATTTTTCACGTAGACTTCTTTGAAGTTAATTACAAATATTAAAAAAAAATTATTTACATTTTTCGTATGAGCATAAATTTCATTTACTTTAGGTGCATATTTTCATTAGTAATGATATTATTTATAACAAAATAAAATTCCTTAAATTGTTTTTATGCTGTGTTTTTGTAAACATTTTTTCTAGTAAATAAAGCTTAATAAATATTATATATATATATATGTATATATATATAATATGTTTCGTGTATATTGAACTTTATTTTGTTGTATTTTATAAAAATATATATAATATTATACGATACTAATTTACCGTATAAAAATTTATACTAGTATGACAACATCACTAAATTTCATAATTAAAACAGAAAATATTGACAAGAAAAATAAAGCATTCTATAAAAATATACTTACTTGTTCAAAATAAAAAATTTAACAAAATGTTATAATTTTTCGATGATTCATATTGATAACGAGAAATTTATTTCAAAATTTTTAATTTTATTCATATATTAAATTTTTTAAAACATTTAAAAAAATTATTACATGCATTGATATAATTAAAATCTTCATCAATTAAATTATGTAAAAATATTAATTAATGTATAATATGTTATTATCTAATGTATAAAATAACAACTTTCGTTATTTTCCACCTAAATTATATTTTAATATCTTTAAAAAAAATACTATAATATAATACTAACGGTATAAATAACTCCATATTCACTTGTAACCAAATATAATTTGATAATAACTTACATGTATAATAAATACATTGTTTCCATAAAATGGACAAAGGAAAATTAGATAAATGATACAAAAACACAAAAACAAAAATTTGTGTACTGAAACGTAGGTTTTTCATAAAAATCTCCTTTTATTTTATGATATAAAATTTCCTTTTACTTTGCATGTTATTTTTTGTCTATTATGTACCTCCGTTCCTTATTTACTTTTCATAAGAGAGTGAGTAATAATTTAAGAAGCAAATTTATATCATTTTATCTGAGGATGTAGCGGAAACATTTATAAAACCACATCGTTTTTCGATACACTTTATTAGCAGTAAAAAGAGACGGGGCATTTCATTTGTGTAACAATGTAGAGTACTATAAAAAAATGGATACTTTTTTCGACAATATTTACAATTATTATGGTCTAGATGCATTAAGTTCACAACAAGGTTAATTTTTGTTATTAGTTACTTACACTCTCATCATATCATAGTGAGCTTCGGATCGTTATTTATTTCATCCTTAATTTTTAACATAAAATTAACACTAAATTATATTCGTAGAAGATGTCAACAGTCGACGTTTAGAATCACTCCCGGTTTTTATTTTTTCAGTCATCAAATATTCATTTTAGTGAAAGCTTTAACATATCAGTAGACTAGTATTTCAAAAATACTGTTAATGCTTATTTATAAAGTTTTTTGTTTTCTACTAGAGTAAATCATTTTTTAAAATATTTAAAAATAATTTTTTTTTATTTTATGTTAATATTATTCAAATACAGTTCTTTCTCAGAATTAATCTGCAATTTAATTTTTGGAATTGCAGTTAATCATCAATTATTGATAGTATAATATAGTACTAATTTCTTCTTGAATATTATTTTATATTTTTCAAGTTTGAGCATTTTTTTTTAGAAAAGATTTAAGTGTTTTTTTTTATACTAATTACATAATACCTTTCGATACTTCTTTTTTTATAAAAGAAACTTTTTTTTACATATTTTTTTTTACGTTTCTTTTTTCATATTTTTATATTTTCCTCGGGACTGTCAATTCTTGTCCCTTTGCTTTCAATATCGGTCTGAGCTATTTGTAACTTCTCTTTACGTCTGCATGAATCTTTATAATATATTCTATATTATCTTAAGCAACTTTACAGATTTTACATTTTTTCTTTTTTACCATTAATATTTTACATATACTTTTACCTGTTTTCACACGTATTTGTTTATATAATGCATCAATGCGTTTTTCATTGTTCTAATTTTCGTTTTCATCTCATTTTTAAGTAATCTAAATATTGATTAACATATTTGATATTTTCTATAAGCTTTTTTGTTTCTATTTTAAATATGACTTTCTCTTGTCTATTTTTTTCACTGAAAAGTACACTTTATATTCCGAATTCTATGCTCGTTTTATCCTAAATAAAATTTCTAGTTAATAAGTATACTCATATTCTGCCTTTCTCTTTCTACTGTTTAATTATATACGTACGTCAATATATTCAGTTAAATAAAAATATCAGGAGGTGTTATAGAAAGGCACTATTAAATCAATATTTTCAAAAGTTTCAGAAACAGAAAACTATACAAACGTTACGTAGAATAGTAGACAAAAATTATGTATAGTATAGTATGTTAAAAAAATGGCTATTTAATTATTTTATGAATTGATATGTAAGCTATTTTTAATAAATTTCATTTCCATGCGATCAGGTGATAACATTTTTAAAAGATTATTTTTGCAATGTAACACTGTAGTCATGCGGAGAGCGGGAGTTAAGACTAAGGATCAGTGGTTCCAGAGTTCGAGGAAAGTGGTAAAATAGGGTGAGAAAATAATGAGCGGGGTGATAAATGAATTTTAGAAAAATGAATCCTCCTGTCAGTGCTGTCGGTGAGGTCAGGAAGTGAGTGTATTAATCTAAAAAAAATTTGAAAAAATAAATCATAATGGAAATAATAAGAACAATGCGATGAACACGTTTGATAATAAAATTTTCGCACTAATTATAAAAAAAAAATTGCTGGCGTACGAGACGAAACATCGGGGCGACGCGTGAGCTTGGCCTTATAATCATGCGGTGGTTACAAATTAACGCGCTTAGAAAAATAGCGCCTTCCGTTTTTTACTAGGGCCACAGGGTAGGGACGGAGTAATAAAGCGTCGGCTTGTCTGCCGAATGTCCTAGAGAATGTCCCGGAGAGAGGGGAAGGCACTCTTCCCCCTGGCACTTCAATACTCCTGACTTTTCTGCGCTGGGTTTCAACAGTTTATTTAGTTTCACTGGAGTCCGCTGATCGCATGGTTCATGACTGAGATGCACGATGATTGCTGGGCACCGGTCGATAGTTCCTCGATCACGTCAGTTCGCTTTCGAAATCTTGTAAGAGTCGCTTATGAAATTCGATTAATTTTTTTGGTTACAGTACCGTTACAATACCAATAATACACCTCTGCGAGTTTTAATTAGTGGTGAATTGTCTTCTTTGTGACCTTTGAAGACAACCATTTCCATTAAGTTTACGACCGACGGGATGATTCCATAGCCCTACATTCAAATTTCTGATATTGGTCACAGAATGTCACAGAATACTGCAAATTTGTTTCACATGAATATGACTTTGAGCTCTAAATGAAAGTTTCTCAAGCTTCTAATGGTAAAAAAAGGTTCGTACTAGGTGTAGATTCGAACATCAAGCATCCGTTAAGCAGTCCCAGAAACGGGCATTCGGAGGAGTGCTGAAAAAGGCATTAGCTCCAATACGATCGATCTACACGTTGTCAATGATCGTAGCCAACTTCCAATATTAGAGTCCGAGAACGGGAGCTCATTCATTGATATCACCCTAGTATAGTTCCTCGATACGTAACAATTTTTGAGTAGGTGAAGGATTCGTCAGGACTGGACTATAAGAGATCACAAACAACTCAATAGACATCGAGGTGTGAGGTATCTCGAAACTAGAACATGAGAGATGACTTCGCAAAAGAGGACAAGGAATGATATGCAAAGATGGAGAAAACTTAACGATGAATTATTGGATTACAGAGAAATCAATTTAAATGAGGAATTAATGCCACGGAAATGATTGTTCCGAAAGTCCAATCCGTGATGAATAAAGAACTAGAAAAAAGTAGGCAATCAGCTCGGAAACTTAAGAGTATCGTCTACAATGCGAAAGGAACCCCTTCTTTTGCTGCAATAAAGTAGCGGTCCTCGTGCTTGCATATGTACGGCCGGCAGATAAGAAAGGTAAAAATTAAAATCTGAAGACGTGCTGTCTCCATTATTTCCAATAATCCCTAGGGCTGATTTACAAGCTCCAGGCTAAGAAATTTTATAACTCAAGCGCACTATACGCAATAAAAAACAACCTAAATATAGTCAGAGGACATTAAGTCCGTTGCGGAAAAACTTCTGGATGCGCGTATTTTAAAAAACGAGGTTCTTACGAGCAAAGACTTATCATGAGGAATGTAGAGATGCCCCCAACTCGGCATATATATAAGCCCCTTTACAAAGGCCGAAATTAAAAATTAATAAAGTAATAGGGTCGACTTAATCAATATACTAAATCTAAAAATGATAAAGAAAGTCATTCTCGCTTTTATAGCTAAACAGATGAATGGATATCTGAAAGTTAGATCATCTCTTTAGTTTTGATTAAAAGCCTTATTAAGAATCATTCTAAAAGGAGAGGATAAAGACTAACGAAATAACTGACAAACCAATTTTCTTGTTATCGGTAATTGAAAAATTATTAGAATACATTTACTACTCAGAATGAAAGAATGCTCTTGTCACTGATTTAAAAATTTCGTGAATAAAAGCCTTTAGCTACACGGCATCTCGGATCTCCCGACCAAAAAATCGTGATGGCGCTTCTGTTAAATGTCAGTGGCCATTTCGACAGCATCTGTAGGTCAACATCCTTTTAATGAATAAAGAATAAAAATGTATGAAAGTGCCCAATGCATTTTCCTATATTTACCTTAGATTGAATATAATATAAATATCAATTTGTACAAATTTTGATTACAATGTTTCGCAATAAAGCGTAACATAAATTATTTTATAAATTTTTTTCGCCAAATACTATCTCATAATTTTATACAATTTCAAGAAATACAAATTATTCGAAAGACTAATTTGTATTAAAGATTAATTATTCTTATTTCATAAACTATATTTGATGTGCGAAAAATAATAAACTGCATCTACTAACAGCCTAAAATTATGTATTTAATGTTTGCGCAGCACTTTATTTGTATATTGAATTCGCGCGTTGCACATGAAAATTTTTACATTGAACTGTTCGGCGCTCGCCCCCTACCGACGGATTCACGTACTACTTATTATACCACGTGTTTAGCTTGCGTTATAAAATAAAACCCGCCTCTTATTTAACAATCCTTTTATTGTATACTACTTCTTTTAGATCTTCTTATTACTTTATTTTACTATTTTCCACCGATCTGTTTGTTTGTGCCTTGTGGACTCTACTTCCTATTAAATGCCGAATCAATACTTCCACGTGGCCCCTGTTGTACTCTGTTTTACTATTATCCCTAGAGCAGTGCCGTCTTTACGAGCGTCCCCTTAACCTTATTATCTTATGTCATTATAATTATCTATATTTATATCTATAATTACATAATGGTGATAAAACCCAGTACCTTGTTTATAAAAGACGCTGTTACTGAAGGATAATTCAGTGAAACTCTTTGATGGAGCGTTCTATAAATGCGGACCACGTATGCAGCCGATAAAAACAAATTCTTCTTATTCTGATCCTTCAATATATTCGTTTGGAAATTAGAATCGAAACGTTCGACTGGAGTCTTGTAGGTCGTCCAATTGGACGGCTTTAATTGTGTCCCGAAAATGATAATAACAATGGTAAAGAAATAATATTTAGAGTTATACCAACATATTTAAATGAAGAATTAACGTTAATAATTGTTCGATATCGTTAGTTAGTACATTCAACTATTAAATTATAGTTAGTAGTATTAAAAAAAATTATATCATAAAAATACAATAACATGTTGTTTGTTTAGAATTTTTTATTACTATTGAAAACTAGTCATGAGATTCACTTATCATTAATAATTTGACTCATCTCTTTAATGTTGATGCTATTGCTGCTGTTAAGAAAAAAAGTGCCTTCCCCCTAAAGTAGAAGCGATGCTCATTTTGAATGTTCACGTTGCATCAGTCAACAAACCGTATTGAAGGTCTTATTAAGTATAAACTAAGTAAGTAGTGGCTTGCAGCTAAACGTCCCCGTCGTGCTTGTCGCTGAACCGCGTTTGTTTCGTGTCGAGTTGCGCGACAAAAGAAAGATACTTCGATTGTATCAGTAATTTTCCGAGGATGTAAAGTGATCTTTTCCCCCGCACGTGCCAATATAATCCGAGGGGAAGCACGCGCAGTTTTTCGCTTGTTATTTTGACCCCCTCCATAGAATCCATCGACGCCTTAGCGTCCGAATTTGTAATGACAAAAGAGAGTCAAGTACGGCCAAGTCCTTAACTATTGCACATCTGTAAGACACGAGTAGTTCCACTGAGTCATCCGAATAAATCACTTGTACAACATAACTTCGTAGTCCAATCATTTATCCCTAAAATTGGACATCTCTGCCTACAGCATAGAGGCCAATATGTAGCACATATACAGCTTCTGTACATTCTGCTGTGTATCAAACGCGAAAATAAGAAACATTTTTTACAGTGCAAACTGCACCTTCGCGACGTAACAGCTGCATACTTGTCAACTACTAACATATATATTGACCATAAAAATGATTGGATTAATATTTAAATATTATAAATTTAAAGTGATTCATGCGTCTAAGTATATTAATATATTCTAGTAAAAAAATTCAATTAAATGTAATGCACTCACATTAACTTGTATATTCCGTACTTGAAATGTGTCATAAGGCGGTTCGTTCATGGGTACGTATCGATAAAATTCATCTTCATCTAAGTACCACTTTATTGCATAGAGATGAGCATCTTCTAAATCATAGCTACACGTTAATAATGCTGAATCGCCAACACGTACCCTGTGTGGTACAGTTATTTTTAAATTTTTTAAGCTTGTTGAACCTACAAAGAAATGATTAAATAAAAACATTTTCTTTATTATAATGTATTAAATTATATTTTTATGTATTAAAATTCATTTTTGTTAAATAAATCTGTATGATTAATTATCTTTAATTCCGACAAAGTTCTGTTTTTTGTTATATGCACCTGGATAATGATACATATATTATTTACAAAGATTCATTTATAAATAAATACGAACTCGAAAATGAAATATTAATGATACAAAAGTAAACTATAGGAATAAGTATATTTATTCTTTCTCGTAAACGTCAATTATGAATTTTGCCTTTGCACAATGAATTGCATTTATTAGTCAAAATGAATAGCAAAGCCTCATATATTATTGTACCGTAATTCAAATACTGAAATTAGTAGTTAAAATTTAAAAATTTCATTGCTAAATGTATAAAGTGAAAAAAGAATTTTATATTTTTCTCGCATAAACAGACAAAGAATTTAATTTACTTATAATTTAAGGTATGGTATACAATTGTTTCTACAAAAATGTTCAATAAATCGATAATATGCATAGAAAGAAAAAAACTCTTTTGTCTATGGCTAAAAATTTTTACCAAAACAAGGATCCATCTGTTTATTTTTTTATTAAACATTTATTTTTCGACATTTATATAATCCAGAAGGCAATTCAAATAAGCAATTTCATTACTTTTCAGTTTACAAAAGAAGGTGTTGAATAATCGATTTCATTGTAAGTAATTTCTTATTTTTATTGTGTATAAATAAATCGTATGAATGTAAGGAGTTACTTATGATATTATAAATAAAAAACCTCTAATTGAGTATAAAAACCAATATAAATAAATAATCTTAAATATTAACTGTGTTTAAACATACATATACTATACATATAACAATAGATAAAGTTAAGAGGCTAAGCTAATTTGATTGTTGTTTATTCTTATTTCATTATTTTTAACAAAAATTTATTAATCTTAAAAAATTTTTCCATTCTGTTTACAATTTCCATTACGTTAAGATACATGATAAGATAAGATTAAAATTAATTTATTTCACTCTGTATATCAATTAAAACCATTTCTACATTAATTTAAATTTATTTTCAGTTTTGTATAGACTACAACAAAGTCATTTGTTATAAATTATAAAATTTATTAATATATAAATATCTATTCATATGATTATACGGCTTTTCACCATACTCATGGTATGGTTTTAAAATGTTAAAAATATGGGTTTGCTGCTCCGAACAACGAAAATCGATTTGCTGTTAAGAATAAGCTTGCTATATTTCATAGTAATTCAGATCTATAAATTTTTTCAGAAATGCTAAAGAAGTAAAGTATTAACATTGAAGAAGAAAAAAATTTAACATATTTGAGATAAATAATATTATAAATACAAGACAATTTGTTGTGAGTAAACCATGTAAATAAATTTCTTTAAATTATGAGTATCTTTTTATTTTTGGTTGTATAATTGTAACTTCTAAGTCACAAAGTTTGATACAACGATACATATTTATATATTTATATAGTCCCATTTAAGATTAAAGAAAAAATCGTATGTAAATAAATTATCGCATGTAAATGTAAATCGTATCTAAAATGGAAGGAAATTTAAAAATATAAAATTTTCACTAAAGAATTTCCTATGCATTGAATAAATTTGTTTGACTATATTCCACATCTTTATAATGCAAATATACATCTATAAAAAATAATATATATATATAAAATATTGTATACCATTATATTTTAAATCATTCTTTTAATTTTTATTCTGATAATTACCTTCTCCTCTATTTTACGAGTAAAAATAAAATAAAACCACCGCTTAAATTGCCGATGTTTTTTAGCATCGATCTTCATCTGACCATTTTCTTAACCAAAAAGAACCACTGGTTGTAGGATTGCTACATGGAGAATTCAATAAAAAACGGAGTTAAGAAAAAAATATTATAAAAATTACTTTTGAAAAGTAGGAAATGGAAAATATTTGGGATCTTGTGTTCTTATAGGTTAATAAATTAATATTACTATATATATTGCTATGTAAAATTGTAGTGTAAAGATTATGGTAAATAGTAATAAAATAAAGGATTACTTTCCTAATACCAAATGGGAATACATTATTAGATCAAAATTAGTTGACAAGAGTGATTCTATTATACTGTACAAACAAGTAGAATATATATAGAAATTCGAAGCTAAAGTTTTTATTAATTCGAAACAATTATTACAAAGTTTTATATAATGTTATAGGTCATAATAATTAAACTTCAAAATTATTAGTTGTAAAATTATACGTTTTACATTTTTTATGATATATAATAAAAATTAGAAAATTATTATTGTTTTTTTTTTCACTTGTATTTCGGTTGAGTTTAGAAGAAGTAAGAAAAAACTAAATAAGTAAGCTAATGTAAAATACAAGTTGTTAAATACACAGAAGTACTGTTTTGCAAACGATTTTGAATTAATCAAGTACGTTTAATTTTTTTAAGCAGTTAAAACTAATATTTTCTAACATGAAAATGTATCAACAAGGTTTAACAAAACTAGATGAGTAAATTAGTGGTGAATAACTGATTTAATTAATCCACATTAGATCAAGAAAAATCGGTTTAAGGATACATAAACATATAAATTTAGACATTTAAATTTTATATTGAATTGTTATTAAAAAGTAATTTTTGACTATCAGAATTTCGTCTTGAATACTCGAAGCAAATACATTTTATTAAGAAGACTGTACTGAAAGACTATACTTTATTTTAAGTTTTTTGGTGATACTCAGATATGGTATAGAAACCTATGATATTATCTTCACTGTTATAACTAAGTGCTCTACAGAGATGCCATTAAGTGAAGTACATTATACTTTACGTCTACGTTTTTATTATAAAACTGCGTTCCATTATATCCGCTTTTTAAGAATGGTTTTTCGGCAATGTGGTGATCATGATACATCTACACTTGCATCATTATTTAGTAATCTGAAAGCGTTTGCTCAAGTGGTACACACAAAAATAATCTGTAGAGAATATTTAAACTAACTGCTAGATTTTACCTTTACTATATCTAGTAAATTCGAGTACATTCCCAGATTTCGAATTTTTTGATTTTTGGTTCCGATAATCTTGGAGAAGTGTTTTATTGCATAAGTTGAGAGCCAACTAAAAGCATCGCACGAGATAGACTTGAATCCCTTATAAATCTGCTTTTATTTACTGCATCACCATTACTTTCGCAGTTACCTCACTCTATCACTTCCAATACATGATGTATGAATACATGTATGAATATGTACGATGGTTATACAAGTTGTCTCTTCTCTGATTGAGTACACATATTCCTGCAGACTCTCATAATCTGATAAAATAGTTAATTGATTTTATAATCAATGACGCTCCCTATTGTCATTACTAAATTGTCAAATTAGAATTTTCGAACTACCTTAATATTTCTCTTAGAACACGAGTAAGTTCTTTAATACACCTTTCATGTAGTTACAAATTATTCGTATTATAATTTGTAATAAAATATCTACGACTTTTTTTATAAACAGGTACACGGAATTATTGTCTAAAGCCTCTTATAAGATCTAATTATAATTGAATTTATAATATTTGATTTGACTTACAGAAAAAACGTAAAATATCTCTGAATTTTTAATACCTTTTTAATGTACAAATCAATGAAAACTTAATTATTTTATAAAAAATTATTGTTACTGATAGAACTTATTACTTATTACTGATAGAATCTGACTATTGATTGCAATAGATCCAATCATTTAACTGAGCAATTTGCATTCATTATTACATTATACGTAAAAAACCAACTAGCTCCAAAAATATTGCGTTAAATAAATTTAAATATTAATATTAATATAAGAAGTAAATAAAATAATATTTTTCTATTGTATTTTAATTATAATAGTAAACAATAGTACAAAAAGTTCAACAAAAATAAATAGTAAATTTAGCATCTTTTATGCATACTTATGCAATTTTTAATATTAATTTTTTTTATTTATAATTGAATGTTTAAGTGAAATATACATTAAGAATTGCTTAAACATTTAAATTTATTTCCTTTTGTTTACTATGAAAAAAAATTAGTGTTTACATTTAAGTATTCAACTTAAATGTCTTTACTACGAATATTATAATTTTTTTCTGTAGTTCCAATGCTTATATATTTTATTCCATGTAATGTATTTAAATTCAAAGTAAATAATTAAAAATTTTAATAAACCACAAATGAGGCATTTTAATTAAAAAATTGCATAAAAGTTTTTTTAATATTTTATTCAAATTATATGTACGTGCTTGATATTACTTTTTTTCAACGCCAATCATAAAAAAATCACTAATTAATTAATTTTTAGTAAGTAAGAATAAGCAATTTTATTAAATAAGTCTAGAATATGTAAGGAATTAAGACATACATGAAATATAAAATAACAAACAGGCATATGTGTTTATACGATAAAATTTATAATATGTACGAGTTCCATAAAATACGAAACGAATGTAAAGTTATATTGTTTGGAAATGAACATAGCTTTAAATTATATAAAGTCTATATAACGTTGTAATACTGTGCAATAATCTATAAAGAATATACAATATAAAATGCTTTGTAAATTTTTTCGATCGACTGATTTTACTATTAAAATATGAAATACTAAAATTAAAAAATGCAATCAGATAATATGTTATGTTATTAAAGTAATTTCTCAATATATTCCTGAAAGTACAAACAGTAAATGCTTTAAAACGTGTTTACAATACACCTGATAACAAAGTATTTATTATGTTATCAGAGTTAAGGTACGACGGGACAAAGTAATAAACTTAAATATCTTCTAATAAAATAAAAAAAACGTGGATCTAAAATATTTATTTTGACTGGCAGATATTAATATAATATTAAACATTAGTAAATAATTTATCAACCAAAGAACACTAGAAACTCAATTTTCAACGTCAGCATACATTCATTTTAAAATATTCAATACGTTTTAAATAAATGATAAATAAGTGTTAATATAATTTTTCAACGCTGATTATTAAAAATACGTATCAAAAAATGAATATTTAAAATTTTTCAATTTTTATAAAAAGGGAATATTTGAAAAAGTAATAAGACTATATGTATTTCTGAGTTTTTGTATTTTAATGGAATAAGAAATATTCTACTATGTACTTTATATCGAGGATAAAGAATTATGATTTATATGAAACTCTTGTCAACGTGAAGAAGCAATAGAAAATAATGAACTAACGATATAATTTTCAATTAATTAGAAATCACTAAAATATTATAGTATAAATAATATCATATAAGTAATATATAAATTTACAAATGATTAGGATTCGGTAATTAAAAAATATAATCGGTTTATTTTTGTTTATTGAAATTTGGATATAAATCGAAATAGTGAAAACTAAATATCCAAAACGATATTAAAATAATATTAAAACCAAAATTAATCTATAATAAACATTATTTTGATGGTAAATTTATATTTTAGTGAACAATGTAAAATAAAATGAGCAAGAAAGTTACAATCATATAAATATAATATTTAGTCTTTTCTCTGATTAGTCAAATCATTATAATTACTTCAAATACTTAAATGTTTATGTAATAAAATACATTTGTAAAGCAAATATAAAAAATTATTAGAATTCATAGTATAATTTAAAGCAATTTTTAAAACACGAAGAGTATTGCTGGTGTTAACTAAGTTCTACAAGTATGAAATAACGAGCATCGTTGTAACATTTCCATAAAAATTATCATTAGAAATTTTTGTTGAATGCCTGTTATGTACTTTTTCTTTATAATTTCCAACTATCCAGATATACGAAGTTTTAATGGACTTTTCTAAAATGAATTAAAGGCTACCTATATTGAAAAATACAGGTTTTGAAACCGTCAACTTATAGTGATTTTCATAACTCTTTGAATCTGAACCTTAACCCAACATTTTATCATTGTAATAATTTAGATTTTGATAAAATCTGAAACACTTCAATATATTAATATTTGCTTTTTATGGGCGCTTATCTTTTTCTTTCATATTTTCCTTCTATGAAACTAGCACGAATTTTCTACAATCTTTCTCCTGCTCATCATTTTAGGTACATATTTTATGTATAATTTTCACATATTATACGGACTAACCATGAAGTCTCACTATTTCCGTGATCATCGTTGATTTAAAAATTCTACTTATCATCTATTTACTATACAAGTATGAGTTACTATACAAGTATAAAAAAAAAATTAATGCTTTCATTATTTTCGGTACTATATGTTTGTAACTGCCACAAAGACTTGTAAAATCAAAAACTCATTTGCTATATATAAAAAATAAATAGTCAATAGATAAATTAAAGATAAATTTAACAGAAAAAAGGATATACAAATACGAATAAGGAATAGTACAATTTTTTAAGAATGCTACATGAAAGATTTTTTAATTTAACGTTTTGTTGAAAATCCTTTTACGAAATTCGGATTACAACTGACACATAAATTATTTGTTTATAATCAACTTCGTAAATTTTTCTATTTTTATCAATTATGTTATCTTGTACATAAAATTGTTTAAAATTTTTTTAAGTATTATATTTTTAAAAATATATTTAAATATTGTTGAAAAAAAAAATTTTTATAATAACAAAAACATGTTGAAAAAATATACAATTATTAAAAATATTAAAATATTTTTTGTCTTATAAAAATAGAAATAGAATCATAACTGAGAAAACTTCTTTTGGTAATTTTTTTTTAAAAATTATAAATTAACCTTAAGATTAAAATTAAATTGTAAAAAATTAGCCATTGTTGATAAATACTTGAAGAAATATTAATTCCATATTAATTGAGTAATTAAAATAGTTAATAATTATTTTTTATTCAATTGAATTCATAATTTATAATTATTGTTGAATGTTTTAAACAACAAATTCATAAAATATCTTATCATTTGATTCCTGGAGTAGCCTAATTATATATATAATATCCTTAATAAATAAAGTTTGTGGTGGCAAGTCTATAAATTTTACTTATATTATCTCAATTTTTTATTAAAAATTAGTTCTTTATAGTCAAATGGTATGAAATAATATAGAAACTATAAAATAATTTTTTTATTATAAATTTAAAAAAATAATTGTACATAAAAAAATGAATAAATGTTGAATATAAAGGTCTATAATCGGCACATAATATAAAATATGCAATTTCATTAATAAAATGAATGGACAAAAATTTTAAACAAAAATATTTTATTATAAATCAATTTAAAAAATCAAAACTAATTTAATAAGGTTAGAAATATTTTAAAAATGAGTTTTTAAACGTTATTTTATAATTAAGGTTGTACGGAACAAGGATTGTTAGAGACTGTTAATATAAAAGATATTAAGGCATAATGATTACTCAAATTTGTTTGATAAAAATCTGTTAATGTTTATTGGATATATTTATTGCATGTTTATAGTTAACAGTTCATATTTATAGTTTGACCATCGATGCGCTCTGAAGCCAACACAAATGATAATTAATTACTATAAGGTAATTTTATTTTGTAGCAATTACTATTAAAAGAGTTTTATACAAACTCGCTTTTATAAAATATTTTATTTACATGTTAAACACCAAAAATTTTTTTTATAATTTTATAAAAAAATAATCATCAATTAGAAATAGGATAAAAATGATTTTTATAAATAAATAGAACTTTTGACAAGATTAAAAATAAAATCAAATTGTTTTAAAACAAAATAGTATTGTCTTATTATTACTGTATCAATGCATTGATTTTACTTTTGGATACGCTATTATTATTTCGAGTTATTTATTGAAGACGAAGGAAAATAATTAATCTTAAATATTTTTTTAGAATGTAGCCCGATGGAAATTTTTCACTTTTAATGAATTTAGATTAATTTCAATTATTAATTATTTTTTGTTTTTTAATATAAAAACTTCACCAAAATATTATTCTATGTTGATAAGAATATTATGAATGAAAAAATGATTAATTAAGGTTGTCAGTTTGAAAGTGCAAGTTAAAAAAATAAATTAAAAGCAATAAGAATAAAAAAATGGATGTGGAATACGATTATACTGAAAGTAGTATTGCCTCAAAAAGTACTGAATGGATAAAGAAATACTGCTATTGCAATAATAAAAAAGCAACATTTTCTTGGAAACATCACTCTAACTGCTGATTGAGTGCAATTCAATTTAAACCAAAAGGAATTGCAAAATCAACGCAACTTTGTATCTACGTTTTTAATTTCGTAAGATTATTTTTTTCCGTAATATTTAATGCGTGCTAGTCACAAATGTTATAAATCTTCCAATTAGCATGTTTGACACCCATGATGAATTATTTTTCAATTATAGCACTTATGTTAGACCTTCATTTCTATAGAATAGAAATGAGTTACTTATAATATGATAATTTAAAAATCATATGTACAAAATTTATTTTTCAAAGATGTAATTAATTTTTTACTAAAAATTTAATGAATTTATTAATTTCATGTTATATTAACATTATTTAGTTATATATTGAAGTATTAATAAATTATATAATCAGATAAATTAATAATATACTAAATAATGCACTAAATATCAATGTAATAGTAAAACATAATTTCAACTTTTATTGTTGCTTTACTCATTCAATTTTTAATATTTCTTTTATATTAATACGCTAATATATTAAGCTGTATATTTTTTTAACTACAGTCAATTATTCTTTAAATATATAAAATTATGCGTTTATCCCGCTAAAAGAATAAATCATAATTGATAACATTATAGTAAAAAATGTAAATCATTGTTGAAAAGAATAAGATGCTTCAATGTTGATGATAACATAATTAAGAGCAAAGATATCCTTTTTATTATATAAAGAACTTTATCATATGTATTTTAATAATTGTAATACTTATAATTATAAGCATGCATCTGTTAATTCAGGTGAAATGTTAAAAAATTTTTAATAACTGCGTAACAGCAAAAAATATCTCTTTGACATTAATAAATGAGTGAGAAACAAGAGTACCGGTAGAAATTAATATGTTACAATGATTTTCATTTTTTTCAATTTTATATTAGAGAAATTTTTATTTTTTTTTACATTTAAACAATTGAAGATAATTTTTTAAAATAGAGTCATGTAATAGATGTATAAAAATATTAGTTACTATATTTATTTTATACGAACTTTAAAACAATTACTATAAATACATATTTTCATATTTGACATAAAAGTATATTATGAATAATAAATTCTGCTTTAAAATATTAAAAATTATTAAGTTATTCAATAAACTATAATATAAATCCAATTTATTTGATTTAACTATATTTGTAAATTTTATGCAATACTTCATATTTTGAAATTATACATTAATTTTATTTTTGTAAACCAGCAAATTAATACTTAAATTTTTATAACTATTATATCGTATCACCTAATTAAATTAATACACCCTAATTAAAATGTTTTTTATGTTTAAACATTCAAACAAAAAATCATTCTTAATATCTAAAAATAGAGATTCTGCTGTTAATTAATCATTGTATGTAATATAACAGAAATTATAAAATAATTATAAATATAAATTACTTTAAAAAGATGATAAAATTACATATATGATAACTATTGTAAGGTTACCTAAAGTTTTTAAAGGTTTTTAAATATCCTAAATTATGCTTTACAAAATCATTAAAAATACCTAATAGAATTTAAACCATTTTTTTTTGTTTTTTTTACTATTATGTATAGTATTATAATTATAGTCAATCTATAAAGAATATTTTGTAATTATTAAATTGAAAATTAATAATTAATTATTACTAAATAATCCATGTGAAACAAATTATTTATAAATTAAAATTATTTCACTTATATTTGGAAGAATGAAATTAAAAAAATTTTTTAAAATAATAAAATTTGATCAAAGGCTTAAAAGATCGCACTATTGGTACATACGTGATTTTTAAAATCAATGCTTTCTCACATTTTATCGAGATATAAGTACAGGCAGATACGTAAAAGAATTTATAAAAACTACTGTTAAATTCTTTGTTTTATTATCAATTTTCGTATCATTATTTTTTATTATTAATTTTATGATTTAATATATGAATTATTTATAAATTTAAATGAGCAGGAGAAGAAAATAATAAATACTTTCTAAGAAATTTAAATATATACATTAAAGTATTAATAAATCTTTAAAATATTGTAAAAATTTATTAACGACTAACTAAAATTTATTTGAATAATATAAGAATTTAGTACTAATTTCATTGACTAAATAATTTATTTAGAATTTTTCATTAATTTGTGCTTCAAAAATACTAAAAAAATTTTTTAATAATAAATTTTTAAAAACGCTAAATTGAATATTAAAAATTTTTTTATTATTTAAAAAAATTAATAATAATTTTATGTAACTAAAAATGTTTTTTTTAGAGTTTCTATAAAATATATATATTTTTATTATATTTTTAATATTATTAAGCTGATTCATAATCGGTAAAAATTAAGGAATTAATTGAAAATTTAAATATTAATTAACTTTTAGATAAAATGAAACAATATTAAAGCAGTTTAATATTTAATATTGAATGCGAAGAAAAGCGAAACAAAACTTCCGTAAGAAAGTTGACACCTTTTAATTTATATATTTAATGTATATCTGTCTCATTATTTCATTATTTATGTTTCTCGATTTTGTTTTTTTTTTATATTCAAATGTGCGGGTATTAAATTAAATAAATGATAACAGAAAAAATTTTTTTGAATAAACAAACAAGAATTTTTTTTAATTTTTATATTTATAAAAATTAGATTTGCCCTTGGCAAAGTGAATTTATATTTGAAAATTTCACGAAAAATTTGGAAAATTTTGTTCTCACATACAAAACATGAAACCTTTATAGAATGTTTTGACAAAGAAAAATATTAGGAATAACACGAGATACTCGTCTGAAATTTTTTAAAGTTTAAATGACTTATACAATATGAGCATAAAATAACTGAAACTTTAATCTCTTTAGAAATTGATTTAGAAAGTAATCATAAATGTTGAGATTCATGTATTTTATTATCATATTTATTCGTGAAATAAAAGCAATATAGTACATTATGTCAAATTTTCACAATATTATAAAATTAATTGTTCAAACAAAATTAATAAAATATATCAAAATATCCTTATAACAATTTGAAAAAAAAATTTATCACAATTTTTTAGTTTGTATTAATGTTTGAAATAAAGGTTTTCCAAAAAATGTTTCGTATTTTAGTTGTGTATTTTATTGTAATGTTTGATGATAACATAAAAAGCTTTATAAATTAATACATAACGCAATATTCCTACATTTTTAGCGATATCATGTATCGCCTTTTTATTAATTTCTAATAATAATAAGATTTTAATGCATCTTTATGATTATGATTTATAATGTAACCTTTCTTTAATTTTGTTCTATTTATAACTGTTTCGTTTAATAATAATAAATTATAAACATTTATTATTAAAAATATTTATTGGAAATATAAAACAGTGAGAAATATTCGACAATTTCAGTTCCTATCCACTTTATTGTATTTAGTTATAGGCGGAAATGTAAACTTTCGTAAGAGTACTCATGTTTTATTATTGTAATAAAATTCTATCAATATGTAATCTAATAGTTTTTAATCTAAAAACTTATTCTCTTTTAGAAAAATTTATAATACTTGAAATCCCAGACGGTATTACTTTTGAAAATTTCTAAAAAACCAAACTGTATTAGTTACTTAATTACTCTGACAAGTAATTCTTTAACGCGAGACGCAATTATAATCTACTTTCACTTAATTTTCTTAAACTTCACTACGCATTGCATTTTATTAAGAACCTTTAATTTACCACATATTTTTTGAACTTACCACTAATAATAAACAACAGTAGGCAAACAAAAGCTCGTCTAAACTTCCTACATATTTTTCCCATTTTCGTGTTTACGATGAGCATTCAATTTCCTCTAAAAGCACTTGTATATACCTTAAATGATGTATATGAGTCTTAAATTCTTGTTTATATAGTTAATTTGACTGTAGCTACATCTCGAAAAAATATGAACTATTTCACATTTATTCAAATCCATTCATAACAAGTAGAATATATAATAATGTGAAAGACTCCTAAAATCTTTCTCCTGCTTTTCAATTGAGAAGTCTTATTTATTTGACCACTGACACGATAATTTTAATATGTGAAAAAACGTAATGCCGGTATACTCGGATACGATACTAAAACTAGATAACTGGAAAACCACACCGATCCAACAACTAACCCGACAATTTCTGATTTATAACTGACGAGGGTTACTGCTCGAAGAGTTTGTGCCAGTATCCCGTTCCTGCGCGCAGAATCCTTATTTCGCCCTCGCCGACTGTGTTTGTCGATGACTATCCCTACCCAACATCCACCTAACGCACCACACCCCCTCACTTTATCCAATTCTCTTGCTTCCACTGCTACGAAATTAATAATCTGATTTCACTGGCTCACTCACTTGCTCTCTTTCTCCCTCTCAATCACTCTAGCTCAGATTTAAACCGATAAACTATATCATTGGTACTTCTCCATATAATAGATAAATTCTCTTATTTTCGTCCATATTTGGTATAAAATAATTCATTAATGTGCGTGTAGAAACAAGTTGGTGTAGTTTTACTGATACTCTAACATTAACAATCCTTCAATATTTACTTTATTGTCTTCTTATCTTACACGAATTTTCTCTCTTTATATTATACTTTTTCCTTTATGTTCACCCTCTTCACTTTATTAACGGCTATTTTTTAAACACTAAAAACTTTCCAAAAAAATTGAATTCAAGTTCTCTATTTTGAATTTAGTATTTGAACCCTTTTTAATATATAAATATTGTAGAAATAAAAATTTTAATGAATAATTAATTCTAGTAAGGCAATAATAATAAGTTACAATTTTTAAAGTAACGACGTAATCACCTTAAAATTCAAATTTAGAAACACGTACATAAAACATATAATTTTAATTATTCAGATTAGTATGTCTCCAACTAAGTAAATTATTACATATATAGACCTATGCATTAAATTTTTAACGGAATCTTTCACTTAATTAATAAAGATTATAATAAATACGGAAAGTTTAATTTTTTTATATACAGTTGCTTATCAATATTATCTATCTGCAACATATGTTAAAAAAAAATCGTTCGTCTTATTTATTTATAATTAAATTTAAAATTCTTTAATGCTTTGTGACGTGTTTAATAGTACTGTCTCACTTTCTCAATAATCAGCAACTCCTTTTTTCTATAGATAAATTTTATTTATAAATCTTATTCATTAAGCAAATACTTTAATTGCTTAAAAGTACATAGAAAGTATAACAATACTCTTGAGCAATATAGCTGCTTATGCTCAGAAACATTTGATCTTTATAAATGTTAATAATTACAAAGATTTAAAACAACATAAACATATTATATGAAGTTATAATTATTTGATTGATTATGTATATTTGTATTATTTAATGTGTAATCATCTACATGTGACAGACCAAATTTATATTTATGTTTACATTAAATATATTTCATAAATTTAGTTACTAATGAATTATATAGAAAAAAGTTGACTGGTTAAACTTTTAACATTAAAATAAGTTATTTGAGTTTTTAAATCCCATAAGCCATATTCGAACGCTGGATGCACATATTTGGACAAACAAAGGGAAAAATGTGGATGAATATTGTAACTGGAATTTTGTATTATTAATTCAAATTATTAATTATTAATTAATAATTTTAAATCGTAATAATATTATTTTAAAAAACTAATTATAAATTAAATCTAATATTTTTTTTAATTTTGATTAATAATAATTATTTTTTCTCTATATTTTTTAAAAACTACCTTGAAAATCCTTATTATTCGCATAGTTTGAAATGTAAACTATGTTTAATATAATAAAAAAACTAAAACTGTCTTATTTATCTAATATTTGACTAGTACAAACTTTTAGAATTATTAATACTGTAATTAGTTCTGTAATAGTTAGAAAATTTAGTAAAACTCCGAAATATGATAAAGTGGCCAGTCAATTGAATGATCTGAATTCAGAAATATTATTTGACGATATTAAAGGAATATAATTTTTACTTTGTTTGGCTCATCGTTACATTCGTTCAAATAATTTTTTTAATTTTTAAATGCACTTGATCTCATTATTAGTTCATTTGAAACTTTTTTAGATCTTTATTGGTTTTAAAATTAGCTAGATAAATTCTCAAATTATCCAGTTATTGATGTTCGATGCCGTGTTTTAAAATAATCTTTCTTTTTCTTTCTCTATTGCATTATAGATAATTTCACTTTGATTGTTTTGAAATTTGAAGTTAATTTTTATCACTTTCGTTAAAATTTAAATTACATAAGATTTATGTTGAATAAATTAATTACAACAGTGATTGGCATACTAATCAATTGAACCAACTACCGCCCATTACCTGCACAATTAATCATCGTTTATGTCATTCATTTACATTTTACTTTATTCAAAATTAGTTTTTTAATGTGACTAGCAGTTATAACTTCCTTATAACTTATTACAATTGAATGATATTCTGATAAAATAGTTTGACCTTATAATGTAAAATATGCATAGTTTTTTCTAGTATAAGTATTACAGAAGAAATTAATTTCATTAAATTTAAAATTATTTATGTTGAACTGTCATAAATCAAGTTACAATTTTAATATACAAATCAATTTTTTTACACATTTAATAATAATAATATTTAATAAAAATGATATTTAATAATTAATTTTTTATAGTTTCGTATATTGCAGTTTTTTCAGTAAATCATGGTAACTTTTAATTTAATAAGCAGACAAAGAAATTCATATTTGTAATAACGATATGTCTAAGAGCATGTCATATTTCGTGTTCCATCACAAAACAGCTATATTACAGTCTAGATAATAAAACAGCCTTCTCAGAGAATCTCTCCACATTATGAAATTTCTCTCCACAAAGGCCGAGAAATTAGATCTACAAGCAATCAAATTACACACCTTAAATGTCATACGTTCAGTATTTTGGTTACGAAAATGTTTTACGTGTAAATTATTTCGAATGAATTGTGTCAACTACGTCACAATTCGAGTGACTTTAATTTTTCTAATTTTTTGGCGTTTTTTGTATACATTCACAATGATATTAATAGCCGATTCAATAGTAATGTAACTTTTAATACTGATTCCTATCTTCGCTTATAAAAATCGTAGTACTAATTAGTTTTATAAGATATAATTGACAATTATTTTATAATTTATTAAGTATTTTCTATGAAAGTGAAAAATTTTATTTACAATAATTAATTTCTCAACTATATCAGATTACGATTTTCCTCGTTATAATTTATTAAATAATCTTGTTAGCTCAGACAAGATTTTGGTTTACTTAAACTTTAATCATATAAGTATAAACTTGTATAAAACTTAAGTATTTTGATCTCTCTTAATTAAAAATTTAAATTGTAGAAGACAATCCTTATTACAAATAATAATTAAGATCTCGAAATTTTTTTTTTTATTTTTTTACAGAAATATGTCAGCCCTATTTTATATCATTGAACGTCTTAACGCAAATAAATTTCGATCTATCAAAATTACAATTATATTTTTTAATACATTAGAAGGGTATCATTTAACTCATTTTTCATTTATAAACACTACTTATTAACATTATTCTAGTACATAAACTTCTGTTTTGGTAAACTGACTTTAGTTTAATAGTGAGTTCAGCAACTCTGTCGCATGTAATATATCACCAAAATTTTTTATCTACATCAATATTCGACCTAGGTTATTTAATTGTATATAAATTATGCCTGTCCAAATTATTATATGATAGGTTCGGCATCGAAAATCAAATACATAATAAACATATTTTCTCATGAATTGAAATATACAATATTTCTTTTTCACAAATATTGCTTTTACTTCTTTTTTAATATATTAAAAAAAAAATAAAAATATTTTTTACGACTTTTAAAGGGATTCTTTTTTTTTTATTTCAGTTAAAATTTTGAATTGAGAAATGACGAAAAATGAAATATTAAAAAAATCACTTTTGAAGATACTTTAAGTTTTCAAACAATTTTTTTGCAATATACTTTGAATTGCTTAAATTCATTTAATAATATAATTAAAATTAGGATAATTATCAAAATATAAACAAAAATGTCATTATTGTCATACAATAAGTTTTGGCCAAATCTTGCGTTATGAAATCAAAATATTTTTATCTTGGAACAATAATTTTTTTTAATAGAAAAATTGTATAAATTAAATTATTTTTAAGATTATATTTTTTTTAATAATTTTATTTCATTACGTAGGGAAACATTATGTAAAGGGGATTGAAGGGAATTATATAGATGTTACGGGTATAAAATTAAATGCCGCTAATTCAAAATTATCAC
Source organism: Kradibia gibbosae (assembly GCA_018907135.1). Classification (NCBI taxonomy): domain Eukaryota; kingdom Metazoa; phylum Arthropoda; class Insecta; order Hymenoptera; family Agaonidae; genus Kradibia; species Kradibia gibbosae. Next base: position 33,743,616 of record JACCHX010000001.1, on the reverse strand, counting down.
ATCTAATAATAATTTACAGTATTAAACTTTAATATTCCTGATTTAAAAAATTTTTTTGAACAGTTATATTAAAGAATGTAATTAATAGATAAATAGTGGCGAAAAAAATATCTATTACAACCTAAATTTAGTATTGTAATTACAAAGCAACTGCAAAATGCAAAACATATGTTAATATTGATGATGTCAAATATGTTTTATAAATAAGCGAAATAAAATTAAAATTAAATAGTAATAAATATATACAGGTAAGTAGTTTTTGCTTTTTGTAGTTTTTATGTAAATTTTATTATGTTTTTTGTTATCAAATATCTCATTTTTGTTATTCATGTTTTATTTTTATTAATATATTTTATTTTGTTATTTTTGTTGAATATTTTTGTAAATGCATTAAAATTTGTTATATCAAAATATACAACAATTTTTTCAAATAATTTTTACTATCCCGACCGAGTGAATATGTGGAATAAATATTGTATGATAAAATTTTATTATCTATTAAATAATATTAAATGTGAGTAGGTATCATTTTCGTTAAAAAAAACTTGATTGAATAGTAATAATCATTTTGAGCGAGGTTTACTTTATAATTATACTGATAAAGCTCAACTGTACTACAACATAACAAATAAAATGATCTAAAAGTTGAAAAAATTTATGTTTTTTAATATATTAGTATATAATTTTCATATAAGTAACTGTGAAATAGATAGTAGGGTAAAAGTTATGCACGAAGAACAAATATATATAGTGGTTTGAAGAAAAGAAAACAAAGTTGAGCGATTCAAGGCATGATGTGGAGGGTAGAAAATAGAATAAGGACGTAATGTCTGAGGATGACTAATTCTTAAGTTTCTAGATTCGTCAGATCAATAAATGTCTGGGCGAAATGCTATTGGAGGAAATAGAATAAAAGATGAGTAACGATATAATTGTTTTTTTTTGCTTATCTTAATCGTCCTGTTGGCAAATTCTGCCATGACACAGAAACCGATGCCACCCGCGTTTAGTGACTGTAAGCTGCACTTTTGCTATTTATAACTTTCATATTTTCTTCTTTATAGAAACATTAAACATATGTACATCATAAATAATGCTCACAAAATAAACGATATTATTGGCCTACTTTATCTTATATTAAATATATTTAAAAAATATTAAATTTTACTTGCTAAATATTTAGTTCGTTTATAATATCATTATGTGAATACAGTTTATATGCTAACGTTAATTACAAATTTCAATTCTATTTTTTTTTACAAAAATTTTATCTTATAATATCAATCGATCGTATATATTTGTTGTATTATTTGTAAATTTATGTAAAATTATTTTTTAATTTTAATTATTATATTTTATTTTTTTAATTTATTTTGAATCTAAGTTAAAATTCTTGAAAATATGTAATATGAACATGAGTGCCATATATATTGTATTAATTATTATAACTTACTTGTAGAACTATACCCCTACTACTTTAAGTATTGTATGTAAACGTGGTATTTTCAATATTAATTTATTTTATAAATTAAGATACCCTTCAAAAAATTTTGCATTACCTATTTAGTTGTGCAGTCAAAGTATAAAAATCGATTAAATTTAATAAATATTATAAGAATTGATACTCTATAATAATTTTTCCTTTTTTTCTTTGGATTTCTAATAATAATAGATTTTATATAATTGAAATACTTTTTTCTTAGGATACATAACATATTATAATCTATCTTAAGGAATATGAATAATCATATAAATAAAAAAGACATAACAATAAATATTAAATAATTAATTGTATCTAAATAAATAAATATTAGAAAATAAATTTAATGATTATTGAATCACTTGATTTTGAATTAACATAAATTCACGTTTAAAAAATATCACATGACAAAAACTAGTAAAAATTACTTATAAAATGAGCTAATAAATTATTTCCTATCAAAATATATCATTTTTACACATTGATGTATATATTTATCTTGAATTACAATACTTTTTTTAAAAACACATTTATATCATTTATATATAAATTATTTTAATTTTTATATTTGATCATGTTAAAAATAAAATCGTCAGAGATGTAATTTATTTAAACTAATAATAGAAGAGTTCATAAAAATGGATAATGCGTAAGAACGAATGTAATTGAAAAAAATATACATTGTTTATGGAGTTAATGTTGTGCAAAAGTATTTAATACACAATTTAATTCAATGTATCCACTATTGCTTTAAAAATTATTCATTATAGTTAGGTATAACATTCGTATACTTTAAATAGTCATTAATATATATACACACATAAGATTTAATAATTTTATGAAACAATATTTGTATAATATTAGAATAATTATTATAACCTTGGTACAATTTCTTTAAGAATAATAATTTAAAAATTTTTAAATATTTTAAATTAATTATTTTAAAAATTTCTAGAATAGAATTTTTTTAATACAAATATCATCAGTTAATACTCGGCTATCGGTTTCATATAGGAACATTGTTATATCTCCCACTAGAGATTTGAGTAAAATACTATTAAGAATATTATCTATAATACCTACTTTAGAGAATGAAACTGTTTTCGTCCATAGTAAAAAATTATAGAATCTAAAAAAGAACAAAAAAGTTTTATTAGAGAATATGATTAATAATAATAATATTGTGTGTAGGTGTTGAATATTCTTTAAAAATCATAACCGTATCTGAAGACAGTATTACTGAAGACATTGAGTACATAAGCAGTAATTAAAATTAGATACAAAAAAGCAAACCACGTAGTAAAAATTACACCTAAATTGAATATTTTAAAAATATTACCAGGTTTCTCATACTTTTTGTATAATACCACCTCAATCTATATTATAACTTTGTGTCAATTATATATTTTTCCTCTTTCCCCTTTACTATATCTAAGTGTCCCTCTTGACTGCATTTTTTATGCATTATTCGTTAATCCACCTCTATTTAAGCCATTTGTCATTTATATTCATTTTTATATTTTAATACTTTATTTTAAATTTTTAATTAATCCTCTATATTTCCTTTCCTTTTTAAGCCGTTGTTCTTTATTATTAATTTTTTAGCTAATGTTTTATTATTTTTGCTGTGTACTCCGGATTTTTATTTTATAAATTTAAAAAATTACTTTCTTTATTACAATGTTTATTTATCCTATTTTCCTTTTCTTTTATTCTCTCATTCGATTTATACGTTATATCATTTTTTATTCTTTCTATATTTCCTATCGTTTTCCACTGCATTGCCTTCATTTCTTATATTTTAAATATTCATAATCTTTAGCTCTATTTTTTTTACTTAACCTTTTTTCTTTAAAACATAATTTACCTGTCGACTTTTTTGTCTATAATATTTTAAAACATAATTTGTAATTATTTATAATTAATAACCACGTACCCTTTAATATCAATTTTAAAAAATTTATTTATTGCTTTTGATTCAATTTTTTTTCATTCTACTTTTTTCAATTTCTTTTTTAACATTACATTACTAATCCTTTATCTTATATTTAGTTATTCATTTTATTTTTCGTCTTCTTTCTGTTTTTTTTGTGTGTTTTATTCTTCCTTCTATCTTTATTCTTACTTATTTCGAAAACCAAACTTCCAATAATATATTTTCAATGGAAATCTCAATATTATTCAGTATATTTAATTAAAGTAAAATTATTACATTTATTAAAATATTTATTTTGAAATATAATTTACTATTTAAAAAAATAATAAATTTTAAAATATATTTTCAATGTATATTTTGAAGCAGCCTTTGTAATGGTATAAAAGTCCAAGTTAATATTTTACCAATATTTTCTAATACTTTTTCTTTTAGCTTAGAACTGTCACAATCGAATTCGTTGCATTGTTAATCGATTATTTTTTATATTTAACTTAAATCTTCATTTTAATATAAACGCTAATATACACGAATGAGGTAATGAAATGTCAGCATACAATGTTGATCTGAAAAGCCATTATCTAATTTAAAAAAAATGTTTAACATCAAGGCTCGCATTGCCACGAAACAGTAAGGAAACCTATAGATGGCGCTCAGTATAAAACGCAAAAACAAGTCGTTATTCGTCTAGTCCACCGAGCGTAACTTGGACATACACCGCAGCTTAACATCCGACCTAGGCATTATTATAACTCGAGAGTCAGTCCTAGCATAACGATCTACAACGGCTAATTGTAGGTTGAGAGAGAGAGAGAGAGAGAGAGAGAGAGAGAGAGAGAGTGAGTGGAAGTGTTGAGGGGGGGGAAGCTCGAACAACTACCACTTACTCATCCATTGGGGTTTAATGTACAGATGAACGATGACAAAAGCCTTGCACTGCTCGATACCCTTACACTTACAGCCACCCCTCACTGAGTCATCGTCGACAGGAAAGTATACAAGAATTCCCCTACAATGGATAAAAAAGTTTTCACTCTTCGAGACTATTGTCACAAAAGTTACAACGATAGCATCGATCACTCGCGACTGCAGACTAGGCTTCGGCGTGGAGAATCTTTTTCTCGATGACCCTTTTTTGAATGCTTTTGAATAGAGCAAAAGCCTTGGTCATAAGGCACACCTCGACGGTTCGTCTTCTTTTTGAAAGGAACCAGGGAAATGAATTGACAAAAAACACCGACATTGTTTACTATACAAACCTTCTCAAATTTTTTACCTAAATGAGCCTAAATCATATGTAATACATGAAATAAGTATCATATAATGCGTATTATACGAACTTGTTATTTGATTAGGTATTAATTTTGCGTGTACCTTATGAGCTTTTCAAAGCTGCGCAATGCTGTACCATAAAATCGATTCAACTGTGCATTGCGTTTTAAATTAATGCTCTATTGTAAGTAAGCATTATCTCATAAACGTAAAATTACTTGTATAATCGATGGGTAAGCTTTATTAGAAATCTCAGTGCAAAACATTAGTAGCCGCTACTCAATCAGTCCATCAATATTTGGAATTATCCCCCCCCCCCCGACATCATACACAATCTCTCTTTTTTTTCTCGTACATTACTTGTTTGTAGTCATAACGCTATACAAGAACATTTACTAGAGCTGTTTTACTTACCATTATACATAAGTTTTTCTCTCGATATAGTGGCTCTAATATTACTCCATCATTTAATACATACACATATATATCTATGTATATATATGTATTAAAAACTCACAGTTTTTTACTCAATTATCGCTTTTTTCCTTTTTATCCTTTATTATTGCACATATTGGCGTTTAAGACTATTCAAGTTTATGTAAAATTTATTATGTTTAACAGCGTTTTTTAAATACTAACTAATTTTAATTATATAACTATTAAGTAACTAATGTTGGTTTGTTTTACCTAAAATAATATTTGACTTTTAAATACACTTAATATAATAATAACTAAAGATTTTAATAATGTAAAATAAAGTTAACATAATTTATTAAATTAAGAATCATTGTTGGTATCTTAACAAGTAATTGTGTGGTACAATTATTACAAATTATTTAAATTAAAAAAATATGAAGAATTATATATATTTAAAAATAATTACATTACATTTTTTTACTCTTTTATATTTATTATAAGAAGTTACTAGAAATAGAATTTTCTCTACGATATAAATTATATTAAAAATTATATATATCAAATTAAGGATCCTAAATTTTTTGTGATAACTAATATTTAGATTAAATAAATACATACTGTTTGTCATTTATTTATTTTACTTCATTAATACATTACTATTAACAAAATAAATTATATTCTATATTATTTTTTTTTAATTAATCTGTTTTTATAATAAATAATAATTTATAAATTTTTGGTATTGTAATTTTTGCATTATTTAAAAAAAAGGTATGTTAAAAATGGTGTTTTAAATGTATAATTAAACATATTGATATATTTTGGTCATTAATCAGTGTGAAATAAATTTAAAAATATTATGCAAAGTAAACAACATCCGAGTAAAGACGGTTTCCTTAATTTAGAAATCCAATCCTGTCAAGAATTAATTTTCTAAATAACTGGTTGTAACGATGTTACTAATTTAAAGTGTAAGATAGCTGGTAGTTTAATCATCGTAGGAATAATTAAATAAGGTGACGGTTGAAACGATCTGTAGCTGCAATTTTGAAAGTTATTTATTAAGACTTAAATAATTAAGATCATGTTCAATATTTTTATTCTCTTTTTATAGTTACATAAAAAAGAAATCTATAATAAAATTATAAAAAATATCATTATGTAACAGTATAGTAAATATTCGAATTGTAAGAATTGTTAAATTCATTAATATAAATTTGTGAATACAACATAATTTATTATAGATAATTTAGTATCATTGTCAATAATAAAAATTTGTAAATGATCTATATTTATATATATTTATTTAAAAGTGTTTATTAGTGATATAAAAAACATAAATAAATGTATTTAAATCTATTTGCCAAATATATTTATATTATGTACTTACTGTTACTTGCTTAATTTATATTGCTTTACTATTTATTAATTTTTTTTTACTTTTATGGTTATAAATATTATTTGATGGAGAGAGACTTCATCCATAAATGATTTACGAAGAATTTGTAGTCTATTATCCTACATGATTTCAGAATATTATGTATTACCTTGAAACATGCAAATAATACAATTGAACAGTGTATAATATAGAGAAAATTTAATACTCATCATTAATTAACAAAAATTCCAAAGAATATTATAAAACTTAAACAAAGATAATACTCGTTACCAAAGAAGAATCATCTGTAAAGTTATGAATCGTAACATCTGCTTAAGCTACTAAAATTACTACGATTGTCATTAGCATTATAGAAATACAGAGAAAGCTATTTATTAACGATGTTTACACACCCCACTTAGCAGGATAAAATGGGTCGATATTCTTTATGAAATCAATACTGAATCAAGTCTGGCAATAAAATGACAGGGATGCAAACTATTAAACAAAACGATCAATATGATCTTTCACATCCATACACATGTCGCACGCACACGTAAATAGACGCTCATACATACATTCATACATAATATTCCCGTCTCATTAAGATGAATCACATTGATTACTCAACCTTTAACTTTAATTATTTATCTAATCCTAGTTTATAAATCTAGCACTAATATTTTTAAGATAAATAATTTAATCAGTCATGCTTATACATAACAAGACTTCAGATAGCATTACTACTTGCTCTTGTACTTATATAAATATTATGAAAGTCGTCTATATTTATTAATAATATCTTGAATAGAATAAATAATTATCTTAAATAAAAAATTAGTAAGAAATAAATTAATTCTTACAATTAAATATTTTTTCGAAGAAAATAAAAGTAGCTACCACATATATGTATCTGACATATTCAAAAAATTATCTCATCCAAAAATTATAATTATTATTTTTCAATGAAATAAATGTAATTTTCTTACATCTCCGTCAACTTCAAATTTATAAGAGCTGTAATATTTCAACTTCTAACTAAAATTTTATATTCCTCTAGAATTGCTAAAAAGAGCCGCTGCAAATGATTATGAATCAATGATAGGGGGTGGATGAAAAAGAGTAATAATAAGAATATAGTAATGTCAAAAACCAAAAAAAATTGAAAGAACCATAAATTTATGAAAAAGAAGAGCTTATTTAATTGATATATAGTAAATATAGATATTAAACATTTTAATTAAAAAAGAAAGTTCTTATCTCCTTGACGTGGAATATAAAAATCATAAACAATTAATTTTACCAAAATCTTTTGTAAAAATTGCTTCTCTTTTTTAATCTGAAGATACAATTTATAATTTTATAGCAAAAAAGTAAAAAAATTTATAAGGAATCAACTTAGGTTAATTATTTGTTATATATATTTTATGTATGACATAAAATGTATCAAACCTATTACCTAATGTATCAATCCAATAGATTGCCATTGCCATTTTAATACCTTTCATTAAAATTTTTTTAATAATTTTTATCATTTCTCTTTCTTTCTCCCTGTTATTATAAAGCATTTTCTAAACTAACCCGTCCATCTTAAACTTTGATATTTTTGCTATTATGTTTAAAATCTATGATTAAAATAGTGTTCATCTATCTATTGCAAATAAATGAATAATATTTCAATTTAAATTATTTATTTCCAATTATAACTATTCTATTATATTCCTAAGCTTCCTTTTCATCATAATATAGCGTCTAACTTGTTTTTATTTGTAATCTTCCTAACTTAACCTTATATTTTTTCTATTTTCATCTATTCACTTATTGACTTCATAATACATAAAATATAGAGAGTTATCCAACATTGTAATTCTGTATTGTATGAAGTCTTATTATATTTGATAAAGCTAATCAAAATAGCTAAAATTTTAATTCGTATATTTTTTTTTAATATTTAATTTGCTAAAAACCTCTTATACTTGTCAAAATTGCAATAAATATTTCTTTAAAAAAATTTTATTATATATTTGTCAATTAACATTAAAATAATAATTTATTAAGTAACATTTCAGTTATAGTTAATTTAAAACAGTTTTCATAATATTATTTAGTAAATACGAGATAGTTAAAAACATAACATAAAGTAATTAATTAAAAGTTAAATACTGTCTTTCTAAGAAGACAATAAATGTTTTCAATCTATTAATAATACAATTACTATTAATTTACTATTCATTAATATTAATTAGTATTAATTACTATTAATTAACAACTAATAGTACAATTAACTATTTTTATTTTATAAATAAGCTTTTGTACATTAGTATCACTTGAAAGCTAATTAAAATAAGTATAGTTTATTATTGAATATCTAAAATAGAGAAGAAAGTATCTATAATCATATAGTATAATATTAGGTATATTTTATTTTTAAGATTTTATTCACAGATTACTAAAAACCTTTTCTTTTAAAAAATTTTTTTTTCATAAATTATAATTATTATAATTAAAATATTAATTATTAATTTTTTATATAATTGTATTAAGTTTCACTGTGACATATCACAATACATAATTAACTTGTTTTTCATTCAAAATAAAATTTTATACATTATAACCGAATTTGTCCATTCATTTGCATTGACGATAAAACATTATAACATTATAAATGTTTTTATTACTTATATTTACTGCTTTAATGAAAAAATGCATTAAAAATGCTTATTACACTGAATTTCACCATTTAAGTTTTTAAAAAATATTGAATCTTACAAAAAAATTTATTTAAGAATATAAAAAAGATTTAATAATTGATTATATTTTTTTTTAAAAAATCAATAAGTTGTTCTCAGAAAACAGTTTTGTTATAAAAGAAAGAAATGCTACTCTCCGACTTAATAATTAATTGGATTAATAAATAATTGGTTAATCTGAAATATGCAAAAAATAGTAAATTTTTCAATATATAGTGACTATATTAAATTAAAATAAAAAAAAGTTTAAAGTGCATTTTATTATATTCTAGTATGTTTATAGAAGTAAGCTATACTGAAGATCATAATATTTTTCATACAGGTGCAATGGAAAACTGCCATAAGGTAAAAATTCATTGAATATTGCTTAACCAAGATAATTAATTTTATGTACAAGTATATATTGGGACTTTATATAGTAGATAATTTTTTTTTACAATAAATCGGTAGTCGAGGTGTGTCAATTTGCACTTTGTGCTCCTTTCCCTTTTTCAAGTGATTACACGAACCAATTTAGAAAAAATAAATTTATAACCATATCTCTTATTAAAAATGATTTAAAAAATTACAAATTCAGCTAACTTTGTATATTAGAATTTGTTATTTTTTTGGAGTACGGACAAATGTTTTATAGTTAAAATATATAAGAGCAGAATGTGCGAAAGAAAGGATGCTGATTCCGTTAAGTACATACAAGTGTTCCCTCGGTGCAAATAAAGGAATTTTGTTACTTGTCGACAGAGCAGACGAAAAATTTCATTACAATGTTGAAAATTACCCTTTTTATGATGTGGTTGTGAGACTTTTTCCGTGCTTCAACCAGTTTTTGAATATGAATTGGAAAAAGCAGATATCGCCACTCAAATTATGAAGACATATTCAGAATGTAATGATTTGTTAATTGTCCGAATCTAGATTTATAAATCTTGCTTCAGTGATATTTCTATACAAAATAATGAAAAAACCCTTTTTATTTAAACACATAACCCTCGACTTAAAAGGTGTGCTGACAAAATTCAATTAAATTTTTATAAAAATAAAAGAAATATAGTGACTTCAACAAAGAATGTATTAAGGTTGTCAAAGAGTGCTCCGAATACAAATTCACCAACTGGCATGATAATAAGCCTCTAAGGGTTAATATCAGAGGGTAAGATAAAAATTTTACATCAAATGCCGATGATACATGATGAACATACAAAAGTAATACAATAACCTTCGTGTAAGCTACCAAAGCATACGAATAACAAAAACAATATCATAACAAATAATAACAAAGTTTATGAAATTATTAATGTTCAGTATTAACGTCTAACATTACGAACCAGATCATAATATTCAAAATTCAATATAAGTCATCATAGTATGTATACTACCTTATACATTGAATTCAAAATGAACAGAGTATATCTAATTAGGTATTCTTTATGTTAAATATAGAAGAAAATAAATAATAGGAATAATTTTTACATAATTAACAGATATAGAGTTTATAAGATAACGCCTGGTGTTAGTGTAAATAATGTAATAGGCGTTTCTATCAATAGACTTATTTGAACTTATATTTTAATACTGTAGAAATAATATCAAAGATAATTAGCAACAAATTTTATTGATCATTTTAATATTAAGATTTACTTCGACAAATCGTGATAATAAAATCATTAGCATATCAATGGAAGTAGAATTAACTACATTAAAAATAAAAAAATACGTAATTTTTTTGTAGAAACTCTAATAAAATTTAATAACCTACACAAAATCTGTATATATATTAGATTAATTTTCTCAAATAAACCAACTAATCATATTAATTTTTAAAGATATTAAGAAAACTATTTTATAAAGAATAAATTAATATTTTGTCTATATTAAAATCATACATTTTACTTCAATATTGAAAAGAATTCTAACATATTATGTAAATGTCTATTTGAAGTTAAATATGGGAAATTAAATGAAACTTATTATAAATTAAATAGTTCAAATTTTATTATTATAAAATAACGTATTAAGCATCATAAATAATTAAGGTAAGTAATGCTAAAAATATTTAAAAAATATTATAGAATCAAAAAATGAAGAAAAAAAATTAAAAAATAAAATATATACACAGGATGATAAAAATATTAAAAATTTTCTCAATTTTTAAGAAAAGTAACTCGATTTTTCTTGATCACGATTACGTGTAACAAAATTACAAAATTCCTAACTATCGTATTTTTGGAAGAAACTTGGCTCGTTCTCACTGTAGTTACCCAATACCACTGAGTGTATGGTTCCTAATAATTTAAAAAGTTTCTAAATTATAACACAGCACGATATCAAATTATCCCGCTCCATTATCCACAAATGTTATTATGATAAGAAATAACGAGAGAAGTTCAGTGCTACAAGCTTAAGATTCGAGCGAAGGTAGCAGTCCAGTTAGTACGTTTCCACAAGTTACGTTTTTCTAGAATGGGTAGATTAATTTGAAAAATACTCTGGATAAATATTATGCAACGAATTAAGTATTTGCTTCGGCCAAAAAATCAGTTAATAATTTTTTATTTCTTTTTTAGTATAAATAAATTAAATCGTGTAATAAACATTTATTTTTATATATTTGCAGACGCCTATTTCTGATAAATATATTTATATATTAACTAATTACTATATTTATATATTAACTAAAATTTAATTTTGTTGTTGTTATTAAATTATTAAATAATTAGAGGTAGCAGATTATTATATTAATAAGATTTTTTTTAAATTATGCAAAAATACTTTATAAATATCCCCTAATTCCTTGTTTTTTTTTATTTCACAACTAAGTAGTTTAACGCTTTAAGTAAATCCGCTATTCGAAAATACTTCTGAAATAAATTATATTAAAGAAATTGTAAACAAATTGTTTTAACAATACTTTAAAGAGACAATTATGTAATTATCTAAAAAAATTGTTCATAATTAAAACATCATTTAGTTAAGCTTCTACATCCCGTTTGCTTCTCTTTCATATATATAAGGATAATAAAAATAAAATTGAATACTAAATGAATTAATTGATGAAACTTTATGTCTCTAAAATATCTAAACGTAATATTGAAAAAAGACATTAGACATAGATGTAAAAAATTTTCCTAATCAAATAAATATTTGATTAATTACTCGATCATCATATAGGAAGGAAGTTTCATAAATCATCATCTTCAAAGCCAATTCGGTTTTAAAAACTGAACATAATTTTAATTCAATGTTTTAATATATAAAGTTTGCCTTTTTGTGAATGATTGATCAGGAAAAATATCTTAAATATTTTAAATAGACTAAAATTATATTATCTAGTGTATCAATTTATTTTATACATTCATAGTAATCACGTAAAATAATAATCACATAAAATAATAATAAAATTAAATACATATTTTTAAGTCCTTAAAATTTTTGCCACTACTAAATAAGTTATTAGTTATAAGTTATAAGAATAATAAATAAGTTAGAAAATTTCAGTTATGAAAAAAGAAGAAATTAATTTTTTTTGATCAAATGTATCAATGATGAACAATAATTTGGTTTTAAATGAGTTTATATTTTTTAATTATCCAAAATAGTCAACAAATAATTTAGTATGATTTTAAAAAACCAGAACGCTTTCTTTAAGCTACAATTTAAAAATATATAAATATTTCGTAATGTTGATAAGGATTATTTAATCACAGAATAAAAAACATTATAAAAATATGAAAACATTATTCTAAAAGTCTACAATGATTAAATGTTAGTGAATTAAAAAAATTGCGTTTTAAGCAAAAATAACAAGTTTCGATTGATTTGTTAAATCGAAGAGAGAACTTAAGTGCAGATTAGTGTACCTCGAGAAGCGTAAAAAATGAGAAAGATTAAAAGTAAAGAATACAAAGGTTTGAATTTAAGATTGTGAAGCCAAATATGGATCTAACTTGATGACATGAATGGAAAATAGGATAATAAGAATGTGCGCAGAATAACAAGAGAGAAGAGCAAATATAATTTTGTAATTATACCCTGGAAGAAATATCATGATAAAAATCAAGTAAACTCAAGTAAAAAAGTAGTAAACATATAAATTATAGTAATTTCAAGTAAATACGAAAGTTTTATTTTTATTGCTTAGCTATGACGTAACAGTAACGTACAAATACAAAATTGTTATTAAAGGATAATTTGCAACTTCAATATCATTAAATAGGCACAGACAATAATGACTTGGCTAAATCGATTTTGGAAATTCATTGTTCAACATAGCTTAATATGCTAAATAAGTAGCGTGAAATTCCATGAAATTAACGTTAAAAAGTAATCCATGTATATACGAACTTCCCTCGTTCTCATGTTCAAAAACAGACAATCTTAAATGCAAAAATACTGAATCCTTCAAATATTTTTGTCTACTAAACGATATGTGTAAATTTCTAGAAAGGTTACTGACAAGAAAACTTTCTTTAAGCATGCAAGGTCAAGTGAGTCGTAGTATGATTTTAGAAAAAGAAGATATATTGAGAAATCCTGGCATTAATTGAAGAAAACTAAACGAACAAAAATGCACTTCCTCTAGTAATTTTTTTAAAAAATATCATTAATAGCTGCATACGACCGTTTACCTTTAAGTGATAAAACTCATACTCTTACTAGATTATATTTTGCGTGGTTACATTTTTAAATAATCCACGTTTTTCATTTTTGATTTTTGATAAAAACCTTAACTTTTTAAATTCGTAAATTGTGCTTAGAAAGAAAAGATAAAAAACACCCAACAAATAATCGAATTTAAATGTGATTAATAATTTAATGTAAATAAACATTTTCCATTAATTAAAATTAAATCTTGTCTTATAAAACGCGTAGATTAAAAAAATTATTTTTAAAACTTATAAAATCTTTCCATTATAAAGCAGATATTTTCGATTATTTGTGAATGGTTTAAAATAAAAAGATATTGCAAATCATTCTATAGAATTTTCCATTTTAAACTTGCTCACAGTTTTCTCTTTGCTAATCGTTTTTTCATTTCCGCATTCAGTCAAAAAAACTAACTGCTTTTGAAGCAAAGAGTATCATTGGCTGTAATTTTTAAATATAAGAAAGCTTCGCTAAGAGCCCCAAATAAAATACAATTAAATTAAATAATATTCCAGAACTTGTATTGCTTGTATTGCAAGAAGAATATTAGAGGACGTCATAAATCTTTTTGCAATTATTGAATTATTTCTATGTTACAATCTTGTTTAAATTACCTTTTCCTATGTTCACATTCAGCTGCACTCACTACTTTGCAATTTTAAATGCGATAACCTAATAAATTGTTAATTCATTTTTGAATACGATCTGAAATCTATGTTTCTGGTAGGACTGTTAAGCAAGAGAGCGTACTTTCATAATTTAGGCGTTTTTAACTACATCCTATCTCAAGTAAGCTTTTGAACACAGAAAAGCAATAGACCAAAGGTTACTGATGAGTATAATCAAAAATATATTTTTTTCGATTTATTAAGCAAGGATCATGAAAATCTCTTCTTCAAAACTTTTTGTCAAGTATTTAAAAGATAAAAAAATAGTGAATCAAGAAATGACTAGAGTGCCGCTACTTCTAGTCTTCGTGAAACTGTCTTATTGTGGTTTGATGTCCATGACTTAATAATGTAAATATCAACTAGGCACTCGAAAGGATGAAACTTACGCTTACCAAAATTCAAGTGATAGTTTGACGAGGAAATGACTATCCAACGAACTATTTGAGGCTACTGAAATCACTCGAGATTCTAATAAACTTTGATCACTAACAAACATTTATTACAAATAACTCACCAATAATAGAAACTTATAAAAGTTAAGAAATTTCATTTTTAAAACTTTTTTGAATTGAAAATTATTATTTGAAATAATATACAATACTCAATCTTTTATTTTAGCTAAGACATGTTCTAAAGAATAATTTTTATTTTTGATTAACTCAAAATTCTTTCAACTTTACAAACAAAAGTAACGTGTCTTAAATCTTTTTAATAAATAAAATAAATTTTTAAATTATTACTTTCTGTTACAAATTATTAATGTTACAAATTTGCTAAAAATTGTTAATGTAAATCTTTGATTTACAGTTGGTAATGTTTTTTGTTTGATTCTTGTAGAAACAGTTTTAATATTAGTTGTAAGCAACATTACTTTACCATTATAAAGTTTTTATGTTTAAATTTAGATAATTTTTTTTGTAATTTTGATATAAATTCATATGCGGTAATAAGTTGTACAAATAACATTTTGACAGGGCAGTTTCACTTGAAACGTTCAATTTAATTGGATTCGGTTGCAATAATTCGTTGCAATAATAATTAGGTTAGATATAATTTTGTAACTACTAAACAGAAGCAGAGTATAGAGTTTAGTACAGAATGCCAGTAACATTGTTTGATTAATTTCAAAGTTTGATGCAACATTATTATATATTATACGTTCATCACGTTATTAAAAATGCCATATTGCGTATTTTAATATAATACATTAAAATTATAGAGTACAGACGTCGCTGAACTGTGCTACTGATCAACGAATATAATTATGTATTTTACGTAAAAATTATCGCCATACATGGATTATTGAATATAAAATATTGAAAACGTCAATACCAAAATGCTTACAGTTTGGATTGCTCATCAGTTTTTTATAATTGTCTCTTTTTTATCAAAATTTAAATAATATAAATAATAAAATGTTGTTAATATAATGAAAATTCGCTTAAAATATTTTTGTCATTTTTGCTGAGATTAACTAATAACAATTTGGTATTATGTTGTAATGATATTATTAATATATTTACAATTACAACATGAATGAATTATTATGAAGTACTTGATAAAATATGTGTTATCTGAGTAACGAACAAAATCCATGAAGCATTTATATATATATAACTTAAATCTATGTTATATTTAAATTCATTGAATTGAAATTTTTCGCTGCACCTATTAAAATCTGTGAGTCTAGTGATAGAGATTTCGATTCATGAAAAGAAAGAGTAATTACGAGGAACCGTGGGACCAGAAAGTACCTAGGGAGCGCAATGAAATTCCAGTGTCAGTTTTAATTCATTCCTCAAACTCCCGCTTATATATCTATGTGAACTCGATTCGTATGACCGCCAACGAAGTCTGTTTGGAAAAAGAGAACAGAACAGTGATATTTCGTCTTCCATCATAGTATAAAATAACTATTTCTAGGAAAGCGAGCGTCAACGTAGTAATTTCCTGGGAATATAAATGTCCACCTTCAAAACGGTATTCTCAATCTGTCGCTTGAACGAGCGAGTCGACGCTTAAGGGCCTTTTAATCCCACAGAATTTCCTCTTTTAATCTCGTTTTATTGATCCAACTAGTCGTTCGCTGACATTTACTGCAATTTTTTATGCTTTCATCCTTTCGCCCATTGACTTATTCGTTTTTTTGCCACTTTCACTTCTGATCGCTGTCTTTAACTCTATTTTTTATCTCTATCTTTTCATGTGGTTTTTCGATTCTGAATCGGGTAAGCAGAAATAAAAAGAATTTGAGTATACTATACGTATTACATGAGAAGATAAGCTGTGATAGTTCCAACGTTTATATGTAATTGAAACTTGCGAGACTACAAGTTCGATTATAATTACATCTTCGATCTTTCGATCATAACCACGACTTTTTTGATATAACAGTATTAGGGTTACTGGTATAAAAGGGATAAAATAAGGTAAAATAGGAACAACAAGTAAATGATAATTTGTTAGAAATGTTTTAAATTATTGGAAAGAATACATACCTAATTTTCCATAAAATTTAGAAAAAACCTAATTAAAATAAAGTTAAAACACTAATTGAAATATATAAGTAATAAAAAAAATTTTGTTTTATGTTAGTGTAGTTAAAAAATCTTTTAATTATGATTTTCAATTACGAAATAAAAAAACAAACCTTTAAAATGAGGTAATATTTTATATTCATATATTTATAATCGCTTTTTAAAAAATTAGTGTTAAAAAAATTGCAATTAGTTAAATAGTAAAGAAAGGAAGGATGAAGTATTGTTCGTAATTCTAAACTACGTTCCGTTTTAAATTTGTATATTTTTATCCAGTGTATATTAAAATAATAAATAATTTATACATTTAATAGATAGTTAAGCTCACATTAATAAAGGTTATATTTAATTAATTTAAGTAAGTTTGTACAAAATAGTAAAATAAGAAAATAAAAATGTATGTAAATATTAACATAATTAAAAAACATTTTATAACTCATCGATTCATCTGATAATTTTAACAATAATGAAATACTTAGCTTGTACATAAGCCCAATCGATTAACACTATTCAAACTAATATAGGTAATAAAAATTATGTTGGTTAAAATAATAGTTTGAACAGCATAGTGTGATAAGACTCGTTAAAAATAATACAATTTCATATAGTAATCAAAATACAAGTAACGGGGCAAAGCAACATCTACTTAGAAAGAATGATATATTTAAGGTAATTTTAAACTCTATAAATACATTTTAGATATATCACACTAGATATATAAAAACTGCTATCGTGTGCGATGTTTTGTACATCACGATAAAATTTTATCATCAAAATTATAGCTTAAGAAATTTTCAGGCGTTCTCAAAAAAATTATTAATGATATGCAGCTACGCATAAAAAGTGTTTCATTACCTGCAGTATATTTAAATTAACGTAATTTATAATTTATTTATATATACTAAGCATCCATAATATATAAAAACAATATAAAATATACTTTCAAAAATACGCACAATGAAATGCAGGATTTTCTATATTTTCTCAAAAGAATATAGCATTTCAACGATAATATGTACATTATTAAAAAATACGATTTTAATAATATTAAAACTTTTTAAACATAAAAGTTAAGCAAAGAGGCAAGTTTTGAAATAGGGTATATATAAGAAAGGGAGAGAGAGAGCAACAATATTTAATTTTATGCAAATAATATTCAATTTAATAAAAAATACATTAAAGATTATAGCGCTCTATCTAATAATATTTCTATTAACAATGGATTCTGGAGAATATCATTTCTAATTATATTAAAAATAAACATTAAAATTGACGCAATACAATGCATAAATATATGTATTAATGATGTACATTAATTTGTAATGCAATTTTTGTATGAACAGTATATTCAAATTATTAAAACAAAATTTCAAAAGTATTCATGTAGTTATGAAAGTTTCAAATTAAATTCAAATTTCAAATTGCTTAAAATTATCCTAAAGGAATAATTCAATTTTTTTACAATAAACGATACCAAAAAATGCAGTAATATCTAAATTCCTCTAACCAAATTAGTAATGGTTTTTTTCCTAGTAATCCTTTTAGAATTAATTATGAGTGATTGTTTTTAGTAGTATAGAGAAAGCGAGATTATGTAAAAATTCAATAATATAAATATTAGTAGAAAATTTTGATAATGTAAAGATTACGTACGGTAAAAAGAAGTCATTAAGGATAAAAAATGTGATTTACGAGGAAATAGCATTTTGCATTTGATACGAACAAACTGTAAGATTTACGTATTAATGTTAATAAATCATACTAATTTAATGCAGCTTTATTTTAAAATTCACTTTTTAATAATAAATAACATCCTCTATATTATTTTTATGTATATTATATATTATACAATTATACTTAATTATACTTACAATTATTAATTTTTTTAAATTAAAACGGAAGATGATTTAGAATTATTTATAGACAATATAAATAATCAAATAATAATCCATAATTTTTTTGCTTTACAATTTATATTTAATGTCATTCTTAAAAATTAAAATATAATGTTATTACTTTAGATTATAATCATCATGATTTAATTTTATTAATTGTAGCTAAATAAGTCATAAATAAGGTACCTCTCAACATTTTGCGACAAAGATAGTTTTCAAAATTTTAGAGATGTTCTACATAAAAATTATTAAATAATAACACATGTATTACCAGTAAGATAAACTATAAAAACCTTTAAACTATTGTCAGATACATAACTATTATATAATCAATTACATTTTCGCAGTTTAACTTGAAACTGTATTAACCGAAACAAATAAAAATTTTTTTAAACCTTTTATATTTAGTTAAGTACATAAATTAAAAACAGATGGTTTTTAACTCTTTTTGTCTTCTTTTTCTATTGAATTACGTAACTACAAATACTTGACCCTTAAAGTTTAAATAGATGATTTTTATAAGATTTATAAATTTTTGTTAATAAGATTTTTAATAAGAAATTGATTCATATAAATTAAAAAAAAATGCTTAGAACTTTAAGATTTATCTTATAGTAAACATTTTAAAAACTTTTTTCTATTTTAAAATTTTGTATTAACTTTTTATACTATACTTTTATAAAGTATTTATATTTTCATCAATATTTTAGAAAAAATAAAACGTGCAGTTTGTTATATGTAAGTAACAAGTTTTTTTTATAATAAACTTCTTAGTTGGTCTAAAATTTAATATTTTATAATCCGAAAAATTCTATTTTCACGTATAAATTAGTTAAGCATACAAATGTATTTTGTATGATTATATATATATCAATAATTATGATTGCGTCGTCCTATTTATTAAGAAAATGTAATAAAAATCTGTAATAACAAATTTATTGTACGAATATTTGAAATTTATACAAATTAAAAAGGTTCTACAAAATTTAATAATTCGAAATTTTTGCAACTACCTGCAATTGGAATGTTTCCAAGTCACGAAATCACGTGCATGTTCCTCGTCATTTTACTATCTACTGCCAAGAATGTGAAATGACGCTAATTGAATGAAGGCGGGATTTCTATAATTCATTGAGTCAGGAAGATTATCTAACATTCACATGAACCCATGAACATACTCCTTAAAAATGTATATTTATGAAATGAGCTCTACATTAGTAGTTTTATAATATAATATAGTTTTATAATGTACCTTTCAAACTATTACTAATAAAAATTGTAAATAGTTATTCTCTATTCATAGACGGGTAATTTCATACCATTTTCTATTTCTTGTAAACGAAAATTTTCATTTTACAGTAATGTACTGATTTAACTTGTTTTTTTTTCTTTTAAACAATAATTTGAAATCAAAATTCTTTTAAAATTTATTAGAAACTGTGATTTATTTTTATCAATAAAAAAATATAAATTTTAATATTTAAAAAAATTATCTAAATATAATGGAAATCTAGTTTAATAGTACAATTAATTTTAAGTGCTATGTAAATATTTGTAAGCAAATATATATAGTTTGAAAATTCTGCACTTTATTAAAATCTTTAAACTTACTGAATGACCATTTTTAAATATATTAATTTTTAAACTTTAACTTTTTATAACTTGTATTAAGAAATTTTGTTAGAATTAATTTAGGTAATATAGTTTTTATTTTTTTTTTACTTTAATGGTAGGATAAATGATAATATTCATATTGAAACAAGTACTTTCAGTTGTATTTTAGATTGAGTTTTGTATTTACATGACAGTTCAAATTTTACATTTGTAAATTATACTTAAATTATCAAAGTAGTATTTTTATTATTTTATACATTTTATTGAGATATTTATGAATCTATAATAGACCAAAATGATGGTAAAATGATGAATTGCGAGTAATAACAGAAAATTGACACTTAAATAAGTACACCAACAAAATTTTTATTCTAATATATAGAGAATTTAATTAAAGTCTTAGTTGAAGTAGATACTTGGAAATATTTATAAAAATTATAAATTTACAAGTTTTTATAATAAGTTATTTTTGTATAAGAATGGAGAAAGTATCTGTAGTTTATTATCGCTATTGTTAAAATTTTAACTCTGGTTTCTATCTATAATAAATTTTTCTCATATGAATAATAAATATTTATAATACTGAAGAAAATGTGTTCTTTAAACGATATTTCTCTCTTTTTTAAAACATGCAAGACAACGTGTACGGACTGGTAACAAATTTGGCACAACCATACTAACAATGTCAACATGGCTTTATTTTTAATAAAATACAAGAAAGCTGAAACAAATGATCTACAGGAAAAGAATGAAAAGTTACTTTTCAGAAAATTTTCACCGACGTAGTAAAAACATGTATAGCTGAATATTTCATATTAAGGCAAAAAAGTCATATAGAAAGGAAAAGAAAGTAAAAAAATATACGAAGATAAAATATTGACGTAAATTATGTAAATTTGTAGATATTATCACAATTTTTGCCCCTTCTTTATTATTACATCATTTTCAAAATTTTTTTATAAAGTTCTGCTGTTTGAATATCCTACCTAAGAAACCTGAAATGAATTGCAATATTTGCTAATTAGGAAATGCAGCATTTTAAATTATTCAACAATACAAGAATATAAAATAATTATAATTTATTAAAAATTTGAATAGCTAATTTAATTTAAAAGGGTTTCATGTATTTCAATCATCACCATTTAAATTTTTTTAATTGTAAAACAAACGAAAGATGCAATTACTCTTTATTTTTAAAATGCAGTGCATTTGCAATTTCTTGAGAAAACATTGTTTTAAAATATCAATGTATATTTGCAACCTAATTTTCGACCCCTGTTCCTATCTATTTCAAATAAAAATGTGATTTGTAGTATAACGGAAATTACAAACATTATTTATATATTGAATCACATTTATTGTATTACTATTTTTGATGATTCGCCGTAATTGTTGCGCGATTAATGTTGTTACAACAACTGATTTGTGCGTTTTAATTATTACGATATTGAAATCTCAGATAAGATGTATCTTTAGAAAAACTTAATTTAAATACATTTTCTACGAAATCAATAAATTGCTACACAATATGCAAATATTTGATACAAGTCGAGAAGCTCTAATTTTAACACGAATAGCTTTTACGGAGTTTCGTCTCGAATGACAGTCAAAATCTAATCGTTAGATACATTTTTCTGCAGTGAGGCGTTGTTTATTCGAGGGCGAGGAGGCAGGTATGAGAGGTTCAATAATATACATTACTATAGTGTTCATTGAAACATAATCCAGGCTAAACCGGCCATTAAATTATAAAAGAGTTTGGTCTAGTTCGCGGTCTTCTTGTCAAGTTTTGCCCAGCTTAAATGGTAATAAAATAAAATAGGTACAATCATGTTCATACGTTATTTGATAGTTAACTACTAGTTAAGATTTATTCTGTTAAACTACAATATTCAAAAGATACTACAATAGTGAGAAACTACAATATCTATAATTATAAAAAAAATTATAAAAATGAAAATAATTTTATTAATCATTTAAAAATTGAAATTAGAGAATAAAAAGCAATAAATTAAAATCCGTGAAGTTCCGCTTAAACTTTTCGATTAATCGTAAGACGATGCGCTTTTGACACGCAAAAAAGGTGCCGAATTTGTATAAAAAAATATAAGATTTTTAACTTGATAATACCTATGGTAATAAAATCAAGCACAAAAAAATGACCAAACTTGATTAAAGTTAAGTGTAAAAAAAGATAATAGAAAAAAAGAGGCTTTGAAAATTTCGAATAAAAGTGTATACGAGAAGAAACAAATATATAGATATAAGAGAAGAACAGACTTAACCTAATTAAGAAGGAGAAAGGCATATACAATGCAAGGTTGGAATTTAGACAATCCTGCGTTGCTCGAGCATCGTGAATACTTGGATGAAGAATTAAGCGACGACTCCGAAATAGAAAAAAGTGAGATTAATGACAAAAGTAACAAGCGGACACAATTCATTTTTCTATTTTATAGTTATTCATTATTGCATAAACATATTACAATCTGTAAAACTATAAGTTATACATTCATTTGATAACACAAACAAAATTATTTTTATATTCAAAAATTTTTTATTAAAAAATTTATGTAATAATATAACTACTACTTTAATAAAGCTTTTTAAACTGAAATTATTTTTATATTTTTAAAGTAACGTTTTCGTTAATATATTTTCGAAAGTAAATGTACTTTATGTTTAGGTACAACACTTACATATATATTATATAATAGGTTATTAAAATTAATTGAATGTACTAAAATAGATTATATATTTGAAAGATTCGTTAAAACAAAAAAAAATTCATAACCTTTTATTTATAAAATTTATATCAAATTATATTTATTTATTTATCTATTATTTAGTATATTTTTCTAATTTTCTAAAGTAACAAAACTATTGTACAAACATTTAACAATCATTTCAATACATATGTTGCGTTTATTAAAAAATTGCAACTATTTGTCAGATTTGACGATGTATTTATATCTAAAAAAAGATAGATCTTTTTTAAACGTTGCTTTTAAAAACTATAGCTTAGTTTTCAAACTACACTACGTTCTTTATATAAAATTAAACTGGCCAAAAACGAGGTCTAACAATTTATTAAAACTATTTGTCATTTATAACTTTCATTAAAATTAACCTGACTTTATTTGTAAGTGAATAGTTATAACTTATAAGTTTACAATCTAAAACTAATTTTACTAATAAGATGAACGATGAACAGAGAACAATAGCAACGCATGAGGTAGTAATAAAACTACTAGTCTAAAATACATAATTTTTGCTGTAAATGCAATTTATTTTTGTATATATGTAACTTAAGAAGTAAAACAAAAATAAAAACAAAATATAAACTACTTAAAAAGTAAATTAATTATAACAGTTATCATATTTATAAAAAACAAAATTAAAAATTGCTACTCCGGAGCAAGCATTTTTTAGGATAAATGAAAAAGCATGATTAATTTTCAATTGCAGATAAACGTCGCAGTGCAGATCTTGACGATTTGAACGCAAATTTATTAAAAAATATATACTCTGAGAAAGACTTCTATAAATTAGTGAGTTTCGCTTATTATTATTAAACTTGACGAATCGAAATGAATTCGTCCTGAAACAAAATATAGTGTTATTTGGGTTTTTAACTCAAAAGAATAATACATTAAATTTTTTCATGATTTCTTTCCCTTTATTACATTAATAAAACATCGCGTCATAATTTTATTAAAATCGCTTTATAAACTATGATATTGTTTTTCAGTTTACTTAACGTATTTAATAAATGAAAATTTGCTTAAAATTAAGAATAAAAATTTCATTATTATACAATTTTTTATTATAATCTACAGTTTAAAATATTTGCTTCTCATTTTACGATGAATGCTTTTCATATTAAATTTAATCATTATTTTAAGCTTTTAATAGATTAATTTAAAAATTCAAATATAATCTAACTGACTATAACTTAATTGTATAAATAGTAATTAAATTTTTAAATTATTAACAAAAACAAAGACAACTCTTAAATGAAATATAATTTAATCATATGTAAATTTATTTAAAGAGTAAAAAAATGAAAATATTAAGTAAAATAAAAACTAAATAAAAACTGCATTATTTTTCATTCATTAATTTTGATATGTATAAACCTGTTGTATTGAAAAACATTTTTTTTTAAATATTATTTTCAAACATACAATATCATTACAATAAAAATTGTTTTGTAAATGCAAATAGGAACATCCCTAATAAAATCTGAATATGGATGTGTATAAGCTTACTGTGTATAACATAAATATCGCTTTATGTAAATTAAAACTAATTAGTTGTTCAATGATCCAATTAATACATGATGCACTTAAAAGTTATATATTAGTTTATGATATGATTATGAATACAATTATTAAACAAAAAATTTTTAAATAAACCCAATAACCTTAATTAAATGTATTTAGCCGAAAAAATTGAGTACTTTTTTTTATATATATTTTAATGATATTAATAGTCTTTGAATGAAGTAAAACTATTTAAACATTCATTTACAATCATTTTTTATTTTCAATAATTGAACTAATATCTATATAATCTAATATGAATTTCTTATAATTTATAGGTAACTCATATTAAAAAGTTTACTACTTTAATTGGTTTAAATGACACAAAATGGAATAATGAGTGTATTTTGCAAATTAAAGAATTTTTTGAAAATATAAAAATTCCATGTATCACAATATTTTTTGTAGAGAATACACTCACAGCACAATTATCATTTCCGGATGAACCAGTTAATGATTTAACTTATTTTATTAGAAAGCCATTACAAATATTAACTCCCGAAGATTTTCAAGATAAAATTCTTTTTGGTACTATAAATAATAATGCTGAAATTTCTATTTTAGACATTGTAAACAATGTTTTAACTCCAATTATTTTAAAAGTCAGCACATGGCCAGACAGTATCCTTTGTATTATTTTTAATGAAACTTATCATTAAGTCATGAATTTCAGATTCATTAATAACAATGTAATCAAAGCATTAATTTGAATAAGACTTAGAATTTTTTGCAACTGAATAAAAACTGAGAAAAAATGTTTAAGTTAAATGTGATTTTTTATAATGCAGAAATATTAATTTATTTTATATGATTTGAACTATTGTTAAAACTTTTAATTATACGAAAAGTATAATCAACAGTTAAACTTTTTTATTATTTTACGATTACTTGATTGTTTTTTAACCACTAAGGTTTAAGAAAAAAATGTATTATCATGAGCTTTGTTTTTATTTATAATTGTGTATAATCTTTCCATAAAACAAACATCAATCTCT
Source organism: Kradibia gibbosae (assembly GCA_018907135.1). NCBI lineage: Eukaryota > Metazoa > Arthropoda > Insecta > Hymenoptera > Agaonidae > Kradibia > Kradibia gibbosae. The sequence goes on along the minus strand of JACCHX010000001.1, from coordinate 33,717,705 downwards.
TATTTAATGTATAAGAAATCTTCTATTATCAACAGTATTTACGTACTAATACTTATGAATATATCAATGGTTGCCATCAATTTTAAATGATAAATAAAATTTTTAAATAAATAAATTTTGTGATTTATATTTACAATTAAATATATTATATACAAACAAATTATACTGAATTTAAATAAAATAACTTTTTTCATTATTTCTTAACATAAAAATAAAACTTTTTACAAATGTTTAAAATATAAATTATAAGTGTTATAATGTTTTTATGAATGATTCTGTTATGTGAGAATTATATGTAAAAAAATGTAACGATTAAACTAAAGAGTATGTGATTTTTATTTCATGATTTTTATATTAATCTTAAAATTTAAATCTTGCATTAATATTACACTTTTAAAAAAATTTTGTTTATTTTTCAAATATAGTCACAATAATCAAATGCTTAGTAGCAAGTCATTTTATTGTATTTATGTCAGATACAATACTATGATAATGAAAATAAATGTAATGAAACTTAAGTTCCTGAACGAAAAAACATGCGTGAGAGAGGAATTCTGTTCGAATGTCCAGAGCTTTCTGTGCAATGTAACTGACTTGAGATACAAAATGCTGGGTTTAACGGTAATATATCAGTCGAAAGAAATGTTTAGGATGAATGCCGAAAAAGCGAGTGCCGATAAGAAATTAGTCAGTCGACTTGAAGAAATAGCCATACACTGGACAAAACAAATTAGGATTGCTCTGAGTGACAAAAATCAGAATACGGGGGAAGAGTTACTCTGCTTTAGTGATGAATACGACTTCTGGCTGTATCACTGTAAGTCAGTGCAAAAAACCTACTTGCACATTCACTTCTACTGAGATTTGCTCTTTAATTTTAAAATTAATATCAATTAAAAGAACAATATTTTTATTCAAGTAAAAATTTGTTTTTTATTATTCAAAAGACACCATTATAACTTTAAAAATTCTATCTACTGAAGTTTTGACGTTAATTTATATTTTAAAAAACAATAATAGTTTATTGAAGGTAAAAGAAAGTTATTTTACTTTTTATCATTTTTAATTTTTAGTCACTCGTTGAAATGTTTTTTTTAATTAACATATTTTCAAAGAATGAAAATTCTAGAATTGGACAACGCAATGATAAAAATTTATTTTTTTTTCTTCCGTTGGATTTCATTGTTTAATTATACGATTGCTTTTATATTTTTTTTATTCCTTAATGTTTACCGATTCAATTATTATAATTTTTATGGCATTGTCATGGCTATTTTTTTATTTTATTATCCTTAGCGTGCATCTTTCGTTTTACAATACTTTATTTTATATTGAATTACATGGGTAAAATCAAAACATGGATTACTTGTTCATAATTTATAATAATACATATTGCATTTAAAGACAACAACCTACGGGGATTGGTGCAACAGTTGGAGATGGAAAACTCTCGTCAAATGCTAGATATCTTGGCAAAAGCGAATTCAACGCATCTAGGTCAACTATTGAGCCTTCAAGAAGAAGTTTATTCGGGTGTTCGCGAAGCAAAGTCGAACGTTGAATTTTTATATATGCTTAAAAAATCATGCAAAGCGCTTGATACTTGCGAACAATTGTCAAAATTGTCAACTCACTTACCAAAAATCATCCAACTGTGTCGAGTTATTTGGATAAATTCTCCTTACCTGAGTAACGAAAGAAAAATGATGAGGCTGTTTGAAGTAATTGGAAATCAACTTATAAATGTATGCAAAAGAGCAGTACCTCTCAATGAATTGTTTGCGGGTAAAACGAGAATGGCGATAAATGTCCTATTGGATAGCATACAAGTTTGTCAGCACTTCAAGGACTTGTATATAGAGGTAAAAACCTTTCAAATAAGCAATCGATTCATGGATGAGTGACTATACTAATAGATTGCTCAATTTCTCTTAGAGGCATTATTGTTTACACTTTCAAAAAATTCAGAAATTATTTTAAGAATCTTTAGAATACCGAAACACCATTTTTTAAAAATATTTTTACACAAAGTATGTTATATTTTTAAGCTTTTCGGTAAGAGCTCAAAATAAAGTAGCCACTAATCGTATAATATCAATAAGTAACCTTACAGTTATTTCAAATATGACAAAATGTCTTTATATCCTATAAAATAAATACCAACGTTATTTCTTTATTCATCTTCTTTTTCTTCTATTCATATACTTATTCGGCATTTCTTTTACCTTTTTCATTATGCAATAGTATAAATTTGGTATATATTTAAGAATTATATTTTATACAGAAGATGCCTCCGTACTCAAGGGCGTGGATTAAGAATATTAAAACAATATAGTAAAGAAAAACTTACTACAAAATTACAGAATTATATAGTTAATTAATTATTTTGTTAAGCCATAAAAAATCTTATTTTTAAGATTGTATTAAACAATCAAAATATGTTTCAAATTTATAATAATAATATAAATATATAATAATATTGAGAAGCTTGCTAAAATCATAACTTAAAATTTATTAAAAAGTTATCTACAAAAAGCTTTTCATTTTCCAAACATAAAATCACTGCTTAACCCCAATTAAAAACGTAAATTGAGTTAATCATGAAATTTGCATGTTTCAGATATCAAAAGCTCATAATAAATTAACAGATCAGAAGTGGCAATTAAATACAAAAGAAGTATTTCAATATATAGACATGTTCATTGTTAGGTGCCATAATCTGATTGAAATTTCGAAATCAATGATAGATTTTTCCAGGTATCTTATTAATCATGTCTTTAATATAATAATTTCATAAATATTATTAACAGATGCATTTTTAATCCATTAATATTATTATATATTATATATTTTACATAGTTTTTAGTGTAAATAACATCATTATATAAACAAAATAAAAACATCATCATACTAGTCCAGCGATAATGTGTATTAAAAATCCATTAAAACAAAAAGATATTATGTTAATCACAAAAAGTTAACTTAAAAGTCTATTTCAATTGATTTATAATTATTATAATAAATAGTTCGTCAATAATTTCTTTTTATAAAAAATATAATAAAAATGCATTCTCAATTATATTTTAATGAACTACCAATACAACGAACATTCAAGTATTTTTACAGCATCGAAATTATTAAATTTATTTGCACAATTAGATAATTTTTTTTTGTGCCTTGAATATTAGAATTTATACTTCATTTAGGATTCTGTTTCCACTTTTATCCTCATTATTATCTTGTTTCAAAAAGTCTTTTTATACTTACATGTTTATTAAAAGAAAATTTAATTACAAAAGTAATAAATATTTTTTAATTAAGCAAATTTATTTGTAAAATTTATCTTATGTTAATGTATTTAATAGAAATTCACTACTGTGAAATTAAAGATATTACATAATTCCAAGTACCATATAAACATATATATATTTAAATTTATGCTTTTTAATAATATTGCTTTAATAATGATTTTTAATAATAATAAAAAACAAGGATTGTGTATAATAATTGGAATAATTTCTATTAAAATAGAATGGATGAAGCAAGTGAAATGCCAAGGTTACAATTTGGTGGGACCAACGGTCATAAGTACGAACAATTTTGTCTTAAACTGGAGAGGCGCTTCTTGAATCTACTATCATGGTTTCATTATATCTCTCCAAAAATCCTCGATGTTCGTCAATCAACATGGTATGATGATATGTCAAGTTTTCGTGTCGAAATTACGAAACTAGAAGTGGCCATAGAAAATCTTATAGAAGATGCATTCAAAGAAATCGGCAATATTGAAGATGCAGTGGAAATGTTATTTAATTTTCGTTATTTCATGCTGCGAGAAAATTTGTTTAAACAATTTGATAATAAAATAGCTAGTGTAAGTATAAATTTCAGAACTTATTTTTGATTTATCAATAACCAAAAAATATATATTGCAAACATAAACACCTATTTAACCAATACTGTTTATGCCAATTACTTAAAGCAAATCATTAAATCTTTATAGAACTTAAGGTTAGTGTCCTTAATATTAATATAAGGATAAAGCTTTTTTAATAATATTTTGTCAAAATATTTTAATTTTGAGAATCAATATTACACCAAAAATTAAATAAATTTAAATAGAGTATTTCAAAAAAGGATTTAACGAACAAAATCAATTTATAACTAAAAAAGTCTGTTTTTAAAATATATCTCTTAAATTCGATCAAATAGATTTGGTCAATGATGGAAAATGAAGTACAGTCTGTAAAGCAGGAGCTACTACTTGAAAATTCTGAATATCCGGGCTTCAGTCCGTATTTTGCTGGTCGAGCACTGAATTTAAACATCAAATCGAAAAGACTCAGTCGCATGTCCAAGCGACTACACGAATGTACATGGCAACGTCATGCCCACGCTGAGTTACATTCTGAAATTTTCCATCACTGCGATGCGCTCATGGGCTCAATTAGAGCACAGATCGCAGAACTTTACCGGAAATGGCTTTTTGAGCTAGGCGAGAACCCGAAAAGTCGACTCAATTGTTGCCTGATGCGTCGTAAAACCTCTTCCAGTTACGATAAGAACAGCCAACAGCTCGAGTGTAATATCAATCCAGAACTAGTAAATCTTTGTGCAGAAGCTAATTATTGGTTGGATCTAAAGGTTGTACTACCAGTGAATGTCCAAGCGATTAGCGGCCGTTGGACTAGTTTGCAATTCGTTTACGAAAGCGTTTTGTCTATTGTTGGAGCCTACAATAACATTATCGAAGGTATCTTATTTTATTAAATTTTTAATCCTTCTAGTTTTTTATTAATTAAATGGAAATTTATAAACAATAAAATAATAAGTTTTTAAAAAAATCAAATAACAAATTTCATGGACAATTACATTTCTGTTTTTAGTTTAATCAAAACATCTTTTTAATAATATTTATTGGCAAATCTCCCTTTTCATTTAATTATTCATCTACTACATCTACATGACTTTATTGATATAAAAATTTTTTCAGTAACTACATTTGCAAACGTGGGTTTTGCATCACAACATATAAGTAATTTATTTATAGCTTACGATTAAATACTACCAAATATAAGCAATTATGAACGTTTAATTTTCCAAAGCTAGCAATTTTAGTATATATTTTATAACTGAATTATGCAAAAAAAATTTATTTTATATTTAGCCCTATCTTTTCAAGAAAAGCTACTATTTCAAGAACTTATTCATGAAGTAGATACAAAAATTAAACCTGGATTGACAAACCTTACATGGAATTCAGAAAACATAGAAGATTATATAAAAGATTGCAATACTCAAACGGAAAATGTAAGTATAGAAAGTATTAGAAATTATATATAAAGAATGTATATCTATCAATCGTATAGTATTTATATAAATATGAAACAGTAGATTAGTATAATTTTATTTATTTATTAAACTATAGCAAGAAAATTATTATAACAGACTTTAATCTAAGATCTAAGATTATTTATTAAAAGATATAATTATTTTTTAGTTACAAGAATTCCTCGATACCTATAAAATATGTAATATAGAAATTCTTAAACTTTGTGAAAATATTTGTGGTATAAGTCTCATCCAACTAAAAAAGAATTATGTTTATGAGTTAGAAGAATTACTTTACGAAATGAAAATAAAAAGGTATCATTTAGCATATAAAAAATAAATGTTAAAATGTAAATTCATAATTTATATCTTGTAATTAGAAATGAAGCTATTGAGATTTATTTGGACAAATACAATGAAATAATTCAATATTTATTTGTGGTTTACGAAGGATTTGAACCAGTTATTAATAATGTAAGTATTTTAAAAAAAGACCAAATAATTATTACATATGTACTATTTTCTTTTAGTGCTTAAGTGAATGGTTTTTATATTTGAAGAACTTTGATATATTATTAAAAGAAGCTTTTAAACTTTCAATAAAAAAATCCTTAACAATAATGTACGAAGCATTACGTAAAGATGCAACGTCGCTCCGGCCCATTCTTCGGTTGCAAGCAAATTTGTTTGACAACAAAGTTCGTTAAATTCTGTTATTAATAGAAAAAATATCGAATAATACATAAATGTATATAAATCATAAGGTAAATTTTTTATATCTGTTGGTCTTTTTAGACAAATCGCTTTTTACTAATTCATAAATGCATATAGATATTTATGTATGTATTTTTTATATTTTATTTGAGGTGAATAATACCCAAAACAGATACTAATGTTTTTAAACCAGTTTAAATCTGTTTGAAGATCTCAAGATTTTTGTCAATATAACAGTATGACTGTTTCGTTGCTAGACTCAATTATTAATTTCTACATGCGAAAATTTATAATCGTGTAAATCATTTCTACAAATTTTCATAATGAACAATTAATTTCTTCAGAAGAAAAATATAGAATATTAGAAAAAAGCAAAAAATTAGAAAAGAATAAAATAGTTGGGAAAGGGATGAAAAAATAACACAATAATGAAAGGATTAAAAGATAGGCAAAGAAAAATCTTATAATATAGAAAATAAAGTAGGTAATAAAGTATTTTTTTTATCGAATCTTCTTCCGTACATTTTGGCTTTAGATATTATTCAATCCACTAACATGTAATTACTAAATTTTTTCTTAAATTATAGTTTATAGCCATCAGCAAACTATACTTAATTTCAATTTGCATCTTAAAAAATTTGAATTTACGCTTAAATATAAAAATGAAGCAATTAAATTATAATGCTAAATATACATAAAATTCTACACAATACTCTTATCATTAAATCTCAAAAAATGGAAACTAAAATGCAGTCTAAATATAAATATACTTCTTAACATTATCACAAACATTATACATACAGTCTCATATTTTCTTTGCCATACACCTGTCTAATACTGAAATCGGCTCTCATGTCTGGCCCTTTCTCAATTCTTCTTATGAGTCAGCCATGTATACATTGAATAACAGTATACTCATGGTGCTCAAATCCTTATTTGAGCCCTTTATCAATTAAAAATTCCTTCCCAAATTTATTCTACAAATACCGTATCCTCGTAAGTTACCATTACTGCCATCCTCTAATCTTCACAAAACATCTTATTAATATATTATTAATACATATTTATTAATAACTCTTTCTGATTACTTCTATCGATTTTATCGTATATTTCGTACAGATCTACGAAGCATTCATAAACCTTCTTCTCTACAACATGATTTAAAACATAAATTTCATCACAAGGCTTTTCCCGTTCTCTAATTTAAATTGACTCTCGTCTAACTCGTGCTCGATTTCCTTCTCCATTCTCTTCTTCAATAGAGCTGCATCTGCTTTGCATGCTGTGAATATTAGCACAATCGGCCTATAATTTCTCATAATGGTTAACATTTCCTCTGCTTTATCTTCTATGAGCCTCTATCTTCAATAAGAAACTGTACCTCCGCCGCCCAATTATCATATTTTATCCCGTCCAATACTTTCACCTGTTTTATTTCTGCATACACTTGCTCATTAATATTTACATAGTCAGTCAATAATTCTACGTTGTCATTTATTAATATCCATTCCCTTAGCTCTCCCTTTATCTCGTTCAGAATATCCCATCCTCTTGTCTCTATCCTTCTAATAAGAATTTCTCATCCTTTGTTCATTATTTAATCCTTTTCCTTTCTGATATTTTTACCTCCTTATCATCCAGCCTTACCATCCATCTTCTGTTCGCTATTCTTGTATTCCAGTTCCCACCTAAAACAACCACCTCTTCATCTACTTTTTTAATCTCATTTTCGATTACATCAATAACCTCTCCCCCCCCCCATTGTTTGTATCATCTTATACATCGCCGTTTTGTCCCATTCCTTATATATTACTTATTGACAACTTCTTTTATAAACCGTTAAAATCCTCCCTTAGCTCTCTTGTTCTTGTACTCTGTCACAGTATAGTTGTCGTTCGTGTTGACCCATTCAGTGGTTACTTTTTTATCCTTCTGAATACCTTCTCTTCCAATCATGTTTTGGTTAAATCAACTACATCGTAATCTTCCAAACACTCTAAAAAATGTTCATTTTTTTTTTCTATACCCACCACCGTTCCAGAATAATATCTTAAACTCTCTTATTGTTTCTCTTATTCCCTATTCCTATTAACTCCCTTCCACGAACCCCTTTACTCTCTCTTGCTCTCTCGCTTGATCTCTCGCTTGATCTCTCGCTTGCTCTCTCTCTCTCTCTCTCTCTCTCTTTATCTATCTCCTCTCTCTCTCTCTATTTATCTATCTCCTCTCTCTCTCTATTTATCTCCTCTCTCTCTCACATCAATCACCTATTATTAACACACATCTTTAAATATACTAATCTTGGATTATTTTTTCTCCTCTTTTCTTGTCATTTTTTTCTTAACTCTTACATTGTTATATAAACTCTTTGCTCCCTTTTGTTTATCATATCTTTGCTTTTTCATTTATAAATCCTTTAGTTTGGTTATCACCATATTCTTTTCTTTTTTCCTCTTAATCACATATATATGCTTGCGGTTTGCCCTTCACTGATTTTCTCTCACATTCCAATTTCCCCCTCAATGACTATGTTATTTTTCGATCTTACTCTGTCCTCGCATCTTATAAAGTCTAAATCTTATTTAATAGAATTTCTTTTTATCTTTTCCATATCCCTTTTCTTCTTTCCCTATCTTCATTATCTATTCTTTTGTCCTTTTTTTCATTATTTTCTCCATATACTACGTAGGCTCCTGTCCTCCTTTTATATGAAAACCTCATTCTTTTTATTTTTTCTTTCCTCTTGATCTATTTTTTCCTATTTGATCGTAAACTAAATACTTCTAATTTTTGCGCACTCCCATCTTTCTTTCCCTCCATTTTTGGCTCTGCTATCTATATTATTTAACCCACTTTCTTTCCCTTTTCTCAGTTTCACTGCATATGCCACTGGTGACTGTTTTCCAAATCCCTACAACTTTAGTTAAATTACCTTCCTGAGGTTGCTTTTGCATCACAGCTCTTCTTTTCCCCCTTGTTCTAACTTCATTTTCCCCCCTTTTTATTTAAAAACTCTATCGTTCTACCTTTTCCTCATGTTTGATGTATCGCTCATTTCGCAAATCTTAAAAAAAATGTAAGAAGATTTAATCAACAGAGTCAAATTGACACAAACTCTGGATTCACAAAGATAGAGAGGAATGGACAAAGAAACAATAAATATATTTTATTGTTTTATAAATAAAAAAATATAATAATAATATATAATTTATCTATTTTACAAGTTTATGTGATGAGAAACTACAATTTTAAGGAACATTAATGTAGCGTTGCTGTTTCTAGGACTTCATTTCACTAATGCTAATTTCTCAAGATTTTTTATGTAAAGAGCTTCCTTTTTATTAGTATAATTTTTTTCTAATTTATCTTGTACAATGATAATCACCGAAATCAATTTTTCTTACATTCTACTTAATAATATTTATTTAATTAATTGAGCTTCTCCTATAACAATTATACACTGTCTCAATAATTAAAAAATTCTACTTAATACATTTGTATATTTAATGTATTAATAGTTGGAAAAATCCATCATAGATAATTACATTTATTTAATTATATTATTTTTTTTCAAATTTGTTTTATATTAATTTACAAAATCGTTTTTTCAGATAAGTTTTTACCCAGAATTAGTTGACATTACAAGTATGATTTCTAACATTTTTAATCAATTATTGGATTCATTTAAAAACATTCCTCGACTAGTGGAAAAGTTCCAATTAAATAACGCAAATACTATATCATTTTGGAGTATATATTTGGAAGACGAAGATCTAAGTAGATCGCAGCAAATGTTAAACAATGAAGTTACTCACTGTTTCGCACAAGTTCAGAACTATTTGACAACATGGGAACCTTTTCGAGACATATGGGAAGTTAACAAAGATTTATTTATACAAAGGTAAAATATTTATTCAGTAGGTCGAAAAATGAAATTAATGCTGAGTATAATATTTCTTGTTGCATATGCACTCAAATTGTTTTATAGCCCAAACAAGAGACAGTGTAGAACAAAGGCTTCCCTTTTTAATTTGTACAAAACTCTATACGCGATACCAAACCCTCGTCATATATCCCGTTAAAATGTTTCACCTTTTATACTTTTAGTAATCAGTTTAAACTCACAACTCAGAATTTTTGCACACACTAGTTTGCACACTTTCTATAAACTTTAATATATGTTGCTAAGATTCGATTAAATTAAAAAATTTTTTTTAATATTTTGGGAATTGTATAAAAAAATGCTGTTCCATAAAAATTCCGTTTTAAAATTATGAAATCCACGAAAATATTACATTGTTTAATCATAAATGGGATCTAAATTTTTATTGTATTTATTAGAGTATAAAATAAAAATATATATCTATAGATAAAAATACAAAAGATGGATAAATTTATTTTATATAAATCGCAATTGTACAATTATACGATGTTTTTATACACATATATACATTTAAATTTTGATTATATGTATAGAAATTTATTAAAAAATTCAACTTCTTTCATTATAACTGTTAATTGAATTGAATTTGTGATTATTTATTATTAAATTTTATGTTCTCTTTTTAAGCATTTATAATTATAATTATTAAGAAATAGGTAAATTTTACATATTTTTAAAAAGGTTTTAAAAAAAAAAAAGTTTTTATCAAATAAATTTAATTTGCTGTAATAAGTAAATACATAAGAAAAAAAATGCACACGCAAATAAATTCTTAAATTTTAAAATTAAAATATTTCATTAGATATGAAAAATTAAAGCCAACAATTGCTTTGTTCGATGAAAATATTGGTAGATATGCACAGGTACCGATGAGCATACAAGCACTCGATACAGTCATAACAGTTTACTTTTTTGAGATAAATGCGCAGCAACTGAAAACTGCAATTATAGAAGAATGCAGTATATGGCAGCAAAAACTAACTGGACTGCTGTTACGTATGACAGAATATAAAGTTCATCACGTTTATAAATATGTTGCTGATAATGGAAAAAAGTACGTTTAACCTATTCGTTGATAAATTTGTAATTTATTGTCTTTTAAAATTAGATATCTTTATCGGTTCGAATTTAGCATTTAAATACTTATTTAATAACACATTTATTAATAATCGTCAAGAAATATCTTTAATATTTGTTTTTGAACTTGTTTATTGTAAAAAATCTTTTATATCTTCTTTTAATTTAAAAAGATTACCTAATACACCTTATAAAAAAATATTTAAAAGAAGAAACTATGTTATTTGAAATCAGATGTATATAATAGCATAATGTTTTATTTATTTTAATTAATTACCATTGAAAAAAAACTGATAGAATATATAAAAAGATGACCTCAACCAAATAGAAATGAGATAAATTTGTTTGAATACTCACCTTCATTCCCTAAACCTAGACTAAAAATGCAAAGGAAACGTAGATTTATCCAGACCCCATTGTTTAAAAGAAAATTATTATATATCTAATAAAAAAAATTTGCTTAATTTTCCAATACCAACATAAGCTTGAGAGAAAAGAGAAAGTGTCAAAGCAATAATAAGTTGTATACAATAGCTAGTTTAATGTATTTTAAATTATTTTTAATTTAATATATTGAATAAACAATCATTAAACTAAACAAAGAAATAAAACATTCTGTTAATAGATTGATTTGATAATAAATAAATTAATTAATTAATAATAAAGCATTAAAAATTCCTTGATTCGATTTTTAGAATTTCAAAAAAGCCAACAGACCTCAGCAGTATGCAAGCAGCCATTCAGTTGTTCGAGAAAATAAACACAGAAATTCCAAAAGAAGAAAAAGAATTCCCAAAGATACGTCAACAGTATCAGACATTAGGTATATTTGAACCTAAAATTTAAGATTAAAATTTAAGAAGTAAACCATTGATTCGTATTTTTAAGGTTAAGTTTGATTGATTCTATTACCAATGTGTTTATTATAATTATGTTCTTGATTCTGATACTTTATCATTGTAAATATTGTTGAATTCTATAAATACAATGTACTTATAGTTATTATTTCTAAACATTTTTTACGATGTATTTTGCGGAACAAGAAGTATAAATAAGTTGCAAAAGAAATACATGAGTAGAGTGGCTTTGTTATTTTTTAAATGAGTATCTCTAAATTATGGTTTTGTAATCATAAAAAAATAAAAACTACTTATTTAGAAAAATATGAAGTACCAATGTCATTCGAATTTAAAAGAAATGTTCGTGATATGGACGAGTGTTGGACATCATATTTAGAATTGATTGAAGCATGTTCAGCTATTTTAACGACAATAAAAGTAACTTTAATAAAACAAATTAATACTATATGATATCTTAATATAAAATAATTGCAATTTAAAAATATTTTTTTAGGAGGAATTCAAATATAACCTAATTACAGAAAACATGGCTTTCCGAGAAAGCATAAGCAACCTGGTCATAAAATTTTACGAGAATGCACCATTTTCATCAGATTGGAAATTGAAAAGTATATATTTATACATATACTTACATACTTTTATAGTTAAACTTTTTAAAAATGTAGAAACTACGCACACACGCGCGCACGCATATATGTATCTAAATGAAAAAGATGAAATTGACCAATACAGGTGTTTTCACTTCTTAATAATTTTAAAATATATATTTTTTGTGATTCCGCATGAAAATGTAGATTAAAAATAACAAGACCAGATTAGATTTATTAATCTCTAATCAGAAATACGCGTATTTGAATGTTATTTTTATCTAGTAATATCATTATTGACAGATCTATTGTGCCGTTATCTTTAATATTATCTCATATGCAAATTTTAAATACTATGGAAACGTAAAAAGGCGAAGTACATTGATAGTTTAAGTTTTAATAGTGATTGCAATTAAACGATTAAAATATCTAAAAAATGGTATATTATCATAGGAAAAAATTTCTAAAACTTTTCAATGGTAAGCCAATGATATGCATCTATCCTATAACGAAACTTGATGCGTAAAAACCAATTTATAATTTTGTATAATATCATGTTTACTTCACAGCTCCATTTTTTCTGGACATATTGAAAAGTTTTCAATCTTCAATTGCTATTGATCTAAAACTCATGTACAATTTTTTAAAACTTATTATCAATATCAAATAATATAAAAAATATATATAATGAAACATTTTCAAAATCATTAATAATTTCCAGTGTAACAAAATTTTTGATGTAAATCTTATTTTCCTCTCTCTAAATTATGAAAAGTAAATACGAAAAAAATACGATTAGTGTAAAAAAATCAACGGGTTAACTGTAAAAAATAGAAATTAGCTTAAATTGACTTCTATGATTATTATTTTAATTAAAAACGCAATATTTATTAATTTCATTCAGTTAAAAATAAAATTTTTTAATTTTCAAAATAATCTGCTAGTATTCAGTAAAAACAATTTTAATAAACATTTTATAAATCTAAAACATTTATGATATATAATTTTATTTAATTTTCTTAAATTAAAGATTATTATTTAATGATTGATCATAAATAAAACTGAACAAAAATGCGGATACAACATATCTCGAGTTTGTTAATGATGTTCTTATGATCTTAACCGCAGTTGACGAGTTTCGATGCAGGAATATAAGTAAAAGTATCATTCAAATCAATTATACGAGATGTTAATAGTGGTTAAATAGTGTTAGTAGTTAAATTATTCTTAATTATATCAAAATTATTAATTAATGGCATTTATAGCACTTAATAAAACAAAATACAACATGAGTTTCGCTAAATTCAAAATGAGAGTTACAAAAATTTAATTTGCACCATTTTTATTAAATTTTCTCGTTTGTCATTGTATTCTATTGACATTTAAGTTGTGATCACAATAAATTTTATAATAAGTGAATTAAATAATTCCAGTACATGTAAATAAGAAGTGAAAAACAAAACCTATCTTTAACTCAAAGTTAAAATTATAAAGAATTATGTATAATATAACCTTGGATTGATAGTAAACTTATAACATTTATTGTAGACGCAAAAGCATGGCTACATAATTTTCGTAAAAAAGCAAATGCTACAAAAGAGAAAATGACAAAAATAAAAAAAGATCTAACAATTTTTGGGATTAGTGAAGCAGAATCAGGGGAACTAAATGCTCTATTAAAAGTAAGTATATATAGAAATTATGATATTTAGAAATTTCAGTACAATTTTATTTATACATATGACATATAGGATCTTGCTACGATTGAACTTATTTGGAATTTAGCAGAGCAATGGCAGAAAGCTTGGGAACGGTACAAGAAGAGTAATTTTTGGAAAATTGAACTAGACGAAATGGACGAAGTAGCGAATATTATGTTTCGTAAATTAACAAGACTTAGTCGTGAATTGAAGGAAAAACAATGGAGTATAGTAGATGATACAAGGTAGAGTTATAATAATAATAATGATGATAGTAATATTAATAGTAATTATAGTAAAAATAATACTAATAATGATGATAAATGACAATAATAAATTATGTAAAATAGGTCAAAATTACATTTCACTAATGTACAAGCACTTATTATTGTAATAGTTCTTGGATAACTCATTATATATGCAATATATTCTTCAATTTTATCAAACGTTGAAAAAACTTAGATGATATATTTAATTATAAAGAATTTGAAATAGAGAAGATCAATTTTAATTTTAAAAAGCAAATAGATATGCTGAACCTTATATAACTTAGATTCAAAAATACAACAGATATGACATTTTTAAAGTAAATATATGTATCTTTTTAACAGATCAGAAGTTGACACATTTCGACGAACTTTACCACTTATTACAGACTTGAAAAATCCTTCAATGAGAGAACGTCATTGGAAACAAGTTATGGAGCTGACCGGAAGAGAGTTCAATCGAAATTCTGACGAATTCACTTTAGCCGCTATCGTAGAGATGGAAATGCATAATTTTACTGATGAAATTGCTGATATATCGAATGCTGCTACAATGGAGCTTTCAATTGAAACAGTATTTACTCATTTAATACTTATATAATACATTTCCTGATTAAATAATTATCTATTTTTTTTTAAATATCCAAAAAACTTTAATGAAATTGAATAAAAACAGTTTATTAGAATAATTTTTAAAAATCTTCAATTTTAAGCTTCACAGGGAAGACGATATTTTATTTATTAATTTCATAGTATATAAATCTTAAGGTGTGATAACTCAAATTCAATTCTAAGTATACAAGGCAACTTATTTACATTTCACCCTATGACTTGCTTTTTTTATGAAATTTTTTATGAAATTTATACCGAAATTATCACCGGTAAACTTTATCGCATCCCAACATCCTCCTTGATATAATAAGCCGTCTGTTCATGGTGTTAGCTCAAGGTGCGAGACTTGATACAAGGCTTCGTAGTATCGTAAAAGATTGAGTAGGACAGGAAATAGGCAGGAGTAGTTTCGAATTCACGGGAAGCGTAACTCGACCAAAATAGCGGGTGTCATAGTATCACTACCTAGCATTAGTATACGATGCCTAAACAATCTGGGAAGAAGCCGATCTAGCTCTCCATATCTGCCACTAGCAGTAGGAAGAAATCATAGCCATTTCGGTTGGTCCATCTGGAGAGTAAGAACGAGAGAAATAATGTAAATCCGAAGAGGTGGAATGGAAGGGAACGAAACGAGTGAGAGGGAGAGTAACAATGGCAATGAACGTAGAAAAGAATGAGAAGCTGAATCATTTTAGTTACGCATTGAAATTTAATGCAAGAAATCGATGAATGAGGCATTCGAGTCCTATAAGTACGAAGTATATACAGAACGAATAGGATTATGAGTCGATTTTTTTATATGCTAAATGTCTCTCGTTTTATATTCCCCTCCTCCGTTACCCATTTTACTAAATAAAAATGCATATGAAATCAGGAGCCAATTAATATGAAGATATTCAGATTTTAGAATTCAGAAGTTTGTATTGCAATAGCTAAATTATACGAAAGAACTAGAAAACTGCATAATACAGCTTCTATTGATGTATCCTCTCTTAAATTGATCTCGGCAGAGAAGCTTATGGGAAGATAAAGAGAAGCTTCTATTAACTATAACTTATTCTCGTCGTCAAGGTATAGGTTCAAGGGAGAATAACGATTTTTACGTTTTAAGACTTTTAAGGATCTGTTTGGACGAAGAGAGATCAGCGACCTTTTTCAAAGCACCAGAATTTTTCGTTTCACCCCTTACGAAAAATAGAACCAGTGATCTTAGGACATTCTTTAGTCGTAACTTACCCTTTTCATTCTCTTAGTAAACCTGTGAACTACGATCACATGCTTAAACCATGTTACTACAACCATTTTACTATATTATTCAATAATTATATATATACATTTATAGAGATAGTTTTACGATAATAAAAAACGTAAAAATGGAATCATGTAAGCTTACTATGCATTGCTACATCGTTTTTGCTGTCACTAAAATTGATAAGAATACAATGAATACGAAAATGATAATTATTCAAAAGAAAACTTAAATTAATGATAGAAGCAATTTAACCTTAATAAACACGTTATTGTGATAGTGAATAAAAATTAATAGTACAAAAAAATTAATTAAACAATTATATAATAGATAAAGACAAAATAAATATTTATCGAAATATGTCTTTTACAAACAACATCCTCCTGAATTTTGTCTTTATTATAGAATGAATTTCAAATATGATTAAAACTTAAATTTATGATCCGAACGATCTCTACGCAAATTTTTACTGAATTTTTTATTAAAGATATTTGATTATACAATTATATTGATTAATATTTTGAATGTAACAAATGTTTAAATAGCTTACCTACTACAAATTTCATCAACTTAGATACAGGAACATAAAAAGCTTTTTGCTGAAGCAGCATCCTTGTTACGTACTCTAAAATTCAATCAAAATCAACAAATCGTTTCTGTAGAGATGCTTTAAAATTAAACGGTTACTTTTTATCTGAAATATATTTTCTACTTTTTTTTATAATAAAAAGTATGTGACTGTCAAGAACATGTATTTAACTTCAATAGGGCAGTTACTCATTTTAAATATAGTTTTTAAAATTATCAGTAAACGCAATCTATGAATTAAGTGATGATCATTGATGGCAAGGTATGTTAAAGTGTCAAATATACTGTATATATTTAATTTTCACCCAATTACAGATATTTTGATAAATAATTCAATATTCATTACTATAGATCAGATAATGTAAAATTACAGCAAATATTAGGGATAATATTTTAATAATTTATAGTATTTGAAAAATTAACGACCTATAAATTATAATGAAAATTTATAAATCTAATCCATAAGTTATAACACATAAATTAATATCACATAATTATATACACTTTTTATTGCAAAATTCAAAAACGCTAATAATACAGTAATTATAGCTAGATTTGCATGAATATTAAACACTAATGCTAATTGGCCAAACAATTGAAACTATTGCTCAGGTTAAATGAGTTTTAATTTCAAAAAGGTTTTTTTAATAATTAAAAACATAACAATAAATTTTAATTATTTATTGAAAGTAATGAATATTCATGCGTTTATTAAACTTTCTTGGCTACATTATTGCAATAGAATTTCATAAAGTATTAAAAGTTAAAATTTAAAAAAATGTTTTTGTAGCAATAATTAACTATTGTAATTGGTTATTATGGATTAAAATTTTCTAATTTTGTAATTTAGGGTTTAAAAACTATAACCGAAGTATGGAAGCATATGCCAATTTTGTTGCAACCATATCAAAATAAAGGAGTATATAAATTGAAATCAATAGATGACATCGTACAAGTACTAGAGGAACACCAACTTCTGCTTTCTGGAATGAAATCAACAAAGTAAGATATACAAATAAATGTAAAGCTTATGAAAAGAATAACAGTTGGTTAAAAAATTTTGTTAAAAGACAGCAGAAAGCAATAGTACAGAGCTATTTAAAAAAATTATTAATAAATATGATAAAATAAATCAAATAAAATTATACAAAAAGATTTTACAATTATGAAAAATTAAATATGAATCCACACCCCCACACACATATTTATTTCATATTAAATAGACTTCTTAACTATTTTTTATTCAGAATAAAATTATAATATTATGTTGAAGAATAATATTAGATGAAAGAATAAAAAACTTATGTATTGTAAATGTATAATAATTTTTCTTATTTAATCAAACTGCATCATAATTTACCTTTTATAAAAAAATAATTAATAAAATTAAATTTCCATAATAAATGTGAGTATTAATTCTGTATAAAATATCAAATTATATTTGACCAATACATATGTATGATGGAACAGAAAAAGTATCATATTACTACCGGCTCTTTATCTTAAAGGAAGCGGTGCGATATACATAGTTTCCTGAATCAATGCAGTAATAAACTATATATTGGTTTACTCTTATCTTCATGCCCTTTTCCAAATTTCATAGACTAGAGAAATAAATCTAAAAATGAAAATGATTTGAACTGTAAGCTAAACAGTAGGCAGAATCTAATAAAATGTCCGTACAGAAGCATTTCAAATTTACAATTATAATAAGCGCATATTTTATTCGCTTGTAAAAAAAAATTTAACAATCATCTTATTCATAGTTCCTTTTTCAAGTGTATTTTCATTTGACAAACATTGAATAAGTATACGAAACATAAACCCAAACATCATAAAACTAATTTAAAAAAAAAAAAATGAAAAAATTTTCTATGTGGTATATCTGTTTGAAAATAGACGAGCATATGAGGAAAGCAACATTGCAAGTTTTATACTTGTGTAACGAAATAAATAAAAATAGTTCTATTAAGTGATATATTAGAATAAAGAATATATTTCAATACACCTGTTTAAATTTACACAATCTTCGACATTTCTTTACTTGGGTGCTGCTCTTATTTCTAGTGATTAAAATGAAAAATTAAAGAATCAAGATGATATGAAGGGTTTAATCACAAAATACTTATAAAATAATATTGCATTGAAATAATTTATTAATATAATAAAAACGTATATTTTTTCTTAACAACTTTATATTCATAATTAAATATAGTGTAGTTTTTAATACGTTACAAAAAGGCTAACATATTCATAAATTATTTTTCTAAACATGTTTTAAAAATAATTTTACCAAACACTTATTATAAATCGGCATATTATATAAATAAATATCTGTGTGGAAAGACTAACCAAATAAAATTTAATTAAAGAAAATTGATCAATTAAAAATACTTATAATAGTCATTAAGCTTTTTATGCTTCATACATTAAAATATATACATTTTCAAACCGAAAGTAATTTTTTTTTTATCCTAAGCTTTTGTTTAAATATAAAAATAATGAAATGCGAATAAATATACGTATATTTATAATAGAAATACAAATAAATAAATACAAATAATATTAAAGAATAATTAAAAATTTAAATTGAATTTTTTAATAGATTTGTTGAAGCTTTTGCTGTAGAAGTCGATTACTGGGAGCGTGCCTTATCTACAGTCGGCGAAATTCTAGAAATGGTTCTCAATGTTCAAAAAGGTTACATATATTTGAGCAATATTTTTAATACAGAAGATATAAGGAAACAGCTAGTGAACGAAACTGAAGAATTTGATAGGTTAACCGACTCGTGGTCAGCAATAACGTCTAGGATGGCTACTTCCGAACGGGCCTTAGAGGCAACTCATAATCCACGTATATTTCAATCACTTTTAATCATTTTAAAATTAACTTTTATTTTTATTTTTTTTAAATATTAACATTATATTTTTTATTGAAATAAACATCGAATTATAATGGAAAAAACTAAAATAAATAAATAAAAAATACAAATGATTAAATTCATTTATTTCGCAAGGCCTACTCGCGATATAATAATAATAATAATTCATTGATTATTAAAAAGAAATATTTTAGCTTATGTAAAAAAATATAAATATAACGTTTAGTTATTTTTATAACAACAATATTTATGAAATCCATACACATTTAAATAGATTTAATATGGCTTTATTAATTTTTTTTTTAATCGATTCCTATTTGAAAAAAAAAACAATTTTTTTTTTATATAGCTGGATTGTTCAATGCATTGAACAAACTAATTTATAAACTCGAAGTAATACAAAGGAAACTGGAACAATATCTTGAAACAAAAAGACACGTTTTTCCACGATTTTACTTTATTTCAAACGATGATTTGCTTGAGATTCTTGCTAATTCAAAAAAGCCTGAATTGATTCAGCCTCATATTAGAAAACTTTTTGACGGCATCAAGTCTATAAAAATCGCCAAGGTACCTAAAGAATTGTTGTTGTTCAGTTGTCTATAAGAGTTTTGCCTTAAAAATGTAGCACTTCATTTTTTTTACTTTTGTATTCCATCATAAGATTATAAAAAATTTTATTTTTTATAAGGTCTTTAATTAAAATTTATATTGCAGACTATATCGGGAAAACCGATTGCAGAGGGTATGTTATCATCTGAAGGTGAATACGTTCATTTTTTACATCCAATTTTACTGGAAGGCCAAGTGGAGCGTTGGCTAGTAAGTTTAGGTAAAATTATTACTTTCATTATCTTAGACATAAATATATTGTACGTTAATTATTCACTGCACTGCACCTTAAAATCGAATATTTAAATATCTAATACTTGTAAAACATATTACAATACGTAGTATACATTAGGCAATGTCTTCTTAGTACAACCAAGATATACCAAGATATAAAACAATTGTAATAATAAGTATTAAATGAATAAGTATATGTTTTAATTCAATAACGTTAAATTAAAAATATATTACAAATTTGAATATTTTAGTTAAATTACCTAAATAATTATAGTGAATTTAGTTTTGAACATATTTGATAAAATATTTTACCACAAAATTATTTAATAATAATCGAAAACAAACATAATTTGTGATAAAAAATATTCTTAATGTGTTTTAAAATACTGTTATTTACTGTGTTATTGATCAAGTATAACACTTATATACAATTTTTATCAAATAATATAAACTATAGCTTATATTCTTATTCACATTTATGATAATGTAATATACTATGACATAATTGGTTAAAAAAGTATGATATCTAAGAGCTGTGTTATATCTTAAATTAAAGTTGTTCATTTTCCTGAAATTTCAAATCGATATGATTCCAACAAGACATTTAAGCATATACATAATATCCTAATAAATAACAGTTTATGGGCTTTTCTAATTTTAAATATTTAATTGTTAAATAATTCTGAAGCTGTTAAAAATAATACAAAAAATGTAATGATAAATAATCTATGCGACGAGTTTTTATAGCTAACATAAGTAAAAATTACATATTATCTAAAAAACAAGGATAATAGATATAAACAGGGAAATAATGAAAAGGATATTTCAAATAAGCAATCCATATTTTTTAATAAGATCAGAAACTGCAATGCGAAATAGCCTTCGAGATATTTTACGGCAGTGTCGGGCAGCTCTACGAAAAATGTTAGCCAAGCGAGACAAGTGGGTGAAGGAGTGGCAGAGCCAGCCCGGAATAACGTCCACTCAAATACAGTGGACAACAGACTGCACTCGTGTCCTAATGCAATGCAAGTGAGTATGAGCTTGAATTTCTCTACAAGTAATTTTAGCTACAAGGGTATAATTTATGCAATAAATTCTCTGATAAATAAATAAATAGTTTATTTTATAATAATAATTGAACGATCTACTTATTGTTATTTATTACCTACAATTTCTAACTAAACCCTGCAATTTTCGACTAAAATATCTCGCCTAATGCCATAAAAAATTCAGTAGCATTTAATTTAAAAATGATTTAAGAAATTTTCATTCTATGAGTCACCGTAAAGTTCTTTATTCGTTATTTATTTATTTAAAATTTTTTTTAATTTATTTATTTAATGTCAGCCAAATACAATTTTAATTACTTTTTTTTTAATTGAATTTTAATATAATTACAATTTTTCTGAATTATAATTTGATGATTATCATAATAATAGTGTAAACTGCTATCATTGCGTATAACAGAGGGTAGCAATTTTTGTTTGTAAGTACAGTCATCAGTTATGAAAAATCTATATGGTGATATATTTTTTTCACAATCGAAGGTAGTGTCACTTAACCCAATTAGAGAAATTTCATGCTCTCACTTTCAATGATTACTTATGTTGTTCGGATTCTATTATTTATCATAAATTTTATAAAAATTAATGTTTTTTTTGTAAATCTTAATTGCATTTTATTAATTTTTTAAATTTATATATTAATTAGTTAATTATAATCACAGAAACTAAATGATATCAATTACATTATAAAATATACATTACATCATACACATTAATCGTTTATCATTTTTGGTTAATTAGAATAGTGGAATCCAAGAAGCCATTAAAAAAATTAAAACGTCGACAAAATCAAGCGCTTAACAAATATTCAGAAGCCGTTAGGGGAAATCTCGATAAACTTCAGAGACTCAAATTTAAAGCTATTGTTGTCATTGAGATTCATGCAAGGGACGTAATAGAAAAAATGTATAAATCTAGTAAGTATTTTTTTTGTGAATACAGTATTTTATTTTGAATCATTTTCATTTATCTGAAATCCTTAATAAAATTATTTATGTAAAATTTAACTGACTTTTTCTTGATTGAAAACTAATATTAATAATATAAAATACGCAAATAAGATCTTAACGATTTTATTATTGCTTTTATTATGAAGTTCAAAAAATCAATTTTTACAGTACACTTATTTACAATATATTTAGTTAAAAAATTTTCAATTTTTTAACATATAAAGAGGAAGATAAAAAGGTAATGTGATATAAAATTTAGCAGTAGAAAATTCTAGTTAAAGTATATTGAAATTGGATATTAGATCAAAGGGTGATTAAAATTTACTCTTTATGCTTGTCAATAACATTCTTTCTGAACGTCCTTTGAAAAACGTTGTCAGGTAACAAAAAAATTAAATTTTAAAAAGTTTTACTTGTTACCTATGAAAAACAGCCATAATATAGACAAAATTCCGTCAATTGATATTCTTAAAATTTTAAATTGTAATAATTAGTAATAGTAAGTTTTTATTATTAATAAATTTAATACAAATAAAAAAAATGTTTGAATAAGTTACTATTATTGTATTATAGTTAACAAAAATAACGCTAACAATGCATTTATATGTTGAACTTTATTCGTTACTGACTATGGAGGTGTACTTAATCGTTAAAAACTAATACATGTCCATTGTGTATGGGTATAAAAATACGAAAGATTAAAACTTATACAAGACATAAATAATATATAATTATATTTGAGTCAAGGATAATAATGCTAGTTAAAAACAAAGGTACAAACCAAACAATGTTAAAAATATACTTAGTAGACTTTTAGTAAGTGACGATAAATACAGTTTTTATTGAATAAATATGCGTGCGAGTATGCGTGTAAATATTCGTATATATGCATGTATTCATCGTTGAAATTGATTCATTATGCAGGATTTTTTATAAATAAATAAATTTAATAAATAAATAGTGTTCCCTAGTACTGATCATAGATATTGCACAGAAAGAAAATGTACGTAATAGAAGTTGAAACCCGTTGGTGACTATAAAAGTGAAAAACTTCAATCAATATTTAATAAAAACTTTCAAAATTATAATATATATACATTGCATATAAATTAATTATGAAATGCATAAATATATTTTAGGAAACTTATTTAATTAATACAAATTGAATATCGATAAATGAAACCAATTAGGTCATGATAAATAAAAAAAAATAAATGTATATGAAAAAAACAAACTTACATATAAAATTATAAAACTTTAAAATAATATTGTTTTATTAATGAGCATAGAAAAAAATCAATTAATGATGGATATGTAGAATTCGCTTAATTATAAAGAAACGCATCACATTTTATTATACAAAAAGATTAATTTTATTTATTCACTTGTTGCAATTATTTATTAAATTGAGCAATTTATTAAATGCAGCAAATTTCATAATACATAACATGATAATTTTAGAAAATTTTTTTTTTGAAGATCAATATAAATAATATTTAATTTTATTGCATTTACTCTGATTAGAGTATTAAAATTTATATTATAAAGAGAAATATTTCTTATATCTTGAACAATCCTATTTACATATTTATACAATATTTAGATTTTTTTAAAGAAAACATGATAAAATATTTACGTACATAAATTAGTATTCATTTAGATTAAATTTTTAATTCATAAAACTGCAACTATTAAATTCTACATGAAGTAATGATAATTAATTAATATTGATCAAATAAGAAATATTTTTATTAAAAAAAAGAGGGTCCCACAGAAATTCAAAGTTTGTGAATTTTACTCGATATAACAATAGAATTTTTATAATTTCTCATATATTTCTTATATTTCTCAAAATAAAATCAGTATAGAGTGCTAGCTGAAAATGATAACGGTTAAATTCTAAGTGCACTTGCATCATTTATTCGAAAAATACGTATAAGATTTAAAAAAAGATTTAATATTTTTTTTACCTGAATACTTTATATTATATTGTATATAATAACAATAATTGAATATTCAATATTTAAATAATATTATACTGAATATATAAACATATTTGCAAATACGAAATTTAACCAATTTTTGAACAAAATTATAAATATAATGAAATATCTTTATACACCACAAAATAAAAATAAAATTATGTTTATTTAAATATAATATATAACGTATGAAATGAAATTCATGTTAAGAATCTATAAAATACAAAAACCTGTTATGCATATAAGATATTACTCAGTTAATATACTCTAAATTACTATTTTCTTTTTTAAAACGGCTTGTACCATATTATTTTATGTAACGGACATATTTATTCATGGCATAGATGTAGATCAAATGAAATGAATTTATTTATTCCAAGTTCTTATTAAAATTTTTACTTTTAGATTGCAGAGACGTATCAGCGTTTGAATGGCTGTCGCAGTTACGTTTTTACTGGGATCGAGATATTGATGACTGTATCGTTCGCCAAACAAACACTTCCTTCATATATGGATATGAATACCTAGGTAACTCCGAACGGCTCGTTATTACACCATTAACAGATAGGTAAGACTTTAATGTACATCTATGACTGAATATTGAATGATAAGCTGATAGAAAAAATTAATTATTAAATTACATTACATTATTTTCATACATGCTGTATGCAATTGCAAAAGCAAGATCACTATATATAAAAATACATAAAATTTATTTTTGACATAAATTGTAAATAAAAAAGACTTTTTTAATATATAAAGACAGCAAGTGCATCTTAATAAAGGATATGGTTTAAAGAGCGAAAAGATATTTTTTCATAATATAAGTAACATATTTTATTTATTTTATTTCAAACTATTTGATTAAAAACTAAATGATCAAAATAGCTACAAATACTTTTCATAAAATTGAAATATGCTTATCTTTCTGGTAATTTTTGGAGTATTGAATTAGTAAATAATGAAGTATTATCAATTGTACTTACACTTGTATGAATATTCCTAAGCAATAATGACCAAACTTTGATAAAAAATGTAAATAAAGTAAAAAACTTGTGACAAATACAGAATGGGATTGACGAATTTAGAACAAAGTATGAAAATGAAAAGTGTCTGATATATTATGTTTTCAAGAAAGTAAGATAGGAGTCATCGAAGAGGAAAGTTTTGAAAAACAAATACCATCGCTTCACGAGTCTTTACGATACGAATGAGCAGTATAGCACAGCCGTCCATTGTTCAGTGGATATTTTGCTATAACTGAAGTTATATCTCATTCTATCCTTTATCTGTCCCTGAAGTTACAGGAAATTTATCCGCTTAAGAAGTATCGATTTAATCGCGATAAAAGGAACTAAATGGACACTTTAATTTATCACAGCCCGGCCTTGATGTATATTCACTAGCAAACGCGCTCGTAAATTTATCGATTCAAAAGCCAGATTCACTTTCTATCTTTCTATCTCTTTCTGAGTCTCAATATGTATTTTAAGCCTATGTGCACACGCATAAACCAAAAAGTTGTTGATTCTCTACTCTTCTCTTTATCATCCCCTCTCTCAAAGACTTCTTTTCCTTATATCCGCTTTGTTTTTACATTTTCTTCTCCAGTCATGATATAATTTGAATAGCGTTTATTATCTTCGACTTTTAAATTAACTTTTGATTATAAATTTGTAATATTTGTATTCAAATTGTATATTAAGTATTAATTATAATGTTTCTGCAATTATTATTAAAAATATTTTCCTGAAAATACAATTTTTCCAGGATCATTTTTTTTTTAATATTAATGTACTCTATCGAGTATGTAATTTATTAAAAAATTAAAATTTACAATAAAAATTTTGATTAAACCCGTTTAGAAGAGCTTGAAATTTTTGTCGACTTTTGAATATATTTGTGAATATATAGCACAAAGCCTAAATAGTAAATGGAGTAGTTTATGCTCGGAATTATAAGGGTAATAGTAATGTAAATAAATTAAGCATTTACAACGGTCAACCATTGAGAAGTATCTTTATAAAAATCCTTAAATTAATAATAATAAAAAAAAAGAAAAATTATGCTTGCAAAAATTTAAAATGAGACAAAAATCCATGAACTGAGCAGTTTAAGTAGACATTGAATTGCAGCCTCCGTAACCCTAAATAATAGAAGGTTTAAAACAGATGTTACATAACATTAACGACGGCCCTGCATTTACATCGGGGTGGCAGTCCGAAGGGTCCAGCGGGCACTGGCAAAACCGAAACTGTCAAGGATCTGGGTAAAGCTCTCGGCTTTAACGTCATCGTAGTAAATTGCTCGGAGGGCCTTGACTACAAGAGCATGGGACGAATGTTTGCCGGACTCGCGCAGACAGGCGCTTGGGGATGCTACGATGAGTTTAATAGGTATGTAAACATTTCAAAAGTTTGAATAAGCTGACATTTTTCGAATTATTTATTTTAAGAATTTTCCTTTTTTCCTTTTTTCTAATCCCCTACCCCGAAATCAAGATATCCGCAAGACCTCGTAACGCGTAATCCATAATATCTCGGATAGTTTTATTAATTGTTCCATTTATTATTTTTTTAAATAACCTAATAATGTTATCAAATAGCGCTTTTTATATTTATGTAAAACACTATATTTTATTATTTCATGCTGAAGAAAGTGTAAACTAACTAAAATTTACCCTCGTCCTATACCCAAGATAAACCGTTTTTGCATTCGTTCACATTACATACCAATTTGTAAAGATTTGCGTGGATGCATTGTTTTGAGTTTGACATTTTGAGTTTGAATGAACTTATCGGACGTAGTCTTTTCCCTATTTATTTTTAATTTACTGGTAAGGGTGAAAAATTAAAATACTTTATATTGTTTTAATATTGTTTTTATACAATATTGTTTTTATATTTTAAGAAATACTTACAAAGAAGAAGAATTTTTCACACGTTAAAACCTAAATTATTATTTGTGTTAATGTAGTTAAAAATTTTATATTGAAAAATAATTTTTAACTACATTAATTCAATAATATATTAAAGTAATATCTATTAATTTGTAAAATTTCTAAATACAAATGTTTACAAAAATCAAAATCGTTTTCTTAATGAGTTGACAATATAAAAGTGCTCTGATGACTAATTTTATGGATATATATATGTATGTATGTATTTGTATACATATATGTGTGTGATTTTACACATTTGCACGAACACGAGTACGGTGTAATAGTATACAAATTTACACCGAATAACTCTGTCCGAGAGCTTACTTGTCGTGAATTGCGGAAGTGGAGTGTAGTGGTGATATGTACAGCTCGTCCAATACCGTTGTCGTATCACTACATGACCGCTACTGAGTAGTATAACACAAACTATAATGGAAACATTGTTAAAATTAAAAAGACCTTTTTTCTGCACGTATGTACTAATATATATTAAAAATAATTTCAAGTCTCTTCTACGGATTAACAATAATTTATTTTAAAAAACACGATGTAATGCTTTTAAAGAACGTGAACATTTCCAAATTTTATGAAACGAAAGTGAATAATTTTTTAATAAGATTGATGATTTAACCAATTATAAAATTTCGAATTATAGTATTGTTGTATTACAAAATCAATAATAAATTTTTATAAAAGTGTATTTTAAAAAAACATAAATCCTATTTTTAATTACTATATTAATTGATTTATGATTGAATGATTGACTATTAAATAGACCACATTAATTATTCAATTGACCGAACCCTTTTTTATAAAAAAAAAATAACCAATTTATGTTTTTGAACTTTATAAAAATATCATTAGATAAATTTATTAAAGATTTAAATTATAGTATTAACTATAAATTAATACAATTCTAAAAAAATTAATTAATATGTATTTAAACTTAAATTATCGAAAAACTAATCAAGTTTTTTAATCAAATTAACCACAATGTTTTATGGAAAATGTAAGGTATGAGAGCAATATATTAAAAGCAATAAGTAGTTATCAAAACATTTTTTTGTAGTTACTGAAATTTATGGTGGCAATAATATTAAATAAGTTAAAAATTGACAACATGGTCAGAAAAGATGAATTACATAAGACAATTCATCGTATCTATATAACATGTAACAAAAATATTACATATTTTTGCTCTATAAATTTCGTATGGTAAAAATTAAATTTAATAAAACGTAAATTATTGTCATGTCGAAAGTTTTTGAATAGTATTAAACTAAATAATAAAACATCTATTAAAAATTATAGTAATCAAACATTCAACGTATAAAAAATGAGCATTTATGTTATAATATAATAGAGTAATTTTATAATTTATGTGTGTTTTTTTTAATATCATTATGTAATAAATAAATGAATATAACAATGAAAATATACAATACGTATATGAGTAGATGTTGAGTTTATTTGTGTTTGAGGGAGGAGGGTGATTAGATAATAAAAATTTAATATTAAAAGTAATAACTTTTTTAACTTATATTATTTATTTTTATAATTATTAATCAAGGCTTACTTTTTTAATAATGCAAATGATTTATATTTAAAAATTTGTTAACTATTGTACATAAGAACTGTTAAATGTTTAAGATTTTAATTTATAAACCTCATAAATTTATTTATTTCGAATTGCAGTTAAAAATAAAACAACATAAGCAACAATAATTAAATTATACTTTGAAATGGTGTACATGTATAAAAATTTATATATATAAAAAAATGCTTTTTAGAATATTTATAAAAATATCGTAAATAATAAAAATAAAATAAATTAATTTCTAAAAAAAATATTGAATTAAACGTTAAATAGTCAATTTTAGTAACTATAATGTACAAAATGCAATAATTTGTAAAAAATTTGTAAAAGTACACATTAAAACTAAATGTAATCCTTTTGATATAAAAATAGTAACTTTTCCAAATATGTGTCCAATATATTATCAAGAATATTCATGTAAATGAAAGCTACTAATTTTAAATATGTCTCTTTTTTCAAACAGAATTAATATCGAAGTACTGTCAGTCGTAGCACAACAAATTCTTTCGATTTTTACTGCCCTGACGCAAAAATTAGTGAAATTTGTTTTCGAAGGAAAAGAAATTTCATTGGTTCATACTTGTGGATTTTTCATTACCATGAATCCAGGTTATGCTGGCCGAACTGAATTACCAGATAACTTAAAATCAATGTTCCGTCCGATTTCTATGATGGTACCGGATAGCAGTATGATAGCAGAAATCAATTTATTTGGTGAAGGATTTCAAAATACTCGTTCACTTGCAAAAAAAGTATGCTTATTTATATATAAATCTTACTGCTTTTAGCAAATGAAAGCTTAAACAAGAAGGCTTTAAATAAAATTGTTTACATTTCTCAGATTAAATTTATAAATTGAAAAAAAAGAATCAGTTTCAAAATTAAATTTATTTAATAAAATGAATAACTAGTATTTAATTGACAGACAATTATCACCTATTAAATTTGTAATTACGTCAGTTTATACCCGCACATATGGTACAAAAAATTTGCAATAGTACCACATCAATTAATCATATTTACTAATTTCATGAATTTCCATTAAATAAATTAATATTAAATAAGGATAATTAAAATATTAGGTAGACACACTTTACGGTCTCGCTAAACAACAGCTTAGTAAGCAATTTCATTATGACTTCGGACTTCGCGGCATTGTAACTTTGACTCGTTATGCTGGGAAGACAAGACGAAAATTTCCACACTTGCCTGACGAAGAAGTAATCTTTAATTTTCTTCTCTTTTTAATTATTTATATTTTATACTAGATTTATATTTTTGATTATTATTGTCATAATTATTATAAAAATATACATAATTTTTTCTTTTTCTTAAATATAATTTACTTTGAAAAATGATAGGAAATGTTAGTGTCCTTTATAATATCCGAAGTAGCAATTAACTTTTAGAGAATCACTATTTTTAAAAAAATATTATTTATACCATGTAAACAATATTTTTACATACTTTTTTGCTCACTATACATACTTTTATTCTCGAATTTATAAGCCTAAATATTACATGCAAAAGTAGACAATAAAATATTAATTAATATATATATTTCAATTTTTTTTTTTTGAGGGAAAAAAAAGTTTCTGGAATAGTTATTATTTTAAAATATTTTTTAAAGTAGAAATACGTTGTAATTTTTTTTTAAAATTAAATTAAATATTTTAAAATGAAATATTTTAAAATTAAAATTATAGGTCATCATTTTGGCTATGAAAGATATGAACTTAGCAAAATTCACTACGGATGATCTGCCACTCTTTTTAGGAATTACATCCGATCTTTTTCCAGGATTTAAAGCACCTACTGTCGACTATAAAGAACTTATTGATTCTATAACTAATGAAGCAAAAAAGTTGAAACTGCAGGTAATTGATGACAATTTCTTTGTATGTTTTTTACATTTAATTAATTGAATAATATTCAAACAACATATAATTATTTTTTTATAAATATTTCTTTCAAATAATTAAAAAAATTTATTAATTAAATGTTTGACAATAAAAAATATAAATTAAAGTTTAATGCACACCTTTTACATCTATATTACATTCTACGTTCTTTGTTGAAAGGGTTTTTTTTAATAGAGAAAGTAAATTCTATGAGATAAATATATTTATTCTCATGTACGTATGCATTATATACTTGTTTTGTATCTTATATAAATTTTATCTTTCTAAAGGTATTTTTAACTTATTCTACAGACTTTAGAGATTATTAATATCTTATTTATCAGATATTGTTCTATAGTCGAAGAAAACTATCACTATACATTATAAACAATCTATCTGTCGGTGAAAAATATGAGCAAAGAAACCTCAGTATTTCCTTAAGCCTCTAAATACATACTATGATTACCTAATTTTTTATGACTTCTGGCGCTCGCCACTTACCAACTGTTTTGCAAACTAAGTCTTATTTTATTCACTGCGTTTGGCCACTACTCGCAACATTTACTTGAAATTATTGATTATTATAAATGTTCTTTATTTGGATTGCATCATAAATACAACATGTCTATGTCATTTGACTTCATTTTTATTAAACATTATACAACTGATATTAATTTTATACTTAAAAAAAAGCTTTAATGGTTATTATAAAACCATGACATACTTTTAACAGTAAAAAATCTGTGAAATCTACATTATTAGCTGTGGAATCTGTTAATAAAATTTAACAAAATAACAATTTTTCTTTCAAAGCATAATAATTTAACAACCTTTAATGACCATATAAAAAAATCAAAAATGAATAGCCAAATGATTCTAAACAATCATAAAAATTTACGTTTGGATAGCCAACTACAGCAATCATCCGGAAAGTAATTGAGCTTTATGAAACCAAAAATTCGCGACATTCATCAATGCTTGTCGGTCAGTCCAATACTGCTAAATCTGCGACTTGGCGAACATTAAAAAATACGTTGACAACTATAGCCCGAGAAGGAAAAGCTGGTTTTAACATTGTACAAGAATTTCCAATCAATCCTAAGGCTTTAAATCTTGGTGAATTATACGGGGAGTATAATTTATCAACTGGGGAATGGTTAGATGGTGTTATTTCATCAATAATGCGAAAAACGTGTGCTGGTAAAGATGCTCTCACGGATATCACATGCAATTTACCATAATAATTTCAAAAGAATTTAATTAAAATTTTGTATATCTTTTAAATTAAAACATAAAAGCCTTTGAATATTAATACTTTTATTGTATATTGACAAGAAGGAAACATGATAGTCATTTAGATCGTTTATCAATTTAAAATGCTTTAAAAAATACTAAATGCAACTAAATGAAAAAATTCATTTTTCTTATAATTTTATTAATTAATAATAAATATACATTATTTAAGATGAAAGTCCAGATGAAAAATGGATTTTATTCGATGGACCAGTTGATGCGGTTTGGATCGAAAATATGAATAGTGTCATGGATGACAATAAAGTAAGTTCATTGCTAGTTGTTCTTAAAAATTTATATTTCAAAAAAATCTCTATCATTTGATACATATCAAATAATAAAAGTAATAATAAAACTTAGAGGTAATATAATATAATTTTCACTTTAGTTCTAATATTAAGCATGCTGTTTCAGATTTTATTTTATTTTTCACCATAAAACTTTTTGTTAATTATTTTGCAACATAATTCACTAATATTAAGAAAAATACAACTATAGTTTTTCTTCTTTTTTTTAGATTTTGACGCTAATTAACAATGATCGAATCACTTTACCAGAACAAGTTTCACTTCTTTTCGAAGTACAAGACTTAGTTGTTGCATCCCCCGCAACAACTTCACGTGCAGGCATGGTTTACAATGATTATAAAGATTTCGGTTGGAGACCGTATGTAAATTCCTGGTGTGATAAATACATAGATCGACCTGAATTCGTTGAAGAGGTAAAATTTTATTACTATAATATAAAATCATAAAAATTTATTAACTATAAAAGTGTACAATTATTGCAAATTCAATATTATACTTTATTATTGAATAATTAAAAAAAGTAACTTAAATAAAAGTTACTTGTATAGAGAAATGTGTGTTCGCGCAATAAACAGGATCAAAATTTCTATGATTAAAATCAAGATCATTTCTATTGATTAAAATTCATAACGTCAGATATCAAACTTAATTTTTTAACCATCTCGAATTTTAGAAACAATTTACGTATGCATACGCATCTTTATATTTATGTGCATACATAATTTTCCTTTAACTTTTGCTGTTCCTATCCGCGCACCCATCTACACATTATTATGCACAAGTAACTTTTATTAGTTACTTTTTTCACATACTTAGTAATAAAGTATAACATTGAATTAGCAATAATCATATATTTGTGTAATAAAATTCTTTAAATATTATATTACAATAAGTTACGGCCGTAACTATTGTATTTATATTTATTTACTATTTTAATTTTCAACTTCGTTAATAAATCATACAACGACGTGATAAAATAATAAAACAATATTTGTTAAGAAAAAAATGCCATTCCCCGAAAGTACAAGCGCCGTTCATTTTGAATGTTCGCGTTGCTTCAGTCAATAAACAGCATTGAAGGTCAGGAGTCAATGTAACCCGAAAAGAAGCACCTTAGCGACGCTCAGTTTTTGTTTGTTATTTTACCTTTCCCTAGAATTTATCTACGCCTAACCGGTCAAATTTGTAATCATAAGATAAGAGTAAAGTACGGCCGAGTCCTTAAATTTTGAAATCTGTAAGACACGACCAGTTCCACCGCGACAATCGAATAAAGCAGTTGTATAACACAACTTTGTAGTCCACTAATTTATCCCAAAAAATTGGATCTCCTTGCGTAAAGTAAAGAGGTCAATACGTAGCAAGTATACAGTATCAGTATATCTGACTGCGTATCACCCCGCGAAGAAAGAGAATTTCTTTAAAAGTGCGGAATGCACCTTCGCGACATAACATTATATTACATTCCACTTCTTTTTTTAATTTAATTGATAAAATAAAAAAACACTGTTTCCTTTTATAATTGCAATGACAGACCCTGCCGGTAAATCTTAAATTGCAAGTATTAATTAATAGTTCTCGAAGAAAATTAAATCAAATCTGTCCCCTTTGGAAACAAAACCTTGTGAGATTAATTATAAAATTTGTCTAAATGACCATGTATTTGTAATAGTTTGTATTATTATTTTTAATTTTTAACATTTTTTTTAATGGTAATAAATTTATGTCTTGAATTTTTTCATATCTAACTGAAATATATAGAAATATATTTAGGAAAAAGAAATTTTATAATATTAAAAAATGTGTTAACACAAGATATCAATCGATCATCGTATTCTAAATTTGGAAGAATTTAATTTTGTACAAAATAGAATTTTGTTTATTGTTAATATTCACGAAAACACAGTGACCTTTGAATATGCACTCAATCTGTATATATAGTTGCAACTGTGAGAAGCTGAAGCGATAAAGCTTATATGAGTATCACGCTTTCGATATGAAAAATATACTTGAAATCTTTTATTCGGAAAATTTCGGTTTTCAAGAATAATTAGATTGGTTTTTTAAATGATAGTATTCTTAATTTTGATTTATAGCCTTTACTAAAATTATTAGAATGAGGAAGACAAGTTACGACTATTTTCTGTGTACTGAAGAAGGTAACAAAACTTACTATGAATGAAATGATAACGGTATTATATTGTACTAACGATTTTCATTTAAGAGTATTTAAAGGAACCGATACCCTTGCTTTTATTGAAGAACCTCATAATATTACTATTTGAGAAGTACGTATAAATTAAACAATACTTTTCTCTCGGTGCATTCGGATTGACTAGTGCTTACATTTTTAATCGTAGACAATTTAAATATAAAGTATTCAGGCAGAGCATATGATACATAGTTTAATACATACAATGGAATGCATATTGGTCATAATGCAACCATTTTAGATAATTACTAATATCCCGACATATATTCATAATATTTACACAAACATTTGACACTAAGCATCCGCTTACTCGGCACACACAGGCGCATGAACGTATAAAAGTCATGCGCGCACTCACACATATGCTCACATACACGCATAGAAATTCACATATATGCACCCATTCATGAATCTTTTTATATAAGTGGCTACGAGTGTGAATGTTCTATTTGTGCACATGTGATATTTTATTGTAGTTAGGTAAGAAATATTTCAACAAATGAAATACATATTTATTATTCGTCATTCAAAAATTTTTGAACTGAAGAAATCTATTTCTACTAAAAAAAATAATAATATAACAATATAGAAAACTTTTATAACTAATCTCATAAAATTTTCTTTTCATTTCCATAAAAAATATTTTTTATTTTGTCTGTAGAAAGTACTAATAATTAATAATTACAACTTAAGACGTGCCTATGGAATCATAACAATTATAAAAGCAAACAGTGTTTGTTTTTATTGTAACAATTAAAATAAATAGAAGCGAAATGTAATCTAATTTTGTTTATTCCTTTATGATGTAGTTTTATTGATAAAATTGAAATTTGAAACCGTAAATAAACATACCGTTGTAATTTACTTTTCAATTCCTTTAATTAAAACTATAATTTAATAAGAATAAATGATAAATCGTATACTATTGAAATTTTACAAAATTTTTATAATTTTATTCAGTAAAAAAATGATTTATTTTTACATTACTTGGTACTTTTTTCAGATGAACAAATACTTTGATACTTACGTCAATAAAATTGTAGAGTTTAAAAGGCTTCATTGCAATGAACTAGTTCCCGCAACAGAACCTAATGCTGTCCAATCATTATGCAAACTTCTTGGAGTATTTGCAACCCCAGAAAATGGAGTTGAATTATCAGAAGACCGAGACGCTTTTAATAATATGTGTAAATTATGGTTTTTGTTTTGGTAAGGACCTATCATAATCCAAAAATATTCCATATAATAATATTCAAATTACTAAAAAGAAAACTATTAAATATAATTCAGTCATTTATGTAAACAAAAATTGATGGCCCGAAACTTATACAACGAACTAGTTTGAACGAAGTATCTATTTTTTAATATGATATAATACTTATAAATATATCAATAATTTATAATATATGAATAAATTGCAATAAATACATTTTTTAAAAGAGAACATAATACAAGTATTAAAAAAATTTACGTATAAATTTATCATAGGATGAATAATAAAATTTAATGTTTTTACTATACATAAAAATTCATCGCATTTAGAGTTGCAAATTGATGAGTGAACTTACAATCTGTGTTATAAAATTATTTTCAAAAACATAAAAAATTAATCAACATACATTTATGTCGATTTTATAGTATATTTTTTTATTTAGTACATTTTAAAGTAAATTTTCTAAAGTTTTTATTTAATCCTATTACATATTTCTAAATTGGTTGTTTGTTTGAAAATTTTATTAAATTACTATATTTAATAATGAATCTTTACAATAAGTTTCATTCATAAACTTTTTATTTTAATCCTTAAATAACGATTCTTTTTTAACGAATATTATAATTATAATACTTTGTTCAATATTATTTTTCAATATACTTTTTAATCGTATTGCTAAAACTTAATAGTTTTCCAGCAAAAAATGAACATTTTATAATGATGAATTTACATTATTTTTTCTAATAATAAATAAGAAGTAAGAAAAATAGGAATTGGATCCATGCTTGAGTTTTACAAATTTTGTAATTGAATCGCTACTTTAATTTTAATATTTTTGCTGAAACAGTATGATTTGGTCATTGTGTGCCTCTGTGGATGAGGACGGTCGACAAAAAATGGATGCTTTCGTAAGAGAGATAGATGGCTCTAATTTTCCCCTTCGAGACACAATCTACGAATATTATGTTGATGTCCGACAGTGCATTTTCGTATCATGGGATGAAAAATTATCGTCATCGTGGAAGTTCGCTACAGAGTAAATATACTTATTTCCCTTTAGCTTCAATATTCAGGCACACACTCTAAAAATACATATGTATTTACAAATATTTAGTCCTAATGATTACAAAGATTTATGTTCAAATGTAATTTGTCAGAGCTTGTTTATTTTTTCCTTTGATATGTACATAAGCAACTTGTTAGTACAAATTTTAATTATAATGTCTACTTTTACGAAAAACCCGACTGATAAAAAGAATGCAAACAGATGAATTGCATTTAATTAAATATAAATAAAGTACTAAATAGATATCTTGCGAATCATTACAGAGCATTTCATAAGTTTGACAAATTATTTTTTTTACAACTTGATGTTTAGATATAAATAAAAATAAGATCTGCGTAACTGATAAATTTTATCGAGACACCAAAAACCAAAAAATAGAAATTAAAATTTGACCAAAATAAAATGAATTGAAAATGCAAAAGATATTACGTATTATAATACAACTAAAATTGTTTTTATGTTTGTAAAAGGCGGATTACGATTTACTTAATTAAAGAGCATGATAAAGCGTAATTAGAAATACCAACTAACAACGTATAATTCGTATTATTTTTAAAGATAGTAAGGGTATATTTTTCACATAAAGTGTAACGTTCATTGTCAAAGAAATATTAAATTATATATGTCAGATCCAAATAGAACGTGTAAGAACTTACGAAGCAAATTAAACTAATAAATTGTAAATAGTTAAAAACTACGTGCATTATCTCGTATTCAAACATTAATCAAGTAGAAATTTTGTCACAAGTATTGAAAATTTAAATGCTTTTAATCTACAGTTTGGCTCTTATTACAAGGCGATTTTTCTTTTCATTTTTTCTTTCTACTTGATAAAATTTGTAAAAGACCTTAAAGGCAAAAATTAATCAGGATGCAGCTACTTACTGTACAGAATAAAAAATTTCACATTGTATTCTATGGTCTAATCTTATAAGATATATTATGGTGATTTCTGAACCAATACTCACTGGTTTGAAAACTATAAAAGTTTGGGTAATAAAAGTCAGCAAAATTTCATTGAAAAGATATACATAAAAAGTCAATCGATCCTCGATAATTACTGAGTATTCAATATAGTAAAGATTAAATAAATTATTAAACATTAGTACATACATATTGTTTATCACTTTTTTATTTTCTAGGATACCATTTTATCAAATAACAGTGCCTACTGTAGATACAGTACGATACGACTATTTGGTTAATACTCTATTGACTAACGGTTATCCAGTGCTGTTAGTGGGACCTGTAGGAACTGGAAAAACATCGACAGCTCAATCAGTTGTCTCTTCACTAGACCGATTAAAATATAGCTTACTTCTTTTGAACTTGTCTGCTCAAACATCATCAAAGAATATTCAAGTAATATTTTCCTTAAAATTAATAAAATCAAGCAGCCATTTAATGAATGCTTTACGAAAAACCATAATATACAGTCTCATTATAAATTTACAGAAGTTAACGAATACTTCAACACAAATCATCTTACTTTACATAATGTTATGTCATAATATACTAAATTATGGATATTATTATAATAACATACTTGACAATCATATATATATTAGTAATACAATTTTTTATTAATAAGAAATACTACATTATTATTTACTAAATCACCCATAAATATTTATTTATTATTATGAATAATTGTACATTACAAGTAAAGTAATAATAATTCAAGTACATAGTAAAGTAATGTAGAATTTTTAAAAACATTTAATCACTAGAAGGTTAAGTATTTTTTAAATTATCTCATAGATAAACCTAAAAAACAAAAAGCAAACTAAAAAACTATTTTAAAATCATATAAATTTTTTTATATAAAATTTACTTTACAAGTATTTTATTACTTATATTAGATTTAAAGTGTAAATTTGTTTATTAATTTAATTTGTATTAAATTTATACAAAATAAAAAAACATTTATTAGAATTAATCTTTGTAATAGTATTCTAGGTTGAAAATAATTTAATTATTTTAAAAATAAATATGCTTAAACATTATAATTTAAGATCTTATGAAATTTTAACAAAAAATTTTACGTAATTATATCTCCATAAGTTTATTACTTTTTATTCTAAAAAAAAACACATAGCATTAACCATAACTTGTAATGCAACTAGGATGCTATTGAAAACCGAATCGAAAAACGTACTAAAGGTGTTTTCGTTCCTTCTGGTGGTAAAATAATGATCGCTTATATGGATGATTTTAATATGCCTATGAAAGAAATCTACGGTTCGCAACCACCTCTTGAGCTAATTCGGCAATGGATGGGTTATGGATTTTGGTATTCAAAGTTTTTACAGTTTTATTTAAAGAATTAAAAAGTTATTTTAAGTTTGTCTAAGAAAAATAAAGATATCTTACAGTTGTCTTGAAAAATCTTTTCATGTAATTCAATAGATGAAGAATTCTAAATATTGATAAATATCATTTAATTGTTGAAATATATTTTAATCATAAAAAATTGGAAGTTTAGAATTTTAAATAAACTGATATTATAAAGCATAGTAATTCCATTGTAAAAGTACAATTTAAAATTTTTTATAAAATTGTAATCAGGTATGATCGTCAGAATCAGAATCTAATGTACATTAAAAAAATGCAAATTGTGGCATCAATGGGTCCTCCAGGTGGAGGTCGAAACTCGATAACAAACAGATTGTTATCTCAATTCAATATTATAAATATGACATTTCCTGTCGAGAAGCAAATAGTTCGCATTTATGGGACAATGTTAAATCAACAACTAATAGATTTTCATCAAGAAGTCAAGAATCTTGGTAAGCAGCTTCTATAGAAGTTTTTGTAGCACTTCTGTAGAACGGGCTTCCCTAAAAATATTTTCCATACGTTATTCAATATAATATAAAAAATTAACACTGAAGTTTTTAAATTCGAAATTTTATTTACTCAGTTATATTTTCTATTTTTTTATAGCAACCGATATAACCATGGCTACAATACAGATGTATAATAATGTTGTTCTCAATATGTTACCAACACCGATGAAAATGCATTACTTATTCAATTTACGAGATATTTCTAAGGTATTCATTTTATATTTTATTTCTAAGAATTATAAGTATTATAACTCTGAATATTTTTAATTACGTAATGTTTGTAAAAACTAATACAAAATAGAAAAATAATTTAACAATAAATAATTTTGCAAACTCCATTATTTAAACTGAAATATTAAATGGAAATATTATTATTTTAGAGTACTTAATCGAAAGTATAAATTATGTTGATTATTATGTTAAAACATATGTGTAAAAATATTGTATTTTTTATTATTTACATATATCAACTATGATAAAGACTATTTTAAAGATAATTATTTTCATTTGATAAAAGAAATGAGCACGTATAAGTCCAATCAATAGGACATAGAAAAAAATACAAAGAAGGAAATTGAATTCGGTCTCTCAAAGAAAGTATACTTTTATTTTTCCAGATATTCCAAGGCCTGCTGCGCAGCCATAAAGACTACCAATACTCAAAGCAAA
Source organism: Kradibia gibbosae (assembly GCA_018907135.1). Taxonomy (NCBI): domain Eukaryota; kingdom Metazoa; phylum Arthropoda; class Insecta; order Hymenoptera; family Agaonidae; genus Kradibia; species Kradibia gibbosae. Next base: position 33,676,997 of record JACCHX010000001.1, on the reverse strand, counting down.
CTTTTCTTCGCCTCTGGATTCACGAAACCTTCCGCGTTTTCAGCGACAGACTTGTCGACGAACAGTAAGTTGCTTTAGTTACCAGCATACAGTTATCCACAAGTATAAGATGAAACGTTGAAATATTTCTCACTAAAATTCTTCTTTTTATTGGAGCTTTTTATTGAACACTTTAAAATGTATTTTAAGAATTTTACGAATACATTTATCCATATAAAATATTCGGATCTTCTTTTCTTTTCTTTGGTAAACATCACACAATTTATAATCATTTTGTATTACACGTATGTTAATAGTCATTGTAAATATTCTAAAAAAAAAAACTTGTATAAAATTATTTTCTAAGGAAAATCATAATACAAATATATAATTAAAAAAACTATATTACATATCATATTGACTAGATCTAAAATGAAATAAATTTTGTTTACTTTAACTCATCATATAATTGTAGAATAAAGGCCTTTTAGGCATTTTACATAAGTAATGTTAACTTGGCATTTGTTTATATTAAATTTATTCATAAAAGAGACAGAGAATGGTTTACGTCTGAATTGAATCAGCAAATTAAACAATTCTTTGACACAAGTTTTGAGAAACTCTGTCCAGAAAAAAGATGCCCACTTTTTGGTAAGTAATTCATATTTGTGATTATTAAAACTAACATAATAAGAGATTTTAAACAATAAGTCTTTAAACAAAGTCGCCCATTACATACTATTACATTTCAAGTGCATTTTTATTTTCGTATAAAATACATTCCTAGAAGTATATTCTTTTATTTGAATTGATATATATTATGTAAATCTGTATATAATGAATTTTTTAATGTAAATAATTACAACGAATTAACAATTAAATATAAAATACAATATTAGGCGTTTGTACAAATTTAGCCACGTTAAATTGATGAATAATATTTTCGTTATAAATATGAAAACCTGTCGTAAATGAAAATCCAGATTAAAGAGGAAATGGCAAATTATATTTGTGGACTCGTAGAGAAAAAGTTTTTATGCATCATTAAACATACTTTTATTCTTCAGGAAATTTTATGAATGTGTGGAACATCTACGATGACATAAAGGACCTGAACGCATTACGCATCTTCGTTGAGGAACAGATGGCTGAACATAATTCGTCTCCCGGTATGGTGCGCCTTGACCTCATACTTTTCAGAGATGCCATCGAACACATATGTCGTATCGTGCGTGTAATATCAGAGGTATACCATCCTTTGAAAAATATAAAATAACAGCTTAGTTAAAAGTTGGAAGAAAACATAATTGAAATGTGTTATTTTTCACAACTTGCTTATATTGGTCAAACTCATATGCAATGGATTTCCTATTCCCTTTTGTCATTTAATCTTAATAGGCTGATAAATACCTTGCAATTTATTATGTAGTTATTAGTTACGTTACCGTTTTCGTTTTTTCCGTTTTTACCGTTTTCGTACCTGAAAAAGTTTATACAAAAACTGCTTCGTTTTTTATAATTGAGTGAAAATCTTTTATCAGAGATTTTGTACTGCTAGATATAATATTTTACTCGCCAAGTAATCTCTATTTAAATTTCTATACACTAAAATATCTCTTTGATTATAATAATAATTTTTTTAAGTACTGAATAAGTACTATTTTATAAATATATATCCTTTTAGCTCTTCTTAAAATTAAATATTATACATCGAATTTAGATATACAATATTTCATTGATCTTTATTTTACGTACTACTTTGATAAAATGCTTTAATTAAAAAATAAGTTAATTTTAAATTGATAAATAAATTTTAATTCACCAATTCAGAAATTCATATCAATTGATAATTGAATATTTATCCGCCAAAAATGAGTAATGTACATTAATAATATAATAAATACTTGTTCAGCCAAGAGGTAACTTGCTGCTAGTAGGAATTGGCGGTAGCGGACGACAGTCGCTTTCCCGATTATCTGCTTACATATGCGAATTAACCACCTTCCAAATAGAAATCTCTAAAAATTACCATGTACTAGAATTTCGCGAAGACCTAAAAAATCTTTACTTCTTATCTGGCGTTGACAATAAGCCTACCAGCTTCCTTTTTAATGACACTCAAATTGTTGAGGAACAATTTCTCGAGATCGTTAACAATATGCTCAGCACTGGTGAAGTAGCTGGTTTATTTAAGAACGAAGAACTGGATGATGTAAGTTTTATTATATTTTTAACCTCATTATATTTTGAATTATATTTCTATTTATTCAATGGCTTTAAACAAAATTAGTCTGATCACTAAAGGAAATTTGATTATCTTTTCTCTTGATATGAAACTTCTGCATAATGTAATAAATAATTATACCAAATCTATATATGAAATTATAATAAAAAAAATCAATGTATATATAATCATCTCCTGTTGTGAAAAAGTGAATAATCATAAATATCAGAAAAAGAATTAAAGTGGAAAACTATTCAAAAAGATAGATGCCTTCAATAAATTGTTTTTGAAACACCGGATTTTTTTCGCTACTGTTTCATACACTGACTTACTGATATTCAAGGCTCGGTACCGATATACTGCTTTCAAGTTAATGACCTTGAATTGCATACAAATAAGACTACAATATGGAATATGGTTGTGGATGCTACATGACGCATAAATAACATATAAATTACAATTACATTTTAATATATAATTTATTGCATTGAGATAAGAAAGTATTCAGAGATACTAACTTATTACACTGAAACACTATCCTTATTCAAAAGAAATATTTTATTATTTATAAAAATGCAATTATCTTGAGTTTATTGCATTAAGTTACTTTATAGACTATATATTTCTAATATTAGGTATGAAATACAAATTCATGTGTTTAAATATAATATAAGTAATTCATATGAATTATAATGATACCTACGTTGCTCAAAAAATTCCAGGCAGTCTCAGAATTCATACAATATTTATATTCAGTTAGATTTAACGTGCTATAATATAGTTTTCTACCTCCTTCCTACTTACTAATACTTTTTATTGTGTTTAGTTTGTAATCATGTTTTCATTATGAAAGAATATTATTATATTCATATTCATTTATTATTCATCATAGATCTTGATTTTTAATGTTTTAAAATTATAATTATAATTTAATTAAATATGTACATGATATTATTGTAACTGTATAAAAAAATATCAAATGATTATAATGCTCTGTATAAATTTGTAAAAAGTGTGTCCATTTAGTGAGCATAATTTTGAAGAAATGTGGATATATTTCAGATTAAAAATAAATTATTAAAAGATGCAGCAAAGGCTGGAATAAGCCCTACAATGGAAGCAATGTATAACTTTTTAATTCAGCGTGTAAGGGCGAATTTACACGTGATCCTATGTATGAGCCCAATTGGCGAAAGCTTCCGTAACAGATTACGCCAATATCCGGCACTGATCAACTGCACAACCATCGATTGGTTCCACGAGTGGCCAAGAGAAGCTCTTCTTGAAGTTGGTAACAAGTTCCTCAAGGACCTTGATTTCACCCTAACTATTGCAGAGAGCAAAGGAGCTATGGTAAAGTCTTTTCTTTTCTATTTTCAACTTTCAATTTGTGTTTATATATTTTTCAGCTTTCTGCTCTCTCATTTCTCCTTCTCCTGATCTCTTTCCTCTTTCTTCTTTCACTCTTTCACTCTCACTCTCTCATCGCTCCCTCCCCTTCCTTTTCTCTTAGCAAACCTAATATGGTTTTTTTATTACAGCACTATATAAATTTTAATATCAACTACGTAATTTTAAATATGTTATTTAATAAATATTAATAAATACTTTTTGTTTGTTGATGAATTAAAACTAAATCATTTTTTATCATTAATATTAAAAATTCTTGTGCTTTAACCACTTTTTTTTATAAACACTACACAACTTTCTATGCTCACGGCAGTTACAGTATCATTTCTCTGTGTTTATATGAATTTTGTTCTATATTTTTTTATAATTATACCATATTATGATATAATCAAATATGATTAATTCTATAGTGTTACTAGTCGCATAAAATTAACCTTTACAAGGTACCATATTTCGTTAAATATTAATATTCTAAAATAAGAGCTGTTAACAGTTATGAATGAAAGCTTGAGTTCTAGATCTTTACGCAGTAACGAATTTTCGATCATAATTTAAGTACAACCGTACTCGTTGATATGAAGCATTTAAAATTAATTTCTTTATCTCTATTTTTGCTATCACATGTACAACCTGTACGGTCAAAGTATAGAGTAAAGGTAATTTTAGTTCTTTATGAAATATAATTATACATATATGACACATAGCATTGTTGTATATATTTCAATTAAAAACAAAATTTTCTTACAATTTGATACAATATAGCCCTTAAGTATAAAAAAAATACTTTTTGATTATTGAAGGAAGGCGAGGAAGAAATAGATCCAGTTACAGTTCAAAATCAAATGCTCAATGCGATAGCTTCAACCTTTTCTTTGATTCATGAAACAGTATCTCAATTTTCTCGAAGAATGTCAGTGGAAATGAAACGTTTCAATTATGTGACACCTACAAATTTTCTCGAGTTAGTCGCTGGATATAAACAGTAAGAAAATTGATTAAAAGTTTAATCATAGAGGTTTTAGTTTTCAAAATAAAAAAATATTAAAAATTTATTTTAGCATTACAACATAGTAACATATTTACTAATCAGTTAGTATATGGAAAAAATTATAATGATACATGCAAGTAAACTTTAGATAAATCTTCATACGCATACGAAATAATTTGCAAATTTTTAAGCAGGAAATCATTATAAATTTATATTATTTTTTATTATAATAAAACTTAGAAGTAAATATATTTAAATAAAAAATTTTTATTTACAAAAATTTAGGCAGTTACATTAACTGATGAATAGTTTTTGAAATATAATTCATTTAGTTTGCAAGTAAATAATGTTTATTTATTAATTTTTAAGATTGTATTTATTTACAATAATTTCATTTAGATAACTATGATTATTTAGATAATTATGAAACATCATGTTCAAGCACAATTAGCTGAGATTGACTTTTTATAATTCTATACTTATATTTTAGTTTTTAAAAATATTGTGAAATTTAATATGTTATAGTGTTGCCTTTTACTTGACTTGGATTTTTGCAGATTTTCCATACGTTTAAACTTGATTCTAGTGTTCACCGCTCGGAATTTCGATAATATCCAAATAAAGAAATTTCGAGGAACTTGATAATAGAAGCAACTTTAGTCTTCGTTTTATTTTTAACTTGAATTTTTTAATTAATTGTAATTTTTTCGTATTCAAATAAATAGAATCTTAACTAAATTTATATAAAATAATTAGTATTACAATTAATATAAATTTAAATAACATTCTTTTTTTTTATTTAAATAAATGTATACTTATAATTAATCAGGAAGTTGTACTATATAGCTAAAAACTACATGATATATTCATTTTTATAACTGAAAGAACTTTTGTAATGTAAAATAAATAACCTAGTTTATTAAGTAAGTTTAATAATAAATAATTAATAATAACAGAATAGACAGTAAATTCGACAAGATGCTTCATATTTAAGACTTACATATCTCCAATTTCGAGGAGTGAGATATCATTAAATGAATGGAAATTATGCTTTGCAAGCTTTAAAAACATATGACCTTATTATTTCCGAATGAAATACTGAAATAAGTTGAAGGAAGGATTACTAATTATATTGTATTATTTAATAACCTTAACATTCTGTTCATAAAACGATAGATTTGTGCAGCTCTTTTAAATTATCTTGAACAACTTAACACTGTAATAATAACGAAATGTAGACCAAGTGGTATTATATTTAACTTAACGATATTATTATAACTAAATGATGAGATCTTTGTAATTTAATTATAATACTATAAACCATCTTAATTTGTTATAAATAAATTAATTAAATATAATGTAATAAATATCACTCATAAGTGAGATTGCAGTAAATTAGATTATAATGATGAAAAAGCATGACGAATTAAAACTTTTGCCTAGAATTCTTGGAAGTAAACGTGACGATCTGTCAGAACAAGCGAATAAACTACGTAATGGATTATTTAAACTGGACGATACAAAAGAAAAAGTAAAAATTATGGCAATGGAACTCGTAGCCACACAACAGCAGGTCCAACGCTCCACGGTAGAGTGTGAAGAATTTCTTGTGAACATTTCAAGTCAAAGGCATGACGCCGACGAAACGCAAAAAGTCGTTGCTATGAGGTCAATCAAAATAGTCGAGGAATCTAAAGAGTGCAAGATACTAGAAGAGGTTGCCCGAGCAGACTTGGCCAGTGTTGAGCCAGCTCTGGATGAGGCTATGATGGTACTTTATTTATCCTCCTCATGTACTTTACTAGCCAACAAAGTGTCACAGCTCTTTTTATTTAACGCATTATAATTTAATCTATACCATGAAAAATAGCAACTTCTTCAAATTTATCAATAAAGATTAAAAAATGTTTTTGACGGAGCATTATCCACGTATAATTTTATAAGCCATATTATTATAAGCTAGGATTAGCAGGGAAAAAATTTTTTAAAAATAAACTGCACACTATTGTACCTATTAAATTGGAAGTAAATTATGTATGTAAATTTATAATTTAACTGGATTTTAAAATTTATTTATATTCTGAATGTATCATATTTTTACATAAAGTTTTTTAAAGTGATATTTCTTCAAAGTAACAAATTTATTTTAATTTAGAGAAAAATTTTAACACCATTAATTCATTGCATATGCGTAGTATTGTAAAACAATATTATAAAACAAATATTTTATTCACAGTAACATATATTTCAAATTTTTCTTGAATCAAGGAATGATCATTAAAGCTAAAGATAATAAGAATAAAAATATGTTTACGTGCACTTGTATTAAATAGATATAAAATATTAATTTTATATCATTTTAATCCATTAATATTTTTATTTTCATAACACAAAAAAGATTTTTATTTTTTGTTGTTATTAATTAATTTAAGAGTTATAATGAATAATGAATACTGAACAGATTATTTCATATGTAAGAAAATACTCTCGATCCTTCTATATTATTTACAAAAAATGAATTATATGCAATACATCTATTGTACCTAATAGATCTGACGTAAAGTATTAAAATATTATAGCAACTATTTTTCATACAAGAATTTTTATTTGTAAATTTATAAATTGTGCTAGGAAAGTTTCTACTAAAGCCTTTTTATTTGAATACTTACATAGTAAATTTATAATATTCGATTTCGATGACTAATGCTATACTAATATTTTAACAGGCTTTAGATGCTTTAAATAAAAAAGATTTGACCGAAATCAAATCGTTTACACGACCTCCGGCTAAAGTAGAAATGGTAATGGAGGCAGTAATGATTTTAAAAACTTCTGAGCCTACGTGGGCTGAATCGAAACGTCAACTAGGAGATGTCAACTTTATAAATGCAGTAATTAAAAGAAACCTTAAACTTTTACTTATATTATCATTTAACTACCTCATATTTTGTATTTTTTTTAAATTAGCAAATTAAACTTTTATTTATAATTATTACTTGTAAGATTTTATATACAACACATTTGACACTATGCTATATGTTTTAATTGCAATTAATGAACTGAATTAGATGAGAAATTCGCGACAGTATCAAAAATCATCTACTGGGGTTAAACTGAAAGGTACTGAGGACGAGAAAGAAGCGAGAGTAAATGGTGTCGGTACGAGCCTCGTGAGCTCACGGTAAAAACCAAAGCACAAGTGCATTATATTTTCAAGTGAAAAAAAATGTCAGTCTTTCAAACGCTTTAATATATCTTCACCTTCCTTTGCTTTCCATGCCTTTCCTTTCTTTCACGTGAGTAGCAAAGCGGTATTAAGAGGTGACTAAGCTCCTTGCGCTCTCTCCGACTAACGATATCAAACCACAAGCTCCTTTTCTATCCTTGCGCTCGAGGCAACCGTTCTCGCAACTCTTGATCCGAAATACATAAATCACTATATATTTAAAGCTAATAATTTTATACATCTCTTACTGGTACCAAAAAGCATTTTTAAAACTACGGATAAAACCTGAAACAATATAATTACGAGTGATAATTAAAATTTATAAGTTAAGCTTAATATAAACATATATATATAATATCTAAAATATATAAAATCTAATATAAATATATATATATATATATATATATATATATATATATATATATATATATATATTATAGATTGAATTTATAATTTTTATTATTTAGTAGTTGATTCAAAATTTATAATCTTTACATATTTTATATGCAATTCATATAATAAATAAAAAATTCAATCATAAAAAATAACTTTTATTTGTACAATTTAACTTTCAATGGATAATCAAATTTCCTATTTTGGTTTATTTGATTATTGAATTACTTAATAATGTTTCCCAATATTTTAAGATCTACATAAGACAAATATTAATACCTTCTAATACTAAAGTTATAATTTAAATTTTAATCATAGTTTTTATCGGCATATTAAATATTTAAATTTTTCGTAATAGTTTTTCGTAATAATAAATTTGAGAATACGAAATACACGTTGTTTTACTTAATAGCTTAGAAATTTCGACAAGGATCACATATCTGATAAAACATTACGTGCTATTGGGAAATATACTTCTAATCCTGAATTTGAACCAGCAAAAGTGGGAATCGTCTCTAATGCAGCAAAATCTCTGTGCATGTGGGTACTTGCAATGGAACAATATGCAAAACTTTTTAGGTCTGTATTCAATAACACATAAACGTTATTTTATTCATTTGTCTTAGTTTTATTAAAAAAGTAAATGTTTTATTGTATAAAATTTAATTTTGTTTTCTAATATTATTTTAAAAAATAACTTAAAACATCAGTATTGATTTTTTTTAATACAAACCTTATTGTATTTTTAACTTTCATAAAAACAAATTTAGATCATTTGTCAGTTTGGATAAAACCTATAAGTAAATTAATTAAATGTATTATAATTTTAGAATTGTAGCTCCAAAACGAGAAAGACTAGAAGCTGCACTTAACTCCTTGGGAGAAAAGGAAGCAGCTTTGGCCGATGCCAACGCACAATTACAAAACTTACGCGACGAGTTGAAACGGCTACAACAAATGTACGACGCAAAAATGAAAGAAAAAGAAGATCTAATTAATTTAGTTAGTATTTCTTATCTTTATTTTTATTTTCTACCATTCTTACTTACTTTTCCTTCAGTTGTGTGTTATTTTTATCTGATAGACTCTTATAAATTTACTAATAATTTATTTTATAAAAATAATTCAATCTTATATTTTCATGGTTTTGTTTTATTTCACTGAAAGAACTGAAAAATATATTCATAGTTTATATCATAGTTTATAGCTATTTTTGTCTTTTTATCTTTATTTCTGTAAGCAAATATTTAATCTTAAATTAAAATATTAAAATTTTCAAAATCTTATATCAAATATATATATATATATATATATATATGTTTATATATATAAAATTAAACATACTAATATTCAAATTAAACACTAAAGTGCGTATCAATTCTCTTATATACTATACAACTAGTATTAACTTCAACACTAAAGACAAATTTATATAAAATTAAGTAACACTTATTATTTAAATGAAAAAATTCATTTTTAATGAAAAATTTCTATTTTATTTTATAATAGTTGCTTTGAATAAAATTTACCGAAAATTTTTTAGAACACAGTAGGCTAAAATTTTTATGCATTTGTGGAGCGTAGGAAGAACTATTAAAAACGAAATTAGAGAGAGCAGCAATGTTAGTGGATGGCCTGTCTGGTGAACGCGTAAGATGGGAGAACAATGTCCAGGAACTAGATGGCCTATTTAATTTATTGCCGGGTAATTGCTTAATCGCTACCGCTTTCATCTCCTACCTGGGTGCCTTTGTTTCTAATTACAGAGATCAACTCGTACGCATTTGGACAACAGAGGTAATATTTACATGAAACCAATTTAATCAATTTGTGAACGCTTCTATTTCTAATCTCCATGTCATTGGCTAGTTCTTCTTTTTTGGATTTACAATCAATGATAAAACAAAAACACAGTTGCTTCTCGTATACTAATTATTATGATAGATAAATCTAAAATTTAGGGCCTTTTTCATCATTAGGTTTATATTATAGTTGTAAAATATGATGAAAAAAAGTAGTATATCGCACTCAGACTTTGAATATTTTTAATCTGAATTAACTCTATAGATCAGATGCTATTTATTATTTACTAATAATTATAGATGGAAGATATTGAAATAATGTATCAAAAAAATTTTTAACCATCAAAAAATTTTAATTAATCTATTCTAAAAAAGAAATTACTTCTTACAAAATTTAAAAATAACTTAAACGTACAATAATTTAATGTATTTTTAAATTAAAAACGAGGTTTTTCTATATATAAGTACTATAATGATCGATATAAGATTGCAAACTATACGTATATGGCTCGATTATTAACGTATAATTTCAATACATTCAAAGGGAATGACGAAATTCTAGAGTGATACGTACAGACACATCATTTTCCAAGATTTTTTATTCATACATTATGAGATATGGAATGTAATTATATATTTGAAACATTCAATAACGTTTCAATAATTTTTCAAGTTCTTTCCACAGAACCATCTAGATTGATCGATAAAGAATAAGCCTAATGCGTTTTAGTCGCCGAAACTTCCATTTGTAGAAGTTTAGAACTTTATTTCCGATGTATAAAACCTACGAATTTTTAGAAGTGATACTTTTATAATTGGTAGCACTTTTAAATGCACTAATTTTTGAAAATATTTATCTTACTATTTATTACAATGCCTTTTAAATTTTTATAAATAAGTTGGTTTTCTAGTCTTCAAATTTTAAATTGATAGGCAACGATTTTAATTCTTTTGAAAAAAATTACATTTCTAAAATTTTTTATAAGTCTACGGAAAAGAGTATTTATTTATAAATAGAACCAAATATTATTATGAATTCATTCCAGTATTTAATATTAAAAGAAATTTTTAACAAAAAAGAATATTTTACATTGCTTCTTTCCAAATGTTAAACAAGTGAAAATTATTTAAACATAGGCGAAAATTTATTTGTAAAATATTAATTTTCTTATTTTTTCTTATTTTTGTTAAAAAAGGTGCAAAAAAAACAAATTCCGAGTTCACGAAATCTCGACATCAAGACATTTTTGAGTGACCATACATCAATTCGAGAATGGAATATTCAAGGTCTACCGTCAGATGACTTTAGCACTGAAAATGGAATAATTATTATAAAAGGTAGCCGTTGGCCTCTTGTAATTGATCCCCAATGCCAAGCAGTCAAATGGATTAAAAATATGGAAGCAAGAAATGTCGGTTTAAAAACTTTATCAGCTTCTAATTTTGAAATATATTAATTTTTTTATAATTATAATTTGTAATTATTGATAAATTAAAATGTTTATCATTCCTTACATATTCTCTATAAATTAATTGTCATAATTAAAATAAATTTTATAATAAATTAAAAAATACTTTCTATAATTTTTAAAAATAATTAAAGTAATTTAATAAATAAGTCGTATAAATAAAATAACAAAATACTTCAAATATTTTGAAAATTTAACTTTAATAATTAATTTCATTGTATTTTAAAGAATCATTATTTTAACTTTTTGAGCTTTTTAAATATTCCACAATTTAATGTACTTAATAAAAAAGTAAATCGCTTATCTTGTCTTGTAGTCACTGAAAGTTATTGATTTTGGTGAGACAAGTTTTATTAAAATTCTTGAACATGCGATTCAATTTGGAAATCCAGTTTTGCTTCAAAACATCGGTGAAAGTATGGAACCAATAATGAATCCTATACTTCAAAAATCATTTGTTAAATCAGGTAAAGTATTTGTGTTAAAATTAAAATTATAAATAACATAAATGTATCTGTATACTTCGTATAAAACATAAAAGATGACAGCGTACTACTAAATACTCTTAGATAAAAATATCAATTTTTAGTAAAAAAAATATAAATTCAATATTTAATTTCAATAGAATCGGTAATTAGAAATAAGTATTGCTTAATTTTTAAAATTTTCATCTTCATACATTACAATAACAACAATTTAATTCTTTAACATTTTACAACAGCTCTTATATTATCGAACTGTAAAATACGTATTTCACCAATTTCTATTAAAAATTTTTAAAAAATAAAAGCATCATTTTTACAACATCTACTACATATAAATGTAAATTTATACTACAGTTATATAATTATATTTAGTATTTTTCATCATAAAATCAATATAAATAACATTACAGGTAATCAAATAATGATTAAATTCAATGATAAAATGATCACTTACAACGACAAGTTCAAACTTTATATTACAACAAAGTTGGCAAACCCTCATTATACTCCAGAAATATCGACAATAACAACAATGTGTAACTTCGCACTTAAGGAAGAAGGTATGAAAAAAGTCCAATATATCTAAATAGTTAATAATAGAACTACATAAAAAAATGTATAATTCATCTCCATTTCTATTTATCACTACTATATTCTGTCTCGCTAGGTCTTGAATCTCAACTGCTTGGTATTGTCGTTAGAAAAGAAAAGCCCGAACTTGAAGAACAAAAGGACAATCTAGTCCTTACTATTGCCGTTGGAAAACGCAAATTAAAAGAATTAGAAGACAAAATCCTTCAGTAGGTTTACTTTTCATTATTCTCTGATTTCAAAAATTAATTATATTTACATTTTTTCTTTCATTTATTTGTTTCATATATTTCTTTTATAGATATAGTTCCAAAAAATATAATTATCTTTATTGTGTGGTTAGATGTATGTTATCTGCTTAATAATACAAGCGCTTTTTTTAATGACAATTTTAATATTTCACTGCATATTTTTTGTTTATATTTGGGTTTTAGGCTATAAAAAATATACAGTTTTTAATCAAATATTTTTATTTGTTTCAGTCTATTAAATGTATCATCTGGTTCAATTCTCGACGATTTGGATTTATTAATGACTTTACAAATTTCAAAATCAACGTCCAAAACAATTTCAGAATCACTGATCGTGTCAGAAGAAACAGAAAAAGAAATTGATAGTGCAAGGGAGGGATACAGGCCGTGTTCTAAACGTGCTGCACTACTTTTCTTTGTTTTAAATGATATGAGTTTAATAGACCCGATGTATCAATTTTCTTTGGATGCTTACATTTCTTTGTTTAACATATCCATTGATAAGAGCCAAAAAAGCTCTGATCTTACCGGAAGAATCGATGCATTAAATAATTATCACACTTATGCTTTGTACAGGTATAATATATTATATGTTAAATTCAGAATAATATAGTCAAAAATAATTTAATTTCAATTAATTCGCTTTATAATTGCAAAAAATTATTGTTAAATCTACTATTATGAAACATCGGTTTTTGAGTTTTTTAATTAATTTGTGATACATTTAGGAACACTTGCAGAGGCTTATTTGAAAAGCACAAATTGCTATTCTCCTTCCATATGTGTATCAAAATTTTGGAAGCTCAAAATAATATTGTTCCATCTGAATATTCGTTTCTATTGACTGGTGGAATAGTACTTGATCGTGAGAATCAAGTGGAAAAACCCGTTTCGTGGCTAACAGATGAGTTTTGGGATAACATCACTGAACTCGACAAGTTTACAAGTTTTCATGGAATCATTTCTTCCTTTGAACAATCCCCTCGTGATTGGCAGGCTTGGTAATATCCAATTAATTATACTAAAAATACTAAAAATCTGCACTGAAAAATATTTTATTGTATACTAGAAAGATGTATTCGTCATATTGAGACTTCACTAACCTTATTTTTCAAAATTATAAAATAAAATTATTAATATATATTATTAATTATATCTGTATTATAATTTTTATGATCATTAAATATTATAATACATCTAGAATAATATTTAAAATTGAGCGTTCATTGAATTTTATTAATTTACTTTTATCCTGATACAATTGACATTTAAACAATTTTTTGTATTTTAATGAAAACATCATTAAATGTCTTTATCTTATAAATCATAATTTGATGTATACTATTATTAGGTATCTTCAAAATGAGCCTGAGATCGAGGCACTTCCAAATGAATGGGAAGATCTATGCAACGAATTTCAGAAAATGATGATAGTCCGCAGCTGCCGTGCAGATAGAATGATGAGTTGTTTACGAAATTTCATCGTACACAAACTTGGCCAAATATTCGTCGAGCCACCAGTACTTAACGTCAAATCCGTATTTGAGGATTCGACGGAACGAACCCCTTTAATATTTGTACTGTCACCTGGTGTAGATCCCACCAATGCACTTGTGCAGCTCGCCGATAATTTAGAAATGGGTCATAGATTCATGTCGCTGTCGCTTGGACAGGGGCAAGCTCCAATCGCTACTAAGTACGTTCTCAATCACGTGTACACATACACTCTTACTTTCAACACAACAATAAATATTTAAATATTAATTTCAAATTATGCTCAAATATAAACAATTATGTAAATTTAATTGATGTATAAATTATTAAAGCCTACAAATATGTAGTAGCATTTACCTATTTTCAATCTTATAATGATGTTTTAATATTAAAAATTCTTCTTTTTTTTAATAGTAAAATAATAAAAAAAACTACTAATATTTGTATATATGTCAAATTCTTATGAATTAATGTAGGTAAATTTAAATTTATTGTCTTTCAATTATAAGATAATACTTTACATCGTCGTAACACGTTGATGTAATATTTTTTTAGTTGTCAATACTTTTAGTTTTTCTAAAATTTAATAACTACCTTATAATTAAACTTCAAAATTAGTGTTTTTTCTCTAGTTTTAATTTCTTACAATTATAATTAAAATTCTGGATTAAATTTTATTAACTTTTTAAAAACTATATGAATATATTGAAAAACCTATTCTATTTCACAATGTAAGGTGATCGATTCACATAAAAAAATATTCATTAAGTAGTCAGTAGCACATTAAAGTACTTTTATTTCTAAATATTAGATGTAAGATTATGGATTATATTATTAATTATTATATTGAATTATGTATAGAATGATTGAGCGGGGATCTAAAGAAGGTGTTTGGGTATTTTTAGCCAATTGTCACTTATCATTAAGTTGGATGCCAATGTTAGATAAAATTGTTCAAAATTTAGCAAGTGATAAAGATATTCATCCGAATTTCAGGTAATTTATTAATTTGTTAAGACGTTCACTTATTTTAATGAATCAAAATTTAATAAGTACAGTTTCTTAATAATCAAAATTAACGAATTTTATTTTTTTTTATTATTAATTGAAACTTTACTCTATTATAATTTTCGGCTTTCGAGGTCTTAAAAGAGTAAATCTTCTTTTTTACCTATACTTATTAGCTTATTCTAATAATATAACCTAAATTAATATAAAATAAACTAAATTATAACTTAAAATTATAAGTTTTTACAATACTTTTGTGCATGGCAATATCCTCTATTTTTAAATAATTTATAGTTAGGTTGTAATTAACCATATCACTAAGTAACTACATTAACATTTTCCAGTCTTGTGCATTCTTTCTTATCTTTGTTGGTTTTATTACCTATCCATTCAGAACCATTTTCATCTTTTTATCTCCTTTTATACCAAAGTTCACTTTCAGTACATGTTCCATACCTTCTATACAATTTTCACGTACTCTACAATTTTTATTTAAATTATCCTTTCAATATTTCTTCTTCTTTATTTTCATACACACGCGCACATATATATATAATAATTAGTTTCTTTATAATACAAGATTAATAATCTACCATAACTACGAAGCTTTGTTCACAAAAGATTTAAAAAAATAATTTTAACATTAATTCTTTTAATAATTATTACACGAATATAAAAAAACTAAAAACATTCCTAAATAATATTTTTCATTTCTTTAAAAATTTTAATATCTTTATTGAATACATGTTCCTAAATAATTTACTAAATAATTCAACTAATCATATTCAATAATAATTACGTTCAAAATAAAATGTCCTTCAAATATAATTAGATTTTTAATAATTTTTTAACGCTGACAAATTCACAGTTTCGTAAATAATTTTGTAATTAAAATAAAAGGGAAAACTACGAGACTTAATAATAATATTTTTCACGTTAATGTTTTGAATAAGGCAAGTAAAAAATCTGCAACTGAGAAATAAATAAAATCTACCGAGGTACTTACTCTTTACACATTACCAACAATTACATTCGCAAGTGCCAGATAGTGGGCCTTAATGGGTGAAAATTATACTTTGCCTGAATGTAAAAGCTTTCTAGTATGTAGTTAGAATACACATTTATATACTCAGTCAGCAATTGTGCGTTAATGCAACTGTACAAGTTAGTTTCGACCTATTTAGATTTCAGAGTTACCCGCTGAGTATCTCAACATAAATTATGTTGAGGCGACAATTTCACGAGTATGATTAAAAAAACAACTTTAAAATTACTTTTTGTGAACGTAAAGCTTTTCGTATAAATTTTATTTACAGATGAAATTTTATATAAAAATTGTGGTAGCGTAGAAATCAATTTATACAAATATATAACTTGATTAGTTTATTCATAACCTACTTGATAGTCTGCAATAGTATTTGTTCAGCATATTTTCAAAAAATCATTATATAAATATATAATTATTACTTGACCAAATGTTTAAAATAATACTGCTACTGAACATAATGGATACTCTAATACGAGTTTTCACTAATGAAACTTATTTTTATATTTAATGAGCATAACAAAAAAAATTTTTTTGATAAAAGTATATTGAAATCTTATTTTTTTTTTAAAGATTATGGCTTAGTTCAAGTCCAACTCCACAATTTCCAATTTCAATTCTTCAAGCTGGAATAAAAATGACAACAGAACCACCTATGGGAGTAAAAGCTAACATGAAACGTCTATACGGATTGATGACAGAATCTCATTTTGATATTTGCAATGCAAAATCAAAATATAAAAAACTTTTATTTGCTCTCGTTTTTTTTCATAGTGTACTTCTGGAGCGAAAGAAGTTTCAACAACTTGGATGGAACGTTGTTTATAGTTTTAATGATTCAGATTTTGAGGTTATTTGATTCTTCAATATAATATTACGTAGAATATCAACATTTTCATATAATATTAACATTTATTGAATAAATTTTTGAAATTTCGATAAGAATAAAAATAAAAATTTATTTGCAAAACTATTACTAAATAACTTAACCCCTCTTTGATGTGAGCTCCTTAAAATAAATTAAAAATTATATTTTATATTTTGAGCAAAAGAAAAGAAAATTTCCATACTATTAATCGAATTATTGTAAAACTTTTTAAAACAAAACATATTTTATATATTTATCTATATTTATTATATTTTTATTCAATAATTCCTACATTTATAAATATTAGTTTTTTAATACACATATTACAAAAAATTATATTAAATTTTTTCTTTGGACTTTACAAAAAGGTTTCTGAAAATCTACTTCAAGTTTACCTAGACGAGTATCCAAACACTCCTTGGGATGCTCTCAAATTCCTAATTGCCGGAATATGCTACGGTGGCCACGTAACTGATGATTGGGACCGCAGACTTTTACTAACTTATGTCCAAGGGTATATAAATGAATCATTATTGACTGTTCCACAATATCGACTCTCATCTCTACCAACATATTACGTTCCTCGAGATGGTTCTCTTGAAACCTATCGAGACTTCATCAATGTTCTCCCGATCAACGAAAAGCCTGAGGTTTTCGGTCAGCATCCAAACGCAGACATAACTTCCCTCATAATGGAAACACGAATCACGTTTGAAACTCTCATGAGTATGCAAATGCAAGCTTCTACAACTGAAGAAGGCATGAACACCGAGGATAAGGTTAATTATTTAAAAACCTTAAAATTAATAATTTTTTAGTAATAAAAAAGATCTAATAGAATTGAAGGTAAATGTAAAGTTTTTACGTTGCTTCGATTTTTCAATGTTTAGAAAATTGCTTTATTTTAATGATGCAGCATTGATACTATCAGCTGATCAGTTAGATACTGAACTGATACATTTAAAAATGAGATTGAGACACCCATAAAGAAAATCAATCTTAGTTAATATTTGTACTATTTGTGCTATAATGAACCGAATCCAAATAAAAATACAATATTTGAATTAATGATTAAATATAAAAAATATACGCGTTTTGTAGTGTAAATTTAACTCAACCTCCCAAGGAGCTTCCAATATATGCGAATATTATAAATCACTCAAGAACAATTAGAGTCCAATATGCACGCGAGACGATACTGTAATACATATAATTGCATAAATAACATAAGCGTTAATTGAAATAAACTTTGTTTTAGGTAATCCAATTGGCAAAGGACATATTATTAAAATTACCAGAATTAATAGACTATGAAAATACAGAAAAACTGATGATAGAGAAAAAACCTCTCGATGTAGTCTTGCTCCAAGAAATAGTGCGCTACAATTATCTATTAACAATGACACGCGAGAATCTTGAAGATCTCTGCCGTGCAATTAAGGGCCTGGTAGTTATGTCATCCGAGCTCGAGGATACGTTCTTGTGCCTTATCGAGGGTCGAGTTCCTGCCACGTGGTCAAGAAGTTACCCCTCGCTCAAACCCCTCGGTGCTTGGACACGTGATCTCATTTTGCGTATCGAGTATTTGTCCAATTGGGCCGAAACCATAACTCCCCCGCTGCTCTTCTGGTTGGCAGCCTTCACATTTCCAACGGGATTCCTTACAGCGGTACTGCAAACTGCAGCTAGGCGTTTAGTTGTGTCCATTGATTCCCTGTCTTGGGAGTTTACTGTTTTCAAAAAAAATACTGAAGGAAAGTTGGTACAGCCAGAGGTAATATATAACTTGTCTTTCATTTTCATTTACTATTATAATAAAACAACTCTTAGATGAGTTTTTTCGTTGATAATTTATTTTAATTTATAATAATTGCCTATTATTTACTTCGAAAAACTAACTTTATGAAACATAATTTTAATATTGATCAATAATATGCATATATACATTTTTAATATTTGAATGCGTGTGTGGGTGAATAATATAAATTATTACTATTTTGTAGACTGGCGTTTATATAAGATCCATGTATCTTGAGGGAGGAGGATGGGATGCAGATCGCGGAATACTTATTGATCCAGCTCCAATGCAATTAACTTACGACATGCCAGTCATTCACTTTAAGCCAATTGAACAAGGGAGAAAGAAGGTTAAAGGTGAGTCATTAATTTTTTATTCAAATTCAATGGATCCGAATTTCATTGAAATTATTATACATATATTATTTATGCATTAAATCATAAATAAAAATTTTAATACACAAATTTTACTAAAACATGTTGCTAAAAATACTCGTGATATTGCTAAATGCCAAATAACAATAAAATGTATTTTAAAGGTCTATATAACTGTCCTTGTTACTATTACCCACAACGAACTGGAGAACAGGGTAGGCCCGCCTATGTAGTTACAGTTGATTTGAACGCAGGCGCGGAAAGCGCTGCATTTTGGACTAAACGCGGCACAGCTTTACTATTAAGCCTCGCCACGTAATTTAAAATGTTACTGAACTTTATTAGTTTTTATTTTACATTGTAAATGCTTATGTTACGCATCAATTACAATAATTTCAAATACATTTTCAAATACATTTTCAAAAAAGAACGAATGTGTTTACGTTTGTTTCGTTAAAATAAAAATCAATTATTATTGATACCTTTAAACCACTTTAAATGCTGAACTCCTTTCTGCTTTTTTTTAATTTGAATTGAATTATAATTATGTAAGCTTAGTCATGACTTTAGTAAAGTAACTTTAAAATAATTTTTAATTAAACATATATACATATATATATATATATATATATATATATATAATATATGTTGATTTCATTTGCAATAAACATAAAAAAATTGTCTAGAAAATTTATAAATTTTTAATTAATAAGCATTTATTTAACTCTTAAAAATACTAATGAATTGTTACTTTCTCGCTATAATATAATGAGGAAGATCTTTTATTAAAGTACATTTTAATAATAAATGCAAAATTAATTTCTTATAATTTTTAAAACATTCTATTAGGTGAAAAGAGAAAATAATGAATAGGTATATTCTAATGTAAATAAACTTAGGCATTTATGTTCTAGATACAGACATCTACTTTTTTTAATATTATAATTATTTTTATTACATTTTCTCTTCAAGAAAAGTTTACTGCCTTCCATATAATATTAACATATTTGGAATCTGTAACTTCAAATTCAGAGTACCATTCCTAAAACTTGATTAAGACTAACATAATCGAAATCAGGAATGAATTAAAGTAACGTTGACAAATCGAAGGCAAAGAAAATATATAAATCATGTATGCGCTGATGATCGTAAAGGTTCGAATAAATAAACTAATTATTCCTATACCGTTCGCTATATTATATACTTTTAATAAAAGCAGCGCTAATTCCTCTACCTATGTGGAGACGTGATAATTAAATGTATAACGCGTTTAACAACGTGTGCACACGTTTGTCAACGTGTGTTGATAAAATGTCATTACATCTAAAAAGTCGTCACTTATTAGTGGGCTACCATTCTACTGTAAAATAGTTTCCTGGCTGAAATATCCTGTTACAAATTTAAAAATGAATAAGGTAGGATATAAGTCAAACTATTAAACATCATATATTTTTAATTCATTTAAATATATTATACGTATTTCGATTTATAACATTTTTTAAAACAAATTCTGCTTTAATAGATTGAAAACTATAATATTACAAACACTTAATATTTAAATTTAATATGCAATATTGCTTTTTATTGTTTCTGAACGTGTTTAAAATATTTGATTAACTTGCTGTTTAATCATTTAAATATAAAAAGTTAAAATATACATTACATTTATAAGCTTGTAATTGTGTAAAACTTTGTTCTAAATGGCAATTTTGTAATTTTAAAAATATGTATACGGTAAATTCATAACATTTTTTTATTTATTAATAAAGATCAATCTTAATATTCTTTAATAAATTTTTTTTCATTGAAAAAAAATATAATTAAGAATAATGTTGTATTTGATTAATTATGAATGTAATCATTATAAATGTAATATTGTATCAACTAAATAAAAACTAATAAAAACAATATATAGTAGAAAATACTGATTTTCATTTCATTGTAAAGACAATAATTATTAAATAGCATTGATGTGAGTAAATACATTAAGACCAAATATTTTAGTTTTCAATTTTGATATTAGTAAATATTATTTCTATAGTACTCTTTAAATTTTTCAACTATTTTGTTAAGAAAATTGAGTTTTAATATATTCTTGCAAATGTGTTCTTACTATAAAAATTAATTTACTCTACTTGAATTCTCAAGTCTTAATTCTTTTTATACTATTATTATTATATCTTTTAACGTTATTTATTAAAAAATTTTAAATCAAATGCATTTATCTTCATGATTTATTATGCATAATTAGTTTTTACTCATAAACATGTTAAACTGTGTTTAAAATAAAATTTGAGCAAATAATCTTAGAATCACGTATGAGTTTGGCCAACCAATGATATTACTTTGATATCATTAAGAATTCGTCAATTATTTTAACAATCAAGTTTTTTTATTTACTTCAACTTTAATAATTAATTGCTTCAGGTGCATCTTTTTTAAGGACAAATTTATTAAATTTATTAAATTAAGTTGTATTCCTCTTAAGACTTTAATTTGTGTCTATCTTTAGATGCAAATCATTTCATTTTTTATAACGTTAAAGTCATACTAATATTTTTCTAAAATAGAGTTTTTAATTAAAGGTTGGATTACCTTCATTTTTTCTAGAACAATATTTATTATGTTATTCACTCCGTGCTTCAAAATAGACTAATATTTGTGTGTACTTTTGCTTTTCATTTTCCAATTAGCTGTATTTCAGTTTTCCAAGAATCAAAAGAGATTTTTGGAATATGCTCGCATGCTAAAAGTGGATTATTAGGTCCTACTGATCGCATAACTTCAGTTTGTACTTCAGTAATTTCATCGGCGGTATCGCAAATTATACGAGCTAAAGTTGTTTTTCTGAGCTCTTTTAATTGATCTAAATAAATAATAATATGCTTTATTTAAAGAAAAATTAAATATTTTTACAAATCATATTCATTAAATGTTTACTTAACGTAATTTTAATAATTATGTGTTTCATTCGTTTACCTAAATGCCAAAATAATATAATAGATATATATTATAGTGAATATATAATTAATCAACTTTCAAATAGCCGTACTATGAAAAATTTGTTTTTATTTTCAAACTTTAAAATAAACTGTAAAACTATTTAATGTTATGAAAAAAATATCTATAGATACTGAAAGTAATATTTTTTAATTAATTATATAATAAATATTAGAAAAATAATTTGAAAAAAATAATAAAAATAATAAATAATGAAAAATTAGAAAAAGAAAATACGATAAATTCAAAAATTTTAATTTGATTAAAAATTTGTATTTAATTTAATATAATTTACCTTCGTTAAATGCCCCGGGGTGATTAACTGATTCATACCAATATTTATCACCTAGTTGCAGTCTCTCAAATTGATCCCCAATTAAACACGTGAAGGTCGGACCAAGTAATCCATCTTGATTATGATTTTCTGCTAAGGCGCCTGTATACAAATCTATATCATCTACATTATCGTAAAGTTTGGAAATTTTTTGCAATGCTTCTTTATCCAAATATTGCGTCAAATCTTCAAAATTTAATGCCTTTGTCAGACCACAATATTCCCTCCATTTAATATATCCCGGTAAGCCATGATCTCTACCTCGTTGGATATTCAATGATACCAGATCAAGACCACACGGGACCGTTTGATTAGCCATTGGGTCTTCAAAAAGATGACTTGTTAATTGCGAAGTAACATGAGTGGATGTCTTTTGAATAAAATTTGATGTTGCGGTTAATATAGAACTTTCTATGCCCCCTATAACATATAAATAAATATTAATTTAACATTTTAAAATTACATATTCGCTTTTATTCGATTTACTTGGTTTTTAATTGTTTTCACGTAAATTATTAAATTTAATAGTGTCTCAATACATTCTATAAGCACATCTACTTACTTCTTTTTTAGTAAACAAAACGGTATTCTTAATTATACTTTTAATTATATTATTAAATACACTTTTAAAAGAGGCAAAAATATTATATTATACTCTGTTGTATTATATAAATTAATTTTCTCATAAATTTAAATACAAATTAAATACTAATACCTTACATATGATATTTGTTGATATATGAAGCTAGTATTGATTAAAATTATATGTAAAATTGTATGTAAATGTATAAAAAAAGTATATAAAATAACAAAACAAACCTTTACTGTATATACTGTATGGATTAAAAAGTATTTTATGCAATTGGACATAAGAAGATGTCCCCTTTTGATTGTTGGTAACATTCATTAACCCTGGTAAGAGAGTATGTGCGAAACGAAAGGCTGCTGATGAGAAGTGATTAGCGATCGTGGGATCGATATCGCTACCGTTTATCAACCTGAATCCTTGATTGAGTGGTTTCAAATTTCGCCTCATTACCTCAGATTCTCCAAGTACAATAGGTATAAATTCTTTATAAGCAATGTGCTGCAACTGAGCGCCCACTATTCTTCTGGACTCTAGATAAATTTTTTCATCGTCCCACTGAGGATTGATCTCCATAAATTTATTTGCCAAAATATTATGCTGTCGTGCCCAGAGCAGATGCATAGTTGTTAAATGTAAATTCTCGTTTGCCCTTACATCACCGGACGCAAAGCAGTAACGGCCACGAGCGAATTCAGCTTGTCTGTTGCATCCGTCATTTTCGTTTGTACTAGCCGGAAGAAGCAATCTTTTATCTGGAGTGATTTGCATTCGCAGTCGACCTCCGGAAAATTCGCGTAACGATTTTGCTGTGTCTACGTCAGAGCCATAAATCATAGAGCCATCAATGAAGGCTGTAACCTGTGATCAATAAATTATGCTGCTTTGAAAAAATTTTCTTTTCAATTTTATTTACTGTCATTCATTGATTATTAAAACTATAAGAAATTATGCTTTTATCGAATTCTTATTCCTTCCAAATCAAAATCGATCCCACTATTTTTTTTACGAATGTACCAGATTATTGTTATTATTTTTATTAATACGTATTCTATAAACATTTTTTAATATTTTTAATTTATTAACATTTTTATTAACATTTTTATTAATATTTATTCTATTAACTTTTATAAAGAAAAACTATTACGAAAGTGTCAGATTTTTTAAAAACTTTTACTTTAATTTTGAATTCAAAATAATGATTTTAATTATTTAAGTAAAATTTAAACGCATTATTAAAAAAAAAAAAAAAAAAAATAGCAACCCTTACTCGGGTAACCATATAAATCTATAAATACAAGAAACTTTGAAAAGGATATTTAATTATTAGTTTTTATATATTATATTTATACTTACTATAATTTGTTTTTTAATGCATAATAAATTATTTTGTTACTGCTGAAAGTTCAAAGGCATTAATCTATGTATATTTAATGATACTATATTTATTTAATAAACATTTTATTTGTCACTTTGTAACGTTTAGAGCTACAACCATATATCGAGAATATTTAAAGTTTAAGTAAATATTGCCTGCAATATAATTGTGCTATAATATAATACGTAAATATATAAGTAATTCATTTTACCTGATTCAACTGCTGTCTTGGGGCAATCGTGCATTGCGCCGCTGGTGCAGACCTGACGAATTCAATGCATGATTTTTTCGCTTTATCATACACTGGATCACCTGGGCCCACTTCTACAGGAAAGCATTCCGGATGATGTCCATTAGGCGGGCAACACGACAACGAGCTTCCGTTAGAGCCTTTACTAATAGCCGTGGCCGTCATATCATGATCTAAAAATTGTCCGAATACTGCGAGCATCACAGTAAATGAAGGATTTGTGCTTGGCGACGGTGGATGCACCTGAAAATTTTAATTCGTATGTTTTATTAATTATTCAATGTCTTTTTAATTAAAAAAAAACGATACTTTCTAAATTGATGTTGTAAATCAATCGTCATAATATCCTCGCATAATTTGTTTTTTTTCATTTAAGATAATTTTAATTCTTCATTCAATCGTACTGAATTCTAGCACTCAATACTCTTGGAATTTATTCTCATTGTAAAAACTTTAGAACTTTTTATTTAAATTTTCTTGTTTAATTATCCCAAATGTATCTACATCTTCTATATTTATGAACTGGAATGGTTCAGCCATTGCTATGGTTTTCTCACATAATTATATACAAGCTAAAAGATTATCATTCGTGAAGAAATCAAGTATTGATTCAGTGCATTCTCCTTACACGTCTCTCGCTTCAAAATTTCCGAGTTCCAACAAATAAGATTAAGCACAGGTAAAGATAAAGAACTGCTGCACCTCTTTATAATCTACATTATACTTATAATGGTATTATCTCATATAATTCTCAATTCATTAATTTTTAACATAAAAAAATTTTTTTAAAAAAACATCTTTTCCGATACATTAACATTTCCTAAGAATCATATTCTATAGACTACCAACCAGGTTATAATAATTTAAAACAGACGACTCTTGAAACATTGACTTCCATCTTTAATTCTTTTGAATATAAATTTTACCAGTAATGCATAAACTCGTCTTAATATTTATATATAATTCGTGTTATGATTTGAAATATGCAGTAATGGAATTTTTAGGAGTACCTGAAGACTGACTTTCCTTGCAGAAGGCAGGGAAGTGCCTAATTTCCCTATTCTCGGAGCTCCGATCCCGTCTGCGTAGTCCGGCGGTAAAGACCTACCAAAGGGCGTAAACGCTCTTCCCAGGTGCAATGGATGATTGCACGTACCGTCAAAGCTCCTGTACTTGGCTGCGTTTTTTGAGCACTGAATGCTCGAGTGAATTGCGCAAACGTCTGCAGAGACCCAACCAGCATCCAAAGTACTTCCGAAACTCGTTGACTTTCCCATGAATGATCTATTGCTTTCGACTAGCTTTGTAGCTGCGAGCTCTGCCACCCCGGCAAGTGCTATTTGATTCGATCGATTGCTCGTACTCATGACATACTGATGCCGCGAGTCCGGGGAAGGCGAGGGCAGGGACATCGTGGATAAATCTGCAAGGCGTCGAGCGAAGATAGCCTTATTCCCAGCTTCGACAGCAGCGGCGTACTCGGACTCACTTAGGGTCATAAGGCTGACTTTATTGATGGACGGAAATATGGGTACAGCCACTCGACTCGACGATTTCAAACTTCCCATTGATACGTAGGTTTCATTTACGCGATCTGATATGTTCAACTTTGATATAAGCGAGTCCGAGTTGCTTGCCGAATAACTAATCGCCACTGCGACCGCTATCGTGAATGTGGCTCTGTAATTCAATTTTATCATTTACACAAAATAAATATTTATAAAACTTTCAGACCTTTTTGTAATTCGAAAAAAGAATATTATGTTGCCTTTATATTACACGTATATGCACACTCGTATGCGTTACATACATTAAAAGAAATTATTCTTCTTTACAATAAAAATTATAGCTATAAACTGAAATCCCCCGAAATGTACTTATTTTACTTACTTACGAAATTTAAAGACTAATTTATTGAAAATAATTAATAAAACTTATTCTGTCAGAAGTTACTCAAACTGAAACTTGTTCTTCTTTTAACTATTAATATTCATTTGAAATCTAACTTTTAATAAAATAATAAATATTCAAAAACAAAAAATCAAGTATAAAAAAATATTAAATTATGTAAAATGGAATTTATTTAGTTAATGAGCATCAAATTAACTAATCAAAGGAATCTTTGGCTTAAAATTGAAAGTTGAAAGTTATTACTATATGTTTATTAAGAATCATGTCTATCGCCATCTTTCATTTTTTATTATCATTTTAAGCAAATTATAATGTGATTAAGTTTATTTTTTTAAGAATTCAATAACTTGATTTACTTTATGAGCTTGCATTAATTATTAATGTAATTAAAATTACTTCTGCTAGAATATTATGCATGAAAAAAATATTTAACATGCCATAAAAATATATATATATATGAAACTTACACAATAGCAATAAAGGTGATACACTGGAGTTGATATTCTCTTCTACGTCTTGAGTAAAATTGATGAGTGTTGTTCACGTAAAAAGGTACCATTCCTCTTGTACTTATCTTGGGGTTCGAATAGGTCAATGGCGTCCTTTCCGTCTGCATTTTTTCGTGCTCGCTTTGTTTAATTTTATGCAAAACAGTGACAAAATTTCAATGGAATATTGATTAATGTTTTATGCTTAGTAACCTTCACAACCAAAATTTTTAAATATTGACATTCAAATGTGTCATAAAAATTATTCGACTGCATTACATTTATCCATTTATTTTTAAATCAGGTTAATTAATATAATATTAATATTTAATAATAGAAAAGTTCTACTTTCGTATTCAAAGCATTTAGAATAATAGACATCATTTATCTATAACATTTATACAACACTTTTTCAGTTAAACTAATGCCGAAGTTTTGTACCATTCTAATCTCTTGATTGATTTTAACATTACATAAAATAAGTAACAAAATTATTTAATTTAGCAGCAACATTATCATTTAAATAGGAATAGTTAAATGTTATAGTTAATATACATTTACTCATTTAAATAACATAATTTTTTAATTGGTCAAAGCAAATCGAAGTAATAAAATTTTGCTATTTATTTGTATTTTTTATAAAGCATTTAATAATTTACAAGCAAAAGTAATAAATCTAGCAATTAAGCGAGTATAAAAAATTTTAAGTGGTAACAATAAAGCAAGTTTATTATCACGAGGATTGTCAAGAAGGTAAAATCTCAGCCAGGATTTCCGCCTAACACTGAAAAATATAACGCTTGTTATAGGAAAAAGAAGGAAAAAAGAAGGAAAAAAAGGGAATAAAAGGAAAAAAGCGAGTAACAATATTACCTGTAATATAAAAATATTGAGAGACAAAATGTCCGTACTTTGACACATGAAGGCGATATATCGACTGACCTCGGAGAAAAAGGAGTCAACGATGGCGCCGGGAACCCGTGCTTTATGTAACGCCATAAGCTAGTCGTGGCGTTGTTGCCGCATCGATTTCAACGTAAAATCATTCGCGCACAGTTAATGTGTATTAATCAATTAATACCCATGTTGATTGCTCGTTTTTTGATAGCTTATGAAGATTTAACATTTTATTATGAGAAAAAATGTTTTTATCATATAATATATGATGTGTAAAAAATATTGTTTTTTTCTCCCTTAAAATACATATCGTTTACCCAAAAAACAGTTGCAGTTGCAATTATGTTATAAGTTTTTTAAAATTTACATCTTTTATGTTTATCTTATATTCCAAAATTATCTAGAAAAATAATCTTTAATATAAATGTGTGGTATTATTGCCTAGCAATAATATAACATCTTGATCTTGATATAAGCATAAGATCAAATTTCTAGTGCAGAATATATTCTAGAAGTAAGAAAGCATTTTTTAGAAAAATTTCTTAGAAAAGTATTTAGAACTCTGACTCAAGTGTAAACACTATAAATACCAAATTGTGCTATTACGATTGCATAAAACTTTGACTAATTCATTATAACTACATTGTTACTTGTATACACTTTTGTCTGCATTAATACTTACGTGAGGGACAACGTTCTTAAAGCATTGCATCTAAAATAGTTCATCCTCTCTCTCTCTCTCTCTTTCTCTCTCTCTCTTTCTCTATCTCTCTCTCTCTCTCTCTCTCTCTCTCTCTCTCTCTCTCTGCGTATCTACGTGTGTGTGTCTGTTTGTAGAAATAGAAATACAAAAAAAAAATAAACAGAACAACAAAAAGTGTTAAAATTTTTAAGTTATCAATATTTGCATAAGATTTGTTTTAATTATGTGCTAAAAATGTGATTATAAGCATATATTTAATCTAATTTTATTTTTATATTGTTTTATAATTAAAACAGAAAAGTTGTGTAAACTCTTTCTTACAATTAAATATCATCAAGCATTATAATGCATCAAAAACTTTAATTTTGCATCTTAAAATAAGCAGAGAAACTCTGCCTAAAAACAAATGTGTATTAATTATTACAAATTAAAACAATTATTCATTAATTTCAAAAACAACTTTAATTTAATTGTGATTGTTAAAATTTTTTTTTCATTCGTATAAATTTTAATTTTAATTATATACATGTAAGTAATGATCTCCTAAAACTAAATTTTGATAAATATTAACAATGCTTATTCAAAAAGTTTAGTGTTAGTTCTTTGCTACAAATTTATAATAATTTTTTAATTTTCATTAAAACCTTTTTTTTATTCATAAGTTTATTGATAAATAATTTTTAATTATATAAACTACTTTATTATACTGACTATATGGGTGTCTTTACAGCTAAGATTGTTTGTGTTATGTAAGAGATTCGCAGTCGCGGATTATAATGTAATATGAGAATATTGTACTTTAATATTTCTTTAAACATAGAATATATTGCATTATATTTCATAAAAAAAATTACTATAAAAATCAACGATGCAGACTTATCTCAATATTTATAAATTTTTAATTCGCAAAATTAAAAAATAAAAATAAAAATTCTAAATAAGTATTCTAGATAAAATAAATGTAATAAATATTTTTCTTAGTATGTAAAATAATAGTTATGTTAACAGGGGCTTCACTGTGAGGCTTCGTAAAGCTGCAGTTAATCTTGCAATTGAATATAAAATAGTGATGCTAATATTCGGCAATAAAACATTTCACTATTAACAAGTAATAATATTAATTAATGGTATATTAAAAAATATTAAAATTTTTCAACTCCCTTTACTACAATAATTTTATGGATAATTAAATATAAATTGATTGTGATTTAAAATCACATGTTAATATCTCAATGGTAAATTGATAAAAAAAAATTGAACAAATAAAGAATTACTGTAGAGATAACGCTCTATGTATGTTTTTAAAATAGGTTTTAATTAAATTAAAGCAGTCGTCTAGTCTAAGTAACAAAAAAGTTTTTTTTAATAACCAAACTTTTTAACTTTTTTTAAAATTTATCAATAACTATTAATAATTTATCAATTCCATAAATGTTTTCATACGTTTCAGCAAACGAATCCAAAATAGTTGATATGTACGAATGAATCCTCGCCAGCTCAGGACTGGAGAATCGATCGATAATGCTGGAGATTTTGAGTGTGGCTACAGAAACTTGGCCTACGCCTATTGGATCCTCGGAATAGCGCAAGAGGATGGGAAATTAGTAAATTCGCATAAGTCGTGTACTGCGAGTGGGACAAACAGATAGGGGAGAATGTACGGGGACGGGTCAACCGATGGGTCAGTTCTACGATCAAGCTGTGCGTGGAGGAAGAGAGGGTGGGAGCTGGGTCTGGTGCGCGGGCGGGGCGGAGAGGGGGAAGAGAAAACGAAAGTCATGACAGCGGCAAAGGGAGTCGGAAGAGACGGGAGGAGGTCGGGTCGATGAACGGGGAAAAGGAAGCGAGGGCGATTCGACCCTCTGAGCTCATGCAGAGGGCGCGGATCCTCGTCTCGCCCCATTTTGCTGGTGCTCG
Organism: Kradibia gibbosae; assembly: GCA_018907135.1. Lineage (NCBI taxonomy): Eukaryota > Metazoa > Arthropoda > Insecta > Hymenoptera > Agaonidae > Kradibia > Kradibia gibbosae. The sequence goes on along the minus strand of JACCHX010000001.1, from coordinate 33,646,128 downwards.
AGGACGGCGGATGCGCCGGGGCTAACCCTGAAGTAAAATGCTACACGAGCGCGGTCCACCCTTTCGACTCATGAGGCCCGGGCAACGAAAGTTCCAGGAGCATCGCACCTACCATAAGACCCACCCATCTACGGACACCAAAAATATGAATGAACTATAATTTTGTGCGCTTGCGTTTGTATTTACATTTGCGCACGCGTTTTTCCTTAATTGATTAGCAACAATACTAATATTTCTTTTAATTTTTTTTAATTCTCTACTTTCAATTTTATTTATTAATTAATTATTTAACAATTGCGTATTATATAATATAAGTCCTTTCGCGTTTATTGATATTTATGACTAATATATTTATGTACAGCCTACATTATTCTAAATATTTGATTGTTTTCTTAAAAATAATTAATCTTGTAATATAATACAATAAATAGTTATTAAAATTATACTTTATATACATCAAAATCGTACTTCTGAATAATTATTTGATTTTATAATATTATAAATAAAATACTAGTACGTAATTACTAATTGAAACAATACTATTTAGGAAAAGTTTTATAATTGTTTTCACAACTATTCTAAGAAAATATAAAGAATAGAACATTTACTAATTTTACTAATTATACTTCTTGGTGCATTTATTATTTCAAAAAAAAACATTGAAAAATTGTATAAAATACATCTAAAATAATACTTTCTCATATTCACAAAACGTTAAATTTTCAGATATCTAAAATTCATATGCGTACTAGAAAATGATAGTAATATCCAATAGTAATGATAGTAATATATGGTATTTTCAAATACTCCTATTTAAACAAGCCAATCATACGTAAACATACAGGATATTTGAAACCTTATTCTAATAACGCTTAATTTTTTCTTTGAAAACATCTGTTTTCAATATTAGCCAGTATATTAAATTATGATTATCATCGTAAATATAATGAAAACAAATAATTTCATTTTGCCAAATTTAATAATTTTAAGATGATATGTGAATCTTAAAATATTAATGATTATTAAGAACAACAAAAGCTACACTCCTTTACTGAACGAAGTTCTAACCATTGTTCTTGATTTGGTACATACATTTCAGCTGGCATTTGCTCAAGGCCTGAAAATTCTACGGATCCATTTTCTGTGGTTTTCTTAGCTGAAATATCATGAAAAATAAATTAATGTACTTCATAGGCGTTTATATTAAGTTTTTAACTTTTTAAATTAAACATTGTAAATAATAAAATAAAACTTCATTCGTTATTTTTGTCAATGAGCTACTCACAAAGCGTTTTGTTCATTGAAATTGCTTCACCTGGATGACGAAGGAGTAAACGACCGACTCCTTCACACCTTCGTAATACTTCATTCTTTAAAAGATGTTCTCGACCTTTTTCAGAAGTTTTTGAATTACTAAGCCATGTTGTTACATGAGCAAAATCTTTAAGTAACTGCAATGCCCCCCATTTGCTAAAAATGTTTATAACTAACAATATCTAATATACTTTTGTAATAAATTATAATATATTATATTCTTTACCAAAATATTTGTACCTGAATTTAATCTTATGTAAATATATATGGTCTAGCCATGCTTCACACATTATTCGAAGGACCATATTTGACACTTCCAAGTCTTCAATTACTTCTAGGACTGGAAGTAATACACGCTCTAAGAAAAAAATAGATTTTATATAAATTTGCAAAAAAATTGATAGAAACTAAAATAAAACTAAAAATAATCCATTGAATTTATTTAATTGATTTGGTGAAACGTACCGAAATAAGTTTGAACATACAAACTGGGTGCAGAAGGTGCCATAGTAAAACTTTTTTTCCAATAATTAGATTTGGGGAAATAAACCTGAAGATTAGTGAAGCTAATAATTTGACATATTTTTGACAAAATTTTAATACATAAATTCGGAGCATCCTAAAAGATTATTATTTTTATTACTATTATTATTATTATTATTATTAATATTATTATTACATATTTGCACTGATCTATATTATAAATATGAAATGTACAAGTACGCTTGAATTTTTTATACTTTTAATTGACGAATATTGGTGAGAACTTCTGAAACAATTTTTGCACGCATCTTTGTACAAACGTAAACTTGAACACTTTTTGATTTCTGCAATTCATTTGTATGATCTGCAAACTAATCATAAATAAAAATTCTTTCAACCTTTTTCTTAATAAAAATTTTTAAATAAAATATATAAGTTTTAATCTAAAAAATTTGTAAAAAGCAATTTTTATCAAACAAAAACTACTTCGCATAAACGTCTTAAAAAGACTAGGTTATAATAAATTTTAATTTACAAAAAATCTTGTGCTTGCAAGTTTTTTATTCAATTTTTGTGAATATATTTAAAAAGTGTATAATATTTCAATTAAAAAATATTTTCATGAATTAAAACTTAACTATATTTTATACTTATGAATATTAAATTTACATTTTAGTAACAGTATAAGAGGAAGAAGTGCCGCTATATATTCACAATGTTAAAATGTACCATGAATATCGCGATGCGCTTACGCTCGTTCAAATTGGACTCCTTTTTACTAGAAACGTTGCTAATTTATTTAGACGAATTTGTACTTATATTTCGCAAATTTAACTTTACACGTATAAATCAAGATCGAACCAGGTACAACAGAGAAGGGATCTCGAAAAACGAAGATGAATTTTGTAGACCAAAAGATTATATTTACGCAAAAAAATTATCATTTATTTTTAAACTACTCTATACAATGCAAAGTGGATAAGAGCTGCGGGGGCTAAATGTGAGGGCGTAAGCTCACCTCTTAATACGCGCGGAAAAGCGGATTTTGTCATAGGTTCAAAAGTTTCCGGAGTGGGAAAACTGGTCCGTGGGTACATGGAAAAGTGTTTACTGTGAAACTGACGACCGAGGGGGTAAGACGTGTGGGCTCCACTACCAGGCCCTGCCTGGCCAAACCTTGGATTTTGGCCTAAGTCCCCGAGCTCAAGCTGCTACACTCCCCCTTGGCACCTTCTACTTCTTTTTCGACGGCTATCCCGCACTAGCCTATCCTATCCCCTCACCCCGCCGCATCTTCAACGACTAACTGTCGCTGCATCTCTTCCTACCCGCTCCCTCACCCATTCGCGTCCACACTCTTTTCGACTCACTCCCTCCTTCTACCTCGCTCTCCTTTTTTCTCTTCCTCTCTCTCCCTCTCTGCCACTTTGTACTGCGCCTCAGGTCCCGCGGTTTCGGGTCCGCAACACCACGAAACCGCGAGTCGAGCCGCTGCTTTAATTCCGAAGGTTTGCATCATGATAATAAACCTTATAATTGAAAATAATAGGTATATATAATAATAATGATAATAATGATAATGAAAATAATAATATAGATGGAAAGATTGTCGACCCTACTAAAAATTGAAAAAGGATTTAATAAAATATTTAACCAATAGAGTAGAATATATTAGTTACATCGTCCTGTAAAAAGTTTCTTAGATAATATAATGAAATAAGGTAAGTATTGGCAATAGCTCTTATATGTATAATAATTTTTATATTGCCTAATTTAAATTTACATGATTATACAATTATGAATTAAAAAATTATCATCTTTTGCACATAAATACTTTAATCATTGTTATTGCCTAATTAATCGAAATAAAATTTTTAACAATCTCAATACCTTTTACTTCATTAAAAAAAAAACATAATAAAAAACCTTTAAAATATGCACTTTCTCTACAAATTGTATAGTAATTCAAGTAAAGTGCGGTAAACTAACGTTCTTATAAAGCCAATACATCTTCATATTTAATCTTCAATTTATCCAAACTTCAAATAACGATTTAATATTAACTTTTCATTTTAGTACGTTACTTTTCAAAGTTAGTAATACTTTTGTTAAAAGCCGAAAAAACCTTTTTTATGCGTTCAGACTCAAATTTTTAATTTCGATTATAATTTTCTGCATTATAATATTTCATGGAATTTAGCACGTACGATAGTTTTGCGACAGAAAACTTCGTCGCTGAAAAATCAGAGTCGATCGTATAAAGACAAATTTTTAATTTACGGATGTAAGCGCAAATAATACAGAAATGTGTGAAAGGCATGCGAACGAGTGGGAAAGGGGAAGAAAGAACATGCTAGAAAGAGAAACAGAAAGCGCGCGCGAATGAGAACAGCTACAGCGCAGATACATAGAAGGACTAGGCCTTATGCTGGCGACATGCTAAGCCTCCTTCACGAGTCCATTTACAGAATTAGAGTATTTCGCGGATATTTGTTTGGCCCACTCTGCTCCAAAGCAAAACCCTTTTCACAAAACATTTGGAGGTTACGTTTGATGCGTTTTTCTACGTAAATAAAGTAAACGCGATCTTCCGAAATTTTCTTTGCTTTGTACACACGCTACATTTCCATCCTTCGTCCTATTTTCAACCAACAGTTCTAAATTGCTATATCAATAATTTTAGTGTGTTTAGTTGTAAAAAGTACATTTAATAAAAAAGAATATGTAGAAAAATATTTACAAACGCCAGACAATTTTTAGTGTGTCTAGTTATAGGAAAAAAGAGAGTCTACTTAAATAACTTTCATTGTGTATATTCATAACTTAGATTATTTAGTACAATTACGATATATTAGCCTTTAAGAACGACGTTTTTATAATTTAATTATTTAAATTATTATAAATAAAGTAAAAGTTATATTTACAAAATGAGCCACGAACTCATTTATTTGAATATCCCTTTTATTTCACGTTGCTCTTTTTGGCAAAGGAACCTCGAGCTATGCTCGCCGAAAATGTCGCAATGGTATAATTGGGATGCAGGAACAATGACTAAAGTTCACTTATTTCTCATAAAACAGTCTATCACACACACGTTGATCGATAAAAGGTAGTTTTCATTAAAGTTTTACTTTTAATTTTTTGTATCTAAACAAATAGCCTTCCTAAATAAATTTGTAAATTCAAAGTCCTTTAAAGCTACAGTTATTGCAAATGTAAAAAAGTAATAATTGAAAGAACGTGGGTGGTAATTTAATGCTCAGCATTACACGTTATTACCTTCAAGTACGATAATACGTTTATACAATTTCTGATGTCTGATTTAACCAGGAGAAAAAAAATTTCTAGATTCCAGGTTCGCGCAATGATACAAGCCTCCTGTATAGACCAAAGTCGCATTGTGTGAATCGAATGATCCATGCGATGCAACACAATAATCTGCTCCGAGAGGGGAAGTTCGATCAAGGGTGCACCTGCATCACAATCCTGACCAGTCTCCCATTCGTTACTAAGCGTCGTCAAAAGCAGGAAAACATCGACAAATTTCTGGCCAGTGTGTGTAGCCTTCGTTCCAAATCCACTCGAATTCTTTTAAATATTACCAGTGTACAAATTTTATAAATGCATTAATCTGTATCAATTAATTGATTTTTTTATGGTACAATAATATGATTGTATATCGAAAGCCATTATGTGAAGAAATTTTTTGTATTAAAAGACATAATTTAAAACAAAAATACAGTTAAACGAAGTTCATTGTTTAAGAATCAAACTTGACTTTATTTAGCATTACCAAACAGTATTTAAAATATGGCATTTTTCAAAATAAAGAAATACCTGATCATAATGTATTAAAAACATACCTCGTAGATTGAATTCGGACTTTCGAATGACACCTTTGACGAGCATTGATACGCAGCGATATAAGCAAGTCGAAAAAGCTGATCCCATATTGTAACAGCCACGTGACAAGTCAACGCATCAGATAGAGTTTGTAGAGCTGTTTTAACAGCACATGGCACTATAAAGAACTCTAAATTACTATGACATTTGTTAATTTCACAACAAACATTGAAAGTATTAATTACCATTTTACTAATTGAATAAAAGTAGTTAAGGAGATTAAACAAAAAATTTTTATATTATAAAATGGATTATAGGGACCTATAAATTATATATTGATATTATATTCACAGTTATGTAAAGTGTTTGAATACATTGTAGAATGAATTATATATACATGAACAAGTATTTCATAGAAAAATTTTTAAATAAATGAAAAGTAAACCTTTAATCGTAATTTGCTTCTGCTACTGAATATATCATATAACTATAAATCTAAATTTTTGTAATTAATTTTAAATCAAAAGTCTTATCTTGATACCGGTAGTAATTGATATAGGGATATGGCTTGAACTTATATACAAAACGCTTTTTTGTGTTGTTTATATAATTTTTTATCGAAAACACTTATAAAGATTTACGTTACTAGAGTGGGAAATACAAATATTATGCTTCTTGGATTAATTGCAGCATATCAGGATTACATTAAAAAAAAATGTTAAAGAACAAAATAAGAAAAGAATCCTGTATAGTCTCTTAATATCGATCTTGCGGTTACACAAATCTCGTAGAAAACTATGATGGTTTATCGCCAAACTTGTTTCAAATTAATTAAAAAAGTAAATTATACGAGGAATAGATATAATTTTCTTATTAAATTGTAAAATTGCATAAAAATAAAAGAACCCTTACTAACAACAAAAACAGCATCAAATAAACAAATCATCATCGCGTTAGAATTCATTCTTGTCGATTTATTTATGCGCCAACATTTCACAAGATTATTTTAAACCCAATTATAAAATTTAAATTAACTTCATATTTATCTCATTTTTAAAATATAAAATGTAACTCGAATTTTTTTTGCTAGTCGTATTGTGCATTATAAACTTTTCAGTTTCAGCTGTTTTTTCTTATCAGCTCTTCCAAAATATATATTAATTTATTATACCATTATTTCCATATATAAATTTTTGTATCCAATTCTTCAAATACTCAGATCCATGACAATGTCGAATAGCCAAGGGTTCCGATGACCACCATAAAACTATATGATCTAATATACTTGATATTGACCCCCAAGCCAATAACTGGTAAAATTCTTGTACTCTATTTTCTTCAACTTTGTGTAATTTCACTTTATCTAATAATTTTAAAAAAATTAATTGGTTTTCTAATAAAATTGGTTTATATATATTTTTTCTAATTTCATATATTATTAATCAGTTATTAGGAAATATAATATTGATTATATATATAAGTATATAAAAAACAAATTGTATATTAATTTACTTTGAATAAAAAAAAATTCAAAAATTTATAATAATAATAATATATTTTACCTGTCAAAAAGAAATGTTGTAAAAAATAATAATTTAATATATTAATTAAAGAACTAGATCACAGTGCAGCTTAAATATAAATTATTAATAATTTATTTCAATTCGAGCTTTTAAATAAATTCTTTCCACATTAAAAAAAATACGTATTTACATATTGCATACATTTGCAAGCAAATATTACATTTAGAATCTTACTGCAAGCTCATACAAATACAGTTTTATTATTATTACTATTAGTAAGTTCAACATTGTCAAGAAATATTGTAATTCTGTTTTTGTTTCCTATTCAAAAAAAATTTTTTTATACATTGAAGCCAAACTTTTTAGTTTAATTATATTAGCATATTAATTTTAAGTACCATTTTCTTTTTCGGTAGTATTAGGATGTAGTAAATATGGAGATATTCTTCTTATAACCTTTAATATACTAACAATTTGTTTATTTTGTAGTTTCACCAAATCGTGTACATTCTCAAGATTAGGATTTGGTTCCTGATGATCAGTAATTTTTATAGATGAAGAAGTAAAACGTTTAGTTAAGCTCCTAAAAAAAATTAATCAATCACAATAATCTAAATACAAATAAAATAATTTGTCATATATATATATATATTAAAAATTAATATTTTTAAATGAAAAGATATTTTTAAAATATGTATTTTAAATAATATTTAACAAAATATTTTTATATAAGTAGATAAAAGGAAAAAAATTATTTATAATTATCAGAGATTGTTTTATTTAACAATAATAAATACAGTATGAAAAATTCAGTAATTGCAAGTATTAATTACCGATAAATCTCAATGCTTGAATATTGAGGAACATCCATATCTATATTCACAGTAAATTTTTCAATATCATTACTATTGCATCTATAATTTGATAAAAATAAATGAAGAAGCTTGTCGCAATATTCTTTCGTGTGGTTTTCAGCTAAAATCTAAATTTTGCAAGTTATAAGATGTATTAAAAGGGCAGTAAATGTTCGATAATACAATTTATCCTACTTGCAATATGCGAGTGAGTGATAGTTTTTTTAATGATTCCAACATATCCGAACAGTCATTATAAAATATGTTTACTGAAGAATCATAACCATGATCTAAACTTAGTAGCTCGTTGTAAACATTAATCAATCTATAAATTTTTTATCCCAAAATTAACTTTATTTGTTAATTAGAAATAAATGTTACATTTATTAGTACATTTTTTACCTAAAAATTATGATAAGCAATTTACGAATCATAAAACGACAAGTTTCATTAATTAAATCGCTGACCAATCTGACAATAATATTAATTTTTCTTTTCAGTTCAAAGATTAGATACTTTACTTTATATTTGTAAATAATATTTTCTGGTTCAACTGGCTCTGATATAATTTTACAACTTAAAATAAGTAACTCTAATTTTTTGGTTAAATGTTTTAAATTCTGTAAAAATAAAATTGTTTATATTTTAAATTTACAACATCCATAAATATATAATTTTATAATAATTTATCCATGAAAAGCATGTATATTAAAAGAATTGAAAAAATTTTTTTTTAAATTACCCGTAATTATTTTTTAATAATATTGAGTAAAAAATATTTATGTATGTTTTATCTATCTAATCATTACAAATTTTAATTACTTTATTTATTATTTATATATATTTCGTAATTTTATTATTATTAGAATCAAGATATCTTTCAGTAAACTAAGGCCTTCAAAATCATATCGTATTATTGCGATAGAATAGTACTTATCAATTTACGATAATCAAAAAATCGTTACTAATTAATAAATAAAAAAACATTGAGGTATATATAGGCAAGTTAATCTACTATTTATATCTATATTATAAATGTAATGGGATTGCCATGATAACATAAATGCCATATTTTAATGTTAATTTGTTAATATTTTAACTTATATCACTATTTTTGAGAGTATATAGAAATACAATTTGCTGAAAGCAGAATAAGACTTTTCAAATTATGTTAAAATAAGTTTAAATATGCTATAAAATACAATAAAAAAACTTGATGCAAACACGTAAAGTTCCAACGGTAATTCCCCTTTTGTAATAACTCCTTTTGACAAGCAATGATAAAAGAAGTTGCACAATTGTCAACCGATAAGAGTAACTCATGCTTCAGAATATATAAATATACTACTATATAATAGTTATTATATAATTATTAATATACAATAATTTTAAACAAGAGTAATTACGAAAAAATACGAGGGTGAAAAAGAGGGAGGGAATATAAAATAAACGAAAGCATTTTTAAAATATAAGTAAAAATAATCAATATATAAGTATTTCTTTAGAAATGTCAAATAAAAAGTTTTGGAAATGAAAAGAATAAGCGAACAATGAAGAGAGAGATAGACTAATATACATATGTAAACATAAAATACTTACAACATGATTATATGAATCGGTTTTTGTAATATTTTTTAAATATAAGACAATTTCACGTTGAAGCCCGTCCATTGTTACACTGAGAATCAAAGAATTTGTAAAAAATTTGTTAATCGTAGGTGGAGTCCGAAGAGGCATCCACTTGGCCACATTATCTTTATAATTTCTGCTCATGTGTTTATAATACAATCTCCAAAATTCGTCTTAAATTTTTATGTTTTTTGAGTAGTTATAGTCTATATCAGGAAAAAATAGCAGCTAAACAAAATAATGTAAGAAAATTATGATAGTATAAGGACATTCAAAAGTATATATTAAACAATACACAAATATAGTAAATGTTACCTTACTAAGCTTGTATCAAAAATATACTTATCATAAATACAATCTAGATTTTCTTTAAATCTCAATATAAAATACAATCTCAATATAAACTTATAAAGAATTCAACTAAAATTATTACCCATGAAATTCTATATCTATAGTATTGTTTATCTATGAATATTAATTAAAAAATTTATTAAATGTTTAGATAATTCAATATATTATTAAATACAAAATTCGTTTTAATAAAGTTCTAAGTTTTACGATAAGGATGCAATAATTTGTAACGAGTGGTTTAATGATTAGCCTGTATTCTTATAACGAACTGTTGTCAAGGAGATTCCTTAATATATTCTTAAGCTATGAACCTATATACAACTAAAAATACTTGCTACGATGAATCGTCTTTATAATTATCTTCAATTTATTCATAAATATAACCAATGTAAACAAAAATTATAAATGAATTTTTGAACCTTTAAAATGTTTAAACTAGTACTTGAAAGCTGTGTAAATTTAAAGTAGGATTGTTACCGCTTAAATCGATCATTGTAACTTATTATTTAATATTCTGCAGTTTTAACAACAACTAATAAACGTAAATTTTACTGTATTTATGTAAAATCATGGAATGCCTAAATTAAACTAAATATTTAATTTATTTAGTTTATTTAATTTAGGTACCTTACGTTTATACCCTATTCTTAACAAAATTATGTTTGAAAAAAGTATTGAATAGGTTTGGTTGAACAGTTTTTGAGAAAGGATCCATCCCTACGTGTGATCCAAGGAAGACGTATCCAATTCCCTAAAAATAAGACATAATATTTACAATACATAAGGTTATAGATTATAAGTTAGAATTTTAGTTGAATTCTTATCGATATAATATAACTACCAGTCTTATAAATTAATTAATTTTTAATAAAAAACTGACGTTGCTATTAACATAATTTATCACTTATATGTGAAAAATAAAACACGTGCACATGTATTAAGATTTAAATTAAAATCATTTTATCTGAAAACCAAATAACTAATTAAATGTACTTGGATAGAATTCCTATTTTAACATAAACTTATAAATTACATTGTCAATTTTTTCTACGTTTCTGTGTAAATCAAGCCTAGACTTATTCGTCAATTCTTAATATCTGGGCGTCTTCATCTCTTTCAACTTCTACTATTAAAGATTTACAACCTATTTAAAAACATAAAATTTTAATTTTTGGTCTTATGATTTACAAAATACACTAATAAAAATTTATATGCTTAAAGTGCGGCTGTTTTATTTTTTCCGCATTTTACTGGACCAATACAGGATATATGTCTATTGCGCATGTGACTATAGTGGCTCGATATAATCAGCTGATATTTTTCAACTACTAGTGTTACGTTGTAGTAGTATCGTTACTCACCAATACGTATATTAATTGAAAAACTTTAGCAACAAATATCGTTTTTATTACAATTAAAAGAGAAATGCTGTCATTTTTTCAACGGACCCTAAACTTGCAGGTGTGCAAAAAATATTGAGCACATAATAATTTTAAAGTTTGATTAATTTCCCCTATTATAACCTTAACCTTATATAATCTATAAATATATTAAAACTAATTTAAAATAATTCAGATATACTTATACTTTTACGTATATTTCCATACAAATTAAAACAAAAAATACAATATCTTACTGATGATATGATTTTATTATGTCCTTATAAAGAAATCTCATTTCCATAAAAAAAATCCTTCAAAATCATTTACATAAATAGCCGTAATTTTAGATTTTAAATACGAAAAATTCACTTTGTTAATTTTCTTTATTTAATGCTAATTTTTTACTAAAGAATATTAGGTATTAATTAAAAACACTTATACATGATAAATATGAAATGTGTTGTACTTTATTAACAATTTAATTTAAAAAAATTGTTTTTTAAAATACAAACTTTCTAAATAAATAATAAATTAATTAGTTTAATGTAAAATAATAAACAATAATAATTCGTTATTGCAGGTCCTAAAAAGTGCGAGAAAATTTCAAACTTCAGCTGCTTTTTTGTCTGATTCACTATTTGTTGTAAGTTACCAATTTAATTACTTGTAAAATACAATAATCATTGGTGTTAAGAAATTTTGTTTTCTTTATTATTAATAGTTTTATCAAAAATGTAATTTTATTACAAATAATATATTTTTATCAAAAAATTATATTATATTAAATTTTAGCATAGAAATACAAAGCAAGATAATCCAAATATTCCTTTTGAATTTGATGATGCAAATAAAAAAAGAATTGAAGCATTATTAAAAATTTATCCAGAGGGCCATAAGCGAGGAGCTATGATACCTCTTTTAGATCTTGCTCAACGACAACATGGTTGGTTACCTATTTCAGCAATGCATAAGGTCGCTGAAATACTTAATGTGTCCAATATGAGGGTATATGAAGTTGCTACTTTCTATACAATGTTTAACCGAAGACCAATGGGAAAATATCATATTCAAATATGTACATGTACACCATGTTGGTTAAGAGATTCTGATTGTATATTACAAGTTGTTCGTGAGGAAACCAAATGTGAATTAGGTGGAAATTCTGCTGATAATATGTTTTCTGTCTCAGAGATGGAATGCCTTGGTGCATGTGCAAATGCTCCAATGTTGCAAGTTAATGATGATTATTATGTATGTAATGTATAATGCATTTTCATTTTTAATAAAAAAAAATACATTTTACAAAATAAAATGTCTTTATATTAGGAAGACTTAACACCAGAAACAACAAAAGCTATTATTGATTCTCTAAAAAAAGGAGAACGACCACCACCAGGACCTCAATGTTGTAATAGATTTGCAGCTGAACCAGCTTCTGGACTTACATCACTAACTTCTCCTCCAAAAGATCCTAGTTTTGGAGTACGATCGGATTTGTAAAATAATATTCTTTTAGAATAAATTAAATGCAGTTTGATTCGCCAATATAGATATATTGTATAGCAAATCTAATTTCTTATAAGTTTCCAAAATTAAGAAAATATTCCAAAATAAGGAAATTTAATACTTTAAAATGAAAATAGTATTTTAGGTTTATATTTGTTATTATAAAATGTTCTTACATAACATAAAATATAATTAAAAATAATGTGAGAATTTACAGTAAATAAAATATTTGTCAATCTGTACAAATATTACATACTTAACATAACGACATATTAATGGCAATTAGTGCGGCGTGCATTTGCGCAAAAATAAACTATACATGGTACAACTGCAAATTAACGACGAGTCGATCGGAATATTAAGAAGTTCCGCGTGAAACTAAAATTTGTTTGTAAAAGTAACTTTAAAGATTAAAATTTACTCTTAATATATAATATATTGCCATTGCATTACAAGATTTGGAATAAAATAAAAGGTAAAATATATTATACAAGTAATAAAATTTTTAATGAAAAGAAAATTTATATTGAATGAATTAAAAGAGCAAAAAAAAAATTCACGTAAGTAAAAAGGTGTGACTATTTGATTTAAAGTAAATTTATAATAAATATTTGAGTTTATAGTAAATGCATTATCTACCAAACAAAAACGGCTTATGCATAAAGGTTAAAGCAGACAATACGCCAATAAAGTATAAAAAAAATGTTCTTCGTCGTGTTCTTTAATTTAAAAGTAATCAATTAATGTTTTCATTCTTAGTCTTGTTCTTTATGACTTGTTTTCCCTATTTTTGTATTATTATACTAATTATAATAGAATAAAAATGAACAATAAATCTGAAAATTTTTCATTAGAATATTTATGTTCATTTATGTTCTTGTTTCTACATAATCTCTGGTTCTCATTGTGAGCAGATTATCTTTTCGGCTTCCTCTTTTTGCTCAAAACAATTTACAAGAATGCGCGCAAGCAAGAACCAATCAACACGAAACCGATATTATGTGCATAATACATATACACAATAACACAATACATACAATTAAAAAAACTGATTATATATCATTAAACCAATCAGTGTGAGCGAATTATAGTACTTGGAAAATGAATTACTTCTAAATAATATAGTATAAAAAATTAAATTAATACAATTTAGTGAGAAGCATGACATCGATTAATAAAAAATACTTTGAAACCCACAAATATAATGAAATAAGTAAAGACATCTTTAAAAAACAATTAAATACTATCCATGATTATCATAATGACACAAATGAGACTACAAATGATCAATTTATTATTGATGCATGCCAGACATCTAATTTAAGTATCATTGAAAATTATTTTAATAATGGACACGAAATAAATAAATGTCTAATCAATGGTTGCACATTATTACTATATGCGGCATCATATACTCAACCAAAAGTAATTCAATATCTACTAAATTTAGGAGGGGATCCAAATTTACATTATGAAGGTTATACACCCTTAATGGCATTGTGCAATTCAATTAAAGGATCAAATAATGAACGCATGAAATGCTTAAAATATCTTATTAAAGCCAAAGCCAATGTAAATGCAACTAACAAATATAAAGAAACTGCTTTAATGTATGCTTGTAAAATACAAGATAATGAATTTGTTTTAGAAATATTAAAATACGTCAGTGATATCAATTCCTTTAATAATCAAAAAATGACTGCTTTATTTTATGCTGTAACTAGTAATAGATATGACATTACAAAAATTCTCATTGAAAAAGGAGCTGATATTAATTGGCTTAATTGCGATGGCATAAAAGCTTATGATATTGCTGCAGCTAAAAGATATGACAAACTTGTTACTTTATTTGATACTAATTGTTATGAATGTCATACAAATATCAAAAAAATTAAACACATGTCACCTTGGATTGATATGCTTCAAGATGAAAAAGATTATATAAATAGTGATATATTGAGTCTATTATATGGAATGGGTCTTGAAAATTATTCATCCTGCTTTTCTGGTATTGATCTAAAAAAATTTTTAAATTTACAAAATGAAGATTTAATAAAGTTAGGAGTAGACATAAGTGTTCACAGAAAAAAAATTGCAAATGAACTACTGAAATTTCATAAACAAACATGGAAGAATAATCTTATTAAAATCAATAAATCAGAATTATTTACAGGATTTGAAGCAATAGCAATGATAGAAAATATAAAGAAGCAATTAACCGTAATAAGTAGTAGTATATATTTTTCAAAAAATTTGCTAAATGTTATAGAGGAAAATAATGAATCGATTCTTTATGATGAAAATGATCAAATTAAAGAAATTATTAATAATATGATATCAACTATATCAAAAATTAAAAAATCAACAAATCTGATCAAAATTCTTGCAAATGACATAAATAAGAAAAATTCTAATTTATCTTTGCCAATATTTATTGACAAAAATATTAAGAAAACAAATTATAAATGGTTTGTTACGTGTATTATTTCTCTAACCAGTTTATGTATTTTTAAATATATAGTAAGAAATAATTAAAATTTATTTGAATAATTTCAAAAATCATAATTAATCAGTTTGATCAAATGTGTTTATTGTTTTAATATTATTTTTCAATAAACCTAAAAAATAGCAAGTAATTTTATAAAATTATATGAAAGTATCATTCATAAGAACAATGTCATTATTTCACACTTGTACCTGTGACTCTAAACAAAAACATTATTTATTCTATTAAAGTTCTAAATACATAAATCTTGAAACTATTTATGTAGTATATATCATTAATCAACGAATATTTAATCCAATAAAATTGTAATACAATCCATACCTAATACTAACAGAAAATATCTATAAAAACTGAAGCCTATAAACGAAAAAATAGTTTTCATTTTGTACATGATATGATAGTACCTCGTAACAATGCTTATTTATACATTTTCCAAAATAATTGAGCTTAAATTATTATTTTATTATATCTACACATTTTTGTTACTGAAATAATAATTTTTTATTGAAATAATATTCAATCTGTTTCTTAAATTCTAAAAATTACTTGTAATGAATTATAGCATTATTTTATTTATAAATAAATATATATACATATATATGTATATATTAATAATGGTGAGTCAGATGCTGTGATTTAATAATTTAATTTTATAGACCTTTATTTAACTCACTATATTATGATTCTTTCTTGGATTTGATACAAATCAATTAGAAATTATAATAATTATTAACAAATAATAAATAATTTATAATTATAAATATAAAAATGTTAAATCAGTAATTTTAAATTATGTTTTTTTGTTTAATAAGTACTTTTTTTAACAATTTACAACAAATTAATGAAAATTTATATTTCATAAAAAGATTATTTCTCATTGGGCTTAAATAAAATTTAATACATATTTTACATAAAAGATATTTTTAATATTATATTTAATTAGCACATGATATTATGGTAATCAGAAAAAAGAAGATAAAAAGAAACTTTAAATTGATTGGCTCTCTCCTCTTCGCGCTGTCGAATCAACAAGATAACTATAAAAGAGAATAATAGCATAGAAGCAAATAAAACAATTTCTTTCAAACCATAAATATGCTTTTTTGCTTCCATGCCCATGCTACAGTTTGATTATCATTTCAAGTCAAAACCCTTTTTTACTGCCGTCTTTTCTTCAACAAATTTAGTGTTGAACAAACAAAGTGTACGTAATTAGGAACCAATCAATATTAACTTACTTATTTCATGAAATCCAATAGAAACTAATCAATGGTGTATCCTAAATTCCTGACATTCCTGATATTCACAGCAATATTAATACTGCTTATAAGTCCCCAGAATCGGGATCCTGATTTCCGCCACCCAGGCTCTGACAATTGGGAACAATTGACCCTTTCTTTATACTAAGCAATATTTTTTTATATTCGTAAAGAATTTGTTTTCTTTAAAAAATATTTTTGACTGTAAAATTTTATTTCAATAAAGTGAATTTCCAGCTATTAGAATTCTACAAAACATGTTTAGAAAATTTTTGTTTACTTTCCTCGAAATTGGTATGCATTTTTTGTTTGCGTTACAATATTTACATTCTGACAATTTACATTAAATTTTTTTTTAATGTATAACTGTTTGCAAATACATTCGTATAAATATTAAAATAAAATTAAAGTATTTCACGTCGTAAAATATGGAAAATGCGTGAAATAATCTTAAAAACTATTACTTTTCAATCTATAAGTTTGATGATAAATTTTTCTAACAATTATCAATGATAATTGATTATTTGTAATTATTCTTTTCGTATATTGATAATTATTTACACATTATACTTTTCAGGGTATCAATTTTTCTACAAAATATAACTACACTTTTACCATTATTAATGTTGATTGTAATATTAGGAAGGTAAAATTTAAAAAATGGTTGAATCAATTGCAACCACAGAGAATTTAAAAAACATCACTGCAATTAATAAAGAATCAGTTCATAAAATATGCTCAGGACAAGTATGCTTATAAAATATTATAAATATTATAAAAAATATTTTTATTACATTTAAACATTTATGTACACTAATAAATTGTTGATTTTGAATAGGTAATACTTAATCTTGCTATTGCAGTCAAAGAATTGCTAGAAAATAGTTTAGATAGTGGTGCAAATTCAATTGAAATAAAGTTAAAAAATTATGGTAAAACTTGTATTACAGTCATTGATAATGGAAGTGGAGTATTAGAAAAAGATTTTGAAAATCTAGGTAATAAATTTGTACTAATAGAATAAATTTTTAGAACAAATTTTTTAGTTGAAACTTTAAAATTTATTTATTTATGTTATATGTTTGAAGGTTTAAAACATTATACATCGAAACTTAGACAATTTTCTGATTTATTAGAAGTTACAACATTTGGTTTTAGGGGTGAAGCATTAAGTTCACTTTGTTCCTTATCAAATATCAGCATAATTACAAAGCATTCTTCAACACAACATGGTTTTTACTTACATTATGATAAAAATGGTATTTTGATTAAGAAGCAAGTATATCCCAGACAACAGGGTACAACTGTTAATGTAGAAAATATTTTCAAAAACTTGCCAGTTAGATTAAAAGAATTTGAAAGAAATATTAAAAAAGAATTTACAAAAATGATTCAAATTTTATACAGTTATTGTTTAGTTTCTGTTGGAGTTAAAATAACTTGTACAAATACATTAGGAAATAAAGAACCTAATCTTATAGTATCAACAAATGGAACAAATGTCTTGAGTAATATTACAGCAGTTTTCGGTAAAAAAATTCAACAAACTTTAATTGAAATTGATATGAAACAATTAGATAAAGAGACTATTAAAGAATATAATTTACCTACATCAATAGATTTTACATGGAAATGCTTAGTAAGTAATTGCCATACTTTAGGACGATCTTCTCCTGATAGACAATTTTTTTATATTAATGGAAGGCCTTGTGACTCTTCAAAAATTATTAAAATGATAAATCAAATATATCATGGGTTAAATAATAAACAATATCCTTTTATATATTTGAATATTCAATTAAATAAAAATTGTGCCGATGTTAATGTAACACCGGATAAGCGAACTATTTTATTGACTGAAGAACGATTAATTTTAGCAACTATTAAAGTAAATTTTGAAAGAGTTTGGAGTAGTACACAAAAAATATTTACTGTTAATACATTAAGTGAATTCAAATTTACAACACAACAAAAAAAAAGAATTTCAGATACCTCAGAAGATCTTCCATCTTCAAAAAGACCATCTTTTCAAATTTTTAACAAAAGTATTAACAGCAGTGAAGAAACTTATAAGATAGATGATGCAGAATTAAAAATTAACAAATTTACTAAAAATGAAAAATCAATTGAAAATTCTAAAACACAAATTTTTCATGTTAAACACAAAGAAAATATTGAATTAGATCAAAGTACAATATTGTCAAATAAAGCAGAAGCAACAAATGATGAAGAAAATAGCTTAACGAGAAAATTATTACAAACTGTCAAAATGACTATAAATTTAGAAATTGTAAAAAACAAACTGATGAAATCAAAAGAAATTCAACTATCTAAAAACGGAACTGACAATACAATTAAATATAAAGCTCAGATAAATTCTAAATCTTTAGAAATTGAAAAGGAATTTGAAAGAGAATTAACAAAGGAATCTTTTGATCAGGTTAATATATTTATACAAAATTTACCTTGATTCTATTTCTATTTTTTTTTTTTTTTTTTTTTTTTGTTACAGATGCAAATTATTGGTCAATTTAACTTAGGATTCATTTTGGCAAGGCTTGGTAATGATATTTTTATTATAGATCAGCATGCTAGTGATGAAAAATATCGTTTTGAAAAATTATCAAATGAAACAAAATTAAATACTCAAAAGCTAATTTTGCCAAAACCCTTAAATCTTTCTACTTTAAATGAAAGCATCCTTATAGATAATAAATTTGTATTTGAAAACAATGGATTTACATTTTGTATAAATGAAGAAGGTAATACAACCATTTTTACTTTTTTGTAAGACTGAAACTAATTTCATTCGAAAATAAAAACAGAGGATCCTGGAAAAAGAATACAACTTACTGGAATGCCTGTCAGCTTTGGATGGCAATTCGGACAAGAAGATATAGAAGAATTAACTTTCCTTATAAAAGAAGGTGCTGACAGTAAGAATATAAAAAATATTCCTCGACCTAGTAGAATTAGAGATATGTTAGCTTCAAGAGCATGCCGCAGTGCTGTTATGATAGGAAAACCTTTAAATCTCATTGAAATGCGTCGCTTATTAGTACAAATGAGTCAGATGCACAATCCCTGGAATTGTCCTCATGGAAGACCAACACTTCGACATTTATTGTCATTATCATTATTAAATTGGTACTAAGCTATCTTAATTAAGATTGTTTACCAAATTATGAATACTATTTGATTAAAGAAATTACAAACAAATTTATTTTACTTATTTTCATTATTGCACGAGATAAATTTTATTTAAAATGTAAATTTAATGAAAAATCGTTCTTTTTAATAAATAATTACGAAGAATATTAAATTAATGATTTCCTTGAAATTTAAAATTTAAATAAATAATATTTATTTTTATGACCTAATAACGTATAAAGTTAACAATTAATGGTCTGAAAAATATACACATTAAAAATTTATTCGTTATTTATTACATTTATTTAATGTTTAATATTAAAAAACTACACACTAATAGTTCGAAATATATTAAAACCAGAGAGTGCTGTTGATATAATTGTACTCGTACATTGTGGGTGCCAATGCAATTCTTTTACATCAGTTTGCCCTTGGTGAATGAAAAGCAATTGAGGCGGTAATTTTGCAACATTTTCATCTATATTTTCTTCGCATTGATCAGACTCAACAGACAAGTCCCATTGAGTAATCTGATTATCAGCTCCTCCAGAAGCAAAAACTGTTGGTTCTTCAGGATGCCATTCAACCGATGTGACAGGTGCTGAATGTTGTTTAAAAGTTGCTACCGGTGATGCTCCGTTCGCATTGATCTGACGTAAATCCCAAACTCGTATTATTCCATCATCACCACCAGAAATAAGAAATTGCGTGTCCTTCTTGTTCCAAGATATAACATTGACATCGGTGGAATGAGCATCTGATACAGTCAGCATGCAGGAAGATTGAGGATTTACTCTGGTATCCCAAATCTTAATACTAAAAAAAATTTTTAATACATTTTTCAAGTAAAACCCTAATTATTGATTATTAACTCTTTAATTTACGTAAATTGATTTTCTGCTTTATCTACTGAAAGTTAAAAAATTGAAAATAGTGCGGGTAACAATTGGCATGGTTTTTAAAAATTGATTAAAATAACTTGTATAGTTTAAAAAATATGTAGTTCAATTAAAAAGGTCTAAATATAAAAATTCCGACTTTAAATCTAAGTAAAAATTTTCATGTATTAATTGACTATAAATTTAGAAATTGTAAAAAACAAACTGATGAAATCAAAAGAAATTCAACTATCTAAAAGCGGAATTGATAATATGGAAACAGACATACTATAGATGGAAATTTTATTTATCTCTCTTTCTTTCTCCCTTTTGGCGACGTGTATAATAAATGTATATTTAAAATAATTCAACAATACAAAAAACTTAGTTAATAATGTGTGAACTACAAAAAAATATGAATAGTGAATCTAAAATCACAATAATGAAGGAAAATTTTTTTATAAATAATAAGCGTCTATTTCTTGTCTTAAAAATTGTGAACCTAAATAAGTATAATAAAATTAATTTATAAAAAGCACACACTAAAAACAAAAACTACAATAACATTTTTAAATAGTTTAAATAGTTGATAAAAAATGTACTTTAATTTATTTTCAATTTACTTACAAACAAGTTTTGGTAAAAATGGCTGTTAAGTATTTTTAATAAATATCAATTAATATTATAAGATACAGATGTTAACAATGTGGTAATTTTTGTATGTAATAATCATTTTATAGTGCCATTAATATTAAAATGAATATTCAACAATATTAGCTTACAAAATGGTACCCATTTTTTTAACCGCTTCAAACTAATTAAGAAACATAAAATAATTTGTATGAAATACCTGTCTAAATAGTTAAAATTGGCTGTCATCAAAACTGTTATATTCATATTTAAATACTAGTAAATAATGTTTAATAGTAATTATTATTTATTATTGGTCATACAAATTAAATGATTTATTTTTTATAAACAAAACTTCATGGTTTATTAGTAATTTATTTTTTTTATTTAAATAGTATTTTCTTAATATTCTTTAATACAACATATTAAATTGCAAAAATCTTTAACATTAGGTATGATCCCTTACTATTTTATTTTTAATTTTTTGAATTACCTTTTATCTATTGAACAAGATGCTAATACATGTCTTTCATTAGGTGACCATTGAAGATCTTCAACACTATATGGTGCATGAGAACTGTAAGGTCTTTGATCAATATGCCAAGAATGACTTCCACCAGAATCATTAAATTGCCAGATATGGATGTTACCTTTACAATCTCCTGAGGCTAATGTACCTAGTTCTGTCGAACACCAATCTAAGCCATAGCCTTCACTTAAATGACCTTTAAAAGTAAAAATTGGCTTTATAACATTTTCAGATTTTTCATATTTTTTTTGATACATGGATAAAGATGTAGGACTTTCTAAAGCTCTTAATTGCTCCTTTAAATTCCATATATTGACACGACCTAATTCACTCCAATTTGCAGCAAGTGTGGTACTACCAATTTGAATACACCTAAATAAAATTATATGACTTAGGTTATTCAAATATATCTTCAATTTTATTTTTAATTACTAAAATTTAATAAAGTACCTAACTCTATTAACACAACCCTGATGTTTTATGGAAGCTATATTCATTACCGGGAATTTTGTTTCAAGTTCATTCTCTGAATCAGTTGATTCTTCAGAATCACTCTCTTCTGAATCAGTTTTTACGTTAACTCCATGAAGATTTGACATTTTCATTACAAGTAAATTATTTAAGTGTGGTTTTACAGCTTGTGTACCAGCTAAGAGATACATTGTCATAGGATATAATTCCCTTGAATTTTCAAGGTTATCCTTAATAATATCAAAACTTAGACACGGTGCACCAGTTTGAGCTTGATGAAAGATGCGGTAAGCTGATTCATCCACTACTAGCTCTTCTCCTATTTCCATTTCAGTACCAGGTAGATAAACTTGTTTTTTTTGTGTATTACTATCAACTTCACTATCTTGTTCTTCACTGCAACTTTCACTACTATCTTCCATTTGAGTAACTTGTGACATTCTTAATATAATAAATAATCTTTGAATTAATTTACTTTCTGTTTACATATGTATACAGTGATATCGTTTTTAAAAATAAATGTTTATAAGATTATTCATTAACAATTATTCATTCGAAAATTTCAAATTTCAAAATTATAATTATAATAATTAAAAATGCAGTAAATATATACATAGACATTACAAATTAAGACGTATTAATCTTAACCTTAATTTTGTACCTTTAATTTTAAAAAATTAAAAAAATTAATTAAAACTGTAAGATCTAATAAAAAAATAGTAAGAAAATTAAGAATATAACTTACTTTTTAATATATTTATAAATAATAATGTTTCAGCCTTCTATTATTCTTCTAACGTGTCAACAAATTTGGTTTACACGTGTATGAATATGACGCATGCGCGATTGCCTCCTAGCAGATAAGGTGAATGTCCCAACTATTGAAAGTTTACCGATAATCGGTTGTTAACGAATATTGTATCTATAAAAAAAGATACACGAATGCTTTGCTGCATAAAAATATAAAAATGAGTTTATGATTAACAATTTATAAGTTTAATAAGCTCTAAAAGATGAAAAGCGTATGCTAAGCATATTTGTCGTGTGAATATCAAACACAAAAAACACATTAATGCACTCGTATTTTTTTTTCTTTTTTATATCTTTTCTAGAAATAATTGCAGTAAACATATTTTATATAGTAATGCATTTTGATTACATAATCAATGTTTTATTTGTTGGCTAAAAATTATGACGCAATATTGAATATTTTATAAATCATATCAATGCTTGTCAAAACTCAATATATGTGAGATTAATTTGAAAAAAAAATAAAAATAAACGCTGCTTGCAGGAGCTTTGAATAAAGACTCGTAAAACTGCTCCTGTATGGACCAGTTTATTAGCAATTCATATTAATAATAATTAGCATAATTAATATAGCTATATATGTATAAAATACAGCAGAAATAATTATTGTAATTCTCACAAAGGACAGGTGGGAAAATCAGGTATCAAGGTTTGCTTGGAGATACTAATTAACAAATACGATTCCATGATACTTGAATTATTAGCTGTGTTTGTTAAAATGAGGGCTGCTTCCAGAGTTGTTAACTAACTGAAGTGGTGCCATTGGACCATGTGGATACTGCCCCAAAGGCATATTGGAATTATTACGACGAGGATTTGTATTATGAAGACTGTAAATGTAAGAACGTTGGACTGGCTTATGTTGTGCAAGTTGTAGTAAAGCTTCTGGTATAGAAAACCACTTGCGTTTACGGCCTATAGAGCGAGAGTCTTCCCACTCTGGTAGCTCCTCTGTGACTCTCATTACCCATACTTGAGTTCTGTGTTTGTGCTCAACATTCTGTTGAAAAAAGACATATCAAACTGAAAAGTTTGACAAGAGTAGGAGGAGACAAATAGAAGAATAATAGTAAAACAATAGGTACCTCAAAGATACCAAGACATCTGCCTAGCTGTCCAAGCACTCCAGCCTCCTCTCGAACTTCTCTCAAGGCTGTTACTGCAGGCTCCTCGTCTGGCTCGACTCCTCCTCCAGGTACGATCCAGCTATCGGGTCTTCGGCTGGATGTCACCAGCAGGACCTGTTGAAAAAATGGAAGCGAGCGATTAGAGTCGTTGAGTCGTGAAAGAGCGATTACCTTGACTTTACCTCTTCTTCTAGGTCATTCTTAACACATATGCACGCCGCCCGACGCCTGTAACCCTCTGAGTCATAGATTCGAATGGAATTTGGTTTCTCCTTGACCATGTTTCTATAAGTCTAACGGTGTCAGCAGATGAACGAGAGACACCATATCATTCCCTAACGCGTGGAACCGCGTAAATGTTCGTCAAACAGACAGCGAGGCCGACCCTCGCTCCCGCACCGTCCCACTCGAGCTCGGAACAAACATGATCATCGAGCCACTAGGAAAGCAGGTTCCTTCCTCGAGCTCCAGTCCCGCACGCACAGATCAAAACACGGGAGGCTCGTGGCTCGCACAGCCACAAGGAGCCCGCACAAGCCGGTCGTCTCCGTTTTTAACGGAACACTCGCGAAACGCCTGCCCTGAGCTCCAAGCTTTCCCCAGTCTCGAAGAGCCGCGATCGCTGCCTCGAGCTCACTGCGATGTAACTACCCTCCGGTCCCCCGCACCGCGAACAATCCCAAGAGGTTACTTAACCTCAAACGTCGCGACAGCTTGTGAACAAAACCGATCAATCGCTTCTCTACCTCATCCACAACTGCATCAGTCCTTGCACTCTATGGCTTCTTCCATATATCACGCTTATTCCCTCGACAGCCTCAACTCTACTCGATCCGCGGCAACTGACCGTTATTGACCTTTAAACCTACGAGAATACTTATACTACTTAAATGTGTGAGAAAACTTATAATCCGCAGCAGAGGCCTTCGTGCGCACTCTCAGCAGTCTCGCTTATTTCGCCGATTTCCCTCTGTTTAGTACTATGAAGTATGAATACGCGCGATGTAACAATGTTCGTGCCCGGCCGGGCAGTTCTCACTTCCTACTGACCGCCATACTAACACATTACGACCAGCCATTCGAAATCCCGTAAATCTCGAATAAACGCGTCGATCAAGTCGTATTTCCTAAAGCAAGCACACACGCACGTACACTCATTATACGTGTGCATCCATTTCTATTGTATACGTATGTGTGCGCACGCGCCGTGTACGTAAAAGCATGTAGGCACACATTACATAGTCGCTACTCGCTATCGGTAATCACTTACTTCTCTACACTTCGTTCCTGCTATAATCGAACATCTCTCCATTTTCCATCTATCTCTCCCTCTGCCTTTCGACAGAGCTTTAATTACAAACCACGTCCGTTAACTCTATTCTTTATCTTTTCACATTCAAGCACGCAACTACTCTTATGTTACTTTAAAATATGTACAGTTGATGAATGTATTCTATTATACATTTCCATTCTCAGATAACAGAATATTGGATCTTAAAACGAATTTCCTTTTATTTTTCGCGTGCGCTATATCCGGCTGCAGAGATAAGCTAAATTCTGTCAAAATAACTTTACCTTATTTGTTTGCTTATTATTTAAAATTTAAACTCGTACTGTACAAATTTATTGGTTTACAATTAAATATAAAAATAAATTACTAATCACATTTAAATATTTTCACCCGAATTCACAATCATATAATTCATTGACATTCGTTGACGCTTTATATTTTATTACTTAATTCAACTATCCTTACAATATTAAAACCGCATTATCAAAATTATTCGACACAGCTATCAACGGCTCATCAAAATGGCAATTTGTCGTAGTCTTTGCCTCCGTTGCCAAGAAAACTGGACCTGCAATGAAAATGTTAACGACCGACCGAAGACCAAATAATAATAAACTTCAGTATGGTGCGCGTACACAATTTGTGCAGTTTCGCATTTGCACATTTTTCAATGAACTAACTTATTGCTTGACAATTGTTACAATTGACTATTTATACGCGCAGAAACCTTTCTTGAAAAAAGCATAATTACCAAAAATATTAAAATTTTGCTTAAGACTGAAGATATTAATGTTAATTTATGCAATTATTAAAGAGGTAAATGAAACTTAATGAACTTTAACTTTTTTGTAAAGAGAGTTAAAAATCAGTAAATATCTAGAAGTTTAGTTAGGCGAAAATGGAAATAAAAGGAAAAATAACAAGAAAAAAAATAGATGAAACAAAGAAAAATTAAACTAGTAGATTTATTGTTGAGAGAAAATTGAGGATTGGATCAAAAAACGATAAAAACATCGTAATAATAATAAACATTTAATAAAGGAGTACGCAAAAGAATTAAAATAATACGAATTAAGAATAAAATGGAACCAAAATAAGTTTAGAAAAATAATCCCCTAGCTTTTTAAGATTCTTACGCTTTAAACTTTTGACTAATAGTGGATGATCAACCAATGAATACAAATTTACAAAACTTTTTTTGCAAATTTAAACTGTTATATTGTATTTATTAAACTAGTCTCTTCTAAGGAGTCAACGCATAAGTTAAAAGATTTTAATTAAAGTCGATATTGTTTGCTTATATATATAACATTTTATTAATAAATGCGATACAGCTTTCTAATAAAAAGAAGAAATATAAGATTAAGACTGTAAATTAATAAAAAAAATTTTAATATTATTGATTCTGTATTCACACTTTATACTATAAGTAACAATGCGTACTTGGATTTAAGTACCGCACACAACTGCGCTTGATTTTTGTTTTGAAAATTACATGAATAAATTATCATATATGAATTTAAAGAATTTGCAAACAAGCCTGTTTGATTCAAAGGAAGTTCAATTAAGATATTAAAATAATTTTTGGTTAGGTAATTACAAAAACCCACCAAAATATATTTCAACCATACCACACAAAGGACCTGCATACAAAAAAATGTTATTCACTGTCATATTGACAATCAGATAAAGTTAATAAATTCAAATTTTTTTACAAAAAATGTAAAGAATTTATTTTTATTGAATTTTCTAGGCCACAATAATAAATATATTTGGTATATCGGGGGAATGCCATTGTAATAAGATAATAGAAAATTTTTATTTTTTAATTATTTCCAAAAATGTTATCACAAAGACTTGTATTTCTTATAAAAAAAACGTTCTCTATGCCGTGAGATGATACTTCGAAATAGTAGTGAAAAAAACACTTACTTTTAATTTGTTCAATTTTTCTTAAGATTTATAGAAAACATTTTTCAAGATATATGGTAATGCCGATTTTTTCTATTTTTACGATTATCGTATAGATAAGTTACTTCACAAGAGGAAATCACTATTGTTATACTCAATAAAATAAGAACAATTTAATATGGGACTAGGTGGAATTTAAAACAGTTAAACTTTTAAATTGTGATAATGCATCATT
Organism: Kradibia gibbosae; assembly: GCA_018907135.1. Classification (NCBI taxonomy): domain Eukaryota; kingdom Metazoa; phylum Arthropoda; class Insecta; order Hymenoptera; family Agaonidae; genus Kradibia; species Kradibia gibbosae. The sequence continues at coordinate 33,618,446 of JACCHX010000001.1, read as the reverse complement.
GAAAATGTTCATTACATTTGCGATAACATCTTTTTAAATATATTTGAAAATACTCTAAACAAAGAGAACGTTCCCGGTTTACGCCAGTCGAATCAATCATACTTTATAAGATCATGAAATAATATTAATATTATTATTATAATATTTTTAATTCATCAATAAAATGGGTAGAAATTTTTCAAAAAACAAAAACAATGAGTAATAAATTTAAAAAAAATATATTTATTTATCGAACAAATCAAACCTTTTCTCGTTTGCAAGTAATATCGGTACCTCAAGAATGAATAATTTGTAAGCTGCTAAAAATAGTTTTGTTTAAGTTTAAGCTTTATTTGAAAATAATGACAAACAAAGAATAATAATTTAACACATATACGAATCGCACTCTTGAAATTATATTTTCGTTTGAATAAGCTTCACTTCTTAACTTTTTGAAAAAGTACTTCATAATAAAGCACTAACAAAAGCATCGGGAAATCTTGACATACAGGTTTAACGGGATAAGATGGAAATGCTAATCCGATTGATAAGTGAATTTTGGAGATTCAAAGCTTGATTATTCGAATAAAATTACTTCATATATTTCTAATAGTGTTTCTTATAATATAACATTATCGTCTACACCAGACACTTGAATTATTGTAACGTGTTTACACGATATATCGTATGCGGGCAGATTTGCCGTACCACTTCTGATTAATTTCACTGATATTTGGTTGTTATATTTACGATACGAAATTTTGCCATGACGACAGTAATATAATGCATATTTACAGCTTCCAAATTTCGATCACTTTAAAAAGTTTAACTTTTGTCTCATTGTTGTCTTTTATTCTTATTAGTCTTCACTGTTATAGGTATTCCATAAAATATTTACAATAAAAAAGTAACTTTACATTTAAGCTTACTTCTATTAATATTAAATGCTAGTTATATATACATGTATTATGCAATAAATTATTATACATTTAAAGATTGATACAATACCTTTGATTCGAATTACGCACTCTATTTTAACGATAAAGAATCTAACTCATCATTCAAAGTCATGTTTTTGCCATGTACCCGGCCGTTCGCCCTCCCACGTTAAAACCGATAAAGATTTTTTACATTTTATTAATTTCCTCCTAAAAAAATATTTTTTATTTATTAAATAATAAGCCATCGATAAATAAATTTTACATAATGTTACTCTTTTATCTAGGTTGGAAATCGAGTGAGAATTTCGGTAAAATGCAAAACGAAGGCTCGATCTCCCATCGTGATTGTACTAGACGCATTAGCTGATGAAGAAAACAATCTTTCAGAACGCGATAACTAAGAAACGTACAAGGCTTATCACTATGTCGTATTATTTACCGCTGACTACAACGATACTATTGGGCATTACAGTGCTCGTCATTCAGATGCACCTGAGGTGCGAATAGACATTACTAACCAAATTTTGCGAAGCAGTGCTAGACAATTAGTGTCACACACTCTCTTTTTTCACGTCACTCTTCACGTGTAATGTGCGGCATCAGATTGTGCAGTTCAGTCAACCGAGGTAATTATAACATTATTAACATCATAAACATAGTGTTAAAAATAAACACAGATTGTTCAATTACATCAACCAAAAGGGCAGATTCTATTTCTCAAAAATATATACTATTTAGATATTAATACTGAAATCGGTTTACTTTAAATTATTCTTTTATTTTTTTACAAAATTAATTCTACATTTTGTAATTGTAAAATTTTTAAAAACAAATTTTAAGTCAACATAAATAAACGTAAAATTTAATTAATTTTCATACATAGTTAAAAACAGCGTTCGTCGTCTATCGTGTATAATAACTTAACTTTTTCATCAACTTTTCGTGATGTTGGCAGATTGCTAAAACGTTCAAATAACTTTTTTAATATGGCTAAATAAAATTCTACATTTTTAAATGCACGTATAACACTGATTGTTTTGTTGATAACTTATCCAAGTTGGCTTACATTATGTGCACATAGATGTACTCGCCATTTAAATAAAATAAAAATGTATCGTTATTATCTATTTAAAATTTTTTTAATCTTTCATTGTATAATGTCCCTAAATTATTATGTACACAAACTTTTGTCAATAATCTCTTACCTTTCGTCTAAGAAAAACAAAAAAAGAAAAAAACACAATCATTTTTTACAAATCATTAGCATTAATGTTATTTTTTTATTTTTAAAAAATTATTTGAAGGAAATTAAGTGTAGTAGAAATTATTTTTAATTTAAAAAAAATCAGGAAAATACCTAAAACTACTTGTTAAAACCCATCTATTTTTAAATCTTGTATATTTTGATCTCATCGTTTATGAAAGTATTAAAAATATCCTTTAGTATTCGTATTCAACAAACAATGAAAATTAATTCGTTGCGTTGGTAATAAAATAATTAAAAGTACAGAACTAATTTATTCTAAATAAAAGCTCACCTGCTTACTACGAAAGACAGTCCATTCTTTTAAGCTGCATCATAAATTCTTCTTTTCTCGTCATAAAATAAAATAATTCAACAATGATTGCAAAAATGTTAGTAATGCTAATAATAATGATTATGATGATGATGATAATGATGATAGTAATAGTAATAGTAATAGTAATAGTAATAATAATAATAATAATAATAATAATAATAATAATAATAATAATAATAATAATAATAACAACAGGAACACTCGCTGTTTCGATCAAAGCACTAAATTGAGTTTACCCAAAATGTGTTAAATGAAGTAAGATTTTGTTTTCTTTAAAAATATGATACAATTAAAAATGTTTCGATCTTGTTTTGTTTTTGTTTTAAAAGCGACAGCTGTAAGAGAGCCATTAATCGTAGATACACATAAATAATAGCATTGTATCCTTTAATTTTATGGTGACTTTCTTTCTTGAATGTCCTTTACACTTAAAAATAATAGAGTTCTTAGGTGTTTGTTCTCTCGTTTTTGCTCAAAATAATCACGTTGTGTGTCATACGACAACGAAAGTTGCATCTTTCGTATTCGTTAAATCGTCACTTCGCGGACTAGCGGCCACCATGACTAGCTTATTTTTCAAAACTTTCACCTCATATTCCCATTTTATTCCCAGTACATCACGCTACTCCGAACGTTGGCTAATTTTTACGAAATATCGTTTAATTGTCTCACTGCTTCCCAAAGCACCCATCGCATATCAATCCCCGGGATGTTCTGGACAACTACGATTCACTTGAAACCATTTATCGATGCAACTGAAACAGATACATGATTTTGTGTTCTTCATTTCAAAAATTTTTACTTAAGATCACATATATTAAACATGTCAAATACAATCAATTCTCATAATTAAGTAAATGTATCTGTCTATATGAAAGATATACGTTTATTATATAAACTTTTTTACGTGTTAAAGGCATAATATATTAAAAATTATATAAATCTAAAAAAATAATACAACTTCAATTCAAGACTAAACGATTGATATGGTATATAAAATGGCTTTCTCAAATATTTTTACTCTAAATAATGATTGAATAGATATTTTGAATAAATTTTTCTAAAAAAAATGAAAATACCAGATAGTTCAACAATAAACATGAATAAATGATATTTTATAGAGAATACTAAATATAAAAATTTCCCCTTAAAATAAAAACTAATAAAAAATGATTTAATGAAATTAAATAAAATTAAATATTATTTATCTTGTGAAATTAAATCGAATGAAAAAGCTAGAATCGGTTATTACTTTTTAATAAAGAAACTTTGCTTTACTGATTTTATTACAATAAGATAATTTTGTAAATACGATTATCAATCAATAAAGTAAAATGATAAAATGTTAACAATTAAAATTAGAATTTATTCTAAAATAACATATTTTATTTTAATATTATTTTTAATATTTTAAATTTCATTGAATCATAATACATACATTTAAAATTTTTTATCATTTTTTGAAAAAACAATTTTTTTCATTAAATGAATTTGACCTAGAATATGAAGAAAATGTTTAATTATGTTTATTTATAAATATTTGAAATTGATTAAGTTATTAAATACTAAAAAGTATTTAATACCGATACGCTATCTTCACATGTGCATAATATTTATTATATTCTCGCACACATAAGAGATAAGTATAGAAAGAATGACACACACACACACACACACAATACTTTATTGTATCAAATATATGATTTTTTATTAATTATAATTAAAGTGAATGAAATCCATATATTTAAGGTATTTGCAAGCATTAGCAAAGTGCAAACCTTTCCTCTGTAAAGGGTCAGTGATTTGATATCCTATCATTGAGCTGTATATGTTCAATATTGTTTATTAATATTTTTATTTATGTGTATATATATATATATATATATATAAAATAATAATAATTTATATATATATATATATGTATAAATCTAAAAATTAATATTTATTTATTTTTAAATTTAACAAATTTATGTTTAAAGCATAGTTTTCATTTTAAAAAATATATTAAAAATGATTTATTAATTTTTAATGTATTTGAAGTCAATCCATTTACATAGTTATTTATAAAAATGAGAACAAAAGCATTAATTGGATCATAAATATATTCTATTTAAAATCATCAGAGAACTAATAATAGAAATACCATTTAATTCGTGATTCAATATATTGCATAACAAAAATGATTAATAGCCTTCATATTATAAACTAACTATTAATACAATGAATTCTGTTAGTAAAAACTATAATTTAAAATTATTTTAGCCATATATAGTAAAATGTATTATGAAAATCATTTAATCAAACTTATTTGTTTTTAAAAAAGAGCTTTGAGATTTACAATTTTTTCTAATTCATGAAAAAAATATTAAGTATTCATTTGTAGGTATTGCAAAAAATGGAATATGTTATTGATGTAAACTAATAAATGTAATATAATTATCCAAAATAAAAATTCGTTTTAAAGATTTTAATAAGTATTTATGGAAATGTACTTTTTAAATAGAAAATTTTTAATATTACCGGTATTGGCACAATTGAAAAAAAAATTACTACATTAATTAAATAAATATGATTGCATATAAGTAAAGAAGTTAAAGATTATTTTAAGAATTTTAGATGAACTATTTCTAGTAAAGTGTTTGATTTTCCATAGAATTATAAATATAATTATAAAATGATTTATATTAAATATTAGTTTACAATTTCGAAATATTTATAAAAATACATTAATAAAAAAAAAGTTAAATAGTGTCAAGAATACATACACATGAAGTTACGATTTAGGCTTGTGTTACTTATGTTTTCTACTCTAATTTAGAGATGAAAATATATTATTTCAAGCCTGTTTTTTAATTAGCTTCTTATTCCAGTTATTGAAATTTTTGTTCCAAAAAATACTGATTTCTGTATTTATTAATTTAAAGAAATCATAGAAATTACTTTTTGTGGTAAATGCAGAGGCAGGGCAAGCGGGCTATCACGTCGCCAGGTTGAAGATCTTCCAAGCATATCACACATTCGCCTTTTTCATCTGCTAGTATATCCTCTGTAAATATTCCAAACAATAATATGTTTATTAGCCATCAACATAATCTACATATTATTTTCTCAAATTTTACAAGCATTTATATATTTATAAAGAATAGCATGTTATATACTAAATATATTTTAGTTTATGAATTAATTTAAGTACCAATATAAAAAAAAATAATTTAATTTAAATATAGTGACAAATTTCATTCATCTTAAAAAGAATAAATATTCAATAGTCATTATTGATAGAAAAATACTGATTATTATATTTATTGAAATTTTAAATCTATTAAAAAATACATCAAATGTATAGGTGTAATAATGACATAATAAATTAACAATTTTAAAATTCAATACTTAACAATTTGTATTAAATATAAATTACTTATTTAGAACATTTAAATCAATTTGATAATTTTAAATTTCAATAAATATAAAATAAATCAATATAATACAATAAATATATCAAATATAATAAATCAATAAATAAATTTAAATTTAATAAATTTAATCAGAACTTATAAAATGATCTTTTATTTAAATTAAAATTTTTTTCATATAACTGTTTTATTATTTAATATGTAATAAAAATTGTACTACTATATTAACATAGGAAAATAATAATTTTTTATACCCAACAATATATTATTAAATATTGTTTTAATTCTTGTTTCAAAGATTAAAAATTTTGCTTTGTGATAATTTAAAAAATTTTAAACATATAAGTTTAGCATAATTTTAATATTATGTTGTTATCAAAGTTATTAAAAAAAGTATCTTTTTAATGATGCTTTCTAATTTTTGTTTAAATGCAGCTTCATATTTTTAATACATTCATTGCATTACATAAATCTATATATAATTTTTACACTCGCATGGCTTTTTTATCCCATAAAAATATTTCATACCAAATTATAATGTACCAGGAAATTTTTACTTTATATTCATCTAATAAATTTAAAAAATTAAATGATTAAATCTATTATATAATCAACAATATGAACTAAATACAGATGTAAGATTATATAACTTTTTGAAATTCAAGACCATTGTTTAATTTATAATTATACAATCTGTAACTGATAAACAAGTAATACCTTTATGAAAGTAAATTAAATTATTTATTAAGAATATCTTTTAAAAAGTAAAATTTTCTAAATGTATTTGGTTTTAATATATAATAAATAAAAAAATTAATTGTCATGACAAATTTCTTCCTGAATTAAAAAAAACTGAAACATAACATACCATTATAACTAAGACGTGGTTTGGTTAAACACATAACAAGGTGACATTCTATGTCATCTGGTAGAATAAACTTGGAACATACTGGACATTTTAAACCTTTAACAAAAAGAAAAAGGCAGCTGCAATATCAGTAATGCATATTAAAATAGTATTGTAAATATCGCTAATAAAATGTTACCATAAAAAATTCGCCTGACCGCGTGCGCAGGGACTACTTCAGTATCGGAGTCATGCAAGCAAGAGCTTACTATCACTCCCATAATAAGGTATGCTAAGCCTTGTGTCATACATCAGGAAATTCAAAAATCAACAGCCTTACTAAACGCAAGAGACTAAATTTGACAAAATTTGCGGTATATCGAACAATTAGATTTATTATTAAAGCCTACGAAGCCGATTATTACATGGGATTGCTCTTACTCCTTAAATGATTGAATATCGATTGCACGCGGTCGCCGGTTACCAGGCCAACTACCTCAGCAACGTACACCAAACAAACGCATTTCGTGGTCTTTTACCCACAAATTTTTCTATCTCCAACTGTGAATCAGTGGACCCCTTGTACGCGAAACCTACTGAACGCTCGAAATTAAGCGAGCATAACCTCAAGCTCATTCAATAATCATTGTATAGGTTAGGTTCGACCAAATAATCCCGTGTATTTGCCTACTTAATTTGAGATCTTATTCTTTGTTTTTATTCACGAGTAAGTATACGAAATTTGAAGTATACGATATAATTGAGGTATTTTTTTTATTAGTTTGACTGGTTTTAATAATATAAATGTTTTTGAAAAAAAAAAAAACAAATGAAGAAAATATAAAATAAAAAAGGTTATTTTCACTTGACATTTATTTACTTCTTTCTATTCTAGGGAATCCTTAACTTTAGGAAACATCAACCAACTTACCCACATTGTGTCTTAATATATTAAATTACTTTTGACACTTACCATTTAAAGACCAAATATGAGAAGGCAAGCTGTGGGCAGCATAAACTCTACTGCTTTCTTCATCAATATCATCTGCATCTAATTGAGGTAGTCCCAGCACTTGACCAACTCCTACTCCTACTGCAGAAGCAAGATCACCTTGTTCCGATGAAATATCTGGTACAGAACTCAAGGATCTGGCTCTTTGTCTATTATCCCCAGATACTCTGGAAGACTGTGATTGATTAGCCTGTTGGTGTTGATGTTGGAGCATGCCAACACCACTTGGGAGTGTACGTAGGGTTGAAAAACCTTGCATCGTCGTCTCATTTGTTTCTGTGGAAGATTGGCCATTGCCACCAGCATTCTGTGTAACAGTGCTGGTCTTAGCACCCATTCCTTCTTCCAGACTCAAATTTGAATCTATTAAGAAATAAAATAAAATAATTGAAACTTCATCATTTATGTTTTATAATTACTTATAAATATAAGTTAATGCAAGAATTTTTAGAGCTATATCACAATTAGAAATTAATGTACAATCAACAATGTTTGTATTATTAATCCTAGGTTATATTCTAAAGAAATTTAAAATAAGTGAAACAAAGGTAAGGAAGTATATTTAAGATGCTGTATAATTGATGAATCACTAAAGATTAAAAATATGCAACAAGGTTAAGTTCTTCTAACCTTTCTTAAGATGACAATCCTAGTCAATGTTTATTTTCTGATAAAGTCCCTGCGATGTAATTGTACTTTTGATGAAAATAATAACGTTAAAAACGAAGAGAGTTGTTGATTAAGATCGTCTTGGAGCGAGAAAAGACTGGCAGTCAAAATGTGCTATAGGCACTTTGCTTCAGTCTATGTTCTCCTCTCCTCTCGACACTTTTACTACACTCTCTCTCGCTCACTCTCTCTCTCTCTCTCTCTCTCTCTCTTCTACTTCGTTTAGTAATATATAAACAAGTAGAAAAGTGACGTTGTTTGATACAGCAATGAAGACGATTATTGTTCCCTCCGATGCATTTATTATTGCAATAACAAATCGAATTATCTCGCTCCCTCTCTCCTTTTTTCTTTTCTTTGTCGTCTAATAAATGTGTTTCACTAATAGACACTTGTATAAAACATCGCTTATTTCTATTCCGATAATGACTCTCCTGACTATTTCTTATTCTTGTATTGATGTGCACTCTCGCTTAGGTTGCAAACAGTGAAAAATAGGAAATGTAGAGCAAGTAAAAAAATGATAAAGAATAAAAATTTATTGAAGTCCTTCACGGTATTTTAGTGCGTTCATTTGAACTCGAAAGAATATTGCGGTGTCAATAAGAATGATATTCCGATGAGAAGAGTATTCGGATGTCCTATACGAAGTACAATAGGTAGTAAGAACTTCAGTTGGCCATACACAAAAACAGCATTAGGCCTCAACAAGGACCTTACAAGGGTTTGTTGCAACGAGAAAAGGCAATTCATCGTATAATGAAGTACGTATTAATTGCACACGTCCCGCAAGCCATTTCCCGCATCTTGACATTACGCGCACAATAAATTCTCCAAATGTGCGCCAAACACTAACTGTGTTCCACTATATAATCAATGTATTTATATAATAAGCGATAGTGTAATCGACTGTAAAAGTTTAACGTGTGTTGAATTAGCTCTTTTAAAGTGATTCTGTAATTTTGCTTTATGTAGGGAAAAAACGGAATGAGAATGAAAAGAGAGGAGGGCTGAGAGATGTTGAGGGAGGGAGGAGGGAGAGAGAGAGAGAGAGAGGGAGAGAGAGAGAGAGAGGGAGAGAGAGAGAGAGATACAAGGTACGTTTTATATAGCCTGTTTCGTTAATGTGTTTATATCTGTTAATTTCGGATGCGCAAAATTTCTATATTGATGCTTTTTTGTTTATTTTGTTATTTATTTTATTAAAAGAAAATTTTAGTTTCTATAAATATAATTGCAACTATGAAACGAATTTTGTCTTATGGTTTATCAATTCATAATATAAAACAATAGATTATAACGTTTAAATTACCATATTTGCGCGACGTAAGTTTAAATTTTGTTCGGGAACTTATCGGTGAAGACCTTAATAGTTTCCTCCGACTTTCGGTGCAATCAAATTGCATTGGCCGTCGACTTTCAATGAAATGAAATTACTTTTTAAATCATTTACGGCTATAACTATTTTTCAGCAAAAATAATTATGTAATTGAAATTTCATAGTAAATTAACGTTTCTCTCGGACACTTACTTTTTTTTATGAAGATTAATACAACCTTTAAAACAAATCCAGATTTTATGATAAAAATTAAAAAATTTTTCCGATAGATTAAAAAAGAGACGAGTAGCAAATTATAACATCACGCACATTTAGATATTGTTTTCAATATTTGGAAGTAAAAATAACATACAATGGATTACTTAAAGAAGTTGCAGGAACAAAATTATTATTAGAAATCGATATTGTGTTAAGTTATTAATTGTATTAAGCAAAGACGGTAGATTAATTATCCAGCTTGGTATTGGAGTCATCGACGAAACTGTTGACGATCGATGCTTTTTTAATACTTGAGAACATTACGAGATTTCTTGTAATATACTTTTTCCTATCTAATAAAAATCTCGTTGAATAAAGGTGATATGTGTAATATATACACTACGTGTGAGTGGAGCGATGTAGTGAACTTTGCCGTATTATTTTTTTCGAAACTAGTACATCGGCTTGTCAAGATGCCCATTGAATACATTTATTATTATTTTGATATAATAAATTTTCTTAATCATTAAGATAAATTCTTTGTCTAATAATGCAACTTTTTATTATATTTTAAGCTTTTATAACGGAAATTTTTCTATGGTTTTTATTGTAAAAAGTACAAAAGTATTTTAGAAAGGTACAAAATTTACAAATTCGAGTCGGAAAAGGCTTAGCATAGTCCTTACTGTCCTTAGCTGCTCATACGTACAGGTATGGAGGGAATTTTGTTAGTCTGCAAAAATTTTAATTATATCACAATGAAGCTGATTTGTAAACAAGCAAAGAACTAATTACCTGTTTTTTTATTCTAATCAGAACAATTTTAAATTTATAATTAATAAATGTAATTTTACTCTATTCATGAAATTGATAAGTTTTAGTAATTAATAGTTGATAAAAATAAAAATTAAGTACCCTTGCTAATAAAAATGAAATGTCACAATAAAGCGCATGTCAAACGTTTTGTTAAATTGAGTTTGAATTTCAATTCTTAATAAAGGTCAATCTAATAACTTCAACCCATGTTACATAGTTGAACCTGAAGTATATAAAGTTAAAATGAAATTGTTGAAAATCTTAATTATAAATGACATAAGTAAAAGGGAGATTTGTATCCGTTATTGTAAAATCCGTTATTGAAATATCTCATTTTTTTAAATAAACTTACTAGTCATTTAGTAACGTAACACAGGTGTAAATATTCATTAATATTTTTATGTTTTTTAGTATATAGCATGTTTAATTCTTATAAACGAATGGACAGTGTAGACGCTACATTTCTCATGATTAAATTTTATTATTTTTCTTTGCATAAAAGATACACTATTCCGTATCTTAATTTTTAAATCTACTAGTAGATTATTAAAACGTTAATGTGCTTTATAAATGATGAATCCTACTTAGTTAGTAGAAAAGTTATTCGAATTTATACAACTGTTTGTAGTTACATTTAGGTTATAATTAGGTATTAATTAATATAATATATACCTTTAAAATTTCAAATTATAATTTAAAATATGCAAAAGCGACGTGTGTTTTATGCTACTTTAATTTGCATTGTATCTATATAATATTGAGAAAATGCGTATGTACACATAATAATTAATTCTCTAGAATTGAATTTTATCAAAATAAAAAAATTTAATTATGCGTATCATTATATATTTACTACGGCATCAATACCTCATAAAAAAAAACATAATTTTAGAGGTTTCTTAATTTACGTAATGAAGGTTAATAAGCATGAAGTTTACTATTATACTACCCTTATGTCCTTAGTGAAGTATAATTTCTTGCTTAAATTCAACTTTACATATTCGATGATATATTTATTTGTGTGCATGGATATATATGTGTGTATATATATTTGTATATACATATATTTACGTATATGTATGTAGAGCACGTTAATGATTTAATAATAACATTTTTATTACTTTTAAAAAGTCGCAATTAAAGATTGCTTTTTGCAGGTGCGCTTATTCGTGTAAAACACATTTGTATTTTTTATACAAAATAAATAATTAGTAATATAATAATGGCCGCTCTTACACCGGAGCGGAAGACGCCGGAACGCCGCCGAACGGGGCTTAAGCTCAGCTAAATTAATGAACTGCTATGTTTCACAACATGTCTCTACGGGTGAGTTTTAAACTTAGAGATTCTCGCACTGCTGTACATTATTTCGACCACAATAAATAAAATTACTCAGTATCAAGAAAACTTTCTTAAAAAATCTTATTCTTAATTATAAATATGATTATTGTATAGATAAATACATTCATCTTACTCTCTATTTTTACTCTTTTCAATGCAAGAAGATACAAGAAGTTTACTTTTTTTAATGAAAAATTAGAAGAATTCGTTTGAACATTTAAGAACGTACATATCATACGTTTAAATGGCGGATAAGGGACTGATGAAAGCAAGTTTTTAATTTAATTATTATGTATTGAATAAGCAAATAATAGGTAAATTATTAAACTTAACCTCAAACAATTATTATGTTTTAGCAAATTGCTGAGCAAAAGCTCAAGGCTTTTTCTATTGGCACAATGGGTAAGAGGTCAATGAGTAAAAAAGAAATTGAAGAGCAACGAAAGAAAGAGCAAGAACAAGCTGCGGCTCAAGCATTTGAAGAGTTTGTTGCAACCTTTCAAGAATCTTCTAATAAAAATGCAAATAAAGTTTGGGTTAAGGCTGGTACTTATGATGCAGGGAAAAGACGTAAGCAGACTTTTGAATCGATTGCTTATATTTTTAAGGTACAATAATATGGTTAATTATTACAGAAGAAGATACAAGTGAAAAGGGTAAATTGTATAAACCGCAACCAAAAATTTCTGATCTTGCTGATAATCGATCATCTCAAGAACAAGCTCAAGAATTTGCCAGGATTCTTAGTTCAAATGAACGTAAAATTGATCGGCTTGGCAAAAAAAAGAAGGAAGGTGAAAAGAAAAAAAGTAATCTTGAATTGTTCAAAGAAGAACTAAAAATGATCCAAGAAGAAAGAGAAGAACGTCATAAATATAAAGGAACAGTCAAATCTATTTCTTCATCTCAAACTGAAGATCCAATGATAGCTGCATTAAAATCAGTGGAAGGTAAATAAATAAACACAATTTTACTTAATTATTTTAAAAAATAATAATTTTTTGTTTTGATTGAAAATCTCAATTTTCACACTATACTTCAATGTATGATCATTTATTTAAACTACAGATGGATCATTTGATAACGGTGATCCGAATACTACAAATTTATATTTGGGAAATCTAAATCCTAAGGTAATTGACTTAACGATTGCACAATTTTTATTTTATTTTGTATTTTATTAAAACTGTTAATGCCCCTTATTTTCAGATAACTGAACAACAGCTTATGGAAATATTTGGAAAATTTGGCCCTTTAGCTAGTATTAAAATAATGTGGCCTAGAAGTGATGAAGAGAAAGCAAGGCAAAGGAATTGTGGATTTGTTGCATTCATGAGTAGAAAAGATGGCGAAAGAGCGTTAAAAAATCTCAATGGTATAAGAAAAACAAAAAATTTTTCTTCATAGTTTGGGTCAGTATTTGAAATTAATTCATAATATTTTGTGCATAAATAGGTCGAGATATTATGCAATACGAAATGAAATTGGGATGGGGAAAAAGTGTTCCTATACCACCATATCCAATATACATTCCACCTGCATTAATGGAAATCACACAACCACCACCACCATCTGGATTACCTTTCAATGCACAACCTCATCGACGTGACAGGCATAAGGTATACATTCAGAATCATACAATAATGCGATGAGTCCAGCTTTAATTTTTTTTTTTTCTTTTTAATACAATTTACTAACTTTGTTTCTAGTAAAGAAAACTACTTATAAATTTTTTATAAAATAATTATTGAAAATAGTTATTAAACATATTGTTCTTATAATTTATTTTAATTTATTTTATTTATTTAGTTTATTCTGCATCTAACATAAGAAATTAAACAAACAATCTATTATAAATAAATAATTATAAGAGTTCCATAACTCTTGTAATTATGTGTGACTACAAATTTTAATTTTGTAATTAATTTTGTAACCATGTTTTTAGATACCACGTATCCGCAATCTACAAAATGCAGATATCCAGGAAAAGGAAAATTTTGAGAAGGTAGAGTAATATTTTTAATTTAGTATGTAGACGATTTACAATTGATTGTCAGAAAACTAAAAATTGCAACGTAGCGTCTTACAATTATGTAGTAAAAAAATATAACAGTTTTTTTGAAATTGACAATACATTTTAGAGTGAACATTTTGTAATTTATAAAACAATAGTTGTTAAAAATAAGATTGTGCTGCTGATAATGACATTTTACATATTTCATAAGTTTACGGGAGATTGACTTATTTAAAAAAAAAACAGAATATTCATAATATTATTTATTGTAGAGAAAAAAAATAAGAACAAAATTTTTGATATTGAAAATTTAAAAATTATTCCATTTTATAATATCACGTGTTTTTTTTAAATAGTAATTATAATGTGAAGTTTAAAATTTGTGTTGTGTTCAATGTTGACATCTTATTTTGGTGGCATATTTTGGCATCGGATTGGATTTACTATTAACTCATGAATTGGATCCTCAAAGATTTTGCAGAATGCTGTTGTCAAAGTAGTTATTCCAACTGAAAGGTATTAAAATTGTCATTGTGTTATTTTGTAAATATTAATTACAATTCTTAGTCTGTTTTTTTATTTTTTATATTTTTTCCTTATCCTTCAAAAAATCGCTAAAATCTGATTTAATGTATTTGTACAGAAACTTGGTGATGTTAATACATAGAATGGTAGAATTTGTTGTTCGAGAAGGGCCAATGTTTGAAGCAATGATTATGAATCGAGAATTAAACAATCCGATGTTCAGGTAAAACAATATTTTTATTCATATATAACTTAAATTATTTTATGTTCCAAATATTAAATATTATATTTTTACAATATGTTTCAGATTTTTATTTGAAAATTACTCTCCAGCTCATACTTATTATCGTTGGAAACTATATTCAATATTACAAGGAGATGCCCAAAAAGAATGGCGAATGGAAGATTTAAGAATGTTTAAAGGAGGCAGTATATGGAGACCACCGCCAATAAATCCTTGGACTCAAGGAATGCCTGAAGAATTGATAGATGTACAAGATAAACAGGAGCCACGTAGAGGAAGCCTCTCCAATAGGTACTTAAATACATTTTTAATCTGTTTTTATTAAAATAATATTTGACCATAGAACTTATCATTTTTTTGTTCAGCCAACGTGATCGATTAGAAAATCTTTTGAGAAATATAACTCCAGAAAGAATAAAAGTTGCAGAAGCTATGATTTTTTGTATTGAACATGCTGAAGCAGCTGAAGAAATTTGTGATTGTATAGCAGAATCATTATCAATTTTACCGACTCCTGCTAATAAAAAAATTGCTAGGTTATATTTAATATCAGATATTTTGCATAATTGTGGTGTTAAAGTCACAAATGCTACTATTTATAGAAAAGCGTAAGTTATAGCAATATATCAATCAAAAAAAAATTTTAATACTACATATTTAATTAAAAATTAATTATATATGCAGATTTGAAGCCAGATTATTAGATATTTTTAATGAAGTTCAACAAGCTTATAAACAATTTGATAGTAGATTAAAAGCAGAAGGTTTTAAGGTTCGAGTTATGAGAATGTTTAGAGCATGGGAAGATTGGGCTGTTTATCCTCGAGATTTTCTAGTTAAACTTCAAAATATTTTCTTAGGTTTAAATCAGGTATCAATTAAAATTAATTATTAAAAAAATATAATATAATTTGTTAAAATAATTTCAATTAATTCATTACGAACTATTGATAAATCTATATATTTATCTTTTATTATTATCATAAATGCATAAGTTAATACAACAGTAATTATAAAAATAATAATTATTACAGAATCATGAAAAAATATAATAAGAATCTTAATTCATTGGCAATTTATCATAAATATCTAATTTTATATTTGAATTGAGAAAAGCAAAGTATATGTTATTTATTTTTACAGACTGACGAAGTTGAACCAGATAACGAAGAAGACATAGATGGTGCTCCATTATCTGACGTTGATGGTGATATTGTAGAAGATTTGGATGGTGTTCCTCTCGATGGTGCTGCTTTATTAAAGGGAGCAATGAAGCATGGTCTAACACCACAAATGACTTCTAATTATGATGACATAGATGGAATTCCTAGTAAATAAAATTAATGTTCTAGTAATTGAAAAATGTAAAACTGCATTACAATTTTCTAACATTATAGTGGATGATGATATTGATGGAGTTCCAATGGAAGATGAAGATAGTATGGGTTCCAAGGAAAAGGATGATAAGAAACTTACTGTACCAGCTGGTTTCGTACCATCAAGATGGGAAACTGTAGATCCTGACCAAGTCGAAGCTCAAGCAATGACTACAAGTAAATGGGAAGAACTTGGACAAAATGATGACTCTAATTCACAAGATGCTAGTTTGGATTCTAGGTATCTGTCGCGACAAAATATTTAATAACTCAGTTTATTGACTTGTTGAAATTTTTAAAATTACTTTTAATTCAAAAGGGATTATAATGAAGAACGGCGAAATAGATTGCGTGAGATTGAAGTAAAAATAATGCAATATCAAGATGAATTAGAAAATGGTAGAAGAACTTTGAAGCCAGGCATGTCAATACAATCACAAGTAGAACATTACCGTAAAAAGCTCATTAAAAAAGTAAGTAACATGAAGCTTCTGCTTAATATTGAATATATTCTTAATATACTTAATCTATATAATTACTATTGTTATTTTTTATTACAATATTTCTAAAATTTCTCTACTTGTTAATATTAATATTAATGGTGTTTCAGAGTGAGAGAGATATAAAAGATAGTAAAAGCGAAGACAGAGAAGAGGAACGACGAAGAGACAAAAAACGAAGTACGACACCAGATTCACCTTCTTATTACAGAGACAAGAGACGCAATTCACAAAGTCCGCCTTCAAAAGGAAATAGTCGATATAGGTAAATTTTGTTTGTATTTATGTAAAATACAAAAATCGATAGATATAAACGCATAACGGTATTTGTTATAATAAAATGAACTTGTGTTTCACAAAAGCTTCGATATAAATAATCTTAAATCGCCAAAATGTTACATATAGAAAAAAATCGCTGAAAGCTATTGTTTAAATTTTTGAAGCAGATCGCGCAGCAGATCTCCGCGCAACAAGCGACGATCAAGGTCACCGCATAAGAAACGAACGCCATACACACCTTCGCCGCCACGAATTAGACGTTCACCTTCACCTGCCTTCTCGTCTAGATCCTCATCCCGTAGATCACCTGGAGTTGAACGGAAAAGACGAGCGCGTTCACCATCGACCTCGCCCACACCCGTATCCCGATCCTCAGTTAAACATAGAGCGGCTAGTCCAGCGTCACCTACGCCGCGAAAACATCGCCATAAGCATAAATACTAGAAAATATGGATTTATTTTCCTAAAAAGTCTTCTACTTCGATTTCTATGTTAGGGCAACGTCAACAGAGATGTATAATTTCCATCAAATTCTCTTAAGTCATTTAAAGCATTCTTTAGCACTTTACTGTTTGCGTGGTCATTAATTACTTCCTATGCAATATCATTTTATAAATAAGAAATAATATCTAATTTTATAATCAATAAAAATGATTTTATAATTGCATACCAAAATGTAGCTTAATCTGGAGCTTGAAGAATGAATGATATTTTGAAGTATCTTATTTTGCTTCACCAATTATTTTATACTATGATAAGCATAATACAATTTTATCTATCAAGAATGTACATAAATTCTCAATTTGTAACGATTAATTCATTTACGATTTTAGTAATTTACTAGTGGGAAAAACATTGATAAATATCACTTTAAATTACGTGTCAAAAAAATGTAAGGTTCAAATTAGGTCATGTAAAAACTGAATAAAGTTTATTGATAACAGTAAAGATTAGTTATTATTTACTAATTAATTTCCTTTGCCGTAATAAAATATAAGACAGATTTATCAATAACATTTTACCTCAGATGAACTGTGTACTGCAGATACATTACCTTTGATCATTATTATATTTTTTTATGTTAAAACTACCATGTTAAGGCTTAAAGAAGCAATATAAGTTATCTTAAATAAGAAATTCAATATTTTTATTAATGAAACAATTTAATATGTATGATTAAACTCCAGTAACTTTATTCAGACATATACATAATAATGAAATAGGTTTACAGAAAATAAATGATATAATGACAAATTGGAGACTCAGAAGACTAGAAGATGGTTTACTTCCAGAATTTTTGCTTAAATCATTTTCTTCCCACTTTTCAAAGTTTAAATTGTTACGTTGCAAGATTTTATATTTCAATAAAAGATAAAAAAATGACATTGGATGTTGTTTTTTGTAATAAATATTAAATATTTTAATATAAGATGTAAGTTATCGATGAGTAAATTAAATAACTGTGGATTCCAAAATTTGAGAAATTCTTTAAAAAAATAAAACTATTTTAAAATAATTTCGAAAAAGTGTTTACACGTAGTACGTAAGATCCTTCTATTGACCACAAAATAGATCGGTCAATTCGGATCTTGAAATAAGCCATATTCTTATTACTTAATAGAGGTAATCATAGTCTCAATTCGTTAATATTATTTTACGTACTGCATTTTATACCGATCTGTAATTTTAGACCCACAAATAGATTAAATTGTATATTGCTCACAACACATTGTTATTAATGTAGTAGAAATATGTGCGTTTGACGCTTACTCTGCATTCATCCTTAAATCATAAAACATCTATACTTCACTAGCTATCTTGACGCATTATGAATTAGCATTTAAGCAATTTATATTAGATGATTTACTTATTTTTATTATGACAGATAACTACAATAAACATTATAGAAAGCAGTTATTTTTATTTTTAATGTTTATTTTAAACAGAAAAAAAATGTCTCATAACGTTAAAATATTTTATACAAATAGTATATTGTTACCCTGTCATTTTTAAATATAATTACAACTGAAAATTAGAAAAACTATGTAATAATTGTAAATTGTTTTTTCTGTTTTAAAAATAAAAACTCATGGAAAATTGACCTTTATAAATTTATTTTATATTTATTTATTTAATAAAATTTATTAATTTTTTTATTACCGCTTAAAGAAAAAATTAAATTTTAAATTAATTTTTAAAACGCCGGTCATTCTTCCAAGAACACTTATTGATAATGGTAATGAAAAAAATAATGATAATGATAATGATAATGATAAAAATATACATATATATATATATATATATATATATATGTTAAAAAATAAATGTATTTATTCAAAGTTTATATTTTTATTTGTTCCATATAATCGTGATAAGAGAATATTCATTTTCAATAATTATTTTTATAAATGTTCGTCAATATTGTAAGATTTTCAAAATTAGATGTTTTTTTAAATTAAAAAATTATATTAATATAGTCTAAATATATCTCAAATACATTTATAGACGTACTATTTGAACTTATATTAATTTGTGTCAATATTAAATAATAAATAAACCTAATTCGTAAAATATCAATTTTCATAATATTTAACAACTATTCAACAAACAAACAAATGATGACATATTCCTAATTATTTATAAGTAATTATTGAGCTTTGAACTTCGATATCGATGATAAAGGTGTATGACGTCGTTTTTCTCTAAAACTCCTCACCACCGCTTTAGGAAACTTCACGTCTATAAAAAATATAATTATTTTACAAAGGAAATATTACATTACGTTACAATATTTATTCAATATCATTTTATTACACATTTGATTAGTTTTTTATTAAAAAGATCATCTTCACTTAAGATTTAATGTAAATTAAATAATTTAATAAATAAAAAATATGTATATTTTAATGACATGCATTATGTATTATATACTGATTACATTTCCAATCAGAAAGCTCTTGCCCTTCATAATCGTCTTCATTAAATGTAGAATTTGACAATTTTCTGTATTGATTGCACAATTTTTTCGTTTTAGCAGAATCGATGATATATCCAATATTCTCTTCTATCTCTTCGTCATCATCTTCCTCTTCGGTTTTGTCTGCACTTTCATCTTTAAATTCTTCTTTATCTTCATAATCATCATCAATATCCGAAAACTCAATATTTTCAATATACTCTCCACTTCCATTATCTACACAATCAAATATTAAAATTTAATTTAAAAAATGATAATTTTATTCACGAATAATTTTATTTTATAATTTAAAATAAATATATAATGTTCTTCTGGGATGATCTTATTAGACAAACATTTTTATGTACTTTTAAAAGAAAAATGACGAGTTACAATGTAAATACATCAATCGTCTACTTTTTGCCTTTCGCCTAAAAGTGTATGTTTATGCAGTATATTTCAAAAAGGCTCAGATAAAAACATTAATTACAACTTATAGTAAAAACAAATGAATAAATATTTCAAAATTATAAGATTACTAATTACAAAAGTGCAAGTGGCAAAAGTCATGAAAGTTTCTTGATGAAATTAGAAACAATGTATGAATTATAACTATATCTAAAAAAGAGCAGAAATTTTTGGAAAAGTTCAGTCAGGATACCAAATTTTACGCTTTATTAAGCAAAATAATTTTGATTTTAATATTGATAAATTATAAATAAACCAGAAATATATCGCTAATAAATATTTAAATTCAAATAAATTTCAAAAATTCGTTAGAGAATGAAATCAGGAAAGCTCAGTTCGTATGAAATATTATATTTAAGTATATATAAGTATTATATTTAAGTATATATAAATGTGTATTTTTATATATTACCATCTTTTTTTGTCTCCTTAAATGAACAGAATATCATCAAAGAAACAACTAATACGAAAGGTTTTGTAGAAATTTTAATACAATGATAGAGCTTTTAATTTAATCTTAATCACATTAAGTATCTAAACTTAATTAAGTAAATAATTATAATTTATTTATTTAGACTCATTTAAAAAATAAAAAAATATTTTTGCTATAAAATTTTTTTTTAATTTAATTTTTATTATATCTTTATTCAGGTATAGTATTAAGAATAAATATTGCTACAAGTGATTTATTCAAAAGTTTCAAATTTTTTAAAATTCATTTATGTAATAATTTTTAATTTAATCAATAAATTTTTTAATGTTTCAATTTTTTCACAATTTAATTAGATTGCTTCTTGAATACAAGCACGTTGAAGAATTTATAGAAATATGATGATGTTAGTAAAGTTTCCAAGTTTGTTCCTGTAACAAATTTTCACTATGTTGATTCGAAAATTCCATAGAACTTTGCAATTTGCTATTATCTATAATAATTAAATGAAAATGTAATAGTCTATTATAATAAATGTGCTTAGAAAATAGATGAATTCTTACTATAGTACATGAGTTGTCACAGGTAAGCAATTTAAGTTTAGAAAACATTAGAAAGCTATAACAACCTTTTCTCCTATCAAAACTTTTTTACATAACGAAAGTCTATTAATATAAATATAAATTATAAATTACAAGATATAAAAAAACTCTTGCTAATATTTCACCAAAAATAATTAAAGATTATATTAATAATTTTCCAGGAAGCATAGCGTAGAATATATCATTGTAAAATAACCATTCGTTAAAAAAAAACCAAAAAACAATTGTATTATTCACTATTTGACAAATAGTTTATATTAGCGTTCACATAGACAAAATCATATTAAAATAATAATTACTTTCAGATGCTAAAAATAAATTATATTTTGCTATAAAGTTGATTTAATTTAAAATAAAATTATTTTAAAATAATATTATTACATAAAAGTTTAATATTTCAATGTAAAATCTATGAAAAAAAGACATAGGAAAATACAGAGTCGCTATATTATTAGTCAAAAATATATTTAAATTCATTATTAGACATAGATCTTTTTTACGTATTTAATACAAGTAAAAATCATATGTTAATTTAAAAAATTGGCAAACTATTTAAAGCAGTATTATTTTTTGCATGAATTATAACGTGTTCGAATAAAATTTATTACCAGAATTCCACTTCTTTACCAGCACAAAATGAACAGTAACGATCAATGCAATTCCAACTCCAAATTTTATGGCCACTAGAAACATATTTTTTAAATTTAAAGTTAAAAATTATAAAAAATTTATAGAATGCCAGAATTTGCATGTATAAAACGTATGAAACGCATTAATTAAATGTTCTGATTTTTTTCAATTGAAATTTACCATTCGTTGATTCTTCTTCAAGATTAATAGGTTCATCTTTATCATTTATTACTTCATTTATAATTTCTTCGGATTCTTCATTATTAATCTGAAATTCATATGTTCTTTTATAAATTGATGAATTAATATAAGCCAATGTTCCAATTTTTATTGTTTATTAATATAAGTAGAAATTGTATTAAATAAAATTAATCTAGAGTTTTTTCCAACAAACAGTAAAATGATCATTGGCGTAATTTATTAAATGTTATCAAAATAATAATTTTGATCTATAATAAATCAATAGCATTACATTAACTATAAATATTATAAAAAAACAAATTAATATTAAAACCAATTTTTTGACCAGTAGATTATTATAGAAGTGAGTTATAGAAAATATATATATAAATTTTTTTAAATGAATTTTTTATTGATAATTTATAAAACTAATTTTGTCACTATAAAAATACTAAAATCCCATACTTCCTCTAAGGGTTCAGCACTACTTTCGTCCATCTCGTTCATTTCAGACATAGAATTATCATTTTCCATATCTTCTTCATTAAGATTGTTATAAATATTTTCAAAAGTAGCAAGTTGGATTGCTTCGATACTAAGTTCTATGTAATTGTTTATATTTAAAGCTTCCATTGTTTCATCCTCAACATCATCCTCTATTTCTTCTAAAGCGTTTAAATCTTCTAGATCAAAATTTTCCTCGCTGTAACCTTCATCATCGTTATTTGAATTTTGATCATCATCTGCCTTATCTACAAACGCTGACTCTTAATTATCAGACTTTCATATTGAAACTTAAGTATATATAATATTCAGTAATAGCTCAAAAATTTCATAACGCGTATTAAAGTTAATACAATGTTTTTAAGTGTACAAAGTCTTCAGCCATTGCTTAAAAAAATTAAAAAAAGGAACGAATATCTTGTTAGTGTATAAAAAATGTTCTTGTTTACTAAAAAATTCTAAACAAAATATTCTACGATAAAATGGTTCAACTGGAGTTGTAAATGGAATAAATATTTATTCCACATATTAAATCTACAATATTTTATTTATTTTCTTTTTATACAATATTTTTACATGTAAAATACTTTCTTTGAAAATCTATATTGAAACACCTTAATTTATTGAACGTTTTTATAAAACTAGACTCTGCGATTGAAGTATTACTAATATTTTATATTTTGTAAAATTATAAAGCTTTTTCAATAGTATTTATTATTAATAATTTTAAGTAAAAATTATAAGGTAAAAACTATTAATTTTGTTTTTAGTTTATATAAATTGAGAGAATATTTATATATTATTTTGAATATTTAAACATTTTTTAATACTACTTTAATCTACGTTATATACAAAACGATGTATTTGCTTTTTATGAAATATTGCCATTAATATTATATAATATAATATTAATAATAATATATTATAATATTATTAATATTATAATATATGGGTATAATAATATGTAAAAAAGTCTCTACAAAGAACATAATTTTCCTATTTTGGAGTACATTAATATGAATTGAAAAGAAGATACGTACAAATGTCCATTATAAATAAAAATGATCATAATATAAGATCATATTTTTTAAATCCTTTAAATTGAATTATATATTAAATTTTTTATGTAGGTAAAAATGTATTTACAATAAAATATGATACATTAGTGAAAAATAATACTAATAATATGTTTTGTTTCGAGAGAATAATATTATTAAATTGCTCGAAAATTGTAGTAGTTATAGGAATTTATAACCGACAAAAACAATTTAACTGTTAAGTATTTTTTATGGTATATTTTCTTTAATATTTAATAACAAATAAATATACAATCACAAAATCATTGTAAGAAGTGTAAAGATTTATGCGACATAATACATATCTGTTGATATAAAAATAATATTGGCACATGTTCAAATATAAAATACACGTAGTTAAAATGAATGTACAAAAGATAATATTTCTATAATAAAAATGTTTGTCTAGATACTAAAAGCACTTGATATATTCCATAAATAATGTTAAGATTAATCGTGCGTATAGTGTAAATTATTTTGTATAGGCACCTTTTTTGTTGGGCGTGTAAATAAATTGCTGATCAGTAAATTCTACTAGTAGATCGCTCTTTATATCAATTTCCTCCACGTACTTGCTGTCGTCTATTTCGATGTCTTCATCTGCCGCTTGATTTTCTTTCGACTCTTGCTCAATACTCATATCTTTCAGTAACGCATTTTCATTTTCCTGTACTATTTTATCCAAGAAATAACAGAATTGACTATTATTATCGTCGTCCTCTAAAGATTCCAGTCTACTCTCATCATCCTTTTCCTCTTCTTGCATGTTTTTCTCTTTTTCCATATTTTCTTCTTTTTCTACACTTTTCTCTTGTGAAGTAACTTCATGGCTGTTGGGTTCAAAATCATTTTCGTGTAATTGACAAGTAACTACTTGCTTCGATTCAGCTTTCTCTTCTACATGTGCTAAATTGCCATCCGCCCAATCGTCAAAAATTGTTGCCCATTGTAATACTTTTACAGGTGTATCGACTAAGCCGATGAAATTTTAGTTAGTTCATGTAAGTTTAGGTAGTAAGTGTAATTCCAAAAATATCAATTTGTAATAAACAAATATAAATAAAAAATTGATTCAAAATTAATTTTGAAATAAATATTGTTATAATTATTGTTATAAATTTGAAAACTAAAAAAATTAATTTTAGTAGTTCTTTATATTAGTTAGCTTAGTTTGTTTATATTTTTTATTAAAAAAAATTGATGTTGCAAATGCTTTATCCAATAAGAAAAATTTGAAGTTGGATTATAAAATAATTATTAGTAAACTTAATTATATAATACATTTTTAATTAATGTATACAATGGATCCATGCATGATATTTAATTAGAAATTAAATCTAGTCCTACAGCTATTTCATCAATCAAATGTTCCAACTAAAATAATGTAAATAGGGGTGTAAATTTTTGTTGTTTTGTTTTTATTTTTAACTTGTAGTTAAACAATGTTATATCCTGATTTTTAAAAATCAATTTAAAAATTTTATTAAAAATGATTAATTACTGCGTATAAAATTTAAATTTCATACATTATTTGTAATTTTATTCTTAAGATTTTCAAAACATATATTTATGCTAATTAAAATTATAATAAATTTTCAAAATAAAAGATTAAGTAACAATTCTTTGTAAAACAAGTAAGATGCACGAAAATTTTTAACTTTAAATAAAGGATAATTGACGAATGCGCATAATTATTTGAACTTAAGAACATTATTCAGATTCGTATCGTACGTCTTTATATATGTACATAGGGTTCAGTGATAATAAAATATTTAAAATAAATCATACCATCGTCAACAGTACGGTGCTCTATAATGATTAGCCCAACAATGCTGAGGAGACCAGCGAGTAATGTGAAGAAGATTACCCTTGCACACCAGTGACCACCCGTGCCGGTTTCTTTGTGAATATGTATCATCGAGTTGTTAATGTATTCAGGCGACGTGCTTTGTGTTATCGATGGTCCTGATATTCCCTCTTCGGCTTCTTAAATTCATATTATCAATCATATTGTATTTATAAATACAATTTGCAGCAATTTCTTACGGTAAACCATATCTATTATTGCCATGATCTTTATAAATTCTGTGCTACAATCCTTGATCTGTGATTGCTTTTAATAGATATTTACTTACTGAATTCAAATGAATAATACATAAATGTGTACATAAGTTGTAAAATTATTATCCATTTATCAATATTAGTACTAACACCTTGTATATATGGCTGGAACTCACATAATGCGTTGTTTCATTCGTCCTAAGTTATGAACTTTTTAAAAATTGTTTACCAAAAGTTGTAAGGGTTTGGTGTCAATCAAGTGTTTTGTAAAAGCTAATTAATGTCTTTTTTAGAAATATAAAAATAAATAAATAAGATAAAAGGAATACATTCTTTTAATAACAATTTAATTAAATTTAATATTTGATTTTTTATAATATCAGTTAGATACAAAGAATCTTGAAAAAGATATTAAAATATATATTTTCAGCAACAACTTTAATTTATTTTTGAAAAAAAAGAGCTTTGGCTTCAAATAGTTTCATAATGTTAAACAGATGAACCTTTAGTAAATATATGTGTCTGTGTGTGTGTGTGTGTGTGTGTGTGTGTGTGTGTGTGTGTGTGTGTGTGTGTGTGTGTGTGTTTATTGATTTTTATATTACAGCATCTCAATGAGCAAAATTAATGAAAGATGTGTTTAGATTTTAAAATAAAAGAAAACGATAACAGATTAACGAATAAAATTGCAAGTAAATATAATATTTCATTTCGTATGTAAATAAATTATAAATAAACTACATGGTAAGTTAATTTATAGAAAGCATAATCAACTGAATTGATTTGTATTATAAAAAATTACCAATTTTCCATGTTTTTGGATTAAATCAGCTTTAAAAATCGCTAAAATTGCTTTCTTCATAACTGATGACGGCATCTTTATAATATTTCAAGATAAATGTTATTAATATTATTATTTTTTTTATAAGTAAACAAGCATTAATGTGCAAAAGTGCTATAATATAACAACAACAATAACAATAATGGTAATATTCGTATATTAATGATAATATAAAATTCGTCTGATCTATAATGTTAAATATGAAAAGAAGAAATATTTTCTATTATCGATATTTTGAATCAATTTGCATTATAATTATTCTATTATTTTAAGGCAGAGTCAGTATCAAGGACATAAGATAATTAATAAATTACTAATAGGCATTTTTAAAGACAAGGTTTTTCTGTTTATCATAAAATTCATTTGTTTTAATTTACTAATAGGTGGAATTATTTAAACAGTACAAACTGTTATTTAACGTGAATAAAAAATGAATATCATTACTCAATAGCTTATGATGCACTGTATGTATATACCTATAAATTAAATGTTTATATGATATAATCATCTTAATGCTGATAAAAGTAATTCACAAAATGTATAATTTCATTCCCCCCCCCCCCAAATACAAGGAACTGAAATTCGACTGAAAAGTCACATCATCTAGGAAAAACCTTGAACTAGGGAAGCCAATGTAAAAAATCTGATATTTTCAGATCATGGTAAAGTAGAGCGTTACTTTATTAAGCTAAAGCTAAGGAGGAAATAGCGCTGACGTATAAAGACCATTGCTTGGTCAAGTGTAGTAGCCAAGAGTAGTAGGTACTTTAAGCTGGCAGGTTTGTTGGAGGTCGGCAGAAATAAGAAAACAACGTCGGCACAGGGCCGGGGAAAAGTATTCTAAAAATAAGACAAGTTCCGTCGAAGGAAAATTGAGACTCTGCTTTTAACATCTCAAGTGTAATTCTTACCTCTTTTAGATCTCTTATCTTTGCGCTTTTTCGGCTGCACATCTCCAGACATTTTAAGTCGGCTATTCCCCTCGTCAAGATACGCTCCAGCGGCTTACTGAACACCTCGGGTGAGCTTATGACTTACGGCCGAGGCTCGAGCTGAGAATTTTTTAATCGGCTATCTGATGTTAAAATCCACGGACGAAGTGCACGTTATCCGTTCGATTGTTCAAGTACTGCTTCGCAGTTCGCACCAGCCAGGATTACGAATCAGCCGCGCTCGCGTTGGCGCATTCGATACCAATTGGATTTCTATGATCGCGCCCTCATGGTGATTATTTCGAAAATACTAAACCAACTTTTTTATACATCCTCGCGATAATATTTGCCTCCGGGGACTCCGTGCAGTCCGTGCACTTGATGGCTTGATGCACGTTGATTTTTTGATTCCGCGCGAAAATGTGGCCATAAAGCTTATTGCAGTTACACTCTTATCCTCGTGCCCTCTTCGAGTTTTCATTAAAAATTAGGACAAGGCTGAGAAGGAAAAACAGAATCCATAAAGATGCATTTCAAGTTTACAATTACAATAAGCAAATATTTTATTCACTTACAAATGTAGTTTAATTCTCATTTCGATCAAAGTTTCTTCAATCGTTTCTTTCGATCAAAGAGCCAATCAATATTTAACTTATCGCTGGTTAGAATTAAAAAATTTTGTCTACGTCTCATTCCTACTCCTCAGAATGCTTTAAGCGTATAATCACTCATTGGTGTTTGATAATCAAAAATAAATGCAAGAACACAGCAAAGTTAAATAATTTACTACTTATGACAAAAGGAACTTCTATCAAGTAATTTCTTTACGTCTCTTTTGAAATTAAATTTTAAAACCATTGTTTCCAATAATCTAAAGTACATAAGACTTTTATCTGTACCTTTAGTCTTACCTTAATGTTACATGATTATTATTAAGACACTGCACAGAATATAAATCATAAATATAAAGAATTTTATATTAATAATTTAATTATTCAAGTTGCTTTAACAGAATTTAATTTTATTTTAAAAATTTTCATTTATATGATAATTGGATAACTAAATCATCAATACAGATTATTAATTGTTGTGTTTTATATCGTATAAATGGAATAAATGAGTTTTTTTATTTTAAAGATGGGATATACTTGGGATACATAATATAAAGATATAAACATAAAGATGGAAGAATTACCTCCTTATGAAACGGTTTCACTTGAACAATGGTTTGAATATAATTTTCCCATCTTAGTCAACAAAATCAAACCTGATGTTGAAATTGATTGTATGGAAGCTAGAGAAGAACATTTTAAAACACTCTCGCTAAGTTTTTGTCTCCATAGTCTTATAATACCAAAGATCGAAGAGTATATGCGAGTTAATATTGCACCTAAATTTTGGTTCAAATTTGTTGATGTTAGCGAAGATGATGAAAAACAAGGATTTCAAAATTTTACAAATTCTGTGAATGAATTATATAGTGATTCCAGTGAAATATTAAAAATGCTAAAGAAATTAGGTTTGGCTGGTACTTGTGTAAGCAAATACTGCATGTATAGAGAAATAAATACATTAGATTACTTTAAACTTATAATAAGAGGTACATTACTTAGTCAAATTCCACTTTATCATACAATTATTATTGAACACTTTTATAAAACAGCATTTAATGTATTTTGTAATATTGAGGCATCATCGACAACAGATGACTTGCACAACAATTCAACAATATTGTGCGAAGGTTGTGAACAAGAACAGAATAATTGCCAGTGCCAAGTAATTGTTGATGTCTTTCATGAAACTAATAAGAAACTAATAGAATTGGGTTTACTAGAAAGACTCGTAGGTAGCATATTAACTTCTCTAATACATATTCGTATTGAAAGTCATGTTCGTCATGTATGCAACCGTACATTTGACTCATCTCAATTGGAACCCTTAGAATGCTGGCTTGAAACTGTGGTAATGAATTGGCTAATCCGAATTTATTCTGGTGGATCATCAAGATCAATGTCTCTAGATTATAAAGTACGAAATGCTATAAATACATTTAAGCAGAAACTTAGTTACTTCTTGTATGAAACTTATACCAGAGTAAGAATTGATCAGCTTTTTAATATAGTTATAGAATATCCTGACTCGCGACCGGCCATAGATGATCTCAGGATCTGCTTGGAGAGAACAGATCTTCGAAAGTATTTAATTAGATCATTGCAAGAAGCTTTGAAAACAAGATTGCTGCATCCTGGCGTAAGCACGCCAGATATATTAACAGCATACATTGCAGCTATCAAGGCTCTTAGACAATTAGATCCAACTGGTATGTTATTGGAGTCGATAACAGAACCGATAAAGGTATATTTAAGAAGACGAGAGGATACAGTGAGATGTGTAGTTAGCGGTTTGCTAGATGAATCGAGTACCAGTGATCTGGCTGATGAATTGGCGAAAGGAGGGGAGTCGATTCAGTTGGACGTAGACGGTGGAGCATCTCCGCAGGAAGACAAAGAAGATTGGGAAAATTGGCAGCCCGATCCTGTAGATGCCGATCCAGCTGAATTCACATCGACAACGCACGGTCGTCGTAGAGTCTCCGATATTATTTCCATGCTCGTTAACGTATACGGCAGTCAAGACCTATTCGTTAACGAATACCGAACTTTGCTCGCCGACCGTCTTTTATCGCAACTTAATTATCAGACAGACCGAGAAATTCGTCATTTGGAACTTTTAAAGCGGCGTTTTGGAGAGCATCAATTACACCATTGCGAAGTTATGATAAAAGATATCTACGACTCTAAAAGAATAGACGGAAATGTTCAACTTGACAAAAAGTATAATTCTGAGAAGGCAACCTTTGCAACTTCGGCTCTGATCTTATCAGCCCAGTTTTGGCCACCGTTCAAAGAGGAATGGAAGCTCGAGCTACCGATTTACGTTCAAAAGCAGCTCGACAAGTATGTCAATGCCTTCGAGACGCTGAAGGGTAATCGAACACTGTGCTGGAAGCCACATTTGGGCAACGTCAACCTTGATATCGAGACGAGAGACAGAAGGCTGAACTTGAACGTTTCTCCTATTCATGCGACTATAATGTTGCATTTCCAGGACAAAAGTGAGTGGAGCTTGGACGAGTTGTCCGAATTGATGCATGTGCCAACGACCGTCCTAAGGCGCAAGATTGGATTCTGGGTGTCGCAGGCTCTGCTGATCGAAACGACGCGTGATACGTTCAGTCTTCAGGAAGAGTTGGCGACCAATAGCTCGAAAAACAGTCAAACGGCTATCGTAACAGACATGGTTGACGACGAAGAAATCGAAAGTGCGATGGCTTCGGCGAGTGATCAGCGCGAGGAAGAATTGCAAGTGTTCTGGTCGTACATTGTTGGTATGCTGACCAATCTGGACTCGATGCCTCTGGATCGCATACATCAGATGCTAAAAATGTTCGCCTCCCAGGGCTCCGGTGCCGTAGAATGCGGTCTACCAGAACTCAGACTTTTCCTGGACAACAAGGTCAGACAGCATCAGTTACTCTTTTCCGGTGGCTTATACAAGCTCCCGAAGCCTTGAACAGTTTCTTTACGTTATTAGTTACTTACTTTGTCTATTGTCATTTTGTAATCGACGATGAGCATTAAATACGTATATAATTTGTACATGCGAGCATAAAAATAAAAATGAGAACTTGTTTTCTAAATTCTTTTCTACAGTCTCTTCTTACAACCTTATTCTTTCGATAAATTAATTTTCAATTTTATTTATTTAACATTCGCCTTCTTTTACCTTATTTTAAACACACATTAAAGTATTTTCTTTTGCATTTCTTTTACTTCGGGGGCCATGATTAAATTAATTATTATTTAACGAGTATATCGATAAATATCTCCGATATACGACGCAATGAGGTGGGTATTTTCCAAATTTAAACATTTTCATTATCGTATGCGATAACTTCATCAATGAATTTTAAATTTACAAATAATCTAACTTGTATTTTGTACGTGTGTCGCTTAACACATATATTAAGAGAAGTATACTCAGTAACGTAACTGTTTTTGTTGCGATAATTCTCAGTAATGCATATTATAAGAAAGGAATAATTGGCTACATCGCGATGAAGATTGAGCTTATCAAACTATCGTCATTTTAATGCAAGATGGATACATTCTGAATTTTACGCATTTGATAATAAAAAAGAAAACTATATATCTATAGCATTAGCGTTATACTGTTACTTTCATATTTGTTTTCGTTTAAAGCGAATTGTTTCATTTTTTATTTTTTCATCGATAATTATTAATTAAATAAGTTTTTTAGCAATAACTGTTTTTTAAAAAAGTCTTGAAGTCTGATTTTAATGCACGAAAATAAAAATAAAAATTTTATTTCGTAACATTTTATTTATTAAGTTATATAATTACTGAAATACATTAACACATTTTTTATTAATTTCACAACAAATTAATAAATATTCTCAATTATAATTCTGTTGTTTATTCTATAATATTTTAAAAATATTTTCATTATGCGCAACACAATACATGTTACATTTTGTCTTAAAAGATAAGGATTTAATAGTTTCGGATAATAATTTGTTGTATAAAAAATAAAAATTGTAATCAAAATGTCTACACACCTACACATATTATTTTTTAATATATATATTACAAACTCTTAACAATTTTTAAATTTTGATAGAAACTTATTTATTATAATCTATAACACTTTTTATACAATAAAATGTTTAAATTATATTTCAGATGGCTTAATTCGAAGTATTACTGGTACACTTGTACATGGTAAGATGGCAAGCTCTGTAACAACTGCTGTTACTAAATTTGCAGGTGTTACATCATATGTAATATTGAGTAAATTTAAGGTTTTTTTGGTTTTCCAATTTAATAAACAAGATTGTATAGAGCTGCCAAACATATTTGAAATAAGTTCATTAGGATCACCTAGAATTAATAATGGTATAAGAAAAAATAAAAGTTGGATATAACAAAAAATATACACATGTACACAAGTACCTATTTCATTGTGCACAATGGAATCTGTTTGTACACGTTCACAGGACTTATGAGTCTCACAAGCCACAAGAACAGGTACATTAAAAGCATTCGCTATCAAGGCAACTTGAGCAGTTCCAGCCCTTGACATAACAGCACCATTTGCTAAAATTGCATGTGCACCAAGAAAGACTTTGCTAATCTAAAGAATTCAAATTTTAATAAACATTAAAATATTTTCTAATTTACATTACAATTAACTAACATTATTTAAATACAAATGTTTACCTGTGGCATAATAAAACTAAGAGAATTTATTAAGATATAAGAACAATTAATTCCATGATTGATTAATCGCCTTAAAAGTTCTTTGCCTTCTAACCATGGTCTGCCATCAACGATAACCACTCTAAATTGTTTTCCAGCAATATAAGCATCACAAAGTATTTTATAAATTAAAGAAGAGCTATAATATAAAAAATTAATTAACGATTTTTCTTGTGCATATTACTTAATTAATACTTACAATCCGTATGTTAGTATAACATCTCCATTTAATATCTTCTTTTGAATTGCATTTGATATTGCTTTATCGGCAAGTAATATTTGTTCCTGAATATATGTGTCAATTGCATTTCCTAGTTTAACTTTTCCCTAAAAATACAATAATATAATAAAAAAATTTTATCATTATCATTATAGCAATTATTTTAAAAAGTCGTATTTTTAAATGTAAACAAACTTCTTTATCAGTTATTGATGATGGTAAAGTAGACATTTGCCACTTCAAGTGTTTTATAGCATTTTGCATAGAAACGGCAGATGGTCTACAAAAATTCAAATAATTCAAAGATTCTTGAAGACTGACTTCTAGTCCTCTTGTAAAGTCAGCTTGAGAAGGTCTTTCAAAATCTTCAATAAGTTGTTTTACAGCAGCAAGCAATGCAACACATCTTGCATTGCTACCAACAATAACTTTTTCGGCATATTGTACACCTAATCTTAATATCATTGGGTGAATATTAGCATTACTATTATTTATAAGTGGAGTTATATTTCTTTTATTTATATACAAATGTTTGAAAAGATTTACTTCGTGTAGATTCTCTTTTATTTCAGATTTGACAACTTTTTTTACAGATTGTTCCTTATTGATTATTGTAGATTTTTCTTGTATTCTTTTAGTTACATTTTTAACATTTTTTTTATCAGCTAATGAAGCTTGTTTTGCAGCTCTTTGAGCTTCTTGCTTAGCTCTTCTTTCAGCTCTTAACTCAGCTTTCTCTTTCTCTTCTATTTTTTGTGTATTTCCTAACTCCTTATATTTTTCAAATTTACTTTCAGCATTACTAATTTTATTAATAAATATGTCTTTCATTATTGTATCTTTTTTATGTGCTGGTAAATTACTAGCTGTATTTTTATTTTCAAAATTAGTGACTTCAATTTTTATATTATTCTCACTAACATGTACATTACACTTTTGATTATTTGAATCATTTTTCACTTGTCTATTTTTTTTAGCTGCAGCTTTGGCAGATTTTTTAGCTTCTCGAACCATTTGAATTTCTTTTCTTGATTTATCAGAATCCATTTTTAAAATAAATTGTAAATAAGGAAAAAATATTAAATAACTAATCAATAAATGACTGTTTATTATGGTTTTAAAAAATTGTAATTTGTAAGTTCTCAATTCAAATATTCTAAATCAACTGATTTATTTACTTAAAAATATTGTTTTACTATATTGTTCTAAAAAAAGGTTTATATTTGTATTTTGTTATTGTTATAATCAATTTCAAATATTAACGTTATTTTTTAAGGGGTCAAAATGTTTAAAATTGTTTGTTTAATAAACTTGTTTGTTTTCATTATTCAATTCTGATATATTTGCTTCGTTTCTTAAAGTCAAACAGCTGATTTGATAATAAAATCATCTGTAATAAATAAGATAATTTTAATTATAATTTTGTCACAATCTGAAAAACAAAGCATTTGTTATTAAGTCAACTTATAATTACTTTTAATATTAATTACTAACATTCAAAAATATATATTTAGAATAGATAGCACCATTATAACATCATTGTTATATAAAGGTATAATATGGGAAATATACTATATTATATTATTAAAAATACGAATACAAATATATTTCTATGATTAAAAAAAAATTTTGAATATAACTAAATTAAAATGCTACAAAAAAAATATTAATTTTTACATGGAAAAAATCTGGTATGAAAAAATTGTGGTTAGAAACACTATTAATCTTCAAATTATATTTCTTTATTTTGACAATTTTGTTTTTATGATAATTGACACAAACAGTCTAAAAATACAATTTGCCTTTAATTAAAACGTGATTGTTAATAGTTAACATATGTAGACTTTAAAAAACGCACCTTGTATTCTATACCATATATTTCATAAAATGTAAAATATTATTAGAAAATTTTTTATTGATGTACTCTACTGCAATCTTCATATAAAACCTTGAATGTAAAATAATGAAATTCAATTCAATGTA
Organism: Kradibia gibbosae; assembly: GCA_018907135.1. Taxonomy (NCBI): domain Eukaryota; kingdom Metazoa; phylum Arthropoda; class Insecta; order Hymenoptera; family Agaonidae; genus Kradibia; species Kradibia gibbosae. The sequence continues at coordinate 33,583,151 of JACCHX010000001.1, read as the reverse complement.
TGTACTACTATACTATAGTATGTACTATGAATGAAGTTTTTATGAACACTATGAACAGTCAATAGTACGAGATTTTTCGATTTTGCGCAGTAAGTAGTTTTATATACATTGGCTCTTGCCTTTGAATTGTCCGCCAAATTTTAAAAACAGGGCAGAAAGTTCAAAGTAAGCCAATGTACGCCAAGTTCCTATTACGCAAATTTTTAAATCCTTCCGCCTCACATCGCTGCATCGATATCAGGTTACATTTAGGCAACGGTAAAAGAATTCGAGATTTCTAGAATCTACATTGTACCGAGTGTACCGACTCGATAAGTATATTGATTATAACTTTTTAACTGGTTTCAAGCTCATAGAATGCAGAACAAAATTAAAAAACTTTCCTTCTTAACTGTCCCTCCCATTATGACGTTACGAAGACAGGGGTGAACAAATGTCAATGAGCATAAGATGCTACTGTTTTAAATTCAGAAATTCATACATTTCTAACCACTGAATCTAAGTGCTATCTCTTTTCTTAAAAATGCCTATATATTATCAATGTGACAACAAATTTTATCAGTATACATTCACTTGGTATTGATATAAAAAATTTTTTTAATAAAGAAAAATTAAGCTAAACATTAAAAATACGAAGCTCTTAAAGACGAGTTGGTAATGTATAGTTAATTACGATGCCATACTGTCGACTGAGGCTGTTTCCTCATCGCCTTTCTTCTGTCAGCTTTCTTTCGGGTACTCAGTAACCTCGTTCCAAACTTTTTGACTGTCGAAAAAAGTAGCTTATAAATTTTACTACTGAGTAATACAACAAGGATCTCATAGAATTATAACGTACAATTCTTCTTAATTACGTTACCCTATTGCAAATTACGTAAGCATGAAATTTTTTTTATTTCCGGTTAACTAATTATCAGTAGGTTTCATCAGATATAAAACACACATTTATGAAAATTGGAAGAAAGAGCATTTTTTGTACATCTTTCATCATTAAATACAAAATATTATGAAAAAAACAAAAGCGTAGAAAAAGCAAAGATGCCTTCTCCAATAGAAATAAAAAAACGGGATTTTTTCAATATTTTATTAAGAAATCAATTGAAGATCAAAAAACTAATCAATGCAACTTTATCGATATAACTAGACGTTGAAAAAAGGGACAACGGCATAATTTTGAAACATACTGAACTAACATTGTGATTTTTAAGGCAAGTTAATGTGTATTCAATTACTTGCATTAACATATGTTTAAAAGATAATTATTCAAGATAAAATATTGTATAATAAATTAGTAAATAAAATTAATGTTGTTAGTATTGCCCGATTAACATTATTTCTTAAATATTATAAATATAACGTACATAGATACATACATATTTTTTGTCTCGATGAATATAATTTAAATAGTCATCATTTTATGTAAAAGAATCAAGACCACGTTAAGCCTATACTATAATTATAGCTTGACCGTTTTCTTTGCTAATTTAATTTATAAATTCCGTGATTGTGGTAACCAATAAATGTTTACTTGTGCTGTATAGCTCGTTGACCAATTTATAAACAAAAAGGAATCGAATTTACCACAATATATATTATCTAACAGTGCAAATAATCACAATAGGTTCAAAGTATGTTATTATACCCAAGGAAAGAATTTTATGACCAAAAAGTAAGTTCGTTGCATAAGTGGCTTCTCTCACTTTTTTATGTACTGTATTAAAAATAAATAAGAATAAAGCATTAAGGGGGTTACGTGTTAAAAATATTCTTTAAATAAAATTATAAATATTTTTAAAAAATACATGACCAATAACACAAAAAATTGAAAATAATTTTATATATTTTTTTTAGTATTATACAATATATTAAATTTTTTTAATATCACAAAAGAGAACGTTAGTTACAAACCTGGTATAATCAATTTTTATTTACTCTTTAATTGACTCCATGTATACAAACTTTATGGAAGAGTAACAGTGTCAAATGATAATATAAACGTAAAGAAAATATTCAAATCCACAATCTTAAATTCATTACAATATTGGTTACCTGATAAAGTCTTGGTATTATATGAAAAAAACGCGTAATTAAAAACACTACAAGTGCAATGGCAACATTTGCTGTAATTAATTTAAAAAAAATATTTTTTCTTGTAGTTCTAATTTAAATAACATTATTTGTAATCGTCTGTTTATTGTTATTTTATTAACATGAGACAACTTTCAATAAATAAACGTATTGTTTTGTTATGACCGCATGTGAATTTGGGTTATAAATATGTAGAAAAGCAGATATGCACTAATTATGTGCTTAATTTTCATATTTTATTATTTGCCAATCATAATTGTTTAAAAAAAACCTAAAAGTAAGAACCAAACAGTATGAAGTTGATTATTATGCAGAATGCAGAAATGTGTTTAGTTTCTATCTTATATTCCTAGTTTAGATATAAATTGATTCAAGAATATATCTAATACATACACATGTATAAAATGAACAAAAAATACTTTTTTTTTAATTTTTGTTATTGAAATAATATAAGTTCACATTTATTTTATTAAAATATTGATTATTGTGTATACAAAGTATAGAGTTACTTAATTATTTCCATGCAATATTTGAAAAAAATATTCCACCTGAAATATAAACATTTATGAATAAATGAATAGATATTATTTATGAATAATAGTTTTTTAATTACCTCTAATGATCCATCATCTGGCAAATCAGAACAATGGACAGCATTTTTAACTTGTGTCTTTCCATATTTAGCTCTTAAAGTATCAGGACGTAACTGTTTAGCCATTTCCTAAAAATATGTTTTTAAATAATAGATTTATTGAGTTTTATTTATGTATTATAATATTAAAACATTACTGGAGACATTGGTCCACAAAATTTTCTAAATTCTGAAACAATATCAATCTTTGTATCATTATGCGTAATCTCCATTGCGATACAAGGACCTGATTGCAATTCAGCAACCATACCCTGTTAATAATATCTTCAAATAAATAGAGGTAATGGAAAAACATTATAATTAAAATCAGTTTCTATCTTACTGCATAATCAGGAAGAACACCCTTGTATACTTCTAAAAATTCTTCTGAATTTACAGGATCAATATTAAATTGTTCTATTGCTGATATAATAAAATTAGATTTTTGTATATCATCAATTATTTGACCAGTTAGTTTTGATTGAACTGCATGAGGTTTAATAATGCAGCACGTGCAATTCTGCAATTTAGCAGAAGTTTTGATTATATGCTTGATATTTTCTTCTAATGAAAAGAAATCAATTTCCTAAAAATTATAATTATTAACTTAAATTGTAAATATACATTAAATATAATGCCTTTATTTAATATGTACATCTTTATCATCTAAAATATAAACTCCATTTGTAAAGGAATTTGTTACAAATGCATCTAATAATTTTTGCCTTGTTGATGTATTATCTTCATTCAATAATTCTAGTAAAATAGTAGGACCAGAAGTAATACATTCAATCTGCTCTCTAAACAAATTAAAAAGAAATTTTTTAATTTTAATATACTTTCTTTAATAAAATTTATTAACCTTTTATGTAAATAATATATAAATTATTAACTTATTTATTGATTTAAAAATATCAGTTAAATCTTCAGAATTCATTCGGCCCATTTTTATATTTGTTATATGAATATCATGATGTAATATAAGTTTTAAAATTTCACCCAATTTATCGACTGCATTTGGTTTTAATATTATAAATGTCCTTTAAAAGATTGTATTTAAAAAAATAATAAATTTATAAAAGTATTAATAATAAAGTTTATTATTTACTTTACTCTTCTAGATGAGAGTTTATCTTTTGTAGCTTGATTAGCAAAGTTTGTAATTTTCATGTTTCTAGAAAATATTGTAACACTTGCTCCTACATAAAAATCTTTAGGTCTAACACCATCACATTTAGATCTCCTTAAAAATGTTTTTCTTTTTTTTATATCGAACTAAACATATAAACATATTATTGTATTTATATAGTAGTTGTTTTTGTGTCAAAATTAAAAAAAAAACTTACTAGTTCTACACTGTTATCGGATGGGAAGAAATACAAATAAAATTTCTTCAATGTAAAGGCAACTTTGTCATACCATTCTGCCTCAAAAATATATTTTTCTGATTCCGATGTCATTTTTTATTTTAATCAACAGAAAATTATACATTCACTTTTAAATTAAAAACAAATCAATTTTACTAAATATCTATCTATTAAAGGTTAGGTTGATAATAATTAACAAAAAAATGAATATTTCCATGGTAAATTAAATAAAATAACAAATAACTCATGCCTTTGCATTGATATTGATACTACTAATAAATAGATGCGTATTAAAATGTAATTATATAATATAATAAAATAAATAATTATTATAAGGAATTCAAATACTGGAAAATTATTGCGTTTGAAGTCGCTACGCTCAATTACTACCTAAAGTTATGAAATAAGTAATTTAACAACATTAGGTCTAAAGAATAAATTTAAATAAAGGTGAATATTTGATATAGAAGGGTAAAATTAAATTTCATATGTTTATGAAGTTATTCCTAAAACCAAGCGATTTTTATATCAAAGGACCTCAATTAACTAAACTAACTAAATTTTGCAACATGCACACAAAGAGGCTGAACAATTTTGTGTTGTACGCCGGGTCATAATGGTTATTTTACGGTACATAGCGATCAGTGAAAAATTAAGCACAACTTGCACAACTGAAGTGACGAATAATAGAAAATAAAAATCAAAACAGAAATGAAAGTATGACTCTGAATTACGATAGCAGTTCATGGCTTAATTCTGATTGGTTTGTACTATTCATTCTACTGACAGAATTACTAGAAGGCTAATACTGTATTGTTGTTTTTGTTATTTTTACGGAGATGCAATTTTGTTCTCACCAATTCATTCATGTGTTAGAATATTTTATGATTGCTTTAAACTAGTGATACGAAGAATAATAATTACTGGATTTTGCCATTCCGCTGTATTTAATATTTAAATTTTCTTATAAATTGCATAAGTTGGTCCGAATGGCGTGAAAGGAAATTAAATGTATACCAATACGGAAATTTTAGAAAGATACTTTTTTAAGTAGATTACACTTTATTAATTATTCGTTGCTTTATAAAATATAATATAACATAATATTCATTCATCAAATTCAATATTAATAATAAACAATAATTTATAAAAATTCATAATAGCGATCTTTTAGTTTGGAATTTGTTAAAGTAAATAAGCTATGCCATGTACATTTAACGAATCGTTATCAACGACAAATAGAACCCTGAAACTCATATTCAATATTAAATAATTTTGAATGAAGAAAATGTGTGTATAAATGATTTATTTATCATTTATAAAATAAAAAGTCGATACTAATATCAATGTGTTTACTATACTTGGCTTCGATTGCTTATATATGAATATAAAATTGTACTAAGAAAACTTAAATCTGGTATAAATTAACATTCGAAATAGTTATTCTATGTCTTCCAATTATCACTCATTTTATATTTACCACGATGTGTGTATTAAAATATCTATTTTGAAATATTAGCATAAAAAACAAGACTTTTTTAAAATATTTATAACAATACACACAATTCAAGAAATCATCGTTAAAATTTTTTAGTATTGATCTTTAATTAAAGTAAAACGTACTGAGATTGATAACAGATTATTTTCGAGTTAACAAGTATTAGAACTGTTATCCGGAATATAAAATTTTCAACCTTTTTTATATAAATTTTATTGTAAAAAAAAATCAAATAATAATTTGTAATGGGTGAAATACATTACATTTATTAAGTATAATAAGAAGATTTTGTTTATTTTAAATACATTTAATTAAATGAATTTAAAGATGTTATATAAATGTAGAATTAATTGATATTTATTTATAAAATTATTTTAAATAAAGTATAGATTTTAGTAATAATAAAAACATACGGCCTCTTGGTCTAGGGGTATGATTCCTGCTTTGGGTGCAGGAGGTCCCGGGTTCAAATCCCGGAGGGGCCCGTTTTTTTGCGTATATTTTTAATACAATTTGACATCTGTAACATATCGTTTGAAGTATATTCTTTCTATACGTCATTATTTGTATTTTCGTATTTGACATGAAATGTAGTTCACTAATAGAAATGGGAAATTATGTTATTGTATTTCAATTTTTATATTTTGAATAATTTTCAATCATACTTGAAGAAAAAGAGAAATTATTAATTGTGATTAATAATTTTTTTATATTCATAATTATTAATTTTAGTAGCCAAAAGCTTCTTAATATAGCACTTAACGTTGTAAATAATTGCTAAACACTAAAAAATTCATTATTAATTATAAATGTGATAAAATTTTACAAATTAATATGGGAAAGGTCTATTTCGCAATCCGTATTGAATATAAATAATTAATAATAATGACCATATTGGACAATTCGGTCACCTATCTAAAAAAACTTTAACAGTTAAAAGTAATTTCAATGTTAGAAACAATCTATGAATAAGAAACTTGTGGCTGGTAATACTAATGATATTCTATAAGCACGTACGAATTTGTTGATTTTAAACTATTATTATTTTTATATCATTGTTCGTACATTAAAAAAATAAACTGTAAGATGTTTGATTGTGAACTTTGAATTAAATTTTCTACTTTTTTGTGAAAATAATATTTAATTAATAATTAATTAATAAATATTTTGTAAGTTATTTGTTTATAATATTTGATTAGTATTCTTTTAATATTCTTTTTATCAATTGAGTTTTTACTTCGATTTTTTACCAGTTTTATTTACTTTTTTTATTTTTATTTACTTTTATTTACCAGTACCTTTTCATTCCATAATTTTTTTTATATCGGCTATAAGTAGAATATTGTGCAAAACGTGAAATCGCATTGTTAAATTTGTTGCGGTTTGACATTATTATGATTTTTATATTGTCCTTGACAACCTATTCGGCAAGTTAATGAGTTTTTTAAATTCTTTTAATTTAAGAGTATTTTTGAATGCAAATTTTAATTCCTTTGTGTTCTTCGTGGTAGCCACGCCGCATAATAAGTCATCTATATAAAAGTCATTTACTAATACTCAACATTCGCCAGCGTATTTACTTAACTTATATCCCTCTATGAGCTGCAATGTCTTATCGTGTCATGACTGATATTCAAGTGATCAGTGATTCTTCTAAATATGTATTTACTTCCATATTGTTTCAATATGAGCAGCGATAAAAGAATGCTTAGGTATGAAAGCACCGTACGCATTATACATTATATAGCATTAAGTAAAATTTAGTAGTAATTCGAGTTGAATTATTAAAAACAGCACAAATTTGATTCCTATATATATGTTTTTTTATATAATATACATTGCTGTGTGATGAACAATATTGCAGAATAAAAATGCTAAAATTGAATGCATTAACAATCGATGCCCTTTTTCTATTATATCATGCGCTGAATATTTCTGATTAAACTAACAATAGACCTTAATAATTTGTTATTTCACTCTAATTTTTTATCGATCTCTTATTTAAATAAAAAATACCTTGTAAATTTTTTGAAGTGTGTTTAATTATTATTTAATGGGAGCCGAACGATAAATATATACCGCTTTCTTGTTGCTATAAAAAGCCACTTACTAAAATCAATTTTATTCTATTTCAGATTATCGAATCCAACTGATGATTTAATATTTTTCTATTGCAGTATTGCATACATCTTTTGGTTGAGGAGTGAACGTTTTTATAGCTCCTACAACTATACGCCGAAGTACGTTTTTGTAAAATATTGCAGTATCGTCACTAAAGGAAGGTAAAACAATGATACATGGACAATTATCGGTACAAGAATGCACAGATTCAGGATCTGCTATAGCTGCAACGGCCTTTTGGTGTAATAATTTGAAAATCTTTTATTGAGTTTAAAAGCACTGTGTAAAAGAAGGAAATCAGAAATTAAAGTCATCTTAGCAGTTGTTTATATTTTTAATTTTCGATTCTGCCGAGTCCTGCGCTTGATTTTTTTGTATAGCATCTATCGCCATAAATGTAAATTATTGACTTACCTAAAAGTACACCTGCGCCTTTGATAAAATAAAATTATGGAGTGAGGTTTTCTAACAGCTCCAGTTTACGTTTAACAATCAGCTATATGGAAAGTATGATATTATAATATACGGGAACTAGTCCGGCATTATATATTGAGTAGATTTTGCTAAAGATTATGCTTTTTACCTGCTTTCTGCAAACAGCAGTCCCGCAATATCTTAACCATCGCTGTATCATTTCGCATCATATATACACGTATGTATAAAAAAAAATTTTGCAAAAGTTTTTCCTAAGAAGTATTTTTTATCTCAAATTTGTAGAATTTCACAAAAAACTTTCAATTTTAATAAAAAATTTTAATAAAAATATTAATCGTCTTTGTCGTATAATTTTTTTATATTATCTGTATATCCTTTAAAAGAATCTACCTAATAAAGTTTATTATTAAGTAATATTGACTATATGATCTATCAATTACAAAACATATTACATAATATTAAAATACAAAATTAATCATCATTTTTGTACGTTTCTTTAATTCGGTATCTAGTAATTATATAAAAATAATTAAAAAAAACTTTTTTGCGTTATGTTTGTAATATATCCATTACTATTGATAATTAGAATTAACTTTATATTAACTTTACACTTATAATTATAGCTTTTTTTACAATTATTTCAACGATACTTTGGAACTAAGTCGTTAATTTCTATTATTATTTTATTTAATATTGATATTTTACAAAATTTTCTAATATAAAATTTTTTTAAAAGAAATTGAGACTGAGAAATATATAGAACATATTATTAACGGACAAAAATTATTAAGGAGACAAATATTGATCAAAAGAGTACGATGATGAGCATGAGGGAGATAAGAAAATTATAAGCGGACTAAGTTATTGATGTAAATGTTTATGTTTGGCGAGTAACGTTATAATTGTGGTAGTCAAAACTCCTCCAAAACTAAAATGTATAATGAATGCATTATCAAGTATAAAAATAAAAAAATTTATTCATTTTTTCAAGAGATTTATTTAATCAAACACAACAAAAAACCTTTATTTCATCTATAAATTATTTTTGTAATAACAATATTAATTAATAAATATTCTAAATTATTTATAATTATTAGAAAAATAACTAAATTTTCATCATTTATTGTAGCGTTTACCACAATGTTTGGATCTTGATGAATGGTTTTTAAGCGATTTTTATGAAATAATTTTAAACAAAAGCAATTTTTTTATAATATTAAAATTATGTTATGTATTTATGTTTTAATTTCGATAAAATATATTTACTTTACACATTTTTTTTTCATAAAAAAGATTGTTCAAGTTTTAGGATTGTGAAGTTTAATTAACGAATCCTCTAACCGATGTCTTGCTTTAGAGACTGAAAAATCTGATCACGGATCGTGAGACATGCTGGAAAAGCGCTTCAGAACCACTTTAAAACAATCTCTAATGCATTCGGTACCTAACAACAGATTCTTATTTTGAAAAATCAATTACGATACTTATATTTTAAAATATTAAAGAACCGAAATGCTAAGATTTACAGGTAATTGGAAAAAAATTAATTCAAAAATATGTTACGTTGATATGATTTTCCTCGATAGACAATATATTTACTTTAAATGTGTATTATATTTTAATTATTTCAAAATTGTTTTTTTTTTAAACTATTATAGTTTAAAGTATTGTCCGATTAACTGTTTATACTTCTATATAATTCTTAAAAATAAACATGTTTCATTAGTTTTTCATAATTATTAAGAATTTAGTTTTAAACCATTTTTTTATGATGGAAAAATCTTTCTGTTTAACATTACTTTAGTCTAGAATATTCGTGATGAATAAATAATTAATAGTTAATTATTTCGAATTAATGAAAAATAGAATTTATTAATTTTTAAATTATAAAGTTATAATATTTTGATAAAATTTTTTAAACATTATTCTTATCAATAATAAAATATATATGAGTCTTTTATAAATTTCACATTAAATTATATTTGTAATTTATTCATTTTTGTATGCACCTAGTAACAAGGTAAACGATGCTCATTTATAGATGTTAGATTTTTTATTATAAAAAATCATTTTATTTTATAAAAAATTTTATTTTTATTTAAACGTGTTACATTGAATAGTTATTATATTATATCTAGTAAGGAATATAATTTAAATTGTTCCCACTATTTTTAATGTTATTATAAAATAAAATTTTTTTCTTTATGTAAAAAATCCTATGAATGGTATAGAAATATGACTTTTTACAACTACAGAATAGAATGAGCGGTAATGGTGAAATTATAATTACTACATAAAAAATATATTAGCGTCTAAGAATACGTGTCAATGCAATTATAAGCTTTTATTTTGGCTGTTTTATCTGCAAAATAGTATTTTAGTCATTTTTATGAACATAATTAAATTATTGGTTTTACATTGCTATTATTTGAAATTTCATAGATGAAAAATTAGTTACTTTGCAAATTGTGCTAAATGCAACTCAATTTTCAGTTTCAAATGACTTAATATCACACAATAACTCAAGTGGTACGACCAAATGCATACCAAGCCCAATATTTCTCCATAAAATTTTTATTGAAGTAAAATTGTGAGTGACACAAGCTACATTACTTCCTTGTCATACAATCTCTTAACAACAATCAAGTAATGAGTTTAAACATAAGTACTTAACATAAGTAACTTATAGTTATTATTGTCATGATATATTTCTTTCGTTAATATTTTAAAGATACCTAGCAAATCAACCTATTTCCTTTGTCTATTTTATTATTATGTATACAAAACAATTATTATAATTATTTAAAATTACAATATTGTCTATGCTATTGCGCAGAATCCAGAAGATTGTGAATATGGTATCCGTAATCAGGAGACATTATTCGTAAACATACACCGTACAGACTAAAATGATTTAAATTGACCAGTTATTTATATATAATATAATATATTAAATATGTGATATAAATTTTTTTTTTCAATTCAAAGGAAAACGGTGGGTGGTACCAACATAAAATATTTGAAAGATCGACTTTACAATTAAATAACTAAGGCTCTGCAAACTAGATAAATATATTCACGTATATTTCATTTAATTAGATATTTTACTTTAATAATTCTAACTCTTTTTTAATATTACTTTGCTATTTTGTAAAATAATTAACCATTGAAATATAAGAAGGATTTCTGCTGGTCTTTTTTGAGGTTAAAGTCGTTTATTTATGTTACTTTAAAATCTTTTTCAAAGGAAATAATGACTATTGTTTAAAATAAGGTTATAATTATTCAATATATAATGAAATTAAAACTAATTGTTATTTATTAAATTGTTTTTTTAAAGATTAAGATTGTACTAAACAATTAAGCAATTTATTTTTGCTAATATTAACGACCTTTCATATTCTGTCACAATAAATAATAATAATAATTATTATTATTAAAATTTAATTTCAATAATACATTTTATTTAATAGTATTTTTTTGATATTTTAAACAAGAACATTTTTTTAAATTAAAAATTGAGACGGTGAGTTTCATAATTTATTGCCAATAATTGTATTGTTGAGCCATTTAGAATTTTATATAGATGTGATTTTAGTTAAAAATAAATTTATTCATATTGCCAAAATATATATATTTTTGAATTATAAATTTGATAGCAATAATGCACCATTAGTTGATCCATCTACAAGCATATTAGTAAACGATTTATTTAGATGGAAAATCTATAGATGTTCTTTAAGCATAGTATCAACTATTTCATACAATCATGTTATAGTGCATTAATTAGTTGGATATAGCATATATTAACGTTTTGTAGATACAAAAAAAGCTTCACTATAATTTTATTTATAGAGTTTTCACGACCTACTTATGAAGACTGAATTAATTGATTATGAGAAACTTTAGTTTTTTTAACATTTTTAGTATGTGAAAAAAAGTTACTATTCATCTAAAATACATATTTGTAATTTCAGGATTTGTTATATTAATTAAATACAATAATATAAATAATATATTGTTTTAAATAAAACTTTACTGTGGCCTCTTGGTCTAGGGGTATGATTCCTGCTTTGGGTGCAGGAGGTCCCGGGTTCAAATCCCGGAGGGGCCCTTTTTTTATCTAGATTGAAAACCACCCTTTTTTTTAGAAATATTTAATTTTTTTTAATATAAAAAATTAAGTGAAAATTTTACCAATCTTGTATTTAGAAATTTTTTCGAATTTTTAAATATTGAATGTATTAAAGTTTTAGCCCAATAAATTCATAATATAATAAGTTTAAAGAAACGAAAATTCCATTTTACGAAAAAATATATAATATAATTTATATATGATATACAAATATTGAAATTTTTTCTTAACGATAGTAAAATTTAAGTAATGTATATTTATGGTTATAAAATAATCAATTGCAATGTAAGATGTACAATTCACTAATTTTTCGATGACTTTCATTATATTTATATTTGTAGAGCACTTTATTGATTTAATTCTTACATCTATTTAATTCAATCATAAGTATTAATTCAATGATTTAAGAAAATCCTATCATAAAATACTTAATAGAATTGTAAAAAATAAAAAAATTTTCAATGTAAAATGGATTTAAATTTAATGTATTAAAAAGACCCATTGTGCTTAAAACGTTGATTATCACTATTGTTCTTCACTTGTGCAAAAAGTTGACTTCTTAAAATAAAAAATATACATGTTTTGAAACTTGTTTGAAAATATGCAATTTAGTAATGTTAAATATTTACTTCTGGGCAAAATTTTAATTACTCTCTGCATTATAAACACCTTAAGCTATTAAACAGGATTAAACTTATTAAACTATTAAACTATTAAACAGGAAGGTTTTTCAAAGTAATATTTGCAATGAGTAATGAGCTAACTCTATTATGAATAAATAATTTGTTAAACATTTTGCAATAAAATATATATATTCATGGAACATTTATTTTCTTGCAAAAGAAAACAAATTTAACTTAAGGTATACGATAAGAGTCAAGTAAAGATAAATTAAAGATACATTTCAAGAAATGGAAAGTCAGCGTAATGAAAGTTAATAGTGTGTTGCTCATAATTTTTTCATGAGAGTAATTTATGTGTGAGACCATGTGGTAAAGAAAAAGAGGATACAATTTATGGGTATCCTCATGGCATTGCTATTATACTATAGGAACGTGAGACTGAATAAAAATTGTACGGTGAAGTATATGTTTTAAATTGATGTGAATGAAAATGATCCGCACGTTCATGTACACATCTAGATAGCATTCCTACGGAATGATGACTAGGTAAAAAATGAGCTTTAAATGCATTACGAGAAGAGCAGTTGGCTCGAAATTTACGTCAGTGATTACAGCCTTACTTCGAGCTGGGCATCAATTTTGAGAAACGTTTAAAAGTCTAAGTCGAGCTATTTCCGTAGGAGTGTATCTGGAGCTTCGGGGCTAAGTGAAAATGTAGCGCATAAATATCACGAACGACGGGGTATTTCGGTGTGGCCTCACTACGACCGAGGAGTAGGTGCGACAGGTGACGTGGCAACGCTGTAAGTCGTGGCCGAAGACTGGTAGGAGAAAACAGCTGTTTACAGCTGTGCGGCGGATAAGCGCCAGCCATGGAGCGACGCGGCCGGTCCCGGACGTCTATGCACCCACGCTCGTAAGAACTGGCCCAATAGCCCAGGGAGAGGCAGAGGGAGCCGCTGATGCTGGCCTCCCGATCGCGGGACTCGGACCCGCTGCTCGCGAACCTGACCCTCAGACTAGTCGGGCTCTTTTTTTCTCTCTCTCTCTCTCACTCACTCACTCACTCACTCTCTCTCTCACTCTTTCTCTCTCTCTCTCTCTTTCACCCTCTCTCTCTTTCTATCTCTATCACTCTCTCTCTCTCTCTCTTTCTCTCTCTCTCTCTCTCTCTCTCTCTCTCTCTCTCTCTTTCTTTCTCTCTTCCTCCCTCGAGGCTAAGGGGAAGGGCCGGTGGAGGTAGCGGGACTCTATAGCAGCTGCTGTACTGCACAGCCAGGAGCCGAGACGACCTCGCGGGAGAAAGTGCGAGAAGCGCGGCCCTCGGATGACTCGTGCACTCGCACTTGCAGCTCGCAGCACTCGTTCGCTACTCGACTCATCCAGTATTCCCTTCACGTCCCACCGCCGCCAGTCATCCCCCTCCCGAAGCCATCCCTGTCCCTCGTTCCTCACGACCCGAATCGCGCTAGTAACGTATCACATACACTTGTGTACGACTCCCGCAGGGCGCAACTCTAGATTCGACGAGCTCCTTGAGCGACTCAACTCTCGAGCTCGAGCGCCAGTCGCTTGGAGTCGCTGTTCTTCACGTGATTCTCTCGTTTCTCGCGTTCCCTAGAGTATTCTTTATTTCCTTTGTCGTTTACATTGGCTTGTGAGTGTGCTTCGACGAAAATCGCGAGACAGACTGAGAAAGAGAGAGAGAGAGAGTAAGAGAGTGATCGATCTTTGGAGAGCAGCTTTAGAGAAGCGTCTCGCCCGAGAGGTTCTATGCATTATTAATAAGAGGTCACTCGACGCCAGGACTCTCACTGCAGGTGAGTTTTCGCTTGAGCCTATAACCTCAAAGTAAACCCACGCAGTCGAAAAGTACATCAGTAGAGCACGGGCTCGATGCACTTCGAGCCGTTGCTAGCTAACGATTATGTGGCGGAGAAGGGAATTATCGATTCCTTGACTGGATCCCTCGACTGATTTTTGTTTCACGGTCTCTCCTATTCCGAGTGTGCCTACACATACCAAAGCCCGACAGCTAGCACACATGCCCGCATTCACGAATCACGCTATATGCACGATTGTTGAAAGATCGTTGTGTGAATTAAAGGGAGGATATCCGTTAGTGAGGCATTGTGTGTATGTCACCTGTGGGCGATGAAAACATCGAGCCGTCTATTATTTTCATCTACTTTACGCTGCTGCGATACATGTGCTGAACCTCTAGGATATTGAACTTATCGCTGCCCCTGTACTGCTTTAGCTTTAATGGTAAAACCAGGGATTGTGCGCTCTTTTCCTTCTCGAACCACCCTTATTACCCTGTACCTCCTTAACATAACCTCCGAACTCTATGGACTTCTTTTTGCCCGTTTCTCTCCTATCCTAGCACTTCTTTGTCTCCCTTCCCAGTCATTACTTTTCTCGGCAACTTTGATCAAATGTGCAATTTATACTTTGAGCATACAAGTTGTATTTCACCATTTCACCCCTTCAGTATTAATCTTATTATGAACTTGGATAAGCTGTTATTATTTTTTTTAACCTGATCTCCAATTTCGATGTCTAGTTGCTAACTTATTTCAATCAACGATGTATTTCGTAAAAGCTTCTACTTCACGGCTCCCACGCTTCTATTTCTTGACCTCATCTTTCTCTTTATTCATAGCTTTCTCCTTTTCTCCCCTCCCTCCCTGCTCCCAAAACCTTCCTCCTACTCCTCTGTCACTCCTCTTGTTTACATGTTGGCATTGATTTTGTTCTTTATTCTGCATACTTCTCTGCGCGTGCGTGTTAATCTTAACAGTGTGATCATTCATTCCATCTCTTTGATTTTCAACCTTACCATACAGCCAGTTTATTTCAAATGGTAAATCAAATTTTCAATGATCTTGCAAAGAAAACAATGCATCTTACTCCTCGAATAAGAACCTGAATAATGTTAGCAAAACTGAATACTAATGTGTAATAATTTTTATTTTTGTGTTGGTCTTAACTGATGCATATGCTCGCAACGAACAAAAATATAAAAGATACCTTTTGCTTACTGGGACTGTCTAGTTTCTTTACACCTTTACACGTGTTTTTTAATTAACGAAGAAAAATTAAAAATTAAATACTGATAAAACAAACACTAACCCAAGTAGTTTGATGCATTCTATAGACTAAATCAAGATGAACAAAATAATACTTTATAAAACTGATCTTAGTGCCTTCATCATTCATGAACATTTAAAAATAAATAAAAAAAGAGAATAATATTTGTAGCACAATTGCATTTTTGTCAACAGTTATAAAGATGTAAAGGCTTGAAATACTTCTTCAGTACTGTTGAGACAAAGTAAACAAACGGTAAAAAGAAAAATACTTTCTTAAGTTCTTCTTAAATATTAGATAGTTAAGATAAAATATTACCCCTAAATTAAGAAATTACTGATAAATGGACTGCTTGTAATATAAGCCATTTGTTTGACTCTCTGTCACACAGTGTTTTTCCTCCAGGTACTTTACCAAAAAATTCAATAGAGAATAATTTTAGTTCTAACGATACATTTAATTAACAATTTCAACACGTGCAGTTTACGAAGCTAATAATTTGTTTTACAAGCTCATTATTATTCTGTTTAATCACAGTTCTTTCAGTTGCGCGATCCTTGAACTTCTTCATGCTCGATTACTGAAGTTGCAAACCAGATGTGTTATGGGCTTTACCATAGTCAAACAAATATAATACACAATATTTTATGTATACGAAAAATTTTAGACTCAATAATTTTAGTTTCAATTCGAAAAATGATTTGCATATTTGAATAAAATTTAAAAAGAAAAATCACTTTTTACAAAAATTTTACAATTCTTTTAAACCTTTTTAAAGACTTTAAATTGAGTTATATTATTCAATAAAAGTGGAAACAATTGTTAATTCCAACTTACAGATAGCATAATTTTTTTACTGAAACAAAATAAGAACCGTTTTTTTATATTTGACTTACGATGTGAAATTAAATTTTTTTATAAATTACGGTGTGTTTGGAAAAATAATTATTGCAGTAATTCAGAAAGTAGATTTTTGAGAAAAAAATTGAATGAAATTAATTTCGCTACATAAATGATTGTGTTTTTATAAATAATATCTAATAAAAAAAATTACAATTTTATTGTATTATGTAAAATCTGACACTAGTTGATTTAATTTTATGGATAAATGTCTAAAATAATTCTTAAAAATATATATTAAATATGTTTAAAAAATCAATATTATCTATGGAAGCGAAAATGTGAATCTTAAAAGAATGATAAAGAATACTTCGCGTTTAAACATAATGAATAAGAACATTTAAGAGTATGTTAAAAATTTTGACGTGGTGGGTTCGGCAAATATTTGAGAAATAAACATTTACAAAAATTAAATTATAAGCACGAAAAATTTTTAGAAAAAATATTTAAATGCAAAACTCATTCTTGACTTCTTTGATTTTCTTTTTTCAAATATTACGGAACATCCTATTGAAATTAATGTTAAAAAATGGGTAACAGCAAGTAAACATAGTCTTATCAGAAGACTCATATTATACGACTATTCAAACAAAAGTAAAACAATTTTCTGAGCAAATATAGAAATCAATACATTTCTATATAATTATACTTCTTTTTTATTTTTAAAAGAATTAACGCTTTTTAACATTAATTATCTAAAAATTTGAATAATTTTAGTCATTTGAATAATCTCTATGAGATTGGTATAAAAATACCCTCAAATATTAATTTTCTTACAAGAAAAAGATCCTCGATAAAAACGATAAATTACTTTTGGTCGCATTTTACTTTTTGTGGTAATCTGTATGTATTACCTTTACACTCATTAACTATTCAATGACATTAAGAAAGTCTGACTTAGCTTCAAGTATAGATACTCATGTTAAATATCCAGATTTATATCTTTAAAATTTAAACGTTTAATTCGTAAGGTTTTTTTTTCTTTTCTATGATACTAAAATAACCGTTTTCGTCAAATTACTCGCATTATATGCATAACATTATAATGTGAAAAGTGGCATATTGAATTTATATAATTTTGCTTGTTTGCTTATAAATTTAATATTATATGCATCCATTCAAAACTTTGTTGCTAATAATATAATTTTTAGATAGTTAATTTATATTTTATAATTTTATTTCATATTTTTTGCAACATATAATTATGTAAATAAAAAAATACTGATTAAACTAATTATCCTTAATCAGGAGCTGGAATCATTTTCTTGAATTTACGATTTTGATTATAACTGTAATAAAATAATATTTAAAATTTAAATATTGATTGTTAGATTTTGAATATATTATTAATTAAAAAAGTAACAAATTAGTATTGAACCGAATACTTTTACAAAAATTAAAAACTCTTTTTAATTACAGTAATATAACAATAGAAAAAAATAAAAAATAATTCATATCATTAGCTTACACGATTTAAATTTTCTAATACTACCATATGTATAAACTATTTGTAAACTGAAAAATTATGTAGAAAAAGTTTTTTAACATATAACTTCCTGTCAGGTTCAAAATTATTGCACATTAATAAAAGCGACTAAGATCAAGAAAAACACAGGGCCTCAATATAAAAAAAAAATAATAATAATGAGAAATTTTACCAACTTTTGAAGGGCATCTAATTAACGACATTATTTGCTCAACAAATTTTAAAGCTTGACGATGACAAATTCAATTATTATGATATGGATGGTGTTTTAATATCGATTTATTTCATGCATGTGTGTGTGCGCGCGCTCCTGTTCAGATTGTTTTGAATGCTCATATACTTGCAATAGAGAGTGAAAGAGATACACGGCAGTGAGTGGGAAACAGAAAATATATCGGTTGAGAGTAAAAAGAAATGTAAATATATCTATTAGTAGAGAAAAAAGATGCAAAAGCCTTTCCCGATTTTTGAACTCACTATCGATCTATTATATTAATTATAGAATGAATATTACATTTTTCTAAAAGCCACTTTTATCCCCTTCTTTTATCTATATTTAATAACACATTTAAATCTAAATATTAATGAAATTGTAACCTTATGCAGCATTTCTGGTTTATGGCTAAGACTACATGTGCTGATCATACATATTTTGTATATTTATTTTAATACATCGAAATTCAAATGAATAATTACAAAAATCAAAATTATACTTGAATGGAATGCCTAATAACATCAAAACCATATATCTAAGTAATAAAGAAATGAAATGTTTATTTAACTAAATTCAACTAAGAATACAATGATATAGTTTCACTTGTCGCCTTAGTTTATCTTCTGGCAAAGCGAAGTAGTTGTCACTGAGTAATATTGATTGTTTCAGGGCGCTTAATGATTACATTTTATTCAAATAAAGCATTGAATAAAATAAAAATAGTACAAATAAAAATAAATGTTTTAACAGCATTAATTCTAAAAAGTACTAGTTGAAAAATAACCATGAAGTAATAAGTATAAAACCTACAGTTTTTCTTGTAATTATATATTCATGACAATGACATTGAATTCGAACGTATGCTTCGTCTTTTTTGCGCTCCTCTCCCCAAGACAGGGACTGTAGATGTACATATAAAAAATGCAATAATTTCGTCTTATTATCGAGTCACATCAATAGCTTCTTGTATATACTCTAGCTACGTATAAATATGAAACTTTTTAATTTAATGTATTAATGTGCCACTACTATATTGTCTACTAAACTATAATGTTTGAAATCTACGTTAGCACGTAATCTCATATTGTTCGGTTTATTCTAATAAGACCGAAAATTTTTATAAAAAATTCTTCATTTATTTCTATTTAAAACCACACAAATAAATTTAACAAATGTATACAATAAAAAAATACAATGCATAATTTATAAACCTGTCATTGAAGTAAATCATTAGATAAAAATTCTTGATTGCGTTAGATAGAACATCCTATGAAAACTTATAGCAGTTAAATAAAGCAGCAGGAAACACGTATATAAAACTTTGATACAATGGCGTTCAAATATCCATACTTCGAATGCTATTGCCATATTGGCAGATTATTAACGTCAGATTCACATTCATTTTATTTTATCGTTTTCGGTACAAGTAATATTTTATCTTATTAATGTGTTATTAGTTCTAGTTTCTATAGTAAAATTTTTTGGAGACCTGGAATACATTCTACTCTGTTTCTTGATACAGTTAAAAACTGCTCATTCTATTGTGAAATTCATGCTTCCGAGAAGTAATCATTATACCGTTGCAAAATTTACCAAAAAATTTTTTTTATTATTATGATTCTTTTTCCAAAAATTTTCTTGTTTTTCATAAATACACCTTTTAAATCAGATTCAAGTTCATATCCTATATTTTTTATATAACACTTTTTATTGAAAGTTTTCACTAAAAATATATCTTATTTATTTATGATTAATGTTTTACTAATTATAAAAAACATACTGTATGTATTCGTAACTGATATGATTTCATTGGTTGATTTTAATTTTATAACAATGATTTAAAGAATTATTGTATTAATTATAGTTACTCTTAAAAAAATACTTTACTAAAATTTGTTTTACATTATATCATAATTGCAATGAATATAACTAAAACCATTCAGCAATTTTTTTAATTTATAGCTCGATTCGAAAAGTATTTGCGCATCAAATGTTTATTTACTTTCGTAAAACAATTACAGAATGTAATATTAAACATTACATATACTGTAGTAAGATGATTCTTAAACACTCTTTAAAATATAAATTATTATTTGAGAATTAATTAGTTATTTTGCTTTAAAGGAAAATTTATAGTAGCGAACGATAATAAAATATGTCTAAAATCATTTCTCTTAAATGTGTACGATGTGTAAATTGTATAAAATAATAAATCTCGAATACCTACAATTTTCAGATATTAAAGTAGATAGTTAACAATTACCAAAATTTAAAAGACTGAAAAAATTATTAACTCTAAAAAAAGTCTGTAAAAAATTTAATAAAATACCATTATTTTGTTTTTGTTATAAATTATTTTCCATGTTTTAAAACTTCAACCTTTAGTCATTCATATGGATTTGGTTACTCTTTCGTAAACTCTTGTTTCCTACAACTATCGCCTTCTCATTTTCTTTCCATATAGATATCCTTCCCTTCACTTCACATTCATATATGCCTTTGCTGATCCACTAACTGAAGTTGAGTATACTAAAAGCTACACCCTTCTCTCTCTCTCTCTCTCTCTCTCTCTCTCTCTCTCTCTCTCTCTCTCTCTCTCTCTCTCTATTTTTGTGCGTGTGTGTGTGTTTATGTATATTTTTCGTGCCTCCCTCTCACTTTCTATTTTCTCATTCTAGCTATATCTTGCTCTGCAACGCCCAGTGCCTCTTACTTCCCTTTATTCGCTAATGCATAAAAATGACATGTTAACCAAACTAGATATAATCCAACACTATAAAAGCAACAGAGTTTAATCGTAGCAAGCTTACTAAAGAATAAATTAGCAAAAGTTTAATTAATGGTTTTCTCTTTTCATTTTTATCTTTAAACTTTTTTTGTTATCCCGTATTTATTATTCGGAAACTTAAGAATCTATCATATAATAATAATCTATCATATAAGAATCTATCATATAATAAACTATCAACAGAATTTAAATAATTGATTAAATGCACTTTTTAGTCGAAATAAGATAACATGTCTACGTATATAATCATGTTTCTCATAATAATTAACCATAAGTATAGGTGAAAATAAATATGGCATTTGACGTCTTCTTTTTTTTATATTAATAATGTTATGATAACTGACTTAACAAGCAAGTGAACTCCAAATATCTTACTTTTATAGAATTTTTAATTAACTACTTACATTTCATGTAAGTGTATCCACATAAAAGTATACTCGCTAAAAAATTTTATATCCTAGAACCAATTTTTAAGTACATTTGTATTTTTATTATTTATTTATTTTTAGTTAACAGTTAATATATATATAAAAATTGTCCAAATTCCAGTTTAGTAAACTTAATACTTATTAATATATGTTTGCTGCAAGTGATTGTAATTAAAAGACATAGTTAAGCGTATAGGAGAAGGTCAAAACATAGTTGCGTCAGGTGTTGAATGAAAGGAAAACGAACTCAGATTACCAATAAGTTTCTAATATATTTTTGCTTCCCGTAAATTATCTTTCATTTCTTATCTATCTAAGTAAAAAAAACCTTAAATAAAAAATTCATTTAAAATTTAAATTCAAAAACATGTAATATAGTGCAATTTAATAATTAATTATTATTTAGTTAATTCTGCTGGATTAATTTTTTCTCTGTATAATCAATTGTATTTTTATTTCTATATTAGTAATATATTAACTATCTTATTAAATATACAGATGCATAGAAAGATTTTGAAATTGTGTTATATGTGACAAAAATTTTCCAACGTTGGTTGTCCCAACGATTTTTGAGAAATTTAAAATATTAAAAATATGGAAAAAAATTATGTAACAAAACTGGTTATAATATTAAAGTTACAAAACAAATGTATAAAATATCAACCACTCATCAAACCTCTAATTTAGAGATTAAAAATTCACTAAATTAAAAATTTAACAAAATTCACATATATGAAAT
Source organism: Kradibia gibbosae (assembly GCA_018907135.1). Taxonomy (NCBI): domain Eukaryota; kingdom Metazoa; phylum Arthropoda; class Insecta; order Hymenoptera; family Agaonidae; genus Kradibia; species Kradibia gibbosae. The sequence continues at coordinate 33,560,605 of JACCHX010000001.1, read as the reverse complement.
ATATTCAAATTTTTTTGACAAAAAAGAAATTTTACGCAATACAAAAAAAATCATTACAAAAAAGAAAGATTAAAAAAAAATTTTTTAATTGTGTAAATAATAGACAAAATTTTTTAGAATTTTGGCTACTAATATATAATAAAAGTATAAAGTGTATAAATTTTATAATAAAAACTTTGTATAAAAAAAAAATTGTGCTAGAAACGGTATTTTCATTCATGAATTCAATTCAAACAGAACATACTAATACAGTAAAAAAAATTTTTAACACTCAAAATGATGCAACAAACGTTTGTTTACATAAAATCACCGTGGCACACTCAGTTAATAATTCTTTACGATCCATTAATTAGTAAAAATACTGCTAAACAAACATAGAGTTTATACTAAATATTTTAATGAATTTTACTATAGAGTAATATTATCAAATAAGACGAAAATTCTAAGAAAAATCCGAAATTTGCGACAGTTTCATTTTTAAGACTTTTACAAAAAATATTCACAGTTTTGACTCTTCTTGCTAAAGTATATGGAAAACGAACACACCTTTTATTTATTGTTATTTTTTGAACACTCAAAAGATTTTTTATACTAACTTCTTAACAGTTTTTTTTTTATTAAGCTGTTAATAGTTTCTGATAAAAAAAATCTAAGTAGTATTTGTATATCACTTTTATCAGTCATGTGATAAGAAAATGAAGAGAAATAAAATTTAAATTGAATATTGTGAAGTTTGCATTTATTTGCCGCAATTTATACTAAGTATTGAACAAAACAAAATTAGAAATAGATAGCTTAAAATAGATTGCTAAAAAAATGAAATCTCAAAAAGAACCTTATAGGTCTCCGAAAATCAGAATTAGTCAAAGCGTATATGTGCTACTCAAGATTCCAGCTTTAAATGGAAGAAATTATTAAGAAAAAAAAAGTAAACAGAAAATGGCATTGAGAAATATTATGAACCAATCAAATGCACTAGTGAATAAGTATGTCTGAATTTTATGAATGTGCTTGTAGTTTAAAAGTTACCAGGGCGTGACCTTCTTCAAATTCATGGCCTTACTAAAATATTAGTGAATACTGAAAGCAATGGTGCAAAGGAAGTCAAAAAGAATACAAAAAAAAGTTTTTTAATATTAGGTTTCATGGATGTTGTTTATAGTTATTTTATTGTGGTTAGTTGTTTGGATGTGCGTGTGTGGGGGGGGAGGGGTGTTGAATTAGCACGCACGTGTATTAGTGAAAAGCAATTTTTAATTAGAAATATTAGAGGGATGAAGTGATTAGTTGATTCAATTGAAACAACAAATATAATAAATATTATAAAAAAAGAATTTTTATGTTATTATTAAAGTAATTAGATAAAAATTATTAAAAAAAGAAAACCGTATGGTTTGTTGATTATTAGTTACGATTTTTCCTTTTTTATGTTGATCTTATATTCCTGGAGTTAAACATTAAAAACGTAGATTATTTTTTAAATATAATTGTATTTTTAATAATTTTTATTGTGATTTGCGTAATCTACATAAATGGTACAAATTTAAACAGTAAAATTAATTTTCAGATGATTAGATAAAGATTTGTAAACGTATATAATAAAATTAATGTCACAAAAGGTTTAGGTTAAAAAAATTAACAGTATACGAGGTTTGAACTTTTTAAAAATGATTACTAAAGTTATTTAATAATAAATTAAATAATGAGATATATCTAAAAAGTAATTTAAGAATAGACATTAATTATAGACTAAAACCATTTATAGTTTATTAAATTATATTAAATTAAAAAACTCACTAATTTGTTAGTTTATTGTATGCATGAAATTGAAACAGATAACTTAAATGATAATTATTTTCAGTTACGTATAATTAAACTGCCGAAAGAATGCCAGTGTAAAAATTTGTTAGTAAAATGCTGTATAATATGTTTAAAGTAGCACAACGTTTTTGTAAGTACCTATATTGTATGTCTAGAAGTAAGTAAAAAATATAAGTGGATAAATAATGGTACTATATTTACAAACTAAACTAATTTCATAGTGTGGAATTGGTATTACATTATTTTAATGGATTTATAAATAAAACTGCAAACAATTTTGGGAAAAAATATTATCTATAAACAGTCTACTCAAAAAAGGTAGGCTAACAAGTGCAAGGAAAACATTCGATAGATCAACTATTGTTATTTCTTAATACTTTCTAATTCATTAAGAAGCTCATATCTTATTAATTTTTTTTATCCTACTTTCCTGAGTTTTTGTTCATTCATTTCTAAGTTCCTACCACCTTTCAATATTACCAAATCAATAGAAATTATCCACTCTTCTGCTTAAACATAATTATAATTTATCTTGCAGTCAGATCACAAAAAGTCAAAATTATTGTGCTTTTTTACTGAACACAAAATCGTAAGAGTATAATTTGCTTAAAAAACCTACATTGTTAAATTATTTTATGTTATATGTTGTATAAAGTTATATTTTAAAAGTTATATGGTGTATAAATGTTATATATAGTGACTTTTATCTGTTCCATCAATCGAATTATCAGTTAATATCACTATTTCCGTATTAACTGTAACTGTTTTACTTGAAATCTTAAAGTCAAGGAAGATTAAAAAGCATGTATAGAAGTATCCAAATATTTTAAAATTAACAAAAAAATATCTTCTTTCCTATTGCAAATAATGAATATCGTTAAATTAGTATAATGACATTTTCGTGTCTATAGTTTATACAGAAATAAGAGAAACATTAACAACTACATCATTTTCTAGTGATTTGCAACGGCACATACTGTTCACATACATTTAATGGTCAAGTATAATAATCTGATGGGCCTCTTGCATATAAGAGAAAGCTATTCGTATTCAACTATTACACAAAAAATTATTTTTAAAAAAGAACATACATTAAATCTATCTATAAATAAAAAACTTTTCTTAACACGTAATTTTTGAATCATAAAAAACATTGAAAAAGTTACTTGTATAATCCACCCTGTCATAAATAAATGTACGAGTAATTAATTGTTATAATTTTTTAAATTTTTTAAATCATGGAATCTAGAACAAAGAAAACATACTATCACTTCGTAAGATTAATATATCATTAATCATTTAATTTGTAAAATTAAAAATAATGATTGATTCTCTGAAACAAAAATACCCTACATATAAAATTAAAATATTTGTTTTAAATGATCGATGTTATAATATTATTATATTTTCAGTTATTCTCTCAAAATTTCATACGTCTTTGTAATTCCCATTAATGTTGAAAATTTTTTCGAAATCATGTACAACGAATGTTATATTTTATGAAGGCTTAGTTACTATTTATTTCGAATCAATGTTTAAAAGTAACTCTGCTTCATAATTTTAGTATTTTTTATTTTTATTTTAAAGCACGTTTTTATTACTATATTATTTAATTGAACGCTATTAATTATTGAATTCTACCACTGATATATATATACAATTTTGGTTTATATACACTTAGTTTATACAATTATTTATTGAATATACATTAAATTGTTTTCTAAGCTAATCTAGATATTTTAATAAGATATAAAAGTTGTAAACATTATTGTAAATTTTTTATATCGAATTTTCACCAAATTTTATTTTCAAGTATTACATTGCTAATTATTTTTTTTATGTATCTGCAACAAAATTTCATAAAAGTTCTAATTTACCTCCTATACTTTTTTTATACTTTGATATACATCTCTAGTATTTAATAAATGCTCTGTTTTTTGCTATTTAATGTTTTAAAAGCATTCTATCTTTTATGTTTAATTCTTATTAACTTAATATAAGAGCTAAAAGCATTTTTTGAAATCTTGTTTATTAAAATATTAAAGCTGCAGTGTAAGTGAACAATTTTGGAAATTTTTGGAAGGGATAAAATCGGATATTAATAAAAATCATAAGAAATAATTTTAATCTATATTTCATAATTTTAACCACTAGCATCATAAATTAGATTGAGTTATGATAAATAAAAATATTGAGAGTTTATATATATAATGTATATAGTGTGTGTACATAGAGATTGATCAGTGTACCATTAATATCGTTTGTCCAGCTTGAATGTAATACGGTTTAGTATAACAATGACGATGAATGGTGCAAATAAATTTATTTTACTACTAAACTCTTTAAATATGATCATAGAGAGTTTCATAAACATTTTCATATTCATCCATTCTTGACAGGTAGTTTTTAAAAATAAATAGAAATCCTAAGTTAATTTTTCTTTATTCGAATTTTAAACTTTAAACTTCGTATTAATTCGTTAATAGTTATATATTATACTTGAGTATAGGAGCAATGCGTTATGATAGATCACCCGCAGGGCCTCTAAGCAGAATTGTGTAGTAGTAAGCTGAACAGAAATATCGAATTAGCAGAAAAAATTTCAAATGCCAGAATAGTTGTCTTCGCGATTAGTAATTTTTCCTGTATTTCGATAACGCTACAAAGTGCATAAATAAGTCGCGTGTACAACATGGCTAACTACCACTGAATTATTAAGCGCAGCGATGGGTGCCCTTGAGGTTGTTCAAGGCTCGTTGATAAAAAATAGCCTGAAGGCAGATTGAAGGAATCGTTCAGTAGCTGCAGTACTATCACAAAAGAGGGATTGTGTATGTGTATATAAGACCTACAAATCTGGCAAAGAAATAATCGCTTACCCATTCATACCTTGTTACCAGAACAGTATCTCTTTCCTTCCTAATAATTAAGGCTACAATAATATTTTTATTATTTCAGTAGTTCCCTAATTAATTATCGTGTATATGTCCTTTAAATTTCTTCTATTTATATTTTTTATTCAATTATTGCATAAGAGGTTTTAGTCAGATATCAAGTTAAAATAACTTCATACATAACAAACGTAATTGACTTATAATACATGTATTACCACATTGATGACCACATTGATGGTTACAAAATTCACAAATTACCTTTTTTTAATTTTAGAACTAGTTGTACTACATTTTATTCAATTTTCGTAAATTCGAAATTCTATTATAACGTATTCGTATTTTAAGATAGGAAGTACTAATATTAAAGTGGATATTGAATTCTCTAAAATCAACATATTATTTCTATAAAAACTTAAAGATGTTGTAGCGTTTATTATTACTTTTAGGACATTATTTTATTTCGTTTCTATTTGTAAAAAAATCTAACAAAATCACTTTTAACTAAGCAGTTGAAGTATCTTAAATATTAAATATAACATTTTTCAATTTTTTCAATTTTATTTCCTTAAGCAATAAAATACACTCGTCGTTAAATAAATTTACATACCTTCATTTCAAGATAAACTTGACATTTAAAAAATACTAAAATAGAGTTTTAAATGAATTATATTATACCTTTATTGTAAAATATTATTTTATAGAAAAGTCTGGCTAGATGAAAATTAACTTATTTTGACATCGACCATAGTAATCAACTAACAATATAAACATGGAAGTATACAAGAGGTTTTTTAACGAATAGAAAATCTTACATTGACCAAAAAATTTGTATAAATATTATAGTATACCTAATCAATAAAAAATTATTTGAACTACCTTTGCTTTTGTCATAATCCAGCTCGAATATTGTTACTTTATTTTTATATGACTAGCATAATCATAAAACTTCGAAGAAAATATATTTAAACCAAAATCGCGTTTGCATATTATTCGAGACACGAGAATAATTTTTTTTCAATTATTTATTTATTTATATCATATATTTTAAGTAACTTTAAATTTTAACGCAACGTAACTGAAATATTTTGAAAAAATTATGATTTATTAATTGTTTGTAAAACATGGTTGTTTGAGATATTTTCAATTCGAACATGATGATAGATTTTCGAATTATATCACTTAATAGCCAATTTAAAAGTCAAAGTTAATGAAAACCCCAAATTATATATTTTTGAAAAAATTAAAATTTTAAAAACTTGGGGAAAAATTGTACAGAAGTGTTTGTTATAATACAAAATTTTTAGAATAAAAAAAATTCAACCATCCTTGAAAACTATCGTTGATAATTAAATATATATATATATATATATATATATATATATATATATATTACTTGAGAACTGTAGAAAAATGTTAGAACAAAAAAAAAATTTTCTAACAATATAAAAATATTATACAAGTTTTTTTAATGACAACAACACTTATACAATATTTTTTTAATGAATGTTTATAATTCAAAAGTACAATAATAATCAACATAAATTTTTAGTAAAAACCATGGTTAACAAATTACTCAAGTTATATTCAATAATCGAACTTTTTTAAAAGTTCTGCCTTTTTACGGATTATGTTATGTTTCAAACTTAATTGTTAATAACAATACGTATATTGTAAAAATAATTCTTATGATGGTTGGTTTTAACAATGAAAAAGTAAATTTCATCCATACAGTGCTGTATACTATACATACAAAATTTATCAATGATTGTTAAATAAATTTTCTTTTGGATATTACAGCAGTACTTATTACATTTTGGTATTTTCTAAAATTTTAATTTTGAATTCTAAGATTGCGCTACTAACTAATTCATTTTTGTGATACGCTGCATATTTACTATTATTTATTAACTACATACCGTTTTCAGTGGACTAATTAAAAAAAAATTTCTCGGTTTTAATTAATTTTTGTTTATTTAATTATTATATATTTCTGAAATAATGGAAAATATTTAGAAAAAATAAAAATTTTAATTTAAGTATTTTTGTAAATTTAAAAATTATTAATTATTTGTTATGGGTAGTTTTTAATGTTAGATGGAGTTTTTTCTCGTTTTATAAACATGTGTTATAACGAACGCGACTATGCAATTTTTTCTAAAATCGTTGAAATTCTAATACATTAAACATCAAAATCCAAATTCCACATCAATAAAGGTGTAAGGATGTAAAAGCCTGAATAATTTACTTTTTATAGTCAGCCTAGATATTTTTTGATAGTTCATAAATTCTTGCTCGACTCAGAAAAGTCGTACTTATGAAAGTTGTCTAAAATAAGACTCACTAGAACCTAAGCTCCGAGGTCAATTAGATTCAAATATAAATAATATCTGATTACTGTTAATTGGGGATCCTAATTTTTAACATCTCTTATCAAATATACCATTAGGATAAGTGGTATGATGAAAATAGTAAGTATGTATTGCTTAAAAAGAACATAAATATATGGTGTGGTTGTGGGCCAAATTACATAATCAAAGATAAAATAAAGAATAAAAAAGTTAGATTAGAAAAATAGAAATCTCTTTCTGGTACTTACGTATGAATACCTACTTTAAGCAACAATAATCAGATTAATTAAATAATAATAATTAGATGCACAAATAGTGAAAAAATCATTTGTGTGACAAACTGTTTGCATAAACCATCTATATACAGTAATGAAGGATAAAAAGCTCAAAGCAGTGGACTAACATAGTAAGTAGGTGTAATCTAATCTAAGTCTAAATATTCTATATACAATTTGTCGTAACCGGGCATTATTCACGAAAAAACACACGTATGAGTCGAAGGTGAGAGGTGCAATCGAACCGATCGAATCAATTAATTCGCGATGAAGTTTAACCAGAGCAGTAAAATTTTGCATAACACAGAATTGCTATTTGCGTTTTAAAGATGAGATGAGGAGTGTCGATGGGCGGATAGCACGCTCCTAAGGTTCTCGAGAGCTGCAATTGTGGAGGAGATAAGGTGTAATCGGTGACAAGGCGGCAGGTGAAGATGGCGTCGGGCAATAATCAGCTGCCTCTCGGACACAAACGCAATGGCTCGTGTTCTAGCATCTTTGGGCACAAGCGGAGCGAGTCCGGTGGTGGTGGAGTTAGCATTGCCGGCTTTATTGGTCATAAGCGAACCGAAAGCATATCCAGTGCCTTTGGCCATAAACGCACGGAAAGCGGCCACAAGCCCATAGACAGTATATTCGGACATAAGAGGTAAGTTGATTCTATATTATTAATCACCTACCCAAACGAGAAGGCCCCGCCTCCAATTATTGCACCTTATGCCTGTGCTATCAGCATAGAAACGTCTTTGCGACGTCTTCTACACCTTTAAAATTTTTTTCGTTGCATGTCAAATATTTGGCTGGATTTTCCACGGATACTCTTTTAAAACAGAACATACAAATATTTATACTGTGCTCATTAAATGTATATTTGATAAATAATGTGTATTCGCTATTTATGAAATCGTATTTGCTTTCTTAATTACCACTGTTATTGTCATAAATTGAAATTTTAATTTACGTTTTCTCTCTTGAAATACTTTTTAAACGGCTAATGTTGATTCCCGTACATCTTTTTCTGTACAATAAATGCATTTCTAAAAACTAAATATTAATATAAACCAATTATTAAGATTGAAGAATAATTAAGGAGCAACGTTGATAATAACGGTAAAAATATATCGTAGTAGTGCTGGATGAGGGTAGCCTGACCTTTCACCGTGTCAACAATTAACGAAGTTTGTTAAAGTAGTTTAAAGCTCTAATTGAAAGCGTAATGACAGTGTTAGCTTTTCATTGACATTCAAGAATGAGGAAGTTATAATTGAACAAGCGTATTTTGGTCCTTGAACAGGTCCGAGTCTGGTAGCAATTACCATCCAGGTCATCGACGCAATGAGAGCATGTATGCAATGACCGGCCTTTACGCGGAAAGAGCAACAAATGCTGGAAAAGAGCAACTTGATGGCCAAGAATCAGCAATCGAGCAACCCAGTAGTAGCAGACTCAGTCACGACACCGTTATCCGTTGCCATAGTAGAAACCCCAGCTCCAGTCTCGTCGATCACAGGTTCTCTCTCTTTCTCTCTCTCTCTCTCTCTCTCTCTCTCTCTATCTATCTATCTCTATGGTACTCCTCTTTTTATTTCTTCATAAGCCCCAACCATTTCGGCAACAATGCCACGCTGAGTATACTCAACGTGACGACGCATTTTGCTCTCCGTTTCCCCATTCCTCACCACCTTTATACACGTGACAACACTTTGCAACCAGTTACAACAGCGTTTTTCTCTAGAGGACTACCTTCGATCGACGGGTATTTCACATCATATGATTTTTGCAACTAGAATTTTTAACTCACGGTCCTCCATGTATAAAGCGAAAAGGTTTATCAAAATTCAGTACAGGATAAATAAAGAAAACGTGTGCCAGATTGCGTCCTGGAGTACGAAAATCGGAAATCGTAAAAATGCAGGATATTTTTTCACTAATTAATAAACGTATTTATTATATTCTTAAAAAAAAGTGACCTTTGTAAAGTAGTTTCTCATAGCCTTGAAACACCTACGCGGTTGCGTATATATGATCCAAAAACGGAACAATTTTGACTGTAAAAAAAATACTAGAGGACGATCGATTGAGATACTTTAACTTTCGTGGTTCAAGGCTAACAACTTATCTGTCTTAATAAAACATACACTCATTTTAATTTTAGTCTAATTTTATAAAAATATTTCTAAATTTTTTTGAGAAGCGTATACAAATATTTTCTATATTAATCAGAGTTTAAGCGTATATGAAATATGAAGCTATTAAATTTGTATTAACATTGTTTTCTGTGCAGAAAATTATAAACAATAAAAATATTTTTTTTAAATATAAATCTTTTTTCGCATACAAAATTTCATACTTACAATTTAATATATATGCTTATATACTATTTATATTGCTTACAAAATTCTAACAATAAATAAACAAATCAAATAAAATTCTAGAAAATTGACTCTAAAATAATTAATAAGTATGTAATGTATAAAACGTATAAGTACTAGTGCTAAAATTAGTACGTTAAATTTTTTTTAACAAGACAAACGTTTTAGTTTTGTTTACCATTAAAATATTGATATTAAACAAGGGTAAACAAATTTTTTTTTTAAATAGTACATGAATCATCACATGCAAAATTATATCTACTGTTTTAAAGTAGTATAAAACGTATTTTTATATATTAAATATTTATCATAAATGCTTCCTTGATAAATACTAAATAACTAATACTCAATAAATACTCAATATTGAGATTAGCATATTTGTTTTTTAGACCAAAAGAAAAAACTTTGTTGAAAAGAATAATCTGAGCCTCAGTTGATATCATGCTTTTTCCGATTACCGAAGAATTAGTAATTATTTATTTTGGAAGTGTAGCCTATAGCTCTTTTAATTAATAGATTGATCGAAGTTTGATATAACATGTAAATGTTTTCTTAAATAACTTTTCATTTGATATTGTAGTTGAAGCTTCGGGATTGTGCGTTTCAGGGTGGAATCTTACAATCAAATAGTTAACTGGCCTTATTAAATTGTTACACTTTACCATTCGCATTTCAACTAAAAATCCATGACAGAGTTTATTTTAATGAATCCAATGATAAAATCGAGCTATATATACTTTATATACAATGAAATATAAGAAAAATTCCGAAAAAAAGTGACAGCAGAGAATTTTAGAGAGATGATTTCTATGTATATATATATGTATATATATTAAATACAAAAATTCAGTTTTTTTTTATTAATAAATTTAAGGTGAAAACTCCATGCTTTATTCTACATAATCAAAATAAATGAGTATTGTAAAAAAAAATTTTTAAAAACCAAATATTAGCAGTTTGTTGATAAAATTTAATTAAGTAGAAAAACATGAACGTATACACAATTAATACATACATATTACTAATGTATAACAAGAAAATTAATTTTTGAATATTAAATTTTAACTATTATTTCAATGCATTTAAGTTATAAGTGCTTTTTAAATAGAGTACTTTATAATATACCACGATTTTTATCTTGTTTTTATAATTTTCAGAGATTTTATCATCAAGTGTCATAGTAGAAATCCAAGTGCTTCCATGGTAATGGACAGGTAATAACAGTATTTTAAAATATAATTAAATCATTGTTTTATATACAATAAATGATTAAGATTTAAAAAATTTTAAGTCTTTCAAACAATTAAAAAAAACTAAGTAAAGAAATAGTAAAAGTAAAACTACAATTTTGTAATATGTCACCTAAATTATTACACTGTTTGTTATGTCATTTTGACAATCGAAGCGATTTAATTGCACTGATCAATTCAAATTTTAATAAATATTTTGTGTAAACATATTTTACTTTAAATTGATAACCGTAGATTAATATTTATGTATTATCAACTATTAATGACTGTAACGAGCAAAAGTCTTTATATTTATAATAAGAATCTTTAAATATTATTTATTCTTCAAATTAATATCTCATTACTTATTAATCTTCTTATTAAAAGTTATTAATCTTCAAATTAATAACTCATACATTATATGAGTTTTTTTATTTTTACTTGATCTTAAGTTCCTTATAAAATACAATCCATATTCATACAGAATTCAAAACAGCAAAAGAGTACCGAAAAAAAATAAAATGAGTAATACTATAAAGAAGTATTTTAAAAATATCGACTTGAAAATTATTATGATGACATCGAATACAGGTTGTGTAATAAATGTGCGTACACGTGGATCGGTAAACGCATAATCTATAAACGTAACTATTTTACTGTGAAAAGTCACATAGAAAAATAGCGGAATTGAAAAATTCCGCGAGAAATTATAAAGATAATAGTTGCAACCCGTGAAGAAATTAATGAAAAGAGATTATCATACAAATGTTTAAGCAGTGCTTCAAATTTTGCGATTCGAAAGTATCCAAAGAAAGTGAACGAGTTCCTGTTGGCTGTTTGTTGAATGTTAATCACTACTCGTGCTTACTTATGCCACGAGTTTCACTATCAACCTTTGTACTATGAATTCTCAAATGATTTGTTATGATTCTTATCATAGAGAGCGTTGAAGTTAAATTTTTTCGTATAAAAATTGCATTCAAGAAAAAGTTGTTTGTTAATTTTACGAAGATATGATTTTTAGGAAGCTTACTATTTTGCACCTGTTTTAAGTAAATTACGAGTATTTCAATTAAAATTTATGTTGATATGAGTACTATTTAGAATTAAAAAATTGAAGATGTTGGAATTTTTATTTATGCATACAAATTTAAAAGAGCATTAAAACAAATTTGCAGAAATGCTTCCTTTGCACAATGCTTTCCTATAAGTTAATTCATAGCATACCCTTTCATTAGTAATCAAATTAATTAGTAATTAAATTATAGAATAAAAAAATTGGGCACATTTTTTATTTATAATTTTTTTAATTATAAATTCATTAGTCAACAAAAATAGGTGTTATAATGGCATAATTGAAAAGTGTAAAATAATAAAGTAGACTAATAATAATGATATTTAATACTAATGTACTGTTAAAATGATACATAAACTACAAGTTTTTAATATAGTTTATGATATTAATAAAGGTACAAATAAAAAAGCGTGAACTTAAAGGTTCAAAAAAACAAGTGAGTGAGAGAGAGTGGTTATTCATGTGTGGTTATAAATAATAGGTATGCCGTAATTAGCAGTAATTAAAATAGTAATTGGAAATTTTTTTTGTTGACAGGCAAGAAAAAGAGCGAGCCCAAACACCACCTATAAATCCAGACTCTAAAGACTGCGGTATCCTTAACTGTCGTCCGGCATTTATTCAGAGGTTTGCTGGAATAAAGGTGCGTTATAATATTTTATAATTAGTACTCTACATATATATATAAATCTGAATAACCCAAATACAATAATTGACTAATCAGTTAATAAGAATCGCTTGTCCATTTCATTTACACAATGAATTCTTGTTCACTTCTCGTATGTTTAAAAAATATAGTTTGCGTTCTTATTCTGACACTAGATCTTTATATATTTATTCTTGGCTCTCTTACTTATTATGTCTCTTTTTATCTGTCTTTTAATATATATATTTTATAGCACTGTAATAACATTAAAATCATTTTTTTAAAAGATCGATTTGATTTATTTCGGTATTTCAGTAACAATTATCATCAGAATTATAATACAACCAACTTTAATTATATCGAACATTAACATTACTATCTTCTAAGTTATTTATTGATCAAAGATATTTAAAAAAATAGAAAAAGTAATTTGTGACGTATATTTTATATTGTCTGAAAAGTCACTAATTTTAATTTTTAACTAACAATTAATTTTAAAATAAATTAAATTTTTTAATCGATGGTATTTCTAATGTTATTACTTTTCAATACATAGTTGAATAAACTTTATAATATAATCAAAGATGCTTTAATAAAGAGATTTATTGAAATTTTTATTTTGCAATAAAACAAATGAAAATAATTTGCTTATGTACACAGGTATTTGTATTTCTTCTGTCATTTCTCGTCACTCTACAACAAGCTCTTAGTTCTGGTTATATAAATTCTGTAATCACCACCATTGAAAAGAGGTTCGAGATTCCGTCGAGTCTTTCCGGCCTCATAGCCAGTTCCTACGAAATAGGAAATGTCATTACAGTTATATTTGTTAGTTATCTGGGCAGTCGTAGGCATATTCCAGTTTGGATTGCTATCGGTAAATTGAAGCCAATTACGAGCGTAAACATATGAATAAGCAAATAAATTTAATCAGTTGTGAAAATCGACTTATTTTCAGGTGCCGTAATTATGGGACTTGGTTCTATGATATTTATGGTACCACATTTTACAGCTGAACCAAATCTGACAACTACGGCAAATAATTCTAGCTCTGACAATATCTGCCGTGGAATATCATTGAGAGAACAAGATATGGGTCTAGGTACGTAAAGAAAATCATTAAAATAAGTCAGGAAGTAGTTTCTTTTTTATAAATTTATACTATTTTAAATTGAACATACTTTTATTAATATAAATGCAAGTTTGGTTGCAGAAAATTTTATATCACGCTCTCATTAAGTTCCATTTATATACAATGTATAATATTCATATTAATGCATGTCAAATGCAACAAAATGGATTCTCTGGAGAGATTAAAGTATGATTTACATGATTTTTAATAAAGAGGAAAAATTGATTGTTAATGATACTTTATATAGGTCGACTATCTACGGGATTGTCATCGCCTCCATTAGCGCCGCACAATAATTTACGAGGGGACAATTGCATTCAAGGGTCTCCATCAACTGCTGGTCCGGTCATGCTTTTCGTAGTAGCTCAGCTCTTATTGGGTTGTGGAGGATCTCCTTTGTTTACCCTTGGCACCACTTACATAGATGATCATGTAAGACCAGAAAGTGCATCGTTGTATATAGGTAAGGGATTTTTTTTCAAATCAATTTCACTTTTTAGTTATCTAAAATTTAAAGCTATACTTCACAAACTTATGATGCAAGCTTATTTTACTAAATATAAGTTGATAGGCTAGGCTTTTCGGTTTGTTTATTTGTTCCTTTGCAATAGACTGTTTTCAATATTCAAAAACGGGCTGAGTAAATTTTGCAAATTTTAAAAATAAATTGAGCCCTCCTTTATCACAATTAAACTATCAATTTCATTTCTTTTAGGATGTATGTATAGTATGGCTGCTTTCGGTCCAGTTTTAGGATTTCTTCTTGGGGCTTATCTCTTATCGTTTCACATGGACTCATTCTCAGAAACAATCATTAGCATTGGTAATATTAAAATTAAATACGCAATAAATTAATTGACGACATGATTTTATTTTATTTTGCTAGATCCCGGTGATCATCGATGGGTTGGAATGTGGTGGGGTGGTTTCCTACTTTGTGGCTTGCTACTTATATTAGTAGCAATTCCATTTTTTAGTTTTCCTAAAATCTTACACAGAGAAAAAGAAAAAATAAGAATCATTGAAAAAAGTAAGCTATCCATAAACAAAGAAAAGGAACAAAATAAGGACCCTAAAAAATCTGTGACCACGAATGATACTGGTTATGGAAAAGATGTAAAAGGTAAAAAATTAATATTTAAGTTCATCTCAGTCAAATTTAAATATGAGAAAAAATATTTGTACTCTTTAATTTGCATAATAGACGAGTAAGCAAAAATCAAACAAAAAAACAATTGTTTTAAAATAGAAATTTCCATAAAATCTAAAGTCTTATTACCATTTTAATCTAGTTATGAATAAGATGAAAAATGCATGGATTCCTAAGCGTCAAATATTTAAATCTACCTTTGATTTAAAAAATTATTTAAATGCGTAAAACAAGATATTACATCTCCTTTAAAAAAATTTTTAGATATTCCCCGTAGTATGTGGCGTTTAGTTTGCAATCCTGTATACGTGGTAACGTGCCTTGGCGCCTGCATGGAACTGGTGATTGTATCAGGCTTCGTTGTTTTTCTGCCCAAGTATCTGGAGACGCAATTTAGCCTGGGTAAGAGCCAAGCTTCGATCTTCACGGGCTCCATAGCTATTCCTGGTGCATGTATCGGAATCTTCTTCGGTGGCTGTCTACTCAAGCGGCTTGAATTACGGCCTAAGGGCGCGGTACAATTCGTCCTTGTGTCTAACGTCATATGTCTCGTTTGCTACGGGCTACTTTTTTTTCTTGGGTGTGATAATGTCAAGATGGCTGGAACGACGATACCGTACTTCAACAGCAGCAATAAAGGCCCTGAGCCTTTCCAGGTCAATCTTACTGCCGCGTGTAACTTCGGTTGTGAATGCCGCATGACCGACGTGGAGCCTGTCTGCGGTAACAATGGCTTGACATACTTTAGCCCTTGTCACGCTGGATGTACTGCTTTCAGTTCCAAGTCGAATTTCACTAACTGCGCTTGTACGTAATATACTCAAAAATTTTAAGCATTCCTTATTTAAAAGCTACAGTTGAAGTATTGAAACAATTACGTCTCTATTTCATTACAAGAGACTTCTAAATGTAATCGTAATTTTCTGATGCAAGGATGCTTGTTTTTACAGGTATACATGGAAACCTAACTGTGGTTCCACCGGCTGCTCCAGAATTTGCTGAAGTAACAGTAGTGCCTGTAGCTACGGCGGGTCCATGCACATCACCCTGTAAAACTATATTTCCATTTCTCATTTTACTCTTTTTTATGACATTTGTTGTTGCTGTTACACAAATGCCACTTCTTATGATAGTCTTAAGGTGGGTATTTCTAATTTCGTAATTAGGATAAACTTAATAGCATTCCAATAACTTGACCGTCGTTTTTTCTAGATCTGTTTCTGAAGAAGAAAGATCGTTTGCCTTGGGAATGCAATTTGTAATATTTAGATTATTTGGTTACATACCTGCACCAATTTTATTTGGAAATCTTATTGATTCCACTTGTTTATTATGGAAAAGTACCTGTGGCGAAAAGGGTGGTCGTTGTCTTCTGTATGATATAGAACAGTTTAGATATAGGTAAAATGTAACAAACATAAAAATAAAATTTTGTTCTAATTATTGTCACTTTCATTACCATTTCAGGTACGTGGGATTGTGTTGTGGTATCAAGATTTTAGCATTGGCACTTTTTCTCATTGATTGGTGGTTGGTAAGAAGAAGAAGGCAATTGGAAGATCAATTGCCTTCGCTTACCGTCAACGAACTCGTAGGATCTATCATTAGTTTGGATAAGCGTATGTTCCAAAAATAAAGTATTTAATTAAAAGTCGCATAACTCGAAACAATAATAAATATTATAAGAGTTTCGATTTTTGTAGTGTTCGAAGAAAAACCTCAACATCTGCACGAGACTGAGGGAGGGCAAACACATTTGCCAAATTACGAGGTCCCTACGCCTTCATCAATGATATCGTCACCAACTGAAGCCAGTAAGTCGATGAATTTCGATGAGACAGAATCATTGACGATAACACGTAGTTCTCAAGACTCCAAGAGTGTCTCGGATGTTTCCGATACGAGGCAGGCTTTACTATTCGAACCCGAATCTAACGTCATTACTAAACCAAAGTTGATAATTAGCGATACACTTAATCGAAAGGTTTAATGATGACCTTATTTTGACTTTAGGAAAATCTAAAAGATCCCGATGCGCCTTTACTTTTAATCTAAGCAAGATCTACTCGTACGTACACGTGCGTAGTCCTCCTCGATCAATTACATAGAAATAATGTACATATCTTTTATTTGTAATGATTGGTATACCTATGGAGTCATGAGCAAGGCATAACATATTGTTTGATAATATTGTTTTGATCTTTTATGCAATAAGTTGAAGAAGGAATTGTAATGATGTAGCTAAATGCATATCACACCTAAAGCAGTGAATATTTCGCCTTGTTCGACTCGCAGTTACGTCGAATTAAAGCCTTGTGGAAGCGAAAGGAACATTAAATTAAACTGTAAATACATAAATCAAGAAGAAACTCCTGCCTTATTAAAAAATGTGAGACTAGACAAACTCAATATATAAAGTTTAATATACTACGACAAAGGAGCTAACGATCTAAATTACTGGTAGAAGGATTGTAAAAAATACTATGAATTAAATAATGCTTTATTTTTCATCTATCTTTTAGACCAGAAATTATAGATTTTTATCAAATATATAGAGAGGTTAAGACAACGAAAATGTTTACAAGTCTATAAAATTTGGATTGAGTCTCAGAAAAATAATTTATAATATATTTCTCGTTATATTTTTTCCCTAATTAGAACAGTAGTAGCGAATCGTTTTTTATTAATAAAAAAAGGAAACTACTATTACTTAAATTTTTTCCTATTTTTAATACCATGTTAATTGAAATTTTCAAAAATTTTAATAATATATATATTGAAAATCATGCTTTGACTTAAATTCAAAAAAATTATTAGTTTTGTGATTAAACTATTTTTTAAATTATACCTCAATGAATTTATGATTATAGTTCAGTAAGCTTAGTTAGTACTGGTGACAAAACGTGGAAGAAAATTTAGTTGCTCTCTAAAATCAAGCATAAATTAATAGAATAATAAAATTTGTATATTTATGATTTTTATCTACAATTATACTAGAATAATTTGCTTACCAATAAAATTATGAACCGAGGTTGCTAATAGATTGAAGAGTACTACAAATACACAAGATATATTTATATAAAAAAAAGAAAGAAAATAATACTATTTTCATTAATTTAATTAATGTGTTTTTATGTGGACGTAGGTAATGATGTATATTTTAAAATTAAAAATTAATTTTTTTTTATTTAGAGTGTTTTAAAATCTGCATTTATATTAATATAAACAGCTTTTATGTACAAATCTCTGTACTTTTGAATTACACACACTTACAATACAAACCTATTCAATTTTTTACCTTTTAAATATTAATTTTGTAAATTATACCCTTTTACTACCGATTTCTGAATTAGTAATTATAAAATATATATTTATTTAATACAAATTTCATAGAACATACATATTGAGTTATAAATACATAAAAAACGTTAAAGTTTTGAATTTCAACTTTTAGGAGGTCATGTATGATAATACCTATAAATTGAATACTAAAAATATACCTTTATTTGATTTCAATAATATTGTCTACTTCATTCGATTATTAAATATTAAGTACTTTAAAAAAAAAATTGCAATTGAATTATAAATTTTGTATTAAATTGTATAATGCAAAAGTATTATATTAAACAAATTTTAAGAAATCTTTTGCTAAAAATTTTTTAAAAAGAAATTAAGTTAATAGGAAGTGTGTTATAAAATAAGGTTTTTTTAACGTAAACTGAATAGAATGTATACATATAATAATAAATGTATTGTGAATGGGTTGAAATCATTTCATTAATAACATTTAATAAAAAAGGTGTTTGAGAATGTTATAAGCAGTCGTGAATAGTCAATATAAAAATGCAACAAATATTAATAGTGCTTGAAATGTATTATGTAAGTGTACAAATAATTGTATAAAGTAAAAGTCGAACTTATATGCTATAAAAAAAGTTAAAGAATGATATTGTTACTAGAAATTAATGTTTGTTCTATTATATTATATTTGTTAAAACATATCAAATTATTTTTATTATACATATAAAAGTGAATTTTAGCTTGCAATCATTTCACTGATTATTATTGATTGTTACTTGTTTATAAAAAAAAACCCTTTTCAATGATCAATATTCGTCTGGAAAAATATTTGCTCTTATATTTGTGTTGTGTTACATCCTCTTGATATTTGGATAATTATTATAATCATCATCAATGTTATTATTATAATTTATTTGTCTGAAAACTATTATTATTATTGTATAATTATGATTTTATAAATTTAGCAGTAAATAATATTAAATCACTGTAACAGATTATTTAACTGACAAAAAAGATACTTGTAATAATTTGTTATACTTGCGTGTAATATTCCTTCGTTACAACAAAGAAACAAAGTGATAACATTTTTTATAGGAAATTTATAATCAAGAATAAAAAATAGTGTTGATTACAGATATTTATGATTTATTAGTAAAAAAAATGAATTAAAAATGATTTGCAAACTTCTTACAAAAATAATGACTCCATAATGTTTATTTGAAGTTGTAAAACGGATCTTATTACAGTATTATCATATACTTTATATATAAGTTATTCTATTCATAAATAGTTAATATATATTGAGACAGCATCAAAGTGCTTATATTGTTAATTGACGCATTATTTTTGTATCGCGTTTTTTAAAGTAATCTTTAAGACCATTGATTCATTTTAAATAATACAAATTATTTTAAAATGTTGTAAATAATTTTTAGGTGTTCTCAGCAATATTTTAAGTATCTTAACAGCATTAAGAGGTAAGATTTAAAAGCAGTGAATAAAATACACTACGATAATGACATTGATATATTATAGGAGATGAGGAAAATAAAGTTAAGATTATTTAACATTTGTTACGATTGGAAAAAGTCTATCGGAATATCTGGTAAACGGGTTTAAATGGAATTTCTAGCATGGAGTGAATACAGTGGATTCTGATGCAAGGAAAAGAAGGAGCGGAAGGCTCAAAGGGTAAGTGAGCAGAGCCGTGGCAGTCACATTAGGGAGTTGCCAAAGAGGACGGGGAAGACGTTCGATGCCGATCGCGATAAGGGGACAAGGGTCGTCGGCCGGTCAGTAAGGAAACCCCGGTGAGCGTCGCTTCGCAAGAGGACGCCAGGGACCTCAGGGCAGTCTCGGGAATCCTAGGCAGGATAGTCGAGAGACGGCTGAGGAAAATGGCAAAGAGTCGACGCTGGCGACACTGGCGGCTGTCCGCGGCACGTCGACGCACATCGTAGCGGCAGCAGCACTCTGCAACAGTGACGACCTGACGTCCTGACGATTAGTGGCAGTGGTGGTCGTGGCACTACCAGACACAGTAGAGACTACAAATAGAAGAACGGGAGGAGCCTGAGGGAGCGACAACAACGTTCACGTTCACGTCAGTTTTTACGGCTCCCACCGTTCGCGAACTTGCTGCGCTCGGTCGCGGTGTCGCTCGCTCTCGATACTCTCGGTGCCAGTCTCTCGGCGGGGCTCTCGAAGGTTCGTGACGTGCTAGTGAGCGGTGGAGAGAGGCGGCGAGCCAGGATCGCCAGCAGCACGACCAGTCTCTCAGGAGTCAGCAGCAGCGAGCCCACGGAATAGGACTTGCCACAGGGTACCGAAGCTTTGCGAGGGCGCGCGCACCCACTGCTGGTGGCCTGTTTCCGCATTCGAGATTCAGGGCAGCGGAGCGTCGAGGCTCGCGAGCTCGGGCCTCGGTTTCCAAGGCAGCCTAACCTTCTTCGAACACAACTGCCCGGGAACGGTTTGCACTCAGCGTGGGAGCAAAGACGAGAAGCCCTCGAGTCCGCCTAGCCACGAGCGCGCCACTAGAAGCGGAGGAGACTCCCAGTACGCGCTTCCTCCGTCGCGCCTACCCGCCGCCGTCGCACAGACACGGCAATCGACGAGGCTCTGGCTCCCCATCGACCGCCATCCCTTCTCGTCCAGCAAGTGCCAACGCTTCGTTTCTCAACAGCGAGCGCCCCGACGTCCCTTGCGTATTCAATGTGTATGGCGAGTGAGGTAGGTCCAGCAGCCCGGCCTCGACGGAGGTGTGACGCTCCGACGTCGTTCACGGCTCGCAGATCACCCCCCTCCCCCACGAGCAGCAGTAGCTATATAACCTATCCCAAGAGTCGTCTCCGCGAAGGGCCTCCCTCGAGCGACGCCCGATTGTTCTGCGTTCCGCTTCCCCTCCGAACAGTCCCGCCGTCGGATCTCGAGCGCTCGCCTTCGATGTCGCAGAAGCCTTCCTCCGGGAGGCTTGCTAAGATTATTGGCATCAGGGCTTACCAGCGCCTGTTTTTTCGAGCGACGACGCTTCGAAACAACGAGGCGGCGTCTGCTCCGAAGAGAACGATCAAGGTCGCGTGCACCAGCCCAAGCTCCGAATTTACATTCGAGCCCTCGAGAACTTTAAATAGCGCGGGGGTGTGGGCGACCAGCCGATTCCGCTTCGCAGCCAGGAGCTTCTGCTCGATCGGCTCTCTTGGAGCTGATGGAGAGGGTCTACATCCTGCCCTCTCACTCTCTCTCTCTCTCTCTCTCTCTTTCTCTTTCTCTCGCCCGCGCGATAGCATGCTCGCCCAATTTCATCTTCTATGGCTCGAACCGAGTTTTCCGTTCACCGACGTACACGTGTGCTCGCGCACACGCACACCCATTTACGTACGTAGGTGTGCACAACAGTTGCGAACCCACACACGACGACACCCTTCCCTTCTCTATCCTTTACCCTTTTCTTATTTTTAGCTTCGAATCACTTTTTCCTTACGAGAAATCATGGTAGCCTTCCAAGCCACTTCCCGTGGCGCTTACAATTACATTTCTCTCTGATTTTACAAGCCCGTTCAACTATAACCTGCACTACGTAACGATCACTACACAATATACAATAATCTCAATCTCATGAGTTATTCTTAATTAGCTTTATTTGCATAGATATTTTTAAGCCCAATCTAACTTTGACGAATAATTGATAATGAAATTCGTGCAGACTCATGTGTAACTATCAAAACCCACTTTCAACTTAATATTTTTCCTTATGTACGCAATACATACGGAAAAATATATAAATTTGTTTTTTATTACATTCAAGTGCATTGCGCTCTCATGTAACTTATGCTAAGGTTCCCCATCTGGTACATTAACAAGACCTCTAAAAAAAGAGAAAAGGGCTCCTCTATTGAGAAGACGCACCGTTTATTCGTACAACTTTCCGACCTCTATTCAATGAATGCTTCGTTTTTTAATTCTCATTTTGTTAACGTATTATCGATTGGTATAAAAAAATGATAAGTTTTTAATCAAATTATTTTTAAAAATTGAGTGAAGCTGAATAGATTTGAAAACAATAGGTTCAGCGTTAACTAAAACTTGATTTTTTGAAAGTATGAATTAATAAAGCCCTACAAATTAATAACCCCATACATTTGCATCTCTTTTTTTTTAAACGTAACTCATACCTTAGAAGTACTGTCGCAAACAATTTTTCTTATCCACTGGCTGCAAAAGTCTTCTTAATTATGAATTTTTTATTGACTACTAAAAAATGTTATCGTAAAGTGTTAAAAAAATATTAATTTATTCGAATTATTCATTATAACAATAAAAAGACATTTGTGAATATTTTTATGAATCATCTCATCTAATATTCACTTTTTTATTTTAAAATTTAAATATTATGTGGCTTAGGATAACAAAACAATTTTTTTACTACAGGAACAGGCATAGTTTTGTCAATAGAGAAATCACATATAACCTCAATATAGACATAACTAATATATTTTACAAAGAATTGGTAAAAAACACTTTTTTATATATAATTTTTGTATTAAAAAAAATTATATTATGAATGTCTATAAAAAAATACTTTGTATGTACTTACAATCTATAATATTTTATTAAATTATAGTGAAGATGAGTTTTATTTTAAAAAATCGGAAGATTTTAAGAGTAATAATATTTTGTACATTATTATTATATATTAAGAGTGTATATGTTAATGAATTTTCACGATGGATAATTGCATCTAATTTATTCATAAAATTTTTCGAAGTTGTTAAACGCTTACATAAGAGCTGAACGTTTCTTAATTTATTACATAAATCAGTAATGTTTCTTCTACTCTATCAAAATGTAGCTATGCTTGTAAAAAAAAGTATCGAAAAAAATCATAAAAATATCTTTTTTACTTGTACGAAAATTTTATGGAAATTTTTATAAAAATTTAATTTAATTGCTTTTTCAACCAAAAATTGTTATTTCATATTATAATTATTAAAATTATTTGTTTGAAGGTATTAAAAAAAGACGAATTTCAATATCATATTTACTTTTAAAAATGGTCGTATGGTTTTGAAGGAGACTCGGTGGTACTTATTAAATCCTTAGATAAAATTTGTTATATTAATAGTACAACACATGAACAGAATACTGATACTATGAAATGTATCAGAATACAATACATTAATTTTTCGTATTCCGCTTTCTCAACTTTTTGATCTTTTATTTCTATACATCTATGAATATTTTCTATTTAGCAATTTTTTCACGTCGGATTTATCGACATTCTTTTTCATCGAATGCTTCATATTTTTCTCTTCCTTTTCGTATAAGCTACATTTCATAAGGTCTTCCGATTCCCAAAATCTTTTTGTCCGCATTTCATATCCACTTTTTTTATAACTCGTTATGCTTATCGAGTAAATTTGTTTCTCTTTTACTTTGAAATCTGTGAGCATGCGATAGTACCTGGATTTTTTATCTTATATGAGTACTGCTTTAATGCTTTCTGTCCCTTAAACTTTTCTCGCTAACAATATTAATTCTTACAATCTAGGTTTCCTTAATCATCCTCGTTTCCCATCTTTGCTATTCTCCCAGTCCCTCTTCACTTCCTTAAATACTTCTCCCACCAACGTATTGTTTTTTAATGTTGACTTTTTTCAAATCTCATTCTTAGTATTTTTTAAGCTATAAAGATCTTTCTTGATTCATTGGAGATTTTAGGGTATTCCTTTTTAGCTCCAGGAACCCATTCCACGTTTATTGTTTTATTTTATTTCAAGCTTCTTCTCCTGCTTATTTCTTCTTACGTTTTGTAGTTTTTTTTATTATGCATTGTTAACTGCTACATCGAAATGCTCATAGAACGCAACTTACCACCCCTTACATTATTCAAAACCATTTACCATAAGATTAATTTTTTTATAACTATCTATGACTGCAAACCCTTTTTTAAAATTAAATTCCATTTTTTTAGTTAATTTTCTATTTATCTGTGTAATATTTTATTCAGGATCCCTTCGTTTGTTTCATATGTCGTATTTATCCAAATAAAATATGGGTTTCCATTCCGTCTTCTTCCTGGATATTAGTACGATATCCATCTAAGTTGTTTATATAACTTATTTATTAAATACAATAAAGTTTGATATGCGTCAGGATATGTTTAAATTTATATTTGATTTTTCAGAATTTTTGGTCCCTTCAGTTTATTTTTTCTTTGTAAATTTTTCATCTGAGTGCCTAATTTTATCTTCTTATTTTATAAATTTTGTTTCTGTTATTATTTTCATCATAAAATATTAAAAATCTTACTTATATTTTTATAAAACCTTTACCAATTCTATATTTTACCTTCTTTTCTCCTAATTTAACTATGGTGAACGAAGAAATCCCTTATTTATAAATTTACGTTCATATGCTCGAACTATATTGTATGTTTCTATCTCATATTTGTTTCTGTCTCGTTATTTATTATTCAATTCGATTTGCTTTATATTATTCTTTGTTATATATTAGTACATATATGTACATATTCTCTAATATTCTTTTTGCTCTATTCAATTACTTTTTTTTATTTTGCATTTGTTTTGCTTTTACTTCCTATCAAATCACTGATGAGCCTTCTGTTTTTTATTCATTCTCTTTTTCCTTCATTCTAATTTGGATCTTATTTACGTTACCTTAACCTTAAGCTATTCATAAACCATAAACTGCGTATTTTCCCTTCTATATATTTTCAATATTAATAGTACTCTATAAATATTTCATTAGCTGCCTATATCCAGCACTTTTGAATATTTTTTTTATTTAAAGATTTTTGTTTCGTCTGCCTTCCACCTCCCCATTTTGGTCATTCTTTATAACTAAGAGTTTGATTTTTTAACTATCACATGAATAAAAATTAAAACGCCTACTTCAATATATCCATTAGAAAGGGTAGAATATTTAATTTATGAGATTTGCATTATTTTGAATACAAGAGTATAAATAAAATATGTTGTAATAATAATTAGCATTTTGAAGTGTAAAGAGACTCGGTTGAAGAAAGTAAATCAGACTCAATTTTTGGAACAAACATTCCAATCGCATCATGTTTCTGATTATCAGTTTTTAGTTTTTTGCATTAAACCTAAAAACATTTTTTAATTTGTTTCCATTGATCACTTGTTACCTCTCTCTAATTTCTTTGTTTCCTTCATTATTTCTTATTTTATCTTTCTGCTCTCTATGCTTCGTGTAATTCTTGCACCGCTGTTCTATTTTTTCTCAACTTGATATTTTCTATTCCATATTTTTCTGATTGACTGTTTCTAACCTCTTTTACTACCTTCTGTTATACTTGTTTCACTTGTTTACTAGTAGTTTTTATCTATAACAGTATAATCTAACTTTTTATTACCATTTCTCACCGTTGTAGCACGTGTCGCTTTCGCCCTCTCTGTTTGTCTCTTTTCCCTACTCTTTTGACTGTTTTTCTAAGCCCTTCATTCGGTAAATTCAATTTTTATATACTATTTTCTAATTACTTTAATGCTCTCTTTACTCTATTTTATTATTTAATTTTACATTCTCACCATGTCAAGTTTCTACTACAATTACTTTCTTATATTTTTCTATGCTATTCACTTTTTTCTATCCCCTTATTGATACAAATTTCCTTTGCCTAAATAACTGATAATTTTTTTTATGAAATTTAAGTATTTTAATTATAGAAATATTCATAATTGTAATGTATAAGAAAATTGTATATTGATACCTGTATAGTAAAAATGATTTAATCAATACCTACGTTAATGTCAAGATTTATGAAGTGGATAACTACCATTGGTATTTATATACTTTCGTGTAAGAAATATCAGTATTTACCCAGTGTAAATCTAGTATACAAACAAAGAATAATTAAATAAACTGCAATTGAATTCACTACGAATTGCATTAATAAAACTTTATGAAACAATACAGAAATGTTACTAAACAATAAAAAATTAATGAATAACCATATAAGTTAAAAAATATATTTAAGGATCGAAATGTGATCAAATGTTAATGTCACGCATCGTTTTAACAGTCGACTTATTTATTTGAACAGAATTCAAACGACGGCACCATTTCAATTTGACTATGCCTTATTTTGATCAATTTTAATGGGAACTTATTGAATTATTCCAATCTGCCTAACGCTGAATTGAACGCTTACAACTTCAGAAGATTACTTTTCTTATAGAAGATTCTTATATTGACAAATAATCAAAAAATATAATAAAAATATATAATTAATTGTAGCAATTACAGCGTCGTAAATTAGACTTTTCTTTTGTTCGATAGTATTCACATTGAATTTTTAAGGGAATTATATCATTTGAATACAGATAATCATAGCATAAATTAAACAACTTAGTTAAATGTAACTAAACTCACGGTCAAAATATGATTTTTCAATAGAAAATTTTCTTTTTGATAAATAAGTATATAATAGAAGAAACTACACCTACGTTTATTCAGAATTCTAAGTTACCCAATCTTTAAAGAATTTTTCAACAGCATATGTAACCGTCTATTTTTTCCATGCAAATATAGAATTACTTGAATTAAAATTAATTTATGAATGGTAGAAAAAAAAGTATATGATAGTAAATTATTAATCAATACATATTTAAAAAAGAAGCGATTGATAAATTAAAAAATGCAATCTTTTTTTCTAAAGAATTCACGTCTACATAAAAATTTTACTTTTAATGAATTTAAATTATTCATTGGAAACATTACGCGAATGATTGCTGACAGTACACGATTATAAAAAATTAGTCAACCTTCATAAACCTTAATAATTTAATACTGCACTCCAATGAAAAATTGCCTTTTCAAGCTTTTAAAATTAAATAAAAAATATAGAAATTTGTTACTTTTAACTGATTGTGTCATTAACATTGAAAAACTGTTATTCGACTCCCAATATCAATTATAAAAAGATTTGTACATTTTCAATTTTAAATATACTTGAAAAATAATAATTAATATTATCTAAATTTACCGAAATTTATTTAGATAAACTACCATATTACGGCAAAAAATATTATGCTATGCTAATTAGAAGAAACTTTACCAATTTAATAAAAAAAATACTAACATAGTTATTATTATATCTACAAAACTTACTTTTTCTCTCACTCATAGGACTTAATTGTGAAGACAGTTTTGTATCTTCTTCAATCTCTTTACAGTGAAAATTTAATTTTTTTCACAGTCCATTTTGTTAGAAAATATTAAACGCATCAGTCTAATTATGGCTGTATAAGCATAATATAAATGGATGAAAATACATTTCAGTATTCTCAGTGTGTTTTTTTACTACAATCGATTTTTGAGAATATAAAACCATCTACGTAACGGTTATTTTTAAATTAATTATATAAGACATAAATATATACTAAATATATTTTAAAAATAAGTTTACAATTATTTATAAGCAATTAAATAGCAAAAATCGTTTTTAAAGCATTAGTACGATTACTCATAAAATTCTTAAATTTTGTTGCGTTTCAATTATTACTACATAGTTAGTGATGTACAAAATGCGAGAGTTATCAATAAAATATTAATGAGTTTACAATTTACAAAAGTTTCATTACTACTCGCTTCTTACAAAGTCTTTTTTATATTTATGATTCGTATAATTAAGCATAAAAAACTAAAAAATTATAAATTTGTTTCATTTCATTAAAACTATGAACAGTGGTTGATGAATTTTTTATATCTTACATAATTACAATTTCGTGCGTACCCCAACAAATATGTTTTTTTTTTAATGAAACTATTTTATATTTATTTCAGGCTTTAAAATAAATATAACATGTATTAAATTAAAAATTCAATAATTATCAACATATTATTGATTAGATTGATAATGTTTTGCGTTAGAATACAAATTAATTAAACATTAAAATTTGCATAAAAAGTGGTCTATTTACGAAAAATATTTTGAACTAAAAATAAAATTAGAATTTAATTTTTGACGTATTACTTATATGTATATAGTAATATATTTAGTAATGATTAGTATTACTTATAATAAAATTATTAAAAAAAAAAATTTAACGATAAAAATAATGTACTTTTGTAACATATTTTATCATTTTGGTAAATTTATTATATCTTTAAATATGATATTAAAATCTATAATAGTTTATGAAACATAATAGAGGGTTAATAAAAAACTGTCGATTGCTCATTATATTTTGTTCACCTATGTCAATATCTTATTTGAATTTCAAACGATGCCATTAATTAAAATTATACGAAATAAATGTCTTATATAGGCCATTCTAATGTTACATTTATAAATAATAGGCCCATTTAATATTTATAAACTTGGTACGACCCACATGCGGATTGTACACGTGAGCACATGCATGTATAGATATAAAATTTTGATATACACTAAAATTTGAAATATTCAAATAAAAAGTAAGAAGCAAATTTATGTTTTGAATGTAACGTTTTTATTTGATTGTAAAATGTTAACTATCTATTTCAAAAGGCGAAACTAGTAATTAATTTTTTATAATATCCCAATGTGGTATATTATTAAAATGTCTGAATGTTATTATATTTTAATTATAAAATGCAATAGAAAGTACTTATTTTCTACATACTGATTATAGAGATCAGTGTTATAAAAAAATTTTGTTCTGATAGATTATTACATAATTTTTCTGTCTCATGAAAATTTATTTTCATGAAATGTATTTCTCTGAAACAGAGCATGCAAAGAAGAAAGGGCATATAACCAAAATTTTTTAAAAGCACGGTTATTTATATAAGTTTACGACAAAAACAGAGTAAGTGGTCACTTATACATTAATTAATAATTTAGTTTGGTATCCGAACCTCATAATCTGTCCCCCTTTTTCTCGTTTTATTTGGGTTTTTATTTTATCTTTTTGAATAATTTCAACATATTGGCATCATTCATCTTAATCTTTTAAGATAATTTAAAGTGTTTTTGAAAATATTTAAAGTGTTATTGCATCTTTACCTTTTTTGTCCATTCTCCTTTACTTCTTATTTTTTCTTCAATTTTTTTTATTCTACTTAGCACATTAAAAATCTTTTGATGACATAACGTAACATCAAATATTTAACATTTCTTGTTGATTTTTAATGTAAATATAAATGAATTCATATTTAAAAAATTCGAATGATTTTCAATCACTGATACACTCATAATTACACTGTAGTATTAAAGTACATGAAATTATGGTAACAATTTGTATAAAAATTCATATTAGAAAATACTTTAGTTGACAAATTTAAAGAACAAAAACTTAACGATAATTTTTACAACTCTATTTTTATAGGTTTCCATAACAAGTTAATATATTTGATCAATTAGGTAGTATATCTATCTAAGGTCCCTGATTTTAAGTCAACGAAAACTACAATACTTTAATTATTTAACGAATGAAGAAAGTAAGCTTTTATGAAAGCTTGTAATTTTTATCGTTATATACTTATGATTTTTATCTACACAATGTTTACATATTTATTTTTGCAGAAATTTCGATAATAAATTATAAAGAAAATTTTATTTACATAGAGTAAAAATGTTAAAATTTTTCAAAAAAGTTTTATTTTAATGTTTAAAAAAATATAATGAAAAAGAATATTCCATATATAAATTTATTATTTTAATACCATTTTGTTATAAATTGCATAAAATTAATTTCTATGGCTTTTTTCAATTAAAATTTTAGTATTAGACACAAAAAAACAGTATACAGGTTTATACTACTTAAATATTTTAATGAAATTGTATTAAAAAAAAACTATTCATTAATTAATAATTGAAATCGATTCTGTTAAACTATTTATTACATAATATTGACTTTTATAAAGAAAATTTTTCGATAATTTTTCTATAGCTTAACATGTTAAAAAATTTTATGTTCTAACAATTATAAATTAATATTAGTTTAAGCAAGAAAAATGTTTGTTATAATATGAAATGTATTCTTAAAATAATATTATAGTATATAATCTGCAGTTCGCGCAACAAGTTAATCTCATTACCAACACATACATATAGGAATCAAACCATCCAAATATTCTTTGGGTGCAAAATTAATGTAAGTAGAATATATGTATTATTTTATGTTTTAAAAATTATTTTTTACAAAACAGAAACAAAATGTAAGGTATTTTGATTGAAAATATTAAATTCGTTTTTGGTATTCTTAAGCATTTACTTAATTTTATAATTTGTAAAAACACTGTGTAAAACTGTTCAATTTATTTAGTGCAAAATAATCGCGGAGAGAATATAACTGACAATTCGTCAAATGAAGATCAGTGGTTGAAATTCATCCTAATTATGAACTTAGCTAATATTATATTCCATTTCACGTCTTATCAGCCGCGTGCCTTAGCCCACTGACCCAGATAAAAGCTATCGATCGTTTTTTGCCATGCATTATTTTAAAAATTTCTATAGCAATTCAGTTTATTCTTTTCTCTATTTTTAAATAGTTATTTGAAGATGAAATTTGTTAAATCTTTTTTGCATAAATCATTTGCAATAAATTGCTAAATGATGAACGACGATGATGTCTGTTAATTAGAGACTACGATTGTTTCGAAAATAAACACAAAGTTAGAAATATCTCTTTGGAATGCTCGTTATTTAGTATTCTCTGAGTATGCAAAATAAAGCTGCTAAAATTACTCACAAAAGTGCGTGTCATATAACGTCTATGCAATCCTCTAAATAAGCGCGCGTGCGCGCATGCATGTGCGTGAATATATGTAATGATAAATAAATCACAACATAATTACAAAAATATGATTAACTGTATCATTTTATTTATAAAAATATTTTTAGGGCAATCCTCCATCAAAAACTATAATAAGATATAGAAGTCCTGAAGGAATGCAATAAAATAACCAACAGCAATTACAAAAAAAGGTAAATTTTGTAAGTCTAACAGCACTACCCATAGATTCTGTTAAAAATTTCGGTAGTTCAAGCCTTTTTCTTGGTTGTATTTAATGATTGAATTTGCAAAAGGTACCGCATAACCTAAACGCCTAAGTGGTGTCGGTAGAACCGGAGTAGCGGTCGACATCGACTCACGTTGACGCAACTCTCAACTCAATTCGCGCAACAACTATTTTCAGTATCAATCATAAATGCTGGTCTGAGTATCAGGCTATCCAATAAAAAGTTTTTTAGTACGGATTAACCTCGGCCCTGATTACTACAATGCCAGGGAGGAAACACTAGTTTCCTTTTCTAAATTGGATGTAGGAATTTTTTTGCCATTCTGATTACGTTCTAATGATCTTATATTCCACACGAAAAATTTTTCATTCGATTGTTTTTATAATCGCTTTATTAAAAAATATAGTAATTTGTGCTGCTCCTTATTCACTATAAACTTTGTTATTCAATCTTTATATTACTTATTAAAGAATATTAAATA
Organism: Kradibia gibbosae; assembly: GCA_018907135.1. Lineage (NCBI taxonomy): Eukaryota > Metazoa > Arthropoda > Insecta > Hymenoptera > Agaonidae > Kradibia > Kradibia gibbosae. The sequence continues at coordinate 33,528,885 of JACCHX010000001.1, read as the reverse complement.
TATAAAAGATAATATAAAATAATATATAAGATACAATATCAAGAATGAGTGATCAGTGAACAATATTGATGACAAATAATAGTTTTTATATTATTGTTTATATTCTTGAACCATAAAGATTTCATTAATATTTATATTCCTTCATTACATGTTATATTTACTTTATTATATAATTAGTAAATATTCTTGAAAAAATTTTTCACATTAATTTATTTGCATTGATATATATAATCCTTTTTTAATTCTAATCAGAGGTAAAAATAAGGCAAAAAAAAGTCATATACTACATGGGTACAAATATTTCTGTTGAATGTCAATATTTATTTTAATAAATAACTGAAGTATTAATGTACAACCTTACACAAAAATACGTTTTAGGCCACTATCACAAGTGCAGCAACTTACTAAGCTTAGATTCCTTATGCCATAGGTTATTTCTTGCCTTGAATGAGTCAATTAATGGATTATTTTTAGTTTACTTAGACGATTATTTTGTACTTTTACATTAAATAAATAAATTTTATATTGATTCGTTTGTCAGAGAAATTAAGAGTAAATGGTATTATTATTTTTAAAAAAATTATAAAAAAAAATAATCATAAAAAAAAATTGAATTCAATTTAAAACCATATATTGAAAACTATTGAATTTTATTATATTTTTTTCATTAAATACTAAAAATCGATTATTATTAATAACATATTCGTCGGGGGACGCTAAGGGGAGAACCCATGCGTCTGGGGACCTTGAATGGACATCGTAGGGCCCACTCGTGTAGAAATAATAATAATAATACGTAGGAAAAAAAAATAACATATTCAGTCGTATGGTTTTGAAGGAAACTCGGTGGTACTTATTAAATCCTTGTATATAATTTGCTATATTAATAGTACAACAAATGAATAGAATACTAATACTATAAAATGTATCATACTACAATACATTAATTTGTATTTATTTGCATAATTATGCATAATTTGTATCACATCATGTAGTAATGGTCTGTTTTCTCGCATTTTCTATATGACTGCCTTCTATTGATACTTTACCTTCTCTAGTTGGTGTGAAAGATCTTTTCCTCCATGCTCCAAAGATATTTTCTTTGTTTTTCACTAATAGCTCAAGAAGTTTATACGTGAAAAACTTCTGCTGATGTGTTGATAGTAATTTCTGTTTATCGTGAATATTAATATATGTTGTTTAATATTTAACAACGCCTTATTTATCTAAATTTGACCTTTTCAAACAATAATTATACTAATGTCACATAAGTCTTTTAAAAGTAATAATTTGATAAATTGTAATCTCAACTTTCATTACTTTTCTATTCAATTTTCTTCATAGTAACATTACATTAGAGTGTTATGATTTACAATGGTAATAAATCATGAGATCTTATATAATGGTGGATCATAATCTAGTTAGCGAAATATATACAGGGACATATTGTGTTCATGTACAACATTTTAATTCAGTCATATTCAAATGTTGAAAATGTATTAAGTACAAAAAGTTAAATTTGTTCTATAGATACATAATTACGTGCGTATTAAATAAAATTTTTTAATTTTACTCATAAAATCAAATCATTTGTCTAGCTGCTGTATGATTGGTAATGTATACTTAAAGCTTGTAAGATGATCTTTTTATATTTATTTGCAATTTGAAATTCAAATCTATTAAAAAAAATACAAAATAAATAAAAATTTTACTAAATCGTTTTAAAGCTATTTTTGCACCGCATTTCTGTCATATTTGGTGCATAGAAATTAAATAAAACGCTACTGAAATTATACGCAGCCTCCTAAGATTATACAATATTGTTAAATACATTATACTTATTAATATTTATTAACTCTACTTTAACAAATATTTATTCTTAACAGCAATAAGGAATTTCAAACTGAAGTAATAAAATGTTATAATATCTCCATCCCCCCTCGATATCTCTTTCACTATCTTCCTGTTTATTCATCGTTATCTTTCAAAGTCAAACAACTTCCTAATCCATTCTTACACTTCTAAATGATATCATATTAATTGATCTTTGAACTCATAACAAAAAATTGTATAATTAATAATAGATTTTAATAAATTTTCTAATATAAAAAAGCATTTTTCGAATACCAAATTTATTATTAAAAAAAATTTCATTTGTATTAAAGTATACACATTTTTTCTCAAGCATAATAATAAATAATAATAGAGTTTGAACAATCAATTTCCAAATGCATATTAGTAATTGTAAATAAAATGATAATTTTTTAAAGACCTATAAAAAATTTATTGAACTAAACAATTCCTCAAACACATAATATTTCCAGTGAATTTAATCATTTAAATAATTTAAGGATGCACATAAAAAAGGTTCTGTATAATTATTAATATTCTTATAATTCTTTATAATTCTCTGAAATCCTTGCATAGATGATGAAAAAATGATTTATTTATTTATTTACAGATAATTATCTATGAACATATACTTATATATTTGATGACCTTGTGATATAAGTTTTGAAATGTGACATAAAAATCTTGAAAATTTGATTATTCATGTACATAATTTGGTAAATATTTGAAATCCACTAACAAAAAAATTTGTACGAACGAATCGAATTTACACGATGGAATTTTTTTTCTTATAGCCAATAATTCAAATTTAAAAAAATTTGAAAATTAAATATATCATTGTTATATATATATATACATAGTGCATTTTTTGTTAATCAATCTTTTTGCTAAAACTTTGTGTAATTTTTCTCATGTATATAAATATTTTCAATTTTTATTGACAATTTGTCAATACATTTGACGTAATTCTTTTTGTTAAACGCTAGTATAGTTTTTTTTTATAAATCGTGATAATGGGATTATATAATCTATAGATCTTCTACAATTTCAGCATTTTTCCTTAATTGCAATATTTTAGTAGACTTTTTTTTAACTAATTTTAAATTTAAATGTAAGATATTTATATTTTTTATAAGATAATATATTGCAAATTATCAAGTATCTGACTTAACGAATAAATTATAAAATACTTCTATTAAAATAATTAGAATCTATTTGATATATTTTGTTTATCAATAAATATTTAACTTTTATAAAATGTAAATAATAAAAATAACTAGTCAATGACTCTCATTAATGTGAAATATTGACATCAATGTAAAATACGTAAATAAATGCTTCTTAATTAATGTTTACTTCAATCAATAATAAAAGATTTTTTGTTTATTCTTTTTACTTTATGCCACGCATTGATACATATATCGTATTTTTATTTGAAGTATGTACTTGATTATATGTTATGGTTACTTCTCATAATTTATTAAAGCAAATTAAATTATATTTAAAAGTAATTAAAATTATAAAAATTCTCTGCTTTTATAATAAGTTATTATACAAAGAGGCTTATAAGACTTTTTTTTGTAATTTGTATTTTAAAGTATTTTGTTTTTGTATATCGAATAACCCTGAAGCATTATTTATAAAAATTAAAAAAGGCAAATAAATACATATTCAACTTCGTGACTATATTCAAATTTTTCACTAAGTATCATCTCATATACTTAAAAATACAGTTTATACAGAGTTGGAACAAAAATTATTCTATGCTTCTAAAATTAAAGTTGTAAGTTTGTTAGTTTTTAAATTATAAAAATTTTTGTTGTGTAAAAAAGCTAGTCTTTGATCTCTAAAACGTACTTATTTTACACATGTTATTGTTTAAGGATTATTATAATTAATTTTTTTTTAGTAAGATTTTTTATAATTGGAAGCTACGTTAATTATTATAAATAACATACCAATTAAAAAAATTATAAATAAATAACAAAGTACTTATGATCAATTGGTGTATGAAGTAGTAGTTTAAAAAAGAAAATATATTTATAAAACGATTATTTTAATGTATTATGATAATTTTTAGCGAACCCATCTTTTTATTAGACGAGAATTGTACATTCATATTTATAATCTATAGCTTGGTATAAAAGCTACATGAAGTGTTATATGAAATAAATAAATACTAATTATTATTCTACAAAAAAAAAATTTAAAAAAAAAAAAACATATTAGTTGGTAGTTAATAATTTAATAATTCCACTTATATTTTCGTTATGAAATGCAATGCATGTGTCGTTACTATGCGCCATGCATTCTTGACTTCAATGATATATACGTTAAATAATCAGTTGGACGATAAAAACAAAATTTATTTTTATGTATAGAAGTCTTATTTTGTCAAAAGTTAACAAGAAACACATTTTAATAGTCATAAAAATTTCTAAAATTTCAAAAAAAATTTCCTAGGTAGTTTATACAGATTTACATTATACAGATATAACCTTTTACAATATTTTTCCAATCCCCCTCTCTCATATATATTAACAAAGTATTTGAAAGTAATAATTTTAAACTCTTACATCTAATATTTTTCTATGAAAAATAAATATGCTTGTATTTTTTGTAATTCTTTTTATGAAAATTCTATATATATATTTTTTTCAATAACTAGAGTGATTAAATCTTTCCTCGTTCTAATTACACTACATAAACACTATTAAAAAAGAATTAACTATTTTAAGAAAGAATAATGTAATTTAGTTTCTTAATCAATTTCAAAATGTTTATATTTAGTAAATTATATTATATTTTAAATTTTAAATATAATTTTAAATAATAATTTATGAATTATTACTTAAATAATGTACAAACCAAATAATAAATTTCAAATACAACAAATAATTTTATTATGGGCTTTGTAGATCTATAATTCTTAAAAAAAATATTACACGGAGTTTCTTAGCTTTTTAAGCATTAAATAAAAAAAACTTTATTAAAGTATATAAAAAACATCTAGAAAAGCTTAAAATAATATTTACTTAAAATAACAAATAAGATTTTTTGTAACTCTTTATTACGAATTCAACGTGTCTTTTAGTTACGAAAAAAAAGATAAAAAAATGTATAAATAATATTCCATGTATAACTTTTTACATTATTATTCTTTTATTCATTGTATTGTACATAAGATATATATTCATATGCATGATAGTTACAGCATAATATAAAATATAAAAGCATAACGTTATATATATACTTCGTTAAAATTAAATATCAAAATTGCATTATATTACGATTTTTTTGTGTAACACAGAATACAACTTAATTGTCGTTATTATTTTGTTATAGTTAATGTGTAAAAGAAAAAGGCATTTTTTCTTTTTATTATAAAAAAATTTTCCAGCAACCATGAAATAATATTTTCAGTGACCATATACGTATACCTGTATTGTTTCCATTATTTAAATCTCAAAACAATATATCAAAATAAAAATAATAAATACAGATCAGAAATAATTTAATAAGTTTGTTCATATTTTTTAAATGTGAATTCTTTCAATTGCTTAAACAAAATTAATTCTTGTTATCGCTTATTACGAAAAAACAAAATTTTTATAACCATTTACTTATAGACATGTTTAAATTAAATTATTGATAGATGACAACACAATGTTAATTGCCTTGTCTAATTCAAACCTATTTATAGTCATAATATGATTGCAATGACGCATGTTTTTAACTAACGTTTCAGAAATTAAATTCAATACGTGTTTACAAGTAACAAAATAGTATTCTTAATTTTACATTTATAACTATTGACAGTAAGATTAAGATAAATGATAAACAACTTCTAAAAATAAATTTTGTGATTTTTAAAATTAAATTATGCATAAATATTATATAAATTAATAAAAAAAACATAAAATAAAAAAAAAATTTTTAATTCTGTTTTTATTTTGTAATTATTTGTTGAAAAAATGAATTTTTCTATGATAGATCTTACGTATTTCGTTTAGACTATATTATACAATAGTGTATTCAGCAGGAAAAAGCAGCAGTGAAAAAAGTTAGAAGTATAGGGGAAGAAATTTAATGTGATAAATTAAAAAAAGAAATAGAATTTAAATGAATAAAAAATTTTTTTTATCGTTTTATTACTTTAGCATATTTTTTCCATTGAAATAATAAAATATATGCATTAATAAACAAACATATAGTTAGAATATAAGCTTTTACATATAATAACTAAATGTAGAATTGCTTTTTAATTACTTTAAAATTTAAGTATTAAATAAGCTTAAAACTTATACCGATTATAAAAGTATAAAGTAAATGAAAATCGAAAATGAACTGCTGTTGCAGACATTGAACACGATGATTCGAAATATGATTTAATAATAAAAATGCTTAACAAAAAAATGTTTTTACACGTTTTTTTTTTTTTTTAAACAATTAATTAGAAAAATATCATTACAGTTTTAATTGGCTCAGGTAATAAAATTATTGTTGTTTATTTCTATTTTATTTATAATGGAAAGATTTCTGTAGCAACTAATATCGCTTATGATAAAGATAATTATAATTATATATACGTTAGACGCACGACAAATAGAAGGTAAGGTGTAGTCATAAGAGAAAGTGTAGGAGGATGAACATATAGAAGCCTGTAAAATATGCCGTTATAAAAGATTCATAAAGTGCTTACACCATTTTAATTAAGCCATGTTCATTTGTTGTCACTTCTTCATTATATTATTAAATATACGTGCTTATCGTACTTGAATTAAGTAATTTAACGTACTTTTTGCTTCTGCACTCTGTTAACATTGTACAGCCTAAAATGCAAAAGAATTCGCTATTTTCTTTATCGTTAAAAATAATACAGGTAACGCAAGCGTATACTTGAAAGGCATTAATCGAGCCCTAAAGTAATGATTAAAACGATAAATCGATGATAAATGACTGATGTGTGATTCAAAATGTCCATCGAACTACGATATTAAGCAATACCCGTGGAAAAGGAACTAAAATGTTGAATAATACGCTCATTTAACGAGCGAACGATTGCTGACGTTGTCGAGTGCCTCATCTGCATGCCCAGAAACTAATTGCCAATCGCAGTATTCCGACTATGCAAAATATGAGCACTAGTCGTCAATGCAGCCTGTTAATAATAAACGAGACGGGCGAAAGTGGGATGAAGATTTGCAAGTAGGTAGAGAGGGAGGCTACCCGACTGATACCTACATTTTGCTCGCTCACCACTTTCGTGCGCAGTTTTTTTTTCTTTTCCTCAAGCGTCAAAACTTCCACTTCGTAAGTCTCTTTAATTTTTTCAATTCAAGTCATTATTAAAATTTTTTCTTTGGGCTTCGACTTTTCTCCATTCTTATCTTCTTCACGATTTCGACACTCAATCCCTTACGTTAAAACCCCCGTCTAGTTGCCTTCCTCACCACTGAACGTATTCTACATTTGTAATATTAATGAATGTTAAAGAATGTCTAAAACCCAAAATATGTAAAAAAAAGTTTTTCTTTAAGAATTCCATTGATAATAATTTTACGATAATACGTATATAATAATTTATAATTATATTTTAATTAAATGAATAATAATTTTCTTCGTGGCTCATTTGAAAATGTTTAATTTATAAATCTATGTGTACGTACATGGTAAGCTTCTTAAGGTCTTATTTTTCAATTCAACTCAAAATTGACCACTAATAAAAAAAAATTTATCGCAATTAATAATGAATTTTTAAAACATTTATCGAATGACTTCTATAATCTCATCGAAAACAACGATTACATTTTGCTATTCTTACTAAACGCGTTCGTTAAAGATTATGCAATAGTACTATCACAAAGAAATAACATTGTATAGAAACAGAAGAGCTGCTCCGAGTGATGAATCTGTACGCTTATATTGATAGTAGATGAAGAATGCATTTAACGTAAAAAATCGAGTTTATAAAAAGGAAGTCAGTGAAGTAAATATAAGAATGATACACTGGTCAATTAATGTGCAATAGAAGATGAGCTTTACATAATATTAAATTGGTACTAAATGACTACATTGAATTATTGGAGATAGCTAACAAAATACTCTACAAAGGCGAATATCTGCAGCAGTTGTTAAGGCTGTTTTATACGTAAAGATTAGTAGCAAAATATTAAGAAGTGAGAGTACGTTTAATAAAAACTGCAAGATAAACTGCTCGCAATGTTCTCGCTCATACGAATCAATTTTTAGTTGTATGTTTGAGAAAAGTGGCTTAGCTGCCGTCTTTATTTTTTATAAATTCACAGATAGGATAGCTTTTACGTTTCCTAGCCTATATGCAGTATATATATATATTTATATAAAATGCTCGATGTTTTATACTTATACGATCGTTGTTTACCATATCAAAGGCCTGTGTTTCATATGTTTTTTACCGCTGATATGTGTTTTACTGAGAATTTCAAAGGAAACGATTTTATTTTTATTATTTCTTTTCATCGAAAATGAAATATTAGCGATGCGCTTAGCAAATTACGGTGTGTCTAACCGATAGCGGTATGTAGAATATTTTCTGTTTGACATTCTTGACTCGTAAATAATGAGCTTGTTTTTTCTAATATGCTTACGAGGCGTTACAAATTCTAAAATAACTGTTATCGATTCGCAACCGATGACACTGTCGGGGATCCTGTATGGTACGAAGGCAAACATGGAAATTAGATTCGCGGTCTGAAAGAGCGATCTAGATTTCTTACGCGATTCATCGACTCGAGCGGACGATAAATCCCGAGGGTAGTACAGAAGTCACGTTGTCGTATTTGCCGCGGATGCACGAAAAGATCTGTCGACAATCGATGCAGTAGCTATCGAGGAGCCCATGGGCTGAGAAACGATTCAGCACTATCATAGGAGATCTGGTGAACGAGACCAAAATATCCGGAAGGAGCACGCGCTGACTGCCGACTGCCGACTGCGTTAGACGCGTATGCCTCCTCTAAAAATAGAGCCACTCTATCTATCGCCGTCGCACATTTGCGCGTAAGTTGAAGGTCTATCAAGGTGCTCTTTCGTTTTCCCGCTTTATATAAAACGCTCGATTTTTATCCTGAAACTTCGTATCAGCCGGAGCTGCGAATTCAAGCTTTTACTTGTTTTGTTATCCCGCCTCATCCATCTCACTTGTCTTTCTTATGACTTTTACCTTAGGCCATTTTTTCTCACTCATTTAATATGTTTCGGTTTACTTTTGCAGTACTAATAAAGGTCTGCTCTCTTTTTCAATAAAATTCCCAATCTGGTAAATTTGCCAAAGATTTTTAAAAACAAGGATCGCCTTTTTCTCATTTACTCTCAACGTATTGCTACTATTCCAAATTACATTATTGCTTTCTAAATGTAGCTTTTCTCTCCTCTAGACTTACAATTATTTTAAGAGTAGATCACTACTTTTTATCATCATTTTTATTATAAGAGTTTTAAGACTCGAATAATTGTTGAAATAAACAGCAATTCTCATACAAATGACTACGATTCAATCGTATTGGTACTTTTTTTTAATTGAGGTGCGCGTGTAGCTCTAACGTAATAAATAATTATCTAAACTAAATTTCAATAATAATAAAAGTTTCATTAATTGTACTTTAAAGGCAATGATTTATTTTGGTTTATTTTATAAGCAATGTGTACATTGTTCGATTGAAAAAGTAGCTTACTGAACATTTTCATCAATTTTTTTCCATAACTTCTTAAATATTTTTCAAATAAATTTGTAATTTATATAACAGATGCTAATAAATTATTAATTAGACCATTCCTTCAAAATTTCACGTAATTAAATATATTTATTTTACATTCGATTTGTTTTAGTTCCTTTATTTTCACTCATTTATTCCATATTAACGATTTAAATATATATATGTATATATATGTATATAAATCGTATTAAATTGTTAAACCATCTTTAATAAAAAATCTACATTTTATATGATTTCTACGTACAGAAAATTACACTGAATTATTAAGCTGTGTGCACTTTTATATTCAGAGGTCATGTTTATACCTAGAATAAAATGTGTACATTTTATCAGCTCATAACGATGGATATTCCCATAACCCTTCGTTCCCTCACCAATAAATATATACAATGGGAAATTAAAAGTTTAATCAATTCTATTTCATATACTATTTCAATAAAATTTCTTATCTGAAAACTTATTTACACGTATGAAATTATAGTATATTGTATGCTTGTGAATATATGTTCTGACATAAAAGTAACGCTTTTTTTTGCTTGATTACAGTTTCCTGTTGAGTGCATCCTCACATACATGGAGTTTCAGCTGGACAGCGCAGAGTACTGCCAGGCTCAACACAAATAGAGAAAGAACTCACAAAAAGAAAAGAGACGACGTGAAAAAGTGTAGGAAGAAATAGAAGAACCACGGAAGGGTAGAGTACAGCTAAATCAAAAGGGTGAAGTGGGTAGAGTAGCGATATGGAATAAGGGATATAGAAACAGATTAATATTTATGCAAAGAAAGAGTGAGAGAGAGAGATAGATGGAGAGCGTAAATGTCATTAAGGATAAAATACAAACATGTTATACTTTTAAGCTACCATACGATAAATTTAAAGTCCTCGATCATTGTTTAATTTCGGGCTCATAAATAACCGAAGAAACTTCGACGATTGGTACTAGACAAAAATGATCATTCTGGTCATAATCGCCAATATTCTTGTAGTCAAAAACATAATTTCTTTTAAGCATAACTGTTAGTACATTTTTTTACGAAGCTTTTTCACTTTATAGATACAAAAACTTTGGCAACTTGTAGCTATTGGTAAAACCACTTTACAATTAAATAATAACAAATTAATTAAAAAAATAATACGCTGAAGGCATATTTATATTAAATATATTGATTATCCTCCGAAGAGAAATTTTCTGTGTAAACTAGTTGAGTTTTAAATCTCTCTCCCACTTCTTATCTATCATTATTCTTTATTTAATTACTTAATCGACGCTAAGTTTTTATTTGCACGGTATACTTTTTGTTTTTTTTTCAACACCAAAAAATGTTTTTTGCGATGAAATATTTATCAATTATCGATTTAAAGTTGAGAAAAAATTAATTTTTACATTAATTGTAATCTGTTTGAACGATCATATTAACAATACCGTTAATTATTACAATCATGCGTACACTTCGCGAAATAAAACAAAATATTTTATAATCAAACAATGTAATTATTCAAAACTTTTCAAAAACTTTTTTCCTTTTTTATCATGTCATTTCTTATTTTAATTTTTTTAATTTCTTACCTATCACCCAAAATTTATATCTCTCCTCCGTCTCCCACTCTCATATTCCAATGCCACTTATTAAATTGTCCCCTCTATATAATGCCAAGTACCTTTGCTACGTTTTGACAATACATGATAACTAATATCTTCGTATGCTGTTACTCCTACGTGATACCATATACACTATACATTGAATACGTTGAATATATCTTTCCTATTTCATTCATTAACTTTTTTGACATGATTATAATTTGCTTTATGTCAAACTTTTAAATTGAGCTTTTCACCGTTAATTTTTTTTAATTATTTTTTTTTTTGTAATCTAAATATGCTACTTCATTACTCTCTTATTCACTTTCTTTTTTTTCGTTTGTATTTACCTCCCTCTTAACTTCATTAATTCTTCTTTTCCATTACTAAATTTAAACTTCATTGCATTATTAAATTCTTATCCTATTTCAAATTCCATGGATTGCATGCCATTATGATACTTTAATTTATACATAAAAATTGTTCTATTTTATTTTCTCTTTTTTTTAGTACTGTATATTTAACATCAATTTAGTAATTACCGGTTAAGCTTATTTATAAGTACAAGTTGGAATTCATTATTTGTATAAATTGTAAAGTTACAGATTTTTTCACCTACTAGCAATCACAAATGATGCTTAAGTCTTTCAGTCTCTAACATTATCAAAAAAAATGTAGCTTATAACATTTAATATTTAATAGCTTTAATAAGAAACGTTTATCCATTAATAAGAAATTAAATTTTACATTAAGGTATTAAGATATACTGGAATATTGCCCGAATGAGAAGGACATGAAAATGTAAATTAAATAGTATAAAGTTAGAATTTAGTATAAAATTATAATTTGTCCAATAAAAAATTGTGCATTCGTAGCATTTGATGTACTACATTACGATGACATTTACTCAATTAACATAGTTTTTTAGAATCTACTATTTATGGAAGTAAATAGTGAATGCATTATAACGATAACCGTATAATAGGATAGACAATTGCATTTTTAGCAATTGAAAATTTTGTACGGAAAAAAACAAATATGTTTAAATAGGTGGAAGAGCGCGTAGAAAAGCAAATATAAATATAATATTTATGAAGATTTTCAATAATTTATTAAGATTTATATTGTTAATTTTTAAATTTTCTCCCTGATTTCAGATAATTTTCCCGGTAGTGAAGTATCCCGTTTGGGAAACAAGTGCATATCGAAACGCCTAATGTAACGTAGCTTCAAAGCACTTCGGTGAGGTTCGCGGTTGTAAGAACCTTTCCTAAAATCTAAATGTGAGTGTCCACTGTTCTATCCTCTGTGAGAAAATACCGTGTATTTTTTATTAATTTTAAATGAGCAGCAACTTGATGAGACTGTCAAGTATGGGCTACGTTATTTCTCATTTCATTCACGGTACCGATCAAAGTTAAGCGAAGCACGAAATCTAAAAAATTGAAAGGAATTGTGCATTTCAAGGACCCTTTTCTAATTATTTCTTCTTATTTGTTATTATTTATTTCTCTTTCGAAAGAATTGATACTAGAGCAGTCGGTACACTCGTTAAATTCGTGTGAGAACTTATCGTGTAAGCCAACTTAATAAGAAAAAGAATTTTCACTATAAGCTGCTGTTGAAAAGGAAATGAGCAACATGAGGGTCAAAGATATTAGACCAGCTCCTGCTGAGATTGAATACAAAAATATGAAGTTTCTCATTACTGATCGCCCCAACGACCAAACCATCCATACATTCATTCAAGTACGTACTTTCGCATAAATTTTTTTTTTATTTTTAAAATTTCAAGTCAATTAAATTAATGAAATTTAGTTTTGCAACATTACAATTAATTTATACTATATGAAACCTACTAGTATAAAATATAAATGTTAAAATCTACATATTATTAATATTATTCTCTATTATAAAGCATAGATTATTTGTTTTATAATTATGCATCTAAAGCTGTGATTTTAATATACACAATATTTTACTTTTAGTTTTATTTGTTTATTCTTTTACATGAAAGAGATTTATAGTCTTACATTTTAGCATTATTAATCTAAATAGAGTTCTGATATTTCAATCTTTTTACTTTATTCTTAAAAGCGTATTATTTGCTATATGGTAATGTTAGAAAAGTGCAAATTATATTCCTTTAATATAAAATAAGACGTGTTTACTTAATATAATTTCACAATTTTCAGGAGCTGAAAAAGCACAATGTTAAAGAAGTAGTTAGGGTATGTGAACCCACTTACAAAGTAGAAGAACTGAAATCAGAGGGTATAAATGTCATAGATTTAGTTTTTGATGATGGAACTTTTCCACCGAACGAGGTAATTTTAAGATATATCTCAAATTTTTATAAAATGTTGTTTTATAAAACGATTTTGTCCACTTCATCCAATTGTATTGCTTGTGGAGTCTTGTAAAATATTTAAAAATAAAATAGTTATGAGTTTCAATGCTAAAGACTGTTTGCGAAGATGAATGTGTATTTATAATTTAGAGTTTATAAATTTACGCTAAATAATGAATCAATAGGTCGTGTATTTTTTATAAATGATGATAATATAATAGACATGATTAAATTCTTATATAAACTTAAAGTTTCATTCGTTTCATACAAATTTTTAGGTAAAATTTAAAATCACAAAAGTTCAAGTCTGAATTAATAAAATACAAAATTTAAAATGAATATCAAACAATAAACTTTAAATTATAAGACAGTTGGTATAATATAATAAGTCAGGAAATGTTTAACTTCAAAATCAACAGTTAGTAAACTATTAATTGTGATACGATTTATCTATGTTTTTATATGAACTAAATATGATCTGATATAATTAAATTTTTTTTAAAGATAACTTTCATGTATAAATTTATTTCTCAAAAATTTAATTGCATAACATGTAAAAAAAAATCATTTAAACATATTTATATATATACGTGTGTAATACATTTATGTATATATTTAAAAAAAATTGAATTAATGATGAATTGAACTTTTATTGTTTTACAATTAGTTTTTGAAATACATTATTATAAATAAGCTAGTAAATTTACCAATTGATGATGAATAGTAACGCTAAAGTCTTATTTTGAACTAAGTTAAACGAAATTATGGTGGGAAGTCGTTAGCTCTGTGGCTAAGGTTTTTGACTAATAATGGGAACATTTTGGGGTTCGATTCCCCCACGATCATCAATTTAACAATTTATAATTTATTTATTTAATCATCAATTTATTATATTGTTGTTCCAATATTAAAACTACACGAAATTGATATTTTAATATATGAATTAATTGACACCCTGCACGCTCCTTAGATCCAGCTCTGTACATAATAAGAGTTGCTTGAGTCATAAGCGTGCTAAAGTACACAAAACCTTCTCTAATATTCCAAGTTCTCTCTGAAGTCGCTAATTCGATACGAGAGACAGTGTTAGAGAGGACAAAAATTGACTTTTTGGAGAGTGATATTATCTTAACGTTGAAAATGTTTTATTTATAATAACGCAAATACGAATAACAAATTCAAATTAAATGTAATGCGCGCTTTAATATAAATTGCGAAAATCAGCGTTAATTGATAGCTTGAAATGGAAACAAGATGAGAGCATTATTCTAAGTCTGCTGGAGAAACGAATTTTGTTTTGAAATTAGTGGTGAAAAAAAACATAACAATGCAATATCGTTGTGTAGTTCTATTTGATTTTGTTGTTGCCTGTAGGCGATACGAAAGTGCGGGTATTTACACGTTTCACGATAAATCATAAGTTTGAGATTTGGAGAAGCAATTTTGAAAGTAAAATAAAAACTAATAGAAGTGAGATGTGGAAAAAGTGAAACGGAGACGGAAAAAGCGACCTTAAAAAAATTTTCGTTAAAATAAAAATGAAAATGCTTTTGAATGCAGGTCGTTGATGATTGGTTCGAGCTGTTGAAGAATCGCTTCCGGGAGACGACGGACGCTTGCGTCGCGGTTCATTGCGTCGCTGGGCTCGGCAGGGCTCCGGTCCTTGTTGCACTGGCCCTCATCGAGCTCGGTCTCAAGTACGAGGATGCTGTCGCTCTGATCAGAGAGTAAGTCCTTCGTTCCCTTCTCTAGAGCTCGTCAATCTTAAATAGGCCTAACCAATGGGCCATCGAGCAATCGATGGCTTCGAATGGAATTTTTCTTTCAACGCTCGTATCTTTTCAGGAAGAGACGAGGCGCTATCAATGCCAAACAGCTGGCCTATTTGGAGAAGTATCGTCCGAAGTCTCGACTCAAACTGAAAAACGGACAAAAAAACTCATGTTGCGTCCAGTAAAGGGTACTTACGTGTGGTTTTCTCTCAAATTAACTACGACCGAGTCTCAGCCTAGTATACATATAATTATCTTTAATACACACCAGACTGCAACTATGAACTGTACAACGTATAATTCGGGAAAACTCAACACCGTCGAACCTGTCAAAGGAAATGCAAACTATTTTCTATTAGCCAATGTGAATATCGTTCATTAGCCAACTTGAAATACAACTCTAAATGTAGCTTTCAATTAAATATGATTGTATTGTATTATTGTGCTTTTGTCTATTGACATAGCTTTTTCTTTATTTCATTACGCGAAAGAATTTGAAGTTGGAACTTTAAATTCCGTAGTGAAGCGAGTTGATTAGCGGGCCTGCAAGTATCCTTATTATTTTCTTCAAAAGAACAAAAACAAAAATATATATATATGTATGTATTAAAAGAAAATAATGTGAAATGATTATTTAAGAGTAACAAGAGGATTTGACACACATTGCTTGTAGCACACATTTAGAGATTCTTCTGTCAAATCTAGAAATTTATCTTAATTGATCGTATTTTAAATGTATTCAAAAACAAAAAACCAGACACATACAGATATTAATTTGTTTTTTTTATTGGGCGATCCATTCTGTAACGAATAATAAATATGAAAAAGATGGTCGAGTGTTTTCAAATTTATAATAAAATATACCATTGAGCCATACCTTATTTTTAGGCACAATTTGTATTTTCAGTGATGCCTGTATTGATGAATCGCTAAGAACTGAATGATAGCAAATTAATAGATAATGATCGTGGCAAGGGGAGTATTCGCGAATTTTTGCATATATCAAATAGCAAATTAATGTCTACTTGATTAAAATCTCAATGATATCTTAAACTGTTTAAACTCTCATATGAAAAATAAGAGTAAATCAATGAAATCAGTGAAAACTTCAGGTTTTGGATTGGACAACTCGCTTTAAAAAAATTGCCGATGAGACTGTGCGCCACATCAAACTGTGTTCAAAACATACAAATACAATAAATATCGGGAATGTTAATTTTACTTATAATAATTGAAAAATTATTTGTAACAATTAAATTAAATGAAAATCGATTCATTTCTACGTTATTTTAAGAATATATTAGACCGACGGTTCAGCTTTTTATTGTCATCGAACTATTTTTCCAACGTGTAAGATTGTACAATAAGCCAATCGTGTTTCTATGCAAAGTTTATAAATACGATTAAATTAGGTGTTGTACGTGAATTATAGTTTCCCATTTTATATACGTTTACAGCTGTTTTGTCTTATCTTTGTATTACGTACTCAAGGGCAAATAATAAATCATTATAATTTTCACGTACTTATTGCATAGTACATTCCTATTATCAAATTTACAGCGCAAACAAAATTTAATGAAAAGGCATACGCATTAAAAAGATGACAAATTTACTCTATATTTCTTTTTTCTAAGATTGATTAATGAAACAAAAAAACGTTACAATATTTTTTTATCAGAGGATGGGACAAGGGGTATTTATATTAAAATTAAATTAAATATGCGAATCCTGGGATCCAATCTTAAGTATGTAAACCCCCATAGCTATTGATCCTAACATTAATTGAATTGTCTTTGCGATGATTACTAGCATACAACATGAATATATTTTGTGAAATGAATTCTTTTATTTCTATGAAAATCTAAAAAAAATGTGTAATTTGTATTATTTTTTATCTGTATCTCCAAGTTACCATTTTCATTAATCTGTAAGAAAACAAAATTATTTATTTCTCTTCATTGTATTATTATTCAGTATATATCATTCAATTTTGCAGCATAGATATAAAATGTCTAAACAGCATTTTACAAATTTATATAAAGGACTTAATACTTAAAAAAAAATTTTGAATTCACTTTTTTTTTTATAAAATAAAAGAAGTTCCTCCAATAAGTGATTATAAGGATTTATAATTGCAAAAAACTTAATTGTATAAAGATAATTAATAGTTGTAGGCATTATTTAATAAATAATTTGTTTTTAAAAGTGTGTATATCGTTGATGAAAAAAGGTAGCTTACCTTTTAAAAAGCTTAAAACATGCTTGCCTTTATTAATTTTATTAGTCATAAATTGTGAATTAATGCATATAATTCTTTTTCTTGTATAAAGATTTCTTCCATTCTTTTCTTTATGATTGAAACATAATAAATACAATTTTTATATAAATATGTATTTTGAATCACGTGGCATACGTGTACATTGCTAAAGAAAAAAATTTTAAATGAAAGTCTTATATTGTGTTAATTAAATAAAAATCAGGAGCTTCTTCGCTCGTTTTATTAATGACCGAGTAACGATATATTTAAAAAGTAATAATTATAATAAGCTTGTTGTTCCAAGACAAACATGTTACGATTATACGTAATTTACATATGCTTCATTTGTTAATGTAATTTACCGCTAACGCTACATAATTTATTCATCGATTAATTCGACATAATAATTAGCATTATTTTTATTACAACGTAAATCGCTATAAACGAAAAAAATATATGGACGTCGTTCTGTGATGCACTTGAGAATTTTTTTTATGTAAACATTAAAAAAACATTTTCTTAAAAATATTATTTATTTCTTCATTTTGAACCTTTTTTGAACAAATAAACATATTTTCATTTCAATCTTTTTTATTACAATTAGTATTTGCATTTTTTAATTTTAAACCAACAATTCTTTCGTAATGTATTTATTTATATAATTTTATTCAAGAAAAAATCTTTTTTCATTAATTTTTAATTTAATCAATTATATGGTAAAAATTTATTTAATATTATTATTATATGAACTTACATAATTTTTTTTTGGCTTAAAATATTTGCATTGACATTTTAGAAGATTTGTTTTAAAATTTTTTTTTTAATTAAAAAAAAATTGTTTATTAAGCTAAAATTTTATTAAATTATAAATTATTTATATAAAACAGCCGTTCTCTCTTTATCATTTATTATAAAAACATATCATCATAGCCATCTAGACGTAAGTGATCTGCATCAGGTATGAATCTTACAGGATTTATATTTCCAACATCTGGAGGACCAAATGGATCAAACCTTGCACGAGGTGGAATAGATCCCCTAATAAAAAATCGAAACAATTAAAAGAACTATTATTTTAATTTTACTCATTTGTTTACATTTAAGCTTACTGTGGAAGTCTGCCGGGTATTCCTAGTCCAGGGTGGGGGAATCTTGGTCTTCGATCAGAAAAGGGATCGAATAACATACCACCTCCCATATTTCGTAATGGATCTAAATCACTTCCTCCAATTGCCAATGGATTGGGTAATGGAGGTACACTGAAAAAATAATTCACGATATTATGTAAGCAAAGCTTTGTGTGAGAAGCACATATTTTCCTTTCTTTTCATATTAAAAATTCTTGCTTTTTCCAATGAAAATTAAAATATAAGGTTGTATATTTTAATGATTATTAAATCATAAATTTAATTTTGAATACCTAATAAAGGAATTTGAAAATATTCTGAAAGGATTCTGGATGAATACTGGAAGGATTCAAAAGGTAGAGTAATGCCAATAATCATGTCTCTCTAAGGCATCAATATCATGGGAGACCTGCAAGAGAAGAAATATTCCTTATAAAAATATAAATACCCTGATACAACAGAACCAGCAGATCTTTGGGGTGGTCCTACCCTCAATGGATCATCATCATCTCTTCCTGGTCTACCTGCTTGAGATTCTACTGACGTTTGGGTTGATATTTCTCTTCCACTTTGAGAATAAAATGGATTGATCAGATCTTTCTTCAAAGTGTTCAATATAATTTCATAATTTGGAATTAATATTTCTAAAGATCCTTTTAGCTCTTTAACAGTATCTACAGTAATTTGCGCATTTGATACACTATGATCTTCAACCCTCTGCATAAGTATTAACTAGCATTAATAATTATAAAAAACTTACGGGACTCATTTGTTTTAAATTAAAATTTACCAATAAGTTTAATATTAAGTCTGCCTCAGACTTAATTCCTATAAGAATATACAATTTGCCATCCATAATATACCTTAGTGTATAATTTAATGTTTGATTCCAACCATTGGGTAGCAGTTCAGATCCAATTTCTGTAGAACTTATTATTTTCTACAAAAAAAAAAAAATAAGAACAAAATAAATAATAAAAATTTAATGCAATGGTTAATAAAATACAATAAAAAAACATGAAACCAAAATAATTATGTGAAGATTAAGGTTAAGTGTCCCTACGAAAAAACGACTACCAACATATTAGTAAATTTTTTAAAATACTACTTAATAATATAAATAGTTACTATTTAATTACTGAACGTTGTTTTATTTATTTATAAAATTATTTATTACTTACGGAATCCCCGATGCCCAAACACTTGAATTTATTTTTAATTAAATACCAATGTACAAATAAAATCAATACATCTTCTTTTTTAGTAACTTGTGATCCAGAAATATTAAAAAGCAGCTCAAATCCAAAAGAATTTTCTGAATTATTTGCCATTATTCCGCGATTTATTATTTTAATGACAAAACAACTTTTAGGTATGTTTAAGCTTACGCCATTAAATACTTGATCCGGTTAGAAATACAAATTTTTTCATAATTATTTATCAGTTTTATTATTTTTCTGTTTTTATTTCACTTTTTCTTTAAGGCTAAAACAATATTGATTGAATATTACTAAAAATTAATTTTACAATTTGAAAGAAAAATTCGTTTTGTTTTATTTGTTTTCTTTTTTCACTTGTTTATCATTTTATCGTTACATGAATTGCTTTTAACGTTTTAATAATGTTCGATAATATCGATTCTAGCAAATAAAAAACACTAAATTTTAAATAATTTTTTAAAATAACAAAAAAATTTTCTGCTTCACAATATCAACACTTACTTTTAAATACAAATTTGTTTATAAAATATATTCAATTAATATTCAAATTATATTTCAACAAAAATCCATAGTTTTATATTAATATTTATTAAGTTTGCTACATTTTATATAAATATATTATTTTTAATCCCAATTTTATTTTAGAATTGGAAAATCATATTAATTAATTTTTTTATATAAGATTTATTGAAATTTTTATAATATACAGTAAACAGGTACAATGATAAAATATATACTAATTACAACAAAGTAATTTTGTTTTATACAGTTTAAAAAGTTATGCTTATGCATTATGTTAATAATCTGTTTCAGAATCAGTATCTTGGTCATAAATAGTTAGTGTTTCAGATGATACACTTTCTTCTATTTCTTCTTCGCTCTCAGGTTGAATTTTCTCATTGCTATCCAACGCATAACGTCTCCATGGAAATCTACAATTACAATAATATTTTAATTATCAAAAAAAAATTTATTACGTAAATTTACCTTTTTCTGTCATTAAAACAATCTTCAATGAACCTACGATCTACAATTTTACAATGGCCTTTTAGTTGTTCATATTTTGGAGTGTTTTTGAAGTGACAAATCAAATGAGTACATTTGTTATTTGTTAGATTAGGATTAACAATATATTTTGCACCCATTTTAAGTGCTTGCCTTCTAATCTGATCTCTTTGAGGATTAACATATCCACTAAGGGAAAATGAAATATCTTCAAAAAGTTTGTTAAATGTCTTCTTTGGTTTTCTAATTTTATTAGAATTTTCTTTTTCATAATTTAATATGGCACTTTGTTTAGTTAATAAATTACACTTTTTGCACAATTTATCTGGTTCAATATTACATACTGAACAATGATTATTTCCTTTAACTTTTTCATTACATGAATTAGTGTCTTGAAAGGCATAAAAACGATTTTTCGAATTTGCATTAAAATCTTTATTATTTTTTTCGTCCACTTTTTTTTTACGTTTATTTATTGGTTCATCATCAAGTAAACTTTGTGTAATGTAACCATCTGTATTTTTGTTTAATTTAATAGAATCCTTTTCATTTTTCAATTTAATTTTCAAAGGTATTAGGCTGTTACTGGTAGTTGATTGACCTAAAAACGTTTTACATTAAATATGAATATAAAAAATACTTTATTCTTGAAGTAATTAGAAAATTTAAAATTCAATTTTACAATACCTAATTGGATCTCATTTGATTTTATATTTGATTTCAATTTTTTCCAAATAGGATTCTTTGTCTGAATAGGATTTTCTTCCTGTTTTTTCACAAACTTTTTTATACCATATTCAATCATTTCTTCTTTTAATTGATTTTTGTAATTTTGTTTATTTTCAAATACCTTTAGATATTTTTTTTTTAAACGATCTGTCTTATCATCGTTTAATTCCTTTAATTTAAAACGACCAAATACATTTAAACCTAAATCTACAGTAACTTCTGTTTTGAAAATAATGAATTCTAGTCCAAAAAGTTCTCTTGGATTAGCAGATTGCATGCATGTAACCTTAACACGATCAAATTTGATATTTATTGTTTCTGGATTCAGATCCCGTTTGGTAAATAGTTGAACTTGATCTCTGAATTTGCTATTTGCAGCTTCATCATAGGATAAAAATTGATGATTAACCATAGGTATCCATTTATCTGATTCTTTAGAAGTAGAAGCTTCAACAACTATAATACATGAACGATAATTTCCAATTTCAATACCAGTTATGCAAGAAGGTTCTGCTAATTCAAAAGTAACCGTTGCCATGAGCATGTTTGACTTTGAACAACGCCATGATGATTTTGGAGGATGTTCTAATAAATTAGAACTTGGATAAAGAGGATGTTCTGAAGAACAATTTATTATTTTTGATAATTTAATTATCATTGTTTGAAGACTGGAAGATTACTTCTGTTATGTTTATTTAAAAGTCGTTACTGATTGTTACGATGCATACTAACCACAATTTTACTCGAAGTCGTTAATAGTTACAGGACCTTGTTATTATAGTTGATATACAAGCAATAATATACGGATTCTTCAATGTATCATACAAAGTTTGCTACATTCTGATAAACTAAAAGTGTGTCTTCTAATTATAATTTTGTATTTTCTGTACTCAAAAACTTTTTGGTTTAAACAATATGAATGAAAGTCAGTTGCATGATCAGAAATACAAGACCGAAATTTGTGCTGATTGTTTTTTTGTTTCCCGTCTGCCCCTCCTTCAACAATTAACAATTTTAGTAAAATAAATAAAGTTGAAGGAGGAATCGGTTTGAGCAAGTCATACAACATAAATAATAATGTAGAAACAAATGCAATATTAATTTTTAAATTGAATTGCTAATTTTTTAATGATTACTTTTCTCTCAATCTATATCAAGGTTTGGAAAAAAGCGCAAATGTCAAGGTCCAAGTTTTTGTATTGTATAGAATTTTGTAGGCAATTTTATATACTTTGATATACCAGAGGGCCAATCATCGCGAAACAGTAATGCGCATGCCACAACCCAATTTCCAAGACAATGTTTTTTGAAAATGATAAATCTTCATATTTATCAAAGTAGTTACTCGTAATTAAATAAATAGAATAAATATTTTTTTTTTTTGAACGAAGATAATAATTAAATAAGTGAATTTTTGTTTAAAACTGAACACCTACCCCAACTTCTGCTTTCAAAAATATAAGCTTATTAATACATTTTAACGCGAAACATAATAAAAGAGCTCTTTGTACGTACTTCGTACCGCAAGATTTATTATCTTAAACATTCTATTACAAGTATTCCGGCATTTTTGGGATATTATCTGTACCCCGTAGTTCCCGTACCGATATGGAGTTTAATCAAATTAATCGACTATGATTTGTAGTGCGCATATATTGCTTGAATTTTTGGTGAAATTTGGGGTATTGACAACCATCTACATTGTAGCGAAAGACGAGTGTAGGTAATGACATAAGAATTTAACAACGATTTTAATCGGCAGATTTAATTTAACGCAGTACGCACTCGGAAATCAGCATTAGTGTAACAGATATTTTGTTCAATATTTTGATAAATTAAAACTTTAAAAAGTACAAACAGTTAATAATCAAAATGTCGTACAAAGGCCCTCAAAAAGTGCAAAAAATAATGGTTCAACCCATTAACCTTATATTTCGATATCTACAAAACCGTTCACGTGTGCAAGTTTGGTTATTTGAAAATATAAATTTACGCATAGAAGGTCATATTGTTGGCTTCGACGAGTATATGAATTTGGTGCTAGATGATGCCGAAGAATATCACATTAAAACGAAAAACAAAAAAACACTTGGACGTATTATGTTAAAAGGAGATAATATAACCCTCATACAGAATACAAATCCTGGCGCAAACTAAACTTTTATACTAGATTTCCTTAGATGTTATTTTTATACCATATCTGAATAAAATAATGAACGTCATATTACATATGGAGGAATAATAAATTAATTTTTCTTAAAAATTATTTACATAATTTACTTTGTAATGTATAACAAAATAAGTATTAAATCATATACATTAATTTAATATGTAAAATAAAAATATGGCCAATGAATTACAATGAAGTAACAAATTTATTTATTATTATTTATAACTTTTGATTTTAAATCTAATTATTAACTTATATTTCTAAATATTATTAGAAATTTAAACACTTTTTTACATAATAAATTAATTAAGTACTTTAAGCACAAGAACACAGTTCTTAATCAATATAAATAGATAAACACATTTTCTCAATTATCAATACAATATTTTGAATGTATGTAAAATTGTATACTCTAGTTATTTTTCAATTTGATTTATAATCAAAATGAAAAATTCTCAATTTTAAATTTACACAAATCATTACTATTAATTAAATATTAAATATGATTTAAAGGGAATCCAAATAATAAACAAGGTCTTGATATATTTTTTGTTTATTTTACAGAATAAAAATTGTATCTGCCTAAATTATTTTTTCTGTGCAGCTGCAGCTTCATCTTCACGTTGATACGATTGTAACAACTCTTGTTTCTTTGTAGCAATACGTTCTGCTCTACGCTTGCGAGCTTCACGAACTTTCGTTCTGCGAGCTTCTGCTTGATCAGACAACATTTCTGCTCTAGCCTTTTCAGCTTTCTTTTTGTGAATAAATTCCATAAGAACTCTCTTATTCTTAAAAACATTACCTTTAGCTTTCATGTACAACGAATGGTAAAGATGTCTATCTATTTTCTTCGTTTCACGATACTTTTTAAGTAAACGACGGAGTACTCTCATACGTTGAATCCACAAATTCTTAAAAGAAAAGAAAATTTTTTTTAAATTACATTATTATGTACTTAAGGTTTCATATAGTAGTAAATGAGTAAATTTAATAAAAAAAAAACAGTATATTCACATTTTATTGTTCATGAAAATTATAGGAATATAAAAATAGTGAACTAGGGTACGACTACTTACTTACGTACTACGTAAGCAACACAAAGATAAAAGTATATTCTTAAAATAATTATAACGTTAAATTATAATAAAAAAAATTTATTAGAGTAGTACTTAAATTTCATAGGCAGCCTTAATAATTATTTGTATTACAAATAAAAAGGCAAGCAATAAAAAAACAAAATTTAATAATGACAATAAATACAATCTTACTTTTTGTGGAGTACGAGCATTTGCAGTTCCTTTCCGCTTACCAAAGCCGCAATGACGTCCTTTACGTCTAGCTTCAGTATTTTTCCGAACACGGGCTCTTGAATGAACAGCAACAGGTTTTTTAATTATTAAACCATCTTTGATTAACTTACGGATGTTCTGACCTAATAAAAATGAAAAAAATTATATATTCTCATTACATGTTTTATATTAAATTATTCAATCGAAGAGGTAATGATATTGTAAACTTACGGGAGTTGGTATTTGCAATTTCGTTAATTTCATTCGGATCTAACCAGACCTTTTTTTTACCACATCGCATAACAGAGGCTGCCAGCCTTTTTTGTAATTTCAGGGAACTGCAAAAAGTGGAAGGTTATGTTAATCATAATGAGCAAAACGAATAATTAACAATGATTTTTTTTAATTAGAAAATAAATAATCATATGTTTATATTATTCGTATAAATAAGTATTTTCATAAATTAATAATTATTAAAAATTAAGTAATCGAATATATATAATGCTTTCAATGACTCCATGTGGTAGATTAGAATGATTTCTAATGAAACAATTTAGTCGTTTTATCCGATATAAATCTTGTAATTGAACGCATTGACATCAATTACACTTATTATTTACAAATTTGAAATGGTTTCATACTCAATATTTCAATTCAAAATAATAAATTAGACATATATAAATACCTCATGATGGCAAGTGAGAAGTTCCTTGAATTAAGAAACTTCAAAATGTCCGACCATCAATTTCCTTGTTTTTTTACAACTATAGTCAAAAAAAATCCAATCATTTTATCTTAACACTACAATCCGATATATATGTAATTAATTAGTTATTTTATAGTTTATAAACAAATTTTAAATCATATTTATAATTTTTTATTTTATTTCTTCGTTAACTTTACACACTTGGATAGCGGGAAACTTCAAAATTATAGATATTTTAAATTCAAGTTATACAAAGTAATATTTTCAATATTTCAAATTACAAAAATACTTATGTTTTATTAAACCAATGTAATTTTGTTTACAGTGTATAACATTTAAATATTATTTATAAACAGTTGTAGTAGCATTAACATTTTTTAAACACTTAAAATTGAGTCAATTTTAGTATATCACCAAATATCCTGCTTGTTATCTATATTTTACATTTCATTACTACCATACTTTATTACTATAAAAAAAATTTAATTTTAATTTATAATAATGAATTCAGTTGATTTATACAATTAATTTAATTAAAATTCTTATATCATTTAACAATAACTTGACAATAAATTGTACAGATATTTATTTAATACAAAAATAAACATTAAATAATACAGTATTTGAAATTTTTTTAATTATTAATGCTTATAAGCATTACAAATATATTGTACTGAAATGAACTTATGGATTTTATGTTTTTTTTAATTATTCAAATAGTTTCATTTTAATTTTGATAAATTATCATATCGGTATTTTTCTCATCTTAAAAAAAAAAATAAAATAAAAATTTTTTTAAGTAGTATATTTATATTTTTAAATTTAATTATTAATTATATTATAAGCAAAAGTTTTATATTAAACCCTTTTATAATTAACAGCTAAAAATACATAGCCTAAATTGATGGAATTAAGTGTTAATTTATATTCGGTATCAGACCAAATATTAATTCATGAAGGAACACTTAATAGGTAGTTAGATTAAATTGAATCATTTTGTTTTTCTTGTTTCCATTATTGTTTTATATAAATACACGTTACGAATAATCTGAAATTTTTTCTTTCAGATAGTTTAAATTTGATATCATCAATGCTTTTGTGCCTTAACTATATTTAGAATTTGTTATATCTAATGTTATAAATATTCATTTCCTTTTGTCTAAGATTTTATACATAATAGTTCAGGAGGGCCGCGAACTTGAAAAGAATATTTTTTAAATTAATCTAGGGATATTGTTTTTTAAAATTCTTTATTAAAGCTTATTATATTTTATAAATATAAACAAAATTTACACATAAATAACTTATATGCGTAAATTATTACACTGGAAGAGCATCGACATAACATAGATATATAAAAAAGTATGAATGAATAGATTTAGAAAAATTTTATTTGATACGAGGTGTCGTATTTGACAAATTATTTAATAATTTTATAAATAAAATTGAAAAATTAATAAAAATAGAGAAAATAAAGTATTTCTCAATAAAGTTAAAAATTATTAGTATATTTACAATTTTATGTTAATATATTTCATATCCCCCCCTATGGGTTGTATGACCGTGTTGATGGTGGTGGGGGGCTTACACGCAAGTTATATTGGGCCTTGTGATGAATGCGTCCTTTGAATACTAATGAATGGATTGGAGAAGCAAAGGCTGCTTCTTGCTTTCGCAACCAAGAATCAACCAACCATTGTTTTCGGGAGGAGGCACAATGGTTGATACATCCAACCCTTAAGCCTAAGGTGTGCGTAACCGTGCCCAGGGAACTGGTTCGCCACGGGATACCAGTGGTCATAAACAGTGCCTCGAAGGAACTGGGCTGAACCTTCGAGTATTTAGCCTTACCACCACATGCGGAGCTCTGTAGTGGCAGAGCTAATAGTTCTCTAGCTGCTCGTGGGAAAACAAATGTATTTACCTCATTTAAATAAAACTAATAAAGAAGGTACGGGACCAAGTGGCGCACAAGATGCAGATGGAGCAGAAGCCTCGATATCCCAGGACACCATGGACCTGATGGATAAAAAGAAGGCTGCTTCTAAGGCGAAGTCAAGACCCGAGCTTCAGCTAAGGGAACGGAGACCACGTCGTTCAAAGGGGGAGTGAGGGGCTTAACGCAGGAGCAGGTTTGGGGTTGCCCGGAAGAGGCTGGATAAAGAGCGAAAAACACTGGAGATCGGCCTCTCGACTGTAGCGCGGCCTCTGCAGGAACGAGTTTTTAATACCCACAACACAGAGTCAAAAGAGAAGATAGGGAAGCAGAGAAGTCCTCTTGTTGACGCGCATAATCTAAAGAGGCCAAAGGGCCTTGCCGACGCGAGGATAGCTTTGAGCAAGCCCCCTCCCAACCGGACGGGACAGGCTCAGAGTGACACCGTGTCGAATGCAGACAGGATGAATCCCTTGACCACAGTCATAATAAGGGAGGACTGCCCTGATGTCGTCATCAGCAGGAAAATGATACATCAGTTCAGAAAAGTACTGACGACGGCTATCCTGACTCTAGATAGGGTGCCGCAGGCGCCACATTTTAGTCTACATAAGGGAAGTAGGGAGCCATAGTATTGGTGCCCTCTAACCAGGAAATAAGGGAATGGCTGATGAAGGCTGTGTCTTCGCTGGACATCCTATGGATTGGTGGGGTAAGAATGGGGGGGGGGTGGAGATGCTCCAAATCAAAGTAAAGGTGATTGCTAGGATTGCCAACTATAAAGGCAGCCGGCCTTCCTTTATCAAAAGTCTGAAGTTCCAAAATTTCGCCCTTAAGGTCAATACTGGCTCATGGAGGGTAGTCGGGGCCCGGGAGAGCATGGAGGGGGTAGCTGGTGTGGGAGAAAAGGGGGTCTATGTACTGACTATCCCTGAATCGCACGTCGGAACTTTGAGGGCCCTCGTGAATAAGCCATACTTCAGGCGTGGGAGGTTGCACCTGAAATTCATCAGTAGGAGCCCGAAGGAGGTTGGGGGGCTGTAAATGAGGAGTCATTGAATACGTAAAATAGCTCCGTCGACCCTCACAATTTCTCAGTTTAACTTGCGCCATAGCAAGGTCGCCTCTGCAGTGCTGCAGAGAGGCTAGGATGTATATAGAGGTGGCGATCGTCCAAAAATTTTGAGGGGTTAAAGGCGGTATTCGGGGGCTTGGTGGACTTATTTATTTTAGGTACATCAGAAATACGAGACCTAGAACCTGCGTAGTACTCCACTATTCTGGTGATCTGGTGGTGGTGATGACCGAGATGGAAAGAATTGGGAGGCTAATCGTAGCTTCAGCCTACTTTTCCTTTGACAGTAAGGACAACCCCATACCGGTGGTCCGAAATCTGGTGCAATTCTATCAAGGTAACAAAATTCCACTTATATATATTATAAGGTATGAGGCAGTACCTACACTAATGCGAAAGGCGTCCAATTGTTTGAATACCTCGTTGGCACAGAACTCGACATTATGAATGTGAGAGATACGCCCACGTTAAGAAATGCGATCAGGGAATAGGTGATAGACTTGACGCTATCATCTTCAAATATTGTTTTTATGGTGCGGGAGTGGCAGGTGAGCGATTAGCCGTCACTGTCCGATCACTTCATGATAACTTTCTCGGTCTAGACGCCGAGGAAGGATCCACCAATTATGGTAAGGAACCCTTTACGAACGGACTGCGAAGGATATGCGCGGTGTGTCGGGAGCTCTCAAGAAAGATTCCCAATGAAGATTAGGGACATCCCTTTACTGGATAAGGTAGTTGAAGAGTTTACCAACTGCATCGTTCGAGCCTATGAATGGAACTGCCACCCCAGACGGGCTAAAAAAAGGGCGAGTTATGTTAGTGGACCGAGAGAGTAGACGGATTGAGATGGATACATTGTTCCTGGTCAAGCGGGTCAGGAAGTATGGTACAAAGGCCCTACGGAATCGCTTTAGGGTCACTAGCAACATGTATCTGAAGAATATCAGGGTGGCTAAGAACAAGAGCTGGAAGAGGTTCTGTGAGAGCACCCAGAAAGGTAGGGATGCGGCCAGGATGAACAAAATTCTAACAAAGAACCCTGACGCCGTCCTAGGCAACCTTAAACTACCGGAAGGCAGGTATGTTAATACAGACAAAGGATGTTTGAACCACTTGGTCCTCACACACTTTCCTAGCTTCCAAGGAGAGGCGGACACGTACGGTGAGGAAGGTAGGGTCAACGAGGGCCAGAGGCCGACTTACACTGAGTTAGGTGTTAACCGTAGGATGACCAATAAAATCGTCATGCCTGAAAGGATCAAATGGGCGATTGGATCTTTAATTCGTTCAAATCTCCGTATAGCATGCTGCCGGTCCTGTTACAAAGAGAGATATTTTGAGCCTTTTTGATAAGAATGGCTCGATCCAGCATTACGACCCCAAGATATGGTGTGGCACAAAGGTGGTATTAATCCCTAAACCGGGGAAAGGCTGATTGACAATTACATCCGCAAAGAGGTACTTATTAAGGAGTATCTCCACGCAGATCAACACTTCTATATATCTGGTAGTTCAACGGTGACTGCCCAAACAGTCACGACGATCGAAGGGCAGCTAAGGGCGAAAGGGTTTGTAGTCGGGGCAGTTCTGGACATAGAAGGTGCCCTTAATCATATATCGCGAGAGGTAATAAGGCGGGTGCTTGGCAGGTTCTGGATACCGCAAGTAATAGTTGAGTGGACCCACTCATCTGATGCCTAGTGGTGAACGAGCTACATGGGGCTGGCTGCATGGCTATTGGATATGCTGATGATATCATTATATTGCCCAGAGGCCCTTTTCTTTACCCCCTCATAGGGATAATGCATAAGAGCTTTCAATCTTGTAGATGGATGGTGTAAAAACGTGGGGGACTCTCGGTCAACCCAATCAAGACCAAAGTCCTAGTCTTCACCAAAAGATAAAAGTGAGTTCAAAGTTATAGGCTGACTCTTGGGGGGAGCGGTGCGATTTGCAACTCAGGGATCAGCTAAAGTATCTGGGAGTCATTCTAAACAGTAAAATGAACTGGAACCGGTACCTAGATTATGTTGGCGGGAGAAGCTGCCAACCTGTGGCAGCTGAAAGGGTTATAGGTCGGAACTGTGGTCTTATCCCAGCAACGATGAAATAAATATATGAAGCGGTCTCAAGCCCAAGCTGACCTATGGGTCTATATTCTGGTGAAGGAGAGCAGCCTTTACTACTAAAATATCCCTAGAGAGGTTCAGAAGCCTTGTGGTTAAAGGCATCTCTTATACCATCAGATCAACTCCGACGGTAGCGCCGGGGATGATTTTCGGAAATGAGCATTTCAAGGTGACTTTAGAGGCTGCGGCAATGCAGGCCCTGATCAGAGTGACTAGGTTTTTGGAGGAATGGAAGCCAGTCGGGCCTCTTAGGCTCCTCTAGGGGTTGGAGGGAAGAAGTGCACTATTGGTGTAATCGGACACCAATCCCACGGCCTTACTTTTTTATTAGAAATACCGGATTAGCATCTCTCCTCCTGAGATATGGGATGTTAAAATGGGCCAGGAGCCTCTCTCAGATGCGCCTGGTTTACAGATGAGTCCAAGGGTAGACATAGTGAAGATGCAGGGGTGCATTGCAAGCAGAACGAGACGCGTTTAGTGATCACACTTGGCGCATACGCCACCGTGTTTTTGTTCGACGGTGGATGCTGCGATTGAGCAGCCATCCTATCCGTGGTTACTTATCTGCTCGGTCAGAAAGAGTGCCCTGATTACGCTTGACAACTATAAAATAAGGTCGAGATTATTCTGGGACTACTATCAGCCCTGATTGGTCTTGAACAGGCTTGGGACTAAAGCTAGGGTATAGCTGACGTGACTCCCCGATCATAATTATAAAGTAGAACACCATGGGTGACATCCTAGTAAATCAAGCTGACAATTGCAGCTTTATGTATCGGCTTGTGACAGAGTCACATCAAAGAGGTGGTGTGACAATGGATAGCCGACGAGGTAGGCCAGACATGGGATGAAGCAATCACGGGTGACTATAGTAAAGTCTTTGTGATAGCACAGAATGCATCGAACTGGGCCAAGGTTATCTTGTGGCTCGACAGGAGCAGAGCGATGAGGCTGGTGGAGATCCTTATGGATCATAGCAGCCTCAGAGCTTACATAGGACTGGTATCAGCTGTCCGGCACTGCTTGCTAAAAGGAGGCGCCTCTTCGGGGTTCTAATTTCTGGATTCTAAGGCGGTGAAGCCTAGGCACTTCTCTCAGATTCTTAATCTGGGTGAGAAGTGGTAGAGCATGCGACAAGTAGAGGACGCTAAGGGGAATACCCATGTGTCCGGAGGCTTCGACTGCATTCGCAAGGCTCACTCGAGATATAATAAAAATACTAATAAAAATATTTCATATAATGAGCTATAAATAGAATAAATTGAATTCGATAAAAACATTTAGTAATTGTAATTTTAAACAGAATACCAGAAACCTACCCTTTATAAATATGAAACGTCGAGGTTTTTAGCTCTCAAGAAAGTCGGCCAATGTATTCCCTCTAAAAAAAGCGCGAGTTATCGGATTCATATTTTTAGTAAGTACTACAATAATATTATCATGTTTCCTACGTATAATTTTAAGGTATAGCATTTTATGTCAATTTCCTGAATTAAAAAAAATTTAATAATATGATGTTTCTAAACTGGGTAATGATGTGATATAAAGTTGAAGCAAGTAAATTAATCTGAGTAGGTAAAGGATTTATGTCACATCTGCGAAACAACTGGATATTTAATTTCTTTAATAATCTAAATGGGTGTCATTCGATCGACACATTTTCAGTTGTTTTACAGTGATGGTAAACTTAATCCACAATTTCAATTTGGGTTGTCAAATGTAATATAAGCCTTATAATGGTGCTTATAACGGAGATAACTGAATAATGAATTTATAAGAAAATATTAAAACAAAATAACTCATTAGCAATCGCATTATATTACTTTATATTTAATTTTTACTTCAAGTAAGACACCTTCAATTTATGAAATAATAATCTTCTTTATTAAAAACTATATATTTTATTGTTACTTCGGATCATTTACTATACACATAATAAATTAATTTTAATTTTTTTAAGATAATTAATTTTCTTCAAAATATATTTTTTTTAAATTTTCAGTTATATGTGAAATGATAGAGCTTATTATTAGTTTAGTATATTATATTTGAAATTATAAAAAATTGTTGATAGATAAAAATTTCAATATAAAAGAAACTATTTTATAAATTTTTTTTATATTAATTTTAGAAAAGTGCTTAAAAAACATCAACAACTTTATTTTAAACAAGAAATTTTCAATATATCAAAAAACTGTTAATTTAAACAATTGTATATTATCCAAATACTGAAAAGTTGCCGTATATTTGCTAAAAAATTTGAAGTAACATGTAAAAATATATACACAGTATGATGTAAACTTTATATTCATTACTTGTAAATAGATGCGACGGATAAACAAAATTTCAGTCATAAAAATGAGTTTTTCGATCTGCTTTCAAAAAAATTAGTTCAAAAAAAGTTGTCTACATAAAATAAAATCTATTGAAGTTCTATACATTGTACGAAACTTATTATTCATCTATAATAAGATTTCACAATTATTTGAAATATCTTACTTTTGATAAAAAAATGTTCATAAATAACTTGTTTTTTAAATGTAGGATGTCTTTAACAACATTCTTTCGTTTAGTTAATAAAAATGTTTTTAAAATTACAAATATTAATACGAATCACTATTTTTTTTTAAAAGAAAAAGTGTTACAGTTAAAAATTGATTAAATTCACTTAGAAATTATATTAATAAATTTAAACATTTTTTATATTTGAATGTATGTTGTCAAAAAAATTAAAAAATTAGTTGGATAACTTAAAAATAAAATTTTTTAATCATAATTTTTTAATGGTTAGTACAGTTAGAGCTTGAATGTCAATTTTTTTTATTAGGTTGTATTTGTTAAAAAATAAAAAAATAAATTTAAATTAAATACATGCCATAATTCAATCAATTGATAAAAGAGAATTAACGAATCGATTGTTTTACTACATTTTCTTTGATTGGTAAACATATTAAATTAAAGATGTAAATATTATAAAAAATTCTGTAAATATAAATAAACATAGGTTTCAGATAATAAAGTAACTTAATTATATTATTGTTTATTGAATGCAATTTAATAGAAATAGTTTGACAATAAACAATAAAATAACAAATAATTTTTAACCTAGGTTTTTTTTAATAACTTTCTTTTTTTTTAACTCAATAAACAACATATAAAAGCGTTTTGCTCTTTATTACGTAATAAATTGCTTTTTGAGATATTTTTACTGACTAATTTTTGTTTAAAACACTATGTTTAATGATCAATAATAATTTCATACATAGAAGTATTATTTGCAAAAAATAACAACAGAAACGATAAAAATGATTAATCTGATACGGATAAATAAATTGCTTACGTAATACGATTTTTTTTAAATAAAGAGTTTTTATAGCATTTTATACATATTATAAATGTAACTTTTACCATAATTAGAAAATCATGATTTTTTAGCAAGAAGCTCTATTATAATATTCATTTTTTAGTAGTATATAAAATATAAAATAATTCTTATTTTCAGGTATTATACATTATCATGAAGATTTAATTAAATTAAATAAGAAATTAGACTAGACTAGGCGCTAACTAGCAGTTTATTTTAGATTGAGTTCAAAGATTTATTAAATTTGATATCCACAGCCTTATAAAAATTCCATCAAGGATTATTTCAATGTGCATTAATCCTAAATTGATGTTTAAAAAAGAAAAGTGCATTAAATTTATAACAAACTTTACAAGTTCAATGTTATGCACATCAATTGTCCAATCTCTGTAGATTTTGTTTACAGATGTGGTTGTGATATTTAATTATAAGCCTTGTAACGAACTAAAATTATTTCACATTTGGCAAAGATATTCTAATATACTTTCGAAGCTTTCTTGATTAACTTTTCAGGTCCAAAAATTCTGAAAAATTAAATATGTTTTAATGTCAAATTATATAGTAATAACATAATTGTTAATTAAAACAGTACAATTAAAAAAATTAAATTAAAATATAAACAGATTTCAAATGATAAATACATTTTAATAAAATATATATTAGATACTGTTTTGTCAAATTAAACCTCTCTACAATTTTGTATTTTTATAAAAAAAAAGGTTTTGACTTTGAGTCATACCTCCGTAAGTACTTCATGTAATATTTATTTCCATTTCTTTTTTTTATATTTTTTACATATTTATTAAGATTTTCCAAATATTGCTATTAGAATTATTGAAACTTTAGTATATTTGTTTTTTGACAAATAATTTATATTAAGTAGGTACAATTTAACTAAAATTTTCTGACCACATTAATTTATGAAACCTAAGTAAAAAATAAATAATTTATTAATTTTTCAATTTCTTTATACGTACTTTAGCTAGTATTATTTATATACGAGAAATCTTCGTAAAAATTTTATTCAAGATCATTTTCCAATAACTCCCCAGCAGATATCACCGTAACAACGCCAGTGGCAGCTACTTTTGTTTTGTATGCTTCCGGTTCGAACCAGCGAATCGGTGCCTATTAAGGTTACAAATTACAAAACTTGGAAGTTCATTTTTTATTTTATTAATCATTATACGTAAGTCATCTGCAAAATATTACAAAATATTAAAATATTCTGCTTACCTCGTTGTGTCCTTAAAAGCTGCATGCTTTAAATGCAGATTGTGTCAGTGAAAATGGTTTCAATTATGTGTTACACGTAAATACGTACATACCTACATACCTACTGAACTATATACATACATACATATATGTACATATAATTTAAACATGCAAAATTATTATAATAACGTATTAAATACAAAATTGCTAGGATAAACTACAAAATAAGATAATAATAACAAATGGGTTAATCAAATAAACGAGATTTATTTTATAAATAATTTGGAAAAGCAAATACAAGCAAGGAATTAGAAAATATTTTTTGCTTACAAATACGTAGTTGCTTAACATTATAAACGAAAAAAAATTACAATAATTAATACTGTAAAATAAATAATACACAAGATCTAATTTATTATTTTAAATGTTAATGGATAATGTTATCACACAATCCCATGTGCAATTAAACAATTTTTAGTAAACATAAGATATCTGATTTTTGTTTCTATTTAAATAATAAACAACTTAAAGATATACCTGTTTTCTTTCAAGTAGAATTTCTTTTTTAAATAAATAAATAAATATATATATATATATAGTATAATTAAATAATGAGTCTTTAGCAATGATATCAATGATAGCAATGATATGATAAGTTAATAAAGAAAGATACAATACTATATTAAGTATCTTTAATATAAAAATACATTTTGAGTTTTAATATTAACAATATCGTTCAATATCGCGTTCTTTTTTTAACAATTTGCTTACTCAATAACGCACTATTAAATTTTATTTTATGAGGCTAACGCTTTTTAATCAAATTATATCCTATCGTTTAATGAAAATATAATATGCTTAGTTTGATTGATTTAAAGAATTAAAAGACCACCTTTTTAAATGTACAATGTAGAAATAATAAGTTTTTACGTTTATAAATTTTCTGTGACTATAAGCATATTCTCTTGAAAATACCTTCCAGCCTTAAAATACTTTCAAAACTAAGTATTTATGTACCATATCGGTAGCCTGAGTTTACTTTAACGAAAAGAATTAAAAAATTTCAGTCATCTTTAATCCAAACATCAATTAATCAGTTTTTCACTTCATGTAGAGGAGTTTGAAGATGTGTCACTTCATAGCGTGTGGGTTTGTTGTTAATTGTGCCATTACGAGATTGAGAATTCTGTTTGTTAGTATTGTCGTTTTTGTTGGTAATATTATTAGCATTATTGTCGAATTGCATATCATATACCTTGCGAATAATATTGGGACTCTCTTTTTGTATCCGTTCCCAATCAGGTGGTGGTTGCTTGGCTAATGGACCCGAAGCACATTGCATCAGAAATTCGTACGAAAGTTCCCTGGTTGAGTCTATAAAATTATCAAGGTACACATGTCGGGTAAATGCAAACTTATTTTACTCATATAGTCGTTAATTTATTATCTATTGTTAAAACAAAATTGTTTTCCATAAACATTTGAATAACAGTATCTATTGCAAGTAATGTATAAACTTCATGACTTCGTAGAATTAAAAAATATTTTAAAGCTAATAAAAATACTTAAGATACCATGATTTTAATAATGTAATATAATTATTTATAATAATTATAAAAATATTTTTACAAAGGAATTAAATATGAAAATGGAAAATCTTATTTTTAGAAGCATTACTTTGTACATTACATGCAATAAAAACGATAAAGATAAAAAATTGTTTATTACAAAACAAAAAGAATTCATTACATTAACATTACCAGACATTTATAATTTTAATAAATAATTTTAGGGTTCTATGCGTTTAATTAGTGAAAATAATGTAATATTTTGAAATTACAATAAAATAGTTCGTTTGTATGTTCAAAAAACATATTTTTTCACTCTGATAGTTTCATAAAGAATATCTTAATGAATTCTTAATTCATCTAGTTTTATTTTGTTTTCGTCTTTTTATATAAGATTTTCTTTAAATTTCCAAACTTTCTTTTTTTATATAAAAAGCGTTTTATATATAAAAAAATTTTTGTAACAAAATTAATAAAATATACTTTAAAAGATACTGTAAGTTAAATAATAAGGTTGCATTCATGGTAATTCATTAACATTTAATGTAGCGTCGCATGGACAGCACGATCTGAAGTAAGAACCTTGGAATAACTTATATTTGATATTACTTCTAAGCTAATTACTGTTAAGTTTTTTAAAGGCTTCAACAAGTTTATTAAGAAAATTGAAAATACCTAATTAAATGTAGACAAGTTTACCGTTTTTTTTCGGCTCAATTTCGGGAGTAGAGATTTCTTTTGATTTATCGGTGTCAAATGTAGTGCCACTTTCATAACTCAAATTTCTTCGTAAAAAACTTGCCTGTCCAGCAGACAACGGAGTGTGTGGCGTAGTCGGAGTAGCAAATGGCGATTCTTCATCATATGTAAAGTATTCAACACCACTACCGATATGCTCAGATTCTTCTGAAAAATATTCGTCCAAAGCTAATTTTGCAGCCTGTAATTAAGTATTACACAATTATTATACAAAACTGTTACATTTTTACCCACCTCACATTAAAAATGTAAGTAGAAAATTTTTTAGTTTTATTTTATTATCTAGAATACGATTAACTTCGTAAGTGAGATGTTAAACAGTTTTTCAAATGACATTTTGCCTTTAAGGCCTTTTATCAAACTATTATGTTTAATAAATATTTTGATAAGTATGTACAACCAGTATGACCAGTATAACACGCGATAGAGTAATAGTTAAATCTGATAGACATTCTTAAGTTTTTTAAGATAGATAACGTCGTTTTCCTTTTTCTTTCCTCCTAGTCATCCTCTATTTTAAATGCCGCTTACTATCACAAATAATTTAATGTTGTTATGTCAATTTGGATCAAAGTGTAAAAACTCCGTACGTAACTGTTTAGGATGATAATTTTCATTATCGAATACGATGATGTTCTGACTAGTGGTTTCTTACATTGG
Source organism: Kradibia gibbosae (assembly GCA_018907135.1). Lineage (NCBI taxonomy): Eukaryota > Metazoa > Arthropoda > Insecta > Hymenoptera > Agaonidae > Kradibia > Kradibia gibbosae. The sequence goes on along the minus strand of JACCHX010000001.1, from coordinate 33,490,357 downwards.
AAAGGACAACTCACATTGTATTTATAATACACACCCGGACAAGTTCCAAGTTGCTGCCTGTGATTTTTAAAGAATGTGGTCCAACGGTGACAGTATATTTATATTCACTAATACTGGCGTCGTTGGTGGATAAATTATGAAGGAGAGATGACCGTAATGATGAATGTTGCTGTTGCTGTTGTAGCCTATTGCTTTCGTCCGAAGCGCTACTGTTTAAGGAAGAACTCGATCCACCGATGCCACTTTTTTCTCGTCCACCTTGATCGAGTCGTACGGGTGATGCATTTCGTTGAATTGTGTCCTTGATTAAATCCTTCGCATAACTGCAGACATATTGATAAGGGATTTATGCCCGTCGGGCTTAATTCAAACAATCAAAGAACTATTATACTTACTATATCTTGTCCTCGGAAGTACCCGTTATTTGGACAAGTCGTTCTTTTGCTCCAGGATTCACTACAAATAACAGGAACTTTAATACATTCGTTAATTACATCTTTTAATGAGTCATTAATCCCAAATTTTTAAACTATAATATATTAGATTTATCGATGGGTGTTCTTCTTAATTATAATTATTAAATTATAAAAATTAGTTTACAGACATCACATGCTTCTTTAAAGATTGCTGCATATAAATAAAATTAGCTTTTACCATTCAATTAATTTTAAGAGAAAAAATATAATGTTTTACATTTTTCAATATTTTAATATTAATTAAAATTTGTGGTGATAAGGGCAATAATAAATATAACAAATAATTTTAATACAATAAAAAAATCAAACATGTTTTCAAAAATGAAATTATTTATTAATAATTGTAAATCTAATTACTAAAGTTACTAAAGTTTTTAATTAAATTTCGAGTACTCAAAAAGGGGTCTTCAAACTTAATGAAATAAAAAGTACCGTTTATTAGTATTAACGAGTTTAAGTACACAATCAATCGATTTAATAATCTGTTAATATAAAATGTTTATTGTATTAGAAAAAAGTATAAATCATTATGCAGTGTTGTAGAAGTATTATAAATCTTTAAAATAAAATAATTATTACGTCTTATTATAAATATGTTAATTATTAAATTAATAATATCGAGCCAATGCATGGATTTTATTTCAACACAAGCTTTTGTTGCAGGCCACTTTGTCATTTTACCTCTCTGGAAGGAGATGATTGTCTCGCTCAGCTCTTCAATCATGTGAACCCGTCGCCCTTTTATCCCCATCACTATACATTTGTATAAATTTTTTTTTTTTAATAAATAGACTTTTGTAACTTGAACATTATTCGGCTGAGTTGCCACTTTAAATTATCAATATCAATGAAAAAGACAATAGAAAGCGAGTCCGGATTTTATTCTTAATTTTAATCGTAATTTAATTCGGAATAATGTTACTTTGTTTTGTAAATGAATGTCTGAAAAAATTAATAATACTTCGGATAATTTTACCTTTTCCAGAATCACTGTTACGAATCACTACTTCATCCTTGCAGTAGTTTTTGCCTGGTATGCGGGTCGGCTTAGAAAATTTACCACTGTTTTTTATTACCTCACCAGGCCCGAGTAAAGGTGGCGATGTCGTTGAATTCATGGCCATTAATGAAGAGGACAGCGAATTCGTCGGAGTTTCCGGTGTGAGCAAATCATTTTGCTGAGGAAAATAGAATATTTAAGAGCCTGGATAGGCATTTATTGTAAATGTATGGTTCATTATGGACGGTACATACGTTGTCCAAGTTGGAGAGCTTTTGAGAATAATAAGCATTCATGGATTCATTGTGGTGCCATTGCTTGGCTCGTAATTCAATTAATTCCAGCAAGTGAACTCTGGTGGTCATATCTAGTCTTTCGTCTTGACTACCATTTCTGATAGCTATGAATGCTCTGTCCAATTGATCTAGTATTGAAAAACAAAAAATCATATCTTTGAATCAAATCTAAGATTGGAATCGTATGGTGTCGTTGACATAATATATTACTAGTGTAGAAAGGTAAAAAAGGAAGTAGCTCATTGATTTTGTCAACAGTAGCTTTAAGGCATGATGCGATTACGATACTGACCTTTGTAAATCAGTTCCAATTGATGAGAGAAGAGTTTCAGATGATTGCACATCGTAACGATATTAGTTTGTAATAATTGATCGTACAAGCCGCTATTAAGATGCATAGCAACATTGTCGATCAATGACACAATATCGTCGACTGTAAAAAGCACAGAAGACAAATAAATGGGAGGTGTTGCGACTGCGGGTATCGTAACAAAAAAAAAAAAAAAAAAAAAAAACAAAATTAGAACAACAAGAAAAGAATTGAAAAGTAAAGGCGAAGTTGAAATACCGTTCGTAATCCGTGTATCGGTCGTTGGGCTGCGTAGACTAATCTTCAGCGGCCGAGGTTTCTCCAGCTTCTTGATCGTTCGTGGTCTATTTACCGTAGTTGCCATAGTCTGTTAAGCGAGAAAAATGATAGGGATTCGTATTGTCAGTTGATCAAATAAATGTAAACGAATCGAGCACTTTGTCGCATTTCACAAAATCTTAATTTCGCGCGTTAGGGCCGACGATCACGAAGGAAGCTAAGCCGAAATCGAGGAAGAAGCTCGAACGATATTCGCATAACTACGGTGCTCGACGCGTTGCGCTTTAAAAGTAGCCTTGAGCCGTTGTCATTGTACGTGCAGCGAGTATTAACCGATGACTAGCATCCGAAACATCGGACGCTATGCTTCCGTCGCTCTCGGGTGAATCGAGAAGGGACTGGAAAGCGGCTGTGTCAGTGACGTGGCAGGAGGGGAGAGCACCAAAACTAACTCAGCGGATGAATAAAAATGGTAAAAAGTAAGGGCGCGGAGGCGGGGGGCGAGATAGGGTGAGAGAGGGTGAGAGAGAGAGAGAGAGAGAAGTAGGTAGGATAGTTAGGTGCCGCCGCATCGCATTTTCGGAGAAAGTATGTAAGGAAGGAAGCTTGAGTGCTCGGTCGGGCTTTCTGACAAAAGTACCTCCTCCTCCTCCTTCTTCAACGGCTGGTGAACCGAACCGTGGCTCGTGTGCCTCAACTGATTTAAATATAGCCCGCAAAAAAGACGAGAAAAAGGGGAAATAGTTTACCGTGGCGGAGTGGCCTTCGCGGGATAGGAGACTGACGGAGACACGGCACCACTCGACTCGTCGGGGCTCCGCTCCGGGGCCGTTGCTGTCGCCCTTCCTAGAGACGGTCGGTTCTCGCTCGGCGGAGGTCGAGTTTGGTTCTAGAGGGTGGCGACGGCGGCCTGGGGATGCGGCGAGTGTCGGCGGAGGTGGGCGAGGGTGAGGGACGGGTGCCGGTTCTCTGTGAATCGCCGCGGCGGAGTTTGGGTGCGCGCTAGGCTATGCGCGACTGCGCCGGGGTCGAGCTGCGCCAGCAACGGTGACGACTCGTTGAGCTGCGCCGCGACAGCCAGTGCGGCCTCATAGGCAGGGAGCGGCCGGCTAGACGGTACGGAGGGGGTCTTCCCGAGTAGCGGAACTCGCTGCATCCGTCGCGACCGCGTCGACTGGAGGGGCTTCACTCATCCGCTCTCCTGCCCCGGGAAATCGGGGTCGGCTCGGAAAAGCACGAGCCTCCGAGTTCAGTGTAAGTTTCGGTGGAAGCTCCGGTGGAAGCTCCGGTGGAAGCTCCGGTGGAAGCTCCGGTGGGATTTGCAAAGGTTCGACGGGCCAACGGCGTAACTCCCAATGACTGGGGAGTCGAGCGGCCACGAAATTGTCGAGATAGGAAAGGAGCGAGGGAAGATCGGTCGGTGATTCTCGAGCTGACCCTCGATCTGCGATTCTTTCCCTTCGATAATTCGAGTGCACAGCCGCCCGAGATAACAGCCATACACATTTAAATTTACCGTGCAATCTCGCGCGAATCTTTTCGCGTAACCCAACGCATCGCTGGCTAATGGAAGCAACCGCGGCGGCGACCTCCACTCGGCTCTTACCTTTTCATCAGAAGAATTTTTAGACCCGGCAATTAATCAATATCTCGCAGGCCGATGTAAGTATCGGCTGTATCCGGGGTTCGGTACGTCTTTCGCGAATCCGATGCTCGGGCTACTTACGAGAAATAGAAGATAACGAGAGTATGACGCGATTGTAAGAACCCCATTTTTGCCCTTTCCCACGTTTTGCTTCTGCCTGATTTATGTTCCATAAAAAAAAATTACTAACCACGTTGCAACAAATTATCGTAGCAATGATTTTTTTTTCGAAAGCTTTTCCGTTTTCAAATTTTTTTCTACTTAAGTTTTTCTTTATCTGCATGCAGCAAATTAAAGATTTGTTCTTTCAAATTCCTATGGAAAAAAATATACAAATCGATCCTATAGTTACTACTGTTGTTGTTTTATTACTGTTATTATTATTGTGACTTTTGTGATTATCATTATTATTTGACCGGCATTCATTACTCGAAAGTTTTATCGACTCGTCAACGCGAAATTGCTACTTTTCTCTCTATTCTGTGCCAAATCCATCCAACGTATTTGATCATACTCTACTTCTCCCTAATTCTATTTAATATCATCTTCCCTTCATCATTTTAATCTAAATTAAGGTTTTTCTTTTCTATCTGCCTGCTTTATGTATTACAATTTTTATTTTTATTTCAATTACTTATAAATTGTGGATATTGTAGAGGGAGATTAAATATCAAAATACATTTTAACTCTTTCACGTTGATGAATAAAAGTTCTGTTACTTGGAGCAAATGCCTTTAGAGAAGTCAATCGCATTGATTTATGTAGCAATATACAATTACTTTATTAATAATAATTGATATTATTCTAGTTGAAAAAATTAATTTTCTTTCAAGAGGTGACTAAATAAGTGTATAACTGTTTGAATTATGTTTGGTAAATAAACAAAACGAAATAATCGCTTTTGTCATTAAATGATGAAGCACTTATTCCAAAGTTTTTTACGATAGTCTACAACTTTCGATTCGATGCCGGTATATAGCGTCTATATCTTTTATATTATTAAATTCAATTATCACCAATATTATTTGGATGTTCAAAATAGCGAAAGCTTTTTTGTGGGTGGAAATTTATTCTACAGTTATTCTGTAAATGTAGAAAATTACGCGTCAAGTTCAACCATCCACAATCTTCTCCGAGTCTAAAGCTAAGGCCAAAAGCTTAATGCTTAAAATAAGAAGTAATGTAACTGCTTTTAATCTTTAGACTATTTATAATTAAGAATTTTTTATAACTTTACTGAAAATTATGGATAGAAAATTAAATAGAGAAAACAAAGCAGTTTTTTATTTATCTCATATTTTAAGGAACAGAAACAATTGTTCAAGCATAAAATTGCAAACATATTTATAAAAAATTGTAAAAAAAATTAATATAATTTAAATTCAATCATTTGACATTGCGTATTAAAGCACCTAAACCATTTTACATATTTTTCATTCAAATTAATCATTAAAAAAATTCGTTAGTTATTGTATTTAAACTAACAAAAAGCTATCCCTTTATCAATCATCATTTTATAAAAAAATCCTCAACCATAATTATTATTAGATTATTAATTACATTTATTTTCAAATATGTAAATATTTAAGTAAGACTATAGAAAGGCAGAGCATAGAAACTAAGTTAAAAAAGTTTTGTATTCTAACATTTTTTAGACTTTTTATTTTTAATAAATTATATATTTCATAAAAATTATTTTTTTTATTTCATTGCGCTTTTTAAATTGATTTCTACACATAGCGCAGTTTTATATCAAATTGCAATTCATCGTATGAAGCGCACAAAATAGTAATCGATCCATACCTTATTAGTAGCAGTCAAGCCTTTCCAACTAATTTTATGATTTAATTTTTAAAATAAGGCTGTTTCTACATTTAAAAATCAAACTTTTGATAAATAAAAATTTTTTTTTTAAATGCTACTGATTTATTAAATTAGGTAAAAACACATTTACTGAATCAGCTATTCTCTTTTCTTTGTATTATTTATGTCTTTGTTTTTAGTTTAAGTATACGAATATTAATAACCATTGTAAAATAGGCTAATAAATCTATAAAGCTTGATAGTATCTTGTTTTAAGTATATCATACATATTTGGGGACAATGCTAAACAAATTAGTAAAAGAATAGCAGACTTCCTTGCGAACAAATTATTAATTAATATGTTTAACATAGATTAGTCAATTCAATTATTATAAATATGTATAATAGATATATCATTCGATATTTTAAAATTCGTTTCTTTATTGATGCTGAATATCAGAAATTGATTCTCTTTTGAAATAAAATTTATCTTTATATAGACATTAATATGAACAAAAATAACTTCGCTACACTTAATATTCACTAAATAATGAAAATCAAGCAATATATTTGATTGATCAGTAAAGTTGTGTATAAATATTTTTAAAGCATTGCTTGTTTCAATTAAAAGCAAGAGACTTTGTCATATATATGTTTTGTATTAATCATTTTTATATGTACAAGGTATTGATATTAACATTACAAACATTTAGTAAAATACAATGTGAATCATATTATTTTTTATATCTTTTTAGACATAAGTTAAGAAGTAATTAACAAAAAAATAAAAAAGAATGTTTAGTTGAAATCAAAATAATTTTAAATAATCAATTGATTAAGAAATCTTAAAATTGTAAATTTTATTAATATATATATATATATATTAATATATATATATATATATATATATATATATATATATATATATATTACTCAAATATATTTTATTATAAAAATTTTAATTTACATTGCGGATGTGGTTTAATTAACATTATAAAAACACATTATAATTTTATTAAAATTAAAAAAATAAAAAATGTCTGTTTTAATACTAATTTAGGAATACTCTATTAAAAATCTATTAAGGTAAATGCAAACTTTATTTACATTTTTAAGTATAAGGTAATTTTTCTTTAAAATACCAAGAATAATAATTTACCGTTAATTACAATAAAAATCGAAATTCTAGTGTCATTTTCTGTAATAAATCGATAATTAGAGTTACCATTTCTAATAAAAGTGAATTTATTGATTTTATAATTATTGATTTAATATATTAACCTTAATAATATCGTTGATATAATAAATTATTAAATCAAATACATATTTGTAAAACTGCGTTTTTATATGATGATCATAAAAATAAATGAGATTATTTACCAATCTTTGGAAGATTTTTTCACGAGAAAAATTTATAACCGTTTTCTTCTGATCATATAAAATACTTAAATTTAGCAGTCATTTATTATGCTGATAGAGCGTAGCGTTTTGAGTTATTTTTCTGTTGCTCATCGATGTAATGTATTGATATAATTTATTCCACAATAAAACATACATTATTAAATAAATTCCACAATCAAGTTAATCAAGCCCACCGAGAAAACAGTAGACACTTATAAGAAAAAAGTAATTACCGACAAAATTGTAGGTAAACTTCATTAACTTTACGAAAAGTTTTTACTACTCTTGAAGATATAAAAGAAGTGAAAGGTACGATTTGTCATAAAACTTTGACTGAAGATATATTACAAATAGATTTGTCGAACTGCAAAAAACAATTGGTACAAGTCGTAGAAAATGAGTGAAGAAGAGGGTCCCTCGAATATTCTCGATCATAATTAACTATCTTCAAGCGTTAAATGTGAAAACATTCGAGTTTAATAGTTTTTGAATCTAAAGAGTCACTAAGCCCGACGAACATTCGACTATCGAGTAATGATTATCATATGCTTCTGTTCGAATTCTCAATTAAAAATGATTTTACTCCTTAAATTTGTAATAGAAAGCCTATACATCCAATATTCATTATTACTATTAACTATCCAATAAATGGTAATAGCTAAAATTTTTTTTATTTTAATAGAAGAATATCTGAAGACAGGTAATGGGTCCTAAATAACATTAAAAAAAATATCCAATATGCATAATAAAACATGCATAATTAATCAAATAATTATAATAAATGAAAAAAAAATTTACTCCATATGCTTGTCATAAATTGATAATTGATAAGTTAAATATTTCAAAAATTAATAAATCTTACGCATTCAAAAAGCTTGTTTTTAGTAAAGGCAAAAAATACATGAAGTATTACGTTCATAATTTTTTATTTATCAGGAATTATTTACGCATGTATCTTTTGACTTTGTAAACATTATTTTAATAATAATAATTGTTTAGAAAAAACACCGTTTTATTAGAGCGATATCTTAAAAAAAAAAATTTACACAATAGGTTTAAAATTATGCATTTTAGATTTGAATTCGTTCAATAGGCTATTACTTGTAGAATATATATAAATACAATATATTTAAAGAAATTTTACAACATTCAGAAAAAGATCCGTACCAGTATAAAAATTGGTTTAATATTAAAACATCAAATGTAAAATACAAAAAGAAAAATGTAACGACACGAATGAAAATTGACTCTAATTAAAATTGAATCTATTTAATCTTAATTTGTGAAACGGATATTGAAAGATAATAAAAAAAAATGTTCTTCATTATTTAATATCTCTCAAAGTAAACAATAAATTTTTTAAACAAAAGAAAATGCATGTACTTAAAATCTAAAAGATTTTTTTTTAAATATTAATTGAATCGATCTAAAAGTTTGGCAAAAATTTTACAAACTAATGAGAGGTAAATATCTTTAACGCAACCGTATGTAGTTGAAAATCAAAGAGGTTTTTTTATAATTCATATAATAAAGATTTGTATTGCAAAAAAATTACGTAAATTTTATATAATTGATAAACCATTCATAAGAAATATATAGTCATGAAACACTTATTTTTAATAATTTGAATGTATATCTTCGAATAAAATTTTTATGAGTAAATTATAATTTTTTTTAATCTTCTTATGATAGGATTATTATAAAAATTATAGAATTAAATAAATCGTACAGCCGAAGAGATGGTCTGATCGATTTCCAAATTATTAAATACCTAAAACTGGCCCGGAATCTAGGTTTAATTCATTACCATCATGATTTCATTCTTGCTTATCTTCCTTTTCTTAATTTTCTTCTAGTGATATTATTGCGGTCGCGTATTTCACCATAGCAAATAACATTAAATTTAAATTTAGGGACATGTATTTACATAATTTAATGTAATTGATTATAAATGATATTTCTACACGCATACTCAAATATAGAAATAACAAGGTTGATTATATAGTCCAATATTATAGGTATACTCCCAAAACTGGTTTTTAAACCATCAGAAATTGCCAAGCGCTATTCCATTGTCTTATTTTCAGAGAAATTGTGTTTTACGTCTATGTGTCTTGATATAGGTAAAATAACTGTTAGATTTAATTTTAAAGCAGATTGCGTTCGCATATTTACTTGAAGGCACTTTGCAAATTTTATAACAGAATATTATTGTATATGATTTTACAATAAGTTAACTTATATTTTACCTTGTGAGAGTCAGAGAGGTAGATTAATTATATTTTTTTTAAATTTAAGATATTTGTAAAAGAAATTTTGATCTTGCAGCTATAATCTGGTAAGTTATTTGCTATTAAAGAATCTTAGAGAAATAAAATATTCCACAGTTTAAAAATTGATTTCTTATAAAACTTTTTTAAATATCTTTTCTTCGCTCTTTTCTATGATCTATGATCAATTTGAAAAATATCTGCAAAATTTGAAGCCGAAAAGTGCAGCGAGAAAAGTAAGAAATCATATTTATTTGAATAATCGATAAAACTGGAAATAATTGTATTATAATACTTTAAATTAAGTTTGATAATTTACAAATAATTTCAAGACCTTCCTATGTGAATTATCAAGTATTTTATGAAGACCAATGTTTTTACAAACCACTAAACCATTACAGTTTTGATATGGTACAAACGGTAAAAATTATTTATATAACATTCCAATTCAATCAATTAATATCTTTAATATCAATAAAAAGCGGAAATTAATTAAATTAATGCAATATTTTTAAAGCGGCATACGAAACGAATTATTGACAAAGAAATGATGAATAAAAATCGGTTATTATGTTTACGATAACCGCAAAGTATAAGATTCTGCAGTGCACATTTGTGTTTTGTTCGGCAAGCAGAAAGCAAACATTTATGAGTGAACATAGATGGCAACGTCTCCACCATTATTTAAAATTTGACAACACTGCTTATAAACATAGTAAATATCTCAATATTGACCCCTAATATTCCACGAAGAGCTTTAGTGCGTATTTTAAAGACTAGCGCAGAAAAATTAGTTATGCTTCTTCTACGAATTTTTTAACAAATGTTATATTACCTCGATTCTTCGATTTCCTTCGCATAAAAATACAATAAAGTCTTGATATATGTTTTTCTATCTTTCGGAAATTAATAATAAAATAATAACTTTAGATAATAATAATCATATGAAAAGCTAAATAATTATAGGTATACTTTTTTTATTTTAAAATGTGTCTTGAATTTTCTTTACTCTAAATTTCGTGCTTATAATATTATAAGACAAAACAGGCTCAGCTTTACTAAAATGGAAACATTACAAAATCCTAATGTTCTTTTGATACTAAGTGTCTAATTAAGTATTTTTTCTTTTTTTAACAATTTCAATGTAGTAGATAAAATATTTTTATTCATTTTAACTTTGTGCATAATCAATTTTCATATCATAATAATTTCATTGATATATAATACGCTTAGGCTAAATATTGATAAATGTTGATTTCTAATCATAATTTATAAATTTTTTATATCTGCCGTACTCAATGTTAGAAACTTTTTTCTTTTTAATTTATAGATAATTTACGGAGCCAAACATTATATTTACGTTATGTTATGTAGTGACTTAAAATAGTTATGTTTTTTATTTCATTTTAAATAAAATGAAATTTTTTTATATTTTAAAGTTTTTATATTCGCAAGTTCAACGGAAAAATAAATGAATCTTGTATACGTAGATATGGATAAATATTATATGGTGCTTCTGTGGGTTATAATTATAAATGTAAATTTTTTTAACTAAAAAAGTAAGCAATTATAATTAAAAAAATTTGTATACAAGATATCAATATGTGTTTGGAATTCTTTGTACCTGTATTTGCAATTAAGTTCGGGCAATATTTCGAACGGTAGTGTGTTTTATAAATATGTTATTAAATAAGCGTATCTATGAGTTGTACGTATATAATTATACACAAGTCCGCACACGGGGGAGTACAAAGAAAAAAGATTTTACAGTAATGTTTATCATTCGAGACACGAGAAAAAGCGTAAAAACCTAAAAATCGCATGAATTCGTTCCGAGCTAATCTTGTTTTATATTTAAACCGATCATAAAAATTCAGCACAATTTGATAAGGCTCTAAATAATTTATAAAAGATATTGTATATTGAGTAGTTTTAAGATTAATCGAGGTAATTAGTTTTTTTTCAAAACATGCATCAGCGATAAACGAACTTAATAATTGACAATTACGTTACGAACCTAGTAGAAAGTATTACATGTGATATTTAACTATCCTGTTAATATAGTTTTCATAATTGTAATGAAGAAATTTAAGCCTTAAGTAAAGCACAAAATAAAATTTCAGTTTTTATTATTTGTTTAAGTACAGTTTGTTGAACAGTAGTAACAGCAACAATGGATATGGATGTTGATTCGATTAGATAATTGACGAGTAATAAAATAAATAGAGTGTAAAATAGAGGACAAAAATAAGAAAAGAATTAGGTAAATTGGTTAGTAAAAGTAGGGAGAGAGGAGCGAGGTTAATGTTTTGACGGAAAGAGGTAGAAGGTGTCTTTGGGCCTCGGTCGGCGATCTTGGCGTTGAGGAGAGGAGGCAGGTGGTAAGACACGCCGACGTCGACGTATAAGGGGGAGGAGCAAGTGGGTGGGTGGGTAGATGGACAGAGGCACGGGGAACGAGGATCATCGGAAGCCGAAGGAAAACAAAGAGGAAGATTAGTGGGGCACCGCGGGTTGGGCATACGTCACTGCGCTAGTTCGCAGAGGAGACCAATTAATCTTTACTAGGTAAGCGCAAGAATTAGAGGACAGTGAGCGTGCAGAAGCCGGCGGAAAATCAAAAAGAGAGAAAAGCTCTGGCCGCGTGGAAGGGATGAAGCATCATTAAGCATAGGGGAGGAAGGAGAAAGGAGGGAGAGAGAGACGAGAACGTTCGAGTGATAGTGCGAAGCGGTGGGCGGGAGAGGCGGCGGCTAGTCGCGTTACGGGACTACCAGGGAAATAGGAAAGGCCGTACACGGGCGGAGTTGAGACGAGCTCCCGTTTTCACAGTCGAGAACAACGTAAGGCCACCGAAGCGTTTATCGCTTTCGGGCACTTGCTTGCCCTCTTGTACCTGTTGACCAAGTGAGCCGGCACGCCGTTGGCGCGGGCAAAGGGCTGGGGAGGGAGAGCGACTAGCCCCGGAATAAATGCGCACCGAGTGCGAATGGCCTGATTTTTATTGCGGTACGTTATCCGAGCCTGCATCTCGACAAAGGATTTTAATATACGACGCGAGGTGCGTTCCTTCTCTCCTGCCGAACATGTGCGCATGCCTCCTCTTAAAAATTATTTGCGCTCTCTTGATGGAGCTGTGGATCCCGAGGATAGGGAGGGCAAAGGAGTTGCCTCGGACGGCTAATTTTTTACGACCATCGCAGCTTACTCGAAATAACCCATGGGGAGGGAGCATGTGCTGCGCCAACTTACTCGCTCTGCTCTGCTCCGGCCCAACAAGCTCGAGGACCCAAGTAATTAGTTTGCATCGCGGTGCTTCGAGAGCAGCTCCGGGAGCAGCTTCGAGGACTACTTTGTGGAGCGTTCGTCGGTGGGCGAGAGCCAATGGGGGAACGAACAAAGCGCGAATAATTAATGGCAGAGATGCACTGGCCTACCTTGGCTTGCGTCGAAGCTCAGCTCGAGAACGCGGCTCGGCCTGCCACACACTGCGCCTACTCTCTTCCTTGTCGTTGTTGTCGTCGTCGTTATCGTCGTCGTTGTCGTCGTCGTCGTAGTCGTCGTCGTCGTCGTCGTTGTTGAAATGCCTTGATCGCTCCTCTTGCGATTTTCGCGATTCTCTCGACTTTCTCTCTCTCTCTCTCTCTCGCATCCGCCTATGCTATGGCCGTCGTGGCTCTAAGTCGTTACAATCTCGATACTCTCACCGCCGTCGCCGCGTCTATTTGTGTGTGTCGGTTCCTCCCCCGCCGCCTCTGCGCGCCCGGAATACCCGGACAAACGAAACGTCGAGAGGAGGCGGCCGCGAATGGCCGACAACAGAGAACTAAGCCGCGATTCGACCACCACCAGCTCGTACCCTAACGCCCGAGGGGAGGGGACTCTTACGCTCTCGGGGTTGTTGACTGTCCGGGGCCACTGCGATTACTGGGAAGCTGCGTGCTCTCTCTGTCTGTCTGTCTCTCTCTGCCCACACTCACCTTTGAGAGTATCGCGATTACTCGTCACCGACCGATCGAGCCACGACGGACTAAGCAGCTGATCGAGGGTGGAGGGCCAGATCAATCAGCACAGGACCAGCGAAAACTTTTCCGCCCTTTCTTATCTTTGGCCTTTTTTCCCCACCTTTGCAACTTATGTTTCGAAAACATTGTAAAACAATCGACTATTACAAGCACGCCTTCGGCACCGGTAATTACTCCGCATTGCTGTTTTACCACTATTACATTCTCTTTATGTCTCTATTTCTCTTTGCGATTACGCATAACATTTGCATCAAGAAGCTTCGTATACCACTGCACTTACATCGTTCCCACCTAAGCTCCTTTATTACGAATTTAGCAAATGTAATAAATCTGTCCCAGTAGCCAACTTTTTCCACATCTATACCACACTTCACATCCACACTCTTGTTTATTTAAATTACAAAATTTATTGATTTTCTAATTTCTTAATCACACCAGCAAAACACTTTAATCTAGTTAACAAATAAGTAATACGCTAGATGCACGAGCAAAATGTCACATCTAAAATTAATATTAAAGTAGGCCTAGTTTTAAAACACTGCAAATTACTTCTTGTTCAATTTAATTGAGGACTTTCATTTAACGACTTTTTCATATTTCATTATAACATTCTAAGGCACAGTCGATCAAACTTTTTTTATCAAAGTTAAACGGTATATTCTAATAGCTTTAAACCACAACCCTTTAATACGGAAATGCAACGCACATAAATATACTATTTTCGTTTAATTTACGCGTAATAGTTTTCCGCATTTTTAATAAACATTTGATATATGGCATTTTAAGCAAACTAAATATTGTTTATTGTAGGTAATAGCTAATATTATTCTTCTTATGCGCTTTTCGTAAATTCGTGGTTTTTAATTTAGCAGTTATAAAATAAAAAAAAAAAACAAAAATAATATTCAAAATCGATTGAAACATTTATTTTACAAATATAATCTTTTATTGGTCTGACACTGAAGTGAAATGTATTTCATCATTATTGCGGTCATATAACTATGGTATAAACAATAAAGGAACGCATAATATATAACAGAACAAGACTCAATGACCGGCGCAAATGAAAAAAGGTTACTCCAATTGTTCACCTCATTAACAGTATATTGACTCAAAAAAAAATCGGGTTGTAATTTTATTTGTAACCCCCCTATAGGATCTCTTATATAAATCAGTTCGCAAGTTATATTGCTACAAACAAATAATTTTTGTTCTATGAATATAATTACACTGTTTGCAGTATAATAAATTCCATATTTTTCAAATATAATCTGGCATGTTTGTATAAAAGTCCCGTTTTTTTGTAAGTATTTGAACTAGGTTCTCCTTTATATGAATAATTTCAGACTAAAACTGCATAAATTTTGGTCATTTGTATTAAACTATCAAGTGTCTTAAAAATATTTAAATACTGTAGTTTTTTATTCAGATGTGTATAACTGCACAGTGTCGCATCAGTTTTTGGTAGTTAGTAATTTGTTGAATACCTGATATCTGAACGAATTGATAAATTTGTTTGCATTTTATCTAGAGTTAAAATCTACTTCTAGTGAGTTTTCTTAAAAAATTCAATATAACTAAAATTAAGGTTTTTTTATATCTTATAAATAGATTATCTTATAATATAGATAACACTAAACAGATTCTACTTTTATTCATCTTATGAATATTAAAAAAATATTAATTCAATTACGTTATTTTAATCAAACTTTTGTAATAACATACACGAGTTATATACTATTTAAAACTAGAAATATGTCAAATATATTAATGAAGAAACAAAATTTTAAGTATATGTATTATAAATGAAATTTTCATTTATAGATTTTATTAGTTGACAATCAAAAATGTTCTGATAATTAATTAAAACGTTACTACATAATACAACCGTCCTTTAAATTGTCATATTTTATTTTTATAAAAATAGAAGATTGTTAATAAAAAAAATAGGTTCAAGGACATTAAAACATTTTATTCAGTCAGTAAGAAGCCTTCTACATAATAATGGTGGTAATGATGATGACAATGATGAAAATATCAATTACAATAATAATAATAATGACAGTGATAAATATAATAATAATAATAATAATAATAATAATAATAATAATAATAATAATAATAATAATAATAAAGACAATTTAAGTAAGAAATTTTTCACGCACTGAATAAATACAGTGGTTTTTTTTTTTATAAATTATTCAATAATCTACCGATACAAAGTCAACAAATTACTTTTATCTTTCCTTTGCTGCAAAGGCGTCTTTATGGACAGCAACATGAGTCCGTTGAAACTAAAATAAAATATAACTCTGTTCGTTTAAAATATCTTTTAATTTATAAGAAACTCTGCTGTCATGAAGTGATATCAAGTGGTAATGAAAGGGATGATCTATTTTTAAATGCTGAAAGATAGAAGGCATCGAGTATAAAAACGCGGATATTTTTCACGTTAAAGTATCTAAATGGTATTATAAATAATCATAATTTTTTTATAAATATCGCCATTACTTATAAGATGCCATAGTAACTTATTCCGCTGTTATAAAAAACGAACAGAGTTTTTATATTTTCGTTACAGCTTTTATATATTATTGTTTTGAGGTAGTAACCATGTTGATGTTTGCTATCATATGTCTAAATCTTAAAAGAAAACTATTCTTTAATTTTCTCGTATTCAAAGCATAATCGAATATCAAATTCGTAACAAGACAAATCATGGTGATGCTTAAAATTAGTTTACTTTAGATTCGGACATAAGTTAGTAATGGTGCGGATATGTTTGTTATATATGATTATAATTATCACGCTTATACCCTTTGCTACAAGTCCAAAAGGTCAAAATTAATTGACATTCTTATAATTAATATACAAACAATTGAAAACTAACCGAATCAATCGAACTTTGATCAACATTAGATTAATATTCCAGGCTAAAAAAGCACCTGCTCTATTATGAATATATCATTACAATTTAAATTTAAAACCCTGTCC
Organism: Kradibia gibbosae; assembly: GCA_018907135.1. Classification (NCBI taxonomy): domain Eukaryota; kingdom Metazoa; phylum Arthropoda; class Insecta; order Hymenoptera; family Agaonidae; genus Kradibia; species Kradibia gibbosae. The sequence continues at coordinate 33,473,858 of JACCHX010000001.1, read as the reverse complement.
CTAGAAAAGTTGATTCAGATCTCTTTGCAGGGTTATAGTTTAATTCTCATATTTTTTACCATCCAAATTTGAAGTGAAATGCAAGTAAATGTCAAATAAAACTTGGTGCATTGAAAAATTTCCATTTCTACCTATTTACTTTGAAAGTATTTCAATATATTTATGTATATCTATAAATTCACGGCTGTTACGTCGATGTAAAAAAAGTATTTGCTCTCAACATTATGTAAAATTGTCTGACATTTATCATTTCATCTTCATTATCTGAACTACGAGGCTGCTGACGACAGTAGGCTTGCTAGCACTTGTAAATAATGCCCAGCAATTGTGCTATTTTGTTAGCTTCATTCTTTCTTCATTTTTTCATTTTACTATTATTTCAAGAATAATTTATCACATTTTAATCTTTGTCACAGATTGGACAGAAAGAAATGCACGTAATGTCATGCTTCGCCAATTGGCTCAAACAATGAATATCTTTGTAAAAAATATAGTACTATGAATGATCGAGTCTGCAAAATTGGCGTAAGCTACTAAATTTGTATCGGAGGGTTCGGCGAATTACCACATTAACATAATTAGGTTTTTCATTACCAAAAGTTATGTCGAAAAATGTATACGAACGACAGCGTTAGATTGCTAGATACTTTAAGGTGAGCCATGATTATGAATTCCAGCTCTACTATTTCTGTAAAGCTTAAAGCTTACCCCGGTATCTATTGTTTTTTTAACCAAACTTTTCGTCTAAAGCATAACGAATTTTGATAAATTTTTAGTTGCATCGAGGTAATTTTAATCTCGCGTTACCTCCTTTTTATTTCCTAACGTTACGTGCTTTCTCTCTCCTATAAAAAAACCAAATTCAGTAAGTGAAATAAATGTTTAAGAAAATGTTTACATCAATTTTGAATTTTGTCACATCCACGTTAACGCTAGAGATTATACCTTTAATATAAGTTTCCTTAACACATAAGTAAAAATTAAAAAAACATAATGCACAAGTACATAAGTAAAAAAAACTTAACGTAGTTCTCTGAAACAAAGTACAGTGAAAGGTTAATAGCCTCAACATTTTTACCAGGGGAAACACGAACAAAACATACATGTAATACTTAAGCTAGTACCTACTATTACTACCCTAGAATAGCGAGAAAATCCTAAGACATACGAGTGTGAATAAGAAACTATTATTCATTAAATTCGGAAATTGTTGTAATGCCAAAGGTAAGTGTAATTTGATACTTTCGACGATAGCCCGAACGAATTTGCTTTTAAATGTCTTGTGATTTTTACGCTCTTATAACAATTATTCAGTATTATCATTTCTATAACCATTTTTCTCATTTTTTTCGAAAAGCTCCGAATTTTAAACTATTTTTAATCATATGGTTGATGTATTTTTGACTCGTAAATAATTATGTTACTTGTAACATTCCTATTTGCTCTGAAGCCATCATCGCTTTTTTCTCTTATGAAATAAATTCGATCAGATGCGTATCAGTGTTATCAGATATTGACTTGTTCACATTAAATTTGAAGTAATATTTTATTATGTACGAAAATAAAATACATAAAAACTTTAGTTTAATAAGAATTGATATTAAATATAGTTAGTGATATTAGTGATATATATATATATATATATATATATATATATATATATATATATATTATATATACACACACACACACACACACACACACACACACACACATATTTCAGAAGAAACAAATATTATTACAAATAAATTAAGAACAGATAAAATTATATTACCTGTCAACACTGATTTTTCAATTCTTTGTAAATGAATGAGCATCAGCATAGCTTGTCCATGTAAAGTAGACAAGTTAAGAATTATTATTTAAAAATTAGTTTTTGATAACAATTGAAAGATAAAACCATTAGTAACTATAATTATCAATTATAATTACGACTATTACAATGTCTTACACAATAATACTACTGTTATGACATTTTTTTAATCATTCACAGTATTTCGTTATTGGCAGACTTTTTATCAATCATTAGTATAACTTAGTAACGAGAGCATTACTGCCATTTCGTTTACCAAGAGGAAGTGACAAAGTAAGTTTTCAGAAATTTACCTTATATTCAGTACTGATTTCTCAGTTTTTGGGATGATTGAAGTATCACTTTTTAGTGACGTCGTTTCTTTTTAAAACCTTGAATAAATATATAAATAAAATTTATTAAACTTGTAAATACAATTTATGAAAGTATTATCAATTATTATTTATAAATAATATTTACTTTTTTTAGATTTTCCTTTGGCAGTTTTTCTTTTCTTAGCTGATGAAGAACCGCCGAAGTTAGTAATTTCTGTCCCTAGAGTTCCAAGAGTAGTCATCTGACGTTGTCGATGTTTTTCTTCTTTAGTCACTGGAAGTCGTGTCATATAATTTTCTTCATATTCGATTTTTCGTTTGTTTTCACGACCAAAAGTTGATTGTTTTTCTCCTAAATCGTTTGAATCTTCTATTGGAACATCTAAGTATTCTTCACGCAGTTCTCTAAGTACAGCTCCAGAAAGAGCACGTCTACGTACTCTTTCTCCAGCTTTGTGCATTTTATCAGCAAATGAGTCATCGCCATCTACAATGAATATTAAAATCATATATAAATGAGTTTTGTATTAAATTTGTTATGTATAAGAAAACTGGTTATGATGAATTATCAATACATTTTTTAAATGTTTAATAACTCAAAGTGAAACTAATATTATATTTTTGAAATATATATTAAATTTACCATAATAAGCTGGAGCAAACTTTGGTGGTACATAAATTCCAGGCTTTCTAAGTTTGGCGCCTTCTTCATTCATATCTTGTTCATTTTCTGAATCTTCTTCAGATCCATCTTTTGACAGCATGGCATCTGGATTTGGTTTATAATTCAATGGATCATCCCTATTTGTTGTTCCTGTTACTGCAGTCTTTACAAGTTTATCTACTTGATATTTAAGCTTGTGATCGATGGGCCTAATTTTTTCTAATACTGTTCTAATTTCAATTAAACGATCTATTGATGGATCCCCTTCGATTCGTTCTCCAGAGCACTTTCTTAGGACAATGTATGTTAAATTTATAAGATAGGATAACAGCATATGATATTTCATTTCTAGGAAACTAAGACCCTTGTCAGTTGTAATTTCTCCATTCTTTACCCGTACAAGCATATTATCTACCAATTGATTTACTTGTACTACATTGGCATTCATTTCTCCCAACAGATGAAAGGCCTGTGGGAGGTCTCGCTGCTCCATTTCATCTATTGCCTGGGAAACAAAATATTTATTTATAAATTTCTTATACTTCTTGAAATAAGCTCGTTTTGTTCAATTTAATTTTTACGAATACATATTTTTCCAAATAAACGCCACTTTCAAGAAACACTTCAACTAGTTTCAAGATGTTTAAAATTAACTTAAAGTGCATTATTTTTCGATATAATTTAAAACTTTTAAATGCAGAAAACTTATAATTTTGGTTTTTTCTCGTTAAATTATTTATTATGCTTAACATACGATATTGTGATACAATTAACAAATACAATTTTTTTTATGATTTCCTTAAAATAAACACGTATTAAATAAAGAAATTGAATTTTTGTGAAAAATGTCGAAAAATAAAATTTCGACGCATCCATTGTAGATTCCCTTCTTTCACCTTGCACTTTTTTCATATCATCATTGCTGTTTTCCAAAGAAAGCTCGGATCGCATTACAAAAAATCATTTGCGCGCTAAAAATTAGTCGAGAAACCGCGTGGCGATTGAAATTTTCGTTAATCGTTAAACGATAAAAAGTTTTGATTATTACAATTTTTTATAAAAATGTCGGCTCTCGGAACGAACGTGAAAAAAGTGAAATAATCTGCTGCCATCTTTCCTATTTACTAATGGATGACAGCGGAAAAAAAACAATTGAAAAATTGCTACATACTGCTCACAGAAAAAATTCGTGGTTTCCACGTTTAATAGTAAAATTCGCCGGGATAACGTGTATACAAATTCTACTTACCTGCACCATTGTTTTTGAATAAAAATTAATGCAACAAAGACATATTTAAACAACGTAATTTGTAATTAAACCGATCCCCACGTGGGAGGATATTTTCCTTTCGGAGTATATTTTTTCGCTCGGAAAAGCCACGTCAATCGAGTGACTCGTTTCTTCCCTCTCCCCAAAAATTATTATACCACATAAAACATTGTACGTTGTCAATCCAATAAAGATAATTTTTACAATTTTATATTTTATTAAAAATATATTATTTTTTTTCAATTATTTTTTTTCAAAATAAATTCGGTCCAATACAACAATTTGACTTCCTTTTTATTATATCAAGTAATGGCGCGAAATTTAAATACTTTTTTTTTCTGTAAAAAATTTTCTATTTATCATTTATATATGTATTAGTATATATATATATATATTTGATAACAGGAGAATAATACATTTTAAGAATAATTATATTTATATTTGAATTAATGAATATATAATTGATTCAATTTTTACATTATTTATTGCAAGTTTAATTTTAATACTATAATGAATTATTTATAATCTGTGGCGTATAAAAAAGTTTTTTTTGACGTGTTTAAAATAATTAAATGATTAATATGGTTAAAAGGTCATTTACATTAAATAAGCAGGAATATACAAGCAAATGTTTGGAAATTAAAATAGAATAATGTTATTAAGTAAAAGCTAAGATCTTGCAAGAATTTATACGCATAATACCTAAAAATATTATCTCAATTAAAATGGACTAAAATATTTTGAATAAATGAGGTGATCGATTAAAAAAAGTACTGGCCTTAACATTTATATATATATATATATATATATATACACATATACAACTGCATATAAACTTAGTATATGTATTCATTGTAAGGACACTATGTACATGTAATTTTTATATTTCTGATGTACACAAATGATGTGCATAAATACGTAACAAAATTGAGTATACGAGAAAATAAGCGAATCGTGAATCATTGCCAGTAGCGTACATATTGTGTGTGTGTAAATAAGACTTGTGTACTGTACAATGAATTTTTGACGTGGGATATAAAAAAGTATTTGCCAAGAAAAAGATTAAACATTTTAAAGTTATAAGTCATCAGTGTGGCGCGATTTCGGGAAAAATTATTATACCATGGTAAGAAATGATTTTTAGATCATTTTTTGTTTATCAGGAAAATAAAATTTTGTAATGTTTACAACATTTTCAAACATTATGTGTGTATTATTTTTTTTAATGACCGTGTTTTTAAATAATATTTAGCTATTTATTTACTTTCTACGTAATTTTATAGTGCTCAGTATCATTTAAGTATCAATCATTTATGTATTCGTATTTTCTCAGTAGTTACTTCACATTCTTTTATAGGATAGGTTAAAATGGAAGTGGACTATTTTAGTTCTAATATTGTTCTTAGTCGAAGTTAAAGGATTTTATGTGCCAGGTGTTGCGCCTGTAGAATTCAAAAAAGGACAGAAAATTGATGTGAAAGCTGTTAAAATGACTAGTACACATACTCAATTACCGTATGAGTATTATTCATTACCTTTTTGTTTACCGAAAAATGGAACATTATTTTACAAATCTGAAAATTTGGGTGAAATTTTAAGAGGTGACAGGTAGGATGCAAACAATATTCTTAATAGCACTATTTAAATATTTTTTGTTTGTTAAGAATTCATTAAAACATTTTATTATTGTTTTTATTAGAATTGTTAATAGTCCGTATGAGGTTGCTATGGGGCAAAATATATCCTGCCGTCTTCTTTGTCATAGCCCATCAAATCCTATGACATGGAAAGAAGAAGATTCACTTCTTGTTATGGAACGTATCCAACACGAATATACTGTTCATTTGTAAGAAATAAAAATAGTTATGTTTTTCAAATAAAATACAAATATTTAAATATTATTTGTATTACTTATTAGGTTGATAGATAATTTACCTGCAGCTACAAAGGAGAGGCATGAAAAAAATATGATTGTATATCACGGTTACCGATTAGGTGGCATTAGTGGCAATCAAGTGTATATTAATAACTATTTAAAATTAAAATTAAGCTACCACAAACATGGAGAGTTAGTAGCAAATTTTTACGATAAATTTGAAATTTTCATTAATAACTAAATGATTTTCTTAATTACTTATAGGAATGAGTTTCGAGTTGTCGGTTTTGAAGTTGAAGCTCTTTCAATAGACTTCACACAATTACAATTTGAAGGTAGTACCTGCAAAATACGAACTCTTGAATCAAATTTACAATTTGTTAATCCAAAAGGCACGCGAATATTATTTTTGTATTCTGTTGAATGGACAGAATCTCAAGTCAGTTGGGCAAGTAGATGGGATATTTATCTTGGAATGAGTGATGTAGAAATTCATTGGTTCTCCATAATCAATTCATTGGTTGTTGTTTGTTTCCTATCAGGTTTGACATATTCTTGATATAAAATTATTATTACAGTTATATAAAAAAAATTCAAATAAATTTGTTATATAATCATTGCTTAAGACTGAAATGATCATTTTTTTTTGTATGGTAACTAATTAATTTTTTCACTGTAAATAGTTAATATTTTAAACATATTTTATAAAATGCTTGTATTTAATTTAATTCTAAAAAAAATTTATTTTATTTTATTTACATAGGAATCTTAACAATGATTATTATCAGAACATTACGTAAAGATATTGCTAGATATAATGCGGGTGAAAATGATAGTATTGCTGGATTGGATGAAACAATTGAAGAAACAGGCTGGAAATTAGTTCATGGAGATGTTTTCAGACCACCGACTAATTCTCGATTGTTTGCTGCTGTTATTGGTAGTGGAATCCAAATATTTTTCATGGCTTTAATAACAATTTGTGAGTCTTTGCATAATGAAATTAATTTCAAGTAACAAACAGCTTATTTTTCTCACGTTTAAAAACTTATAGTTTTCGCCATGTTGGGAATGCTTTCACCGGCAAGCAGAGGAGCTCTTGGAACATGTGCTATATTTCTGTATGTTTTCTCAGGACTTGTGGCTGGTTACTTTTCAGCTAGATTATATAAAACCATGAGAGGCAAAGAATGGAAAAAAGCAGCAATGTTGGTCAGTTTTAATTCAGTAATTAGAAATTACACAATGTTTTACAGAATTTTATAAAGTACAAAGAAGTCCAATAATTTGTAAATATTTTAACCATTGTAATTGTATTTATTGATCAATTTTACAGACTGCAACTTTATATCCTGGAATTGTATTTGGCACTTGCTTTTTTTTAAACTTTTTCATTTGGGGTAAGCACAGTTCGGGAGCTGTGCCTTTTACAACCATGTTATCTTTACTCTGCCTTTGGTTTGGTATATCACTTCCTCTTGTATACCTTGGTTATTTTTTTGGATTTCGAAAACAGCCATTTACTCATCCTGTTAGAACAAATCAAATTCCTCGTCAGGTACCTGATCAAGTTTGGTATATGAACCCAATCTTAAGGTAAATTAGTTTTCTGTATAAAAGAAACAACCACTATATTAAAATATTTTCTAGCTGATTATTTTAACTTTTTTGTAGCACTCTTATGGCTGGAGTTTTACCCTTTGGCGCTGTTTTTATCGAATTATTTTTTATCCTGACAGCATTATGGGAAAATCAGTTTTATTATCTCTTTGGTTTCTTGTTCCTAGTCTTTTGTATTCTTGTAATATCATGTTCACAGATTTCAATTGTTATGGTGTATTTCCAACTATGCGGAGAAGTAAGTCTATTCTTTTCTATTATTTTTTTGTAAATACTTTTATAATAGTTACATAATTTTTAAAACGTTTTCTAGGATTACAGATGGTGGTGGAGAAGTTTTATTGTTAGTGGAGGTACAGCAGTTTATGTTCTAGATTATTCTATTTTTTATTTTATGACAAAATTAGAAATAACTGAGCTTGTTCCAACTCTTATGTATTTCGGTTACACTGCCTTAATGGTACTTACATTTTGGTTGTTAACTGGTACTATCGGTTTCTTTGCAGCTTATGCATTCATTAGAAAAATTTATGCTGCTGTTAAAATAGACTAGTCAAATCAATTGACTCTAATTGCTAGTGATATTCAGTCTGCCAAAAAGGTAACCGTGAAATATTGTGATTTAATTTATTTCAATATTTTTCGTTATGAGAGGAAAAATTTGCAATAATTAATTACGCTTTTAAGGCAGAGAAATACCACACGTAAATGAAGTAACTTTCTATTAGATTTTATAACTTAAATTGATTTATTATATTCAATCCTTATATACATTTTTAAGTTATAGAATTGTTTTTCAATGTTTATAAAAATACCAATGATAATTTAATTTAATTGCTTCTGAGTGTTGATGTAAATGTAAATTCTCTGAATATTGTCTGTACAAATTTAAGTCGTTTCGACTATACACTCAACTCATTTTATATTATGGTTGCAAATTACGCGTGTAAATATAAACCATTGTTTTATAGAATATTTTGTAGATTTACAGTTGTATCATTTCTTACCATTATGAGTATAAATATTTATAAATAAAGTATGATACATTATTTATAATCAATTCTACAATATTTTGCCTATTATATTTAAAATATTGTCACATAATATTTCTGGTTTTCAAATATAATTTTTTTTAAGTTAGAAGAAAATATTAATGAATTAATTACTTTTCATAATATATTATTATTTAATAATTATAACTTTTTAAATAATTAAAATTAATATAGTCTACAAAAATGTTATAACTTTCCGCATTATATTGCAGTACACATTTTTTAAAATAGGGTTATTTATTATAGTTATTCAAAATATTTAATTATTATAAAACTTATAATATTGTTAATATACACAAGAAAATACTATTTAAAGCATTTATAAATTATTAAATTAAATATTTTAAAATAGCTATGAAGTACTTATAAATTTTACAAAAGAAAATTTTTATATCTATTTTCATACGATTTACATTGCATTTAATTTTATAACATAAAATTATAATATTTATTAATTAATTAAATATTTATTCAATTAATTTAGTTTTTTAAATACAATATATTTTTAATTTGAAATAAATTTTATAAAAAAATACATTACTTATTTTTGATATTATTTCATATTATGAGTGTTTTATGTTTTAGTTTATATTGTTTATTTTTTATTGCTTAAGGTAATTTTTAATTAATTTTAATTATATTTTAATTAATATATATGAAATATGTATGAAAGTTATAATTGTCTATAAAAAGGAAATATTTGAATTACTATTGAAATTTTAAAATATATTCAAGGTTAGTTTAACAATAGCTTTTCATGCTTAGCTTTTGCATTTAGACAAATTTCGTGATACATTTATATAAATGTTTCTATTTATGTAATCTTATATTTTATCTTTTCAATTTTTCGCTTCCTCGCAGTCTGTTAAATTTTGATTATTATATTAATAATTTTATATGTATTAAAGAGTTTTTGATATTTTATGTACTTGCTTTGTGTTTAAACACTTTTTAAAAATTGATTTAGTAAAATATAATCAATTATTGCAAAATCACAATTTAATATGTATTGCAACAATGATACGAAAATGTACTTTAATAAAAATTCTAAATATCATTCAATAAAATGTTTGTTTTTTACTCATTACTGAATTGAATACAAGAAAAATATTATTTTTTAAATAAATGCACTAAAATTATTTGTATTATAAGATCAAAATAAAATTATCAATAAATAAGTTGAATTATTAGAATACAATATAAATAATACATTAATAATATAAGAATATAATATAATAATACAAGTATTCTAATTGATAATAGTTTAAGACTAAAGTTTATTCATGTCTATTATCATTGTATAAGTATTTTCATATATGATAGTTATTTATTTGAGAATTATATTGAAAGAATATTAAACATATTATTAAAACATTAATTAGTAAATTGAGAATGTTAGTAGAACGGATAGAGAACATTTTGTTCTTTTTTATGAATGCTTTTAACAGTTGCTTTTTGCACAAAAAATATTAGAATTGAAAACTTTTAAGGTTAAAACTAAACATTAAAATCTTTTGAGTCGCTTTAAATTAAATTTGTGGGGAAGCTTTAATAATAGAAATAAGATTGTGCAAATTATACTAAAAATGTAAATACATTTAACAGTTGACTCAACAGGCAGATAACATTTTGACAAAGCATAATTATTGGGTGTAAATGTACCCTACAATAAGAAATTATAGTGTTAATTGTTAAAAATATAAACCTGAATAATATAAAAAACAATGAAAGTTCAGAGTATATTGACAAACCAATATAAATGATGGATTATTTTTATTTCTCCAACTAAATGAAGAAACTGTCATCTCCAAAATATCCGTTCTGTGGATTTTCCTACAGCCATGGTGTGTGTGTCCTCCAAGTACTAATCTTGGATTTAAATTATCTAAAAGCTATAATACATATTTTATAAACAAAAAACAACTTCAATTAAATGATAAAAATATTTACATGTTCTGTTGCTTCTCTTGATAAACATTCCCATCGCTCACGAAATTTAAAATTTTTTATTTCAGCTGGAGCTTCGTCTATTTCATTGCATATTTGATCTGATTCTCTATACAAAGGATAATGCTAAAAAAAAAATTTTTTTAAATATTTAAAATTATAATTATGCGATTATATTAAGTGATTAAGATTTAAAAAACTAACTTGTAAAAGAATCGGCCTACTGTATCTTTTAATTAAATTACTATTATTAACATCACTACAAATGCCTTTGGCACATTTTAAATATTCTATAGAAAAAAACGTTTTTACTCAAATGAACAATTATCTAAAGATAATTATCTGGAATTATTTCATCACTTACTACTAATTTTATTTACAGCAATCTCTGCAGATTTACATAAAAAACATCCATCTCCTTCTAAAGCCATACTATTGAGTAAAATAAAATGGTTTCCTCTGATACTGACTCTTTTAACACTGGGAGCATTCATACCTTGTATAAACCTCTTATTTAAGTATGGAGTAATAACTATAACAAAATTAAATGTAAAAATAATTATTTTTTAAAAATAATAAATAAATAATAAATATATATTTTATACCATAATGAAATCCCATGTCATGATTTCCTGATACTACATAAAGATATGTATTATTTGGTACATAAAACAAAGAATTAAATCTAGATATGTATCTTTTAAATTCTTCAGCATTTGACCATTGGCCTTCATCAAAAATATCACCTAAAAATATTATATATTTTTTACAAGTGTTAAAGAAAAATATTTTGCTTTATAAAATCTCACAAACCTAAAATAAATACTATATCTGGTTTATGTATTGTCATTGCTGTCTGAAACGTTTGATACATTTGCCACTCCCTAAATGAAAAAAAATTAAAATAATTAGATATAGTGTATTAGAAGGGATTATATTTATACTCAATCCACACCTGAATAATTTATCCAACCAATGTCCATTTCTAGGGCCAAGAAGATGAGTATCAGCTAGAAACATAGCATGTACCAATTTTTCATCAGGTGTAGCTGGTGGAATTTCAGATTCAGCTTTGCTTAAAATTAAAGTTGGCCATTCGCACTGTATAAAATACAAAGATAAAATAAAATATAAATTGTTTTGAATATGATTTAAATAAATATTAAAATATTTTAAATAGCATACCTGGAATAAAACAATATAATAAATCAAATATTGACAAAAAAAAATAACTGCAGCCAATATAAACAGACCTTGAATTATAATTGTTTTTAAGGAATATCTTCTAAAGTTGCACATTTTATTATTATAGATAGTAAAGTAACACAGCTTTTTAATCCATTATATTAATTATCAACATTTATTACAGCTTTCATTATTTAATAATTTTTAGCTCATTACATCTTGTTATAAGATTAATGTTAAATTTATATAAATCAAATCTAAATGTTTTTTGTCATCAATATTACTTAGTAGCTTTAAATAACCTTGAAATATAACTTCATAATATTTTCATTGATGTAATGAAATAGGTATTTACAACTGTAAGTAAAGTATAGATTATATAGATTCTTAATTTAATTATTAAAATTGTATACAGTAATACAGTTGATCTTATGGGTATTATTATTACTATTTAAAAATTTCATCAAATTAAATTAACAATTGTCATTTACATTTTTTCTTATACTCTTATTAGAAATACTTCACAACAGAAGAGTAGTTACAATTCTTATAGATTATTCAAATCAAATTTATAGATGTTATTAATAAAAATATAATAACTTCTTTACGTTTTGACAAGCAATTTAAGCACTATATTCGGTAAATGCACCGTTAACCACACTTACCTCATATATTAATAATTTTTAAAAACATTTTGTAGACAATTATAAATAAAGCATTGTTGCTTATTAAAAACGGATTTATTATTTATGATAAATGTAATTAGGACCAGTTGTATTACATTATACTTACAATCGTCAAGGCAATACATCATATATATGTAATATGTATAGATCGACAAGTAGGACTAGACAAAATGTTGATCAACAGAATGTTGATACATTATGGAGTAAGCACATTAAAAAACAAGTTAATTTTTCCAATAAAATGTACAATTGAAAGTGCATTTATTATAAACTTAAAATTAATCTTTAATATATATATATATATATATATATATATATATATATATGCATATTCGGTAAGATATTTTACAACTTTGCTTTACTTAATTAGATGTTCGTGACGTGCTGAATATACTTGAATATGTTGAACGTACCGCCAAATGCGAAGCTGTCAAAAATATTTTAATTTAATTAATTAAAATTGTGATAGATGTGTATTCGTAAATTATATAATGTAATGCTTTTTGCATCGTTTTTTTTCAATAAACACTGGAAGTAAAGAGTTTAAGAATTTTTTTGGGATATATTAGATTTCTTCTGAAAAAATCTTTAAATCTATCTCATAATATCATCGAAATCGATTACTCTTTATTTTATTATTTCAATAATCGTGTACATATGTAAGTTATTATAAACAATTAACAAGTTGTCTAATGTTATATAAAAGTATAAAAAGTATGCGGATTAATAACGTAAGAAGCGCATGCATATGTTCAAAAAAATTTGTCTTAAAATTAATAATATAAATACATATAAAGTAAATAAAAGCGTAGGTATTAAGTTTTATTGTTAGGATAAATTATTATAATTCATCGTTTAATAATATGGGATAACGGAGTCGCTAAAATGAGAATCAACGAAATTAAATATAATAATAGTATCGGTATACTTGGACTATTTAGTTTCACATTTTTAAATCGTAGGTAATGAGTTGACAATGTAATCGGTTGCAGCGCAAACACCAATGGGAAGGTTGCATTGGACTGACGTCACGCTACTTGCTCGGGGTAGGGGAAGCTTAATCTTGAAATGGCAGGTCTTCCATTTCTCAGAGTATGGTTGGCAGCTTGGCACATGTACATAATACATTCATATATATCAAGAAGATCGTTCTTGCTGGTTGCCGTTCCTCAAAGTGTAAACCTTTAAACAAATAATTAGTACATAAGTAAGAATGGCAAGCTGTCGGTTATTTGGTGCACTCAAGCAATTTTCCCGGACAAATGCTAACTTCGTCTCACGAGCAGGTAGTCTTTCTTTAATAACATAATTTATAAGATAATTACCTCATTAATGCCATGCAAAGTCACTTTAGGAATTTCGTAACAATTATTTTTGTACAAAGATCGAGTACAGTAAACATGACCTTTGTACCTTGAACATTTAAGCATTTTTATATCGTTGTGTGATATAATGATATAATATGCTTAAGAACTTACATTTTGCTTCGCTTAAAAATTCAAGATAGCTTTTTTGATAAAATGCAAGGTTTCCCGACTTACACTGCGATTACACTGTAATTCGCTTAGAAGTACAAAATTGGATATTAATCGTACGTCAAATTATGGTGATTAAAATTATACCTCAAAAGTAATGTACTAGTCCTTGACAGAACCCGCACGCACGCAAGTACGCACATACATAAGCCTAAATTTTATTGCAATAAAAAAGGATTTCTATACCCAACCTATAAAGTGGTACGTCGTCCTACTATACCGACAAAGAACATGAAGAGCCTATACTGTAAAAGAATTTCGTTCCTCGAGGGAACTTTTTAATTTGTTTTATTATACAATTATAATAAATCGAACGAACTTCTGTACGAAGATAGCTTATTTTATGAACATTAAGAATCAATGTACTTAGTTTAATAACGAACTGAACGGAAGCAAAAATTTTAAAAATTTCAAAAATAAAAATTGAATTGTTATGTAGGACAGCGTAGTCGTAAGTTTTTTTGCTTCGTTTATTCATTAAATAAAAGCCACTCTTAAAATAAGGCTTAATATTGATTGCTATTTATCAAGTTCTTATTTTTAAAAAAGTACGTTCTCAATCTCTCCCTACAATAGGACCAACTGATTCATGTTGTTGATAAATGTAGATCAATCAATATGCTTTCGAAAACTTAATCTTATTAAGTAATGACTTATATTTAATACATTGACTAAAATAATAAATCAGCACAAAATTTTGTGTAAAAAGGGATAAAACAAATAGGTCGGAATCTTGAACTGTACAGTGATTAAAAATAATCTTTGTTTTTTTTTTAAATGATAATCAAATCGTTGATAAATATTATTTAAACTTTGATTTTAATTAGTATTTATGTTAAAATCTGACTATTGAACATTGTTAAGATTTTAAATAAATAAAACTTTCTAGCTTAAAAAACACCGATAATTTGTTTCTTTAAGCAATCTTTAAATTCGTTGTTTAACTATGTTATATATATATTGAAAATGTTTATAATTAAAGTACTTTATAGATACTATTTTTATTGTGAATATATATATATAAAATCACGAAAACAATAATAATAAAAATTAGCCTAAAATGAAAATTTAAAATTTTTTGTTAGATTGCAATATGTATTTTTTGGTATCTGACGTTTCTTTATTAAGTGTTTTTACAATTATATTTATTTTATCAGTTTTAATTTATAAAATTTAGCCGCAGGTGTAAAAGTAAAATTAAATTCATTTCAGTGGCTTGCACATCCGTTGAATTTATCAAAAAAAAATTTAAACTTTCATAATTTGCACGGTTACTTTTTCTGATAATTTTTTTTTATAAACAGTATTAAAAGACACGTATTTAAAAAAATCACTTAACCATTCGCATTTAACTTTAAAATACTTTATATTTTACGTTTTCTTGTACAATATTAATAATTTATATGAAATCATATGTTTAAAAAAAAATGCGTGATTTACGTGATTTACTACTGTGTGATTTAACGTAAAATGTATTAATAAGTAACGTATTACGTATGAATGTAATAAACAGTAATTAGTTGATATTTATTTTCAATCAATGTGTGTGAATATTTATTTAACAAAAATTACATAAATATCGAAGAAATGTAAAGGCCTCAACTGTATATAAAAGTGACTTTCTTAATTTTGAAGTATTGGGTAAAAAGAATTTTATGTTATTGTTTTATAAATAAAATCAATATCTCGGACTTTTTATATAAAGGTATTTTTTTTAATTGAAGCCATTGATGTAAGGTTCATGTTGCAGGTCAAACGAATAGGTTGATGCTGCACATTTCATTGTAATATAATATTAATAAAAAATGCTAAATAAATCAATATATTTTATTTCAAAATTTATTTTATATATAGCATACTTTATACTGTGTATTTACTTTTTTTGTGTTCTGCTGATAATGTAAATTTATTTATTTTTTTCATTATGTTTAAATTTGTTTATTAATACTGAATTAAAATGGGATTTTTATTTTTAACAATTATATTTTTTATTATTCCAAATAGAAATTTTCATTATTCGTTATTAAATTCTCAATGTTTTTGTACAAAAAAATTTTTTTCCGTATAATTCGCTCGCTTATTAAAAAATATTTATTTTGGTCTATAAAAAGAAATAAAATATTGTGTGGTAAAAAATAAAGTATTAATTTTAATAAATTTAATTTAGTATTAAAATCTGGTGAAACTAGTATTGTATATATGCTAAGTAATATTTTATAATAATTCTGTAATCAATAAATGACATGAAATGCTGAATAATTTTTAACAAATATTTTGTTACGTGTTTTTAGAATTAAAACTGAAAAGTGAGGAGACAAACGGTAATTGTAAAATTATGATAAACATGTAAACATTTCATAACACAGCTTTTTTATTATTTATACATATCTGTTCTTCAATTTAGTCATTTGCTTCAAATTATAGAATTACTGTAGATTAAAAAAAATGAAAATTTATACGTTTGTGGATAAAAATTAATTTTTTAAAGTATAAATTAATTTTGAAATAAAAAATGTATTTACATATAAACAATATGTTTTACTCTTTTTACTGAAAATTATATTTATTATTTTGAGGGTTGTACCAGCCAATGCGATCATTATCTACAGAAGCCAAGAACAAACATTTTTCCTACAAAGTTGTTGATGATGTTGCTGTTATTACCATGGACTCCCCAGGAGTCAAGGTTAATAATTTATTGTTTATAGTGTAGTAAAAATAAGTTATAAATTAAAAAACATATGGTAAGATTATGTATTATTTGATTATAGGTGAATACCCTAAGTACAGAAGTAATGGAAGAAATTAAAAAAATTTTAACAGACATTGAAAATAATGCTATTGTTAGATCAGCTGTTTTAATAAGTGGGAAAAAAAATTGTTTTATTGCTGGTGCAGATATTAGTGAGCTTCAGCAATGTAAAGATGAACACAGTGCTTATAAAATATCAAAAGCTGGACAAGACATTTTAAACACAATAGCAGAAAGTAAGAAACCTATTATAGCTGCTATACAAGGTGTTTGCTTCGGTGGAGGTTTAGAGGTATTATAATAAGAATTTTTAAAGTTTTTTCTAAATTACAAGCAATGTTGATCTATTGAAATTTAATTAATACTTGTTTACTGGTGTATTAAAAATCTTTTCTTTTTTTTTTAAATATAAAGGTAAAAATTTAATTTTTTTTAGATTATAAAATTATTATTAAAATAATTTTGTTTGCATGAAATTATATGTTTAATATCTTCATTAATAACAGTATTAACATTACAATGAATCATGTATATTTTAAATTATACTTTTTATTAAATAGTTGAAATAGGAATTTAACTATATAATGTTTGTCAATGTTTGTTTTCTAACAGGTAGCGTTGGCTTGCCATTACCGATTAGCAGTAAAAGATAATGAAACTGGTTTGAGTTTGCCTGAAGTAATGCTAGGACTTCTTCCTGGTGGTGGTGGAACACAAAGATTACCCAAATTAGTCTCATTGCCAAATGCATTAGATATGCCCTTAACAGGTAGAAGAATTAGTGCTGAAAAAGCAAAGAAATTTGGACTTGTTGATCTTTTAGTAAATAGATTAGGTCCAGGAGTAACTGTTGAAGATGAAAAGTATTTAAATTTAATTTTAAAAAAATAAGTATTTTTTTATAAACAATTAATGTTTATTGTATATATTTTGTATAGTACAAGAAGATATTTAGAAGAAACTGCGGTAAAAACAGCACAAGATATTGTAAATGGCAAAATTAAAATTAACAGAGAACCAAAGACATTGGTAGAAAAATTAACAAACTATATCATGTCTTTAGAGTTTGTTAAAAACCAAATTTTCAATAAAGCAAAGGCTCAAGTTATGAAACAAACTGGTGGTCTTTATCCAGCTCCTTTGAAAATATTAGATGTTATTCGAATAGGATTGGATAAGGGTGGAAAAACAGGTTATGAAGCAGAAGCTAAAGGATTTGGAGAATTAGCAGCAACTTCCCAAAGCAAAGGTTTGGTCAATCTTTTCTTTGGTCAAACACAATGCAAAAAGAATCGTTTCGGTGCACCAAAAACTAAAGCAAAGTAAGTCAAAATATTTTTGCAGTTCAGTTACGTACATTTTTATTAAATAAATTTGCAATTATAGAGAAAAATAATTAAAATAGATCTGAGTTAAAAAACTATTCACGAATAATTCAAATAATATAATTTATAGATGACAAATAGGAAATTAAAGTATAAAATATATAAATGTAATAATAATTTAATTCCGTAAATCAATTGAATTATAAAAAATTTTTTTGATACTGAAATATAAAAATTGTATTCTAATTTAAAAAAAAAAGAACTTTGTACATTGCTTTATATAATTATATATAATTTTCAACTGAATACAGGAGCATAAGTTAAAAAAGATTATGTTAACAATTTATTTTTATTATCAAATCTGTATTATTTAAATCTTAGAAATAAATGAATTCACATTTATTTATATAGAAAAAATTAAGTTCAAAATAATTTTTCTCTTACATTTGTAAGAACTAAAACAGATAAATAATTCAGTTTACTATATATTTATTTCATAATCATTAATGAATTTAGTAGATAAAAGTTGTAATGATTGGTAAATAATCAAATAGCTATTTAATTACTTTAATTCTTTATTCTATTTTAATACTTAAAAATTTTTAGATATTAATTACATTCTAATATCACACGTAGATTTACTACCATATTTATTTTATTTTAACATTCATATAAATTTAATATTTTTATTTGAACAAATTTTAGTAAAAAAACTATTAGTTGATTTAATATAAATTAGAAGCTATTAGTTTTACAATCATAAACTTTTTATTCAGATCGATTGCAATTGTTGGAGCTGGTTTGATGGGTGCTGGTATTGCTTCCGTTAGTATTGATAAAGGCTACAAAGTCATCCTTAAAGATTCAAATGAAGCTGGCTTAAGTAGGGGAGTGGGTCAAGTCCAAACATATTTAGAAAAAAAAGTTAAAAGAAAAACCATTAATAAGTAAGTTAAAAAAATATTGTTTTTTTTTTACACTGGTCATTATTCCTTTTTAATTAAAAATTCATACAATTATTATTATTTACAGCATTGAAAAGGGAAGATTTTTAGCAGAATTAACTCCTACATTATCTTATGATCAATTTGGAAAAACCGATGTTGTTATTGAAGCAGTATTTGAAGATCTAACAGTCAAACATAAAGTTATTAAAGAAATTGAAGCTAATACTCCAGATCATTGTGTTGTTGCTACAAATACTTCTGCTATTCCCATCACAAAGATCGCAGCAGGAAGTGGACGACCAGATAAAGTAATTCATTACTTCTTTTTTTCGTTCTTTAAAAAATCAATGCACAACCAGTGAATCTATATTTTGTACGTTATAGGTCATTGGAATGCATTACTTTTCACCCGTTGATAAAATGCAACTGTTGGAAATTATAACTCACAAAGGTACATCTGAGGAAACAATAAAAACTGCTGTAGATGTTGGTCTTAAGCAAAAAAAAGTTGTGATTACTGTTGGTGATGGTCCTGGATTTTACACTACCAGAATCTTGTCCGCGATGATGTCGGAATGTGTAAGACTCCTACAGGTAAATATGAATATCACAAAAAATTTTGAATGAAACGAATGAAATTATCCATATGTTTTGATACAATTTTATTATATTCAAAAGGAAAGGGTCGAACCTACAGAATTAGATCAACTCACAAAAAAATTTGGTTTTCCTGTGGGAGCAGCAACATTAATCGATGAAGTTGGAATTGATGTTGGGTCTCATATTAGTATTGATCTTAACAAGACTTTTGGAGCTCGGTTCCAAGGAGGAAATGAAAGTATACTATCAGACATGGTCAAGGCAGGATTCCTTGGTACAAAAATACTTTCTAATGGTTCTGTATTTATCAATTTAATGTAATTAATTATAATGAATAATTGTTGTATTAGGTCGAAAGTCTGGTAAAGGAATTTTTGTTTATGAATCCGGGTCTAAAAATAGAGACGTTAATACTGGAGCTCTAGACATTCTTAAAAAATACAGTCTTGAACCAAAAGGCAGCACTTTATTTGAAGATCGTCAATTAAGATTGGTTTCACGATTCGTTAACGAAGCCGTATTATGTTTAGAAGAAGAAATTTTAGCTAATCCGGTAAGTAAAAATTAGTTCATTTAAGAATGTTTTAATTAAAAATTAAAGTGTATTCATCAATTATTATGTATACTACAGCTGGAAGGTGATATCGGTGCTGTTTTTGGTCTTGGATTTCCACCATTTACAGGAGGACCATTCCGTTGGGTTGACTTTTACAGTGCCAATAAATTAGTAGGACAAATGGAAGAATTCGCCGCTTCCTATGGTGAATCTTTCAAGCCATGTAATTTGCTTTATGATATGGCTAAAGATCCCCAAAAGAAATTTTATCCGAAATAATCTAGTGAAATGTAATTATGAAAAGCAGTGCAGTGAAAAACTAGTCGACCAATCGACAAAATAAGTAATTTTTTTGAAAGACTTAACTAGTGCTGCAAATACGGAGTATACACATTCGGGAATAGTTATATATTTTGTAAAGGATGTCACGTAATAATTGTTATTGTATTTTAGAGTGCATTTTTATATTTTTTCAGTCATGTGCATTTTTCTATATTTTTAATGTTTGGTTTATACATCTTTTAGTATAAGTGTATTTTTACATGAACCTGTTTATAAAATAAATTATATAGTAAAATTAAATATATGTATATTTAAATAATTGATAAACAATATACCTTCATTGAATTGTACTAGAATTTATATGGATCATTTGCTTCTTGCTAATCTGAAAGCTTAACGTTAGTGTTTTAATTATAGTTATTATTAAAATTGAGGATTACATTATCAGATAAAAAAGAATGATAAATTTATGACTACAAATCTGATTCTTTTTTGTTATTTATGTTCTTCTCTCGAGATTGCATAGCCTCGCGAGCAACCCACGGATGAAGCTTGATGCAATTTTCAAGTTTGATTGCATGTTTTTAATCTTCCAGCTGGGATTAAAATTGAAAACAAGGTCGGTTTGTATGACGGACTGATTTTAATATATAATAACTTCATACATTCTCTTTACTTCCTTCATCATTCATATAATTTAACTTTCTAACGAGCGGAAGCGAATAACTTATATATTAACTAATGATATTAAATAATTTAATTTAAACACAAGTTTTTCATTACTATAATTTATTTTCCAAAAATTGTGCTTAATTTTATATATTATTCGAGGATTGAAACCGGAATTTAAGCAATTTTATTAATTACATGCCTATATAATCAAATTATAAAAAATTTGTAAATTAAGGGAGATTTTATCTCATATTTTGTATTATTTTTATCTAATTAAAAAAATTATATTAATTAGGTGTTTATAAATAAAATTAAAATTGATAAATAATTTATAATATTAAAAAATTGGTAAATCTTATTTGAATATTAATTATTTGCTAATTTTTATAAAAAAAGATCATAACTTTCCTCATAAAAACATTATGCAAGTTACAACGTATGAAAATGAAAATAATAACGATTTTTATTATAAATTTTCCGTAAACATAATTAACGAATTAGAACAATCAAATATTTGCGTTTAGCTCTAATAAAAAGTATTAAATAAACTCCTGAAAATTAATTTTTAAATTAATAGCATTATAGTTTTATTATGCCAATATTCATTTTTATCTATTAATAATTTATGCAGTAGTTATCCAATAGTTTTCCTGTTACTGTAAACATGATGTCAATTAAAAAATTATATACAAATAAAAATGACGCATTACATTGGTAATTCATTTTTCTTAAATAAATCATAAAATAGATTCCTTGACGTACTTAATTGTAAATTTTTTCATTCACAAAAGTTACCAATAATCATAAAAAAAATAATGAATAAGTTCCAAAGATATTAAATGCTAAATCAAGTATTAATAATATTTGAATCGAATTCAAGATAATAAATTGTTGGATAAAAATGTATCAATATTTATGGTTCGGCAATTTTTATTATGCATTTATTGGCGAAACCTTTTGAAGAGGAAAAGGAAAATTAGAATCGGATTAAGGAAGATTTAATTAATACCGAATGAAAATCCGTGAAATCATGGTTATTTAATCAATGAGTTAAAGCAGGCGTATTTTAAAGACCTGGCATTTTATTTAAATAACTAATTGGTATATATTATGTAATAACTGGATAATAGCTAATGATGAAAATATAATCTATTACTAAGTTTTCATTAAGCTTTGATATAATCGGTAGTACAGAACGCGCAGAGTAAGCACTTCAGTAAAGATTTTTATCTGAAAGGAAAATAAACAATTTTGTAGTGTAAAGAGTGCAGAACCTCAGAGAGGTGAGACTTTTCAATATGATCTTTCAAGCTTGGCCAAGAAATACTTTTCTCGTAGTTTTGCGAATGTATTTGAATTAACAGACTGCAAATAGGTTTAGGTGCTCTTAATTGCAAAACAAGAGTAAATACTTTTTTTTAATCCAGTGTATGGCGTTTCCTTATCGATAGTGTCTAAACGACTGCGCATTCGCAAAAAGATAAGAAATAAAAAAAAAACTAATGTATTCGATTCGATCGAACGATAAACTACCAGCTTACTATCTTCAGTATCATTTTACGACGAATGGGTATCAAGGTTTCACGTTTTACCGAGATTGATATCGCTCCGACAACGATACCTACGGCTCTTAAATGGGCGATTAAAATTCAAGAGCAAGTTAATTAATATGAAAATAACAACAATCGAGAGTCCGTCAATTGGCTTCATTCGGAGAGAGCTAGTCTCCATTAGATCGTTCTTCGCTAATTCGAAATGAAAAATATTTGTCCGGCAAGCCTCCGTTCGGCGGTCCACGCTCCAGAATGGACGCGAGCGAGCGAACAAGTCGTCGGGTGGAAAGCATCGATAGTTGAGCGGAGTGGCACTGGATAAAGCCTACCGGGGGGGGGGGGTCAGCGGGCGTTCCCTCGAAAAGGATACGAGTCCGGGGCCACGTCGGTCGACGGCAATCGCCGAGGAGGTTACATCATCCACTGGTTCCGGGGTTCGTGTTCATCACAGGCCCGCCGCGGCCCTTAGATGACGCAATAGAGTCGACTTGTTTCGTGATGCACCAGCGAGCCCCGGCCGGTCTTCGCCCAGCATCTCCTGCTCCTCCTGGCTGCGTCCTCTACCCGAGGAGAAGCCGCGCCGACTGCTCGTCGTCTCGCGCCGGAGGAGGTCGATCAGAAGAGCGCCTCGCTCTCCGATAAGAGCGAGCGCTTATCGGTCGCGTCAAAACAACGAGCGGCTCGCACTCACGGCATGCGTGCCATGGAAATTTTCACGCGGCTGTCTCCCCGGGGTAAGCCCCTGCGCCGTCCCCGACCTCGGCGAGTGCCGGGGCGCGCCTGGCCTGCGGGCTCGGCTTTATTTATACACGCGAATCTGGAGCGAGAGTAGCGGCGTCAGGCCGCGTTCACGTGTTGCCGAGATGACGTCCAAGTGGTAGAGGCGTCGTTTGTTTGGCCGCGCTTGTTTTCCCAGACAGCCCGAATAAGATCGCTCGCAAGGACGATGCTTCGGCGTACTCGTGCGGCTCATCTCGGGGGTAGCTGAGCCGACTGCATGACCGAGCTCCTCCTTGCCTCGTTCACCTTTTGGGCACCTTTTGGTACTTTCTTTCGGCAGCGACCCAGACTCCGCTGGACCCCTGCGCCTGTCCTGATACTTATCGTTGTACCGCCACTATCGGTGATGTTCTTCGAACCTTGTCAGAACGATCGACATATTTTTATTGACCTTGTTTTCGTCCTTACTCTTCGCCTCTAATTCTACTTTAATTGCAAGTATTCGAAGTACATCGAATCGCGATCGGAACTGTACATTTTTCTGTATTTCCTTCCCAACTTGACATTAGGCATTGTACTTTCTCAAAGTATAAATTGCCGATGAAAATAAATGTGCTCTTCAAATATGCAAACGCTACTGTGCTATGCATTGCAGATTATATTCCTTCGTAATGCATCATTTTACACGAGTAGTTCTGAACAAAATGAATGCTGACAGCTGTTGAAATTGACATAGCAATCTCAATATCATAAGGTTATTTAATTTATCATTTATCTCTCTTGCATTCAATTTACACATTATCTACGTTTTATGGCTCGTTATACGTAAAATTTGCACATCATGTTTATTTATTAATAAGACTCGAACCTCGATTATTTTTTCTTTGATTACAATTAAATCCTTGTTATCATATTAGTATTTGAAATAAATTTATTATAAAAAATATTTGAAAAAGAGTCTCGCGAAAACCGCTTACGCTAGCGTTACAAATACTTCGCCACGAATTAGAAATTAATTTTATGCATTTGTAATACTAAAAACTTAATTAATGTGATCGTTTTGGAATTATTCCAACGAAAGGCATATTGAGTTCATCTTTATATCGATAGATTAAAATAATCTTAATACCAACATATCTTTTTTCGAACGTTTTTGATATATTTCTTTCTGGAAAAATAAAAATAATAATAAACAAATACTTTATAATTAACTTTTTGGAAGGAGTGTTATATTGTTGAATTATGATTTTTATTGATTGAAGATGTATTTTATTTTTCATATTCATGATAATATTGCAATATCTATTTTGTAATATTGTGACAAAGAAGAGTATGTTATTTTCATCGTTTATACTTTTTTTCTTTATCGTTATTCAAAAGAAACAAGTCGATGATTTTTTTTAAATATATGCAACCATAATATTTTCCCTCAACTCAAAACTGACACCGTGGGCTTTTTATTTATTTATTTATACGTTCATTGAATTATTTCTTTTTTAATTGCATCTACTTATCTGCTGGAGTATATGATCGTTTAACGATCCATTTTATTCTACTTCTAATGTAATCATAATATAAAACTGAACGCTTATATTTGGTCTGAGTATGAATATAAATGATATTTACATTGTAAGACTTAATGTATTTTACTAACAATAAGCAGACATGTACTTATATAGCTTATTGCCTCAATTATTAGTTTAATATTAAACGGGATTTTATTTAAAGAACAACAAGCACTGCTGTCTTGAGAATCATTATTTTTTAAGTTTCATTATTATTATGAGGCGATGACTTACCGTTGGTACATTAAATGTTTCCTTACTTTTTATCAAGTGAGAATAATCGAATTCACAGCTAATTAAAGAAGCTAAAATCGCGGAGTCAGGATCGAATGCGATTAGGGGGAGTATGAATAATTTATAGGAAAGTCGTAGAAGATATTAGGGGTGCCGGGGTCGGGGTAGAAGTGAGGTAAAAAATAAAACAAGAGCCAGAATAATTTAGGAACGTATTCCAAGATCATTTAATGCTTTGATTAGATATCTTTTGTTCGCGTACATGCGCAGATTCTTCGCACGTAAAATCATTTTCTCTTAAAATCTTTCGATAAGAGTTCTTCGCTTGACATTCTTGTACCTTCAATATATACAGAAAACAATTATCGAATAAAATATCGTACAAAAAATATAGTATCGTTGCAATATACAGTAAAGCATAAGCCAGAGTCATCAAAGGGAGCTGGGATTTCCAGCGAAGAGCAGACTACTAGGCCGACGAGCGAGTGCACGAGTGGCGATAAGGGAGCCGAATACTCAACCATGGGAAAAGAGAATCGGCAGCTCGTCCTTGTTGCAGGCTCTCGTCCCTCGGGCCTCGATGCCGCTCGATCGGCCAGAAAAGATCGAAGTGGCTCGGCAAAGGCTCGAGCTTCGTTCGCAAACCTCTGCCGAAGCTCGTTCTCCCGTCATCCCGATGCGACACTTTTCATCCGCAATCGTATAGGTAGTCCCTCGCGAGACCTCCTCCGCATCCTCCGATGTTTCGGGTTGACGCGAATCGACGATTGTAAGGAGCGAACAAAGGAGGCCCTTCGGACCGAAGGAGTGGATCGTGAATGGGACAAGGGGGGTGGGGAGAGGAATAAAAATTACGGTTTAATAAATATTAAAGTTTTCTCTTGTTGTTGATGGTAAGGGTACAATCGAGACTCCATTAATAGCTAATAAAAGGTATGCAATGTCATGTGTCGCGGGTCGCGTCACCACTGCAGAATCACAGACACACTTAGGTACACGTTACGTTTTCTCGGGGAGCGGCGAGGAGAGGCCCGGGCTCTGCGGCACCTGCTTACGGCCAACTACGGTGACTTCTCCAACCCGCCCCCCCCCCGCCATCGCAACCTTCTCTCGGATCAAGCATTCGCAAGTACTCGCGCGATCGGCACGTTTCCTCTCGCGGCTCGATGACGCCTCGCGTCATGGAGGGGAAACGTTGGGTGCGAGGGGGCAAGGGAAGCGCAGCACCATACCGACATCGACAGGCGCGCTTCTTCCTCTCTATGCTCCTCAGACGGCCAGTGCACGTTGCTGGTGTTGCTGCTGGTGATGCTGGGGCAGCTTGGGAGCGATAAAGGGTAGGAGGCTAAGTCTGAGAGGCGTCGAGGCGATGCTCGGGAGCGAGTCGAGGCCGGGGAGGGAGCCTGGGTTGCTTCCGGTCCGGTCCCTCGCGTGCCTCTTTACGTGCTTGGCGAGGTGATCGCTGCGCATGAAGCGTCGCTGACAGACCGCGCAGGCAAACTTCTTCTCACCGGTGTGGGTGCGCTTGTGCCTCGAGAGTTCGTCGCTCCTCGAGAATCTGCGGGCGCAGTCATCGTAGGGGCAGGGGAATGGGCGCTCGCCCGTATGGGTGCGCATGTGAGCCTTGAGGTGCGAGGATTTGAAGTAGTTCTTCCCGCATCCAGCGTACTCGCACTCATAGACGCGACGCCGGGTGGAGAATTCCCCGGAGGAGGAGGAGATGGCAGCGGCGGCAGAGGTGGAGGAGGAAGCTGCCGTCGAGGTGGTCAAGGAGTTCGAGCCAGAGACGACGGAACTACTCCTTCCGGGACTTCCCGAGGCTACGAGGAGTAGGGGCGCGCGGGGCAGCATAAGGGAGGAGCCCAGAAGTCCGGTCACGACAATCGGGGCGGGCTTCGGCGCCAGGGGCTGGAGCTTCGGCGAGGCGACTTTGTTATCGTTGCTGGCATTGCTGTTGCTAATGCCGTTGTAGGTGTCGTCGCCGGGGTTGGAGGAGGGACCATTGTGTGAATCGGGCCCGCATTCACGATCGGTGTTCTTGTTGTTAACGATGATCTCCTCCTTTCGCAAGCTCATCTTGAACTTCAGACTCTTGAGGATGTTCTCGGAGCTTGAAGTGTAGTAGTTGGCTGAGCGAGTCTTCGAACTGAAACTCAGAACCTTCGGCTGGGCCTCTCGGGTGGAGGCAATGTTGGCTGGGCTGCAGGTGCCGTCGCGATTCGCCCTCATGATGACCGACACCCGTGCAACCGCCTCGCTGCTCGCGGGTGCTCGGCCTGGTTCCGGGCCGCTAAGTAGCTGTTGCGAAACGACGTTCGGTGTGCATCGGCGTGGAAATTTCGAGCATCGCTCGAAGCCCTGTCCGTCGTTATAGGCGGGGGGGTCCAAAAGCAGTTTCACCGAGGTCGGCCGACGCTCTTTTATCTCAGCGGGACTGGAACGCTCGTAGCACTGTCGCTTCCAGGGCGGCTCGTCTTCCTCGGAATCTGAGGGCTGGGGCGTCAGAGGCAGAGCCAGCCGTTGGATATCCGACCTTGGTGGTGCGCCTGTGTTCTTGGCGACGTCGTGGAGCTTCTCCCCGAGCAGCGCAGCTACGCTGAAGGCCGACTGAAGGGGCTCGACCTGCCGAACGCAAAACCAAGGACACGCGTTAAAGACGCTTTCTCGCACGCTTTCTCCTTTTGGTTCTAGGCTCTCCCTTTCCCACCCGTTTGGCTCCGAGAACGACGACTTTACAGTACAGCTGTACTGCAGCAGTACCGCCGATCTCCAATCGACAAGCCTCCCGCATCATTAGAAAGAAATCCATGGATCTCATAAGCGTCTGATTCGAAAGCAAAAGCCGAAACCCAAAGTAAAAGCGGAGGTGGTGGTCGATCGAGCGACGTCATTCTTGAGGGTCTAATAATGAAAATAGCACACGCGAAACGCAAAACACGCGGCTTCTACTATCGAGCTTAAGAATTCAAATCATTACCAAGCCGGTGCTCCTCATCATCATCATCATCATCATCATCATTATTATTATTTATTACAGTATTTTTACGCGCACATAAATATTTTTCATTATTTAACACATAGATTGAGCAGCTAGGATATCAGGACGCCATCCCCGATCGAAGTTAATAAACTTGCCTGGATGGAGTAAAAGTCGGAGAGTAGAGTAGAGTAAAGCCAATAAACAAAGAAATAGGTGGGCTGCATAAGGTCGAGTGAATAAGTAATCGAAAGGAGACTTGCGCAGCAGGTGAGCGATGCTATAGCCACGAATAGGTTTCACTATAGTGTTTAAATAGCAGACGAGCCCATGAAATGTTCGGACGATTAAATTCGGCGTTCGCGTAGAACTACAATCGTCAAACCGGATTCTCGAGTTCTAGGCTTGTCATCACCTTCGAGAAGTCGCGTAACGAAGCCAAGGAGAGCCGAAAGGGTCCGTCATTCGCTGCTTCTTTACGAGTACTCACGTGTAGTTGCCTGAGTTGCGGGGATGCCGGGGGCGATAGCGGCACTGGACCTTGGTCCATTTTATTCGGGCGCACTCAGAGCCACGGAGAGACGCGGCCGCGGAGTTTCACCGGTGTCGCCGAACACTCGCGTACACAGCCGGAATAGACGGAGAACGAGAGGGAGAACGGAAGCACGGCGGAAGCGGGAATAAATTCGAGAAGAGACTCGTTAAAGGGCTGTCTGGGTGGGAGACAGGGACATATATATATATATATATATATATAGAGAGAGAGAGAGAGAGAGAGAGAGAGAGAGAGAGAGAGAGACAGAGACAGAGACAGAGACTGTGCGCGTACTTTGGACGGTTGTCAGTAGATGAAGGCGAGCGAAGAACCGCGGACGGCAGGCGAGTACGAATGCAAGTGTGGAACGAGGCTACTGGCGACTCGCCGAGCCCCGAGGACGAGGCGTCGTGGACTCCCTCTCGTACGCCCACGGCAGTGACGGTGCGCCGCGAGCTCCGACCAATGAGTCGCAGGGGCTCGGCCCCCGGTGGCCAATCCCGACCCCGGCCGTCAGCCGTCGGCTGCGTGATCCTTCGCGTGCTGTTCACGTGCTCGCCGTCTGCTCGGCCCTGGCCGAGGTCGTGATCGTGACGTCACCGGGCGTGCGCCGCTACGTCACAGAACGATGTTCGAGCGGCGGGCGACTGCGACGGCTAACGGCTGACAGCTAGCACCGAGCGTCGAGGGTAGGGGGGGAGGACGCCGCGCCATGGCTGTTCGATCGGTCCTCAACGCCGGCGCTTCGGAGGCGACAACAAGGATGTCGCGCCTTTGTTCGGGGGCACGTTAAGGACGAAGAACGGAGGCACGGCTCTCGCTCTATCCCACCCCCTCTCCTGCTACCCTACTCATTTAGGCTTTCGGCTCTTTCGGAGCTTTGCTTCCTGCGGGCTCCCCTCGTCTAAACGACTTCTGCTCTTCCCACTTTTGACTCATTCAGGTTTTGCTCTATGGTCCAACACTGGACTCTTCCTCTCTCTCTCTCTCTCTTCTCTCTATTTATCTCCCTCTATCTCTTCTCACTGCTTAGCCTCTTTTTCGAGCCTACTCTGACAAACTGGCTTACCAATTAACCACTAGCACGCTGTCGGGCAGGGTGGTGAGGGGAACACTCGTACCGTAAAACGCGCTAATAAAACAAACGGGAATCGCACGTTTATGGCCGAAACGTATATTCACTCCTTAGAAATGACGTCCGATAACGAACATTTTTATCTTATTAATATTTCCACTGGACCGTATCTTCTTGACCACTGCAACAAAAATATTTGCGTTTTCACTCAAAACTTTAACTCGAGTCACTAATACATCGAGGGGCTTAATTACATTTTTCCGCAAACAAAGATCTATAAAATGCTTTACGAAAAATAATCGCAATATGAATTATTTTTTTACGCCTATACAAATCCTATCGTAATTCTTTTGGTTTCTCGTTCATTTTGAAAATGCTACCTACTTTTTGAAATGAGCATAATAATTGAAAATTATTTTACATTTTTTCTCGTAACAAAAATAATGATAAATTAAGTTCATTTTTACTTAAAATTTCAGAGTAAGTCTTCGAAATTCAAAAACGATCAACATTTATTCTTTGAATAACCGATACTTATGTTAATAGATAGAATTTGTTCAAATTATTACAAAAACAACCCAAAAACCTATATTAAGTCAATTAAAACAGAAGTTTATTTTTCAAAATTAAAAAATGTTGTCTTTTATACCTAGCGCTTCTTGTCTTCTCCATTAAGCATCAATAGATTACTCAATATGCTACGTTTTCTTTTTTAACGAAGCACGAGTATATAAATTATAATAAAACATTATGTCGTAGAAAGCACAGCAAAATTAAATTTTGTTCAAATTGACCTTCGCAAATTATATAATAACAGGTCAAAACAATTGTTTCGCATAGGAAAATGTAAAAAAACAAAAGTAAAAAAATTAATTTTATCAGTATTTTTTAGCGTTTAAGCACTTCACCTTCAATTTTTAGAACATCATATCAATATTAACCGAAGTAAATATTAAATTACATCAAACTACGATAGTTTGTGATCCTTAAATTATGAATTTGACCAGAATTTTTAATAATTACTTGATAAGAAAAAATGAAACAAACCACTTTTCATTTTGTTTTGTATTTTATTGACATTAATGTATAATCTCATGTATATATTCTTGATAAATTTAAGTAAAATTATCATTTTTAGTTTAAAAATATTCGTCATAAGTTTTAACTTGGCGAAAACTCAGAAACTAGCTAACTTTCCATGAAAACAGTTTTGTGACTTTTTATGATACCAGTTTTTAATATAAATTAATAGTTT
The DNA here is from genome assembly GCA_018907135.1 of Kradibia gibbosae. Lineage (NCBI taxonomy): Eukaryota > Metazoa > Arthropoda > Insecta > Hymenoptera > Agaonidae > Kradibia > Kradibia gibbosae. Next base: position 33,442,848 of record JACCHX010000001.1, on the reverse strand, counting down.
AATGTTTAAGGTTTTAATTTTAAGTGTATATATATGTGTATGTGTGTGTGTGCACGTTGTATTTAGAAGTGTAAGTATTTTTATAGGTAATTTTATAAGTCATATATAAATATTGAACTGTAATATTGATTTTACTTATATAGTAATTTGCACGTAGATTCGCATGTAAATTTCGAACAAAAATTTTCATAAAAAAGTTCTTTCAATAAACAATGTTTTATTAATTGAAAGTTTGATAATTACTAAAAAAATGGTTTCTAGACTTATTTGTAGTGCTAAAATGTGCTTATACTAATAACATTACAGGTTTGTTTTAATTAAGTAAAATTATTATTTTAAGTGGTACAAGTTGAATGCTTGCACAAATAATTTTTTTTATTTAAAAAACAGTGCCTTCTTTTAATATAGTTAAATAAAAAAGTACCGATTTATTGTACATTGAATTGATATTACCTTAACTGTACATGCAATATTCATAACTTTTACTATACTCTTGCTTCGCATAAAATATTTTAGCATACATTTAATTTTATATGACGATATCGCATCTGTATTGTAATTGTTCTTTCCTATTACATTATGTCTTATTCCTATTTACAATCTTATAATAAGAAATGTGTAAAAAAAATTTAATACATGATTTGCTACGTCGCGAAGGTGCAGTTTTTTGCACCACTTCGCGGGGTGATACGGAGCAAAATATACAGATGCTGTATAAGTGCTATGTATTGACCTCGTTGCTTGACGCAAGGAGATCTAATTAAAGGATAAATTAGCGAACTCGGAACAACTTTATGCTTAATAAGTGTTTATTCAAAACTTCCTCGGTGAACCCTACACGATGGAACTTGTGGGTGGAACATTTTGATGAAACTTGTCGGTGGAAGTAACTAAAGTTGCAAAAATTTTCCGTATTTAAAGACTTATTAGTTCGTTAAATTTTGTTTCGGTACAGATTGGGAGGCCCACGCATAGGCGAACTCCGAAGAAGGGCTAACAACAAAGAAACTATGTGTAGTTACATTTGCTATCCGTCGCGATAGCATAGAAGGAGGAGCCTGACCTTTGACGGCTAAATTTTGATTCCACAACAAGAAATCGTTTCGACGGTGACACAACGCGGACACTATAACCGACCCTTTCATCGAGAAAAATGGTCTTTTCCTCATGACGTCATAATTCTTTTTTCGCGTAAACTCAGCGCGACAAACTACCTTTCAACGGTCGATCCCACGCGAACCGTATGTTCGGAAAAAGGGTCCTTTTTCCGAACATAATCAATCCTTTTTCGCGTAAACTCGACGCGAAATAAAATACGACCCGACGGTTAAATGAAAGCGTACATTCAACATTCCCGTAACCGTCTTCTTTAAGAAAAAATGCATTTTTTCCTTAATATGATAAGTAAGTCGATTTGACATGAAAGTTGGGTAGCTTGAAACATAAAAGCATTGAGTTTTTTCAATATATACGAATATACTGAGGCAAATATCAAGATAAGCTCAGTATGTACATATTTCTTTTCACAATGCTTACGTACACTTTATATTGAAACAGTTTGAAAATTCAACGTGGCTATTTTGCAACCAATCTATATATATAAATACAAATCGTATCTTTATATAATAGATAAATATATATACATATTTATATATGTATACATACATATATATATATATATTGATTTTTCTGTTCCGACTTTCTTCGACTGATATAATGAACTTTTCTAAAGATACGGGATAAAAAAGCAACGGCATTTTCACGTAGTTGGGCTGGTTTAATCTTGGTCGAGCGTTTGGCACACTACATAGCCACGTGCTTAGCGTTTTAGCGTGGATCGTTCTGCATTACATCTCCTCCACTTGCCAATACGTACGTATGCAATTGCCTTTGTTGTCATTTGAAAATTATCACCAGACTAACCGTGCAATCGGGGCTTGAATTCTAAGGGCATCCTTGAATTTACAATTGTTACATTTACTATAAAAGGCATATATATATATATATCTCAAGCACCTACATATTAATTTTACTAGTGCCAACTTCGTTGCACGATATTAATTTTACAGAAGGCTGTAAAAACCTCGTAACTCGAAATTTAACCGATTTAAAGCTTATAATAAATGAGCGATGATTGACGATAACCATGCTTAATTGTGTAAATTGTCACTTTAAAAATGTCGAGTATAACTCGATATCTATAGAAAAATAATACAATGTACCATAATGTTTATATAAGTTTATGCACTTAAATGTAGACACCGTGTTGACATCTATTACATACAATTTTCTTAAATTCTAATGCCATCAATTTCTTGAGCGATGATGCTTTTTTTATTGGCTTAGCAACACATGGTGAACATAATAGATAATATAAGCTGTGCAAAAATTTAACTCAACGCGTGGAGATTTTTTGCGAAGACTGACGATAAACAGCAAACACAAATTAAATAATTTATGAAACGATATCATTATCACTTTTAATGTATATTTTTATAGACTAATCTCTAGAGCACGAGGAAAAAGAGTGTAAATGAAAGACTTGCTGTATTTACCTTGTATGTTGAATGGTGGAGACGTTAATATTAACAAAAAGACGATTGAGCAAAATAGTGAAAGCAATCATACCGAATGATCTAAATAAATTACACATGCAAAATTAATAAATTGAAACATGGTAGTGTGAGTCACATTGGACTGGAGCAGTAGGTCAATTTATTTTTAGACCTATTCATTAAAAGATTGGACATGAGTTCGCATCAAAGCATGCGCGCGCAACTGATAATATAGCGCTGAATGCATTATTAAATCGGATAAATAAATCTTATTGCGGTTAATAGTTTCGTTAATAGTATCGTGTCAACGTGGCTTGCTGGAGCCCAGCGAGTGCATCCAAATAGTGTTAGGCACTGTAAGGCACAGTAAGGCTCGTAGTGGGAAGAGCAACGGCACGTGGCCGGTATGTGTGTGGTTGTGTATTTGCGCGCGCGCATGTGCGTAGGTATGCGAACGTGCATAATGGAGCAGAATAAAGCCCCTACCGCTGCTCGTTCTATTTGAAAAGTTGCTTCTGAAAGTTCACCGCGTGCCAGTGACGCTAACTTTCGAGCCCAACGAGTCTAATTGACCGATACTCCGCTGTTAAATAAATTTGACTCCCTGTGGCAAAAGCCAGCTGACGAAGGTGGAATTGACTAGGTCACCGGATGTCCGAGAGAAGGACGGCAGGCGTCGACCAGGACATTGGCGCGTTAACCTATTCAATGTTAACGCCAGCCTAGTGATATAATAAAGCGGTGCTCTCTATTACCGCTCGACACTGCAGAATGACGAAAGAGAGGCAGCGCCGGTGGCGGGGACTCAGGAGCTATTTTTCTAAATGATTGTAAAATGTCCGAAGTAGCAGCGAAGCCCACTACGTGCGCAGTACGTGTGGTGTTGCACTCTTATTTCTCTTTACTTTCCGTTTTTGTCGTAGAACCAGATCAGCTGGCGCCTTTATTCTCCTCCTACTCCTCAATCGCTGACTCTTTCTGCTTTCCCTCTGGCCTTACTTTAAGTGACTTATTCGGTCCATAAATAGTTGTGAAGGCCGACACTGGCAGCATCGCTGAAGCTGCCTATTGACACTACTGGCCCTGGACATCGGAGCACAATCGTATCGGCTCTTGAAGTTTACAATGAATCCGAGCTTTTTTTTTGAATGTCGAGATACCGCTAGGATGCCAGTCGTCCATTTTTCTAATCGTAGAATTACGAGTAGAGTTGCAACTGCGGTTCGGTGACTGTTCTTAATTATTCACCAATTATGTTCGTAAACAGTGAACGTGTGCGTAGTGAGCACTAGAGGTCTTTAACGTCACTTTACATCACCACTTTTCTACTGAATCGATTGCTTTGATAAGCAAGCCACGCTATTTCGATGAAGCATACAGATGTTCAGAATTGTGAAAATCTGATGACAAAATTCAATGATTTTTCGGAACAACACATTTTTAATACGAACTCACCATACATCTTCATGATGTGCGATATTTGTATTCGATGCAAACATACAAATGCTTGCTATTTAAAAATGACTGCTTCAATTGGAAATCCTTATTATTATGGTCTTGGAAATACGAGTTTACTTCATTTATTTTCTCACCTTCAAAAGAAAGAGTACCCAAATCCTTATTCATATGCATTAGTCGAAAGCTCATGTTGCTTGCCAATATGGTGCGGCCAAAATGGTTGGATGGTTAATAGAATAAAGCCGGTAGATAAAAGATATCGTTGACGAATTGTTATTATTTATGAAAGTAATATTCCACTGAATTCATGAATCATAATGCACTAATTAATCGTTAACAATAATGCCGTACATATGCGTATTTTTTATTATTAATAATAAAAAGACAACAGTAGATATATACATAAATTAATTATTCTAGCCTTTTTTCTCCTTATTAATCAATAACAATTTTAATTTATATTCATGTTAAATTATGATAAATAACATTTTTCAGCGACAAAAATCTTTAGAATTCATTTTTCAAAACATATTTGCACCAATATATGAATATTTTTTTAAGTTAAATTGCTATTAAAAAAAAACCTAATTATAATGAAAAAGATACAAAAAAGATCTACCCAATAGTTTATACTTGGTTTTTCATAATAAACAATTAATTATTTAGTTGATGAAATATAAATTTAATTTTAATCTTAATGAATTGAGATTAAAAGAAGAAATTGTTTAAGAAGATGAAGTTAACATCATGTATGCGTAAGTACACTTCGAGAATTTATTTTAATAATATTATAAATCTGTAATATTTCATTCGTATAGCATACAATTATTTTTAGATTAATAACAAAAATGCCATTTTATTTATAGTATACAGTACGAATTATTACAAATTTAATCAGTTACTTTTAGTTAAATAAGATATTATAGCTACTATAATGTGTATATCAAACAACTATTTATATATTTTTAAATGTAGTATTATGTACTGAAGTAGCTCATATCTACATTTATAGATAATTATTTATCCAATAACTTAATAATTTTTAGCTTTATTATCGGGCTGCTTCTTTCATAAATCTATTTAGGTACAATATTTAGTTATATCCCATATTGTGTGTAAGTGTAATTGTTCGTTCGATAGCTACAAATTGATAAAAAAAACTACAACTTTGTCTTCTTATCTCAAATTATGTTACTACTATAATTTATAGACAATATTTGCTTTAAGTAATAAATGATTTATTAAAAAAAAATTTATGATTAGTTATTGGAAAATTTATGTACAGAATTTAATTACGAAATGAAAAAAAAATTTTTTTTTGTATGTTCCAATTTCAGTTAAATATATTCTTTAAAATGCTACTTTTGCATCAGTTACATATATTTTTCAATGCAATTTCATTAAAATAATAAAAAAAATTTTAATTTTAAGTTAAAAAAAAAATCTTCATTTTGTAATCTTATACTACAAAAAGGTTTTTTAATATGTATATTTACATACACTTTGAATAAGGTGAAATTTTATGTAACAATAAAATTCCGTAAAATTTGTTATGATTAAATGTAAAAAAGTTAAATATAATTAATCTATATTATAAACATAGCCCATTAACAATAAACAAATTTCTGTAATAAAAAATATTCTTATCAGGTTAATATATCGTCATTACTAATCACTTAATAACAACTATATGAAGCTTATTTATAAATAACTAATCTGTAATTTTTTTTCAAGTATGTGAATTTGTACTATTTTTATACTTTCAAGTGTGTGATTAAGTGTACTGGATAAATCTTGTCTAATCTAAATCGTAAGCTTTGCATAATTTGTAAAATGTATTCTTTTTCTGTAAGATTGAAAAAATCACATAATTATTATAAAAAAAGTAAAAATTTGCAAAAAATAAAACGTGAAAAGGTTGAATATTTTTTTGGTTTTAATATGATGGAAAAATAATAATTATTTCTCATTTACATGGAAAAATATTGTATGATATTTTAAGATTACTAAATTTGTTATAAGAATGGATCATAAAATACAAATATTAGTAAAAGAGATTGTACACATAAAATAATATTATATTTTGATGGACAGTTATGAAATTGATGCATAAACATTTTCAGAATGTCTAATTAAGTTTTATTATCAACACCAAAATTTTAAATTACGATACGTACAGAATAATTCAGATGCTTTTATCATTTGAAGTTGCATTTTTTTATAAGATTTAATTAAATTTTTTATTTTGTACATGATTTGAATGGAATAGATATTTTTAGCTTTTTAATGTTATGATGGAAAGCAATATAAGTAAAATGTACGTGAGTTAGTTTCATAGGATCTATATAAAAATTTGTATTTATCTTATAGTCTGATATGAGTCTAAATTTGTTACTATATACAACCTTATTTATTTTCTGTTTACTAACAACGTATTTATATCTTTCATGTTAAACGAATTGCAGATAAGAATTAATTTGGTATTAAGAAATTATTTCCGACATTAATTGCTAATTGATAATCAATTCTGTCATTAAAATTAACAATTGAAAAATATTAGCTGTAGTTCAGAAGTAACTGCAAAAAATTATTTTTTATATTATTATTCAGTTTATATTAATAAAATATATGAATGTTTTAATTGTCTACTGCAATTACTATATGTATATTTAAACGCAATGTATTATTCAAAATAAAGTTAGAAAAGCAGAAATATAAAGAAAATTTTCATTTTTCATTCCTATAATAACTATTATTAAAGATTTTTATTTATAATGCTGATATTATAGGTATAATTATGCAAACACATATAAGTTTTTACATATAAAAGTTATGAATTTTCAAATAATTTAAGAACATTTTATCATTCAGAGTACAAGAACAATATGAAAAAATGTATGTCATGATATTATATTTTTTTTACAGTAATAAATTTATTTTTGACTGAACACAAACGGTGAAATATAATATTATGTCATATTTTAAGAAGTATTCTAAGTTTATCTGTTAGAAGTCTGCGGTGGTTTCCTTATTAATGACTCACTATGTGGTATATAGCTTTATTATTAAACTAAATAAAATATTAGTTATTTGTCAATCGAAAATAATTTTTATCGTATGATTCTATACGACAATTTTGTAAAATGCAAATTCCTTATAAATTATAAATATTCATAAATTTTTTATAATCATTTTTATTTAAGAAACTGAATACTTTAGACTTTAATTTTATTTATAATAAAAACTTAAGCATCTATAATTTTTGTTTTTTTTTGTGCATACACATGTAGATTAAAATATTAATAGAATAGTATTACATTAATTATAAAGCATTTTTCTCATTTTAATAAGATTTAAATTATATTTGGTGCAGTGTAATTAATTTATATATATATGCGTTGGAAAAATTAATACATTTATATAATGACGTAGGTTACTATGATAATACGTTTTCAATTTTTAATTCATTCAATCTACTACACTTTTACGTAGAATGGATTTGCTATCAGTAAATTCATTTGTAAAGCTATTTTCAGTAAAACAAATGATAGATAATATAAACAGCAAATAAAAATTAAATAACGTAATTTTGCATTATAAGCGAATTTAATTAAAGCTGTCAAAAAGGTTTTATTAATAAATACTAATAATAGTAATATTTGATTCATAATTATTCTATAAATATAAGTATTAAAAAAAAGATTCGTAGATATAAGCATTGTTGGGGCCAAAATGGCCTGATATACGCGTGAACAGCAGGGAGCGGCGGTGCAAAGGAAAGCGCCGCAGCGAAGGTTAAGTAGTAAGATAAAAAGCGGAAAATGCGGAACCCGGAAGGGCCCAGAAAGCATGAGAGGTCTTAACTGGGCACTATCAGGCCTGCAAGAAAGCGGAAGAGCTTAATTTCCGACTCCGCGACCAGACGAGTGCAACCTTTGCAGTGCGTAGAAAGAGAAAGAGGAGGAGTAAAAGTGTGGCTGGATCAGGACGATCCGCCCACAACCAGGCGCGTGTGATACCGCCAAAAAGCCTGACAACGATAGCTCGATGCGTGGCGATCCCCAGCGGTCGGACCACGACGAGCAAGAAGAGTGAGCCGTTCGACTGGTGGGGAATACCCAGCGATCCGACCACGGCGAACGGCGAGCACGAAGACGCGGCGGTTGGCCAACCGATAGGGAATGAAGGGAATGAAGGGTGCGTACGTAAATGGTGTGTGGGTGTATGTGGAAAGGTGGCGACGAAGTAAGTATCATTGCGAGGCTTTTTCCAACTACACCGAGGGATTTTTTATGCCATATGTAACCGCATGGGCGAATAAACGATTGTGATAAGCCCAAAATGTGTCTTGATTACTTCGTACCCGATCCTCCGCTCCTTCACCTAATCGTTAACTCGCGGCCTGACGAGGCTTGAAATTGCACTAACAAAAATATCATTTTACTAAATAATAAGCGCAATGAAAAGTGCAACTCTTTCTGACTTTTTTAGAAGGCTTTTTTTATTCTAATGTATAATGTTAAACATTCTTTATTTATTTTGTCTTTCTATACTTCTAACTTCACAGCTGTTCCTTTTATCCTTCCTACCTCCTGTTTCAGCTCTACCTCGATCCAAATTTCATTTCTTTTTTTATAAGGAATTAAATTGCTTAGGTAACCTTAAGTTAATATTATTTAAAAAGGCTTTTTTGATGTTGCTTCAAAATCATTAACTTTTTTTTATCTATAAGTCCTTGTAGGTTCTGTAGACACCATTTACCTTATATCTGAAAATAAAGAAATCAGTTAAATTTAGGTCACTAGATTCACACGTATAACCACAAAAGTACACACAATTAAATAGAGAACTCGACATAGCGAATACTTTTATATATATATATATATATATATATATATATATATATATATATATATATATATTTGTAATGTTATCGATAGATAATACTGTTTGTAAATTTTAATAAGTCAATCTAATTGTGACTTAGAGTACGAGGTAAATATTATTTCACATGAATGACACTGTAGGGATGTCTGATTTCATATTATTATTAATAGGAATGAGCCTCGTAATGAGTTATACCAAAATAAGTATATCAGCAAGATTTAAAGATTAGGTAGCAGCTGCATTTAATCAGTTACAGGGTTATATACAAAGCTCAGGTTCTGTCTACATTTTACCTTAAGATTTTGACGAAGATTTGTTATCAGTCATGCAATTTCATGAAAGTGTGAAACCACGGTGACGTAACGCTTTTGATATTGCAGCGATATGTGCGACAGATTTCAATTTACGGCGTTTTTTCTTTTGACCATTAGCATGTTTCTATGCATGATATTTTTCACTTTTTTAAAAAATTTTTATTAACCTTTTTTAACCTTTTTATCCTTTCTCATTATAGAATTTTTTATCTATAATATTAACATCTATATTTTTTATAGAGTATAGTTATGTAGTTGCTATTACCTACATACCTCATTATCATAATTTATATTAAAATGATTCTACATTAAACAAGTCATAGTATAAGATATTTACGTATTAAAATTTTAATTTTTAACTTGTTTTTTGCTGACCTATTCAAAAATTATATAGTAAGAAATCTGTATCTTACATTTATAATCATAAACTTCCAGTTTTCTAACTTTAACGTTTTTGTCAATGTTAAAAATTTAACCACTAATAATTATAGATTATTTTCTGTTTAAATTTTAATTACTCGTGCTCTATTCGTCTGTTTGCCAATTCTCCTTTATTCCGATGCAATAGTCTGTCTCTAATATTCCACTTGACTATTTAATTTTCTTTCCGTTCACTATTTAATATATTATCAAAAAATATATTCATATTTTAGACTATTCACTGAATTGTGTTTAATTTTTTCAGGCTAATTTTCATACGTCTAATTTTCTTTTATAATTTCGTTTTTTGTTATATAACAGTTAACCCGTATACTTGGTATAATTGAAAAAGCTTATTGAAGATATGATTTATAAATTTGAAGAGTAAATAAAAAATACACTTGGCTGAAAAAAGGCATTTTAGTTTTTTATTTAATCTTTGAACTACGATTTTTATTTTCAAGATTTGTGTTCCACCAATTAATATTACCGATAACTATAATCATTTTGATGGAATAGTTGTTCAAAGTTAAATTTCAGAAATACATTAGGGATACGTGATAATATTAACTACAAACCATTTTTTATATGCCATAATAAAAATATGAAAGTAAATTTAATTTCATTTGCAAATTAATATAATTTATACAAACTACATTGAACATTTCATAAATTTTAATGAAATAGCCAATACAGATTTTATTTTTGCATTTTAAGTATAATTTACTTACAGAAGGCATAAGTGTGATCAGTTATTATGCTGGGCAAAAAAAATTTTCTGCTTAAGATCTTAAGCTATACAAAAAGTATCAGTATAATGTTTTTACTATACTATATTCTTTTTTTTAAATTTTATACAAATAAATATTAACTATTTTACGATACCCAGTATTTTAATAAAAAAAAAGCTATATGATTTTTTCAAATAGTTGTTCTGTATTGAAATTAGTCAACAAAATTATTAATTTTTTGAAATTAAAAAAATAAATTCAAATAAAAATATTTTATCAACAGAAATCTTCTAGTATTTAGTAAATACATTTTTGTCAGCCATATAATCTATACAAATGTTTATATATTTAAGGAACCTTAAAGTTCGATTTTCTGCTTTTCGATAAAATCATCATGAAATTACTTTACTTTGTCTTCTTTTATTATTGTCGATATTTTCTCCATGTTTGAAATAGCTGCCAAAGATACTTGTGATTCGTAGCAAGCAGAATCGGAGAATTTTTGCAAAGGGCTTGAATATTGATTAATCTCGTCATTCGAGCGGCACTTTCGTAAACTCTGTAAATCAGACTCATTTTGTTCCAATAATCTAAATAAGCTCTCCCGAATTCCATTTTGATACTTTTGCAAGAAGCTTTCATTATGCTGAAAGCATCGTGAATGGCGACGGTGATGATGTCTTACTAACGGTGCCGGAGAATACTTATGTGATTCAGCTGGCAACCTTGACCTCGTAAGACTCCGGGACGAGCAGCGACAACAAGGTTTGTCCTCGGATATAAATCTAGAATCTGCACTGGTAGAAATATATGAGTCGCTATCACTGTCGCCACTCTTGTCGCAATATTTGAAATACACAATTTTCTTGCCATGGCGTCGGGTTTCGTGCTTGTTGCGAGATCTTGAAGGAGATCGCGAGCTGTTACAATTGCTTGCGACCGAGTTACTTGACAACGATGGGCTTTTCAAATTATATCTTTTTAATTTCTTCTCGAGTTTAGCAATTTTTTTTTTAAATTCGTCGACTTTTCTTTTCTTTGCGATAGTTATTCTTATCTTTATAATCATGGCTATGGTATCCGTGCAAAACGAATTCCATTTTCCTACTAGAATCAATAGCTTCCAACTTACGAATGTGCAATATTGCGCTTTGAAGGTGTAATTTTTCCTAGTAGTGGGGACGCGTTAAGTAAGGCCACATTTTTCGCATTACTTTGAAAGCTGCGCGAAATCAGTAGTGAGCAGCGTCGTCTTGCATTTTCCCCGTGGGTCTATTTCTCAAAGCGCTTTTTTGCGAAATATTAGGGCACGGAATGGTCTTGAAAAATTAATTTAAATAAAAATTTAAATAATGTAATTATATTACTTTGATATTTAATATTAAATTAAAAATTGACGAATTGGTTGTAGAAAAAATTTTGTCTTCCGTGGTGGACGGTTCTTTTTTGCATATATCAATATAAAAAAATGACTTTGAACTGTTGAAATTTTACATCTTACAATTTTATAATTTACAGCTCGCTTTTAAAAGAAAACTGTATGCTCAAGAAATTTAATATTCTTTAAAAGATCATTGTGCATATGTAAGATTCTATAATAAAATCTTAGCTAGATTACGTTTGATCTTTTAGAATTGTCCCAATTATTATTTTTTAAATTATAGCTACATGCTCAAAAATAACAAAGCGTCAATGTTTAAGTGAAAAATAAGAAGAAGGATAAAAAGAGAGCGAGAGAGAGAGAGAGATAACCAAGTATATAAGTATACGTATACATTCAAAGCGAATATAATCATACCTTCGATATATATATATATATATATATATACATATATACACATATACACATATTATATATGTAGTAGAATTACTGCAGTTTTCAATATATTGCCTCTACCTTCGAAATAAGACTATGTTTTTTAGTGTTTGGGTTCATCAATTAAAAGATTGAAGGATTTAGTAAATATATTAGTAAGATATAAAACTACTTTCTAGGAAGCTTTTTTTAATAATTATAGAAGCAAATATTTACTTTAACTTTATTTAATATTTATTGACTGGAATGGTGGCTTTAATGACTAATTTTAATTCTACAACTTGAATAAATGCACGATAAAAAAATCTGTGACTTCTTTGTGCTAAACTCTATTTACACATTCAAAAAAACATCGACATGTAAAATTGTAAATACAAGGTATGAATTATACAATACTCTTGTTATTTTTTCATATTATTTTTTGGTATTTTCAAAACGTTAAATATACCAATTTGCATTAAGAATTTATCTATTGAAAATTGTAGATATTTTTATGGATTTATAAATTTGTTAAATTGCAACCCTGAAATTTTATAATGTTATTGATGAATGTTATAAAATATTAAAAACTATTTAAAAATACATAACCCTATGTTAACCCTTACATAATTTACATAATCCTAACACTGTATTAATTTTAGAATATAATTATCTGTTATGCTAAAATTATTATCTTCTAATTCGAGCTCTGTACTAATTTTCTTTTAAAAGAAAATATTTTTGTAATTGAATAAAAAAAACTCATCGCCATAGTTTTTGGTTTAAATCTGTGTAATGTATGAAGTAATTTGTTACGTACTTAATGTACGTACCTATTATAAAATAAATTCTTATTTTAATGAACTCATGTTACTTTTCAGTTAAAAGGAAAAGATTTTCACTTTAACTACATACAATAATTTTACACTAAATTAATCAATTATACCACAACATTACTTAAAAATTATAAAAATATTTTTATTAAGCAGTTGTTTTTAACATCTTTTTTCATATAATAAAATGTAAATATTATTTAACTTTCAGAGTAGTAAAACGTTGAACATTATTTTCTATTTTTCTTTAGATATTTCGATTTTTTCATGCAACAGTATTTTATCAAATAAAATATAATATTTAAAAGAAGTTAAGTTTAATTTTATTGCTAAAAATATATTTATTACAAAACTATTAATGATTATAAGAACCAGCTTTTAAAAATTAATAGAATTTTTTAACTTATCTGAAGCCTTTCATAATCACTTTTCAATGGCTTAAAATATTTGATATAAACAAATTGTTAATTATATTAGTATATTAGTATGGTTATAGATTTTTTTGACTAAAAATAAGGCAATTGCTTTGAGAATTCATGGTTATGTTATTTGATATGTTTTTAAATACAAGTAACTTTTAATTTCATTGAAATTTTATAGATGATGATTTTTTGCAAACCTTAAATCACTTAATTGATTTTTACTCTATATTGATGAACGTAAAAACAAATTTAAAAAAATTGAATTTATCACTTGTACATTACAGCACTTTTTATGTGGTAGTATATTGATCAATATTTGAAAATTAGATACAATTTTTTAAGAAGTATTAATTTTAAAAAATTCATGTATTTAACTTTTTCATAGCAAAATTACTAAAATTGAATTTATATTATTCATTATAAAATTGAATATATATTCTTTGAACAGATGGAACTAAGTTAATAATCTACATATAATATATAATGAAATTGAGTATTATATATATTAATAAATGAACTATTAAAATAATCAATTAAAGTAATTCAAACTCTCTCTCTCTCTCTCTCTATATATATATATATTATACTGTATTTAATCAATTTAAACTCACTAATTAAATTATTAATAATATAATTTAAAAAATTTCGTTTTTATTGTTAAATTATTTATACACTGATTTTCCTAATCTGAGTCCTAAAAACAGTGCATTACTTATAAACTCATCATGTTCGAGCTTAGCGTCATTGTAATTATCATAATACTGCTAAGTGTATTTCGTAATTTAGCAATAGATTATTTTACACCCATGGGTAACGTAATGTTGTGTGCATAAAAAGAACAATGACGAAATCCGTAAAGATTCCAATAAACTTTATACCGTAGACCTAAAAGCTTCGCTACTATTTAAATCTTTAAAAATTAAAATACATATAGTAATTGATAATGGGTACGTGCACTGGATCATAATTATTGAGATATACGAACCCCGATATTAGTCATATCTAAATGTTCACGCTTACGCGGGATTACAGGTATACCCAATCACATGTTCGCGCGCTGGCACGCATAAGGTAATTACAAGATCTGAGTGAGATATTATATTACGTAGAAAGCGAATCAATAGGTGGCTGAGAAAATTGATGAGAGAACCACAACTACATGGTAGAACAACGGCGGAGATGGTGATAGTTGTAATAGAGTTTTAAAGGTTGTACATACAATGTTTATAAGAAAATTGCATGAATAAATGGATGAATAAATGCATTAATAAATAAATTTCTGACTACAATAGTCGACGAATGCACCAGTTTTATTCTTTGCTAAATGAAGAGATGTGACAAGTGTCGAGCTGTGGAATATTGATAAGATATGCATAATTTTTTTGTTTCGTCAAATTTTTGTATTTTGGCAAAAACGTTATACATTGCACATTGTTTTATTTAGTTAAATGGCGTTGTGAGTTTTATATAGTTATAAACTTAAACAAAATTAATAACGTGTATTTTAACATTCAAATAGTGCACTATCATAAAGCATATGTGTATGCACGGTACACTCAGTTATTAATGCTCCGTAATAATCTATGGATTAAAAAAGAAAAGCGTGTATAGTGATTGATAATTAAACATAATTTACCAAATTATATTTAATGGTTAAAAATCGTCAAAATAAAAAAAAGTGAGACAAAATTAATGTAATAGTTATCTTTTAAATACTTGTATATAAGGTTATCAATGGATTTTTTCTAAAAATCCTCTATTCTATCTAATCATAGCGTCTACTAGGTTTGTACTACATTTTACATTAGGATACATGTATTCAAATGTGTTTATATATATGTGCAAGTGTGTGCTTATGCGTGACCGTATTATTTGTTTAAGTAAATATTAAGGAACTTCAGTTTGTTTAAATGTTAAAAATAGGTTTTTATTGAAATGACGTAGTTTCTAGGATACACTATGTATCATATAAGCTATACGCAATAATTATATTGGACAATAAAGTATTACTATGTTTACATTGAATAGCTATGTAACTGAATAAATTAATAGCAATTTAAGTTCATAAATTAAATTATAATTTATAAATTAAAATTTAGTTTTTCTATTTGACTGGAAAAGAAGAAAGCTTTTACTCATAGGCTTACAATAATCCGAGAGTTGCATTATACAAAAAAATGCAAGGAATAAATCAATAAACAAAGCATACAATATTTATAGACAAAATCTCGAATAGGTATTCGAGATAAAGTATTTATATTCTAATTACTTATTCTATATAAATGAAATCAGATAGTATTTTTATTGAAGTACAATTATTTAAATGAAATATCGCTGAAATGTAGCATTATTTTTTAAGGCTTACGTCGCGTAGTAGTATTTATCGATATCAGAATTTTTATTACTCGAATGGCATTTGCCAAACTGAGGGGGACGCGTTTGTTATTTGTGAAATACCTGAATATTAGTTAGATGAATATTGAGTAAAATTAAATCATTTATTGATAAATTAATGATACGTAGCAGTTGCGGATAATGAAATTTTTATGGAAGGCAATACGTTTTTTTTAAGAATAATAAGAGAGAATAAGAATTGAAATGTGTGGGTCAAATTTAATAATGCGCCATCGTAAATCACCATTGTAATATGCATTAATAATTCATCGTCAATATTTTGTCAGCAGCAACAACAACGGCAGCAAGGATCGTGCTATTGATAAAAAAGTAGAGGTAAGACATCACATGATCTTGACGTTGGTAATCGAAGTATCGGTGGCTTTTTATCGCGTCGCGACATCATGTGCCTAATTAAATATTTCGAGTAATAATTAAATATGGGCCAAGAGAGAGAGAGAGAGAGAGAGAGAGAGAGAGAGAGAGAGAGAGAGTAAGAGAAGGGGGTCTGGATGGGTGGACGGCACTGTTCGCACCCACGCAGAGAAAGCGATGAAGAGAAGCGTGGGCTACTGGCTAGCGCGGTCGGCTCTTCGAGGAGAACAGTCGTTTCGCAGTAAAAGGGAACGATAAGTTAACGATGTCGAAGGGGGGCTACGGCGACTGCATAGTTCAAGACCGCGCAGTGCGACGCACGACTCAGCTGAGCTCGCTGTAAACGAGTTCCAAGTCCCAACCCCGTGGAGAAAGAGAGGCGATAGTCGTCAGCTGCTGGGCTCGTGATCGCTGGTTTACGTCCAATCAACGCGATGCACCTTTTCGCTCGCCGCCCTCTCACCGCGTCTTCTTATCGGCTCTGCGCGTTTGCCCAAATTTCTGGCCTGCCTACGCAGAGGCTCGATGTCTGGAATAGAGTCGAGCTGGATGCGAGCGCCGTTGTATTGCGAGCTTGATTGGTCCGGCTTATCGCCGAGGATTGACGCTCTTACGGACGCTCGCCTTTGTCGCTATCGAGTCGTCGAAACTTCAATTACGTACATTGTTGATAAAATAATCGCGAACAGATATGTACGCATACACAAACTTTCACACACACGCGCGCGCATAATATTACATGTACAAACGCGCACATGTAGGTATACGTATATACGATCATTGCTCCTAGTAGATACGGTTGCAAGTCGGTGACCACTTTAGTCCTTATCATCTCCGGTATCGACGGAGGCCGCGATCAAGAAAATAGACATTTGATAGCCGCGATCGCTGCTCTCCACGTGCTCGCACAGGCTAATTATTCTTTCAATAATTAAGTTGTATCTGCTCTAGAACCACGCATGCCTATTCTGATATGCGCGTTTTTCTTACTAATCCTTTTCAACCGTTTTTTTTACTAGATCAATGAAGCATTCTGCTACCACAGTATAACATAGCACTCGATGTCAAGGTCAACAATAATTTTTACTTTTCTCATTGAAATCGCAGATTTATTCTTGCAATTAAAATAAGCGCCATTTGTTAATTATAAATAAGTTCTTGGAAATTTATTACATGAGTGCTAAAAATCACATCTTTACAAGCACACTCGCGTGCTTGCATACGTATAAACACATTCGTACAGACGGTCTAATACTGAACTGCTTGCATTTCTCAACTCGGTCAATAAGCTCGTTACAACTCTTTTATCACTGATGCAAATTTTAAAGTTCAGAAGAACGAAATTTTAAATATAATATTAAAAATGACATTTTTATTATTGCGTCTGCATCTCCAAAAAATAATCCTAATTTAAATATTTAAACTTCGTATCTTGAAATAGAAATAGTGGACTACTTAAAACGGAATATTATTTGTTAATGACCATGTACATTACCAAACTTATCTAAAATAACTTGTTTTATAATTAATAGGATAATTTTTACTTGGACAGACAGACAGACAGACAGACAGACAGACAGATAGATAGATAGATAGATAGATAGATATATAGATAAATAGATAGATAGATAGATAGAGAGAGAGAGAGAGAGAGAGAGAGAGAGAGAGATTTTAAATTAAATGGTTATGTAATATGTTTTGTAGTTACTTTAGAGTTTATGAACATTTCAATATTGATATTTTTTATCGAGAGATTTGTGTGTAATATTTCCTATTTTACTTTTTATATTTAATAAGTTGAGTTTATTTTAATGAAAGTTTAATATTATTTGGATATTCGAGAAACATTTCACCCTAGAAATATGAACGTGAATTAGTCTACTGCTTTTTCATTTACAGCCCGACCCGTTGCTTATGAAAAATCGTATTTTGGCTTTTCATTGACACGGAAAGGGTGGCAAGGCAAATAGAAACTGAGGCGTCAGTAGGCTCCAACAGAAGCGTGAGAAAGACAGCGTTAAATGCCTAGACGAAATAAAAACCAAATTAATGACACGTACATAATACTAATTTTAATAAGCTTTCCGCTTCGTTAGAGAGAAATTAAATTGAAGACCATATCGCAAATCAGTTATCATGGCGTTGGATTAGCGACTGTTTCTATAGTCCTTACATAATTATGTAATAAAGCACCAATTTTAATCCCTTGGATTTTCTCTGGATATTTGAGAAAATTCAGAACCCGTAATACTTTGTTACGACTTTAAATTCATTACATTTACATTAGTTACTTCGACTTGTATCATCTATCCAAGGTGATAATTGTTGAAGTGTCAGTACTCAGCTACGCAGGAAAGGTGGATAAAGGTTGGAATTCATAAGGGAAAAGGAGAGTACGAATTATAAGCGCATTAGAATTTTCCACTAATGAAATCTATTGGGTATATCTTAGTTTTTTCGAATACGTACTTATACTTGGGTACTCTGCAGAAGCTTCTGAAACTAATGCTACATCGGAACTGTGCAATCCATTTTTCGATCTATCTTATTATGACACGATTTCGACTGTCGTAAGAGTTCTAAGATGAATGAGTAATATCTTATCATCGATTGGAACATTTAATCTCGGTGATGCGACATAAATGCTTGTAATTATGCAGACGTTAGAAAGGGTTGTGTCCTGCGATCCAAACTGCGAGAGGCTGTGCAGGCATTTTCTCCTCTCCTCGAATCCCATCGGAGTGTTCGATCCTCGGGGCACAGTTCCATATTAATTTATTGACAATTGCCTGTGCGATAGTTCACGTCCATCACATTTCTAGTAGTTTGAGCCGTAACGTTACCACTGTTAACTTTATTTACGATGTATGAAAACACTTTTCGGATATTAGTTGTTTATTCAACCTTTGACGCTTCGTGACACGATACTGGTGGCGACTTAACGCGAATGGTGAATACCATCAGGCAGCATTAAGTATTTTCATGATAATGGGGTTAATAATGAAGGTTTGGTTTCACTTGCTTTCTATCTTTTCACTTTCATCCGCACAATGGGCATTCGGAATCACTACTGCTCTTCTCGAGCTTCCAACAATATCCTGTGTATAGGGAGGGGAGGGTCTTTTCCGAAAGGAGCAATTCGATCTTATACTATCCAACTTATAGAATGTATATGTCAAGTGCTTCGGTACAATGATCTAGGATCTCCTTTTCTCTCACGCACAATTTTCATAAATGTATCAACTCTGGAGGATCCAAAGATCTGGTGGATGATCATCATCAATGGTATTTATACCACGGGCAAAGACCTAGCTTGTTAAAAAGCTGTGAGTAACGCGCAAAGCTAAGAAATCGAGTATCGAAGCTGTATTCTGTAGAATCTAGAAGAAACTTTGAATTTTAAAAGAAGCCTGTACTTCTATTCTAGGTCAAGTAGTCTTGTAGCAGATTAAATGACGCTACCTAAGTCCTGAATCGGAGATTCACTGACAGGACGTGATACGTTGGGCTATGGGATAAACGCGTTGCCCACTCATATGCGGTCCGCGGGTGGCCACCTACTTGTTGGAACCTGCTACGGGGAACGGTGGGGTCGCTAAAAATTGTAAAAAAATGAATAGGTATACGCTACTATATTTTGAAGCGTATGTAGCTCATGTGTTTAAGTATTTTTGGCGCCACGATAGATTTTAATTTTAATTATTACAGTATTAATTTTCTTAAGTTTATTGACAATTAAAAATTAAGAATCAAAACTTCACGTCGATTAAATCATCATAAATTATCTTTAAGCTAATAGTTCCGACTTAAATAAAAATAAAGCAGTTGAATTATAAAAATTGTATAAACTACAAATATTATATATTATAAAGTAGATAAATATTTATTTTCTTCAAAACATTTTATTAATAATTCTAGTTTCTTAAGTTATTATAATATTTGTAAAAAAAAATCAAAATTTAAAATTTAAAGATATTTAATCTCGCAACATGTAAGATATGTTATTTATCGATTTTTGTTTCCTTTAATGATTATTTGGCCTTTTAACCATTGAAGACTCATTTGAACATTCTATTAAGTATTTCTTCTTTAGTTGCTGCTTTTCTTCGAGATTACATTATAGGTATGGCAGAATACATATTTAAAAGACAAAACTTTCAACGAATATTTATATATTCATAAAAATTGTTTTGGTCCTAATGCCTTTAATATATTTACTTATCAAATACATTGTTATGATGATAAATTGATATTAATAATCCTGTACTTTAGAAATAAGTTACCGTAATTCGATGCTGTGATTCCGTTAGGTAAGAGTCGCGGCAGTGATGCGATAGAGAGAGAGGGCTATATGAGGGGAAGCATTTTCTCCTGGTAATTTAAAATGGTTCCGATAAGCAGAGCTTCGTGTGCAAGGCTGATATCTACAAGTTGAGTCGCATTGGTGGGATACTTATATTAAGTTGCATAGGTGTAATCGGTTATTGTGAAGACGAGTTTTCCCAGCCTTTCTCATCCGAGTGAAATTGCGTGATTTCTATACACACGCGCGTGCGCGAGCGCGCACGTACTCATACACATATGTACACAGGTATATATATATATATGTACACATATATGTACATGTACAATAAAATAGATAAACTCGAAAAGGTATTTTATTCTTTTCAAGTCAATTATTATTGTATAAATTATTGTTTGGCCAAAATGGCCCAAAGTATACATGAACGGCGGGCGGCTTGTCGGTTCATCAAAGGGACCGATAGGCGCCTGAAAAGCGGGCGAAGGTGGCGCGAGGAAATGGGAAGGGAGAATGAGAGGTCAATCGAAGGGAGTATGTAAAAGAGTGTGTAAGTGAGTACTTCGACGGGGTTGGACGCGCGGGCCGATATAACGACGAGAACGAGTGCAATAAGGTGTGGAGTGTAGACGGGAGGCTGAAGAAGATCAAGTAGACGAGGATCACCTATAGGTCGCTGGGTCAAGGCAATTCAACGGACCCCAGGCTAGCCTGAAAGCGAGTGCAGACCCTGGGCAATGGTCTGGGTGCGTGACGATCCCCAGCAATCGGGTCACGGCGAGCTCCATCTCCTCCATTAGATAACGGGTGGTGCAACCACCAACAAGTAGGGGGATACCGGGGTACGGGGGGCGGTTTGGGATGCATGAATGTGTGTGTGTATGATTGTAGCGAGCGGCGAATCATCCGGCTTTTTCTCCCTCACCGAGGGGGTTTTTTATGCCTCTGTAAAAGCATGGGCGAATAAATAATTGTTACTGAGTCCAAATTATCTGACTAATTCATTTCAAACCTGAATCCCGCTCCTTCATCCATTCGCGAACTCGCAGCCTGACAAGGCCAGAAATCGCGCGAACAATTATCTTTACGATTAAGTGGAATATTTCAATTCTATATGTAGAGTTCCGTAGTACGGTAACATAATTTATCAAAGAAATGCAAAGATTTACAATTAGAAATAATTTTTTCTTTGTACCAAGATTAAAATGCTTATTGTCTCCTATTTATCGAGAATTTCTCGTCGATATCTTTTTCATTTACAAGTTCACATTTTCATGCTTAAATTTAGTAAACAATATGTAATTAAAAAAATTTTCAATACCTAGGCAGACCACTGGTTTTTATTACTATTTTAAGGTGATCTCAATTAATTTAGTCATTTTTATAAACATATTATTTTTATTGAAAAAGAATAAATGAAAGACAATAAAAATAAAGGAATTTAATACTAAATTTCGAGTCTTGTTGATACTATTCGGAACGATTTATCATCAAAATTTTAGCTTGTTGTTATAATTATTAATACGATTCTATTTTATAGGTAAAATCTAATTCATGACGTAAGTAGCTGATTAGCAGTGGCTCATGCAAACTTACGATTCTTACTATTGCAGCAAGTGTAGGAAATATATATAAGGACAAATATGTAACAAATATGAAAGTTTGATCAAAGTTTTAGTAAATCTGTTTTTATTCGTTTTAAGGTGTTTAAGTCTTATAAATCAAGTAGTAAAATCGTCATCATAGAATTGATTTCAAATAATTATTCTGCGCAGTTCGTTAATTCTTGTCGAACTATTGTCATTACGCATTAATAAATTAAACATATCTATTATTATAAAAATAGATTTATATATATATTTGAACCGAACGCTTAATAGGATATTACATAACATTTTATATATCAAAAAGTATTAAGTATTGATACGATCCGTGACACTTTAATTACTATATTTTTTTTAAAGTCAGGAAATAGATATCAATGTTGTCATTGATTTCTGAATCATAAATATTATGTATCGAATAACAAAGTACAATTAAAAAACATTTTTCTGCAAAAATGAAGGTACGTATGATAAAGATCTACTTTAGTAACAACTATTCAATGTAGCACAATTTTGAGTATCAAAATTAGCGGCATAATTCATATGTTTTAGTCAAATACAATACTTCATGGACGAGATTCATCTACCTGTTCATGTATGATTTTTAATTACAATTTTATTACTTGCTCTTTATTATTGAGGTACTTTGTTCAAATTCCATTTACGTAAACCTTGTTGGATATTTTAAATTCAAGGCGACCCGTGTCCCTTCCTCCTGTTCGACTATGGAAGGGAGAAACTCACCTTGTGGCCGATACTGAGAATCCAGAATCAGAAAAAAATTGAGAACGATAATTCAATTTTTCTACGAAGCATAATTGTAACGCGTCATGAAGTATTTATGAATTGTTGATGCAATGGATCAGAATGTTTAATCCCATTTTCAAAACATTATTTGCACCCTAAATCTAGCGCTATGTATGCTTTACACTTTAAGAATCTTTATTAACTTTTTTTTTTATTTTTTATTAGTTTACGTATTTATCTTTATTATAGCTTTATTGTCAGTATTTTTAATACGTTTTCAATTTTTAGCATATAATATGTAAAATATAAGTTATATTTTGAGAATACTATTTTCTTATTTTGTATGAACATACGTATGTTGCATATTAATAACATGTCAATAGAACGAAATTTCAATAATAGTAAATGTATTGTCTATCTCGGCATTAGAAAGGCTTAAAACATTCAAATATTAAAATTTTTCTCATTTACAGAGGCATTCTGTACTTATATATACTCTCTGAACTTTCTTATTGATTATGTTTTGTTTTAGGATATAGAAGCCCGAAATCTTTGGAAATCAAACGCCTTTAATCTCGTTTTAATAGTAAGATTCCAGTAGCTTCTTAGGACACCTACGTGTGCGCGAAGGGATTATTTGTTTCGTGTACTTCGTCTACGTTAGTAAATATTTACAGAAGTTCTAATTCCATTAAATATTAAAGAAGAAAATCTTACACGAATTAGTGACAGTCGAATTATTTTATTTTATCCTCTATTTGGATTTCTATTATAAATTACAAAATATATATAATTAAAATGTAGTTATATTATAAAATAAATATTTCTTTGTTAATACTCTCATACGTTTTAATATTTTTTTTACAAAATTGCATGTTCTTATTTCATAATAATGTTTTGTAATTTGAATTGTAGTGAATTTGATTGAATTGTAATTAAATTCAAATTAGTCTAGTGTATATGAAGTTTAATTAAAAGTGCATTAAAATTTTAGTATTAAATTCTTCACGCAGAATTATTTAAATATTATATTTTAAATATTATATTTTAAATATTATTTAAATATTATATTATTATATTTTAATTAATAAATCATAATATCTTTGATCTATAATAATTGAAAAAATAACAAAAATACATATAGATAATAAAAAAACTCGATATTGCTTTTTGTCATTTTTACATTAATTTATAGTAATTTATTGCCATAAATTACATTTTCAATAACATTATATTTCAAATTAATTATTATGAGCTACTAATGATACTGGGTTTACTGGAAGCACGTATAAGTTATTAATAAGACATTTGGTCATTTATCTTTAATACAATGCAGTGTCACGTTTTGTGTTTTCTAAGAATTATCCCGAGATTCAGATCTAAGTGTCTCAAGGTTGTGAAAAAATATAAGCTATTGCTTAAAGAAAGTTAATTTTATTAATTTTACTTACAAAATAGGAAAATATTGTAAAAATAATGTTCTAAAGCAAGTGAAGTTAATTTAAATAACGGTATGATAAAGTAGTTCTTTTAAAGTTTTCGGATTGAAATAGACTATTATTCTAACTGTTAAAATGTATTTTTACGTATTTCAATTTGCTTATATAGGATTAGCCAAATTTTCATTTTTCCTAATTCTTATAAAGTGATTCGAATAGATTTTGAGGATAAAATTATATAAGATAACATGAAAATTACCGAGAGATTCAATGATGGTCGAACTGAGACTCAGCAAACATTGATTTCATTTTCATACATAGCTGTATATTTAAAATGTTTTTATTGATTTATTTATCCAGTTACTACATCCATTATAATTAATATTAAGAACTTTTACCATAGGATTTTTTAATAAGCAGTTTGCGGTTTCAATATTTAAATTTATTAATTATTTTTTATTAGTATAAAAATTGCGATAAAATCTATGTTTATTTCTAAATTGATATTAAATCTACGTCACCCAATAATTTATAAAAGATGACTTAACTAATAATACAATATTATAATAATAATAATAATAGTAATAATAATAATAATAATAATAATAATAATAATAATAATAATAATAATAATAATAATAATAATAATAATAATAATAATAATAATAATAATAATAATAATAATAATAATAATAATAATAAAATAATAATAATAATACAGTAACGCAGCATATTATAAAAATATTAAAGCAGAGTTTGAAGTGAAATCAAGATCTGATTAAATCTTTATATTGAAAAAGCATTTTTTTACTTCTTTTTTTTTTCTAAATAGTTTTCTACTTGTAATTCGTAAAGTCATTTTTTTGTTACAAATAAAATTAAAGTTTATAATATAGTTATATATATATATATATATTAATGTAGTTAAAAAATCGCAATACTATGATTTTATTATCTTTAATTATAAAAATATATACAAAGTATTTGTAATATGAATTCAATTTATTATATTTTTTTATATGTATTGTATTTCAGCTATTTTAAATTTCTAGTATTATATTTTTTATTTGTTTTATAAAAAATATTATAAAATATTATAAAAAATTAAATTGATCAAATAAAGTTTTAAAATTGAAAACAACTTTTTATCCGTAGGATGATTATTGAAAATATTAGTTTGATTCTTATATTAATATCAATTCTTATATTAATACATTATATGAAAATGTTTTTCCATTTATTTTTTTCCATTTATTGCACAGTAATCATTAGTATCAAAATTTATTTATTTATTCAATAAAGTCTTAGCTCAAAGACTCGTAATATAATCTTTTCCGACTCTTAAATTAAAGAAATTTACGTAATGCACCATAATTTTTTACTGCAACGAGAGGCTCGATAATTTTTCATTGTTTTTACCTAATATACTAGATTTTTAAAGTTGCAGTTCACCTTAGTTCGTTAAAATTATCTATAATTACTCGTTTAAATGTCTGCTCAATAATTAATTTACTCGCAATTTGTTTAGCCTCATATTAAACATAAATAGTTATGCAGTTTGCGATATATTTATAAATGGAAGCAGAATAGAAAATCCCAAATTAATATATTTAAATTATTATATTTTAAAATTGAATTAATGAATTATAATAAATAACGCATACCAGTATACCGTCCGTCGTATTTTAACGTAGTAACGTTTTGTCACATTCCTATTTGAATTTTAAAAAACGGTATTCTATTGGTTAGTCGCGATGACGTAACTATTAATCGATGCGCAAATGCCCAGTTGCGCCTCCTTTGGGGTACAAATGTTCCATTCCCATTTCCATTATATATTAATAAGTCCTCGATGTCTGATTTTGTAATCTTTGGTATAAAGCTGCAAACCGGCAATTGAGAATGGTTTCGTTTACAGAGGCGAGATCTTAAACACTAGCGAATCAGACAAGTGTTTTGTATTCATTAGGAATTAATGTGCACTACAATGAAGTATTTCTTTAATTGAAGGCTCATTTCATTTAAGATTATTTTAGTATTAGAGAATCCGCTCATTTTTACCCATAATTTTTTATCACGTAAGATAGACGATTACAAAGACGCTAACAATTATTAACTTAGAAATATCTTAAATTTTTGTCAATTAACGACAAAAATGTACGCCGAAGAAGGTAAATACGGATTTTCATTAGCAATGAGTTTTAATGTGTTGTTTTATATAACATTGAACTAAATGTATACAGGTTATAATCCTAACCTATAAATCCTTTTCTGATACACCCAGAAATTTATTTCCAAGTTAGTTCCAATAATATACACTTTTTTAATTGTATTGAAAGATTTTTATTGAAAATTGAAGAGTTTATAATTATTAAAATGTAATTTTAGACCAATATGAGGATGAAGATGCAGAGGAAATCTCATCAAAATTGTGGCAGGAAGCCTGTTGGATTGTTATTAATGCCTACTTTGATGAGAAAGGTTTGGTACGACAGCAGCTTGATAGTTTTGATGAATTTATTGAAATGTCTGTTCAGCGAATTGTGGAAGACTCGCCACAAATAGATTTACAAGCTGAAGCTCAACATACTACCGGTGAAATTGAAAATCCTGTAAGGCATTTAGTTAAATTTGAACAAATTTATTTATCTAAGCCTACGCATTGGGAGAAGGATGGTGCTCCATCACCTATGATGCCAAATGAAGCTAGACTTAGAAATTTAACTTATTCTGCACCTCTTTATGTTGATATAACTAAGACTATTGTAAAAGATGGTGAAGAACCAGTAGGTTAGTAGTAATAATATATATATATATATATATATATATATATACATACATATATACATATAAGTATACCAAGGAATGGGATACAAGCAGTTATGTATGTTTGTTAATATTTAATTTATGTGTCAACAGAAACTCAACATCAAAAGACATTCATAGGAAAAATCCCAATTATGTTAAGATCAAAATATTGTTTGCTTGCTGGTTTATCAGATCGTGATCTGACAGAGCTGAACGAATGTCCTTTAGATCCTGGTGGATATTTTATTATTAATGGATCAGAAAAGGTATTAAATTATTATTAAATAATATAGTAATTATTAAATAAATTATAAAAGCATTTAAAATATTATTAATAGGTATTGATCGCTCAAGAGAAAATGGCAACAAATACAGTGTACGTTTTTAGTATGAAGGATGGCAAGTATGCATATAAATCTGAAATAAGATCATGTTTGGAACATAGCTCTCGACCTACTTCGACATTATGGATCAATATGATGGCTAAAAGTAGTGCAGTAAGTATAACATAAAATCGCTTAATTATTTTAATACTCTATATTGTCATCCATGATTTATGTTTTATAGAATATTAAAAAATCAGCAATTGGCCAGCGTATTGTTGCTGTTCTTCCTTATATTATACAAGAAATTCCCATTATGATTGTATTTAGAGCTCTTGGATTTGTAGCTGATCGTGATATTTTAGAACACATTATTTATGATTTCGATGACCCAGAAATGATGGAAATGGTAAAGCCATCCTTAGATGAAGCTTTCGTAATTCAAGAGCAGAACGTTGCTTTGAACTTTATTGGTACTCGTGGTGCAAGACCTGGTGTAACAAAAGATAAACGTATCAAATATGCTAAAGAAATTTTACAAAAAGAAATGTTGCCACACGTCGGAATAAGTGATTTTTGCGAGACAAAGAAAGCTTATTTTCTTGGATACATGGTACATAGACTACTTTCCGCATCTCTCGGACGCCGAGAATTAGACGACCGTGATCACTATGGAAACAAGCGTCTTGATTTAGCAGGACCTTTATTGGCTTTTTTGTTCCGCGGCTTATTTAAGAATTTGATGAAAGAAGTTCGAATGTATGCTCAAAAATTTATAGACAGAGGAAAAGATTTTAATCTTGAACTTGCAATTAAAACCAAAATTATAACAGATGGCTTGCGATATTCATTGGCTACTGGTAATTGGGGTGATCAGAAAAAGGCTCATCAGGCCAGAGCTGGAGTCTCTCAAGTATTGAACCGTTTGACTTTTGCGTCCACATTATCACATTTGAGACGCGTTAATTCACCTATTGGTCGTGATGGTAAGTTAGCCAAGCCTCGTCAGCTTCACAATACACTTTGGGGAATGCTGTGCCCTGCCGAAACACCAGAAGGTGCTGCTGTTGGTTTGGTAAAGAACTTGGCACTAATGGCTTACATTAGCGTTGGTTCTCAACCGTCACCTATTCTTGAATTCTTGGAAGAATGGTCAATGGAAAACTTGGAAGAAATCGCCCCTAGTGCAATTGCCGATGCGACGAAAATTTTCGTCAACGGTTGCTGGGTGGGCATACACAGAGATCCCGATCAGCTTATGGCGACACTTAGAAAACTAAGAAGGCAGATGGATATTATTGTATCGGAAGTATCAATGATAAGAGATATTAGGGACCGAGAAATCAGGATATATACAGATGCCGGTAGAATAAGTAGGCCATTACTAATCGTTGAAAACCAAACACTTTTACTGAAAAAGCGTCACATTGACATGCTCAAGGATAGAGATTATAATAACGACGGGTAAATGTTTTTATTGTAATATAAATAATGTTAGCTCCAATGTCTGTGTATTATTGTGATTATTGTAATTTATCAATAGGTGGCAAGAACTTGTTGCCAGTGGAGTAGTCGAGTATATCGATACACTCGAAGAGGAAACTGTGATGATTGCGATGTCACCTGATGACTTGAGACAAGAAAAAGAATACGCATACTGTACGACATATACGCACTGTGAAATTCATCCTGCCATGATTTTGGGAGTTTGCGCCTCTATCATTCCTTTCCCCGATCACAATCAGAGTCCTAGAAATACTTATCAAGTGAGTAAGATGATACGCTTAAGCTTTCAGAGTGTAAATTTTTTTTTAAATTTCATCGTTTACTTCATTCATTGGTTAAAATTCTAATCGTAAAATAAATACAGAGTGCTATGGGGAAGCAAGCAATGGGAGTCTACATAACGAATTTCCATGTTCGGATGGACACACTAGCTCACGTGCTATACTATCCTCACAAGCCACTAGTAACAACCAGATCTATGGAATATCTCAGATTCAGAGAATTGCCCGCTGGTATTAATAGCATTGTGGCGATTTTGTGCTACACTGGTTACAATCAAGAGGACAGCGTCATTCTCAATGCTAGCGCTGTAGAGCGAGGCTTCTTCAGATCGGTCTTCTATCGGTCGTACAAGGATTCAGAGACGAAGAAGTTTGGAGATCAAGAGGAACAGTTTGAGAAGCCGTCGCGACAGACTTGCCAAGGCATGCGTAACGCTTTGTATGATAAATTGGATGACGATGGTATAATTGCTCCTGGAATCCGAGTATCGGGCGATGATGTCGTCATCGGAAAGACCATGACTCTGCCCGAGAACGATGACGAGGTATTTTTGGGTATTCGTTTCATAATTATTGAACGAATACACTTCACTTTATGATTGCTCTGTAACTTGCTCTGTTCGTTAAAACTCTGCAACGACAGTTTATAACATTAAAATCGTTAATTAATGGCCGATAATGATTTTTCAGCTTGACAGCACTACAAAGCGTTTCACAAAACGCGACGCTTCGACGTTTCTCCGTAATAGCGAGACTGGAATAGTAGATCAAGTAATGTTGACGCTGAACAGCGAGGGCTACAAGTTTTGCAAAATCCGAGTACGTAGCGTGCGAATTCCTCAGATTGGGGACAAATTCGCTTCGCGTCACGGGCAAAAGGGAACGTGCGGCATTCAATATCGCCAAGAGGATATGCCTTTCTCTTGCGAGGGCCTCACGCCTGACATTATCATTAATCCTCACGCCATTCCCTCTCGTATGACGATCGGTCATTTGATCGAGTGCATCCAGGGGAAGGTTTCCTCCAATAAGGGCGAGATCGGTGACGCGACACCATTCAATGACGCCGTCAACGTGCAGAAGATCTCAACGCTTCTAATGGAGTACGGCTATCAATTGCGAGGCAATGAAGTTATGTACAATGGTCACACCGGTCGAAAAATTAATGCCCAAGTTTTCTTAGGACCCACGTATTATCAGCGTCTTAAACATATGGTGGACGACAAGATTCATAGTAGAGCCAGAGGACCGGTACAAATTCTTGTGAGACAACCCATGGAGGGTAGGGCCAGGTCAGTATATTTTCTTTAGCCCTTGAATTTGGTAATTAATTCAAACATAACTTTTTAAAGTCATTCAATTGTTAAATTTAACTATTTATTTATTATGATTGAAAGTTGCCTAAATTTAAAATGAAAAAAAATTGTTTGTTTAATGACAAAAAATATTTCTACTATAGAGATGGAGGTTTACGTTTCGGAGAAATGGAACGTGATTGTCAAATTAGTCATGGAGCTGCCCAATTTTTGCGAGAACGTTTATTCGAAGTTTCTGATCCATACAGAATACACGTTTGCAATTTTTGTGGCTTGATTGCTATTGCCAATCTTAGGAACAATACATTTGAATGTAAAGGATGTAAAAATAAAACGCAAATATCTCAAATTAGATTACCTTATGCGGCGAAACTTTTATTCCAAGAACTCATGGCAATGAACATTGCGCCTAGACTTATGGTTACTTAATCAGAAATTCGTATTTTTATCCAATCTTTATTTTTATCCAATATTTATTTTTAATGAAACCTTTGAAATGATTTATTGTATTACCTTTTAAAGAATAGAGTGATTTTTATTTAAATAAATATCAATATTATTATAAATTTATTGTTGTTTTCTCATTCGTTCCTATTTACATTGGATATATATTATTAACTATTGATATTTTTAATTCAATAGTAAATTTTTAATATTATTTAATATACATATGTGTTTACAATTTCATGTATTTATAACTTGATATATATGATTTCAATGACTGCACAATCTGTGAGATACAATTTTATTGTTCGTTCTCTTTACAATATTTTTTTCATAAATGACTTTAATAACTATTATAAACATTTATGAATTTTTAATATATATATATAAATAAGTTTTTGAAATAAAAACTTATGTTACAAGAACAATAAGTAAATATACTTAATGAAATAAATATAACGGCGAAGAAATTATTGATTTTTATTTAATAAAATATTGAAAAAACGTTTATAACGATTTATTAAGATTGTTTTTTAAATAATTCCAAGCGCATGCATATCATTAAATGTATTTAAACATTAAGTAAAAAAAAGTAACATCCGTTATGTTTATTCATTTTCAATTTTGTTAGTTTACAGTTTACATGTTTATTTTACATGTTAATTAATAAAATAATTAGATTGGTATAAGAAAAACAATTTGCGATCGATCTATAAAATGGCAATAACATTTTTAATTTTATCTTAGAAGCAATCATAAATATAATTTGTAGGATATATTCATTAATTTTAAAATAAAAACATCTTTAAAAAATTATATTAGTAAATTTTGATTTTGATAAAATTTTGATAAATTCACAAAAGTTAACAATATTTAATTAAGTAAGTGAAAGTTTGTATAATTTGTGATAAGTCATTGGAAATTAATATTATTTATGTTGAATACAATAAAATATACAGAATTTGTAAAAATGAGTTTTATGATTTGTATAAGTAAAAAAACTATCATTAAAACAATTTGTTTTATTTTTTTTTATAAATTAATTTGATAACAATTTTTTTTTATAAAAAGATATTGAAGAAAGTTTATATTTGTATAAAATTAGAGACGTGGATAATTTTATGATAAACTAACTGTATCAAAAACTGTAATTTAGTTATTCTGTAGGAACAAAATAAAAAATTAACAACAATTTATCATTGGCTTTAATAATGTAAGCTACTTAAATTTAAAGAAGTTACAAATAATAAAGCGATAAATTTACATATTTGTTATAGTTGTTAACAAAAAAATTTTTAAATTATCGCAAAAAATATTTGTAAAGTAACTTATACAGATGATAAATTCTGTTAAATTTAATTAATTCTTTAGAGAATGATTTATTAAAAAAAAATTTAAGAATTTCACCAATAAAATTAATGAATTTTATATTAATTCATTAGTATAAATATATCAAAATTTAATTAAGTGCTTTGAAACTAGTTAATAATATCAAACCATTTTATTTAACCAGTATCGACGTATGCATGCTGATATATTATAGATTTTATACGGACTAAAATCAAACTCGCTCTAGCGTAATATTTATTTATAATTAGCACAGTTCTGATATAATTAATATAAATGGTCTTATTTTTATAAACATTAATTGAATTTATTGTTTAAGAATTTAGCTATATTGTAAAAACGATTACGTTGTGGAAAAATTTTAATTTTTATTACATTATAAGAATGTACATTATACGGAGATACGTATTTCACTGAGAAACTTTAGAAATAAACCTTGGTTCTAAAAATATCAATCAATATAAACGGTTAACTAATTTTAGTAATTTACTGATCAGTACTATAAGGTAAGAAATTTATTTTCAAATATTATACAAATAGTAAACAAATATTATAAAAAAACATTTTCACCTGCACAAGTCTACATAATAAGCTATTTAAATTTATTAAATCAGCTATTGAAACTTGAATAATTTATTAATAATTGTTACTTTATGAATGTGACAAAAATTAACAAAAAAAGAATCTTCGATTGAATAAAATTAAATTTCTCTTAAAAACAGAATTCTATGACATGTTAATGTTAATTAAATAAATTTATTTGAAAAATAAAAAATGATAGTATTTATTTTATATAAGCAAGATGTACTAATACAAAAAAGTACAACAAAAAAATATTTATCGCAAATGTAAATAATTAATAAATTTAAAAAAAAATTTTACATTTTCACTTCGATATCAAAATAAAAATTAAAATTTATTAATGAAAGTGTAATATTGCTAGTTTTTAAGAAAAATAGCATTTTTCTTAAAATAAATAAGTAAGTTAAATTAATATAACTTAAGTTATTAACTTAACTTAAATTAATTAATTTAAATTATTAACTTAACTTAACTATAACTTAAATTTTTTAACTTAAGTTAAATTAATATAGATAATGCAAGTATTCAAACAATTTTTTACATAAGTAAATTTAAATATAAAAATGGTTTAATATAATTCAATGTTTCAATTAGGTATGAGATTCAAAATATGTTTATATTTTTGAATACTTTTTATTTCAATTTTATAAAATGCTATATTTAAATTTATATTTTATGTGTTTTGGTTGTCAATTTAAAAGTTTAAAAATATTTAAAGGGTGTACCGTATAAATTGGCCATTTGTAGCATATATTTGAAGCATTTCGTCGACTAATTAATTTTTGCAATATGAAGGAAATAAAATAACTTTATTTTATGCATAATTTTTTTTAAGTATAACGTTTTTCACTTATAATTGTATATTTGTATCAACATATGTTATTCAAATTTTTTAATAAATCTACTACAGATACATGATTGACGACAAACTTACTAAAAGACGACTTTGTTTCAATATTTAATGAATTTATGTTGAAATATATGTTTCATTATTTAATAAATATCGTAATTTATACAGTATATATTTTTAACGTGTTACTTTTTACACTGTATGTACGAACAGAGTTTTAAAATTGACAATCTCATCGTACGTATCTAATCGCTTTTGTCGTCATCAATTTTATAGTCAATCTTACTAAATTGGTTACAAGTAATACTTTGATTTCGTTTATACACAATCAAAATATGCATATAAACCATAGGATCCAATACGTGTAATTTTTTGTTCGATATAGTATCCAGTTATAAATATTTTTCATTTAGCTAGATTTTAATAAATATTGATGAATTATTTATGAAGACTACGAATTCTGAATGAATGGGTAGCCCTATTTTATTTAAATAAATAAATAGAATAGAAAAATAATGTTAAATACGAGTTTTAATGTTTCGTACATTCTGTAATGATAAGTTAACGATCTGAAATATTAATCGAATTTTTAATATTCTGAATTTTGATTCGGATTTTTACGGCGATGTTTCTTTAATCAAATTATTTATTATAATTTTTTGTTACTAACCTGCATACAAAATACTTAACAACCTTTATAATAAAATTATAATGATTGTAAAAAATGAACAAAATGCAGTGGAAATAGGTAATGGTTTTTCCTAAGGTTTATTATTTATATTTTTGTAAAAATAGAAACATCGTATTTAATTTAAAAAGTTGGTTTTTTATATATTTATAAACAATTGCGCAGCTTCAATTTATAATATCTAATAGTAAGGAATTTGGGTATAATTTTTATAATGTGTTTAGAAACAAAAACATCTTAATACTATGCGTAATTTTTTATATCCAATATATATGATATACGTATAAAAAATATAAGTGTTTAGAATTTTTGCTAAAAATTAACGTTACTTAATATAATTATATAATTTTAGATGCATCAGTTTATTTCTTTATCAGTTTTTTGTACAGTAAATATTTATATTATATATGCATAACTTAGAATAATGATAAGCTTAAATCAATAATGATTTATTTTTTTATTAGATAGCTTAAAATTTGTCTGATTAGTTTTTTTCCAATTCACCGCAAATGCATTCTTCTATATTGTTGAAAAAGATGAGGTTCATTAAAAGTGTAATTATAAAATTACTAAACTCTAACTATCGAGTAACTGCGACTGTAGACTGCTTCGTTTAAACATCAGTATATTATAGCATTAATCAAACCAAAAAATTAATCTGTATAATCAAAAATTGTTTTTATCATATATATAAAAAGATCTTTAATATTGTAGCATAGTATTTATAAGTTTATTTGAAAATTGTTTTTAGAAATATGTAAGATATGATGTATATATGTATATAATTTTGATATATGTAAGGAACTATTAAAAATTATGCAATTTAATAAGAACATGCAATAATAAATTTAATAATTATTGTCTTTTTGTATTTTATAACTACATATTATTCAATAATATCTGATAGATAATATTATTTTGCATTATATGAGATTCTATTTTTTGAGAATGTTACAAAACGCATCGAACTCAAGTTATACATTATAATAGATAAGCCTTATTAATTTTCGAGGTTTTGAATTGATTGATCTAACATACTGTACGTATTTACTATTACATTTATACAATATGTACAATAATAAAAATAAGAAAACAATGAAAAAATGATAAGTAACATTTTAAATAGTAAAACACTTACAATTTTTAAATATTTACTAAAGTTAATAAATATCTAAAACCTGCGTCTATCGATAAGTTGATACAAAACTTTATCGGCGGAAGTGAATATCTTATCTCTTTCTATTTCTTAGAACTTTTAAATTTGACAAATGATAAAAGTATGCAAATTTAGTTCGATCGTATCCTCGAGGCAATTTTAAATTAAAATTTATAATTGTGCAATCTTTTTAACGTCGTGTAGTTTTTATAATTAAGATTAAGTAAAATAAATTAAATTAAAGTGTTTTTTAATTCCAGTACTCAGTAAATAGGATTTCTTAATATAATTTCATAATACAGTAATTATTAAATTGGAGCTGTTTGTTTTATATGTAATACCATTAGTAGAGATAAATTAGTTGCATTAATTTGTTATAATCGCTAATGTTATTTAAATTGTAAATTGAAAGTCGAGGCATTTTTTTTTATTCGGGGTTTTTTTTAATGAAATAAACTACTATAATTATGCATGTAAGACAATGATTCATAAATGGAGCATCGCTCAATCGGCTAGTAGTCAAATGTTTTAAAAGCTACTTTTGTCAAGGATGATCTTGACAAAAAATTTTTGAAAGCCCTCCTGAATACATTAAAGAGGATATTAGATTCTTTGGAATAGAGTGGACTTATTTAAGGCAGAGGCATCTTCGAAAATGGTTAAATAGCATGTGAGCCATAGAGTAGAGCTGATATAGCGGATCCCTTAATAAAATGTCGTGAACAAGAGCTGGGATCGGTAAGAGGGTCGACTACTCGATTATGTTCTTGAATGGTTATCCTTCGAATCGATAGAGCGATGGCTCTCGCGGATCGCTCCGGATCCGACCTTCGAGGGGACGGAAAGCTGGCAAGCTCCTCGAGCTGCTTTAAAGGTCTAAAGGCTGCGGAACTTGGGTCTTGGGCTTCCTGGGCGATCGGGGCCCGGCCTTGACCAGCGGTGCAAGGAGAAAAGCCGAGCGAGGCCTGGGGCTCTCGCGGCAAAATCAAAAGAGCGCGAACGGCCCCCGAGCCAATGGGGCTCCACGTCGAGGCTGACGTCAGAGCTCACATGATTCGCGGGCGTGACTCGGCTACCTCCTACCTTACTACCGCCACTGCCGGCGACTCACCTCGCCACCTCCTGGGTGGTCAGGACCGACCGGAGGAACACCGTCGCCATCGAGCGGAGCCGAGCTGAAGGTCCGACGTCAGCCGGCTTGCCAACGGTGAGCGCCACGACGCGCCATGGGAATACAAACGAGAATAAGCGTGGACGTCGCGTGTGTGCGTCGCGGCTGTGGCGGCGACGGCAGCGGCGGCACGACGGACGGCGGCGGCCTTGGTGGGGGTTGTTTGACGGCGAGGAACTCGTAGTTTGTTTAGTTGCCCGCTGACAGCGGCCGAGGGATGTAGTGTGTAATGTTTTTACGTCTCTCTCTCTCGTTCTCCTCTCTCTCTAATTCACTCGCCCGCCCGCTTTGTCCCTCACGCTCTCTCTCTCCCTCCCCCCCTCTCTCTCTCACTCTCTCCCTCCCCCCTTTTCCGTCTGCCCCTATCGCCCACTCCATCTGCTTGTCTACCGGGTGGTTCGCGTCCCGCAGCTCCGAGAGACTCGCCGGGGCTTCGCTGCGTCAGGTAGAAGTCGAGGTCGGCGAGTCGTGGGTAAGAGGAGGGTGCAAGTGCCCGCCGCCGAGATCGATCGCGGGGTGCTCTGGACCAAGGTCAAGAGAGCAGCCGAGGAAGCAGCAACGGTAAGAGAAGGCCCCGTCATCCTCGAGGTGGCTCGCGGGCATGTTGCGGACGACGCCTCCGTCGCCGATGTCCCGCTGGTGATGGCTGCCACGCCGAGAGCAGACGATGTCACGCCGCAAGCAGAGCAACCCGAAACCACTGAAACGTGAGTGCACCGAGTGTATAACCGCTCCGACGTGCGCGGGCCCGATTTCCTCTCCCATCAGCTGACTGCGCTTCCACTGCCCGTCACGTGCTCACCTGCTCGTCCTCGCGGACCTTTCCTGCGACACGGTCCCAGGCCGATCGAACGATTTCGAAGCACAGGCTGATAGGATTCAACCTCGAGGATAGACTTTGGCGGGATCAGTAGTAGGGATGTCGTCGGGTCAGATTCTCGAGGGAGCTAGTCTCGATCGATGGATTTTTCGAAAAAACTCGAAGGAGCGATTGCCCAAATGTTGGGAACCGGTTGTCTGCACTTTTTCCCATCGGGGATAAAGATAAAGTAGGAGAGTAGAATTGGTCAGTAACGGATGATCCCACAAACAATGATTGTTATTTATATGTACCTCTAGCGTTGATCGGCTGTGTCGGTGACGGCTGTGCGCCATTAAGGAAAAAAACAAAAAGAAACGAATACATTGAAAATTCGCAAAACTCGTCGGTTACGCACGAGTCAATTGATAAAGTATGTATAATAGGAAGTGCAAGAGGCGCGCTATACTCGCAAGTTCTGATCGGTACCGAATGAAAAATTCAATCGTCCGGTACTGCGTTTCGGAGCAATGACAATTTCTCACTCGCAGTGTTCCGAAAAGAGAAGAGGAAAGGGAATCTGGGCGGGCGGCTATTTTTCGAAGGAACGAGAGAAGGGGAGGGGAGAAGCCAAGGGCCAAAAAACAAAATTGTCCATTTGTAAGGTGCGAGCTCGTAGTAGTGCCTAGTTGAAGCCGTTGCCTGATGTGTCAGTCAGGAGCTGAGGAAAAAAGAGGAAGAGAAGGGTGGCGAGGGAGCTTGCAAGAGCGAACCAGATAAGCCACGTGAAAAGTTTTGCACGGAGTGAAATGCTCGCGCGCCACGTGTAGGAATCGGAACTCGGCAGCGGCGGCGGCGGCGGCGGCGGCGGCGGCGGCGACGGTTCACCGATGTACAAGCGTGACGGAAAAAGCGATACGAATTTCTTATCCGCACCTCGTCGCCGGCTGGCTGATTCGCTCGCTCGTGCAGTCTCGAAACCCGCTTGTCTCCACGAGCCGTTCCAAGTTCGGACCCGCGTCCAACGTTCGACAGGGCGGTCGCACCTTTCGACCTAGATCAGCAACATCCGAAAACTATTTCTAATCCGGAACAAAGCCTTTCGTGCCTTCGACTCTAGGTCACGAGATGTTCTCGACGTCTTTAGCTCAATGATTCCTCCTTGACGAGCATCCTATTAGCTGCTCGATGATAGTGCAGGATCCTGGGGATGGCTGCGAGTTACCGAGGTACCCGGTACGCGTGGAAAGAATATCCGCAGAACTCGGGGCCCGTGCCGATT
This sequence comes from Kradibia gibbosae, assembly GCA_018907135.1. Classification (NCBI taxonomy): domain Eukaryota; kingdom Metazoa; phylum Arthropoda; class Insecta; order Hymenoptera; family Agaonidae; genus Kradibia; species Kradibia gibbosae. The sequence goes on along the minus strand of JACCHX010000001.1, from coordinate 33,404,021 downwards.
ATTAGTGCGCGTTAATGGAGACCCAACTTACACAGACTATTTGACTGTATTTGGTTACATTTAAGATAACGATGCTTGCCGCGCGATTGTACATCTGTATTTCAGCGGTTAGTTACTGACCCGCTTGATTGAAACTTCAGAATTATTATCTTGACTAAGAAATCAATAATCATAAAGTGCTACTTCATTATAAGTTCCCTTTCTAACATTTGATTGCTAAAAATAAATTTGGTTACCGATAAAACTTTTTCTACATTGTATATACAAAACGATATTCCTTATCGAAAATTTCTATGAAATTTAAATATTTAAAGAATCGTACAAATGCTTCTTCGCCCACGCATATATAATCATATATAATCGCGCCTCGTCGTTCTTTCATCTTACTTCACATCTATTTGTTCTCATCATCATCATCATCGTAGTCGTCGTCGCCGTCATCATCATCATTCACGTTTTATCTCCATGTAAAAGTGATTATTTCGGAGCGCCTTTTGCCAATAGCGGTTGCAAAATCTTTTGCGTCGTTTTATTGATAACTATTTTGATTTCTTAGCTATTCGAATTGAATTTACATTATGAAGATTCATTTCACTTTGTTATCGATAAGAGAAAAACGATCCTTTTTTCGATTATAAATATTTCCATTCAAATATTATTCTACGGGAAAAGTTCTTATTAAATTGTTTTGTAATTATTATTAGTTATTCATACTTATCAATGCATTTTGAAAATTAAATTCATATTATTTTAAAGTGCAGTATATTTTCATGAATTTGTAGTAATTGTAAAGAATTATTTAAATATATTCTTTTAAATAAATTTTGTCAGTGTATATATTCAGGATTGTTATTAATTTAATTATTTCAATAAAAAAAGGTTTCTTCATGTTTGAAATACTTTTTTTAATCATTAAAAAACCTCTTTTCCTATAAATATTTATGCTCAACTAATTGTTATATCTGATACGAATCAAACTTATATACTCATTGTTATAATAACCAATAATTAATATACATTTGAGATTATTGTTTAACAAAATATGTCTTGTAAAATACGGTAAGGTTGTCAATCTAACGTTCGTTAATATCTGAAATGTTTTTTCGTTTTTCATTTTAAGATTAGATAGCTTAACTGTCCTTGAAATGCATGTAATAGTACAAATGCAATTTAATAGAAATTCAATATACGAACCCATAAAGCCATTACTTGTTATGACAATGTAAACAAATTCTAAGCTGATTATAATGCTTAAGTCATAACTTATTTTTCGACCACGAGCTAAGGCGTTTTAAATGCGATTCAGAATGAAAAAAGTAAAATAGCTATGCCGTACTAGTCTTCCAATAAAAGATTTACGTTAAGAAGTACACGTAGTTTTTAAATGACTGTATGGGCACAAATAATAAAAAGCCGCTGAAATGGAGCTCATTTGAAAATTGGCTGAGCTCAAGAGAGACTCTGCGGTCTTGTAGCCTTTGTACATCAGAATAGTCAATGGGTTCATTTCGCCTCCTCCTCCACTCCTCCCTTTCCCCATTTCCAAACACATAAATATGGACATTTATGCACGCATATACCTGTACACATTTATACCTACATGTATACACATAAGAATGTAAGTGCGTGCGCGCACGCAAACACTCACACACATATTTGTGTGCATCTATGTATAGTTGTGCATTTGTGTGGGCCCGGTGGTGTGGGTGTGCGTGCGTGGGTGCACGTATACGAAGGAGGCTAATGACGCGCGTGGTGCGTCCGCTTGTAAGGTAACCATCAGGTGATGTCCCGCGGTGCGGCGGTTGCGGTCTCCCGTCGGCTCTCGATCCTTAAATTAATAAGCGATGATTTTATAGAACGCCGACTATTGAATCGCCTTTAATAAAATCAGTGTACGCCATCATCGGCCTCGCAAGCGTCCGCCCCCTCGTCCGATCTGATATGTTCCGCCCTCGTTTCTTTATAGCCAAGCGTGGAGGGGCTCTATTTACCCGCACCCCCCGACCCTTCCTCTCTCATAACAGCATCGTCTCATTGAACGTTTAACCTTCTCGTATCCATTGCAGCTAGATAAATTACTAGGTGGCCTAGCCCAACTATGCTCCCCGAATTTCTCTTCGCCGCTAATAGCTAATCCACCGAAGGCTGGATGCGCCTCCACTGGAGTCGCCGCTCCTTGCGGTGAGCGTTGCCACGATTTACACGGGAAAAATGATTATTTCGACGATTGCACCGACGATTGAATTGCACCGGGTGGAAAGGCCGCACGAGTGTCCTTCGCTCTCCTTTTCAATTGAAAAATGCTTGAAATTTCTAATGATCGTCGGTCGCCGAGTCGATACGCAATACTTCTCTCAATCTTAATGCATTTTTATTTGTACGTTTGTTTGCAAGCGCGTACATCTCAACAGCAACAAGATGCCCCGAGAGAAAAATTTTATTCTCATTCGTTCTTAAAATACATCACAACTTTAATGATAGATTATTCACCTTTTAATTGTGTGTTCATTTTTTCATAATTGAACGTGAATTTTAATCAGAAGTTAAAGCAGTTTTATTTCCTTAACGTTGAGAGTATGCATGATATGTACCTCATATCGGTCTGCAGCTATCGTATAAATTTTAATCTAGTCCTAACATAAATACATAAGTCAAGTATTCCGCTGATGTATTAATGTACTTTTCATTACTGCGATTAAATATATCCAATGCCAATTAAGTAAATAATATATTAAATAAGGATAATGTTTTCACGAGAATATAATGTGTGTTATTAATAGGACCCTTTAATATTGAGCAAAATAGTATACAGTTTCAGGTGTAATCTTTCTTTTTTAAATGCAACATTTATAGAATACGACAGGAAAATAATTAGAGCAACGTATTATTAATCTAAATTAGGAAGCTGTTACATTGACTAAGTTGAAGCATTAATTGCAACGTGCGTTTGTAACTATTACATTCTGATATTCATTAATTGCACACATATTGTACAAGTTGTAAAATGTAATGTTATCAGAAATTTAAATATTCATTATTTAAACTTCAATTATATTTTTTTAAAATACCGTTAAGACATATTTTTTTATTTAATTTGCGTGTGGCAAAGTTGTGTATTGGCTTTTTAAAGCAGCCATACTAAATGTACAAGAGATAGTGAGAGAGATAGATAGATAGATAGATAGAGAGAGAGAGAGAGAGAGACAAATATATAGAGAGATAGATAGATATGGAGATACGGGGGGGATTGCAGATCAGATTGCTTGTTTTACTTAAATAAAAAATGGGGGAAAGACCGCTCGGAATGAAGTGTAGAAATGCGCGGCGTAAAATGTAAAAGTCGATTCTCAATCAGGAAAAAGGTGGAAGGAAGCCAAGTTAAAATCCACGTGTATATTTCAAGCTTCGTGACTGGGTCGGATCTCTTGCCGATTCCTTCAATTACATGCTGCTGCTCATTCCTTGTAAAATTGCCGCACAAAGCTAATCTCCTCGGTATCCTTTTCTCCTCCTTTAATTCGATTGGATTTATCTTTTTGCCATTCTTCGGTATATCCATCGAGAAAGAGGGTAAGCGACACCGACGAGAAAGAAAGAGATAGAGATAAAGAGCCAGGGAGAGGCTAGAGGGAGAAAGAAAGAGAGAGAGGAAGAAAGTGAGAGAAAATAGGTGGATAGGGGCTGAAAGGCGCGGATGCGAGAAGATGGGAGGGAGTAACTTTTGTGAATAGACAGAAGTACAAAAATTCGAATCCGAGTGGCGGGAGCGGGAACGGAGTTTGAAACAAAAGAATCAAATCTCGAAATGAAAGGCGTAAAAAAAGAAGAGCCGTTTTGGAGGGAGGAAAAGGATAAAAGAAAGAAACAAAAGATCGTCCGAGAAGTCACTAACTCGCAAATCGTGCTGGACGGCTTTCGATATCAGTGTCGATCGTTTACTCTCTTCGACTTTTTCTCTCTCTCTCTCTCTCTCTCTCTCTCTTTGTCCTTCTTTTTGTTCATCTCTTCCCTGCTGTGG